>CM073000.1:187476795-190285129 GCA_037038555.1 Rhynchonycteris naso | reverse complement strand
TACAGCAGAATGAGTAACCCCCTTGCTCACGCGAGGGGTGTGGTTACAGCAGAATGAGTAACCCCCTTGCTCACGCGAGGGGTGTGGTTACAGCAGAATGAGTAACCCCCTTGTTCACGCGAGTGACCTTGGGCTCAAGCTGGTGAACCCGCGTTCAAGCCGGCAACCTCAGGGTTTCGAACCTGGGTCCTTTGTGTCCCTGCCTGTGAAGGAAGGGATGTGGGCGCCCCTGGCCCCAGGCCTGGTGCTGCGGCTGGCTCTGCTGCTCCTCCAGGCCAGTAACTTCTCTGACAATTTGTAAACAGCCCTATGGCCCAGGCCTCAGCATGGCAGCTGCTTACTGGGCACCTCCAGTTAGGTTTTCTTATGTCTTCTCACGCTTAACCTGCCAGAAAGGACCTCATGACTGCCCCGCTCTGCCATGGTAGGCTTACAACAGCCCCAGAGACATTTACATCCTGAGAAGCTATGACTGCGTTACCTGGGATTTTGCAGATGTGACTGAGTTAAGGATTTTGAGATGGATTATCCAGGTGGCCAATGTGATGACAAGGGACCTTCTAAGAGGGAGGCGTGAGGGTCAGAGTCCAGGAGAGAAGATATAGGGACAAAGTTGCAGAGAAGATGCTAGCTGCTGGCTCTGAAGGCAGAGAGAAAAGCCACACTCCAAGGAATGCAGGCAGGCTCTAGAAGCCAGAGAAGGAAGGGAATTGGGTCTCCCCTCGAGCCTCCCAGAAGAAGTAGCCCTGCCCACACCTTGACTTTAGCCTACGGAAACTCACTTCAGACTTCTGACCTCCAGAATTGTTGGAGAATCAATCTGCTGTTTGAAGCCACTGAGTTTGTGGTGATCCGTGACAGCTATAATAGGAAACGAATAGAGCGCCGTCCCCCACATCCTTCCTACTGTTCCATAAGTGGACCCTCCACCCTGCCAGCTGTCAAGGCCGAAAGCCATGGCATCACCCTGGGCTCCCCTCTTTCACCACCCACGTCCAATCTGTCAGCAGGTCCTACGGGCTTGGGCTTAAACACATCCGGAATCGGGCCACCTCACAGCCCTCCATGGCTGCCACTGCTCCTCAGAACCATAGCAGAGAACAACACGATATGGGTTCCCTGCTTCTATCCACACCACCCCTCTGCCCGGCCCTTAACCTCAACACCAGGGCCAGAGGGACGTTTTAAAATGAAAGGTAGATCATGTCCTCCCTCAGCTAAAGGCGAACTGTTCATTCCCATGAGAAGCCCAAGTCCTCACAAAGGCCACAGGCCTCCCCAGCTCCTCCCCCCTTGCTTCCTCCACTGCGGCCCCACTGGCTGCCCTGACATCCCTCAGGCGGGCAGATGCGCCTCCTCCCCAGGACTGGGCCCTGGCTGTGCCCTCCACCTGGTACTCGCTTCCCATCTTGTCCACATGGCTTGCTGTTGCACCCCCTTCAAGGCCTTGTTCAAATGCTACCCTCTCACTGAAGCCCACCATGGCTGCACCCTTTGAAATGTTCCCCTCACTCTTGCTGAGTAGCTGAGGTGCTTAGAGCATTGTCCTGATACATTGAAGTTGTGGGTTCGATCCCTGGTCAGGGCACATACAAGAATCAACCAATGAATGCATAAATAAGTGGAACAGCAAATCAATGTTTCTCTCTCTCTCTTTCTCTAAAATGAATAAATAAAAAACATTTTAAGTGCCCTTCCTAACCCAGTTGTTCTGCCTTATTTTCTGTAGATTTGCCATCTAATGTACTAGATCAGAGGTTGGTAAACTGTGGTCTGCAGGCTGCATCCAGCCTGGATCCTGCTTTTTGGACAGCCTGAAAGCTTTTACATATTTAAAGGGTTATTAACAAACAAAAACCAAAGACTATATGCACGAGAGACCTTCTGGCCAATGAAGGCTGCAAACCTGACTCTGAGGCCCTGTACAGGAAAGGCTGGCCAACCGCAGGTGAGTGAGCCCGCTCCAGTGAGCTGTGGCCTTCATGAGGGCAAGGGTCTGTCTCCCACTGCTTTAGCTACAGCACCCAGCACAGTGCCTGTGCAGAGAAAGTGCTCATAAATGTCTATGGAATGAAGTGGTGGCCTCAGTTCCCTCATCTATAAAGTGGGGACTAAAAACACCTCCATGGCAGGGTTGTCCTCAGAGTAGTGAGGCTGAGGGTGTGTGAGCGCAGTGCCTACGGGGGGCAGCGACACAGGGAAGGACAAGCCCCGTTACCTGGGTGAGAAGCTGTGCAGGTCCAGAGCGTCTGCAGAGGATCAATGCCCATGACGAGGTGGCTGCAGCTCGAGACAGCGTTGGTGGGCAGCCTGGAGAGGGAGGCAGCAGCAGGAGCAGTCAGGGCCACCCCCACCATGCAGAGCCTTGTCCCGCCTTCTCCCCACCTCTCCAAATACAGGGCGCCCCTATGGCCTCCAGCACTGTCTCGATGGGCCTGGACCCTGGGCTCCGGCGTCCCCGATACCCAGGCTTGCAGCCGCCACATGGCCGCCTCAGCCCAGTCCTGCCACACCTCATCCAGGGGTCACAGTGTCACTTCCAAGTAGACACCCTTCAGTGTGGCCAGGGCCCCTCAATAGGCAGCCACTGCCCACCACGAGGCCTCTGAGGTCCTGGTGGCAGGTAGGATGCCACCAGCCCCCTGAGGACCCAGGCCTCCAGGAAATAGGGCCTGTTATCTGGAATCAGGTGGGAACACTAGAGATTTTGCAGAAGAGGGTCAGCATGGCAGGCCTGAGGCTCCCCTCTGAGAGGCCCATTCACAATGCCAGCCCTGGCTGGCACCTAGGATCCTGGGTCTCGGGAGTGTCCCCACCATTCCCAGGGCTGGTAGGAGGGCTCACTGTGCCTCAGCTGTACAAACAAGTGGTGTACGCAGAACGCGCCCTTCCCTTCTGCGAGTCGGGAGGGGCACGTGCCAGGTGAAGGCTGCCTTTATGACCAGCCCTCAGTACAAAGCCCGAGGACGGGGTCTCTGATGAGCTTCCAGGTAGACATGTCACACGTGCTGTCACAGCTCGGAGCTGGGGGAACTGAGGGTGTCCTCTGCACCCTCCCTGGGAGAGGTCTCTGGAATATTGGGCCTGGTATCTTGCCTTTTCCACTTTGTTGATCTTGTTCCATGTCCCTTCCATGTGACCAATCACAGCTATGAGCACCTAGCGAATCAGTGACACTGGGGGTGGCCCTGGGAACTCAGACACAGAGACATGAGCAGGGGTGAGAACATTTAACAGTTAGAGGGATGCCGGCCTTGGTGCCGGGCGGGGTTGCGGGAGCTCTCCGCGGGGCCGCTGTCAGCCCTGGCTCTTGGGGACTATTGAGGCCAGAGGCCCCAGCAGCAGGAGGGGGCTTGGGGCAGTGGTCTCTAGTAAAGGGGACACAAGCCTCCCCAACCAGCACAGCCACACTGGTGCTTATCACAGAACCAGAACTAGGCCCTGCAATCCTGTGACAGTGGGCCTAACAGAAACAAAGCTGTCCCCCTCCCCTCTCTCTCCCTTCCTCTCTCTGTCTCTCTAAAAATCAATCAATAAAAAATTAAGCCTTGGCTAGATAGCTCAGTTGGTTGGGGCATCGTCCTGTAGCACAATGGTTCAATCCCCCAGTCAGGGCGCATACAGGGATAGCTCAATGTCTCTGCCTCTCCGTTGCGCGCTCTCTCTCTCTCAAAAAAAGGATAAAGCTGTGTACCCAAAAGAAATCAGGTGGGGACTGAAGAAATGTGGTCAGAAGTCTCACAAGAAATAAGGCAGCAGGAATAAGAGATACTAGCTACAAGAACAAAGAACGGAGACAGCCTACCAAAAGGCTACGACGGCTATAGGTCCATGAGAAATAAGGCAGGTGGGTCTAACAGAAGTTAGGCTGCAGGCTCCCTAGAAGTCAGGGGGCCTTTTCTATTGAAACAGTGCCCCAGACCAAGTGTGAGGGCTGAGGCTTGGCCCTGGGGTTGGGTGTGGATCTGGATGTGGGTTCGTGTCTGTCTGGCCTATGTCCCCACATCTGTCACTCCCGGGCCACTCGCCTGTACAGCCCCAGCCCCATCTGAGACAGCTTCGGAGGGGGCCCGCCATGCTGTCCAGGGTGCCTGCTGGCTGTACCTGGGTAGGGAAATTGAAGCAGGATCAATTTAAGGTTTGGGGCACAAAGGACCCTCATGCCTATGAGCAAGGGGCACAGGACGGGCCAGAGGGGCATCCCCACACAGAGCCCCCTGCTCTCCTTCACATTCCCCAAGTACACCCCTGACCCCCTGACACAATCTACCACCAGGCACTGGAACCTATTCAAATAGGCTGCAAGCCTCAGACCCTCCCCCACAGCTGGGCTTGCACCTGGGCCCCACAGCTGCAGCTCTGGACTGCAGACACAGAAGGACAGGCTGGGACCCCGAGGAGCCTCGCGGGAGTAAGATGGCTGGAAGGCTCTCGGTGCCAGCAACAGTGACCAAGGACGTCTTGCAATGCTAGAGGCTGGTGGCCTCTGGTTTTGGCACTGCTGGACCCCAAGGGTTCAGGGTTCTTCATGCTGTAACTTCTGCCCCAGGGGGAACAGACACACTCCCCCACCCTGGCTCTCTCACCTCCATGAGGCCCTATAGGGTCCCCCTTTCTCACTCTGCCACCAGTTAAGGAATGCCAACTCCGCCAGCAGCCCTGAAAGCTGGAAAAGGCAAGGAAGGACTCTCCTCTGGAGCCTCAGCGGGAACACAGCCCTGCTGTCACCTTGGTTTGAGACCTCTGGCCTCCAAAACTGGAAGAGAAGGAAGTCTGTGTGGTAAGCTGTGGAGTTGGGGTGATGAGTTACGGTAGCTCCCAGAATCTAATTCTATGGAGTTGGGGTGATGAGTTACAGTAGCTCCCAGAATCTAATTCTATGGCGTTGGGGTGATGAGTTACGGTAGCTCCCAGAATCTAATTCTATGGCGTTGGGGTGATGAGTTACGGTAGCTCCCAGAATCTAATTCTATGGCGTTGGGGTGATGAGTTACGGTAGCTCCCAGAATCTAATTCTATGGCGTTGGGGTGATGAGTTACGGTAGCTCCCAGAATCTAATTCTATGGCGTTGGGGTGATGAGTTACGGTAGCTCCCAGAATCTAATTCTATGGCATTGGGGTGATGAGTTACGGTAGCTCCCAGAATCTAATTCTATGGCGTTGGGGTGATGAGTTACAGTAGCTCCTAGAAGCTAATTCAGGGAGCTTACTAAACATGCAGCTCCCTGGGTCCCCTGCCCCTGAGAGTTCCAAGTGAGTGGATAGGGCAGAGCCCAGGAATCCTTAGGTGAACCTACAGATCCCACTTCGATCTCTGTTCTGATGGCCCCATGTCCCACCTGTGCCCTAGTTGCTGTCACCAAATGGTGAGAGCCCTGCAGGCTGGCTGCCATGCAGCCTGGGTGAGTTCCCGACCTCCAGAATCTTCCTTTGCACAGGGGCCACAGGGTTGGCATGAGGACCAAACAAGGCGAGAAAAGGCCTGTGTCCCCTCCATATACCCCCAAATAGGGCAGGTGGAGAGGGGGCGGGAAAGAGAGAAGGGGTGGGAAAGAGAGAAGGGCTCGCTCCCAGGCCTCCGATTCCAGGGAGGTGGGTCATGAGGCACCGGGATGACAGATGCAGGAGCAGCTGGGGGCCTGGTTGACAAATGAAAAAGTGAGGGCCAGCCCTGGAGAACCTCAGAAAGAAAAGCTCTTTTGAACTGGCCACAGCTACTGGGTTTAGAAATGGGCTGAGAGAGCTCTGGATGCTAGGAGGAGACATCCATCTCATGAGCACCTACTGTGTACACTGTGCAAATGTCTCTTTTTCTCCCAATAACCCGGCAAAGGAGGTGGGATTTGCTCCCATTTGACAGAGGCGAAGACTGAGGCTTGGAGAAAGGAAGTCACAAGGTCAAGGTCACCCAGCCAGGGAGATAAGAGGTGGGTAGGCAGCTGGCAACACTGATGGGGCCTACTGCATGCCTGTGCTGTGCAGGCTAAGGAAGGGGGCCCAGAACCCCACCAACCATCCTATGAAATATGTCTGCTCCCTACTTACTGATGAGGAAACAGGGCTCAGGGAGGTCCCTTTCCAAGATCACTTTTCCAGGTGGGGGCAGAGCAGGCATCAAACCTATCTTTGCCCCTTTCTACCTCCATGGGCTACTGGGAGGTGGGGGGGGGATGAGGAGGCTAAGCTAATTATAGCTAATAACAATAGTTAATCCAGGTACTATAATAGCTATTATTAGTGGCTGCTTTGTATCAGGCACTCTTCTAAGCAGTCTACATAAATTAACATATATAATCCTTGCAATATTAATTCCATGGGAAGTAGGGTAGGTACAATCATTATCACCCACTTTACAGGTAAGGAAACTGAGGCACAGAGGTTAAGCAAGCTGTCAGCTGGGAAGAAGCCAGGCTGGATTCAAACACTGGCAGTGTAGCTGCTGCCTCTCAGTTATGAGAAGGGCTGGGTGTTGGGGCAGAGGAGGAGCTGCTTGGCTTCAGGGATGCGGTCAGGAGACACCCACAAGAGGAGAGCAGGTGCCAGAAATCCGGCCACTGGATCCCTGGTCAACCAGGTCCAGCAGGTCCCACCCACAGTTAAGCTCTGGCCCCTACCAGGGTACCAGCCTATAGTTCCGATAATGGCCACTAGATGGCACAAATGCCCAGGTGGCGGTGGGCCCAGTGGCCAGAAGGTAACAGAGGGAGGTCAAGAAATCTTCCCAAGGGCAAGCAGCCCCAACCCAGTTACCCACCTCCAGCTCCCTGGAGGTGGAGGTGGAGAAGTCCAGTGTCCAGGGCCTGCTGTAGTTGTGGAGGGTCAGACTCAGGTGCAAGCTGAAGTCCAAAGCAAGGTCCAGCTGCCACTGGAAATGCAACAGGAGCCCGCCGAGACTCCGGTGTGCTCCCCGGAGACCAAGAGGGCCTGGGATGAGACAGTGGCGTGTCAGCGGTCAGGGAGGTGCAGATGCACAGCCTCCTCTCCCCACCGTGTCCTGGTCCAGGCCACCAGGACTGATGCAACAGCCTACTGGGTCTCCCACCCTCCACTCCTGCCCTAGCCCATAGCCCCTCCTCCGCTTGGCAGCCAGAGTGACCTTGTAAAAATGCAAATCAGATATGCCCTACCCTGGCCGGATAGCTCAGTTGGTTAGAGCATCATCCCAAGGTTGCGGGTTCAATCCCCAGTCAGGGCACAAAGAAGAATCAATAAATGAATGCATAAATAAGTGGAACAACAAAAAAGATATCCCCCTGCTCAAAACTTCTGCTTTCCTATTGCACTTAGAAGAGAAACTGGTCTTGGCATAATTTGGGGACCCACGTTACCTTCCTAAATTCACCTCCTTACTTTCTGTGGGCAAACACCCTAAGCACACTCCTACACCAGGGCCTTTGCACTGGCTGTTCCGTCTGCAGAGCATGCACTCGTCAGAGGCCCCTGCAGTGCTGTCCCCTCCCTGCTCTGTTCTCCACAGCACTCATCTCATCTGACTGCGCCTGACTGCACATCATGCGTCCTGTTTGTCTTCCTCTACCACCTGGAACGTGAGCTCCAGGAGAGCAGGTTCCGGTCTGTTCCTCTCACCATCCTTGTCCCTGCACCTAGAGCAGGCCTGATATAAGTAAAACCCAAACAATGTTTTCTGAACGAGTGGATGAACAGATTGGAGCTCAGCGAACCATGGTTCATGGGCCAAATCTGGCTCACTGCTTGTTGTTATAAATACATTTTTCTTGGGCAATGGCCACACCCATTCATTTATACATCAACTGTGGTGGCTTTCACAACACAATGATCTGCAAAGCCTGAAACATTTACTATCAGGCCCTTTACAGAAAGTTTGCGATCCCTGGGATGGGTGGAAGGAAGGGGGCAATCCACCAGCTAACAAACCCAGCGGGAGTGGCGGGGAAAGGAGTCCCAACCCCTCACCTCGAACTGTAATGACAGCAGCTTTCATTTATGAGTGAAATGCTCTTCCTGTGTTGCACCCGTAACTCTCACCATCACCTGGCATGCTGCAATGGAGGGAGCCATTCCTCGGGTGGAATGTTGGACAGAAAGGAGGCATGCCCTGCCCACGGCCGCCCTGCTGGCAAATGCAGAACCCTGATGTTGGCATCCAGCTCTCGCTTATACCCCTGCCCTCTGTGGTGGCCTCCTCTCCCCTCGCCCCTCCCCCAGTCGGTCCCTGGGCCCCTCTCTCAGGACAGACTCACCCTGGGCAGGTCGCAGAGCCCCAGGTGCTGGGAGTGGCCAGCCAGTGT
This sequence comes from Rhynchonycteris naso, assembly GCA_037038555.1. NCBI lineage: Eukaryota > Metazoa > Chordata > Mammalia > Chiroptera > Emballonuridae > Rhynchonycteris > Rhynchonycteris naso. The sequence goes on along the minus strand of CM073000.1, from coordinate 190,276,858 downwards.
GCCCGGTGGGTCTCCACTTTCCCCGGGAAGCTTCGCACGGTGCAGGCCATGCTGGTGCGCTCCAGCACGGCCTTGGCGTGGATCTTGTCTGGCTGGGACAGTCAATGCCTCTGGAACCGGAGAGCACCGTGGGGCGGGGGCTCCTCCCGTAAGAGGAGTGAACGCCCACAGCCAGCTCTGTGCGGAGGCCCCCAGAGAGAAGAGCAGGTGCCAGGGAGCTCACAAGCAGAGCCCTGGTCAGCAGAGCACCCACTGATACTTGCAGCAGGGTGTTTTCGCTGGGGGCACTGAGGGGATGGGTAAGGGTCACAAACTCAGAGCAGGAAGTCCAGAAGGAGCAAGGGGCCTTCAGGGTTGGTGGTCCCATTTCTGCTTGGCCCAGTCCCTGCCCCGGGCTCTGCAGATCAGCACACAGTGATACAGCGATGCTGTATCAGATCGCTGTGATACAGCGATGCTGGGAGCACCCCAACACTGACCCTTCCGCTGGTTGGGAGCCTGAGCTCCCACCCCCAACCCCTCAGAAGCCCACTGGTGTCACTGGCTCCTTGCCCATCTGCTCCCTGAGTGCCTACCTTGGGCTGGGCACCCTGCCCTCCTTATTTCCCTGAGATCTCACTCCACTCCAGTCAGGGAAGGACCAGTGCACCCATTTGCAGGTGAGAAAACTGAGGCTCACAGCAAAGAAATGAGTTGCCTGGGGTCCCACAGCACAGCTAGCCCCCAGGACCACATGGCCCCAGAGCGGGGTGATTTCTGCAGTGGGCGGGGCCACCCTGTGGGTCACCTGTCTGGGACCCCGCTCCCTGGGCCTCACCTCATGTGGCAGGCTCTGCAGCACCTGGTGAGCGGCGGGGAGGGTGGGGACGCTGGTGACCCCGACACCCTGGAGGGGGTAAAGTGGGGGACTGCAGAGACTGCCCCCCTCCCACCCATGCCTGCAGCAGCTCAGAGCCATGTCCAGACTAGGAGGTGCGTAGATGGGAAACGCCTCCTTCTCAACATCCAGACTGACAGATGAAATCTGAGCCCCTCACTGGGGCCTCTGGGGCTGCTATGGACTGAATTTCAGCCCTCCAAACTCATATGCCGAACCCTAGTCTGCAGTATTGGGGGGGCACTGAGAGGCGATTAGGGTTAGAGGTCATGAAGGGGATCCTCATGATGGGATTAGGGCCCTTAAAAGAAGAGACCCCAGAGAGCTCTCCCTGTCGCCAGCATGGGAGGACACAGAAAGATGGCCGGGAAGAGAGCCCACACCAGAACCCAACTGTGACGACGGCACCTTGCTCTCGGGCTCCAGCCCCCAGAACTGTGAGAAACAAGTGCCTGCTGTTTAAGCCTCCCAGCTGTTGTATAGTTATGGCTGCCCGGGCTGATGACGACAGGGGCCCTGCACGTCTGCCCCTCATCTCACCTCATCACTGGCGGCTGCTCAGAGCATCAGCTGGTCATCAGTCCAGGGAACACGGACCATACTCGCGCACCCCCTCTGCAGAGCCATGCCTCTCACCCCCTCCACCCTCTGACCTGTCAGCTCCACAGCGGGGTCTGCAGGGTCCCCTGCATGTGCACACTGCCTTGGCGTGCTGAGGGTCTACTCATTTCCTCTGCCTCGCAGGGCACGTATGTGGCAACCATGACCTTGGGAGATTTCCACCAGGCTACCCAGCAAGCTGTGACCCAGAGCTGGGTTCTGCAGTATATCTTCTGCTTGGTAGACCAACCGGGCGAGCTCTGCTCTGTGCAAGGGGGCTCCTCACACAGACACCGACAGTCTGTGCGGCTGCACAGCCCCTTCCAAGGGGCTTGTTTCCTGGGGTCACAGGTGCCATGGTGGGCCACTGTGGGAAGCCCTGTGGATGGCAGTCACCTCCCTGCCTACCTGCAGTCAGTCAGCTTCAGCTTCAAAACCTCCTGGGGATGCTCAGATTTCCATAACTTCCATACCCTGGACCCTTCTTCCTGTTTTATCATACTCAGGGTATGATAAACCCAATGCCTCATTGGGGGTGACCCCATGTGACCCAGATCCCCCAACCTCTCCATCTCCTCCCTATTCTTCCCTTTAGTCTCCTCCAGCCACACTGGCCTTGCCACTGTTGTTCAAGCCCATCAAGTTTATCCCACCTCAGGGCCTTTGCATCTGCTATTCCTTCTCCCTGCAATGCCTCTCCTCAAATCTTCACCCCAGCCAGCTCCTTCTTGTTATCCAGGACTCAGTTTCAATGTCACCTTCTCAGAGAGGCCTCTCCAGACCACCTCACCTAAAGGAGCCCTGCACCCCCAAATCATGCCCTTTTCCCTTTTGGAAACTGCTACACTCTGACACTATCTTGTTCACATGCACATCACTGCTCATGCCTGTCTCCCTGAGGACGGTACCTGGGCCGTCTGTTTCCAGATGGCTCCCGAGTGCCCGAACAGCACCCGGGACAAACAGCTGCTCCAGGATGCTCCGCTGCAGAAGTGAGTGACAGAGACGCCCTGCCAGCAACCTCTGAGACAGCCGCACTGCAGGGCTTGGGGAAGGGCCTGGACCCACAACACTGTCTGCTGCAGGACGCGGGTGCCTCAGACTCGTGACCAGCTCCCCAGGAAGGGTGCTGAGCAGGAAGACAAAGGTAGAGCTGGGTCCCTGGGGGTGCTGGCCACGCTCCTGCTGGGGTTAGGAAAGGAGAGAAGCTTTCAGAGGAGGAAACACAAGGGGCATTTGTGAAACACTAACAGTTCACTGAGCTTTTACATACACTGGTCAAAAAGCCAGATATTTTTAGGGATGGGCAGATACCGTAAAGGAGGAGGATGCAGGGATGGAGAGGACATGACAAATGAGAGACTACACACTCCTGTAAAGGGGACAGCCGCCTCTGCTCTACTTCCAGTCTGTGTGGCCTTGGGCAGTTTCCTAACCTCTCTGAGTCTTAGGATGTTTTTGTTTTGTTTTTAATATATAAAATGGTGCGAGAATAATGGGAGTGGTATGCTCAGCCCAAGGCTGGGCCATGTGGGAGCTGCTGCAGTTGGCTGTAGGACTTCTCAAACATTTAGTGAGCAGGTATTATGTTCCTGACCCAGTGCTGAGTGGTGGGGTACAAAGATAACCAGGGCTGGTCCTGGTCCTTCAGGGGTTCCAGGGTTTGTGGGGAGACAGAGAGATGGAAAATGGTGGGACAGAGGACAAGGGTGGCCACAAAAGATAGTCAAGTTGGTGAACAAAACAGGGAAGGCTATTCTAGGCAGAAGGAACAGCCTGCCCAAAAGCTCAGGAAGGGACACTTTCCCTGCTGCTTGTTGCTGCACTTGGGGGGTGGCTTGAGGGCCCTGCAGTGGGGCTGCTGAGGGCAGGAGCGGAGTTTCCTCTTAAATGTCTCTAAAACCTATGGCTACTGCCCCCAGAGGTGAATTTAACGGTGCGGGGATCGGTGTGAGCCCTGACGCCTGACTTCTGAAGGGCCCAGCAAAACCCCAACTTTACACTTTTTCTAATATAAGGGACCCAATATTATCTTCTGTGCCCGGGGCCTCAACTGACCTTAATCCGCCTCTGACTGCCCCTACATGGATAATTCTCAACCTGCTCACTGTGGTGGCTTCTTCACTGGTGTCTCTGCTGCCCCTGTAAGCCCCTCTCCACACAGCAGCAGGAGGAATCTGAAATCATCATTTGGATCACGTCTTCAAAAGCTTCCAAATTCAGACCATAAAATCCAAGCTCCTCCCTGTGGCTCGACATGGCCTGTACCATCGCTCCTCCACTCTCACTTGCTGTTTCCCTCCTCATCCAAACTGCTCCAGGCCAGTGGCTACTCCTCAGATGTGCCAGACTCCTTTCTGCCCCAGGCCCTTTGCCTGTTTCACAGCCTGGCCTGCACTGGGTTTCCCGGGGAACCAGGACAACTCATCGTTTCTCAGAGGGCTCCCGGGAGCCTCCTGGCCTGCCCTGGCCCTGGCCAATCCCCACGCACCTGGGAGAAGGTCTGCTCCAGGCTGTGATGCTTGTGTGCCTGGCCTTAGCAGCCACCAGCTGATGTAGAAAGACGCCCCTCCAGCCAGTACGAATGTGCTCTCAGCCTCACCCCCGGAGCACAGCAGCTGGGCCAGAAGGAAAGCAAGCGAGACCTCATCCAGGCTCTGAGGTCAGTCTGGGAGATGCCGCTCCCTGCTGGAGGCTCTGTCTCCCAAAGCCCCAGCATGAGGTTAGGCCACCAGGTGTGCCCATGACAATAATCTCCCACGCCCTTCATGCTGTAACACCCATTTGAAACTAGCTACTGGCTTGGGGCCAGCAGGCAAAAATTCGACCACGTAGACAGCAGGGGGCAGCCTAGCACAGAGGACGACGCACAGGCAGAGCACCAAACAGACCAGGGCTCCATCCGATTCTGGCTCTACCACCCATAGGGTTAATGACTTGGCTAGTTCCATAAACCACCGCAGCCTCTGCTCTCTCACCTGATAAATTGGAAGAGTAATACCTCCGTTATGAATGTGTTGATATGAAAACTATAAACTAATGTGCTAATAATGTTCCAGAATGTCTGAAGAGCAGAATCAGTTAGGGCACTTGCTAAAAGTATAGACCCTGGGAAAACAGAACCCTGGGGAACAAGGAGAACTGGCATTTGGAAGACCTCCAGAAGCCTCGTTAATTTAGTGTTACTCCTGACAGAAACGTTCAATCCAAATCTCGTCTCTGGCAAACAATCCGACAAATCCAAACTGAGGCTGCTTTGCAAAACAACTGCCTACTTCAAAGCTGTTGGTACCAAGATCTTTCTTTTCTTCCCTCCCTTCCTCCCTCTTTCCCTCCCTCTCTCCCTCTTTCCCTTTCTTTCTTTTCTTTCTTTCTCTCTTTCTCTCTCCCTCCCTCCCTCCCTCCTTCCCTCTCTCTCTCTCTCTCTCTCTCTCTCTCTCCCTTTATTTATTTTGTGACAAAGAGACAGAGAGAGGGACAGATAGGGACAGACAGACAGGAGAGAGATGAGAAGCATCAATTCTTCGTTGTGGCACCTTAGATGTTCATTGATTGCTTTCTCATATGTGCCTTGATTGGGAGACTAGAGCAGAGCTAGTGACTCCTTGCTCAAGCCAGCGACCTTGGGCTTCAAGCCAATGACCACGGGGTCATGTCTGTGATTCCATGCTCAAGGCAGCAACCCTGCACTCAAGCTGGCGACCTTGGGGCCTCGAATCTGGGTCCTCTGCATTCCAGTCCGATGCTCTATCAACTGCACCACTGCCTGGTCAGGCCCAAGATGTTTCTTTAAGGTGGTTAATGACAATAAAATGTTTGGGGGGTATATCCATATTTGTAAGTACAAAATATTTTTTATTATATTTTATTATTATTAATTTTAATGGGGTAACACCAATAAATCAGGGTACATATGTACAATGAAAACATCTCCAGGTTATCTTATCATTCAATTGTGTTGCATACCCGTCACCAAAGTCAAATTGTCCTCTGTCACCTTCTATCTGGTTTTCCCTGCGTCCCTCCCCTCCTCCCTATCCCACCCTCTCTTCCCTCCCCCCACCCCGTAACCACCACTCTCTTGTCCATGTCTCATAGTCTCACTTTTATGTCCCACCTATGTATGAAATCATGCTGTTCTCAGTTTTTCTTTTTTTCTGATTTACTTATTTCACTCTGTATAATGTTATCAAGGTCCATCCATTTTGTTGTAAATGATCCGATGTCATTTCTTATGGCTGAGTAGTATTCCATAGTATATATGTATCATAGCTTTTTAATCCACTCGTCTTCTGACGAACACTTGGGCTGTTTCCAGATCTTCGCTATTGTGAACAATGCTGCCACGAACATGGGGGCGCATTTCTTCTTTTCGAACAGTGCTATGGTGTTCTTAGGGTATATTCCTAAAAGTGGGATAGCTGGGTCAAAAGGCAGTTCGATTTTTAATTTTTTTGAGGAATCTCCAAACTGTTTTCCACAGTGGCTGCACCAGTCTGCATTCCTATCAGCAGTGCAGGAGGGTTCCCTTTTCTCCACATCCTCGCCAGCACTTATTCTGTGTTGTTTTGCTGATGAGTGCCATTCTGACTGGTGTGAGGTGATATCTCATTGTGGTTTTAATTTGCATTTCTCTAATGATTAGTGATGTTGAGCATTTTTTCATATGCCTATTGGCCATCTGTATGTCCTCTTTGGAGAAATTTCTATTCATTTCTTTTGCCCATTTTTTGATTGGATTGTTTGTCTTCCTATTGTTGAGTTTTATAAGTTCTTTATAAATTTTAGTTATTAACCCCTTATCAGATGTGCTGTCGAATATGTTTTCCCATTGTGTGGTTTGTCTTTTTATTCTGTTCTTATTGTCTTTAGCTGTGCAAAAACTTTTTAGTTTGATATAGTCCCATTTGTTTATCTTGCCTTTTATTTCATTTGCCCGTGGAGATAAATCGGCAAATATATTGCTGCTACAGATGTCGGAGAGCTTGCTGCCTAAGTACAAAATATTTTGACACTTCAAAATGCATCAAAAATTAAAATGGCCTGACCAGGCGGTGGCGCAGTGGATAGAGCGTCAGACTGGGATGCCGAAGGACCCAGGTTCGAGACCCCGAGGTTGCCAGCTTGAGTGTGGGCTCATCTGGCTTGAGCAAAAGCTCACCAGCTTGAGTCCAAGGTCGCTGCCTCGAGCAAGGGGTTACTTGGTCTGCTGAAGGTCTACTGAAGGCCCACGGTCAAGGCACATATGAGAAAGCAATCAATGAACAACTAAGGTGTTGCAACGAAAAACTGATGATTGATGCTTCTCATCTCTCTCCATTCCTGTTTGTCCCTATCTATCCCTCTCTCTGACTCTCTGTCTCTGTAAAAAAAAAAATAAATAAATAAAATAAAATGGATGGAGATCTATGTGATAAAGCAAGTGGAGAGAAGTGCAAGAAAATCTAGGTGGTGGGGATGTGGGTGTTCATGAGGAAACTGTTTTCATAAAATTTTATTGGGCTCTGGCCAGATAGCTCAGTTGGTTAGAGCATTGTCCTGAAACACGAAGGTTGTGGGTTTGATCCCCACTCAGGGCACATACAGAGACAGATGTTCCTCTCTCTCTCTCCCTTCCTCTCTAAAATCAATCAATAAATTTTAAAAACTTTTACTGAACACACCCATGCCCATTTATTCACATATTGTCTGCGGCTGCTGTTTTTGCATCATGGCAGAGTTGAGTAGTTGCAACAGACTATATCAAGTGAAAAGGCTGAAATATTTACTATCTGGCCCTTTGTAGTAAAAGTGTACAGACCTCTGTTCTGGATGAAGAAACTAAAGAGATGTGGCCACCAGCACCCTAGTGATCCTGGACTGCATCCTGAATTTAAGGCAAACTAAACAGCTTGAAAGAACATTATTAGGACAAGTGTGAGACATTATCATGGACTATAACAGTGTTACATCACGTCACATTTCTTGAACTTTCTACTCATATTGTGTTATATAAGAAAGTCTCCGTGTTACAGGAAATGTTTTCTGAAGGATAAGGAAGAGGTCTTCAGAAACATCTCTATCAATGCTCAATGACACAGAAAAAAGTGTGTGTGTGTGTGTGAATATACAAATGTGCATAGCACTTCAGTTTAATAGACATCAAGGTAGCAACAACTGGGGAATGCTCACTGTCCTACAATAACTTCTCTACAGGTTGGAAATGAATCAAAATAAAGATGGGGGAACTAAGAGGTTCCCTGAATGAGTGTGCAGGTGCAGTGAGGTTTGGGGAGCTGTGAAGTCATGTGTTAACACGCGGGTGCAGGGCCGGCGCACCATAGGCACTCTGTAAACAGAGGCAGCCTGGGCCAGGGAGGACATTTGACAAGACTGGGGGCTGGCGGGATAATGAGGTGACCAGTCAGCAAGTGTAATCACTCACTCAGGGTGTCTCACTGAGCATCTATAATATGCTGGGCCTTGGGTCGGGTGCTGGGCACGTCCTCTAGCAGCTCCCGATCTGGGGGAGAGGGGCAGACAGGGAAAGAGACAATGGTACAGAGAGGGGGAAACCTGGCCTGGGACTCTGGGGCCCTCCATCTATCCCCAGGTCCCCCAGATGCCACACGCAGGGGAGGTGCTTGACTGAGGGATGTCCTGGGGGTTCCAGAGGCCAGGTGGGCATGGGATTCATGACAAGGGATGACAAGGGCAGGATGACATGCAGAGACCCTGAGCCAGGGACACCTGGGAGGTGGTGCTGGCTTAGCTCAAAAGCCTGTCATTCGATCCAGCACCAGGAGCGTGCCAGGCCGAGTGAGGCAGCACTAGGCGCCAGGCACTGGGCAGGCCGGCCTCCCGGCTCCCGAGGGTCTTGTGGGCCTGGCTGGGAGCCGCAGGGCTGGCCCCGGAATGTAAACCTGGGTGTGTTTGGGAAAGCTGGAGCCAGGGTTTCTGAGGGCGGCCCAGGGGGGCTTGCTGGAGGCCCCCAGACAGATGTGGATGTGTTAACACTTCCCAGCGGGCTAGCCTACACAGCCCCCCTCCCACCTTGGGCAGGGCATCTGGAACCAGTTAGGAGCTCCGGGAGGCAGGGGCATGGTTACCTCGGCTGAGGCCGGGGCTCCACTGGGCATCGCCGAGGCGGGCAGAGAGCCTGCAGGCTGCAGCTCTTTGCTGGAAGAAAGGAAAGGCCTGGCAACAGGACACCATGTCCAGGGCCCCAGCGCTGGGTAGGATCAAGCAAACCTCCCCCACAGAGAAAAGAGAGCCAGAAACACATCAGCAGCCCAGTGAAGGGCCATTCACACACCCATGCAGTGTAGAGGTGAGGGCTGGAGCCTGGCGTCAGGCGACCTGCATTTGAATCCCAGCTCGGCCACTACCTGGTTCTGCACACTGGACAAGTTCCTCAGTTTCCCCTTCAGTTTCAGGGCTCTAAGGTCCTGGGCGGCATGTCTTCTGTGGGCCCCTTCTGCAGCCCTGTCCATACAGCGCCCTCCCGCGTGCCTTCAGGCCCGAGTGCGAACGGCTGCCCACCGTTTCTAGTGCCAGGAGCTGCCCCATCTGGTAGCTCCTTTACACCAGCGTGTACCAACCTCAGTGCGACTAATACCTGAGCCATATGATTTATTGTTGTGAGCTGATCTGTGCACTGTGGGCAGTTTCATAGCATCTCTTGCCCCTGTCCACTAGAAGCCAGCAGTACCCCCTCCCCAGCTATAACAACCAGAAATCACCCAACCATTGCCAACTGTTCCTAGGTGGGTAAGCTTGTGCCCAGGTGAGAACCACTGGCCTACACTGTTAACAGATGGCTTACTCATTTCCCTCAATGAGCTAGTACAAGTGCCAGAGCCTAGCTGGTGGCCCATCTGGCTTTTTTTATGTATAAGATCACTGGGCACTGTGCCAAGCACATAGTAGGTCTGCAGACTGAGGAGATATAGTAGTTACCAATATGTATTTGACACCTGAGATGCCTTTGGTTTGGGGGAGTAAGAACTCCTCATTTACATCTTGATCCCCAAAATTAAGATTATTTTATTAGCTGTGTGATCTTGAACGAGTCACTTTGCCTCTCTGAGCCTCTTTCCACATGTATGCAGTGCAGCTGTGGGGAAGATTCAAGGAAGAGCTTGGGGCAAGGGTCAGAGGTCAGCACACAGGTACATAACTGAGGACTCCTTTCCCCAGTCCTTGCCTCGTGGGGGCCCAAGAGCTGCAAAGAGCCCTCCACCTGAGTGCCATGGATGTCGAGGACCAGGCTAGCTTGAGAACCATAGGTCAGCTGCAGGGAGGTGCACACTTCTTCCTCTGCCCAGAACCCTGGGAACGTGAGCTGTGGAGGGGGCAGAAGAGAAGCAGGCTGTGAGGCATGGGGAGTGGTGGGGGCCTGGCTCCTCGCAGGACAGGCCACACTCCGCAGTCCCAGCACGGCCCTGTTCCCTAGGCCAGGGTGGCAGTTGCCCAATAGGCCCTGACTCTCCTGACACCCCCTTGGGCAGTGGGGAGCCATGAGCAGGGCCGAGGTTTGCTCCCGCACTGCAGCCGTGCTGGCAGTGCCCTCTGTGCTGCCCCCACGCAGACCCGCGCCCCAGACATCAGCAGAGAATGAGCTCCATGCAGCTCTCCCCACACCTGGCTCCTGGAAAGGGGTGCAGATGAAGTCAGGGGAGAAGGGGAACCAGGCCTGTTTAGCTGTGGGGTACAGTGACACAGACCCTCTGCATGAGGGTTGACATCCTGGCCCCTCAGGTCTCTGAGTACAATCCCTCCTCCCATGGACGAGTGGGGAGAGTGGGGAGAAATCACTGGGTAATCTGAAAGCAGAGGTAATCTGTGGAAAAGGCTTTGCTGCCTGGCTCTGTGTGCTCTGTCATGAAGGAGCAGGAGGGCCGAGCCAGGCAGTGCAAACATCGTGACAGTGGTCAGTGCACAGCCACACGCAGTGGGGGCCACAGCGGGGTCCCCTTCTCAGAGATGGAAGGACCCCAAAGGGCAGGGCCCGGGAACCAAGCCTGAGTCTCTATTTTACTGCCTACTTGCTATGGGACCTTGGTCAGACTACATACGTTCTCACGTGGGGTCCAGAACAATGAGAAGGAAGGTGCTGCCCACGACCCTGATCATCAGCATCATCACAGCAGCGGACGCTTGTAAAGCATCACCTCTATCCATGCGCCATCCTAGGTACACTCCTGATATTAATTCACTTAGTCCTCACAAACCCCACGTCACTGGTGGCAATGATCTCCACTTAATAGATGAGGAGACTGAGGGCACAGAGATGGTAAGGGATTTATCCAAAGCCACACAGCTAGCCAGTGGCAGAGCTGGAATCTGACCTCCAGAGATGGGAATTCATACAAACTGTGCCGTCCTGCCTCTCACTGGGGTGTCAGGAAGAATAAATGAATCAACACAAAGACAAACCTTAGAACAGTGCTGAGCACACAGTAGGCACTTTGCAAATGCAAGCTGGGCTTTGATTCTGACAGAGTGGAAAAGCAGAAAGGACATGGGACCAGGAGCCAGACACGGGGCGCCCAAAGCGAGTCAACACCAGCCCCAAGGCTGGGACACAGCACTTGCTCAGCAGACTCTGGTTACAACTATTATTATTGTTATTTTTATTTGTTTATTGATGCTGAGAGTGAGAAGGAGAGAGACAGAGAGCGTAGCACAGCCTCATTGTTCCACTTATGCATGCCACCACTGGTTGTTTCTTATATGTTCCCTAACCGGGGATTGAACCCACAACCTTGGTAGGTTTGGATAACACTCCAACCAACTGAGCTACCTGTCCAAAGCACAATATTTATTTATTTATTTATTTATTTATTAACAAGGCCTTTACAAACTGTCAAGTGCTGGAGAGTCACAAGACAAGAGCATCCCCTTCAGTCGTGCACACAGTGGGTCCTCAGCACATTGGAAACTAGATAGGAGCTGACCGAGTTAGGAAGGAGCCCTGCGCTGCCCACCGGCCCACCTGCTCCTCACCTGGCGAGTGAAGGGTTGGCCCAGATTCAGGAAAGCTGGCCGCGTGTGGCTGGTGATCACCACCAGTTCTAGACTGCCATTCAGCAGCTAGGCCACGAGGGCTGCTAGGTCCACACCAGCCCCACCGTCCCCGCCATGGAGGGCCACATTGTCCTGGGTCTGGGTCTCTAGAGGCAGAAAATGGCACAGGCTGCTGGGGAGTCTGGCTTACCTCCCTTGCCAGCGCATGGGCACACCAGAGATTGCCAAGGGGCTACATCCCCTGAAGATGCCAGTGGGATCGACCCTGGGCAGGCCTATCACACACCTGAGTCCCTGTGACATCACCTTTCTTAAGGTGTCTCCCAATCTTGGCCTGGTCATCTCCTTTTCTCATTGGGATTGCTGCTAAAAAGACACCTTCACCAAGTAGCCTCCCCTGATTGCCCATCTAAAGTGCTGCCCGACCCTCGCTGCTCCCTCCCCAGCCAGAAAATCAGCCCCATGGAGCAGGCCCTTGAGCCTGTTTTGTTCCCTGCTATGTTCCCACTGCTTAGCACAGCTCCTGACACAAGCAAGTGTCCAGTACTTATCAAAGGAATAAACAATGAATGAATGCTTCTCTCCAGGGCCATCCAAATATCAAATCAATGTCAACCTGCTGGTCAACCTGCCCAGGCTAGAAAGTCCTCACCCCCTTCTTCCCCTCGCAGACACCTTTCTCCCCTGCCTCTGAGCTGGACCACACCTCATCTTGGCCTACAGATGGAAACCCTGCCAAAAAGGAGATTCCAGGATCTGGAAATGCAGTCAGGAGTTTATTTTTATTCTTTTTTTTTTAACTTATGATTTTTAGAGAGAGAGAAAGGGAGAGAGATAGAAACATTGATTTGCCATTCCACTCATCCATGCACTCATTGGTTGACTCTTACATGTGCCCCAACTGGGGATCGAACCTGCAACCTTGGCACATCAGGATGACGCTTCAACCAACTGAACTACTTGGCCAGGGCTTATTTTATTCTAACTTCTCCATCCACGGTGAGAAATGGTTTCCCAGAGTAAACAGATGGAGCCCAGCCTATGTCAGAGGCCAAGTTCCCGGTGGGTAGTTCACAGCTGCAGCCTGAGAGCCACCTGGCCCAGCCCCATCACCTGCGATCTGGGATCATCTGGGCACATGACACTCCCAGGCAAACTCGGACAAGCCTGGAAGCTCTGAGCCTTAATTTCCTCATCCAGAAAGTGGGAACAGCCCGCCTACCTTGGGGGACATCACCAAGATTAACTAGAATAACACACCTCAGAAAACTGCCTGTAGGGCACATAGTAGGTCTCAGGGAAAGTTCATTTCCTTCCCTGAATATTATGCAATATTCTACCATGTGCACCTACTATGTGTGGAGCACCAGGAGAGAGAGGACGCACCCTCTCCTCTTGACTGCCAGGGCCACCAAAACATTAACGAGAGGCAGAAAACACCGCCCTGAAGGGTTGGAACCACTAAATGTGGACAGCAATGGGGAATATCAGAGGTCACCCTGGCTGGAGGTGACCACATCAGGCCTCCTGGGGGATGGAAACTGGGGAGGTGTGGACAAGGTCATCCCTAAGATGATCATCCCATCACTTACCCACCAGGTCCCCAGAGCAGTCCATGGGGTCAGCTCACAGTAAGACAGAACCCCTGTCTGATCTGAGTCTCCCTTCACTCTGCAGGAGGCTGAGGGCCAAGGATGGAGAAGTCTGGAGGCCAGAAGAAGATGACCTGATCTCCACAATATACATGGAGGCCAGACGGCGGCTCTGGAGTCACAGTGCCTGGGTTCGAGACCTGCCTTCTTCATTAACTAGCTGTGTAGCATGGGACAAGTGATTCAACCTCTTTGAGTTTCCATTCCTCTCCTGCAGAATGGGGATGGAGTTACTAACTCCTACCTCATACCTTCATACATTCCTTCAACAGATGTTTAATTGAACACCTACTACATGCCACTCCGCAAAATAGACAAAAATCATCCCTGTCATTATGGAGTGTACATTCTAGTGTCAGAAGGGTAGAAGTCAGGCAGTGGGAAACAAAGATATTTAATAAGTTATATACGACATTAGAATGACAAAGCCAGGTAGAGAGATGGGGAGAACTATAGGGAGCTGGGGGTGCAAATCCATAGGATGGGTGGAAAAGGACTCACTGAGGCGATAACCTTTGAAAAACACCCAAAGTAAGTGAGAGAGTGAACCAAGCAGATGTGCGGGAGAAGAGCATTTCAGGCAGAGGGAACAGCCTGTGCAAAGGCCCTGAGGCTACATACTGAATGGTTCCAAGTTATGTGCCACTCTGGAAAAATGCAAAACCAAAGACAGTAAAAAGCTCAGTGGTGGCCGGGGGGTTAAGAAAATGGGAGGGATGAACAGGTAGAGAGCATGGGGGACTTTCAGGGTGGCGGAACTATTCTGTATGCTACAATAAAGGTGGGCATAGAACATGCATTTGGCAAAACCTGTAGGACTGTATGACATAAGAGTAAATCCTAATGTAAACCAGGGATTTTAGTTAATAATAATGTATTGATATTGGTTCATCTGTGGTGACAAATGTGTGACACTAATGCAAGATGTTAATAATGGGAAAAATTGTGGAGAGGAGTGACAGGAATTCTTGTACTTTCTGCCCGGTCTTTCTATAAACCTAAAACTGCTCCAAAAAATAAAGTGTATTATTTGTTTTTAAAGTATGCCTGGGACCCCTGACCAATTCACTCAGCAGCTCTGGGCTGGGGTCCAGGTATGTTCTAAATCCTCCCCAGGGATTCCAACGTGTGACGATCTGAGAACTAAGCCATACCCGTTTCCCCCAAATGGCTTCTGTTGTCCCAAAGTGTCCTGCAGAGCATGCATTCTGATCGGGCACAATAGCGCCTCCTATTGCAAAAATTGGTTAAGGGGGGATAAAAAAATTTAACTCTTTTCATGTATGAAGCCCAGATACACATACTACACATAAACAGCACTGCTCACAAAAACGAGGGGATCAGGGAACGGGCAGAGACTCCAGTACTTTCAGCCTTTTGTGTAGAGCATTTTTACCAACGAAATAAAAGTTGGTTTTGCATCTCATTTGCATAATGGAACAACTTTTTTTGACTTGTTTGCTTTTCTGATTTCTTGTTTAAAAAAATCAAGAAATTTTTTCTTTTATCGCTTCATATTCATTTTGAAATACCCCTTAATTTTTGTGAGCAGTCTATATCTGCGGGGTTAAAATCTCATAGAGAGGCAGTTAGGAAACAAAATGCCTAACAGGCTCCTTAGGTTGAGACACACAGGCTCAGAGATACCTTGGAGGAGTTTCCGGACGGACGGGGGCCAGAGGTTGAGAAGGCCAACCTCCTGCCCTTCCCTCAGCCCCCCTTCAGCTCCAGAGACTGTGAACAAAGCGTTCTGCTGCTTTCAAAGCTACTAATAAAGTTTGAGCCCATTAGCTGACCCAGCAGCTGAGTTCCCTGTGGGATTCCCCACTCTCCCGGTGGTCCAGGGCAAGGATGGGGTCTTCAGCCAGACTGCCCAGGGCTCCCAACCAAGGTCCTCCACTTATGTGCGCAGTGACCCTGGGCAAGCCACGTCATCTCTGTATGTCTCAGGTTCTCATCTGCAAAATGTCACGCCAGTGGTATCACCAGGCGTCCACGAGATGACCCACATAAAGGGTTTAGGATAGAGCCTAGCACAGGACAAACACTCAGCAGACACCAGCTCCCATTACAACTGCGTGGAGTGATGGCACAGCCCGGGCCTGGCCTGCTGCCCTCACACACGCCACAGTTGTACGGCCTGCCCTGAAAGCGAAAGGCTGCTAATGAAACAATGGACCTGCGTGGATGTGAAGACACCTGATTTCAGAGATGTCAGCGATGTGGGAAAAAAAGCCTGCATGGGAGAATGATCAGTTTCAGTAATTCAGGACTCTTCTCAGGTTCCAGTCTGAAATCTACCAGCATGGGGCTGAGCACAGGCAGGCACTGAAATTGCTATGGGTCTTGTCTCTGTTGGATTACCTGTCTACATCTACACACCCCCAGCCCACCCACGTCCTAATTCCTGTGTACACAGCACACGTTGCTGGCCCAGGGAAGCAGTAGCATATGGGCGCTTTCTACGGACCCGGTTCTGGGGCGGGAAGACAGCCTTCCCACCTGCCCTCTCTCCACCCTTCGTTTCCTCATTGAGTGGAAATGCTTCCTTTGGGGTTTCTGTCCCACACTGGGCAAAATACCCTGGGGTCAAAAAAATAATCATGCAGGCATCTCTCATACCCAAATACAGGATAGGGTTTAAGGACAATTCTGTTTCCATTTTCAAGGGCGAAATGTGATCCTTGCATCCCCCAGGGAGCTCAGAACCCTTCTCGCCTAGACAATCACTTCCAAATGATGGATTTGGAAACCTCCCGGCCATCTGTTCTCGATTCTGGAGGTGCTGTCTGGCTAAGCTTAACAGTGTGGTGTGGCCTCCCCCTCCTCCCTCCCCAGGCCTCCAGCCTCCCTTCCTTCCTCCCCATCTCTCGGCAAGCTGGCTGCTCAGAGACAAAGCCTGGCAGGCAATTCAAGGTTGCCGCAAAGGGACCATCGTCCATACCTGTAAGTGTGGAGGAAATGTGCATCCGTGGGGATGTCTGAGCTGGAAGAACACCACCCAGTGGGAGTCAGATGCGTTCAGCTGGATTGAGACCTGCTGGGGGTGGGGTGGGGATTGGAGAAGGAGGTCGGAGGGAGCGGAGGAGTGAGGTGTAGGAGCCCAGGAGGGGGCTGGCTAGGCACCTGAGAAGGGACAGGTCACTGCAGATGTTTCCCAAAGCCCAGGTCCAACAGCAGATACCAGAAACCTCCATCCTGCCTTGCTATTCCTCAGCCCTAACTCTTACTCAGAAGCTTGAGAAGTGAGGTCCCCGAAGTGGGCTGGGAGGACTGCTCAGGGATGCCAGGCCCCTGCTTCCCCTGCCTTGGTGCCTGCTCATGCCTTGTCCAGGGCTGCCCTCTATTTGACCCTGACCATGAACCAGGCATTGGGTTTCTGGCTTTACAATTATCACCTCATTTGATCCTTACCACTGGTATTACTCTCCGCATTTCATAGCTAGAAAAACAGGCTGAAAGGGGCTGAGTACTTTACCCAGCGTTACACAGCTAGTGAGCAGGGGAGCTAGGATTTGAGCCTGAAAGCACCTTGGAGATGGGGACAGAATCACAGTCACTTGTCGATCCCCAGTACCTAGCCAAGAACCTGGCACGCAGCACAGACACAATTTGTATATGGTGACAAATGAACAAATACACTTACAGTGGCTGGTATATGTTCACCAAACTGCACTTCCTTTTCCTTCTGGACACATAGCTAACGCTATTTATTACATGGGCTCGTGTGACAAGTTCTGGCCAATGGAGTGTGGGCAGGAATGACACGGACTACTCATGGGCTTGGCCCATGAACACCTCCTGCAGAATTCTCCCTCTCCCACCTCCCCCGTCTTCCAGCCAGCTAGCAAGGCAGAACCACAAGGTGGAGGGGACCTGGGACCCTGAGTGACTGCATGGAGCGGAGCCACACTGAACTGTGATGTGACTGGGGAGTAAACTATCAGGGAAAAGTAAACTTCTATTACGACAGCACATCCTGATTAATCGCACACGCACTGCCAGAATCAGGGCTGTGGTGCTGACTTTCCAGGGCCACCCTGCCACCTCCTCAGCCAACCCATAAAGAATAACTGCACTCTCAAGTTGAAACTCCCCCTCCCTCAGCAATGGGGCAGAACTGAGCCTCCCAATCGGGGCATGACGTTGTGGTTGATGGCAGCTCTTGCGTGCACAATGCTGTCAAATGCTCCCTGGGGACTCCCTCTGAACCCAACATCCCATCCAAACTGAGGGCCTGCAGAAACCTCAGCTGGGAAGGAATTTTCACGAGTAGTTTGAGCTCTGCTTAGAGGTCGCACACCAGTGCTTGCCCAGCCTGGGGATGGGGACATGGGATAGTGAGCCATATCCAGGCTGTGCTGTGCTGGCTTTCCCAGTGCTGAGATCTGTCATGGTGCAGACTGTTACGTACAGAATGACTTTCTGGTTGATTTTCAAGTGGCCCGGTGTCCCCGTTCAACTTAGCCTGGGTGTGCAAGAACCAGAGGCACTGAGAGAAGTTACCTGCCATCTCATGTGGCAGCAGAAGCCACCGCTGGAACCCAGCAGTCAGAAGAAAGTGGTCTCGAGACTAAAGGGTTAAAGCACAGTCTACACTGTTCCATGCACAGGGCAGAGAGTGGGGACAGGCACATGTGGGGTATTTCAAACAAAGATGGCAAACTTGAGTACCCTCGGGGAAGGTTAGTGGGGTGGGCTTACAAGAGAAACTTGAATGCCTGTGTCTCAGTCAAAGAGAATGCCCTGGCACTGGTCTCTTTTGTTCACTGCTGATTGGTAACACACTGCACAAGTCCTGGTGCATACTAGGTGCTCAATAAATACTTGGACAACTGAAGAACCACTAGTTGTAGCCTGAAACCCCAAGCCAAAGCCCATGCTGGGGTGGAATAATGTTTAATTCATAGTGTGGCAAGTAGAATAACGCCCACCCTCCAAAAAATGTCCATGTCCTAATTCCTGGGACCAGCAAATAGTTTACCTTACAGGGCAAAGGGAATGTCACTATGAAGGGTTTTGGGACAGGGAGATTATTCGGGAGTAGCCAGTGGACCCAAGATAATCACAAGGGTTCTTATTAGACAGAGTCAGAGTGAGAGCGGAAGATACCACTCTGCTGGCTTTGAGGATGGAGAAAGGGACCAGGAGCCAAGGAATGTGGACATCTGTCGGAAGCTAGAAAAGGCAAGGAAATGGATCCCCCGGAGCCTCTGGAAGGAACATGACTCTGGCAACACCTAGGACGTTAGTCAAGTGAAACCCACTTTGGAGTTCTGGCCTCCAGAATTCTATAGAAGATAAATTTGCATTTTCTCAGCCCTGAAGTTTGTGGTAATTTGTTATAGCAGCAATGGGAAACAAATAACATGCAGTGACTCATTTACTCAACTACTTTCTAGCTTCTGCCACGCGCCCAGGAAAGAGCAGCAGTTGTGATTTTTCCACCTGTGTTGACCGAAAAGTCAAAAGTGCCTTGTCACAGAAATTGACCGCGAGTGTATATACCTTTAAGTAGACACGTGGCTTTACTTTAGCATCAAGATGGAGGAGGAAATAGTAAAAGTCCAAGAGAAGATGCAAATGTGTGTCACTAAACAAAGACAGTTTATTGTTGTTGTTTGTAAATAGCTTCAGCTCAGTGAGAGGATACTGTCCCCTTGATTCTAGCCTGCGGTTGGCAGGTGACATTTTAGGCCCCGTGTGTCCAATCCTCTGATTTTTTTAAAAGTTAGAAGCTGAAATCTGGGTTTTATCCCAAATCTTTCGATTTTACATGTTGACCATTTTTTAAATAAACTGAAATGCTAAGCAGGCCAAACAAAACGCACCTGCATGTGGCTTGGGCCCACAGCGCCGTCCTGCAATCTCCGGTTGAAAACCGCCAGCCCCACTGGGAGACACTTCTGCAGGTGTTCCGGTGGCGGCCCTGCCCTTCGCTTCCCCTCAGGAGCTCCAAGCACTTCAGCGGCCGACCCGCTGGGAGGTGGGGCAGTACCGGCCCGGAAGAATAGGTTCCAGAGCTCAACAGCTGGTCTGGCGTAACCCTCCTTCCAACAGACCTCTGTGTATCTACAGGCGAGAACCACCATGGCCTCCCCTGTCCAGGGCCTGGCCCACAGCGTCTGCCCAATAAATGCTTGCTGGACAATGCGGATACCTCTTGGAGCTTCTGCTCCCAGAAGGAGACTTGGATGAGGGCCTAGTTGGCATGTCGTAAGTACTTGGGGGGAGAGGGGGAGTACAGAATTACGTTATGTTTCGATTCTCACAGCCGCTGTGTAAGACATAAGTACTGTTGCCTCTGTTCTACAGATGAGGCGATTGAGGCCCAGAGACATGGAATAATTTGCTAAGAACACATAGGCAAAAATGAGTTTTACTTTCACTCTTAGAAAGACCGATGCCAAGACATGCTAAGTCAGGGGTCAGGACACCATGGGTCATGGGCCAAACCCAGCCTCTTTTTGTAAACTTGTCTTAGTCCATTCTGGCTGCTGTAACAAAAATACCACAGGCTGGGTGTCTTAAGCAACCAAAACTGATTTCTCACGGTTCTGGGGGCTGGAAGTTGGAGCTCAGGATGCCGGCATGGTTAGTTCTGGGGAGGACTCTTCTTGGTTTGCACACAGCTGTCTTCTCACTAGTCCTCCCATGGTGGAGAGAGAGGGAGCTAGGTCTCTTCTTCTTATAAGGGCGCTAATGCCATCATGGGGGCTCCACCCTCATGACCTAATCCCCTCCCAAAGGCCCCACCTCCTATTACCGTCACATTGCAGCTTCAGCCTGTGAATCTGGGAGGGAAGCAAAAGTTTTTGACGGCATTCAGTCCAGAGCAAAAGTTTTATGGGAACACAATCACACCTATAGAGTTATGAATTTTTGTGATGTGTTTATGCTGCAAGGGCAGAGATGAGTAGTTGCAACTGAGACTGTCAGACTTGTGAAGGCTAAATAGTTCATATCTGGGTCTTTGCAGAAATTAGCACATCCCTGCTGAGTCAGGAATACAACAGATTTTCGGAAGCACTGAGGTGACAACTATTTATTAAGCACTGACTGTGCGCCAGGCCCTGTGGAACTCTTCTGGTGAGGGTAAGGAATCAGGATGCAATTCTCAGTGTCACGGGACACATGAAAGGTATGAGTCTTGAGTCAGCCAGGCTGTGGGCGCAGTTAGAGCAGAGGCCCGGAGGCCAGAAATCTTAACCACTAGCCTAGGAGGCTCCCGAGATGACACTCACCTTCCCACTCCCACAAGACGGCCTGGGATGTGTCCTCCACTGTCACTCTGCCCCTTCAGGTGTGTGTGGCGCCCCCCACCCCCCACGTGGGCTGGCCCAGGCTGGAGCACTGCACCTGTGTACAGTGACCCACTGCCTCTCACGCTCCTGCGCAACCTGGAGGAGACCCACACTCAAGGTGCTAATCAGATCGTCCCACGCCCAACCCAGAACAGTCCACTGGCTCTCCACTACAGCCAGAGGCCAGCCTGAGCTCCCCGGGCTCTCAGGAACTGCCCCAGCCCCACTCAGAAAGAAACCTTGTCCCCATCAGCAGTCACTTCCTGTTGCCTTCTTTCCACAGCCCCTGGAAACGACAGCTCTTTCTGTCTCCATGGCTTTGCCTAGTGCGCACATTTCATATAAATGGAATCGTACGACAGGTGGCCTTTCTTTGGCTGGCTTCTTTCACAGAGCATCATGTCTTCAGGGATCATTCATGTTGTAGCAGGTATCAGAACTTATTCCTTTGAATTGGCTGAATAATATTCTGTTGTTCGGATAAATTATGTTTTCCTTATCCGCTCACCTGTTGATGAACAGTTGGGTTGTTTTTCCTTTTTGGCTGTTAGGAATGATGCTGCACACATGTGCACGCACAAGTTTTGTGTGGACGTGTTTTCAGTTCTCCTGTGTCCCTGGAATTGTCGGGTCACGTGGTAAGCCTGCGTTGAACGTTTTAAGGAGATACCAAACAGGTTTTCTAGAGTCACACCGTTTCATGATCCCACCAATGTGCGGGAGTCCTAATCTCTCCCATCTTCACCCACACTTCTTACGTATTTTTTAATTTTAGCCATGCTAGTGGGTTTGAAGGAGTATCTCACTGCAGTTTTGACTTGAATTCCCCTAACAACTATATTGAGCATCTTTTCATGTGCTTATTGGCCACTTGTATGCCCTTTTTTTGGCAAATGTCTGTTTAAACCCTTTGTCTTTTTCTTATTTAACTGTAAGAGTTCTTGATATATTCCGCATACAAATAAATTCCTTCATATCAGATGCATGAAGATGTTTTCTTCCATTCTGTGGGTGGCCTTTTCACTTTCTTAATGGTGTCCTTTAAAGCACTTTTCTTTTTTTATTTGGATGAAATGTCCATTTTTTGTTGTTATTACTTATACTTTCAGTGTCTTATCTCCTACACCCTTGCCTAACCCATGTTCGTTGTGATTTATTCTGATCTTTTCTTGAGAGTTTTATAGTTCTGAAGTGTAGGTCCACTTTGAGTAAGTTTTATAACTGGTATGAAGGACACACCCTTTTGCACTTGGATGACCAGTTGTCCCAGCACCATTTGTTGAAAAGACTATTCTTTCCCCTCTCCAAGTGCTGCTGGCACCCTGTTGACGGACCCCTAAGTCCACTCCATTGCTCTCTGTGTCTACCCTGCGCCACTATGCTGCCATACTGTCTTAAATACTGCAGCTTTGTAGTAAGTTTTGAAATTGGGAAAAGTGCATCCTCCGATTTTATTCTTTTTCAAGACTCTTATCTATCCTGGGTCCCTTACAAATCCATATTTTAGGAGTAGTGTGTCAATTTCATCAAAAAAGACAGCTCAGGTTTTGATAGTGATGGACAGGGACTGTCGAATCTGTAGATCAACTTGGGAAGTACGGCCAGCCTAACATTACCTTTTCCAATCCAAGAACATGGGCTGTCTTCCTATTCATATAGGGTTTCTTTCATTTCTTTCAGCAATGTTAGTTTTTAGAATATTTGTTTTACATTCTTTTGTTAAATTTATTCCTAAGTATTTATTCTTTTTGATGCTATTGTACATGGAATTATTTTCTTAATTCCATTTCCAGGTTTTTCATTGCTAGTGCAGAGAAATACAACTGATTTTTGGTTATTAATCTTGTATCCTGCAACTTTGAAGAACTCATTTATGAGCTCTAATAATTTTTTTTTTTTTGGTAGACTCATTAGGGTCTTCCATATACAAGATCATGTCATCTGCAAATAGAGATAGTTTTATTTCTTCCTTTCCAGTCTGGATGCCTCTCATTTCTTTTTCTTGTCCAATTGCTTAGCTAGACTTCCAGTACAGTGTTGAATAGAAGTGGTAAGAGCAGATATCCGATCTTATTTCTAATCTTAAGGGAAATGCATTCAGCCTTTCCCCAGCAAGTGTGATGTTAGTTGTGGGATTTTCATAGACGGCCTTTATCAGGTTGCTAATTTGTTGCATAGTATTTTTTATTACAGAAGGGTATGGGGTTTTGCCAAATATTTTTTCTGCCTTTATTGAGATGATCATGTGGATTTTGTCCTGAATTCTATTAATATATTTATTACCTTGGTTTATTTTCAAATGTTAAATCAGCCTTGCATTCCTGAGATAAACCTCATCTGGTCATGTTGTGCAATCCTTTTTTATATTGCTGAATTCAGTGTGGTAGCATTTTCCTGGGGACTCTGCCTCTATATTCTTAAGAGATAATGGCCTTTGGTTTTCTTTTTCTCATGATGTCTGTCTCATTTGAGCATCACGATAATACTGACATCATAGAATGAACTGTGAAGTGTTTCTTTCCTTTGAATAATCTTTTAGTAATTTATTCTACAGTAAATTAATTCTGGCACAATCCAGTCCAGCCAGAAGGTTAAGAGCCTGAGGTTCGCAATGAGGCGGGACTAAGTATCAATCCCAATGTTGCCTCATAGTAGCTGTGAGACCTGGACAAGTCTATTTACACAATTTATCTTCTGTCAAGTGAGGACAGATGATGCTTTCCTCCCAGGGATTAAATGAGATAATTCAAAAAAAGTATCTGACACATGGTCTGGTGATAAGCAATGGCTCATCCTTATTCACTCTGCCTTTCTCACTTCGACTAACTGCCAACTCCTTACAGATAAAGATAATCCCATTCATTCCCCTTGCCTTACAACCAGCCAGCACAGTGTCCGCCACACTTCAGAAGCTTTGTCGAAGCGCTGCCACAGCCTCTAATCTCCTCACAAAAACCTTGGGGCCAGAAACAAGGAACTTTCACAATGTAGACTAGCAATATGATGCATATTATATAAAGAACTACAAATCAATAAAAGAGTATTCTAAATTTTTTTTATGTCAAAAAATAAGAAAAAGCAGTTCATAGAGCGGGTAATGCAATGATGGAATAAATACACAAAGACAATGTTGCTTCGTGTTATGAAGTAACTGGGGAAAGGCAGGTTCAGACAATGCGGTACCACTTCCACCCATATCAGCAAGAGTTTTCAAATGATAAAACTCAAGGTTTGCTAAGAGCATGGAAACTGCTCCTCTTCGACGCAGCCGGGGGCTGCACCATTCGTGTAGACAGTTTAGAGGGCACATCGGCAAAATGCCAGCAAGTTACAAATGCACCAATTCCATAACCCAGAACTTGCTCATGAGCCACCTGCCCCGAAGACCCTGTCACACGTATGCCCGGAAAGACCTGCTCAAGGATGTTCAGACAGGCACTACGAAAACCAGCCAAGAGTGACATGGCCAAGTAAAATGCAGACTAGCCACGCATGAAACACAGCACAAGCATTTAAAAGAAGACAGTAGATCTTTATGAAACAGGAGAAGTTCTGCAAGATCCATGGCTGAAGGATGCACAGTAAGACTCGCCCAACAAAGCCAAGCACCTGTGAGGGGCCCACAGAGCAAATGCACAGAAAAGGACTTCTTCTGCAGTGTCCTAAACTCTGACTGTGGTTCCCTGCAGGCAGCCACTGGATCTGGGGACCAGGATCTGGGAGGGTAACACCTTAAGAAAATTTTAGCCTTATTTTAAACATTATATATATATATATATTTTTTTTTTCACAAGAAGAATTCATTCCCTTAGAATTGGTATCATTTTAGATCAATGTAGTACTTAGGAATGAAATTAACCAAGGAGGCAAAAGACTTGTATAGTGACAAGTACAAAGCCTGGCGGAAAGAAGTTAGAGAAGACACAAATAAATGGAAAGACATCCTGTGCGCGTGGATTAGGAGACGTAATATGGCGAAGATATCAATACCACCAAAGGCAAGCTACAGGTTTAATGCAGCCCCTATCGAATCCCACTTCTTCTGCAGAAATAGAAAAATCCATCCTAAAATCCACATGGAATCTTAAGGGACCCCAAATAGCCAAAACAATCTTGAAAAACAAAAAGCTGGAAGCCTCCCAAATCTGCAGTAACAAAGTGGCACGGTAATGACATAAAGACACACAAAGAACCCAAGGGAATGGAATAGGGCACCCAGAAATAAACTCTCGCGTTTATGGTCAAATGATCGGTAACAAGGGTGCCAAGCCTTTCCAATGGGCAAAGGCCATCCTTTTAACAAATAGTGACAGGACAACTGTATATCCATAGGCAAAAATGAACTCGAATGAAACAATAAACAAAACGTGGTCTACTCATACAATGGAATACTATTCAGCCTCAAAAAGGAAGGAGATTCGGACATGTGCTCTGACATGAATGGACCCTGAGAACAATTAGCTAAGTAAAATACAGCATTTGCCCCTATAGGTTTCAACTTATATGAGGCACCACCTAGAGTAGTCGGTTCATAGCGATAGAAAGTGGAATGGTGGTTTCCGGGCGCTGGTTCAGGGGAAGGGGAATACAAGTTACTGTCTAATGAGTATTAGTTTCAGTGTTCCAAGGGGAGAAAGTTCTGGAGGTGGGTGGTGGTGATGGTTGTACAAGAATGTGAACGCATTTAACGCCACCGGAGTGTACAAGGAAAAATGGTGGAAATGGTATATGTGTCTTTTACCACGATTTAAAAACAATTTAAAAA
Source organism: Rhynchonycteris naso (assembly GCA_037038555.1). Lineage (NCBI taxonomy): Eukaryota > Metazoa > Chordata > Mammalia > Chiroptera > Emballonuridae > Rhynchonycteris > Rhynchonycteris naso. Next base: position 190,251,652 of record CM073000.1, on the reverse strand, counting down.
TAAACACACAAAGTTAAGTGTGTGTTTTATAAAAGCACGTCACCTGCTCAGGGGCTGAGCACCCAGTCACTCCTGATTTACCGAAAAGAGCGAATCCTCCAGCCCGGAGCTTCCCAAGTCCCCGTGCAGATAAGAGAGCAAATGTTCTTGAAGATGAGCCCCCTTGCAAATTGCCCTCTGGCAGTCCTTGACACTTCTGCAGACATTTAACTCCCCAGGTGTCTGGGGACTGGAGATGCAAAGGGTAAGATCACTAAGCCTGAGTTTCAGCTCCCTGCGTTCTTGCAAGCTGAACTCTGCACCTCTGCATGACCAGGCTCACCCCATGAAGTAATTGCTCAGGCCGGACCCCAGGCATTCTGGAAGGGCTGGCTGATGCCGAGATACCTCTTCTACTGCTCTGGCCCCAGTGTGGCCCATAGGTTACTTCCAGCTGCGAGTGCAGATGGCCCGAGCCCTCCTCCTGCTGGAGCTGGACCTGGGGACACACCCCACCAGGGAGAAAGCCTGCCCTGCCATGAGCCTCCTCACTGCCACCCTCCCTGGGATCCAGGCTTGCTTTTCTGGGGAGACAGATCTACAGGAGGAATAGATGGTTTCTTTAAATTTTCTTTCTTTTTTTCCCTTTTCTTTCTCTGTGTGTTAGCGCGCACGTGCGCATTGATTTTGATTTTGTAAACCATTGTGTTAGAATAGATTTACCTCCATGGCTGCGTTTCTGGCACCCCCTTAAATTCTGAGCCTGAGGTGAGTACCTCACATGTCTCAACCTGAATCACACCCTGATAAGAAGCTGAAAAATCCATGGAAAAGTGACTCCTGGTCTGCTTCATATAAACCCCAGACTCCCTGTCCTCCACTTTTCACAGCGGTCTCTGGCTCCCTGGAAGGGACCTAAGAGGATCAGGGTTTCACACCTGTGGGTTCCTCCTGCTGCCTTCCACCTCTGAACCACAGATCATTGTAACACAAGCTCATTCTTTATTCAACACATTTTTCATGAGTACTAAGTAGGTAATAGAAACAGTACTGGGCACCAGATACACAGGAATAAAGGAGCCAGAAGTCCTCTTTCCCCCAGTGGGAGAAGCAAACTTGAAACAAGTAAATTAACGAAGAAACAGCCAATTTTCCCTTTTGTTCACCCTGCCAGTCACTCTGGCAAATGACCAGTTCCTTAACCAATCAATTCTTCCTCCTGCCCCAGGACTTTTGCACTTGCTGTCCCCTCTTCCAGCAGCACACTTCTATGGAAACAAAATTGTTTCGTGTTTTAATTTTCATCTTAAAATTTATTTCCTCCAAAGAAGCCTTCCGCATTCCCCATCCAAACTAGCCTCCCCACTGTTAGGCTCTCTCAGCCTCTGCCCTGTTTTCTACCCTTTTGTTGTTTTTAAACAGGCTAAGGAGCAGTGTGGTGAGAACAAAACATCCAAGGTAACAGCGGCACCCTATCCCTCGGAGCCCCAGCCCCAGGACACCATGTTGCTCTGCCACCTCCTCCCTCGCCCCCGCCCGGCATGCAGCTGTGCACAGGGCTGTACTGGATCCTCAGAGACCTAGTCCAGGGGCAGCCTTGCTGCTGCAGGCCCAGGATGCGCAGCCAGGGCAGGGCGAGCTCACCGCCCAGGCCACCACCCACCCGGCTTCCACCTTCTTCTCCAGTAGCTCTGGTGATGAGAGGGGCCAGCATATTGTGGCCATGGCCCACTTCCCAGGGACTGTCACCCCACCCTAGCGCCAGGCAAGGAGAGGAAGTGGGAACCACCCAGGAGATCTGGGGACTAGGGGCCCCTGGAAGAACCAAGACCTGAGTCAGACGAGAACGCAGACATCAGGGCCACTGACTGTGTTATTTGCTCTGGTGGCAGCAACCCCAGACGTCACTTTTGCCAGTCCAGACTTCGTTTTAAATAAAGCGGAACAATAACAACAAAATAGAACAGAACAGAAATGACCACATCACTTGCCATCTGGTGGCTTTCACTTTCTGAAGCTTATTTCTGCAACAGTGACACTCAGCCAGATCGCATGGTGTGGCCACGCTGGTTCAAGGACCCAAAATGCCCCTGTCCCAGTCACCAGCCCCAGTCCCTGACCTCATGCTCTCAGCATCTCCCAGAAGATGCCCTGAGGGTCACAGCCATGGAGGCTCCAGTCCAGCCACACACCGGGCAGCCCTCTGCTCAGCCTGGTTGGTGCCCAGGCCAGGCTGTGCAGTCAAGAAGTACCCAGTGCAACTTGAATCAAAATGCTAATGTGTTTAACACATTGTGTAACGTGAGCCAGAATCAAAACAGTTGAAAAGCTACTGTTTTCAGGTTCATGGGGGCATCAGTGGGTTGGGGGGCACAGTGGAAATCTAACAGAAGCTGGGAGCAGATATGGAGCCTGGACTTTTCCTGAGATGGGGTGATATTGTGGGGGTTGGGGTCATGGGGACTGCAGGGGGGGCACTCGGCCTTCCCTCTCCCATAGCTGGCCACTGAGGAGAGGGTGTGGCAGGAAGAGGTCCCTCCTGCTCTAAGCTGGTCATAGGTGGCTCTGCATCATGGAGAAGGCCATCTTGCTGCCTGTCTGCTGGGTGAGGTTCCCAGCGAGGACCACAGGACCTCCCGTCATCACCAGTTTTAGCTCCAGCTGGGCCTCAGACTACAGGGCCTTACCTCCCGCTGCCGGTCACAGGTCGCCGCAGCCCTAGAAAGGTGCCAGCATCACCTGGGCGTAGCAGGTCCGGCCCTGACCACAAGAACTGGGAATAGACAGAGGCAGGGGACGCCCTTCTAAGCTGATCCTTCTCCAATTTCTTAAACTTGTTATTTTTAAAAATCAGTAACCCATATTACAAACTCAGACATAAATATGAAGGACTGTTCCCACCCTCATCCAATCCACCTGGGACTCTGGCCAGCTCTCCCCACGGGACAGGGGATCTGACCACTTCTGCCACCTCACCACTGCCCTGGCTCCAGCCCTGGTCATCAGCCTGTGTCGCTGTGACATCCTCCTCCTGGCTCTGCTGGCTCCAGCCCTAGCTTGACACCTGTTCTCCACCGGGTGTCAAGGGGTGACCAGAGCAAGCCCTTCAAGACATGCAGGATCATGACACCCTTGTCCTTCTCTGTAAGAGCCAAAGTCCTTGCAAAGGCCAACAATGCCCAGACTTTCTCCTGAGGCTTACCTGCGGCGCAGACCTGGCCAAACGAAGGCAGAGCTGCCCATGGGAGGACACTGGAAAGGGGACACAGACACGACCCAAAGTGCTCTTAGTTCCATCCTAGAGATTTTCTGGAAAGCCTCTAAGCAATTGCAACTGTTGTCTTGGATGGCCCCTACCAACTGCAAACCATCCACAGACCTTTCTGTGGGCCGCCAGCAAATCCATTTACCCAAAAGATATAAAACAACCTCACTGTTCTCAGCCTGTCTGCTAGTTAATGAGCTCTCATAAATCCTCCTTTTGCCTTTGTTCCTTGCCAACAGCCATAAATCCCTGTCTTCTAATTACCCTTTGGCAACGTCACTGCTCCCTTACTCCGCCTCGGCCACATGGGCCTTTATGCTGTGCCATAACACTCCAGGCACACACCCATCTCAGGGCCTTTGCACGTGCTGTGCCCTTTACCTGAAATACCCTCCCCCAGAGAACCATGAGGTTCTCTTCCACATTCTTCATGTCTCTGCTAAGTTATCTTCTCCATCAGGCTTACCCTGTCAGCCCATTTGAAATGGTAGCCAACATCTAGCCTTTCCTGTCACAGAACTGCACATGTTGTGTCCTGTGCAGTGATTCCCTTTTCTATAGCACTGACGTACCCACCTATTACCATAAACTCACTTGTTTTATTGTCTCTCCCATGAGAACGTAAGCTCCAAGAGCAGAGAATTTTATGTGTCTCTTTCACTGAGCTGTCTTTCCAGAATCTGGCACAGTGTGTTTGATAGATAGTTGTTGAGTAAATTAATCAAGATACATGTCTTGTTCTCCGCCCCATCACTACACACCCGGGGAGGCGGGGCTACACTCTCCCAATGCCTTTCAGCAACAACCACTGTCTACATTATCCTGCATCTTCAAGACACAGCATGGGACTGTATGAGCCTGTTCGTATGGAAGTGCACGTGTGTGTGCGTGCGCCCGAGTGTATACATGCACGCTCCCCCTTGCGCAAAAGCAGGTACAGGCTCTCTGCTCTGCTTCTCTTGCTCACTGGTGTGTCTCGGCGATGGTTTTATCTGGTCTGTATCAGAAGCTGCTCAGCGGTGGCTGTAGCTTTCTCAAAGTGCAGCCGGTAAGTGGAATGATTGTGAACTTTCTCATCCAAACCAGGTCAGGAGAACACCAGTCATAATTGAGCTAAACTGTAGCCCTCAAGGCAACCAGAGACATCGGGATGCCCCATCACGACCTGCCCGGGGAGGCGGGGGCTGCACGCCCCCCTTCGCCATTCTACCACCCCATCATCTGAGCTGAGTTGGATCAAACTCTTCGCTTCGTATTCATGAGTTCACCTGCCTCAGTTTTCTCATCTGATACAGTCTTACTGAGATGATTAAAGAGGAACCCTGGACCCAAGGCCACCTGTGACCCCACCAGGCCAGGCTCCGGAAAGTTGACGAGCGGAACTCCGGCTGTTACAGTTATTGTGATGGGTTGGAGGCAGCTAGAACTAGAGTCTCTCCAGACAAATGTTTCCGGGCTGCAGACAGCCCTCAGGGGAGCAGCAGAAAGTCTGCAGGGAGGTCCAGGCAATTAGCACTTGTGCATTTAGGGAACAACATGGGGTTCGAGGGCTCCCAGGGAATTCTGGAAGTGATTTCTCTTTCAGCAGTCAGGCAGCTGGGCCTTCGGAGGAAGACGCTCTCCTGACCCTCTGGGCTTTTCCCCACTAGGGCAGGAAGCAGATCTGGGAGCAGAGACTGTTTATGCAGCAACAGTTCCAGCGCTGGCGCTGGATTCTCCCAGGGGACCTCTCTGAGAAGACCCGGAGACCAAGGAGGAGTCACCGGCCTTGCTGCCAAAGGTGCGCGGCAGTGGGGGGGGGGGGGGGGGGCTCATCCTTTCAGGAGTCGCAGCCTGCCTGATCATCAGAGGGGAGTTTTAGCCATCTCCCCTGCAGGGTGGGCAGACATAAAACCTCCACACAGTTGCAGGGGCTCCAGTGGACCCCCTGAGTCCTATGAAGGTAGCCTGGTCAAGACCCTTAAGCCTGACCAGCCGGTGGCGCAGTGGATAGAGCATCGGACTGGGATGCGGAAGGACCCAGGTTCGAGACCCCGAGGTCGCCAGCTTAAGCGCGGGCCGTCTGGTTTGAGCAAAAGCTCACCAGCTTGAGTTCAAGGTCACTGGCTCCAGCAAGGGGTTACTCAGTCTGCTGAAGGCCCGCAGTTGAGGCACATGTGAGAAAGCAATCAATGAACAACTAAGGTGTCGCAGCAAAAAACTGATGATTGATGCTTCTCCTCTCTCTCCCTTTCCATCTGTCCCTATCTATCCCTTCTCTGACTTTCTATTTCTGTTAAAAAAAAAAAGAAAGAACGAACCTTGAAAAGTACCTAGTGAGAAAGAATGCACACACCCTATGGTCAGGGAATTGCACTGCTAAGCAGTCACCCTGCAGAGAAGGGTGTTTACAAAAGTAGATTCATGAGACCAAACACCTGAGAAAAGCTTAAACCTGCTCACTACGGAAGTAGGCAAAGACAGTATTTCCCCATGTATAAGACGCTCCCATGTATAAGGCACACCTTAATTTGGGGGCCCAAACTTTGTATTATGTGAAGTTATTGAACTCGTTTTATTCATCATAAAATTCATACAACTCCTTGTCCGCATGAAAAAGTAGGACATGCAAGTAAAATAAAACTACAGCCACTGTATAAGACGCACCCAGTTTTTAGACCCCAAAGTTTTCAGAAAAGGGTACATCTTATACATGGGAAATACAGTGAATTTCATCCCATTGACGACTGCATTGCCATTCAAAGTGCACGGTCGACATTTTTGTTTTTAGAGAGGTTGGGGGGAATATACGGATACCTACTTGCTAATTGTGGGCATAGACCATCTCTGAGAGGAATCACAAAAAAACAACCCAAACCTTGGCTGGCTTTGGAGAGGGGAGAAAGGAAGAGTTTTCCTTTTAATTCTGTACCTGTGCTGACCAACAGAGCTTTCTGCAGTGACGGAAAAGTTCTTAAAATTGATTAGTGCGACTAACTGAAAAATGGCAACTCTTAACTTTCCACAACTCTTAAACTAAGTAGCCACGTGAAGTGAAGGGGTCACTGAACGGGACACTCAGTTCTGGATCCTTCCATACCTTGGACTCATTTAAATGCATTAGCTATTTCCTCAACTAAATAAAAGTCAAACTGTACCAGTACATGCTGGTACAAGAACCTTGCCAAGATATACTTTTGACTAAAAAAATAAGCAAGGTGCAAACAACAAATAGAGAGTGACTATTCCATGTTAAAACAAAACCCTAAACTCAAAACTAAAGGATTTTGCAAATCTATTGGCACCCTAATCCCCAGTACCTGTGAATGTGACCTTATTTGGGGAAAAAAAAGGCCTTTATAGATCAACAAGTTAACCTCAAATCATAAGAATGGGCCCTAATCAAGTATGACTAGTGTCCTTATAAAAAGTGGAAGTTAGGACACAGACAGCCACAGAGTGAAGACAGGGAGAAGAGGTCTGTCTACAGGCCAGCGGATGCCAGAGGCGACTAGAAACTAGAAAGAAGCAGAGAGCAGGTTCTCCCTCACCGCCCTCAGGTGGAACCAACCCAGCCCACGCCTTGATTTTGGAGTTCCGACCCCCAGAACTGTGTGAGAGAAATTTCTGTTGTTTAAATCCCCCAGTCTGGAATACTTAGTTATAGCAACCGTAGAAAACTTGCAGATTTCTTGGTGCGTGCATTAACACTTCTGGAATCTGGGGACTGGCATGCTTTAACTTGCCAGTTTTGTTTTGTTTTTAAGCACATTTCTACATTAGTAATATTATCAACTTTTTAAAACATCGATGGTAGTGAAATCTGAGGAGGGGGCATTTGAGGAAACTTAAGGGAGGGAGTTAGGTGGATTTCTGGTAAAAGTATAAAGACTTTCTTTCATATCAGGAAGTCATAATGTCATTGGTAAGTGAAAGGGGAAGAACTGGCTATTATTAAGCGGGGACTCTGGAATGCGGCCAGAAATGCCTGGGGCAGATATTAACCAAACCTTGATGTAGTAGACGTCTCTGTCATCCAGTACCCGTTCCAGGTGACCCACATGGACAGTCCGGAGAATCTTGATCCTTTCCGGGGAACGAAACAAGAGCGTAGAGACAGGGGTTCAAAATCTTGTCTGCCCGTTTCCTCATCTCTGAGCCTGTGGCTCCTCGCCTGTAGAACAGGATGGACTTCCTGCTGACCTCAGAGGGTCGCTGGGGGAACCACGAGTGAGCCCGCTACAGGTGCTCAGCCCTGGGTCTGGCCCATGGCGAGGGGCACAGCAAACAGGGAGGGGCCCTGTCATTACTGTCCGGCTCGATTTTCTTTTTGGGATGGAGAAGTCTGGGTCAGAACCTTTCCCGGGGCAAGCGAATGTCCATCCTGACATCCCTGGGCACTTCTGACTTGGGGGGTCCCTGGAAGAGGTGGGCTGAAGCTTCTACAGAAAGTCAGCTGTCTTGACAACAGAAGTAGAGTCCCCAAAATCCAGAAACCCATCCAGGTTCTGAGGCTCCTCCTTCTTCCTGAGAGAAGTCCCCAACCCAACTGATCCAAATCTAATTCTTATGCTCATCCTTGACCTCGCCAGACAAGAAGCAAACCAGGAATTTGGGGATCTAAAATAGAATCCTGGGGAAGAGCTAAGCCCAGGACGGCCCGGGAGAAAGTCTCAACTTGCTCAGCAAATAGCCAGGGAAAGGCATAGCACCCTCCACTGACACCCTCTCAGACCCCCTCGGAGCCCTGGGCCAGCTCTGCGTGTTCACCTCCCAGCACTGGCATACTACGCCCTTAATGCCTGGCACCTGGGACCTCCAGACCATTGTTCCCCTCCAGTGTTTGTATAGAAGTTTAAAAAAATATATCCCAGTTGCTCAGCCTCGAGAGGACTTCCCAGGGATCAGGTTGAGGCTGCCACTTCACTTGACGTTGCCTCCAGCTCAGCCTTTTCCCCTTCTCTGTCCGAATTTCTCCACCCCTCACCGGGTCCTCCTGGGGGCTTTTCTTTATCACTTTTCCCTGAATCCTTGGCTCAGGTCTGCTGCTTCTGGGAAAACGCAGCCCAAGTCACAGTTCCCTTTTAAACCCTGAATCGACATACATTCATTCTCCACCATAAATAGGCATAGGAAGTAGAGCTAAGCACTAGACACACAAAGTCCTTATGCTCTAGGTGGGGAGGCAGGGATGACCAGAGACAAAAGTAAGTGGTAAGTGCTCTACTGACAAACTCAGTGGGTGAGAGGCCTTGTTAGGGTGGTCAGAGAAGGTTGCCTCTGAGCAGGGGACATCTGAGAAGACTTGAAAGAAAGAAGGGAGTCAAGTGGATGTCTGGAAAAGTGTTCCAGGCAAATGAAATGGCCAGTGAAAAGGCCCTGGGACAGCAATGTGCTTGGCATTGAAAAAACAGAGTTTGACCCTGGCCGGTGGGTTCAGTGGTAGAGCGTCAGCCCAGCATGTGGATGTCCTGGGTTCGATTACTGGTCAGGACACACAGAAGAAGTGCCCATCCATTTCTCCACCCTACTCCCTCTTCTCTCTCTCTCTTCCCCTCCTGCAGTCTTGGCTCGATTGGAGCAAGTTGGCCCCGGATGCTGAGAATGGCTCCTTGGCCTCCGCCTCGGGCACTAAGAGCTCAGTTGCTGAGCAATGGAGTAACTCCAGATGGGCAGAAGGCATCGCCCCCTTGTGAGTTTGCTGGTTGGATCCCAGTCAAGGTGCATGCAGGAGGAGCCTGTCTCTGCCTCTGCTCCTTTCAGTGAATAAAAAAGAAAAGAAAACAGGCCTGACCTGTGGTGGCGCAGTGGATAAAAGTGTCGACCTGGGAACACTGAGGTCGCCAGTTCAAAACCCTGCACTGGTCTGGTCAAGGCACATATGGGAGTTGATGCTTCCAGCTCCTCCCCTCTTTCTTTCTCTCTCTCTCTCTCTCTCTCTCTCTCTCTCTCTCTCACTCTGTGTCTCCTCTCTAAAATGAATAAAATAAAAAGAAATTAAAAAAAAAAGTTAAAAAAAATAAAACACACATGATTTAAAAAAAAAGAAAAGAAAACAGAGTTCAGTGTGTCTGGAGAGTGAAGAGCCTGGTAAAGAGTTGGGGAGCTGGGGAGGAGAACCAGCAGGACTGCTCACTGAGGGCCCCATCGGCCCACGTGTTTGGCTCCTACTCAGAGAGTGATGGGAGCCTTTGGAAAGTTCTGAGCAGAGCAGAGAAATGATCTCTTTGGAATTTGTAATGTCCACCTAGCTATGAAGGAGAACAGATGGTATGGACACGAGTGGGAGCCGCGAGATCAGACCAGGGACTGCATTGTTCATTTGCTGCCAGGTGCTTGGAACACGGGACATGGATGAAGAAAACAGGCACTGGATCTGTTCCCAGGAACTGAGTGACCAATAGGGAAGACAGACCAACTAGTTCTAGTAATGAACACAGTGATCTAAAGGGAAAGAACGTGGTCCTGTTAGATCAAATAACGAAGCAACACAGCTACTTTGGGGCAATCAGCGCAGGCTTCACTGAAGAGGTGTAGTGGAAGTGCCTGGCATTAAGCTCTCCACTGCTGAGCATCCATTTCAAAAGACATTCATCTTGAATAAACATTGCCAGCCATGTGACACAGCTACTAGCAAAGGAACAAGATAAAAAATATTGGGCTGCTACCATCATGAAGGTCCCAGAAAGCCCTGGGTGACCTAGATAAGTAACCACTGGAGTGACCCTGCTTCTCCGTCCCCACACTCTAGTTCCTGTTTTTATGCCTTAAATTTGCCAATAAAGAGTGCAGCCATGAAACCTTAAGCACTCCACTCTTAGACCCTAATAAAAGCAGGGCCAGACTCATCTCCCCCTCCCCACACCGCAACCTTGCTATGTGGCCTTCAGGAGTACCAGTGACCCTCTAGGACCTGTGAGTAATAAGTCTCCCTCTTCAAAGTTCCCTAATGGTTTTTGCTGAAGTGCATCCTGCACTCCTATTAAGAACCACAAGGGCCAGTCCAACCACAACTGGGAAAATGTCTGAGTGCTGGCTGTAATACAGGACCAGCGAGTGCCTCAGGCCTTCCCAGGCCATAGCATCACTCACAATAGGCTGGGACTGACACAAGAGTCGGTCACCCCTGAACTAAGAGGTGGAGTCAGAGTTAACAAATCATAGAGCCCCAGATAGAGGGTCAGCATGTATAAAGGTCCTGGGGCAGAAGGGAGCCTACATAGCAGGACCAGCCCAGTCTAACAGCCATAAAGAATAGCCCATGTCTGCCTGATTGGGAAAGAAGGGGCCATTCCACAGGTTTACCTGGGGCAGAGGGTACAGGCAGCTTCCAGCAGACACTACTGTAGCCCCAGTTCTGCTTCTTCAGCATCACACCCATGAACACAGGCCCTGAGAGCAGGTCAGGCTGACTAGCTGCCGGCAAGGGCACTCCAGCACACGACTGCCATCCCTAGGTGTGGGACATTGCAGGTAAAGGTGAGCGGACGGCACTGGTTAGTAGAGGGTCAGACAGCTTCAGGCAGGCCCACAGCTGCTCATGCCAGCAAAAAAAGAGCTTCTATTTTCTTTAGAGAAACAGTGTTGTATAGACATTAATCACAAGAGGCAGCACTATGTTGACCAGGGCTTCTCAACCTTGCCACTATGGACAATTCTGTGTTATGTTTGGTGGTTGGGAGGATGTCTATTTTGTGCGCTGTAGGAAGTTGGGTCCCTGGCCTCAACCCACTAAATACCAGTAGTACCCCCACACACACCAGCATGACAACCAAAAATATCTCGACATTGCCAAATGTCCTCAGTGAAACAGAATTGCCCTCAGTTGAAGATCCCTGGTGTGTAGACTGTTAGAGAGTGGGGCAGTCCTATGGAACATAGGCTCTGGAGCAAGACTACCTGGGTTCAAATTCAGGTTCGGACACTTGTAAGCTGTGTGACCTTGAGCAAATCACTTGACATCTCTGTGCCTTGGTGCTCCTCACCTCTAAACTCGGATTGATAACAGCACCTGCCTCCTGGTGCAGCTGTGAGGATTAACAGGTCAGTAGGTGTTTAGAGGACAGTGCCTATTCTAAAGTACTAACCTCAGTTAGATAAGCGCCTCCTGCCATGCCTTACTCACAAAGGGGTTGGAGGATCTGCTACAGAGGGGCGTATTCCTTCCCACCTTTTCCCAGTTGTGTTGCCTTTCACTTCATGTTATTATCAAAGAGTTTCCTCATGTTATTAAAATACCTTTTTCATTATAGAGTTTAAAAGTTACAGGGTACCTCGACAGTTTATTGAAGCAAGAACTGGCAAACTTTCTGTAAATGGCCGGACAGTAAATATTCAAAGCTTTGCTGGACACGGTCTCTGTCACAACTAAACTTTGCCCTGTATGACTAAAGCAGCCACAGACTATAGATAAACAAATGTGTGTGGCTGTGCACCGAAAAAACCTTGACTTATGGACACTAAAACCCGAATTTCAAAATCTTTTCACATTATGAAATATTCTTCTTCTTTTGATGACTTCTCAACCATTTGAAAATGTAAAAACGTACCCTTGGTCCTGGCCGATTTACTCAGCCCAGTATGCCAGCATCCCGGGTCTGATTCCTGGTCAGGACACACAGGAGAAGTGACCATCTGCTTCTCCCCACTCCTTCTCTCCCTTTTCCCATTCGCTGCCAGTGGCTTGACTGGTTCAAGCCTCGGTCCTGGGCACTGAGGATAGCTCAGTTGGTTAGAACGTCAACCTCATGCACTGAGGATAGCTTGGTTGATTCGAGCATCGGCCCCAGATGAGGTTGCTGGGTAGATCCCAGTTGGGGCACATGCAGGAGTCTGGCTTTCTATCTCCCCTCCTCTCACTTAAAAAAACAAAACAAAAAAACATTTTATTCACAGCCCTTCATAATATAAGCCATTGGCTCATTGTATTTTTGAGTTACTTTCTATTTTTCCCTCTTATAAGTAATAATGCAACAAACATCTTTGTGCACAGAGCATTTAAAAGTGATTGTGGTTTGCTTTCACAGGGCAGAGTTCTAGAAGCAGAATCACTAAATTAAGGGGTATAAGTACTCTTACACATACATGTCAACACACATACTCTCAGATACATGTGGTCAGATACACGCTCACACGCACAGACAGGCTCACATACAGACACACCGATGGCCATGCACATGCACTCACACACATTCACAGACTCACAGGAGCCCTTAGGCTGCATCCATACCGTGCCCAGCCTTGCTCACATACATACACACTCTCGAGCTCCAGCACAAAACTCAACAGCTTCACAGTCCTCTTTGGCGTTGTGTCCAGACACCCCGCGAGGCCCTGGCCCTTCCTCACCTGGATATCGCCCACCTCAGGACAGCCTGCTCCAGGGCACCCGCCATGCCCTCCTGCACTGAGACCTGGAGGAGGGCACTGGGAGCAAGGCACACGCTGCCTGCACCCTGCAGGCTGGGTGGCTGCAGACCCAGCGCCAACCTGCCCGCCGCCCCTGGCTGTCCTCCACAGACCCGAGCCAGAGCGGCCCCTCCACCATGTCCACTGCTGACCATGCCCTGCTCGGGCACCAAGCACTCCACATACAACAGCCATCTGCTCCTCGCCATCATTGACCTCATTTTACAGATGGGGAAACTGAGGCTTAGAGAGGTGAAACCACCTGTTTGGGTCTCACAGCTGGGATGCAGGGCAGCCAGGACTGGAACCCTGGCTTTCTAAGCCCAGGCTCAGGGTCTCCATGCCAAAGAGCAGCCAAATCAGGATGCCCACGTTCCCCATGTCAGATCCAGAAACCAGGACAGGTCAGCTGAGTGACGAGGGACAGTTGCCCAGCAGGCCTGGGACAGGCTCCGGAATCAGACTGAGCATTATACAAATCCTACTCACATTGTGTGGCCCTGGTTCAGCAGTGTACTGGCCTTGAGTCTCAGTGTCCTCAGTTGTTACTGTAAATAGGAAAGTGTCTGCCTCCTGGGTGGTAGTGCCAGTTCCATGGGCTCTGAGTCACACAACTTAAATGCTTCTCTTTCTCTGCCTCCTTCCTCCCCTCGGAGGCAGAGCAAGGTAGAGAGAAGGGTGTGGGCTGCAACATGAGACTGGAATGCTAGCCATCTCACACTGCTGTGCAGCCTTGGGCATATGCCGCATCTCGCTCGGCCTCAGTCTTGCCATCTGCAGAGTGGGCATAAATTTCCAGCGTCTCCTCACTCAATTAACAGTAGCTGGCATGATGCGTGCTCTGCAGAAGAGGGACCACTCGCTTATGTGGTGCCCCAGGTTTCTGCAACCTCTCTATGGGGAGGTCTCCATTTACTCACCTCCCCTAGCTCCATGAAGGCAGCTACCTGGGTTTGACATAACCATTCATGGAGAAATCCTCGCACTGCTGGAAGTCAGCTGCCCCACAGACCAGCATGCTGATGGTGGCCAAGGTGTTCAGGCTCAGCCAGACCGGAAGGCCAGACATAGTGGGAAAGGAGAGCTCCTCCATGGCCAACTTCAGTTTCTGATCCACCTGTACCTCCTGCCCCTGCGGCCAAAGACCAATAACAGTGCAAGGGACAGCCCCTGCCGGGGGCCAGGTGTGCATCTGACCTCACTCAACCTTCACACACCCCTCGGAGGGGAATTGTCACTGTTCCCAGTTTCCAGATGAGAAAATTAAGCCCACGAACAGATAAATTATTGTGGCCACGCTCATATGGCTAAAACCAGGCACAGCTGGGGTTTGAACCCAGACAGTCTTCTATGGCAAGAGGCCAGAAGTCAGGAATCCAGGGTCAGTCGGGAGGGAAGTAGTGTAGGCTGTGCCTGTGGTACGGAGCACTTAGTATGCACCAACTGTATTCTAAACCACTCTTTACACCTGGCGACCAGTGAAAATAGAATTATTTCAGGGACCGCTAAGGCAGAAATCACACTGAGCATAAGTGAATTCAACTAAGATCACTGGGTTGATAATCTTCATACAACATCAGGGTGGTTAACTCTTTCATAGACCGCCAGCACAGTCTGTGAATCAGAGGTTGAAAAACACTGTTCTAAACACTTTGTTGCATTTTTACTGTGTTAAGTCATTTGATTCAACAGCTCTATGAAGTAGAGATTATTATTATTGTTATTATGATATCATCCCCATTTCAAAGATGCAGAAACTGAGGCCACAATAAGTTAAATATGCCCAAGGAGGTAGGTAGTAAAGCTTGGATTTGAACTTTGGGCGGGGGGGGGGGTCTGGCTCCAAATTCTATGCTCCTTAGTACTTCTCCCTCAGAGCACCAAAGGAAATGCCATGGGGTCAGCAAGAAGGGGCCAAGCACAGCCTGAGGTACCTTCAGGAGATTGAGTACAAGCTCGAGTAGGTTCAGGGGCTGGCGTTTCATGTGGCTCTCCATCGCTCAGCTCACACTGCAGTGCCCACCACTCCCCTGGCCTCTGATGGAGAACCCAGACTGGTGATCAGGAATAGGGTCCGGGTTAGCTGGGCAAGGTACCTGGGCTTTGGGAGGGAGCAGAGGTAACTGGAGAGAATGGTCAAGGTCAAGAGGCTCCGAGCAGCCACTTCCAATCCTCAAGGCCAACAGGCAGATTCCAAGGACACGTTCTCTTTGACCTGCACAGTACTGCCCAATGCCCAGTTCAGTAAGCGTGTGTGTGCATGCATGTACAAGTGTTTTCATAGTCTTTCTATTTGGGAATAATTTTAGATTTACAGAAAAGTTGCAAAGTTAGTACAGAGAGTTGCCATATACCCTCCCCCTGTTTCCCCTCCTGTTAACATCTTACATTGCCTGGGTGCAGGGAGAAAACTAAGAGACAATACGGGCACAATTACCATGAAATAAACACCAGACGTCACTCCGATTCACTGGTTTTCCCATTCCAGTCCTCATTCTATTCCAGGATCCAAACCAGGAACACACTGTATTTAGTTGCTATGCCTCTTCAGACTTCTCTGGTCTGTGACAGTTTCTCAGTCTTTCTTTGTATTTTTCATCAGTGTGCATTCTTCAAAAATTGAATTTGCTCCAACACTTAAAAAGTGGAAGAGATTTTATAGAAAATCAAAATCTCCATCTTCTCAAACAAGAAAAATATTGGCCTGCCCCCTCCCAACAACGACGGGCAGTGAGTGACCAAAGCTGAGCAGTGGCTGCCACTTTTACCTGAGGTAAAGATGTCCTACCTCTGCCATGGTCCCCACCACTCCCTATTGTCTCTCCAACACCGAGGCCAAGTACTTTTACCATTCATCACTGTGCTTGCACAAAATAGATCTTGAGATATGAGAAAATAATAGACCAAAGGGATTGTGAATTTAAAAGAAAATGTTCATACCCAGTCCCACCACCCTGACCATCTTTATGTTCTTGGCCCTTGGTTAACATTTGGTGATTAGTAAACATGTGGACAGGAAGACAGACGCCTCAGCTACATGCCATCAGCTGATTTCTTAACAGAAACTTTGCAGGCCAGAAGGGATTGGTATAAATATTCAAAATGGGCCCTGGCTGGTTGGCTCAGTGGTGGAGTGTAGGCCTCGCAGGTGGAAGTTCCGGGTTTGATTCCCATCAAGGCACACAGGAGAAGCAACCAGCAGCTTCTCTACCCCTCCCCACCTTCTCTCTCTCTCTCTTCTCCTCCTGTAGCCATGACTCTAATGGTCTGAGAAAGTTGGCCCTGGGCAAGGAGGATGGCTCCATGGCCTCACCTTGGGCACTAAAATAGCTTAGTTGCCAAGCAATGGAGCAGAAGCCCCAGATGGGCAGAACATCACCGTGTAGGGGGTTTGCCACGTGGATCCCAGTCAGGGCACACATGAGAGTCTGTCTCTCTGCCTCCCTTTCTCCTTGTCTCTCAATATATATATATTCAAAGTGATGAAAGGCAATGACCAACAACTAAGATTTTTCTACCCAGAAAGGCTATCATTTAGAATTGAAAGACAGATAAAGAGCTCCCTAAACAAGAAAAAGGCCAACGGAATTCATCACTACCAAATCAGGATTACAAGAATTATTAAAGGGTCTTGTTTAAATAGAAAGGATCAAAATGTGAATAACATAGAGAACAAATTCTCACTGACAAAGGCAAACACTTAGTAAAAGTCAATTACAACAAAATTAAGGAATACACATACTCATACAAAAGAAGTAAAAAAAAATGACAAAAACATAAACATGGAGGGTATAAGTAAAAATTGTAGTGATTTTAGAATGTGTTCAAATTTAAGCCACCATCAACTTAAGAGACTACTGTAAACATAGCTTAGTATACACAGAGCACACAGTAACCACAAATCAAGAATCTATACAGATATAAAAGAAATAAGGAGAAAGTAATCTGAACACAACACTATAGAAAGTCATCAACACAGAAGAGAGCAAGAGAATAAAAAGAGAGAACAAAAACAATCAGAAAACAATAAACAAAATGGCAATAACTACATATTCATCAATAATTACTTTAAATGTATATGGACTAGATGCTCCAATCATAGGGTGGCTGAATGGATAAAAAATAAAATCTGGCCCCAGATGGGGGTCACCAGGTAGATCCAGGTTGGGGCGCATGCAGGAGTCTGTCTCTGCATCTCCCCTCCTCTCACTTAAAAAACAAACAAACACAAACACAGAAAAACAAGATCTGAACATATGTTGCCTACCTGAGACCACTTCAGACTGAAAGTAAAGAGATAGAAAAAGATATTTCATACAAATAGAAATTAAAGGAAAAAAAAGAGCCGGGGTAGCAATATTTATCTGGGACAAAATACACTAGAACAAAGGTTATAATAAGAGACAAAGAAGAGCATTTCATAATGATAAAGAGGTCCATCTCATAAGAGGATATAACCCTTGTAAACAGCTGCACATCCAATGGAGGAGCACCTAATAATGTCACTTAAATCTTAATGGGCATAAAGGGAGAGATCAACAGCAATACAGTCATAATAGGGGGCTTTACCACCCCATTGACATTAGTGGATAGATCTCTGTTGGGTAGATAAAGTTATTTTCTCTCACCCTTATTGTTAAAGATGGCCACTACCCTCCCATGATACAGCTAGTTACCCTTCTTGCTTGGAAGGGGCGTGATTATGCTAATATATATTGGGGGAGGGCTTTCACACCAAAAGGTTTTAAAAGGAGGAGCTAAGAGGCCATTTTGAGAGAGTGGCCACATTCCTGTAGAGAGGAAGAGCCCATGGTGTAGCGAGGCAGGGAAGCCACATGGAGGAGGCAGTCAAATGGCAGAATGGGGGAAGGAGAAGCCAGTTTGTAGAGGAGAAGGAGATGGGGAACAGAGGTGAATAAGACTGGTGAGGTGGAAGCCTTTGATTCTAGGAAAATTTGGATGAATCAGTAGCTTTGTGAGCACTGAATGAGTGGGTTTTGGAGCCAGTGTGTTTGCTTTTACTCGCTTGCCGAGTGTGAGTCTAGAATAAAGGAAAATGGACCACCAGTTTTTGGCTCAATTGTTTCTTTACGCTCGATCTGAATCAAACCTGAACCTGCATTGGCCAGGCGGCTGTGACGGTGGCCGCAGATACTGGCCCTACAATCTCCCAGACTAAAAATCAACAAGGAAACAGTGGCCTTAAGTGTCACATAGACTAGATGGACGTAATTGATATTTTAGAACATTTCACCCCAAAACAGCAGAATATATATTTTTCTCAAGTGCACTTAGAACATTTTCCAGAGTAGACCACATATTAGGCCACAAAACAACTCTCAATAAATTGAAAACTGAAATCATATCAAGCATCTTCTCCCATCATAATGATATAAAACTAGAAATCAATGACAAGAAAACTGAAAAACGCACAAACACATGGAGGCTAAATAACAGGCTACTAAACAATTAATGGGTTAACAATGAGGTCAAGGAAGAAATCAAACGGTAACTTGAGACAAATGAAAATGACAACACAACAGGGATGCCGAAGACCCAGGTTCAAGACCCCAGGTCGCCAGCTTGAGCGCGGGCTCATCTGGTTCGAGCAAAGCTCACCAGCTTGGACCCAAGGTTGCTGACTTGAACAAGGGGTTACTCAGTCTGCTGAAGGCCCGCGGTCAAGGCACATATGAGAAAGCAATCAATGAACAGCTAAGGTTCTTTTGAAAAGATAAACAAAATTGATAACCAGACTCGACAAGAAAAAAAGAGAGCGGACTCCTTTTTCTCAGGGAGGAAAGAGGAGAAGTGACAACCGACACCACAGAAACAGAAAAGATTATCAGGAAATGCTACAATTATATGCCAACAACTTGGAAAGCCTGGAAGAAATGGATAAATTCCTAGGAACAGACAATCTTCCAAGACTGAATCAGGAAGAAACAGAAAATATGCACAGACTGTTATCTACTAACGGAAATGAAGCAGTAATCTGCAAAGCTACACAGAGACAAGTCAGCTCTCTTGGGACCGTGTGATCCCCAAAGAGAGGTCACAGTCCCTCTGTGTATAGCGGGGGATGAAAAACAGGCGAGCGGAGCCCTGCCACCCAACCGAAACAGCTGTCCCCCTGAATTATCACCTACATTTCATTCTGGGAATGAGAGGGATGAGCCCATGGGAGCTGAAGAGGGCTTCAAGGCCACAGGAGTCCCCAGCTTGTGGGTTGGGGTGACTTGCTGGGGCCACTGGGACCACGCTGTCCTGGGCGTGGCGGGAGCAGAAGGGCCACGCTCCTGCTAGCACTGGCTTTGCTCTTCTGTCCTGGGGTCTTGGCGGGAAGTCGGGTGGAAAGGGGGAAAGGATGTACTCTGAGTGGTTAGAGATTCTGTCCTTAACTGAGGCAGCCCTGGGAACAATCTGAAAGCACCAAAGGGAAGTGCAAGGCCAGTGACATTAGCATAACTGGCTAGTAACTGCCAGGCCCTGATGCGTTAGCAATTTTCCATGGTGTACCATATTTCCCCATGTATAAGACATACCCTCTTTTGAAAAATTTGGGGTCTAAAAACTGAGTGCGTCTTATACAATGGTTGTGGCATTTCACATGCCATGGATGGAACTGAGGACGAGGCAATATATGAAGACAGGGATTCATCATCAGACACAGATGAGGACAAGCTAATGGATGGGAATTTTGACAGTGGTCAGGAGTTGTATGAATTTTATGATGAATAAAACTTGAGTTCAATAACCTTAGGTAATATATTTTCTTTCAAATTTCAGGCCCCCAAATTAAGGTGCGTCTTATACATGGGGAACTACGGTAAATGTTCCCACCACGCCTGACTCCTAGCATGGGAACCAGGCAGAGAAGAGTTGGCCACAGGCAAGGGCACAGAGTCCTGTGACAGGCCCACCTACAGACACAGCCAACATCAATAGACCCAAGGACACAGGTGCAGTACTGTGTAGTAAGAGAATTAGGAATTAAGTATCTATTACCTTTGTTTTCAATGTAATTTTTATTATATTAAATACATACCTAATAATAATTAATATAATTTTTCAGAGTGCAAACTTAGATCATTTCATTTTTAATAATGACTGTGTTTATCAACCACTCACAAGCTGTCTAGAAATCAAGACTGTCCCTCCTCCGGCCTTGAGCAGGGGGCCTTAGGGTCTGGCTCTCTAAGGAGCAGGAGGAGACCACAGCCCTCCTTCTGGGCCAGAAACCCCCTGCCCACCCAGCTCAACCAGGTATGTCTCTTCTGGGGGCCTCACAGTGGCAGCGACTGGACCCAAACTGATTCGGACTGGGGTCACTCCAGCTGCTGGGCAGAGCCACCCCAGATGCTCAGCAACCCTTACTGAGCCTGGGACGCTGAAGCCCTCAACTAAGAGGAAGGCAAAGGGGTGGCAAGGGCTGGGGGACTCAGGACAGAAGAGCGCTGGTTCAAGTCCTCGCAGAGGAAAAGAGAGAAAGATGTATTTTAGTTAATAAGCACTTAAATAAGCTCCTATGTGCCAGGCTCTGCTCTTAACATACCACACCATTTCACTTGCTTTATTCTGAGACACAGAGAGGTTAAGTAACTTGCCCACGGTCACCCACCCAGGATGTGATGGGGCCAGATGTTAACTGGAGATTCTGGCTCCCAGGCCAGGTGTTACCTCTACATTCAGTTTCATAAAATGCAAATTCTGGGCTCACTTATGACAACCAGGCCCTGGGTACTGAGTGTTAGGCACCTCTGTGATCCCTCTGCCCACACTGCTCCAGAGCGGGGACCACCTGGCAGCCTGGGGACAACCCCTGCACCAGCTGTTTTTCCTTCAGATTCATGGTTCTTAACCAGGTCTGTGTACCCTCTCGAGGGTGTATACTTGGGTGTCTGCGTGTGTGTGTCTCAGTGTGTGTGTGTGAGGGTCTCAGTGTTTGTGAATGTGTGCCTTCTTGTGTGGGCATGCACATCTCTCAGTACAAGCATATCCAGGTATATGTGCACATACTGGTATATATGTCCCATGTATGTGTGCATACATGGCTGAGTATGTACCAGGGTATGTGTGTGCATGTAAACTAACGTGAGTCTATGTCCCTGTCTCTGTACATGCATGTCCCAATGTACGTGTGTGCACATGTTCTGCTGTATCCTGGTGTGTATGCAAGTGTCCAGGTGTGAGTGCATGTCCTCACATGTCCCTGCATGTGTGTGCCCTGGTGTACACATATGGCATGTCTGTGTGTGTACATCTGCATGTCCAGGATTGTGTGTGTCTTGTTGTGTATGCCTCAGTGGGGGGGGGTTGTCCCAGCATGATCCCATGTGACTTCTCAGGGTGTATGTATGTGATCCTGGTGTCTGTATCTCCATGTATGTTTTCTTTGTGAACGGAGGGGAGACGGTGGCTTGGAAAAGCACGTTCAATGTTATTCTAGATTTGGCAAATGAAAAGAAACACTCCCTGTTTTCTTAATACAGAGGGAAAGCAGGGCTCAGCCGGGAGGGCAGGGGTTATGAAAAGATGGAGAGAAGCCACTCAGACATGCAGGACGGCTCCCGACTAAGAGGTCACCACCCAACAGGCCACCACCCAAAGGGCGGGCTGGAGACACTTGGCTCTCTGGGAGTCACAGGGCCCGCATCAGGCCAGGGCTTCAGGAGGGTGGACAGCTGCCCTGGGGGTCTGCCCCCAACTGCTGCCTTCCTCAGTTTCACAAAGCTTGGAATGCCAGATCTTCATGCACAAACCTCTAACTTGAAAAGGTTTGGCTATGCTTCAATTAGAAATCTGTCTAAAATTTTCTCTTTCCCCCTTTCACTTTTTAAAGGTGAAAAGATAAAATTATTCCCAAGCCCGTGACCCTCATACAACTGATTTCATTTTTCTGATGGGCTCTTGATGTTCATGTTGACCCAAACTCAGTTCCTTCCCCATCTTCAAACCAGCCCTCCCAAGAGGCCAATAATAAAGCTGGTAGAAGAAAAGATAGTATACACCATGACCCAGGAGAAAAGAAGCACTTGTTACAAAAGACTGACAGCTAGAATCAACACCAACACTAAGAACTTCTGTTCTTCAAAAGACACCACCAGAGAGCCAATGGAATACGGCCGAGCAACAGGACAGAGCAAAGTCCTGACACAGGCGCACACGCGGCACGGACAAGTCTCACAGAGAATGAGGGAGAAAGAAGCCAGACGCCAGGTGCACATGAGTGTAAATGTCAAGAGCAGAAAAAACCATGTGATGGCTGGAAAGGTCAGACTAGCCATGACCTTTGAGATCACCACGTGGGAAAGAGCCTTCTGGGAGCCAGAAATGTTCTCTATCTTGTCTTGGGAGTGCTTACACAGATCAGCACAGGTATAAAAACGTCCAGTTGGATACCGAAGAGCAGTGCAGTCTCCTGAATGACTAGTTTTAAAAGTAATTGAAAACACCACACCACCCCTGTGCTGACCTGGTGGATCCCGGGAACAAGGGACATTAGTGGGAAAGTGGGGAGATCTGAACAGCTGGAGTTCAGTTAAGAGGAGATTCCAATGCCAGTCTCTTAGCTGTGACAATACACCTGGTGACGTAAGATGTCAATGGGGAGCCGGGCACGGGGTCTATGGGACTCCATATACTATCTTTGCAGCTTTTCTATAAATCCAAACTTGTTCCAAAATAAAAATGTATTAAAATACTCTTGTCTCCCACCCCACCCCCTTTTTTTTTTCAGTGAGAGAAGGGGAGGCAGACAGACAGATTCCTGGATGTGCCCAACCGGATCCACCCGACAAGCCCACTAGGGGGCGTTGCTCCGTTGCAACCGGAGCCATTCTAGCACCCGAGGCAGGAGCCATGGAGCCGTCCTCAGCACCCGGGGCCAGCTCACTCCAATCGAACCATGGTTGTAGGAGGAGAAGAGAGAAAGAGAGAGAGAGAGAGAGAGAGAGAAATGAAAGGGGGAGGGGTAGAGAAGCAAATGGGTACTTCTCCTGTGTGCCCTGACTGGGAATCGAACCTGGAACACCCAAACACCTGGCTGACACTCTACCACTGAGCCAACCAGCTAGAGCCCCCCGCCATCCTTCTCTTAGCCCCTTCTTTGTTGCCCCTCCCCACCCTTCCTCTGCACAGAACAAGCCTGCATGCCCAGCACTGCATGTGGACTGGAAGACAAAATGCGCAGATCCAGTCTGCAGCAGTGAAAGCTCTGGTTTAGAAGGACAAGAACCCAACAAGTGGTCACAGCAGTGACCCCAGCCACGTACACACACTTGGCCACACCACAACCGCCTATTAGTTCACACAGTCACTACGAGTTGCTCCCACTGCACGGATGTGTAGCCTGAGGCACAGAGAAGCTCAGAGCCTTGCTCCAGGTGGTGCAGTAAGGGACAGAACAGGGGTCTGAACCTGGGAAGTCTAGAGCCAGCATCTGTGCTGCAGCCAACACGTCCTGTCCAACACTGGGATGGCTGAAAGGAAAGAAGGAAGAGTGGGTGTTTTCAGGAACTGACCCTGCCCAGCACTGGCTGAGCCCCAGCACGTCCTGGATGGTGCTGGCAGCCCTGGTGGCCAGAGTGTCACCTGCTAGGCAGTGAGCTGTGGACAATGCCTCTTGAGTCCTAGCCTAGGACCTGGCTCTGGCTCAGTGTCTGTTCCCTATCTACTGAGAGGAGCCAAACACACGGCATGCCTAGAATAGCCCCACTGAAAAACCTGGGGCCAGGGGCCAGAGGTCAGGCCTGGGGTGAGTGCTCCCTACAGTCCATCTAGAGAGCTAGTGAGAACCCGACCAGCACGAGGGACTGAAAGGTCCTGCTGGGACCCCTCGGCCAGCACGGGTGTCTCTCACGCTCCTGGGTACCCTGGCTGGCCCACTGCCATATCTAGAGTGACCTCTGAGTCCCGGTACACAACCAGTCTGGAACAGCAGGGTGAAGAGCAATGAGTGACAGTGCCCCCAAGCGAGAACATTCCCAGCAAGGAAGGTGGGGAGCAACAGTATCACATTGGGAAGCTACCCAACCCCTCAGGCCTCAGTTTTCTCATCTGCAATATGGGAGAATAAGAGCTGGTTGGCCTAGTTTCACATGCTTTTCTAATCCCCAGACTCGTGAAACATGTTTATTCAAAATAGTGAGAGCAGCTCTCCCTCTCCATGCTCGGACCCCGTGCCGGACACCAGCAGAAGTGCTCTACTCGCAGGACCTTGCTCCTCACCTTGAGCCTGTGAGGGAGGTACTCTCCCATCCCCATCTTACAGATCAGTACACAGACTCAGAGGTTGAGTCATTTGCCTGGGATCACATAGCAGGGAGGCACATTTTTGAGACTCAAACCCAGACCTCTCTGATCTGCCTCCACTGGTTCCCATGAGGATCTGGCACAAAGCCCAGAGGAGAACAGGTGCGCCGTGATGTGTCTAATTCGCAGCCACATCTGGGAGAAACAACATGGAGGGTGCCTGGGTGCAGGGGATAACCAGCAGCTTGCAGACCATGGCATCCAGAGCCACACCTTCATCTCAACCCTGCCCCTCCCTTCCCCCCCCTCGCCCCCCGACTCAATGAGCCCCAGCGTGAGGCCCACGCAGGGCAGGGTGCACAGGAGGGCAGGGAAATGACCCACAGTTGCCTGAGATAGTGAGAGGCCCAGGGAATGTGACACAGGTGACAACGTGCAGCAGCAGTCGCAGGTCATCACAGAAGCTATCCAGGCTCTGAGAGGTAGAGCAGGGTCATGTCCACATTCACACACCTCGGAAGGGGCCCCACTGGGTCTGGGACCCAGGCAGCCTGGCGTGGTGCCTGTGCTCTTAGGGCCCACAGGGACAACAGTGCCCAAGTCAAATGCTGCTTATATATAAGCCCATAAGAATAGGATGGAGAAGCACAGACCACCTGCGGTCAAATCCCAACTCCGCTGTGTGACTTTGGGCAAGTTTTCTAACTTCCCTGGGCCTTGGTTTCCTTCGGCAGATGTACTTTAGAAATAATGAAACCAGCCGCCCACAGGACTGGGTCGTTGTGAGGGGTAAATGAGGAAACACAGGTACAGGGTTTGAAAAGGTAATCACACATTAGCTAGAAGGTTCTAGAATTGTTCAGTTTGTCGTTTATTTTGCCGAGGTTTTTTCCTTTCCTATTCTGGAGTTGCTAAAAATTTTTTCAGGTCTCAAAATCTCTTTGAGAGCTTTTGAAAATCTTCCAGGCCTGACCTCTGGCTCAGCGAGCCTCCCCCTACACAGCCCTGAGCACAGAGTCTGCTCCCCAGAGAGCCCCTTCCACACTTGGGGGTCTCTCTACAGCCCTCGCTGGCCCCACATCAGCAGGGTCTGGTGGAAGGACTGCAGCCCTGCCCAGCAGAAGGATACCCGAGGCCCATTGGAATGCTAATTTCATCTGTCAGCATAAGGGTCCCAGGCCAGGGAGGGAACAATGCCTGTCTTTATACGCCAGGCCCTTCAGCTTCTAGAGGGCTTGGGCCCCGTGGGAACCTCCACGCTCCCCACTGAATAGCCTTCTTGGCAGACATCTGCAGGCGAAGGACAAGTCAGTATCCCAAAGATGAGATGCGGCATCATCACCGTCCATCCCTAAATGGGGACCTACGTCAACGTCAAGACCACTCAGCCCCTGGATCCCCAGCCAGCTCCTGGCCCAGCCCCCAATGATGGCGGGTGCCATCACCAGTTATCTCCACAGTTAAAGAAAGACTGTCATCAGGGTTCCATCAGCTTACCCTTGCAGAGGCCCTGGAGCTTGGACACTAGTGTCAGGGACATCTTTGCAGTGTGGGAATCAGAGGGGGGCAGCAGGGGGGCACCCCAAGGGTCATCTCATCCATCTCTCTGCCTCCAGAGAGAGTAGGTACAATGTGAGTGTCTTCCACCTGAGGTGTCCCAGACCCAGTGAGATGAGGTCACACATCTGGGCTTCTCTCCACTGAATCCCTGCTCCGGCCATGTTTTCATTCTTTAATTGCACAACTATTTATTGGACACCTACTATGTGCTAGGTACTGCACTGTGGGCTAGGGATATGGTGGTAAAATATAGTCATGGTAGCTGCATTTGCACGAATAAAAACGCAATAAAAATATTCACCCTGATTATTATCTAGTTATTATAACGAGTCTTGGCATATTTCTCATAGTGAGAGAGGTGGCCATACTTTCCAATATTTTTAATAAAAAGAATTCATAAACGTTTTTGCAGGATTATGAACAGTGATAGCTAATAAAGAGCGGTTTGTGGGTTCTGTCCCCCGTCAAGGCCTGACTGGCATGGTCTATGAGTATCCAAAAACTTGCAAGGTAATAAAGAATTCTATTCAGAACTCACACCCCTCAGGTTTCAGGAGATCTTGGGTTTGGTCCTGGCTTCCTGTTGGCAGCTCCCATGCTTCCCCCAGGCTTGGCCAAGGCCAGGATTGAGGCCCCCACCCCCACCCGACCAGCTTCTGAGTCCCCATGCACTCACAGCTTGGCTTGGCAGATACAATCTGTGAAATATACCCCTCACTGGCCAGCTCGGCCAACCGTCCCTCCTGCCAGCCCATCTGTCCCCCAGCGTCCAGGCAGCATTCTCATAATATGTCTTTTGTTGGTGGAGCTGCGGGTGACTACGAGCTCTGTCCTTGCTTTCTCGAGCAGGATGCACAGGCCAGCCTCTGGGCAGGCCAACTGCCACTGTCATGACTGGCCCTGACCACTGTAAGCCTAAAAGATTGTCAACCTCGTTTGTGACAGCTGTCCCGGGGACTCTCAGGTCCAGGCTGGCGGCCTGTCTTCCAAATGGAGTCAGATCTCTGTCTGTCTGGCCGTTGGCTGCCTGTCCCAGCATCACTGGAGACACTCTGGGCTCAGACACACGTGCTCCAGCAAGTGTGCTCACTGCTGTGCCGGCTGGGCGTCCCCCGCTTGGGGAGGGCAGGATGTCTGCCTGCTCCAGGGAGGCATCAGGTCCTGAATGTGGGCTTCAGGACTAGCTTTCCAGAGCCAGGCACAGCAGGAGGGATCACAGTGGCTCACCCTGATTACCGTCCAGCGCAGAGTGGGTAATTCAAAAGTACAAAAGGGGGCAGGAGGAGGAAGGCTTTGGGTTGGAGGGAAAAAGTGAGAGATTCCTGCCTTCGGGAGAGAAACCCATTGTACAAATAACAAGAACCCACAATAATAATACTAACCCCACCTGTTACTTTCTACGGAGCCTCTGAGGTATGCCACACACTGTTCTCAGCACTCCACACACACCATCTCATCTGACCTTCACAAAGCCTTGTGAGAAGCAGTGGTCATTACACTCACTTAACAGAGAAGGAAAGTTACATTTAGAGCATCTAAGTCAGGTGCCAGTAACCTCGCAGTTACTGTCAGAGCTGAGACCTGAACCCAGGTCAACTAGCTCCTAGATCTACACTCTTATCCAGTATCATCTACTTCGGGAGGGAGGGAGGGAGGGAGGGAGGAAGGAAGGAAGGAGGGAAGGAAGGAAGGAAGGAAGGAAAGAAGGAAGGAAGGAAGGAAGGAAGGAAGGAAGGAAAAAAAGGAAGAAAGCCTTGATTTGTAGTGTTTTCCAATTTCCATGGTGTAAATACCCCCACCATGGCCAATTTCAAGCCATCTGTGTGCTATAGCTGAACATACCTACAATCAATGCAAATAACCTCACATACAAAGATAACAGTAAGTTAACTAGGTGTTGGCTCTGGCTGATTGGCTCAGTGGTAGAGCCATTGACCCAGCGTGTGGAAGTCCTAGGCTCGATTCCCAGCCAGGGCACACAGGAGAAGCGCCCATCTGCTTCTTCACACTTCACCCTTTCCTTTCTATCTCTCCCCCGCCCCCACCACAGTCAAGGCTCCATTGGAGCAAAGTTGGCCCAGGTGCTGAGGACGGCTCCATGGCCTCCGACTCAGGCGCTAGAATGGCTCTGGTTGCAATGGAGCATTGCCCCTTGGTGGGTGGATCCCAGTCGGGTGCATGCAGGAGTCTGTCTCTGCCTCCCCGCTTCTTACTTCAGAAAAATATAAAAAAATAAAATAAAATAACTAGGTGTTAATGACCTTGACTACTCGTTACCTTTGTTTCTAATATGAGTAATTTTAATTGTAACATGGGTAACTTCATCCCTAGTAATGGCTGTGTGCCTGCAGGACTCCCTGAACTCTAACCCTCAGCTCCTACAAGCTGGCTCTAGAACACATTATATCTAAAGTGCTTAGCTGTACACAGTTGGCATTTAATAAATGCCTGTAACTTGGACCCTATTCTAGAAAATCCTGTGGTGTTCATAAGCTTTGTTCTCCCCAGCTGTTACTCTGATGCTTTTCTTGGCCTTCCCGCCTGCCACGCCCCCGGTCGAAATTTTCAGGCCTTTCTGCGGAGGGTCAGGCTGGGGAATCTGCTCTCTACTGAGCACTGAGTTATGGTTTTGTTTCCAGGCTGGAAAACGAATCTTGCCTGCTACTCACCAACAATGGGAGGGGCCAAGGCATTCCCAGCTGAAGCCTGGGAGGCTGGTCCCCTGGCAACCAGGGGGTCCTCAGCCTACCCCAGGGGGCCATGGAGCTGCTTGTGTACACTGAGGCTTCCCTGAAAAGCCATGTCAGGAACAAGGTTCTCAGCCTCACCGCCCAGCTCACGGGACCTCCCGGATGAGGAATGCTTCCTTTCTTGCACTGTAAATACAGTACAGCTGCCCTGCTCCTTCTGAGGCCCGCACTGCCAGTCTCCAGGAGAGGTGGGTACTGAGCCACAGTGCGCTTTGTCTCGAGCCACCTCTGCTGGGGAAATGCCCGGTCAGGGGTTCAGAGGGTGTGCTGAGGGCCAGATGAGAGGAAGAGAGCCTGTCCTTCCAGCATTTCATGAGGTTCGGCACACAAAGATTAGAACACAGGCTGTAGAGCAAGGCTTCTCGGTGGGGCAACTGTGCTCCCAGGGGACATCTGGCAACATCTGGAAATACTCTAGGTTGTCACAACTGGGGCGGGAGTGATGCTGGCATACAGTGGGGAGAGATCAGAGATGCTGCTGAACACCCCCTACAGATCAGAGTACAGTCCCCACAACAAAATTCTGACCCAGGCCCTGGCCATGTAGCTCAGCTGGTTAGAGCCTCGTCCCACTACGTCAAGAATACAGGTTTGATCCCCAGCCAGGGCACATACAAGAATCAACCAGTGAATACATAAGTAAGTGGAACAATCGATGTTTCTCTTTCTCTCTCTCCCCTTTTCTCTCACTCTAAAGTCAATTTTAAAAAATGATCTGCCCAACCTGACTAGGCGGTGGTGCAGTGGGTAGAACGTTGGACTGGAACACAGAGGATCCAGGTTCAAAACCCCGAGGTCCCTGACTTGAGTGTGGGCTCACCAGCTTGAGTGGAGGGTTGCTGGCTTGAGCGTGGGATTGTAGACATGACTCCATGGTCTCTAGCTAGAGCCCAAAGGTCACTGGCTTAAAGCCCAAGGTCGCTGGCTTGAGCCCAAGGTCGCTAGCTTGAGCAAGGGGTCACTGGCTCTGCTGTAGCCCCCCCGGTCAAGGCACATATGAGAAAGCAATCAATGAACAACTAAGGTGCTGCAACAAAGAATTGATGCTTCTCATCTCTCTCCCTTTCAGTCTGTTTGTCCTTATCTGTCTCTATTTATCCCTTTCTCTATCTCTCTGTCTCTGTCACAGACACATACACACACACACACACACACACACACAAGGATCTGCCTGACCTGTGGTGGCACAGTGGATAAAGTGTTAATATGTAATGCTGAGGTCGTAGGTTCAAAACCCCATGCTTGCCTGGTCAAGATATAAAAGAAACAACTACTATGAATCAATGCTTCCCACTCCTTCGGCACCCCCTTCCTCTCTCTCGCCTCTCTCTCTAAAATCAATAAATAAGATCTTTAAAAAATAAGAATAAAAATTAAATTAAAAAAAGAAAAAGATCTGTCCCATAGTGTCTGTAGGGCTGGGACAAGAGGCTGTGCTGTGGCGGCAGCCGGTCTGGGTCCGCAGAGCCACCGTCACTGACCAGCTGGGGCCTGGGGCTCCACCTGGTGAGGCTGACGGCCCTTGCCTTTGGGCGGCTCTTGACTCCCATGAGCCCTCCAAGGTGAGAGCCACTAGACCAAGGATCCAGTACAGCAACAAGCTGAGGGCCTGGCTCCCAGCCCCTAAACCAGTGAAGAACCAGCTGCAGGTGTCTGTTCTATGTACATATATGTACATATACACACAAAACATATAGTGTGTATGTTCAATATGTGTACAGTATATACATACATAACATATAGTCTGTACAGACAGTCGACCTTTGAACAATGCAGAAGTTAGGGGCAATGATGCCCCAGGCAGCTGAAAATCTGAGCATAACTTTTGACTCCCTAAAAACTTAACTACGAATAACCTCCTCTGACCGGAAGCCTAACCTTCCTCCTCTGCATCTCACCCTCCAAGGCTCCCTATTTACTCTGAGAAAAAGTGTCTGTGTGCTCTGCTAAAGGGGGTGGCCCTGGTCCCCTCTCAGCCTCCTCACTCCTCTCCGGCCACACAGGCCTTCTTGTCACTCAAGCTTGAACTCATGGTGCCGCTCCTGCCTACACCTCTGCTGTGGCCCCTCTCTCTGGCCCCCAGTGTCCACAAACCTCGCTCTGCACCTCCTTCAGGCCCTTACTCAATGTCATCTCCCCAAGGAGCACTTGCCACGTGCTCCATCATTTCAAAGTGCAGCCTGTGCTACCTTCCCTTGTCCCCCCAGCCCCCCGTTCTACTTGTTTCCGCGGCCCCAGACATATGTTTTGTGTCCATGAACAGGATGCTCAGTTCACACATCTGTGGGCCTCCCAGCTCAAGTCCCCCAGGTTCTCTGGGTACCCAGCTCTGCTTCCGCAGCTGAGCAGGACACAGGGCTCTGTGCCATCTCAGCCAAGTGCCCAGAGAGCGAGGCCCGCTAACCCAGCCTGGATGCCTCTGGCCTATCCTCGCCAAGCTTGGGAACAAACGTTTCACCTGACATGGGAGTGGCACCCATGAGAGCCTCTTTGCTGAGAAATCCAGACAGAGGCATTTCCGGCACTGAAGGCACTCCTCGATGGGCACTGGCCTCACCATGTCCTTCTCCACCATGACTCCACATGGAAAATGCCAAGAAACAGAGCTGTGCACCCAGATGCCTGGCTCCTGACCCAGACCTGCCAAGTATGAATATCAAGGCTCAGGAACTGGGCATATATGAGAAACCCCCGTGCCTGGGCACGGTGGCTTCTGGAGGGCAGAGGGTACTCCTGGCAAGCTGGCATCATGCCCAGAACTGGCAACCCCAGCAGGGGCCGAGCTCTGTCCACACCCTGAACGACGTAGTTCTGTTCGTGCTGGATACCTAGCAGTCCCCACTCTTGGTCCCTGAAAGCAGACAGTGAAGTGGAATTCATTTTACAGCAACTCAAACAAACAAATGTCAATTTTGAACACCTTTAGGCTGGTATGGTTAAAGAGAAAACACCTCTTTCTCCTCTTCCCAGCTCACAGGCCCTGGGATTTGAATCAGAAAATCACAACATCTCTCATGCCTTCCAGGAAGGGCCATGGTTGTCCCACTAAAATCAGTCCACTGCTGGGACCAGGCAGAAAGAGCGGACACTGTGAAAGTCCCCCCCAAATCACTGGCAACATCCATCCCTGAGCTGCAAAAGGCAGCGATGGTACAACAAAGATCTCCATGTGCCTAGAATGTTCTGGAAGTCATCCTTACCATGAGGTCCTGCAGGAGCTGGCTGCACCAGTCCTCACTACCCAGCTCCGATGAGGCTGGCCCGCCTGCTCCCAAGCACGCCCATGGTGTTCAGGCTCAGGGCTCTGGCCAAAACCTCCTTCTGGAGCGCTTCCCCCAAATATTTACAGGGGACTACGCCAGGTCTCTATTCCAGTGCCTTCCACTTCCAACCCCTATCTAACGTGGTCACTCGGCCACATACATCCCTGCTCCGTTCTCCTCCCAGGGCCCATCAGTGACAAACCCTCGATCATGTGCCATAGGCACCGTCCGTCTGCCCCATGCCGCATTTCATGCCACGCGAAACCAGGGACTGTACGTCTCATTCATCAGAAGGGGCACAGTAAGCCCCTCGTCTTGCTGAACAGACCAAAGCTGGCTGGATGAAGCTGCCATCCCGGGCCCTGCCGAGGGGAGCATCATTCCTGTGAACGGGGAAGGTTTTATTAGGAGGGCAGCGTGGGCCGGCGGACCTGGCCCAGACACAGTACTCTCCATCCCGGGGACAGTGCTAAGCTGTCTCCCGAGCTCCCCTGTGCCAGGCAGGTGCAGGGCTCTGCCTCAGAAACAGCGGGAGGGACAGGCACCTCATCAGAGCATGGATGCTCAGGAAGACTGTCATCAGTCATAGGGGAGGGGACTGGCTAGAAGTCTCAGAGCCTGCTGACCCTACCCGCGCTCTGAGACCTCCACATTACGTCCACCCCGACTTTAAACAACTAGCAGCTCCAGGGAAGGGCTGGGCCCTGTGCCTCTGACTTGTTTGGGAGTTGGTGGGAAGTCCTCCAGGCTGAGGCCAGGCTTTGGCTGGAGATCGCTGGAGGTCTCCAGGACAGGCTGGGTTCAGAAGGTGAGATTGGGGGGCCCACCAGGACTGCTTGCCCAAAGACAAACAGCTGATTAAAAGGCTCATACCCAGCCTGCCCTGGGGCATGAGACTTAGCACCTACCAGCTAGATTTCCTCCCCTTCTTTGCTTTTGCCACCAGGCACACAGGGCAAAGCTGCCCATCTGGACACAGCAGCCCTCACACTGAACATCAGGAGGGTAGCCCATGGGATCTGGCAGGAAGAGGAAGGTGTCCCAAGAACCCAGGCTCGGGGGAGACTCTGGCCTCGGGCTGGAGAAGCTATTTACCTCAAAGCTCATGGTCTGAGCCAGGCCCAGCTTGCTCACTGACATGGCTACTGTGGCCCCGTAGCCCGGGACAGCGTCTCCTCCTATTCACCATGAGGCTGCTTGGGGTTAAGCCTCCATCATCTGAACTGAGACGGGAAGCGCTTGGGGGCCATAACCACACGGGGGAACAGCAGAGATAACAAAGGCACCTCCAGGAGTTTCCTCACACCTTGCCAAACCTTCCTGCCACATGCTTCCAGACCCAGGTGTGGGTGGCACGCGTGAGGAAAATCCCAAAATAATGGGAACAAGCCTACGTACCCCTCAATGGGGGACAGTCAACTAAGCTGACCCCGAAGCCCTGAGGACCGACAGAGAAAACAAGAAAAGCTCATCCATATGATGGGAAATTGTCTGGCAATAAAGAGAATGAAGTTCTGACACGTTACGTGGACGTGGATGAACCTTGAAAGCATGATGTGAAATGAATGAAAGAAGCCAGACCCAAAGGGCTAAGTGTGAGTCTAAGTGAAATGTTTGGAATGGGCCAATCCGGAGATTGCCCGGGACTGGGATGAGTGGGGGTGGTGACTCATGGGTGCGGGGGGTTCTTTTTGGGGCAACAAAAATGTTGTCAAGCTGACTGCGATAATAGACACAGAACTCTGTGGACAGACTAGAAGCCACGGAATCGTCCACTTTAAATGGATGGAGAGTACAGCACGTGAATAATATCTCAGTGAGGCTGGGTTTAATTTTTCTTTCTTTTTTTAATTTTTTTAATTTATTGATTTTAGACAGAGAGAGAGAGAAACATCAGTCCATTGCTCCACCCAGCTACCCACTACGTGAACCATCCAGCCAGGGCTGAAGCTAGTTTTAAAAAGATAAATAGTTAATTAAACCTAAGGGGGAACCACCAGGTCCTGACAGGACTAGATGCTTCTGTCACAGCTGGTGTCTGGGCCTGAGGAGCCAGAAGGGACACAGGGACAACCCTGGGCTTGAGTGCGGTCTACTGGGCTCTCCCCTCGGCGGGTGGAGAGTGAGCCTATGCTTTGAGGCAAACGTGAGCACTAGCCAGGGCTGCAGAGCAGACCCGGGGTTCGAGTCCCAGAGCTGCCTCATGCTAGCTGTGTGACCTGAGACAAGTCATTTTACCACATAGAGCCACAGTGTCCTTATTTTTAAAATGTAGCTAGTAACAAACAGTACTTTCCAAATGGGGTTATGATGAGAAAGAAATAATTCAGATAAAGCACCCAGCCCATAGTGAGTCCCAAAATGTCAGCAACAAGAACCATTCTTAGTTCATTATTCAGTAAGATAACTCGTTTCCAATCATAAACAAAGCTCTCTCTCCCTCAGACATATGCCTTGCTTGTTTCTTCCCGTGCAAAACTGTGGGAGGGAGCCAAGCTCTAAGGAATGCTATGTTGGCAGGAACTTTCCAGAAAATCATGAAGCCTGAGTCAGCTCAGTCCCAAAATGATCAGGCTGAGGGTCATCAGATGTAAGGTAAATTCCCCCACAAAAACTGGGATCCAAAACGCTCCATATCCACTGAGAACAACCCAGGGAGAAGGACCAGACCAAGCCTGAGCCATCTGAACCGGCAGAATCTTCCAGGGAAACTGCTAGAGAAAGAGGCTGACTCTCCTGACAACCATCACTTTCAGAAGTGGTTCAAGAGCGTCCAAACAGAAAGAGAAATGGAGCCTGGGCCTGCTTGAGCCTTTCTGGCCAGGGGAGGCTGTGAGGCTCCGTGGAGGGCCGCCTCACCTGTCCTTGGTCACCTGTGACAGCTGGGACCGAGGGCACCTCAGGCAGCGGGGCGAGGAAGGACAGTCTGCATCTGCACAGCACTCGCCCCTCAGGAAGGGCCCGCGTCCAGCTCTCCCCCAGACACAGGCCTGGAAACTCTGGAGGCAGGTCAGGCAGGTCAGGCAGAGGCCCGGCCTGGCTGCGGGACCACGGGGGAGGGGACGGGGCTCAGGCCAGGTCCTGGCTGTGATGGAACCCAGCTGGCCCCCCTGAAACCAGCAGCAAGAGCCAGGCCTAGGTGGGGTCAGGGCCCCACTGGGGACTCCAGCCAAGCTTCAGATGCTCCCCACCTGGACTGAAGAAACGGCAGCCCAAGCAAAGGCCGATGGAGCTGGAAGGACAAGGGAAGCGAGGCCGCCCAGCAAACAGCACCCCAAGGGGGATAACAATACAATCTCAGTTAGAAAACGAAAACACTGGTCAGCACAGTCCTGCGTGAGCCTGCAGATGCTAGGACTCTGTATAACAGCGGTTAATGTAAACAGTGGTCGTCTCTTACTCTTAGGTACATACCTACTATTAATGATGTACTTCCATTGAGGGGAACTGGGGGCAGCAGGGGGAGGACAGAGGGAAGGGGAGTGGGGGGGGCTAGGGAAGAAGAGGGAGTAGGAGGAGAGGGGAGGGGAGGGGTGGGCGGTAAGGGATGGTGAAGTCCCCACAAGGGATAGAAGAGAAAGGGGTCCCACGATGAAGGGAAACTGCCAAGGCCCCAAACGCCACCAGTCAACCAGCAAGACAGAACCCTGAGGGACACAAGTGTCCCCACCTGCACCTCCCCAGGAGGTCGCTGCGCCCCCTCCAGCTACAGCTGGAGTCTGGGGCCTTCCTGAGGCAGCCCCCTCCCTGGTCTCAGACCTGGTGCTGGAGAAATACTCACAGCGCCTTCCAGAACAGCAACTGTCAGTCTGGCCTGAAGGAGCTGCCCACCCCGCCCGCCCACGCCCACGACTTAGGAGCCCAGGGACAATAGCCCTTGCTGCCCTTGCTCCCCCTTGAAGTCTTTGAATGGGGAACCATCTGCCGGGTGCACCATCAGCCCTGCGGCCCACACAAAGGCTTTATTTTTTAACAAGTGAATTTGCAATAAAAAAGGAAGAGGAATCTGTGGCTATGGGCTTGTCTTCAGGCACCCAGCAGCTGGACTGAGCTCTGAGGCCACGGAGACCGCTGTCAGGGAGTCCTGGGAAACACGCCAGAGGTTGAATTCCAGGCCTGGCTGGGTCACAAGGCGGGGCTTCACTTGGAAAGGGAGAAGCTATGGGTCTCCAGGAAAAGCCCCCATCTCAGCAGAGGGGGAGAAGGAAGAGGAGCAGGCTTCGGTGGTGCCCGTTGTCCAAAATGTTTTCAATGCCAATGCGCAGAGGGTGCTTGGCAGCATGAAATCTGGACACACTGAGGGCGAGAGGCAGGGAAATATCGGGCGAGTTCCTTCCATCAGATAAGGGGAGGCCACCTGGGCTCCTACATCATGACAACTCCCAAATGTCTTCAGCAGTGGTCTGGTCTGGGTGCTTAACACAGTCAAAACAAAGATGGAATTCTCTTTGAACTTTAGTCCAAGATGGCGTCTTTCTGCTGCAAGGGGTGGGTCACCCTAACTGGACCCCGAGTAGCTATTGGAAGAGGGTATAGGGCTCCTATATCCAGCCTCATCAGGAAAAGACCCAGCATCATACCTCGAACTCCCTAGCATCATACCTTGTACTCTCTGACTCCTTCAGAATTGCCACGTTAGCTCCCAGATGGATGTCACCTGGCAGTCTTGGAGTTGAAGCAGAAAGCATTGAGAGTTGGTGACCCCTTCTGGGATATTCCAGGGCCAAACCAGCACCCCCACCTGCAAAGTAGTTTCTGGGACCCAGCTTGATACACGTTGGGAACTAGGCAGAGAGTCACCCCCTTGAGCAGAAGCTTCTAGTGTGTAGGTTGCAGATATCTAGGGGTTAACAGCCAGGCATCTACTGTTCAGAAACACTGAGCTAGCCTCAATGTTCAGAAACTTCTCATTAGCTTCTCATTTTGACCAGAAAGGCCCTGGAAGTTTGTGAGAGAGTCACATAGCTAGATAGTGTGAACAAAAATTTGTTAGGGTTGCCATCATTAATAACAGACTCAAATGACCCAACATCATCATGGTTAACCTTTTGTGTCTGGCTTCTCTCACTTAGAATAATATCTTCAAGCTTCATCCACATTGTAACATATCAGAATGTCACAAATAGACACCAAATATATATATGGTGTATGTGCGAGTATGTGTGTGTACACTTATTGCAAAAGAAGATGAACCTTCTAAAAGTGAAAAATAAAATCATCCTAACATGACTGCTTTTATTTTTTAAAAATAGATTGTTTGAGCCCTGGTGGGTTTGTTCAGTGGATAGAGCATCAGCCCAGCTTGTGGACATCTCAAGTTCCATCACTGGTCAGGGCACATAGGAGAAGCAGTCATCTGCTTCTCTCAACTGGTTCGAGCATTGACCTGGGGCACCGAGGGTGGCTTGGTTGGTCTGAGAGTTGGCCTCAGGCACTGAGAATACCTCGGTTGATTCGAGCATTAGCCCCAGATGGGGATTGTTGAGTGGATCCCAGTCAGGGTGATTGTGGGAGTCTGTCTCACTATCTCCCCTCCTCTCACTTGGAAAAAAAAAATAGATTGTTTTTATAGTAGTCTTAAGTTCATAGCATATCCCTCCTGCCTCCACACATGCATAGTCTCTCCCGTTAACTTCCCCACTAGAGAGGACATCTGTTACAAGTGATGAACCTACACAGACACATCACCATCACCCAGAGTCTAAAGTTTACATTAGGGTTCACTCTTGGTGCTGTACATTCTGTGGGTTTGGACAAATGTATAAGGAAATGTATTCACCTTTATAGCATCACACAGACTAATTTCACTGCCCTGTGATTTTTAATTTTTCAAAGTCACTAATCCTCATTCATCTTGTCTAACACCTAATTTCTCGGTCTTTTCAAAACGAGTACACACACCCTATGTGAGGGTCTGTCATCTCCCCAGTCATCCAGACTTGAAATCTTGGGGTGAAATGCAGTTCCACTTGGCAGCGAGATGTTGTCCTGGCCAATGAATGTCTCAGCCACGTTACTGATACTACTATTGCCTGACCACATGCTTGAAAACTATCCGTTATAACTGTATTCCATACGTTCACAAAGTTAGAGACATGGAAGCTATCTTTTTAAAAGCTTACCAAACTATATACTTAAAAATGTTTTAAAAGATAAAATCTTATATTATATCCTTTTTACCACAATTTAAAAAGACTTTTTAGGAAAAGGAATGACATTCTGATATGTTACAATGAGGATGAAGCTTGAAGATATTTTACTAAGTGAAAGGAGCCAGACACAAAGGGTTACGTGATAATGCTAAGTGATTCCACTTATATAAGGTTCCTAAGACAGGCAATTTCACAGAGGCAAAAAGTAGAACAGTGAGTACTAGGGACTGGGGGAAGGTAGAGTGGAGAGCTATTATTTAAGGGGTACAGTGCTTCTGTTTAGCATGATGAAAACTTCTGGAAATAGACGGTGGTGATGCTTATACAACATTAGAACCTATTCAATGCCACTGAACTGGACACTTAAAATGGTAACATCTACATTAGGTATATTTTACCACAATTAAAAAAAGAGAGAGAGAGAGCCTGACCAGGTGGTGGAGCAGTGGATAGAGTGTCGGACTGGGATGCGAAGGACCCAGGTTCAAGACCCCGAGGTCACCAGCTTGAGCGAGGGCCCATCTGGCTTGAGCAAAAAGCTCACCACTTGGACCCAAGGTCGCTGGCTCCAGCAAGGGGTTGCTCGGTTTGCTGAAGGCCTGTGGTCAAGGCATATGTGAGAAAGCAATCAATGAACAACTAAGGTGTCGCAACGTGCAACGAAAACCTGATGATTGATGCTTCTCATCTCTCTCTGTTCCTGTCTGTCCCTGTCTATCCCTCTCTCTGACTCTCTCTATGTCCCTGTAAAAAAAAAGAAGAGAGAAAGAGAGCCTGACCAGGAAGTGGCACAGTGGATAAGAGTGTCAGACTGAGAAGCAGAGGAATCCAGGTTCAAAACTCCAAGGTTTCCAGCTTGAGTGCAGGCTCATCTGGTTTGAGCAAGGCTCGCCAGCTTGGACCCAAGGTCGTTGGCTCGAGCATGGGGTCACTCGGTTTGCTATAGCCCCCCGGTCAAGGCACATATGAGAAAGCACTCAATGAATGACTAAAGTGCCACAACCAAGAATAGATGCTTCTCATCTTTTGCGCATCTTGTCTGTCTGTTCCTATCTGTCCTTCTCTCTCTCTCTCTCTCTGTCACACACACAAAAAAAAAAGAAAAGAAAAGAAAAAAAAAGCCAGATGCAAAAGAGAATAGCCTATGCAATTCCATCAAAGAGAAGTTCAAAGATAAGCACAACTAATTTATGGTGTGTGAATACTGAGAAAGAGGACACCTGAGAAGGGCTCCTGGTTGCTAGGCTTAAATTTAAAATTAAAACACACACACACACACACACACACACACACACACACACACACACGGTTCTGCACAAGGGCCTGTCACACACCATGCAATCTTCAGCACTTTACAGAGAAGCTGACACTAGACTGACTGCCTGCCTCTTCACTGGTGAGGCATCTTTGGTGTAACAGTTCAGCCAGGGGAACATAGTCCTTGCTCTCTAACAGAAAGGGAAGGAAAATATGCTTGCAGAGCCAGAAAGGAGTCTGCCTACACCAGTGATGGGCAATCTTTTGAGCTTGATGTGTCAAAATTTGCCAAAAAACCGAGCATAACTAGGGTGGTGTGTCACTTCGAGAAAAACGGCCTAACTGGAAGTCCCAGAACTAGACACTCTGTGCCAGAGTTCTGTTGTTTTGGCCTACAGACCTCTGACACAGAGTGTCTACACTACAGCAAATGTTTTATCCCCGGCTACTGCACCTGGCCGTGCAGGAGCTGAGGATGAAATGTCCTTCTCAGCATGCGGCCCCATACTTCTCTGGTATGTGGCCGCATGTGGCCACATGTCATCGAAAATGGCTACGCGTGTCAGTGCTGACATGCACCGTAGGTTCGCCATCATGGGCCTACACCAGTGGTTCTTAACTTTTTTGAGGTACCGAACCCACCAGTTTCATATGCGCATTCACCAAACCCTTCTTTAGTGATAAATAAAATATGATTTTTTTTTTCCAAATTCAAGACATAGGTATATGTTTTTTTATTGGTGCACAAAATGAGCTGTGCATGAACATCACCTTGCTCAAAGAACAAAACCAACGAAGTGCATGAACTCACAACAAATTATGGTATTACTTTATTCTGGCCTCCGCAGCAGAGGCTTCTCTGAACCCCTGAGATGGACTCATCGAACCCCCAGGGTTTGATAGAACCCAGGTTAAGAACCACTAGCCTACACTGTGTTTCTGCTCTCTGAGCCAGCCCTTATAAAGGAGTTTATGGAACCTATTTCAACCAATAGGACTGAGGCTTTCCTCATCCAATTGGAGCTGCTCAACCAGAGTGGCTCTATTCTGACCAATCAGGACAGGCCCTTTGGACCAATCAAATTGTCAGAATTTTCAGTCCTCATTTGCATGAGGACAGGCCAATCAGGGACCAGGGGCAGGGACTTCTGGCTATATAAGCCAGCTCCTTTCTGGCTCTGCAAGCATATTTTCCTTCCCTTTCTGTTAGAGAGTAAGGACTATGTTTCCCTGGCTGAACTGTTACACCAAAGATGCCTCACCAGAGCAGAGCAGCACAGGACAGAGCAGACCAAAGCACAGTGAAGCCAACTAGCGCAGTGCAAAACAGACCATAGATGAGCAGAGCTGTCTAGCTGAGAGCAGCCTAGCCCCAGGGCCACCTTACAGCTGAGCTCTATCAAAATTGCGATGTTTTTCACTGAATAAAATTTCCTTCTTCATGGCACCCCAAATTGGGGAGTCCTGTTGGCGTGGAATTGGTGCCAAGGAGCACTGGTTGACAGGTGCTAGAAATCAGGAGGGCCTTTGAGAGGAGTGACCTGAAGGGAAAAGGAAGGATTATGGGGATTATGTCTGATTTCTTGATCTAGTGGTGACTATACAGGCACATTCAGTATATGAAAAGTCATTGTTCTGAATACTTATTTTCACACAAAAATTATTTAATTGATTGCCTCCTATGTAGCTATAAAATTTCCATTTACACTGAAATCTCCTAAATAAGCCAGTTCTTTCTACTCCTTGGCAACATTCAACATTATCAATTATTTTTCATACTAAAAACAAAGCAGACAAACAGAACTTCAGTATACAATTTGCTTTGTGAAAACTGGCCCTGCAGAAAAACAACTCCCAGTGTTTTTCTTATTTTTTATTTTAGTGAGAGGAGGGGAGGCAGATACTCCCGCATGTGCCCCAATCAGGATCCACCAACAAGCCCACTAGGGGGCACTGCTCTGCCCATCTGGTGCTATTGCTCTGTTGCAACCAGAGCCATTTTTTTAGTGCCTGACATGAGGCCATGGAGCCATCCTCAGCACCAGGGGCCAACTCACTTGAGCCAATCGAGCTGTTGCTACAGGAGAGGAAGAGAGAGAGAAAGAGAGAGAGAGAGAGAGAGAGAGAGAGAGAGAGAGAGAGAGGAAGAGGGAAAGTTAGAGAAGCAGATTATCACTTCTCCTCTGTGCCCTGACCAGGAATCAAACCTAGGACTTCCACACGCTGGGCAATGGTCTTCCACTGAGCCAACCAGCCAGGGCCAACTCCAGTGTTTTGGTGGAAATGAAAGGACAGCAGAGACTCTGATACAAGAGCTCTGACACGAATAGACATTTTGGATAGTGTAAGAATTCAGAGGCAGCTCAGAGCCACCCCATGAAAGACCCCACCCTGTGCTCTACATGCAAACCTTACAAAACAGTTCGAGAAACTCCTGTCAGCAAGCACTCAGCCAGTTTAAAAATGCTTCCCAAGTATGACATAAGACCTTAGTGGAAACTAAGAGGCTATTTATGAAGGGTGGGAGGGTTTATCCAGAAAACACATGAGAGTCATCAGAACGGCGACAGAGAAGAATAGGCAGGCACTTCCTCTTGCAAGAACATGGAGAAGATTCAGAAAAACCTTGGCAAAAGGAGCCTCCAACCACCAAATGAGTCTAGCTCATAATTCTTCCTTGACTGAAGCCAGGATGAACACCACCACTCCACCTTACCTTTCATGGTTAACCAGGGCCTGTGCACCCACGTACTTCACAGCCACTGTCCAACACAGAGGAGCCCAGGGCAGGCCTGGAGGCCCCCACCTAGCATCAACTTTCAACCCAGCCTTTTCCTTTGCCTACAAGACCCTGACTTGGCTTGACTTTGCTCACCCCAGGACCAGCAGTTTCCCCAGTTGTGACCCTCTGTCCTCCCAAGGACACAGCTTGTCCCCATCCTGTGGCTCTACGTGCGCCAATGAATGCCCTCACTCCTTGCTACTTCCCCCACTGAGCCCACTGTGGCACCTCGTACAGTGAAAATGGTGCCAGTTTCCCATGTTACTCTCAGAGCCCTCGCTTGAATTTGAGATTCTTCATAAAGTTCATCATCCATTAGACAAACTGGAAATGTAAGGGCAGTGGCTTCCCCTTGGCTCTCTCCAGTGACTTTCTGGTTGCCCAAAGACATATACCTGTAAGGCCATCTGGCATGGGCCCAGCACCTGGAAGGTGACCACGCCTTGAAGGCCAAGGCCTCTCCCCTCCACCAGGACCTGCTGCAGGCCAGCGCTGGTTTGGTAGATAAGTGACAGATGCCTCTGGTGTCCATGGGAAGGTGGGGACCAGCTGACCCTGGAGGGCAAATAGAAGGGGCTCAGTGTCACTTTGACAACCCATCACTTTTTGAGACCCAACTCCACCTGGACTTTTTAGACATCCTTGCTTCTACCCCCCTCTCTCCATCTGGGTCATGAGCTGCCTGCTCCCAGCATGGGGAAAGGCCGGGTGGCGGCATATTCCTATGAGGGTATAGAAGGAATTAATGGTAACAGTGGGTGCTTACTAAACGTCAGCCAGTGTTATCATGTCCTCTTCGAAGAGCTTTGTACATAGCAGAGTGTGGCAGCCGCAGCACTATTAATACTATTTTGGAGTGTATAATTCTGCTGTGGGGGAACCTTGTGTATTGTAGGATGTTGACCAGCATCCCTGGCCCGTACTTGCTAGCACACTTCAGTTGTGACAGGCAAAATTGTCTTCAGACACTGCTGCATGCTCCTTGGGAGAGGGGTTGTAAAGCCTGTGGCCGAGGCCATCATCACAGCCGCCTGACCCACGCAGGTTCACATTGGATTCGAACAGATCATAATAAAACACAGGAGCCAAGAACTGGTGAGCCATCAGCTTTAATTCTAGCTTGCACCCGGCGGGCAAGCAAAAACACACACTGGGCTCCAAAACCCACACATTCAGTGCTCACAAAGCTACTGACTTATCCGAGTTTCCTAGAATCAAAGCTTTCCAGCTCACCAGACTTATTCACCACTGTTTCCCATCTCCTCCAGCACAAACTCTTAACAAAATGGCTTCTTCCTCAGCATTCAGCCATCTCGGCTGCTTCTCCGCCATCTTTGCTACTTCTCCTCCACATGGCCTTAATCTGCTCTCCTTTCTCATACTAACCTCAGGAACTCAGGAACCAAGAGAGAGATCTAGCTACCGGTCCGCCCACTTTATAGCATAGATAATCCAAACCTTTAATCCAATTATACATACAAGAAATTCTCTGATACAAAGCCACCCATCTGAGGCATAATGGGATTCCTCCCTACATCACCACCCTTCATCATCCAATCAGTCAAGGGTGTGGAGATGAGCTTAGTCTTAAAACTAAGCCTTAGGCTATAATGACCAGGCCTGCCCACAGCCTGTTCCAGAACACACATTAATATCAACGAACTTCCATGTGGGCAGCGCCATCTTTAACAAAGTGAGCATAATATATTTTATCTGCCGAACAGGGGTCAATCATCCTGAGACCACTGACCTACACTTTTACATTAACTCATTTAAGCCTCCTATCCAACGCTGAGGTGGGTCCTCTTATTTTCTCCATTTTACACGTAGCAGGAATTAGCCGCAAACAGAGGAGATTAGACGCCCAGACAACTTGATAGAGGAAGAAGGATTTATTAGTAGCCAGCAGAGTACGTGAGGCTAGTAGCACCAAAGCATGGGCTCCCCAAAGTTAGTTTTTCTGAGTCTCATATACCTTTACAGCTTTCGTTTTCATGTGACAAGTGCCTCATTTCTTTGACTTCTTTGTCTGCAGACCTACATGACTTTGGTGTCTCCAGGAGGGGAGGAGGTTTGGACTATCTGTCCTTGACTATTCACATATCCCATTCTTCTTGCTGATGCTGCAAGTTTATTTCAGGGAGCTGATAAAGGACTTCACAGC
The DNA here is from genome assembly GCA_037038555.1 of Rhynchonycteris naso. NCBI lineage: Eukaryota > Metazoa > Chordata > Mammalia > Chiroptera > Emballonuridae > Rhynchonycteris > Rhynchonycteris naso. Next base: position 190,207,840 of record CM073000.1, on the reverse strand, counting down.
TGGGGTTTCTTACTTTTCAAACTTTCACAGTCAGCCTTTCCTCCCTCCGTCCCAAACCCTGAGGTCACTGGCTTGAGCTTAAGATCACAGACATTGCAGGTTCCCTTCTCCTGCATTCTTCTGGTTTCTCCTCTCTCAACAGAGTTGGAAACTGAGGCTCAGAGAAGTTAAATAACTTACCCAAGGTTACACAGCTGGGATCCAAACCTTGGCAGTCTGACTCCTCACCTGCTGCCTTGGTGGACAGGAAGTAGGGGATCAGCGGGGGGTGTGGGGGGAGATTATCCTGATCTTTACAGAAGTCAGAGCTGCAGAGCTGGCCAGCCTTGGAGTACTGAAAGGGGAGGGGGGTAGTTGATCTAGGGAAGAGTTGATGTAGCGAGCATAGAGGTCTGTGATCTCTATCCTCTTTAGACTGAGGGACTTATTGTGAAACAAAAGTATTATGACCCCTCCACACACTCTTCTCCTTTCAATTGAATTAACATTTTCATATTGATTTCATTAAACTCAAATGTAATTATACTTCACATTTCCCAAAGCGCTTCTCTCCTTGCAAAGAATTTGCCTCAAGGTTCTCTCATCTACTCCACCCCAACAGGAATGAAATCACTTGGCTAAAGACTTATTCTATTTGAGGACCAGGAGAAATAAGGAAAAGCCCCATGGCCTGGGGGCTGGGATGGCTTAAGTAAGGCTTTTGACCCCAGGGCGTGCTATTTCTTTCTCTGAATGCTGATGACACTGGGTGGCCTTGCTGGACTGGCCTTAAGCCTCCTTACTGGCCCCTCTGGGAATGTAAACAAGGTCCTCAGGGTCTGTCCCTAATCATAGTTTGCAGCTGGTCAGCGTCATCCCCCCTGCCCCCCCACCCCCACTCTGTCTGGTCAGAAGAAGGGATGGTGTTAGATAGGACAACCTCAACATCTGGGCCATTCTCACTAAATGCTGTTCTTGCTAAATGTTAAAATGGAGCACAGAAGTATTTTGCAGATGCAGCTGTAAACAGGATAAGCTTGACAGGAACTCAACCCATAAATGTAGCCAACTGCAAAGAAGAAATCAACACATAATTGACCAAATAGTGTATATAACCAAAGGCTAAGCCTCCCTTCAGGGAAACAGAGCTTTGGATGTGAGTTCTGTGTCTTCTTTATTTGCTGCAAGTAAATCAAACTATCTTGCTACGGCCACATCTCATTTGGCAAACCCCTTGAGTTCAGTAACAATAGATGCCCTGAGAGACTTGCTCACCTGTGTACCCCTCCAGTGAATCTGGAGCTTATGAAATCACAAATCAGATGGAACCAAGACAACACCAGAAGGCATGGGACAGCGAAACCCATGGGCTGCTGAGCTGCTTGTGAAAGAAGACACGAAGGGCCCAGGGGTTTAAGAAGAGGTAATGCCAGCTCTCCTCTCTCTTGTGGAGTCAGTAGTGACCTCCTCACCTGCCACCCAATCTCTCTTCCCTATCTTGGGTACAGGCAACACTATTTCCCCCCAACCCCATTGCTCAAGCCAGTTACCTGGCAGCCATTGGTGCTTCTATTCTTCCTTGTCAACTCCAAGTTCAATGTTAGCAAGTTCTGCTAATTCTATCAACAAATGCAGGACTCCATCCCTCTCTCCATCTATCTAGCCTTCCTCTGTTCATCCCTTCCTCTCTTCATCATCTATATATTATTCCCTGTCAACCAAACTGTGGTCATTGGTACCAACTCAATGCCAACTGAAATCTTCAATTTGGGATGCGGTGAAGAAGGAAACTTTATTCTGTGCAAAACAGCTCAACTATGATGTAGCATGTCTGTGGAAACAGCATGGCTGTAGAATAGCTCTGGAGTCAGGTGGCCCTAGGGCCAGGTGCCTCTCTAGCTAGACAGCTCTGCACTGATTGGTCCAAAAGGCACTGTCCTGATTGGTCAGAATAGAGCTGCTGGTTTGTCAAAGCTGCGTAGCCCAATTGGATGGGGAAAGCCTCAATCCTATTGGTCGAAATAGGATTCCAGGAAATCCTTTATAAAGGCTGGCTCAGATGGCAGAAACAGTACAGGCAGGCAGTCCAGCGCCAGCTTCTCTCTAAAGGGCAGTTTGCATGAGAGGTCCCTGTGCAGAAATGGCAGCTAGGCTCTGCTTTTCAAAATCTGAGCCCAGTTAGCCACCAGGAGCCCTTCTTAGTAGGTGTCATTTTTCTCAGGGTTCACACCTCTATCCATCCCTTCCTCCTTCTCTGTCCATTCATTCACCCATCTTTCTCTCCATCCATCCTCTCTCTCTCCATCCGTCTTTCTCTCTTCATCCATTTGTCTGCAATTCGATGGCCATCACAGCAGACAAAGCCACACCCTCTCTTGCCCAGACAAGTGCAGTAGCCTCCTGACTAGTCCTTGTGTCTACAGTTTATCCTCCACATCTAGAGGATGAATTTTAAAAACCTAAATCTGATCAACATCGCTCCCTGCTTAACAGCTCCTAAGTATCCCCCCACACCACCTGCACTCATAATCAAAGCCTTACTGGGAAAGCCAAACTCCATTTGCCGCTCTGGCCACGCTGCATCCCATTCTCGCTTTCTAGCCACACTGGTCTTTCTTCCCCAGCTTAAGGCCTTTGCACATGCTGTTTCTTCCTGCCTAAACATTCTTCCTCCTGCTCTCCCCTCCTAGGCTCCTTTAGGCCTCAGAACAAAGGTTTCTTCCCAGTGAGTCTCTACCTGACCACCTACCTCTCAGCCTCTATCTTAGTACTTTATTCATTTCATTATCCCTATATAATTTTATAGGATTTAATGATTTTGTGTTATTTAACATTGTATTTCTTGTCTCCTGGAAAAGTACCTGGTCCCCAGCTGAGACTGGAATGAGAAGAAAAACAAATATAACTTGTTACGTTTGGGTCCTTTAAACTCAAACTCCCCTCACGCAACCTCCCACTGCAAATTCCTCATTAAGCATCTCCCTCACCCAACCTCACCCTCCCCTTAAGCGACTCCTCTCATCCCAGAAGGATCTGGGAAGTGTCCCGGGTACAAGGCCTTCAGGAGGGGCCTGAGGATTGGGAAAAGGGAGACAGACTGTGACCAAGGCCACCAACCAGGATATGCTAATCTGAGCATGTCCGGATGCACCAACCTCCACGTCAGCAGATGCCTGCAGTAGTTCCTATATCAGACACCCCCTTCCTGCAGCGCTCTGCTGATGCCACTAGGGTCTCAGCCCATCTGGTTGTACATACATAAATAAACTTATTATTATAAAACTCTTCAGGCCTTGTGCATCCCTCCTTTGGTGACCTAACACAACTAACACCTTTTTTTCTCCTTCTTCTTTTCCAATTGAGAAGAAGGGAGTGTAAAGTCGGTAGCCACGGCCACCATCACAGCCACCTGGCCCACGCAGGTTTGCATTTGATTCAGACAGATGGTAATGAAACAATGGAGCCAAGAACTGGTGGGCCATTACCTTTAATCCTAGCTTGCACCCGGCGGGAAAGTAAAAACACACACTGGGCTCCAAAACCCACTCATTCAGTGCTCACAAAGCTACGGACTTATCCGAGTTTCCTGGAATCAAAGGTTTCTAGCTCACCAGCCTTATTCACCTCTGTTCCCCATCTCCTTTTCTCTGCACAAACTCTGCACAAACTGGCTTTTCCTTCAGCATTCTGCCATCTTGGCTGCTTCTGCTCCCCTCCACATGGCCTTTCTGTGCTATCCTTTCTGCTCTCCTCCTAGAACGTAATCCCTCTTCCCCAGAACAACGTGATCTCTCCTTTTAAAACCTTTTGGTGTGAAAACCCTCCCCCAACACACATTAATATAATCACGCCCATCCCAAGCAAGAAGGGCAACTAATATTAACACCAGGGTGACAGACTTCCACGTGACGTGAGCAGCGCCATCTTTAACAAAGTGAGCATAATATATTTTATCTGCCAAACAGGGAAGTAGAAAGAAAGACTCCCGCATGCACCCCAACTGGGATGCACTTAGCAACCCCTGTCTGGGGCCAATGCTCTGTCCATCTGGGGCCATGCTCAAATGGAGCTATTTTAGCACCTGAGGCAGAAGCTCCATGGAGTTATCCTTAGCGCCCAGAGCCGATGCACTCAAATCAATAGAGTTATGGCTGCGGGAGGAGAAGAGAAAGAGAGAGAGAGAGAAGGTGGAGAAGAAAGGGTAAAGAAGCAGATGGTCATCTCTCCTGTGTGCCCTGACTGGGAATAAAACCTGGAACATCCATGTGCAAAGCCAATGCTCTACCACTGAGCCAACTGGCCAGAGCCATAACTAACACTTATCTGGCACTTACTGTTTATCATGCACTGTTCCAAGCAATTTATATATTCCACTCCTCAATCTCCCATCTTACTGATAAAGACACTGAGGCACAGAGACCTTAAGTAACTTGCCTAAGGGCACACAGCTACTTAGTGGTAAAGCCTAAATTTGAACCTTTAGTCCATAGCCTTAACCACTATATTATCATGAATGAATAAGTGACTGAATGAATGGATGAACCAACAAAGGCAAGACCAAAAGGCTGCAGCAGTAAATGCTACTTAGTGCTATTCCCTGGGGGAGGAGGGGTGTTTTGTGACACCTAATCTACGCCCCCCCCATCTAGGCTGCAGAGGACAACCAAGTATGAACAGAATGGGCCAGTGATCTCCTCAGCCCCCTGCCTCAGGCTCCCGAGGACCCTCTGCAGGGGCCCCCAGACCTTCCTCCACCCACCCCAACGTGAAGCCTCTCCATTCCCACCTATTGTCAGTTTTCACTTGTCCTTTCCAATCACTTGCCTGGATATTTCCCGGGTACCATCTGGACCCTCCAAGAATGGCCTCAGTTGGGTGCCCATCTGTGGCCAGTTTCGTACAACACACAGTGCCTTTTCAATAATATCACTTCTATCTTCAAAACCACCCCACGGTGCCTCAACTGGTCATCATCACACATGCCAGCCTGTTTAATCCCTTGAAAAACAAAATGCTTCCCCCAAATGGGGGGAAGTACAAATTTCATACCATTTGGTTTAGATCCTTTGAAACAATAAAACAAGGCGGGATATTTGGCAGGCATTTTCCCCTGAAGATTTTTGGCTCATCTAACCAAAATGCTGTTGGCATTAAAGTAGAATATCAATGGATAAAATCCCATTTCAAAAACTTTTAGCCCAATCCATTTTGCTTCCAATCTTCCTTCAACTCTTTGACAATGTGGACTCTGGGCACCAAATTGTACATGTCTATGCATAATCACTCAGCTCCCAGTTGACCACAGACCTAGCATTCTGACTGTTTGCTCCACCGACAAAGACCAGCAGTCTCCAGATCTGTTTACCCACCACCACCACCACCATGCAGCAGGTCCCAGAAGCAAGGTGTGTTTTGAGAGCATTCTGCTTGAAATAAGTATGTCTCCCCTCCACTTCTCAAACACACACGCACGCACATCTAAATGTCTCTTAAAGCTTTAGAAAAGCAAAAATCATTCAAGGATGCCACTAAATAGATAAAGCAAGGAAGGGAAAACATTGTGTTGGAAGGTAATAATCTATCAGAGCCTACTCACTTCCAGAAATAACAGTGTGTCTGTCCGCAAAGTCATGGTGCACTTTTGACCGGTTGACCGGTCAAAAGTGCACCATGACTTTGCAGACACACTGTAGATCGGAAATGGACTGAAATCGATGTCATTTCTACAGGCTGGAAATGCAGTCCAGTCTTATTTCAGCCTTCTCAGATGTTAATTCTGATCCCTGCTCATTCATTTATCCAGATGACACAGATTGACTGAGTGTCTGCTCTGTGCCAGGAAAATAGGCGCTAAAAATACAGTGAATAAAACAGCTGTGATCTAACTTTTCATTTTGTGTCATCTTAATTTAAATTTAAATTAAAAACTGATACTCAAGTCAGTTACTGGAGTACTCAAACTTCTCAGTATGTTTGAGACAATTTAGTATATGACGCTACTTTTTCCGCTCTACATTTTAGAAAATCCAAATCCAGATCAAATATTTGCAGTGAAGACTTAACATCCAGATTGAAATAGACGCCAAGTATAAGGCAAATGCTAGATTTCAAAGAACAGGAAATATGTCTCACTAGTCTCATTTATATTGATTACATTTTCTAATGATATTTTAGGTATATTGAGTTAAGTACATTAAAATTAATTTCACCTGCTTTTTTTACACTATTTTTTAATTAAGTGAGAGGTGGGGAGGCAGACACAGTCTCCCGCATGCACCCCAACTGGGATGTACCCGGTAAGCCCCCTACTGGGCAATGTTCTGCCCATCTGAGGCCGCTGCTCTGTTGCTTGGCAACCAAGCTATTTTAGCACCTGAGGTGAGGTCATTGAGTCATCCTCAGTGCCCCGGGGCCAACTTGCTCTAACTGTTTGAGCCATGGCTGTGGGAGGAGAAGAGATAGAGAGGGGAAAGAGGAGGAGGGGTGGAGAAGCAGATGGGCGCTTCTCCTATGTGCCCTGACCAGGAATCAAACCCAGGATTTCCATACACTGGGCCAATGCTCTACCTCTGAGCCAACCAGCTGGGGCCTACAATTTTTATTGTTAAATGTTTTTTAAATTTATTTCTTGATCTGAGAGAGAGAAACATTAATATCTTGGTCCACTTATTTATGCATTCATTGGTAGATTCTTGAACATGTCCCATCATGAATCAAACCCACAACCTTGGCATATCAGGACAACACTCTAACCAATGGGCTACCTGGCCTAGGATTCTTTTGTTGTTTCTGGGGTTTTTTAGACTTTTAAATGTGGCTACTCGGAAATTTTGAATTACAAATTGGCTTGCAGTAGACCTTTCCTCGATAGGGCTGCCCCAGACCAACCTCCACAACAAATAAAAGTTCATTTCACAGCATTACCCTGCATCAGAGAGCTGTTCAGTATCTTTAACCCTTTGAGTAGTTAGTTTTTTCACTCTCACTGAACCCTGGGAGTGCTTTCTTTTTCTTCAAAAAATAAAATTAGGTTTTTCTTTTTGTTTTTGTTTTTTTTTTTTAAAGATTTTTTAGATAGGGACAGACAGACAGGAATGGAGAGAGGTGAGAAGCATCAATCATTAGTTTTTTGTTGCCATTGTGACACCATAGTTGTTCATTGATTGCTTTCTCATATGTGCCTTGACCGCAGGCCTTCAGCAGACTGAGTAACACCTTGCTGGAGCCAGCGACCTTGGGTCCAAGCTGGCGAGCTTTTGCTCAAGCCAGATGGGCCCACGCTCAAGCTGGCAAGCTCAGGGTCTCGAACCTGGGTCTTCCGCATCCCAGTCTGATGTTCTATCCACTGCGCCACCACCTGGTCAGGCCCAGTTACAGTTTTATTAACTTAAAATCATGTTTGTTTGATAAACAATTTATGGAAACAAGAAGAACATACATTTGCATTTTTTAAATGTTACCTTACACATTTTTAAAATAAAATTTTTGTATGATCGTTCTCTGGATGGTCAGGAGGCACAAGGACAGACATGAACGTTTGTACTACTCAGAGGGTTAAACATGGATCCTGTGGGCAAACAGGTGTGTAAGGCTTGCTTGCTTGTACTTTGCCTGATTGGTGCATAAGCAGGAGGCAGCACCACGTGTGTATAGTCTATATAAGGCTGCAGGTGCTTGGCCTCAGGGTGGCAGATTGTAGATTGTGGATTGACTGCTGCCACTGGGAGGGGCCATTCTTTGCTATTGTTTGCCAGAGAAGGGGTCCCCCACCACCCCTGGTCTGTTTCACTCATCAGCCCTGGGAGAGAGAAAAGTGATTTTCCATGCCTGCTTGCTCTTCCGCTGTTGTAAGACTAATAAACAGAATGGCCCACTATTTTCTGGCTCCACAGTTCATTTACCATCTGTCTGAATCCAACGTGAGCCTACATGGCCACGGCCACGGCCACGGCCACGAGCCTTACAGCCCTCACAGCCCTGCAGACAGCTAACACCCCTGCACTCGGCGTTCAGGGAGCCCAGAAGTCAGTTTCCTCACTCAGGACTCCAGATCTGGTCTCTGTGTCGGGGGATGTGGTAGGAGATGGAAGTGAGAGATGAGGGGTCCACCTGTACTCTCCCTTCACCCCCGAAAGGCAAAACCAAGGGAGGCAGGACTGGTACACAGGCACCTGGCTCTAAAAACACTGTTCCAGGTGGGTCTGGGCTGCCTGCCTTCCCCCAGACAGAACCAGGACTGCAGCTGCTTTACTTGCTTCTTGAAGTCACGGTGCCAGAGCCCAGGATGTGGACCAGACCCAGGAACCGTGGGTACCAGCATCACCCCTGGCCCGAGGGAGCCCCACACCACTAGCCTCTCTCCCCAGAGCAGCTCAGAGCAGCCCTGAGGAGAATCTGCTTTCCTAAAGGGGTGCGTTCAGCCTCAGTCCACTCTCCCAGCTCAGGGGGTGGAGAAGGTGGAAGGGGAGGAGGGGGCTTCAGGTCAAAGACCCAGCCAATCAGAAGCCTCCAATAAAGATATTAGCACCTCACCCAGGAGGGAGGAAGGGAACTTCTGACCAAAGAGAAGGAAAATTCCTTTTCAATCTCGGGGTGCTACCTGACCTGTGGTGGTACAGTGGATAGAGTGAAACCCTGAAGTCGCCGGCTTGAACGTGGACTCTTCAGCTTGAATGAGGGGTCATTAGTTTGAATGCAGGGTCATCGATATGATCCCAAGGTTGCTGGCTTGAGCCCAAAGGTTGCTGGCATAAGCAAGGTGTTACAGGCTGGGCTTGAGCCCTCTGGTCAGGGCACATATGAAAAGCAATCAATGAATAACTAAAGTGAAGCAACTATGAGTTGATGCTTCTCATCTTTATGTCTCTCTCTCTCAAATCAAGTATTTTAAAAAATAATTTTCGGCAAAAACATTTCAAAAAATATCAGGCAGGGGGAAGGTTTGCTTGTTTAAGACTTGTAAATGGAGTGCTCAGGGCAGAAGGTGATGCAAAACAACCATGGTTTGATTTTTTAAATCAAATACATAAATATAACAAAATTTACAGATTTAACCATTTTAAAGTGGCAATTTTGTGACATTGAACACACCTTGGAAACCATCACCACTGTCTAGTTCTGAGGTCTAAGCCAGCCAGGCCTGGGTACTGGCTCTCACCAAAAGTGGACAGCTGCAGGGTTTTTCGACGCTCAGCCCCAAGGCCACCCTCCTCGGCATGTTAGGACCAGCTGAGAAGACAGGCAGGAGGCCATCGGCTCACGCTCAGCGCCCTCCCTCGGCCCCTCCTCCTCCACTTCCTCACCTCAAACGTACCTCCACCGGCACCTTTGGTTTTCAGGTCCCCCACAGTCTCTGGGGCCACCACCACCACCTCTCTCGGCCTCCAGTGCCTCAGCGACTAGCCCCTCTCATATGCACCCACTTCCCTTCAACAAATGTGCTTTTCACCAACTGCTTTATTGAGATAATTAGATCATACAACTCCCCCATTTAAAGTACACAATGCAGCCTGACCAGGCGATGGCGCAGTGGATAGAGTGTCGGACTGGGATGTGGAAGACCCAGGTTCGAGACCCCGAGCTCGCCAGCTTGAGCGCGGGGCCCATCTGGCTTGAGCAAAAGCTCGCCAGCTTGGACCCAAGGTCACTGGCTCCAGCAAGGGGTCACTCAGTCTGCTGAAGGCCCGCGGTCGGTCAAGGCACGTATGAGAAAGCAATCAATGAACAACTAAGGTGTTGTGACGGCAACGAAAAACTAATGATTGATGCTTCTCACCTCTCTCCATTCCTGTCTGTCTGTCCCTATCTATCCTTCTCTCTGACTCTCTCTCTGTTCCTGTAAAAATAAAGTACACAATGCAACGTTTTTGTTGTTTCTTTTAGCATTTTTACAGTTGTACAATCAACACCACAACCATTTTTATTATTATTATTACTATTAAATTTATTGCTTAATTTTAGAAAGAGGAAAAAAGTGGGGAGAGGGAGAGAAGGAAACATCAATTCGTTGTTCCACTTATTTATGCATTCATTGGGCACATGCACATACATTCTTGTATGTGCCCTGACCGGGGATCGAACCTACAACCTTGACTATTGGGACAATGTTCTAACCAACGGAGCTACCCAGCCAGGGCCACCACAACCGGTTTTAGAACATTTTCATCGCCACAAAAGAAAACCACAACCCCATTCCTTAAGCAGTCAATCCTCATTCCCATCACCCAAGTCCCTGGTCACCCCTGACCTGCTTTCTGTCTTTAAGGATTTGCCTATTTTGGACATTTTATGAGTCACTCACTATGTGGCCTCTAGTGACTGGTTCCTTTCATTGAGCATCATGTTTTCAAGGTTCCTTGACGTTGCAGCAGGTGTCAGTGATTCATTCCTTTTCATAGCTGAATGCTCTTCTGTTGAATGGGCAAACCACAGTTGGTTTATTCATTCATCCCTCGACGGACAGTGAAATGTACTTTAAATATAACTTTCTTAAGAGTTAAAACCCAGTTGACCGGTTGACAAATCATGTTCTATGAAACGATCAATTATGCCTTTAGACTTGGGCCTTTTTTTTTTTTTTTTTTTGTATTTTGAAACCAGTAATTCTGCCTTCCCCTCTTCTAGCTCAAACATTTCCACTGGCAGAGCTCAGAAACCCCCAACCTGTGGGATGGAAGGTCCCCTCAGCCTACAGCTGCCTGAGGGCCCATGAGTTCGGAGCTGGTGCTGAGTGGCACAAAATAAAACTACATTCGACGGACGGGCGGGGCTGGAGGGGCTCAGCTCGTGCACAGGCATGAACTGCACCAGGGAGTTCTGCTTCCAAGAAAGGAACAGTTTCTGTGCTGGGGGATTGTTTGGAGCAGCTAATGAGGAGAGATTTCCCAAGGACTTGAAAGAGTAGATAAAAATATTATTAAGAAAGCGTGTACTTGCAAACAGTAGGTGAATAAGTCCTGGAGACCTAACACACAGTACAGTTATTACAGACAGCAAACCTAGATTACAAGCATTAAACTCGCTGAGAAATTAGGTCTTAATTGTTCCCTAGAAGACAGGATCATTATGTGATTACACCTTAAACTTAAACAGTAAGTTGTATGCCAAATATATCTCAATTTAAAGAACAACAACTGTATCAGGCCCTGGCGAAATGGTTCAGTGGATAAAGTGACTACCCAGCACGCCAGATGCTTCTTTCTTGCTCCCTTTCCCTCCTTCCTCCCCCCTTCCTCTTTCTCTCTCTCTCTTCCCCTCCTTTTCTCTCTCATCAATAGAAAAAAAAAAAAAAGACAAGACTATGCCTGACCAGGCAGTGGCACAGTGGATAGAGCGTTGGACTGGGATGCAGAGGATCCAGGTTCAAAACCCCAAGGTCGCCACCCATAGGCTCACTGGTTTGAGCGTGGGATCACAGACATGCTGGCTCGAGCCCAAAGGTCGCTGACTTGAAACCCAAGGTCACTGGCTTGAGCAAGGGGTCACTCGCTGTGCTGTAGCCCCCCAGTCAAGACACATATGAGAAAACAATCAACGAACAACTAAGGAGCCACAATGAAGAATTGATGCTTCTCACCTCTCTCTGTTCCTGTCTGTCTGTCCCTATCTGTCCCTCTCTCTGACTCTCTCTCTGTCTAAATAAATAAAGACTGTATCAGGCACTGAGGAAAACATGCATTGATATTAACTGATTCAATTAAACCTCCCCCCACCAACCACAACCTGCAAGGAGGAACTAGCATCGGTCTCATTATACAGACAGGAAGTAGAAACCTAGAGAGGTTAGGTCTTTTGCCCAGAGTCTCAGTTCATGAGGATTTCAACCCCATCTGGCTCCAGAGCCTCCTCAATTCTAACTATGGCAGTGTTTCTTAGTGGTTATCACTGCCTCCATCTTCTCCCCCAGGAGACCCAAGTCTCTGCCTACAGTCCCGGACTCTCCCCCGTTCATCGTCAGGATTCTGAGAGAGAACCTTGCAGTGTTTTAGGTGGTGGTTTCGGGTCAACACAGTGGCATCATATTCTAGGGCTGGGAAGTCAGCATCACCAGGGCGGAGCCATCCCTCCAGGCCATTCTGGTGACTAGTGGCCTCGGCCATCACCCCAGTCTACTGCCTGGAGTAGGGCTTCCCGCCTCTCTGGCTTCCCTTCCCCCTGTCCGTATCATCACTGGACAGAACTGGGGTGAACTGGTTGGATGGAGCACCAGCACTCAAAGGATTTCATTCACAATTGGACCCTCTGACACAATCCTTCCTGCCTCCTCTTCCACCAAAACTAAGTCCTGCTTTCACCTTGAAAGAACTGGCAGGAGTGGGTTTCCCAACACTAGGGACCAAGCTTCCCCTTCTGAATTAATCCAGAGGATAAATTAAGGCCCATTACACCCAAGTCAGAGTTACCACAATTATTGTATTTCCCCATGTATAAGACGCACCCTTTATTGAAAAGTTTGGGGTCTAAAAATTGGGTGGGTCTTAAACAGCGGTTGTAGGTTTTTTACTTGCATTTCCCGCTTTTCTGCACTTGTCCTTTTTTCAAATTTCGGGCCCCAAAATTAAGGTGCGTCTTATACATGGAGCATCTTATACATGGGGAAATATGGTAAGAAGCCATTTTAAACCATCAAAATCTGGTATTAATTTGCAGGGCTAGGGCAAGAGATAAACCATGGTAGAGAAGTAACTGTCAGAGGTCGCAGTGAGCTCTTCTCACCCGTTTAAGGAGTCCTCATAAGATTTTGCCCTTTATAAGCCATGGCCACCTTATTTTTTAAGATTGTTTTTTAGAGCAGTTAGGTTCACAGCAAAATGGAGAGGAAGGCACAGGGCTTTCCCATACCCCCCACTCCACACAGGCACAGCCTCCCCATTACTGACACCCCTCACCAGAATGGTACCTTTGTTACAACTGTTGAACCTGCACTGACATATCATTATCTCCGAAAGGCTGTGTTCTAGCATCATTTGTTGAAAAGACTATCTTTGCTCCATTTTGTTACCTGCGCTCCTCTATCAAAGATTGGTTGACTGTATTTATGGGGGTCTATTTCTGGGCTCTCTATTCTGTTCCACTGATCTATTTGTCTTTCAATAATGTCACACTATTTTTCTTTTCTTTTTTTTTACAGGGACAGAGAGAGGGATAGATAGGGACAGACAGACAAGAACAAAGAGAGGTGAGAAGCATCAATCACTAGTTTTTCATTGCCGTTGCGAGACACCTTAGTTCTTCATTGATTGCTTTCTCACATGTGCCTTGACCGCGGGCCTTCAGCAGACCGAGCCACCCCTTGCTGGAGCCAGAGACCTTGGATCCAAGCTGGCTAACTTTTTGCTCAAGCCAGATGGGCCTGCACTCAAGCTGGCGAGCTTGGGGTCTCAAACCTGGGTCTTCCGCATCCCAGTCCGATGCTCTATCCACTCCACCACCGCCTGGTCAGGCAACAATGTCACACTCTTGAAGACTGTAGCACATGGGTGCTCAATACGTCGATCGCGATCTACTGGTCGATCACAAAGGAAGTGTGGGTAGATCGCATGACATTAAAAAGACATTTGTCTTTTGATAGGCATACAGGGTAGCCAATCTGAAATCTGAACTTTGACACCGTCAAAAGTTACACATGCGCGTTAAACCGCGCTAACTTGTTCAGTTACATTGCTGCGTAGTTAGCCTTCAATTTATTTAAACTAAATACAACAAAGGGTATAAAAATAAGTGCCATAGCTGGTCCGAGTAAGAAGCTTAAAACCTACCACTTTCATACAGAATGGGAGGGGATTTTTTTTTCAAATTTTTTATTTATTTTTATTTTTTACAGGGACAGAGAGAGAGTCAGAGAGAGGGATTGATAGGTACAGACAGACAGGAACAGAGAGAGGTGAGAAGCATCAATCATTAGTTTTTCGTTGCCGTTTCAACACCTTAGTTGTTCATTGATTGCTTTCTCACATGTGCCTTGACTGCGGGCCTTTAGCAGACCAAGCCAGCCCTTGCTGGAGCCAGTGACCTTGGGTCTAAGCTGGCGAGCTTTTGCTCAAGCCAGATGGGCCCACGCTCAAGCTGGCGAGCTCGGGGTCTCAAACCTGGGTCTTCCACATCCCAGTCCGACACTCTATCCACTGCGCCACTGCCTGGTCAGGCGGGAGGGGATTTTTTTCACTATGTCATATTCTAAGTGCATTTGCCTCATCTTGTCTGTGTGCCACTGCTATTCCAAAGAAGGGAAATGTGGAGCGGCTTTTTCGGACTGTTCATAAAAACTGTGACATTGACTTTCCTCCGAAAAGAGAGCTGAGAAGGAGAAAGGTGAAAGAAGAATACACAATATTAAACAGTAATAATAGTAACTTAAATAATGATAATATAGAAGAAATAAATTTATGTTTTGCATTTTTATTGTAGGTAGATCATTTTGACTTGGTCATCTTATAAGTAGCTCGCAAGCTGAGAAAGTGTGGGCACCCCTGCTGTAGCATTATATGGTCTTGAAGTCAGGTAGTGCTATGTTAGTCCTCCAACTTTGCTCTCTCCCTTCAATATTACCGTATCTTTCGCTCCATAAGACACACTCTTTTCTGCCCAAAAGTGGAGGGGGGAATGCAGGATTTTATTAAATAATTTAACACACCATTTGGTTCAGAATATGTTTTTCTTATTTTCCTCCTTAAAACCCTAGGTGTGTCTTATGGTCAGGTGCATCTTATGAAACGAAAAATACAGTATATTGGCTATTCCAGGTCTTTTGTCTCTCTTTGTGTACACTTTAGAATTAGTGTGTTGATATCCACAATAAGTTATATTGGGATTGCATTGAATCAACAAATCAAATTGGGAAGACATGACATCTTGACAACATTGAGTCTTCCTACCCATGTACATGGACTCTCTCTCCATCTATTTAGTCCTTCTTTGATTGCTTTCATCAGAGTGTTACTGTTTTCTTCAGGTATATCCTGTACACAGTTTATTAGATTTGTACCTAGGTATTTCACTTTGGGGCTGATCCTATAAAAGGTGTTGTGTTTCTTTTCAGATCCCACTTGTTCATTGCTAGTGGATAGAAAAGCAGTTGACTTTTGTATATTAATGTTGTATCCTACAAGTCGTATCCTACAACTTTGCTTAATAGTTTAATTGTTTATATACTATTTTATATTTTAATTGTTTATATTTAATAGTTAATTGTTTAATAGCTTATTAGTTTTATGAGTTTGTCATTTCTTTTATATTTTACACATAGATGATCATGGCATCTGAGAAGAAAAACAGTTTCATTTCTTCCTTCCAAGTCTGAGTACCCCCGTCTCCCCTTTCATTGTCCTATGCCATCAGCTGAGACTACCAGTGCAGTGTGGAAAAGAAGAGTGACAGGGACACCCTTGCCTTATTCATGATCTTGGTGGGAAAGCGCCCAGTTTCTCACTGCTAAGTATGATGTTTTTGTAGATGTGCTTTATCAAGTTTAGGAAGTTTACTGAGTCTTTGTCACGCAAGAGTGTTACATTCCGTCAAGTGGTTTTCTTGCACCTACTGATATGATCATGTGGCTTTTCTTCTTTAGTCTCTTAATCTGATGGATTACATGGATTGATTTTCAAATGTTGAACAAGCCCAGCATACCGGGGATAAATCCCAATTGGTTGTGGTATAAAATTCTTTTGATACATTGTTGGATTCGATGTGCTAATATTTTGTTGAGGGTCTTTGCAGCTACATTCATGAAAGATATTAGTCTGTAGTTTTCTTGTAATATATCTGTTTTTTGGAGTAGAATTGTGCTGGTCTCATAGAAGGAGTTAGGATGCATTCTCTCTGCTTCTTTCTGAAAGAGATTGAAGAGAATTTGGTATAATTTCTTTCTTAATGTTTGGTAGAACTCACTAGTGAACTCATCTGGGCCTGGTGCTTCCTGTTTTGGAAGGTTATTTATTGATGATTCAATTTCTTTGACAGCTATAGGCCTATTTAGATTTTTCTATTCCATCTTATGTGAGTTTTAACAGATGGTATCTTTCAAGGAATTGGTCCACTTCATCTAGGTTATCAAATTTGTAGCCATAGAGTTGTTACTTGACTGTCCCTTCAACATCCAGGGGAAGTGTACTAATGTCTTCATTTTAATTTCTGATATCAGTTATTTGTGTCCTTTTTTTTATTAGCATGGTTAGGAACTTACCAATTTTATTTATCTTTTCAAAAACCAGCTTTTGGTTTTATTGATTCTGATTTCCTGTTTTCAGTCTCATTGGTTTCTGCTCTAATTTTTATTATTTTTCTTCTGCTTTCTTTGATTTCTTTTTGTAGTTTCCTAAGGTGGTAGCTTAGATCAGGGGTGCCCACACTTTTTCAGCTTGCGAGCTACTTGTAAGATGACCAAGTCAAAATGATCTACCTACAATAAAAATGCAAAACATAAATTTATTTCTTCTATATTATCATTATTTAAGTTACTATTATTACTATTTAATATTGTGTATTCTTCTTTCACCTTTATCCTTCTCAGCTCTCTTTTTGGAGGAAAGTCAATGTCACAGTTTTTATGAACAGTCCAAAAAAGCCGCTCCACATTTCCCTTCTTTGGAATAGCAATGGCACACAGACAGATGAGGCAAACGCACTTAGAATATGACATAGTGAAAAAAATCCCCTCCCATTCTGTATGAAAGTGGTAGGTTTTAGGCTTCTTACTTGGACCAGCTACGGCACTCGTTTTTATACCCTTTGTTGTATTTAGTTTAAATAAACTGAAGGCTAACTACACAGCAATGTAACTGAACAAGTTAGCACGGTTTAACGCGCATGCATAGGGTGTCAAAAGTTCAGACGTCAGATTGGCTACCCTCTATGCC
Organism: Rhynchonycteris naso; assembly: GCA_037038555.1. NCBI lineage: Eukaryota > Metazoa > Chordata > Mammalia > Chiroptera > Emballonuridae > Rhynchonycteris > Rhynchonycteris naso. Next base: position 190,191,008 of record CM073000.1, on the reverse strand, counting down.
AATCAAAAGACAAATGTCTTTTTAATGTAATGCGATCTACCCACACTTCCTTTGCGATCGACCAGTAGATCGCGATCGACGTTTTGAGCACCCCTGGCTTAGATTATTGATTTTAGATCTTTCTTCTTTTCTAATACATGCATTCAGTGCTACAAGTTTCCCTGTAAGAACAGCTTTTGAATTCCCAAAATTTTGATAAATTGTATGTCAATTTTTATTTAGTTCAAAATATTTAACTTCTCTAAAATTTCTTCTTTGATCCATGTGTTATTTAGAAGTGTATTGTTTAATCTCTAAGCATTTTTGAACTTTCTTACAATCTTTTTATTATTGGTTTCCAGTATAATTCATTTGTAATCTCAAAGATTTGTAATCTCTATGATTTCTATTTTTGCCATATCTCTTATCTTTGAAATAAAACTTGTTCCCTGTTGATTATTAGTGAGGTTGGAAAAGCCAGGGTTAGGAAAGTGTTAGTTCATCTCTTTATTTGCTCAATAGCTGTGTGATCTTGGGAAAGTCACTTGACTTCTCTGAACTCATTGGCAAAATAAAGGGTTGGTCAAGTTTTCTGGCTCCATTATATTCAAGTGGAAAACAGGAACCAAAAAATAACCAAGTATACATGGGAATTACCACATGATAAAAAATAGCATCATATATAGTTAGAGAAAGATAGATTATTCAATAAATGTGAAACATATGATCACCCTGTTCATGGAAAACAGCATATAAATAGGTGCTCATCAAACTAAGAAGTTTAACCTCAGACAAAGGAACACAAAATAAAGCTATCAAGAGTGTTTCTTCAAAAGTCACACATGCACCTGCCGCCCGACCCAGCCACTCCACTCTGAGATATTCACCCAAGCAAAAGAGCATGTGTCCAGGTAGAGACTTGAATGTGAATATTCATGGCAGCCTTGTCTGTAAAGCTCAAAACTGGGTGGGCGGACAAATACCCACCAAGAGGCGAATGGATAAACACTGTAGTGCATCCATTCAAAGGGAGATTACTCAGCCACAAACAGAAAGCAACTACTGGTGCCCACAGTGACGTGGGCAAACCTCAAAATGACTGTTCTGACAGAAGCCAGGATGGGAAAAGCACATTCTGTAGGTCTCCGTTTATGTGAAATTCTACGAACTGAATATTGTAGAAAGCAGCTCAGTGGCTGCTTGGGGAGGTATGAAATGGGTAATTTACATGACAAAGGGGAATATGGACACTTTTGTGGGTAGTAAGTATGTTCACTGTCTTGGCTGTGGTGACATTTCACAGGTACAAACATGTCAAATGTTTCGCATTGTCGTCTTTAAATATGTGCCATTTGCTGTCTGTCAATTATCCTCAGTAAAACTTTTTTAAACATATCATGTGATATCCTGTTCCTCCACCACACTGACACAGATGAAACCTTGTGAGAAAACAGTGTCCCGGCCGGCTATACGTGCACTGTGGTGAAGCGAACATGAACACTGCCTTCGAGAAGGAAATTTAACATGCCCATTTCTTTTGGCCCATTTCTCAAAGAGGTACTACTTTTTAGGAATTTGCCTATCTTGGTTTTCTACCGCTGTCATACCAATTACCACGAATTAAGTGGCTTCAAACAGCCATTTATTATCTCACAGCTCTGGAGGGCAGAGTCCAGGTGCAGCACAGTCCTCTGCTTGGCGCCTCACAGGCTGAGATCAGGCTGGTACTAGTTCCTCATAGATCCTTCCAGAGAGTGCTACACCATAATAAGAAAATACATGTATTTTTCTCTTCCCTTTGTCTATTTTTTTCTTTTCCAAGTGAGAGGAGGAAAGATAGACGGACTCCCGCATGGGCCCAGACCAGGATCCCCCTGGAAACTCCCGTCAGGGGCTAATGCTCTGCTCATCTGGGACCATGCTCGTAACTGAGCTATTTTTGAGCACCTGAGGCGGAGACCATGTTGCCACCCTCACTGCCCGGGCCAATGTACTCAAACCAATTGAGCCATGGCTGCGGGAGGAGGAGTGGAAGGGGAAGAGAAAGAGAGAGAGAGGGAAGGAGAGAGAGAGAGAGAGAGAGAGAGAGAGAGAGAGAGAGAGAGAGAGAGAGATGCTTCTGTGCACCCTGACCGGAATCGAACCCAAGACATCCACATGCCAGACCAACGTTCTACCACTGAGCCAACCAGCCAGGGCCTCCCTTGTCTTTTCTTTTAACATAAGCCACAACATTCCACATCTTGCTTTTTTCACTTAATAACATATCACGAACATGAATTGTTCTTTTCTACAGCTGCAAATTGCTCCACCGTGTAGACATATGTGTCACCCATGTAACCCTCCAAGGGCTGCCTTCCTGGCTGGCAGCTCTGGGGACGAATCTGTTTCTAAGCTAATCCAGGTTGTTGGCTGAACTCAGTTCCTTGTGGGTGTAGAAATCAGGTCCCTGCTTCAAGCTGGGAACCGGGCTTTGTCCCTCGCGGCTGCGCACATTCCCTCTCAGACTTTCCCTGTGGCCCCTCTCATGCTTCAAATATTCCCTCCTGTCTCATCTCTCTGCCTCCAGCCAGCAAGAGTTCTCTGCTTAAAGGGCTCACATAGTAGGTTGGGAGTATTTGTTTCCTATTGATGCTGTAATAAATTTCCATGAACTTTGTGCCTTAAAATGACACAGATTTATTCTCTTACAGTTCTGGACTCGGAAGTCTGACACAAACCTTGCAGGGCTAAAATCAAGAGGTTGGTGGGGTATTTCGATGGAGCAACCCTCTTTCCTTGCCTTTCCAGTTTCCAGTGGCTTCCTGCACTCTTTGGCTTGTGGGCTCTTCCTCCACTTTAAAATGTGTCACTCTGGGATTAAAAAGCTATGGTACATATACACAATGGAATACTATGCGGCTGTAAAAAAGAAGGAAATCTTACCTTTTGTGACAGTATGGATGGACCTGGAGATTATTATGCTAAGTGAAATAAGCCAGGCAGAGAAAGACAAATATCAGATGATCTCGCTTATATGTGGAATCAAAGGAACAAAGTGAACTGAGGAACGGAATAGAGGCAGAGACGGGGTCACAGAGACCAAAAGGACAGCAGTCAGAGGGAAGAGGGATGAGGGGATGGGATCAGAGAAGGTAAAGTGATTAGTGAAACTATATATACATAACACAGAGATATAGATAACAGGACAGCAAATCCTAGAGCAGTGGTTCTTAACCTTTTTTGAGGTACCGAACCTACCAGTTTCATATGTGTATTCACCGAACCCTTCTTTAGTGATAAATAAAATATGATTTTTTTTTTCCAAATTCAAGACATAGGTATATGTTTTTTACTGGTGCACAAAATGAGCCGTGCATGAACATCACCTTGCTCAAAGAACAAAACCAACAAAGTGCATGAACTCACAACAAATTACGGTATTACTTTATTCTGGCCTCCACGGCAGAGGCTTCTCTGAATCCCCGAGACCAACTCATCGAACCCCTAGGGTTCAATAGAACCCAGGTTAAGAACCACTGAGCTAGAGGGAAGGGGGGAGGGAGTAAGGAGGAGGGAGGCAAAGAGGGTATAAAAGGGACACAGGGGTGGGGGGTGAGGCAGTTATATTCAGTCAGACATTGAATCCATGTAAACACAATAAATTAAAAATTAATAAAAATTAAAAATAAAATATGTCACTCTGACCTCTGCTTCTGTCATCATATCACTTTCTCTCCCGCTTCTGACTTCTTCTGCTTCTCTCTTTTAAGGACCACTGGATGACATTGGCTCTACCTGGATAATACAAGATCATCTCCCCATCTCAAGGTCCTTAGTCACATCTGCTAAGACCCTTTCACCATATAAAGAAACACTCAGGTTCTGGAAATGAAAGGGCAAATGTGTTTTTTTTTGGGGGGGGGGTAGCTTATTCATTTTACCCTACTAGGTTTACCACCCAGATAATGCAGGATAATCTCCATATTTTTCAAGTCCATAAATTTAGTCACATCTGCAAAGTTCCTCTGGCCTTGTGTCATATAGTCACAGGTTCCAGGGACTAGTGTGTAGACATTTTCCGGGGCCATTCTGCCCGCCACGTCATCCTACTATCACACTAGTTTGTGTGCAAAGCACTGAACCCACAAGATTATTCACATCATTGCCTGTAACAGCCAAGGACTGCAGACCACTGCCATGTCCTTCAGGATACGACTGGAGGGTTACATCGGTGACACACGGATCCACAAGGGGAAGTAGTACACAGCTGTAGAAAACTCAAATCAGACAGACCTGTGATGTTTTGTTAAATGAAAAAAGAAAAAAAGGAAAATGCAGAGTGTTTTACGCCACCATTTTGTGTTAAAAATGTAGAACTGGTCACGTGGTCTTGTCTGGGGGGTTGGAAGTAGAGATGTGAGGGAGAGTTGCTTCTCAATGTAGCACTTGGGGCATGTAATGCTTATGCATAAAGAAAGCATTTATAAGGGAAGGGACCAAGAAGTCTGGATGTAATAGCGGCAGCCAGTGAAGGGTGAGGATGCACTGCTGCCAGGGGAAAAAAATGTGAAATGGTGTCTGGACATTCTCCAGGTGCCAGACGGAAGGCAGATAAAGGCCGTGGGTGTGAAACTCTTGACAATGGGCAGTGTCATATTATCGAGGGCAAAGACCATCTTCCCTCTTGGACCCCTCCCTGTGGGGTCAGCTGTGATGACAAAACAGCTATTTTGAGCTGCCATGTAGGCATCTTACAGTATGACAAGCCAGCTCACACCCCAGACTGCACTGTTAGATAAGGACCTGAGCTTACAGTTCCCGCCTTGCTCTTCTCGAAGCGCCTTTTACAATAACCACTTACAGCTGAACCTGCAGAAAGGTAGTGACCTCCACCCCAGTCACCTTACAAGTAATATAATACATAACGGCTTCCCTGCTCTCTCCCGCTGTCGGTGGCCTGGGATGGTGGCTGCCGCTTCCCCAACTCATTGTGTCCCCACTCAGCCCCCATTTCTGTAAGTAATACTTTTTGTGACTTCCTCTTTGTCAGTGTACTGAAACTGTGCTTTCAATCAAAACAACAAAACGAATATAATATTGTATCCCCACTATAATTTCTTTTAAAAAATGACCTGGGGTTTTTACTGCCCCAAAGCAGGAGCGGCTGAAGGCTACCTGCAGACCCCGTGTGGGTGGCCTGCGTCTCCTCATTCAACAGGCCATAATCTGCAGATTCTTTTTTTAAATCTTTATAAAATATTTTAACTTTTGAATTAACAGTTGACATACATTATATCAGTTTCAGGTGTATAACACAGGGACCAGACATCATGTAACTCACAAAGTGACCACCCAATCAGTTTAGTACCCACCTGACACCACACAAAGCATATTCTTAATTGAACACACCGGCCACATGCCTCTCAGTACAGACGCTGACTCACAGACAAAGCCATGGTCAGGAGCGCAGCTTTGGCTGGGAGAGCACAGCTGAGCTGCCAGGGGTCAGAGCCGCTGAGAAAAGCCACAGCCATTGAGGGCCAGGTGGCTCGGCCTGGACATGGTGGGGTCTTCTCACTGCTGAGGCAGCCCCGAAACAAAAGGCTCTGGCAAGTTTGGATTCTGAGCTGGATGGGGATTGAGGGTGGGAAAAGCACTGAGTCCCGAGTAGGAAGCGGTGTCTTCAAGGTTTCCCCTTCTGCCCACCCACCATGAGGAGACCCCTGCCCTGCCAAGGCCTCAGATAAAGAGACCTAGGGATGCAGATCGGGAGAGCATGGCTGGCCAGGGCGTCCTGAGCCCTTGACAGCAAGTCCCCACAGAGGCTGCAATGCACTGGTGGTCACCAAGCATGCTGTGGGGAGGGCAGCTTTCCCCCAGGGGGCTAAGTAGTGCTTCACTTTATAGCCCTATGGCTCAGGCCTAAAGAATCCCACCTAGGTTTTCACTAGAAGCTGGACTCCCCCACACTCGTACCCAGGGCCTGCTGGGACCAGACAGCTCATCGCTCTCACCTGCCCCAGGATGGGATGTCCGTACCTCGGGTCTGGCTCGGACAGCCATAATTCGTGTCTGTTGTCTGGTATAACCCTAAGTAGCGGCCCTTTCATTCTCTACAGCTCCTTCCTTGATTCGCCACAATAATAAAAGATTTTAAATAAATACAGAAGGAAAAAAAGAATACTAAAGAAAAATAACACAATTTTTACTCACAAATGGCACACAGTTCATTCATTCTGAACAGCCGATACGATGAGTCACTCTTTTAGAATCATAAATTTCTTAGAAAAAGGTCACCATCAACAGATGAACACATAAACAAACTGTAGTCTATCCATACATACAATGGACGGACTACCTGATCATAAGAAACAAACGAAGTACACCCTACAACAAGGATGAACCTTGAAAACATTACCCTTAGGGCCTGACCTGCGGTGGCGCAGTGGACAGAGCGCCGACCTGGAATTCTGAGGTCACTGGTTCAAAACCCCGGGCACAAGAAGCAGCTTTATGAGTTAGTTGATGCTTCCCACATCTCCCCCACCCCGTTTCTCTCTCTTTCCTCTCTCTAAAATTAATAACTAAAATAATAAAACCCAACAACATTATGCTAAGTGAAAAAAGCCAGACACAAAAACGACAACCAATATGGTTCTATTTACACGAAAGGTCCAGACAGGCAAATCCAGAGAGACAGAAGGCAGATTAGTGGCCACCTGGGCCGGGGGAGGGCTGTGGGGGGATGTTGGGGTGTTGAAACTGTAAAATTCATCGTGATGACAGTTGCAAGATTCTGGGAATACACTAAGATAACACTGAGTTGTACACTTTGAACAAGTAGATTACCTGGTATGTGGATTATACCTAAATAGACACACATACACAAACCAAAACCAAAACAAGAGGCCAGTTCTTACCTAAGAAAGCCTTTTGTCGGTGGCTGTTTAGAAAGGGGATTCTGCAGGGGAGTCTGTCTCCCAACTCTGAGCCCTGCGGCCTCTCCCAGCATCTTCTGCCCTGTTTCTTAGCTATTCAGATACCCAGCAGCCACCTCACCTGCCCTCAGCTCTATAACCAACACCTGCTTCCACCTCGCCTCCTCCAAACAGAAATACACCTGTCTGACATTCCATTCCCACCAGCCCTGAGCACCTGCAGGTGGAAGAAGCCTCTGAACAGTGCACAGGCAGCCCCCACCATGAGGAATGAGGAATGTGCTTGCTCCCCTGAGGGCTGTCACCCTACTTTCAGGGAATGGAGCATTAATCATGACCTCTGCCAAGGCCAGTGACTGCAGGAGGCACTCTGGTAGTGGCATTCCCAGGCCCACCTGTGAAACGGATGCGGGGGCTTTCAGATGGCCTGCAGAGAGACTTGCCCTTAAGTGCCTCACCGAGAGGCTCTGAAAGTCCAAGAGAGCCAGCCCCTGAATGTTCCAGCATGTTCTAGCATGTTTCAGAGCCTTCCCCTACATCTTCCTATTTCCCAACACAGACTTTCAGAGTTGGGAGGATCGGAGGAGAGGAACTCTGTCCAGGAGGCTTAAACATTGTTGTCTCAGCCATACCCGGGGTCGCGGGTGGCTCCGCCCCCTTCTCTGTGGGACAGCTCTCGGTCTCTTTTCTTTTCAAATTCAACAGGTGGGACCGCACACTTGAACCCAGCCCTGTGCTAGTTCCAGAACAGAAGTACTGAGTCCTGCCCAGAGACTCTACCCTGCTTTTAAAATATTATTTGATTATATGTTACGTTCTTATTACACTTGTTAATCGTTATAACCTCGTTTAAATATCCACTCAAATTTACGCTGCATTCACAATTCACTGTCACAGCAAATCATACAAACTGGCACACGTTTTTTATTGCAGTGGAACTCGCCTAACATAAAATTAACCATTTAAAAGTAAACAATTCAGTAGCATTTAGTACACTCACAATGTTGTATAAACTCCTTTGTCTACTAGACCCTAAACATTTTCAATCTCCCCAAAAGAGACCCGAGTCCAGTAAGCAGTCACTCCACTCCTCCTAACCCCCAGGTCCTGGCAACCGCCAATCTGCTTTCTGTCTCTGGATTTCTCTGTTCTGGGCATTTCCTATAAACGGAATCTTACAACGTGTGGCCTTTGTGTCTGGCTTCTTTCACTGAACACCACGATTCCAGGTTCGTCCGTGCTGTGGTAAGCATCACCGCTTCATTCCTTTGTATAGGAAATCAGCATCATTTACATCTTAATCACATGGGAAATGTTGGCTTCAAACCATGTAGTAACCCAGGGATCCTCCAAGGAGGTGACCTCGTCCCCCCTGAGAATGTTTAGCAGGGTCCAAAGTCATTTTTGGTTGTCACAGCAGAGGTGTGTGTTTCCGGCATCTGGTGACTAGAGGCCAAGGAAGCTGCCCAGCCATGGCCAGGACAGGCCGCCCCAGAATGGCCGGGCCCTGGGGGCCAGCAGAGAGGCCAGGTCCTCAGTTCCTGCTCTCTGGCTGAGCTGGTCCCAGACCACATGGGACAGCATTGCTTAAACTTGCCTTTCCTTAGGAACCACCTGGGTGTTTTGAAAACAAACAAACAAAAGCTATTCCTCGCCCCCCCCCCCAGGCCTTGTGAATGTGGGTCTGTCCCAGTCCATATTTTAACAAGCCCAAGGTGTATTTTAGGACCAGGAGGACTACTCTGCCATGGATTGCTTGGCTGGCCTGTGTAAATCACGCTTATTCTGAGTCTCTGTTACTTCATCTGTAAAACAATGTTTTTCTTTTCCATCTGGAAAAGTTCTTGGCAGAATCAGTGAAGACGGTATTCAAGGAAGCGAGGAAGCGTTTGTCTGCAAGATAACTTTATCATAATATGCAAAGCAATCTTAAAATGAAGTTCTTGTTGAAATTCCCCAAGAGCCAGGGGCCTATCTCCATCTGCTGCTATGTCCCTGGAACATGTCACACGCCCAAAGAAGCCTTTATTGAGTGAACAGAGGCACGACTGAGTTTATCACATCGACATCATTACGAGCCTTGCAACGTAAACCAAACACCAGTGTCTGTAAACATGGGACAAGCTGGAGTCACGTGCTGATGCCCCTGGACCCCTCCCTCCATAAAAATATTTCCAAAGTGTATTTTAAGACTGCATTGGTAGTAAGAGGAATATATTCCAAGTTGAATTATTTATTATATATTCACTATTATTCTACTCAGGCTTTTCCCTTCTGGTTAATAAATGAAATAAAATAAGCATTTCCCTGCACCCCTAAAAGTATCATGGGCGCTAGGCACTGTGCCAGCTGTGCCCAGTGGAAAGGCTGGCCCAAAGCCAGATTGCACCCTGAGCGATTCTGATGCAACTGGTCAGGGATGTGGCTTAGCATGGAGGTTCCTAATTGCTCCCTCAGGGGACCCTGACTTGTAGCCCAGGCTAAGATCAATGGCCAGGCCCAGTCCTACTGAGGGGAGTTCAGCTAGAACTGGAATTTCCCAGCTGAAATCACCGGCCTGAAGCCTAACCTAGGTAGTGATTGACAAGGTGGTGAGGCCAGGTATGCCCATACCCAAATGCCCAAATGGTATTTATTCCAAGCAGCTTAACTGTAGGGGTTGGGAGGAGCAATCATTTGTGCCTTTTAGTCCCCTGATCAGCCAAGTGACAGTCATTCCCTTGCTAGGGTGGTTGGCCTCAGAGTCCTTGGAGGGCTCCCAAGCTGGGGGACTGACGGCACATATAGGAAGCTGTGGGGGGTGCACAGGGAAGGTGTCCAGGAGAGTGTAGCTCCAAGCAGCTCTCACTTCCTTTTTCCTGCAAACACCCAGACACACACGCACACACACACAGACACAACCATATGTTCATGGCAGCTAAGACACCTGGAGCCTCACACACACCACATGTATCTAGGACCTTCCTAAACACCCAGACACATGCACACATGCGTGCACACACCCCCACATCCCCACGCACTCTCACAGAGGTGGACACACGCAGGCCGTGATAAAGGCCTGAGCTGATTTAAGACTGCAAGACCAAGGGCGGGTGAAGGTAACACAAGTTGGAAGTTAGAAACAACAAAGCGGGGCAAGGTAATCATACAACATGCAGAAAAGCTCTCTGTGACGATGGCGCTGGGGATGGCTCACCGAGAACACATGACCAGCACCCCTCACCCCAGCCCCCAGCTGCTAGGAGCTCACTGCATGTGCAGAAGGACGAGACCTCAACCCACAACCTCTGCATGAGCCTTACAATAAGCACTTTTTTCCTACCACTTTAATTTCAACAAGAACAAGAAAGGCAAATTCGGGCTTAGAAAAGTCTCTCTCAAGGGCTGTTGGTATTCTTGCCCTATGCTCCCTGTCTGCTCTCTCAGCCTGGGACCCTGGAGAACAAAGTGGCAGGAACTACCCCACTGGGAGTTGGAAGGGATTGTCAAATGTTTCCTACTTTCTCCTTTCCCACAGTGTCCTTCCTGGGCATGGCCAGTTCTGGTCAGGTGAGCCCAGCAGTGGTGGGATTTAGCCGGTTTGCTCCGGTTTGGCAGAACCAATACCTAATTTTTTGTTGAGTTTGGTAAACCGGTTGTTAAATGACACTTGTAATCAGAGTTCTCTCTAAGGTGGGTGCCTGGGCAGCCGCTCAATGTGGAAATCACAAATTTACATTCCTGACTCTTTTTTAACATTCATCTGTGCAACAGTGTATTCTAAGTGCCTGAAGTAATGTTCATTCGGTCCATAGGTGAAAAAAATTGCATGTGAGGACGCCAATCAAGAAGAAATATAGAGGTCCTGGCTGGTTGGCTCAGTGGTAGAGCATCGGCCTGGTGTGTGGAAGTCCTAGGTTCTATTCCTGGCCAAGGCACACAGGAGAAGCGCCTATCTGCTTCTCCGCCCTTCCCCATCTTCTTTTCTCTGCCTCCCTCTGCCCCTCCCGCAGCCAAGGCTCCATTGGAGCAAAGTTGGCCCAGGTACTGAGGACAGCTCCATGGCCTCCACCTCAGGTGCTTGAATGGCTCTGGTTGCAATGGAGCATCGCCCCCTTGTGAGCATGCCAGGTGGATCCCGGTCGGCGCATGCGGGAGTCTGTCTCTCTGCCTCCCTGCTTCTCATTTCAGAAAAATACAAAAAAAAAAAAAAAAAAGAAGAAGCAATATACAAATATCTTAACAGTTTTATTGTCAGGTATTATTTAATATTTTTTCATTAATATTTTAAAACTCTTTTAACAATCTAGTTTTGTGTACCACTTTTATTGTTCTTATTTAAGTATTAAATGCATGAAATAATAAACTACCTTTCTGTATACCTTTTTTTATACTTAAAACAGTCTTTAGGGTAAAGAACCGATTGTTACATTATTTGAACCCCACCACTGAGTAGGTCCCACCCTGGAGGGCAGACACCTGGGAGAGGCCGTGGCCCTCTGGGCAGATGGGTCAAGTAGGAATCCACCCACGTACTGGAAGCCAGCCTGGCCCGTCATCTGCTTATTAACGGGAAATCAGAAGACCTCAAGCTAGAGAGAAAGGTTACATTTCAAGGGCTTCCACTCCTCCACAGAAAATGAAAGAGCTCTGATGATTCCAGCCAAACGGGGAGAAACTGCAAATTACATCACGTGACACACAGAACAGAAACAAATCTTCGTCATACAGCGGTCAGGTTCTCTGGGTATCACATCCTGTGCTGCCTCCGCAGAAGGACGAGCCAGCAGGATGACGCGGTAATTTTCCAGGATGAGATGCTCGCGCCCACGCAATCCCTACAATAGGCCGTTTTCCTGTACTCCTCCTTCCTGGTCTGCACACTCTGTAATGTTAGGTGTTCCTATTAATGTTTCTCCCTGCTGCCAACAGTTCCATGGGGAGGGACAGCACCCCCGCTTTGCTGCTGTATCCCGAGCTGGGTGTACAGGAAAACAGGACTGACAGACACCAGACGACTCTATTTTTGAGTTCACAGCATGTGGCAACTGCCCTCCTCATTTTCCAGGCTTCGTGGGAGCCCCAGAAGGACTGAATAGGGTTCAGGTGAGTTGAGGGGTCAAGTCAAGCCATCCGAGGCACAGATGTTGCTCTGAATCCAGCTCTGCAGCCACCAGGCTGCTCTGGACGGCTCTCGCGGTAGATGACAAGTTCACTGTACCAGGGCACCCCCAAAATGGGTAGCCCTTGCTGGATGTGGCTTTGCAACAGGAAACATTTAAGAAGCCACCAGGCAGTTCCTCAAAAAGTTAGACTAAATTACTTTATGACTCAGCAGTTCCACACCCAAGAGAATGAAACATATGCCCACACTAAAACCTGTAAACCAATGGTCACAGCAGCATTGTTTGCAGTAGCAAAAATGTGGAAGTGACCCAAAAAGCCATCAGTGGATGAGGGCATAAACAAAATGTGGTATAAACATACAATGGACTAGTATTCCTCTAAAAGGAATGGAGCAGAGACACCTGCTATATGGATGAACCTCGAAAACATGATGTTAAGTGAAAGAAGCCAGACACAACAGATCACGTGTTATCTGTTTATATGAAGTATCCCGAATGAGCAAATCCAAAGAAACAGGAAAATTGGTGGCCGCCAGGTGCTAGGAGGAGGAGGAATGGGGTGTGACTCTTTAGTGGGTCTATAGTTTTAGGTGGACAATGAAAATGCTTTGGAACTTGCTATAGGCGATCGCTGCACAACACACGACGTACTAAATGTTGTTGAATTATATATACGTCACTGTTGGGCAAATTTTAGCTTAAAAAGAAAAAGAAGCCACCAGAAATGTTGGCAGGACAGTGCTGAGCCCACTGCTCACTCTTCCTTGGCAGGGCTGGGTTTGGTACCCAAGTTGTACGACACCTAGAATACAGCCGGAGTCAATCAATGTGAAACAACACAAATGAAAACCACAGCTGTACGATGTGCCAGACCAGAGGCTACCAGATGTTGCCCTTGGCACTCCTATTGCACTGTGACTCCTGCATATGCACAACTATATAACCACTGTGCTCTGTGGTGACACTATGGTATTGGGCCCACCTGCTAAACTGATTTTGCCCGTTTGGGAAACCAGGTACAGAGCACTTAAGACACTGCAGTGCTAAGAGCTCTAACGGTTGTTAAATGAGGCCCTGGCTGGTTGGCTCAATGGACAGAGCATTGGGCCAGCATATGGATGTCCAGAGTTCGGATTCTGGTCAAGGGCATACAAGAGAAGTAACCATCTGCTTCTCTTCACCTCCCTTTCCCCCTCTCTCCCTTTTACTCTCCTGCAGCCAGTGGCTCAATTGGTTCAAGAGTCAGCCTCAGGTGCTAAAAATAGCTGGGTTGATTCAAGCGTTGGCCCCAGACAGGGGTTGCTAGGTGGATCCTTGTCTGGGCATATGCAGGAGTCTGTCTCACTATCTCCCCCTCCTCTAATTTAAAAATAAAATAAAGGCACTTAAATGAGTGGTTTATCCAGGCAATGGAATGTTATTCAGCACTAAAAATGAGTTATCAAGCCATGAGAAGACTTAAACGCATATGACTAAGTGAAAGAAGCCAGTTTGAAAAGGTTAAAATATAATAGCGTGACATTCTGGAAAAGGCAAAACTGTGAAGACAGTAAAAAGGTCAGTGGTTGCCAGGGGTCTGGAGGGAGGGTAATAGGTGGAGCACAGAGGGCATTTAGGGCAGTGACACTACTCTCTGTGTACTGTAACGATGGGCATGTCATTATACATTTCTCCAAACCCACCAAATATACACCATGAGGGAGCCGTAATGCAGACTATGGACTTTGGGTGATGCTAATGTATCAATGTATGTTCATCAACTGTACCATATGTGCTGCTCTGGCGGGATGTTGATAATGGAGGAGTCTGGCGTGTGTAGGGTATATGGAAACTCTGTTCTCAATTTTGCTGTAAACCTAAAACTGCTCTAAAAATGTTTATTTTTAGGGAGAAAAAAGGGTGTTTATATATGTGAACATTTTTCTAATACTACAGAGAACAGTCACAAAACAGTTAAATGCACCAGACTGTATACTTGGCCATGAAGTGTTGTTTTTTTTAATCTTTCTGAGCCTTAGAATCTTGTTTCTTTAAAATTCTCAGACTAAAAATCTCCTTTCCCTTTCATCACCCTTACTGGGTCTACTTTCAATTCAGTCATGCGTCTATGAAAAACAGACGACTCGTTGTAAACATTTGAGTCATAAGTGCAGGAGATAACTTTAATAGGCTCCCAAATGCAAATCAGAATTTTGTAAGTAAAATCCCAATGTCTACACGTACTCCTAATGGAGATCTTTGAACCCAGAAAGTCAGAGAAGGATTTTAAGATCCCAACACAAGAGGCTGTCACTGGGGAGAAAACTAAGACAGAATTGTATATGCGTGTATGAAGCCACATTTATAAATAGCGTAGTGCCAACAAGAAGTGCTCTTAAGAGTGATGGGGAAGCCAGTTGTCCTAGAAAAAACATGTTCAGGGGTAGTGCTGAGGTCAGTCAGAAATCAGCCATGTGCTTAAAGCAGGCTTTAACTAGATGCAAAAACTGAGTTTTTGTTTACAAGACACAAACCAACACTTATGTATAAGGTTACCTCACCTAGATGGACTAACAATATGTAAGAAATATAGCCATCTGGGGTTTGAAATTGATAAAATTCTTCTTTGAGGTCCAAGTAGATATAACATACTTTCATCAATTGAATGTGATTCAGTGTTTGCAACAAACTAACTCCCAAATCCCCAACAAACAGTGGCAGAACGAAAGGGCCTTTAATTCGTACAAGAATGTGAGTTAGCCTGTACTTTGAACAATAAAATGGAATGTCCAATAAACGCTCAGGTGACCCCAAGTTCAAGAGAGGGTCTCCAGGCATCTGACATAAGTTAAAAAGTTCCGCAGAATATTTTATGGTCCTTGAAACTGGACTCTTGTTTTGAAGACTTTGGATATGTAATTAATAACAGCTTGAGAACACATATACCACCATGTGAGCAAAGCTGCTAAATATGCATGGCCTTGCAATTTGTCAAATGAAAGAAAAACAAAGGATCAAAACTGAGTGAGGAGCAATTTTCCAAGACCCTAAGATAGGGTTTTTATGACAACGTAAGCCACACCAAGATGACATTGTTTTTCTGCACCTTCCAAAATGAAACTTTATCACCAGGTAGGAAAGAGGGAGATGCCATTCATACTCCTGGTGAGTTACAAGGTTCTCCTTCTAGCATCTCACCACCACCCTGATCAATTAACAAAGCATGTTTTTGTTCAGAGAATGAATGGAGACGGCCTTCTTCTGTGCATTTTATTAAAACTTGAAAGCTATGGCTGGCTGCCATGGATGACGCCTATTGAGTTCCAATAGCCTAATGTTCTAATCTGACTCGCTAGCAACCCACCCAATTCAACGTCGGTCATCTTGACATCGTAGGATGTTCATTCAGTAAGTCTGAAGTTTTTATCAGCATGGATTTTCTGCTGTTATGGAGCAAATAAAGGTTCTTTGTAACCAATGGCTAAAAACACGAAACCTTTCTTCACACTTTAAGAACTGATAAATAGTTCACCAAATGAACCAAAGACTTTATTTTTTAAAAGCAGATAAACACCAAGGTATGGTGTAGTATCCATATTCGTTGCAAAAATAATTACTGAAACTTTCAAAACATCAAATGAAGAAGCTGAATCAATGGTTACGACTCTAATTTTCAGCCAATATACAGATTTTCATTCATGGTCTAAGGCAAGCCTACATAATATTATTCACATGCATTCCCTCTGCCTATTTATTATCAAAACGAGGACTCTTGGAAGTCAAGTCTGGCTTTGTCTTGATTTCAAAGATGACAGCAGCAACCCGAGAACTCTGGCTTGCTGCTGGAGTCCTAGAAATACTGTCTTCCGATGTTATACAACAAATTATATTTCTGAAAAATAAAATCAGACTTTAGATTCCTGTGAGCTCATTGCGGTCCCCAAGCTTTTCAGCACCATGGTACCTGGATGTGCTCACACATGCTTTGTCTTTCCACCAGGAACACAGAAGGGGCCCCACTTTCAGAGTCCCATTATAGAGGATTTTAAGAACCACACTAAACCCAAGTAAAGGCAGTGGATGCAATTATCCATTACACTTTCTATTAATGGAAAAATATATATATACGAGAGCAAATGAGAAAATGATATCAATTACATGGTTACGGAAAATGGTTCTATAAACCCCCTTTTGAAACTATATCCAAAGGTGTTTAAGACCAAAAGGTCATAAAAACTGTTAATACAAATAATTTCTCCACAAGAAAAAAGCCCTTCGTGAAAAGCAGCTGAGGACCTGGCACAGAGGACGGAGGGCAGACAGACCAATGGTGAGCGCCGGCTCTGTGTCACTAGCTAGCGTGCGTTCACCACCCCACAGATATGTGCCTGGGGGTGGGCAGGGTCCCTCTATGGACTTAAAAACAAATTAAGAAATTAAAGTGAATTTTTGTGCTAGTGAAAAGCCTGCAGTTATAGAATCTGAGAGCCAAGGCCTTAGGGCAAGATTTTTATCACCGGACATAAGAACAGATAGACACAACGGTAGGCACAGAAGGCTGGCTTAGCCGTAGTCAGGCGGGAAAAGTCTCAAAAATATGGCAAACTGTAAGGCTTCTCAGTTTGAGCCCACCACCGGAAAGGCCCACTGAGGCAAGGAAGGAAGCTGGGAGGGCAATCACCAGGAGGGACTCAGACAAGTCGATGATGACGGGTGGGATGACTTGGGTTGCAGACAGGCAGGAAGCCCCGGACCCCGCGCTCAAGGTGAATGTCTTTGCATGTCCTGTGCACGACTCCAAGCAGCAATTTCTGGGGTTTGGATGTGTGTTACTTTTGCGATATTTTCAGCCCCAAAAGAAGACACGAAGGTGGAGCCCCTGGAGAGGTGAGACCAGCACGGTGGAATCTCCGCCAGGGGTGGAGCTGGTGAGAGTTGGAAAGGGCTTCCTGCCGCACACGGCTCCCTCCAGGTCTGGTCGAGTCCTACAAACGCTTGTAGGTGCCCAGGAGAGCTTTGCAGTTGGGACAGTAATGGTCCACATCCTGCAGGGCGTCCACACAGAAAGGGATGAAGCAGCAGCCTGCGATGCACCTAGAAGAATAAGAACAGCCACACACAGAACATGTTAGTGACAGGAATAGCATGGATGGTGACTATAAAAAAATCCATCAGGCTTCCTCATCCCCCGGAACCTATGAACGGGACCTTCTTTGGTGAACGGTTCTTTGCAGATATAATTAAGGATTTCAAAATGGGGTCATACTAGATTAACCAGGTGGGCACCCTAAACCCAATGACCAGTGTCCTTATAGGAAGAGGAGAGGACAGACAGAAATGCAGGGGGACAGAGGCCATGTGAAGACAGAGGCAGTGATGCAGCCACAAGCCGAGGAACACCTAGACTACCAGAAACTGGAAGAGGCTGGAAGGTTCTCTCTTTAGAGCCTTCAGAGAGAACATGGTCCTTGATTTTAGACTTCTAACCTCCAAAATGTTGAGAGAATAAATTTCTATTATTTTTATTTATTTTATTGATTTGGGAGAGAAACATCAATTTGTTGTTTCACTTATTCAGTGAATGTTCCAACATTCACTGGTTGGTTCCTGCATGTGCCGTGACCAGGGATCGAACCTGCAACTCTGGAGCATCATGACGATGCTCTAACAAACTGAGCTAATCACCCAGGGCAGTGGTCAGCAAACTGCGGCTCATGCGGCTCTTTGGCCCCTTGAGTGTGGCTCTTCCACAAAATACCACGTGTGGGCGCTCCCTCGATAAGGAATGTACCTACCTATATAGCTTAAGTTTAAAAAAATTTGGCTCTCAAAAGAAATTTCAATCGTTGTCCTGTTGATATTTGGCTCTGTTGACTAATGAGTGTGCCGACCACTGAGCCAGGGCAAATATTTATTGCTTTTAACCAACAGGTTTGTGTTCATTTGTTACGGCAGCTCAAGGCAACTAATCTGCCAACTAACACCCAGGCTGCTCCCACAGACTGTACCGAGCATGCTTTCAATCTTGGGTTATCTGGGCACCTTTCAAAGTCTTAGACTGAGGCTGGTGAACTTCTTTTGTAAAGGACCAGACAGTATATATTTTATCTGCCAGTGTAGTGTGAAAATTGCCACAGATAATCTATATACAAATGGCACAGATATGTTCCAATGAAACCTATAATAGGCTGGATTTGGCCCCTGGGCTATAGTTTGCTGACCTCAGTCTCAGACTGATTACTTTTCCATATGGAGAGGCTGCTTCTTATAGCAACAACCAAAGTCCCCCAAAACCTATGTAATCAGCAAACACAGGCCAGACCTTCATGAGGCCTGTGACATAGTAAGAAACGGCCAGTTGTACAAGAGGCAAGGGCTCCTGAACAGAAATATACAAACACCATTTCCTTTGTGGAAGAAAACAGAGCCCCATGGTTTTCTGATCAAGTCCCCAGACCAGGAATAAGGTGAACTGCCTTTATCTCTTTGGGGGAAATAAATTAAATTGTGTTTCTTCAAATTTCTCCCACAACAGCAACTATTATTTCTTTTAATATAATATCCTCGGTGCAGACATAAATATTTACACAATCCCCTTATGGAGGCAATGGGGAAAATACTTGGGCTCGTAAAAGGGTAAGAAATTCTGAAGGGATGACGATCACGTATTTTAACGCACAAATTGTTTAAAGCTTCTCTCAGAGTCAGGCAAACATTATTATTTAGGTCATGAAATTCTAGAAAAAAAGAAATCCCTGGGGTATCCCCCTACCCAGATGCTAGTGGCTGCCATGCCTGTTCCCACATGCAGGCAATGGTCTGAGCAGAAGAGTAAGGGGAAATGGTGGGACAGCTGCTTCCAGGCCCTGATATGTTCAAGAGCCGTGGTTCTGAGCAGGAGACGATTTCTAGTTATCAGGATGTGTAGAGGTGCTACGGGCGCACAGCGGGGAAAAGCCAGGGACGCTGCTCAACATCTACCTGTATAGGACGACTCCCCACACAATAGAAGTATGTGCTACAGTTGAGAAATCTGGCAAGAGAAGCATGTGGGAGAGCTTGGGGGTCTGAGTGGTCCCCAGACTTACCCAAGCAGGCACAGGCTCCCACAGGAGAGCCAGGTGAGGGCACCGGCATTATAGGACAGCTGGGTCACAATCATCTTGTTGCAGGATGGGCAACCCATCTGGACCGGGCGGTCGAAAAAGGAGACCGGCTGCTGCACGTAGACTGTCTGCACGGCAACTGACAGAGGGGGAAGGACAGAGCCTGATTAGTGAACAAGGAAAACGTGTCAGGTGACACAAGGTCCAGGCAGGGTCTTGACAGTTATTTGCACACTCAAGAGCCAAATGTCCTTCGATGGATGAATGGATAAGCAAAATAAGGTCCACTCATACAACAGAATGTTATTCAGTCTCAAGAAGAAATGTGGTTCTGACAGAGCGACAACATGGACGGACCTTGAGGACACTACGCTAAGGACACAAGCCATTCACAAAAGGACCCACACTGCATGACTCCTCGTTTCTGAGGAAGCTAGTCAGATACAGAGAGGCAGGAAGCAGACGGCAGTTGTCAGGGGTTGCAGGCAGGGCAAATGGGGAGTTGCTTCATGGAGACAGAGTTTTAGTGTCACAAAATGAAAAAGTTCTGGAAACAGATGCTGGTCGTGGTTGCACAAAAACGTGAATATAATTAACGCCACTGAACTTAGACATGCTTAAGTTGATGTATTTTATGTTGCATATTTTACCACAATTTAAAAAACGGGGGAAGTAGTGCTGAGGCTGACCGAGAAAGAGGAAATAGTAGCTGATTTCCAAAATCATCCTTTGAGGGGCTCCTGGACTTCCCCGTGTGAGATGGGAAAAAGGACTGTGCTCCTGGAGGCGGGGAGTCTAGGGCGGCCACTGGCAAGAAGCCCCTTCCAGGGGCCACGGCTCCTTTGCCAGCGTGGATTTCTTAAGTTGGGAGCACGTAACTAAAGCAGTTGCAGTTTTATTTGGTTATTTTTACAGCTTCTTTTCCCCAAAATGATTTGTAGCCGTGTGTGTGGCACTTTGCCCTGATATATATATATGCTCTATAATAAAAACCAAATCTAATATTAAAAAAGGGGGGGGGGCGACCAAAAGGGATAAACAGGAAACAGTAGCAGATTTCCAAAATTACCATTTGAGGGGCTCTCCGAAGGTCCAGTGCAAGATGCGGAAAAGGACCTCGCTCCTGGAGGAGGGGAGTGGCTCCACCCAGCCAGCTTTCACACCCAACGGCCCGTGGACCCGTGTGGGGAAGCTTATTAAGAACGCAGATTCTCAAGCACAGTCTGATTCCGCAGGTCCAGGGCAGGGTCCCCAAACTGCGTTTTAAGTTCCCTGGGTGGCTCTACAAAGGTTATTTTGTCCTCTCCCTTCTCAAGGTCTGCAGATGGTCATTTCAGAGACCATGACGTGGTGGGGCTTTGCCTCCCGTTTTCTTCACCCCTAGGTTAGTGGGGGTCAGAGGCTGGGCGAGGGCGGATTGGGGAATGACTGTTCCGGGTACAGGATTTTTCTCTGGGGTGATGGAAATGCTCTGGAATTCGTGCTGATGGTTGTGCAACTCTGCAAACAGACTAAAACCACCGAACTGTACACTTGAAAAGACTGAACTTTATGGTCTGGGAATTGTATTTCAATGAAGCTGTTGTTTTTTTAAATGGATATAACGAAGTTGTTGTTAGGATTAAATAAAATAATGCTGGTAAAGAAAGAACCTCACACCGAGCCTGGCACAGACTGGCCCCTCGATGAAACAATTCCCCCTTTTCACAAAAGGAGGCTCCATTATCGACTCTGGAGCCCAGCGCAGAGGCTGGAGCTCACGGGGCCCGAGAACTCCGATGCCGTTCTTCACGACAAGTCAGGATATCGTGTGGACACATGAAATGAGCATATGAAATCATGCTAAAAAGAGAAAGCTACGTGGCAAACATGTACAGACATTCACAATCATTGGAAGAGAGTCTAGAGTCATGTTAATTCCGAAGCGCTTAAGAGTTTCACATGTTCTATTTGGTATTTGGCAAAGTTGTTTAAGCTCGTATTTCTGTCAAAGTGACCTCCTTCTGTTCCTTTTTAGGTTGTTGGAATGCCCTTGTTATAATCTATGTATTAGAGGAAATTAACAATGGCCAGAGCTAACTGAGCGCAGCCCTCCTGCAGAGACCTAGAAGCTGCCCCTCCCAGAGAAGCAGAATGAAGCACGCTTTAGGACTTCTGTGTAAATTGTGTTAATTTTTTTTTTGGTGCAGAATGAGTTATTTACTGAGCAGAAAGGGATTTAAAATCATCAAAAGTTATTTTGTCCTCTCCCTTCTCAAGATGTCAAAGTTACTTGAGCACTTTAATCAAATGATTACTCATAATACTCTATTTCATTTTTAAGAACTCACTGATGTAGGTACTGGATGAGCCCCAACTTACAGATGGAAAAACTGAGGCTCAAAGGAGTTAGGCGAACCAGAAAGACTCACAGGACCACTCTCTGACCTGGCAATTTCCTCCTGAGCTGACTGTGATACTGAATCAGCTACGTCCCTGGACAGCAGGAAATACCCAAGGGCAAGGCCATAAAGAAGTTGCTGGAAGGCAGGGGAACAACCTTTGCAAATAGAGCATAGGCAACCTGGGCGGTTTCAACTCACCCACCCTCACTCACTATTTCTTCCCCTCTCCTACTCCAGCCCTGAACTTGGGGCCAGGCGCTTCTATCAAACCTCAGCAGGAAGGGTGGGGACCCTTAAAAGCAAACTGCCATTGCCAAATTTCTCTGGCACAGTTGGCTTTGCCTCTGTATAAGTGCCAAAGGATCGATTTATGGCGGACGTGAGAAAGCTCATAAACTGAGCTTTATTGTGGAAAAGCTGTGAGCCTCATCGATGCGGAACCTGAAAGACTGTATGTAACATTTCACACAAATAATGAGAACTGAACTGACTGGCGTTTCGCTTAGACTCAGAGTTACTTGGGTGGCTCCCCTGAATCTCATGGGGGCTCCGAGTCCAGGGCAGCAAGGGGGACCAGGGAGGCTGCACGTACTTGCATTGGCATTGGGGATGGGCCCTGGCTGAGTGTAGTATGCAGGAGGGTTCATGCCTTTCCCATCGGGGCCAGTCACAAGCCCTGTGGCTGGCCCAGGCACTGGTGCAGGAGGCGCGGGGAAGTAACTGTTAATGGCCACCGTCTCTTCATAGGATGGGGGTGCCGTGGGCACTGACGAAGGCCCAGCGGCCGCCTGGTAAAATCCTGGAGCAGACATGTCACCTAAAGCAAAACCAGAAGAAACCAGATCAGAAATTCAATTGACCCTCGTCTCTCTCCTCCATCTTTCATTTTCTATAGGAGGGAAAGAAAATCTGAGGAAAGGATGTGTCCAGTCTTGTCCAAAAGCCAGAAAGGGAGTTCAGGTCCCTTTAAGACCCAAGAATTACCCCCTCAACAAGGATTCCCTAAATAAAGATAAAAGGTAGATAATGACAACCGAAAATCTCCCCTACCTAGAAAATCCCAGGGCAAACACCACTCGAACCTGAGCACAAGTTTCTTCACACTTCAAACCACCCAACAACAATCTGTCTTTCACATCTAGTGTTTTCTTCCTCTTTTAACTGCTGTGGTTTCTTACAAATAAAGTTGCAGGGGCCAGAAATGGCAAAAGCATTCAAAAGCCAACCACAAGCTATAGCAGAAAAGAGTGCTGAGCAAAAGAAGCCAGACACCAAAAACGCATACAGCGTGTGACCATGTGCGTAAAGTTCAGAAATGGGCAAAATGAATCATGAGGCTAGAAGTTAGGAGAGTGGTGACTCTGGGGAGACAGAGAAGAGTCTGGAAGGCGTGGGAGGGAGGCCCTTTTGGGGGGGGCTGGTCATGTTCTCTTTCTTCATCTGGGGGCTGGTTATGTGGGTACAGTACCTTTGTGAAAACTCAAGTTGTACAATTATGTGCACTTTTCCTGGATGTGTGTTATTAGTTTTTAAAAAGGAAAACACACATGTGCACACACACACACGTGCATGCACACACACACACACACACACACACACACACACACACACACACCAGTTCCCATTTTGGAAAATGAGTGTCAGAGCCGCCAGGCACATACTTCCCTCTGTGAGGGCAAAGAAAGCATTTTCTCCTCTCGGGGCCGGTGCCCGCCTAGAATTACATGGCCTGTACCCAGGCTGTGTTCCTGTCGGAAGACCCGCGCTCACAGCCCGGGGGCAGCCGGTGGAGCGGGACACAGTGCCGTCCTTTGTGTGGCTGTTTTCCAGCAGGGCAGGGCCAGGGCTGCCGCGTTAGAGGATCCATTCACATCTGCCCCAGGAGAAATGGGGATATGAGCTCCCAGGGCAGCGAGCCACGCCAGGGCTCGACGGGCCTGGGGCCCCTCCCCTGGCGTTCTGCTTCATTGTGGGAAGCGGAGGCGGGGCGGCAGTTAATTCTGCTGCAAGGAGATGGGGAGAAACTTCGAGGAAGCTCACTCAGCCTTGATGCTGCGCATGAGACAAGACACTTCTCTGGGGAATGCAAGAAAGGGCACGTATTTCAAAGTGGTGCGAGAGGCACGGGAAAGTGAATGTGTACAAAACGCTATCAATAAATAAGTGAGATAGGTTGGGATGAGGTTCTAGAAAAATTTCAAAGTCCTTTTGAGGTGTTTAGACTTTGTGCTGTCCAATGGAACTTTCTGGAAGGATGGAAATGTTCCCTATTTGGGTTGTCCAATATGGTTGCCACCAGCCACAAGGCTGCTGAACACATGAAATGTGGCTAGTGTGACCGAGGGACTCAACTTTCAAACTACTTAAGTTCAAGAAATTTAAATTTAAAATCAAATATGGAATTCAATTACTGAAAAACATTTCTGTAAGTCTAGGACACCTTGGGTATGTGAATCTACTTTTGCAACAGCAAATTTAATAAACTCTGAATTGACATAAAATGTTTTGATAAAATTTTAGACTCCAGCTTGGGATATGTCCGTGTAAAATACACCCTGGATTTCAAAAATTTTTTAAAACGTGAGTGGTAAATATCTCGTTCCTAAGTTTTTCTTTCTTTCTTTCTTTTTTTTTTTTTTTACAGGGGCAGAGAGAGAGTCAGAGAGAGGGATAGATAGGGACAGACAGACAGGAATGGAGAGAGGTGAGAAGCATCAATCATTAGTTTTTCGTTGCCGTTGCGACACCTTAGTTGTTCATTGATTGCTTTCTCACATGTGCCTTGACCGCGGGCCTTCAGCAGACCCAGCGACCCCTTGCTGGAGCCAGCGACCTTGGGTCCAAGCTGACGAGTTTTTGCTCAAGCCAGATGGGCCCACGCTCAAGCTGGCGACCTCGGGGTCTCGAAACTGGGTCTTCTGCATCCCAGTCCGACGCTCTATCCACTGCGCCACTGCCTGGTCAGGCTCGTTCCTAAGTTTTTAATAGCGATTGTATGTGGGAATGATACTATTTCAGCTGGATGGAGCTAAGTAAAATATGTTGTTAAAATTCTCACCTGTTCCTTCTAAACTTTTTAAAATGTGGCTACTGAACAATTTTAAATGATCTATGTGGCCCATTTCCTGGTTCTACGGGACAGCAATGCTATGGAGCAATGGGAGCCATAGAAGCTTACAGAGAAGAGGAAGGTCCAAGCCTAGAAAGGGTAGATGACACAGAAGGGCTAGAAGAAACACGAGAAGTACACCGCCGAGGGCCCCTACGTGTGAGTGGAGAGGACAGGAGGGCAGACACCCAGGTCTACAGGGGAGGGTAAGCAGGAGGGAAGATCACAGGACATCTCTGTGAAAACAGGCTCACGGGTTAACAATGAGAACACAGTGAAAAGTGGTTAAGGAAGGTTGCCAGGTTCCTCTGACATACACTTACAAAAATGCAGAAGAACAAAGAGCACAAAGATCAGCCCCAGTACACCCTTCGGTCAGGTTCACCCCCTAAGTCTGCTGCTGTCCCCCCAGCCTGGCCCCAGCAACTTCCCCCATCTGCTTCTGGCAGGGATAGGGCTCCAGGAGTCCTCAGCTGGGGGGGAGCAGGCCAGGGTGCTGTGCAAGAATTTATATCCACGCTCAACGTCAAGAACATGCTGTCCCTTTCTGTCTCAGGAAAGGCAGACCCTACACGATTTATTATGAAAACGGAGTCATTTTAAAAAAAAAACCCCACAAGAGCAGAAAAGGCAATGCATCCAGCAAGCCTAAAATAGCCCTATTTGCGGCAGTTGCCGTGGAAGGGCTTTGGGAGGGAAAAATTAGGGCTGGGGTACCCTAAATTGTGTAAAGAGTTTGGGTCAAACCGCTAGAAGTCAGGGACTCAAGCCAGAAGCAAACTTCTACTTCCAAACTACTGCTCTGCTGCTCCAAAAGTAGAGAAACGTGGCCAAAAAACGTCCAGAGAGAACACACAAGTGTCGGGGTTCTATCCACGAACAGTAGAGAACTCCTTGTTCTGGAAATGAGGGCCCAGGGTCCCTCATTTCCGACCAAGCATTATCATTATCTTTCCTGTAGCACATCCGACTTCCTGGAATTTCAGGACACTGTCTTTTGGGAACATTGCTTTTGATTAAATAGCCACATAAACAAGTTTATAATTTTGAAAAGAATAAGCAACAAACTAGAATAAGAATATTAAAAAATAAACAAAACTAGAATAAGAATATTAAAAAATAAACAAAACAGTTAAGAACAAAAATAACAAAGCCACAACTCATAACCAGCTGGTCTGGAAGCTTTCTAAATAAGTTCCACAGCATTCCTGCCCCAGGCCCAGGCCAGGAAATGCCGCTGTACTCAGTCCCTTCACCCCCCACCCAATTCTTGTTATTTGGTTTCCCCCAGGGGCAGGAGGCCCACCCAGCCACCCACCTACTCACCCTCCCAGAAAGGTTGTTCCACCCGCCTCCACTCCCTCCTCCTAACCCCCCCCATAACATGGCACTCTAAGAGCAGTG
The DNA here is from genome assembly GCA_037038555.1 of Rhynchonycteris naso. Lineage (NCBI taxonomy): Eukaryota > Metazoa > Chordata > Mammalia > Chiroptera > Emballonuridae > Rhynchonycteris > Rhynchonycteris naso. The sequence goes on along the minus strand of CM073000.1, from coordinate 190,165,022 downwards.
TGGTCTCTCACCCACCCCAACACACTCTCTTTCTCTCTCTCCAATGTCACCAGAGAACCCTCTGTCACTATGTGCTCAGAGACTAGCACAATTACATCTAATACTTGCATCTCTTTTTCTGGGACCAACTGGAAACCCTAGGAAAACATCTCTGAGTTAAAGAAAAACCGCAAAGCCACAGTTTCGCACATAAAAGCACAGCCTTGAGAATCCTGGGCAGAGCCCTGGTTGCCATGGTTACAGAGAGCTTTGTGAGGGGGAAATAAAAGAACAAACAAGGGGGTTCCTTCCTCCCCCACCATCCATTGTTTTGTTTAACTTTGTTATTAAGCCCCTGAGAGGGGCTTTTCTGGATTGCCCATTTAACAGAAGAACATTGCCCATTTAACAGAAGATTGCCCTTTTAACAGAACACATTGAAGGCCAGTCCCCATTCACTTTCCACCCACCCCCAAGGAGATCAAGAAAACGCTAAGTGATGGAGATTTCTGTTTTCACCATCTCAGAATGACTGTTTTATTAGTTACTTCCAAATCCAGGGAGGCATTCCAAATCCGTATTTTAAATATGGAAAATATGACCAAGCTGGCCCACGGGGCAGGTGACCTGTGCATCCACAGGGTCCTCCACTCAGAAGGCCCCTCAGTGGAAACTCTGCTGCTGCCATCTTGAAATTCTGGATATTTTCTGAAGGCAGGGCCCTGCATCCCCACGCCACATGGGGTCGGGCGCTCTGTCTCCGAATGTGAACACTGGTTACAGACAGGGAAAAGGAGGCGTTTCTGATCCATAGAGCTGCGTTTATGATGCACTGGGCTCGGCCTTGGAAACCGGCCCATGACCAGCTGCATAATCCCGGCCCCCATGTTCTCTTCTCATCTGTAAATATGCCACTTGGAATTTTGGGGTCCCTTGCTCCAAGTCTCAAGTGTTTGCTTAGTGAAAGGCATTCTCTTAAATGGGCAGTGAGGGGGTGTAGGAATGGGAATTCCTGGGCCCGGGGGACTGAGTCTGGGAGCTCATTCATGGAACCCCGGTAGGGAACAGGATTTCCAGTATTGTTTTCATTACAGCTGCCGCCCCCACTCCCCTCCCACCCCCGCCCTAAGGAGAGAAATTAAATTATATTTAAATAATTAATTAAATTTAAATATAATTCAATTTTTGCCTAACGAGAAACAAAATACTAAGAAATAAGATTTCGTTGGGTAGGGCTGTTTTGGAGGGCCACACACCACTGTAATACCTGTGATACCTTCCCATCTTCCTCCTCCTCCCCAAAAAAACTGATTTTCACTCCCTTGGGTCCCTAGGGAAAATCAACGGTGGGGGTCCAATGAGTTTTCCAAATCACCAACACTTATCCATCTAGTATTTCTAAAATGTGTCTTCTCTTTTCTTCTGGGCATCAAGGCAATCATCCAAATGCATTTTAACCTTTTACGGACCAAGACCTAATGTCCCTTACATCAATATGGTCTTTAACAGGCATGCCCAGCCCTCTCACACCTTCATCTCAGGAGCTGCAACTGAGGGAGGTGGGCAGGATAGAGGGATCAATCAGCCCAGGGAACAATCCCCTCTGCTGCACTGGGGCCAAGCAGGGCAGGGCTGGCTGGACTGGCCAGTTCCTCCTGTCACCAGTTACTCATCTGGGTCTTGAACCTGCTGGGTCCTTGCTCCAGAAAGAAACTGAGGAATGCTAAGGAGGCTGTTAAAACCTGACTTTGGCATCTTTGAGTCCAGAGGTTCTGGCCTGAGCAAAATTTACTACTCTTGGGCCCTGGCCGGTTGGCTCAGCAATAGAGCGTCGGCCCAGCGTGTGGAAGTCCTGGGTTCAGTTCCCGGCTAGGGCACACAGGAGAAACGCCCATCTGCTTCCCCACCCTCCCCCCACTCCTTCTTCTCTATCTCACTCTTCCCCTCCTGCAGCCAAGGCTCCACTGGAGCAAAGTTGGCCCAGGCGCTGAGGTCGGCTCCATGACCTCTGCCTCAGGCACTAGAATGGCTCCGACTGCAACAGAGCAACAGCCCAGATGGGCAGAGCATCGCCCTCTGGTAGGCATGCCGGGTGGATCCTGATCCGGTGCATGTGGGAGAGTCTGTCTGCCTGCCACCCCCTGCTTCTCACTTCAGAAAAAGAAAAAGAAGAACACTCCCACTCCCCTTTCCTTGCTCTCAGACCCCCCACCCCCACCCCCGCCCCATCGGTCATTTGGACACCCTTCCCCTTCCTCCCACACTTTTTGTTGTGTGGGCTTTTTTCCTGTTTCGTTTTGCTATGAGTCTGCATTCCTGTTTGTAGTAACTTGGTTCCACTGGTTTTTTGTTTTCAGTAAAATCTCTTTATGCCAAAAAATAAAAATTTACTCTTCTCTACCCCAACCCAGGCTTACTCACAACTGTATCAACATGAACCACATTGGGCTCTTTCTTCACTGTAATGGGCCCCCTAATCCATGCCTTACACGGGCCATCCCATGTAGTCCTCACACCACTGAGTCAGGAATTATCATCACCCCAACTTACAAATGGAAAAATGAGACCCAGAGAAGTTAAGCTACTTGTCCAAAGTCACGCAGGAGTGGCAGGGCTGGGGTTTGAACCCATACCCACCAGACTCCAGAGCTCTTTAGACCTCATCTAAACACTTCCAGGCTCGGGGATCCAGACACAATCAGCAGCCTTGTTTTGCACACTTTGTCCCCAAACAAAATGAATAGAAAATAAATTCTCAGTGGAAGAAAAACATTTGAACACCCCTCAAAGTATCACCTCTCTCTGTGCCTCCCTAACACGGGTAAAAGGATGCGCTTCCTGCAGACTTTCACACCACACAACCAAGACAAAAGAAAAAAGTCCTGCCTATAATGGATTCTAAGTACTTTTGTCACTGGGTACTCTACAATTCAAAACTGTCTTTAATAAGAATGGGGGTCAGGGCCTTAATGATCAACCAAAGGTGGATGTCCCACAAAGCTCTTCCTTCCTATTTTGGGCAGACACACAATGAAGGGGGGAATCTCAGAATTTCTGATGCAGTATTGTCCAAAGCTGCTTATTTAAGGTGATGGTGTGGGGTGGGATATCTCAGTCACAGGCTGCAACACCAGGGGAGAAAAAGGCAAAGACCTCTAGCCAGCTGAGTCTCAGAGCAGCTCGATCCCAGCTTCCTAACATTTCTCTGTTGAAAGAGAAGAAAAGGCCTGGAAATCCTAGAGAGGAGGCACTCCTATCGGCCCGGTCATCTTCATGCCCGAGCTGACACTGATGAATCCATCCTGAAACCCTGGGACGTGGGAATAAACTCCACAAGGGAACTCACTTTCAGCAACGGGTCTACCCCTAAAAAATTTAGCCTAAACAGCGTTAGTATTCCCCGAAACAGAGCAGGAAGAGCAGCTGTTCCAGGCGCTCGGCAACAGCTTGGGAGTCGTCTCACCGTCCAGTGCCTGCACCCGCATCCGCATGCATTCGCTGTCATGGGGGCCAAGACTGGCAGCGCCCTACCTGGGACCCCAAATTCTAAGGGAAGACTCTGGCTTCGAGGAAGTCCAGAGATCGCAGGCCGAGCAGCTTCACAGCTGCTGATAATTCAGCTCCAAGACGTCACGGGCATCAGCCTTGAAAACATGGTGCTAATTGAGAGAAGCCAGACACAAAAGGCCGCATCTCGCACTTTGTAGGATTACATTTACATGAAATGTCCAGACTAGGTAAACCCAGTGACAGAAAGCAAATTCGTGGCATCCAGGTGCTGGAGGGAGGGTGCAGGGAGGAAATGGGGAGCAACGGTTAATGAGTGCATTTTGGGGGGTGGATGAAAATGTTGTGGAACTAGACAGAGGAGAAGACTGCACAACACTGTGAATGTTCTAAATGCTGCTGAATTAATTGTACACTTTGAAACGGTGTATTTCATGTTATGTGATCTTTATCTCGATAAAAAGGAAAAAAAGAAAAAGCCCCTGCTGGAAACCTCTGGTCTCCGAGTCACAAGCCAAGGCCTCCAGCTGAGCCTCCAAATTCACCACTAGTCCCCGTTGCCCACCCAGTGACTCCCGTTTACCTTGCACAGTGGTTCTTAACCTGGGTTCTATCGAACCCTAGGGGTTCGATGAGCCGGTCTCAGGGGTTCGGAGAAGCCTCTGCCGCGGAGGCCAGAATAAAGTAATACCGTAATTTGTTGTGAGTTCATGCACTTTGTTGGTTTTGTTCTTTGAGCAAGGTGATGTTCATGCACGGCTCATTTTGTGCACCAGTAAAAAAACATATACCTATGTCTTGAATTTGGGGAAAAAAATCATATTTTATTTATCACTAAAGAAGGGTTCGGTGAATGCGCATATGAAACTGGTGGGTTCGGTACCTCAAAAAAGGTTAAGAACCACTGACCTAACATCAAGACCATCGGGGTCTGACACCCCTCAGCGTGCCCCACGAGGGTGACCAAAGGTCCTGGGCTGCCCAGGATAAAGGGGTTCCCAGGACACAATGACCCCTACTTCCCACCCCTGTCTCTTTTCACCTCCCTCGCCACTGCGGAGGCAAATCTTTATACATTTGCAGCCTTACTGAGAGGTCTCCAACATGCCAGGGACTCTCTTTCCTCTTGTTTTCTTCCCTCCCTCCCTTTCTTCCCAGTGTGTCTACAAATTCCTCTCACCTGTCAAATCCCAGCGTGCATGCCACTCCCTCCAAGAAACAATCGCGGGTCTTCCCAGGTGGAATTCCTCCCCAAACACACAGAGATCCTTCACGGCACAGAGATCAAGAGTGTGGTTCTGGAGTCAGACCTCTTACGGTCCCCTCCAGGCTCCTCCAGGCCCCACAGCCTGACCCTGGTGCTCCAGTTTCCCCATCTGTACAACAGGCACAATGGTAGTTTCTTAAGGTTCTTTGGAGGATAAAATGAATCTTCGTGAAAAGTGCCCGGAACGAGGGACACATAAGCATCACTATGTGCTGGCTGTTATTATAAGTGTCCCTGCTGTACTTATAACAAAGCTGTTCTTTTTATTTGTCCATGTTCCAGACCAGTGTATGGGCTCTCTGAGCAAGAACTAAAATTTATTATTATTATTTTAAATGTTTTATATTTTATTTATTCGTTTTGAGAGAGAGAGAACGGGGGAGGAGCAGGAAGCATCAGCTCCCATATGTGCCTTGACCAGGCAAGCCCGGGGTTTCAAACTAGCGACCTCAGTGTTCCAGGTCGACGCTTTATCCACTGCGCCACCACAGGTCAGGGCCAGGACTGAAATTTATTAAAATCTGCATCTCCAGCATGTGGAAGTAGGCTCCAAAACTGGGTGCTTCACAGGGGGACCCACCCTCCCAGTTTGCCCAGGGATTTCCCTGGGTACGGGACTTTGGGTGCTAAAGCTGGGAATGTCCCAGGGGGACCACGACAAGTCGGTTACCTGACGCTTCAACAAATGTTTGTAGAAAACACCTGGTATAAAAAGGAAACTAAGACCCATCTTGGATGGCATCAAGTTCTGGAAGCTGACATAAATGAGAGACTCCTACCCTAATAGCCCCAACTTAGAATCTGAGAAAATAAAGTTTTTAAAGGAAGATGTTCATAAGCCGGCAAGCCTCAGTCATGGATGGTCTCCCAGGGCAGCTTGAGGAAAACGTGAGGATTTGGACACAGCACTGCCAAACGTGCTCCAGAACAGGATTCACTTAATTGGGTCTGGGATCTTCCGTTTCCTCTAGGATTCCTGGGGGGAGCAATGCTTCTCCACAGGGTATCCTGGGATGTGCAACAAGGGATCAAGTCAAGAGGTGGGTGGAAAGAACTTGCCAGGGAAAGTGTGGAGGCGTGTAGACACCAACACGATAGAATCAGAAGGAATAAGAGCCAGTCTCCGAACCTCAACACTGGGTCATTTTCACTCCTTGATGTAAGTGTGTGACATTGCAGTGCCCCCAATCTGCACAGGCGCCTGGTGTTTAACGATGCCCACCCCCGATTTGGGCTGGAGTTATGAAAGTGGCCCATCCTGCAACTGAATCATCCATTCAAGATCTGGACTTGTGATCGCTGCCACCACCCCAGACTCAGCAATACCTGTCACTCTCTGTTTATTACCTGGTCCGGGGCGTGGCTCTAAAGCCACTTGTTTAACATGGATGATGTGTCATCCATTCTCCAGGAATGACAATCTTTGTCTTTTTCTCATGAGTGCCAAGAAAATTTGGAAGCTCTGAGTCACTTATACCCTGAGATGCCATGACATCAGCAACTCCTGCTGACTTGTGTGGACAGGAAGGGGTAGCAGAGTTCATACCTTTGCAGATACTTTATCCTCAGTGCTTGGGGGTGCTCAGGACTGAGGGGATTTTAGTATCAGGTGAGACACTTATGGAATCTCGGGTCATTTTTCCTTCCCACCCCCATCCCTGTCTGGTGAAATGACCAACAGGCAGACAGGGCCCAAAAGCAAAGGAGGGAGAAGACAGAAAGACAAAGCCTAATACCAAGAATTCTCCTGGGACAACTGTACAAGATTCAAAGGGCTTCACAGCAAGAGCCAATCAGGCAATGAACTGCTGGGGAAACCGAAGCCACAGCCACTGAGCTCAGAGATGTCACAGGAGGGAGGTGGCCTTTTCAGAAGCACCTGCATGTGTTCCCTTGTCACTCACAGGAGTGGCCAGGTACTACGCATCACTCAAGGGACAGCAGGAATGCTTGGGCCTTGGCCTGGCCTGCTGAATATCCAACAGCCACTCCAAGAAAACACAGGACATGGAAGGCTGTAAGCAGGCGGCCATGGAAAAGTGAATGAACAATGCTGAAGGAAAACAATACTAAGACAATGGGATTTGAAGGCAGGTCGAAAGCTTACCAGCAGAAACTCTGGCACCAACCTCCCTCGGTTCAAATTCCAACTCGGCCACTACTAGGCTGGTTGAACTTGAGTGAGTTGCTTCATTGCTATGTGCCTCAGTTTCCCAATCTGGAAAGTAGCTATACCTCAGAGCTGCTGCACTAGTGAAGCCAGTGGATGTACTTAGAACACGAAGCACATGGGTTACTAAAAACACATTCGTTCTAATTCCTCGCAGGGAAGCGGAGTTACGTACAGCGAGAGGTTTCACTGGCAGCAGGCAGGGAGACCCAGGCACAGACCCCATGACACTGCACGCATCCCATTCTCTACATTGGTTCAAATCTTGTTACAATGTAAAAGCAAAATGCCCCTCTTTCCTCAGCCGGGGGCCTCAGCTCCTGGGGCTCCCTGTCTCCCTCCCACATCCACAGATCCTCCCCACCACCACCAGCCTCCTTCCTCCCTCAGCTTCAAACCCTCCCAGCCCATGCAGTCTCCTGTGGCTCTCCCTCCCACAGCTGCCAGGCACCCCCTCGGAAAGGCCTCTCTCCTTTGGCCTGACCCTGAACCAGTCTCTCCCGGGGCTGTTCTTTCCCCATCAGCCCTTCTACAGCAGGTTCCCCAGCACTGGGACTTGGGGGTCTGCACACAGTTCCTGTGTTGCCCTCATTCCTCAACCACCCACCCATCAAGCTGACCATGACTCTCATCCCTGGACAACTTCGTCATCACATACGAGGATGCTCATCTCCCCCCAAAGGACGGAGGTGCAGTTAAAAAAATGCGGAGTCAGAGGGTCAGGCCTAACGTCGTCAGTGAGAAGTCATGTGGACATCACATATCTGCAGACGGGATGGGATGAAGGGGGCACTTCAGCTCTGTGGTCTTCCTCCCCAAAACCTCTGACCCCAGGCTCATCATGAGAAAACATCAGACAAACCTCAGACTGGACAACTTTTTACAAGGGACCAGGCCAGGTCTCCTCAAAACTGTCAAGGTCTGCCTGACCAGGCAGTGGCGCAGTGGATAGAGCGACGGACTGGGATGCGGAAGACCCAGGTTCGAGACCCCGAGGTTGCCAGCTTGAATATGGGCTCATCTGGTTTGAGCAAAGCTCACCAGCTTGGACCCAAGGTCGCTGGCTCCAGCAAGGGGTTACTCAGTCTGCTGAAGGCCCGCGGTCAAGGCACATGTGAGAAAGCAATCAATGAACAACTAAGGTGTCGCAACAAAAAACTGATGATTGATGCTTCTCATCTCTCTCTGTTCCTGTCTGTCTATCCCTCTCTCTCTCTATTAAAAAAAAAAAGCAAAAAACAAAAACCTGCCAAGGTCAAAAAAAACAAGGGAAGTCCGAGAAACTGTCACAGACCGGAGGAGGAGAAGTGACAACTACATGCAATGTAGGATCTGGGAACAGAATCCAGGAGAAAAAAGTGGCGACCTTCAAATAAAGTCTGAAGTTTGGTTAATAGGAAGGTACCAATATCAGTTTCTTAGTTGTGACTAACATACCTGGTGATATAAGATGTTAACAACGCTAGATAGAGAATATGGGACTTCTACATTAACTTTGCAACTTTTCTGTAAGTCTAAAATTATTCTAAAATAAAAGGTTTGTTTTTTTAAAAAACTCACAACAGATACCAGAGTACTTTTCACCCATCATTAGATCTGCCATTTTCACCCCAGCAAAGAGCAAAATGTTTAGTTGCATGTGGAGCTGGCCTGGTTGTGAAAGTCACACAGGATTGTGGAATGGTAAACTGAGGCTCATGCAATGGAAGCATCTACCAAAATTTAACTTGCATGAGTGCTTTGACCCAGCAATCCCCCTTCTAGTAATCTGTATTAGAGATAACTCCTGTGTGGGCAAAGGGACAAAAAAAGGAGCATGCAGGGGTAGCCATGGTGATGTTGCTAGAAACCACCTGTCTATCAGCAAGGAGCCAGATAGCTCAGTGGTGGTCCGCCCACCCACGGCAATGGTATGCAACCATCAAACCAGAATGAGGAAGTTTTATGTACAGATGTGCAGTAATCCCCAAGATACAGCATTGCATGAAAAAAGCCTGAACAGCATGTGTAGCAAGCCACCATTTGTGTATAAGAAGGATGCACGTATTTCCTTTTTAATATGCTTGCAATGTCTCCAAAAGGATACACAAGAAACTGACGACAGGTCCTGGCCAGTTGGCTCAGTGGTAGAACGTCGGCTCGGCATGTGGATGTCCTGGGTTCGATTCCTGGTCAGGGCACACAGGAGAAGCGCCCGTATGCTTCTCTACCCTTCTTCTTCTCCTTCCTCTCTCTCTCTTCCCCTCCCGCAGCCAAGGCTCCATTGGAGCAAAGTTGGCCCAGGCACTGAGGATGGATCCATGGCCTCCACCTCAAGCACTAGAACAGCGGCTCCGGTTGCAACGGAGCAACGGCCCAGATGGGCAGAGCATCGCCCCCTAGTGGGCATGCCAGGTGGATCCAGGTTGGGCGCATGCAGGAGTCTGTCTTTCTGCCTCCCCGCTCCTCACTCCAGAAAAATACAAAAGAAAAGAAAAAGGAAACTGACGACAGCAGGTAAAGGGGTATGCAGTGGGAAGAACACTTCTCACATTTATCCTTTGTTGATCTTTTGATCAACATATTGAACCAGAACATTATTAAACAGTAAAAATTAAATTAAAGTCCTGGCTGTATAGCTCAGTTGATTAGTGTCATCCTGACATACCAAGGTTGCAGGCTCGATCCCGGGTCAGGGCACTTACAAGAATCAACCAATGAATGTATAAATAAGTGAAACAACAAGTTGATATTCCTCTCTTTCTGTCTCGCTTTTCCTCTCTCTCTAAAGTTGATTAAAAAAATTACCTATAGTTTAAAAACAGAATAAGTAAAATAAACGCAATCTTTTTTAAATGGGGGAGGGGGGGAGCCTCCTTTGCAAATCCTTATCTGGCAAGCTGGCTTCCCCCGTCCTCCTACCTCTGGGTGAAATGACATCATCACAGCCCTTTGTCCCATGAACTGTCTCATGTCCCTGCCTAGCACCTGGCTCTTGGCCCCTCCCTGAATGTTTGCAGAGTTATTAAAAGTTCTGATCACTTCTATTTGGTAGAAGATGTACATTCTACCATTCCTGTTATATAATTCTCAAATTTGTATTAACTACATCCTATTTGCCAAAATAAAGTTCTCTATGCATTTTGTGCTATTATCCATTTTTCATGTGGGAGCTTTGGAAGGCTGACGGCAGACAAGGGAGTGGGGAGACATGGCTGCTCCCTCGACGGCCCTAAGGAACCCATCTGGAGAGGTCAAGTTAACCAACACGGAGAGATATAAGGAGAGCCAAAACAGAAGCTGAGTCCCAGTTCTAAGGCCGGCCGAGGGTCTGGGGGACAGTGTGCCAGCGCATGCAGAAGCAGGCACACCTGTGTCCTGTGGGGAAGCCGGGAGGGCCGGGGTATGGGAACATACATACACACCACCAAGAGCCTGGCCTGGACAAAGTGGGCACCAGGCTGTACCTTCTGGGGAGGGACCTCACATAGGGTTCTGATTCATTAAGCAGGAGTCCAAGAGCAACTTCAAAATCCCCCAAAAGTATTCAACTCCTGCCAAGGGGAGTTCAGATTCCAAAAATAAGCCTCAAAACCTGGAATACTGGGAGAAACCAACTCCAGAAGAAGCCACCCAACAACTCCCCTATCAGTGTAAACACACATCAAAGGCCCCACAGCCACAGCCAAGGGGGTCCTCCCCCACCACACTAAGTCTAAACACAACAAAAATGCCAGTCTCACAACTTCTGGTGTTGCTTCATTCTGACTGACAGCCTCTTTCAACATCCCTCCCCAGAAAGTATCTTAACCATGTTCTAAAATCAATCCCATATTTGTCTCTGCCTTCTTAAAATGTGCAAAACTAAATAAGAAAATGCTGGTGTCCCAGGCTGCCCATAGTTCAACCTGGGCTGATGGCTGCCCCCACCTCACTTCTCCATCCACCAACACAAAGCTTCGGAAGCCTGGGAAACCAGAACCCTGGGGGTAAGGGCTCAAGCTTAAGTAAGAATTACTTCTTTCCCTGGGTGCCTCCTATGAGTAAGGTAAACAACCGTGGACATCTGATTTAGTAATAACATCTGCGTTACTTGGGAGTCTTATATTTGCTTATTTCCTCAATTTTGGCTCTATTCCAGATGACTGCAGGTATCGTACAATAACTGTCATGTCTTTGAAAACTATGGAAAACAGCAGGGCTTACGAATAAGGGAGGCAGGGTGGTCAGCATTAACCTTGGCGCTCTTTTCAAGACTGTCCCACTTCCCCTGACCCAGCCCACGTGATCCAGCCCTTGATGACATATGCCTTCCTGATGCGTCCTAATTACTTCCTGTCTGCAAGTTAGACTGTATTGTCCAAACGGGACCACGTTATGCCCCTCCAGGGCAAGCGAGGACTCCGTGCCATGTTTCCCTGGATTCCCCACAGGGCTTTGGGAAAGCGACACACAGTCTATCTCCTTGGAAAGCGGCGATTTCGTGCGCGTGTACAACCTATATACCCCACAGATGATGGGCATATTTATAGCGCCCGCTCTTTTGAAGTGTGTATTTCTTCAATGAAGAAAAGGTAAATCTTCCTTACAGAATTCCAAATGACATGGGCAGATATTCTCCCCTCTAGAAGGTGGAGCTTAATCTCCTCTCCAGTTCTTGGGTATGAGCTGGATTTAGGATCTTGTTTTTAAAGAATAATACATGAAAAGAGAAAAAAACTAACTCTACAGTGGAGAAAGCTGACAGACCCCACCTTCAACTAGAGACCAAGGTTAATGTTATTAGCGATGTCCTGCGGCTATCATGTATCCCCTGACGTGTTGTGACATGGCGGGAAGGGCATTCACCTCTGTGGCATTCTTCCACAAACTCGTAACCCCTGTGTAATCATGAGAAAAACATCAGACAAACGCAATTTGAGGAAAATTCCACAAAATCCACTCCTGGTATTCCTGACGAACAGTCACAGAAAAAAAACAAACAAAAAACAGGGCAAGACCAGAGACGGTGACGGAGCAGAGAACACTGGCAGACCAGGGAGTCAGTGCAGCGTGGTTGGTACCCTGGACAGGATCTTGGAACAGAAAAATGGACCTCAGTGGAAAAACTGGTGAACTCCAAATAAGGTCTGGAGTTTGGTTAGCAGTGAGCCACCCCTGTCCATTTCTTAGCTTGACAAATGTACTACTGTGTAAGACGTTGACAACAGGGGGGCTGAAGGGGTATGGGAACCCCTGTATTCACTGCAACTTTCCTGCAAACCTCAGTTTAGACTGTAAAGTGAACCGAGGCAGGCAGGCCTCACCCGAAGGCATTCAGGTTCAGTCTTAAAAAATATAAATAAAAAAGGGTTTTCTTTAAAAAAGAAAAAAAGTATTTTTTAAGCGCATTTTGGTTAAATGCAAAAGAGTAAGTGGAGGTGGGGGTTTCTAATATTGCTAATTGGGGAGGTTTATAAAAAAAAGTGTTGTAGTGATACAATGTTACAGTAATTAAATATATAGAAATATAGAAAAACATGGAAAATATATTAAAATAATTAAAATATACTATTAAAATCAATTAAGGAAATTAAACAAAGTTATGCCTCCTGGACAGGAATTACTATAGCGTGTACAAATATGATAAACAGACTGACTTTTGAGCAGGCCCCAGTGAGTGTGTGTGTGAGGTTATAGAGGTGAGAAGCGGCCTGATGGCAAAACTCTGCAGGTTAACATAAACAAGAACTTCCCTAGGAACACCTTAAAAGTGGCTTGATGTAACATTTCAGTTGATTAACGTGAAAAGGGCTCCCTGAGAGGAACTCCCAAAAAGGTGGTTTGAGGTGATAATCCTGTAAATTGACACCTGTTAGAAGGCGTTGGCCAGAAAAGGTACTAAAGCTGAGGGGCCCCCTGCTGCGGTCGTCGCCCAGACTCCAATGTTGACGTTGATGTGGACTGTCTCCATGCCATGGACTGTCTCCATGCTGCTCTGAGCTCTGACCAAAGCCAGCGGAGAGGAGCACACTGACAGGGCCCCCTTAAACTGTACCCAGGCATGCCAAGATTTGTGTGTGAGTAATAAACTGCCTGTGTGATTCTTACAACTAACTTGTGTGTGGTCGTGTATTTTCTCCGGTGGCAGTTGGTATCGGCACTGATAAGTAGCATCTTCATAGCCCCCTCAAGGGTAGTCTCAGAAGAGGCTGCCAGCCCTGCTGATAAGCAGGAGTGTCCCACTGCACCGGGAAGTCGAACCAGGCACGCCTGATCGAAGTAGAGCTTGAGATCTACTGGGACAAAAAGATATCCCCAAATTTAAGCAAATGATCAGGTGGCCTTAAGATTTAAGGAATCTCCAAATCTCCTACCAGCTGAACACTCATTGAAACTCCACAAATCTGTACCTCCAATCTTAAGATGTAGACTTCAAAACTCTCACAAAGTGGTCTCACCATATGTAGGTAATAAACTTCTAATAATACATCTTTATCCTGTGTATAGAACTGTTTTCTAGATTTAGGTATAGACAGACACACAAAAGAGCAAGACCTTCGGATAAAAGATAAATCAGTGTTTTCATCATCAACTTAATCCTCTATGACCAGTTCTTTTAGAAAGAAAAAAGGAAGATTATTCGATTCCATTAACTGCCTCCTCTCTCCTGCCCCAGAAAAGAAACCGGGAGGCATCCTGGAATACCTGCGTAACAGAAATGACCCCAGGAGACCCCAGGGAAAAAGGGATTTCTTCAGCAAAAGAAGGACACACATGCAAATTGTCAAGTCCCCGGAGAAAATAGCCTGGTTTGTACACAAGGTAGAGGACTAGCTGGGAAAGGCCCAAAAATATCTGGCCTTTTATAGTCTCTGGAGAAAAATGTTCTTTACAATGATTTCAGCATAAGTGAAACCTGATTACAAAAGACCAGCAGTGTTTTTCAACTACTGGTCCGCCAGAAAGTTCCTGCTGGTCCGGGAAAGAGTTAACCACCCCGAGGTTGTAGGAAGTTTATAGACCCAATGATCTTAGTCGAATCATTTATACTCAGGGTGATTTCTGCCTTAGCGGTCCCAAAATTCTCCTATTTTCACTGGTCCCCAAGTATAAAAAGGTTGAAAAACACTGCCCTAAGGAACTCTTTGACTGGTATATTTATTAAATTGAATATTGCTCAAAAGTCTTCAATAGGGGCCAGTGGCTAGCCATCGGTAACATACAAAGACTCTGTAATGCTGCTTTTGTTGTAATGGAATTTAACCCGCACAGGGCTCCAGAAAATGCCCAACATAAAAGGCGCTTCTTAAACTCTTAAGTTAATAAGGAGGAAGAATTGAGACAAAAGAGGAAATTGGAATCTCCAGCCATCTTCAGGAAAGGAAGTGAGAAATTGTACCGCGGTGGTTAGGCTATTTGACCCCCCCCCCCCAACAAATTCAAATTCAGTACATTTCCATAAAAACACAGAAGTTCATAGTGAAATAGTTCAGAGAAATGCTTTCAAATTCCATCTTCTGAATTCAGTCTATTTTTGCAGGGTGATATAGTCCACAAGTCAAAGATAAAGTTACCACAATCTGAATGCCAGATTCCAACATGGTGTACAAATTACAAATTACAGTGAACTGTGGAGTAGAAAATGCTTCTACTGGGCAGCAAGGCTGCTCCCCAGAACCAGAGGGGGCAATTCTCCCTGGATTCTTGATGAAACCACATCCCCAGTTTCCACAGGAATAATGGGTTTTGGTGAAATGGTTTAATGAAGAACATTAACAGGACAGCATCAACAGACTAAGCTGTGTATGTACCCGGATTGCAACTTCATGAAAAAACACGGACCATGACAGAAGAGCAAGCTGCTGAATTAAAAAAAAAAAAAACACAAAAAGAAACATGCTAGCTGGGTCATTCACATAGTGAGATTATACCTCGTTTTCTTCATCTTCCGTGCTTTTCATAATACAGTATTGTTATTTTTTAATGTAACTTTAAAAAATAGTGCATTATCTGTGAATAACCTCCCTGGACTCAAGGTTCAGGCAAGTCAATGCTAACTTCTTAAATTTACCCCAGAGCAGTGGTTCTTAACCTGGGTTCTATCGAACCTTAGGGATTCGATGAGTAGGTCTCAGGGGTTCAGAGAAGCCTCTGCCGCGGAGGCCAGAATAAAGTAATACCGTCATTTGTTGTGAGTTCATGCACTTTGTTGGTTTTGTTCTTTGAGCAAGGTGATGTTCATGCACGGCTCATTTTGTGCACCAGTAAAAAAAAACATATACCTATGTCTTGAATTTGGAAAAACAATCATATTTTCTTTATCACTAAAGAAGGGTTCGGTGAACGCGCATATGAAACTGGTGGGTTCGGTACCTCAAAAAAGGTTAAGAACCACTGCCCCAGAGATACTGTCAATTCTTCTTTTTTCTTTCTTCTTTTAATTAAATGAGAGGTAGGAGGCAGGGACAGACTCCTGCATGGGCTGTGGCCCGGATCCCCTAGGGGGTGATGCTCTACCTATCTGGAGTCTCTGCTCCATTGCCAGGCAACTGAGGTATAGGCCATGGAGCCATCCTCAGCCCCCAGGGTCAAATTACTCAACCATAGAGCCATGGTTGCAAGAGGGAAAGAGAGGGGTGGGGGAGAAAGAGAGAGAAGGAGAAGGGGTAGAGAAGCAGATGGTCACCTCTCCTGTGTGCCCTGACCAGGAATCAAACCGGGACATCCACACTCTGGGCTGGCTTTACCGCTGAGCCAACCAGCCAGGGCCAATACTGTCCATTCTAATTTGGGTGAAGTAGCTGAAATTCTCCATCACTATATTCTCTAAGTTAACACCAAGAAAGAAGAAAGTGATAAAGAAAAGAATGCCTCAGGCTTTCAGGATCCTGGTGAATCAACTTCCTACCTACCTGGAGATGAACAGGAAATGATTACAGACACCCTTGATCCTGTCTGTCCACACCTCAAGCCCTAGGAAATTACACTCTTCTTGTAGTGAAATATAGAAGTTGAAGGGACAACTTCATTAGCTACACAAGTGTTACCACAGCTGTCCATAGAGTCAATGCAGATTTAAACAATAAAATGAAATTTTGAGGACTCGGAAAAGTGCCACTTTAAAGTCAAATAACAATTTTACAGTAAGTAAACACCAATCAAGTGCAGAAAAGGTCTGGAGTAGCCTAATGAGCACCAAAGACAGCAGCACAGACTGGTACATGTCTGCCCTAAAGAAAGACAGAGTTAGCCTGACCTGTGGTGGTGCAATGGATAAAGCATCGACCTGAAACGCTGAGGTCGCCGGTTCAAAACCCTGGGCTTGCCTGGTCAAAGCACATATGACAAGCAACTACTATGAGTTGATGCTTTATGCTCTTCCCCCCTTTCTGTCTCTCTCTCCTCTCTCCAAAATCAAGAAATAAAAACTTTAAAAAAAAGAGTTAGCCTGACCAGGCGGTGGCACAATGGATAGATCGTAGGACTGGGACGCAGAGGATCCAGGTTCGAAACCCTGGGGTCGTCAGCTTGAGCGCGGGCTCATCTGGTTTGAGCAAGGCTCACCAGCTTGAGCCCAAGGTTGCTGGCTTGAGCAAGGGGTCTGCTATGGCCCCCCCTCACTTCAAGGCACATATGAGAAAGCAATCAATGAGCAACTAAGGTGCTGCAACGAAGAATTGATGCTCCTCGTCTCTCTCTCTTTCTGTCTGTCTGTACCTATCTTTCCCTCTCCATCTCTGTCACAAGAAAAAAAAAAAGAAAGAGTTAAGGAGGTCTGTCTGATGAGATGGATCACCTCGCCCACACTCACAGGGCTATTTTCAACTGCAGCAAAAGCAAAAACAGAATACAAGTCACAGTACCAAGACTCTAGGACTTACTCATGTAGATCTCCTTTCTTTCACCATCACTGTAACTTTGGGGGGATTCATCTTGGGTGGGGGAATTTTAAGTCCCTGATAGGCACCTACCTATTCTCAGAACTGCACAATACACACTGTTGGTCAGCGGGAATGGTCAACAGCTGCAAAGCATACACTGTTTATGTCCTTGAAAATGAATTGAGGCTGGAAATGCCTTCTGGCTCCTTCCTTCTCAATGGTTCCTTTTACTACTGTCCTCAACCCTGGGCTTGTATGTGCCTCCTCTGAAGTTTTGCTGAGACCCTTCTGCAAATGGAGTAATTCTGCCCACCATGTTCACATGCCCTTCTGCCAAAAGTACTCAGACTTCAGCTTTGCTACTAAACTTCCCCTGGTTACCCTAGCACCAAGCTCATAGCAACCCCCTTCCAGGCATTAGTGAGCACTGGCTCTTTTACCTGTGTGTTTCCACTTTCCACCCATAGCATAAACCCCTCAGGACCAGGAGCCATTTCTTTAGCGTCCTTTCCAGGGCAAGGGTAGCACCTGATTTCCCCACAGCCAGTGCATAAAAGGGACTGAAGGAACAAAGGGGAATTTACTCACCACAAAGAGAAAATTACTTCAGTCTAGTATTTTAGGGATGTAACAAATTGATCCTCTGTCTCAAATCAATCACCAGGTCATTTAATCCACGGAAACATTACAACAAGGATACTTTTTCAAATGTGAATAATAGCATCTATTATTAATGCCTTAACGTAATAGGAAAGAGGGAAGATGGGCCTCTCCCATAGTAGATCTACAATAAGTGTTTCTTAGAGAGTCTGGTGCACATTAGATCCCAAAGCAAGGGCTGGCTGAGAGGAGAGCCAAGTGCAGCATGGGTGTTATTGTACGCCAGGCAGAGCAAATCATCTGCTTTCTGGATTCTGATCCAACTATGATAAAAAAACACTGTGGCAGATTCCAGATACAAGCTCTCTTTACAGGCATCCAAGTTAGTCCTATCTTAAAAGAGCCACCCTGAGGTTGGGCATGGGGTAGTAAATTAAGTGAGCCACACAATGCAAGCCATGGTTTTCCTTAAAAGGGCCCCAGGAGAACTGTAGGACTGACTGCAGGGCTAACCTTCCTTCCATGCAGCCCCTGAACCAGCACCAGACTGGTGGGAGATTCTAGCTTGATGGGTTAGACAGGAAGGTCCTGTGGCTTCCAGGAACTGGATTTCCCAACCAACAATGTACAGTTCAAGAAGGAATGACAACAGCCCCACTATCCCAAAGCACAAAAGCGACCAGAAAACCAGTGAAGGTCCAGCTGGTCTGATCAATGGAATGATGGCCCTTCCAGGATTCACCATTTCCCCAACACTTCCCCTCCCTGACCTTGATCAGGAGCTGCTGGCATAACACCCATCCCACTGCCCAGATGCATAATGACCTGGGAAGCTGAGGGGAGGGGCAATGTCCACCTCTGCCACAGGTTCCCCTGCCTGTGACACTACCATCGATCGCGCACCGGCGGTGGACAGGATCTGGGTTGAGTCCTGTGCTCACAGGGTGCCAATCTTATCCCAGAGGCCGGGCCAAGCCTCCTTTCTCGCTGTGTCCGGGATTTTCACCTCCAGATGCTCCCAGGCCCTCGGGTGTACACATAGGAACCCATTGAGGGCTGTACTGGATCCCGCGAGGATGTCCCGAGACAGGGGCAAAAACGCAGATGCCATGGCCTCTAGAAGCCGAATTTCTGGGACCTACATTCGGAAATTCGTTGGGTTTTGTTGTTTGTTTGGTTTGGTTTGGTTTCTGTATTTCCGGGTGATGATTCTGGAAATCTCAACTTCAAGATCGCAGACCCCAGAGCGAGTCGCGACTTAAAAGCCTCGAGACGTCCTTTCCCGGGAAGGGGCCCCGCGGCCCCGGAGGGGCGCACTTTCTGGTCGGGGCCAGGCGACCCCACCGCGCGCGATCCGCGGACGATCCGTCCACTTGGGGACGCAGGAACGGAACCCAGCCTGTCCCACGACCGAGGCTGTAAGCCGATCCTCGCTGGCCCCGCGAGAAAGTTCTCGGTCGGATCCCTGCGCCCTCCACCGCGTCTCGAACCCAGGGAACCGATGGCTGGGGTCATCGGCCGCCAAAACCAGCGCGATGTCTCGGGTCTCCCGGCCTCGGCTGCTCCCGATCCCGGGGCAGGTGCTCTCGCTGCTAGGACCCAGCTCCCCGCCCGAGCGCGCCCCTCGGCTCCCGACCCCGCCGCCGCCCCCCCCCCACCCCATTTAGAGTCCCTGCTGCCGCCGAGCAGCACTCACCGCAGCCCGCGCCGCCAGTCGAGCCGGGAGGTCTGAGCCGGCAGCACAGGCGGGCCGGCGGGACAGCGGCAGGGGCGGGGGCTGGACCCGCCGGGGCGGAGCGTGCGGCCGGGGCTTCCGGCTTCTCCCCGCCTCCGCGCGCTGCCGGGACGGGTGCCTGGGCACCTTTAGAGCACCGTACTCACTCCAGCCAGGTGTCTCCCCTTTCTGATTCCGCCCCTGCACGTCCATCTTCGCCTCATGCCTTGGACACCCCTGTTCCTCCTGATTTCAGCCCCCATACTCTCCTCCACTCCCTTAGACCCCCCATCTCTGGCATCCCTTCTCCTTCCTCACCCTCAGACACCCAGACCACCAACCTCGAGTCCAAAATCCCGCGCTGAGGGATCCCTGCTCCCTACCCTTCTGAGTATGACCCTTAGCTTCCCGTAACTCAATTCTGTACATTCAGGTGCAGGCAGTCCAAGATACTTTGTGTGCCTTTAGGCAAGTCAGTTTCTCTGGACCTCAGTTTCTTGTGTGTAAAATGGGCATACAGTACCTATCTCATAAAATCTACTGCGAGGCGTGGTCTCTGGTGGGGCAGTGGAAAATGCGTCCATCTGAAAGGCTGAGGTTACTGGTTCAAACTTTGGGCTTGCCTGGTCAAGGCACATACAGGAAGCAACTGATACTTCCTGTTTCTTCTCTATCTCTCCCTCCACCGCTCTAAATAAAAGTCAATAGATAAAATCTAAAATAAAATAAAATCTATTGAGAATTAACTGAGATAATGCAGGCAAAGGTTTTAGCACTGATTGTGTTAAGTAAAATCTATCTGCTATTTTACTACTTTGCATGTTCCAGGTGATCTTTAGGCATTGTCTCACTTAGTAGCTGAAAGCTCTAGAAATCAGTAACTCCTGTTTCAACATCCACTCCCTCTATCTCTAAATGGGTGTTGCCTGCCTATCTGATAAGAGCCCCATCTGTCTGCTCCAGTAACACCAGCAGCCCTGAGCAAGCAGGGACCCCTAGTAACTTATAGGGCATTAATGAGCTGTGCTCAGCTTTAAGAGTATAGAGTCCTGGAGATGGGCTGAACCCTAATGTGGCTGTCCAGAGAAATGTCACTTGGGCAAACAGCTTATGAGCTCTGTCATGGGTGGATTCATAGACCTCCATCCTAGAATTCCTTGGTGGTGGAACCCCCTGCCTTTACACGGAGACCCAAAAACAATGAGACCCAAAGACACACACCTTGACAGGGAAAGTGACTTGTCCAAGTTTCCACAGCAACAGTCCTCTCCATCCCTGTCCAAAGCACTCACTACCTTTCACTATGTCAATGGGCTACCGTCAGTCATGGATCTATTACTCAATCAGGGGAGGAGATTTCAAAGTCCTCCCAAACATGGGGAGTTGCCAGATAGAAGTTATCAGTAAGGTGTTGGGCAGATAAAATATATTATGCTCACTTTGTTAAAGATGGCGCTGCCCACCTGCAAGTTTTAAGAGTAAGCTTTTCCCCACACCCTTGACTGATTGGATGATGTGGGGTCGTGCACTCTCATGAGGAATCCTCCCATTATGCCTCAGATAAGTGACTTTGTATCAGAGACTTCCTTGTTTGTAGATTGGATTAAGGGTTTGGATTTTTACACTATTAAGTGGGACAGACCGGGAACTTGCTCTCTCTTGGTTCCTGATGTTAGTATTAGAGAGGAGAGCAGATTAAGGCCACATGGAGGAGGGGAGAAGCAGCCAAGATGGCGAAGTGCTAAGAAAGAAGCCAGTTTGTGCAGTTTGTGCTTGAGAAGGAGAGGGGAACAGAGTTGGATAAGTCTGGTGAGCTAGAAACCTTTGATTCTAGGAAACTCGGATAAGTCAGTAGCTTTGTGAGCACTAAATGAGTGGGTTTTAGAGCCCAGTGTGTGTTTTTACTTGCCCGCCGGGTGCAAGCTAGAATTAAAGCTGGTGGCTCACCAGTTCTTGGCTCCGTTGTTTCATTACCGACTGTCCGAATCAAATGCGAACCTACATGGGCCAGGCGGCTCTGATGGTGGCCGTGGACACTGGCTTTACATAAGGCCAACCTTTTAATGTTTTAAAACTACAGAGAAAGCTGGCTTGTGCCCAGCCTCGACCACTCTCCATTCTCAAGGTGAGCAAAAAAGACCTGTTGTCTTTACATTAAACCAGAGTATTCTAAACCATGCTAGCAAGACAGAAGCCCTACAGCAAATCTGTCAGAGCAAAATGTTCAAGAAACAGTCCTGTGTGGGTGCTCTCCATTACTCCCTCCCATTCTTTCCTTCTTCCTTTCTACAAAGTGAAAAGCAATTGCACAGCTATAATTCCTTCTGGCTTTTGGTGCTACCACATTCTCATTCAGTTTTCTCCCCCCAACTGCAGGGAGCTGGCTTTGTTTTCTCATCTGCCCTAAATATTTACCATGGCTGCAAACATGGGATTATTTACAGGGAGAGCTGTAAAACTGTAACACCTTTTTTTTTAATCCTTGAAAAACTACAGAGGTTGAATTTCCAACCCAACGCTTCCAAGAAGGGAAGAAAAATAAACTGACCACAGGATTATCTCAATAGATGCAGAAAACGCATCTGACAAAATCCAACAACTTTTCAAGATGAATACACTCAACAAACTAAGAACTGAAGGAAACTTCATTAATCTGATAAAGAGCACCTATGCAAAGCCCATAGTTAACACCATCCTTACTAAGATAAGGAACAAACGAGGATGTCAGCTATCGTCACTTCTTTTCACTATTGTACTAGAAGTTCTAGCCACAGCAATTAAGCAAGAAAAAGAAACAGAAAGCATCCAGATTGGAAAGAAAGAAGTAAAACTATCTCCATTCACAGACACCATGATCTTCTATATAGAAAATCCTAATGAATTCACACACACACACAGACACACGTACACGTACACACACAATTAGTGGTAATAAACAAGTTAAGCAAGATGGAAGAATACTAAATCAACATTCAAAAGTCAGTTGCATTTCCATACACTAGCAACAAAAAATATAAAAAATGAAATTCAGAAAATAATTTTAAAATGTTTAAGATTTGTACACTAAAAACTATAAAACATTGCTAAAATAAAAAAATACCAATAACTTGTTCCTCTAAAAAAAAAATAAAAAGAGCCTGACCAGGCTGTGGCGCAGTGGATAGAGCATTGGACTGGGATGTGGAAGGACCAAGGTTCGAGACCCCGAGTTTGCCAGCTTGAGAGCGGGCCCATCTGGATTGAGCAAAAGCTCGTCAGCTTGGACTCAAGGTCGCTGGCTCCAGCAAGGGGTTGCTCAGTCTGCTGAAGGCCTGCGGTCAGGGCACATGTGAGAAAGCAATCGATGAACAACTAAGGTGTCGCAACGGCAATGAAAAACTAATGATTGATGCTTCTCACCTCTCTCCATTCCTGTCTGTCTGTCCCTATCTATCCCTTTCTGACTCTCTCTCTGTCCCTGTAAAAAATAAAAATATAAAAATTAAAAATAAATAAATAAATAAAAGGAAAAAGACTTTCAATTGATTGAATGAGGCCCAAGTTACCAAAATAATCTCCTTTACTTAAGACCAACTTCTTGTAGAAGTTAACCACATCTACAGTGCACCTTCACAGAAACATCTAGATTAGTGTTTACTTTAATTATTGGGTACGATAGCCTAGCCAAGTTGGCATCATAACCAGACCTGTGCTGGCACACTAGATAAAGCATTGGCCTGGAATGCTGAGGTTGCCAGTTCAAAATTCCAAGCTTGCTCTGTCAAGGCACATACGAAAAGCAACTATGAGTTGATGCTTCTTGCTCACTGCCTCCCTCCTCTCTCTAAAATCAAGAAATAAAATCTTAAAAAAATAAAAACAAAAAACTAACCATCATAGATGGCACTACTCCCTCTAACCAGTGTACAAAAAACTATTTTTGAGATAGAGGCAGAGAGAGAGAGAGACAGGAACACTGAACTGCTTCTGTATGTGTCCTGACTGGGAAATCTAACCAGCAACCTCTGAGAGAGAAGAATGCTATAAGCTTTAGAAGTACATTTTTTTTCTTTTGTATTTTTCCAAAGTGGGGGGATGGGGGTGGGCAGAGAGACAGACTCCTACATGTGCCGGACTGGGATCCACCCAGCATGTCCACCAGGGGGCGAGATGCTTGGCCCATCAGGGGTGTTGCTCTGTTGCAACCAGAGCCATTCTGGCGCCTGAGGTGGAGGCCATGGAGCCGTCCTCAGCACCTGGGGCCAACTTTGGTCCCATGGAGCCTTGGCTGTGGGAGGGGAAGAGAGAGATAGAGAGAAAGGAGAGGGGGAAGGGTGGAGAAGCAGATGGGCACTTCTCCTGTGTGCCCTGGCCGGGAATCAAACCTGGGACTTCCACACACCAGGCCGAGGCTCTATTGCTGAGCCAACCTAGAGGTACTTTTAAAAGGAGAAAGAAAAAGTAAGTTGTTCTGAAAGCTGGTTATTTCTGAATAGTAAAGAAGGTTTGTGTAAACTGCAGAAAGTTTGTGCAGGTTATAGAAGGTTTGTTCAAAAAAAAAACAAAGAAGAAGAGTGAGACTCCAGTATAATTAGAATTTCTGGAGTCTCAAAGTGGGGAATGAGAGAGGAGAAACCAGAAAAATGCAGAAAAGGGGGTCCTGCAATGTCTGGGATCTTATGCTCAAGCCAGTGACCTCAGTGTTTAGGACTGAGGGAGCAAGGGCAGACAGAAAAATAACAAATCACACCTGTGGTCCTTGCTTGTTATCAGTTCCTTGCAATAAACTTGCAGTACCAGCAAGAAGAATGAGTAAGAGTAATGTGATTATCAAGGACAGACCCTCTGGCCTCCTCTCCTACCCCATCCCCCTACCCCAGAGACACAAACATCATGTAGGTCTGCAAACAAGGAAGTCATAGAAATCAGGTATTTGTCATATGAAAGCTAAAGCTGTAAAGGTATATAAAATGTAAGAAATCTAACTTCAGGGAGCTCATATCTTTCTTCGGTGCTATGAACCCCACGGGCTCCGCCGGCTACAAATAAATCTTTCTTCCTCCTTGTCTGGGCATCTTATCCTCCATTTGTGGCTAATTCCTGCTACACCTCTATGCTCTAGGCAACACTCCAAGCAAACTAGCTATCTGGCCAGGGCTTAGTTATTATTTCTTTTCTTTTTTAGAGATGGAGAAGGAAAGGGCGAGAGAGGGGAGGGGGAAGGGAAGCATTTATCTGTTCTCCTTGGTTGTGCATTCATTGCTTGCTTCCCATGTGTGTCCTGATTGGGATCAAACCCACAACCTTGTCATCTCAGAACAATGCTCTTTTATTTCAGGTCGGTGCTTCTATTTATTTTTTAAAATTATTTTTATTTATTTATTTATTTTAGTGAATAGAGACAGAGAGAGACAGAAGGGGGGGAGAAGCAGGAAGCATCAACTCCCATACGTACCTTGACCAGGCAAGCCCAGGGTTTTGAAATGGCAACCTCAGCATTCCAGGTCGATGCTTGATCCACTGCGCCACCACAGGTCAGGCCTCAGGACAATGCTCTTAACTGACTGAGCTAACCAGCCAGGGCGCCAATGTACAAATTTAATGTAATCTCTATAAAAATTCCAACTGCCTTTCTGACAGAATTAGACAAACTGATGCTAAAATTCATAGAGATCATAAGGACTGACCCTGAATAACCAAAACAATCTTAAAAAAAACAAAGTTGCCTTCAACATTGTTTTACATGTCTCAATTTAAAAAGTTACTACAAAGCTACAGTAATCAAATCGTATAATAGTAACATAAAAATAAACAGATAAATCAATGAAATAAAATTAAGAGTCCAGATATAAACCCACATACCCTTTTTTTTTTTTTTTTTTTTTACAGGGGCAGAGAGAAAGAGAGAGAGTCAGAGAGAGGGATAGACATACAGGAATGGAGAGAGATGAGAAGCATCAATCATCAGTTTTTTGTTTTGATACCTTAGTTATTCATTGATTGCTTTCTGACTTGTGCCTTGAAGCCTTCAGCAGACCGAGCAACCCCTTGCTCAAGGCAGCAACCTTAGATTCAAGCTGGTGAGCTTTTGCTCAAACCAGACGAGCCCGCGCTCAAGCTGGCGACCTCAGGGTCTCGAACCTGGGTCTTCCGCATCCCAGTCCGAAGCTCTATCCACTGCGCCACCCCCTGGTCAGGCCTCACATATCCTTTTGACAAGGGTGTCAAGATCATTCCATGGGGAAAGAGTCTTCAAAAAGTGGTGCTAGAAAAACTGGATGTTCACAGGCACAAGAATGAAATTGGAGCCCTACCTCACACCATATACAAAATTTAACCCAAAAGGGAAAACCCATAAAATTCTTAGAAGGAAACAAACGTGTGAATCTTTATGACCTTTGATTAGGTAACAGTTTCTTAAATATGACACCAAAAGTAAGGT
Source organism: Rhynchonycteris naso (assembly GCA_037038555.1). NCBI lineage: Eukaryota > Metazoa > Chordata > Mammalia > Chiroptera > Emballonuridae > Rhynchonycteris > Rhynchonycteris naso. Next base: position 190,139,522 of record CM073000.1, on the reverse strand, counting down.
GCCTAAGACTCAACTACTACAAAAAGAGCCAGAAAGACATGGGCCTGCTGAGTTTTTTCCAGTGGCCAGGGAAAATCTGAACAGCAAGGGAGGTTTACTGAAGCTGGAAGCTACACAAAGTGGGGTTTTGGTCCATCAGGGTTGTTTTGACTTCAGGTACCAGATAGCCCCATGGACAAAGCCAAGGACTATATAAGGTCCTTTTAAAAGTTATGAATCCTCTGAGGGCTGGTGTTCAAACAATCACCTGCTCCAGTGTTTTTTTGGAAACATCTCTGGATTCATCCTTTAAAGAACACCATCTGGTCTCTGAACTTACAACTTCCTCAAAATGACAACTGGCCCTGAAGTTATTCAGTTTTGCTATTTTCTGTCTTGGGTTCCAGCAGCCTTTCCAATATTTGTAAGATTAACCATCTGCTATTGCTCCCTATGTCTTAGGCTTTGGGTGTAATAAAAATATCAATTATTTAAGAAAAAAATATGACACCAAAAGCAGAATCAACAAAAGAAAAAAATAGATAAATTGAACTTCATCAAAATTAAAAACCTTTGTGCGTCTAAGGACACTATTAAGAGTGTGAAAAGACAACCCAAAGAATGAAAAAAAAATCTGAAAATTATATTATTTGATTGCAATCATATAGCGTGATCAATGTATCCAGATTTTATTTATTTTTTAATTGATTTTTTTTTAGAGAAAGGGAGAGAGAGAGAGAAAGAAAGAAGGGAGAAGTGGGAAGCATCAACTTGTAGTAGTTGCTTACTGTATGTGCCTTGACCAGGAAAGCCCAGGGCTTTGAACCGGCCGCCTCAGTATTCCAGGTCGACATTTTATCCACTGCACCACCACAGGTCAGGCTGTATCCAGATTTTATAAAGAACTCTTACAACTCAACAACAAAAAGACAAGCAACCTAACTTTTAAAAAATGGACATTGGGATGATGAAAATATTTTGGAGAAAGGCAAAACTATGGAGACAATAAAAAGATCAGTGGCTGCCAGGGATTGGGGGGATCAGAGACAGGGGAATAGACAGAGCCAAGAGCAATTTTAGGGCAGTGAAAATTCTGATGGTATTTGCCTGAACACATAGAATATATAATATCAACAATGAACCCTAATGAAAACTATAGACTTTGGATGAGAGTGATGTGTCAGTGTCAATGTAGGTTTATCAATTATGACAAATGTACCATTCTGATGGGGATGTTGAACCTAAAACTAGTTTTTTTTTAAATTATCTTTTTAAGAAAAATTTCTGGAGATAGATGGTGGTGATGGTTGCACAGCATTATGAATGTACTTACGCCACTGAACCGTACACTTAAAAATGGTTAAAATACTAAATTTTGTATTATGTATATTTTATCACAAAACAATAAAATTAAGTTAAATTAAAAGTGGACAAAGGACTTGAATAGACATTTCTACAAAAAAGATATACAAATGTCCAAAAAGCACATGAAAACATGCTCAGCATCATGAGTCATCGGGGAACTGCAAATGAAAACCACAATGAGATATTACCTCATCCCTACTGTGGGTGGTCATAAAATAATGTTTTAATGGAAATAACAAGTGTTGAAAAGGATGTGAAAAAATTGAAACCCTCATACATTGCTGATGGGAATATAAAATGGTGCAGTTACTGTTTCACTCTTAGGTATTGAAACAAAAATTTGTACAGGAGCCCTGGCTTCATAGCTTGATTGGTTAGAGTGTAGTCCTGAAGCACAGAGGTTGCCGGTTCAATCCCTGGTCAGGGCACATACCAGACAGATAGATGTTCCTCTTTATCTCTGTCTCTTTCTTTCTCTCTGTCTCTCTCTCTCTCCTTCTACCTTCCTATCTCACTAAAATTAATAAATAGTAAAAAAAAAAATTAATTTTGAACAGGAATATACACAGCAGCATTATTCACAATAGTCAAAAGGTAGAAATAACCCAAATGTCCATCAACTATTAATGGATAAACAAAATGTGGTCTATCCATATGATGGAACATTATGGTCATAAAAAGGAAGGAAGTACTGATATATGTTACAATGTGGATAACCTTGAAAACATTATGCTAAGTGAAAGAAGCCAGACACACAAAAGGTCACATATTCTATGATTCCATCTACATAAGATTTTCAGAATAAGCACCTCCATAGAGACTGACCAGTGGTTGCCAGGGGCTGGAGTGACTGGGGGTGGGGGTGACTGCTAATGGGTGTGGAGTAGCTTTTTGAGGATGCTAAAACTGTTCTGGAAGTTGATAGCACCGGTGGTTGCATACTATTTTGAATGTTCTAAATGCCACTGAGCTGTAGAATTTAAAATGGTTAAAATTCTAAATTGTATATTATGTGAATTTTATCTCAATTTTTAAAAAAACTGGGTGGGCATCTCGTGCATGCCCTGTTAGGACACAGCAGGAGGGGTACACACAGTTTTACGGGGTATCTGTGACTGTTTCCTCTTCCCACTGTAGATTATGCAGCTGTGTTCTAACCCAAAAGGGCCCAGAACAAGATCCGGGAAGTAGACACACATATGCCAATAGCCCTGGAACCCCAAGGGACAGACAGAAAGGGAGAGATGTCCCCTGGGTGAGACTTCCTTATTCTGTTTTAAAAACATGACAGCAGCCAGAGGAGAAAAACGGGTTTACCTAAAAAAAAATACTGAATATGATACATTTTTGTTTAAAAGAAACACACACACACGCACACACACACACACCTGGAAAAAAGTCTTCGTACTTTTTCAAGGATAAGGAACACTGAAAATGGTTGTCGCTAAGTGATGAAAGTAGAAATTTTTTTCTTCTTTTGCTACTTTCCATATTCTAACATTTCAAGAACAAACACAAATTGCTTTAAAACAACAACAAAACCCCCTAATTTTCAAAAAAGGAACTCAGTCACCAAAAAACAGCCTCCGCCCGATTTGGCTCTGTTATTCACAACAACAAATTCTGGTAACTAATGTTTCCATAACACCTTTCCATTTCCAAAACACGTCTCCCACCCACGTCACACACACCATGCTCACCAAGGCCGTGGGCAGCAGAGAGTCTGACTGCAGAGGTGGACACAGGCCAAGGGGATAGAGCAGTGGTTCTTAACCTTTTCTGAGGTACCGAACCCACCAGTTTCATATGTGCATTCACCGAACCCTTCTTTAGTGATAAATAAAATATGGTTTTTTTTCCAAATTCAAGACATAGGTATATGTTTTTTTACTGGTGCACAAAATGAGCCGTGCATGAACATCACCTTGCTCAAAGAACAAAACCAACAAAGTTCATGAACTCACAACAAATTACGGTATTACTTTATTCTGGCCTCCGCGGCAGAGGCTTCTCCGAACCCCTGAGACCGACTCAATAGAACCCAGGTTAAGAACCACTGGGATAGAGGCTTGCCCAGGGTCGCACCCCTACCCTGTGCCCTGAGCCCAGCTCACTGTCTTGGCTGGGGCCAGGGCCCTGGATGCTGAGGGGCAGAGAGGGACCTAGGGGGAGTTGCCAGATGTAGCAAATAAAAACACAAACCTCCCAGTTACATTTGAGTTTCGGATAAATAGCAAGCGATTGTTTAGCACCAGTATGTCCCAAATACTGCAGACCTGTAATGCATGCCCAATAGCACACGGGACCTCTGAGACTAAAGAGAAATCACTCATTGTTTGTCTAAAACTTAACGTTTAATTGGGTGTTCTCTATTCTATCTAAAAATGTCACCTGCCTGGTATGCTTCCGGCCAGGGCAGGAGTCCCAAATCAGACCCTGTGGGCGATGGCACTTGCAGCCAGTGCCCAGGTAGAGGGCCAGGTGAGATTCCTGCAGCCCATAATTAACTACCTGGTCAGCCTTTATCATGGAGGGAGGGAGACTAACCTGGAACTGACTACACCTCTGTCTTTACCAGGCCCACTGAGTAGAAGGTGGGGCCCTTTCTGGCCTACCCAGAGTGAGGACCTGGTTACCTGCTTTGGGTACACCATAAACAACAGAGGAAAATGTGACCTCGGGATAAGAGGCCTGACCCCAATAACAACATCCAGATGTCATGCTGCGTGCCTCAGTTTCTACTTAACCTGACACACCAGCCACAGCAATCAGCAAGGGACACAGAATGAACGCCCAGTACAGACTGACGATGACAGATAGTGATGGGAGACACTAGCTGGATGTTGAACCCTAAACAAAGCGCTTTTACATTCATTACCTCAACCCTCCTATTTTACACCTGAGGAGACTGAGGCCCGGCGAGGTTAAGTAACAAGCCCCGAGTCACACAGCAAGAAGGTGGCTAAAGATGGAATTTAAACCTGGTCCGGCTGACTCCTGAGGCTGTTCGTTGCTTCAGTTGATCTATCCTGGGTGCCAAGGACTGTTCCAGGGACAAGGGCCAAGGTAATAAAGTAAAGGGCAAGGTCCTGGCTCCCCTGGAGCCTGTGTTATAATTGGGGGAAGGGGAGGTCGATCATAAGTTCACAGTAAGTGAGTACGCCTCCCTGTAGCCACGGGGGGAGGGGGGTGCGTGCCTTCGTGGCACAGAAGAACTTCATTCTCTGAGATCCATGCCACAGCCCTGGGCGGGGAAGGGAGGCGGTGCGAGTGGAGCACACACCCCAGAATCATATTTACTTTACAAGCAGTCCCATGGTGCACTAGGCACCGGTCTCACTTTACAGATGTAGCTATTGGGGCCCAGAGAGGTTAAGCAAGTTGCCGAAGTTTACACAGCTAGCCATGGTAGCAGTGACATTTGAACCTAGGCTTCCTGGCTCTGAGTCTATGTTTAGTCACCATGCCGTAGAGCTTAAAGCCTTCTAGATCACGGGGACCCATGTCAATCAGGCTGTTGGACCTCAGAGCCTTTCCCTTCAGTGAAGCCTCTACAGAGCCCCAACCCACAAAACAGAAGTAAGCAGTTCTGTGTGAGTTGAAGCAAGCCTCAGTCTGAAAGGAAAGAGTCCACTGACTTCTTCCAGCCCAGCCCAGGTCTCCACGCAGATTCCTCCCCTTGTTCAGGGCACCCGCAGAGACCCTCTATCCCTTGCACCATTGTGTCTCCAGGTGCCCCAGACACAGGTGCCTCCTCCCCAGCAGGCTTTTAAAGGGACTTCCTCGTTTGGGGTTTTCTCCTGGATGCACCACTGCTGGGCTGTTTCTGTGTTTCCTGGAATTTGAACGTGAACACCAGTGTTTGTCCATCAGTCCTAGGTTGCCTGGCACCAGCAGCTGAATGGACTTGGTTCCAGGTCAGGTTCTCTTCCATCCAGAAAGAGAAGTGCTGGCCGGAGGCTGTTCATATGGGTCTAGGAAGCTGGGAATTGCCCAACATCCAGAGGATCTCACCAGGACTTGGGGCTTGGCGGGGACAGCCAGGCCCCTTCAGTTTGAGAAAAATGGTCAGAGCATTGGTAATGACTTTGAGTTTGGCATGAGGCCTAAACCCAAGGCACCTTCTTGGCTCCTTCCTGGTGGCAGGAACACGGCCAAGCCCTTCTGCCAGACTCCCCCATTCTCTCAGCTGTCCTGCCATCTCCCCGTGGAGTCACGAGAGTGAGATGAACTCCTGGAGGGAAGCAACATGGCACCAAACCTGGCTGGCACATAGTAAGACTTCAGTCTTTCGTAGTTATTATTACTGTTGTTTCGCTGTTGCTTTTAAGTCCCCCTTCCACCAAAAAACAAAAGCCTGCAAGATCTATGAACATGCCCCATGTGTTTCTGGAATCAGTTTTAATCTGCTAGCAGAAGCCACAGCCCCCTGATTTTAAAAAAATGGTCCCACCCAAACAAATGTACTCATGACACAAACCCCCAACAACCCCCAACCTGAGGTCCTGACTCAGTTTTCTCACCATCTAGAGAGGCATCAGGACCCTCCCTAAGACCCCCAGAGCCCTATATGACCCAAGCCCCATTTTTTCTCTGCCTTTATCTCCAAACACCCTTGACCTTGCTCACTCTGCTTCAGTTATGCAGGCCTCCCTGCTGTTTTGGCACAGTCCTGCCTCAGAGCCTTTGCACTGGCTATTTCTCCTGCCTGGATCACTGACACCCCAGGTATCTACATGGCTTGCTCAGTGGTAGAGCATTGGCCCAGCTGTGGTTGCCCCGGGTTCAATTCCTGGTCAGGGAACAGAGGAGAAACGCCCATCTGCTTCTCCTACCTCCCTCTCTTCCCCTTCCTGTCCCACAGCCATTGCTAGATCTGTTCAAGTACATTGGCCCAGGAGTTGAGGATGGCTCCATGAAGCCTCCTTCTCAGGCACTAAAAATAGCTCAGTTGTGTGCTCAGCCCCAGATGGGGTTGCCCGGGGGAGCCCAGTCAGGGCACATGTGGGAAGTCTGTCTCTCTATCTCCCCTCCTCTCCCTTGGAAAAGAAGAAAAAAAAAAGACTGCTTAAATGTGGCCTTCTCAACCAGACCCACACTGACCACCCTGCCCGAAATTACAGCTCCTCCCTCACCCTCTCGTCACCTCCCCCCCTCTTCTGCACCACTTCCACCTTCTAATGAGCACATTATGTTTATTACTCCATGTCTGTCTCCCAGCTAGACTGTCAGCTCTGGGAGGACAGGGATCGCTGTGTGCTGCTCTCGGATGTGTTCCAGATGCCCAGCACAAGCCTGGCAAATGAAGAGAGAGAAGGCCATGTGCAGGGAACGTGGAGAATACTTACACCCACACACACTTCACCCCCTTTCTGCATCCTGCTCCCAGCACAGGAAGCCCTGAGGCCCCAACCTGGGAGCATCCTCAAGAGGCCTTGTTATTCTGACAGTTTCCACAAAAAGGTAAATTAGACTGCTTCCCCTTCCATCTACCTACCTTTCTGAGATGAGGTTATCTCCCCCTCTCCCGCCCCCCAGACACCGCCCCTCCATACACACACACACACACACACACACACACACACACACACACACACACACACTTTCTTGGGGCCACTGAAATGAGACATGAAATGTGGAAGAACACATGGGAAACTGCTGGGAAAAGGGCCTCTAAGATTGGTTCTCTCTCCTTGGCTAGACAGTTAGGATTAAATGCTCATTACTAGGTCTCCACCTTCTGAACCAAGAGTATGCTTTTTCTAAAACCATAATTTTTTTTAAATTGTAATTTTTTTTTAGGTGAGAGGAAAGGAGATAGTGAGGCAGACTCCCACATGCGTCCCAACTGGGATTCACCAGCAACCCTATCTGGGGCCAATGCTCGAGCACTGGTCTATTTTTAGCACCTGAGGCTGATGTGCTCCAACAGAGCTATCCTCAGCACCTGGGGCCACACTAGAACTAATGGAGCCACTGGCTGCGGGAGGGGAAAAGTGAGAGAAGGGAGAGAGGAAGGGGTAGGAGAAGCAGGTGGTTGCTTCTCCTGTGTACCCTGACCGGGAATTGAGCACAGGAAGTCCATATGCTGAGCCAATGCTCTACCACTGAGCCATCAGCCAGGGCCAAATTGTAATTGTTTGCTACATGCCAAATATAGTGGTATCATTTTTTTCTTAAATGTTTGTTTTTATTGATTTTAGAGAGAAAGGAAGGGGAGAGACAGACAGACAGATACAGATACAGATACAGATACAGATACAGATACAGATACAGGAACATCAATTTGTTACTGTATGTGCCCTGACCAGCAACCTCTGCTTCGGGACAATGCTCTGACCAAGAAGCTATCTGGCCAGGGCAGTAGTATCATTCTTAATAATGACAATAGTAATAATAAATGCCTAGCCAAGCATCAATCTAGTGTGTTCATTAAGACATTTAATCCTCACAAGAACCCTAGGAGGTAGACGCGGCTTTTCTCCCCATTTACAAATGAGGAAACAGACACAGGGAAGCGTCTTGCCCAGGTCACATAGCTAGTTAGTGTGGAGCCAGGGGCAGAATCCAAACAGGCTCTTTCTAAAAGTTTGTATGTTTACCCATCATCCTATCATTTTTGCCTAGGAATTATAATCCTTATTTTATAAATGATGAAGAGACTGAGCCCAAGGTTTTGCCACTGAGTCAGCAGTAAGATTTGAACCTAAGACAGGACTGCAGCTAAAGGGCCCGTTCTAATTCACTGCAGCTGTGGGTCCTGTTCAAACGTGTGTGTGTGTGTGTGTGTGTGTGTGTGTGTGTGTGTGTGCACGTGGCATCAGTTCTTACTACCTGGGAGCTTCCTGGCCATGCCGGCAGTACAAAAGCCCTAAGGACTCTGAACAGAAGGGCCAGGGGGTGGGAAAGCTTTGGAATGGCGTTGAGGAGGGAGGGTTCCCTCCTCCAATGCCCTCGAGTGACAAAAGAGGAAGCTGAGGAGGAGAAAGGAGAAGTGAACTGGGGACTGACTCATTTCTAAAACACATGGTTATTTCCCAGCATCCTCAGCAGGTTGCAAAACCAAACAGAAATGAAGTCCTGTTTGGTCATCAGCTGTAGGGTGCACTGCAGAGGGCAAAGAGTCCTTCTACACCCCCAGAAGCGCACCTCGATGACCCCTTCCCTAGGCCATTCCCAGTAGCAATCAAGGTGTTTGAGAGGTGCTTCCTTCACTAATTGGCTGTCCATGTACCTGTGCGTGAATGGGAGATCCCCCAGAACCTTGATGGTGACAGCCCAAAGTGGGTTCAATACAAATAGCTATTGAGAAGCTGACTAATATATCACGAAAAACCACTCGGTAAGTTCCTCTGTTGCTTAAGGACAAAGAAATAGCCCTGCGTATACATTTATGGAAAGCAGGCTCTGAAATCCTCAAGGGCAAAAAAGATTGAGAAGTACAAATTGCCACTTATAAAAACAGTCACAGAGATGTAAACACAGCATAGAGAATATAGTCAACAACGCTGTAATAACTACGCATGGTGTTAAGGGGTACTAGCCTTATTGGACTGATCACTTCGTTAAGTTATTTAAATGTCTAATCACTATGTTGTACACCTGAAACTAATATAATGTATGTCAACGATAATTGAAAAATAATTTTTTTTTAGAAAAGTAGTAGCGAGCAATCAACGTTGTGTGTTAACACCTACAGCAACTGTTTCAACAACAGTCGCTCGCACCAAGCTGTGGGACATGAAACCATCTGACTGGGTTATGACCAGCCACCTTTTTTTTTTGACTGGAATGAAATGGAAAAGAAAGAAAGAAAGAAAGAAAGAAAGAAAGAAAGAAAGAAAGAAAGAAAGAAAGAAAGAAAGAAGGGAGAGAGAAAGGAAGGAAGGAAGGAGGGAGGGAGGGAGGGAGGGAGGGAGGGAGGGAGGGAGGGAGGGAGGGAGGGAGGAGAAAAGAAAGGCTTGATATGGAAAATATCTAAAAGAAAGAAAGGACCCGAACAGACCAGGGAGGCTCTCTCTGAAGAAGAGGAAGCTGGAGCTTTATTTTACTATTTGGGGTTTTCTTTTAAACAATGAGCATGTATTGCTTTTGCCATAAAATAAAGACCTTTTTAAACCTTTTAGAAAAAATAAACACCCCTGCCTCAGTCTCCAGGAGAGGGCTGTGCTGCATGAGCTGTCAACAAGTTTTTGATGTGAAAAAGACCAAATCCTGGCCCTGAGGGGCTCTGCTTCCCAGGGGGCGTCCAGGGCCTCCCTGGTTTCTTTCTGCGCCTCCTTCCCTCCCCCTCCAGAAAGCCACAGGGTCGCCCAGAAAGGAAATACGCCTTATGATGTCAGTCTTCGTTTTGGAAAATGGAACAGATGCCCTGGGTTTCAGCGTTGGATTGGCGGGCAGGGCCCCGGGGATGCGGCTGCCCACTGGGAAGCGGGACTAGGACCCCCCTCACCACACAGAGCCGGTTTTCCTGCCACTTTGAGCCATGTGACATGTGACAGTACCATAGACCCTCAGGAAAGTCAATAGGTATTGTGTTTCCAGCTTAGCATTACGTCCTACTTTCCATGTCGATAAAGATTCTCCTAACTCCTTTTCATAAAAACTTACTTAAGACCCCACCAGGCAGTTACAACATACCTGTCGTTCTCTCGGTGATCTGCTACAAATGTCAGCTGCAGTAGATAAAATTCTTTTTCTTTTTTTTTTTACGAATAGTTCCTTCAGGCAAATTCCCAGAAGTGTGATCTCTGGAAAGGGAAGTGTCCACCTCTGGCCCTGGGAACGCTCAGCCAAAACTGCTTTTGGAAAGGGCAGGGACCCACGTCTTTTTACGGAACTGCCAGCTGCTGATGAAGTCACCACCACCTCCATCAAGGGACTGAACACGAACTCCACGACCTGGGCGCCCCACCCGTGTCAGGAAGCGGGAGGAGCAATACAGGAAAGAGACCGTGTCTGCTACAACCACATAGGGCCGGGAACCCAGAGAGCAGACTCAGGCCTGAGGGCCCTGCAGGACAGCGAGGACACTCTTCCTCTCCTGCCACCCGGAAAGCTGGAAGCCAGGCCCGCGAAGCTGGGCAGGGAGGGCGGCATTTTTTTCTGAAGTATGCACCGTAGCCTTCAACAGTGGGCTGTGACCATGAAGGATGTGCCGAGCTGGGTGCCGAAGTCCACTCAGGCTGCTCTAACAGAACAGGACAGAATGGGGAGCTTGTAACCAACTGACATTCGTGTCTCAAAGTTCTGGAGGCTGAGAAATCCAAGATCAAGGCACTGGCAGATTTGGTATCTGGTGAAGAGCCACTTTCTGGTTCATAGATGGACGTCTTCTCACTGTGTCCTCACAGGATATAAGCTCTGTGAGATCTCTTTTATAAGGGCACTGATCCCATTCATGAGAGCACCATTTGCATGATCTAATCACCTCCCAAAGGTCCCCCCGCTTCTAATGCCATCATATTGGGGATTAGGTTTCAACAAACAAATTTGGAGTGGGAGGATGCAAACACAGCACTGGGCATATGTTGAGCAGAAAGGACAGGGCCACTGTTTGTACAGAGGAGATGATGGACTTTGGGGACACAGCTCAGTATCGGCTCTATCTTCAGGGGCCCCCAAGTACCTCCACAAGACCTAGGGTTCCTCATATCTGATCTGAAAAGCTGCTGTTTCCTGCTTCCAGACAACACTCCTGTTTTTTTCTCTCTCTCTTTTTCTTTCTTTTCTCTCTCTCTTTCTTTCTTCTTTCTATCTTCTCTCTCTCTCTCTCTTTTTATCTTTTTAGAGAGAGAGAGATAGAGGAAGGGAGAGATATAAGAAGCATCACCCATAGTGGAAGAACTTCAGTTGTTCATTGATTGCTTCTCATATGTGCCTTGACAGAGGGACTTCAGCTGAGCCGGTGACACCTTGCTCAAACCAGTGACCTTGGGCTCAAGCCAGCAACCTTGGATTTCAAGTCAGCGAACTTTGGACTCAAGCCAGCAACCTTGGGCTTCAAGTCAGTGACCTTTGGGCTCAAGCCAGTGAACACAGGATCATGTTTATGGCCCCGCGGTCAAGCCAGCAGACTGGCACTCAAGTTTGTGAGCCTGTGCTTAAGCTGGATGAGCCCTCACTCAAGCAAGTGACCCTGCACTTAAACTGGATAAGCCCACTCTCAAGCCAGTGACCTCGGGGTTTTGAACCTAGGACCTCAGCATCCCAGGTCAATGCTGTAGCCACTGCGCCACCACTGGTAAGGCAAGACTCCCATTTCTTTGAGGTTTGGCACATGCTTTCCCTGGGTCCCTCAACAGCGTGTGTCCCCCTTTCCAGACGTATCTCTACAATCCAGACCAGGGCAGGAGGAGACTGGAAGGAGAGAGCAAGAGTATGGGTGACAAAGAAAGAAGGAAGAGAAGGAGAGAGGAAGGAAAGAGGAGGAATTGCAGTGAAGCAGGAGTGGAATGCGAAGGGAGGGACTGAGAGAACAAAAGAAGAAAGGGCCCCTAGTCCACACGCTCTGAGCAATTCACCACATTATTCTGGTATCCTCACGACAAGCAAGACCGGAGCCGCCATTCCTGCTGAAAATCTGTCAGTGACCATCCACTTAGAATCAAGACATGGAATGCCACAGCCTTCCTCTTCCGCCTTTGGGTCCCCATTCTTTCCTTAGAGCATCACTCGTGCAGAGTGTATAGTTATCCATTTAGTTAAAGAGATCGCTTTTGTGTTAAACTCAACATGGACTATTACAAACACCTTGAACACCATCTACATGTAGTCCATCTAATACCACCTAAGGCCCCATCCCGCCTTCCACCACTGGATTTTTTTTAATAAACTCTTTTTGGGGACTGCATTATGTTGGAGGAAATCCCTGTCATCACATCATTTTGTCTGTAAATACTTCAGTTTGAGTCTCTAAGATGAGAATTCTTTTAAAAAATGTAATCACAAGCCCTGGCCAGTTAGCTCAGTTGGTTAGAGCATCATCCTGAAACACTAATATTGTGGACTCGGTCCTCGGTCAGAGCATTTGTGGGAAGCAACCAGGGAATGCACAGCTAAGTGGAACAATAAATAAATGCTTCTCTCTCTCTCTCTCTTCTCCTTCCTCTTTCTCTTCTTTTTCTCTCTGTCTCTCTAAAACCAATCAATAAAAAAATATAGCCCGATCTGTGGTGGCACACTGGATAAGGCATTAACTTGCAATGCTGAGGTCGCCAGTTCAAAGCCATGGACTTGCCCAGTCAAGGCACATATGGGAAGCCACTATGAGTTGATGCTTCCTGCTCCTCTCCTGCCCCCGCCTTACTCTCTCTCTTCTCTCTCTAAAATCAATAATCAAAATTTTTATAAATAAAAGCTATGACATCCCCAAAATGAACAACTGCTGAATTTCATCCGTGTCATCCTGCCTGGGTTTATATTTCCCTGACAGTCTCACAAACATTTTTAAAAGAATCCAGGACCCTGTTCACTGTGTGTCCAGCACCTGGCAATCAGCTCATTTGACAAATAGTAGGGAAACAGAAAAAATATATACTATACTTCTTATATTAGTCTGACTAGCCATAGAACAGAATTAAAATACGAATATACTAATAAAATAAGCTTATAAAAGAATCTATATAAAGCCACCCATGTTAGTCTTAGTAAATATTAAATCCTGCTTGTTCCTCTAACTGTAACTAAGATTTAACATTATTAATCTAGTAATCAAATGTATGTATTCTGTAACAAATCAAAATTCTATAACCAATCGTATGCTTTTACTTTGGCTGAGTTCTCATTATAGTTCAATGTTCTGTTCCCCCTCTGGAGTAAGAAACGTTAACACTGGTGATGAATCACAGACATCCGCTGACGCACATCAAGAGTTAACACCAGAGTGAGAAGAATGAAACTTCAGCCCCCTACCCTCCCTCCTACCACACCGAGGCTTACAGATTCCAATCTCTGACAAGGTCAAGAGGACAAGCTGACCACGAGGATGTGGAGACACCAGTTTCAGAGAAACTGTGACTCTAGTTTATGAGTTACTTGCTAACTTCAGTTCCAGTTACAAGGCCAAGAGGATCACAGAAGTCCAGCTAGCCATGAAGATAAGAACCTCCGTTCCTCAAATGAAATTGCATGTCTACCCTCCCTATAGAAGTTCTGCCCCTCTCAAATCCCCCTAATCTGCGATATAATCTAGCCAACGTTTCTGAACTGCTAATAAGGGTTTTCGAGGACAGGAGTCCCCCTATCTTCTCAGGCTGCATGCTCTCGAATAAAACCACTTTCCTTTGCACCAGCACTTACATCTCATGAATATTGGCTTTGGTTGCAGCGGGCAGCTGAACCTGTGCTGGGTAACAGTAGGTACTCCATAAATACATGCTTGTTGAACAGATAAGGATAAAGAATGATTGGTTTAAAAAACCAAGCTGCCCTGGCTGGTGGCGCAGTGGATAGGGTGCTTCCCTGAAGTGCCAAAGTCTCTGGTTCAAGCCCAGAATCACCAGCTCAATCACAGGGTTGTCAGTTTGCGTCTGGAGTCTCTGGCTCAATTGTTGGGTTGCTGATTCCCAGGTTGCCAGCTCAACTCCAAGGTCACTGGTTCAAGTCCTGGTCAGGGAACATATGAGAAGAAATCAATGGCACAACTAAGTGGAACAATGAGTTGATGCTTCTCTCTCTCTCTCTCTCAAAAGAAAACAGTTCACATTTTCAGAGTACTTCTCAAGCAGGATATCCTGGACGTTCTCATTTCATCCTAATGGCCATGCCAAGAGATAACACCTTTTATTGTCCCTTTTTGAGGAGGTGAAGCGACTTGCCCAAGCCCATTCAGCAAGGAAGTGACTCCTGTGGAAACTAGCTCACTGCGCCAGGTGCTACACTCCACCTGTCAGTGGCACAATCTATCTGCAGGTGAAGAAACAGACACACACACCACCAGGCTGTGCCGGGTCAGGCTCACCCACTTCCACCCATACCCTAGCAGTGTGAAGACTGACAGGTATGTGGCACAGTTTCCAGGGTTGGGGGTTAGCCCCCTCCCTACCAACACCCACATGAGCATCCTCGGCCTCCAGATAGAGGAATTCCTGACCTCCTTTCCCTCCTCCCAGAAGATTTCTTCCTCTGGGCGCCAGAGGGAAGAGCCAAGGCAGCTCAGGCCTCCCTGTCCTCGTTAAGCCATACAGTAAATATTTATTAACTATCATTAGATGCCAGCCACTGGGGCAGGCCAGGGAGAACAAATAGTAGCCAAGACCAAGGTTGAGTGCAGTGGAGATACAGGCCTTAAGTGAGAACCATCGGATGCATTTATAATAGTCAGTGGGAAAAGGGCAAAAGGGAAAGATATAGAGGTGCATCTGGGTGGGGTGATCAGGAAAGGCTTCCTGGAGGGGGTGAGATCAAGGTTGAGGAATATAAACTCCTAAGGCTAATGGCTGAGTCCTCTTATTTATTTTGAACTATTCTAATTAAAATAAATTACTGTTAAAACAATAATTACAGCCCTGGCAGGGTAGCTCAGTTGGTTAGAGTGTCATCCCAGTACTCCAAGGTTGCAGATTTGATCCTTGGTCAGGGCACATATAAGTATCAACAAATGAATGCATGAATAAGTGGACAAGAAATCAATGTTCCACCCTTCCTCTCCTCTCCTCCTTTTCCTCTCTCTCTCAAATCAATACATAAATTTAAAAAATAATAATAATTACAAGCAATAATCACAATGGCTAACAATTATTGTATTCTTTTATTTTGTTTTGCTTTTTTGCATACGGCATATCCTTTCATTATTACAATAATCCAAAGAGACTGTTATAAAGCCCACTTTATAGATGAGGGAACTGAGACTCAGAAAGGTGAAATACTTTAGCAGTTACAGAATTCGGTAGGTAGTGAAGCTGGGATTTGAACCCAGGCCAGCCAGATTGCAGGATGCAGTCTGATTATGGCCTTTCTTTTCTGTTAAGAGGACCTGCCATCTGGGCTTCATGGCATCATTCAAGGTCATCTACTTTCTCCCCCCTTGGACCATAGGTCCAACACAAGGGGCTAGGGATGTGACTGGCCTTCAGAGCTACACACCCTGCATAAACAATGCTCAGAGCCCAGCTGCTGGCCTGCATGGGCTCTGCACTTGGAAGGACCTGAGTTCAACAATGGCTCTGAGGCTATGTGAGCAGCAGCAAGCTCTGAAACCTCACTGAGTTGCTGCCTCGATCCCTGAAAAGTGGGGATGACAATGGCGCCAACGTTCTGAGGCGTTCCAGGCACAAGGAACAGCAAGGACAAGGATTTGGGAACCCACGGTACATATTTGGGGGACCGAATAGCAGTGTCCCTAGGACATACAGCATGGGGCTGGGGAAGCCGAAGATAAAGTCAGAGAACTTTATGTCAAGTGGTTTATTGAGCACTTACTAGGTATAATGCCTAAAGACAGAGAGGCCCAAGCTTGGGGATGTTTGTCCATTTTGTTCATTGCTATATCCCCCCAGGGTTCCAAACATCAGCTGGCAAACAGTAAGCCTCCATTGATTAAGATATGAATGAATGAATGAGTCAATCAAGAAGTGAATGAATGACTAAGTGAATGAATGAATGAATGAATGGGTGTATGGATCAATGAGTGAGTGGTGAATCTGCACTCTGACAGCATTCTTAGTGGAATAGGGAGAAAGGGAACTGCATACAAAGAAACTATCATTCCCTAGGGGCTAGTAAATACAATAAGGCTTTTTAAAGGGGCTGATGCTCAAGTTCAGCCTTAATATATGAGCAAAGCAGATAGGGAGGGAGAGCGTCCCAGGCAGAGGGCACTGCATAGGCAAAGGCCTGGCAGGTTGACAATTTTCTGGAGTTTGGAATTACAGAGGCAGAGAATGGAGGTGGGTGCAGAGAAGAAAGGTCTGTGGTAAGTCAGGGATGGGCCCAAAGGGTCTAGGATAAAGTATTAGAATGCTGCCTTTATATAATAAAGATTCAGAGAACATTTTGTGCAGAAACATAGCAGTGTCAAATCCAACCACTTCTGGCTGCAGGATGTCCCCCAGCCAAAAATCTTCCCCCTTTCACTTCCTTCCAGAACAGTCCTGGATCCCAGACACATTTCCCTTACCCCAAAGACTGAATCCAAATGCAGGTGTTGCAAAAGTATTTACTCAGCACCTATCATTGCACGGAAATAATAGCTGATATTGATTAAGCATTTACTACTGCTAGCCCTGGGGTTGGCCTTGGGTACATACTATCTCATTTAATTCCCCCAACAGCTCTGTGAGGTAAGTACAATTTCTGCCCTATTTTATGGATGAATGAGGAAAGTGAGCTCAGGGAGGTTTAGAGAATGCCCAAGGTTACACAGCTACTTGACAGTAAATCCAGGTCTTGAACCCAGGTTGTCTGGCTCCACAGCCCCTATTCTGGTCACTATTCTGAACTACATGGGCCCTGTTTTCTACCATCAAGTTGGGAGAGTAAAACACCACTCTCAGGGAAGAAGGTGAAAGAAAGACTGCCTTTGTCATGCTGTTCTCAACCTTACATCGCAGGCCTGCTTTGGAGAACATGAGGCTCGCTATTGTGTTCCCTGTAGGGTTATTGTTGAGGACAGTACTGTGGTCTCCAGCACTTCCCCTGGTCCCTGTATAAGGGCCTGTAGGACAAAAGCCTTGAATTCATCAGGCCCAAGAAACCCAGACCTCCCTGGAGCTCTTAATCTGCTTTCAACTTTAGAAATGTGAGAATCTTGAAATTAACTATTTCCCTTTTTGCTCTGGCCACTAGGAAGCTCAGACCAAATGTACAGCCCAGTTCTGAAAGCAGTACTGAACTTTAACATGGCTGTTGTTTTATTTTCCTTTCTTCTTATTAAATTTTTTTTATCACAGTTCCCTCATTTTTAAAAATAATCCCATTGTTTTGTTGATATCTTTGTTAGTTACTGCAGATCCATTATGGCAAGAGGCAAGGTTACAAATAAATATATAGACACGTGAAAAATGAATGAGTAATGATATCATTAGATCAGAGTTTCTCAGCCTTGGCACTGTTGACATTTGGAGGTGGCTCATTCCTTGCTGGGGGCTGTCCTGTGCACTGCAAGATGCTTAGCAGCATCCCTGGCCTCTGCCCACCAGATACTGTAATACCTGCCTTCCATTGTGACAACCAAAGATGTCTGTTGCCAAATGTCCCCAGAGGGGCAAACTTGCCTGGTTAAGAACCTCTGCTCTAGCCTGAGCTCCTCTTTTCTTCTTTTTCTTTATTTTATTAGGGTGACATTAGTTAACATAATTATACAGGTTTCAGGTGCCAAATTCCACAACACATCTCTGTACACCATATTGTATGTCCATCCCCTCATCTCAAGTCTTCGTCCATCACCATTTACCCTCCAAACCCTCCTCTACCTCCCCACGCCCCGTCCCAGCTATCACCACACTATTATTGATGTCTGTGAGTTTTTTCTTTTTGTCCTTTTTGTTCAATCCCTCTACCATCCTCACCAACCCCTCTCCCGACAGCTGTCAGCCTGCTCTCTGTGTATGAGGTATCTCTGTTTTGCCCATTAGTTCATTCTGCTCATCTAGCCTGAGCTCTGTCAGGCAGGATAGGCAAGGTGAGAACGGCTAGTTGATGGGAGACAAGGCTGCCCCTCCCTAGACTTCCACCCTGCAGCGCTCTCGCCATCTCAATCCTCACAGCAGCCCCATGGGGTTAGAATTAGGTCCTCACTTCACAGATGAAGGCACTGGGGTCCAGAGAGGCTAACCATGTGGCCCAAGATCACACAGCAAAGGCGATGAGGCAAAGGATGCAAGTGCAGAGTGAGCTCTCTCTCTGGCCATGGCTGGGAGGTTGGGGAGCAGTCCCTGGAAGTAAAGGATGTAAGCTGGAGCCTGAGGAACAAGTAGGATTTGACTGGGCAGGGGTCGCAGGCAGGGAAGTCCCAGAATGGAAGGGCCTAGACGTAGGCATTTCAATGGCTTGCTTAAGACGGGGGACTCCCGAAAGAAGTACAAACGTGTACATGAATGTTCACAATAGTATTAGTCACAGTAATCAAAAGGTGGGAACAGCCTGACCAGGCGGTGGTGCAGTGGATAGAGCGTCGGACTGGGATGCGGAAGACCCAGGTTCGAGACCCTGAGCTCGCCAGCTTGAGCGCGGGCCCATCTGGCTCGCCAGATTGGACCCAAGGTCTCTGGCTCCAGCAAGGGGTGGCTCGGTCTGCTGAAGGCCCACGGTCAAGGCACATGTGAGAAAGCAATCAATGAACAACTAAGGTGTCGCAACAGCAACGAAAAGCTGATGATTGATGCTTCTCACCTCTCTCCGTTCCTGTCTGTCTGTTCCTGTCTATCCCTCTCTCTGACTCTCTCTCTGTCCCTATTAGAAAAAAAAAAAAAAAAGGTGGGAACAACTCAGATGCCCATGAACTTATGAATGGATAAACAAAATGTGGTCTATTTATACAATGGAATAGTATTCAGCTAGAGAGAAATGAAGCTTGATACAGGACACACGCTACGACTTGGAAGAGGCTTGAAAACATGATGCTAAGGGAAAGGAGTCGGACTCAAAAGGTCACGTAGTGCAGGATTCCATTTATGTGAGAGACCCTGAATAGGCAAATCCACAGAGACAGAAAGTAGACCAGTGGCTGCTAGATGGGGGCGGCGGGATACAGGAGGGTTGGGAGGTACTAGCTAAAGGGTACAGGGGTTTCCTTTCAAGATGATGAAAATGTTCGAAAACTGACTGTGGTATTTGCACTACTTTCCCTATACTAAAATTCACTGATCGAACTGTACACTTTTAAATGGGCCAATTGTATGGTTTGCAAATGGTAGCTCAATAAAGCCATTTAAAAAGAAAGAAAAAAGAGGGAGGGATATTCCCAAGTAGAGGATTCAAGCTTCAGTGCTGGCTGCGTGGTCATGGGCACGGTCTGCAGAGCAGATGAGGCAGAGGCACCCAGCCTGGAGCCTGCCAGACTCCCAAAGCCCCGGTTTCCTATCTGTAAATGGGGACATCCCCACTCCACGGTCTGCAGAGCAGATGAGGCAGAGGCACCCAGCCTGGAGCCTGCCAGACTAGTGCTCCTCGCGCCAGTCACTGGACCTCAGACTCCAATGTGTCTCCTTCCTACCCGCTTCTCCCGCAGACTCCAGGAGCCTTGAGCATGCCCGTTCCAGGAGTGGGGCCGTTCCTTGAAATCTGAAAAGACTGCGCAGGCTTTCCTGATCTGGGAAGGAAACAAAAGCCTTGACTGTTGTCCAAGTTCCAGATCCAAAAGTCCTGCTGACCTTCTTTCCCCAGGCCCCACAAGCCCAGCCCATCATTTACAGTGTAAGACACCAAATGACCCCGGTGACCTGCAAAGAGGGTCCTTGCGGCCACCACCACTGCTCTTGGTGGCTTTGGGGACCTCAACAAGGCAAAGAAAAGTGGGCACTGCCCCTGCAAAATCATGCAGTCCGGGTGGGATGGGGTGCAGGGGGACACCACAAAGAGGCGAGTGTGTGAGGAGCCTGTCGGCGTACAATGGCCCCTCAGAAACCTGTCCCTGGGGAAAACAGAGGATCTCTATTGACATGGCCTAAGAAAGAAGTGTCTGTATTCTGTTAGGACCTGCCCCCAGGCTCCAGGCCAAGAATGTGCAGTGTGGCAACTATTACGTTTCTAAAATTATGCCTAGGTGGGGGTGGGGGGTGGGGTGGCTTGGCCAGGCGAGGAGCAGGGAAGGAGGTAGAGGGCAGGCACGCAGGAAATCTCCCATCCGTTCCTTGCCCGGCCTGCCCGCCAGCCAGTGGGAAGGGAGTGCCCCTCCAGCAGATGTCAGGTTGGCCCCAAGAATCAAAAGCCCTTTTGTGCGCAGCCTGGGCACTCAGCTGTTTTTAAGCGGTGCTGTGGTGCGTTCTGAATTGCTCGAAATTTCTTTGGATCCAGGGATTGGGCAGAATGGGACTGTGCCCGTGGGCAGCCCAATTTGAGGAGTAAGTAAGAGAAAGAAAAGTCCTGGTGGTCAAAATGGAGGTGTCGGAAGAGGGTTGCAGTGGAGGGCTGTGCACGTGTGCACTGCACAACGGCAGAGGGCGCTCTTCTCCGATCCTGGGTCACATTGTGTACAACTTGTACAACCAGTCAAAGGTCAAGGTGGCCTGTAGGAGGAGGACCGTTGGCTCACACGGCCACGGCCTCACTCTTGGGCGGACTGGGGGGATGTGAACGAGTAGCCAGTTTGTATGTGAGAGACAGCATGACCTCATCACAAATGTCAATCCTGATTGAGATATTTATACACACGCACCACGAATAACTATATCTAAGACAGAGGGGGAAAAGGAAACGTTAAGAGCACAGGAGCCTCAAAATCGTTGGGCTGTCCTACCACACAGATTTGGTTGCCAGAAAAAAATAGAGGATGACCCATTAAATATGAATATCAGATAAGCAATGGATACCTTCTTTAGCTTAAGTATCTCCCAAATACTGCATGGGCTATACTTACAGCAAACAATTATCTCTTGTTTATCTAACATTCACATTTAACTAGGCATTTTCTATTTTTATTTGCTAAATCTATCCACCCTACCCCCAGAGGACATGCCTATAAAAACTCTTTCCTGCCCACCATTGCCTGGAAATAGCTATTAAACCAGCAGCAAATTGGGAGCGTGTCCCCCAAGTCTTTTGGCTGCTGCATGGTAGGTAGGCAGGATAGGAGGTATGAGAACACTCCCCCCCCTTCACACGCGTGTCATCACGGTGGCCTCCTTCCTCCCCTGGGGCTCTGAAACCATCACCTGGCTTGGCTAAGATCTGGGTGTGGGAGTCCCTCAGGGCCATGTGTCCGTGGGGAAGGATGGAAGCACAGCCATTGAGCCTCAGGATCTCAGCGCTGCCCACGCCCCTGAAACTGGAGAGTCTTGTGCAAGACTTGCTCCTGGCCCAGATTTAAGATCAGGCCTCTCCAGCAAGTTAGACCCAGAGGTTTCCTGAGCCAGTGACATTGTGACTTCTGGGAGCCTTTGGCATCAGTCTCTAGTGTCCACTCATTCATCCGAGATTGGGGGGTGTTGGGCAGATAAAATATATTATGCTCACTTTGTTAAAGATGGCGCTGCCCACATGGAAGTTTGTTGATATGAATGTGTGTTCTGGAACAGGCTGTGGGCAGGCCGGGTCGTTATAGCCTAAGGCTTAGTTTAAGAGTAAGCTCTTCCCCACACCCTTGACTGATTGGATGATGTAGGGTGGTGCACTCTCTTGAGGAATCCCATTAAGCCTCAGATGGGTGGCTTTGTATCAGAGACTTTCTTTATGTAAAATTGGATTAAAGGTTTGGATTTTCTATGCTATAAACTGGGGCAGTCCGGGAGCTTGCTCTCTCTCTCTTGGTTCCTGAGTTCCTGAGGTTGGTATTAGAAAGGAGAGCAGAGTAAGGCCACGTGAAGGCCAGGAGAAGCAGCCAAGAAGGCAGAGTGCTGAGGAAGAAGCCAGTTTGTTAAGAGTTTGTGCAGGAGGAGATGGGAAACAGAGGTGAATAAGTCTGGTGAGCTGGAAACCTTTGATTCTAGGAAACTCGGATAAGTCAGTAGCTTTGTGAGCACTGAATGTATGGGTTTTGGAGCCCAGTGTGTGTTTTTGCTTGCCCGCCGGGTGCAAGCTAGAATTAAAGCTGATGGCTCACCAGTTCTTGGCTCCAGTGTTTCATTGCCATCTGTCCGAATCCAATGCGAACCTGCACTGGCCAGGCTGCTGTGATAGTGGCCCTGGCTACTGGCTTTACAGGGGGTTAGCCTGGAACAGTGGCTCTCTAGCCCCTCCCAGGCTGTCTTCTGCTTTCTGGGAGGCAGGTGAGAATGAGAAGGAAGGGTCTTAGGCAACTCCCAGGTGGTTTCCATGGGAACAGCTGGCTGACCTTTTGTGGGGTCACCTGCAGCCAGAGCAAACTGCATGTGGCCAGTGGGCTTGTAGCCAACCCAGCTGGCGGGACAACCACATGCACAGGGAACCTCGACAGAAAGCTACTCAAGGCCCAGGCAGGCCAGGCCCAGAATCTGAGCCCCAAGAGGAGCCCTGCCCTCTATGTCCACATCTCAGCTCAGAACTGGCCACCTACTCCCCCAGTCTTGCTCCCCTCTTCTGTTTGTCCGCGCCCCCGGGAAGGGCAGGTGGAGAGGCGGGAAGGGACTGAAACGACATACTTCAGGATGAGTCAGCCCTTTAGGCACAATGCCACTCTGCTAGCCCAGAGGCCACTGGGCAGCTGTGGGTCCCCTCCCCATCATAGGAACGGATTCTTGTTCCTGGAGGGGCACAGGGGCGCATGGTCCCCGCAAAAGCTGTCCCATGAGGGACGTAACTGGAGGTCTGAGGTGCCCTCTTCTCACCAGAGGGCCAGCCAACTGAGTTAACGACTCTAGTTCTTTGTTTCCCCTTCTCGTCTCTGTAGTATAGAGAGCGGTAAGGACAACCCCATGGACAAAGAGACCAGGGGAGCTCATCATATGGAAAAACATGCAACCTGGCCAGATGTCAGGTCCCTGGTCTGCTTTCTCCTAATTATCTGCTAATTTGGTCATAACTGGGTTTCAGCTGTCAGATCCTACGGTTCTGCCTCTTCAGACTGACCTGTCCCACCATGAGCTTAAGTGATTCACATTCCTTCCCTCTGACTGGCAACTCCTAGAAGGCAGCAGCCTTGCTGAGTTAGGCTGGGCTCCTGGGAGAGCCCCCAGAGAAAGGGGCAGTCAGGGAAGGCTTCCAGGAGGAAGCACCTCTGGAAGCCAGGGTTTGTTGGGGAAGGACTGGGAAGGGCATTGTCACAAGGGGACAATAAGATTGAAAGTGGGGCGCATATGAGAATCAGCAGGCAGGAATTGAGAACATGGCAGAAGGGTGAGGCGCAGTGTTGGGCAGATAAAATATAATATGCTCACTTTGTTTAAGATGGTGCTGCCCACATGGAAGCCCATCACCCAGGTGATATTATTTGCCCTTATGCTTGGGATGGGTGTGGGGAAAAGGCTGTAATGTAAGCAGGCCAGGTTGTTATAGCCTAAGGCTTAGTTTAAGAGTAAGCTCTTCCTCACATCCTTGACTGATTGGATGATGTAGGGTGGTGCACTCTCCTGAGGAATCCCATTATACAGAGACTTCCTTGTTTGTATAACTGGATTAAAGGTTTTGATTTTACAATATAAAGTGGGGAGACCAGTAGCTTGCTCTCTCTCTTGGTGCTTGGTTCCTGAGGAGAGCAGATTAAGGCCACATGGAGGCCAGGAGAAGCAGTCAAGATGGCAGAATGCTGAGGGAGAAGCCAGTTTGTGCAGAGTTTGTGCTGGAGGCCTGACCTGTGGTGGCGCAGTGGATAAAGCGTCGACCTGGGAACACTGAGGTTGCCAGTTCAAAACCCTGTACTGGTCTGGTCAAGGCACATATGGGAGTTGATGCTTCCAGCTCCTCCCCCCTTTCTCTCTTTCTCTCTCTCTCTCTCACTCTGTGTCTCCTCTCTAAAATGAATAAAATAAAATTAAATTTTAAAAAAAATAAGAGTTTGTGCTGGAGGAGATGGAGAACAGAGGTGAGTAAGTCTGGTGAGCTAGAAACCTTTGATTCTAGGAAACTCGGATAAGTCAGTAGCTTTGTGAGCACTGAATGAGTGGGTTTTGGAGCCCAGTGTGTGTTTTTGCTTGCCCGCCAGGTGCAAGCTAGAATTAAAGCTGATGGCTCACCAGTTCGTGGCTCCGGTGTTTCATTACCGACTGTTCAAATCCAGTGCGAACCTGCATGGGTCACGTGGCTGTGATCCTGACCGAGACTACTGGCTTTACACACAGAGAAAAGTCTGAACAGGAAGGGCACCCTGGAAACCAGATCTGGACTCTCAGAGAGCAGGCTTCACCCTGCCACATGCTGCCTCATGGCGGGTGCCTCCAGCAAAGCCACTGCACTCACTGAACCTCAGTTTTCCTTGGGAACAATGATAAAGATGAACATCGCACTCTGTGGGGTCCTTGCTGGGCGCTGGGATTTGCACTGAGTTAGGAAACCTCCCTTTTCCTAAGAGGCTTAAAAGGCATTTTATGATTTAGGCCAAGTGTTCAGAAGATTTTGTAAATAAGATTTTTATACTTGTGTGTGATTTATACCAGCTCAAGATGGCTGATTTCATTCCTGCTTAGAAATGGCTATTATATTATAGTAAATGGAGAGGTTTTCGTACTTAGAAGGTTTTGAACGGAAGGAGGAAGGAGACTGGGACCCACTCCCTTCCCCACACCTTTGAGGAAGAAGGTAAACAGCCAGGAATGCGGGAGGGGGAAGGGAGATTTGAGTAGCCCCTTCCTTCTCCTTAGTGGGCGATTTACAAACGCCTATCCTCTGACATCATCTAACCCCCTCCCATCCTAAAATTGTGTGATTGACATGTATACCTCTAGACAAAGGAATTACAAGATCCATGTATGTGAACTTGTGTTCTGTAAAGGGTATATAAGATGTAAGAAATCTAATTCCAGGGAGCACGTGTCTTTGGAGCAACTGGCCCCACGTGCTCCGCTGGCTTTTATTAATACATTTTCTTTTCCTCTTATAGTTATCTGTCAATCCTCCATTGGATTGCTTTCCTGCTACAGCACATTTACCCATTCACATGCACATCTCATTCACCCCCACAGCGCCACTGGTCAGCTGGGGCCCCGTAATCCCATCACACAGACGGGGCAGTATAGATTCAGAAAGGCAGCTCAGGTCCCAAGGTGAGCAAGCTTTGAGCCCAGGTCCAGCAATGCCAGGTCCAGGTTCTAAATGACCCACAGAGGGGTGTGTGTGGAGGGGGTAGTACCTTTGCTTCCATTCTCCTTTTCCCTTCCTGGGGCGGCCATAACAAATGGCCACATATCAGGTGGCTTAAATGGCTTGAAACAAATGAAAGGTATTTTCTCTCAGTTCTGGAGACCAAAAGTCTGAAATTGAGCTTTCAGCAGGGCTGGCTCCCTCTGGACGCTCTGAGGGGGGCTCTGGTCCAGGCCTTTCTCCTAGCTTCTTCCAGCTTCTGGGGTTCAGAACATGGTACCCAAACTGTGGCACCTGGATACACTGTATACCTCCAGCTGAAGGATTTCGAGAAAACAGCAGAAGCGGGAAGGTCACTCTGACCTTGGCAGCTTGCCCATCTTCCCTGAAACAGGCAGATAAA
Source organism: Rhynchonycteris naso (assembly GCA_037038555.1). NCBI lineage: Eukaryota > Metazoa > Chordata > Mammalia > Chiroptera > Emballonuridae > Rhynchonycteris > Rhynchonycteris naso. The sequence continues at coordinate 190,113,967 of CM073000.1, read as the reverse complement.
AGCCCCTGTGACAGTACTTTCCCTGCACCAGGAGGAAATGAGACATTCCCATCACCAGGGATGGGGAATTGGGGGCCGGGAAATCTGAACAACAGCCTTGTTCAATTCATCGTGATCTTTCTAGTTACTTCTTCATCACCTACTGCCCCAAACCTGCTTGTCTTGTCATTCTTCGTGAATTTACTGTGTGGGTCAAATAAGTTCACAAATATGATGTATATGTTTGCTCGCTTATTGCTTGCATTGGGTATGGGGGACAGGCTATAAGCAGGTAAGGTCCTTATAGCCTAAGGCCGTGATGGCGAACCTGTGACATGTGTGTCAGCACTGACACACGTATCCATTTTTGATGACACGCGGCTGCATACTAGAGAAGTATGGGGCCACATGCAGAGAAGGATGTTTCATCCTCGGCTCCTGCACAGCCAGATGCAGTAGCCGAGGATAAAACATTTGCTGTAGTGTAGACACTCTGTGCCGGAGGTCTGCAGGCCAAAACAACAGGACTCCGGCACAGAGCGTCTAGTTCTGGGACTTCCGGTTAGGCCGTTTTTCTCAAAGTGACACACCACCCGAGTTATGATCAGTTTTTTGGCGAATTTTGACACACCAAGCTCAAAAAATTGCCTATCACTGGCTTAAGGCTTAGTTTTAAGTCTTAAAACTTTCCCACCCTTTCAATCCTACGTGTGAGATCAGTTGGCAATGAGGGAAGGTCACGTGAGGAACCAGGCCCAGGAACTTTGGCTGGAACCGCCCACACCCATGCGGTCAAAAGAAACTTCCCAGAAGCCCTTTGAAAAAGAACGACTGTTGGCCTGACCTGTGGTGGCGCAGTGGATAAAGCGTCGACCTGGGAACACTGAGGTCGCCAGTTCAAAACCCTGCACTGGTCTGGTCAAGGCACATATGGGAGTTGAGCTTCCAGCTCCTCCCCCCTTTCTCTCTTTCTCTCTCTCTCTCACTCTGTGTCTCCTCTCTAAAATGAATAAAAGAAAAATAAAAAAAAATTTAAAAAAGAAAAAGAAAAAGAACGACTGTCTGTCAGCCAATGAAATTTTGCCACATCATATCAACCCGACCACCCTACTGACGCTCTAAATTACCCCCAAACAGGGGAGGCAGCACAACTTCTCTGGCCCCTGTCTTGCGGACCAGAGAACCTCGTCTGGGAAGTGCTCTACTAAATAAAGCTTTTGCTATTTCACACTTGGTAAATACGCCCTTCTTTCTTCCTCCACGGGGAAAATACCTTACACTAAGATCTCCTCAACACTAAGCTTTCTCCCACACCCTTGACTGTTACATGATGTGGGGTGGTGCACTCCCATGAGGAATCCCATTATGATTCAGATAAGTGACTTTGTATCAGAGACTACCTTGATTTTATATTGGATTAAAAGTTTTGATTTCTACACTATAAAATGGGGCAGAGGAGCCCATGCAGGAGGAGAGCAGAGAAAGGCCACGTGGAGGAGAGGAGAAGCAGCCAAGATGGCGGAGTGCTGAAGGAGAAGCCAGTTTGTGCAGAGAGGAGGAGATGGGGAACAGAGATGAATAAGGCTGGTGAGGTACAAACCTTTAATTCTAGGAAACTCGGATAAGTCAGTGGCTTTGGGAGCCCTGAATGGAAAGGGAAATGTTTTCCCACTGTGTGTTTTTACTTTCCCGCCGGGTACAAGATAGGATGAAAGCTAATGGCCCACCAGTTCTTGGCTCCGTTGTTTCATTACTGTCTGTCCGAATCAAATGTGAACCTGCACGGGCCAGACGGATGTGATGGTGGCCGTGGCTTCTGGCCGTACATACTGCTTCTTGTCTCAAAGGTAATAGAAGCTTCTTGTGCTCATCGCTCTCCAGGTCTTCATTTTCCTGTGAAGGCTCCCGTAAACAGGTCAAAATTCAATCCAATGAGTGTCCTTTTCTCCAGTTTACATGTTTTTGAAAGTTCAATTTTCAAAGAAGGTCAAGGGAAACCTTTCCTCCACTCCAGGCCAATCATGGGAGTTCCCTGGCTTGTGGCTAATACCCCTAATTTCTGCCTCCATCAACACATGGCCTTCTCTGAGTCGGTGTCCTCTCTTCGTCCTATAAGGACACTTGTCATTGGATTCTGGGCCCACTTACATAATCCAAGATGATCTCCTGTTGAGATTCTTAATTACATTTGCAACAACCCTTTTTCCAAATACGGTCACACTGGCAGGTTCGCAGTCCCTTGATGGTCAACCTTTTTATAAAAACCGCGCCACTTGCAGTGCTGGTCAACCTGGTCCCTACCGCCCACTAGTGGGCGTTCCAGCTTTCATGGTGGGCCAATCGTGGTGCCGTTTGGTTGCTCCGCTACCGCCCACCATGAAAGCTAGAATGCCCACTAGTGGGCGGTAGGGACCAGGTTGACCAGCACTGCAAGTGGCGCGGTTTTTATAAAAAGGTTGACCATCAAGGGGTAGACACATCTTTTGGGTGGGATTGCTCCATTCAACCCATTGTGTATATCTCTGGGAAGGAGGATTGGTCAGAGGGGACAAGACTCCAGAGACACAATGAACAAATAAACACCAAGAAGTTATGCTAAGGGAGGGGCTTCTCAGGACGAAGTTTACTTCCTGGTGGCTCTGGAGAAGCCAGAAGGCCTTGCCTCATCCTAGGGCCGCACAGCCAGCACGCGAGCTGCCGGCCACACATGGAGGCAGGCCGAGACACTAAGCTGTGGCTGGCCTAATGCGTCTGTCTGCCCGCGTCTGGCACACACCGATTTCAAAAAGACAGCCCCGAAAAAAGGAGGTAAAACGACTCATTCATAACTTCTCACATCGACTACATGCTGAAATAATGACATTTTGGATAGATTGGGTTAAAAAAGATTACTCAAATAAAGTGACTCACTTATTTTTATGTTTTTAATTGTAGTAAAATTCACCTAACATAAAATGAACCATATTAAAGTGAACAATTTGATGGCATCTAGGACGTTCACAGGATTGTGCCACCACCACCTTGATCTAGTTTCAAGACATTTCTGTCGCCCCAGATGGAAACCCTAACCAATTAGCAATCCCCCCCTGTCCCCCCAGGCCCTGGCCACCACTAAACTGCCTTCAGTCTCTATGGGTTTATGTCTTCTGGACATTTCATGTAAGTAGAATCACACGATATCTGTCCTTTTATGTCTGGCTTGTTTTACTTAGCATAAGACTCATCTATGCTACAGCATGTATTAGAAAGTCCTTCCTTGTTGAGGCTCAATAATAGTCCACTATATGAATAGAGCACATTTTGTTTATCCATTCATATATATCAGGGGTGCCCACATTTTTTCAGCTTGCGAGCTACTTATAAGATGACCAAGTCAAAATGATCTACCTACAATAAAAATGCAAAACATAAATTTATTTCTTCTATATTATCATTATTTAAGTTACTATTATTACTATTTAATATTGTGTATTCTTCTTTCACCTTTCTCCTTCTCAGCTCTCTTTTCGGAGAAAAGTCAATGTCATAGTTTTTATGAACAGTTCGAAAAAACCGCTCCAAATTTCCCTCCTTTGGAATAGCAATGGCACACAGACAGATGAGGCAAACGCACTTAGAATATGACATAGTGAAAAAAATCCCCTCCCATTCTGTATGAAAGTGGTAGGTTTTAGGCTTCTTACTCGGACCAACTACGACACTCATTTTTATACCCTTTGTTGTATTTAGTTTAAATAAATTGAAGGCTAACTATGCAGCAATGTAACTGAACAAGTTAGTGCGGTTTAACGCGCATGTGTAACTTTTGACTGTGTCAAAAGTTCAGATGTCAGATTGGCTACCCTGTATGCCAATCAAAAGACAAATGTCTTTTTAATGTCATGCGATCTACCCACACTTCCTTCGCGATCGACATTGAGCACCCTTGATATACACTGATGGACACTTGGGTTGTTTCTACCTTTTGGTTATTATATTTTCTTACTTTCAAAAATGTGCCTACTAGAAACTTAAGTTGCCTGTGAGGCACACACTACATTTCAGTTGGGTCAGCTCTATCTCAGCAAAGAGTTCAGTGGCCACCTGGTGCGAGGAAAACCCAGGCTTCCAGGGCCTCTGCAGTGCTGCTAGATGGGGCTGGCCAAGCCAGGTCTGCGAGCCCACGTGCCTACGCATAGCTGTTTCTCCAGCAGTCAGCTCCACCCCCAGCAGAGAGAATGCTCAGTAAACATGTACAAAGGGAGGGAGGGAGGGAGGGAGGAAAGGAGAAAAGGAGTAAAGAAGGAAGGCTTACACTGGGACTCTGAGGGAAATCGAGGGGGGAAGTCCATGGGGATGGGGAGGAAGGTTTCTAGAAGAAGTGAGCCCATCTGCCCTTTGGCCCGAATGGCCCGGGTGGCAACTCTGTGGAAAAGTAAAGGTGTGGGTGAATACAAATACATATTTGGTCTTGCCTGACCTGTGATGGTGCAGTGGTTGGATAATGTGCTAACCTAGAATGCTGAGGTCGCGGGTTCGAGGCCCCAGGCTTGCCCAGTCAAGGCACATGCGAAAAGCAACAACGAGTTAATGCTTCCTGCTCCTCAGCCCCCACACTGACTTTCTCTCTCTCTCTTCTTTCTCCAAAAATCAATCAATAAATTTTTTTTAAAAATCTATGAATATATTCCATCTATGTCCCAGGTGCCTGGCACGGAGCTCTTAAAACCTTTGGAATTTCCTGAGTGATGTCTTTTGTATGCTGAGATGACTCAAGGGGGTGCAGGGTGAAGGCTAGTCACCTCAAAACCAAGTGATTAGTGTGGGAACTTTCAGCCCCACCCCTGACCTCCAGTCAAAGAGAGGAGGGTCAGAGTTCAGTCATGAATAGCCAATGATGTAATGAACTGATTGATGGCTGGTGATTTAATCAAATGTGCCCGTGTAATGAAACTTCAATAAAAACCCCTACATGATGGAGTTTGGGGGCTTCCAGATTGGTGAACACGTCCACATGCTGAGAGAGCGACACACTCCAACTCCACGGGGACAGAGACCCCTGTGTTCGGGACCCTTCCAGTCCTCACCCTATGTTACTCTTCACCTATTATCATCTTTTATTATAAACTATAATAGTAAGGATGGCACTTTCCCGAGTTCTGGAGACCTTCTAGCAAATTTTTAAGCCTGTACTTGGCGGGGCAGCAGTGCAGGTAGCCTGGGGTCACCGCATGGCTGGTGTCTGAAGTAGGGGTAGCCTTGTGCCTTAACCTGTGTGGACTGTGCTGAATCCAGTTAGTGTAAGAAGTGAATTGCAGGACATCCAGCCAGTGTCAGAAAATCAGGGTGTGTCTGACAAGTTTCTCTGGGCTTCTGTTGTGTGGGAGGGGGTAACAGCAAGATGGTTTTCTTCCTGGTAATGGACTGGGGTGGTGCCCCTGCTTCCCACTGGGTGAAGTATTTCGGGGAGAGGGGGGCACACAGGCCTGTCTCAAGGATGGCTGGGAAGATGTGGGCTAAGAGCCAGGCACCACAGTGGGTTCAGAGGAAGACACTCCATGTGGTATTATCAGCTGAAAGCTGGTGTCCCAAGAGCCCTAAATGTCATGTGAACAACAGGGCACTTCACTCTGTGGGTAAGAGGCTGCCTACTCAGTCTGTTTCACGGGCCTGGCCAGCAACAGAAATAGGAGAAGTGAGCAGAGTATAATTATAACTACATGTATAGGACATTCTTAGCTAATACTTCACTTTCCTAATTTTTTTTTATTGTTGTTGTTATTGAAAGAGAGAGAGAGAGACTCTGACTTGTTGTTCCACTTATTTATGCATTCATTTGTTGACTCCTGTATGAGCCCTGACAGAGTTTTGAATCCATACCCTTAATGTATTTGGACAATGCTCCACCCAACTGAGCTACCCAGCCAGGGCTCACTTTCCTATTTTTGAAAGTTAAGTGGGCAAAAGACGGTTCTATTCTGTAAGACAGGGGTCCCCAAACGTTTTACACAGGGAGCCAGTTCACTGTCCCTCAGACCGTTGGAGGGCCGGACTATAAAAAAAACTATGAACAAATCCCTATGCACACTGCACACATGCACACACATCATATGATGCGCTTCCGGAGCCATGATGCATGTGTCTCGCGTCAGCGGAAGTAGTACTGTACATGAGCACACAGTGCTTGCGGGGCCGCCACATACAGTACTCCAGGAGCACAGGATGCATCCGCTGACCACCAATGAAAGAGGTGCCCCTTCTGGAAGTGAGGCGGGGGCCGGATAAATGGCCTCAGGGGGCCGCATGCGGCCCACTGGCCGTAGTTTGGGGACCCCTGCTGTAAGAAAATCAGGAGCACAGAAATGATGATGTGAGGAACTAATTCTTAGCCTCCTGTCAGGGAGACATAATGGGGAGTGGTCAGGACAGAAGCAAGACCCCTGAGGCACTGTCACCGTCCTGCCCACATGCCTTTAGCAGCTGTCATTCTAGTACATTTCAACAGTGTGAATGCTCACGCCCCATCTGCGACTTTCTACCTGAGGTTTTTCTATCCAGCAAACAGGCAGTGCAAGGGAATTAAAACCCCAGATGTAACGCTCCACCAAAGACAGACAGGAGGAGTTGAAGGGAAGGACACCAGGTCTCTCGCCCCTCGGGCAGCAGACTCCAAGGCATATTCAATTCAGGCTCCCACAGCTGACCACAGCAGTGGTTGCTCACTGACACTCAGGATTGTGTGTCCGCCCCTTCCTTTCCCCTGCCCCTCTTCTCAGTCTCCCGCCTGGGCTTCCTGGGGTCCCCTCCCTAATAAACTGCTTGCACTCAGATCCTGGTCTCAGAACCTGCTTCTGGAGCGACTGAAACAAAGATAAGGGACCAACTGTTCCTTAGCCGCAGCCAATTTTTGCTGGGTGGAAATGCAGGTCTAGTATTGAAAGAAGAGTATTCCAATTTTTTCAAGAAAACCAGAACCCAGCATTTCCTATGAAACCGTCTGAGATTTCATTGCCAGCTCGCATGTAACGATACAAAACAAAGTAAGACAGAAGAAAACAGAACGTGTCTGTGGACCAGCTTTGGTCCCCGACAGACTGGCTGGTTCAGAGCTGTTGGTGGCAGGGGACGGGCCCAGAAAGCTGTAAGCAGTGGAGGCTTGTTCAGAGGGGCGCTTGGGCAACCCAGCCCAGTGACCTGGGTGGGGACAGGCGGCGGAGGCCCCGTGGCAGGCCAGGCAGCATGGACTGTTTATGGGACTCCAGCTGGAAGCATCTGGAGGGCCTGGCGTGGCCACCCGCTGGCCGCTACAGTCCCAGAGTAAACAATCAGCCTCAATGCGTTCTCAAACATGCAGACCCTGAGCCGCCTGCAGCCTCCCCTGGCATGCTGGGCGGGGAGAAATCCCAGGGCCTCTCCACCCTCCCATCTGACATCCAAACTCAGGCCCAGGAAAAACAAACTCGAGCACCAGGGTGGGGGGTTGGGGTGGGGGGCGGCCAGAGTTCCTGAGGAGGAGGCCATCTCGGGAGAGAGCCACTTCCAGACCCCACACTTGTGAACTTCTTTTTAATTCTGTGCAGATGGAGGAGGCTGTCTTTAGATTTCCCTCTCCCGACACTGCCCCCCTTCTCTCCCCTTGCAGAGAAAACAAAAAGGGTGTCTCTTGGGATTCTTTTGCACCATTTCACATGGCTATTTAAAGCCAGCCCTTTTCTGCTGCCTTTTCAGAATCTAAATCAAGAATACGGGGTGGCAAGAGTATTAAGCGGGTGATGTGAAATTCGGGTTTTGTGTGTCTACAACCAGCCAAACCCACCCCTGCCTGGTCTGCATTGTTCGATGCATTTAGTAGATTTTAAGTTGGAACTGTATCCACTGGAGGAGGAGTGGGGAGAGAAATTCCTGAGAGCTGACCTTTAGCGGGCCACCTGTGAGCTACATGCTTCATATAGTTAGCTCATTTAATTCTCCTCATTATCCAAATAGCTGCACTGGACTGTATTATCAAGATATCTTTTGGTTGCAAGGGGCTGAAACTGAAATCAAAGGGAATTTATTGGCTTACATGAGTGGAAAGTCCACGGTAAGGACTTCAGGCATGGATGGATCCAGGATCTCAAATGCTATTATCAGGAATCTCTCTCTTCATCTTTTGGCTCTCCTCTCCTCTGTATTATTCTCAGGCAGGCCCTTTTCTTTTGGTTGTAAAGATGGTCCCCAGCTGTTCAGTCTTTTTTTCCCCCCCACAGGGACAGAGAGAGTCAGAAAGAGGGATAGATAGGGACAGATAGACAGGAATAGAGAGAGATGAGAAGCATCAATCATTAGTTTTTTGTTGCCGTTGTGACACCTTAGTTGTTCACTGATTGCTTTCTCACATGTGCCTTGACCACGGGCCTTCACCAGACCGAGTAATCCTTTGCTGGAGCCAGTGACCTTGGGTCCAAGCTGGTGAGCTTTTGCTCAAGCCAGATGGGCCCGCACTCAAGTGGCAACCTCGGGGTCTCAAACCTCGGTCTTCCGCATCCCAGAGCAACGCTCCATCAACTGCGCCACCGCCTGGTCAGACTACTGTTCAGGCTTTTAATCAGCCTAACAACCCCAACAGAAAAAGAACACCTTTTTCCTAAGAAGTTTTGGCTGAAGTCTCATGACTGAATCTCATCGGTCCAGCTTGAGTTATGTGCCCATCCTATGTTCACCCCTGGAGTTTGAGAGGGTCAGCCCCGCTGACATACAGGTGGGTGTGGAAAGTTAGAGTACCCAGGATTTGTGCTGGGTGCTGGGTACTCATAAATAACAGATGCCTACCACGGCGAGGTACATACCAAGAACAGATGAATCCCATGGCATCCGCAGGGCTGTCGTGGCCGTGCAGCAGGAACTCCATTTACATTCACCGTTACTGTACAGTTAAGTGTCTCATGACTAAAAATAAATTTCTTGAAAAACATGCCCACGATATTTTGTAGTTCTTACCATCAAGAATCGATGCCCTGCCTGACCAGGCGGTGGCTCAGTGGATAGAGTGTCGGACTGGGATGTGGAAGGACCCAGGTTCGAGACCCCGAGGTCGCCAGCTTGAGCGCGGGCCCATCTGGCTTGAGCAAAAGCTCACCAGCTTGGACCCAAGGTCGCTGGCTCCAGCAAGGGGGTGGCTCGGTCTGCTGAAGGCCCGCGGTCAAGGCCCATGTGAGAAAGCGATCAATGAACAACTAAGGTGTCGCAACGGCAACGAAAAACTAATGATTGATGCTTCTCACCTTTCTCCATTTCTGTCTGTCTATCCCTATCTATCCCTCTCTCTGACTTTCTCTCTGTCCCTGTAAATAAATAAATAAATAAAAATAAAATCCTTTAAAAAAAAAAATCGATGCCCTGCCCCAGCCAGGCAACTCAGTTTGTTAGAGCATCATCTCAGAACACCAAGCTTGCCGGTTTGATCCCACTGGCAGGGCACATAAAAAAATTGACCAATGAATGAGTGAATAAGTGGAACAACAAATAAATTGGTTTTCTCTCTAAAAGTCAATAAATAAATAATTAAAAAAAAAAAAAAAAAGAATCCATGTCCTCACCCTGCACATCTGGGCTGACCTGTGACTGCTGTGACCAATAGAAGGCAGTGGAAGAGGCATTGCAAATTGTTAGGCTGGGCCTTAGGAGGCCAGGCTTCCACGTTCCTCTTGGGATGCTGCCTGAGAGCAGCGTGTAAGGAGAACAGCCCGTGGGAGGCTGAGGAGTCACCCAAGGGTGCCCCAGCTGCCTCACTCTGCACCGAAGGACCCCAGGAGGTAGCGCAAACCTCCGGAGTGAACTATGAAGGCTGGGTTGAACTCACATAAGCTAGGAAGTCATTTCCCAGGACCTCTGACCCACATGGTTCCAGGTTAGAGTTAGCCAGAAGAGGAACAAGCACAAGGTTCGGAGGCTGAAAGTGAAGCAGTGACTATACAAGGTCAGGAAGCTATAGTGGATGAAACGATATGAAGGTCAACAATGTCAATGCAATGAATGGGTTTCCTGGGATGACCAGCTACATAAACTGCTTGTACCTAAACCCTTATCTCAGGGTCAGCTTCTGTGGGAACGGAGTCTACAACAGGCTTTTCAGGGGAACTCGAGTACCCCTGTGTACTATGCTGAAGGAGCCCAGTGACCGCTCAGAGCAGAAAGAGATAAACCTTTCTTTTTAATCATTCGTTCATTCATTCATTCGTCTACAGGCTCCTGCTATGTGCCAGCACTGGGGAATAAAAAGAGCCCAGAGCTCAGAGTGAGGCAAGCTGGTGCTAACCCCGCCCACGACAGGGGCAAGTCACCCAGCCTCTCAGAGCTTCATTGAACCCTCCCAGAGAGGACCCCTGAAGCAGGAAATGTCATGGTCCACATTTCCCAGATGATGAAACAGAGGTACAGAGAGGTCAAGTGACTTGCCCAACATCACACAAATAGTCGGTGGCATGTCAGAGCCAGGATTTGAACCCAGGAGTTGACTCTACACCCCACATTCTTAGCCTCTTACTCAGGAATTCTGGGCTGATAGTGAGGAAAGTCCCAGAATTTAGGACTTGTTCCCATAAATGATATAATTAATTCCATAGTACTTGTGAGAAAAATCTTGTTACTTTGCTATTCTAAGTCTGATGAAATGGGGATCTGATGTCCCTTGACAGGAGGGCAGGATGTTGCGACTCGGAAGCGTCCCTAGAGACCCTCAATAAACCTCTCTGAGGTAGCCTGGCTTCATTCCCCAAGGGCCTTTACTATAGACAGCAACTCTTACCTTTGCTGCCAAAGCTTTCCTTATTCCTGGCCCTACCCCATGCTCTTAGGCTGAGTCATGCACGTGACCTAGGCTGAGTCATGCACGTGACCAAGGCTGATCATAGCCATTGCTTCAGTAATGGTCACGTGACCCAAGCCGATCCCCCTGAGACTCTCCCTGGAGTTACTGAACAGGAGGAAATCCCCACTAGGCCGGTGAGGTGGGAGCCTGGAGCTGCAAGGCACCATCTTTGCCAGGTGGAAAGAGCATGCCCCAGAATGAAACCAACGCAGAGGAAAGCAGGGTAAAGAGAGGGAGACCGATCCCCTACAACACTGCCTCAGCCCCTGGATCCAGCTGTGCCTGAAACTGTTCCACTACTGTCTTTCCAGTGACATGAAACAATATGTTCTGCTTTGGCATAAGCCAATTCCAGTAGAATTCTGTTCTTTGCAGCTGGATGAGTCCTGAATAACATGCTAACTAGGTTTTAACTGGCCCATGGCAAAAACACCCCTTCAGAACACAGTCACAGTTGATTTTTGAAAGAGATGGAGGGAGGGAAAAATATTCCTCATTCTTTTGTGATGAATCAATAGCCAAAATAAGACCTAGTTTATTTGTCAGGCAGGTCATTCTGCCTCACAACATTCTCAGCCCAGCGCCAACCAGCCCCGACGTTGCTGTGGCCCCAGAGAACCTGCTACACTTGGGAGCCTCCCAGGGTTTCCCTGGTCATGTGAGAAGAATATCTATGTCATTCCTCCTTTCTCTTTCAGCTCAGAGTCCTAGGAGTTGGGTTTTTTAGCGCTCCAAGAAAATACATAAGAGCATGTCCAGCCAAATCAATACCCAGCACAAGCTGCAATGCACAAGGAAGCCTCTGGAAGTCTCATCTCTACGGGGCATGTTCAGAGCAGTTGGTCTTGTTCCTTCTCACTGAGTGGGAGGCTAGCACAGGCCCTCAGAAGCTAGAAGGATGGCGGTCTGCAGCGGCGGCCAGATGAGGAATGGCTTTGAAGGCTGAGCCAAGGAAGTGAGGCTTTCTGGAAGGACTGAGGACATGTGGGAAGTTCTCAGCTGGGGAAATCAGACATGACCTCATCTTAGGTTAGCCCCCGACAAACAGAACCTGAGATGGGGATGTGGGTGCACGTGGCTTGTTGAGGGGAGTCTTCTCCAAAGGAGGGGTGGGTAAGGCAGTGGGTGAGACAGCTGTGAGCTGCAGGTGGCCAACTCTCATGGCAGCTGGCACACAGCAGCCTGGTAAAGAGAACGTGGTAGCCCGTCCTCCCTCCTTGGGACCACAGACCTGCTCCCAGGGAGGGGACTCGTCGGCTGGTTTGATCCCACCGGCAGGGCACATAAAAAAATTGACAGGAAGGGGGCAGGAGTGATGGTATAGCTTGGTGGTTGAGTGCCCAGGGATCTGGGGGCAGACAGAGCTGCGCTCGAATCCTGACTGGGACGCTCAGGCTCCCACTTGGGGCTGCAGTGGCACACAGCTCACAGGGCACGGTGCCAATGAAACATGACCGGGGGTAGATGCTCCTTCGCCCACAGTCCAATGTGTGTGTGTCGGCGTACCCCCAAAGTTTCACTTTTACACATACCTCCTCTCCTGGAGGGCCATGGGGGAAGCTTTGGTATCAGTCACCAGGTTTATGTCTGACTGGGGCCTTCCTGGACCCTTACCAGCACCCACAGACAGACTTACCTTCCATGTGTGCCAGGTGTTACCAGACCTCTGGTCTTTGGGGTATGCAAACCTCTCTGTGTTGGGGAGCCCTGGCTCCCACTTCCCTTCCCATTCTCAGTCCATCTGGATGGAAAACTATCTCTACTGATGAGAACAAGTCAGGAGCACAAAGTGGGAGTCCTAACAGAGGAACGACTCAGTAAGAAATACAGGAAGTTTGGCCTTGGCCTTGAACTGGAATTACTTCAAATGCTCCAATAATCCCTAAGGCCCTGAGGATGTCTCAGTGTCATAAAAATGATGTTGGGGGGACCACTTGGGCCTGATTGCTCACCATACCCACCTCCTGTGTCCTGACTACTCAAAATATGTGCAAGTCCCATATACTCCTGCACCCTGGCCTTTGCATGTGCTGTTCTCTCTTTCCAGAATGCCTTCCTTTACCTCCTTGGTGCCTATACTTGTCCTTCTTCTCTGACTTCAAGCCTTCTCTGACTCTAGGAAGCCTTCTTTGACCCCTGCCCCCTTTGGATGGGCCATCCTCCCATGCCCCTCCCACCTCTTCCCTCTGTGCCATCACTCTCTTTCCTTGCTTCCCTCCCCAACAAGACTGAGTGCCCCTGAGGGCAACCCTTGGGTTTGATGTGTCTACATTAGACTGTGTCTAGTGTAGATGCTCAGGAAAGGGGTGTGGCATGAATGAATGAAAGCTAGTGAGTAGGTGGGTGGCCCCTTCTGTCAGTGGCTAATCAGATACCACCACTGATTATATCCACTTACTATAATACTGCACCAAACAACACGCTAAGCCAGTGACACTGTCATCCAGGCTGATTTTGACCATGGTTTGGACAGCCAAACATTCCAAGGTATATTTATTTATAATGTATACCTTCCCCATCAAATTAAAATTCACCACTTGCCTTTAATGCATGCAATACAGGTACCATCCCATGAGTAGCAATAGCCATGATAATACCGTGTTTCCCCGAAAGTAAGACAGTGTCTTATATTAATTTTTGCTCCTAAAGACGTGCTAGGTCTTATTTTCAGGGGAGGTCTTATTTTTCCATGAAAAAGAATTCACATTTATTGTTGAACAAAAAAAGCAACATTTATTAATATACTGTAGTCATGTCATCACAAACATCAGCATAACCAGCCAAGCTCTGAATTCCATCAAGAATTTCTTGTGACTCTATTTCCATTTACAACAATCTACCCAGTTTCCCAGAATAATAAGACAGTGTCTAATATTAATTTTTGCTCCTAAAGACATGCTAGGTCTTATTTTCAGGGGAGACTTTATATTTCTAAGCTTGAAAAAAATTGCACTAGGTCTTATTTTCTGTGGATGTCTTATTTTCGGGGAAACGGTAGTAATTGTTGCTACTTTCAATGTGTCTGGCTCAGCTAAGCGTTCTCCAATTATTTTTGAAATTATTGTCCCTGCTTTATATTTGTGGGATCTGAGACTTCACAGGTGAAAGCCCCCTGCCCAGAGCAGGTGGTAGAATAGGAATTTGAACCCTGGAGTACAGAAAATGAATAACCAGACTGCAATGGGCACTGCAGGGAAGGTGGCTGTTGGCGCTGTGTCAGTTCCCAGGGCTGCTGTGACAAATCACCAAACTGGGTTGCTTCAGATAACAGAAATGCAACCTGTCACAGTTCTGGAGGCTAGGAGTCTGAAATCAATGTGTCAGCAGGGCCAGCTCCCTCCGGAGGCCATAGGGCTGTGTTCTTATTGCCTCTTCTAGCTTCCAGGGACTCCTTGCTTTCTGACCTCAATCCCTGCCTCCAGCCTTTTTCTTTGCAGTTCCTGTCTCAAATCTCCCATCCTTTCTCTTGTAAGGAAACTCACATCCGCTCCTGTCTCACATCTCCCACCCTTTCTCTTATAAGGAAACCAGTATCCTTATCAAAACCAGTCATTGAGTTTAGGGCCCCCCTAAACCCTGGAGTCTCTCATCTCTAGATCCTTAACTTGAAGACCTCTGCAGAGACCCTGTTTCCAGGTAAGGTCATGTACATGGGTACTGGGGGGCAGGGTGTGGACATATCTTTTTTGGGGTTACTATTCAAGCCACTGCAAGGGCAGTGAGAGAGCAGGACTAAGCAATCAGCGGCCCCTCCACAGAGGCCGGGAAGAGGGGAAGGGTGGTTTGAACAGGAAGAGGAGAACACGGAGAGGCACTGCAATGAGCAGGGACAGAGAGAGCCACCAGGTTTCACTCCCTGCTCAAAACCCCATTTACAGCCTGACCTGTGGTGGTGCAGTGGATAAAGCATCGACCTGGGAACACTGAGGTCGCCAGTTCAAAACCCTGCACTGGTCTGGTCAAGGCACATGTGGGAGTTGATGCTTCCAGCTCCTCCCCCCTTTCTCTCTCTCTCTCTCTCTCTCTCTCTCTCCTCTCTAAAATGAATAAAATAAAAATAAAATAAATTAAAAAAAAAAAACAACAAAAAACCCATTTACAGAGCAAGCAGCCCAAGAAGGCTGCGAGGCTCCCGCCGGGTCCCATGTCAGGACTGACAGCTGTGACTGACTCCGGGGTCCCCAGAGCCTCTTGCTGCCCCACCCACTCCTCTGGCCCTCTGGCCCTGAGTCCTGGCGCGGGGGTCCCTTGGCCAGGCCCACTGTGGGGGGGCCCTGCGGGGCCAGACCAGGCTGCTGTACAGACTCCAGGTCCAAGGGAGATGCCACCTAGGCTCTACTTCAGGTTCTGCAAACACCACTTGCCCTGATCCCTCCAAGGACTGAGAGTTCAGCCCCACTGGAACACGACCATGCTGTGCCCTCAGCCACCCCACCCCCACCCCACTACCCTCTGGTTGGAGTTTTCCAGGCACCTCCCAGGCCCCTGAAAGGCTGAATGCCTAGAATTCCATCTGAATTCCCACAGTGCCTGCCCCCTCCTCTCTGCCCCCGGGGAAGGAAACAAGGCTGGCTCTGGGGCTGGGAGGGGAAGGGAGGGCACGGGGGGTGGGCAGCTAGGGCTGCCATTCCCTGAGGCAGAAAGGATGCCTGGCTCTGGGGCCCTCGGTGCAGGGCCTGGTGAGAAAGCACTCTTGCCACCATCATACCTGCATACACGTGTGTGTATTTCCCTCTACACTGTGTGCACGGGGACCACAGAGACGCCCTCATAATGCCTGACCACACGTGCAGGTGTGCAATGCTCCTTCCCACTTGCACATCGCGCCGGGATGGAACATAGGTGGACACCTTCCGTGGGCACACCCACCCATGTGGACATGGGCAACCCAGGACCGTCTGAGCAGGAGCCGGTGTAGCCTGAGGGCTGAGGAGAGCAAGCCCGCCTGGGTTCAGTTCCAGCTCTGCAACCTCGGGCAAGCCACTCGACCTCTCTGTGCCTCAGCTTCCTCATCTGAAAATCAGATACAACAGTACCCACTTCAAAGTGCTGTTGGGAGGGTGAACTGAGCTAATACATTCAAGCACTCGGAAGCCTGGTACACGGGAAGCGCAGCCTAAGTGTTTGCTATGACTATCAGCACAAGCACACAGGTACGAATGAGACCATCTCCTGCCTACACACAGAGACGCATGTAGAAAGACGTAAGTAACCCTGAGTGAGCACTCACATGCAGATACACACAGATACATATATGCTTGGTCCCCATGGGGGAAATGGAGCCAGGCCCCAGCAGCCTGGACACCTCCTCTCTCTCTCACCAGTAAAAAGAGAACAAACACCCAACAGGTCTTCCCTCTGGAGGGATCAGCCCTCCCCAGCAGGACCCCTGTTGTCATTGGTGCCCCACCTCTGACCCTCTGGATTGGAACTTTTTGTTTGTCAGACAAGGGAAGACATTTCTGATCCAGGACCCCAGCATTTTAGGTCCTCCGAGGCCAGCCTGAGGGCCTCCCTGCCATTGCCATATGGGGTAAGAGCTGGATCTTGGCATTGCAAGACCCTGGGTGTTTGTGGGCAAGGCAGGAGTGTGGGGAAGAGCAAACAGGTGGGTGGTGGCAGGATGGCTGACCGTCCCTCCCTGAACCTCAGTCTGCTCTTCTACAAAGGGGGTAAGAGGAGCAGCGTCTGTTGGGGCATTGGGCATTGTTTGGGTTGCCCAAGCTGTGCCCTTCCCATGCTTGGAGAAATTTCCACCCTTAGGAGTCTCAGTGGAAGAAAAACCCCGACTCCTCACAGGGAAAACTGAAGAAGGCAGCCTTGCATTCCGCCAGCCTCCTGGCAGCTAGGGAGCGGGCATGTGCCCCCAGCTGAGGAATCAGGTTCACAGGCCCCAGACAGAGTGGGCTCTAGTGCCACAAAGAAGCAGGGATTGGGGATGCTCCACTGCAGGTGACCTACACACCCACCTTCTGGGGCTGGGCCTGCAGTCCTGGGGACAGAACCCCACCTGAAAGTTTCCAGGCATGAGTTTGCTACCCACTTTCTTTTTTCTATCTATCTATCTATCTATCTATCTATCTATCTATCTATCTATCTATCTATCTATCATCTATCTATCTACATCTATTTTAGGTGAGAGGGGGGAACAGTGAGGCAGACTTCCACATGCGCCCCAACCAGGATCCACCTGGCAACCCCATCTAAGGCTGATGCTTGAGTACTGAGCTATTTTTAGTGCCTGAGGCTGACATGTTCTGACCAACCAAGCTATGCTCAATGCTAGAACCAATCAAGCCATTGGCTCCAGGAAGTGAAGAGGGAGAGGGAAGGGGAGAGAAGCAGATGGTCACTTCTCTTGCATGCCTTGACCAGGAATAGAACCAGGATGCCCATATGCCAGGCCAATGCTCTAGCCACTGAGCCACCAGCCAGGGCTCTGCCCACTTTCTAGACCACAGTCAGTGCCAGCGCTCAGTTCTCCAGTATTTCCCTGTAAATTTCTTTTCTTTTGACAACAGCTGGGTGTGTTTCTGTTACTGGCAGCTGGAACCACGCTCATCCACACTGTAAGTCTGCTGTGAGGAGTGACTGAAATCACCCACTGGAGGGCTCAAACCTTTTTGGCAAGCCTGCTATCAACATGTTATCATCCTGTCTGCAGGATCAGCTAGCCAGGAACCTGGGCACATCATGCCACCCTCTGGGTCTCAGTCTTCTCAGCTGTAAGATGAGCTTATAATAGTTCAACATCCTGTGATGTAATAAGAACTCAATATTTGGTCTCTGACCCCAGCCCCCAGGGCTTCTAAATCCCTTGGGATTTCCTGGATGATAGGAGTGTCTTTTGTTCTAATGAGATGACTCTGGTGGGCTCCTGGGTGGGGCTGGCCACCAGAAAGGCCAATCTGTGATTAGAAGCTTGAAACTTCCAGTCCCACTCCCATCTTCAGGGAGGCAGAGGGGCTGGAAATTGAGTTATTATCAATCATGCCACCTGGCCTGTGGTGGCGCAGTGAATAGAGCAGTGGTTCTTAACCTGGGTTCTATCGAACCCTAGGGGTTCGATGAGTCGGTCTCAGGGGTTCGGAGAAGCCTCTGCCGCGGAGGCCAGAATAAAGTAATACCGTAATTTGTTGTGAGTTCATGCACTCTGTTGGTTTTGTTCTTTGAGCAAGGTGATGTTCATGCACGGCTCATTTTGTGCACCAGTTAAAAAAACATATACCTATGTCTTGAATTTGGAAAAAAAAATCATATTTTATTTATCACTAAAGAAGGGTTCGGTGAATGCGCATATGAAACTGGTGGGTTCGGTACCTCAAAAAAGGTTAAGAACCACTGGAATAGAGCATTACCTGCAACGCCAAGGTCTCCTGTTTGAAACCCTGGGCTTGCCTGGTCAAGGCACATACAACAAATAAGCAATGAGCAGCTAAAGTGAAGCAACGATGAGTTGATAACTTCTCACTCCACCCTCCTTTCCATAAAATCAATAAATAAAATCTTATTTAAAAAACCATTCATGCCTACATGAAAGTACCTAAACTATGGGATTCAGAGAGCTTTCAGGTTGAACACCTCCACGTGGCAGGCGGTACAGCCCAACTCCATGGGGAAAATTCCCTGAGCGTGGGACCCGTCCAGACCCCTCATGCTGTGTGTCTCTCCACCTGTCTGCTCACCTGGGTCCTTTATCATCTCCTTGACAACAAACCGGCAAACATAAGCATGTGTTTCTGAGTTTTGTGAGCCATTCCAGCACTTTATTGAATGTAGGGTAAGGACTGTGAGAACTTTTCATATTGTAGGCAAGTCAGACACAAATGACTTGTGTCTGAAGTGAGGTCAGTCTTGTAGGACTGGGCCCTTAACCTGTGGGGTCTGACACTAACTGCTTGAATTAATTTATAGGACAGCCAGCTGGTATTCAGAGAGTTAGAGAATTGGTGGGTCTGGGGGAAAACCCTCACACATATAGGGTCAGAAGTGTTGTGAGTTGAGACACAGTTTCCTTTTATCCCAGTAGGGTCAGTGGTAGGATTTAGCCGGTTTGCACTGATTTGGCATAAACGATACTTAATTTTTTGTTTTCAGTGAGCCGGTTGTTAAAATGGCATTTGTAATCAGGATTCTCTCTAAGGTGGGCACCTGGGCAGCTGCCCAATGTGGAAATCACAAATTTAGGTTGCTTACTCTTTTTGAACGTTCATCTGCACAACAGTGTATTCTAAGCATCTGGAGTAATGTTCATTCCGTCCACGGGTGAAAAAAATAGCAAGTGACGATGCCAACCATGAAGCAATGTGGAAATATCTTAAAGATCTTAAAGAACAGTTTTATTGTTTTTTGTCAGGTATTATTTAATATTTTTTCATTAATATTTTTAAACTCTTTCTTATAACATAATCTAGTTTTGTATACTCTTTTATTGTTTTTATTTAAGTATTAAATGCATGAAATAATAAACTACCTTTCAGTATATTGGCTTTTTATACTTAAAACAGTTATTAGGGCAGAGAACCGGTTGTTAAATTATTTGAATCCCACCATCGAGTAGGGTGGTTGTGAGGATCAAATGGGATCGTGCAGTAACAAATGGCCAGGAAGTGTTCCCCATTGGTAACATCTGCCTTAACTTGTAACAGCAGGATTTGTGTGGATTTTATCAAATAAGAACTGAGTAGAGGTCCTCAAAACAAATTACATCTTTATTTTTACCAGCCTGTAACTGAAATTCAGTATATAACTTTAGTTCCTAATGTGGCAGCACACCCACAGCTGTGTTAGCAGGACTTGTGACCTTGTCACCATCAGGAATCACAGGTATTTTTATATTCTATGACTGTGTATTTAATTTTGTGCATCGAAAAAGATAATTCTAAATACTCAACTCAATTGGTTATTACAATGCACGCCAAAGTATTTAAAGGGGTGGGTACTGATGTTAGCAATTTACTTTGAAATACATTTAAAAAAATAAGATGCCTAGATAGAGTTATGAGTGGATGGGTGGATGGATGGACGGACAAATGGACGAATGGATGGATAAAGAGAAGGATGGAGGGATAAATGGATGATGAAAGGGTAAGCCTTAACAAATATAATAATATGTTATCTCGGTGATGGGAACATGAATGCTTACTGTACAATTCTTTCAACTTTTCTGTAGGTTTGAACATTTTCACAATAAAATGTTGAGGGGAAAGATTTCTAAAAAAGAGAAGAGACTAAAACAGAAGAAAAGGGACATTCAAAGAACAGACAAAGAGAGATTTATGAAGTGTTAAAAATTCTGAGTTTACCGGCCTGACCTGTGGTGGCGCAGTGGATAAAGCGTCGACCTGGGAACACTGAGGTCGCCAGTTCAAAACCCTGTACTGGTCTGGTCAAGGCACATATGGGAGTTGATGCTTCCAGCTCCTCCCCCCTTTCTCTCTTTCTCTCTCTCTCACTCTGTGTCTCCTCTCTAAAATGAATAAAATAAAATAAAAATAAAAATTCTGAGTTTACCAAAATGCAGGCATTTCTCATGCTTCTGGCATTAACCTCACTCTTTCTGGGGCGGCCCAGATGTGGGTGTCCAGGAAAGGAAGAACTGCTAGCCTTGGCCGTCTTTGGGGCACATGCATTTTCATTCTGCCTGTGGTCAGTACTTCTGGGAGAGAACTTTGTCAAACTCGTGACTAAGACACTTGGGAAATAAGATCTTTATATGATAAATAGATTAAAAAATATTCAGTGCTGAATTAACAGAAATAAAATCCCTGTATATCTTTAAAAACAAAACATTGTTTGGAAGGGGTCCTTGGGCTTGGCAGAGGGGTCCCCAGCAAGAGAAGCATCCTAGCTGGTTCCCGGCCCACTTGCCCTTTGAGGGTCATGTGGCTTCTGATTGGGGTTTCCTTTCCTGTTTTTAGAAGACTCTGCCATGAAAATATGGTTATCATGAAAACACGAGGCACCATGTGACAGTCGCCTGACCCTTCTGTGTGGGCAGTGGCCCTGACCCTGGCCCTGACCAAGCAGGCACGAGCTCTGGTTCCTCTGGTCCTTGCTTCAGAGCAAGGAGACCACTGGGGGAATCTGGCCGAAGTGGCAACCTTCCCTCCTACCAGAGCCCTGAGCCCGGATATTTACCGCCAAGGGCGGGGGATACCAGAGCTCCTGGAGACGGGGCCAGGCTGAGCCAGTTGTCACTGTTGTCAGCAACTTGTTGGGAGGTATTTCCTAGATCACAACCTTTCTGCTGCCCACCTCTTCAGGCCTGAGCATTTTCCTGCCTTATTAACGTATTTCGAGCCTGTTCCAAGTGCTGACACCAGACAAACATTGTCTTATTTCATACCTACACAGCCCTTAAAGAAGAGCTATTGTTATATCCCCTGTTTCACCAGTGAGGAACTTAGGCAGACAGGTTACGTGATTGGCCCAGTAACACAGCACAGGGCCATGGTCTTGACAACCACTCATCCTGCCTCCTTGAGGAAGGGCCAGGAACCCAAACGGACCCTGCTGCATCCCCAGAACAAATTCCTGCCACGGAGGGCGCTTGCCACCAGCCAGACCTTTTGCCAGGGAGAGCTGCTCCCCCCCCCCCCGTATTCCACAGCCTGAGGCCATTACTACCTACAAGTCACCTACCCGATACCCACCTGGAGTCTCCCTCAGCCACACCCAAGCTTGCCAATGCTTCTTCCACAGTCACAAATGTCTCCAGCCTCAGTTCCTTTTCTCTCCAGCTCCTCCCCTCACTACCAACTGAGTGACCTGGGGCAAATAACCTGACTTCTCTGTGCCTCAGTTTCCCCACCTGTAAAATGGGGGTGATGATAGGCCAATTTCATCATAGATCAAAGCGAGTTTCTTATTAAAAGGCGCAGACTCAGACACATTTATAGATCAGGGCCTACCGTGGTTCCGGCACAGAGTAAGTGTTCCATGTTATTTCACGATCATAATTATCATCTGCTTTCAGAGCCAGCACAGTGGCCAGGACACCGGAAGCCCCACAGCGAATGTAATGGTAAGCCTGAGACTGTTTCATGGACTGATCCAATCATGTCCCTCCCGGCCAAAGGTCCTGTGATGGCTTCCGGATGAGCCAAGAATGAGGCACAGACCCCTCAGGCTGTCTTTGGAGCCCCTGCTCATGTACCCCACCCCCTCCGCCTGTCCACTGTGCTCCCTAACCCTCCAGTGAACTCCAACACCATAACCCTGTCCTGCCTCCGGCCCTTTGCACCAGCTGCTTCCCTGCCCAGAATGTTCTTCCTCCAACACCCTGCTTCGGGTCACCGCTCACATGCAGCTCCTCACTCAGGGGTCCCTGCCTCCCCACCCCAGGTCCCAGCATGTGGCTCTTTTGGCACTGACCACATTTTGTCAATTTAGATTTGCTTGGTTTTCTTTTAAGATTTTATGTATTCATTTTAGAGAGAGAAGAGAAAGTGAGAAAGGGGTGGGAGGAGGAGCGGGAAGCATCAACTCATAGTAGTTGCTTCCCGTATGTGCCTTGACCACACAAGCCGGGGTTTCAAACCGGTGACCTCAGCATTCCAGATTAAAGCTTTGTCCACTGCGCCACCACAGCCATTTTTTTTTGCTCTTTGCTTTTTTTTTTTTGACACTTCCCTCACTAGAATGTCTGTTCTGTGAGAGCCTGGACCTCATCGGGTGCTTCTGGCCGGATCCCTCAGGACTGAGCACAGAACCCAGTGCCTGGCAGGTGCTCCATAAATGTTTATGGAATGACTGAATGCATAAATCAGTGTATAAACAAATGCACAAACGGGGTCTCATCCCAGTGCTCGTTTTTGACCGGGAAACTGCAGCTGAAATGAGGTGACTTCACGGGTCACACACATCATGTGAGTAGAGCCACCTACGCGATTGCGCTATTATTCTGAAACATTGTATAAGTACAGAGGGACACACGCAATGCAGACAGAGCCCGAGAAGCCTTCCTCTTTGGTTTGCCACCGGCCCGGGTGGCACAGGCAGCTGAAGGCATCTGCATGGCAGCCCTTCCTCACAGCCATGGTCACCCTGTACACAGCACCAGGAGGAGGAACTGGCTTCAGGGTCCTTTCCCTCAGTGCTGGGGCGGGATGGGGGGGTCATGATGACCTCTCTGGCAGGAAACATCCTAACTGCTGAGTCACAGCTAAGGGGGTAGAATGCCTCATTCACATGCGTGACACCATGATGTCCATTCCAAACTCAGCCCCAGCCGGTTTTCCCCTCCCCACTCACAGCTCAGCTGTATTCAAGTCTGCTTCCTGGCAAAACCCTGCCAGGGAGGAAGGAGGAGAGCAAGCCCAGGGAGAGGAGGGAGCTGGTTTGTGGTGGGCGGCCTGGAATGCTGTCTGCATCAAGATTCCAAGAATAGCTAGGCCCACAAGGTGTCTACATTGTGTGGGGTCCAGTTAATCCTCACCCACACACCCGTGAAATGGGTGGAACTGTTATCTCCTTTTCACAGATGAGGAAATGGCTCAGAGAGGTTGAGGGGGTTGCCCAGGGTCACACAGATGTCCAGAATTACCTTGGAGCTGGAACTCCTGACCCTTTCCCCACAGCTGGCTGTAAAACCTTTGGCCACCTGTCAAGTGCTTAGAACAATTTTTTACAACAAACTTAGGAGTGACATCCTGTATTTAGCCCCATTTTATAGATGAGAAAATTGAGGCTTTGGTAAAGAAAAACACTTACCCAGAATCTATAGTCAGGGGCTGGCAGAGGTAGGATTAGAACCCAGTGCACATATGCTTCCCTCTGCACCCAGCATCTCCTTTGTCATTACAGATTGGTGGCCAGATTCTTGCTTTCTGTACAATTGGGCAGGGGGCAAGTAAAATGACCTCCAGCCAAGAACACAGGGCTGCAGTCACCCTGTCCCCAGCCACAGAGCCTCCACCTCTCGCCATCTACCCCATCTCCCTCCTACGCCTGGGGCCCCTGTGTCAGACAAGCCCCAACAAGACTGACCTGTGTCTCTGCATGCCCGAGAGCAGGAACCGGAACAAGAAACATCTGCTATTGATACCCCAGGGAAGTTTTCACTGGGGAGGGGCTGAGTGAGGCTTAGCTGCCCTCCCCATTCAGAAGTTGGGACAGAAGAGTTGGTGACTCACCCCTGTCACATACTGGTGGGAAGGAAAGCTTCCAGTCAAGTGCACCTTTCACTGCCCCTGAAAGGCCATCTAGTCACCTGAGCCCTCAGACCATTCCTTACCTTCTGTGCTCTGCTCTTCATCAACTGAGCCCTTTCCCAGACCCCGGGGAGGAAGGGAGAAGATGGGTGTTTCTCCCACCTGCCTCTCTCTGTGTCTCCTCCATGATTCCAGCACAGGCCTCTGCCTCTCCCAGCATTGGTGTGCTGGTACCCAGTCTAACGTCCCTCTTTCTACATGTACAGTCTCCTGCCTTGGCCAAGCTGACTGCCCAGCCACAGGAGCCCCTTTCAGAGAGTGAACAGAGCTGGAAGGAGGGACCCAGGTTGGAAGGAGGATTGGACAGATGAACCCGTAGCCTGGAGGTGGATGGGGACACAGCCGGGGGACCCAGACAGCTATGCTTAGCAAAAGGAAGCAGGCGATATACATGTGAAATGTTTGCACCAGATGTGAGCAAGGCAGATAAGGGAATTTATGTGCCTGCCGAGCACAGGGCAGAAATAAAAATGTCCTGATTTCTCATCGGCCAAACACGGCCCCCTGGAGGCCAAGTGTGTGACTTTTAAAGAAATAGCCTGAAAAGGGCCTGACTCAGCAAATAGCCTTGTAATCTTGTTTTTTAAAACAGTTTTATCAAGATATAATTCACATACCATCCAATTCACCCACTTAATGTGTATATTTATTTCTTGTTTCTTTTTAAATTTTTTTAATTTATTCTTCTTTTCCAAGTGAGAGGAGGGGAGATAGAGAGACTCCTGCATGTGCTCCGACTGGGATCCACCTGGCAACCCACCTCTGGGCCAATGCTCTGCCCATCTGAGGCTATGTTTGCACCTGAGCTGTCTTTAGCACCTGAGGTGGAGGCTCCAAGGAGCCATCCTTAGCACCCAGGGCCGATGTATTTGAACCAATTGAGCTATGGCTACGGGAAGGGAAAAAAGAGAGAAAGAGAAGGGGGTTGGAGTAGCAGATGGTCACTTCTCCTGTGTTCCCTGACTGGGAATCAAACCCGAGACATCCACAGGTGGGGCCATTGCGCTACCACTGAGCCAACCAGCCAGGGCCTTAAAGTGTATTACTTCAACAGTTTCAAGTAAAGTCACAGATATATGTCACCACAGTCAATTTTGGGACATTTTCTCCCTCTCAAGAAGAAACACTTTAGCCATCATGTCCCTAGCCCTCCTCCCTACTCCCCTGAGCCTTAAGCAGCCACTAATCCTATCTCTATGCATTTACCTATTCTGCACATTTCATACAAATGGAATAGTGTAATTTGGGTGCTGGTCCCAGAAGGGGTTGGGAGATGACGCTGGACAGGTAAAGCAATGCGATGCCCACTGTAGGGCTCCGCCTGCCATCTCAGGTGAACAATCATAGAGATGATTGTCCTCTTCATACCTTCAAGAGGCTGCCCAGGTCTCCAGGGAAGGGAGGGCAATCAGTCCAGAATACCAGGGTCGAATCCCCTAAGACCATCAGTCTTGATGGGGAAGGTCAATTTCAAGGCCAGGGCAGAATATGGGAGCAAGAATGAACTACCAGGGTCATTGGACGGTACACACAAGCTCACATAGACACACATAGCCATACGAGGTGAGTCTATATACAGTGTGTCCGTAAAGTCGTGGTGCACTTTTGACCGGTCACAGGAAAGCAACAAAAGATGATAGAAATGTGAAATCTGCACCAAATAAAAGGAAAACCCTCCCAGTTTCTGTAGGATGATGTGGCAGCATGTGCGCATGCGCAGATGATGACATAACACCATGTGTACAGCGGAGCAGCCCATAGCCATGCCAGTCGAGATGTGGACGGTACAGAGGAAAGTTCAGTGTGTTCTATGGCTCACTAAATTTGAATCCGTGACCAAAGTGCAACGTGAATATTGGCACGTTTATAACGAAGCGCCACCACATAGGAATAACGTTACTCAGTGGGGTAAGCAGTTGAAGGAAACCGGCAGTTTGGTGGAGAAACCCTGTTCTGGTAGGCCATCAGTCAGTGACAAGTCTGTAGAGGCTATATGGGACAGCTACCTAAGGAGCCCTAAAAAATCTGTGCGTGCGTGTGCTCGACAATTACACCTAAGCAAGACTGCAGTTCATAAGGTGTTAAAGAAACATCTCTGTTTTACCAGGTACAAATTGTGGCTGTTGCACACTATCAAACTGGCGGATAGACCCACACGATGCGCGTTTGCTACAGATATGCTTCATGAGATCGACAATGATGCAAGATTTTTGCAGAAGATTGTGTTTAGCGATGAGGCAACCTTCCATATCTGTGGACACGTTCATCACTATAACGTCTGAATATGGGCTGCTGAACATCCTCATGCCTACGTTGAGTACGAACATAACACCCCTAAAGTGAACGTGTGGTGTGGCCTGATGCATGATAAGGTGATAGGCCCATTTGTTTTCGCGGAGCAGTCTGTGACGGCAAACACCTATCTTGACATGTTGGAATTGTATGCAGTGCCATAATTTCCAGAAGGTGTCATCTTTCAACAGGACGATGCTCCTCCACACTACGCCACCATTGTTCGTGAGTTTCTGGATAGAACATTCCCCCGGCAGTGGATAGGCAGGGGTTCTGTCAAGCCATGGCCACCACGATCCCCGGATCTGACGCTCTTAGACTTTTACTTTTGGGGTTATGTGAAGCAACATGTGTACATTGAACGTATCAACGACATTAATCACTTAAAACAGAGAATCACAGATGTATTCACTCTGTTACACCAGACGTCCTTACCCGTGTGGCAAGAACTTCACTATCGTTTGGATGTGTGTAGGGCAACAAATGGAGCCCACATCGAACTGCACTGAATAGGTATGAAACTGGGAGGGTTTTCCTTTTATTTGGTGCAGATTTCACATTTCTCTCGTCTTTTGTTGCTTTCCTGTGACCGGTCAAAAGTGCGCCATGACTTTACGGACACACTAGTGTGTGCACAGGGGACACACATGTGCACATGAACAGGGTTGTGCAGGCAGGGAGGAAAGTGATCAGCCAGGACTCTGAGCTGCAGGAGACAAAAGTGCAACCCGAACCAGTGCGAGCATAAAAGGGAACCTGCTGCCTCGTGTTCTGGAGATGGATGGCAGAGTCCAGAACCAGGCACCAGAAGCCACCAGGATTCTCTCTCATGTCTCGCGTGTTTCTCTCTTTGTGTATTGGCTCCACACAGCCTAATCATCTTGCCCCACTGGCAGCCCCACCTGGGCTCATGTCTTCCCACCCCTATGCAAAATCCCAGGGAAGGCTTCTGATTGGTCCATCTTGGGTAACATGTGTGCATTCCTGGACCAATCACTATATTCCAAAGAAGCAGAGTAGCAAGGATTAGTGCCCAAGAGAAGGGACTGTTACATGGAAAATATCTATGAACTGAAAAGCCACCCTCATTTGGGGCAGGGTGTATGATTTGTATGACTAACTTAGCATCTCAGTATTTTTTTTATCTATAAAGAGAAATAATCAAACCTGCCTCAGATGTGCTTGTAAAGACTCAATGAGTTAATATGTACAAAACACTTAGCACAATGCCCGGCCCATGGTAAGTTATACCAAGCATTACTTATTGTTGAATATTACTATTATTACTACAGCTTCCATAGCCAGCAGAGTAGTGCTGGGAGGCACGCATTATCCCCATTCTTCAGGGGAGGAAAGTGAGGGAGAAGCCACATAGAGCTTCTGCAGAGCTGTACACTCTGAGGAACTGAAGAATCATCAGACAATAACTTTGTGGGAGCTTGCCTCAGGGGGGCCGAGAAAACCATAGTGGTAAGCAAGTCAAATCTACCTATCACCAGAATAGTACTCTGAATACTTATGCCCACTGCTTCTTGGTCTCAGTGGCCAAGAAAAATAGAACTTGGTTAAGTGCTGAATGGAACAAGGCTCTACTCACATAGAGAAGAGAAAGGACAAGTCAGTTCCAGCCACGAGCATCAGTCCCCTAGGGCCTGAAGGCCCTTCCTGGCAGCCAACCTGCCTAAACACACCTTTTGTGTCAGAGAAAGTTCCTGGTCCCCTCCCCTCAGGGGACAGATATATCAGTGGGATGGGCCAGGTGCCATATGACGCACATACACGCTCAAGCAGAACAAAGAAGCACACATTACCTCTGAAATGGGGAAAGCTGTCACAGAAGGTGATAAACCGGCCAGATTGAATGCTTGTCATCTCCTGGTAAGGAAGTGCTCCAGGCCCCAGGCCCATTCTTAGGCAGATGAGTGGGGTGGAAAGACTGCATGTTCCAGGCTGCCTTTCCCAGCACAAGGCAGGCTGATCAAACTCAAAAGATCTACAGCTGGAGGGAAATTTGGAGTTTAGCTTAGTCCAGGGTTTCTCAGCCTCAGCCGTACTGACATTTGGGGTCAGGTGATTCTTGCTCCCTGTAGGACACTAGCAGCAGCTCTGGCCTCGGCCCCAGATGCCAGCAGCACTCCCTCCCTCCTCACCTGTGACAATCAAAAATGTCTTGGGGGGGGGGGCTGGTAAAATGGCTGAGAACCATTGATCTACATAAACCCTGAAAAATTACAGAAGAGGACATGAAGGCCTAAAGAGGTTAAGGATTCAGGTACATACAGCTTGAATCCCCATCAGGACTGTTATCACCTCCCTTATAAGCATTCCGAACCCGAAGCTCAGAGAGGTCAAGTAACTTGCCCCAAGCCACAGAGCAGGTAAGTGGACATCAGAGCCAGACACCCTGACTCTGGGTGCAAGCAGCCTCCTCTGGGAGCCGAAGGTGAACTTCACTAAGGGAGTTTTGGTAAATAGACAACAAATGCTGGCAAGTTCTTCCCTTACATCTGTTGACATGTGTATTGTCAATTGTAAACATCTGTGTGTTTCCCCTGAAGTCCACATGGCCCCTTCCAGCTCCTGTAGTCCGCTAGCTGTGGGCAGAATTACAGGCTCCAAGCTGATGGTCCCCCTTTGGCCCATATTATCCTGGGTCTTAGTGAGCAGGTGGCCCTGGCAGACACGTGACCATCTGTCATAATAAAATCTTAAACTGTTGGAGCCGGATGCACCCTCAAAACGTACCTGATTCAACACCTGTGTTCTCCAAGTGGGCAACCGAGGCCCAGGGAGCAGGAGCAAGCTGTTCAGGGTCATACAGGGAGCGGGCACAGCTGCACGGAGAGCTGGCTGTGCTTGTTGCTTGTTTGCTTTTCTTTTTTTATTATTGATTGATTTTAGAGAGACAGCAAGAGGAAGGGGGAGAGAGAGAGACAGAGAGAGAGTATTCATCTGCTGTTCCACTTAGTTGTGTATTCAGTGGTTGCTTCCCATATGTGCCCTGACTGGGGATCGAACCTGCATGCACCCTTGTTGTTTTGGGATGATGTTCTATCTAACCGACTGAGCTAACTGGTCAGGGCATGTCTACTTTTCTTTTAACAACTTTATTGAAATATAATTCACATGTCATACAATTCACCCACTTACAGAGCCAAATTCAATGACTTTAGTCTACTCAGAGTTGTGCAACCATCCCCGTCATCAATTTTAGAAAAGTTTCATTGCTCTTCCCGAAACCCAGGCCCATTAGCAATTGCCCCGTAACCCCATCTCCTCCAATTCCTCCAGCCCCTGGCACCCACTAATTTCTGTCTTTATGGATTTGCCTATTCTGAATGTTTCGCATAAATGGACTCATATAACAGGTGGTCATTAGTAACTAGCTTCTTTCTTTCTTTCTTTTTTACAGAGACAGAGAGAGTCAGAGAGAGGGATAGATAGGGACAGACAGATGGGAACGAGGAGAGGTGAGAGGTGGCACCAATCATCAGTTTTTCGTTGAGACACCTTAGTTGTTCATTAATTGCTTTCTCACATGTGCCTTGACCGCGGGCCTTCAGCAGACCGAGCAACCCCTTGCTGGAGCCAGCGACCTTGGGTCCAAGCTGGTGAGCTTTGCTCAAACCAGATGAGCCCACGCTCAAACTGGCGACCTTGGGGTCTCGAACTTGGGTCTTCTGCATCCGAGTTCAACGCTTCATCCACTGTGCCACCGCCTGGTCAGGCAAGCTTCTTTCACTTAGCATAATGATTTCAAAATTCATCCAACATTGTAACATGTTATCAGTACTTCATCCACATTCTGTCCATTAATTTGCTGTTTCTTATTAATTTCTGTTGTTACCACATGCATGTTTTCTTATCCTCTGCTGACTGAGAACTTCTTGTGTGCCGGTCTGCACACTTGACTTGAAGACAGATCTCACAACCCTGCAGGAGGCAAACTTTACAGTCAGGGAAACTGAGGCTCAGAGGAGTTAAGGGACCAGCTCAAAGACCCAATTCAGAGCTATTCCCAGATCTCAAACTGGCAACCTGGGGGACACGTGGAACACACCATGCTTGGTTTAGACTCAAGAGCATTTCACAGATGCTTGAATTAGCTGCCCACATCTGAAACTTGGGAGTTGTTGCATTAAAACTAACAAACAAGCAAATAAAAAACAACAAGATTTATAGTTTCTCTTGGAAACAAAACATTGAAAACCACAAGATCTGGTCACACAGAGCCTGCCTTTCCTTTCTAGGAGGTTAGAGACGGCTCCTGAGGGTTGGTGGCATCCCCGTAGGACAGGCCTGCACTCTCTCCTGTCCCCAGTCCCACCTGCTTTGTTAGGATGGACATCCCAGCTTGCCCAGGTCTGTGTGAGTTTTCAAACTGAAGGTTCATGCCCTGGCCAGATAGCTCAGTTGGTTAGAGCATCATCCCAAAGCACTGAGGTTGCCAGTTAGATCCCAGGTCAGGGCACATACAGGAACAGATGGCTGTTACACTCACACACACACACACACACACACACTCTCTCTCTCTCTCTTTCCTCCACCCTCTAAAATCAATAGAATAAACTTAATTTAAAAAAACCTGAATGAAGGTTCAGCCTGAGCAGTGGTGTTGCAGTTGATTGAGCATTGACCTGGGACACTGAGGACCCAGGTTCAAAACCCAGAGATCACGGGTCTGAGCACAGGCTCATCTTACTTAAGCAATGGCTTACCAGCTTGAGCGTAGGATCCCATGGTCGCTGGCTTGAGCCCAAAAGTCACTGGCTTGGAGCGCAAGGCTGCTGGCGTAAGCGGTCACTGGCTTGGCTTGAGCCCCCCCGCCCCCAGTCAAGGCATATCTGAGAAGCAATCAGTGAACAACTAAAGTGCTGCAACTACGAGTTGATGCTTTTCATTTCTCTCCCTTCCTGTTTTTCTCTCTCTTGCTAAAAAAGAAACAAAACAAAAACACACAGCAAAGGCCCAGCGCCCAGAAAATCCTTTGCCTCAGGCAAACCAGGATGGTTGGTCACTCTACTGGCCCTGAAGCCTCCTCACCTGCCACCCTTGCCACCACCCATCACTGTCCCCTAGCACCTTTCACTACAGTCACACTCCAGCTTTTTGTCAAGTGTCTGGTGTCCTTGGTCACAATCTTCTTTAACTATTTCTCGCCCAGTCCACATTCTCCAGGGCGAATGCCAGCCCCAAACTTCTCACGGGTTCTTGGCAAGATGAGAAGAATGAAGAGTCTGAATTTTTCACTAACTAAGACTTACTCCATTTCAATGCTCATTCTTCATCTTTATTCTGAGATGGAGACCTTCCTGTTGTTACAAACAGCCTTCCTTTTATCAAATAATGGGGAGGGAAGGTGGTTTGGTGAGGTTTGTAATGTCTTTATTTGTTAAAATAGTTATCAATCTTATGTCCACCCTCAAAAAGTTTTAAATAAACTTTAAATTTAAAACAGTTTTAGATTTAGGGGGACACTGTGACAGGAGTAGAGTTCCATATACCGTATCACCCCCAGCCTCCTCTATTACTAACTTCATATACGATGGATGCACTTGTCACAGTTAATGAACCCACGCTGACACCTTATTATCAACTTAAAGTCTGGGTTTTATTCACATTTCCCTAATTATTTCCTAATCTCTTTGTTCCAGGATTCCATCCAGGAGCCTAAGGAGACATTTAGTTGTCATGTCTCCTTAGGCTCATCTGGACTATGACAGTTTCTCAGACTTGTCATATGATGACCTGTCTTTGATGACCTTGACAGTTTTTAGAATTATTTGTCACATATTTTGTAGAAGGTTGCTCAAGTGCGATCTGTCTGTCTTTCTCATGACTAGATTGGGCTGCTGTGTTTTAGGAGGAAGACCACAGAGGTGAAGGGCCATTTTCACCACAATCACAGCAAGGGTGTATGCTCTGAAGATGCCCTATCACTGTTGGTGTTGACCTTGATCACTTCGCTGATCAAAGTGGATTATTTGGAATCCTTCTGCATGGGAGATTTACCCCTCCTCCAATTAAAAATGTATTATCAGCAAAGCCCTAAATTCTGGCTGTCATCAGTGCAGACTACAGGTAGCTGAATGGGGTCTGCTAGAGAAGAGAGCACCCCCACTGTGTACCAGGCCTCAGGGTACACTTTCATTTCACACATGAGGCCCCTTTATGACAAAGTGGGTCTCAGCCAATCTGATCAGGCAGTGGCGCAGTGGACAGAGCGTTGGACTAGAACGCAGAGGACCCAGGTTAGAAACCCTGCAGTCACCAGCTTGAGCGGGGGCTCGTCCGGCTTGAGTGCAGACTCACCAGCTTGAACACAGGGTTGCTGGTTTAAGCATGGGATCATAGACATGACCCCATGGTCACTGGCTTGAGCCTAAAGATCACTGGTTTAAAGCCCAAGGTTGCTGGCTTAAGCAAGGGGTCACTCACTCTGCTGTAGTCTCCTGGTCAAGTCACATATGAGAAAGCAGTCAATGAACAACTAAGGTGCCACAACAAAGAATTGATGCTTCTCATCTCTCTCCCTGCCTGTCTGTCCCTATCTGTCCCTCTCTCTGTCTTTCTCTCTGTCTCTGTCACAAAAAAATGGGTCTCGGCCTTCACAATTTAGAGAGGAGACTCAAAAAGACAGAGTGATGAGCCCTAGGTCAGACTGTGTGAGTGGCAGCTGTACAATTTGAACCCACTGGCTTCCCAGCTACCTCCCCAGACCCTTACTAAGCTGTGCTTGCTAAAGCTGGCAGGAAGTTGGGTAATTATACCAGCTTGGATCCTCCACCTTCCACTCAGGGGATTCTACCAACTCTTGGGGAGAAATCCCCCAAGGAGAAACTTCAGAGGGCTCCCACTATTGCTCTGGAAGCCTCCAGTTGGAAAATTAACAAGGTCAGGAGATGGGCTGCCCGATGCCCTGGCCTTAAGGGTGCCACCTGGCTTCAGCCCTCCCTCACCGCCATTTATACAGGGTGTGGTGTGTGCCCACCCACAGGGAGAAACCTGGACATTGCATTTGGGAGTCTTGGCTCACCCTGGACCACGGCACTAAAATTCAACTCCACCAGTCCCCCTGGCTACCAGCAGGACTGACCTGAGCTGAGCATTGGTAAAACCAGGGGGCCTACTCCCAGGGGGAGTTTTGGGGGTCCTTGACACCACTCTTGATCTCTAAGGTGTCTGTAGGGTCCTCACATGTGGGAAATGCAGCTCAGGTTCTTGGACAGGAGCACTGGACTGGGGGTGGCAGTCTTGACTGCCAATTCACCCCCTTGGGAAAG
Organism: Rhynchonycteris naso; assembly: GCA_037038555.1. Taxonomy (NCBI): domain Eukaryota; kingdom Metazoa; phylum Chordata; class Mammalia; order Chiroptera; family Emballonuridae; genus Rhynchonycteris; species Rhynchonycteris naso. The sequence goes on along the minus strand of CM073000.1, from coordinate 190,080,371 downwards.
CCTTTCTACTCCCTGGCCCTCAGGGTCCTCCCCTGTAATTGAGAATTAAGAGCTGACTCCCTGGGCGGGGCGGGGCGGGGGGGGGGGGGAGGGGGGGGAAGAAGAGCTGACTCCCTGGGGGCTGCCCAGTGCTGACTCACACCCAGCTTCCCTCTGCCCACTGCCTGTGACAGCAGCTCCCCCTTCTGGTAGGGTGCCTCTTGGCCTCCGTAGTGTGTCCCCTGATCTCTGACTCCCCCTGTAGGTCATTCCGGGAAGGGCAGTTTGGTTGAAAGCCTCCAAGAGGGACACCCGAACTGAGTTTCTAGACTTGGGCATTCCTGGAAACCTTTGTGTGCCTCTGAACCCCTCAAAACTTAACCCAATTCTTTATCATTTCTAAAATCCAAAGAATATATTTTTGGTTGAGGCATAAAACCTTTATATAAAAAAATAGAGGTATACATCTCACGTGCACAGCTCAAAGAACCCTCACAAACAAACAGACACGTGAACTAAGTGAGGCAAGAACTAAATCATTATTAGCATCCCTGAAGACCTGCAACTGCTCACCCCCTAGTCACTGATCCCGCCTTCTTCCCCAATTGTGGCCACTATCCTAAATTCCAAGACTGCATGCCATGGGTATGACGTTAATGCCTTCCTCATAGGGCTGGGAGAAGGATCAGAGGGGGGTCACGTGTAGGAAAGTGCTCAATGCATGGGCTCTGGTATCCTTTTCTCTTCCCCTCTCCCACTGGGTCAACGGGCAGTGTCCTTTCCTCAGAACTGTATTTGCAACTCAAGCTGAGTGATGCCTAATGACTGGCTAGAAACACATGTGACCAACACAGCTATGCCCCTCTGGGCAACACTTGCCCAAGACCTTATGACTCGCCAGCTTGTCCATTCCTCATACCCAATGTCGTCATCCCCACCTTCCCTGCCGGGTGGGCCCTACGCCTCTCTCAAATCACTGTCTAACCCTTCAAATGGCCCCCAGGGTCCAGTTCCACTCCACCCTCCAAATGGCAGCCAGGGTTCTCTTTCTTTTCTTTTCCCCCCACAGATCTCAGGAGACACTCTACTGCTGCCAACACTCAATGGCTCAAAGGATAAAGTCATGCCCTTCACAGCATTTACAACCTTTTACTTCACACCTGTTAGAATAGCTATTATAAAAAAAAAAAAGGTATCAAGCCTGATCAGGCGGTGGCGCAGTGGATAGAGCATCAGACTGGGATGCGGAAGACCCAGGTTTAAGACCCAGAGGTCGCCAGCTTGAGCACGGGCTCATCTGGTTTGAGCAAAGCTCACGAGCTTGGACCCAAGGTCGCTGGCTTGAGTAAGGGGTTACTTGGTCTGCTGTAGCCCCATGGTCAAGGCACATATGAGAAAGCAATCAATGAACAACTAAGGTGTCACAACGAAAAACTGATGATTGATGCTTCTCATTTCTCCGTTCCTGTCTGTCTGTCCCTTTCTATCCCTCTCTCTCTCTCTCTCTGTCTCTGTAAAAAAAAAAATTAAAAATTAAAAATAGGTATCAAGCCTGACCTGTGATGGTGCAGTGGGTAAAGTGTTGACAAGGAAAGCTGGGGTCACTGGTTCGAATCCCCAGGCTTGCCCCAGTCAAGGCACATATGAGAAGCAATGACTATAAGTTGCTTCCCACTTCTCCTCCTCCTAGTCCCCCACCACACAGCTCTCTCTATCCTTTCCTTAAAATCAATAAATATTCCTGAATGCTACTTAGAGGGCTTCTGGACTTCACGGGAAGCAGAAAAGGCTTTGCTCTGAGACAGATCTTGGCTCCTTTCCCTCCACCTAAGGCTCAGTTTCTCCACTTGCAAACTTGGGAAAAATAGTAATACATTCCCAGGTGGTTGTAAAGATTGAATGAGATCAGGCCTGACCTGTGGTGGCGCAGTGGATAAAGCGTCGACCTGGGAACACTGAGGTCGCCAGTTCAAAACCCTGCACTGGTCTGGTCAAGGCACATATGGGAGTTGATGCTTCCAGCTCCTCCCCCCTTTCTCTCTCTCTCTCTCTCTCTTTCTCTCGAGTCTCCTCTCTAAAATGAATAAAATTTAAAAAAAAATTAAAAAAAAAAAGATTGAATGAGATCAATCCTTGGGTATAACTAGATGTAAAGCCATGGCAACCATCCGAGGCGCCTGGCCCATGCAGGTTCGCAGTTGATTGGGACAGTTGGTAATGAAACAACGGAGCCAAGAACTGGTGGGCCATTAGCTTTAATCCTAGCTTGCACCCAGCGGGCAAGTAAAAACACAGTGGGAAAACACTTTCCTTTCCATTCAGGGCTCCCAAAGCCACTGACTTATCCGAGTTTCCTAGAATCAAAGTTTCTACCTCACTGCCTTATTCACCTCTGTTCCTCATCTCCTTCTCTCTGCACAAACTCTGAACAAACTGGCTTCTCCTTCAGAACTCCACCATCTTGGCTGCTTCTCCTGGTCTCCTCCACATGGCCTTTCTCTGCTCTCCTACAGCATGGGCTTCTCCTAGAACCATGATGGCAAACCTATGACACGCGTGTCAACCCTGACACACGTAGTCATTTTCGATGACACGCGGCCACATACCAGAGAAGTATGGGGCCGCATGCCGAGAAGGGCGTTTCATCCTCGGCTCCTGCACGGCCAGGTGCAGTAGCTGAGGATAAAACATTTGCTGTAGTGTAGACACTCTGTGCCAGAGGTCTGGAGGCCAAAACAACAGAACTCTGGCACAGAACATATAGTTCTGGGACTTCCAGTTAGGCCGTTTTTCTCTAAGTGACACACCACCCGAGTTATGCTCAGTTTTTTGGTGAATTTTGACACACTAAGCTCAAAAGATTGCCCATCACTGTCCTAGAGCGTAATCACTCTTCCCCCGGAACAACGTGATCTCTCTTCCTTTTAAAACCTTTTGGCGTGAAAGCCTTCCCCCAACACACATTAATATAATCACGCCCACCCCAAGCAAGAAGGGCAACTAATATTATCACCTGGGGCGATGGGCTTGGGCTTCCACGTGGGCAGTGCCATCTTTAACAAAGTGAGAATAATATATTTTATCTGCCCAACACTGCCCAACACTAGCTTGGTCAAAGCTCACAGGCCATTTAAGGGTTGCTTTCACAATGGGATGTTGAAGGAGTCCCCAAGGTTCTGATTCCCTTGCTCCATCTCAGTGCCCTCTGTGCTTAGCACAGGCTACCAGGCTGTTCCTCTAGCTGTGCTTTAGGCAGGTTTTCCCAGGATCTAAGCTTTCTCTGGTCCTCCCTGCCCCCTGCTCCCCTGTGCCATCCATCAGTGTCTGGCCAGCCGTTGTCCAGAGTAACTACTTCTTTCACTGACTGGTATCCTCCATCCATCACCGCAGCGCCCCCCACTCCCACCCCTCGGGCTTCAGCCCAGCTGCAGCCATTCTGCTCCAGAATGCCCTCCTAAGGCCGGGGTTCCTGGAAGCCTCTCCACTTAATCCCAGCTTGGAACCCAGTCCCTCCCAACAGCAGCTGGGCAGGTCACCAAGAAGACCTCCAGCTCTTAGTAGGCCACCCCTCCCCACACTGACATTGCAGACAGGGCCCCTTTGCAGGCATTTCCCAGCCTCCCTTATAGCCAGGTGTGGCCAGGTGATTAATAGGATACGATTAGAAGTGACGTGTGCAACTTCCCGGTTGTGCCCTGAAGGGAAAGGGTGGGTCCCTCTCCTTTCCTTTTCCTTTCCCCTTCCTACTAGTCATAGTGCTGACCTGGTGATAATGTCTTCAGACCCTGAAACAAAGGCAATACATTAGGAATGGCAGAGGGAGGAGGTAGTAGATGCCTGGGTCCCTAATGCCTTGGAGCAGCCAAACCAGAACCAGAATACTTACTCAAAGACAGTATGTAAAAGCAAAAATAACAGTTCTTTGTTGCTTAAACCAGTTACTGTATTTCCCCATGTATAAGATGAACCCTTTTTCGAAAAATTTGGGGTCTAAAAACTGGGTGCATTTTATACAGTGGTAGTGGCATTTCAAATGCCATACATGAAACTGAGGAAGAGGCAATGTATGAAGACAGTGACTCGTCTTCAGACACAGATGAGGACAAGCTGATGGATGGGAGTTTTGACAGTGATGAGGAGTTGTATGAATTTTATGATAAATAAAACGTGAGTTCAATAACTTCATGCAATACATTTTTTTTTTTTTAATTTCAGGCTCCAAAATTAAGGTGCATCTTATGCATGGGGAAATATGGTACTTTGGGTCTCTGAATCTATAGCCCAACTAACAGTCACCAAGTTCTGTGCTTTTTACCTCCTAATTATCACCCAAATTCATTTACTTCTTTCACTCTCCACCAGTCTCACCTCAGATGCAAGCATGGTCCCCCACCCTGCCCCTCACTTTCTGTCAGTTACTTGAATGTTTCAGCTCACACCTGCCACAGGGCCTTTATACATGCCTGAAACATTTTTTTCTCTCCATGTACTCACCTCCCATTTTTCCTTCAGATCTCAGCAGGACCACCAGCTCATCCAAAAAACCCTGTAGGACTGCTCTGACTAGGGCAGACCTCTTTGCTATGCACCATGAACTCCTGTGTAATAGGTATCACAGTTACGATTTTAAATACCATAAGGTCCTCTCAGTTTTGTGAAACTAAAACTTAATAAAGTCATAAGAGAAGGTTTTTAAAAAATCCCGGTAGAGCATCTTGGAATCTACCCCTAAAATACACTGCCCAAAATACAATGTTGTTGTTCCTAGTATTAGCTAAGATTGAAAGCAATCCTGACATTCACCTCGGGGGAATTGGTTCAGTGAACTGTGGAGGGCCACAGAGAAAAATGCTATGCAGCTGGAAAAAGGAATGAGAAAGCTCTCCCAACACTGCACTGGAGTGAACTCCAGAAAGTATGATTTAACAACCCAAGGAGCAGAACTGTGTATACAAAACATGCTATCTTCTGAATATGTGTGGGGTATATACACATTTGCTTATATTTTCAAAAAGAAACAATGGAAGGGTAAAACACAAACTAATAAAAATGGTTACCTATGGGGGACACAGGCAATGGGTGGAAGTGACAGAAATGGATGCTAGACTTTTCTGTGTGTGTCTTGTTTTAGGGTTTTTATTTTGTAAATGCAGATTGGTTACAAAATTATAAAGCAAAGACAAAAAAGGCAATCCCATAAAAATAAAATTGGGTAAAGAATTAATAAACCTGGCTGCCAACTTGACAATCACACTAAAAAAGATGATTGGAAGTGACTCTGAAATAGCATTTTGATTGTACATCCCTAATGGGCTTTATCGAAAGACCACAGAGCCATAAAGAAATAGAATCATAATGACATCTTCAACTGTACTCAGTTATCTTATAGGAAGTAATTATACTGATATTGTTATATTGAAACCATCAGCTTTGTAATATAGGATAAAGAACATAAACTGTGTTACTGTTGTTAGGAACCAACAACAGTAACATAACACAGATTCTGTGTGTAAGAAAAAAGAAATATGTAAAGCCAGTAGCCATGGCCACCATCATAGCCGCCTGGCCCGTGCAGGTTTGCATTTGATTTGGATAGACGGTAATGAAAAAACGGAGCCAAGAACTGGTGGGCCATTAGCTTTAATCCTAGCTTGCACCCGGCGGGCAAGAAATACACACAGTGGGAAAACACTTCCCTTTCCAATCAGGGCTCCCAAAGCCACTGACTTATCCAAGTTTCCTAGAATCAAAGGTCTCTACCTTACCAGCCTTCTATACCTCTTTTCCCCATCTCCTTCTGCCTGCACAAATTCCGCACAAACTGGCTTCTCCTTCAGTACTCTGCCATCTTGGCTGCTTCTCCTCTCCTCCATGTGGCCTTTCTCTGTTCTCCTCTCCAATGATAATCTCAGGAACCAAGAGAGAGCAAGCTCCCGGTCTGCCTCATTTTATAATGTAGAAATCCAAACTTTTAATCCAATATACAAACAAGGAAGTCTCTGATACAAAGTCACTTATCTGAGGCATAATGGGATTCCTCATGACATTGCACCACCCCCTATCATGCAACAGTCAAGGGTGTGGGGAAAAGCTTAACTTTAAATTTCTTTCTTTATTTTATTCATTTTAGAGAGGAGACACAGAGTGAGTGAGAGAGAGAGAGAGAGAGAAAGAGGGGAGGAGCTGGAAGCATCAACTCCCATATGTGCCTTGACCAGACCAGTGCAGGGTTTTGAACTGGCGACCTCAGTGTTCCCAGGTCGACACTTTTATCCACTACGCCACCATAGGTCAGGCGAAAAGCTTAACTTTAAAACTAAGCCTTCAGCTATAAGGACCCTGCCTGCTTATAGCTTGTCCCCCACACCCAATGCAAACTATAAATGAGCAAACATATACATCATATTTGCAAATACATTTGACCCACAAAATCAAAAAACAAATTAAAGAAGTTAAGTGAAAACCTTGTCATCTTTTTTTTTTTTAATTGATTTTAGAAAGAGAGGAAGGGAGAGGGAGAGAGACAGGAACATCAATCTGTTCCTGTATGTGCTCTGACCGGGGATCTAACTGGTAATCTCAATAATTCGGGATGATGCTCTAACCAACTAAGCTATCTGGCCAGGGAAAAAAACCTTATTTAAAAAAAAAAATTTTTTTTTAACTTTATTCATTTTAGAGAGAAAGAGAGAGAGGAGGTGGAGGAGCAGGAAGCATCAACTCCCATATGTGCCTTGACCAGGCAAGCCCAGGATTTCAAACCAGCGACCTCAGCGTTCCAGGTCGATGCTTTATCCACTGTGCCACCACAGGTCAGGCCAAAATTTATCTTAAATGTAAATAAGAATGATCAATTTTTCAGTTTTAAGTGTAGATGCAATGATAACCCTGTAGTAATGAGTATCCTTTGTATCTTGATTGTGATCCCTAACTCCCATTTATCGCTAAAAGAAACAGGGTTCCTATGAGAACTGGTTGATTCCAGGTAGAAAATTTACAAGGTGAACCTGGGACATGTCATCCAGAAATCAAGGCAACTGTCAAAGACTACTGAGGTCATGTCAGAAAGGATGCAGGATGCAGCATAAAGGAGCTCCCAATATACCTGTGCTGAGCAAGCTTTCAAGCATTTTACAAGCAGTAACTCATACTTAGGAAAATTACTTAACTTCATTTAACCCTCAAGCCTATTAGGAGAGTTCTATGAATGATTATGCTTATTTGATAGGTGAGGAAACTGAGTCCAAAGGAGATTAAGTGAATTGCCCAAGATCATGTAGTGGGTAGGTGGCTGCGTAAGCATTTAAACTGCCTCTTCCTTGATGCACAATGTTCAACATCAAAGTAGAAAAAGAAATAAATCAGCCCGAGCTCCACAGAGGCCAGTGTGGGCATGATTAGAACCATGAACAGCAACCCCAATCACTTCTGCCATCTTTTAGATCAGTTGTGCCTATGACCAGGGTGTTCAGAGGCTGACTTCAGATGGGATCAAGGACCAGTTAGGATGCACTAGGCCCCATATCTTGGTCAGCTATAGACCAAGCTCGCATGATGCCCAGCCTCCCAACTGGCCATTCCTCACCTTCTCCTGACCGACTTGAGGCTACCTATGCTCTCTTCCTCAAGGCCATAACTTAAGAGTAGGAATCACCATTTAATTTAACTCTTCACAGCGCCTAAGTAGGCGGGAATGGGCATTCCCACTGTCCAGATGGGAAAACTGAGGCTCAGAGAGGTATTGAACTGAGCTGATGCCGCTGAGAAGCGGCTGATTCTGGCATTCATGCCCGCCTCACCCTCTCTTTTTCCTCTTGGTGGCTCATCCTCTTGGAAGGCTGAGATGGGGTGCTGGTGGCCCATGCTGACGAGTGAATCACTGTCATTCTGTGTGTGTGTCGTCTTCCCAGCAGCAGCTGGGAGCTGGGAGGAGGGATCTGCAGATATAAACTTGAGGCAAGAACACTGCTTTCCCAGCCAGAAAGAAGTCTCTTATCTAAAACACCCTGGACATCTCTTGCCCTCCGTGTCCACACAGCCAGTGTGCCTGACCAAATCCACCTTTAGAACATTCTGGGACCTGTTCTCTCTTCCTCAGAGCCAGCACCCTGGCCCAGGCCACCATCAGCTCCCGCCTGTTCTGTGGGAGCCCCTACCAGTCTCCCTGCTTCCTTCTCACCTCCCTGAATCCACGTTTTACAAAAGAGAAGCAGGTAGACGCCACATACACTTTGAAGATGGGAATATTACACTTGTGACAAAACGGACAAATGGATCTTTTTAGCTGCTGCCGACATCAATGTGCCTGCTTAGGCCTAATTTTCTTTTTCTTTTCAGATAACCAGGAAGGTGGAAATACCGGGCTCTCCACAAGGAGGCTGGGCAGGGCCTCCCGCCCCCCACTACCCTCCAGCACTCCAGTTTCTGCTGGAGGCTGCTTAAGAAGACGGCAAATCAATGATTACAAGCAAGGATTTCACACTCAGCAATGGCTGAAGAACAAGTAAATTAAAAAGAGAGGTTCATTATAGTTTAAAAGTAATTTAAGAGATATACGAGCCAAATCGAACACATAAACTTGGTTGCTTGATTTAAACCACTACCCATAAAAACACATTTAGGAAACAATTGGGGGCAGTGGAATTTTAGGGGATATTACAGAATCATTCATTCCTTGTAGGCGTGAAAATGGTAACGAAATAAAAATGTAGTTATTTTGAAAAGTTCTTATCACTTAGAGATACGTTCTGAAGAATTTGTGAATGAAGTAATATGACAGGGTTTGCAATAGGCTAAGCCAACAGGGGGTGGGGGGAGGCAGGAAGAGCTAAAACAGGCTCCTCAAGAGGAGGCTGCACCCTTCTCTAAAGATACACTTCACACGACTGCAGGAAAAGCAGGGTGTCTGCAAACCGGGCCAGCCTGCAGTTTATTGGCGCTGACAAGAACATGAGGGGACCTGCCCGTTGGTCCACTGTGGGGTGGTGGCACGTTGGTTATTATGCAGTCATCCTCTTTATTTCTGTGTAGTTTGGGGTGAGGGGAGTGAGGGTTTTGGAGCTAGGGTGCATGGTTCAAATCCTGCCCCGGATACGTCTTTGCTTGTGACCTTGGCAAGCTACACTCCTGCTGTGTGCCTCGGTTTTCACATCTGCCAAAGGAGGGAACGATAATGTCTGCCTGATGGGGCTGTTGTGAGTCACGGGAGTCAACACTTAGACCAGGTCCAGCATGTCACCAGCACTAATGAAAGTTAGTTCTGATTATTGCTATTAGGCAATATTTGAGACTTTTCATGACTTTTTTTTTTTTTTACTTTTCATTTGAGCATGTCTGGACCATCACACCCTCCCAACCCCTCCTTGGAGGAGGCCACAGAACAGCTGGGGGTTATTTTTATTTTAAACACATTTATTGATATATAATTCACATACCACAAAATTCACCCATTTAAAATGTACAATTCTGTGTTTTTTATTGGCTTCATGAAGTATGCATCTATCACCCCAATCAGTTTTTTTTTTTCAAATGAGACAGATTCCCTGTATGTGCCCCAACCAGATCCACCTGGCAACCCCCATCTGGGGTTGAATCAACCAAGCTATTTTTAGCACCTGAGGCTGAAGCTCAGACCAATGGAGCTATCCTCAGCAACTAGGGACAATGAACCAGTGGAGCCACTGGCTGTGGGAGGGGATGAGGGAGAGAAGGGGGAGAGGGCGAAGGACATAGGCAGATGGTTGCTTCTCTTGTGTGCCTTGACTGGGGATTGAATCTGGATGTCCATATGCCAGGTTGACTCTCTATCCACGGAGCCACCTGCCAGGGTCCAGTTTTATTTTTTATAATGTTTTATTTTTATTGATTTTAGAGAGAGAGGAAGGGAGAAAAAGAGAGAGACAAACGTCAGTTTGTTGTTCCACTTATTTATGCATTCATTGGTTGAATCTTGTATGTGCCCTGACCAGGGATTGAACCTGCAACTATGGCACATTGGGATGATGCTCTAACTGAGCTACTCGATCAAGGCACCCCAATTAGTTTTAGAACATTACCCCCCAAACAGGGCACTGCTTCAAGGAAGGTAGGGTAGTGACTGCGAGCCCTCTTATGACTTCTCTTATGACAGAGGGCTGGGCTGTGGGGGCCACCACCTCCTGTTGCAAGTCCTGGGATTCTTTAGGGACAGCAGGCGAGCACCCGTGGGGGGGCTCCAGACACAGTGCACTTCCTGCAGTCATGGGAAGTGTATCTTCAGAGAAGGGCGCCAGCAGACCTCCGTGCAGCTTCCTTCAGATCCATGATAACCCGCCACAATTTAATTTCCTCCTTTCTTCTCAAGAGGGAGGGCCAGATCACCACTGCTGATATGCAGGGCGTTAAAGTTGCTACAAGGCCCATCAATGGGTGTTTGATGACCAGCCCCTGGAAGACGGGGCAGTGAAGGATCCAGAATGGCTCTGGGGTGTGCAGCTCAGTAGCTGGGGAGCTCATGGTGACATTTACCAAAATGAGGGAAGGGAAGAGAGGCAGGTAGGAAAGGGGCAGAGAACCTGTAGCTCCCACTTTCACAAAACTGTCATGAGGTTCAAATGAGATTTGACAAAACTCTGGGATGAAACTGAGCTGGATTCAAATTTTTGCCCCTGCTCTGAGAGCACAAGGCCTTGAGTGAGTCATACTGTGTCTGGGCCCCCTGATCTGTAGACCGGGCTCTATAAAGCCCGAAGGTCTGTTGTGGGATCCCGGGCCATGAGGTGGGCACAGAGCAGGAGGTCCATGCAGTGCCCTTTACTATGATGACTATTAGTTCCCCTTTCTGTCTATGGATGCTGGGGAAGTTCCAGCCCAGGGCGTACCTGTCACGGGGGTGAGGGATAGATACTGGAAAGACCCTGGGAAAAGGCCTGAAATGGGGAACTACAGCGAGGGGGTTTCTAGGCTGAAGGAGAAGAGAGTTCCAGAGGGAGAGGGAATGGAACACGTCACCCCCTGTCTGAAAGTCACCATGTCTCCACAATGTCATGCTCGCCCCGCCCCCAGGCCAGGTCTACCCCCTCTCTGCCCCTTCCCCCCACTTCCTCCCCTCCCAGGCCCCTGGCTTCCTTGGTCCTACCCAAGCCTTTGCCCTGGCTGCCCCATCATCAGTGTTCTTTAAGACTGGTTTCTTTGCATCCTCAGAGAGTCCCACCCTGACCTCCTCCGGGATGCAGCCCCCACCCTCCCTCTCAGTCTCCATCACTTAACCGTGACAGCACTTGTCCCTTTCTGAAATTATATTACACTACTCGTTTATGAATGGATTTTTGAGTTCCCATCTCCCCCTCTAGAATGTCAGCACCATGAGGGCAGGGATCTTGTCTTCTTGTTCACATTCCATCCCCAGGACTCACCATGCACAGAATGGCTGAAAGGACATTCCCAGCTGGGCAAGGGCTTCCTGGGAGGAGGCCTCCAGGAGCCCTGGGTCCCCAGGAAAGCCTGGAAAGTCCCTTGGGTTGTCAGCCTAGAAGGCAGAGGAGGCTCTCAGAGATTATCACCCAGAAAGTCAGGGCGGGTCTGACTCCTCCCAATGATGCCTGTGTCCAGAGGGAGAAAGGTCTTGGCTCCTGTGTTTTTCATGGGGGCAGGGTCAGCACACCTTGTATCTGCAGGCCCATGGCTGTGGCCAGCAACTCAGTTTCATCCCAGAGTTTTGTCAAATATCATTTGAACCTCATGAACCTCCAATGGGTGGCCAGCAACTTTGGAGGCTTGTCGGATCTTGCTCCTGAAACAGCTGCTGCCCACTGGCCTGGCCCAGCTTAGGCAGGACACCAGGTCCACTCTGGCCCCTTCCTTTCCTCTGTCCACAGACCCAGGGCATGGCTGGGCCTGTCACTGGCTCTTTGTTAAAAGTCCCCTGAACCTGTCGCCTGTCTCAGTCCACGTCACTCAGGGACTGCAGGAGCCTTCTCCCTGCTCTTCCAGACCCTCTGATTTCTTTCCCACAAGGCACACACAGCCAGCTCTTTAAAATTTAATTTGGGTCCCATCTTCCCAGGGATTCCAGAAGCCTTCAATGCCCTCAAATTGCTCTGAGAATAAAACTCAGCCAGCCGCCTTCCCCACCCCTCCCACCCTGACCTCCGTGGCCTGTGGGGTTTCTCCCAGGCTCTGCTCTGTGTGCTCTCTGACCCCGGGGCCTTTATGTGTGCCGTTTCCTCTGTCTGAACAGATCTTTCTGTTTCTCTGCCCAGTCGTTCTTTCTTAGCTTTTCAGGCCTGAAACATCGCTTCCTCCAGAAAACCTTCTCAAACAATCAGGTCACATTCCCCTGCTACACATGCCCATGTTGCCGTAGCTGTCTTCAGGGACTGTATGAAGTAATTATATAATTACTTGTTTCAAGACTGCCTACCCATACACAGCAAATGCCCTGGGGGAGGAACCCTCTCTTCCGGGACCCCTCCAAGCATTGCACTTGGTACATCAAAGTCTGGGGAGGGGGGGTTGGGGGGGGTGAGACGTGTTTCTTCCTTGATGCCTTCTTTCATTTGCTTTCAATAAGCATTTACTACTGAGAATCTACTGTTGCTGGGCTACAAAGTTGGCACAGATCTGATCCATCCCTCAGGGTTTCAGCTTGTTGGGATCACAGAAGCTACAGTATGACTGGGTTTAGCTGGGCTCACAGAGCAGGATCTCAAGGACTGCGTGTGGACGGAGGGAGGAGATGGGCAGAGGACATAGGACAGGTGGAGATGCTGAGGAACCAAGGGTTTAAGCAAGAACTCAGGACCGAAGTTGCCTTCCTGCCTCAGCCTCACTCACCTCCCACCTCACCCCCAGTCTCCCAGCCAGGACAGGTCAGAACCTGCTGGAGACAACTCACCAGCTCCAACCCCTTCCCCGCAGGGCCAGGGCAGCAGGGACAGGACTTGGCAGGGGCCCAGGGCAGTGTGGGTGGCTTTCCTCGGTGCCTCAGAAGTCAGGGAGCCCAGGGAGAGACCAGCCCTGCTAAGAAACAAGTCTCATTTTCTTGTACACCCCTCTCAGCCAGAGTTCTCATTAGTGCTCCGGCTGCCCCTGTACCAAGCCCCTGCCACAGATGGAGAAACCGAGGCTCAGAGAAATGGGATCTCTGGGTCAGAGCCAGGCCTGACCCATGGCTTGGATGGCTCAGAGCCCAGAGCCACGTTCCCTGTCTCAATTCTTGCAGAGCCTGTTCCAGGTAGGGCAAAGGTCCCTCCCTAGCTGCACAGGGCCTGTCAGGGCTCAGGCCATCTCAACAGCACCAGCTACCCATGCAAGGTGCTTCTGGGCCCTGCTGAGCCCTCCGCACATACAAACACACCTCTCAGCACAGCCTCAGAGATGGGCACCACGCCTCCCCATCAGCCATTCCGGGTCATGAGGCTGACAGTGGACAGTGCAGGCACACCGCCTGGCGCCACATTGTTTACAGAGGCTCCGAGGATGCCCTGACAGCTCACTGGCTCAGGATCCCCACGAACAGGACAAAAGCTGGCTGGGCACAGAGTTCTGGAGCTTGGGGGGTGGGCGTGGTATAGAGTGTGCCCTCTGCCCACCTCTCATCTCACACAGAAATGTGCTAACAAACAGGTTCCATCCAATCCCTAGCAATGCCACCCCTTCTACAGGCTTTCCCCTGCCTAGGAGGTTGGAGGGGGCAGTCCTGCACGGACCCTGGACCCCAGTATCTTCAACACTGCAATGCAGGACTTGACATTTCTCTGAAGTCAGTAGTTTTTACTTTCCACCTGTTTATGAGAGCTGACCATGCACTTGAATTGTTTGGGGGAACAGCACCCACCTAATGGGATGAGGGGAAGGTTGGATGAGGTAGGTGATGGTGCTCAGGACGGCCAGCTCTCAACAAACGCCAGGTTCTGTCATTCTAACTCAGTAGCACTGTGTCTTTATATGCTTCAAATTATTATTAAAACCAAGAAATCAAAAAGAATAAAGCATATCTAGGTGTGATGGCGGGGATCAGTTTCAAGATATATTTTCAAGCAAAAGAAGCAAGGAACAGAAAGGCATGTATGGAATATTACCATCTGTGGCTTTTTAAATGGGGGTATAGCATGTATACAACTCAATAGCAAAAAAACAAACAATCTGATTTAAAAATAGGCAGGGGATCTGAATAGACACTGACCGATAGGTACACACAAATTGCCCATAGGCACATGAAAAGATGCTCAACATCAGTTATCATCAGAGAAATGCATATCAAAACCATAATGAGATACCACCTTATACTTGTATAATGGCTATTATGAAAAAGACAAGAAGTATATGTTGTTGAAGATGTGGAGAAAAGGGAATCCTTGTACAATGTTGGTGTGAATATAAATTGGTGTAGCCATTATGGGAAACAGTATGAAAGTTCCTCAAAAAATTAAGGATGGAATTACGGTATGATCCAACAATCCCACTTCTGGGTATTTATCTGAAGGAAATGAAAACACTAATTTGAAATGATGTCTGTACTGCTCCCCCAAGCTCATTGCAGCAGTATTTACAATAGTCAAGACATGGAAGCAACCCAAGTGCCCACTGATGGATGGATGAATAGATAAAGAAAATATGGGGGGGGGGTGTGTGCGCGTGTGCACGCATGCGCGTGTGTATGTGTGTACATACAATGGAATATTATTCAGCCATAAAATGAAGGAAATCTTGCCATTTGCTCAAAGCGGATAAGCATGGTGGGCATTATGCTAAGTGGAATAAGCCAGAGAGAGAAAGACAAATATCATGTGATCTCATTTATATGTAGAATATTAAAAAAACAAACACACCGAGCTCATAGATACAGAGAACAAATTGGTGGTTGCTAGAGGCGAGGGCGGGTGGTGGGTGAGATGGGTGAAGGTGATCAAAAAGTGCAAACTTTCAGTTATAAAATAAACAAGTTATGGGGCGTGACCTGTAGTGGCGCAGTAGATAAAGCGTTGACCTGGAATGCTGAGGTTGCTAGTTCGAAACCCAGGGCTTGCCCACGCAAAGCACATGCAGTAAGGAACTACTGTGAGTTGATGCTTTCTGTTCCCCCAACCCTCTCCTTTCTCTAAAATCAATAAATGAAATCTTTTTTTTTTTTTTTTTTTTTTACGAGAGAGAGCAAGAGAGGGAAAGAGAGGCAAAGCATCAACTCGTAGTTGTATCATTTTAGGTTTTCATTGATAGCTTCTTGGGCTCAAGCCAGCAACCTTGAGCTTCAAACCAGTGACCTTGGGCTTCAAGCCAGAGACATTTGAGCTCAAGCCAGCGACCATGAGATCATTTTGATGATCCCACGCTCAACCTAGTGACCCTGTGTTTAAGCCAGATGAGCCCATGATGGCACTCAAGCCGGCGACCTCAGGGTTTTGAACCTGGGACCTCAACATCCCAAGTCGACCTCTATCCACTGGGCCACCACTGGTCAGGCAATAAATAAAATCTTAAAAATAAAAGTCATGGGAATGTAGTGTACAGCATGATGACTAAAGTTAATAATACCTTGTTGTAGATTTGAAAGTTGCTAAGAAAGTAGACTCTGAAAGTTCTCATCACAAGAAAAAAATTTTGTCACAATTTGTGGTGATAGATGTTAATTAGACTATGGCGATTATTTCACAATATATAAAAATATCAAATCATGATGTTGTACACCTGAAACTAATATAATATTATGTGTCAACTATATCTTTTAAAACAGCTGAAAAATGGGGATATATTTATATCCATTTATCCATCCATCTCCTGTGTGTACACTGGGTATCTCTGGAAGGACACACAGAGCACGAAAAGCCCCCCTGGACCCTACCCCTCACATTTCCCTCCCATTGTTTTACTCCCTAGGACGTATATGGCACACTATTCCTTTGACCCCCACATCCAGTACTGTGCTGTCCTATGCTGTGACCACCAGCCATGTGGCATGAGAATCACACACACATTGGCTTTTGAAGACTTAATGTGTGCTCTAGACTGGAGTGTTCCTTTCAAAATTCATATGTTGAAGCCCTAGTCCCTGGTTCACTATATTTGGAGACAGGGTCCTTAAAGAGGTGTTTAAGGCAGTGGTTTTTAACCTGGGTTCTATCGAACCCTAGGTGTTCGATGAGTCGGTCTCAGGGGTTCTGAGAAGCCTCTGCCGCGGAGGCCAGAATAAAGTAATACTGTAATTTGTTGGGAGTTCATGCACTTTGTTGGTTTTGTTCTTTGAGCAAGGTGATGTTCATGCACGGCTCATTTTGTGTACCAGTAAAAAAACATATACCTATGTCTTGAATTTGGAAAAAAAAATCATATTTTATTTCTCACTAAAGAAGGGTTCGGTGAATGTGCATATGAAACTGGTGGGTTCGGTACCTCAAAAATGGTTAAGAACCACTGGTTTAAGGTAAAATGACATCATTAGTGTGGGCTCTAATTCAATCTGACTAGTGTCCTTAGAAAATTAGGACACAGGGAGTGAAACCAGGAGCATACACACAGAGTAAAGACCATGTGAGGACAGAGCAAGAAGGCAGCGATCTGTAAGCCAAGAAGAGAGGTCTCAGGAGAAAATAACCCTGCCAGCACCTTGATCTTCTAAGGTGACCAGACGTCCCTCTTTTGGCGGGACAGTCCTGATTTTTAACAATTTGTCCCGTGTCCTGCGGCGTTTTAAAAACGTCCCAATTTAAAAAAATATATTACAATACTAGTTTTGCATTCTATGAAATATTTTTTTTTGCTCCACATAGACCAAATTTTTAATCAAGAACCCCCCAGTCAATGGTGTCCCGCTTTACCAATTTTAAAATCTGGTCACCTTATGACTTGTGACCTCCAGAACTGTGAGAAAAATAATCCCTTGTTTAAGCAAACCAGTGTGTGGTGTTTTGTTATGGAAGCTCTGGCAAACTAATACACTCTAAAAAAATCATTAGTATCTTATTAATAATTTTTATATTGATTGCATATACTGGGTTTGGAAATTTATTATTAAAATTAATTTCACCTGTGTCTATTTTTCTGATGTGGCTTCTGAAAAATTTTAAATTTCATGTGTGGTTCTCATTTGCAGCTTGTGCCATACTTCCATTGGACATCATAGCCTAGCACAGTGCCTGGGCACAGTAGGTACTCAACAAATATCTATTGAATAAACTTCATGATTTAAAACAATAGATACTTAGTACCTCACAGTTTTTGTGAGGCAGGAGTCTGGGCACAACGTTCCCAGCTCAGGGTCCCTTACCAGCTGAAATCTGGGTGTTGGCAGATTGGTCTCACCTGCAGGCTCACTGGGGAAATAGTTGCCTCTGGGAAGTGACTGGAGAACAGGAGGGAGGGAAACTGGCTTTTCACTGTATTCCCTTGCTTTCCCATGAACGAGTATTTTATTTAGAAATAAGGGATGTAAAATAAAATACAATAAAACAAACCCTACTGTGATGATGATATATTAAGACAAAAAGACAGTAGCACTTGTATGCTTAAAAGATGCTTCTCACATATGTGGACGTAATAGCCACCAGGTGCCTTCAGATGGATGACAGTGTCAGCCAGTGACAGCTGTGAATCTGGGATGACAGGAGAGACTCCTCTCCACACCCCAGGCCCAGGCAGGGAAGCAGGCCCAGAGTGCCCTGCAAGAGCCCCTTCCCAGGATGGACAAAACAGGGAAAGCCAATGGTGTCAACGGGCTGAGGCTGCTGCGCCCTCCAACCTTCCTGCCTCTGCTGGGTTTACTTTGTCTGTCTGTAAAATAGGGGCACATTGCGCTCACTCCATTTTATAAAAAACTTTCTACTATGGAAACTTTCAAACTTATACAAAAGCACAGGGAATAGTAAAGGGAGTCTTCCTCCCCTCAACAACCATCAACTCATGGCCAGTCACTTGGTTCCACATGCACCCCTCCCCACCCTGATGATTCTAAAGCAAGTCTCTAACAGCTCATCACTGCCTCTCTAAGTAGTTCAGTACGCTTCTCTAAAGGATAAGTCCTCTTTATTAAAACATAGCCACTATAGCATTTTCATACTAAATAAAAGTGAACAATAACAGCTTAATATCAGCCAGAATCCCTTTGGGGTTTACATTTCCTAAATATCAGCTTAAAAATAACAAACAGTTAATATTTTCAAACCAGGATCCAAACAAGGTTTACTCATTGAAGTTGGCTTATATGTTTCTTAAATCTCTTTTAACACAAACTCTAGATTACTCTTTTTTTTATTAAAATTTTTTTTATTTTATTCATTTTAGAGAGGAGATACAGAGTGAGAGAGAGAGAGAAAGAAAGGGGGAGGAGCTGGAAGCATCAACTCCCATATGTGCCTTGACCAGACCAGTGCAGGGTTTTGAACTGGCGACCTCAGTATTCCCAGGTCGACGCTTTATCCACTGCATCACCACAGGTCAGGCTAGATTACTCTTAATAGGTCCCTCCATCCCCCCAGCCTTCCTCTCCCCTCCTGCCAATATCCAATATCCATCGTATAAGTTATCTATTTGTGGCATAACGAACTACCACAAAACTTCATGATTTAAAAACGCAGATACTTAGTACCTCACAGTTTTTGTGAGGCAGGAGTCTGGGCACGACGTTCCCAGCTCAGGGTCCCTCACCAGCTGAAATCTGGGTGTTGGCAGATTGGTCTCAGCTGCAGGCTCACTGGGGAAGGACCTGCCTTCACGTTCATTCAGCAGATGTGTGGCAGCGTTAAGTTCCTTGCCAAGTGGGTCCCCCTAACATGGCAATTTGTTGGATCAAAGTGAGAGAGAAGAGTGAGCAGTGGGTCTCACGCTTGCGTGTGCACCAGACTCACCTTGAGGAGCCGTGAAAACTCCATAGGCTCCACCCCAGAGCTCCTGGTTCAGTAGGTTTGGATGGGGCCCAGGAGAGCGCATGTCTAACAAGTTCCCAAGTGATGCTGGGGTTCACAGTAGGAGAACTACTGAATTATAGGGATCCCTCTTTATTTTTAAATTCTCCATTGCATTTCATCAGTTGATGGTCACTCTTAAGAATTCCCTGATGAGGCCTGACCAGGCGGTGGTGCAGTGGATAGAGCGTTGGACTGGAATGCAGAGGACCCAGGTTCGAGACCCCGAGGTTTCCAGCTTGAGTGTGGGTTCATCTGGCTTGAGCAAAAGCTCGTCAGCTTGGACCCAAGGTCGCTGGCTCGAGCAAGGGGTTACTCGGTCTGCTGAAGGCCCGCGGTCAAGGCACATATGAGAAAGCAATCAATGAACAATTAAGGTGTTGCAACGCACAACGAAAAACTAATGATTGATGTTTCTCATCTCTCCGTTCCTGTCTGTCTGTCCCTGTCTATCCCTCTCTCTGACTCTCTCTCTGTCTCTGTAAAAAAAAAAAAAAAAAAAAAAAGAATTTCCTGATGAGTAATTTCAACACTGGCTGCAAATAAGAATTACTTGGCAAGTTCTAGAAAGCAGTATGCCTAAAGGTCCCATTCCAGACCTACTGAATCAGAACACAGAGTGGGGGGTTTCTAGAGGCACTTCAGAAAGCACTTCATGCGATTCTCATGTACAGCCAGGGTTGAGAGCCACAGGTCTAGAGGAACCAGGGGTTCATCCCAGAAAAGTCCCTTTAAATAACCACTGTGGTAATAACTAACGTTTACTAAGCATGTGATTAACAGGCCCTGCACTAAACACTCCACTTGTATCTTCTTGTCTCATCTTCCTAATGGTGACATGACTCATTACTCCCATCTCTCAGGTAGGAAAACTGAGGCTTGGACAAAGAAACTTGCCCAAGGTCACCCAGTGTGGTGATTTTCAAATGGATACAAATATTCTTTGACACTCCTCCTTTCAAAAAGTGGAGCCTCACCTTAAATGTGGACTGGACTCGGTGACCCACTTCTAATGAACAGAATATGGAATGTGTTCGGCAGATAAAATATAATATGCTCACTTTGTTAAGAATGGCGCTGCCCACATGGAAGCCCGTCATCCAGGTGATATTATTTGCCCTTATGCTTGAGATGGCTGTGGGGGGAAAGCAGTAATGTAGGCAGGCCAGGTCATAGCCTAAGGCTTAGTTTAAGAGTAAGCTCTTTCCCACACCCTTGACTGATTGGATGATGTAGGGTGGTGATGTAGGGAGGAATCCCATTATGCCTCAGATGGGTGGCTTTGTATCAGAGACTTTCTTGTATGTATAATTGGATTAAAGGTTTGGATTCTCTAGGCTATAAACTGGGGCAGTCTGGGAGCTTGATCTCTCTCTCTCTTGGTTCCTGAGTTCCTGAGTTCGGTATTAGAGAGGAGAGCAGATTAAGGCCACGTGGAGGAGAGAAGCAGCCGAGATGGCAGAGTGCTGAGGAAGAAGCCAGTTTGTTAAGAGTTTGTGCAGGAGGAGATGGGAAACAGAGGTGAATAAGTCTGGTGAGCTGGAAAGCTTTGATTCTAGGAAACTCGGATAAGTCAGTAGCTTTGTGAGCACTGAATGTGAGGGTTTTGGAGCCCAGTGTGTGTTTTTGCTTGCCCGCCGGGTGCAAGCTAGAATTAAAGCTGATGGCTCACCAGTTTTTGGCTCCTGTGTTTCATTACCGACTGTTAGAATCTAACGTGAACCTGCGTGGGTCAGGCTGCTGTGATAGTGGCCTTGACTACTGGCTTTACAGAGTGATAGATGGTAATGTATGTGACAAGGTCATAAAAGGCATTCTTCTTACTCTCCATCTAGAATCACTCAGGGTGGGGGAAGCCAAGCCACAAGTTGTGACACTTGCTGGAGAGTCCCTCACAGGCCTCCTGCCTATAGCCACGTGAGTGAGCCACATGGAGGCGGGTCTTCCAGCCTGTCAAGGATTCATGCAACTGCAGCTCTGGCTGGCATCTTGAGTGCTGTCGCATGAGAAGCACCCAGCTGAGCTGCTTCTAAATGCCTGACCCACAGAATCTACAATAATAATAATAATAATAATAAGTGTTTGCTACATGTTGGAGAAATTTGTTAGATAGCAATAGGTAACTAATACAGCCCGTAAATCGAATAGACCTATGTTTCCAGGGTCTCCACTCTTACTTCTGCCCCTAACTCAGGGCTTTCTATCAGGCAGAGAAGAGAAGTGAACTTTGTTCAGTGTCCCTGCCCACCCATAGGCAGACCTGGGGAGTCTTCTGCCCCCACCCCCTACTTGTGCCCCAGCCTAATCCTGGGAGGTCTCTGCTTCTCCAGGGACCTGAGACTATAGATGTTATGAATGCTGGACTGACCTGATCACCCCTGCAGGTAGCTGGACATATAGCAGATGTTCGATAAATAGCTGTTTCATGAATAATCACCTTAAACCAGCTTTATGGGGGGCTGTATTAGCTTATTAAAAGCCCTTTTTGCAGGTAATACAATGGGGTTCATCTCTATCAGGAGGCTGCAAACTCACTGAGGGGTCACACGACCTCCATTTCACCAGCAGGATCTCAGAGATAAATCACTGCAAGAGCAAATCTAATAACAATGACTCCAAGATCAAGGGCAGCCATGGGCTACTCATGCCTCTTCTGTAGGTTATTTCTGAATCTTTTAGCAAGATAAGACCAGTTCCCATTTTATAGATAAGAACATTGAGGCTCAGAGAAGGTAACTGGGAAGTGGCAGGCCTGGGCTCAAACATAGCTCAAAGCTCTTTGTCTAAGTTCCCCTCAGTGAGAAGTTCCCAACTCTCAGATCTAAAGGTGAGGGTTGTTTGTGTTTAGACTCAGCTGTGGATAAATGTCTCTGGGTCTCTGGAACGGAGCCTAAGGAATCATTTCTGCCTGACCCCAAAGCCAGCTCAGGCCCAGAATGGCAGCTATGAATAATGTGACACCAGGAGAGTGGAGGAGGGGACCACTGTAGCCGCTGATTCATCTCCATAGTGCCTGGCCCACTGCCTGGGGAGGGAGAGGAGGGATAGAACAGACCTCCCCTCCAGGAGACCCAACCTCCCCCTCCCCTTCCCAGACTCACTCCGCCTCAGAGTCAAAGGCAGGGGTCACAGAAGAATTAGGGGTCAACCCCACAGCCTACCTGCCACTCCCCCACTGCAGACTCTACTCCGTTTCTCTCAGAGAGGCAGCCATATCTCTCTCAGCTCAGACACTGGGTTCTGAAGGATGGAGGAAGAAAGGGGAAACGGCTTTGATGTGTGGTGCCCAAGGATGAGGGCTCTGCAGCCAGACTGCCAGGGTTCAAGTCCTCTGCACTCGTGCTATGTGCCGTGGGGGATTTATTCATGCTGTTTGAGATGCATCTGTAAAGTGTGGAAAATACTATTCACTTCACGCAGTTGTCAGGGCTTAAGTGAGTTAATAACACATGTAAAGTACTTAGCCTATCACCTGGTACATAGTGAGTACTCAATGAATGCCAGTTAGTGTTCTTATGCTGTGTGCCTGACGATGCAGGAAGCATTCTGCATAACTTATTTCAGGTCATCCTCATGCCAACCCAGGGCATTATCTAGTATAATTCCCATTTTACAGATGAGAAAACTGAGGCTCTCAGAGATGAAGTATAAGATCTCAGATAGTCATTGAGGAGAATTTGAACTTAAACTCAGTGAGCAATTTCTAGTACACTCAAGAGTCCTAGTTGAATATCCTGTCCCATCATTCCCAAAATATATTGTCACTCCTAAGATTATACAACCAATCCATCCTTACGTAAAAATCAACTCCAGACTAAGTACTTAAATGATAAAACAAACAAATCAAAGAAACACTTTAAAATCTTTAGGAGAATTTATAGGTAAATATCTTTTAGAACTTAATGTTGGGAAAGATGACAGATTATGAACTTAGATGTCAAAACCAGCTTCAGGCTGACCGCTGGTGACACGGTGATAAACTGTTGACCTGCGCGGCTGAGGTTCCAGGTTTGAAACCCCAAGGTCGCTGGCTTGAGCGTGGGCTCACTAGCTTGAGCGAGGGTTGCTGGCTTGAGTGTGGGATCATCAAAATGATCCCATGGTCGCTGTTTCGAGCCCAAAGGCCGCTGACTTAAAGCCCAAGGTCACTGGCTTGAGCAAGGGGTCACTGGCTCAGCTTGAGCTACCCCTCCAGTCAAGGCACATATGAGAAGCAAGCTATGAACAACTAAAGTGCTGCTACTATGAATAGATGCTTCTCATCTCTCTCCCTTCATCTCTCTCTCTCTCTTTCTCTATCTCTCACTAAAAACAAAACAAAAATAAAAACAAACAGAAAGCTTCAAAAATTATAGGTGAATATATTTTAGACCTGAGGGTTGAAAAAACTGTTTAGCATCATTAGTGATCAAGCAAACACAAATAAAGAACTCTACTGGCAATAATTTTATATTCAACTGGCAAACATTTTAAAATCTAATCATATCAAGTGAAGGAGAGGACATGGACCATACACGTTGCCGGTGGGAGTGTATTTAGTAAACCATTTTGGAAAGCAGTTTGCTATTGTCTCCTGAAGATGAACATTCACATACTCTGAGTCCCAGTGATTCCACATCTAGGTAAATAAACACTCTAGAAAAGCTCTTGCACACATGTAGTAAGAGCCACTTACCAGAATGTTCAAATTAGCGACACCTGGACACCACAAAAAAGGCCACTTATTGAAGAATAGATAGATAAACTATGGTACACTGACCTGGTGGAATATGATGCAACAGCTAAAACAAGTGAAGTACAGCCTGACCTGTGGTGGTGCAGTGGATAAAGCGTCGACCTGGGAATACTGAGGTCGCCAGTTCAAAACCCTGCACTGGTCTGGTCAAGGCACATATGGGAGTTGATGCTTCCAGCTCCTCCCCCCTTTCTCTCTTTCTCTATCTCTCTCTCTCACTCTGTGTCTCCTTCTAAAATGAATAAATAAATAAATTTAAAAAATAAAATAAAATAACACAAGTGAAGTACAAAGTGGGTCAATCTTAACTTTATACTATTACATAAAGAAATTAAGCCCCAGAAGATTCATACAGCTTATACTTTTGTTGTCTGAATTCCCTTTGTTGTGAGTTGAATTGTGTCCCCAAGGAAATATACTGAGGTCCTAATCCTCAGTAACTGTAAATATTATCATGTTTGAAAATAGGGTCATTTGCAGATGTGATCAGTTAAGTTTAAATAAGTTCATACTGGGTTAAGGTGGGTCCTAAATTCAATGACCGATATCCTTGTAAGAAGAGGAAGAAGTCCTAACCATAGCAATTAAGCAAAAAAAAAGAAATAAGAGGCATCCAAATTTAGAAAGGAAGAAGTAAAATTATCTGTTTGCAGATGACATGATCTTATATATAGAAAACCCAACTCCGCCCAAAATATGTTAGAACTAATAAATTAATTCAGTAAAGTTGCAGTAAAGTTTCATGTAAACATACAAAACCATTTGTATTTGTATACACAAACTATTTGAAAGCAAAATTAATAAACTAATGCCATTTATAATAGCATCGAAAACAATAAAATACTTAGGAATAAATTTAACCAAGGAAGTGAAAGACCTATACACTAAAAACTATAAGACAATGATGAAAGAAATTGAAGAAGACACAAATAAATGGAAAGCTATATACTGTGTTCTTGGGTTGGAAAAATTGATATTATGAAAATGTCCATACTACCCAAAGTGATCTACAGATTCAATGCAATTCCTATCAAAAGTACAATGGCATTTTTCACAGAAATAAAAACTATCCCAAGAAATGTGTGGAACCACAAAAGACTCCAAATAGCCAAGGCAATCTTGAGAAAGAAGAATAAAACTGGAGGCATAAAAATTCTTCACAGAGCTGCCAATCCCGAGTTTGCCAGCTAAATCTCAAGGGTGCCAGTGTGACCCCGAGGTGACTGGTTTGAGCCTGGTCAGGGCACATATGAGAAGCAATCAATGGCACAACTAAAATGGAATTGGTTGATACTTTTCTCTCCCTCTCTCAAAAACAAAAATAACACAAACAAAAGAACAGATGCACAGACCAGTAGAACTGGATGAAGAGCCCCCACATAAAGCCTTGCATATGTGATTAACTAATTTTTGACAATGGCAAAAGAATGGTCTCTTCAATAAAATGCTGGGAAAACTGAACAGCAAAAAATAAAACTAGACACCTCTCTGAGACCACTCACAAAAATTAACTCAAAATGGATCAAATACTTAAATGTAAGACCTGAAACCATAAAATTACTGGAAGAAAATATGTGGAATAAGATCCTCGACTCTGGTCTTGGCAATGATTTCTTAGATAAGACACCAAAAGCTCAGGCCACAAAAGCTAAAATAAACCAGTGGGACTATGCCGAACTAAAGAGCTTCTGCACAGCAAAGGAAACAATAAATCGACAAGGTCACCTACAGAATGCGAGAAAAATTTGCAAACCGTATATCTATATCTGATAAGGTGTTAATATCCAAATATATAAAGAATTGACAAAACTCAAAAGCAATCAATGCAAATAACCCAATTTAAAAATGGGAAAAGGATCTTAAAAGACATTTTCCCAAAGAAAACATTCAAATGTCCGATAGGCACATGAAAAGGTACTCAACATCACTAATCCTCAGGGAAATACAAATCAAAACCACAGTGAAACATCACCTCACATTTGTTAGGATGGCTATTATTAAAAAGACAAGAGATAGTAAGTGTTGGTGAAGTTGTGAAGAAAAGGGAACCCTTGTGCAGTATTGGTGTGAATGTAAATTACTACAGTCACTATGAAAAACAGTATGGAAGCTCCTCACAGAATTAAAAATAGAACTACCAATCTCACTCCTGAGTATATATGTGAAAGAAATGAAATCACTATCTTGAATATTCAAAGCCGTATCATTCACAAGAACCAAGATATGAAAACAACCTAAATGTTCCTGAACCTGAATGGATAAAGACATATATATATGAATAAATATTAATATATAAATACATCTATATCTATCTATCTATCTAATATTATTCAGCCATAAAGAAAGAAAATCCAGCGTCTTGCAATGATATGGACAAACAAAATAGGCCAAAGAAAGACAAACATTGTATGGTTGTCACTTATATGTAGAATAAGAAAGAAAAGAAGAGAAAGCTGATTTCAGAGAAAGAGAAAATAAAAGTGATTGCCAAGGGGCTGGCTAGGTGGAGAGGGAAATGAGGAGGTAGGTCGAGGGTATAAACTCAGTTATGAGACATTCTGAGGATCCAATGTACAGCATGTTGGCTATAGTTAATAATTTGGCATTGTATATGTGAAAGTTGTTGAGAGTAGATCTTAAGCATTCTCACCACTCACACAAAAGATGGGTTATCTTGATCTGAGTAATCATCCCATAATGTGTATGTATATCAAAGCATAACGCTGTGCAGTTTATAAATGTGTACAATTACATGTCAATTATTCCTCAATAATGTTGGGAGGGGGAAAAAGAGGCAATGATATACAGAGAAGAACGTATGTGAAGGCAGAGGCAGAGACTGGAGTGATGTATCTAAAAGCCAAGGATTTCCAATGATTGTTAGCAACCACCAGAAACCAGGAGAGAGGCAGAGAACAGATCTTTCTCTAGAGCCTTCAGAGGAAGCACAGTCCTGCCCACACCTTGATTTTGGACTTCCAGCCTCCAGAACTGTGAGAGAATAATAACTTTCTCTTGTTTTAGGCCATCTAGTTTATGGTAATCTGTCCCAGCAGCCCTATGAAACTAATATACACTTTTAATAAAGTTAGTAAGTTAAGATAGAGGTACAATAAAGCTGTACAAGGAAATTAGGGAGTGATGAAGAGGGGATTCAATGTGATGGGGACCCCAAGCAGGACATAGAATCGGGGAGGATCTCAGAACTGAATGTTGGTCATTGTTAGGATTCTAGCTTTTGTTTTGATTAAGGAGCTACCTGATGGATGTTACATGACTAAAATAAATGAAATTTTAAATAAAAGCAGCTCATACAAAGACCAAAGAGAATACGCCATGATCTGGATTATAATCGATCCATCATTCTGTGCACTTGAAGTTCACTAAAACATCACTTAAAAATAAAAATAAGAGAGATCCTTGCCCAGTGCTGGCTCATTATCTGCCTGCTTCCACATCTGCGAGTTTCTCCGCTGCCAGGACAAGGCCACATCCCGGTGCCTGGCACACCTTCCCAGAGGCCCTCCACACCTCCACACTTCTACCTTCCATGCTCTCACACCTCTTATCTCACTCTCTTTTTCTATAGCATGCCCGCTGTCTGACGTGCCACATATTGTACTTGTTTCTGTGTTTACCGTCTGCCTTCCCCCAGGGGAACATAAACCTCGTGAGGGCTAAGATTTGCCTATGTGGCTCACGGCTGTCTCCCCAGCATCTAGCACAGTGCTAGATGAATAACTGAATGAATGGATGATTAACAGGCTCCAGGACTCAGGTCTGTGTGTGGGTGGGTGGGTGGGGTTGGTGCTACAGACGGAAAAGCAGGGCAGGCTGGGGGTGGGGAGCATCTAAGGCTGGGCATGCCAACCACCCCTCTTAGTCTGCTCCTTATCACACTGACACGGACTACAGACCTCAGAAATAGATACCAGAGCCAACCCAGACTCCACTCAACCCACGATAACCCACATGGGCTTTCCTGGCTGGCACAGAGCCTGCAGGATGTCTCTGTCTCCGGGCTAGGCGGTCTGTTGAGCCTTGCAGTGAGACCGCAAGGTGCCTGAGCTGTGAGCAGCGCTCTGGTTCACCTCCAGCAGCGGCAGCCATCCGTTTGCCACTGTCCCCACTGCTTCCATCACCCTGGACCACCGCTAGTTACTTCCATTAACACTTTCAATTGATTCACTTTCCCCCCCTAATTGGATGGATTTAAAAAGGAACAGGTATGTCACTATCACAAATGGAAAAGCAACACCTGTGTCCAAAATAGAAGGTAACTATAAACATATATACTCAGAAAATGACATGTTGTTAAAGTTTAGCTTCAGAGTATGGATTGCTCAAACTCTGAGCCCAAGGTGTGCAACCTCCTGGCTGTAAGGGAAGCCAGTGTGGAGAGATGTTAAGCCAATAACAACAGTAAGTGCAGCTTTCTCACCTTGAACAAGAATTGTGTGATTCACTGCTAAGTGATTCCCCCTCTATGTCCCACCAAACCTAACCCTGCAGAACTCACCAGTGGGTCACCTCTCACCCTTTGGGGAACTCCCCTCTGGCCAAGCAGTTTTCATTTCATTTTTAGGCCTGGAACCCTTATGGGGATGTCCTGGGAGCAGATGCCTGCACACTGTGGTGGCTGTGGGCTAGGCAGGTAGGCCCAGCTGGAGGGAGTCTCCCAGGTAGCTAGCTGAGGCCTC
Source organism: Rhynchonycteris naso (assembly GCA_037038555.1). Lineage (NCBI taxonomy): Eukaryota > Metazoa > Chordata > Mammalia > Chiroptera > Emballonuridae > Rhynchonycteris > Rhynchonycteris naso. The sequence continues at coordinate 190,052,082 of CM073000.1, read as the reverse complement.
TCTACTCCCTATTAGGTCCCTCCCTTGTCCCAGCCTCTCTGTAAAGGGAAGCAGTCATAGGGCCAAGCTGGCAAAGGGCCAGGCTGGCACAGGGCAGGATCCGCTAGGCCATGGCAAGCCCCAGGGAGCTAGGCTGAGCTTATCCCTTGCCCTTAGTTATCTTCTTGGCTAATGTGCATCTGAGAACTTCCCTGCAAGCTAGAGGGAGGACCCCTGGGAGACTGGAGGCAGGGAGGTGCTATGGGCCAGTTGTCATTATGGAGGGAGATGGTAGAGGCCCCAGGAGAGGAAACGAGCTTGGGGAGGGGAGCTCTATTTCTTCCCTCTTCTCTGTAGGGGAGAAATCTGGGGCTGGGGCTGAGTCAGGATAGCGGTTAGGCATAGGACTCTGAGGCCTACCATGTGAGCTCGAGCCCAGGCTTGGTGCTTACCACCTATGTGGCCTTAAGCAAGGGCCTTAGCCCCTCACTGCTCGAGTGTGGTTCCCCAACCATCAGCAACACCTGGGAGCTTGTGAGAAATACAGAATCTGACACCTAGAGCACAGAGCCAGAACTTAAATTTTAACAAGATCTCCAGGTAATTCCTACGCACATGTGCTGCTCTGTGCCTCAGTTTCCCCATCTATAAAATGAGGATTGAATTTATGCATATGTAGGGCTTTGAACAGTGTTTGCTATTATTATTTATTATTTTTTATTATGGAAGTAATTCTGTCTGGGCAAGATAACGGCTGGGCCCGGGTGGGCTACTCCTGGGTCCTCACCTCTCAGCACCCCAGAGACCCACATGAAATGAGGAGACTGAGGCTCAGAGAGGTGCAGTAACTTGCCCAAGTTCACCCCCACACCTGTCCGACCCCCTTACTAATGTTAACAGTGAATGGGTGGGACGGCTACCTCCGCACCTAGAACCTGCCGCTCGCACCACCCTGTGAGGCCAGCCTTACTGTCACCCCACTTTTCAGATGAGTAAACTACGGCACAGAGGTTAGGCTGCTTTTCCAAAACTGCCCAGCAAGAAAGGCTGGATTTGGACCTGGGCAGTCTGACTCTCAACTTCTATGCCATGCTACATTCCACCTCACCATTTTTTTCTCTCAGAATCTTTTCTCCAGAAGTGTCCTTGCCTCCTTTGTCATCACTGTGTCAGTGCTAGCTCTAGGGCTTTGAGCCTGCCCTGCTCACATCCTCACCACTAATGAGGTCTTTGCCAACTTACTGTTGGGACCACAAAGGCCACTGGAACTGGGTCTTTAAGAAGAACCTGCTTCCTTCTGCTCTGGGTTCCCAGGTGCGGCTGACAGGGCAGGAGCCTTTGAGGGCAATTCTAGACAGAGTGGGGAGCAGGAGCTGAGACCTTGGCTCTGGCCTCTGGGGAGCTGGCCTGGAGCCAAGCTCTCTCTGCCTCTCTGTCCTCCATTCCTGCTCACTGCCAGTCCACCATCTGAGCCTGGCCTCTTGGCGAGGATGTAGCCAGGCCAGGCCTGGAGCTCTGCAGTCTAATCATTCATTTATTCATTCATTCAACATACATGTAATCAGCCCCTACTATGTGCCAGTAGGTACTGTTCTTCAGACATGGCAGTGAATGAAACTGACCTACTCCTGGGGAAGAGACAGGCCAAATGTTAATCACATACCCTCAAAAGTGTACGATTTCATAATGCACAGTGGGGGACAATAAGAAAGGAAACCACTCCTGGGTGAAGATCAGGGAGGGTCCTCTTCAGGAAGGACATTTAAGCCAAAGTCTGAAAGATGAAGTGGAAGAATATTTCAGCAGGAGGATACAGCATGGGCAAAGGTCCAGAAAAGGGAAGCAGCTTGGTGCATCTGAAGCAGGAGAGATCAACCAGCTAGGCTGCAAAAGAGGGTGTAAGGAGAGCAGGGCCACCTTGGCCCTGTGAGCTGGGTCCTTTATCTTCTCCCAGAGGGTCTGCTTGAGGCTAGGAGAGAGGTTTCCAGCTGACAAACCCCAGCTCCCAGAATGAGGGGCTTCACTTGCTCCCTCCTGTCTTCCAAGCCAGAAGCTGTAGCCCAGGGGACTTGGGCCACCAAAGTCTTGAAGGACCCACTTTCACCCTGTTGGGGGGCCTTAGCTGGCCACAAGGGGGGGTGTCCTCTCACTGGACTCTCTTCTTGGGTAGGCAAGTGGAAATCACCGCATTAACTGGACCCTCAGTGCTCCCAGGCCTGGCCTTAAATCCTGCCTCCATCACAAGAGAGCTGTGTGTGGTATTTCTGCCCTGCGGATCCTCGCGTTCCTCAACTATGGGATAGTTATTCCCTTCCGAATCTTCTTGAAAAAACGTGTTAAGTAGTTAGTGCAGGACGTGACTCTTGGTGGGGGCCTCATCACGGTTATTACGTTAAAAAGCCATGTTTATAAGCAGCCAATGGGCTGCAAATTCCTGGCAGCCTTGGCCCTCAGCAGAAGGAGAGCTCCTTGAAGGGCGGCGGTGACATTGTCTCCTTGCCCGCAGTTTCCGAGGCGACAGGCGTACCAGGCACGTGGTCGATATTCCACAAATATTGAAAGTATGAATGAAAGAAAATAACGTACAAATGAATGACCAGCAGCTCCCACCCAAAGCAAGGAAATTCAGCTCAAGGGGTGGGTCCTGCTTCTCTCCAGTCCCGGCCCGAGATTCTGCCGCTCCTGCTTCCGGGCAACACTCTTTTCTGCTGTGTGCCTCAGTTTCCCCCTCTGTAAGCCAAGGGTGACTAAAGGTAACCTCTAGGTTGAAGGGAAGTTTCTCTGCCCCGGCAAGGCAGCTCTGGGATCAGTCCCCAAGCGCCCAGGCCAAAAGAACCCACACCCCCTTTCAGCCAGCTGCGCTCAGCCCCCGCCCCGCTTTAACCGCTCCGGCCCCGCGCGCACGTGACCCCGCCCCACCCCGCCGTCCCAGCGCGAGTCCCCATTGGCTACCCCATAGGTCCCGCCCATAAAGGGTGGAGTCTGTGCTGCTCCGCCCGCCGCAGAGCTGGGGCTCCTGCGTCCCGACGGTACGCCGCGGCCGGACCGGGCTGGCGGGCGGGCGGAACCGGGCCCGCAGGGCTGTTGCTGGGCGATCGGACTGGGCTGCGGGCGGCGCCATGGTGAGCGGAGCCGCATGGGCTGGGTGGGTGATAGGGCCGGGTGGGGGGCTTGCAGGAGGGGAAGGGGAGACCTAGGCTGGGGTAGGGGCGCGTGCTGCGCTGCTAGGGGGTGGGGGTGGGGGCTTCCCTGCGGCGGGGGAGGGGCAGCCCGGGCGGGGATGCAGCTTCGGGGGGAGTGTCTGTTCCGAGGGGCCGCGCCCGCGAGCGGGGGTTCTTTGTCCGCTGCGCTGCGGCGAGATTGGGACAAAGGAGGCGGCGGGGGGCGGCGGTGGCTGCTTTGCGGGGAGCGGGTGCTCCCCTATCCGGTGCATGCACCCTAACCGCGGCCCGCAGCTTTGCGCCCCAAGCTGGCTGCCGGGCTTCTCCCGACACTTTGTGTGTGTGTGTTTTTTTAAATAACTGAAGATGTGGTGTTCCTGGCAGCCCCTGAGGTGGTCAGGAGGGCTCCGGGGGTAGCGGTGGGGTCCTGGGGAGGTCTGGCGCCCATTTGACAGGTGAAGAAACTGAGGACGGGCCGCAGCGTTTGGTGCCCGGTTCCGTGACCGCCATGCGTGGGTACGACTGGGTCTCGTGTTCCCTGGTCCCCCCACCCAATTTGGATGACTGGAGTTGCCTCTTCAGCTGTCCTATCCCCTCCAGCTGTCGTCCCTTGTGCCAAGCCCCTTCCTTCAGCCTCGCACAGCTCTTTGGTAGAATGGGGGAGACCACGGCGTCGGCTGGGAGGGTTAAATGGGAGGATGCGCGGAGCGCGCCTGGCACCGCGCCTGCACGCCGCCCGCGCTCAGTATGCGGGAGCTGCTGGGGCGCTTGTCATCCCTGTGGGCCCCGCATCGAGCCCTCTGCCCGGTCACCCAGCCTGCCCCTGCTGGATGCGGAACAAGGGGACTGTCTGGGGTTCACCAGTCCTTTGGCCCTTCAAGCACGGGAGTGGGAGGTGGGGTCAAGAATATCACACTTTATAGAGTCAAGATTGATATTCAGGATTCTGGATTCATGCTGGGTGGATTTGATTCCCTGCGCAGCTAATTTGGAGCTGTGTGACCTTGGGCAATTGATTTAACTTCTCTGAGGGACAGATTCTTTATCTGTAAAGTGGGCACAGTAATTACTCTACGGTTGTTTTGAGGCTGAAAGGAGATGATTCTGTGAAGTGTTTAGCTCAGTGTCTGGCACATAGTAACCATCACAAACTTTTGACAGGCATCTGTTATTACCAGACTTGTTTAGCCATGTGGGCTGTCCCTGGGGCAGCCTGTGAGAATGATCAGTGGCTCATTCACAGAGTGGGGCATGAGGCTCGGGCCTGGGGCTGCTAGAGACCCAGTCTGACCTTGGGGCAGTCCCGAGGCTCTGCTCTAGCCAGCTTCCTCTTCTGCACAGGGGAACCTAGGGGGTTCTGGTGTGAGAAGTTTCCTCCTCAGGAGGGTGGAGGATGAGATGACACTGACCACAGAGCCAGGCACAGCCCTGTAATTGTTAGTCTCCCATGAGCATCCCCACTGTTCTTGGTCCTGGCATTTAGAAGGCAGAAGCCTTGTGTGATGTGTCCTCGGGTCCCAGGGCCAGCTGGAGCCTGACCCAGAGCAGACATTCTACCTGCACCTTGACTGTGCCCAGCAGTGCCCTGTCCTCTCTACCATTCTGTGTTCTTAATCAGAAACCGGGCAGGAATGTTTCTGACTTGTGAACTGGGGTCCCATGAAGAGGTAGGGCTGGGTTTGTTGGCATACCTAACAGATGGCTTTGTTGGGGGAGGAGGCATGGTTTAACCCCTAGAAGCAGTGCTGGAAGCCCCTGGGGTGTGGGGGGTGGTTGATCCCTCTAAACAGGGCAGCAACTGAAGGCTGGGGTGGTGACACTAGAGATATGCCCAATTAAGTTAGAAGGCGGCTGCAGAGTGTCCCTGAGGAAGGGACTATTTGTGGCATTGGGCCTGGACCAGGCCCTGTACCCTTCTGGCAGGCAGGTCCTTGTAAAAAAGGGATCCTAAGGGTTCATGGTCTCTCTCTGGCACCTAGGAAGGTGTGGAACCTGGTGATATGGTGATATGCAAACCCAGTAGCCACATGGCCCTTCCGTTTTCACATTTTCTTTTTTTAATCACTTCTTATCCTCCCCATAACTTGGTGGGCGAGATCAGGGTCTCTTTCCCATTTTGTTCATTGAGGAGCCATTAGGAGCACTTACTTGGCTGGGTCAACACAGTTACAATAGCAAGTGAAAGGGTAGGTGGGGTGATGGAGTGGTCTCAAGTCCGCTTTTTGCTGGCTGTGACCTCTGGGCCTTGAGTGTGTGTAATGACCTACAGACTGGGGTTAAGGCTCAGTTTTGGGGTCCTATACAGAGGCAGGGAGAACTGGAATGCCACCTTATATTGGGGAAGACCTAAACTGTGGGCATCTTAGGGACAGAAGGACAGTGGGAGGTCTTGGCTATGGGGAGGACTATCCTCCTGAACCCACTGATGGGCAGACGGAGCCGGAGGTAGGGAGCTCAGAGGAGGGGCCTCTGCAGATTGGAGAGGTTGCGCTTTAGGGCTTGTTTTTCCAGGAGCAGCGGTTTAGATCCTGAGGTGAGATTTGGACAACCTTTGGCCGAAAGAGGCAGGAGCAAGGGCTCACAGAGCTGGAAGGTGGAGGGAGAGGAGAGATTGGCCCTATATGTTTGTGGAGATCCGAATGGCCTTGGGCTTCCAGTGCTCACCTTTGTCCTGACTGAGGGGGCTGGCAAGGAAATGCTACGGAGATTGGAGTAGGAGAATCTGGTCCATCACCTACCCCCCAGAGTGCCCAGAGACTGCAGGCCTCTAGCTGTGCTCAGGTCCCCACTTGGAAGACTCTTCCCTGTGCTTTGCTGGGTCTCTCTTCTGGGATCACAGGCTGCTTTCTAACTATATTCTCTTGGTCAATGTACAAAAATACTTTGTGCCTAAGTTTCCTCATCTATAAAATGGGGATGGTAATCATGAGCAGTGTTAGCCGCAGGGGTGTTGGGAGGATTAAATGACTGTATGGAATAAATGTTAACTACTCTGATGATTGTTCTGGGGGGGGGGGGTCAGGTATCCCAGGTGCCATCCTGGGTGTCTACTCAGTCCAAGCTGTGACCCTCTCGGTCCCACTTGGGGGCTTTCCTGATTTAGGGTGAAGGAGTAGCTAACTTTCTGAAGACATCTCTGGTGGGGAATAGGGGATATCCCAGGAGAGGTAAAGCAAGTAGAGTGGGGTCCAGGCCAGCCAGCATCCCTCATGCTTCAGGTTTCCTCTGGGCTCTGCTTCTTAGAGGCCTCTTCCCCTTACTGTCACTCAGCACGCACAATGACAGCTGCCCTCATGGGCTCAGGCCTGCCTGGGATCCACCTGAGCACTTTGCTCCCACCCCTGCAGTCTGCTGGCTTTCTTAGGCTGCAGTCTGTCCTCCCCTGCAGGCTGCTGGCTTCCTTGAGTCTGTTGGGAGAGGCACGGGGACCCATGTCCAGGGTCCTGAGACAGGCTTTGGATTTGAACTGTGATCCCCATGAGAACAGGGTCTCCTCTGACTTACTGCTCTATCATTGGGCTTGGAACACTCAGCAGATGTTTATTAAGCACCTCTTGTGTGCTGATAATGGGGCTTGGGATCCTGCAGTGGGCAAGATGGTCAGTGCCCTCCTCTTTCTGGCTCAGAGTCCACTGCAGGAAAGAGACAGCAGCCAGGGAAACAGATACCCTGACCCAAGAGGATTTCAGGTAGCAGAGCGTGCTAGGAAATGAAGCAGTGCAAGGTGGTGGCGAGTGTGGGATGGAGGGCCATCGCGATCGAGGGTGGTCTGGGAAGGCGTCCCCAAGAGGTACCTTCTAAGAAAGTCCCAAACAATAGGACATGGGACAATCAGGGAAGAACATTCAAGGCAGAAGGAACAGAAAGTACAGAGGCCTTGAGATGTGAGGGTGGAGGGTGTGCAGAAGCTTGGGGAGGCAAGGAGCTTAGATTCTCTGCTGCTACTTGGGGAGGGTTCTGAGCAGGGGATGACGTGATCAGACTTTTTACAAATGACTTCTCAGGAAATACTTGCCAAGTGAATGAAGGAACAAACAAATGCAATCAGGTGAGGGCCACAACCACAGGCCAGGCGTGACTAGGGTCTGGTCACCTGGCTTTGTGCTCACGAGGGTGAGGGCCCCAGACCTGGCTGTGCCCAATCCTGGCCTGGTCAGGGGCAGCAGACACATGGTAGTATCTTTTGAGGTTACCACACCTCTCAGAGTCCCTTTCAGCTGGTGGGAGCTGCCTCTGCCTCAGTTTCATCATTAGCTTAGGAACTACTGGCTTCAGCAGGTTTGGCCCCTGGGGTACCCCCCCCCCAGGCCTTGCTGCTATTGTTTGATTTCCCACTTCCTGCCCCTGAACCACCCCCACTCCCCAAACACACACACACACACACACACACACACACACACACACACACACACACTTCTGAATTGATACTGACTTCCTTTCCTGTCTGAGAGTACAGAAGGGGGGCAGGCACCCCAGCAAGTTCTGGACACGAGAGGTCCAGTGGGTGAGGGATGTGGGGAAGGACAAGGCAGGTAGGTAGATTCCCAGCAGGAGGAAAAAATGGAGTTGGGACCAGTTTACCCAGTTAAAGCTGGCAGGCTCTGGCGTGGGGTGGAGGGAGTCACCTGTCCCATCTGGAGGACTTGAGGACAGGCTGAGCAGGGTTGTGGGAGAATACAGCAGCCCTGATGGTGGCAGGAGAGAGGCCAGAATGAGCTGTCCTCTTGGGACACAGGTGTGCAGGGCCCCTCATGGAACACACAGCCCGATGGGGGAGGTGTGTGCTAACCAGGTGGCCGTGCTGTAAAAGCAGGGGTGTAAGCGGAGGAATCGAGTATAGTCAAACAACCAAGACACCCTCCTGGATTTGTGGGATCAGGAGGCTTTCCCTGCCTGAGCTGGAGTGACCCACGCTCTGTGGGATTTTGAGCGGCATCCCTGCTGTCCACTCAGTACCAGTAGCACATCCCACACACCAGTTGTGATAACCAAAAATGTCTCCAGACATTGCCACATGTCCCCTGGGGGGGGTATCACAGTTGCCCCATTGAGAACCACTGAACAAGGCTAAGGGCAGAGGGACCCGCCTGGGCAGCATGGCATGGGGATGTATCATGTCAGGTTATGTAGGTCACTGTAAGGACTTGGAGGTTTTTCCTCTGGCTGCAGTGGACCCGCATGGTGGACCAGAAAGCCCATTGAGAGTGATGGCAGTGGCCTAATCGTAGAGGTAGTAAAAAGGGGGCAGCCTCCAGGGGTATCGCCCCCTTCCTGCCCAGGATCCTTCCACAAACATGGGCATGTTGGAACTCGGGCCTACAGAGTTTTCCCAGGGTCTGGTTTTCAGACAGACTCCAGAGTGTTGACCTTCAGGCATACGTGGTGTTGGGTGAAGGGGGAGACTTCTTAGTATGAATAAAAATCATTCCTAATTATGACTGTTATTGTTCAAGGATGGCAGGTTCTGTCCCATTGTTGTCTTCTCAGAAGACCAAATTCAAACAGCACACGTTTACTAAGCATCAACTTGGTACTTGTCCACATCCTCATAACCAGCTGGATGTTAGTTGCTGTTATTTGCTTTGCAGGGTCTTGGGACTCAAGCCTCCTACCTTTAGCATTTCCGGCCTCGGTGGGCTGCTGCTGGCCTCACCTACAGCAAACCGGGGTCTTTTGTATCTTGTGTACTTCTTGCAGCTGCGCTCTCCTTTGCATCTCACCAGCCCCATTAACGGGGCTCAGTGAGGTGGAGGGAGTTGTCTGAGGTTAGGAGGTCAGGTGATGTTGTCCTAGCACTTACCCACCCCCACACACATACCTTCACCCAAACCAGCTGATGCTCCAGCGTCAGCCACCAGCACCCTCAGCTCCTTGCACTTGTCTGCAGGCCCTCTCCCGCCTTCAGAGCACAGGCTGTTCCCCAGGGGCTGGCTCTTCCTGCACATCTTAGCATCAGCATTGCCTCCTTCAGTATTTCCTGCCTCACTCAGTTGAGCATCGTGGGACCGTGTCCCCTATTGTCCTGGCATGGCATTCCCGCATTTGTAGTGACAGGTCTTTGATGTATTGACCTGTTTGCAGTCTGGCTCCCGCACCAAATGCTGAGCAAGGCGAGGGCAGGGCGGTCTATCTCCAGTGCCTCCATCTTCCTGGACTGCTGCCCTGCTTCCCTCTCACATGGTGTGGACCAGGGCTCTTCCCAGGCGGCTGCTGATCCCCTCTACACAAAGGCTGTCGTCTCCGGCGCCCTCTCCCAGGTGTCCCAAAGACATGGTTGAGCTACATGTCACCTGTTCGCAAAAGGGACTAATATCACTTCCCTGCTGTCAAATCCCTCATCTCTGGCCATCGTGAAGCACTGGCTTTCAGTCCCTGTGCTACTGTGAACACCTGGTGGTGCTGGGCTTCCGGAACATTCACTTTAAACAGACCCTCTTTTGAGCCTCTGCTGCAGCGGGGTCGCACGTTGTGGATGCCCCCACCCCCACATCTCATGCTCTGTGCCCGGGCCAGGGTGGCTGCCTGTCTGGTAGCAGAAACACTAAAAGTAGTGAATGGAAGTGGCCCAGGTGCGTGAGAAGGCTGGTACCACCACAGGCAGAGACACAGCAAAGGCCAACCAGCGTGCTTTTCACTAGCATGGGGGGGGCGGGGGGGGCGGTCAAGCTTCAGAACCGATTGAGAATAGACGCTGTGAAAGAGCCAGCGAGCTCATGAGCTGTCTGGGCGCCTCACTGAGTCCCTGGTGTAGCCTCATGTCACTGTCTTTCAGGGCTCTCGTGTCCAGCCTGAGTTCCAGCCTCACTGAACCGCTCGCCCCCAAGACCTTCCTGCCGAAGAAGCCTCCCCCAGCGCCAACCATGTCTATTATGGACCACAGCCCCACCACAGGTGTGGTCACAGTCATCGTCATCCTCATCGCCATCGCTGCCCTGGGGGCCTTGATCCTGGGTTGCTGGTGTTACCTCCGGCTGCAGCGCATCAGCCAGTCCGAGGACGAGGAGAGCATTGTGGGGGATGGCGAGACCAAGGAGCCCTTCCTGCTGGTGCAGTACTCAGCCAAGGGACCGTGTGTGGAGAGGAAGGCCAAGCTGGCTGCCACTGGCCCGGAAGTGCACGGCTGAGCTGGCATGCGGAGGCTCCTGGGCCTGTGTGCAGCCAGCCGAGAGGCACGGGGGGAGGAACCACACATGCTGCCGTTTGAGAAGAGGGGTTGACACTTGCTGGCATGGCCTCGCCGAGCTTCATCATCGCATGCACTGACTCCTGGGGTCCCAGCAGTCCTAAGTAAGCCAGGACTAGGTGGCCCTGGGCATCCCCTCCACCTCCTGGTGGGGCTGCCCATTGCAGGCAGTGGGCAGACCTGACCTTGCTGGGGTTCAAGGCCCCATAGCGCTTTTGTTACTTGAATGTTTAGCTGAGCCTGTTTTTGATGGAGCTACTACTGTAATGCGTGAACTCACAAACCTGTGAACTGTAAATAGGCCCCAGAAGCACGTGCTTAAACCTTTTTTGCTGATTTTTAAAAATATTCAGATAGTGTACACGGGGTGGACCATACTAAGAAGCTAAGTCAAGGCTGTGGGGGAGGGTCTTAGACACGAAAGGCCCAAGTTGCACTTGGCAGGGTCCTCTAATATGTATGTGTGTACGTAGAGGTGTGACATGTCAGTTTTAAGTTTTGGGACTGACCAGTTGGGGTGCTGTGGTGATTTCTGCTTGGTTGGCAATAGTTGGAAGAACCACACCACCATCTCTTTCTCTAGGTAGGTTCAGTCGTTAAATACCAGCTCCTGTCGATAAGTGGAGTTATTGCTAGGAAGCTACCGCGACTGCGTGGGAGCCGGTGAAGGACGAGTCTGGGCACACGTCCCGAGGGCTGCCAGGCATGCTAGTGGCAGAGCAGTTTCTTGTCCCTTTAGTCTTGGGCATGCAGAGCACTCCCTGTCCCTGTCCCCACCCCCTCCAGGCATTACTTAGCATGGGCTTTGCAGAGCAGGCAGTGGCTACCTTTATCTGAACCCCAACTAGCCCAGGAAAAGAAATTGTGGTTTTTGTTGTTGTGTTTAGTATTTTCTGCACTGGAAGGGAGGGGTAGGGGATTTTGAGGTTTCTTCTACTCCTTCCCTTTTCACAAATTAGCTTCCTTTCTTAAATTACCACCCACCTGCTGGGTACTGGATTTTACTTTCCTCAGCAGATCACCTAAAGAGTCCCCTGACCCCACTGTGAGAGCGCCAAGTGTGGTGAAAGGTCATTTCTTGTGTGCATGTGTACACAGGAGCCCCCAGATGGGCCCGGACCACCTGTGCTTTGTGGGTACCTGGGGTGTGGGGGGAGCTGGGTGAGGAAAGTGTGTTTCAGGTTCAGGGCTTAAATTTTCAGAAAGATGAGGAGTTAGTAGCTCTTGGATTGGGCCAGCACCTCCACAGCCTGCATCTGTGTCCCTTGTGTATGTCAGTGAACTCGCTTAGCTTTTAATCCCACCACTGTAAGCACATTCTGACTATCGTGATTAAATAGGACTTGTACTGGCATCCTTGGTAATAAACTGGGGGCCAGCCTGGCTTAACCTTAGTGCACTGGCCCTTAGCACTTGAATGACCTGCCTGCCAGCAGCATGGGCGGGGGGCTCCAGGGAGCCCTCAGCCTCGCCACCAGCCCCCACCACAGTCAGAGCCCTGGCCTCCTGGTCAGGCTGACGGTGGCTTACTTACCTATGTCCTCACTCAAGTCTCTAAAAAAAAAAAGCATGTTGAACTAATTTACTTTCTAGAACCCCAAGAAGGGAGCTTAGGGAACATTTACTTTAGCAGCATATACCTAAGTTGGGGATCAAACATTAATAGCTTAGGGGGAGGGAGCAGGGGAGGTAGTTAGACAATTTGAGCTGAAGTCAAGAAGAAAAGTCTGTGGCCCCTAACTGGGGATAGCCAAGCATGAGTCAGGCTGGAGACCAGCAGAGGCCTGCAGGCTGGGAAAGAGGGCAAGTTCCAAGGTGCCGACTTGAAAATCAGGGGAAGGTTTGCTTTCTAATGAAGGATACTCAAGAAGAATTGGAAGGTGCAGGGGGCTGTCTGATCCATTCCCCTCGCATTCCAGAACTTCCAAGCTTTCTACCTCTACTTTCTGCAGCCAGCAGCATCCATTGAGGCTTTCACCCTCGGAGCCCAGGAGCACCTGGGCTTTGCATTTGTAGTCTCTGAGCCTGACCTTGAAAATGACCATCACTTGACTGTCAGACTTGCCCTGAGGTATTTCCTATGCCAGGGAAGTTTCAGTTTTGAAATGCTGAAATGTTGCTTTCTCCTATATCACGTCTGGAAGTTCTTTATCCCACTTCCCATTTGCCAGGGATGACATCTTTGCAGCTTGAATCCAGCCCGTCAGCATGGTGGCAGTGCCAGGGTCACAGGCACGGTGAGGCACTCGTGCGGGTCTCTGGGAGCAAAGGGAAAGTGCCTGTAGAACTGGTGAATGACCACACAATAGCTCTCACTGTTCTTACTTATCAATAGCTACTTTTTCTAGTATAGACACCAGAGCCACACACTCAACTGGCTTAGTAAGTTATGACCTCTCATTGAATTCTTTCTGAATAGCCCACTGTTGTGTTCAGATTTTCTGACTAGTCAGTCAAGAAATTAACCTTTCATCCTGTACGTCATCGCGGAAGCAACAGTCGGAGAATGGGGGGGAACTCTGACACTGAGCCACTAAATATGGACTAATTTTTCAGACAAATCTTCAAATGGACTGTGCTACTGTTTTTGTCTCAAAGTTACCAAGTTTGTGCAATAAGTGGAAGGGATGTCATCCCTGTTCAAGAAAAGCTGAATGACATTCATGCTGATTTTCTAGACCATTGAGAAAATCTTTATTTACAATAAATTTCAATAAAATTTGCATAAATATATTCCCAATGTACATTTTTTCACCTCTGATTTCTTCATACCATTTAAAAAGTTAGTCTGTCCTGTTCTCCCCGTTCCTTTCACCCGCCAGCGGGGAGCTGCCATTGGCAGGCGGAGGGCTGCTGCCAGGTAACTGGGGGGCCCCTGAGGGCTCAGGGTAGTCTGAGGGCACCTCCTCTGGGGGAGTGAGACTGCCAGCTCCATCCTTGCCCTCCAGTTTCTGCTCCATGGTCGCCACCAGGATCTTGAGCCATGTGTTCTCAGTGAGCAGGTCTTCCGAGGCGTCAGCCAGCTCCTGGAGCTTTCGGGCCACCTCCTCGAGCTCCTGGGTCTTCTGCTCATACAGGGCCTGCAGCTGCTCGCTGTGCAGCTGGAGCAGGTGGTGCTGCTCCTCCAGGGTCTGCTGCCGCTGCAGCAGCCGGTGCTCGTCCCTGCGCGCGCTGGAAAGCTGGGCCTCCACCTGCGTCTGCGCTCGCTGCAGGGTGCTGATTTCGGCCCTCAGCTTCTGGATCTCTCTCTCCAAGTGGGAGATGTGCCCCTGCTGTAAGACTGCCTCACTCTGAAGACACTCTTTGGTAGGGGAGTTAGCCAGGTTCTGGGGGACAGAAGCAAGGTCTGAATGATGCAAAATGAACCTCAGCAGATTTGGAAGGGTGATGGGAAGGTCTTCAGGGTATTTCACACTTAGGTCCTTTCTGAAGAGAAAGGAAAAGGAGTCAAAGATGAGAATCACTAACATCTTTAGTCCAAAACCAGATTGCTACTGAATGTCAGGTCCTTCATTTCCTACAAAAGACATCCCAAGGACAGGACTTACTGAAGTCAGCAAGGAAAATGTTGCCCGGGCAAAAGTTTTGTACAAAGCTGAGGATGTGCCACATTCTCACTCTGTAATTAAGGTGGCTTATCTCAAACATGTGTCTGTTCCTGAGGACAAAAAGCTCAGTTTCTATTCACAACCTGTTAGGAAAGATGAGAGCTCCCAGGCCTAAGCCTAGAGCTGATGGAGCAGGGCACTGGGAACTCACGGGCAAGAAGCCTCTGATGCTCTGAGAGGCCAAGGGCCATGTCAGGAAGGGCGTCCTGGGACAGGGCTTTCAGCCACGTCGTTTGTGCCCATCGAAAGTGCTTGGTAAAATAGGAAAAAGCTGAAACAGCCCAGTTTCTTCAGCAAGCATTTATTCCATATTATCCAAGGTAAAAGTTCTTAACTGGGGGTAACCGTATCCCACAAAGGACATCTGGCAACAACTGGAGACATTTTGATTGCCACGATGCCAGAGGTGTTAACTAGAGCACTGATTCTTGACAAAAAGACCAACCCAGGGACTCTAAGGAATTAAAGCTACTTGGCCCTGAGAACACAGAAGTAGGGAGGGTGACATATGAAGGGGGTTTTCCTCAAAGCTTCACCGCAAGTCTGTAGAAAAATTCTTTTTAGAACTTGTTATTTAATTGTCTGATGAGCAAAACTTCTACCACAGACATGTTTCACTGTGTATACACAACCTGGCCACAATACATCAAAACCACCAGCTCTCCACAGGAGGCAGACAAACAACAGTTATGGTCACCTTCAAGAATGAAAAGAATGGAGGTTAAGAGCAGGGCCTCTGAGGGCCGCCACCCGCAAGGGGCTGACTCCCAGGGCTACTGCTCAGTGTCAGGACTTCCCAGACAGGTGGCTTCCCTGCTCCTGAACTGCCTCATCTGTAAACGGGCAGCAAGACTATCCTCTCCCTCACAAGACTGCTGTAAGGATTACATTAGTTATCTCAATGCTCAGTGAATGTGAGCTTTAAAATAATCAACATTGTTTCTTTAAAAAACAAAACAAAATCCAGAAACCACTCATTAAAGCTTGCATACCCTCACCATACACAGAGCCAGTGGCCAAATACCTAAGAAAAGACAAAAGGTGTTCTATTAATGGGTAGTACTTTCCCTGGGAAATTAAAATCAGATACGTCCCATTTTATACAGTGTTTATGGAAACTTTCAGGTAAGTGGAATAATTTCAAACATTTTGTGAGTAAGCATATAACCACTCCCTCCTTTAAAGCAGTTTCCTTAACATGTAAGTTTTCTTCCAGTGAGGCCTCCCAGTCAACCATTCCATAGACAACTCATACCACCCTGACCCCTGCGAAACACAGGCGAGGAACGACAGGCAGTGGCTGATCTGGGGCTAAGTGCTGCAGCACACACCTGGGCTGGGCAGACAGTAAAAGTGAATTGCCCCCCAGGGAAAGAGCGGCTAAGAGACTTGTGCGTTTGTCCAGAGACAGTTACCGGACAGAAAACAACATTTTTAAGCATGCCATTTTAGAGTTCCTGGAACAATCTTCATGACCCTAAAGGGAGTGCTAAAATGCTTCCCAACTTTTTACAAGTAGCAAGCACACAGTGTCAACAAACTGCTTCCAAAAAAGTAATCACTTTGAAAATGTGGTAGTAAAGGTCCCACTGTTTATCTGACTCTCCTCTAAATTCACCAGGAGCATGTTCATGCCCCTCTGGCATACAAAAGGCCAAATATAAAAATGACTAACAGGGTGTAAGGTATCTACCAGACAAGGGGCTACCATACTGAGGAAGGCTGGCCCAGCAGGAGCAGGGTGGCCCGGTTGCACACTGGTAGAGAACAAGCTCTTTCACATGGCTTCCCTTACATGACGATAAAAGAATAAGTGCTCACTGAAGACAATTTGCAAAGGGTATAAAAAGCACACAAGAGGCACCCCAGATCACTTGTAATCCTCACTGCTCCAAAATAATCATTGTCAACATCTTGGTATCTTTTCTTAACATATGTGCTCATTTTAACCAGTGTAAATGTATATTTTATCAAAATACATACACACTTCTATATTCTCACTAAAAATAGCATAAGCTTGTGTACCATGAAAAAGGTCTTATTAAATGTTATCAATTGGTCTTTTCCTTTTCCCCTTTTACAAGCTGTCAGCTTATCCTCTGCCCATTTATCTTCAGGGTAAACTGAACATTCACTTTGGACCAGATAACGAGGAGCTCTCTTCACTTCTATCATTTACTTTGAAGAAATAAGAAAATTCCACTCCAAAGCAGTAAGGTTCTGATTTACTAAGTGAGCTCTTTCCATTAAAATAGAACTAGTTTTTTCATGTTCAATATTTATCTTCTTCACTTTTCAATTCAAGGAAAATAGTAAGGAGCGGCGGTGACCCCAACGGGGTCCAGATAACAATCTCACCTTCGTGCTGACGACATCAGGCACCTTTAGAATAAAAGGCACGCAAGCCAGACTTAGGTCCTCAAACACACAACCCCTGCCACCAAGTCTCTGTATGTGTTTCCCGGTCTCTCTCTTAATACATATTCACGGATTCTAGTTGCTGAGAACTTCTGTATGCAAGGCCCAGTGCTGGATGTTATGACTTTAAACTTTTCTAAACTGTGTTTGGAATTCCAAAATTATGTTCCATTAAACTTTATGCCCAACCTCTGTCCCACATAAATGGAACTGCTCGTGTTATGGTCCATGGTTCCATGACCGTATGGCTCTCTAAAGCTTCTTAGAAAGAAAAAGGCTCACCACGACACAATCAGCAGAACAGGGTGAGTCATGCTCTGTTTTTAGTGTGTGATCTGACAAGACCCTATTAGCACAGGAAGTATTCTAGAAAATATTCTTTGAGATAAAGAGGAAAAAACAAGGAAATGATTCAATACATATGAAGGAAGCACTTGCTGGGTGAAACACGAAAAGCACAGCAGTG
Source organism: Rhynchonycteris naso (assembly GCA_037038555.1). NCBI lineage: Eukaryota > Metazoa > Chordata > Mammalia > Chiroptera > Emballonuridae > Rhynchonycteris > Rhynchonycteris naso. The sequence goes on along the minus strand of CM073000.1, from coordinate 190,035,267 downwards.
GCTGCAATAAATGGCAAAGTGAACACAGGAAATTAACACCGTAAATGTCACATGTGAGTTAGGGACCTTGTTGGAATAATCTAGCAAATGCTTTTCCCCAGTAAAGATACTGTCAAAGCCATGTGACTGGGTCCTCGAGGACCCATCCCTTTAAAAACAAAGAGGAATCTATAAAAATGGAGAGAACATCTGGTGTATCAGCTTCGAAAGGCCAAGGGTTAATTTCCCTTTCTACCAAAACATCCATATCCACATTTGCTAATTGCCAAATTGCATCTGCTTTGCTGATGTCCCAACCCTGATTGCTGGGCTTTCAGGGTAGCTGCAGTAATCACAGAACTTGGAGTACCACTCAGACAAATGTGAGGGGATCTAGGTGACAACCCCATGGTAGATGTTCACAGAGGTCTGCACACTTGGGGAGAAGGCTCCTTGACCCCTACTTCCTCCTTACAAAAAAGGGACAAGGAACTCACAGACAGAGCTCAATGAGAAATGACATTCGCAAAAGTTCGGGCAGGCAGGGCAGAGACATCCCGTAAGGCTCAACAGATGCCTGTTGGTTTGTCCACAGGAATGTGGGCTCTCTGCTGTCAATCCTGGCACCCTGGATGCTCCTAAGGCCAAGAAAGTGCATGAGTTCTGACACTGTAAAACACACCCTCTAGGAGGGGCAAACACCATAGCTGATAGTATGACATCAAAGCCCTTTCACCTTTTGTCCCTAATAGCATCTTTTGATGGATACATTTTATTCAAAATAGTTTACTAGTAACTAATGATTTACATTTCACTTCTATAAAAGTATCTTAACGCCACTTCATTTTCAGCAAAAGAATCCCATCTGCCCAAATATTGAAACGCTTCTGTATTACCTGTTACAGGGAAAAAATAAGACAGTAGGAAGACGGTCAACCATAAACTCCCAAGGAAGATCATTCTGGGATACATCAATCCTAAAAAAGGGAAAAAACAGAAAAAGTAAAAGACCTGCCAAGAAACTCTTCCCTGAAAGAACCTGTGAAACCTAGCCCAGTTTCTGAGGCCAACCCCTTCTCAGAGGGGCACTGTCAGGTTTAGGCTGGGCACAGCTCATGCACACAGCACTGATCCTTCTGGGACATGAATCTTTCCACCTCACTTACTGAGTGGGTAAATGCACTTCTCCAAAGTGCCTCTCTGACACCTCAAGAGTACTTCGCCCACCTGACAGGATCTGGCCAAGTTCTTAATCCCTGAATTAGCCCTGGAAAAACAAAGGAAATCACTGTGCAAAATATACCAAGTCTCTCTGAAGATGAAAGATTGGAAGAGAAATACTGTATTTTATATTTTATAAATCTAGATGGAGACCCAAAAGGTGTATTTTTTAGCAGACTTAAAATTAATTTTCTAGTATAGAAAATGACATCTGTGCTACATTATGCAATTTATTTGTGTTGATTACTGTTGAACTAGGTGGCAGCCTCTACTGCAGCTAGCTATGAGCGGGGCACACAGCAGCCCACCCCACCCCCGGGGCTGCTCAAATGAGCAAATAAGGACATTCTAGAAGGAGGGGACTAGTAGAGGGCCTCTCAGCCCTATTCCCACAAATAGTGCACACAAAAGATGAAAATCTTTTGAATCATTAACTTTATGAAAGTTTTCAGAAAGAACTGGAGGGGCAGAATTAGTGCCATGCATTTGTCCAAAAGGATGAAATTCACTTTTAAAAAATGACATAACCAAATTATAATGGTTTTTTAACAGCTTTACTATAAAATGACACCCCTGCCTCCTTAAAACATCAGAGTTTCATTTTTTTAAACAAGTGTTGAACACTTGATTCTATAATCAAATGCTTTATTCCTCCTAATTTTTACTTCAAAGAAATACCAAACTGCAAAGTTAAAAGAAAATCATCTGTAAACATCCAGTCAGAATTCTGTTGGGCTAATCATCAGGACCTTCTTTCTGGGACTCTCGTTCAGGCTTGGTGTAGATGCCTACATATTGTTATGAGCAATAGTCATATATTTCATGCTCTATACTTTTGAATTAATTATATGCAAAACATTGTTTTAATGAATGGGTAAAAATCCCATCAAATGCCCATACTTTATTTAACCATTCCTCTACTGTTGTATATATAAATAAGGTTAATATGACAAGCTCATACTACAAATGAAGTCCTCTTTTCTTAATTCCCCAAAGTAAAATTAACTGGGTCAAAAATGTATAATCATTTTTGTTATTTCTTACAGCTGCTAAAATCCTTCCCAAAGGGTTATGCCAATTTCCTTATTCTAGTAGCTACATCTGACTACACTAATTTCACTTTATCAAAAAAAGCTTGTCACTTAGAAGCATTTGTTAATAAGTATAAACTACACTTTGTTATTGTTTTAATTTACATTTATTAGATTACAAATTCCCCACAGCATGAGAAACTTGTTCGTGTCCTTTGTTCACACAGGAATCCCTCTCAGTGTTTCCCCACAGCCCCTCTCCCCCACTTCTTGTATTGTGGTGAAATATATGCGACACAAAACTTAAGATCTTAATCATTTCTAAGAGTATGGTTCAGTGTTAATTCATATTGCTGTGCAACAGTCACCTTGCAAAACAAACCCATTAAAACAACTCTGTACCCATTAACTCCCCAGTCCCCCCTCCCTGCAACTCCTGACAATCACCATTTCTGTCTCTATGAATCAGACTACTCTAGGCGCATCAAGAACCATACAGTACTTGTCATTTTGTGTCTTATTTCGCCTAGCATTAATGTTCTCAAGGTTCACTCATGAGATAGTGTGTCGGCATCCCTTCCTTTTCTTTTAAGATATTATTTATTGAATTTACAGAGGGGGTGGGGAGCAAGAAGTATCGACTCATAGTAGCTTCACTTTAGGTGTTCATTGATTGCATACTTGCTGCTTGTTGTATGTGCCTTAGCTGGGCAAGCCTAGGGTTTTCAATCAGCAACCTCAACATTCCAGGTAGATGCTCTATCCATTGTGCTACAACAGGCCAGGCAGAATTCCCTTTTTTTTTAAGGCTGAATAATACTCCATTGTATGAATCAGTTTCTTCTCAGCAATTTCTAAAACTATTTAAAATTTTTAGCATCTGGAGTATGAACACCTGATTCTGAATCCTGGTCTCTCACTTACAGGTTGTAAATTCCTAATCTGGGCAAGTTCCTAATCTTCCTACGCCTCAGCCTTTTCCTCAATAAAAAGGGAGTGATACTCATGCCTGCTTTGCGAATGTTAGGGGTGAACTCATAATATGTATGTATAAAAATCTCTCGGCACTGTAACTCCTCAAATTTGGCTCTAATGATCAGTTATAGCATACAGAATAGGTGAAATGTATATGCCATAAAATACAGCTATTATCCTTTTTTAGTGTTTTCCTTATTTATTTTCAGTGCACATTTTTCTAGTGGAATTTGTTCATTTTTCTTTCATTATTTTTTTTAACTACTTCACTTTGGAAAGTTTCCATCTCTCAAAGGAACTAGCAAATCCAACAGTCCATTTTCTTTCTTTCTTTTTATGATTTGACCTTTTATATTTAATTCTAATCTATTTGGAGTGGTTTTTGGAGAAAGAGAGAGAAGATAAACCTTATATCTAAATAATTTTCCCCAGAAAACTGCTTATTACTTTATTAAAAAACTCTTTACATGAGCCTGGTTTTATAAAACAATGATTTACTAAAGAGCCCACATATAGTATCCACGGGATCACAGAACTAGAACATGTGGATATCAACCTATCCTTTCTTTTAATTTTACAAAGGAAGGAAACAAGGCCTGGTGGAGAGATTGGCTCTAGGTCCCAGGGCCAGCTGGCAGAACATCAGGGACTGACCCCTTTTACCAAGGCCACAGCGCTATGCAGTTCCAGGGCACCTTTCTGTGGCATTCCAGGAAGCTGGCCACTCTAGGAGGATGTCCTAGCAACCCACTCAGCACTGCTCTCACACAACTACACTCACCTTCCCTCCCCTGCCCCATGAATTCAATCAGGGATAAACACATTCAACATCATGGAAAAAACAATCAGAATTCATCTGGAAATCTTTGGTTACAAAAATGATTTTGCTCATGACTTTAAGCTGACAAATTCAACCAAGTCATAAAAAGAAAATTCAACCAAGTCTTCCCCAAGGTTAATAAAAAATAGACAGATCCTTGCAAACCATATGGCTAAGCTGTAAGGAAGAGTGAAGACAGGAACACAGCCCAGGGTGCTGTACAACAGGCTTCCTTACCTTGCCACAGTGAATGTATCCGCTGGCAGGAGGCGAGCTAGCTGGATGAAGACATGATTGAGGGATGGACAGAAGCCACACCACTGCGCATAATAAAGCAGCAAAACGTCCTGTGAGAAGGGGTAGAAGATGGCTGTGACTGGTGCCTGGGAAATGGGCTTCTCAGGCCCTCACTCTTAAAACCCAGCAGGCATTCAATAAATGCAGCTTATGCATACATTATCGTGAAAAAAATTAAACTTCAGATTTTTCCAATTATGTGCTTTCTTAAGGACTTCTTTCAATTAGAAAATCACATGTAATCCACACATGTTCTGTAGTTAGACTGTCACATGGTTAATCTGTACATCAAAACCAATTGCTCGCGCCAATAATTATAGTTTCAGAAATAATTTTAATAGGGACAGATGGCTTGACTTTTGCCTCTTTTGTGATTCTGTACCTGCTTTTGAAGGACTACTTCCCAAAAAGTATCAGTTGTTACTTCAGTGATTAAATGCTGAGAAGAGAACTGGGCAGAATCACTTCCAATAAGATGCCTTTTCAAGGGACTGTAGAGAACGCTGAAGTTTTGAATAAAAGACTCTAAAAATAAAGAGAAAATGAGATCAACTCTTTTCTAAGTACAAGGAGAGTAGCTGGCCTACTTTACACTCTACATTTTAAAAACTGGGATGACTTTACAGGCTCACAGTTTTAACAATTCACCTACACGCAAAACCCCAAACACAGCTGCCCAGGGTGGGATCAGGTTTAGCTTTGGTGCTATTAACTCAGCAGAAAGTACTTCAGATAATAAAGTGCCATGCGCATTGTTAGATGCTCTCATATTCAGAATAGGATGTTATTCTGTTTTTTCTTAACAAGACTGGTCCAAAAATAGACACCTGAGATTGCATAAATCATCAACATAGCACAATTTTTTAAGAGAATTCAACCTACAATACTAAGACATTTACGTATTCCTGTAAATTCAGTAACTGCGCCAGTCTACTGTCTTAAGAGTTTAAGACTCAGTCTTACCCTCCCTGTAAACACCACTGTATATCTGCAGCAGCACTAATCTGAGTTTCATCTTTCTCTTGCCTAACTCTCTCCATGTTGACGTCCTCGTGCACAATGCAATGTTCTGCAGAGGGAGGGGAAGTGAAGACTGTCATGTGAATACTAAAGAGACTTCATCACTGGCATTGAATAACACTTAGTTGGCTATGTTTTTGAAACAAAACCAAAAATTATTCCCTAATCTGAATGAAGCCTAAATTCTGAGGCTGCTACAGAAACAACTGACTTAGGAGTCAACTCTCCAAATTGATAATGACACTCAGTAGGTGTTTTTTTTATAAGGACTCATACATTTTGTCACCAACTACAGAACAAAGAACAACTGAGCTCAATGTTTCAGAATAGGTACAGAAGGTGAAAAGAAATCTTAAGAAGCCTTATTTCAGATTACCCTTAAATTCAAAGTGAACACATTATGAGCTCATTGAGTGCTTGGGTATAACTGAATATAATTCAGAAAATCCAAAAAACACTTAAAAAATACAGGCTTGTTTCATTTTAGGAAAACTCAGTACACCAAAATGTAACTTTAGAAAACATGAATTAGGAACAATTTGTAAAAGTAAGAGTATACATTTAATAAAGTGATTGGTCACATAGGGTCCTTTAAACACTCAGGAGCCTTCATGCTTATAATACATTGCTATAAACAAAAATCAATATATACAGAAGCCTTTTCAGATGTGTCTAAGAAACAAGCTTCACCTGGACTTAAAAAAAGAAAGCTAAAAGGACTGTTATTTAGGGGCCCCAAGTTTACTCTTGTCATAGTTTCTAGAACTTGGAAACAAAAGGTTCCCTTCCCTACCAAATTCCTCCTGTCTCCATTTGGCAAACACTGACTTCCCCCATGTTTCCAACAAGGCTGAACTAATACGGCTTTTGAATTCTCACTTCCTTGTGTGTACATCAAAGATGTTAGCAGTCCCGGGAACAGGGCAGTGTGGGTTAGATACTGCAGCTGCCAAGCCCCAAGCTTTCCCAAGGGCAAGCTCTTCCTTGTACTTGGGTCTTACACCCCAAAACAGTGGTTTTTGCTGGTTTGCAATCTGATACTGTTTAATGCACTTGACATTTGTGTTAGTAATCTAGGCACTCAAGGTCATAGCATCATTTCCCAACCCTTAGAAGCAGAACAAATTAGGCCTTGACAGTTACCCATTTAAATCTTTGAGACAAAAATGACTAGTGGTTTTATTGTACCACTGCTTATATTTAAGTTACTTGAGAACGAAGCTGCTATTGGGACTCATGCTCATCAGCCCCTTGGGACATTTGCACCAGAAGGGCTGTCACAGTGGCAAGGTTCCAAACAAATGCAGCTTCTCCTACCTTAGAAATGTGACAGGCACTGCCCATCTGGAACACTGGACTCTTAATCCCCAAGCACTAAATAACAAACTTACCCAAAATCTAAAGTTAAAAAGTTTCTGTTCCATTCAATAGACAAAATCAGCTTCCTGTAAATTATGACCAATTGCAACCTATCTCAAATGAGCTAAAGAGCTAACATCACCCCCATGACTATATGAGGTCCCTATAAAAGTTACCTATATGAAGTTACACAAACGTATTATGTTTGGGGCAGTAAAGTGCTTTATAGTACCTAAGGTAAACTTCATAAGAACTTGTTTTGGATCCAAGATATAGTGAGACTCTTCTTTCACATCAACAATGGCAGCAAATTCTTTCACACTGGTGGTGCTAGGAGCACCCAGCCGTTCTGCATACAACCAAAACAAATTTGAATCCAATAGGTAGAGGTTCAGGGTCTTATTGGTTCTGCAGCTCAGGCCTGTGAAGTTTGTGCTGTTCACGTCTGCTTCAGGAAAGACATGCCTGTTCTCCTCAATGTGAGGAATGGAACCTGGAGGAGCGATCTCACATTCCTTCTCAAGGGAAGAAAATGCAATGTTCGGGGATTTGAAGACATCTGGTTCAGAATCAATGAAGCCCATCACACCTCTGTTCATGGTCCTGCAACATGCAGTGTAGTAGCTGAAAGGGCTGTAGGAACTCAGGAAGTTGCTACACTCCATGCTATCCGACACCACATGATAAAAGGCCTGCTCCTTGAGGTAGAAAGAATCCAGAGCTGCTGCCATCTCGAGAAAGCTGCACTGTGGCACGCTGACTGAGGTTGGCCTAATGCCCACCGCTGTCTGGTTGACACAGAGTTCACAGACATTGTGGGTCCTGGAGATGGAGTGCCATTGGGGCAGTACCACAGTATTGCAGCAGGGAGACGCAGTTATCAGTGGTGGGTCTAGCAACTGGGCTGGGCGCTCAGATGCCAGAGACTTGAACACTGGGGCATCCACTCGCCGCAGGTGCTGAAGAAGCCGCTCCACCACCTGGTCCCCATGACAGTTGTTGTACTCCAAGGCCACTTCGGTGATCTGAAACACAGGGCGCAGTGCGTGAGAGTCACAGGGGTGACTGAAAGAGACAGACCCTGGAGCTGCTAGGCCTGGAAAGCATCCTAATCTGATTCACAAGTAAAAATCCTGGCCGGAAGCTCGGCGTCAAATAGGAATCAGTCACACCAAAATCTATTATTAAAGAGGAATATTTTCAGAATATGTCATTCTATTAATAGTGGACAACTGTTTAGATATAAAAGGGGTCTTAGGGTCATTGTCTTAGCCTACCATATGACAAGAATAAAGCCTGGAGGGATGAAGTGGCTCACCCCATGATATATAACTAGGTTGTTGAAAATCTGGGAACAGAATTTATTTACTTGGGGCGGAGGGGGGGGCAGACAGGAACAGACAGACAGACAGGAAGGGAGAGAGATGAGAAGCATTAACTTGTAGTTGTGGTACTTTAGTTGTTTATTGATTGCTTTCTCATATGTGCCTTGACAGGGGAGCGGGGCTCCAGATGAGCCAGTGACCTTGGACTCAAACCAGTGACCATATAGGGTGATGTCTATGATCCCACACTCAAGCCGGATAAGCCCAAATTCAAGCCAAATAAGACCGCATTCAAGCCGGCAACCTTAGGGTTTCGAACCTGGGTCCTCAGCATCCCAGACTGATGCTCTATCCACTGCACCACCACCCAGTCAAGCATGGGAACAGAATTTATATTTCAATTCCCAGTTGAGTACATTTACATCTGTAACACTCCTCCAAACGATGCCTTTCTTCATCTAAACTAATCTAAAAACTTGCCAAATACCTAATGAATGGATCAAAGTATCTTATACCAAAGGTTTCCAAATAAATGCATGCCTCACAGGCTGTGAATTGACCCTGTTCCAAACCACATCCATCCATCTTGACTTCCCCTGTAACCTCTTTGTCCTCCTGTGCCCACCCTCTTTGGGAAAAGAGCATCATCAAACTGGGAAAATCAGTTGATCTTCAGTTTCTCCTGTGTCATTGAAGGCCTCAAATCCAGCCAACTTTGACATCAGCCTAGTAGTAAAGCAGACCCGTCGTTTGCTTCCCTATGGCTACTGCCTTAATTCAGGCCCCCAAATGTCGCTATTTTCTTGACCCTTCTGTCAATGAACCTGCACACTGTGACCACATATTTTTAAAAATACAACCCTAAGCATGAGATTCCTCTGGCAAGTGGCATTCAATGGCTCCTGACTATCTGTAGCAGAAAATATAACCCAGCCTGGCCTGTGTGTGCCTTTCCAGGGTGACCTCATGCTCTTTAGACCACAACAGGCCCTCTCAAAATGCCATGCCTTTAGAGGCCTGGTCAGGACCTCCTCCATCTAACAAACCTCAAAACTGTCCCCAAGACCCAACACCAGGGTCGCTGCTTCAGCAGAGTTTCTCCCCTACACTCACACTGGAAGAGCTGGATTCTGCATTGTCAGGGTCTCAGAAGCCCTTTCCAGAGTATCTCGTGAGTGCCTGCTGAGACGCCCCTCCTCCCCACAAGCTATCCTCATGGGCAGGGACCATGTTGGATTTATCCTATCTGAGGAGCCTGGTACAAAGCCAGGCACAAAACAAATACTCAATAAACAAGTGAACAAGTGGCACCTCAGGGTAATGTACATGTTCCTATTTCCTGGTAAGATTAACTGCTTACCCTCACTCAGACCAGCATTAGTCATTTAGATTTACATTTCATTCCGAGATTTTTTCATTTCCAAACTGAGTATCTTCCGCCACCCACCACTCACCCAGTTTCATGGGAAAGACGAGCAAGTCTTATAATCTAATATGTATTTACTCTCTAAAAGTAGATTCATATGCTAACTTGGATCAGATCTTGCCACAGGGAGTTAAAAAGTTAAGCCACTCAGGATTTTCTTTCATTAAATGTATGTGCTGTGTTTGTGCGTGTGCAAAATCCACTTAATGAGCACTTTTCCAATTTCGTAAAAACCCCTATATTTTATAACATGATATTTATAGAGAAAGTTAACTAAATACATATGCATTTGTACAGGAAATAGCTTGAATAGATCTTGGGGGGATAAAAGGTCACTTCAGATGCTAAACTTGTGTTTTATTTCTTCACCACACATAACCCTCTCAGCCCTTTTTCGATAGGGCTCTGACAGCACATTATACTAACAAGGTCAGGCCTATACGATCCATAAAGAGCCCAGCTGTCCTCTGGTCCCATCTTGGTATTGCTTTATAGCCAAAGACAATAGTACAATACTACGCCCACCCATGTCCTCTAGTCACCCCCAAATTCAAGTACTTACTGTAATCCTTACAAAAAGTCCAAGTAGGAGTACACTAAGGACAGCAAAATTCCTTAAAAACTCTCCCCTCCTCATCTTTTTCAGTCTTAACTCTCACAAACAAAGCAGCCATATCAAGGATATATATATATATATTCTTAAATTTTCCATTGATTTGAGGGAGTGGGGTAAAGGGGGATGAAGAGAGAAGAGGGGCAAAGGAGAGAAAGAGAGGGAGAGAGGGAGAGTGAGAGGGAGAGAGAGAGAGAAAGAGAGAGAGAGAAATCAATTAATTCCATTTAGCTGTACACTTACTTTGCTTCTCATACATGTCCTGACTGGGCATCAAACCTGCAAACTTGGTGCAGTGGGACGATGCTCTATCCACTGAGAAACCTGGCCAGGGTTTGGGATTTGTCTTTTATTTTTCTTTTTTATTTTGTGAGAGAGGCAGGAAGAGAAAGACAGGAACATCAAGTTGCTCCTGTATGTGCCCCGACTGGGGAATCAAATTGGCAATCTCCATGCTCTGGATGACGATCCGACTGTCGGAGCTATCCAGCCAGGGCTTATTTTTTTTTTTCTTTTTTTTTTAGAGAGACAGAGAGAGAAAGAGAGAGGGGAGGGGGAAGGGAAGCATTCATTTGTTGTTCCACTCAGTCGTGCATTCACTGGTTGCTTCCCATATGTGTACTGACCAGGGATCAAACCCTCAACCTTGTGGTTTTGAGATGACGCTCTTAACCAACTAAACTAACCTGCCAAGGCTGGGTATTTTAATTGAAGGAAATATTTTGTATAGAGTAATGCTCTAGAAGAATGAGGAATTCTTTATAAAGTGAATGCTTTTTACTTTCACATTCCTTTGCCATAACGGGCAGTTATATAAAATATGCAAATCACTTGATGTCATATTTAATTTCATGTGAACTAATAAAGAAAAATTGGCAAATAATTTTAAATGTTTACACTGTAACTGCTTCGTTGCATTTCTTGAAACAGAGAATCTGTAAGTCTGAACAAGATAACCATGCCTTTGCTCAGGACACTCCCCGCGAATGCCTCAAAGCAGTGCTGTTCAAGCTAAGCCACGTCTCGCAGACTGCAGGCCTGGGAAGGATTTCATTTGATAAGCAACTAAGATGTATCACAACCTCTCTAGAACTCGTGACACCAGGGGTCACAACCTGAGTGGGCCGCACAGTGTAGCCACCACATGGCTGTATCTTACTGCCGTCACATTCCCCACTACAGCTGCTTCAGACTTCCTTGCTTGGCAAGCCTCCAACACCCTCATCCACAATGACCTCACTCTTCTTACAATGTAAGCTTCCTCAGCTGTCGGCCCAAAGTTAGGCCTAAAGGCAGTAATGGAAAAATAAGGATTAAGGCTTAAATTACTTTGTGTTTAGGGAGCTGATAAGTTTAGAACTCACCCTGTGAAATGTGGTGTTCACTACTCCCCCTTCCACTAGTAACTTGTGGTTAGTGTGTCACTATTTCCCTGGTCACACTCCCCCTTCCCATCCCTGTCACCACCATCCATGTTCAGGATTTTAGTACTTCTCACTTTTATGGAACACTGTTGCCAGGAAAACTTTAATAATAGTTAGCACATAGTTCTGACATCCCTACACTGTCAGTGAGACTTTGACAGCTAAGATGAATGCTAGAGTCCTCTAAGAAGCACCCAGGGGCCTCTCTTCTAACATTTTTTTTCCTGGGTTTTCTCCAATCAGCCATTTATAGGGGCTATACAACCTGCACCATTTCCGAAAACCTAAACTTGCTGCAATTTCCCAATCTTGTGCCTTTGCTCAAGCTGTTCCTTCCCATAACTTTCTCTCAACCCATCAAGATCAACCCTTCAAAATCCTGGCCACCCTGCCCCTCCCACAAACTCTCCCAACCTCTCACCTTCCCAGCCCCCAGCTTCCTGGGACACACTTTCCTCTCTCTGCCTTGAATTAGAAACAGGCTCTTGCTCCCCTACTAGACAAACTCTGAGGCTATGAGATCAAGACTGTGCCCTCTCTGCCTTTCTCCTCCATGGCTCCCTGACATGGTGCATAGTAAACATTTGCAAAACTGATCTGAGATAAAGACAGAATCGTACCGCACAGAACAATTTGCTCGCCAAGTATTGCCCAGTACTGACTGCTACGATGCCACCTGGCTTTCAGCAACCTGAACCACACATAGGTTAAGGGAATCCATGATCCCTGAGGAAAGGAGTCACTGGAAAACCATAATAAAAAGAAGACCGGGCCCTAGACAGAGAAGTTAGGGATGATGGGGAAGGATGCTCAGCCGGAAGCAAAGGGCTGGAAAGCAAGTATCCTTGCACTCGCTGCCTAAATCCAACCACGACCACCTGAAAAGAGGACCTGGGCTTTGTACACAAAATATCACCCCACACAGAACCCCAACATGCCCGAACCAGACACAATTCTCCAGAAGGAAACTGGAAAAGTTTAAGTAAAAACACCACACCTTGCTTGAAAACCCCCATCATTCTAACAAAGAGCTTTAGAAATCTCAATATTAGATGCAGTCAAGGCCTAGTAACTAGAAGAGTGTCTCAGTTCATAAAATGTGTAGTGAAGATTTTCTAAAGAAATCAAGTCTTATTTCTTCAAATCCTCCCTAATCAAAGAAGAAACAAAGCTACATCATTTCTCTCTTCTCCCTCTAGTCCAGGAAAGCAGCAAAGTTTGCTGCCCTCCGCAGGGATAATAACTTGAAGGAAGTGAGAGGTCTGGTTGGACAAGAACCCGGCCCCCGTATTTCCTCTAGGCAGACCATTAGGCTCACATGGAGAGGCTTGGGAGAAACAGTGTCTGGCTAACCTGGCCAGTCGGGTACACAGGCTGTCTGAAATTAGTTTTGGCCAAATTAAGGGATCCTTGAGGGAAGAAAAAAATAAAACCCCAGTAAATACAATTTAGTAATCCCAGGTGCTCTCTGCTGATTGTTATTGCTCTAAGTGGCTCCAAATGAACCGTGTATAAAATAAACTCACACTCAGAGTGAGTATACCAGCTGAAGCAGAAAAGGCAGGAGGGAGGAGCAGACTCTGGCTATCTGTGACAAGAAGGTTTAGAAAGATAAGGGATTCCAATGTTGGCACTGCTGCTCCTGGGTGTTGGGCTGAGGATGGCCATGGCCAGCAGTCCGAGAAAACCCCCATGACAATAGCATCCACTAGGCCACACTAAACTGTGCTGCGGTCTATTCCCTGACATTACTCATCAAAAGAAGAAGGACATATGGTCTCTCTAGAAAGGTATGGTTTGGTTTCCATCCCCTCTGACTCACCCAGACCTGAGCAGCTGTCAGTAAATGTGGCCAGAGAGGCTCTGGTGAATCCCATGCATGGCCTCTCCTGTCCCTTTATAAGATAAAGCAGTAGTGCCATAGGAACACAGCTGCCACTCCTGGAAACCACTCAGCTCCTCATGGAAATTATTCTGAACATGAAATGAGAGAAGTCCAAGTGAATGACGTTTTCCTATTTCTTATGAGACGTTTCTTACCATTAGGACTCTTACCTCATCTATTAAGGGATGATTTTCAGCTAACGGATTAAAAGGTATAAATAAAAAAAGGGCTGGTCCTTTCTTCAGCTCATTATTCAGCAGGAGACTCTTTCCTCCGTGGGGCCGCAGCCATCGAAGGAGCGTCTCTTGGTTTTCTAAGGCCCACTTACAGATGTTCTCAGCTGTGTAGTTGATGACCTCCCTGGGAAACACCTGTAAAGGACAAACACACAGAGGATAAAAGGCAGGGCCGGATCAAAACACAGCCACACTGTCCTCAAGAGGCCCGACCAACCTCACAGCTCTGCAGGTGAGGAGAATGAAGCTGAGAGCTGCAACACTACCTGGCCTGCTTGTGCAGCTCCGGCCTGGATCCACTTCTCCAGACAGAGCATTTCCTCATGAGTGGCTGGGAAAAGCCAAAGCAGCTGGGGCAAGTGACTTTCAATTCATTATCATGTGACAGATCTTTTACCCTATAGACAGATTCATTGATCAACAATCATTGTCCTTGCCTGCTGCCGGCAACAGGGACCTCTATCACCCTATCCAAGGGGAGCTATTGGATGTTATTGGGTTATTTTATAAAAGGATCAATGAATAGCTAAGGGAACAAAAATTATAGAGTCAAGGATCATTTAGATTTTTACCGGGGCCCCGGTTGGCTCATAAGGGCGGGAATGTACCTTCCATTAGGGCTAAGTCTGCATCTGTTTTGCTTACCTATAGCCCGAGTGACTAGAAGAACACATGACACAGAGCTGAAACTCAACAAATACTGAACTTGTACAAAGCTACAAATCACACTTTATGTTAAAATTATTTTTGAAATTCCAATAATATCACTAGGTTTGAAACAAAACTCCCATACAAGTGCTTTGGAGGGTTCCACAAAATGAGATATGTTATACCCTGCCCCCCTCAAAATAGGAAGTTAAACTACCTCATAACAAAGATGTTCACTGCTTTCATTTTTTAAAATACTAGCATCCCAATATTTCATTCGATAAAAGGAATTCAGCTGCTAAATCAGCCAATCAACCTTAAAACTTTAGAATTGATGCAGTAAACCCAATATATTTCTCAGTGTCATTCTCAAAGTCTTATCTTCTTTTCTCCATCCGTTTTAATTTCTTCCTCGGTACTCTTTACTGTAACTATGATATATGTTGGTTATATAGCATGTTATGAAAGAAGGACAAAGAAAAATGACAGGCAGCAGACAGCAAAAGCAGATGAAGTTAAAAGAAGCTCAGACAGGGGCACAAGGAGAATGGGTGGGCGGCGGAGCGATAATCACAACAGCGATTCTCAAAGTGAAATGATGGGAGCTGAAACGACATACTCAAACATCGTAATAAACACTTCTACTTGGAAAATACAAGTACATTTGATTTTTGAAATATAAACTGCAAGAAGTAAAGCATAACATCTGGGCTTAGAAATATGCAGAAGCCAGGGTGACTGGCAACCAAAGAGGTGTCCCCTGGAGAATGCCTAACTGTACCTACAGGCACAAGACTTGTAAGCTGAGGCAAGGGCAGCATAGGTTTAAAGGGCTGGAGTCCCTGAGTATGGGGTACTGGTCTTCACTTGACCTTTCAGTCACTTACACTGTCAATAAAGCTAGAAATAGAAAATACTTAAGAGAAATAAACTCTCAGTGATGAGACCAAGGAAATAGCAATAAACACAGCAGAAGCACAGGACTAGCAGGACACAGGTCAAAAGCTCAGTAATGGCTCAGTTGAGGCTGGTTCACCAAAAGCAAATGAAACCAGGGAACAAAGATGACAATGAAAAACCAAGGCTCTCTCTAGGGTGAGAAGCCATCAACTTCTTACTGCTGACTTGGCAAGAACTTCAAATCCATATATCAGCTAAGGAGAAAAGCATGTTATATTGCTATTCTTGATAAATGGAACCAATGAAGAAAGAACACTGCCCAGTGGAAGCTTAACCTCTGAGAACAAGGGTCCAGAGTAACAACTCTCCAACAGAATAATTCTGCAATTTCATCCAAGCAGGGAAACTAACAAGGCTGTCCCCAAACCTAAGAATATAAACAAAGAATTTCTAAATGTTAAATTCAAGAACCCTTTAATGAGTGGGTTTTTAACAAGGGCCATGGGCTGTAAAGTGAGATTGTAAGAACTCTCAATTTGCATACTAATCATGTGCACTTTCCTAGGGACAGCATCTATAGATTTTATCCAATTCTCAAAGAAGTCTGTGACCTAAACAAGGTTAAGGACCACTGCACTAATATAAACGTGATTTCAAAATACTTACAAGTGATGTGTTGAAATGTCTATGTAAATACACACTTCCAGAGTGTACTAAGGATACCAGTTTCGCAAGATGTTTATTTGTGATAACCCCAAATCGTACTGTTCCTAGGTAATCTGAAACAGAAAATTTTCCTTTATTAAAGAAAAGGCCCATGCCTTCAAACAACCATAAAACCCAATGACCAAGTCTTGATCCACAAATTCCCCAGAACAAAGCTCTTTTTGGCCGCCTAGCTTAGACAGAAAAGGAAGAGGAACTGGAGAAACTTCGTTCTAACACAAATCTCATGCCTACTCCCGAGTAACATCTCTGATAATTACCTGCACTGTTTCTGGCTGTCTGTGCTGATCTGACCTCATTTTCTGCTGCCCCTAGTCCTCACTTGCCAGCCCCACCTTGGAGCCCAGGCATAGCTGTTCTCTGTCCTGACGCTTCCATGACCATCCCTTTCTCACCATTCAGATTTCAGTTCCGACCCCACCTTCTCTGAGAAACCTTCCCTGACCACCCCACCTCAGGACAAACACTCAGAGGACTGACGTTTTCCCTTACAGACTCTATCTACCATTACTTTATTTTTTAATAGCAGCTACTAACATCTACATAATCTTACTGATTTATTTAGATTTTCTTTGGTCTAACTTCCTCTTA
The DNA here is from genome assembly GCA_037038555.1 of Rhynchonycteris naso. Lineage (NCBI taxonomy): Eukaryota > Metazoa > Chordata > Mammalia > Chiroptera > Emballonuridae > Rhynchonycteris > Rhynchonycteris naso. Next base: position 190,018,791 of record CM073000.1, on the reverse strand, counting down.
ACTTCTGTGAAATTAGAAACCTGTTTTATTGCTGTTAATCCAGCATCTACAGCAGTGCTTGGGTATATGATAAGAGACCAATAAATCTAGTACATCCAAGAACTCATACAAATTAGTAAGAAAAAGCAGTTAAAAATGGGCAAATCACAGAAAAGAAAATATTAAAGGCTAATAATTACATGAAAATACATTCAACTTCACTAGTTCAAAGGAAAGAAAATTAAAACAAGGTGCCACTTTTTATCCTCAGATTGCCCAAAACTTGAGATGGGAAATATAAAGTATTGATGATGAACAGAGAAATGAGCACTCTGATAGAGCACTGGTGGAAAAGGCAAAATGGCAGCCACTGGGGAAAGCAATGACACATGCTGGACTGAGCAGTGACACGTGGACATAGCCTGTAGCCCCACAATTCCACTTAGTATTCACATATCTGCACTAACGTGAAGAAAGTCACCAATAACACCGCAGAGGTTAAAAACAACCGGGTAGGGTTATCTATAAAACAAGAATATATTTTAAAGACATATGTGAATAAAAAAGTAAGCTGAGGAAAGATAAAGTATACCTTTTATGTAAAGAGAAAAAAGAATACCCAAAACAAAAAAACCCTCACACCTATAAAACAATTTTTTTCCCTACTGACCCGTATGTTTAGAAATGTATAAACTATCTCGCCTGACCCATGGTGGCGCAGTGGATAAAGCGTCGACCTGGGAACACTGAGGTCGCCAGTTCAAAACCCTGCACTGGTCTGGTCAAGGCACATATGGGAGTTGATGCTTCTAGCTCCTCCCCCCTTTCTCTCTCTCTCTTTCTCTCACTCTGTGTCTCCTCTCTAAAATGAATTAAATTAAAAAAAAATTAAAAAGAAATGTATAAACTATCTCAAAGAATAATAAAAATAGTTTTGTGTTGGGGAACAGAAATCAAAAGGGACTTTATCCTTATGTGTAAAGCGTTCTTTCTTTCCTCAAGGAATATATGTAATGTGATACTTGTGTGATTAGAAATAGACTTTAGTATCTAGTGGTAAAGGAGGGTGGAGAAAATGTATAGGAAAAGGTACATTCTTTTCTTACCTACTTTCTGCCTTATTAGCAGACGTGAAATAAAATGTTAATTAAACTTTAAATGTTACCATGTTATACCCAAACAGCTAAAATATAAAAATATTAAGGTACTAAACACACGAAGTTCCTAGCTTAGCCATAAGAGCCCCACCTTCCAGTAATGGTGTCCTCTTCCTCTCAGAGGAGTGGCTGTTGAGGATGAAGTAGAAGTGACTATGTCCCTAATGTCCCTTTATACAAACCGGATGAGTTTAAAATGGCACAAACCCAAAGAAATGCAGGAAGAATAAGCCAGAGACTACAGAAATTGGTTGCTTATAGGATGGGTGGGAAAAGGGAACAAAGAAGAATGGAAACTGGAGATCATGGATGAGGTGGCCTGACCCTCCTCCTTTTTGTATCAGACTCTTGTTTCACATCCTTCACATGCTCAAAAACTAAACAAATCATCAAACCAACCCAGATGTAGGGGAACCTAATGTGGAATACAAACACTAGAAATTACACTAACTGGTACTGGTTGGTTAGCTCAGCGGTAGAGCGTCGGCCCAGCATGTTGATGTCCTGGGTTCGATTCCATGTCAGGGCACACAGGAGAAGCGCCCATCTGCTTCTCCACCCCTCCTCCTCTTGCTTCTCTCTCTCACTCTCTCTCTCTCTTCCTCTCCTGCAGCCATGGCTCGATTGGAACAAGTTGGCCCTGAGCGATATGGATGGTGGCTCAATGGCCTCTGTCTCAGGTGCTAAGAAGGGCTCCGTTGCTGAGCAATGGAGCAATGCCCCAGATGGGCAGCATATTGCCCCCTAGTGGGCTTGCTGGGTGGATCCCAGTTGGGGCACACGTGGGAGTCTGTTTCTGCCTCCCTGTCTTTCACTGAATTAACAACAAAAAAAAGAAATTACACACAACTGTATGTATCACAAATGTACTGGTGATGACTTGGTGATAAAAATCTGAGTAACTGGAAACAGTATCTTAACTGGATCTTTACTGTAAAACTCAAGACAATGAGAGACAGGATTCTCAGGGCAGACAGAAAGAAGTTATATTTTAAGAGAGGACCCCTAAAATGAACCCTGTGGTGTCAGACTGGAACCAGTATAAACTTATGGCTTTTAACTAACACAGACAGAAACAAAAAGACACACACACACACTAGAACTATAGATATATGCATAGGTATAAATACATGCATGTTCTAGCTTGATCTTCTTAAAGGGTCTAGAAATAAAGATACCTGATCTTGGTTTCTGAATGCCATTCTCCAATTAAAGGAGCCACCACTCCTTGAAAAGGAGGCTGATTCCTGCCTGACCAGGCGGTGGCACAGTGGATAGAGCATTGAACTGGGACGCAGAGAACCCAGGTTCAAAACCTCGAGATTGCTGGCTTGAGCATGGGCTCATCTGGCTTGAATGTGGGCTCACCAGCTTGAGTGCAGAGTCACTGGCTTGAGAGTGGGATCATAGAAATGACCCCATGGTTGTTGGCTTGAGCCCAAAGGTTGCTGGCTTCAAGCCCAAGGTCGCTGGCTTGAGCAAGGGGTCACTCGTTCTGCTGTAGCCCCTCCCAATCAAGGCACATATAAGAAAGCAATCAATGAACAACTAAGGTGCCACAATGAAGAATTGATGCTTCTCATCTCTCTCCCTTCTTATCTGTCTGTCCCTGTCTGTCCTTCTCTCTGTTTCTGTCTCTGTCAAAAAAAAAGAAAAGGAAGCTGATTCCAGAGCTGGTACAGAAAAAGTACAAAATGAGCCTAAACCATCTTGTGGTGTCAGAAATAAAGTCCTCATAAAGGGATGGGGACTTGTTCTAAAACCAACCCAGGATGCTCCTAAAGGCCCAAACTGAAACAATTTGAACAATAAAATAAACAATGACCACTATTCTTCAAAAGTATCAAGGTCATGAAAGATAGGAAATATACAGGAATCGTCACAGGTTGGAGGAAACTAGGGAGAAAAAAAAAATTAAATGTGATATGAGATCCCAGATTGGATCCCGGAACAGAAAACAGATACTAGTGAAAACACTGGCAAAATCCAAATATGGTCTGCAGTTTAGTTAGTAAAATGGTTATATAACATGTTAGCGTTGGGGAAGCTAAGGAAAGGTAGGAAGTTAGGGAACTCCCTGTTCTATTTAGGCAACTTTTCTGCAAGTATAATAGTTCAAAATTTAAATGTAAAAAATGGCGTAAAATAAAAATTCAGATCCCAAAGCTGTCAGGAAAAGCAGGACTTAAGGGAGGATATGAACTGGTAGAACCAATAGACAGCACTCTCCAGGAGGGAACTGAACCTTGGTGGATAGCCAGCCATAGCGAAAAAGAGAAGAGAAGGAAAAGCAGCCAGTGAGGAAATTTACTTGAGAGTGTGCCATAGTCACCAACATGATTTACTGGATCAGAGGAATAAGAAGTGACAGCTTGACCCCAAAGATGAAAGGGGCCATTCAAAAACCTGCTTCATTAATAAGAATGGAGAGCCTGCCTGCACAGAACAGATTTTATCATGCCCAAACATATTACAATCTCAAAACTTTTTACACATAGAAAATTTTATGAAAATCACACATCTATAAGACCCTACATATAGTGAAAATCTTGCTGGAAAAGCAGCTTAAATTTGCTATTTCAGTGCCTGACCTGTGGTGGCGCAGTGGATAAAGCGTCGACCTGGAACGCTGAGGTAGCCGGTTCGAAACCCTGGGCTTGCCTGGTCAAGGCACATATGGGAGTTGATGCTTCCTGCTCCCCCCCTTTTCTCTCTCTCTCTCTCCTCTCTAAAATAAATAAATAAAAGTATTTTTAAAAAGTTGCCATTTCATGTGTACAAGGAATAAATGAATTAGCAAAGGAAGTTTATAATGTAAGAATGACACAAGAAAATAACATTTCTCGTCTTTATATCCAAAACATTCTCTGTCAAGCAGGGGTCCATGGCTTTCTACAATAGGTGTCTCTGTCACTTATAGAATTACATAATTTTGTCCTAAAAGTAATGAAGCTTTAATATTTTAATTAAGGACTCTGATTTTGTTGAGTCCCCCACAAAAAAGGACAGGCAATGGCATTACCTATTCAAGTAATTAAAAATAATAAAAATCTCAAAAAGAGTATATAAAATAGCAGTTTCATACTGGTATATGTTGAAATGATAATTCTGATACATTGGGTTAAATAAAATATATTATTAAATTAGCTTCACCTATTTCTTCTAAAATTTTAATTCAGCTACCAGAAAAATTTTAAATACCTACCTGGTTCATGCTACATTTCTATTGGACTGTGCCAGGGTGGTAATGATATAAAAGCAAGATTCATTTAACTCAGGAAGGAAATTAGGCTGAGATAATAAATCCAACAGTCAGTAAGTCTGAATAAGTTAATTATCTGAGAAGACTACATAAGACAATATTTCTCAAATTCTGGGAGTGATAACCTCTCCAACAGCAAAAAATAATTATTTTATGAATAAAATAATTTAGGAAAAAGGTAGGACTCCAGACCTGGTAATTTTAGGTATAAAGTGCTGAGCTTGTAAAGTAAGTGTCCTCTCAGAGGCCTAGATTAAGCAGCATTTGGCATACCACAATGTAAGGTACCTAAGGACATTGAAAGAATGAACAGAATGCCCAAGAGAACAATGTGGAAATTTTTACTTCAGGACTGGCCATCTGCTCCCAAAAGACTTCTGTGTGAGCCAATCTCTCTAGGATCATTGGTACAAAATGGAGTATCAGGTTAAGCAGAACCCTCAAAAAGGTAAGTGCTAACAGGCCCTGGCTGGTTGGCTCAGTGGGTAGAGGGTCACTGGCATGCGGACATCCAGGTTCAATCCCCAGTCAGGGCACACAGGAGAAGCAACCATCTGCTTCTCTCCAAGCCTCTCTCCCCCTTCTTTCTCTCTTCCCCTCCTGCAGCCAGGGGTTTGACTGGTTCAAGCATAGGCCCAGGGCAGTGAGGATAGCTTGGTTGGTCCAAGTGCCAGCCTCAGGCACTGAGGATAGCTTGGTTGATTTGAGAATCAGCCCCTTGCTGGGTACACGCCAGTCAGCGAGAATGCGGGAGACCGCATTCTCTGTCTATCTTCCCTCCTCTCACTTAAAAAAAAAGATAAGTGCTAACAAGTAAATCATGATGTACTTCAAAGTTAAATATCACTGGATTACATCACAAAGCTTTTCATCAGCATGGCTAGAAACCCACATACTTTCTGGGAAAATTTCTCTCATTTCTTTATGCTGGGAAATAGTAACATTCCAAAAGCAAACTGCAGAGTACTCATTTTACTCTACATTCTGCCATTTTATTAACTTCTGCTTCCCAACTCTTCTTTCCAAGGTTTTAAACAAAGAAGAAAAAAGAAAATGACAGCATTATATAAACAGGTAACAAACTCTCCAATGTTACTTACTATTCACATAGTGAATTCAATCATTCATTGGACAATGACTCACACATCTCCAGTGATAAATACATTCACCAAAATAAAAAAGCCTTGAAAGAAATGTAACAGATTACAGGAATATTTGTTTTTCATGTACAAACTACAGCTATTACTTGCATTTTCCCCTAGGAATGTGACTTTGAGATGTGTATAGTTTCAAAATTCTTAATATAAAGCACAAAGCAATTATCTAGAAAACATCTGGCATTTGAGCACCATAGATACAATATATATGCCCATTCCGGTGCTTGCCAACATACTGCTAAATCCTAAGTAAACATGTAACTCCTTAGCTGTGATTTTTTTTTTTTCTTGTGAATTAGGAAGCAGGGAAAGAGAAACCCAGTCCCAAATACATTATCTTAGGGAAACATAAACTAGAGAGCTAAATATGCACTACCACATATACATGACAGTAAACTAAACACCCTAACACCAGTCATTCCTATTTAACCAAAGCACAATATTAAAATGATCAATTCAAATACTTTGAATGTATTTCAATTAAATTCCTTTCTTTAACACCTTCAGGGGAGGAAGGACTTCAATAAAAGAAACATACCAGCTTAAAACCCTCCCACACCCCCTCTTAGGTCCAGCATGAGGTCACATGTTCTTCTCCCCCTCCACCAAACAATCCTTTACAAATATAAAAACAATTCTTAGCTTCCAGACCTACAAAAATAAGCCAAAGGCCAATGCACTTTTCAAGCTGAAGTGTCCTTAGAGGTATATCAGGCTAGGCTCCCTTATCTTACCAATGGGAGGAACATCAAGACCAGTGAGAAGGATTAATGAGTGGGCCCTGGTCACACAGGTCATCTGCCACTAAAATGACTTGTCAGGAGAGTCAGCCCCTGCCTATTGGAACTTCTTGTTAGGAAGATACCACTGAATTTTCCAAGGGGAAATTTAAAAACAACGCTAATTGCTAGCTGGGAGACATAGCCAACTAGTACAGAAGTTCCAAGAAGGAAACCAACAGTATGGAAATCTCCATCTGGTGACCACAATGTGCCAGAGACATCATCCTAGCTAGGCGATGTTTATCAATCCCACAGGACTTCCTTGCAAATTAGAAATGCAGATATTAGAGAAAGGCACTATATTTAAAGCAACATCATGGGAAAAGGCCAGGAGGTAGAAATCAGTACATTGTGCCACCTGCCTCATCCAAGGAAAATACAGTGGTAAATGGGGTAACTTGGTCCTGGGTTCCTGTCTCCTCTGTTCCTCACTTATGGTCCCTGACTATATTAGTTCACTATTTCTGCTACCACAAATGACCAAACTTAGTAGCTTAGAATAACACAGATTTGTCTTACAGTACTGGAGGTCAAAAGTTCCAAATGGGCCTCATTGAAATAAAATCAAGGAGTCAGCTGGGCATGTTTGGGGGGCTCCAAGGAAAACTCCATCTCCTTGCCTTTTCCAGCTTCTAGAGTCTACCTGCATTTCTTGGCTTGTGCCTCATCCATCTTTAAAACCAGTAATGGCCAGACAAGTCCTTCTCACATTGCATCACTTTGACACTATGCTTTGCCTCTTTTTTTTTTTTTTTACAGGGACAGAGAGTGAGAGAGGGATAGATAGGGACAGACAGACAGGAACAGAGAGAGATGAGAAGCATCAATCATCAGTTTTTTTTTGCGACACCTTAGTTGTTCATTGATGGCTTTCTCACATGTGCCTTGACCACGGGCCTTCAGCAGACCGAGCAACCCCTTGCTGGAGCCAGCGACCTTGGGTCCAAGCTGGTGAGCTTTTTGCTCAAACCAGATGAGCCCACGCTCAAGCTGATGACCTCGGGGTCTCGTACCTGGGTCTTCCGCATCCCAGTCCGACGCTCTATCCACTGCGCCACCGCCTGGTCAGGCTATGCTTTGCCTCTTGATTCTACTTTTAAGCATCCATCTGATTATACTAGGTCCCCTCAGATAATCCAGGATAAACTCCTTTCTCAGGATCAGCTGAATAGCAACGCAATTCCACTTGCAACCTCAGTTCCTTCCTGCCATTCAACATAACATATTTACAGGTTCTGGTGATTAGAATGTGGATATCTTTGAGGAGCTATTATTCTGCCTACCACAGTCACCTTGTGTCAATAAGCAACCTCCTCAGAGCCCCCGTTTCCTCACCTGAGATAATAACACTGAGATAATGTTTCCTACTGCAAAGAGTGGCAATGAAGACTTAATCATCCAGGTAGAGTGCTTGACTCATAAAAGGGTTCAGTCCAGTATGAGCTTATCATGTTCAACTTTACATAAAAAGTGGTCATAGAGATTAGAACTAGGTTTGTTTCACTATAAGCTTGTGACTCTATTATAGAAGATGATCCCTCAGAATTTTTCAATATGTTTAATGTTTTTTGGTTCTTCATCTATGAGTCTTATTGTAGCTTCAAAACAAACACAAACAGAAAACTGAGAATAAACAGGTTCAAAACACACATAAACCCTAAAACAGGACAACTTTAAAGAGATAGAAACTATCACAAAACAATTAGAAAGATGGTACAATATTTTAGATACATGAATTCAAGGAATCAAAATATCTACAAAGACCACTAAATTTGGTTCTGAGCTTTCTGCACAACTTTTGCTTTCCCCAACTCCTTCTGTCTCTTACTCTCTAGTTCCTTACACATTTATCTGAAGGCTGACCCTTCCTTCTCCAGGGAAACCCTCTACACCCCTAGTACCATCTCCTTGATCCAATCTGAGTACCTAGCCTTCATGATCCAACAAAGACTGTCACAGACCTGTCACTGCACTCACACTGTAGGCAAGCCTACCTGTTGCCACAATAGCTGGTGACAATACTAATGTTGGGAAACAAGTTTTATTCATTTTTATGGTTGTAGAAAATGGTGAATCCTTAAATTTTTGTTAAATTAATAAGTCATGCTTCTGAATCTAACTTAAAGTGCGAGGCAGTCCATTTCTGGCCTTCATTCTTATCTAGCAGCATTTACAAGGCTTAAGGGATAAGTCATAATGGGAATAAAAACATCTCCTATGAAATATGATAACATCCTTGCTAAAAATAGCAACGTATTAAAAAGTCAGTTTTAGGTATGGGAATAAAGAGTATGAAATTCTCAATCGTTTATTCCAGTGTGTATTTATCTGTACCTAGAGAGCATCAGAACACAGGAAGATAGAAAAAGATTTCCCTCTGAGTGGGTATAGCAACAATGAATGAGATTCCCGAGAAAACCACGTGATCCTAGAATTTGCTTCATTCATGCAAACTGTTAAACCCAATGCCTGGTCCAAATTTCCAAGAGTTAGATCCAGGAACCCAAGAAAATAAAGCAATTTCAGCATCAACCTTGCCTAAGATGCCAGTCCTTTGTTTTTTCAACACCTTTAAGAACGTCACCTATAGGGTAAGAAAATCCTACCCTTCAGACCTCTTGATATTGTTGTATAACATTTCCTATCTAACAGAAAAGTGTTCCAAAAAAGCTTACTTACGAATAAGGATATGGATAAGGTGACCAGATTTTAAAATTGGTACAGCGGTACACCATTGACGGGGGAGAGGGTTTCTTGATTAAAAATTTGGTCTATATGGAGCAAAATAAATTTTCATAGAATGCAAAAATAGTATTGTAATATATTTTTTAAAATTTCAACATAAGTACAGTTTACAAATATAATACATTTAAAAAATTATGTATAGTATTATTTTATTCTTTGGCATATTTCTCATCTGAGTGAATATTTTTAGTAGATTGCTGTCGCTGTTAAAAAGGTCATGAAATTTTTCACAAAAATTTATTAAAATTATATTTCACACATAAAATGGCTTTCAAAGTCTCAACACTTAATTGTGATTTTTCTGATGTCCACACTTCATTTAGCATAGAAGAAACGCATTCAGTCGCAGCATTAGTTCCTGGTAAAGACAGCGCGTATTCGACAATTTTTAGTGCGTTATTGTATGGAACATGGTTTGTTTCAAAATGCCGAAATATTTCTAACCATTCGTTCTGTATTGTGATTTTTGCCGATGCCCAAGATTTAAGCTTTTCCTTATCAATCTATCTTTTTAATAATGACACCTCATTAAAAAGATCACTTTCGGAAATATTACTATATGGGAAATGTTGAGTGAGTCAGAGGGATCGGGTTACACGGTCCTGAAACTGATGCGGGAGCTGCACGAGCGGGTGGGAGCCGGCAGGGCAGTGCCGCGGGCGCACTCACACACTCCTCACCTGGACTCGTCCTTGCGGCGGCCGTGCTCCCACGTCCAGCCCTGCCGCCCGCTGGAGACAGCGAGGCTTGCGCCTTGTGGAGCTGGGAGCCACACACTCCAGCAGGTACGTCCCGCCCGAAGTTCTTTGTTTCGGGGCCCCCAGCTCTTGCGGTAGTGAGGGTGCTTCTAGGTTGAGGCGGGGTCTCCCCGCCGAAAACCATATATTCCCTTCCCGTTCTCCCGCCATTCCCTAGCTTTTCATGCGTTCTTTCCAAAAATTGGGACTTTTTTAAAACGCCGCGGGATGCGGGACAAATTGTTAAAAATTGGGACATTGGGACTGTCCCGCCAAAAGCGGGACATCTGGTCACCTTAGATATGGAGGAGGGCACTTTTATATGTACTGACTCAATTCTACCAGTGAAACACAGCACCGTCAGATGCCACCTGGTGGAGCAGAAGGACCCTACACTGGAATTTCAAGTTTTATCCTTCTAATAAAATTTCTCTTAAAAACATTCATTACAACAGTATTTTCTAAAGCAGAGGTCCCCAAACTACAGCCCGTGGGCCAAATTGCGGCCCCCAGAGGCCATTTATCTGGCCCCGCCGCATTTCCGGAAGGGGCACCTCTTTCATTGGTGGTCAGTGTATGGAGTACTGTATGTGGAGGTCCTCCAACAGTCTGAGGGACAGTGAACTGGCCCCCTGTGTAAAAAGTTTGGGGACCCCTGTTCTAAAAGGTATTCTTAGAAAACTCATGGCACAAGCTTCCCTAGCCAACTAAGTTTAGGAATTCCTAAAGGTGGTAGGAGGGAGTGAAAACGGTATCTTTAGTTAATAGTTCAGTGTATTTTCAAGGTGACACTTAAGTATCATGTGAATTTCAATTCAATTAATTAGGATTTTAGTGTCAGGAAACAGTGAGAAGCCAGTGGAAAGAAAGAATAAGAATGGACCAAGCTAGGGCTCTATCTAGTCCAGCTGTGATTCCTACACACTGGTCAACGGAACCTGAAAAGCCCAGCACTAAGGAGAGTGGTGGTGGGGGAAGGAGATCCAAAAATGACTTAACATCCCACTGCGAAAACCGCTGTCATCTAAGCAATTTTAAGGTAAAGTGCCCTTTATTAGTCATTCATTCAACTGTTTACCTTTAGCATTGATCACGCAGTGTTAGAGCTGTAGGAGTAAGAAGGCAAAGCCTTGGCCTCAAGGAAATCAATAAATACTATAAGAACAAACCAGTTCCTATTCTGGTGGGAGAGGGTGCAGTCAGTTCTACAGTGAGCACACCACAAAATGCAGAGAGGCAGATATGGAGAGCTACAGGAAAAGGAAGGAGGAACACCTGTGTCCACTGGTCAGTCACAATACATAATATCTGGTATAGATGCTTTCAAGAAAACAGGCATAGCCCTCATTTTAAGTGCTTTCAGCCAAGTGGCTTTCTAATTAAGCTACTTTAGACTTTCAGACTATTACTGTATTGCCTGACCTGTGGTGGCACAGTGGGTAAAGCCTCCACCTGGAGCACTAAGGTTGCCAGTCTGAAACCTTGGGCTTGCTTGGTCAAGGCACATAAAAGAAGCAACTATGAGTTGATGCTTCCTGCTCCACCAACATCCCGCCTGTCTCTCCTCTCTCTAAAAATCAATTTTAAAAAAATCTTAAAATAGAAGACTTTTACTATTCATACCTGATATATTTCACACAGAATATGACCTGGTAAAACAAGCATTTACCCTATCTCCACACTCTCTAATTTTACAAATAGTCGATCTTAAACACATAAAAATAAAATATTTTGTTCAGGTCTACAAGGGCAGACAAAGGGTGAGGACCAGACACTGCCAGCTCCGCCACTGCTTTCCCCCTTTTGTAGGCTGAATGAATAAAAAGTACCAAAATTGCCTGACCAGGCAGTGGTGCAGTGGACAGAGTGTCGGACTGGGATGTGGAAGACCTGGGTTAGAGACCCCGAGCTCACCAGCTTGAGCGTGGGCTCATCTGGCTTGAGCAAAAGCTTGCCAGCTTGGACCCAAGGTCGCTGGCTCCAGCAAGGGGTTGCTCGGTCTGCTGAAGGCCCGCGGTCAAGGCACATGTGAGAAAGCAATCAATGAACAACTATGGTGTCGCAACAGCAATGAGAAACTAATAATTGATGCTTCTCATCTCTCTCTGTTCCTGTCTGTCTGTCCCTGTCTATCCCTCTCTCTGACTCTTTCTCTGTCTCTGGAAAAAAAAAAGCACCAAAATTTATTGCAAATTTTCTTTTAAAAAGGTCACTGAGCCTGGCCTATGGTGGCTCAGTTGATAGAGCATCCACCTGGAATGCTGAGGTTGCCAATTCGAAACCCTGGGCTTGTCCGGTCAAAGCACGTATGACAAACAAGCAATGAGCAACTAAAGTGAAGAAACCACGAGTTGATACTTCTCATTCGCTCCACCCTACAGTAAAATCAATAAATAAAACCTTTAAAAAAAGTCACTGAATCATAGCACAGAATATAACATTTTACCAGAACACATTTTTACAGCAAATAAAAGGGGGAGTGGGGTACAAGTAAGCAACCTAAAATATTGACTCTTCTACCAAATTTTCTTTAGGAAAAAAGGAAAAAAGTCTGTCTGCTGAGGTCAAATGTGAAAGGGTTAAAAGAAAAATAGGCTTTGCGATCTTGGAAGAGAGGAGAAGTCCAAAGACTGGTTTCCCTCAGGATCTTGATACAAACATAGACTATCAGTCCACAATTCATCATTCAACACTTTGAAATGCTTAAATATTAGTGAGGGATGTGCAAGGCCTATTATAAAAAATAAAAAGGAAGGGCTGGATAAATGAATAGTCATGCAGTGATCCTAAAAAAGGAAGCTGAATGTTATGAACATGTCAATTACCTCTAAGTCACTTTATACATTTAATACAGTGCAACCAAAATGCAACCAAATGCATGGACAGGGATAAGAGAGTATTCCATAAAACACAAGAACTAGAGGAAGCAGAGTCCAAACTTCACTTAAAATCAAGAAAGGCCACTGTATTTACTCATACATAAAGAAGTATCTAGACCAAAAGAAAACACAGAAAGAGGCCCAATTACATGTAAGAAAATATATTTCACAATAAAGCAGGCATCATCAGGACGAGGGAAAAAGGAAGCATAATTTTGTAAATGGGGTTAAGTGATTAGCCAATAAGAAGGGGAGAAAAATTCAACTGTGTTCTATGTTTTAAGCCAAAGTAAATCCAAGTTGCATAAAGTGCTAAATAATTTTTAAATTTTAAAACAAGAAAGTGAACAAATTAGTGATTGTATTTTTAGAAAAAAATATTTAATCATGAAAAGGAACCACAGATTTACATGAAAATATAGAACTGCTACATTAAACAATGATAAAAGTAAACCAGCTAGGAAAATAATAAAGAGAAATATAACTAAGGGTTATGCCCACAGTACCTAACAGGTGGGCCTACACAAACTGACCAATCAACACCAAGACTGAGATCAACGGGTAAAGGACATGGACAACTGAGATGAAAAGGAAATAGTTAAAAACAACAAAAAGAGAAAGCAGTTAATGAAACTTCCCTAATTTTCTTTACTATAATGTGCAAAAACATCAAATATTAGCTAAACAGTCTTAAAGGAATGGCAATGGCAAAGCACCATGGCACCAGGTTTTACAACTAAACTGTCGCATTCTTGGGGGCAGTAATGAGCAGTGCTCCCCTTGGAGAGAACCCCCAGCGCCTAGGCATAATGATTCATATGTTAAAATATTCGTAGACTGATGGCCAGCTAGCTTCAAGAAACAAGTATCACAGAGTGTCCTGGCTATCTTTATGAAAATTTTTTTTAATTTTTTTTCTAGGGACAGAGAGAGAGTCAGAGAGAGGAATAGATAGGGACAGACAGACAGGAACAGAGAGAGATGAGAAGCATCAATCATCAATTTTTCATTGCCATTGCAACACCTTAGTTGTTCATTGATTGCTTTCTCACATGTGCCTTGACCGTGGGCCTTCAGCAAACCGAGCAACCCCTTGCTGGAGCCAGCGACCTGGGGTCCAAGCTGACGAGCTTTTGTTCAAGCCAGATGGGCCTGTGCTCAAGCTGGCGAGCTCAGGGTCTCGAACCCGGGTCTTCCGCATCCAAGTCCGACACTCTATCCACTGCGCCACCGCCTGGTTAGGCCTTTATGACAATTTTTAAAAAATCAATGAGGCGCCTGACCAGGCAGTGGTGCAGTGGATAGGGTGTTGGACTAGGATGTGGAGGACCCGGGTTCGAGACCCTGAGGTCGCCAGCTTGAGCACAGGCTCATCTGGTTTGAGCAAAAAAAAAAAGCTCACATGCTTGGACCCAAGCTCGCTGGCTTCAGTAAGGGGTTACTTGGTCTGCTGAAGGCCCATGGTCAAGGCACATATGAGAAAGTAATCAATGAACAACTAAAGTGCCACAACGAAAAACTGATGATTGGTGCTTCTTATCTCTCTCCATTCCTGTCTGTCTGTCCCTATCTATCCCTCGCTCTGACTCTCTCTCTCTGTCTCTGTAAAAAAAAAAAAAAAAAAAAAAATCAATGAGGCAATGGAAAGACGTACATTTTGTAAATGCTTGTGGCTTGCTGAACCAGAACATCTGCTTTCTAGCACAATAGTCTAAACACTTCTTCAGTTAAGCTCTCTATAACCAGATGTTAAGTATGTTACATGTTTCTCCAGCCCTAATTTGTATACCCAATCTAAACACAACACTGACCCAGATTGTACACTTCAAACTATACCATTAAAAAAGAAGTGTGCATATGTTTCTCTTACCGAACATCTCTATTAATAATAAGTAAAATACCATTTGACTTCAGGGTAGGACAAAGGGGAAAAAAAACCACAGATGCTCAAGGCATGATTTATTTTAGGTAGTCCTTCATAGTGCACATATGAGGGAAAGTCATTCCAAATTTGTCTTTTTCTTCTAAAAGTGGTTCATTAAGCTTAAGTGAGAGCTTAGCCACAAAAATGGGGTAAAAAATGATTAATCAGAATGAATTTCAGATCTTGCAAAGTTCATACGCAACAGGATTTTATAAGATCCTACTAGAATCACAAAATAAGGAAGAAATGCAGTCAAGTTAAACTAGACTAGATTTATTCTGAGAAGAAATTTAAGTAATCATTTGTCAAAAATTAGTGATTTGACCAAAGAGGTTCATTTTGTACCTTCAAGTAGTTTTTACCCATTTGTCGCCTTCCTCTGCTTAAAAACAGAACAAACAAGACAGGGGAAAGGCTACTGTCTTGTACTTGGGAAGGTTTTTCCGAAAAGAAGCAGTATTTTAGAAACCTCTGAAGGAAAAAGTAATTTAAGATTAAATTACTTATGATGAATCATCAGCACATAACATAAGCTAAACAGATAACGAAATAACTTTCCACAATCTTGAAATATCCTCTTCAACTAAGAAATTGAATGCTACCACGACTTTAGTGAATGATCCGAGGTTTCCCTTTTAAATGTAATCTTCGGTTGAGATCTTCTTCAAAGGGCTTTAGTTTTCTAAGATTTTTGAATATCTGTTTCTTAAGCTTATTTAAATTGGTAGTATTTTGTTTCCACAATTCAAACTAAGTCTTCTTAGTCATCTGAAGCTGTGCTGCTCAAAGTCTTTCAAGTGGACACAAGATGTATTGTGACAGCTTGATTTCCTCTCCCATTGTCCCCTGATCAAAAACATGAATACAGTAGATTTTTTTTTCATAAAACCTTAAGACAATGTATGTATTAAAATGGCCAGTTTATATAATTGTTTCATGTATTAACAGTATTCTATACTAACACCAAAAAATAATAATAAAGCAATCTAATACCCAGTAATAGAAGAATGGTTACATATTTTTGGTTGCTCTACTGGGGGAAAGATGATACGGCCATCAATCTGATCATTCACTTGGCAAATAGTGATTGAGCCCCTGCTCTGTACCAAACGCTGGAGAAAGAATGCTAAACTGAAGACACATGGTCCTATGCTCAAATTCTCACAGTCTAGGAAAGAAGACAGACATTAAACAAATAATCTTATAACTACATAAACAAACTATGTTAAGTGGTATGAAATAAAAAACCAGGGTACCCAACTGAGATTGGAGACCGTGGAAGTGATATGTGAGGGGATCCTGAGGGATGAATGTGGGTCTGACAGGTGGGGAGCTGGGCCCTAGGGGCTGGGGAGACAGAGGGCACATAACAGACAGAAGGACTACCACGTGCAAAGACCCGACTGTGAGGAAAAAGGGGCAAGAGTAGATCCACTTGGACATGAGTGCTAACAAAGGAGAGAGACAGAGAGCAGATGAAAGTTTATCTCACAGAGAATGGACAGTATGTTATAAGTGATATAAAAAGGAACGTGGAACAACATTAAAAAATGGGCAGGATACAATATTTAACTTAAAAAGTAGGACCTCATATAATTTAGCTAAAGTAAAAAAATAAACAGATTTGAGAATAGTGAAACTGGCATCAGGCTTATAGTGTAATGTAACATACATGACTTTTAAACTTGCAAATACTTCTCTAAGGAATTATTTCTAAATTATGGTACATACAACTGACAATATGGCCATTAAAAACTTTGAATAAAATGTGTAACCATGAACACAAATAAGAGAGTAAGATATAATAAATTTTAAAGTGCAAAATAAGTAACTGCACACAGTATGATTAAGCTACACTTTAAAAAGCTAAGCATCTGCCTGACTAGGCAGTGGTGCAGTGGATAGAGCATCGGTCTGGAATGCTGAGGATCTAGGTTTGAAACCCTGAAGTCGCCAGCTTGAGTACAGGCTCATCAGCTTGTGTGTGGGGTCGTCGGATTGAGCATGGAATCATAGACATGACGCAGTGGTCACTGGCTTGAAGCCTAAGGTTGCTGGCCTGAGCCCAAGGTCACTGGCTTGAGCAAGGGGTCACTGGCTTGGCTGGAGCCCCCAGTCAAGGCACATATAAGAAAGCAATCAACAACAACAGGAAGACAAACAATCCAATCAAAAAATGGGCAAAAGAAATGAATAGAAATTTCTCCAAAGAGGACATACAGATGGCCAATAGGCATATGAAAAAATGCTCAACATCACTAATCATTAGAGAAATGCAAATTAAAACCACAATGAGATATCACCTCACACCAGCCAGAATGGCACTCATCAGCAAAACAACACAGAATAAGTGCTGGCGAGGATGTGGAGAAAAGGGAACCCTTCTGCACTGCTGGTGGGAATGCAGACTGGTGCAGCCACTGTGGAAAACAGTTTGGAGATTCCTCAAAAAATTAAAAATCAAACTGCCCTTTGACCCAGCTATCCCACTTATAGGAATATACCCTAAGAACACCATAGCACTGTTCGAAAAGAAGAAATGCGCCCCCATGTTCGTGGCAGCATTGTTCACAATAGCGAAGATCTGGAAACAGCCCAAGTGTCCGTCAGAAGACGAGTGGATTAAAAAGCTTTGGTACATATATACTATGGAATACTACTCAGCCATAAGAAATGATGACATCGGATCATTTACAACAAAATGGATGGTCCTTGATAACATTATACGGAGTGAAATAAGTAAATCAGAAAAAAAGAAAAACTGAGAACAGCATGATTTCATACATAGGTGGGACATAAAAGTGACACTATGAGACATGGACAAGAGAGTGGTGGTTACGGGGTGGGGGGAGGGAGGGAAGGGTGAGATAGGGAGAAGGGGAGGGGCACAGGGAAAACCAGATAGAAGGTGACAGAGGACAATTTGACTTTGGGTGACGGGTATGCAACACAATTGAATGATGAGATAACCTGGAGATGTTTTCATTGTACATATGTACCCTAATTTATTGGTGTCACCCCATTAAAAATTAATAATAATAAAAAAAAAAAGAAAGCAATCAATGAACAATTAAGGTGCCACAACTATGAGTTGATGCTTCTCATCTCTCTCCTTTCCTGTCTGTCTGTTCCTTTCTCACAGAAAAAAAAAACAAACCTAAACATTTAAGAGACTAAATTTGAAAGAGCACAATCTTTTGTTTGCCGATAGAAAATAGAACATAAAACAATAATTATTTAATACAAATACAGAGAAAAGGAATCAAGAAAATGAAAATAATCATAACGATAACATATGCAAAAGAAGATATCAACATACATGTATTTCTGTTAAAGTTCTAATTTCTTAATATGAATGATTTTTACCTTTCTTCAATGAATGTAAAGCTGAGGTGAAGAAGGTCAAATAACCAGGAGGCTGGGGCGAGCCACTGAACTCAAAGTACCCAAGTACTCCAGGCTGCAGGAACAAGAGCAGAATTAGGTGACTGAGGTATCACTAATCACTGTGTATTAGTGATATCCACTAATATCCACTAATCACTGTGGATAGTTTAAAAGACAGACATGCCATTATAGGTTGACAATTGCAATTTGCTGCATTTTATTTTGTAAAAGGGCCTGACCACATGAAAAATGTTGGGCTTTAACACTGACCTTTCCCTCCATTTAGACAACAGTTTTCACAGGAGGAAGAAATTGAAAGCTGAAACCTCCTTTCCTTTCCTTAAGCAGGGCTTTCCACTCTCTGTTGACAGTTCTCCTTAAGTCCCTGGTTTGAAACCGCACCGTCAAGTACAAGTACTCACTGGCTTCTGTTTAGCAACTCTAAGCAAGCTGTCAATTTCCCTGTAATCTTTCTTAGATTTCTCCTTCTGTTGCTTCCTCTCACTCCAAAAACACCTTCACGTGCACTGGAAATCAGGTTCTATCTGATTGCCTCCACTTGTATTCCAGGTCATTCTCCGAGGGGCTGTCTCCCCCCACAACTAGAACGCAGCATTCCACAATGACGACCTTCCTCATCAATTAGGCTGCAAAGAGCCCATCCCTTATCTTCTTGCTCCTGTACCCACTCAAACTTATTTCCACCTGTTCATTCCATTTCTCTAAAACTTAGGACATAATGGCCCTCTATTCTGCCAAACCAATAAAGTATCCCCTTCCAGATACATTCTGCCTTCCTGTTCAGGGTAATTTTTTCCATCTTTGAGGGCCCTGTGGCACTCATTTAGTCCAGTTTTGTTCTGTAATGACTACTTCTGTCTTAAAAGTCAAACAGATCTCTGAGGAAAGAGTGCTAGGCGTGGAGTTAGAAGAGGTAAGCTCAAGTCCAATAGCTGAATGATCTTGAGTGAATTATTCCAAGAGAAGCCTCAGTTTCCTTATCCGGCAAATGGGACAATTCATCATCGGGTTACTAAGAATGAGCTTGATGAACTAACTATAAAGCACTAGGCAAATGTAAAGAATCCCCTTTAGTCCTAAAACATGTAATACCATGCTCTTAATAAATACTGTGGAGCTGATTTGATCATTGGGGCAAAATCAGACCCCAAAGGTAAGGTAGAAATTTAATCTGTTGGTAAAGTTTAAAATCAGTAAGTTGTATAAAACAGGAAATTTCTGATCTGTAATGGAACATACTATCTTTCAAATCCAGATTACTTGTTTGTTTTCATAAGATTCAAGTTTAAATAAATCACTTGGTTTTTATTCTGGTAGAAACTAAGATAGAATGTTGAATGCTAGTATCTACAAAAATTCAGCAAATAACCAATTTCTCAAACAACTGAGAACATGGGAAAGCAAAGTATTAAAAATAGGATTTTCTTTTACTAAATTTTACCTTCAAAATCTTCTTAACAAACCAATTCAGAAGTAACTTAAAATAGAATTGCATAGTGTTTGGGCTTTGAGGTTTCAAACCATGCTACAATGATGTAAAAAGACTTACTACCAAGAACAAAGAAAAAATCTTCAGATATTCTAGTCCCTTAATTAATGCTCCAAGTAAGATTACAAAACCAGAAACTATTGAAAAGAAAAGAGACTTATTTAAGTTTCTTTATATTCTGATCAATCTCCCAAACCAAAACCAAATGGCATAAATTCAACTAAATATTAATAACTGTTTCATTGCTAAAAACTAAATGATAAATTTCAGCTCTTTTCTCACATCATATTATCTCTGGTGGCTTCAAAGAACTAGATACATGGCCCATAAACACATTTATATCTAAATGGATATATGCAACTACAAATGTTTATGTATACATATGCACACACACACAGACATGGAAGTAAAAAAATTTTGAATCCTGAGTCTTCAAGAGAAACCCCGATTAAACCTTTAAAAATGAACAAAGGCTTGCTGGACTATTTGTAGGGGTCCTTTGTGGACATTTCTGAAGTGTAGGGTGTATTCTTGTGGATGGCATCACCGCTACAAATTCCCAAGGGGTGACATAGCTTGGACAAAGGAGCATCTATCTTCAGAACTGGCACTGATCTTTTCAAGTAGTGTGACCAAAGAAATTCCATAAATAATACAAAGCAAATAATCTCTCTCTCATTTTTTAAGAAGGGGGGAACAGATAAACTGGAAGAAACAGAGTTGAGAAGCATCAGTTCATAGTTGCAGCACCTTAGTTGTTCATTGATTGCTTTCTCATATGTGCCTTGATGAGGGTTGGGGAGGGGCTCCAGCTGAGTCAATGACCCCTTGCTCAGGCCAGTGACCTTCGGGCTCAAGCCAGCAACTTTGAGGTCATGTCTATGATCCCACGCTCAAGCAGGCAACCCTGGGCTCAAGCTGGTGAGCCCACACTCAAACCAGATGAGGCCGTGCTCAAGTGGCAACCTCGGGGTTTCAAACCCGGGTCGTCAGGGTCCGTGGCCAATGCTCTATCCTGAGCCACCACTTGGTCAGGCTCAAATACTCATAAACAAAATTATTTTCATTTTTCATTCAGATCATAAGATTCAACAACTACATGAAATGATTTAAAGCTTTATACAAGCTATTTTAAAACACAAAAACAGGCAAAATATATTTTAAGTGGTTTTTTTTTTTTTTTTTTTTTTTTTGAGAGAGAGAGAGGCAGGGACAGACAGGAAGGGAGAGAGATGAGGAAGTAGCAACTTGTTGTTGTGACACCTTAGTTGTTCACTGATTGCTTTCTCATATGTGCCTTCACTGAGGGGGTTCATCTGAGACAGTGACTCCTTGCTCAAGCCAGTGACCTTTGGGCCCAAGCCAATGACCACAGGGTCATGTCTATGATCCCAAGCTCAAGCGGCCAACCCTTAGCTCAAGCTGGTGAGACTGCACTCAAGCCAGCAACCTCGGGGTTTTGAACATGGATCCCCAGCATCCTAGGTCAACACTCTATCCAGTGGTCAGGCTAAATGTTATTTTTCAAATATTCCCAATACTATGACAATCTGTATTAAATTTTGAAACCTGGCCTGTTTGAAATGTAACTTAAAATTTGTATATCCAAATGATAAAAAGATAAAATAAAATGAAGTGATAGTTACATGTTTATTTCTAATACAAATTATCATTTAAAAGTTACTAAAGTGATTCTCATTATGAGTTGGGTAAACAAATTTTGCAACCATTTCCCAATTTCAGTGTCTCACACAAAGAAGCTGTATTTCAGAACTGATTATATAGTTCAGAGTTCCCTCCACAGTTCTTTCTCTCTCTCTCCTTTTTAGAGAGAGGCAGGGAGAGAGAAAAAGAGAGACAGGAACATCGAGCCGTTCCAGTATGTGCCCTGAATGGGGATCAAACCGGCAACCTCTGCGCTTCAGGATGACACTCCAACCAACCACGCTATCCAGCCAGGGCTTAATTCTTTTACTGACTGATTGATTTGAGAGTACACAGTTATTTCTTAAATCTGAAAAGAGGGGAGCTGGGGGAATAAAACACACGCATATTCACATACACAGACCTTTCAATGTCTAGGCCCCTTGTCGGCTCAGTTGCAGATAAACCAGGGGCTGGTTTAAAGCATAAATCTCACCTTACCTAAGATCCTTTTGGGGCTCTCCTTCAGGTGAGTGGACAGAGCACATAAACCAGCCTGACACTGGGTTAGCCAGGGTGCAAGCCCTGCTGGGACATATGTTACCCTCCTCCCTATGCCACTTCCCATGGGTAACGATCATTTGACCCAGGGTTCCATCTACAGTGTTTCTATTAGTTCACTCCCAGATGCTTAAACAGCTACCAGATGAACAGTCATGGGACCTCAACTGTGGACATGAATTTTAGGATGACATTATTTAATGCTCTACACCTTGTTTATCTGTTTTCCTTTGTTATCTACTCCACATTAGAACTCCATGAAAGAGAGCTCTCTCTTATTCATCACCACATTCCCAGCATAGATCAGGCAAAAAAAATAAACATTTGTAATTTAATGAATGGGGATAAAAATATAAAACAATACTCCTTCATCAAGTTTACAATTTAGCAAAGAAAATAATGAATGCCAGATCATAATTTGACCCACTTTGTGTTTTTAATTACATTCCATGATATACAGTATATTTAGTACCTGCTATAATGAGGTTAAAAATAGGCTATTTAGAGGAGGTCAGCAAATCCTAATTAGCACTGAATATTTATTTCCAAAGTGAATGATATTTGCAGTGTGGCATAAATTTCAGCAGATGATACACACCCCCTCTAGTGGTCGTGAGATTAGTTACCACATTGTGTTTTCTCTCAATGGCAACTGAAATATTTCTGCACTAATGTCAACTCATACCTAGAAACCTTAAAACTATTTAGTTCACAATGCTATAAAACTATAAATTGACAGAAACAGTTAACTGTTTATTTGCTCAGCATTCAGAGTAGTCTTTTACTAACAAACAAGAGTATAACAGCAATTGCCAGACATTCTACTAGGTTTTTCTCCAAAATGCTCAGGTTTTATGTAACCTGGCAGTATATCCAACACCCTGCTTCTTCCTCCAAAAGATTCCCAAGCCTTTTCCCACCCCACTTAAATGTAACACAATTTGGTTTACCATAACCGGCAACAATAAATGAATGGATACATGCTAAATCTCTACTCTTAAATGAATAAATTATAGAAATTCAGGAAAAGATTTAGAAAATATTTTGGCTCCAACCTAGGTAACTCAGTTGGTTAGAGTATCATCCCAACATGATGAGGTTGCAGGTTCAATCCCTGGTCAGGGCACATACAAGAATCAACCAACAACAGCATGAATAAGTGGAACAAATCAATGTCTCTTTATCCCTCCCCCTCCCCATCCCCTGCCCTCTCCCTCCCTCCCTCTGATGATCAATCAATACAATTTTTTTTTTTTTTGTATTTTTCCAAAGTTAGAAGCGGGAAGCAGTCAAAACAGACTCCTGCATGCGCCTGACCGAGATCCACCGGGCATGTCCACCAGGCGGCGTTGCTCCGCTGCTGCCAGAGCCATTCTAGCACCTGAGGTGGAAGCCACGGAGCCAAGCTCAGCACCCAGGCCAACTTTGCTTCAATGGAGCCTTGGCTGCAGGAGGAAAAGAGAGAAATAGGAAGGAGAGGGGGAAGGGTGGAGAAGCAGATGGGCACTTCTCCTGTGTGTCCTGACCGGGGATCGAACCCGGAACCTCCACACGCCAGGCCGGTGCTCTACCGCTAAGCCAACCAGTCAGGGCCAATACAATTTTTTTTTTAAGAAGAAAATATTTTGGTTGCATATGTAAGATAAGAATTCTAAATAATACTATTGGCATTTAGTGGTTAGATTATAAGGTACAAATCAGATGATTCCAATTAAAATAAAAAAATTACTGATGGAGAAGCTACTGATACCTAAGCCAAATGATGACTAAAAAAACACCAAAATTAGAAGAGACATAAAACTAGTGATTTTGAAAGTGCCATTTCCATTTCTCACTTCTATCTCGTTTCCAATCAACTTAATATCCACCAAAATAAAAATGACACTGGGATATGTCTACCTATGTTGTCCACAAGCAATATATGATATTTTCCTGTCTGTATCTTAAATAGGCAGGACGAACCTTGAAGAAGGGATTCTGTAATTGAAGTAAATGAAAAAAGTAAAATTTCTTAACATGGTTTACAACGAGATGACTTATAGCTCTCAATCTCCCTCTGTAGCACGCACTGGCAAATATATTCATTATTTATATAGTAGCTATGATTTCAGTGCATATTTAGGAAGAAAATTGTAGACCTTACCCTGCCTCAATATTGTGATTAGCATACATAAGAACATTCCCAGTTCACAGAATAAATGCTAATGACCCAATTAATAACAGCAAATAGTAAAAACTCTGCTGCTTTAACAGTGAATCAAAAGCTATTGCTTCATCTTTTATCACTATTTATTTGTAGAACCATTGCTAAAAATGAAAAAAAAAATAATTGAGTCAAATTAAGAAGCCAACACTTTCAAAATTCTTCTATCATGAAAATTCAGAAAGAGTAAAAAGTGACATAAAATAATCAAATACTCAAAGTTTTACCCCGTAGTTACATAGTGAAGTTTCAACTCAGAGACCTTACTTAAGCATTTCACTGTATTAAAGGAAAAACTTGGAGAGCCAGACCTGAGCTGCAGTCCAGTATCCACGTAGGGTAATCCATACCCTCTCCGTACCTCATTTTCTTAATCTGTTCAAAGGATCTACAATTGCCATTTATCTCACACCACTACTGGGAGTTCAGAAATAAATGCACTTTAAAACTGGATGGCATTGCCTGTCTAGGCGGTGGCGCAGTGGATAGAGCGTTGGACTGAGATGCGGAAGACCCAGGTTCGAGACCCCGAGCTCGCCAGCTTGAGCGCAGGCCCATCTGGCTTGAGCAAGAAAGCTCGCCAGCTTGGACCCAAGGTCGCTGGCTCCAGCAAGGGGTGGCTCAGTCTGCTGAAGGCCCATGGTCAAGGCACATGTGAGAAAGCAATCAATGAGGCAATGAAAAACTAATGATTGATGCTTCTCACCTCTCTCCGTTCTTGTCTGTTTGTCCCTATCTATCACTCTCTCTGACTCTCTCTCTGTCCCTGTAAAAAAAATAAATAAAACTAAAAAAAAAAAGAAAACTGGATGACATTTACCAATGCATTGTTTACTCATTATCTGTTCACTTATAATGACTAACCCTTTGAGTAGTACAAACGTTCATGTACGTCCTCGTGCCTCCTGACCTTCCAGAGTAAAAAAAATTTTATTTTAAAAATGTGTAAGGCAACATTAAAAAAAGGGAAATGTATGTTCTTATTTCTATAAACTGGTTATCAAGCAAATGTGATTTTAAGTTAACAAAACTGGAACTGGAACTAATTTTATTTTTTGAAAAAAAAGCTCCCGGGAGTCAGCAAGCATGAAAAAAACTCACTACTGAAAGGGCTAAAGTAGTTTGGAATTTATAGAGTCAAGTATTTATAATATTCACCCTTTAATGTCTTTTTGCAATGTTCTGTAAATTAAAGACAAACTGTTTTTCCTAAAAATTGCATCTGAGCCTAGAGTCATATTTTATAAACATAAAACTATGATTAATGATGAACAAATTGATCTGGGCCAGTCTGAGATATCTAAATCAAATAAAATGCTTATAAGCTTATACACTTCTGGGTAATTCAATATCAAATCATTTGAACAGACTTTTGAAAGGATTCATCTGTGAGTTACATAAATTCAAACCAAAACACAATTAGAGCATTCTTGTCATAAGCATATATGAAGAGAGTTCAGTATACAGATAACAAAAGTTTTTATCAATACAGAAGGTTGTTAATTTCAGGAGACCAACATTTCCCAAGTAATAAACAATAACTGTACAACTTCTGATGGTCCAACTGTTCACAAATATCTGCATTAGAGACAAATCAACTTATAATTAATCAATATGGTTTATTTAAATGAGGGAAAATTAAGACATCACAAACACATCTAGAGATATCAGCAAATAACAATGCCATTCTAACAAACCTCAGAAGTGCCACAAAATGTTAAATAACTATTTTGGCCTAATTTTGATATACCTAAATTTAATGTACTTGATAATGAAATCCATATTTATAAAAAACATAAATTAGAAAATAAGATTCTTGATCAAAACAAATATCTTTTCTCAGTAAGATTTCTTTAAATCTACAATGTCCTTAACATACTTAGGATGCATGCTTTTTTAAGGGACAATGTGGACAAATGATTTGAAAAAAAGCCGAGTACCAGGGACAGGTCTATTGATGACAATATAACTCATTAGTCCACCACAGCTACCACTCCAGAATTTCCTAGTTAAAGCACTGCTTAATTTTCATCTTCTCTCTACTGCCACTGTTAAAAGCAAATAAAGTTGTAACAATTAGACTGTGGCATTATACGCTACATTAAAAAATGTGTGCCTGTGCTAATACACACGAGGCTTCATGTTAAGACCTTATCTGGGGAAACAATAATTTAGAGCAGTGGTTCTCAACTTAAGGGATTTTGCCCCCACAAGGGACATTTGGTAATACCTGCATATTTTTGGTTGTCATAATTAAGGGGGGGGGGCAATGCTACTGTTATCGAATAGGTGAAGGTGAAGGATGCTGCTAACCATCTTGCAAAGCACAGGACAGCCCTCTACCTGAAAAAAATTATCTGACTCCAAACGTTAATAATGCTGAAGTTAAGAAATCGTAATCCAGAGGAATTCCCAGAAGTACAATGTGCCTTAGAGGGGACCTTCTTTAACCTTCCTGTTTATCCAACTGTCAAACCATGCCAGTGGTTTCATTTCTAGATCTGGAATGCTGTCTTTTAGTTGTCTTATACAGGGTATGTACGCGTTTGCTATCACTTCTTTCAAGGCCATTTTGGGTATATTTCATGAGATAAATGGTTTCACAAGTGTCATCCTAGGCTTGAATCTCAAGTTCTATCATAATTAATCAAATATTGTCTCTTGTCAATCAGATGATTTCAACTCAGTGCGAAGAAGTCCAGAAAAGATGAAACTCCTGATATGAGTCATCCATAGTTTGGGGACAAAGCTCCTTTAAAGGCCAGCAGAAGCTGTCCTGGGGTCCCACCTTGGCAGCACTCCTTCGGTTCTGTTCAAAGGCAGAACACTGCTAATCACTGCTGCACGTCATTCTAATTAAGTGGGCTGGGCTGTGAAAACAACCTTGAGTTGAGTAATGTCACTGGCATATCAGTGAGTCTGATGTGAACTCACTGTTAAATGGGGAGCATATCTCTAAAAGCACTGCTGAAAAGCAGGCTCAAAGAATACAGATGCTAAATAAAGGTAAGAACTCATCCTTGCTGCTCAAAGACATGCATTTGTCTCTCTCCTGCAGATACGACTAGACATAACAATTCAAAGATCTTGGCAGCAAGAAATAATAATAATAAAATAAAAGATTAGAAAGATCTCCAATACAGATGTTCAAAGGCATTATCACAAAAATACTTTCACAACAAAATACTGATGACCTTCCTCTGTCTGCCTCTTTCTAACTTCTCTAACCTAAGGACAAAACAGTGAAGAGGGATTATCTGAGCCAACACCCTTATTTTAGAGATGAAAAATCTGTGTTAAACTCAAAAGCAGAGACTTGCTAATGTCAGGGCTAAAACCCAGTCTTCTAAAATCCTAACTGAATCCTTTTCCTTATCATGTGACCTCCGCTAAGAACTGGCTCAGAACTCTCTGGACACAAATTTCTGATAGAGCTGGAAATAATAATAAAGCCACCTCTCAGTGCTCTTACCAGGGTCAGCAATCTCAATTTCTTCCACACTTCTTTTAATAACGATAAACACATGTTGTACGATACCTGTTAATATACCACATCTTCTCTCTCGATTTCTTTTACTTTTTAGAAGAAATTAAAAACTTAAAAAAAAATAATAACCACAGAGGGTAATAATCAAAACTGGGTGCGGTGCCTGACCAGGCGGTGGCACAGTGGATAGAGTGTCAGACTGGGATGCCGAAGACCCGTGTTCGAGACCCCAAGCTCGCCAGCTTGAGCATGGGCCCATCTGGCTTGAGCAAAAAGCTCACCAGCTTGGACCCAAGGTCGCTGGCCCCAGCAAGGGGTTGCTCAGTCTGCTGAAGGCCTGCAGTCAAGGCACGTGTGAGAAAGCAATCAATGAACAACTAGGGTGTTGCAACAGCAACGAAAAGCTGAATGTAAAGCCTGTGGCCGAGGCCACTATCACAGCAGCCTGACCCACGCAGGTTCGCATTGGATTCGAACAGATGGCAATGAAACACCGGAGCCACGAACTGGTGAGCCATCAGCTTTAATTCTAGCTTGCACCTGGCGGGCAAGCAAAAACACACACTGGGCTCCAAAACCCACACATTCAGTGCTCACAAAGCTACTGACTTATCCAAGTTTCCTAGAATCAAAGGTTTCTAGCTCACCAGACTTATTCACCTCTGTTTCCCATCTCCTCCTGCACAAACTCTTAACAAACTGGCTTCTTCCTCAGCACTCCGCCATCTTGGCTGCCTCCTCTCCTTCACGTGGCCTTACTCTGCTCTCCTCTCTGATACTAATCTCAGGAACCCAGGAACTGAGAGAGAGAGAGAGCTACTGCTCTCTCCCATTTTATAGCATAGACTCAAAACCTTTAATCCAATTATACAAACAAAGAGCCTCCCTACATCACCACCCTACATCATCCAATCAGTCAAGGGTGTGGAGAAGAGCTTACTCTTAAACTAAGCCTTAGGCTATGACGACCCGGCCTGCCCACAGCCTGTTCCAGAACACACATCCCAAGCACAAGGGCAAATAATATTACCTGGGTGACGGGCTTCCATGTGGGCAGCGCCATCTTTAACAAAGTGAGCATAATATATTTTATCTGCCCAACACTGATGATTGATGCTTCTCATCTCTCTCCATTCCTTTCTGTCTGTCCCTATCTATCCCTCTCTCTGTTCCTGTAAAAAATAAAAAAATAAAAATAAAAACTGGGTGCGGTATTTTACAAAAGTCTCAACAGAGTACAACTGAAGAAAGACTGCTTGGCCCTTCCAGGTCACTTTTATCCTCTTAACTATAAAACAAATAAAAGGTTTTTGAAATGTAAGTAGGCAATTCCAGCAGGCATTATGCACATTTTAAGTTGTCTCAATAGTGATAAATATTCAAGATCGTAAAGCCAGTAGTCAAGGCCGCTATCACAGCCGCCTGACCCAGGCAGGTTCGCATTAGATTCGAACAGTCGGTAATGAAACACAGGAGCCAAGAACTGGTGAGCCATCAGCTTTAATTCTAGCTTGCACCTGGCGGGCAAGCAAAAACACACACTGGGCTCCAAAACCCACACATTCAGTGCTCACAAAGCTACTGACTTATCCGAGTTTCCTAGAATCAAAGGTTTCTAGCTCACCAGACTTATTCACCTCTGTTTCCCATCTCCTCCTGCACAAACTCTTAACAAACTGGCTTCTTCCTCAGCACTCTGCCATCTTGGCTGCTTCTCCTGGCCTTCACGTGGCCTTAATCTGCTCTCCTCTCTGATACCTCAGGAACCAAGAACCAAGAGAGAGAGCAAGCTTCCGGACTGCCCCAGTTTATAGCATAGAAAATCCAAACCCTTAATCCAATCTATAGACAAGAAAGTCTCTGATACAAAGCCACCCATCTGAGGCATAATGGGATTCCTCAGGAGAGTGCACCACCCTACATCATCCAATAAGTCAAGGGTGTGGAGAAGAGTTTACTCTTAAACTAAGCCTTAGGCTATAACGACCCGGCCTGCCCACACAGCCTGTTCCAGAACACACATTAATATCAACAAACTTCCATGTGGGCAGCGCCATCTTTAACAAAATGAGCATAATATATTTTATCTGCCCAACAAAGATTTTTTCCACTATTTTCCACTTATTGGGACTACATGCTAGGCATTTTCACGTCTCGTCTCATTTAATCCCTGTGTTACAGATGAGAGAATGGAAGCTTAAAGAGGTTAAGTAACTGGTCCAAGGACACACAGCTAATAAGTAATAGAGTAGAGTTTGGACTCAGGCCTGTCCAAACCTGATTCTTCACCTTTTGGTTATAACCACCTCTAGTGCCTCTGCCTGTAAATCTACATAAAAACCCACTTACCACACAATTCCTGCAACTCAGACTTACAAGAATCACAAGATACCCTGTGACCTGTCCCAAATCAAAGGCCTCCTTAGTGCTTCCAAAGAGACTAGGCTCAAATGCCCCGCCTCCCAGGGTAGATCCTGCCCACCAGTATGCTCACGCAAAACCAGAGATAAGCCCACAAGGGGCATGGAAATCCAGCCTTTATCCACATTAAGAGTAAAGAAGCATTCACTCTCATGCACATCTAAGAATTACAAGCAGAAGAACTATATAGCAATACTGCTGCTTGGGGAATCTTCTCATAGTTAACACATACGTAGTATGTCTAACATGATTGAAAAAGCTGTAAAGGATGTTCTAGTGAAAGAAATTCATATGCAATCTATATAAAGTCTACACACTGTAAAAATTTAACCCATCGTTATTACTAAATTCTAAATTAGTAGGTTGGATGCATATGGTTAATATCTCTATCCAGGACTTGTGGTCTTGATTTTGTTGTACCTAAGTATCATTTTACTTGTTGCTAGTTCCTCTTTTTTTTTTTTTAAAGGGACAGAGAGAGGGATAGATAGGGAAAGACAGGAACGGAGAGAGGTGAGAAGCATCAATCATCAGTTTTTCGTTGCCGTTGCGGCATCTTAGTTGTTCATTGATTGCTTTCTCACATGTGCCTTGACTGCGGGCCTTCAGCAGACTGAGCAACCCCTTGCTGGGGCCAGCGACCTTGGGTCCAAGGTCCAAGCTGGCGAGCTTTTGCTCAAGCCAGATGGACGGCGCTCAAGCTGGTGACCTCGGGGTCTCAAACCTGGGTCTTCTGCATCCCAGTCCCACGTTCTATCCACTGCGCCACCGCCTGGTTAGGCTGTTGCTAGTTTCTTGATGGTCTAATGCCCTGGTCGGCAAACTGCAGCTCGCGAGCCGCATGCGGATCTTTGGCCCCTTGAGTGTGGCTCTTCCACAAAATACCACATGTGGGCGCTACCTAGATAAGGAATGTACCTAGCTATATACAATGTGTCCGTAAAGTTATGGTGCACTTTTGACTGGTCACACGGTCAAAAGTGCACCATGATTTTACGGACACACTATAGTTTAATTTTTAAAAGTTTGGCTCTTAAAAGACATTTCAATCGTTGTACTGTTGATATCTGGCTCTGCTGACTAAGGAGTGTGCCGACCACTGCGCTAGTGGATTCAGCACCTTCACTTGCTGTATCCAAGTATGATTTTATACTTTTTCCAATAAATTTTTTTGTGGAACGATTTTTATATTTTATTGAGATTATTTTAACCTTTACATTGGCCTCTCAATAATAAGCTGTACTGCACACACATTGAACACCCTATAAAAATAACTTATCAGGGGTTAAAGCTGGCAATGGGAAAGCAGTAGAGAAGCCATATTAGGAAACTTACAGTTAAGACCATAAAATAGTGATGCACTTAAAAAACATAAAGTAATGTAAATATATCTAGTTTTGTTTTGTTTTTAAAGGCTAAACCATACTGACAAGAAAAACCAGAGAGCTCATCAGTAAGATTCCATAAAGCATTTAATAAAATTTTTAAAAATTTGCCACTGCATCATTTCTTGGCCTTTTGGCTGAGATCAAGTGAAATTTGCAGCCGCATATAAATTGTAAGTTAATTCCTACATACTCTAAGTTAATTGTGAAACAAAGTTTGTTAAAAATTCCCAGATAAAAAGTAAACAAGGTTTGGCAAGCATTCTATATTCTTAAAATTCATTTAATCAAACCAGTCCTATAATCAAGTGTTTCAAAAAGCATATATTTGGGGCTTATCTATAATGTGATTTAATTGGTGCAAATCAGGAGGTATACACAACTTTTCTAATGCAACTAGTCCAGTACAGCCCGGTGAAGCCTTGGGAATGGAAGGAGATATGAAAGACAGGTACCTCGTAGTTTGAGAGAAAATCTAGCAATTCTGATGGAGATGGGATGTACAGAAGTGGTTTCATCACCCGGCGTACAAACTTCTCAATGTAAACAGCACTCATGGGGCCTTTGTATTCGATTGGTCCAAAACTAGTGCCAAAAAAATAAAAAAATAAAAAATAACACACCGTGCATTAAACCTATAATGTATAACTGAAATAATCAACAACACAAAATGAAAATGTCCTACTTTAGGATGCCTTCTTTGCCTCAGGAGGTGGCCGGAGGGCCAATTAAGAAGCAAGTTTATGTGAAGAAAGGTGCAAGCAGCCATTATATGCAATCTCTGAAAAATGATTATTTTTTCTTAAAAAATTTCCCTTAAAAAACAAAACAGAAAGGCAACCTTGGAAACCAACCATATGCCAAAGAATTCTAAGATCTGAACAATTCAATGCAGAGGAGCAGACTTTCCTTTGAGCAGTTGGCCCTAGACCTACTAAAAAGTGGTTACCAAATACTCTTATAGGCACTTACACAAAAGATAACTAAATGAACCTTAAACCTACTTAATGCTTTACTGCAACAACAGAAAATTATATGAAGGTACAAGTCAGCAATTTGTAGAAATTATTTTTCTTATTTTCTATTCCAGGTGTACTAAGGGATGCAGAGAAACTGTACAATTACATTCAGTTATCTTCCTAATAAGCTAATCAGAATCCTCACACGGCTTTCTTCGATATTGTACAACACTGACAGACATTGCTCAAATATAATTTGGACAGGACAGGGAATACGGCAAAATTCAGCAACTCCATAACGTTTCTTCTCACTAAACAGAAATTGACATTAAGCTACACTGTTAATAGTAAGAATAGACAGAGCACAATAAAGAATTATATAAATGCTGTGGTCATAATACTATAATATACGCTTACAGATTTTTTTTTTTTTTTTTTAGTGAGAAAGAGACAAACAGGGACATAGATGAGAAGCATCAACTCGTAGTTGCGGTACTTTAGTTATTTATTGATTGCTTTTTTATATGTGCCTTGATGAGGGGTGGGGGGCTCCAGCTGGGCAGAATGACCCCTTGCTCAAGCCAGCGTCCTTGGGCTTCAAGCCAGCCCAAGGGGTCATGTCTATGATCCCACGCTCAAGTCAGCAACCCTGCGCTCAAGCTGATGAGCCCATACTCAAGTCAGACCTCAGGGTTTCTAACCTGGGTCCTCAGCATTGCAGGATGATGCTCTACCCACTGCATCATCCCGTGGTCAGGTCAGTGACAGAAATTAACACACAGATATAATGTGATAATATAAACACAATTCTTTGGTGTGTGCTGCAAAACATGATGCAAAGGAATATTAGCACAAAAAAGCAAAAACAGCATTCTCCATGCACAACTGGGAGACAATGAACAATTCTGTAATTCAAGACTTACTACAACAAATTTGTTAACTAATTTTAACTGGTTTAAAAATAAACCCCATCCACCACCAACAATTTTTAAAGGAAGAAATTTTAAAAATCATTTGATAATTCCTTTCACACAGCAAAAAGGAGCCAAGCAATCTGGAAACCTCATTTACTCAAACAAATAGGCTCTGCCGAGTTTCCCTGGTATGGTGTTACAAGGGTTCCAGTGACTTGCAATGAGAAGACCCCAGAATACAGAATGGAAAACATCTGTTAGCAACACACTACAGCTATCACTGTAGGACGAGCTGACCTAGGGCTACTGAACTTGACATACTCTGTTTTGAGAACTACTCCCTGCTTCATAACCTTTTATAAACACAAAAGGTCACTAAATGGACCTTATATCTACTTAAAGCTTTATTACAACAAAGCTTTACTTTGTAACTGGTATTGATTTAAGCCAAAAGAGTGGAATCTACTTTCACATAAAAAGCTCATTAATTTCTTTATGCAGCTACAACTAGGTAAGTCATTACACAAGCAACAGGAACACAAGCAACAGCGCAGCAGTATGCCCAGTGATGAGACTCAAGGGTCACATCTGCAAGCACATTAACCAGAACGATCCCAAGCCTACCAGATATTCACAAGAGAGTTTAGGTGAAGGAACAAATTCATCCACATGTGTATGTGCAACACAAGAGGGCTTGAAGACACTCAAATAGAATAAGAAAAGGCTACCTTTTGGATATTTCTGTGCTTTAGCACTTTCTTTTGTTTTTGAAACACTGGGAATGGCACACGTTGAAATGACTATTAATAAGCCTGGACTGACTTAAGTAAAATTTCAACAGGTAAAGAGGAGGGCAAGCACTTCAAGGTGAGTACCAACCTCAAATTCGTCATCTGTAAGATGAGAGGGGTAGACTAAATCTCTCTAAAGTTCCTTTCACGTTTTTTCAATCTTTCTATAAAACTAAGAAAACAAACAGTATAAGACAATATTGTACACCCACATATCTCAAAATGATATTTTGTACTTGATTCAAGGGAACTCTTCGGATTTTAGTATCACATCAAGTTAAGTCCACCTCTGGGCAGCTGGCTTAGCTACATACACTTGCAAGTCCTATACTGCCCACTAGGCATCTGTGTCCTGTTTCCTATTTCCAAATATTTCCCATTTCCAAGAAAACTGCAGGGACCTTCATAATGAAAGCTCATCATCCTGTTAACAGAGCACAGAATTCTAGAACCTTCAAGTATGGCACTTTACACTTACCTTTAAAAAAATGTAACCACAAGAAGTTACTCTGAGAAAGTATTTATATAGCTAGAGGAAAATTTGAGGGTGGAGACGGAGTAGGAAAGTATATTCTTGCCCAAAGAAACAACACTTTGTCCATACAACATTTTTTGTTAAAAGACATCAATGTGTGATGGAATGTGACAGATAATTGACAAATGATAATCTGTTGATGTTTATTATAAATCCTCATTGATTAAGGCCCAAGAAGTTTAGGGGGAAAAAATAAAATTTAAAAAGTAAAGCTCTTACTAATTACATCTTCCTCACCCATTCTACTTTCATTAACAAACTTCAAGCCAACTACATTTGAACAAAGTCCAGAATCCCATCTCATGTTTCCAAAATCCTTCAAGTCAAAATTTGGACATTATTTTAACACCCATAGCAAGGTCTGGGCAGTACTTCAAAATCAAACACCAATATTTCTGCAGCAAAATGAATAAGCTGTCATGTTAAGTAGGATAAAGACAATAGGCAGCCTCTTGTTCCTTAGGTCAGATGAATGCATTTGGGGACAGTATTTATAAAGTCTTTCAGGTTTTCAGAGCTCTATGGATTTCAGAATTATGGATACAGGGTTGTAGATTTATAGTCATTTTCTTCCCAACTGAAAAGACGAGAAGATACCCTCTTGATTATGCTATTCTGCCAGGTAACAGGATAAGGAATTTTCTGTATTTTTATGCCATAAAATTATATTTATAATATCTGAAATGTACAGCCACACAATGGACTACTGGTCGTATTAAAAACAAAGTTATAGAATACATGATGACATGAAAAGACATTCACATAAGTAAGAAAAAGCAGTTTAGTAAAGTGTATTACTACATCAGGGGTCCCCAAACTGCGGCCCCCTGAGGCCATTTATCCACCCCCGCTGCACTTCCAGAAGGGACACCTCTTTCATTGGTGGTCAGTGAGAGGAGCACAGGATGCATCCGAACCCATAGTTCCCATTGAAATACTGGTCAGTTTGTTGATTTAAATTTACTTGTTCTTTATTTTAAATATTGTATTTGTTCCCGTTTTGTTTTTTTACTTTAAAATAAGATATGTGCAGTGTGCACAGGGATTTGTTCATAGTTTTTTTTACAGTCTGGCCCTCCAACGGTCTGAGGGACAGTAAACTGGCCCCCTGTGTAAAAAGTTTGGGGACCCCTGTCCTACATGATACCATGTTTTTATTTTTAAAAAGGGGGGGAGGGGCCTGACCAGTGGTGGCGCAGTGGATAAAGCGTCGACCTGGGAACACTGAGGTCGCCGGTTCAAGACCCAGGACTTGTCTGGTCAAGGCGCATATGGGAGTTGATACTTCCTGCTTCTCCCCCCTTTCTCTCTCATTCTCTCTCTCCTCTCTAAAATGAATAAATAGTAAATAAATAAATTTAAAAAAAAAAAAAAGGGGGGGGGGAGGGTAAATATATATACTAACAGGAGAATATAAATCAAAACACATAGTGATTATGTATGGCTGATAAAAATCATCCAGATATTTTTATTTATTTATTTTTCCTTACATGTATTTCCTCAACCTAATATTATTAAATGGGAAAAAAGAACCAACAAAATCACTTCAAAACTGATAAACTTAGTTGTAATTAAAACACTACTTAAAATTTCTTACCTCCGATGATACAGATATATTACAGGAAAATAAAAGAAATGCTTCTGTTTTCTGCATTTACCCTGGTTCCACCAACAGTTAATCGCCACAAACAACACCTGCAAAGCCAAAAAAAGGTTTCAAATGACTATGAATAACAACAGAAAAACTACAAAGTCTTAAAAGATAAAATTATAGTTATGGAACTATTCCTCTCTGAAACAGAAAGTGTAAAAAATATTGTTTCAAGAGTTCAAAGAAGGTCATCATTGACAGTTACAATAAAAAAGAAAAATTCATCTACATGGCGGGGCAAATGTAGGTGTACAGTTCTATGTGAAACAGTTTATTCTTGTATTATTATTACCCATATTATTTTCCATATAAACAACAGTAAACCTATGTTTGCCCCACCCTGTACAGTGTCTAGCTAGGACTGAATATTCTGAAGTCTAGCTAAGGAGGAAAATGATTCCTTAGAATTCTAAAGTGAATGAGCAATAAGGAGCTTTTTATAAGCATAATTAATACTAAAACTTAATAGAAGGTTATGTCTTTTGATTGTCAGAGCATCTGCAAATGAAAAAATGTTACCTACAAATAAAACATCACAAATTTCAAAGGACCACTTTTAATCATTATATTAAAACTAATAAAGGTTAACAGATTAATGCTATACGCTCACAAAAATTAGGGGATATTACAAAGTTAATATGAAGCTATAAAATATCCCCTAATTATTGTGAGCAGAATATATTCTAAAATGTAGTAGTACTGAATAGCAAGAAATATGAATTAAGTACAGTATATACATATATATATATATATATTTACAGGTAGATTCCAAAGTATTTAAGTGTCCCTATGTCTCTAGTTTACTTTGAAATGTGCCAAAAATAAGATAGATTAACAGTTAGACTGCAGCAAAGTCTCTCAAGTTTGGCAGGATTGAAATTCTGGGCTTGAACTGCTGAGGTTTCTGCCGTTGTTTTGTTGTGGGAGGCTGTCCTACACACTGGATGTAAGAGACTGCAGGGTGTTTGGCAGCATTCCTGGTCGTTACCCACTAGATGCCGCTAGCATTGCCCTCTCAAATTCCAAAGCCTCTCCGCACATTGCCAAAGGTCCCCTGGGGAGGGTAAAACTGCCATTAGCTGAGAACCACAGAGTAGAGGAATAGTAAGATGAATAAATACATAATAAAATGTTAACAGTACAATTTAAGTGGGGGGGTATATGGAAAATTCCTTCACCTTTGCTATATGTTTAAATAAACCTGTTCCTTTTACCTACTGAGGGACAACATAATAAGTTGTCAATTTAGGAGATGAAAATTTTTTTTGAAAAAATGCAGAGCAGGTCAGTTGTTTATGGCACTTTAACCTCAGCCACTTGTGTAATCTTTAACAAACTATTGTGCCCTCTAAGCCCGAAGTCCTACTCAGAAGGGGACCAGCATCAGTGTGCAGAGCTGCCGTGAGGAACAGCACAGGACCAGGCACTCTCAAATACTATTCCTATGTAATCACACTGAAAGGCATACTGCTTAAGTTGACAAAAAGATAGTACTTAAAAGGTACCTGGTACCACATTCAGTGATCTATAATGGTTAAAAATGTTTTACTAGGCTAAGTAGGAAACCTAGTTACCATTTATAACATTGTTTCTAAGAAAAACAAACTGAAAGTTCCAAATGAACTTCTGGAACTCAGCTGCCTGCTTAAGTAACCTCAGATCAGTGGGTCCCAGCAGCAGCCTCTTACAAGTCTGTGGATACTTTTATTGCTACTTGCAATGACTGGGGAAAGGGGGGTGCAGGGAGCCACAAGGCATTTGGTAGGTGGTGAGCTGGGGCTGTGTTCAAAACGGCTCTACACAGGGAAGAGTCATCCCAGAGCAGTTTTAAATGCCCTGCACAACACTGATGTTGGGGAAAACCTGTTTTTGTTATTATTCAAATCCAGAACCTAACTCCATTTTATATGTGAAACCGAAGCATCGTTTTTGTGTTCACTGAATTTCTCAGGAAGACAACTTCAGTGTCAATTGAGAGCAGAAAGTACTTTGTTCGGTTTAGAACTTTACCAATAGTTAGCTGTTCGTTAGAAAAATCAAATGACCAAGAACAATGCCCCTGTGGTATCTGAGTTCAACACATTATTCTTTTATCAGTCTACATTTGTGACTGTCCCATCACAGTAGCTCTACATAAAAGGACCTATTCTGCCCAAGCATTTACAAATGGAAACATACATGATTTAATTATATATTACTCTGCCACCCCTACCTTTGTTATAATTAGTGCGTTAGATTAACAACTTTGAAATTATATGCGTAGAGAGTTTTTCTCATCTATGAATTCCTTTTCAAGGAGTAAAGAGTAATAAATATGAAACAATTGTTTTTATAGAAAGAATTGGGATCCTCTGGGTTGAAAACCACTGCCATACAAATATAAACCCCTCTTAAGTAGCACAAAGGTTGCATCCATTCATTATTTGTTATATATAGTTCAGGCCCACGTGTGGGTATTTAGAAGGTCAGCTAGCTACACTGTAGTCATAATGTATACATTTCTCCTAAATAAAATATCTAACTAGCAAGTATCAAACAGATATTCAAGTAGGACTTTCAGCTCTCTACTTACTTCAGTACAAAAACCAAACAGCATGGTACCCTGGAATGAGCACCGGCCTATGTCACGAGATGCGGAATCTGCTCCCGCTCCCATTGCTAACCACGTAGGATCATCACAATCAGAAATGCTTTGTTTCTTTATAGAAGACTTCAGAATTTACAAAGTGCTCCTAGCCTTCACCTTGGCAAATCAGCCAGCTGGGTAAGACGTCTCTCTATGGGGACAACCTCCTCTGCAACAGAACTGACAGTTACTGGACTCTTAGTGCTAATGTCAGCATTACCTGGTCTGAAAGCTGACTTGCTGCTTGCTCAACTTCTGCCCTGGCAGTGATGGACTGTCCACACCACGGGGCGTAGAAGAACATCAGCACCACCTCTGAATCCCGGCGAACATACTCTGCGTAGTCCAGCTGACCCTGGAAGAGGTCAAGAACTGGAGACCTCGAGGAGAAAAAGCTGACAGGTGGCTTTGCTGGTATAATCACATCTTTTGCTCGACTAAAAAAGAGCAAACACAAACAAGATCATTGAGTTTATTCTAACAACAGCTTCCTGTGGAAGGGGAATGAAGCTTAAGTCTTGTTTTGAATAAGAAAATGAAGTCCCCCAAACACTGGAGTCCTGGAGTAAAAAAGTAATATTCTGTTCTAAGGCAATATGTGGCTGAAAGAATGAAAGATATGAAAAATATGCTGGAAATTATTCTCTAATAGTCTCTCCAAGTGTGGAGTGGGAGAACAGTGGGGAACAGAGTAGAATGTCTTTGAATAATTCATATTCTTGCCTCCACATTTAAGATTTACCCTCATCCCTCTGCAGTCTTGTTCCCCACAGGATCCAGAGATCCCCAGAGCTTCAGAATTAAGCTTGCTCAGAATTAAGGGGAGGAGCATATGTGGCTACTGCTGACAAAATTTCTCCAGGAAATGCTTACAATCAATTCAACTTTGAGAAGCAAAGCATATTAGCTGGAGTTGGCTTGTACTTACCCAGGGCATTCAGCAAATAATAAGTAATAATATAGACTTCTCCAGATACATATCATATTCTAAAGGCTAATAAAGATGAGTAACAAAGCAACAGACCATTTAACTAGAAAACAGACTTTCTGTGTACTTGAGGTTCTCAGAAGGGAGAGGTCAGGAAGAAAAAGAAAAGAAGAATGAACAAGTGGTCAGAAGTCAAAGAGATGCCACAACTTTACCCATTAAGACAAAAAGGTCTATGCTGAGGTGGCATCCCATCAAGTTCAAAGGACCTAAAAACCATCTTGAGTTGTCCACAAAATTATACCAGTTTAGCTAAGAAACCAGTAGAGGAAATAAAAATGGAACCCTAAAGAATATTCAATTAACCCAAAAGAAGGCAGAAAAGGACCAAGAAAGGTACAAAAGCCAGAAGGCACACAGAAAACAAGTAGCATAAGGTAGACTTAAACCCAACCATATCAACAATTACATTAAGTATCAAAGGACCAAACCATCCAATTAAGAGGAAGATTGCCAGACTGGATAATGAAGCAAGACTCAATCAATGCTATCTAAAAGAGATATATTTTAATTTTTAAAATATTTTTCCTGACCTGTGGTGGTGCAGTGGATAGAGCATCAACCTGGAATGCTGAGGTCACCAGTTCGAAGCTCTGGGCTTGCCCAGTCAAGGCACATATGAGAAATACTCAATGAACAACTAAGGTGAATATGAATTGATGCTTCTCTCTCTAAGAATCAATAAATAAAATCTTGAAAAATATATATCTCGGACTTGGCCGGTTGGCTCAGTGGATAGAGCATCAGCCCTGCATATGGATGTCCCAGGTTCAAGTTCCTGGTTATTGAAGTTCAGGTTATTCTGAAGTTCAATAACTTCTGAGATGAACCGGCCTACCCTACTTACCTCACCCAAACATATGTATGTATGTATGTATGTGTGTGTGTGTGTGTGTATATATATATATATATATGTATATATATATATATATATCCATACAGACATATATTATTAAGAACAGAACAGTCTGGAAGAATCAAAGTATCAGATGGCTCATAAGGATGATTCTAAGGGGCACTTAACTGTGTTCTAACTTCACACATGTTCAAATAAACTTGATAATCTGATTTCTCAGAAAATAGCCAAGTACAGGCAGTCCTCTGTATCTCTGGGTTCCATATCCTATGCATTCAACCAACCCTGAACTGAAAATTTTCTTTAAAAACATTACATTGCTGCCTGACCAGGCGGTGGCGCAGTGGATACAGCGTCAGACTGGGATGTGGAAGACCCAGGTTCGAAGACCCCGAGGTCTCCAGCTTGAGCGCGAACCCATCTGGCTTGAGCAAAAGCTCGCCAGCTTGAGTCCAAGGTCGCTGGCTCCAGCAAGGGGTTGCTCGGTCTGCTGAAGGCCCGCGGTCAAGGCACATGTGAGAAAGCAATCAATGAACAACTATGGTGTCGCAACGGCAACAAAAAACTAATGATTGATTCTTCTCACCTCTCTCCGCTCCTGTCTGTCTATCCCTACCTATCCCTCTCTCTGACTCTGACTCTCTCTCTGTCCCTGTAAAAAAACAAACAAACAAAGAAAACATTACACTGCTGCTGATGTGTACTACATAGTTAGGTCAACCATGGCTGCATCTGTACTGGATATGTAGACTTTTTCTTGTCTTTATTCTCTAAACAATACAGTATTTCACATAGCATTTATATTGCATTAGATATTATAAGTAATCTAGAGATGACAAAGTATATGAAAGGATGTGGGTAGGTTATATGCAATATTAACTACACCATTTTTTTTCTTATTTCTGTTTAGAGAGAGAGAAACAAAGGAAGGGGGAGAGATAAAAAGCACTTGAGTTTTTCACTGATTGCTTCTCGTGTGTGCTTTGATGGGAGGAAGGGGCTCGAGCTGAGCCAGTGCTTTTGCTCAATCTAGTGACCTTGGACTTCAAACCAGTGACCTTTGGGCTCAAGTCAGGGACCATGGGGTCATGTCTATGATCCAACACTCAAGCCAGTGACCCCGCACTACGCTGGTGAGAAGGAGTTCAAGCTGGCAGCCTCGGGGTTTTGAACCTGGGTCCTCAGTGTTCCAGGTCAATACCCTATTTACTGCGCCTCCACCTGGTCAGGCAACACCACACTATTTATATAATAGACTTGAGCATCCAAGGATTTTGGTTTTCAAAGCGGGTCCTGGAACCAATTCCTTGCCAATACCAAACGGCTGTAGTAGGAAGGAGGGACTTGAAGGTACTGACAACTCTGAGATATGCAGCAGACAGCCAAATATCTAGAACCAAAAAAGAAAACAAATACCTAAGACCTAGAGCTAATTTACTCTAAAAACCTTGGGTCATTTAGTATGAGGGGAAGAGTTCCACATCCTCCCCTGCATCTAGAAGGTGCTAACTTGCTGAATTGAAGACAGTTTTAAATATATTACTTGACCCTGGCCAGTGGCTCAGTGGATAGAGTGTGGGTCCATCCTATGGATGTCCCGGGTTCAATTCCTGGTCAGGACACACAGGAGAGGTGACCATCTGCTTCTCTCCTCCTCCCTCTCCCCCTCCTCTCCATCATACCCTCCCATAGCCAGTGGCTCGATTGGTTCGAGCTTCCACCCCAAGTGCTGAGGATAGTTCAGTTGGTCCAACCACATCAGCCTCAGGTGCTAAAAATAGTTCGCTTGATTAGAGGATTGGTCCCAGACTGGGTCGCCAGGTGGATTTCTGTTGGGTACATGCAGTAATCTGTCTCACTATCACCTGTCCTCTCACTTCAAAAAAAGAAAAAGAAAAACAGAAAGAATTATATATATATATATATGACAACTATTTTAACCAAAAATTATTAATATCACAAAGTTGTTCATATATATATATCTTAACTATTTTAACCAAAAATTATTAATATCACAAAGTTGTTAAAAATTGAAGCATATCTTTCTGTTCACTCAAACTAACACTTTAACTCTGCAATCAGGAAGCTTTGTCTATGTAAAATATCTTCACAACCCAAAAACTCAATCACTTAGAAAATAATTTTTTTTTGTGACAGAGACAGAGAGGGGGACAGATAGGGACAGAAAGACAGAAAGGGAGAGAGATGAGAGGCATCAATTCTTCATTGCAGCACCTTAGTTATTCACTGATTGCTTTCTCATATGTGCCTTGATGGGGGAACTACAGCAGAGCGAGTGACCCCTTGCTCAAGGCAGTGACCTTGGGCTTAAGTCAGCGACCATGGGTCATCATTTCTATGATCCCATGCTCAAGTCAGCGACCCCATGCTCAAGCTGGTGAGCCTGCACTCAAGCTAGATGAGCCCACACTCAAGCTGGTGACCTAAGGGTTTTCAAATTGGGTCATCTTCATCCCAGTCCGACACTCTATCCACTGTGCCACCACCTGGTCAGTTTAGAAAATCATTTTTTTAAATGTTTATTGAGCAAAACTTATTGTGCTATAGGCACCGTACTATGTACTAAAGGTGGTAGTAGTGAGCATGTTTGGCAAACAACCAAACATGTAAACAACAAACAATAAAAACCCAAAATGATCACTGCTATCTGGGACATTTAACAAGGTAATGGATGTGACACTAAATCCTGAAGCTCCTCTAATGGGGTGCTGGTCAGAGTGGTTGGTTATCTTTTAAGCTGAGACCTGAATGATAGGAAGATACTCATGTAAAGAGAGGAAGGCCCTGTGGCGCAAGAACTCCAAAATTCTGCTTTTTGGAGGTATTATTTTTCTACTAATTCAACTGCATGTTAAGTGTTAAATAATGTAATCTGAGGAAAAATGAAGGTCTGTGACAGTCAAAGGATAATTATCAACTTAGTATAGCTGCTTTGCATGTTCAGAACAGTCCCTAAAGTAAACACACCAGGTAAAATACATGGCCCATCAAAAAACAGACATTAACTAGGAAAGAGTGACATATCCCTCTGCCATTTAACTCTTAAATTTGCTAAACATTTTTGAGA
Source organism: Rhynchonycteris naso (assembly GCA_037038555.1). Classification (NCBI taxonomy): domain Eukaryota; kingdom Metazoa; phylum Chordata; class Mammalia; order Chiroptera; family Emballonuridae; genus Rhynchonycteris; species Rhynchonycteris naso. The sequence goes on along the minus strand of CM073000.1, from coordinate 189,975,163 downwards.
AACTATACTTAAAGCTTTCAAGTCTAAGTAAGTCTCAGGTACAAAAAACTCAAAAGCTGGTTGTAAATAAGAAAGGCTTGTTGCAACTCCCAATTGTGTGTGTGTGTGTGTGTGTGTGTGTGTGTGTGTTACAGACACACATTTTTTTTCTTCCAAATCAGGGTAAAAGGAAAGTGAACAGGATGAAATCATGGAGATTCAGTGCAGAGAAAGGCAAGCAGGAGAGACATTAAATGCTCAGAAATATACAATCATTAGTTGTGTTTCAAAGCCAAATCAACCTTTCATATGGTATCTGGTTTGAACTCAATTAAACAGCAAACACTGAAGAGGGGTCTCCTTTATTTCGGGTCTAGAGCTATTAACAAAAATTAAATTTTAAAAATTGCTACTCTTCATTAAGACCATCCTCATAAACACAAAAATCTTAAAAGTAAATTAGGAAAGGGGGTCAGGAATGTGCAAGTCAGTTGTACAGCAATAAAGGAATATTATAACACCACTCAATCAAATAGGACTCTAAAAAAAGTCAATCTGAGTCTATTAAAAGACTGTCAAATTTGCCAGTGGCACAGAAAGGACCAGGACAGGCAAGCTGGGTTTCTCTCTCCCAGCTGAAGCAGCAGTAATTGGATTTACACTCTTCCTTCTTCCTGAAATCTGAAAGCACTTTCATATCTAGTAAGTCATTATTTCTATAGACAGACAAGCTAATGTCAATAAGCTCCCCACCCTTAGAAGGGGTGGGAGGTTACCTCGTACTTGAACCGAAATGCCACGCTGCAATTATTTTATCTTATATTTTGCATATTTTACTTGATGAAGGAACACGATAAAGAGCAAGGTCAAAAGCCCAGTACCTGACAATAAAGGATTCAAATTCTAGCTTAGCCACTTAATAGGTGGGTATGATTTGGGGCAAGTTTTGTAACATGACCAAAACTCAAGTCCATTATCTGTAAATTGGAAGGACAAGACCATAACCAGGCTTTACCAGGGACTGAAATTTAAATGATCCACGCTAGGCTCTCGGATTCTGCATTAAATGAATAAATGCATTCTTAGAAGCTGTAGTTCCCAAGCAGGCAATTTTGGTCCTCAGGGGACATTTGACAATGTCTGGAAACGTTTTTGGTTGTCACATCTGTACAAACCAGGGATGCTAAACATTCTACAATGAACAGCCCCCCACAACAAAGAATTTATGACCCCAAATATTGGCAATGCCAAGGATGAGAAATCCTCCTGGGAGCAGAGCATCTGGCACATGGCAGTGCTCAATGGTAGTTATAATTTTGTTTTCTTTACACTACAATCCCCAATCCTTTGGCCTCTTTGCCAATAAGGTCCACTACTGGACTTAACACGTTCAGTAACAATGTTACAAGTTGAAATCCTCCTCTCCGCTCAATAAACCAGTCAGTGGCAACACAGACATAAACTGGAGTCCCAGGAGACACACTGTGGATTTGAGAAGCCAAAAACACTCCTGAAGTTTAAACTTTGTATTTGTGCACTTTCTCAAAGAGAGGCTCATTAACTTTCATTTTTCCTGCTCATTATGCATCAACCTACTCAGGCCTTTCCTAGTTCCAGGAAAACAGCAGGCTTGTCCATCTTCAGGACCTCTGTACTTGCTCCGTCTACGTTGGACACTCTTCCCCCAGATCTTCCCAACGCGGGCCCCTTCCCCTTCTCGCGTAAGCTTCCTATGTGGCTTCCATAGGACAGCCTTTCTGCCCCACCCGCCCGCTTCCATATTCCGTACAGCACTTACAGAAGTCCTTTAAAACTAAGTTTACTTGTTCACTTCCTGTCCCACCCACTGAAATGCAGAGTTGAAACTTTTATCCTCATCGCTCACCTGGACGAGTGCCCCCATAGTAGGTGCGGGCACACAATCTTTAGATCAATGACTGCATGGATTCTCAAAGGAGTCTGGGGCTCGAATGGGTTGTGAATTACTACATTCGAAGCATACGGGAAACCAAATGGGTGGTACACGTGAGTCCTAAGCTTGGACAGAAGTGACAGGTGCACTCCCAAGAAACCCCAACTGAGCAGCTCAGAACCTGGCCCACCTCCGTCAGTTCTAAGTGGGTGCGTGCGAAGCAGTATGGGGGGCTGGCCGACTGGCTGGCCAGGGAGAGGGGAAAGCAGTCGGCAAAGCCGCAGGCTGGGGAAGGGTCAAGTCCCTCGCTCTCAGCCGAGTCAGGTGCGACTTCCCCCCGCGGAGGCCGCTACAGCCCCCGACCCAGCCACGCGCCCGGGGTGCGGGCCGCCTCACCTGCAGGTAAACTTGAAGGTGAGGAGCAGCGCGCAGCCGAGCGCCACGGCCCCACAGAGCAGCTCGGGTCGCCGGCGTGCCATGAGGGTGGCGCCGCGCAGTCCGCGAAGGAGCCGGTCCGAGGACGCTCCAGGCGGGGCCGGGCTGAGAGAGCCGGAGCCCGCGGGGCTGCTGCCGCCGCCACCCTCCTCCTCGGCGTCTTCGCTGCTGCTGCTGCTGCCGCCGCCGCCACCGCGGCCTCCGCATTCCGACATTACATGCTCCCCGTCGCCAGCTTTATACCGCCGCCGCCGCCGCCGAGGGCCCAAAGGCCCGGCCCGGACTGTCGCTCCCCAATCCCGCAACTCGTAGCGCCCGCTAACCGTGACCCTCCACGTCAGCCCTACCGCCGCCGCGGCTTCCGCCCCCGCGCGGGCGGCCCCGCCCTCCGCCCACGGAGTCTGCGCGGACGCTGACACCTCCTCGAAGCCCCGCCCCCGGAAGGCACGCCCCCTCGGCCTTGGAGCCACCAGGGATTCCCTCCCGGCCGGCACGTTCTGCAGCGCGCCTATAGCACCGGGCCCGCTCTCCGTCTACGGAACCTACACAGGCGCTGCCCCGAGCGTCTGGACACGCCCACTCTGAAATCCGCCCAATGCCGATAGACCGAGACTCGGTGCCGAAGGAGTTCCCTCACATGGCCTACTGTGTTTTAAGAGCCATTATGATGACAGAACACGTGCCCAATCGTCTCACTACAGGCCCGGAAGGACGCAGGTGACGTTTCTGATCCCCGCTTGACCGTAGGAAAACACGTGCAGAGGCGAGAAGTGTCAAAGAACTCAGGAATGCGTTGGGAAGGATCCGTCACTCCGCCTCGGTTTGCACACCAATAAAATCGGGTAATAGCAGTAACTCTTTGGGTTGTTTTGAGGATTAAATGAGGTAACTCATGAAAAGTGCCTGCGAACCTATCCCTCATTCTATGCTTTCTCTATCTCACATCTTTCTTGTACCTTCTTTTTTCTTTTGTATTAAGTGGATATTTTCTGGGATACCATTAATCCCTTTAGAGGTCTTAAACTTTTCTGTTATAAGGTAAGGTTGCTCTAGGGATTACAGTACACATTTTTTTCAGAATTTTTACTTTAGATTTATACTAAATTCCAGTAAGATATATTGTAGAAACTGCACCACTATAGCTCCATCCCCTCTTTTTTGTGCTGTTACTTTTAAAATCTGTTATATTAGAAATCCAGTAATAGTGGTATAGCTTTATTTAATCGTTAAAGAAGCTAAAAGAAAAAAATATATTTGTAGTTTTTTATTTATATTAACCTTATTTACCATTTTTGTTGATTTACATTACTAATAAAAACAAATATGGTCAAAAGACACCATCCAGAGTAGGTTGCTATTACAATCTGCCCTACACTTCGGTAAGACGCCTGTTTTTTGCACAGGCCTTTATAAAGTTCAAAGTATTTTTGCTGCCTGTGGGTTATCTCATGAGACCCACAATACCTTATGGCAATGTAGGGTGGTGTCTTACAGGCCAGGAAACCACCCTCATAAATAAAAGAGATGGTTCTTTTTTTTGGACATCTAGCTGCTGCTCTGACACCAGAATTGTTCTAAATAATGATAAATTCATTTCAGAATACAGCAGGCTGTCAAGGTCAGGCTAGGTCAGCCCTAACTTGTCCATATCAATCAGAATATGAGCTTTTATGGCCACTTTTTATACCCTGATCAAGTTGGTAGAGTTACGATAGGGGGCAAGATTTGAATTTTTTAAACACCAAAATACTTGTACGACTGTTAGCATAGTCCTGGACATTCAACCTTGATTTCCACTTAGTTCCAGTGTTCAGTGATGTTCATCAGCTGGGAAACTGAAGAGCAACACATTCCCCTGGCAGTTAGAACAGGTTTCAGATATTCTTTGTATATATCCCATGTATTAATCCTTTCTTAAAACCAGAGAGAAATAGTGCTCATTATTTTTTTAAAGTTTACAAGCATTTGCTTAAACGGATGTGTCCAACAAGGTATAGGTTGGCAGGTAATGCAGAGGGAAGCCCACTCCCTAAGCCTGCGTATTCTGGACAAGGATATTCTCCAGTGTTTCTTGGAGACTTTGTACTAAGATCCCAGAATCAGCTTTCAAAAATTGGCATTTATCTCTTGCAACAATTACAAGAGGCCATCTAAAGGGTGTTTGAAACCTGCACTGCCAGAGCAATATGTTGTTCTCTTTCAGTTTCCCAATTGGTGCAGGTCCTTGGAACTACGTGGAAGCCGGCATCGAACGCTATGCAAACAGGACTCCATGCAAGCAGTCGTCAAAGAACAGACAGCGCAGGGAAGGCTGAAGGTGGTGGCGACAGGTAAGCACCTCCAGCACCAGCCTGCCCACTTAGGGTGCCTCCATCATATATTGGGAGGACTGGGCAGAGGAGAGAGTTCCTGAGAACAAGGCCCCACTTCCAGCCTCCCATGTGCCTCTCCAGGGCAGCTTATTGCAGCCAACAAAACTTACACTGGAACCTTCATATTCACAAGAGCCAGAAACAGCGAAAAAACCCAAATGTCCATCAACAGAGGAATGGATAAACAAAATACGGTATATCAGTAAAATGGAGTATTTGGCAATTAAAAGGAATTAAGTACTCAACCGGCTATAACATGGATGAATCTTGAAAACATGCTCTGGGAAAGCCAGTCACAAAGGGCCACGTAGTGTATGGTGTCATTTATATGAAATGTCCAGAACAGGCAGATCCATGCAGACAGAAAGCAGGTCAGTGGTTGCCTAGGACTCAAGAAGTAGGGCCAGTGGGTAGATTGGGTGTGGACTTTTTTTTAAGGAATATTCTGAAGCTCATTGTGGTAATTGTAGCCCTTTGAAATATACTAAAAACCACCGATTATACTTTAAATATGGTAATTTTTATGTGAATTGTATCTCACTTTCTTAAATGTTGGAGAAAAAAAACCCATCCTGTGGAGATAAACCTGTCCAATTAGACAGGCTAATGATTACCTTTTCCTCAGCTATTACTACTGAACTTTCACTTTCATTCAACCCTCCCCCCATCACACCACTCTCTTCCTGCAAAGTTACCCATTCACTTCTGGGATGGGTATGACTGTACATAGAATAATTAACATTGACTTCCTAATGCTGAGACCAAGGCCGTGGCAGGCTTAGCTGCAAAGCAGAGCAAGACACTGGCTCATTTAGGTAGAAATGGAATTTACTGAAAAGTTGGGTGAGAGCAGATTCAATTGCAAGAAGGTGGAAAGCCACAGCGCAGAAAACGCAGGGGAGTGTGAAAACAGAATTCTCATCTGGACCACTCACAGAATCTCCCAACTATAAATTTCGAGCCTGGGTTCCCAAGGTTAAGACAACCGTTTTAATTGGTAAGCTGAAACAGCACCAGGGACATCTTTTTAGCATTTAGTATTCTCTCTGGAAAAAGAGGGCAAAAAAGTAGATTGGGAAAAAAGTATGGGTAAGAAAAAAAATGTAACAAAGGCCATCCAACTAGGAAGATCTCGCAGAACATTTAACATTGCCAGCGTTTTCTACACAAAAAATGTCACTCCTAATATTATAAAACTGGTCCCACTGCTTTCCCACATGAGGGGAAACCAGACTCTTTCCTGGTGTTCAAGGAATTACGCGAGCTTGCTCATCACGCTGCAGCCCTATTCTGCTTATCGCTCTACTTGTCTCACAACTTGCAACCATGCCCTGCTGTCCATCCTGGCTGGACTCACAAGCAGAACAAAGCCCCTATTGTTTCCCCCAAACCTCCCTCATTCAAGGTCATCATGAAGAAGTGACTTTGCGTGAGGGCTTGAAACCTTGGTACATCACTGCCTGGCACACCTATCTTCAAAGTCCCCTGAACCCCTATCCCTGACAAGGACTCTGCACTGTCAGTGTCCTCATGAGGAGCTACTCCCCACACCCCAACGTGACTTCTCCATAGCTCACTGGGTTCCAGCCTCTGAAGCAGGTTGTTGGAGAGGACAGCTTAGCCCTTTTATTGTCTGTCATCCCATGTCTTTTAAGACCCAAAGATCCAAGGGTATTGTGCGAGACGCTTGTCTCTGGAGTCCCACAGCCCACATCTCAGCTGGCATGACTCCCTGCTGACCATTCATCTGAACAAAACACAGAAGAGCACCTAGAAGAGTTATGTCAGCCAACAAAACAAGACCCTATCAACCGAAATCTAGAGTCGGACAGAGTAGAGGTTGTTTCCATGGACCTTTATTTTGCATTGTTACTAACTGCTTAAATAAAAGTGTAAAAAAAAATTATAACCTGTGATTTTAGTACCCAGTCTCAACAATTCTTTGTGGAGAAAGGATCACACCAAAAAAATGAAAGACATCTACATATAAAATTTTTATTACAGGCAATATTGGTCCGTACACTACACAATACCAACAGTACAAGTTTAATCTTTCAAAATCATTTAAACAGCAAAAGACCAAGAAATAAAATTTGAATCAGCTGATTATTTTTCAAAATATTCTCAATGCACATTATCCTCAGTTCCCTTATTATAGTGAAACATTCAAATACAGAAAAATAACCCCATTTAACGAATACTAGTGTTAAATGGTTATTTGGCTTAAAGTCTGAGTTAAGAAAATCCTTTTTAGCAACCTACATACAGATAAGTAGCAAACTTTATTATATTAAACAAGTTCATTCTGCTTAAAATGTGTAAAGAATTTCATCCATCATGTGTTCTGATCCTAGTACAAATGTTTAATCTCTCACCATCATGGTTCTTATCGGAAGGACCATCTCAAGGAGTTGTCCTAGACATAGCCTTATCCTCTTCCCCAACACACTTCATCCAAAAGTCTGTTCAACAGATGGCAACCGGGCAGCAGTCACTTCGCCATTTGATGCCAATGGTGCCGTGAGAGCATGGCCGTACCTGTTCAACAGCCCGTTTTCCTACCTACTGTGGGTTGCTGCTCGGGAGGGAGGATAGACGCCAATACAAGCAGAAAGTCTGCAGCTCCTCTGCTACGTCCCTTAGAACACTTGCAATTTTTCTGGTCAATGCTTTGATTAAATAACATACATAAAAGCCAGCATATTAGTTTAAATCTTTAAACAAAAAACTATATTTTCCAAAGTCATTATCATTTGGGGCAATTAAGTGATCTTTTCTTGCTTTGTTGAGCTTCATCTTTAGGGCGTCTCTTCTTTCTTCCCACTCATGGAGTTCAGCATTTCCGTGTGCAAATTTACAGCTGCTCCCTTCCGTGCAGGTACCATTCATATACCTGTCAGGACAAGTCAGCTTTAGAAGCGTCTACAAGTTGTTTATGAAGATCTTAAAATGAACACTTCACTAGCTGTATGATTTGCATAAAACTTTTAGTGTAAAATCTTTTATTTTCTCTTTTTTATTTTTGTGGCAGAGACAGTCAAAGATAGGGACAGACAGACAGTAAGGGAAAGAGACGAGAAATATCAATTCTTCGTTGCAATTCCTTAGTTGTTCATTGATTGATTTCTCATATGTGCCTTGACGGGGTGGAGGTGAGGGGCTACAGCAGACCGAGTGACCCTTGCTTGAGCCAGCGACCTTGGGCTCAAGCTGGTGAGCCTTGCTCAAACCTGATGAGCCCGCGCTCAAGCTGGCGACCTCAGAGTCTCGAACCTGGGTCCTCCACATCCCAGTCCAACGCTCTAGCCACTGCACCACTGCCCAGTCAAGCAGTTTAAATTCTTAAGCCTAGAAAAATGGATATTTTACAGCCCTGACATCCATAATAGAGAAATTAGTACTTTCAGCTATTTAAATGTATTTAATGCTAGAATTCAAACATTTTCTTAAACAAATGTATCTTTAGATAAATTGATTTAAATGACCTTTTCCTGATTTTGTAAAATGGTAAAAAAAAGAAAAAAGGATAAAGTTAATCGGGGGGGTGGGGAAACTACAATCCTTCCTGATGCAATGTGGAGAAATCAAAAGTGACATTAAGTCAAAGCTGCCTTTGGTAGTTTTTAGGGTCACATGGATATAAATTTGGAAATTTAATATCAACAGCATTTTAACAAAATGAGGAGCAACTCAAAATTATCTCGTTTGCCATTGAAGAATTCTCTAAGTAAAGACGAGTGATACATTCTCCTTTGACCTGAGTACGTTTCAGATATACACTTGAAATATTCCAAGGCAGTTTCAAACCTGATGAACACCTAGGACAAGAAAGGTTGTGAAGGGTTAGACAATCATAGCTGGGAACTCAAAAACTGGGCAAACTCAAATGAACATACCTCTCTATTCGGTTATCTTAACACGCTTCAAACTGGTATTGGTAGACTAGGAAATCTTTTCATGCAACCACAAAAGAGTGAAGAAATGTTCAAAGAGTAACTAAAGTGTTGAGCCCAACTCTTAGCCTCCAATATTAGCAGACTAATCACCCAGAAATTCTCTACTCACATGACTGTCACAGTCACGTGAGACTAGCAGTTTTCATGTGGGAAACAGGAAACCTACGTACCTATCACAAATACTAAAATATCCTGTTGGGAAGCGGTGCTGCCAGCAGTACTGGTCGTCCTCGGTGTGGAAAACCTTCTCTTTGTGCTTCTCTGAGGAGATGTGGCCTTGCCACTGCTTCTCACTGTTACAGTTCTTCCCACACATCCAGCAGTGAAAGTCCACCTGAGGAGCACGGAAGACACGCATCCATCAGCGGGTGCTGTTGGCGTGTCCCTCAAATACGGTCAGAGCACCAGGAAGACTAGAACCCACCCAATACGAGACCCAGACTCTATTCTTAGGGTGCCCACCTAAGTGGTAAGGCCAGGCAAGAACATAAAACTCAAAGTTAGAAACAGGACCAAGGAAAGGATGCCGATACTGGGAAGCATGCCATAACACAGGAAGTGGAGTGCGGGGCGGGGATGCAGCCAGGTCTCCAGGAAGCCTCCAGCAAGGAGGCCGTAGGAGCTAGGTGCAAACAAGGCTGTCTGTGGCGAAGACAAGGGGCCAGGTTCAAACAAGGATTCCAAAACAGTAACACCACAAGGAAAAACAGAAAGAACGAAAGCCCAGGGCTCACCAGCTGCAGAGGAACAAGCAGCAACTCTGTTCAGTGCACACGAACAGAGCACTACTATGGGCCAGGATTTGTGCCATGATGGGAAGACACTGCCCATGGGCACAGACTTAACAAAGAAGGCACTCTGATATGGGGGTGGGGGGAATAAGTGCTACCACAGATGCAACTTTTAAGTGTCTGAGCAGTATTTCCCAAATGCCCTGTGTAAGGATCATTGCAACACTGAGTAAGAATAGGCTCGGGAGACTTCCCATGAGATTCTGACTTAATACGTCGGAGTCACAGATGACAATCTATCTTATTAAACACCCAGATAGAATTCATGACCCAGCAAGTATGGGTGGCCCTGCTTTGGGAACTTAAGGAAGACTTAAGCAAATGTGGCAGAGAGGACGATTACAGGGTGTAACACAAGCAGAGGCACAGGCCATGGACGTGACCTGAAGCAGACCAAATCAATATGGAGAGGGGCCAAAAATCAAAACAAGCAACAAGGAGAATAACACACCTACGTCAGTATAAACACATGCCAGGCAGAACTATAGATTAGGAATAAATATGTCACGGATGTGTGCACGTGACCTGGAAAAATACCAGATCCGGGAAGGGGGACAGCTGGGGTTCCAACTTTATCTGTACCACTTTGTTTATTTTACAGAAACAAACACAACAATTTGTTACCATCACTTCACTTGGGAGGGTGGGCTCAAAATATTCATTATAGTATCCTCCTTAGTTTTCTGAAAATTTTAAAAGAAAACTATGGCAGTAAAAGATCACAGGCCATTTAATGTCTGTCGAACCCTGGAGGCAGAGGCCAGACCGCATGCAGGTGGGTAAGGAGGGAATGAGAGGGCCACGTGGAACAGGGGGGCACATTTCCTGAGCACCTGCTGTGGCTTAGCATTGGGATGAGTGTATAGACTCACTGTACTTCCCTTCTCCATCATAACAACCCCGCTCGTAGATGGTTAATAATCTGCCCAGGCTAGTAAAGAAGGAACCAGGGCTTACATGTGAAATTCTCTGGCTCCAAAGTCAGAAAAAGGATCGAGAAAAGGATTTTAGAATGAAGAGAATTAAGCTAGACAGCAGCAGGCTACCAGAGAGAGAGGAGGCGAAGATACCAGAAGAGGGCAAGGAGTGAGTGACAGAGCCAGGTTATGGAGAAGGTGGGAAAAAAGAAAGGATCCTTCGAGGGCTCAGTGGCAAAGGACAGGCAAGACGACCAAAGGTACTTACAGTAACTTCGGCATAATCTGTCGGCATATGAATTTGTTTTCCATTTTCCTTGTTGGACTGACTGGCTACATCCTCACTTTTTTCATTTTTTTGACTCTTTAGCCAGAGTTCATAAAACTGCTCCATATCTTGTACTAAAGAAAAACGAATCACTTTCAGCAGCAGAGATTTAAATGCACCAATTAAATAAATGCAAGATCATACATACTTTTTATATCAATCAGCATATATTTTCAAAAGAGAGAGGCTAAATGGAGACTGATTATATTAGACAGGGAGAGACGGTCTACATCCACGCAACAGGTGAATTAGCATGCACAAGAATCCAATTCAGGACTGTCAGACCACAAACATTACTTTTCAAGATTAACTCCTCCCTGCATTTGCAAGACACTTTAAGGGGGAAAGTATTTAAAATTCAGAAACCATTATAAGGGTACTGATAAAAAGCTGCATGCGATTTCATGATGCCCGTGTTAAATACCTGTTATCACTGCCCTAACCATACAAGCTATTTACACAGTTGGGTGGAGCCTGCTTACTGAGAAAGAGAACACACTACTATTGGGACCGAGAGTCTGACCCTGATGGGGTCCATCAGTCAAGACACAATCCTTTAGGACACGCTGTGGTGCAATTTACAACAACACAACCATGACGGGTCCTGGGCAGCAGCTGCAAGCTGCTTGCTATGTAAGAACAGGTGCAGTCCGCATTACTGTGAAGTGCTAAGACCAGGTTTCTCAACCTCAGCACTAGTGACATTCTGGGCCAGATAACTCTTTGCTGTTGGGGGCTGCCCTGTGTGCAGTGTAGGAGGTTAACAACACCCTGAACTCTACCCACTACATACCAGTAGCACATTCTCAAAAGTCATGACAATAAAAATACCTCCAGATACTGATATACCTAGGAAGAGGGGAGTGTGGCCAAATTTATCCAAAGTTGCTCTATGTCCCTATTCCAGGCAAGACAGTGAAGAGGAGTCCCATTCACACAAGTCATTGAGTTCTGACATGGCTGAAACACGGCAGGTGACCTGCTTTAAATCCGATTGGTTCTTGTAATCCAGAGAGAAGATTTTAAGCAGCCCATAGACTTCCATCAGTTAAGATGAAAGAACAATGATCCTTATAATAAAACATTTTTTGATCAAAAGTGCAAAGTTGTCTGAGGCTCCTTTCAAAGATTCCCACAGAAACTACAAGTCTGACCAAGATAAACTTTCTTTCCTTGGGCCTTTAAATCTGGGCCTGTTCTACCAGCAAGGACTCCTGAAGAAACCTATGATTCTAAGCTGATTAATTCAGGGGGTGAGTAGTCACAGTAAGGGGAGATGATCTGATTTAAGTAGTCATGGAAGGACTGAACTTCCCCAGACCACCATTCAGGAACACATCTACGACATCAAAACATGCAAACATATATATCTGTATCCAAATCTGACCTATGCCCAGATCAGATGTCAGATTCTGCTCCACTGATAAATGGTACAATTGTTTCAGATGCAGACTGCTTTCTGTGTTCATGGCAATGTGACATTTTCAAAGAGGAAAGAAACTTTCAGGTGAGCTAGATTTCCTGGATGTCAAGGCCACAGTTAAAACATCAACTTACTCCCATTCTCCTTCATGTAAGTCCACACTTCTCGCTCCTCAGGACTATGAGCAAAAGAACAGTTTCCAACATATTGACATTTTTTCCCAGAAGCAATGTGATTGCACAACTGTATAAAAAAAAATTGAAATATAAGACATACTACACTTAGTAAAACTGCCTGATTTTTACACGTAAGCAAAATAAGCATTATCCATGCTAATGCTGAGTAATGTATTTTTAAAATAAGATTGATTTGATTCTATTCAAACAGACTATAAGCCCAAAATACATGAAAGGTTTCTAAGCTTTCTATTTCAAAAATTGTCAGGAGAAAATATGGAACTAGAATATGGAACATTTTCTTACAACAAAATGTCGACAAACTCACTTATTCAGAGTATCTGCTTTTTACATGGTAGAACATTTTTATCTCCAAATGCAGACCTCCAGCCCCTTAGCCTGACAGCTTCTCCTCTCCCCTACCTACCACCCAGGAGGCCTCCTTTTCAGCATTTGTGAAGCAGTGGAGAAACTGCAGACTACTCCAAAGGTACTAAACAAGGTCAAAATACATTTTGGACATTAGCTTCCTAATAACCAACACGGGCAGCAAGCCCTGGCCATCCTTCACCAGATATTCATTTTCTGGATGATTATTATGCTAACCAGGCACCCAGTTGCATAGCATTCAATAAAACCTCTTCAGGTTTATTTGCATTTTTACTTTACAAAGTAAATACAATAATGCTGGCAGGAAAAGAGAGTGGTAGCAATCAGCAGAACGCAGACTTCCCTAGGAACCCTGACTCTGAAGAACTCAGAAAGCTTTCATCACTGAGAGCTATTCTTTTTTTTTTATTATTCTGAAGTGAGAAGTGGGAAGGCAGAGAGACAGACTTCGCATGTGCCCTACAGGGATCCACCCGGCATGCCCACCAGGGGTTGATGCTCTGCCCATCTGGGGCTGTTGCTCTGTTGCAACTGGAGCCATTCTAGTGCCTGAGGCAGAGGCTATGGAGCCATCCTCAGTGCCCCAAGCCAACTTTGCTCCAATGGAGCCCTGGCTGCAGGAGGGGAAGAGAGACAGAGAAAAAGGTAGAGGGGGAAAGGTGGAGAAGCAAATGGGCATTTCTCCTGTGTGCCCTGGCCAGGAATCAACCGGGACTTCCACACACCGGGCCAATGCTCTACCGCTGAGCTTGCCGGCCAGGGCAAGAGCTCATTCTTAAATATCATGAATACACTTGTCTTGTCTTTATAGAGCAGAAATCCTAGCATTTGTTAGCTTAGCTTACTTTATTTGTATTTCAACAGGCGCTGGCCTTATATATTAGCTTACATAATATTAAATGCTTAGCCTTGGTTTTGCTAAATATCTAAAGCAGTGCTCTGAACATTATACGTTTTCTCCCTTGGACCAAGGTCAGTGACCCCTCTCCTTAGAACCTTCTGAATTAAGTCAGTAGTTAATAAAACATCCTGTGACTGACTTTATTCTTTTCCCAATCAAACCTCAATAAGTACGCAGTCAGGCATTACTAGGGAAACATTTACCACAGTATTTAAAGCTCAATGATGAGCAGGGAAAAGAGAAGACAAAGAAGGCCAGTCACTGTGCTGGGTTTTTACATAACATCATCTTGTGTAATCTTCCCTATAATGTAATTATTCCCATTTACAGAGGAGTGAACTGAGGCTGAGAAACTTAACCAGGTGGCCCTTCTGGTAGACTCTGAAGCCCATACTCTTTCCATCTTACCACACTGTCTGCACACACACAAACACAGAGTAGTGTTTCTTTGACAAAAAGGGTCCCTGAGCAACACCCAGCATGGTAGAAAGAGAGAAGGAGATAAGCTACAGTAACTGTACAGCAGTGTGGCACGTGACACGTCCAAGATCTCAGAATAACCAGCATGCAAGGTAGCTGCCCCTGAACTAGAATTGTCCCCAGTCACCTTTGTTTTAACCAAGTATGTATGTAGTATGGAATATACCCATAATCTCCACCGTCTTTTCATGCCCAAGGTATCAATGATTCCAATTAGCCTTCTTCCCCTCCTACATATACCCCACTGATTAAATCACCCACAGCTATGAGTCTGAAACCACTGTGGATGAAATACAAACACACTACCTCCTTCCACGACTGATCTTGTAACCTGTATAAATCTTACAAAATACAAGGTACTATGGGTGATAGAGAATTAATCTGTCTCTTCCTCAACGCTTTCTGACAAGTCAGAGAGGGATACTTTCTTTATCAAGGGGACTCTGCAATCCATCTGACCTGCTTCTCTGGGCAGAGGGGCAGAAAGTTTACAAACTATCCATAATGTTCCAATGTACCTGTCCATTAACTCATGCGGTCCAATCCCTCCCAACTCTCTCCAGACCCACTCTCTTGTGAAGAGGACAGTCCAGAGCCAGCTCACAGGTGTGCTTGGACCATCATCTTCAGGGCCATGGAAGGCACCAGAGGACACTGTGGTGAGACAGGCCACCTCATGAGGTGTTGTCCTAAATTTAAGCTGGTCTGGCATTTTCATTCTAAGGGTCTCTGAGGAACATATTCCTCTAACACTGAACCTTTTTCCTTTGGGTCATTTTCAGAGGTGGTGCCAAGTGGGGTACCTTTTAGTTAGTATCCACTGCTTCAGTGAAAGAAAACAGGCGTGATAAAATAAATAAATAAAAACTCATCCACAGCGTTTATAATAATATAGAGGCCTTGGGTTTGACAGCAAAGCTGAAGAATTAAATTTAAATGAAATTTTCTTCCATTCCCTCCCAAAAGTAATTCATCTGAAAAGTAAGTTAGATCATGCTCATAAAGGTTTCTCAAATCTTTCATTCTTGATTCTGTATTTACTTTTTCCAAGTAACTCCTAAAATTACAAACCATCTGAACTCTATCCCAGAACCATACACACATTAAAGGGAAGGAAAAAAGAGGAGGACCATTTAAATTTCATTATTACAATGAGCATTATTTAAAGGGCAGCAGTTTCTATCTGAATTACTACTACTTTCTAATAATTTGAAATGCCTAATAAAAAATAGCAGCTTAAAAATTACGTATGTACATCAAACTGTAAAGGCATTTGTTTCTTTGTGGGGAGAGGACGGATGTTCATCCACTTCTTACGTTCAACAGACATCACTCTCATCGCACGACGATCTTTGGTCCACCTAAGAAAAATGGAGTTCAGAACAAACAAAGATACACTGGCAAAAGGCATAACATAAAAAAGACAGGTACGAAGGCTGTACCTAAAGGACCAGAGATTTTTTTTCAACTCTTCTAAAAGAAATGCCTTATGATGCTGTCACTTTATTTCCTGTTGATATTTGTAAACAAACATTCTCTACGAATCCTAAAGAAAGAACTGATAAAGTACAAGTTTTCTATCAAATTTTGTTGAATTCTTAGCTATTGAAGCCTAAAAATCTCCTTCCTTGTGCTTTGCAATTACTTTTAAATTATCTACTTTCCTCTCCTCTCTTCAAAGTCTTCATCTTTTCTCACATGTATGGTTTTACACTTAAAAACACCATTATGAACTTGGTATTGTTTCCCCACACCGCTACTTACGAATGCATTGCTTTTGCGCTACAATATTTTCTGTTTTTGTCTGGTTCAATGACTTGACCATTTCTCAAACACTGCGCACACACAAATTTTATCTTCATATTAAGAAGTCCAGGCATTATTTGATTGCCAGGTACCTTAAACAATTAAAAGGTCAGTTTTAATTTTAACAGAAAATCAGTTTTCTAAGAACAAAATACTGATTCACCATATATTTATCTTTCATAATACATACAATCTCTCTTTTTGTCTGGTTTGATGATCTGACCATTATACATAAGATCTGAAAACTAAATCTCCAATTCTCCACCCAAATGCAGAGTATGATAAAAAGCAGATTAGAGATGCCAAAACTCAGTTTATAAAAGTCAGCTTTAGAACTGACTAGAAGTGTTTTGGAGGGGAGGGAGAGTAGTGGATAAAGCAGTTTTGCCAGATAGGAAGCAAAACTACAAACACAATCCACCTCCCTTATATACTGCAAATATAACTTTTGTATTCCTAATATTTATTAGTATGACTACATATCTATGTGTTATATACTTATACCACTTAATATTAAAATTATTCTTTTGGATAATAGATTCCCTAAAGCCCAAGATCTCAACAGTTAGATCAATTAGGCTGCATAAGAAAATTTGTGCTATACCCCTGGCAGGTATTATGGAATGCCTAATTTTTTATGATGATCAACTAAAATTCAAAGTTGTTTACTTTTCACATTAAGAATTCCTCAACTCAACAGACATTAAGAAAGTCACGGACTGCAAATATGAGCTGCCTCTGCCAACAACTAACACCCATTAGGCCATTCCGGAAAGATCCCAAATGCGAGAGAAAATACCTGAGCTCCAGGTATGTTTGCTTCCAAATTTTGCCAGTACCGTTTAGACTCTTGAGCAATAGCGTCGTGTGAGATACCTGGGAAATGTACAAGCCTTGCTTTAGGTTCTCCGTGTAACAACTGACCACCAGTTGGGTCACAGCCAGACTCAGTTCCCTCAGTATACGCAGGCAGTGAATCTGCCACCAGGGAGGAGTGACATCCAGGACTCTTTCCAAAACGGCATATTCACATAGAGAGCCATTGGTGCTTTCTGAGGAATCTTCCTCATAAAACCGTATTACATGCGTGACCTTGTACTAGCAATTGATTACACGAGACCGTACTAAAAGTAGGCCGCTCTAAAAATGAAAAGTAATTGCACAGGTTAAAGCCCAGGACAAAACTGACAGGACTGCCACCTCGGGGTGATGGAGAAGGGCTCCGTGACTGTGTCATCAAACCCAGACCGCAACTCAGTCACACGCAAACCTACCCGTTTCATTCTGCAATATCCAGACTTTGAGTTCTACAAGACTGTGAGCATAAAAGCACTCATCTTCCCTTAAACAGCCATATCGGACCTCATGTCGACATAAATCAAGCTGACACTGACCATGGAAAGAACGTATTTTGGAGTATTTTACTGTTGTCTCTCGCAAAATGTGGACAAGGCACCTAAGATGAAAATGGAGTGACGTTTTAATATTGTTCTGACGTAAACGTTAAAAATATATATATAATGACAAGTTTAAACTAAAAATACATTTTAAATCTTTATCATAAAAAATAAATCACTGTATACAATTGTTGGATTAATTGGGGGGGAGATAATTTTACGTAAAGTCATAATACACCTAAATCCATGTCATGAGCAGCTAAAAATCAATGCTTTTCTATATTAAATAATTAATAATTTTAAAGTCCCCAGAAAAATCTAACAGTCATTGACTTTTAAAACAACAAAAGAATAGGGAGGGTGCCTGAGTGGATCCTAGTCTGGTTTTACTTGGAGCTAAAATAAAAATCTATTTTGTCACTATAAGAATTAGAAACTACCAACATACTTATTGTCTTGAAACTCATGCTTTGTAACCGGGTGAGAACAAGAAGTAGAATTATCTTTATTTCTTTTACTGATCATTCTAGGCTTATGATCAAAACATTTCTGAAATAGAGAAAAGAAAAATGATCACAAAAACATAATACATAATAAAGCCCTAAGTATTTCTTTGTTTCAATATCATTACATACTTATACATTATATACTTATGCCAACTAATATTCATCATCTTCTGGATAACAGTAGGAGCTCCCTTTGCCAAGTGAACGCTTTATCGCGTGGCAGGACCTGTGCTAAGTACTTTATATTTCTGGGTTTGCAAGTCAGAAACTATCACCAATTGTTCAACAGAAAATAAGGTTTGGAGAGAGCACCTCACAAAGGAATATAAATTCTCCAAGATGCTCTTGCAGAAGTTTGAATACGGTGAGGTTGACCTTTCCATTGCCACCAAAGAAAGCCTCTCTACTAAATGCCCCTTTCCGCTCCAGCGTCCAGATGTCTATCTCTTCTTGGCAATAAGCAAACGTGCAATGGCCTGAATACCTACATTCCTCCTCAGCAGCAACATCTAGAAAGACAGCATCAAAAGACATTTATAATGTGGACCATTGGTTTGTCAAAGCCAATGAATATTAAACACATTTGGGGCATCATCTGAATTTTTATAACAATTCATGGAGAGCTTCAAACAACGATACCCATGTTACTGTCCAGATGGTATTTACTATAGATATACATATATATATATAGTTTTATTTATTTCAGAGAGAGAGGAAGGAGAGAGAGACAGTAACATCAATCTGTTTCTGTATGTGCCTTGACTGGGGATCGAACCAGCAACCTTTGTATATTGGGACGATGCTCTAACCAACCAAGCGATCCGGCCAGGGTGGTATTAACTCTTAAAAAAACAAAAACAAAAAACCCCAGCACCACAAGTATAATTTATATTCCCAAACAGGGAAAAAACCTTGATTTGCTCATGTACTCTACCTAAGTTAAAAAATCATTTAGAAACATTCAAAGTTTGTCCAGATGAAGTAGCTTACCAAAAGCTCTCTCCACAGCAGCTTAAAGAATAGTATTTTCAAAACCTTAGTTCAGTGTTCTAATTCTGTTTAGACCAAGTTATAGAACTTAAAGTTTGAGACAATTTCTGTTTAAAGCCTGTTCAAGGTCCTGGCCGATTTGCTCAGTGGATAGAGCGTTGGCCTGGTGTGTGACGTACTGGTTTGATTCCCGGCCAGGGCACACAGGAGAAGCAACCATCTGCTTTCTCCCCTCCACCTCTCCCTTCTCTTCTTCTTCCCCGCTCACTGCCAGTGGCTTGATTGGTTTGAAGGTAGGTCCCAGACCGGGTTGCCAGGTAGATCCCAGTCAGGGTTCATGCAGGGGTCTGTCTCACTACCTCCCTTCCTCTCACTTAAAATAAATAAAAAAGTAAAACCTATTCAAAGTCCCGTTTCCATAAACAGCTATAAACATACACCACATAAAATGTCTAAAACCAAGGTAAACATAATATAAAAAAAAAATTCTAATGTCTCTATCCAAAGAACTTGACATTAACTCTAGCTGAACATTTTTATAGTAACAGCAATCCTGGAACAATTATAATAAATGCAGCATATCATTTATCACTTATGCAATGAAAATTGATTAAGTAATTAATACTACACACCTTTACATATATAATAAGGTCCTTCATAATTTGTTTTTGTTGGTCTTGGGCGTATTTTTTTCCATGATTTATCTTCAACATTCTTTATCCTACCAATTAAAATATCTTTCTTACATTTATGATCCATATTAGCATGGTAAATGAAATCCATTAACTTAGGGCCTGAAAAGATGAAAAAAGGATTGCTCATATGCACAAAAAGTATAATTTCATTTTATAGGCACATTTACCAGCAGATGTTAAGCACATTCAATTATTACTAGATTCCCACAAAAATCCCATTTCTATTACCCCAACACGAAAACAAGCTACTTAAGTAATTTTTGTCTTCATGCTGTTTGTTAGACAACACAAAGTTCTATCCAACACC
Source organism: Rhynchonycteris naso (assembly GCA_037038555.1). NCBI lineage: Eukaryota > Metazoa > Chordata > Mammalia > Chiroptera > Emballonuridae > Rhynchonycteris > Rhynchonycteris naso. Next base: position 189,955,402 of record CM073000.1, on the reverse strand, counting down.
AGTCCTCCCAACATACACCCTTATTTAACTAATAAGATAGGAATTCTGATAAAGAACACTATTAAATATACAACTAAGAAAGAAAATGAATTGGGAAATAAACTGAGTTTCAGCTGATAGTAAGTTCAGAATACACTGTATTTAAATCAATTTAAGGGTAAAGATAAGAAACATACCAATGGAAAATACATATTTTTCTAGTTCTTGCTCTATTTGAAAAGGACCAAGTTCTTAACCATATATTTAAAACACAATTTCATAAAAATCTCAATTAAGCTTTCAAAATCAGGTAAATATTCTATTCCATATGATTCTTTAAATAAAATTATATCAAGTAAGAGCAGAGATTTATCAGACTCCAAAGACCCCCAATAAATAACTGTAGCTTCTTTTGAAAGAATCCAAATAGGGACTGAAAAATCACAATAGTGTTTGCCACAGATTCCCAAGAACTCTCAGGTTACTCGTTCAATACTGTCCACTGCTTTGTTTGGTCCTGACCTGATTTTACAAAACAGATCTGGCAAGCTTGTCTCAATTCATGGGTTCCTTCAAGGGGATGTCTTGGGGTCACTGATGGAGGTGGTTTTGTAACTGCACTTCCAAAAAAGTTTCCGAAGTCATTTCTAGGGTGACTTGAAATTCCCAAGAAACTCTCAGAAGCAAACAAACTTCCTGGTCCATTCATCTGAAAGAAGAATTAAAAAATAAAAAAAAACACAAAAAACAGCCAACAAATATTGATTTCACTATCACTAAAGCAGGAAACAAATTCTTCTGAAAAATAAGACATCCTTCACAGACTGAAGTTGCTACTATTCTGTCCCTAATGGGCTTTTATTTAAAAACTGTTTTGTTGTCCATTTTCCTTTCTTTGGGTCTCTCCTCCCCTCCCCCGCTTTCCTGACTCTCCATGAGTTGTTAAAGGTAATAGGTAATTGTTCTGTTTCATAGCAAACACATTGTACATGCCCTGACCTTATTACACAGTTGACCCTTGAAAAACATGGGGACTGGGTGGGTGACCCCGTGCAAAGATCTGCATGTAACTTTCGAATCCTCAAAGACTTCAATTGTCCAGCAGTATCCTGAGGGGACTGGCCCCAGGACTCCTGTGAATACCCAAATCTGAGGCTGTTCAAGTCCTTATATAAAATGGCACAGATCAATGCATACAGTCAGCCCTCCACACCCATGGACTCCCAAACTCAGTTTAGAAACAATACAGGGATTTATTGAAAAAGAATATGCATGGAAGTGGCCCCTCACAGTTCAAACTCATGTGGTTCAAGGGTCAACTGTGTTTTCTTGTTTAGTTTCCTCTGTGCTAAAAAGCCTCTTACACTGTAGGGATAGTGATTAATTTGCTATGACAGATACAGTCTTAAACACAGAGCATTTATTACTGGATGTTCCAGAAGAGTCTAATTCTAACACTATTTCCCACAGCACACACAAAATTTCTGGGAGATTGTCATGTTCACTCCAATAACTCAGTTACTTAAGTAAAAGACCTATTTTCAATTTAACCGATGCATTTACAAAAGAGGAAGCGGCACTTACAAGTAAAAGGGAGGAATTACTGCTGTTAAGCGATGTTCCCTCTCTAGAAGTTGAGGTGGACAGATCTAAAATAATAAAAAAACTTCAACAGACCTTCTCATTCTAATCATATAATAAGAACATCAGGGCTTAGTAGCTGACTATGGCTTCCCACGTTACTTTCCACCCCAATTCCTAGGAGCTGCTTGCTCATGACTGACACTCAAACAGGGTTATGAAGTTTTTTCCTTTACTCTAGAAACCAAGGACATTAAAAAACCCTTAGAAAAAAAAGTTTAAATAAAAAGCTATTTTCAGAGATAGAAGCTAAGGCAGGGCCTAACAAGTGAGATTGTTGAAAAGATTTAAAAAAGAAAGACTAAGAAAAATAAGTCATGTGCAATGGGAAAAGAACCTCGCCTTTTGAAAATACGAAGCAAGAACTCACCTGTCAGACATAAATATAATCAATAAGGTTCAGTTCCTTTCTTTCTTACTCTACTACTCAATTATTTCCTCTCTGCCATTCTGTCTCCCACAAATTTTAGTTTTTGCCATTGTCAGTCTTTAACGTCAATTATTTTTATGTTTGTACCTTTAACAATGCAACAATATGAAAAGTTTTATTATTATTATTCAAGGTGCATATTAACCCTGGGATTATAGAAACAAGAGTCAGACCTAAAACCCAGCAATCCCTGCAACACTAAGGCATGGTTCACTGAGCTGAATGACTGCAGCCTGAAACAGATCAAATTGTTATCATTCTGAACACTAATCTTAAGTTAGTTTTAAATAAGTACTGGCCCAGTTCTGAATTTAAAGGATAACTTGTCTTTTAAGACGCTTTAAGGTGGGATATACCTTTCTTGGAGAAAATGTTAAGTCATTTCGCCCCCTGAAACATCAGACTCCCAGCTAAACTATTCTATTAAAAAACCCACATACATTCCTATTCTCCTTTGCTTCTTATTCTTTCTTACTCTCCAGAATGTCTCCAGAATGGCACATTTAAGTCAAGGTGAATTTAAAATTAAAGGGTTTTATATTTTCAACTACAATGAAGATAATTCATGTACCAACTACCTAGGGTTAAATAATTACCAAGCGCAAATTGTCATTTTCAGAAAAGGAACTGCAATTGTTTACACAAATGGCTTGACTCTTACCTCGTTTTGATTCACTCATTGAAAATGAATTTAAAGAAGAACAGAAATCTTCTAAGGATGAAGTCAGAGGTGGATACAACTCTGAGAAGGAGGGTGGAGGGGCATACCTCGCACCAATGGGCAATGTGCCCAAAAGAGATGCCGAAAAGGGTATGCTAGGGGTGACACTGGCTGTTGGCAGGGGTCCTCTGACTATAGCTGATGGCTAGAAAAAAAAAGATATTTGATGACAATCCATGAAACTCACTTCCAAGTTGGCTAAGCTGCTTTTAACATCAACATATAAAAACAAATCATTATACTAGGTAATTATACTAGGTAAGTACATTATATAGTATTATACATTATACTAGTAAGTAACAAAGTTGAAATCGAAATCAAGACTCAGTAGAGGAACCTAAGATACAGAGCTTATTTCTTTTCAGCCCATATTTTATTTTTTATTTTTTTTCTTTGCATTTTTCTGAAGGGAGAAGTAGAGAGACAGACTTCTGCATGTGCCCGACCAGGATCCACCCAGCATGCCCACTAGGGGCGATATGCTGCCCATCTGGAGCAATGCTCCATTGCAACTGGAGCCATTCTAGTATCTGACGCGGAGGCCATAGAGCCATCCTCAGCACCTGGGCCAACTTTGCTCCAGTGGAGCCTTAGCTGCGGGAGAGGAAGAGAGAGATAGAAAGGAGAGGGTGAAGGGTGGAGAAGCAGATGGCGCTTCTCCTGTGTGCCCTGGCCAGGAATTGAACCCAGGACTTCCACACACAGGGCTGACGTTCTATCACTTAGCCAACCAGCCACGGCCTCAGCTCATATATTAAAGTGGACTGAGAAACAATAGTCCTTCATCCATAAACCATATTTTTCTTTAAATATCAAATGCCTATTCTTTGCCAGAATGTTAAATTTATGCACATGTGATTCCAATAGTTGAAGAAAAATTGGCTAATTACTAGATAGTATGTTTTTTTTCTACTTCAAAAATGACCAAATTGCCTGACCAGGCGGTGGCGCAGTGGATAGAGCATTGGACTGGGATGTGGAGGACCCAGGTTCGAGACCCCGAGGTTGCCAGCTTGAGCGTGGGCTCATCTGGTTTGAGCAAGGCTCACCAGCTTAAGCCCAAGGTCGCTGGCTCGAGCAAGGGGTCACTCAGTCTGCAGTAGCCCTCCAGTCAAGGCACATATGAAAAATCAATCAATGAACAACTAAGAAGCTGCAACGAAGAACTGATGTTTCTCATCTCTCTTCCTTCCTGTTTGTCTGTCCCTATCTGTCCCTCTCTCTGACTCTCTGTCTCTGCCAAAAAAAAAAGACCAAATTGGTTGAGCATGGCCCCTGGCACTGCGGATAGCTCAGTTGGTCCAACTGCATCAGCCTCAGGCACTAAAAATAGCTTGGCTGATTCAAGCATCGGCCCAAGACAGGGTTGCCAAGTGGAACCCAATCAGGGCACATCAGAAGTCTGTCTTACTATCTCCCCTCCTCTCACCTTAAAAAATTAAAAAAGACCAAATTAGCCTGTTACCACCAAAGAAAGAGAAAAATGATTTTTAAAATAAAAAACCCAGGCCTGACCAGGCAGTGGCGCAGTGGATAGAGCATCAGACTGGGATGCGGAAGACCCGGGTTCGAGACCCCGAGGTTGCCAGCTTGAGCGCAGGCCCATCTGGCTTGAGCAAAAGCTCGCCAGATTGGACCCAAGATCTCTGGCTCCAGCAAGGGGTGGCTCGGTCTGCTGAAGGCCTGCGGTGAAGGCACATGTGAGAAAGCAATCAATGAACAACTATGGTGTTGCAACGGCAACGAAAAACTAATGATTGATGCTTCTCATCTCTCTCCATTCCTGTCTGTCTGTCCCTAACTATCCCTCTCTCTGACTCTCTCTCTGTACCTGTAAAAAAAAAAAAAAAAAACTTTAAAAAAATAATAAGAAGAAACCCAGCCTGACCAGGCAGTGACACAGTGGATAGAGCATTAACCTGGGATGCAGAGGACCCAGGTTTGAAACCCCAAAGTTGCCAGCTTGAGCACAGGCTCACCAGCTTGAGCACAGGGTTGCTGGCTTGAGCATAGGATCATAGACATGATGACCTCATGGTCACTGACTTGAAACCCAAGGTCGCTGGCTTGAGCAAGGGGTCACTGGCTCAGCTATAGCCCCTCGGTCAAGGTACACATGAGAGAGCAATCAATGAACAACTAAGGTGCCACAACAAAGAACTGATGGTTCTCATCTCTTTCCCTTCCTGTCTGTCCCTATCTGTCTCTTTCTCTGTCTCTCTCACTAAAAAAATAAAATAAGAAACCCAAAGTTCAGCCTACAGGCAATACTGAAAATATCTAACAGGTTATATTGTTATTTTTAAAAAAATTAAGCCTGCCTTCAGGTTAAAGAAGTAATACTGAATTTTACCATAACAGTTTCATTAGTTTCAGGTGCAGAATCAAGGAGGTCATCTATTTCATCTCCAAGGACCATATCGCCATCATCTAAAAAAGCTTCCGGCATAGTGAAGGGCATCTTTCCTCCATTTGCCAACACTGTCGAAGGCAGAGAGCTGTCTTCCACTTGCAGGGGCAACATAGAAGTTAAGGGCATAATTGGAACTGAGGCCAGCTCATTTCCAACTTGGTGAGAAAAACTGGATGCAGGTATAGAAACAATAGGAACTGCTTCTTGCCTTGGAGTTAATAAATCTGTAACATGGATAGAAGAATTGCACTCAATCATTTTCAGTGTACATATATAATGCCAGTGTTAAACAACAGCAGAGAAATTAAAGAGCAATTATAAAAACAAAAAAATAGATACATACAATAGTAAAAGCAATTCAAATAAAAGAGCAACAGTAATTCTGAAAATGTTTTACCCAGGAATAGATATATTAATTTGAGAAAACATTTCCTTCTTTCTCAAATACCTGGGTCCCTTTTGGGCAGAGCTATTAGATGGGGGTAAGGCCATGGTGGGCATTCAATGATTGCTTACTGGTATCAGTATTTTCTATGAATCCTGTGCTGGCACATCCAGAAGCGCAGAGGTGCTTTTCAAAATTATTCTTGCTTTCACACTAACAACCACATAGTAATCTGATTTGACAACTATAACATATATAACGTATAAAACTGGCACTCCTCAGTTAAGATGACATGGAAAAACATACCTGGCTCAATATCTTCCACAGAACAGTTCAAAGCCTAAAAATTAAACCAAATAATGAATCACAGTATTTTCAGGATTCTAAACTATATAGCAATCTGTAAAACTCACTGTAAGAGACCAATGCAGGTTTTCACAAACATCTGACTCCCTTCCAATTAAGATCCAAGAAATAAACGGAATAGGTAAATCTCTGTAACACGTGGTGTTAAACAGTGCTAGTCTGTCAGTAACACTTGCTTCTTGCGGACCAGTATTTCTCAAAAGACCAGAAGCTCACCAGTTTCAGCGGCACCAATCTGACTACCACTTACTCCCCAAATCACGGTGGCCGCTAGCACCTTAACAGCTCTGAGAAGACTTACCTTTGCAAAAACAATTTGTTCACTGTGTTTATCTCAATGACTCCAAAACTTAGTATCTGACCCTAAATCACTTTTTATTTATTTATTTTCATTTTTCTTGAATTCATTAAGGTGGCACTGATTTACAAATTATACAAGTTTCAGGGGCGCAGTTCTACATCATCTGTACAGTCCTGTGTGTTCACCAGCCCGAGTCAAGGCTCTACCCATCACCATTTATACCCCCTAGACCCTCTTCTACCTCCTCTCACCCTTCTTCCCCACGAAATCATTTTTTCTAATAAAACTTAACATCTCTGAATACCCTGTAAAATGTTGCATCAGATTTCAGGAAATGCTGGTTAAGAGTAAAAGACATCATTCAAGTTGTCTGTTTTCTTTTTACAGGACAGGAGGCTCTGGCCAATTATGTGTTTGAGAAATAAAAAAAATAGACACAATCTAAACTAGATCTTGAAAATAGACACAAACTAAAAATATTAAAAATAAAACTGCTAACATATCTACCTTTCTTCTTCTTTTTTAAATTATGATTCTCACAGGAGTAATAACTTTACCTTGGTAGCCCCATCCCCAGGAACTGATTTTACCGACAGCTGAAAGAAAGCAAAGATATGAACTTCAAAACAGAACTGGCTCCAAGTTACACAACAAAATGAAAACACCGGATGGAGAGAACTCCAGCTTACCTCAGCTCTGACATATGCTTTTCTTATTTTAAATCCCAATTTCTGAGCTAGTTCTTGAGTTAGTTTTATTACATATTCATCCTGAAACAAGTGAGATTATATAATTAGTGGAGAGTTACAGTATACTAACTGTGACAAACAGGCAGAATTTTTGTCTATGTAACTTAAAATTTACACAATTTATATAACTAAGTTATGATGTGTATTCTGTCAAGACATTTGCTTTCTTAGCAATTAGTCCCGACTGAAGCAGGTTGATGCCTGGCTGGAAAACATAACTCTTTCAATGCTACATACCCGCAAGGAATAAAACGGTCATGACATAGACAAACGAGGGAAACACAAAGCCCGTACCTGAGGCACCGCTAAGGAGCACTTTGCTACCGCATCATAAGCCTCTCTGTATCTTCTCAAGTCGCTTAGAGCCTTAGCTTTCCGATACAGAGCTTTGCAGTTACTGGCATTTAAACTGAGGACTTTATCACAGTCTTCTACAATTTTATCAAGGAAACCCTGGTGTGTAAGACCAAATAAAGTTAGCAATCACACAACTCACTCCTTGCACTGATGTCTTCCTGGGAATGCAAGCACCGTAAGACACCAGGTTATTCCCTTACTTCTAAACTCCAAGTTAGCAGCATTATTTTTCTTCTTAAAATTATTTTCATTATAAAATTTTAAATACACAAAAGAAGAAAGAGTATCATGAATACCGACGTACCACCACCCAGATCAGACAAATGTTAACGCCTGGCCGTAAGGCCTGAGATCTTTGACAGATAAAACTTTCTAGTCCTGACTGATACCTGCAGGTATCCCTCTCTGTCCTAGTCTCCTCCCATGCACAGGGACCCTCTGCTGGATCTCATTAAAATGTCAAATGGGCCTGACCAGGCGGTGGCGCAGTGGATAGAGCGCCAGACTGGGATGTGGAAGACTCAGGTTTGAGACCCCGAGGTCGCCAGCTTGAGCGTGGGCCCATCTGGTTTGAGCAAAAGCTCGTCAGCTTGGACCCAAGATCGATGGCTCCAGCAAGGGGTTGCTCAGTCTGCTGAAGGCCCGCGGTCAAGACACATGTGAGAAAGCAATCAATGAACAATTATGGTGTCCCAATGGCAACGAAAAACTAATGATTGATGCTTCTCACCTCTCTCCGCTCCTGTCTGTCTGTCCCTGTCTATCCCTCTCTCTAACTCTCTCTCTGTCCCTGTAAAATAAAAAAATAAATAAAAAATAAATGTCAAATGGAAACAGAACTCCCAAACAGAGAGATGATGAGAAAGAAAAAATAAATTAGCAATGAAGGCTCCTTAACAAGGAACTAGGTGACAACATGGGTACCTTTCTTACTCTTACTGCTAAGTTTTATTGTATGTCCATAGTGAAAATTATAGGTACGTCAAAATACTGCTTTTTAAGTGTAGAGATGTGAAAGCTGCTAACTCTTTTGAAGGATACCTACTTCTTGTGCTAAAAAACCTCTTAAGTGGACTGAATCTTGACGAAGAAATGAGTTGTCAACACAAGTACCTAAAAGACACACTCACCTCCAACACTTATCTCCCTAGGCTGATTTTGTTTTGTTTTTTAATAAGCAACACCCCACCCAAAGCTATACTCAGATGGGAATCTCCAAGGATCAGTAACCAAGAAACAAAGTACTTTTAAAATCCCAAAATAGCCTGGCCTGTAGTGGTACAGAGAATAAAAGCATCAACCAGGAAAGCTGAGGTTGCTGGTTCGAGACCCCCAGCTTGCCCAGTCAAGAACACATGAGAAGCAACTATGCTTCCTGCTACTTCTCCCCTCCTCTCTGCCTTTCTCTCTCTCTCCCACCTCTAAGAATCAATAAGTAAATTTTTTTAAAATTCCAAAATATCTGTCCAAAGCTGATTTTTGAAAGTTTCAGGCAACACTAAAAGCAGTTAATACCATCTTTATTTAAAACTGGAATTAGAAAATTGACTTATTAATGTACTAGATTGAAACACTGTGTTCTTTTTTGTTTTGTTTTGTTTTTTTGTTTACAGGGACAGAGAGAGAGTCAGAGAGAGGGATAGATAGGGACAGACAGACAGTAACAGAGAGAGATGAGAAGCATCAATCATCAGTTCTTCACTGAGACACCTTAGTTGTTCATTGATTGCTTTCTCACATGTGTCTTGACCGCGGGCCTTCAGCAGACCGAGCAACCCCTTGCTGGAGCCAGCGACCTTGGGTCCAAGCTGGTGAGCTTTTGCTCAAGCGAGATGAGCTCAAGCTGGTGGCCCTGGGGTCTCGAACCTGGGTCCTCTGCATCCCAGTTTGATGCTCTATCCACTGCGCAACCGCCTGGTCAGGCTGGGGTTTTTTTGAGAGGAGGGGAGATAGTGAGACAGACTCCTGCATAAGCCCCGATGGGGATCCAACCAGAACCCCGGTCTGGGGCTGATGCTTAAACCAACTGAGCCACTGGGAGCAAGAGGCGAAGAGGGAGAGAAGGGGAGAGGAAGGGAAGAAAAGCAGCCGGTCACTTCTCATGTGTGCCCTGACCAGGAACATCTGCATATTGGGCTGACGCTCTACCCACTGAGGAAACCAGCGAGGGCAAAACATTGTTTTAAAAACTACAACTAAAAAACAAAAAACAAAAAACCCACAACTCACCATATTAGAATAGCAAGCAATACGATTTATATGTAGTTTTTCAATGATTTCTTTAGGGATTAAAATTTCTTCAGATTTTGCATAATCAGCTATATTCAAAGCTTCCGTGTATTGGCTTATTGAGCTGTTCCAATCACGTTCCCGGTAAACATCATTTCCTTCATTAAAAAGATTTCTCACAAGAGCACGTAAATATACCTAAAGAAAAAAGAAAGAAAGTTACACTTGAAACTATCTAAGGAACAAGTGTGGGTATAAGTAAATTTTAATTTTTGTACGTAAAACTTCAGAGGAAATCTGGCAGAGCAACAAGCACTACTGTGAGAAACTGTGAAACCCAGGACAAGACACTGCTATCTCAGTGCAGGTCTCACCTCGTTTGCTTTTTCAAGAGAAAATTCAATTTTTAATTAAGAAAAGTATGGCAAAAATACCCTGTAAATATTTGTACGTGCCTCCAACTCCGTGCCTGGGATAAATTCCTACAAGCAGACACTCTAGGTCAAAGAGCATGAGAACTTCAAGACTCTGACTAGTATTTCTGAATCGTCCTCCAGAAAGGCAGTATCAATGAGTATTTTGGGGGGTTTCCTTCATAACACCCCTCACCAACACCGAGTAGCATGTGTGTACCTATGTGCCCACCCCTGAAGTCTCTACCAGTTTCTCGGTGATAAGTGGTCCCTTTTTTATTTGTATTTTTCTTTTATAATCTATTTGTTTAGGTCATTTACAGATTTAGGAGAGGGATGTTAAACCTTTTTCTTATTGTGTAAGTATACATAGTTTTTTGGTATGAAGAAAAGTTTTTAAGTTTCCTTCATGGTTTCTATCACTGCTTTAGTATTTCAGGAGTCCTTTCTTATCACAGGATCAAATAAATATTCAAGTTTTCTGTCTCATTTTATGAATTCAGGTCTTAGCTAAGAAAAGATGTATAGAGGCCTGACCTGGGGTGGCACAGTAGATAGAGCGTCGGCCTAGAACACTGAGGTTGTGGGTTTGAAACCCCGGGCTTGCCCGGTCAAGGCACATATGGGAGTTGATGCTTCCTACTCCTTCCCCACTTCTCTTTCTCTTTCTCTCTCTCTCTTTCCCCTTTCTAAAATGAATAAATAAAATCTTTTAAAAAATCTTTTTTCTTTTGCTCTAGCCCATTGGCTCAGTGGTAGAGTGTTGGCCCAGCATGTGGAAGTCCTGGGTTCGATTCCCAGTCAGGGCACACAGAAGCACCCATTTGCTTCTCTACCCCTCCCCCTCTCGCTACTCTCCCTCTCTCTCTCTTCTCCTCCTTTCCTGCAGCAATAGCTCGATTAGAGAGAGTTGGACCTGGGTGCTGAGGATGGCTCCATGGCCTCTGCTTCAGGTGCTAAAAAATGGCTCTGGTTGCAACGGCACAAGGGCCCCAGAAGGGCAGAGCATCACCCTCTAGTGGGCATGTCAGGTGGATCCCCATCGGGGTGCATGCAGGAGTCTGTCTCTGCCTCCCCTCCTCTCACTAAAAATAAAAAATAAAATACAAAATAAATTTGAATTTTTTTTAAATTAAGAAATAAAGAAAACCAGACAGATCAACCTTTAACTAAGTAAGTAACTGTGACATGCCACTTAACCTCTTTGGACCCCAGGTCCAATTTAAATGTAAGCATTATAGAATAAATTATAAAATAAATGGATTATTCCAGGTGATTTATAGCCATAATACTTTGATTCTACATCTGTTTGGAGACAGGGAGGAGAGAAAGAGGGAAGAAGAGACTGAAATATAGGAGGGAGAGAGAGACAAGTCAAAGAAGTGACAATCAGAAGCATCAAAACCCTCAGAGACACAAAATTAAAGGTGAACTAACAGCCTATAGATACAAAGAACGTGTAGTCCAAGACCCGGGGACCCGGCCTTCCTCTCTAACTAGCAGATCCATCACTGGCTCTTATTATTCAGTCACCCTTTACTGCTGTTAGAACTTCCGCACTCTCCATCTCAACATACTCTGTCCCACTTATTTTCAATGAAATGAGAGGTAAGCTAGAACTAATTTTCAAGGGGCTCAAAAGATATATTAATTGAAAACTATATACTAATAAAGGAAAGAAAATATAGGACAATTGTCTAAGTATGTCAAAACACCCAATGTTGACCTATATATGAGGGTCAGCATACCTTGTCTGTAAATGGCCAGACTCTAAATATTTTAGGCTTTGTGAGACATATGATCTCTGTCCCAATTACTATATCTTGTGAAAGCAGCCACAGATGATACATGAATAAATGAGTGTGGCTGTGTTCCAATAAAACTTTATTTAAAAAAATAAACAATCAGGCAGATCTGGCTGACAAGGCCATAGTTTGTCAACCCTTGCTATATCTTTATAGTTCACAAGCTACAGAAGAGCTTTCAAGCCAACCTTCCCAGATTCATTACCGCATATTGTTCCTGTGTTCCTGGATATGACAGCGGTGACCTAAGAAGAAGAAATAAATTATTTTTAATTATCAGGCTTTTATCAGGATGTCTTCATCCAGAAGGCATCTTAAACATGAGGGTCTATTATCTTGCCACTGGTTCAAAGCATATTTTAAAGGCCTACTTCTCTTTTACTACCACTATTCACATATAACTGTAGTCATGAAAAAAATATCTAAAATAATTCCTTTGTCTTTTCTTAACTAAGTACATTTTCTTCTCAAATCTACTGCTACGGAAAAAAGACCTAATTATTCACATGCCAAGAAAGTTTTAAATTAAAACAGACCCTCTGATACTTTTTGATCCCATTTACTATTGTGTAAGAAGACTGTCTCCTTCCTGGGAAAAACAGAGGGACTTCTTCCTGGACACGTCCACCCAAGCCACAACTGTCTCATCATTGACATGCCTTACAAAGGTTAGTCAGAGACTGACCTCAACAGAAATGTTTGATCACAAAAGCCCCATTTGTTGACAGATGTTCATTTTCATTCATTAGGACTATTCTCATAAGATTAGGTTCAAATTCCTCAGTCTAATATTCTCAGGGATACTAAAGGATTTTGGCCCTAAAAATCAGTAACAGTAAGAGCGACTTTAGAACACAAAGAAATCAAATCTACAGGAGCAAAGATTATTGCTGAAACACAATACCTAATTTCTAATCTAAAATAATGGGACTTACGCCACATGACTATAGATTTCTTAATCTCTCTGGAATTTATAGCCATATAAAAAAGTTAGTAGGGGACAAGAGTACAGGTGAATTGAGCTCTTACTGTATAAACTGTAGTCCTTCCTTAATGTTCTGCTGCCTTTCCCTTCTCTCCTCGGACACACTGGACATGTTATCCCACACATTCACTTTCTAAGTGAGCGAGCTGGAAAGAAAGAGCACAAAATAACATCAGACAACACAAAATAGAATGTGGCTCCTGGACCATGAAACACCCGTCACTGAAGGTCTTGTCACACAATTCATTGCAGACATGTCCATCGATGCTGGCTTGACCCTACGGTCCTCGAAGCCAAGAACCCTGTCTGAGTTGTCTGTGTGGTCCCCGCTGTCTAGCTCACACAGCATAAGGTTTTCACATTACTTTAGGCTCAACAGACATGCAGATTTTGAAGTCTCCTCCAAAATAATCTCCATGAAAAAGTCATTTCTCTCCTCCCCCCTTCTCATCTCCCCTCCAGCTGCGGGTGTTGTTTCTTCCCACATGTGTGCAGTGGGCACTACGCCGCCCCTGGCTGGAGTAGTTCCAGCCTTGTTGTGCTTCTGGAAGCTCTCCAGAGGTAAAAAGGTTTCCACATCCGCTCAGAGGGAGTCTGACTTCCTTGTGCGCAGACTCTAAACCTTAACACTTAGTTTGTTACACAAACTTCTTAAAATAACTCATGTTGATACAACTGATGAAATAAATTATCTAAATGAATTTACTTCGATTGGGGTTTTCTGGAAGGTTAAGGGTTTACCTTCTATGGAACACTGGCAAATGTCAACATGTGTCACTGCTGTTAGTATCTAATCCGCTAATCAATGTTCATTAAGCAGTTCCCAGCAAGTTAAAGGAGGAACTCAAGGAAGAGACCTGTCATCAAACAGCATATCCCAATGATCGATCTAAACTCGGTTTCTCAGTCTCAGCAGCTGGGGCGGGATGGGGGCTGTCTAGTGCACTGAAGGATGTTACCAGCATCCTCAGTCTCCACCCACGAGATGCCAGCAGCACTCCCTCCCCCACCCCTAGTGACAACCAAACATGTCTCCAGATATTGTTAAAGATCCCCTGGAGGGAATAAAGGTGGGGCACATCACCCCGGGATAAAAACTGTAAGATCTAAGCCTAAGAAGACATCGCATAAGCCGTGTATCTGGATCCATGTGACACAGGGAAACTGCACCCGTTTCAAATACATAGCTGAAATGTTTTAGTTTCATTATTGCTTACCACTGTTGTTTTATCTTTAAAGCTACCTCTTTCAAAATGCAGGGGTAAGGATGAAGGCTGGAATGCCCCAAAGCTTGATAACTGGTATTAATTCTTTTCATCTTTTAAATACTATCAGTTCTAAATATTTCAATCTCATACCTTTACTGAAATGGTCATTTTCTGAAATGTTTACAGATATATCATCTAGAATTTGCTTTAAATACTCCAGCAGCCCTGGCCGGATAGCTCCATTGGTTAAAGCATCGGTCCAAAGTGCAAGGGTTGCGAGTTTGATTCCTGGTAAGGGCACAGACAGGAACAGATTGATGTTCCTGTCTCTCAATCTCTTTCTCCCCCTCCTCTCTAGCTAAAATCAATAAATAAAAAATTTAAAAAAAAATACTCCAGCAAAAGGGTAAGTGGAGGTAGGGAGCAGGCGGGGGTTAAAGGGGGTGAATTGAGGGTAGAAAGAGACTTTGCATGGGGCATGGAGGGGCACAGTGTGGTGGGTAGAGGGTATTATATTGAATGGGACACTGAAAACCATGTAAACACAATAAATTAAAAATAAAAAATACTCCAGCAAATTAAAAAGAAGGTTGGGGGTGGGGCTGAAACAGCAGAATGCTGTTAACCAGCGATAGGAACAAGGCTTTTTTTCTAACACTCTCTCTGCCCTGTAAGTTTGAACTTCCAAAATAAAATGTTTAGATTTTTATTTATTTATTCATTTTTAGAGAGAGAGGAGAGAAAGAGAGAGAGAGAAGGGGGAAGGAGCAGGAAACATCAACTCCCATCTGTGCCTTGACCAGGTAAGCCCAGGGTTTTGAACCAACGACCTGTGTTCCAGGTCGACGCTTTATTCACTGTGCCACAGGTCAGGCCCCAAAATAAAATGTTCAGAAAGCCCATTACATTGAAGTAAAACAGCATTATTTCTGGAATTTGTTTATAAGACAGTCTAGCCAAAAGAGGAATGAATGGGTAGAAATAAGGGTGCCAAAAATATGGGTAATTATCTCTGCTGGATGATGCAGAGAAAATGTAGTGATTCCCTCTACTCATCTACTGTTACAGGTCTGACCATTTCCATGATAAAACAAATTTTTGATTCATACTTGTATGTACAAAGTTATTTAAGGAGGCATTATTGGTAAGACAGTAAGATCACAAATTAAGTCAATGTTAGTCTTGGCTGGTTGGCTCAGTGGTAGAGCATCAGCCCAGCGTGTGGAAGTCCCACGTTCAATTCCCAGTCAGGGCACACAGGAGAGGCAATCATCTGCTTCTCCATCCCTCCCCCTCTTCCTTCTCTCGCCCTCTCTCTCTTCTCCTCCTATAGCCATGGCTCAACTGGTTCGAGCAAGTTGGCCCCAGGCCCTGAGGGTGGCTCCATGACCTCACCTCAGGTGCTAAAAATAGCTTGGTTGTCTAGCAATGGGGCAGTGGTCCCAATGGGCAGAGCATCACCTGTTAGGGGGCTTGCCAGGTGGATCCTAGTCAGGGTACATGCAGGAGTCTGTTTCTCTGCTTCCCTGTGTGGGTTGGCTAAAGGGGGACGGTCACGTGGGGAACTAAGACCCAGGGAACCTTTCCTGGGACTGCCCACATGGCCAGGCGCACCGGCACTACACTTCCCAGAAGTCTTTAGGAGAAAAGCGACTGTCCGTCAGCCAGTGAGATTTTACCACGTCATAACTACTCACCCACCTAGAGGACCCCTTTAAATACCTCTCACACAGTCAAATTAGGGCGATTCACCTAGCCTCTGAACCCCGGGGCTGGGGGACCTTGTTGGGTGGGATGCGCGGTACTTAATAAAGCCGTTTGTTATTCCACACTTTGTGGCTCTCGGCCCTCCTGTTCCTTCTTTCTCAGCGGGGAAAAATACCTTACATTTTTGGTGCTGAAAATCCGGGAGGAGTCCGAAGCCTGCTGGGGCCGCTCCTCTCCCCGTTGCCTCTGAGAAAGAAGCAGGATCCCAGGATCTCCGGCTTTCCACCCACTTTGGCTCATGGTGCGGTAAGTCCTGCCTCCAAACCTTGACCCTCAGTTCTTTCCACCGAGGCTCCCTGTCTGAAACCATAGCTACGTCAGGGAGGCCTTTTCCGTCCGAGTGCGTGTGTGCCCTGGAGACGTCCAAGCACACCCACGTTACTTATCCGTCCGTGGCCAGAGCTTGAGTTTGGGATGCCAATCCTCAATTCTGACTACGCCGAGAACTGAGGCCGACCGTGGGGGCACAGGAATCCCAAAAACACTCTGGGAGTTGCCTTGTACAAAATCTCTCCCTCCCTAAAGAAGAAGAAACTATTCTTCTCCACTGTGACCAGACCACAGAAACCACTGGATAATCTGACCAGGTAGCCTCCTGAAGGGACTTTCGGTTTTAACACCCTCACCAATTTCACTATCATTGAAAAGGCTGGGAGCTGATTGGAGATCCCTTTACATTCAGGGCCTCCAATTATTCATGCGCCTATCCTTAATCTCTGTGCTGCCTGTTACACCGCGCAGGCCTTTTTTTGGCCAGAGAAAACCCTCAACTCACTCATAATCTTTCCTTCTCCGTGGACTCCCAACTCTCTCCCCCTCCTGCCTGACCCCCGAGGTTGCCCCTCTCTGGTCCCTCTCTTGGGACCTCTTTCGCTCAGGTCTCTTCCCTCCAGAGAGCTCTCTCCCCTTCCCTTTGCTAAATCCTGTTTCTCATTCACTTGCAAATAACAATCTCTTTTTCTCCTCCCCTGCTGACCAGGGGCTCCTCCCTTCCCCACTGTGTTCTTAAGTCCCTTCTCCGTCAGGCCATTCTCAGCCTGTCATTGGCTCTTACACTGGTTTGCAGGATGCCCAACCCCAACCTGCTTGCAGAAAGTTCTGACCCTGTCTTGCTGCTGGATCCAGCATTTCCAGCTGAATCTGAGGGCCGGGCTCCCTAGGAGCCATTCTTAACGCCCAAACCC
Source organism: Rhynchonycteris naso (assembly GCA_037038555.1). Taxonomy (NCBI): domain Eukaryota; kingdom Metazoa; phylum Chordata; class Mammalia; order Chiroptera; family Emballonuridae; genus Rhynchonycteris; species Rhynchonycteris naso. Next base: position 189,938,469 of record CM073000.1, on the reverse strand, counting down.
CTCTCTGGGACCTGTGAACATGGCATTTAAAGTTTTCAATGGTCCCGGCTAGTAGGAATATGCCAAAGCTGTTTCCCAGGTTCGCATACAGCAGAAGGTAATGCTCCAAATCCAGGGACAGGAAGTGCCCGGCCCAAGTCCGGACCTCCACCAGCAGCTTGCTTTACGTGTGGCAAGCAGGACGACTGTGCCCGACAGGGCCCCTGCCCACGGCTACCCATTGAACCCTGCCCCTGACGGCAAGCAGCCCAGTCACTGGCAGAACAATTGCCCCTTTAGGCAACAGGTTTATTCTCAACGCCTCTACGTGGAGGACAAGCCGCCCGAATGGGAGGACAATCCAGCCACGTGGGCACATCGCTCAAACTCCTAGAACACAGCCTGGACTTGGAGAACCCAGGGTATGCTGCAGCTATTGGGTAAGTCCATCTCATTTCATGTGGACACAGGAGCCGCCTTCTCTGTTCTGCCATCACACTCTAGACCTCTAATTCCCTCACAGGTCTCGGTTATGGGAATGGATGGGACCCCTTCCTTTCCTCTTCGCATATCACTCCTGAAATGCAGTTTGAATGGAATTCCTTTTTTTTGCACTCCTTCTTCATTATGCCATCGTGCCCTGTACCCCTTCTGGGTTGCGACATTCTTCACAGTCTCAGAGCCACTATTCAGCTGACAGCATCTTCCCACTTACTCCAGCCATTCCTCACTACCAAGAGCTCCCCCATAATCAATGCTACCCTCATTTCTAACCATGTCTCCCATCTCAAGCTTGCTCCCATGCAGGATCGCTGGCAGTTTGGAACCACTGGGCCCTACTTGTCTGTGGCTCACCAAGAGGTTGGGCCCTGTAGACCCTCCTGCTGCATCCTGTCCCTCCCACCAGAAACCTGCCACCAGAGTGAGCTGAAGCAGGGAGCAATGCTGTTCAGTAGGACTGGCCTGATGAAGGAAGCTTCAATCTCCTCAACCATCTACGAGCAAGAATCTCTCCTCCTACAACCCACTTAACTCCTAATGGCAGCCACCCATTCTTACCTGGGCTGCCCCTATCCTAAATCTTCTAATTATCAACATATAACTCATGTGTTTCTTTTTTTAAATTCTTACAGAACCGTATCCACAAAGTTTCTCAACTCACGGCCTAACGGATGTTCCTCCTGACACCCCTCAAAGCCACCACCAGCCAACTCCCCACCCCACAACGCCGCTAATCAGCAGGAAGTAGTCAGACGAATAAACGGCGCCCCTTTTCTATATAACAAATAAGGCTGGAATGTGGGATGGCTAAAGGGGGACGGTCACGTGGGGAACTAAGACCCAGGGAACCTTTGCTGGGACCACCCACATGGCCAGGCGCACTGGAACTACACTTCCCAGAACTCTTTGGGAGAAAAGCAACTATCCGTCATCCAAGGAGATTTCACCACGTCATAACTATTTGCCCACCCTAGAGAACCCCTTTAAATACCTCTTGCACAGTCAAATTAGGGCGACTCGCCTAGCCTCTAAACCCTGGGGCTGGGGGACCTCGTTGGGCGGGATGCACGGTACTTAATACCTGTTTGTTATTCCACACTTTATGGCTCTCAGCTCTCCTGTTCCTTCTTTCTCGGCAGGAAAAAATACCTTACACCCTGCCTCTCCTTTAATAAAATAAATTAATTAACTCAATGTCTATCAAAAATGGCTACATAAGTAGTGCAGGGGAAAATAAGAGGCAAGGAGCAACTGTCCACAACATGACCTGGTTTTGTGTGTTTTAAGAGAAAAAGAAAAAACTCCACATGGAATCACAGAAAACTATAGCAACAGCAGAAAAATGTGGGACAGTGTCTTTTCACTGACAACCTTTAAAACTTTTTTTGAACCCTGTAAATCAATTATGTCTGGAAAAAAATTAAAGTATTAAAAAAAAAGTCTATGTAGCTTCTGAGCCTTTCCTTGGAAAGATGACCTCAAAGGTCATCAAGGCTTGTTTGTTTTTTCCCTATTTTATTTAAAGCACGACCAACTTAGAGTCAGAACTTTAGAGCTCTAAGGGCCCATGGCAGTTAGGGCCGGAAGGACGGGGACAAAAGCAGGCACCAAATGTAAGAAGTGTTGTCCCCTTCAGTGAATGGCATACTCTTCTCCCCACCTCTGTCCAGCCAAGGTGAGAAATTAGCTTGTGATTCACTCAAAGAGTAAATCTGTTGGCTAAGAAAGGACTCCTGGATAATGATAATCCACTAAGTTAATAGCCTTAGAGCTATTTCCCCAGAATGTGCTGGAAAACCTTGAACCCGGATCTCTTAAGGACAAAGGGCAGGTACCAAAGAGCTGACAACTTAGGTAAGTGATTAAGAGGAAGTAAGAGGCAGGCTTGTTTTTTATTTTATTTATTCATTTTTAGAGAGAGAGAAGAAAGAGAGAGAAGAGAGGGAGGAGCAGGAACATCAACTCCCATATGTGCCTTGACCAGGCAAGACCAGTTTTTTTGAACCAGCTACCTCAGCATTCCAGGTAGATGCTTCATCCACTGTGCCACCGTAGGTCAGCCTTTTTTTTTTTTTACTATTAAGTAAGAGGTGGGGAGGCTGAGACAGACGCTTGCATGTGTCCCGGCCGGGACCCACCCAGCAAGCCCACTAGGGGGTGATGCTCTGCCCATCTGGGGCTGCTGCTCTGTTGCTCAGTGTTGGGTAAACAAATGTTTGTAGGTTTGCTCACTTGTATTTTGCATTGGCGCTGGGCAGCACCGTGTGTGTGTGTGTGTGTGTGTGTGTGTGTGTGTGTGGTGTGTGTGTGTGTCTGTGGAAAGCTGTGGGTGCTTGCCCTCCCCTCAGGGCCACAGATTGCAAATTGAGGACTGCCTTCCTGCTTGGGAGTGGCTACTGTTTGCTGGAGTAGGGGTTTTCCCCCAGCCTGTCTTGCTAAAAGAGTGGAGAGAGAGAGAGAGAGAGAGCGGGAGGTGAGGTCTTAGGAGCCCTGCTGAAGCTGGTGGGGTTTGTGAGTCTGGGGGAGTCCAAGTCCGGAGAATGAGTCGCGGCTTGGGAGCCCTAAGTGAGCGGGAAGCGGTCTTCCCAGCCTGTTTGCTTGTCCTTACGAGACTCTAATAAACGGAATGGCCCACCATTTTCTGGCTCCACAGTTCCTTTACTGTCTGCCCGAATCCAATGAGAACCTGCACAACCTCTGCCACCGGCCTTACACTCAGCAACCGAGCTATTTAGAGCTATTTTAGCATCTGAGGTGAGCCTTGGTGCCACCCTCAGTGCTCAGGGCCAACTTGCTTGAATGAGCCATGGCTGAGGGGAGAGAGGGGGGAGAGAGAGGAGGGGGACAGGTGGAGAAGCAGACTGTCATTTCTGTGTGCCCTAACCAGGAATCGAACCCAGGACTTCCACATGCCGGGCTGACACTCAACTGCTGAGCCAACCGGCCAGGGCCGAGGTAGACTCTTAATAGAATGAAATATATACCTCCTTTACATGTTTAAAGAGTTGGGAGCATAATATCAGGTCATATTTAAACATATGACAGAATATCTCATGTTCTGTAATTTTTCCCCAAAATTTTATTATGAAAATTTTTACACACACAGTCAAGTTTTTTTTCACAATGCATGCCATACATAATACCTATCATCTACAATTAATATTTTGTGCCCTGGCCAGGTGGCTCAATACTTAAAGTATCGAGCCAGCAGGCCAGAGGTCACGGGTTCAATGCCTGGTCAGGGAATATACTAGAAGCAATCAATGAGTACACAACTAAATGCAACAACTAAGTGAAACGAGTTTACGCTTCTCAGCTCTCTCTCCCTTCCTGTCTGTCTCTCTCTCAAACCAATGGAAAAAAATTTTTTTAATTAAAAAATATAGCCTGACCTGTGGTGGCACAGTAGATAAAGCATCAACCTGGAATGCTGAGGTCACTGGTTCGAAACCCTGTTCTTGCCCAGTCAAGGCACATTGGAGAAGCAACTACCTTGAGTTGACGCTTCCTGCTCCTCCCCCACCTTTCTCTCATCTCTCTAAAATCAATAAGTAAAATCTAAAAAAATAAAGTTAAAAAAATGTTTTGCAATACTGATCACATCTGTCCATCGTTATTCATCTGCCATCCTTCTGTTCTTCCATCAACCCACATTATTTTGGTAAATTGCAGAGTAAGTTATATTTAATTCATCAATTATAATTTACTACTAAACGTTCCAGATACATATCATTACCTACTAGTGTTCAACATTTGTTTAGGTTTCTTAATGTAAAATGTACACATTTTAAGGCAAGTTTTGACAAATGATACATTCCAGCAGCCCAGCCCCCAATCATGATATGGACAATTATATCACCCTGGGGCCTCCAGCCCCTTTCCCAGTCAATCCCTGCCCCACCCACAGCGCCAGGCAACCATCATTTGATTTTTTTCACCATAGATTAGTTTTACCTGTAAAATAAGCCCTCCCCACCTCCCATTTCTAAAGAAAAAGGAAGATCTAAGCTTTATATACCATCTTATTTTTTGGGTCCAGTTAAAATTTGGCCTCAATTTTAAATTGAGAAATAAAGTTTTAAAGTTAATCCAACAGCCACTGTTCTTACTCAAACTCAGCAGGACATGACAGGTGTCCACTTCCTCCTTGAAAATGGGATTCCATCTCCAGCTGACCTCTGATTGTGAGAGCCTGGAGCTTCCTCAGACTTCTCCCCTCCCCCAGCCACACTCTCCCCTCCGGGATCTCCCACACTGCCCAGAAGAAGAAAGCCCTCATCTAAGGCCCACGATCCTCCCCAGCCCATCCCCAGGCAAAGCCGGATGGATCCCTCTACTGATGATGTCTCACAGACATCACAAACTGTAAAATTGTAACAATGAAATGCTTCCTCCAAACCCTGGCACTCAACTACCCATTCGCCCTTTCTGAGGGCAATCAACCACTGTTACCAGTCTCTTCTGTGTCTTGACAAAGATCTTCTGTGGAACTATACTGAATCTTGACTGTGGTGGCGGTTACATGACTATCTGTGGTATGCACAGACACAGACCACACACACACACACACATACACTCACACGCACGTAAAACTGAGGGAGGTCTGTACCTGGTTGACAGTATTACATCAATGTCAATTTCCTGGCTTTGACATTGCACTAGTTGTATCAGATGGCGTCGCTGAGGGAAGTGGATGGAGTCCATGGAACTCTGTAAGACTTGTGCAATTTCCTGGGAGTCCATAGTCATTTCAAAACACAAAGTTAACAATAGCCTATGCATGTTATTTTTTATACTAATATGTTCTGCACCTTGAATTTTTTCATGGAGTACCTAATCTAGAAGGTCACTCCATATCAGTACCCACAAAGATAGAGTACCTGTTATCTTTTTAACAGGATATGACTGGACTACAACTTCACCAAGCCCCTAGTGATGGACATGTTGGTTGTTCCCAGTCTTTAAAATTCACCAGATACACAGGATATTGCATCTATGTGTATATTTACATAATTTCTATAGGATAAAGGATGTACATATGTCTTTATTTTGCCAGCTATTGCCAAGTTACACCAAATGGCCCTACCCAGAAACAGTGCTGGAGGGTGCCTGTTCACAGCTTCACCAGAAATTATCAAATGTTTTCATTTTTGTCAACCAGGAGGTGACAAATAGTAGGACAATGTAGCGGGTTTTGCTTTTGTCTTTTTTATCATTAGTAAAGCTGAACATCTCTTCATACTATATTTAAGAGCCATTGGCGCTTCCTTTTCTGTGAATTTTGTTTAATCCTTTAAATAGTGAGTTTTTTTTCATACTCACTGACCGCCGGGGAGTGAGTTTTTTTTTGGTTGTTTTTTTTTTAATGATATTAGTGCCTGACCAGGTGGTGGCACAGTGGATACAGCGTCAGACTGGGATGAGGAAGACCCAGGTTCGAGACCCCGAGGTCACCAGCTTGAGCGCGGGCCCATCTGGTTTGAGCAAAAGCTCACCAGCTTGAGTCCAAGGTTGCTGCCTCGAGCAAGGGGTTACTCGGTCTGCTGTAGCCCCACGGTCAAAGCACATATGAGAAAGCAATCAATGAACAACTAAGGTGTTGCAACAAAAACTGATGACTGATGCTTCTCATCTCTCTCCGTTTCTGTCTGTCTGTCCCTTTCTATCCCTCTCTCTGACTCTCTCTCTGTCCCTAAAACAAAACAAAACAAAACAAAAAACCGTTTAGAAAAAAGAAAACTTCAATTGGAAGTTAAAGGAAAAAAATTAAATTAGTTACAGTTACAGTTTAATTAAGTTAAAATCATGTTTGTTTGATAACCAGTTTATAAAAACAAGAAGAATATATAATATACATTTGGCTTTTTTTAATGTTGCCTTACACATTTTTTTTTCTTCCTTCACAGGGACAGAGAGAGAGTCAGAGAGAGGGATAGATAGGGACAGACAGGAACGGAGAGAGGTGAGAAGCATCAATCAGTAGTTTTTCGTTACCGTTGCAACACCTTAGTTGTTCACTGACTGCTTTCTCACATGTGCCTTGACCGCAGGCCTTCAGTAGACCAAGCAACCCCTTGCTGGAGCCAGAGACCTTGGGTCCAAGCTGGCGAACTTTTTGCTCAAGCCAGATGGGCCCGCACTCAAGCTGGCGACCTCGGGGTCTCGAACCTGGGTCTTCCACATCCCAGTCCGATGCTCTATCCACTGCGCCACCGCATGGTCAGGCTGCCTTACACATTTTTAAAATAAATCGATCATACTCTGGATGGTCAGGAGGCATGAGGACCTACATGAATATTCATCCTACTCAAAGGGTTAATCAAATCTCTTACCCATCTTTCTTTCAGGCTGAGCTTTTCTTATTTATAGAAGAATCTCTTTATATGTTGAGGCAAGTACTCCTGTGTGATGTTGCTATTACTTTCCCCAATTTGATACAAATCTTTTGATTATGGTAATTTTTGAAGATGTGTATATTTATATACGTATGTGTGTATATATATATATATATATATATATATATATATATATAATTTTTGAAGATGTGTATATATATGTGTGTGTGTGTGTGTATATATATATATATACACACACACACACACACACACACACACACACAATGTTTTTTAAGTGAGAGTAGGGAGACAGTGAGACTCCCGCATGTGCCCGCACTGGGATTCATCTGGCAATCACTGTCTGAGGCCGCTCAAATCAACAAGCTGTTTTAGCACCTGAGGCTGATGTGCTCGGACCAACTGAACTATCCTCAGTGCCTAGGACCAACATTCTACCAATTGAGCCACTGGCTGCATGAGAGGATGAGGGAGAAAAGGGGGGGAGGGAAGCAGATGGTCACCTCTTCTGTGTGCCCTAACCAGGAATGGAACCCACAATGTCCATACACTGGCTGATGCTCTACCCACTGAGCAAACCCACTATGGCCTGAAGTTATATTTTTAAGCAGCTGAGTTTACCAATATTATTTTATATGGCTTCCATATTTTGACATGCTTAGAAATACCTCCACCACTCTGAAATTATAAAATAATTATCATGTTTTCTCCTAGTATTCATATTCTTTTATTAAAAACATTTTTTAGCCTAACCGGTGGTGGCACAGTGGATAGAGCATCAACCTGGGATATTGAGGACCCAGGTTTGAAATGCCATTGTCACTGGCTTGAGCAAGGGGTCACTGGTTCAGCTAGAGCCCCTCAGTCAAGGCACATATGAGAAGCAATCAATGAAAAACTCAAGTGCCACATCTACAAGTTGATGCTTCTCATCTCTCTCCCTTCCTGTCTGTCCCTCTCTCACTAAATATATATATGTATTTTTTTTAATTTTTATTTTATTTTATTCATTTTAGAGAGGAGACACAAAGTGAGAGAGAGAGAGAAAGAGAGAAAGGGGGGAGGAGCTGGAAGCATCAACTCCCATATGTGCCTTGACCAGACCAGTGCAGGGTTTTGAACTGGCGACCTCAGTGTTCCCAGGTCGACGCTTTATCCACTGCGCCACCACAGGTCAGGCCTATATATGTATTTTTAAATCAGATACACCAGTTTACTGTAAGATATGTGTGTGTTGTACATATACATACATATGTTTCCCTCCCAAATAGCTACCCAATTCCCAAATTTCATCTACCAAAAGGTCCTCTATTCTACACAGACATGTACAAGGCCACCTTTATCATACAGGAAATTCTGGGCCTATTTGTGGCTTTTATTCAGCACTTCTAACTTGAATAGCCCTAACCCTCTGTCCTTCTCCCAATCCTAACCCTCTGTCCTTCTCCCAGCCCTAACCCTCTCTCCTTCTCTCAGCGCTAACCCCCTGTCCTTCTCCCAGCGCTAACCCTCTGTCCTTCTCCCAGTCCTAACCCTCTGTCCTTCTCCCAGTCCTAACCCTCTGTCCTTCTCCCAGTCCTAACCCCCTGTCCTTCTCCCAGTGCTAACCCTCTGTCCTTCTCCCAGCCCTAACCCCCTGTCCTTCTCCCAGCCCTAACCCTCTGCCCAATCTTACCTTTTCGGTAATGAAACCACCATTTGGCTCAAACCAGAAACCTGGCATTATACTCTTCTTTCTCTCACATTCTACACCCTCTCAATCCACTGACAAAGCCTGTCAGTGATACCATCACAACAGATGCAGGGTATCCCAAATCTGACCTCTCACAACCTTCTTGACCCAAGTCACACCATCACATGTGAATGTCGCAATTCCTCCTTTCTCGGCCTCTACTCATTCCAGGCCTCTCCCCCATTCATTTCTTACACTAAACTAAAAGGAATGCTCTTTTAAAAACCAGAAATTGGTTATTACAGCCCTGCCTAAAATTCTTCAATTACTTCTGTAAGCATTTGAAAGAAAACCTATATTTCTTACCTTGTCTTACCAGATCTTGGGGACTAACTCTGTTAGTCTCTGTTCACGTGCTCACCCAGATTCACTTACTCATCTCCTGTCAGACTGGCCTTCCACGTGTTGCCGAAATGCGCCAAGGGCTCTATACTTCTGGGCCTTGTGCTTACTGTTCCCTCTGCCCATAACACACTTCCCAGGTCTGCAGAGCCAGCTCCTTCTCATCCTGGAGTTTCTTTTCATCCTGTCACCTCTAGAGGCTTTCCCTTACCACCCTAAATTGTCACCACATCTCACTCTCACCCCATTATTCACTTCAAGAGGTACCTCGTTTTTCTTAGTACTGATTGTATCACAGTAGCTGGGACCAGGTTAATAAATACTTGAATGAATGAATGAATGAATGCAAAGTTGAGAGGCCCCAGAGTTAAAACCTGGCAAAACCGTACACAAAAAGGTAAGTACCGCAAAAGAGGGTGACCCGGAGAAAATGACTGGACATAAGCCTAGCTGGCTGCAGGGGACTCCGCCCCCAAACGTTCCAGGAACACGTTGAGGAGTAAACCAACTAGAGACAGAGAGAAAAACCTTGAAACCTTAACACTCCTGAAGCAATGCAGTGATAACAGGGGGAAAGCAAGTCAGACCCACCCCCTTCTCTTTAGATGAAAATGAAAGGGGGCTGGGGAAACTTTCAACAGCACAATTTAAAGCAAGAAATTCAATCAGATGTGGATTTCATTAAATTAACTAAACTACTGCAAGCTGGAACACCATTTTTCTGGAACCAGATGATTTTAAAGTTTTATGTAAGAAGAAAAAGTACCGTTGATGTTCATTATAATTCCTTTAAGTATTTACTCAGGGCCCATTTGGTGAAAGTCTTTATACTAAAGTCTAGTTCAATGTACAAGGCTAGTAACTGGACAATCTATTTGTACCCTTTGAAATTTTGGCCTTCCACGGTAACTTTAGAAGCTAGCTAGCCACCCCTCAGAGAAACTACCAAGGTAAGTGAAATGTGACTGCAACAAATGGCACAGACAGAAATATAGTAATAGCTAGCACACAGAGCACTTACTGCATGCCTGGCACTCTTCTAAGTGATTTACATGTGTTAAATCATTTAATTCTCATAATAACCTTAAGACATAGGTGCTATGAGAAAACTGAAGCACAGAGAAGTGACACAAACAGTCCAGGATCACACAGCAACCAAGTGACAAAGCCAAGATTTCAAAGCCAGACAGGTTGGCTCCAAGCCTGAACTCATCCAACTACACTCTTTTGTACTATAAGAGCCAGTGACACCTGGAGGAGGGGGAACACATCTAAGGTGGCCCTGGGTTGGGCTCCCAAAGAAAAATATAGCTCTGACAGACAGGTGACTTGAAAGCCACTCCAAGGACGAAATAAACACATGCCCACACACACAGTGACCTATGCATTCAAGGAACTTAATTTAAAGCAATTTAGACAAAGCAGAGGGTTTGTACAGGAACACGATGGACACAGTGAGTCAGGACACCACGCCAGGAAATATCTTTACATGGAAATCTGCTTCGTCCTTACCATAATGTATTAGAAACCAGGAAGAAATATTAAAGGGCTTTATTTACAATATGTTCTGTGTAGTTTTGCCTTAAAAGGTATTCCTAAATTTCAAGTGAGAAATTGTAATTACCAGTTTGCATCAGACCCTAGCCTCTGTAATGGCATCAACAAGCAAGCAAACAAAAAGCAGTTAGAACAGTGGTTCTTAACCTTTTTTGAGGTACCGAACCCACCAGTTTCATATGCGCATTCACCGAACCCTTCTTTAGTGATAAATAAAATATGATTTTTTTTTTCCCAAATTCAAGACATAGGTATATGTTTTTTTAACTGGTGCACAAAATGAGTCGTGCATGAACATCACCTTGCTCAAAGAACAAAACCAACAAAGTGCATGAACTCACAACAAATTACGGCATTACTTTATTCTGGCCTCCGCGGCAGAGGCTTCTCCGGACCCCTGAGACCGACTCATCGAACCCCTAAGGTTCGATAGAAGCCAGGTTAAGAACCACTGAGTTAGAAGTAGCATTACTGTCAATCCCATCTCACAACAATGTATTAGTGCAAACCCCTAAACACTTACAGAAGCATGTGGATACAATACAACCTTCATGACTACAAATCCAGGCAGTGAAACATTATTACAGATGTTCTACCACCTTCTTGAAACAATGTCTCTCCTACTGAACACTTTGAGAAGGTTATTTTTCCTTTTACTGAAAATGAAACATCAGAAAGGTAATTTGCTACTTCTGGCTCCTTTCTCCATGTTTTCACTTTCAAATCACTGACAGATACATGTGTCAGCTGCCTCCTTTAGGGCCAAGCCCTGCAAAGGCAAAGGGCACATCTCACCTCAAATACCAACTGTGTATGGGAGGAATCAATAAAAAAGATGTGAAGTCTTCAAGACAGAGTCTGCCCAGAGTCACAGATACTGTCAGTGACATGCCCAGGACTGCAGAAGAGGTCTTCTCAAGGGCCACATTAATATGTTGCTCCAAATTCAGGTATTCTCATAAAATACAGAGACTCTATTTTTTTTATTATTATTATCACTACTGTTACTATTATTGCTTGTGAAATAGAAAAATTGCTGCTCTTCTCTTACTGGCTCCAGTTTATAGTTCCTGAGGCTTCACAAGGTTGTATTGTATCCACATGCTTCTGGAAGTGTTTAGGGGTGGGGGTTTGCACTAATACATTGTTGTGAGATGGGATTGACAGTAATGCTACTTCTAACTCAGTGGTTCTTAACCTGGCTTCTATCGAACCTTAGGGGTTCGATGAGTCGGTCTCAGGGGTCCGGAGAAGCCTCTGCTGCGGAGGCCAGAATAAAGTAATGCCGTAATTTGTTGTGAGTTCATGCACTTTGTTGGTTTTGTTCTTTGAGCAAGGTGATGTTCATTCACGGCTCATTTTGTGCACCAGTAAAAAAACATATACCTATGTCTTGAATTTGGAAAAAAAAATCATATTTTATTTATCACTAAAGAAGGGTTCGGTGAATGCGCATATGAAACTGGTGGGTTCGGTACCTCAAAAAAGGTTAAGAACCACTGTTCTAACTGCTTTTTGTTTGCTTGCTTGTTGATGCCGTTACAGAGGCTAGGGTCTGATGCAAACTGGTAATTACAATTTCTCACTTGAAATTTAGGAATACCTTTTAAGGCAAAACTACACAGAACAGCCTGACCTGTGGTGGCGCAGTGGATAAAGCGTCGACCTGGGAACACTGAGGTCGCCAGTTCAAAACCCTGCACTGGTCTGGTCAAGGCACATATGGGAGTTGATGCTTCCAGCTCCTCCCCCCTTTCTCCCTCTATCTCTCTCTCTTTCTCTCTCTCACTCTGTGTCTCCTCTCTAAACTGAATAAAATAAAACTTAAAAAAAAAAAAACAAAAAAAAACTTAAAAAAAAAAAAAAACTACACAGAACATATTGTAAATAAAGCCCTTTAATATTTCTTCCTGGTTTCTAATACATTATGGTAAGGATGAAGCAGATTTCCATGTAAAGATATTTCCTGGCGTGGTGTCCTGACTCACTGTGTCCATCGTGTTCCTGTACAAACCCTCTGCTTTGTCTAAATTGCTTTAAATTAAGTTCCTTGAATGCATAGGTCACTGTGTGTGTGGGCATGTGTTTATTTCGTCCTTGGAGTGGCTTTCAAGTCACCTGTCTGTCAGAGCTATATTTTTCTTTGGGAGCTCAACCCAGGGCCACCTTAGATGTGTTCCCCCTCCTCCAGGCGTCACTGGCTCTTATAGTACAAAAGAGTGTAGTTGGATGAGTTCAGGCTTGGAAATTAATGATTATTAATTAACTCAAAAACACACTGCTAAACTCATAACAAAATAAAAAAGTGAATGTCTTGTTGAGATAAAACCTGGTTAAGGATCCTGACCAGGGGGTGGCGCAGTGGATAGAGCGTCGTACTGGGATGTGGAAGACCCAGGTTCGAGACCCTGAACTCGCCAGCTTGAGCACGGGCCCATCTGGCTTGAGCAAAAAGCTCGCCAGCTCGGACCCAAGGTCGCTGGCTCGAGCAAGAGGTTACTTGGTCTGCTGAAGGCCCATGGTCAAGGCACATATGAGAAAGCAATCAATGAACAACTAAGATGTCACAATTGCAACAAAAAACTGATGATTGATGCTTCTCATCTCTCTCTGTTCCCTATCTATCCCTCTCTCTCACTCTCTCCCTGAACCTGTGTAAAAACAAACAAACAAACAAAAAACAACCCTGGTAAGTAGGCTTCTTTACTAGTGAGGTGACAAATTCACCTCACTTAAAAAGCCTCCCCTCCCCCCACCATGAGTTAAAACATGTATTATCACAAGCATTAATTTTTAAACTTCTGGATTAATACTTTAATATTTCTCCCTTCTAAAAATATTATCTAATTTTAATTTATTGATTTTATAGAGAGAAGAGAGGAGTGGGACAGCAATAAGTATTAACTTAGTTGCTTCACTTTAGTTGTTCACTGCTTGCTTGCTGTATGTGCCTTAACCAGGCAAAGCCAGGGTTTCAAACCAGTGACCTCAGTGTTCCAGGCAGATGGATGGTCTGTCCACTGAGCCACCACAGCCAGGCAAACATGGTTGTTTTTTTTTTCTTGATTTAGAAACACCTAGCCTGTCCTGGTGGTGGCGCAGTGGATATAGCATCAAACTGGGACCCAGGGAACCCAGGTTCAGAAACCCCAAGGTCCCTGGCTTGAGCACGGGCTTGCCAGCTTGAGCGTGGGGTCACTGGCTTGAAGCCCAAGGTCGCTGACAAGGGGTCACTTGCTCTGCTGGAGCCCCCCAGTCAAGGCACATAGGAGAAAGCAATCAATGAACAACTAAGGAGCCGCACCAAAGAATTGACACTTCTCATCTCTCTCCCTTCCTGTCTGTCCCTATTTGTCCCCTCTCTGTCCTTCTCTGTCTCAAAAAAGAAAAAAAAAAGAAAAAAGAAAGGAAGAAAGAAGAAAGAAACACCTCACACTAAAGAGAAAACAAATTTTACTAAATCCTAAGATTTTGGATAAAAAGTATTTTCATGAAAACAAAACACTTCAAGATATATTCTAGAAAACAAGTTTCCACACATCATACTTATTCTAGAAAGCCCATTCTGCAGTGAGGTAATAGGATACGGACATCTTTTGTTTCTACCTAAGCCTTTATTGGAAAGCTTAAAACTTTCCAATAGTCACTGCCACCATTCCTGGAGTCGAAAGTCTATTCTAATTCTCTCTGGTGTACAGCATCAATTTAGCCCACCTCAAATGGCAGGTTTTTAAAACAATCAAAAAATTAAGAATTGTGGGAGAATATAGTCAACAATCACTATTTTTATGGCAAAAACTAACTATCTGGGAATGGGAAGGTCAGGGCAAGATAAGCAAAAGTCACAGTAAGTGAAGGAAGGCATGAGCTCTCCAGTTTGTTTATGTAGCAGAGGCCATGCAAATTAACATGCTCTCTGCAGCACACACACATGAAAATACTGAGAATACTCAGACTCAATAACTCATACTACAATTCTGAACTGAACATTGTATATTTCCAGTCTCCAAACCACAGCAGATACAACAAGAAAATTTTTCAAGAAAATTCTGTCCATTACCTTGAGTGTTATTCTGTATATTAGGACAAGATCCTCATTATGCAATCAGCTCAACAGTTTAGTTCAGTTGAGGGTGAGAAGAAAGAGGCAGGGGGTTCCTGGACAGCCGACTGAACAGGAGGCCACATACCATCAGAGAAGAAAAGATAAGCAAATGGCATAAGCTTCCAACCACCCCTACCCCCATTCACAGGCTCCAACAGAAATATAATGCGAACCACATACATCATTTTAAATTTTCAAGTAGCCACATTAACAAAAGTAAAAGGAAACGGGTGATATTAATTTTATTAACATACTTGAGCTAACCCAGTACATTCAAAATATCATCTCAACATGCATTAAGCATTAAATATTATGAGATATTTTCTTTTTTTTTTTTTATAGTGTTTAAAATCAGGTATATCTTTTTCACCAGAATTCGGTCTAGCCACATTCCAAGTGCTTAAGAGTCGTCTGGGGCCACTGGCCACCTTCCTAGGCAGCAAAGGTCTAGTAGAAGCTGATCCCTGCTCTTCAAATTCCTATGGCGGGTACCGTCTTTCATCCCTAATCACGGAGGGACGGGGAAAATACCCAACTACGGATAAATTCACCCAATTAGGGCGCAGGCGCAACCTCTCGAACCTAGCCAGCGCTTTCCAGTTTGACCACACCCCTGCGATGACCGTCCCCAACAGGAAATTCACGCTAATAGCAAGTGACAGCTCCTCATTCTTTACCGGCAGGTTAAAGACACCTAAAACCTGACAGTCTCCGCTTCCACAATAAAGAAACCATTCGCCGCGCGTCCTCGATGTGTGTCCCGCGCAAAAAAAGAACGGGAGGGGGGTTAACCTGAAATAAATGAGCCACGCACTCCGCGTGCATCCTTCCCGCCCCCAAACCCAAGACACTGAATTAGGGAAACCGCGATCACCGGAGCAGACACAACGAAAAAAAATATATTTTGAGTTAAATAACCAGAAAGGAGGTATCTGGCCAACAGAAATGCATCCAGACATGGGATGGAAGGGAGAAGCAGCCCTTTACGCCCCACTTCCCGAGCCGCGCCCCCCCACCCCGGCTGATTCCCCCACCGCTGCGAGGAGCCGATGGGAAGAGGAGGGGACCCTGGTGACCCCGCGCGCGCGCCCACGGCCGCCCGACAATCTGTGGCCCGAGCGGGGGCGCGCCCCCGGACCTCCCCCCGCCCCGCGGGCCCTTTGTGGCGGAGCCCCCCGCTTCTGAACCCCTCCGGGCCGCCTCGGGGGGCCGTGCGCGCCGCCCCTCCCCCCGTCCGGGGTCCGTTACCGGCCGCGCGCGAGCACGAGGCGGCGGCGGGCGCGCGCCGGGTGGGGGCGCCGCGCGGGGGAAGGGCGGCGCGCGGGCCGGGCAGGCGGCGGCGGTGCGGGGCCCCGGAGGGGCCCACCTACCTGTGGGGATGGCCACGCCAGCGGCGGGCGGGCGAGGGGGCAGAGGCGCGCAGAGGAACGGACGACAGCGGCGGCGGTGGCAGCCCCGGCGCTCACTCGCAGCTTCCCTCCGCGACCGGTGGCGGCGGTGGCTCCCCTGCCTCGGTGCAGCGCCCTCTGGCGGCGGGAGGCCGCGCGGGCCGCCCAGGAGACGCCGCCATTGGCTGCGCCCGCGAGCGTCGGTGCCGGGGTAGCCGCGGCGCCACGTCGGGCCGGGCGGGGACAGGGCACTCAGGACTAGCACCGGCGATAGCGACCCTCGGCCCCACCGACGGCGGGCGTATCTTAGAATCGATCGCGCTGTCAGCCCCGGCGGGGCCACCGGATTGAGCCAATAAAGGGGCCAGGTCGTGCCCAGGACACCCAAGTATTGCTAACTACTGGAGGGTGGACGTATAATTCAAACTCATATGCGACTTGTGCTTTTTTTTTTTTTTTCTAGTCAGCGGCCCAGGGGTTAGAACCAGGTCTAGCAGGGAACTGACCTAGTTTCGGGTATCGGGTATCGGGAAGCCTTCCCGGAGGGACTGTTTATTTAGCAAGTGCAATCTAGCGCTTACTACTATGTGATTAGTAACTCTTTGGAGCTTCAAAACAACCATTTTTGTCCTTATTCTTACAGATGAGAGGGAACACAGAGCTTAGTGGCAGCTTAGTGGGATGAAGAGACAGCCTCCAACCTTTGGAAGGCCTGCCTTCCTGTCCCCTAGGTCCCAGCCCAAATTGCCACCTCTTCCACCTGTATTTTCAATAGTCAAGTGCCCCAGTGGGCAAAGTCCTCGCTGCACTCTGGGACTCAGCAGTGGACAAGGCAGAATCCCTGCCCCATGACTGGATGGGGAATGGGGGCATGGACCTAAAGGACACCAAGAAGACCATTCGGGCCAGTGAAAACCAAAGCAACGAAAGGCAGGTGATGTGACAGTGATGGGAGGCTAAAGCTGGGAGGAGATGATTCAAGGAAGGCTTCTGAGAACTTGACAGAACAGCTGAAATGAAAAAAGTGCCCCAGCAGAGGGAAGAGCAAGTGCAAAGGCCCTGGGGTTGGAGCTTGTCTGGGAAACAGAAAAGGCCCATATTGCTGGTGCCTGCAAGGAGAGAAAAGTTTGAAAGGCAGAGGGGGCCACAATTTGGAATTTGTAGGTTTTTTTTTTTTTTCCAATTTATGGATTTTAGAGAGAGGGGGAAAAAAAAAAACAGAAACATCCATCTGTTGCTGTGTGTGCCCTGCACATCAAGGTGACTGCTCCAACCAATTTGTGGCATGGGAGTTACCAGTCTGAACTGGGAATGCCTTGATCTGGTTTACATTGTAGAAAGTTCTCTTGGGCTACTATGCAGAGACTGGGCTGTGGGGAGACAAGACGGGGAGCAAGGAAACTTAGCTAGGTGGCTCTTGCAGTGGTCCAGGAGATGAAGGTTTACAAACCAGATGTATCAGTATGCTCAGGCTGTCATGACAATACCATAGGTCTGTCGAATTAAACAATAATTTATTTCCTCACAGTTCGGGAGGCTGAAAGTCCAAAATCAATGTGTCAGCAGGGTTGGTTTCTGGTGAGATCTCTCTCTTTGGCTTGCAGATGGCCTCTTTCTCATTGTGTCCTCACACAGTCTTTCCACTGAAGGTAGGCATTCCTGGTGTCTTTCTTCTTATAAGGATAACTATCATATTGGACTAGGGCCCTACCATTATGACCTCATTTGACCTTAATGACTTTGGTAAAGGCCCGATCTCCAGATATGGTCACATCAGAGTTTAGGTCTTCAACATAAAAATTTGAAGGGGACACAATCAGTCCACAATAACAGGGAAGTGCTGTGACAAATTTTAAAGGAGAGTTGATAGGGCTGTGACTCTCTGAGGGAGAGGTTCTTCTTGTGACCATGCTGATCATCGCTCATGCCACAACTCAAATGGCTTCTTTTGGAGACACCTTCTCTGACAGCCCATCTAAAATTGCTCACTTAACACAGTACCCAATTTGGCCTTCTTTTAAGCAGTCATCATAGTCTGGAATGACCATGTTTATTCATTGGGGTACTTACTGACAGTCTGCCTCCACCCCATAGGAAAGCAAACACTCTTCTTGTTTTGTTCTGTATCTCCACCCCTAGAATAGTGCCTAGCACTCTATAAACATTTTTTGAATGGGTGTCCCCAAGAACCCTGGAGCTGAGATCCACAGAAGGAACAAAGGGTAACTAGCTACAGGGGTGAATGAAGAGAGTGGAAAAAATTTAAGTCAGGACATTCTGAAAGGCAAGGATGGCTAGACCACAGAGAGCTGGGTGGGATATCAGGAGATGAGACCAGATGAGCAAGGGCCTGGCCCTGTAGAGCACAAAAAGCCATGTGAAGTTGAACATTGTCCTGCCAGTACAAGAAAAAAACTCAACAGGCCCTGGTCAGGTAGCTCAGTTCATTACAGCATTGACCCCAATACACCAAGTTTGCAGGTTTGATCCCCAGTCAGGGCACATACAAGAACCAACCAATGAATGCATAAATAAGTGGAACAACAAATCAATGTCTATCCCTCCTTCTCCTATCTATAAAATTAATAAATTTTAAAAGAATTAAGAAAAACTCAATGGGATTGTAATAGTTACCTATACCTGCTGTAACAAATTACCTAAACTTTGTGGCTTGAAACAATATATATTTAACTCAAAGTTCTGGAAGTCTGCTGTCAGAAATAGGTATCACGGGCCTAAAGTCAAGATATTGTTAGGCTATCGCCTTTTGGAGGCTCTAGGAGATAATCTGTTCTCTAACCTGTCCCAGCTTCTAGAGGCTGCTCACATTCCTTGGCTTGTGGTCTCTTCCTTCATCTTCAAAGCCAGCAATGGTCAGTCAAGCCTTTTCAATTGACCTACTTCCATTATCATGTCTTCTCTGACTCTCCTGCTTTCTTCTTTCCCTTATTAGTACCTTTGGGATTCCATTGATCCCATCGAGATCAGATCATCCAAATGTATGGCTTGTATGACCAGAACATTCATAGTCTACAGAAAACAAGGCAAACTAGGGCTGTTCTTTTTCATGTTGGCTTTCTTTTCCCTAAGGCATGTTATATTAGTTTGTGGTGTTAGTCTTTTGAGTAAGTATTTAAAACGACTTCTGATTGCCTTGGTTTTCCTTTCAGGTGGGTGCCAAATTAGGTATTTTAGTGAATGAACCCCATTTACTAGCACTCTTCTGGAACTTTGGGGATAATTTCTCCTCAGGCCATCGGGTCAGTCTATGGACAGCAGCTTCTATACCTAGGCAGTAATAGCAGTGATAGTTCTATTTTATGTATAAAGTTCTCCAAGATTCTCAGTTGAAACTGACATGTGAACATGACAAAGGTGTATTTTTTATATATATTCACATTCTAAGTTCCTTCCAAAGGAAAAAAGTGTTCCTTATTGTTATAAATACCACACTCTCTCAAGCTTCTCCAAATAAATATAAATGTTATGTTTGTGGGCTGAATATTTGTGTCCCCCCCAAATTTATATGTTGAAACCCTAACCCTCAAGGTAATGATATTAGGAGGCGGGACTTTGGTTGGAAATTAGGTGATGGGGATTCAACCCTACTGAATGGGATTAGTGCCCTTGTAAAAGGGACACTAGAGAGATGACTTTTCGTGTGAGGACACAGCAAGACAATGGTCATCTGCAAGCTAGGAGGAAGGTCACCCAAGACAATGAGATCCTGACCTTGGACTTCCCCAGCCTCCAGAACAGTGAGAAATAAATGTTTGTCATTCAAGCCACCAAGTCTGTGGTGTTTTGTTAGGGCAGCTCGAATGAACTAAGATAGTAAATATCGAAGATATAAGTAGCTGGTAGGACAGAAGGCACAATGGTGGAAGAGAGGGTCTTTAGAATCTGGGGAATCCAAGTCAATCCCAACTCGCTCCTTATCCATCTGGACAGCCCTGGGCCAATTTCTTATCTCTCAGAATCTTGAATTCTTCATCCCTGAATGTGAATAATGATTCATCTGGCATGGTGAGGAGTAAATGCCATGTATATAAGACACCTGGCAGAGAGAATGTTCAATAAATAGCCATTACCTTTCCCCAGAGGTTTTGACTAATGAATAGATTAAGCTTTTCAGCATGATCTTTAGGGTGGAGGGGAAACTTGTACCTCCAGAGATTGTGAGGGATGCCTCCAGTCTCTCAGGGAATTACTGCCTTTGGAGAAACTGTTCTTGAGGGACATGATGAACAAGTGACAGGTGCGCTGAGGTGGAAAAATGCTTGCGAGTCACTGGCTTAAAAGTGGAGGCTAAGAGAAAAACCCTCAATCTTGGGGCCATTACCACAATATCGCACACAAAACTGGATTGACTACAGGGACACACTCAAATAAGAACGAATAATAAAAGAGATCTGTTTGCAAATATGACATACCTATACAAGAAAAGGAAGACCTTTCATTTTATAGAACTGACAACATGAAAGGTATAAGCTGTTTGCCAAATGACATGATACTTTGACAGAACCTGTGCTGGAACCTAAACATACAGCATTAAAAATTTAATACTGCCTGACCAGGCGGTGGCGCAGTGGATAGAGCGACGAACTGGAATGCAGAGGACCCAGGTTCGAGACCCCGAGGTCGCCAGCATGAGCGCGGGCTCATCTGGCTTGAGGAATAAAAAAAAAGCTCACCAGCTTGGACCCAAGGTCGCTGGCTCCAGCAAGGGGTTGTTCAGTCTGCTGAAGGCCCACGGTCAAGGCACATGTGAGAAAGCAATCAATGAACAACTAAGGTGTCGTAACGAAAAACTAATGATTGATGCTTCTCATCTCTCTTCATTCCTGTCTGTCTGTCCCTGTCTATCCCTGTAGCTCCTCTCTCTGACTCTCTCTCTGTCTCTGAAAAAAAAAAAAAAGTTTAATACTAGTACATTCTTTCTTGAAGTCAAGTGGGTGAACAATCACTGCAAGTTGCCTGGACTATACTTATTCCAAATTATGCTTTGATGAAATGCTGAAGTATAAAACAGATATAAAAAATGGACTGAATTCCTTTATTTGGCTTTGTAGGTTTCTCTCTGCTTTCTCTTGGTATTCATCGCATTCTCTTTAGCTTTGAAAAATGGCTTGCTAAAAATTTAGCCTGTGGGTTGGTTGCCTGAACATCAATTTATATGAGTAGCTACATACAAGCTAACTCCTAACCATTGTTTAAGGCTAGAGAGCTCTACTTATCCAAGTAAAAAGAAAGCAGCCACATCAATAATTTGGGTAATTATAGCAGAATTTGTATTTTACTTGTCTGCCTTTTTTTTTTTTTTTTTTTGCAGTGATTTTTGGGAGCTCTGCACACTGGTAGGAAAGCAGATGTCTTCTAAAGTGAGTTCCTCTGGTTCTCGGCCTTGATTTGATACAAAGTGTAATGCCACAATGTGCCCCACAGATTTCTGCTTGTATTTGGGGAGATACCGTAAACATTCAGAAAAAGGATTAATCCACATCCTAGTAGCTTCTGGAAATGAAGGAGCATGAGAAATCAGGAGTGCTTCCTTCTCAGATGCAGGTCCAATTCTTTCACCTACGTCTGCCTGCCCTAAAGTCGGGAATGTGTTCTGTCTTCCACTCCATACCTATTTCCAGCTGATTCCTCCTCCCCTCACCCTCTGATTATGGAGTTAATCCTGAACCTAATTGCTCCTGCCTCCAGCCTGTGAAATTTAAGCCACCTCAAACTGATCTTTCTGGAATTGTGGATGGAAGTCCAGGAGCTCTATTCATCTATTCAACAGATATAAGTGCCAGCTATATTCAGGACAGTTTGCAGGATCCCAAAAGCTACCGTCATGGTTCCTACATTCAAGATACTCAAAATGAAACATGCTGTTTTAAGATCCCCCAAGATGGGGCTTGGGAAATGGGCTATAGACCTGAAAGGAACACAGAGACCGCCATGATTAAGCAAAAACACAGATTAAGGGAGCTTAATCTGTTGCGATGTAAGGTCCAAGATCTTTCTTTTTAACATTTGAGGTTGTTGAGACATGTGTAAATGAAAATTAACCTGAAACCAGAATGAAACTCATCTCTGACACTGCAGTTTAAATAATGCTTATTGCCTCAGTTAAAGAAAACTGCTGTCAGACTTTCTTTAATTCAACAAATCAACAATAGAGTGCTAACTTTAAAAAAAAACACACACACACAACATAATCAAGGACCATACATTTTACAAAATCTTTTATATCCTTTGTGAGGGTGCCAAGGCTTATTAGGAAATGTGCTGAAACCAAAACAGTAAAATGCACATGTCCTCCCCTGAGTAACCACATGTATGTTTCCAAAAATGTATCCAAACCCATTTTCCCTTCTGAGAACTTGTTACAAAATGGAATTAGCACAAGGCCCTGGCTGGTTTTCTCAGTGGTTAAAGCATCTGCCCAGTGTGTGGAAGTCTCAGGTTTGATTCCTGGCCAGGGCACACAGAAGAAGTGCCCATCTGCTTCTCCACCCTTCCCCCTCTCCTATCTATCTATCTCTCTCTTCCCCTCCCGCAGCCAAGGCTCCATTGGAGCAAGGTTGGCCCCAGCACTGAGGATGGCTCCATGACCTCAGGCACTAGAATGGCTCTGGTCACAACAGAGCAATGGCCTAGATGGGCAGAGCATCGCCCCCTAGTGGGCATGCCGGGTGGATCCCGGTCGGTTGCATGCGAGAGTCTGTCTCTCTGCCCCCCCCCGCCCTCCCCCCACCGCTTCTTACTTCAGAAAAAAAATACAAAACAAAAAATTCTGAAATGGAATTAGCACAAATCTATGTCTGCTCTTCTAGACTTATTTATAGCAAAATTTTAAATCAACATATTTTAAAGACATTTGCCAAAAGGAATAAATGTGAATAAATAATAAGTCAAAATCATGGTAATGTGCTAGTACTATAAATTTTAAATATGAATATAAAAAAAATTTTTCAACCTGAGCTAACTTTGCTCCCTAACTTTCAGCATTCCATCCTTCAAGCATGATATTTCAGGCATGTTCTGCTACAGGTTTATGCACTGTTACAGGTGCATATGTGCAGAGAACCAAATATCCGTGTGTGTGTGTGTGTGTGTGTGTGTGTGTGTGTGTGTGTGGTGTGTGGTCCTTTGGAGGCAAATAAATCAACCAAAACTTTCATATAAGTTTATTATAGGATAGACTTAAATCTCCTGGGTTTTCTTTTCTAGAATAAACACATCTAACTAGATTTTAGACATTCTGGCTTTGTAAGAGCTTTCTATGCTTCTTAATGTAAATGTTAATTTTCTCCATCTCATCTATACTATCGTGAAGTCAACATTATTTTTCTTCAGCTTTGATCAGGAAATTTTATCCATAGTACAGACTACAGTGGTTTAGCACCTTTTATTATAGGAGAACATCAAAATCCAACAATGAAGTCCCTCTAACCAGGGTATCTGTACTTAGTGATTCACCTAAATCAGTGGTTCTTAACCTGGGTTCTATCAAACCCTAGGGGTTTGATGAGTCGGTCTCAGGGGTTCGGAGAAGCCTCTGCCGCGGAGGCCAGAATAAAGTAATACCGTAATTTGTTGTGAGTTCATGCACTTTGTTGGTTTTGTTCTTTGAGCAAGGTGATGTTCATGCACGGCTCATTTTGTGCACCAGTAAAAAAACATATACCTATGTCTTGAATTTGGAAAAAAAAATCATATTTTATTTATCACTAAAGAAGGGTTCGGTGAATGTGCATATGAAACTGGTGGGTTCGGTACCTCAAAAAAGGTTAAGAACCACTGACCTAAATTTTGGAGGCCCAGTGCTTTCTCAAGTACTTTACTGGTATTATTTTTAAAGGAATTCACAAATAGGTGTGTCAATAATTTTTTAGTTATAATAATATTTAAGTAGTGAACCCTACTTAAACTAGGTTAAGGCAGAAAGCAAATTTATGAGCTCATGTAACTTACCTGTATTTCCCCATGTATAAGACACACCTTTTTTCGACAAATTTGGGGTTTAAAACCTAGGTGCGTCTTATACAATGGTTGTAGTTTTTTTACTTGCATTTCCCACCTTTTTTGTGCTTGTTTTTCCATTCATCGTTGAAGACAGTGATTCATCATCAGACACAGAGGAGGACAAGCTAATGGATGGGAGGTTTGACAGTGATGAGGAGTTGTATGAATTTTATGATGAATAAAACTTGAGTTCAATAACTTTATGTAATACAAATTTTTTCAAATTTTGGGCCCTAAAATTAAGGTGCATCTTATACATGGGGAAATGCGGTAATTGTCCAGGTAAAGCTGGCCTCAATGTCATTCCAACTCAGTCATTCTTCTTCTGTCAACTCTGCTTTCCATTCTCAGGCAGGTCCTTCATTCATGGGGGCAAGACAACTGTCAGCAGTTCCAGGTTCATGTGACGTCTTCTCAGCAGCCCCCACAAAGATCTGCTCTTAGAAAAATTCCCACAAATAATCCTGAGCTTTACTCTCATTGGCCAGAACTGGGTCATATGACTGTCGTGAATCAATCACTGATGCCATACACTTGTTACACACGTGTGTGATGACACAATTATGCTGCATATGATTGTGATAGGCAGCGATGACTTGGGCTTAAATCATGTGCTCAAGCTTGAATCTGGGAATGTTGTCAACCTCACCAACAGGGAAGGGTGTTTCTTCCAAAGAAAAGTGCTGGTACATGAAAAAGGTTACAAGCGAATGACACATATGTTCAACACAGTGACTCTGTTTCTCATATAAGAAAATAATGAAGTATTATAGGCCTTCTCCTGCTCAATCACATTAACACTTCTGGCTTCCACTGTCATTTATCCACTGATGGCTCTTACATGTGTATCTCTAGCCTAGATCAATTCTCTGAGTCCCAATCCTATATGTTCAACTGCCTACTTAGCATCTCTTTTTGGATATCTCAGAAACATTTCCATCTCAAGATGTCAAAAATTGAATTCAAGGCTTCCCTCCTCCCCATGTGATATTTTCTTAGGGAAGCCTTTTCTCACTTGCCTGAGTAGATGAAGTCTGCCCACTAGAGACATTCAGTGAACGGTGTATCTCCCACTAAGAACTGGACACAAGTGTATGATTACTACATTTGTTTGTATATTATTTTATTCGTGTTTGTTTCTCTCACCAGACTGTATACTCCATGAAAACAGAGCCTGTGTCTCTTTTTCTCAACACTATATTCCATAGTGACTAGAACACAGTTATTCACTAACATTTTGTTGACTACATTGGTATTTATTGAAGTATAGCTATTTATTGAGAAAAGATTTTTACTACTATAAACACTCTCTAAAAAAGGGAGTTTACAAAGTCTCTCAGACTAGATGGTTGGTGGTGGATGGAAAAAACTTGTTTATGAATATGTGCTTCTTTATGACCACTGGTCTGCAACACAGAGATTGTAACGGGAATTTAAAAGGCCATCACGGCCTGACTAGGCGGTGGCGCAGTGAATAGCATGTCAGACTGGGATGCGGAGGACCCAGGTTTGAGACCCTAAGGTCACTAGCTTGAACACGGGCTCCTCTGGATCAGCTTGAGCCCAAGATCACTGGCTCAAGCAAGGGGTCACTCGGTCTGCTGTAGCCCCCTGGTCAAGGCACATATGAGAAAGCAATCAAGGAACAACTAAGGTGCCGCAATGAAGAATTGATAGTTTTCATCTCTCTCCCTTCCTGTTTGTCTGTCCCTATCTGTCCCTCTCTCTGTCACAAAGAAAAGGTCATCAGGCCATCAGGCCTGACCTGTGGTTGCATAGGGGACAAATTGTCAACTTGGAATGCTGAGGTCGTCAGTTGGAAACCCTGGGCTTGCCCAGTCAAGGCACATAGGACAAGCAATCAATGAACAACTAAGGTAAAGCAACCATGAGTTGATAGTTCTCACCCCCGCCTCACTCTCCTCTATCTGTAAAATCAATAAATAAAATCTTAAAATAAAATAAAAGTCCATCCTGAAAGATTTCTATATAGAAGGCTCTTAGAATATATGGAATTCAAAAAGAATGCATACAACATTTTATATTTACTTATGAAAAGCAATAATATTTTTTTTCTTCTTTTCCAAGTGAGAGGAGGGGAGATAGAGACAGTTTCCCACGTATGCCCTGATCAAGATCCACCCAGCAACCCCTGGCTGGGGCCAATGCTTTGCCCATCTTGGGCCATGCTCTAACTGAGGTATTTTTAGCAGCTGAGGCAGAGGTTCCAGGGAGCCATTCTCAGTGCCCAGAGCCAATACACTTGAATCAATCCAGCCATGGCTGAGGGAGGGGAAGAGAGACAGCGAGTGAGAGAAAGGGGGGAGGGGGTAGAGAAGCTGATGGTCGCTTCTCCTGTGTGCCCTGACTAGGAATTGAACCCGGGACATCCACACACCAGGCCACCATTCTACCACTGAGCCAACTGGCCAGGGCTCATATTTTTAATAAATAAATTTTTAAATTTATTTTTAATGATTTATAGAGAGAGAGGAAGGGAGAGAGACAGAAAGAAACATTAACCTGCTACTCCACCCGTTTGTGCCATTGTTGGTTGTTTCTTGTTTGTGCCCTGACTAGAATCAAACCTACAACCTTGGCATATCTGGAAAATGCTCCAATCAACTGAGCTATCCAGCCAAGTCCCTTCTTTTAAATTGCTAATTTCACTTTATTTTTCTTTCTTTCTTTTTTTTTTTTTTTTTTTTTTTTGTATTTTTCCGAAGTTAGAAGCGGGGAGGCAGTCAGACAGACTCCCACATGCGCCCAACTGGGATCCACCAACCGTGCCCACCAGGGGTTGATGCTCTGCCCATTTGAGGCATTGCTCCATTGCAGCCGGAGACATTCTAGTGCCTGAGGTGGAGGCCATGGTGCCATCCTCAGTGCCCAGGCCGACTTCGCTCCAATGGAGCCTTGGCTGCAGGAGGGGAAGAGAGAGACAGAGAGGAAGGAGAGGGGAAAAGGTGGAGAAGCAGATGGGCGCTTCTCCTGTGTGCTCTGACCAGGAATCAAACCTGGGACTTCCACACACTGGGTCGATGCTCTACCACTGAGCCAACCAGCCAGGGCTGCTAATTTCACTTTTAAAATATTTATTTATTTGTTTGTTTGTTTATAGGGAGAGAGGCAGAAAGGGAGAGAGAGAGAAAAAATTCCTCTATTTGTTGTTTCACTTATTTATGCATTCATTGGTTGTTTCTTGTGTATGCCCTGACCAGGGATCAAACCAGCAACCTTGGTGTATGGGGTGTATGCTCTAACCAACTGAACTACCTGACCAGGGGGAAAAAAAGCAAATATTAAATATCAGTATATCTGCAGTGATTGAAATGTCAGTGGGAAAGAAGTAATCATCCCAGAGGAAACAAAGCAGAGACTGATAAGATTAGAGAAAAGGCCAGGGAACAAAATGCGAAGACAAGGAAGGAAGAGTAAACAATAAAATGGGAGCAGCCAGGGAGCAAACTGTCCTTCAAGGAAGTGAAGGGTAAACCAAGTTCAATGTTTACAAACAAAAGGAGCACATCTGGTGGTAAAATTTGTGTTATATGCTTTTTACCACAATCAAAAAATAAAAGTAGAAGCTCCTAGAATTATTTGTCTCATGAGGCAATTAAATAAATTCTTAAAAGGCTGTGAAGTAAAACAGCTTTAAAATAGTGAGGAATTGTTCATTTTTATAGACAAAAGCCATTCATATGAAGAATTCATTTTGGACCTCAGAAAAATATCATAGATCAAACACGAAAGTCAAGAGGAAGGATATATAAAAGGTGAGCTGCAAAAAAAGAATGAAGTGGATCTAAACAACCTCAATATGAAAAGATTTTTAAATAGTGCTAGGGGAGCCCTGGCTGGTTGGCTCAGCGGTAGAGCATCAGCCCATCGTGTGGAAGTCCCCGGTTAGATTCCCGGCCAGGGCACACAGAAGAAGTGCCCATCTGCTTCTCCACCCTTCCCCCTCTCCTTCCTCTCTCTCTCTTCTCCTCCCGCAGCCAAGGCTCCATTGGAGCAAAGTTGGCCCAGGTACTGAGGACGGCTCCATAACCTCTGCCTCAGGTGCTAGAATGGCTCTGGTTTCAACGGAGCAATGGCCCAGATGGGCACACATCATCTCATTGTGGCATGCTGGGTGGATCCCGGTCAGGCACATGCGGGAGTCTGTCTCTCTGCCTCCCTGCTTCTCACTTCAGAAAAATACAAAAAAAAAGTGCTAGAGGAATAAAGAATCAAGTGTTTTCCCATTAAACCCTGAAATATTTACTGCAGAATATTCTTAGAACACCGTGGTAACATTTGAAACTATCTGCTTTTACACATCTTAACGACCCCACTCTAAAGAAAGGAGGGGATGTCAGACATATTCCAGTAATTGTTAAATAATAATAAAATATATTAGTTCATCAAAAAATCAATAGGCCATCCCTAGCCAGATAGCTCTATTGATAGAATGTCCACCTGAGAACAGAGGTTGCCTGTTCAATCTCCAGTCAGGGCACATACAGGAGCAAATCGATGTTCCTTTCTCTCGCTTGCTCTCTCTCTCTCCCTTCCTCCCTCTCTAAAATGAATCAATAAAAATTTTTGCAAAACCAATAGGTCAGTGTAAATTGTTATTAATGTTTTGGTCTAAGGTTTTTTATTTTTAATGATTTTATTTATTGACTTCAGAGAGAGGAGAGGGAGAGAGACATAGTGAGAGAGGAGAAGTAAGAAGCATCAACTCACAGTAGTTTCTTCTCTTAATGCTCCTTGACCGGGTTAGCCCAGGGTTTTGAACTGGCATTCCAGGTTGACATTTCTCCACTGCGCCACCATAGGTCAGGCTTGGTCTAAGTTTCTATAATGAGTTAGCGCTAAACTGTTTTTGCAAAATTGGAACCAAAGTTTGATACATAATAAACACTTAATTTGATTTATATATTTTACGTGTGTACACATATACTATAATACAAACATTATTCTTTTGTGGATGTAATTATGCATGTTATAATGATAAACTATACAGTTGTAAAATTTAATCCAGTCCAGGTTAAAATGAAAATTCTGATGTAGTGAGCTTCAAATTATTATAGAAAGATTTATTCTATCTGATATTTTTCAGGCCTCTATCCACATTCTTGTGTCTTTTCTGAATTATTAAAGTGTGTTGTCTGTGGACCAGCCGTGTTGGCATTTTGAACTTGCTACGAACCTAACTCAGGTCTGGGTGGGACCTGGGTTTTAACTTCTTACAGATTGTTAGGCCATGCCAGCACTACTGATTCATGAACTACACTTTGAGAAGCAAGGCTTCTCTAGAGAATGTCCTGTTTGCTATTTATTGTGCTATTTATTTTCTTAGTTTCTGTGTTTTCACCTAAAAAACACAAATACAGTATTGGAATTGCAAAATGCTTTCAATCAGCCTGACCAGGCAGTGTTGCAATGGATAGACTGTCAGCCTGGAACACAGAGGACCCAGATTCGAAACCCGAGGTTGCCAGCTTGAGCATGGGCTCTCTGGCTTGAGCATGGGATCATAGATATGACCCTATAGTCACTGGCTTGAGCCCAAAAATTGCTGGCTTGAAGCCCAAGGTCACTGGCTTGAGCAAGGGGTCACTTGCTCTGCTATAACCCCTAAGTCAAGGCACATATGAAAAAGCAATCAATGAACAACTAAGGTGCTGCAACAAAGAACTGATGCTTCTCATCTCTCTCCCTTCCTCTCTCTCTCTCTCTCTCTCTCTCTCTCTCACACACACACACACACACACACACACACACACACACACATACACACAATGGTTTCAATCAGAATAAAAACTGTGCTGCCTGACCAGGTGGTGGCACAGTGGATAGAGCGTCAAGACCGTCAGGTCACCAGCTTGAGCACCGGCTCATCTGGTTTGAGCAAAGCTCACCAACTTGGACCCAAGGTCTCTAGCTTGAGCAAGAGGTTACTCGTTCTGCTGTAGCCCGCTGGTCAAGGCACATGTGAGAAAGCAATCAATGAACAACTAAGTTGTCGCAACGAAAAAGTGATGATTGATGCTTCTCTCTCCATTCCTGTCTGTCTGTCCCTATCTATTCCTCTCTGTCTCTGTAAAAGACAAAACAAAAAAAATTGTGCTTTAATTTGGCAGTTTATATACTGCTCACAAAACTTAGGGGATATTTCAAAATGAATATTAAGCAATAAAATATCCCCTAATTTTTGTAAGCAGTATTATTATTTTTTAACGTGAACAAGTCCTTTCTTCATGAATACAAGACTTGTTTAGGAAAGTTTTTAAGAGGGTTATGATAGGCCACTAGTGACACTCTGTGGCCAGCTTTTATAATTACAATAGTATTTTTTGGGGTCCTGATTTTCAAATGCAAAATCGACATTTTTTTCATACAATTTTTAAATACTATTTTTTAAAAATAGTATTTTAAAAAATGTTTATTGATTGATTGACTTTAGAGAGAGAAAGGAAGGGAGATGGAGAGAGACAGAGACAGAGAGAGAAGCATCCTTTCACTTATTTATGCATTAACTGGTTGATTTTTGTCTGTGCCCTGACCAGGGAGGGATCAGAGCAGCAACCTTGGTGTTATCATGACGATGCTCTAACTAACTAAACTATCCAGCCAAGAATGTTTAAATTTTATTTAAAGTTTTAAAACTTTTTATTTTGAAATGATTACAGATTCATAGGACACTGCTCACAAATTTATGGAAGGTCCCATGTGTCCTTCGGTCAGCCTTTCCGAACGTTAATATATTACACTATCAAAACCAAGAAACTGCCTGACCAGGCGGTGGCG
Organism: Rhynchonycteris naso; assembly: GCA_037038555.1. NCBI lineage: Eukaryota > Metazoa > Chordata > Mammalia > Chiroptera > Emballonuridae > Rhynchonycteris > Rhynchonycteris naso. The sequence continues at coordinate 189,907,692 of CM073000.1, read as the reverse complement.
CAGTGGATAGAGTGTAGGACTGGGATGCGGAAGACCCAGGTTCGAGACCCAGAGCTAGCCAGCTTGAGTGCGGGGCCATAATGTGGGGCCATCTGGCTTGAGCAAAAGCTCGCCAGCTTGGACCCAAGGTCTCTGGCTCCAGCAAGAGATTGCTCGGTCTGCTGAAGGCCCGCAGTCAAGGCACATGTGAGAAAGCAATCAACGAACAACTATGGTGTCGCAACGGCAACGAAAAACTAATGATTGATGCTTCTCACCTCTCTCTGTTCCTGTCTATCTGTCCCTATCTATCCCTCTCTCTGACTCTATCTCTGTCCCTGTAAAAAGAAAAACAAACAAACAAAAAACCAAGAAACTGATATTATTCAGATTTCACAAGTTATATACAGACTTATTTATGACCATAGTATTTTAAAATTTTATTTTAGGCTCTGGCCAGTTGGCTCGGTGGTAGAGCATCAGTGGTAGAGTGTTGGCCCAGCATGTGGAATTCCCGGTTTCGATTCCCAGTCAAGGCTCACAGGAAAAGCGACCATCTGCTTCTCCACCCTCCCCCTCAACCCTTCTCTTGCTCTCTCTCTCCTATCCTCTCTTAGCCATGTCTCAGTTGGTTCTAGTGGGTTGGCCCTGGGCGCTGAGGATGACTTCACCACCTTGCAAAGGAACAGTGGCCCCAGATGGGCAGAGCATTGCCCAGTAGGGGGCTTGTTGGGTGGGGCGCTTGTGGGAGTCTGGCTGGCTGGCTGCCTCCCCACCTCTCACTTAATAAAAAATTTTTATTTTAGTTAATTTTATATTTTAATTATTATTAGTTTTGGTGTACAACATAGTAATTAAACATTTATATAACTTAAAGTGATCACCCTGATAAGTCTACTACCCATATGACATCAGACATAGTTATTACTTATATTCCCTATGCTGTACTTTATGGTCCATGACTGTTTTTACAACTGGCAACTGGTACTTCGTAATCCCTTCACCGTTTCTACCCATCCCCTCAGCCTCTCCTCACCCCTACCTAACAACCATAAATTTTTTCTCTGTATCTATGTATTTGTTTCTATTTTGCTTGTTCACTTATTTTGTTTTTTAGATTCCACATGTGTGAAATCATATGGTATTTGTTGTTTTCTGTCTGACTTATTTCACTTAGTGTAATACCCTCCATATCAATCTATGTTGTCCTAAATAATGAGATTTCTTTATTTTTATGGCCCATTAATATTTCACTGTATATATGTACCACTTCTTTTTTGACCATTTGTCTATTAATGAACACTTAATATGTGTTTTTAAATTAGTGTTTTGAATTTCTTCAGATAAACACCCAGAAGTGGATTTGTAGAATCATATGGTGGTTCTATTTTTAATTTTTTGAGAAACTTCTATACTGTTTTCCACAGTGGCTGCATCAGTTTACAATCCCATCAACAGTGCATGAGGGGGTCTCTTCTCCACATCCTCACCAACACTTGTTGTTTGTTGACTTATTGATGATAGCCATTCTGACAGGTATGAGGTGATATCTCCTTGTGATTTTAATTTTCACTTCTCTGATTATTAATGGTGTTGAGCATATTTTCATATGTCTATTGGCCATCTCTAAGTTCTCCTCGGAGAAATTTCTATTCAGGTCATCTGCCCATTTTTTAAATTGGATTGTTTGGGTTGTGTGTGTGTGTGTGTGTGTGTGTGTGTGTGTGTCTGCGCGCACGCACGCGTGTGTAAGTTGTATGAGTTTCTTGCATACTTTGGATATTAACCTCTAATTGGATGTATTATTGGTGAATATCTTCTCCCATTCAGTACATTGTCTTTTTATTTTGTTGCTTTCCTTTGCTGTGTAAAAACTTGTTAGTTTGATGTTGTTCCATTTGTTTATTTTTTCTTTTGTTTCCCTTGCCCAAGGAGACATATCCAAAAAAATATCACTAAAGGCAATGTCAGAGAGTTTGGGAAAGAGATGAGAAACATCAATTCCTAGTTGCGGCACCTTAGTTGTTCATTGATTGCTTTCTCACATGTGCCTTGACAGGGGGGCTGGGAGCTACAACTGAGCCTGTGACCCCTTGTTCAAGCCATTGACCTTGGGCTCAAGCCAGTGATCTTTGGATTTAGGTCAGTGACCATGTGGGCATGTTCATGATCCAATGCTTAAGCCGGTGACTCCACACTCAAGCCAAGTTACCCTGCACTCAAGATGGATGAGCCCACACTCAAGCCTGTGACCTCGGGGTTTTGAACCTGGGTCCTCAGTGTCCCAGGTCAATGCTCTATCCACTGCACCACTACCTGGTCAGGTGTATTGCTTATGATTTCTTCTAGGAGTTCTATGATTTTGAGTCTTAATTTAAGTATTTAACCCATTTTGAGTTTACTTTGTGTATGGTATAAGAAAGTTGTCTAGTTTCTTTCCTTTTTCTTTTTTTGTCTCTCAACCATTTATTGAAGAAATTGTCTTTACCTCATTGTATTCTCCTGCCACCTTTGTCATAGATTAATTGGCCATATAGGTGTCGGTTTATTTCTCGGCTCTCTAGTTCACTGATCTACAGATATGTTTTTATGCCAGTGTGATGCAGTTTTGATTCCTATAGCTTTGTAGTATAGTTTGATATTAGGTAGATGATACCTGCAACTTTGTTCTTTTTCAAGATTGCTTTCAGTATCTGGGGTCTTTTGTGGTTCCATATAAACTGAATTATTTGTTTCAGTTCTGTGAAAAATGCCATTAGTATTTTGATAGGGATTACATTGAACCTGTCAATTGTTTTGGGTAGTATGGACATTTTAATTATTTTAATTCTTCCTATTTATTGACACAGTATGTCTTTTCATTCATTTGTATCTTTTCCAATATATTTCAGCCTCCCAAGTACAGGTCCTTCATCTCCTTGGTTAAATTTATTCCTAGGTATTTTATTCTTTTTGATGCAATTGTAAATGGGACTTCTAAATTTTTCTTTTTCTGATAGTTTGTTATTGGTGTAAAAAAATGTGACTGATTTCTGAATATTATTTTTTGTATCCTGCTACATTACTGAATTCATGTTAGTTTTAATAGTTTTTTTTTTAATTGAATCTTTAGGGTTCTCTTTATACAGTATCATGTCATCTGAAATTATAAAAGTTTTACTTCTTTTCCAATTTAGATGCCTTATACAGTATTTCTTTTTCTTGTCTGTGGCCAGGACTTCCAAAACTGTTGAATAAAAGTGGTGAAAGTAGACAGCTTTGTCTTGCTCCTGATCTTAAAGAAAAAGCTTTCAGCTTTTCACCTTTGAATATCATGTTAGTGTGGGTATGCCTTACATAGCCTTTATTATGTTGAGGTATATTTCCCGTATCCCCACTTTGCTGGGGATTTTTATCTTAAATGAAGTTTGGATTTTGTTAATGCTTTACCTGCATCTATTGATATAATCGTATGGTTTTTATCCTTCATTTTGTTTATGTGGTGTGTCACATTAATTCATTTGTGGATATTGAACCAATCTTGCATTCCAGAAATAAGTCCCACTTGTTTTTGATATATGACCTTTTGAATGAATTTCTGAAATTTTTTCCCTAATATATTATTGAGGATTTTTGCATCTATGTTCATCAGGAATACTGGCCTATAATTTTCTTTTTTTGTAGTGTCTTTCTCTGGTTTTGGTATCAAGGTAATGCTGACCTCAAAAAATAAGTTTGGGAATCCTTCTCTTCTTTTCAGTTTTTTGGAATAATTTGAGGAGAGTTATTAATTTGTTGACTATTTAAGAAAATTAACCCGTTAAGCCAAGGAAGATATGTTTTCAAGACTGTGTTCTTACAAAGGAAACTGCCAGTTCCCAGCCCCACCAGAAGAGGGTGGGGGAGGCATGTGAAACGGAGGACAGCAGTGGGAGTGGCCACTTGAGATTAGTGGGTGTGATTTGAAGGAATCCTCCTGGTGTCATTTGTCTCAGGAGGTTTAGCATCTTAGATAGCCCAGTGAAGGTGTCAGGAATATACAAGAGGGTCAGGAGGATGCTAAATATAGGGATCCCAGGAGGTCAAGAAGAAAGTTATGTGCTGTGGGACAATAAAAAGACAGTGGCATCAAAGACTTGGAGAAAGCCATAACATTTGAGAATTGTCAAGTGAAGTGTACAAGAGAAAGTTCCTGAGGACAAGAGGGGCTGTGTGGTAAGGGAATAGGGTATCAGCAAGGAAGTTCTGGAATCCGGGCAAAGTAGAGGACACTACCATGGAAGTAGAAAAACTGATGGGGAAGAGAAGAGCGGGACGTTGCGGATGAGGACGGCCACGTACTAGGCACCTGTGGTCTTGGATTGGTCACCTCTGTGCACGTTACAATTTACAGGAATTGATGTGAAGAGCCAGAGTGAGAGACAGCAGCCAGATTTTCAGTGATGGTAAGAGAGCGAGGAGGTAGGTAGTGACAGCAACAGGGAGGAAGACACTGGTTCCTTCTACCAACATCAATTTGAGAGAAAAAGGATTCTGGAAAAAAATAGAGATTTCATGGAGACAATAGGGAACAAGAATACCCCAAAATCAGATAATAAGCTTTTAAAAACTATTTTTATTTATTTATTCATTTTAGAGAAGAGAGAGAGAGAGAAGGGGGGAGCAGGAAGCATCAACTCCCATATGTGCCTTGACCAGGCCAGCCCAGGGCTTTGAACTGGCGACATCAGCATTCCAGGTCAATGCTTGATCCACTGCGCCACCACAGGTCAGGCAGATAATAAGCTTTTTAGACACAAGAGTTTATTTCTAGTTAAAACAGTGCTCATAGGGGTTTTAAAAAGGTCCAAAGACCAAAGATATTTGGGTCTACTAAAAATGATAACTGGTGCTTGCTGTTGCCGCCTCCATTTCACAGTAGCTCTTGCTGAACCTCCGGGTGTTTCTAAGGTTGGATTATTCTTCTAAGCTGAAAGGTGACTCTTCAGACTTTTGGAATGCTTCATGCCAAGCGAACATTACAGTAATAATGATAAAAACAATTGCAGAAACAGCCATTATCATTGCAAGAGAAAAAGGTATATGATTCAGTAAGAAAGCTGCCACAGAAAGGTCCAGTAGCAGAATGATTAATCCAATATAAAATCCAGATATATTCATAAAAATTCTGGGGAAGCCATTCCTGCCATGTTCTCAGCAACCAGCTCCTCCTCTGGGTATAAACTTGAGAAGATGTGATCATGATGAATCTTATCTGCAGAGATTAGAAGAAAAATATTAAGGTCAGGTAAGCCTCTGACTGGGAACCTATCACACCTGTTAGCATGACATTGCTTCTAGATCAGTGGTTCTTAACCTGGGTTCTATGGAACCCTAGGGGTTCGATGAGTCGGTCTCAGGGGTTTGGAGAAGTCTATGCTGCGGAGGCCAGAACAAAGTAATACCGTAATTTGTTGTGAGTTCATGCACTTTGTTGGTTTTGTTCTTTGAGCAAGGTGATGTTCATGCATGACTCATTTTGTGCACCAGTAAGAAAACATATACCTATGTCTTGAATTGGGAAAAAAAAATCATATTTTATTTATCACTAAAGAAGGGTTCGGTGAATGCGCATATGAAACTGGTGGGTTCGGTACCTCAAAAAAGGTTAAGAACCACTGTTCTAGATGAAGTTTTGAATCCATTCTCTCTAAGTCATCAAGTGTCCTGACCATCAAACAAAGAGCTATGGCTAGGATGACCAAGGAAGGTTGCCAGGAAGTCAGGGATAGTGTGTGTGTGTGTGTGTGTGTGTGTGTGTGTGTGTGTGTGTGTGTGTGTGTGTGTGTTTTAAGTGAGAGGAGGGGAGATAGAGAGGCAGATTCCTGCATGCACCCCTACCAGCATCCACCAGACACCCGTCCCCCGAGTCTGGTGCCAATACTCAAATCAACTGAGCTATCCTCAGTGCCGAGGGCCAATGCTTGAACCAGTTGAGCCACTGGCTGTGAGAGGAAAAGAGAGAGAGAAGAGAAAGAGGGAGGGGGAGAGAAGAAGATGGTCGCTTCTTATATGTGCCCTGAACAAGGATAGAACCCAGATGGCTACACGCTGGGCCAACATTCTATCCACTGAGCCAACTGTCCCAGACCATATATATTCTTAATTTCCTTTAAATACTCCTTCCAGCCTGACCTGTGGTGGCGCAGTGGATAGAGCGTCAACCTGGGAACACTGAGGTCGCCAGTTCAAAACCCTGCACTGGCCTGGTCAAGGCGCATATGGGAGTTGATGCTTCCAGCTCCTCCCCCCTTTCTCTCTCTCTCTCTCTCTCTCTCTCTCTCTCTCTCTCACTCTGTGTCTCCTCTCTAAAATGAATAAATTAAAAAGAAATTTAAATACTCCTTCCAATAACCTTCATGAAGCTATCACAAACTTCTGGGACCTTTCCAGAGAGATTAATATTGAATTGGGACACTGCCCACAATCCTGAGGTTTGCCTGGGAATGTGAACAGAATTAAGATACACATTGCATTTTATGGGAGTATCAGCATTACCCAATAGTATATTTAAGATTGTTATACTAGTTCTACGACAGATGACAAGGAACACAAAACAAGAACCCTGTTATTTAATTTAGACTCAGCTATATATAATAGAGGCTGAAGGCAACATGCACTTCTGATAAAGCCTAACAAGGGAACTTTGAACTACTGCACAAGGTTCTATTTTAATAACTACATTATCAACTAAATAAAGAGAGTTATCCCTTCTCTCCTCTTTTGAAAATTATTTGGCATCTAACCCAATTGACCAGCTAATCCTGGTACTGGGCACATTTTATTACACTTGAAGAAACATTTAAGAGGCAATGTTCTACTACAAGATCATGAAGTCCTATGTTTTGATCTTATCTTTATTCATTTTAATCAATTGAGAATTTTTGTATGTTGCGTGAGACAGGACTGTATTTTTTTCCTCAAATGGATAGCCAACTATTCCTCAGCCATTCTCACCCATTAATTTGAAATGTCAACTTTATAATATGAAACAATCATATTCCCTTGGCCATGTTTTGAAACACTATCTTCCATTTATCAGTTCTTTTCCAATTTCTAATTGTTCTGATTTAGAACCTTTTTTTCTTTTTAAAGATTTTAAATGTTTTATTATTTTTTTTTACAGGGACACAGGGACAGAGAGAGATATAGATAGGAACAGACAGACAGGAACAGAGAGAAATGAGAAGCATCAATCATCAGGTTTTCGTTGCGACACCATAATTGTTCATTGATTGCTTTCTCACATGTGCCTTGACTGCGGGCCTTCAGCAGACCGAGCCACCACTTGCTGGAGCCAGCGATCTTGGGTGCTGGTGAGCTTTTTGCTCAAGCCAGATGGGCCCATGCTCAAGCTGGTGACCTCCGGGTCTCGAACCTGGGTCTTCTGCATCCCAGTCCGGCGCTCTATCCACTGCGCCACTGTCTGGTCAGGCAGAACCTTTTTTATTATCTAGTTACAGGTGTTCCCCTTCAACTTCTCTTTCAGACATTTCCTGGCATTACCCGCAACACACAGATATAGTTTCCTTTTTTTTGAAATATGGGAAAATAATTTAGTTGGAAGACGTTATATTTTCATAACACTAAATTTTCCTTTTCAGAAAATGCTCTCTCATAATTGAGTTCATCTTTGTATTCTTCATTACAGTTCTATATTTACTATTTACAATTCTATTTCTACATCTTATGTATAATATATATACATACTGCTCACAAAAATTAGAAGATATTTTATAGCTTCATAATCATTTTGAAATATTCCCTAAATTTTGTGAGCAGTATACATTTATACAATTACAATTATATCATGTAATTTTGTGTAATTAATACGGTATATAATATAATTAGAAATTTTATCAGGTCTATTTTTCTCTCTTTTTTTTTTTTTGAAAAAGATAGAGAGAAGAGGGGGATGGAGACAGGAAGGGAAAGAGATGAGAAGTATCAACTTCTGGTTGCAGCACTTTAATTGTTCATTAATTGCTTCTCATACGTGCCTTGATGGGGGAGGGGGGGCTCAGCTGAGCCAGTGACTCCTTGCTCAAGCCAGTGACCTTGGGCTCAAGCCATTGACTTTGGGCTTCAAGCCATCGGCCTTTGGGCTTCAAGCCAGCCGCAATAGAATCATTTCGGTATCCCACCCTCAAGCCAGCGACATTGTATTCAAGCTGGATTAGCCCACACTCAAGCCAGCAACCTTGGGGTTTTGAACCTGGGACCTCAGTGTCCTACCTAGGTCAATCCTCTATCCATTGAGCCACCACTGGTCAGGCTCAGGTCTATTTCTAACTTAACACCCACACAGAAAAACTACTGAATTTGTCATTTTAATTTATTACAATAACTCTAAACCTCTATAGTTGAATCCTAGATTTTCCACTTATGCAGTCATTTCCACACATGCACACACACACACAAATCATTTTCCAATAGTCATATCATTTTGTTCTTCAATTTTATTGCATTATATTGGTATTAAATTATAAATTAACTTTTTCTCTAGTTTTTTTTTTTTTTTTTTTTGTGTGTGTGTGTGTGTGTGTGTGTGACAGAGACAAGTTGTGCTAAAATCAGATGAGCCCATGCTCAAGCTGGCAACCTTGGGGCTTCGAACCTGGGTCATCTGCGCCCCAGTCCAATGTTCCATCCACGGCACCACCACCTGGTCAGGCTTGGTTGGCATCTTAACAGACAGATGAGCTGCCTGCTGTCTCAGGACCATGCAGGACCTGTCTACAGATGGACGTGGTTTCTATGTAAAGTAGTTAAGAGCTGCAATCTCAGCTGAATCAAGGACATCACCCCTCTCTTTTATTATTATCTTATTTTTCTGGCATATAACCCATTGGCCAGCAAATCTTGGTGCTGGGCATGTTTTGTTACATACATTTCAAGAAATATTTAAGAGGCAATGTTCTACTGTGGGATTATGAAGTGTTATGGTTTGATATCTACTCTATTAATTTTAATCAATTGGGAATTTTTGAACATTGCTCAAATGGAAATCCATATTTTCCCTCAATTAATAGATGTTTATATTAAGAAAGTGAATGAGCCTGACCAGGCGGTGGCACAGTGGATAGAGCATCGGGCTGGGACACGGAGGACTCAGCTTTGAAATCCCAAGGTCACCGGCTTGAGTGGGGGCTCAGCAGCTTGAGCGTGGGGTTGCTAGCTTGAAGCTGAATGTCACTGGCTTGAGCAAGGGGTCACTCACTGTGCTGGAGCCCTCCCTCAAGGCACATAGGAGAGAGCAATCAATGAACAACTAAGCAGCCGCACCAAAGAATTGATGCTTCTCATCTCTCTCTTGTCCTATCTTATGTCTGTCTATCTGTCCCTCTCTCTGAATCTTTGTCTCTGTCAGAAGAAAAGAAAAGTGAATGACTAATGACTGGGTAACAAACGCTTTTACAAGTAGAAGTCTGATTCTTTACTGTAAACAAAAAATTATGGGGAATTACTATATTTCTTCATGTATAAAACACTCCATGGATAAGACACACCAAATTAATTTGGGGGCCCGAATTTTGAAAAAATATGTACTACATAAAGTTATTGAACTCAGGTTTTATTCATCATAAAGTTCACATAACTCCTCATCACTGTCGAAACTCCCATCTGTTAGCTTGTCCTCATGTGTGTGATGATGAATTAGTCTTTAACAATGAGTGCAAACAAGCACAAAAAAGCAGGAATGCAAGTAAAAATACCTACAACCACTGTGTAAAACGCACCCAGTTTTTAGACCCCCAATTTTTCAAAAAAGGTTGTCTTATACATGGGGAAATACGGTAATGAAGTTGCTAGCTCAGTAACAATAACTTAGTAAAAGGTCATTATGTAATTTTTACATGTAACCTTGAAGTTCAAAAAACTTGGTGACACAGGTCTAATCAGACCTTTTCTAGTCCCATACTTTTAATGTATGCGAACAAGATTGTTTTTGCATCTATGAAAAATAAAAGTTATAGTCAGTGAATATTGTTTTGAGTCGTGCAGCCCTTTTTTTTTTTTTTTTAATTTTATTTTTTTAATTTTATTCATTTTAGAGAGGAGACACAGAGTGAGAGAGAGAAAGAGAGAGAGAGAGAAAGGGGGGAGGAGCTGGAAGCATCAACTCCCATATGTGCCTTGACCAGACCAGTGCAGGGTTTTGAACTGGTGACCTCAGTGTTCCCAGGTCGACGCTTTATCCACTGCGCCACCACAGGTCAGGCTGCAGCCCTTTATTAGCACCTAAAATAGCAGGTATTTGTTGTACAACATGCGTAGTAATTGACTATAGCTGGAGAATTATTATATTCTAATGCAGATCATTTGAAAATGCAATTTCTGTATTGCAAAGCTTCCACCTTGTTTGTGTACTATTTGCAGAACTATTCTGAAAGTGGAATATATGTGCACAAGTCTGCAAAGAGTGCAAATTTAAGATACGGTAAATGCTTTACCAATTTTAAAACACTGCCACAACTGGGCCATTACATTGCCATCTTTTTCGATCAAAATGTTTGATGCCAGCCTTTCATCCACTGCCCTAAACTATAAAGCTTTTCTTAATGAAATTAAGGAAGGACTACACCTACCAGAAGAGAGGAAAGTCCTACTAGTTGAGGTTTCAGAATTCCCCCACACCAGACAGAATCAGTATCTCCGCAAGGGCTAGGCTGGGGCCCCACACAGAATATAAGGAGATGCAGGTGGCACCCCTGAGGATTTTGAGCTTCACTGGACCCTGAGTGCTCCAGCTGCATAACTCACTGAAGTGTCCTGCAAGTTTCTACACTTGCTTGACTGGGCATCATTCAAAAAGGAAAAGCTCATATTCATTTCATTCTTCTGGAGCTCTGTGGTAGCATTTAAAAAAAAATTTTTTTTTAAATTTCTTTTTATTTATTTATTTTAGAGAGGAGACACAGAGTGAGAGAGAGAGAGAGAGAGAGAGAGAGAGAGAGAGAGAGAAAGAGAGAAATGGGGGAGGAGCTAGAAGCATCAACTCCCATATGTGCCTTGACCAGAGCAGGGTTTTGAACTGGTGACCTCAGTGTTTCCAGGTCAACGCTTTATCCACTGCACCACCACAGGACAGGCTGTGGTAGCATTTAGTCACACTCTGATGGGATGTCTTCCACAGCAGCTTTTTGGCCCCTTGAGTGTGGCTCTTCCACAAAATACCCCGTGCAGGCGCTACCTCGATAAGGAATGTACCTACCTATATAGTTTAAGTTTAAAAAATTTGGCTCTCCAAAGAAATTTCACTCGTTGTCCTGTTGATATTTGGCTCTGTTGACTAATGAATTTGCTGACCCCTGCCCTAGAGTATTACAGTTTTTCTTCAAGTAATTGCTAAAACATAAAGGGTCCAATTATTCTAGAATACTCATACTCATTTTATCTAAATGTTCAATGGATCTATAAGTCTCCCCCTGGGATTCATCATCGTAACTGTAATGGAACCTTCGACCCCAACGGTAGAAATCAGAAGAAACCACAAAGACATTACTGGGATTTGCTAGATATTTACTGAGGAGTTTCCCAAATTCCTGTTCTTCTGACCCCAGCCAGTATAGGAGCGCCAACCAGTACAGCAGTAATGGTAAACTCATCCTCGCTTTCCTTGGCTCTAGCTGTCTAAGGCAAATGCAGTTCAATACTTCATCTGTCTGCAGAGACATGCGTTCAAACATTCCCGTCTTCCATAGTTCTCTGTGAATCTTTTGGTCCATCCGAAGGACATCTAGAGGTGTCCTATATATATCCACCGAGAGAGGGGCACATGATACGAAGGCCCAAGGATGAAAATTCTCCAGATAATAGATGGATCCACTCGTTTTAAGCATAAGCAGCACGAGGCCCAGAGAATGTATACCCTGCGTGAGTGCAGTAATGGCTCAAGCAGCTGTGTTTGCCAACTGTACTTGTGAAAGCCAACCTGTCGGCTGTGCATTCAGCTACAATCCGGAGGCTGTGTACCAGCTCCAGGCCTGACTGGCTTCCCGGCAGACTAATTGGGTGTCTTGGTGCCTGTGCCACTCTAACAGGTCCTGCCCACTGAGGATGCCCAGCAGCTGCTGCCAGGCCTGCCAAAGAATCTCAATGTCCAACAAATCTTTTTAGATATATGTATATGACTTCCCCAGTAAAAAGAAAAAGCACAGAAATCTTTAACAACTTCCAAACATACCACAACTTATATTTATAAAAATGTAGGGTTTTTTTTTTCACCTGATTAAATGAATCTTCTTGGAAACAGTCAAATAGCCTTCAAGATGAAATGTCAAATAACTACCTCTTTGCTTGTCTTTTAGATAGGATCTAGATCGAATGATTGAAATAATGTAAATTCTTTTTTATTAATTTTGAGAGAGAGAGAAAGAAAGAGGAAGCCAGGAAGAGAGAGTGTCTGAGGGGGAGGAGAGATTCATTAAGAAATAAAAATCAGCGACAGGAGTGAGCCAAGGGGGGGCTTCTTGCTGGGAAGTCAGAGAAAAGGGGGCCTTGGAAACAGGTTCAAGGGTTAGTCCAGGATGAGCTGCCATTGCTTATTGCTCCCTGGTTACAAGTCTTGTGGGGACTCTTAGAGTTTAGGAGATGCATGCCTGAGAGGGAAGAAAAGTATGGGCATGCTCCCAGGGGAGAGGGCTTTCTGGGTTTTTTGTTTGTTTGAGAGGTGGGGTGGCAGAGAGACAGACTCCGACACTCACCCTGACCTGGGATCCACCTGGCAAGCCCCCTACTGGGCAACCTGGGATCACCTGGCAAGCCCCCTACTGGGCAACCTGGGATCACCTGGCAAGCCCCCTACTGGGCAACCTGGGATCACCTGGCAAGCCCCCTACTGGGCAACCTGGGATCACCTGGCAAGCCCCCTACTGGGCAACCTGGGATCACCTGGCAAGCCCCCTACTGGGCAACCTGGGATCACCTGGCAAGCCCCCTACTGGGTGATGCTTTGCCCATCTGGGGATGTTGCTCAGCAACCAAGCTATTTTAGCACCTTAGGCAAGGCCATGAAGCCATCCTAAGAACCTGGGGCCAACTTGCTTGACCATTTGAGCCATGGCTGCAGGAGAGGAAGAAAGAAAAGGGGGAGGGGTGGAGAAGTAGATGGTTGCTTTTCCTCTGTGCCCAAACTGGGAATTGAACCTGGGACTTCCACACACCAAGTTGACGCTCTACTGCTGAGCCAACTGGTCAGGGCCCTTTCTGTGTTCTTAATGAAAGATATTTAAAGGACTAAAGTGAAGGAGGGTTGGTGTTTGTCTATTATAAAATAATTTCATTAAAGAAACCTTGAAAAATAGAGACTAGAAGGAAGAAAATTTAGTTATACATAGAAGACATACAGCCTAGCCTGACCTGACCTGTGGTGGTGCAGTGGATAAAGTGTTGACTTTAGAATGCTGAGGTCGCTGGTTCGGAACCCCACACTTGCCTGGTCAAGGCATGTAGGAGAAGCAACTACTACAAGTTGATGCTTCTCACTCCTCCCCCGGCTTCCTTTTTCTCCATCCTCTAAAAAAACCCAATATATAACGGCCAACACTAAATGCTGACGAGGAGGTGCAGCAACAGTTCTCATTCACTGCTGGTGGGAGTGCAACATGGAAAGGCCACTTTGGAAGACATCTTCAGTTTCTTACAAAACTATACTCTTAAATGATCTAATAGGCCTACTCCTTGTTTATACAAAGCAGTTGAAAATTTGTCTCCACACACAAATCTGCACACAGACGTTTATAGCAGCTTTATTAATCATCGCCCAAAACAACAGACAATATTCCAGACAATGGAATATTTCTCAGCACAAAAAGAAAAGTAGGTACTGTCAAGCCACGAGAAGGCATGGAGGAATCAACGCATACGACTAAGTGAAAGAAACCAATCTGAATAGACTCGATTCCAACTATGACATTCTGGAAAAGACTAAACTATGGAGACAATATGAAGATCAGTGGTTGCCAGGGGCTCTGGAGATGAGGAGGCACAGCACAGGTAACTTTTAGGGCAGGGAAAATAGTATATACACTATAATGGTGGACACATTGCTATATATTTGCCCATGCCCATAGAATGCATGAACCCTAATGTCAACTATAGACTTTGGGTAATAGTGATGTATCAAGGCTGGCTCATCAATTTTAAGAAATGTACCCCTCTGATGGGGGATTTTGACATGGGGAAGCTGTGCACGTGTGGAAGGATGGGACTAAGCTACAAACTAAAGAATCACTTGGTGTTGCAAAATCTTTTATTTGGCTAGAGATGGAATTAGAAAGTCGTAAAACCCCAGAAAATGATCACGTAGAGAACAGATTATCTGTTTGTTTTCCCTATGCAAAACAGCACTTAAATCTTTACCTTTAAGTGAAACAAGTCTCCCTGAACACCTTCCCACAGAACCTAGTTTCTACAGAAAATGTACCAATTAAGCTAAACCCCTACAACACATTAAATGTATATTCACTTTTAAAAGCCTACAGTAGAATAACTAATTACTTTGTTATTTAGAGGCTTTTCATGATTTAAAATGTTAACATGACAGTTAAGGTTGTACTGCTAAAAAGCAACAGCTGTCTTGGCTTGACTTGCCAAGAACCATCTAAAGCTGTGTTATTTGTCACTGGTTTTGAAGCATGGGAGCTGTGGAAGCATGTTGCACGCTGACCTTCCTGTACTAGAGAACTGATCGCTTCCGACTAGAGATGTGTACCCCAACACAAATCCACTGAAAGGTCATGTACCTGAGAAGTCACTTACTGCCTCGGCGTATGCGTATTTAACACACTCAGATTTAAACACCCACGCCTCCAGGTTTATCAGAGGTGCTAAATCAAAGTATATCCTGGGTGAGGAGTAATCTGGGGAAGACGGGAAGGTTTTATAAAGTTGAGTATTTTCTTGCCTTGAACAAGCAGAATTCAATGTGGTGCCTCTATAATTTGATACCATGTTCATTTCTTCACCACACATATGCTAACTCTGGTTTACAACCTAGGCCGACCACCTTTCTAAGACCCATCAAGATATAACAGCTCAGCACGACGGCCCAAGAAACCCAAGATTCTCCCAATTCCACAGCTGATTTGCATGCAGTGAACCTGTTGCCGTTTTGAAGACAAGCTTTGGAAATGTTTATATCGCTGTTCTGGAGCTAGACAAGAATAAAGGGCACATCACATGCATTCAAGTAAAACTAACAAAGTAAAATAGGTCACTCAACAGGCAAATGTTACACCTTAATGAAAGCACTATATTTTCTATTATATTAGCAAATTACACAGAGGAGCAATTTAAAAAATGGATTCAAACTACCGGTTCCAACACCCACGAACACGTATCGGAATCACTTGTGGAGGTTTTAAACATAGTTCAGTCCAGGCCTCATTCTAGGAGAACGGTGCGACAGGGGTGAGGACCCAGGTGTTTGTCAAAGGCTTTCCAGGCAGCTCTAACGTTTCCTCCCAGTTGAGTCACTGAGTTTAAGTCGAGTGGAGCACTTTGGGTTTTTTGGGCAATATTTTGGGGGAGTGAGGAGCTTTTCTTGCAGATTTATTAGCTGTAGTGAAGAACTTGGCCTCTGGCTTTTTGGGTGTCTGTCTTGGATCTTTCTTCCCCAAGAGAGAATTTCTTTCCTTCTCTGCCTCTTCTTGGATTCTTGGCTTCTTCCCTGGGCCTTTACCCGGGGTCTTTGGCTCTGCTGCTTTTGGGGGCTCCGAACCTGGAAGGGCTTTTCTCTTCTTCCCACGAGGTGTGCCGAGACCAGAACTCTTTTTTGGAGACTTTTTCCCTGTGGCACGCTTCTGTACCTAAGTAAAAGAAGAAAGTGAGGGCTGGTGAAGAAAGAAGACCAAGTGACAATGTAACTCCAAGAGTTACTGTTTTGAATGTGTAGATAACCCCAAAATGTACACTTTGGTGTGATGAAATGAGGAATGGCTTTTCCTTTTGTCTTGCAGACATTTTGAAAGGCAGCTAGCCGTATTCTATTATTCACGATATAAAGGGGACCCCTGGCAGTCTTCCTAGTCCAACCAAAACAAAGGAAAGCCATCTATCCCGATGGTTGAGTGGAGGGCCTCCTAGAAGCACCCGCTGAGAGCACAGTAAGGAGACTTGTGACCTAACTGACTCTTACTCACCTTCAGCTGTAAATTCTTTGCATATGGGTTAGGGCATGGAGTTCTCAAACTTATGTGTAAAGATCAACTGGGTGCCTGTTAGAAAAACCCACTTCCCAGAGTTTGATCCAAGGCTCTCCGATGGAAGTATGCTATAGGCCAGGAGTCCTGAGTTTTCCAAGCACCCCAGATGACTACTGCTGAATTCAATGAGGACAATACTCCAGCAAGAGACTCTAATATAGAATTGGGTTATGCCAACCAAAAAACCCATCCACTGACAAAACATAATTTTGTTTCTGACAGATTAAAGAAAACCTGAAAAACTTAAAATACACAAAAATTAAATGCACTAATAACTCTATTACACATTATTAACTATTCCTACCTTTCGCCCTTGAGTAGGTATGTATTTAAAAGCTAAGTGTTAGGCCCTTTTCCCAAGTATTTCACTAGTACTTCCTAAGCACTATAAACTCTTGTTTTTTCTTTTCATGACAGAGACAGAGAG
Organism: Rhynchonycteris naso; assembly: GCA_037038555.1. Taxonomy (NCBI): domain Eukaryota; kingdom Metazoa; phylum Chordata; class Mammalia; order Chiroptera; family Emballonuridae; genus Rhynchonycteris; species Rhynchonycteris naso. The sequence goes on along the minus strand of CM073000.1, from coordinate 189,891,060 downwards.
AGACAGAGAGGGGGACAAAAAAGGGAGATGAGAATCATCAATTCTTCATCGCGGCACCTCAGTTGTTCATTGATTGCCCTTGGCCTGGGGCTACAGCAGAGCAAGTGACCCTATGCTCAAGCCAGCAATCTTGGGCTTCAAACTAGTGACCTTTGGGCTCAAGCCAGCAACCCTACGCTAAAGCAGCGAACCCGTGCTCAAGCCGGATGAACCCGTGTTTGAGTGGGCGACCTCGGGGTTTTGAACCTGGGTCTTCTGCATCCCAGTCTGATGCTCTATCCACTGCGGCACCACCAGGTCAGGCTATAAACTCTTTTTTTTTTCTTTTTCTTTTTTTTTTACAGGGACAGAGAGAGAGTCAGAGAGAGGGATAGATAGGGACAGACAGGAACGGAGAGAGGTGAGAAGCATCAATCATCAGTTTTTCGTTGCCGTCGCTACACCTTAGTTGTTCATTGATTGCTTTCTCACATGTGCCTTGACCGCGGGCCTTCAGCAGACCGAGCCACCCCTTGCTGGAGCCAGCGACCTTGGGTCCAAGCTGGAGAGCTTTTGCTCAAGCCAGATGAGCCCACACTCAAGCTGGCGAGTTCGGGGTCTCGAACCTGGGTCTTCCGCAATCCATTCTGACGCTCTATCCACTGCGCCACCGCCTGGTCAGGCTATAAACTCTTATTAAACATTATTTCAATGAACTTTACAGAAACTACTGTAAGAGTACATAACATTTCTTCATTTTTTGCTTCTACAGTGAACAATGATGAAACTTCCATACATTATTACCTTGGTCCTATTTCCTAGACTCATTTACAGGGCATAACCACTTCTACAGCTCTTAACAGACAACACCCTGTCAACTATGCCTTCCACTCTTTAATTTCCAGCACATTACCTGCCAGCCTCATTATAAGCAAAAAGCTTACTTTTTTGTTTTTGTATTTTTCCTAAGGGGGGAGCAGATAGACTCCTGCATGTGCCCAACCAGGATCCACCCGACAAGCCCACTAGGGGGCAATGCTCTGCCCATCTGGGGCGTTGCTCCATTGCAATCAGAGCCATTCTAGTGCCTGAGGCAGAGGCCACAGAGCCATCCTCAGTGCCTGGGGCCAACTTGCTCCAACGGAGCCTTGGCTACAGGAGGGGAAGAGTCTAGAAGGCTTCTTCTAGACTCAGAGAGAAAGGAGAGAGGTAAGGGTGCAGAAGCAGATGGATGCTTCTCCTGTGTGCCCTGGCTGGGAATCGAACCTAGGACTTCCACACGCCTGGCCAGGCCAATGCTCTACTACTGAGCCAACCAGCCAGGGCCCAGCTTACTTTTTCTAAAAACAATTGTAGTGCATTTGTTAATATCACAATCAAGCCTTTGGGCTTGAGCCCAAAGGTCACTCACTGGTTTGAAGCTCAAGGTGGCTGACTTGAGCAAGGGGTCACTCGTTCTGCTGTAGCCCCTGGTCAAGGCACATATGAAAGAAAGCAATCAATGAACAACTAAGATGCCGCAATGAAGAACTGATGCTTCTTATCTCTCTCCCTTCCTTTCTGTCTGTCTCTACCTGCCCCCCTCTCTGTTTCTCATAAAAAGAAAAAAATAAAACTTCAAGGATATTTTAAAAATTCAGCAGTGTTTTGACAGCATTTTAAAAGGGATATTTTTACTAAGAAATGTAAATTATAATACCACCAAAGAGTGTAAGGGTCACTGTTGGGATAAAATACCAAGTAGGTAACGTGTTGTAACAGGTCCAGGGTAGCACAGTGCATGCTGTGCTCAGCAGGGCCACAAGTGCTCGCTACACACTCGGAGTGCGGAAGCCTTCCACACTCTTAGAGACCCGTTTCTCCCATTCTCAAGGGTTTTCTCCAGTCGTTGGATGGATACTATCAATATAAGTGAAAGCACTATAAAAGGACCAAAAATAAAAACTCACTCAGTTCCTTTAAATTACCTCCTCTGAAACTCATTCAGATTTCTGTTAAGAACCACTGGGGCCATGCCTGACCAGGCGTTGGCGCAATGGATAGAGCGTCAGACTGGGATGAGGAGGTTCAGGTTTGAGACCCCGAGCTCGCCAGCTTGAGTGCGGGCTCATTTGGCTTGAGCAAAAGCTCACCAGCTTGTACCCAAGGTCGCTGGCTCAAGCAAGGGGTTGCTCAGTCTGCTGAAGGCCCGCAGTCAAGGCACATATGAGAAAGCAATCAATGAACAACTAAGGTGTCGCAACAAAAAACTGATGATTGATGCTTCTCATCTCTCTCCGTTCCTGTCTATCTGTCCCTATCTATCCCTCTTACTGACTCTCTCTCTGTCCTTGCAAAAAAAAAAAGAAAGAGCCACTGGGGCCCTGACTGGGTAGCTTAGTTGGTTAGAGCGCACAGTGGCCACTGAATCAATCCACTGTGAATATTAAAATTAGTAAACATACCTCTACATTTTCTTTGGCAGAAGTTTTTCCTATTGGAACCAGTAATGGAATTTCTTCTTCGGATTCGTTTTGCACTTTATTTTGGGCTTTTACTTTGCGGGTCTCTTTCTTCTCAGACTTAAGAGTCCCTTTCTTCTGGGGTTCAGGGTCCTTCACTGGAGGGCCATTCGTTTTAGAAGCCGACTCCTCTGTAGTTAGAGCTAATGTAGCCTTTCTAGCCTTCTCCATAGGTTTTTTGTTTCTTTTCTTCTCCTTTTGCTTTTTATTATGCTTTTTTTGTTTTTGCATTTTCTCTGCTTCCTACCAAAGAAACCAAATGTAATTTTAGTAGGGGATACTTAAGTTGAAAAAAATAAAGTAGCAAAAACAACATTTCCAGCTAAGATTATTCATAAACTCCCTGAAAGGACCTTGACCTGTACAAGCTCTGGGAAAACAAACCCCATTACCAGCATTTGCACCCCATCTCGACATTACTTTTGAGTCATTGCCATGGATACATTTTATGTGGTAAATTATATAATGATACTTGAAATCAGGTTGAGGTATGCAGTCACAGATTTTGTGAAAGTCTATCTCATTTATAGGTGAGTTAAGAATTATCCTAAAGTGCACAGTATGTGATGTGAATTATGTTTCAATAAAGCTGTTACCAGAAAGCAACAAAAATCCCTGACCATTTTGTTCCCAGTTCAAGTTGTGGCTGAAAGTTACAACAGTAAAAAAATTCACAAAGCGAGACGTCCATAATCTATACCATAAAGTACTGTTAAATAGCATCTGTAATAGAATAGCATCCTAATTCCGCTCTAACCAGCAATTCCAACAGCTTCAAAAAGCTCTCAACTGAACCTGCTGACAAACGGCAAAAAACCCAGACTTCCTGCTTCCCGTAATAGCAGTCTATATTATTTTGGATCATCCTCCCAATAAAAACTAGTAAAACAACAAGGTGAAATATTTTTAAAAATATTTCCCTTTTTGTCATAAAGGCACCAATAAGCTGATTATACTGGGAGGAGTCAGAATGAGGACCCAATGGAGTGAGTGAGCCTAGAATCCATTTTTGCCCGAAGAGTATTTCCCAATCACCGACTTGTTTTAACAGCCGTGCAGAACTAGGGACGCGGTACGTGTGCAAAGGAAGAACACCCCAGCCCTCACACTGAGCAGGGAGTCTAAGAGCAGCCCCTCTTACAATAGGTACAAACCCCTGTTCCCTGCTCAGGGCACAGATGAACAACAAACGGAATCCCGCGACTTCAGCACTGCAGTCTGTTTTGTCACTCAGGGACCATCAAACCTTGAATGTGCCTTCAGGTGGTCAAACTGAGTGCCCAAGGTGCCTGGCGGACGTAAATGTCAATCCTCCAGAGAAAGGATCTTCATCCTACCTCTTAAATTGTTTCTACCAATAATTTCCCAAATGCCACAATCGTGACACAGTCAGAGATAACCAAATACACGAGGAACCAGCAGGGAGAGACGATGGCCTGCAACAGGAGGGCTTCTATTTGAATCAGCAAGGCAACTATCAAATCATTATGCTTAACAGGTTCCAAGAATTAAGACAAACTGCAAGACTACTTATAGCTAACGGGAAACGAAAGAAAACAAAACAAAACAAAAGGCAAAGCCAACTTGAAAATGAATAAAACATGGAACTTCTAGAAGTAAAAAAATGAAAAGACCAAAGTTAAGAACTCATTAGGCACAATTAACACAGCAGAAGAAAGTAAATAAACCAAAAGACTGGTCCAACAAAGATTAAAAAATTCAATTTCCTCTCACTCTGGCTTCTTTTGCAATAGTAGTTGTTAGCACTGAACACCTACAAACCAAAAACAAGAGGTATCTGTTCCCATAATAGTATCTTAAATTTTTCCCATAAATAACAAAGAACTTAAACTTAGATTTTGGTTTTTCTCTTTCTCTTAGCTCCTCTTGCCAATGAATAGGCCCTTTCTAAGCCTAATTAGACCTTTTAAGACAAATTAAAACACCTAGCTTATGAATGTATTTATATCTCACTGTATTAATACCAGCATTAACTGATCTCACATGTAAAGAGGGAAAGAGAACACAAAAGCACGGCCACTGGAGACCACTGGAGAACTGAAAGACAAAAGCCAGGAGCAATGGCAGCCTCGTTCTCTCTTCAGGGCAGCATTAATGTCCTCGTAAGTCAGCCCAGGATGGAAAAGTCTACTCACTGCTTTCTTCTTCCGAGGAGAGCGCAGTCCTTTGGCTTCACCCTGACTGCTGACAAATGAAGAAAAGATCGGAAGGGCAACCGATTTCTCAGTTTTTACATACAAGAGTTTCACACTCTCCCACTTCTGAAACAAACAGACAAACAAAAACAATACAATCTATACATGCTTTAAAGTTTCTTTTAAACAAAAGATCAACTGATGCATTTGCAAAACTGTACCTCTGGCAATTTCTGTGACAGCCCTTCCGCGACAGTAACAATGTTTTCAGTGATGTGCTGAACCGGCATTCCAGTGTGACCAATCCGTATAGTGCTGAAATTTAATACCGTTTCAGACAAAAAGGTTTTTATATGTAACTCTTCAAAATAAGGCACAGGCAGATAGGTGAGAACAATAAATACGTATATAGTTCTAGAAAAACAGCCCAGGCCCACTGAACCAGCGCACAGCTTTTCTGAGGACAGTTACCTCCAGCATTGACTGTTCTGGAAGGAAAGGCTCCCAGGAAGGTTGCTGCTTTGCTGCCTTTAAGAGTTCCACTTCCCTGACCCAGATGCCACCTCTAAAACTGAGGTCTCCTTCTTCTTACAGTGTCGGGCGGGCGGTCGTCTGGCCAAGAGCTAGACCACCCTTTCAGTTGAAGCACAGATAGACATAAGCCAAGCAGGAGGCCTAGAAGTGCCAGGGCCTCAGCCACTGGGTCCACCTTTCCCTGTTAGTCCTCAGCCTCCCACCTCTAAAACTGAGGTCTCCTTCTTCTTACAGTGTCGGGCGGGCAGTCGTCTGGCCAAGAGCTAGACCACCCTTTCAGTTGAAGCACAGATAGACATAAGCCAAGCAGGAGGCCTAGAAGTGCCAGGGCCTCAGCCACTGGGTCCACCTTTCCCTGTTAGTCCTCAGCCTCCCCACCGCGGGAGCCAAAAGGCAGGTGTCTCAGAAGCTGGGGGAGATGAGGGCTGGTGCTCCCTCTCCTTCCAGCCAAACAAGGGGCTTTGACCATCCTGTGTGCCTGCAGCCACCTACCTCAAAGCACACCCTTGGCTTTACAGATGAACAAAGCAAGGGAGGAGGGAAGGAGGGGAGAGGGGGGAAGAGAGAAAGAGGAAAGGGGGTGGGAAGGTGAGAAGGGGAAGGGGAAGGTGGGAAGATGGGAAAGGAAAGGGGGAAGGGGAAGAGGGAAAAGGAAAGGGAAGGGGAAGGGGGAGGGGGAAAGGGAAGGGGAAGGGGAAGGAGAAGGGGGAAAAGGAAAGGGGAGGAGGGGGATGGTGGGGAGGGAAAGGGGAGAAGGGGAAAGAGAAGGGGAGAAGGGGAAGGGAGGAAGGTGGGAAGAGGGGAAGGGGAAGGAGTGGAATTAAGCTGTGGGTTTGCCTTGGAAAAGTCTGAGGTCGGAGATCGCTACTTCTTTACCTGGCTGGATGGTGCCATTCCTTCCTTCAGGCTACTTGCAGGTCCCATGAACCAAGCCTCTGACCTGCCAGCTAACAGCTTCCCATGAACCACTGCTTAATGTCAGCCTATAATCAGAGTAGGAGTCCTGGCCTGATGAACAACTCTTCTCAGCTACCTAATGAAACCCAAGTAAGGGACTTCCAACCTGAAGGCAGAAGGCAACATCAGAGCCCACCTGTCTTGGCCAGTTAAATTCTGTTCTGCCCACCTGGAAACACTGCCACGGGCTGGCCTCCCTGCTGTGCAGTCAGGCAACCTTGGTGGTCCTATTTCATGGTATGTATGATCACTGGGTACATATAGCCTCCTGGGTATCTCTGGGAGGAAGGGCCATATACAGCTCTGCCCCAGTGTCAGCTCCCCACACCACAGCTACCCAAATAAGCTAAGTATTTAATAAAACAATTCTGAGTATGTTTAAACCAAGACTAAGAAGACCCCTGGTCAAGAAGCAACCAATGAACAACTAAGGTGCTGCAACTATGAAGTGATGCTTCTTATCTCTCTCCCTTCTCGTCTGTCTCTCTCTCTTGCAAACCCTCCCCCTCAAAAAAACAAGACTGAGGTGGATCTTCACATTAAAGAATAATATGATGCTGGTCAACATGAAAGCCCAGAATTACTTATGTTCACTAAGCATTAATTTTATTCCCCCTGCTATCCTTAATCGAGAGGTGCTCTATCCAATGTTAAGCATTAGCCACTAGCCATACCTGCCTATTTACATTTAAATTAATTACAATCATGTAAAATTAGAAATTTGGTTCCTGCCACAGCAGCCACATTTGAAATGTGCAACAATCACAAACGGCTAATGACTCCTGTGGCAGCCGGCAGGGACACAGACCATTCCACCTCTGTAGAAAGTTCTATGGAACAGCACTGTTCTAGAGAACTGACTACATCTAAGGAAGGAATTTTAGTTTTAACAGAAGGATCTGGTTTCATTAGCAACATTGTGTAAAAAAAGCGTTTTGTTTTTTTTCTTAACTTGATTTTGGAGAGAGAAAGAAACATTTATCTGTTTCTGTATGTGCCCTGACTCAGGATAGAAGCAGCAACCTCTGTGCTTCAGGATGACACTCCAACCCACTGAGCCACCTGGCCAGGGCTTATGAAAAGCATTTATAAAGTCATTATTAAATATAAGGTCAAACACAGGTACATATTAATGCCTTTTACATACCTGCAAGAACCACTCTTAGAGATGTTTAAGACAGTTCCACCTACTGATGCGTTAATCTCTTTGGTAAGGTTCTTGGCTTTGAGGTTTACAGGCACCGGAACTCTGTAACAGCACACAGACATTTAGAGCACGAGGCGTACACAGCTATAAACTCTGTGCGGATTAAGGCCAGTCACTATTCAGAAACTCACTTCTTTCTCTTGTAGAAATGTCTCCCAAGGTGTGACGGTAAAAGCCGCCTGATTCTGTCATCAGTAAGAAAGAAGTCGAAACTACTCAGGAGGCGGAGCTTGGCCTCATAAGCTTTATACTCCTTTTTTAAAGTTTGGAAGGGAATAATCTAGAAAACATAGAACATAAAAAGTTAAGAACATAAACAACAACAAGAATACCTAGCCAACCATTTGTATTCAGATTTTATAATATCCAGTGAACATGTGCCAGGCATTATGCTCAATGCTGGCAATAGGGGACAAAGGAGATGAAACCTCAGCCGGAGAAACGACACACACTACTACAGAACGGGGAGAAATGTCAAGTTGGAGGCAAACACGAGCTGCTGCGGAAGTACAGAGGAGATGACCTAAGTGAGCAACTGGGAAATCTTCAAGAAAGTTACTAATGTGTGCAGTGAGCTTTGGGTCAGTAAACCCCTACAGCTCAGACAGGAAAGATGGAATATTTCCTTATTCTACCTACAGCCAAGAAGAATTAAAAAGAAAAAATTAAAATTAAAAAATTAAATCCCCAGGAGAGAAATACTAGGTAATAAAGCAATGTGTTACTTATCACTTCAATTGAAGCCAATCTTTTAATTGTCTTGAAAATATTAACCTGCTCCCTACCCGAGAAATGGTTTTAATTCCATTCTTGTTCAAAAGCTTCTTATAAAAACGTTCCGTCTTTTCAGGAGTTAAATTGGGTTCGTCCTTAGTAAATAAACAGACATCTGCTAAATCTGACCGAATACTGTGAGGCAAGGACCTGTAACATACAAGAGAAGAAACTAAGGAATGGAGCATTATTATACACAGACTGTTTATACTACACAGAAAGTACAATAGATTTACTGTCATTTATTTTTTCTTTTTTTATGTAGTGAGAGGAGGGGAGGCAGAGAGACAGACTTCTTTCTGCATGTGCCCCAACTGGGATCCACCCAGCAAACCCACTAGGGGGCGATGCTCTGCCCATCTGGGGCATTAATTCACTGCTCAGCAACCAAGCTCTTGGCGCCTGAAGCAGAGGCCATGGAACCAAACTCAGTGCCCAGGGCCAGCTCGCTCCAATTGAGCCATTGTTGAGGGAGGAAGAGAAAGAGAGAGAGAGAGAAAGAGAGAAAGAGAGAGAAAGAAGCAAGAGGGGGAGGGGTAGAGAAGCAGATGGGCGCCTCTCCTGTGTGCCCTGACTAGGAATTGAACCTAGGACATCCACACACCAGGCTGGCGCTCTTCCACTGAGCCAATGGGCCAGGGCCATTTACTGTCATTTCAATATAGTGAGATTAAAAAATATGTCTTGTTTTCAATGGTACAGAAGAGAGATTTGAGATGGAAGTAAGTCACCACCAACACCCATAGGCCAAAATATCAATTAGTATCTGGGATGCAGTAAGAGTTCAAACACAGCACACCTGGAATAGTGCATATTATTTTACATGTTATTATATAAGTACATGTCCTATAATGTGCTGGAATTGATTTTCATCAGAAAACTTCTGGTTCAGATAACTTCTCAGAAAACTCTGGGCTCCATGAACATAGCTCTTAAGAGCTGAAATAAAAAACATGGAGCAAACCAAGAGGGACCAGCAAACATACTGGGATTATTCTGCTGAGTCTTAAAAAGAAAAAAGATTTAATGCACTTCCTTGGCCTACATGTTCTAAGGCAGGAGTCCCCAAACTGCGGCCCCCTGAGGCCATTTATCCACCCCCGCCGCAATTCCGGAAGGGGCACCTCTTTCATTGGTGGTCAGTGAGAGGAGCACAGGATGCATCCGCACCCATAGTTCCCATTGAAATTCTGGTCAGTTTGTTGATTTAAATTTACTTGTTCTTTATTTTAAATATTGTATTTGTTCCCATTTTGTTTTCTTACTTTAAAATAAGATATGTGCAGTGTGCATAGGGATTTGTTCCTAGTTTTTTTTCATAGTCCGGCCCTCCAGTGGTCTGAGGGACAGTGAACTGGCCCCCTGTGTAAAAAGTTTGGGGACCCCTGTTCTAAGGAAACATTAATTTAAGAAAAGATAGCAATAGACAATAACATGACTTGCCAAACAAGATAGCAAGTGCTGTGAAGCTTTTAGGTGGCAGAAATCACTAAGAGGTGAGCAGTTGGGACAATATTCTAGAGGAGATAAGAGGGCTCTCCAGAAGGGAAAACCGCACGAGCAAAGGTGTGGAATAAAGAATGCAGGGTGGCCTGACCAGGTGGTGGATAGAGGGACTTGGGAGGACCCAGGTTCAAAACCCCAAGGTCACTGGCTTGAGTGCGGGCTCATCCGGCTTGAGTGTGGGCTCACCCGGCTTGAGTGTGGGCTCACCAGCTTTGAGCATGGGATCACAGACGTGACCCCATGGTTGCTGGCTTGAGCAAGGGGTCACTCACTCTTCTGTAGCACCCCCCTGTCAAGGTACATATAAGAAAGCAATCAATGAACAACTAAGGAGACTAAGGAGTCACAACAAAGAATTGATGCTTATCTCTCTCCCTTTCTATCTGTCTGTCCCTCTGTCTTGGGGACACACACAAACACAAAAGAATGCAGGAGGGATACATAAAGCAATAACTAAGGCAATCTGGCTGAGACAGGTTTGTAAACACAACTTAGTGGGTCAAAAAGGTCTTTCCAATTTGTAATCATTCTTGCCCCCCACCTCCCCAAAAGAGAAGATCTTACACTGCTTTCTTTAGCAGGGCTGCCTTGATACTCAAGAAATAAGGGACTCCAGAGAGGGGCAGTGGTGCCAGAGAGAAAACAGAACAACTTGTTAAATTTTAATTATTGGACTTGGCTGGTTGGCTCAGTGGCAGAGCATTAGCACCAGATGGGCAGAGCATCGCCGTGTGAAGGACTTCCTGGGTGGATCCGGGGCACATGCGGGAGTCTGTCTCTCTGCCTCTCACTTAATTTATTACTTTTTCATGTTAAAGCAGGTCTCAAATATTATCTGGAACTTACTTATATTTTAAAAATTACTTGTATTTTTATTTGTTAAATCTGGCAAATGCAGAGAAGAACCTCTAAACTAATAGTCTTAGCAATAAAAATGTGTAATTGCTCTTGTTTTTTTCCATTAAGTTCACTGCCCAGGTTTTTAATAGTCTCTACATAAAGAAGCTGAGTCCAGGACCTTAGAGGTTTTAGCGTGGAACTAGGCTGACATGGAAAGGTAACAAATCTATGAAAGTACAGAAACTGTTTAATTTATCTTAACCTTTGTTTTCTCAAAACCAGGTTTAAGATTCAACAGAACTGCTTAGATTAAATGCCCACCAAGTCCCAAGAACACTGGCAAAATTTCTAGAAAATTTAAGCCAGTCCGAATTTCTTCTTTTTCTTTTTTTATACGCATAATTATTCAGATCAACTCAGTTTTGAGTTTGCAAACTTTCCATTAGGAACTAAGTTGACTATTAAAGTTACAGAGTATTGACAAAGCAGATAAAAACAGCAATGGCAGAAAAACCAAAACTTACAATCTGACCCTCAGTTCTTTACTTGGAATTTTCCATAATACCACCATTAAAAAGAAATTTTCATTCTCATTCAAAAGCACTCCTTTCGCGTTTTTCCTGGACCTGGAATGTGTCAACAAGGCTTCCACTGCCTTTCTGATCTGCAAAGTGGAGATACACAATAATTAAATCTCAATCTAATTTAGCATTTGCTCTCTCCCCATACATTTCCCCTTTTTTTCTGTTCGAATCCTAATAAGCAATCTCCACAATCGTAGATATTGGAATCCTGGAATTTGTAATCACAGGAATGTAAGAATACATCAGAAACTACCTAAATATCCGTTTCTAGCAACCATCTGAAGACAAGTGCCAGATGGAACATGCTTCCCCCTGTCCACGATGATGAAGGCAGTAATCCCAGTAATGCGCGACAAACTTGCAATTAGCATTTATTGAGCGCTTACCATGTGCCAGGCCCTTGGCTATACAGCACTTTACATACATTATCTCCTCTGATCCTGGAGAGAGCAGAGCAATAGCGCCCATTTAAAATAAGAGGTAACAGACGTGCAAAATTAAGCGACTTGGCCATATAGTCAAACGGTAGGGAAACAGACCCAGACACATCTCACCCCAGAATCCCAAGCAATACTTGCAATCCAATTCAAGAGAGCCAGACGCGGGGTTTGTGTAAAGGGGCACCTACCCGTGCGAATAAAAGAACTTGCAGGCTGAGAGTACCGCAAGCCAGTGACCGTCCCAAGGTATCCCTCCCATGCCGTCTCCAGAGGCATCCAAGGAGACTCGTAGCTCGCGTCGGCACCCTGCGCATCGCGAGGCCACGGCCATCTGGCTTCCGAACCCCTACTCCCCAGCGGCCTCTCACCTGCCCTTTATCCAGCTGTTCCAGTGATGTCGGGGTCGCTGAGGTCGAGGCTGTGGGTGAGGTTGAAGCCGAGCCCTCCATTTCTCTCACCTCGTGCACACTCGCGTGCAGACCACAGCTGGTTCCCCGTGCGCACGCGCGAACCCGGGCCTGTAGCCGGAAACTAGGGAGCGTAGTGCACATTCCTGCGTCACTTCCGTGCGTCGTGCCGTAGAGGTTTGGCGGGAGCGAGGAAATTGTCACTCTGCCTGTAGTCGGTGTCTCCTCTGGGTTAACAGTTCTTCGTCCCTCTTGTGCCGTGTGTCCGTGAGGGTCGGGAAACAGCCTGCTGACGTTTGATCTCTCACTTTCACAAAAGACATCGGGGAACCGCGCGGAGGCTGGAGAGGAGCCCTGTCCACTCACTCAGTGGGGTCACCCGCTCTCCGTGGGCCTCGCTTTTGGGGAGCGTAGGGAGTTCTGGCCCTACCACCCACCTGCCGGGTGGCTTGGGGGCGAATCACTTACGCAGCCCAGCCAATCTCCTTGAACGCGAAGGTGGCGAATTCCTTGGAATGTGGCACGGGTAACACCAGACACGTCGGGAAAGGGGAGCGGGGCCCCGAATGAGGAGCCAGAGCCAGAGCCAGAATGAGCTTCGGGTCCCACCGAGTGGGAGGTAAGAGCGCACAAACATAAGCGTGTGGCTGGAGGACGGAGGAAGGTCCCCTCCCGCCCCATATCCCCAGAAGGGACTGCTGTTAACTGTCTCCTGGAGCTTTCCAGAACAGTTATAATTTTTTTATTCGTATGGCTGGGTTTACATTTAATCTTTTTTTAAAAAAAACACAAAGAGTAGCCCAGTGTACCCATTGTTCTCTGCGTTGAGTTTTTCTCTTAATAGTATATCTTGCAAGTCAGTACATAATGCTGTGCCTCATTTTTAACTCCGAACGACCCTCCAGCATGTAGCTAAACAATAGTTTATTTAGGAGCCTTTTGATGGACCTTCACGAAGGTTCTAGTCTTTTTGAAACTAGCTATGGAAATTTTTGAGAGCTAAACAATGAGAGGAGGATTTCTTTTTTTTTTTTTAAAGGTTTTATTTTTAATCTTTTTGTTTTCTTTTTTAAAATTTTATTCATTTTAGAGAGGAGACACAGAGTGAGAGAGAGAAAGAGAGAAAGGGGGGAGGAGCTGGAAGCTCAACTCCCATATGTGCCTTGACCAGACCAGTGCAGGGTTTTGAACTGGCGACCTCAGTGTTCCCAGGTCGCCGGTTTATCCACTGTGCCACCACAGGTCAGGCGAGAGAGGAGGATTTCTATATCTAAATAAATAAATGATGTTCCTTCCATATCGCCAAAGCTGGAGTCACAAAGAACGACTTTGTCTTTGATCAACTCGCAGAAGGAATATTCTTCAAACTTTGGTACCTACTTTCACTTGTTTATTTTAGAATCTAGAATAAGATGGAATTGGTTTTATCACAAGATTATGAGTTATTACATTAGGCTTCATTTATCAGTGTTTTGTAATATGTGAAAAGAGCATTGGGGCTGTCAGGTGTTGTGTCACCTGCATTTAGGTTTGAGAACCAGACTTCTAGGCCAAGGCCATGGTGTGAATTCAGGTGAGAGAGCAGGGGTGGTGTTTGGAAAGTAGTAAGTGGCTGGATCAGGAATGGGCAGAGAGAGGAATGGGAGTTTGGAAGTACTAAGTGGCTGGATCAGGAATGGGCAGAGGGAGGAATGGGAGATGAGGCTAGAATGGTAGCTTAAGGAATTCATTACCAAGCGGAGGGTTTATATTTTGGAGACATCATAAATACAAGGTTTTTGAACTGGAACTAGGGAAGAAGAGGTAGTGATGAATTATGCTTTAAGAAAGTTAATCTGGGTGTGGTATTGTGGTGTTTTTTTTTAAAATTGACTTTAGAGAGAGGAAGGGTGATTTGTTGTTCTACTTTATTTATGCATTCATTGGTTGATTTTTGAAAGTGCTTGTAAAGGAATCCTACAACTATAATAAAGCCAGTTGCTAAATATTGCATCCTCAACCAATTATGTGAATTACTTTATGTATGTATTTTTAGGTGAGGAAGGAAGGTAGTGAGGCAGACTCCTGCATGTAGGATCCACTGGGCAACCCTGATGTTCATGCCTGAGGCTGATGCACTCCAGTTGAGCTATCTTCAGCTCCTGGTCACACTTGAACCAATCAAGCCACTGGCTATGGGAGGGGAAGGAGAGAAGAGGGGGAGAGAGTGGGGAGAAGCAGATGGTCGCTTTTTCCATGTGTCCTGACTGGGAATTGAACTAGAGATTTTCATATGCTAGGCTGATGCTCTATCCACTGAGCCACCGTTCAGGGCTGTGAATTACTTTTAAAATTTAATATGTATTATGACATCTTAGGAAGAAATCAAGGTACTTAAGAGTGTATACTTCTAATGGTCATCATTTACTCGAGATTGGGAGGTATACAGTTCACTGCAGAGCTATAGCATCCAAGGCATTGATGCTGTTTTTCAGAGAATTTGTTCCAGTTTTCTGCCCACTGAAGTAGTGTCTCTGTATGGTTTGATGCCCAAAATGTACTTTTAACAAAGTTTTTCTTTCAACAATGAACAGTGTGTTTGATAGACAGGGTTGGTGACCTGGTTATTTAATAGAAAAGCATGGGAAATGTCAAGCCATTTATTTAGAACTTTTATATTAACTCCTGCTTTGATACCAAGCTTACTCATATAAGTTTTGCTTAAGGTAAGATTCATTTAATGCTGACCACTTATACTACAGAGTAACAAAATCTTGAAGTGATTCACCTAAAGAACTTAGCCCAACTCCATAATAAAAGATGAACATATACAGAAATGTATTGCTGCCATTCCATTAACCACTGTGCACAAATACCTGTTATCGTTCCTTTTGCCCTTATAAAGGGCAAATACTTTTTCGTTTCTTGATCATTATATAAAATCAGGGACAATAAGTTTGTAGTTCTGACGGTATCATTGATGTTTCCCCAGCTCTGTTCATATAAAGCCACATACTGTATGTTATTTGACTTATTAACCATCTCTAACTTCCTATCCGTTTGCTATTTTGTTAAGACCCAGTAATATGCACTGTACAAAGGTCTTGCATACTGTATGCGAGTAGACTAAATTCCTTATGTGACAGAGCTAACCAGTTACATCCAACAAGTCTGCTGGTAGAGGATTCCAATACTTAAAACACAAAAATAAAGGACTATACATAAAATGAACAGAAACACTCCTGGTATGATACAAGTAGTTATAAACAAATAAGACAAATCCTTCAAAAGGGTAGATGACAATTTTTATTGTTATTACAAAAGCAGTATTTTTAAACTTGACATTTGAGTAATTGCAAGAGCAGACTAAGGGCTTAATCCTCCCACAGGCACCAAGTCAGGCACAGTAGGTAGCTACACATCATAAGAAAAAGGTCTCCTTAGATTCCCGTAATTCCTACCTAGGGCATTCTGCCATGCTTTGGAATTAAAAAAAACCCAGGACCTAGTCAGTAGCCCCCTACTTTTGAATGAGAGCTAGGTATTAACTTGCTGTCTAGTGAAAACTAATCACTAAATCCTGGCCTGAGAGAGATCCACATTTCCTTTAGAACAGAAGAAACTAGCTAAGGTGTGTCAATTTCTGAGAGCCCAATGTGAGTCCTTAAAATGCAGACCTTCCAAGCTCAGACCTGCTTCACCTAATTCATGTGGATGATCACCTGAGAAATGCGGGAGCCCTAGCTCCAGCACAAACACTCTTCTCGGGCAGCAGGAAAGGAGGTAGCAGGGACTTGCGCTGACATCGGAAGCACTAAGCTAATGTGCCTGGCAGAGAGGAGCCTCAGGAAGCACAAAATGTTATTTCACCTTTGCTGCCCACAAACCTGAGGTTTCCATGTTAATTTTAACTGGCACAGTGGCATGTGTGACAAGGCAGAAGAGACCATTGCTATTCTAAGTGTTGCTTAAGAAAACCTGTGTAATTTTCTGCCTAATCAGACACAGTGCCTATCTGATTTTTCCCTTCTATTGGAGAACATAATAAAGGTTTAATCTCCATTCCCACAGCTCCATGGCCCTTACAACATTCCTTAGTAAACAACTTGTCTAGCATATTACTGTTTCAAGGAAGCATAAGATTAGAGGTATGTAAAGGTGTATTTATTGAAGGGAAGACTTAGTATGTTTTAGGATATTGAAAATCAAGACTGTTTTAGAGCCAAAACTATTACAAGTTGAACCAAATCTACCCTGTCTGAATTCTGGCAGTAAATTGGTTCAAATGGGATCCAGTGAACTACAGGAAAGTAAAAACACTTCCTATTCTATTTACTATGAAATCTAATATAACCAACCAACTGCTAAATTTAAATCTAGTCTTTCGAGTTGTGCTATGTAATTATATTTACTTAACAATTTGCTGCCATGGCAAGATCTCTAAAGAAACAAGATCATGAATGTATTGGATGGCATCTGCTAGAATCACTGAGAAATTTGCTGGAGGAAATAAAAGCTGTATTATTTGGGGCAGAAAATCATCCCCTAAATTCTATTGATTGCCCTACTTTCCATGTCTGTGAGAGGATTCATGGCACAGTTTATTCTGAAAAGGTAGGCCAACATTGAATATAACACTAATTCAACCTACAATCAGTAGTGCCAGAACCACAATTTTCACAAGGGGTTTAAACGTTGAAAGCTGCCTGATGTTAAATTAAGAGCTGTAATAAAAACTGTTTATTTGTCCCTTTACTACCTTAAATCCCAACCCAAAGGAATGAGTCTATCCATGAAGCAGCAGTCCATGAGGAAGTCCATGCCAATGAGAAAAGGTGCTAGTGCTGTCATGTGGAATAGTCGTTAAAAATCACAGAGTAATTAAGTCATAACTAGTGTTCCTGAAGATTGCCTGGGAGTTTAGCTGATTTTTTTAAAAGTTCATCATGGAAGCAGTTTTGGACCGTAGGTTCACCTTTTCCTTGGGTTGCAAAGCTGCATCTGGTTGAAAGCATGAGAGTACCTGCAGTGCTTCAGCTGAGAGGGTGCTGGTAACTGTTCAGTGGCACCACGGCCAGAGTTCATCCCATACTGTAAAAGCAGTTCTTGTAGTTTCTGTAACTAGTGTGAATTACCTTGTTACAGTGAACAACCTGTACTTAGAATTTACAAAGTTTTTACATTCAGTTATCACATATATCAAGACTTTCAATTCAAAGAAATATACATGAACTTAATTATTCAAGAACTTCAATTCAACTCTTGACTTTACATAGATTTTCACTAAGTCCTTTCTGCAAATTACACAAGGAATAGATACTATATATCCCCCTCCCTCAGTAAGAAATAGGGTGTAGAATGGCAATTATGTACTTAGACTTTTATTTCATGGTATCTTCTCTTAAATTCAATTCATTAATTTAAAAAAACTATATAAATAATCTAGCATTAACATTGTTTAAAGAATATTAATGTAAAAAGATGCAAAGAGAATCACTATTCTAACACACTATGCTAAAGATAAATGTTTACGTCTGTAATATTCTAAATCTACTGCCAGTCACCCGATTTTTGCTTTGTCAACCATATAAACACACTTGCAATTTACTTGCATAAGTCAAAACGACAGCATAGGAATCCATATTGCCTTTTTAAAGGTCCAACATCCCCACATACTGCCAGTTCACTTCAAATTTATTTCTTCATCCAAATAACTACATTGTAATTAGCAGTTTAAAATGCAGCAACTTTAAGTGAGAGTACTTCTCCAAAAAAAGTCAAAGCCCAGAATGCATATGGTGTTGGTTAATTTGACAATGAGGTTTATTTTAAGTAATTTTTTGCAAAAATGTGCAATAATCCATGAAATTTTTCATAATTACATTTATATTTATCATTTTATTTTTTAGAGGTAGGCCATTCAAAATTGATATCCATGTTTTATTTAAGAGTGTTGGCAACATGCATATAATATTCTAAAAGGTTAAATGTCTTAACATCAAGCATAACTGGTTTTTTAAAATGTGTTTAATTTAAAAGTGGAAATCTATCTTTGGAAGTAATTTTAACGACTCTTGAGCTTTTAAAAATTGATTAAAATCCAAGGAATTGCTAGTATTTTCTTATTAACTTTGAAGTACTAAAAGTTATGTATTGATTAAAGCTCCCGTATTTCCCAGAAAAATAAAAGCCCAGAGATTTGCACACATAATAAAATTAAAACACATGCAATTTAATAGCCATAAGTATAGTTATAGGAAGCTGGAGGACACTAACTGTGCTCTGTCCATAAATAGCCCATTCATGAAATTAATGGGATTTTTATAGTTAAGAAAAGGGTTAAATTAAGTTTCAGGTTTTCTGACTGGAAATAGACTGACTAGGCTTTTTCTATTCTGAAGATTACAAGAAAGGGACATATCATTAAATAAATGATTATAAAGTATATTATTTAGAGATAAATCACAATCTAAAAGAGGCCAGGTCTTCAATAAATGGCAACACTCAAAGAGGGCTTCCAATAAACCTAGAAATTATCTCTTACGTTTCCCATGAAAAATTTCAATGTCATGAGTTATAGCAGAAAGTCATCTTTCAATCTAAAGACCCCCACAATACTGCATTGTGGTTCATCCAAATCATAGTTTAACAAAATTCAGCTTTACATTTAAGAAAAGAGTCAATTTCAAATATCTGAGAAAAACTTAATACTGTGCTTAATTCTATTGATCACTGTTAGCTTAATCTGTGCAGATTCTGATGGTTCTGAAGTATGTGTTCATTTAGTTGCTGAATGAGATTTAGCTTTAACCAGCAAGGAATACCCAACCAACCTTTAAAATCAGCGATGCAAAAAATAAACTGATTAACTTGTAGAACTGGCACTTGCAATTGATAGTTTTCATACTAGATGCATGCAGCTCTTATAAATTCTAAAGGAAGCATTCTGCCAGATCTCAACATGCTTTCTTTATTGTAAACTCCACTAATTTAACACGTTAATGGAATTTTCTGTAGGGGTACAATTATAATTTACTTATAAATTGGCAGAAAATAACTGATAGACCTAATAAAGCAGTGTCACAGTTGCATAAAGGTATTTAATTGTATGTATGCATTACCACCAAAAAGAAGGGGTCAGACTAATTCTTTCCTTTAATACAAACTTGAATACAGTTTGTAAATGCCTCATTTAAAGTAGTGGATAGGGAGTTTAGAAAAGTCCAAGTAATAAAATGTATTCAATTACTTGGTAAAGTTAAAAAGCTAATGCAACAATGTTGTATCCAGATAAAAAACATTATTCAAAAGCAATTCAAATACCGAAAAGGGTTTCAAATTGAATGTTTTATTAACATGGTAGTTGTCTTTGTAACATGTGCACACACACTCGCACACTGAGAATGATCTGCCTGGGGGGAAACGACTGTATACCTAAGGGGAAAATGAAAAATTAAAAAATTTCTGTAGGTTTTCATTATTGTAGGCAATTAGGTCCACATCACTTACAAAGCTATTGCCAAATCTGTCCAAGGAAGCAGTTTGAGAGGGGAAGAAAAAAATCGTGGGAAAATTCAACAGTGGCATAGCAGAGCTCTCAATATGAGAAAGCTGACATAATGTGGACTTTTGCTGTGAATTTTGTCTTTGCAAAATATGGGGAGAGGTTTGTCAATGGACAGAAAATAAGAAGGCGGTGTGAAGTAGGCTTTGCAGTCAATTTTCCTCACAGTATTGTGCAGGGTCATCAAGAAATGCTTAGTCTTTCTCTGGAACCAGTTTCAGAACTTTTCCAATTGCAATGGTCTTACCTAAAAATAAAATATGAAAAACAAAAACAAAAAAAACCTTTCAGTAGTTAACAGCAAGTCCATATAATATAAATTATTTTAAATCATAAAAATAATTTTTATATTGTAAATTAATAATGGCTTTACTACTAAAAGCATGATTTTTGATTAGTCTCAGTAAGTGGGTCTTTTTGGGGTAACTGAAAAGAAGATGATTTCCTATATCAAAAACCATGACTGAATTTTAAAAACAATGAAAGAAATAAACTATATACTAAAGACTACAAATTCTATGATTCTATTTATATAGCTTGTCCAAAATGGCAAATAGAAAAAAATGATGTGATTACCTAGGTCTGGGGGTAAGAGTAGGTGACTGTAAATAAGGGCTTCTTTTTAGATATTCTAAACATTTTAAAATTAGGATGTGATGACTTTCTAAATCTGTAAACATACTAATATGCATTGAATTGTATTATTATAACAGGTCCACTTCACAGTATGTGAATATCAATAAAACTGTTAAAAAGGGTTCTTCGTGTTTTGGAAATAAACTAAAAACCAAGCTACTTATTTAGGAAAAAATTCCTGGGGTTAAAAATTCATGCTACATTAATTTCATACCTGATTTTATCAAGTTATAATTGGTAAGTAAAATTCTCATTTTGTTATGTTAATAAGAACAAACCCAATAACCAGTTTTGCTATCACCAAGGAGATTTTTGAAATAAAAAATGTAAAAGACTTTAAACAAATACTATTTTTATAGAGATTTTTCTCAATGACAGTGCAGGACCATATTCATCAGTATATTCTCATTCAGCACAATTCCTGACATGCAGTAGATGCACAGTCAATACTTTGTTGAGGAATTAGAACTAACATGTGAATTGACTATTCTGAATTTCAGCTGAACCAAAGGTTTGTGTCAATTTTCCAATCTTAAAATAGTTATCTAAATTAATCCATAAAGAAATGTTTAGTAAAAGCCATTTTGTTTTCATGATACCAAATACATAATTTCACGGCTACAAGATAGGAAAGTTATAGCTATTCAGTTGAACCAGTTTTTTTTTTTTTTTGTATTTTTCTGAAGTGAGAAGCAGAGAGACAGACTACCAGCATGCCCACTAGGGGGCGATGCTCTGCCCGTCTGGGGTGTTGCTCCGTTGTAACTAGAGCCATCCTCAGCACCCAGGCCAACTTTGCTCCAGTGGAGCCTTGGCTGCGGGAGGGGAAGAGAGAGATTAGAGGGAAAGGAGAGGGGGAATGGTGGAGAAGCAGATGGGCACTTCTCCTGTGTGCCCTGGCCAGGAATCGAACCCGGGACTTCTGCATGCCGGGCTGACACTCTACCACTGAGCCAGCCAGCCAGGGTCCAGATGAACCAGTGTTATGTAAATTTTTCAATCTTAGGATAGTTATCTAAGTTAACAATTTGTAAAGAAACAAGTAAAAATCATTGTTTTTATGAAACCAAACAATTTCATGGCTTGTAAGATAGGAAAGTTACAGCTGTTCAGATTCACTCAGTGGTAGGCACAAATGAACATATGCACAAAAGAAACCATATATTAAATCCAATAAGTAGGCATTAAAAGACTATCAATCTGTATATCAGTTTTATTCCCACCCCCGTATCAGTATAGTGAATTTATCATGTTTGACTTGAAAATAATTTCTTCTGACTACAAAATGACAAAATGTGTACCTCAAGCTCACACGGCAAAGTCTGGAAAGGGCAAGATGGGCTTTAATCACACATTACAAAGTATTTCATCACAGAAATGTTTTATTTAGTAAATAAATGACTCTCAAACCCACTACTTGTGCTGTGGCCGGTGGCTCACTGGATAAAGTGTCATCCCGTGCACCGAGGTCAGGGGTTCTGTCCCTGGTCAGGGCATGTATGAGAGGCAATCAGTGAGTGAACAACTTAAGTGGAACAAGTTGATGCATCTTCTCTCAAAATCAATTAGAAAATTAAAAAGAAAAAAAACCCACTACTTGCAAAATATCAAAATCCTTCCTCTAGATCATTACTGCCAAAATGCATGGTTAATTTTACCTGCTGTTCAAATCATTTCTCATAAAACATTTACTATATGAATATACATATATATTATAGAACATGCATCCAAGTTCTTTATGAACTAGTTGTAATGTGCACTGTATTCAGATGAAGATTACTAAAGCTAAGCATCTCAGGTATACTACTGGGTATCAGCTTAAAGGCTTACCCTCATCTCTCAAGGTAAATCGACCCATCTGAGGGAAGTCTTTAAAGGTCTCAAGGCAAATGGTTCCTGCTGTCCTTAAGCGAGCAATGCATACTTGATCTTGTTTGACAAAACGGGGTCGAGTCTTACTTTTTTCTCCTGATTTTTTGTCTACCAAGCAAATTAAGGCCTATCCAAGATAAAAGGATAAGAAGACATTAGAATGATGCCAAATAAAATAACTTTTAAATTAAGAATAAGTGTGCAAATAAGAGTACATCACTGTTATTGGTCAGAAATTATCAGGATGAAATGGTGTTAAAACACACAAAGACAAAAACTGCAAGTATCTTAAAACTCACCGTTATTTCAACTTCCTCAATACAGGTATGAATATGCAGCACCGCATTATAACCTGGGCAGATGATGGATTTGTGCTCTATAATCACTATCTGTCAAACAAAAAGAAAGTCACATTTTTATCCCTAGGGCAAAAAAGAACTGAATGTATTAAGTGCCATATAGAATCACAAAAATGTGCAACTCACCATCTTATTTTGTGTTTGAAGTGATAGGTCAGGTCACTTGACCTGAAAGAATGAACTCTGATATCCTTACCCTTCTGATCTTGGCAAGTGCCCAAACTTTACAACAGGCAGACTCCTTGCCCTCTGGGAAGCTTTTCCTTTATAGTTTCCCCAAGGAATCATTACTGCTCACACGCTACTGAGTCCCCCCTGCCTAGATATGATTATCCATTTCTCAATATCCAAGATCCAGTAAAAATAAGCCTGATATCTGACATCAAAATTTAGTCTGACTAGTGTCATACCTTATAACAGAACTGAGAAATTCTGTGAGCTACACCAGTAATTCACTGTGTCACTCCTGGGGAGGTCAAGGCTGTTAATAACATGGGGAAACTACATGCTTCCTTTCCTGTCTGGACAGTTATTTGCCCTCAAGGAGTAGGCAAACCATGACTTCCAAGACAACTTCCTCTACTTAAAAACACTGAGTAATGATACATATAAACAGGAAATTTAAAAGACAAACAAACAAACAAAAAAAAGGAACTTGCAAAGAATACTACCTACCCAGTAAAAACCTGTATCATTTTGAAGACTTCATGTTCTGAGACACCTTTTGGCTGCTGCTGTGAGCACACGCACACACATGGTTTATTTTACTTTAATTCCCCTTCTATACACAATGGCATGTCACCAATAATCAGTACAAAGGACATTTAAATTCTAAATCCATTTAAACAGTAAAGATCACTAAGACAATTATAATAAATGGTTTACCTGGGCATCAAATGTGCGTCCAGAATGACAAAGATTATTAGGATCACAAAGTATAAATCCTGGAAGAATCTCCTCCTCTTCAATTCCTTTAAGTCTGATTTTGAGGTTTTCACCTGGGGCTACAGAATCAGTTTCTACATCATCAGAAAGGATTCCAAGAACTTCCACATTGTGCTTAAAAAGAAACCAAGATTGGAGGTTTTCTGACACATTCACTCACTACATTACAGATCATAAAATAATCTGTTTTGCTAAGTAGTTGCAAAGTCACATTTTTCTGTCATTGTTGATTAACAAACTACTTTCTACATTTGTATGACATGAACTTAAAAAAGTCATCTCCTGAGGTACAACTGCCAATTAAAATGTTATATTTTTAATAACATCCTAATAATTTCCAGAGAACACAGTATAATCTAGCATTTGCCTTTTTAACTTTTTAAAAATTAAAACATTAAATTTAACATGGATTTTAATTTTATGGATATAATTTTTATCATGGAATTTAAGGATTTAATAAACAGTTTCCATTACCTATCAATCCCCAAATACTTGGAGAATATACTACTTCTTTTTTTTTAACAGAGACAGAGAGAGAGGGACAGATAGGGCCAGACAGACAGGAACAGATGAGAAGCATCAATCATCAGTTTTTCATTGCGACACCTTAGCTGTTCATTGATTGCTCTCTCACATGTGCCTTGACCTCGGGCCTTCAGCAGACGGAGTAACCCCTTGCTCAAGCCAGCGACCTTGGGTCCAAGCTGGTGAGATTTTGCTCAAACCAGATGAGCCTGTGCTCAAGCTGGCAAGCTCAGGGTCTCAAACCTGGGTCATTCTGCATCCCAGTTCGACGCTTCAGGCAAGAATGTACTCCTTAAAAGTTGTTTGAACAATTAAGCTTAGAAAGTGTATTGACTATTTTATAGAGAACATTTTGATGGTTGCCAGACGGGAAGGGGGTTGGGGGTGAGAAAGGGGACGATTTAAAATAAGCTACTATTCAATGGTTACAAGGTTTCCTTTGGGGTGATGAAATATTCTGGAATTAATGGTGATAGCTACACAACGTTTTAAAAATATATATATGTAGATGGTAAAATATTAAAAGCAATGCCCATAAGTATTTCCATTTCTGCCCTAGGCGATAACTCAGATTTTTAAAATACACCAGAAAATCAAACGAAATAGCCTTCAAGACAAAATGAACTATCTCATGATAGCAGATGAGCAGTGGAGAATGCAGAATCAATATATTCCATACCAGAAATCTACAAACTGTCATTTGCTATATATACTCTAGTACAGGGGTCCCCAAACTGGGGCCCCTGAGGCCATTTATCTGCCCCCGCCGCACTTCCGGAAGGGGCACCTCTTTCATTGGCGGTCAGTGAGAGAAGCACAGGATGCATCCGCACCCATAGTTCCCATTGAAATAAGGGTCAGTTTATTGGTTTAAATTTACTTGTTCTTTATTTCAAATACTGTATTTGTTCCCGTTTTGTTTTTTTTACTTTAAAATAAGATATGTTCAGTGTGCATAGGGACTTGTTCATAGTTTTTTTTATAGTCGGGTCCTCCTGGCCCCCTGTGTAAAAAGTTTGGGGACCCCTGCTCTAGTAGCTTTAGCCCTCTTCCCCATCATGGTTTTCTTTCCCAAGGGATAGCTTATATCTTAAAGATAATGGTCTATTGAAATTCATCCCAAGAAGTGTTGTTCTTTACAGTAACAACAGGATAAAGTGGTAGAACTTAGCAACAGTTCCAACATACACAAACTATATTATTGTTCACTATGTTTTTTTGCCCAAATACAACATAACAATCCCTTCTCCCCATATATGTCTTTTTATGGCTAAACACAATAGAGCTAATATAAGATTAGGTTAATCCATTTGGTAATACTAGTCAAACTTTAAAACTGAGTGGGCTGGCCCTGGTTGTTGACTCAGTGGATAGAGCATTGGCTGGTGTATGCAAGTCCCTTGTTTGATTCTCAGGGCACACAGGAGAAGCAACCATCTGCTTATTACACCCTCCCTAATACCCTTCTCTCCCTCTTCCCCAACTGCAGCCAGTGACTCAGTTGGTTCAAGCGTGGCCCTGAGTGCTGAGCATAACTTGGTTGGTCCAAGTGCATCAGCCTCAGGCACTAAAAATAGCTCAGTACTCTAGTTTCAGCCCCAGATGGGTTGCCGGTGGATCCCAAGTCAGGGAGCATGCAGGAGTCTCTATCTCCCCTCCTCTCAACTAAAAACAATAACAACAAAAAACAAAAGACCTGAGCAGGCAGACTTTCCCCTCTGGGAAGCCTGTTTCTTTATACTTCCCCCAAGGAATCATTACTGCTCACTGTTATTACTCAAATATTAAGGTTGAGGCCTTGGCTGGTTGGCTCAGCAGGAGAGCATCAACCTGGCATGTGGAAGTCCTGGGTTCGATTCCCAGTTAGGGCACATAGAAGTGACCATCTGCTTCTCCGTCTCACCCCATTTCTCTCTCTCTCTCTCTTTTTTCCCCTCCTACAGCCATGGCAAGAATGGTTTGAGAAAAAGTTGGCCCAAGATGCTGAGGATGGCTCCATGGCCTCACCTCAGGTGCTAAAATAGCTCGGGTGCTGAGCAACAGAGCAGTGGCCCAGACAGGCAGAGCATCGCCTGGTAGAGGGCTTGCCAGGTGGATCCTGGTCGGGGTGCATGTGGGAGTCTGTATCCGCCTCCCTTCCTCTCACTTAATTAAGGTTGAGACCAGCAAATTTTCTTAATTTATGAAAGGTATTCAAAACTTTCCCATCTTCTCTAGAGATCCAACATGTAGCTGTGTTGATCATTTTTCATGTACTTGTTGGCTATCTGTACATTTTTGGAGAAAGATCTATTTAAGCCCTTTGCTCATGTTTTTAGTCAGGTTGTTTTTTGTTGTTGAATTGTAGGAGTTCTTTATATATTCTGGATATTAACTGCTTACCAGATTTATGATATGCAATTATGTTTTTCCCTTTCTATAGATTGCCCACCCATTAATTTTTAAATGTAAAACAGTATGGCATCTGAATCTTTTAAAATATTTAACTCTGTTCCACAGAGATTAAGGAGGACTAAAGTAAACTAAGTTTTTAAGGTTCACTTAACCAACCATAGGATATGCTATGCTATACCTGCCCAGTAAGTAAACAGTATAAAGTGACAGCTTCCACAGAGAGCAGCCACTTCATCTATAGCTAGTATAGTAAGGCCCTTGCCCATAGTGAATTGTACTTTTCTTTTTATGGTGATAAGATATTCACCACATAAAATTTGTCTTTTGAAATCATTTTACATTATACAATTTGGTAGAATATAGTACATTTACAATGTTATGCAACCATCACTATTATCTAGTTCCAAAATATTTTCATCACTCCAAAAGGAAACCCTGTACCCAATTAGGAGTCAATCCCCATTCTCCCTCCACCAACCCTTTGCAACCACCAATCCCCACCTTCCATATCCCAGGACAAAACTGTACTTCTAATGACTGCTCTATGGACAACATTGAGCAAGAGTTCAAACCAACAATTATTTTCACTTGTCACGGACCTTCAAGACCTTCAAGCTGCAGATAATTACCTTACAAAAAGTAGGTTTTAAAGGAGAAACACTTTAGAACAAAAATACTATGGTAGAATAGTCTAATCTTCGATCCATAAGATATCAAGAAGCCCCAGAGTATAATTTGTCCGGTACCAATTATACCTAAACACTACATTGACAATAGATATATTTTCTAATTCACTGTGCCTGGAATTGAGCACACATACTAAAGAAATTTTCATTTAAATTTAATAAAATCTCTATTTGCTGGTTCTGATGACTCAAGGTCTATTTTCCCACATTAAGCAACATCTTTGGAGTTGTTAGAAGCCCTCTCTGGAAAAGAGGTAACAGTTTCTTAGTAACATGTCATCTTAGTAACAAATATCACCAAGTGATCAGTCAGATATATATAACAAAGGAATAAAGCATGGAGACTTTGCATGTTTTAATAAAACTCTCCAATGTTGAAGACATCATAATAAGTAGAAAAGAGTTAAGAAGAGACCTGTTTATGATATATCTCAACTTTACTCTTAAAACAAATTAGGAACATAGCTTAGACACATTATTTTATAGCACCCCATGTAACCATATACAAAAAGAGAAAAAGTGAAGTATATCATGGTTAAACCCAGGTTTTCATGCCTGGCTCACTTACTAATCAAGTGTGTTAACAGAAGCAACTCAACCAATCCAGATCTCTACATCTTGTAAAATAACGGAGCTGAAGCTCTTGGAGCATCTTTTAGCTCTACCACTGTGCTGAAACGGACCTCTCCCCATCTGTCAATGATTAACATCATATATTGTCTTAAATTTTATACTTGACATTAATAAAATTTAATCCTGCATTTTAAAAGTTGAGTTTCTTTTCATACAAATCCTTAAGCTTTTGAAATGTTTTCTCTCCTTGCTAATATTTTCAAGAAAAGAGCTAAATGGGAAAGAGCATCGCTAATTCTTACCTTGTTTGGCATCATCACAAGCTGCTGGCCTTTACAAATAGATCCTGATTCCAGCTTTCCCAGGACCACAGTGCCCATATCCTGTTGAAATTTAAAAAGTCAAGTTTCAGGTTTTTATTACCACTCTACAACAGTTCAGCCCAAAGTGAAATCTTGTAGGGCTTACTCATAGAAGAAAATCATTAGATCAAGTAATAGAATGCATAAAACTAATCTGAAACACAGAACAGGTAACAAATACTCTATGTTTGCATCATAAGCATATGCAAAATTATACTACCAGAAAATAGTATGCCTAAGACTTAAAAAGAAACATGGTACAGGAGACAGCACAAAATTTTATGTCTGAAGATCTGAATTACTTGTTCAAATTCAGGTTCTCACAATCTGAACCTATTTATTTCCTCATCTATAAATTAGAAAAGCAATACTCGTTCAAGAAATTTACCATGAAGCTAATTAAAGGATAAGGTATTTATGGGGGGCAAAACATCACATTGATATTGCAGTTAAAAATAATGATGCTTTTTAAAAAATAACTAATTTGGTAAGACTAGCATTCATGTATTGCTGATGGGAATATAAATTAGCACAATATTTTAGAAGGCTATTTGTCAATGTAAACTGTAATGTGCAGACTCTTTATTTTATTTTTTTATTTTTCCGAAGTGAGAAATGGGGAAGAGGCAGACAGACAGACTCCCACATGCGCCCAACCAGGATATACCCAGCACGCCCACCAGGGCTATGCTCAGCCCCTCTGGGAGGTTGCTTTGCTGCAATTGGAGCCATTCTAGTGCCTGAGATGGATGGGGGCCATGGAGCCATCCCCAGCGCCTGGGCCTACTTTGCTCCAATGGAGCCTTGGCTGAGGGAGGAGAAAAGATAGAGAGCAAGGAGGGGGAAGGGTGGAGAAGCAGATGGGTGCTTCTCCTGTGTGCCCTGGCCGGAAATCGAACCCGGGACTTCCACATGCCGGCCGATGCTCTACCACTGAGCCAACGGGCTCCGGCTGCAAACTCTTTCTTAAAAAACTGATTTTAGCCTGACCAAGGGGTGGCGCAGTGGATAGAGTTGGACTGGGGTACAGAAAATCCAGGTTCGAAACCCCCAGGTTGCTGACCTGAGCATGGGCTCACCGGCTTGAGCCCAAGGTCACTGGCTTGAGCAAGGGGTCACTCGCTCTACTGTAGCCCCCTCACCCCCATCAAGGCACATATGAGAAAGCAATCAATGAACAACAAAGGTGCCACAATGAAGAATTGATGCTTCTCATCTCTTTCCCTTCCTGTCTGTCCATATCTGTCCCTCTCTCTGTCACAAACAAACAAAACCCTGATTTTAGAGAGAGAGGGAGGGAGAGAAAAACAGTGATTTGTTTAACTGGTTTATGCAGTCATTGGTTGCCTACTCTTATATGTGCTCTGACAAGGAATCAAGCCACAACCTTGGTGTATTGGGATGATACTCTGATCAAATGAGCTATCCTGGTCAGGGCTGACGTGCAAATCCTTTGAGTCTAGCAGTTTCACTTGCATGAGCTTCCCTCTCAAAAATAATCATTGGCCTGGCATCTGGATGTCTCACGTTCAATTCCTGGTCAGGGCACACAGGAGAAGTACCCATCTGCTTCTCCACACCTCTCCCTCTTGCTTCTCTCTTTCTTTCTTCTCCTGCAGCCATGGTTCAATTGGAGCGAGTTGGCCCTGGGCACTGCGGATGGCTCCACAGCCTACACCTCAGGCACTAAGAAGAGCTCGGTTGCTGAGCAAAAGAGCAGTGCCCTAGATGGGCAGAACATTGCCCCCTAGTGGGCTTGCCAGGTGGACCGTGGTTGGGGCACATGTCTGCCTCCCTTCCTCTCACTGAATAAAAATAAACAAACAAATAAATAATACAGAATTATCATCGCCTGACCAGGTGATGGCACCATGGATAGAGCGTCAACCTGGGACACTGAGGACCCAGGTTCAAAACCCCAAGGTCGCTGGCTTGGGTGCAGGCTCACCAGCTTTAGCATGGGCTTGCTGGCTTGAGCCCCTCAGTCAAGGCACATATGGAAAGCAAGCAATAAACAACTAAAGTGCCACAACAATGAGTTGATGCTTCTCATCTCTCTCTCCCTTCCTGTCTGTTTTTTGCAAGAAAAATAATATGGCCCTGGCCGGTTGGCTCAGTGGTAGAGTGTCAACCCAAAGTATGGATGTCCTGGGTTCGATTCCTGGTCAGGGTACATAGGAGAAGCACCCATCTGCTTCTCCACCCCCACCCCCCCTCTGGCTTCTCTCTCTCTTTCACTCCTACAGCCATGGCTCAACTGGACTGAGTTGGCACTGGGTGCTGAGAATGGCTCATGGCTTCTGTCTCAGGTGCTAAGAGCTCAGTTGCTGAGCAATGGAGCAACGCCCCAGATGGGCAGAGCATCGCCCATAGTGGCTTGCTGGATGGACCCTGGTCAGGGTGCATGCGGGAGTCTGTCTTTCTGCCTCTCCTCCAAAATAATAACAAAATAAAAAATATATATCATTGGCTCACTGGAAAACAGCTGAAATAATTTAAGCTGGTTGAATTATAGTCTATCACACGAAATATGCAGCCATTAAAAAAGAAACATCTGTGTTATGTTATTAAAGTTGTTTCATAATTTAAAACCATTATTTCACCTCCCATAAAACCCAATTTCTTCAACATTTTGGGTACCTTGTATTTATCCACAATTGGCAGCCTGATTGGTCCATCAACTGATCTATTGAAGTTTGGCAAATTATCCAGATATGGAATAAATGGTAATCCACTGAGAACATAACAATATCCATTAAGAGGGTCAGCACAAATATAAAAATTTTAAGATACATGACTATAATTTTATACAAAAATCATGGTTATAACAATGTTTCATTCTACCCCTATACTCATCTCATTCAACCAATTATTCAGTAAATCTCACTTCTCAGAAAATAAAAATGTAAAATAGCTCAATATAATATGAAAAACCTTCCCCATTAACATTTAAGATTCAGAAAAAGATTTTATAGTGAATAGCCCACATGTTGCAATAAAATGATTACACTTTTTAACTTAATTTTTATGGACTTTTCCAGCTCTAAAATCAGGATAATATAAAATAATTTTCCCTTTAAAACTAGGAGACATAAAATCTTGTCAATACAATCCCTACTGAAACCCCAGGTGCCTGTTTTGCAGAAATTGTCAAGCTGATCCTAATTTTTGTGTGTAAATTCAAGGAAGCCAGAATAACCAATCTTGGGGGGAGGAGGGATAACCAAATTCAAAGATTAACTTTTCCCAATTTGAAAACTTACAAAGCTATATAATAATTAAGAATTCCCCTTATAAAAAGGGTAACCTGAAGTGAAATATATTTATCTAAATGTCAATAACAGGATTAGAAGAAACAAATAGGGCTAATTCTTCCTAACTGGGATTAGGAAGTTTTCCTACATATACCAAACACACAAGTAACAAAAGAAAAAATAAAATCAATTTCATCACATTTTAAACCTTTTATACTTCAAAGGACACCATCAAGAAAGTGAAAAGACAGCCCAGAGAATGGAAGGAAATATTTATACATCATGTATTTGATAAGGGACTTGTATCCAATGTACAAAGAACTCTTACAACTCAATTAACAAAAAGACAACCCAATTAAAAATGGCCAAAGGGCCTGGTATTTTTAAAGCCAAAGTTATAGCTTAAATTACTTATAAAGACATAAACTGGTTTTAAAGGAAAAAAAGGTTACTTACATATACCAAGGACAGAACTCTGATTGCTCTTTTAGATTTGCTCCAGTCAGTCCTGAGCAGGGCATAAAATGAATGTCCTTTTTGGGATTGAAGCCAACTTTTTTCAAAAATGGCACTAGTTTTTCTTTACATTCTTCATATCTATAATATTTATAAATAATTTAATTATAATATAAAGTAACTGAACTCTAGCTTTATTTATTTATTCTTTAATGAGGTTTAGAAAAACCAGAGGGGGAAAAACCATACAATAACAAAACTATCCTTTATTTCACTAACATACCTATAAAAACCAGTAAGATATCTAAACTTACCTCTCATTGCTCCAATTCACTGTTGGATCATCCATCTTATTAATAAGCACAATTAAGTGTTTTACACCTGCTGTCTTTGCCAACATTGCATGTTCTCTTGTCTGTCCTCCTTTTTCAAATCCAGTTTCAAACTCTCCTTTCCTGGCAGAGATTACCTATGCCAAAAAATCATATACTTTATTCTTACACATTTAGGTATACCCTTCTAGCAGTAAAACACCTTTCCTTTCAGTTTTATCATAAACTTTCTACAAGAATATAGAAGAAAATGAGTCATAATATACATACTTTTGAATATCACAATGTCTAAGTGATTTAAGATTTAAATAAATGCTACTTCCAATCCCTTTTTTTTTTTTTTTTAAACAGGGACAGAGAGAGAGTCAGAGAGAGGGACAGATAGGGATAGACAGACAGGAACGGAGAGAGGTGAGAAGCATCAATCATTAGTTTTTTGTTGCCATTGCGACACCTTAGCTGTTCATTGATTGCTTTCTCACATGTACCTTGACCACGGGCCTTCAGAGGACCAAGCAACCCCTTGCTGGAGCCAGCGACCTTGGGTCCAAGCTGGCGAGCCTTCGTTCAAGCCAGATGGGCCCGCGCTCAAGCTGGCAAGCTCGGGGTCTCGAACCTGTGTCCTCTGCATCCCAGTCCAATGCTCTATCCACTGTGCCACCACCTGGTCAGGCCAATCCCCCAATTTTTGAAAATTTAGTATGCTTATATATTTTACAATTCAAACTTGTGTATGATTTAGTGCTAGTCATTGACACCCTCCCCCCAAAATTTCAAAATGACAGAAGCCCTTAAAACAGAAACACAGAAAAGTATCTTTGATCCATTTTCATAGCCAATACCAAATGGTGGCCTTGGTATTTAGTGGACACTAAGTTCTGACAGAGTAATAGATAATAGCAATAGCAGAGGAAAGCTAAAATACATTTTCGTGAGTAAACAAAATTATAAAGATTTCTTGAGCAGATCAATGAGACAAAATTTAAAATTGTGAACATGTATATTAGAGTTCACCACAATCTGAATTCTAGCTTTTAGAAGGTAAATTTAAATATTTAAAATTCAGGTGGGGCTGCTAACAAGTATGAAGGCAAATTGGAAATGTCTTTCTTACCAGTACAGCTAAATCAGCTTGAGAAGCACCACCAATCATATTTGGAACAAAACTCTTGT
Organism: Rhynchonycteris naso; assembly: GCA_037038555.1. Lineage (NCBI taxonomy): Eukaryota > Metazoa > Chordata > Mammalia > Chiroptera > Emballonuridae > Rhynchonycteris > Rhynchonycteris naso. Next base: position 189,858,065 of record CM073000.1, on the reverse strand, counting down.
GGCCAGGGGCATCCAGAATAGTGAAATGCTTCTTTTCTGTTTCAAAATAAGCACGACCCACTTCTACTGTTTTACCCTTGTCTCGTTCTTCCTGATTTGTGTCTAAGGCCCAAGACAAGTACCTGAGATAATTTAAAAATATGAATAATATTCGTAAGAACATAAAAGTGTTAAAGATACTCTTCTACCATTAAATGTATAATTTATGACATCCAGCTTTATCTTCACCATATAACCTTTAGACCAAGAACACGACTAGGCAGAAATGAAAATTAAGAGAGTAAAACCTATGATTATGATTCAAACACTTGGAGCCTTTAAATATATTCAGTCAACTATATATTCTAGAAGCAAACATCATTTATAAAAATAGCTGACAGCATATATAAGAAAACTACTTTAATTACCAATGCCAGTATCAGTTACATAATAAGTTCCTCTATATTTCGTTTTTATAATCATCTGCCACAAAATATAATATAAATAATGGCTAAGGATACTTTTTTAAGTGAAGATCACCTAACCTGCCACTTGGAACAATAGTTACCTGCTAAAAAGTATTTCAATATTTCTTTGCCATGTAAAAATTATTTAAGTCATCTGTATTAGTAGGCATTAATTTAGATTAGCTTATCATCTGTATTTCATATATAGTATCTATACATTATTAGAATTTTTCCTTTAAAAACCATCATCAATGTCTATTCTGATAAAGCTTGTTAACTTTTTAAAAAGTTGACCTTTTCTTTCACCACTCAAGGGAACCACTGCCAGTAATTCCTTCCATTCTTTTTCTTTCCATGTTTATTACGTTTTCTGCTTTCACTCTAAATTCCACCATTACGTAAGTTCTATTCTTGGCTACTATAAATTCTTTAAATGAAATTTATAGTGGTTAGGTAATGGTCTAATTAAATGGATGGTTTATAATTTATTCAGCAAGTTTCTCATTATTGGATGTTTGGATGTTGCCTCATTTTCTCTCTGTAAGTTCTGAAGTCATCAGGAAATGATCTACTACTGCATGGTATGAGGGGAAACTTCCTTAGTTATGACACAATTTCAGTAGAGTGTACAAAAGCATTAAGTGGTCAGCAAGTCCTTAAATGTCATAAAAGTTTAGTATACCAAGTTTCTCTGTTTTTTTCTTTAGCTTCTCGTTCATATTTCTCAAGTGTCCTTTTGTCAACCATTCCAGTCAAATACCTGAAAATATTTAAAGAAAAAGTAAACACAAATTACTCAATGAAATTAGGAAAACTTTAAAGCAATTAAAAAGGATTTAACTCTGGCCTGACCAGTGGTGGTACAGTGGATAGTGCGTTGCCCTGGTACACTAAGATCCCAGATGCAAAACCCTGAGGTCACTGGCTTGAGCACAGGATTATCAACATGATCCCATGGTCAATGGCTTGAGCAAAGTGTCAATGGCTCAGCTGGAGCCCCTTGGTCAAGGTATGTATAAGAAGCAATCAAAGAAACACCAAAGTGCTGCAACTACAAGTTGATTCTTCTAGTCTCTCTACCTTCTTGTTTCTCATGCACACTCCAAGAAAAAAAGGATTTAACAGTGCCTCTGGTGGATACTTAAATAAGGACTGTTTCAGTGGGAAAGACAGTCTTAGTCTCAAATCATCTCCCACAAAGTAAAGGGGAAAAAATAACTTGACAGTGGAGAATACTGTTAGACAGCACCTTAACCAAGAAATTTTGGCTAATATCATCAGTAATAAATAAAACATACTGAATATTGACATTTTTACCCTAACTGGATGCCCTAAGAAAAGCACAAATCTTTTGTGATATTCTTGCCCAAAATGCATAACCTCTCAGTTCTGACTGTAAAAAGACGAGTCAACTCAAATTGAAAAATACCCTATGAAATAACTGAATAGCATTCTTCAAATTATGAAGGTTATGAAAAACAAGACTAAGGAAATGTCACAAGTTAAAGATAACTAAGGAGACAAAACAACCAAAGACAATATGGAATTCTAGAACAGAAAACATTAGGGCAAATCTGGTTAAATTAAATCAATCTGTAGTTAATAGTATTATAGCAATGGTAACTTCCTAGTTTTGATTATGGGGGTCCTCAGGTTACAACAGTCTCGACATATGACGTTTCAAGTTTACGACACTCACTCCCATAAATAGTTGAAAATGTTGAGATGCGAGTGTTTCGGCTTATGCCATTAGCCTCATACTTATAGACTGCATGAGTGAAGTTTGCATGCAGCAGAAGAATATGCAGTAACTCAGTATGTTTGTGTTTTTATGTTTTAGATTATGATTTTACAACCATGTCAGGATACATAAGTGACTTAGGCTAGGGTGTTTCAAATTACACCAAAATTCAAGTTATATCACGGTAGTAGGAACGGAACTGTGTCGTAAACCAAGGAACCCTGTATACCATAGTTATGTAAGATGTTACCTTTAGGATAAGCTAAATGAAAAGTATATGGGAACTCTGTACTGTTTTGCAAACTTTCTGTAAGTCTAAATTAATTCAAAATAAAAAATTTTGTTTTAGAAGCAAATGTAAAAGCTATATAGGCTATATAAAAGAAAATGATTCCAACAGTGTTATACATGCAATTAAAACTTACTAATACATTTCAATACTTAATATTTCAAAAATGTTATTTCTCAAAGTGACATTATTTTAAAATAATTCCTGAGTAATTCCAGTTCTGGCTTTCATCTTTATGGGTTCTTTGTGCAGTCATCTATATTACACATTTCTAACCCTTGGGGTATAGACTCCCAGTGAAATACCACAGAAAATCATAGTCCATAGCAAAATATATACATTCTCCTAAAGAACAACATCAAATCAAATGGGCCCAACACTTTTGTATAGAGACTTAGGTGAGGATCCTTCATTAGGGTATGTTAGGGAAATTTTCCAAAGTGAGAACTGGCAAGATTATACTTAACTAGGTAAGACGATGATATATCCTCCAGATCCTCTGATGACAGTTTAAAAAAATGAGCCTCATCTAAAAGGGATTAAATATTTAGGACCTTTTGAATATATTACTGACGGCCAGTCATGGTGTCCTCATACCTTGATAACTTCTATAATATGATAAAAAATTATCTTAGCATGTTAGCCAGACTAGTTATCTTTAATTAAATCCACATCAATTTAAAAAGCTGATGATGAGGAAAAACTAGTTCCCTCCATGCACCAGATTCAAGATCTGGTTTTCATTCTTGTCAAGAAAATTATATTCGAAGACTAAAATTTCCTATAAGTCAGGGTTGGTTCTGTATTAGTTATTACTAAAAATGTAAAAGACAAGCCCTTGCAGAGTTGACTGAAGCATCACCCTGACATGCCAAGGTTGTAGGTATGATCCCCAGTCAGGGCACATACAAGGAGCAATCAATAAGTGCATGAGTAAGTAGAACAACAAATCAATGTTTCTTTCTCTCAAATCAATATATAACTTTTTTAAAAATGTGAAAGACAACTTTCAGAAATATATTTAATTCATGTTATATGAGAGTCTGAAAGTGATAATTAACGAATTTTAGTGACCACCCCCATCAGAAAATAGAGAGATCACATTGCAAAAATTACTCCTTAATGTCAGCCTTTTCTACCAATAATGTCATTTTATTAATTTTTAACTTGGGGTAACCTTTTTTTTTTAATCTCTTTTGTATGATTTTATGAATGTTTATAATTCTCCAAATTCAATTAACTATTATTTAAGAAAAAATATACTTACATTATTTGTCCCCCAATGGTTGACTTGCCAGCATCTAAAAGTAACAACATTGTCAACAACATGCAAAACATAGGTGCAAAAAATATTTTTAAAAGCCAACCGGTATATATACTTAACAGAACTAAAGATATGGTTTAACATATACAGGGTGGGCCAAAAATTGGTTTACAGTTGTTTGTATGGAAAATAATACAATAATAAATAATAATACAAGAAAAACTGTTTCATGCCCACAACTGTAAACCTAGTTTTGCCCCACCCTATATAATTAAATCTTGGAAAAGCAACAGAAACTAGGAATCTAGGGCACAGACCCTGGCTGGTTACCTTCTCCCCTGGAAAATGAAGCTAAATCTCCCTACCGCTCAGTAATGATTCAGAACTACTTTACTGATAAAGGACAAAAGAAAGAATGTTTGAACAGATTGCTCCCTGACCTTTAGCTAAGAGCCTAGCAGCAAAAGAATATAAATTACCCAAGGGGAGCCTCAGAGGACAGCGAAGGAAGCCAAGAACCTTTAGGGAGCATTCCTTTCCTTTCACTTTTAGCAAAGAAATGTGTTCCTATACTATTTTTTTAAACTTTATTTTAAAAATTAAATTTAACAGGGTGACATTGATCAATAAAAGTACACAGATTTCAGGTAAACCTTGCTATCACATTTGAACTGTTGATTATGTTGTACCTATACAAATTTCAAAGGAGTTCTTACTACTAAAAAAATAGAATGGTAAATAGTCATATTCAGAGGATGACAGAGATAAAGTGAAGAAAAAACGGGTACATAATTTTCTTGTTCTCACAATTTTGGGGACAGCTTAGATGATTAATTAAATATCTAAGTAAATGATATGGGTGTTTTGTTTTGTTTTTATTTCTTACCTAATCAGCAACCTGACTCCAAATTACTAATTCTCACATCCCACTAAATTAAACTACCTAGGTAAGGTTGATACCATAAAATTAATAAATTAAGTTTTCACACAAAAAAGGCACTTCCCTAGGATGTTACCAGATGTCATAATGTGGTCAGCCATCATCAGTGGACTACAGACTAATTAATTACCCATTACACACAAATATAGTGAAGCTTATTTTCTTCCAGCTTCTTTGCCATCACAAAATTGTTCATTTCCCCAATCGTTAAGAACAAAGTGTTGGCAATTTTCTGCCAGATAAATAATCTAGCTAGTTACAGTTCAGTTTCATTAAACATCTCCAAGTTACTAAAGAGGATATTCTAGCCTGATCTGTGGTTGCTGGTTCAAAATCCTGGGCTTGCCTGGCCAAGGCACATACAATAAGCAACCAATGAACAGCTACAGTGAAGCAACTACTCACCCCCCCCCCAACACATCAGTCAATCAACCAATCAACTCTTTACCGAAAAAAGATGTTCTATGCTTTATGTACCTAATAACTTTGATCATTTATCATAGTTATCAGTGTAACTTACCTACATGCCCAATAAATACTACATTTACATGTTCCTTTTTAGGAGCACCCGGTGGTGCAACCACGGACTTAGGTTTTGGTATTTCCTCTTCTTCCTCCATCATTTCTTGGGCATTTTCTTCTGGGGGCCTTCCATCCCCTAAGGAACCACCCCCTGGCTCTGCTTCACTTATTTCTTCTTTGTGCTCCCATGATTCTTCTGGGGACATTTCTGTCTCTCCATTTTCTACTGAAATAAGGCATTTTAACTTAGTATTTAAAAAATATTTAAATGTATACTTTAAAACATAGATGCTTTCAAACAATAAATGGAATTTTGCATATTTAGTTCCATTTCCTAATGCCTAGTGACACATAAGCAAGAAAAACTCTTTCACAACAGAAACAGATAATCGCTTTCAAGCTGGTCTCGTGCTGACATCAGAGCTCTCTGACTCAGAGACTGCGAGAGACTGCTATTTTAACAAAGCCTCATTTTCAGAAAGACAAACAGCGTGTAAGCAGATCTAACATTCCTAATAGTCCTGTTATTCCAGTATCAAGGTGCGCTGACAGTGGAAAAAGGAGAAATTTTAAAATCAGAACACAGGAAAAGTGTAAAGGAATTTAGATCTTTTCCTTTTCCTCTGCAAGTAATAACTTTGGCATCAACTTTATTAATCACCTTTGGAATATGAAACCTTTAAGAGTAATAAAGTTACAAAGGGAAGAAAATTTTTCACAAAGTAAATAAAACAGATACAACTATTTAAACTGACTAGAACATTCCTCCACTCAATTCTTTTATATCTGCAATCACTAAATTTATCACAGCGGCTTTAATGCCCAATTAGTTTTCTTACTCTTCATAGCAGTGACTCATGTCAGTTTTACATGTAAACATTGTAATAATGATAACATTTACACTTGTACCTTAAATCTTGAGTGAAAGAGTTTCTTATTACTGTATTAATATGGTCAGAAATTTTCTTACCAACAGGTTCTGAAAGTTCCATGCTAACAGCTGAATTTGAACCTAGACAAGAAATTGAGATATATGTATTTACAAAACAATATCTAGCTTTACACACCATTGTTTTCTCAAATTAGTGAGTCACTTCATAGAAAATTACCTTCACACAACTGTTCCTCTTGAGAAGGTTCCAGAGGTACTGTTTAATAAAAATAAGTTCTATTAAAAATTAAGACCTATATATCCATTTTACTTATATTTTAAAAAGCAGAAGTTCAAAACAACAAAAACCTCAATAATTCAGACCAACAACAACTAATTCAGGTTTTAAATTAGAAGTCTCGGCTTAAACCTACTGAAAAATAAGTAACTGAAATGTATTCATAAAAACATGCTAATTGTCTTAATTTGCTTCACAAACTTTTCCTTCACAGATATTATGAAAATAATCTGTTGCCCAGCACAGAGTAGTAAGATTTCGCTCAACAAATACTCATTACTTCTCTGAACTCCCTCTTGGTAGCTCTAGTCCAAGATGGCTATATAATTATCTTTGTACAAGATTCTATTCTCATGAGTTCTCAAGATATATGAATAAATTATACTTGACTCCAATAAAATAAAGGACTTCATAAGACTCCCAAAATATATCTAGACCCTTCCATCTCAGAAAGGTGATTATAATGGTGCCAGTTTTGTCCTACGTTAGAATTCTAAGATCAAGCAACAGTTTCTACACTGCAAATCTACTTATGACATCACTATAAGAGATATATACTAATACCTATGTTTAAATTTATTTTTTATATCTGATAAACCTAAATGATACTCCAATATGCCCTTGCTTTAAAGAATCTGCAAAGTGTAAAAATACATCAAAGAATTAAGTCACATGAATCCTACACAAGTAATAAAGAACAATTAATTCATAACCAGCAAAACTCATATTTAAAATTGCTGCCTAGAGCCTGACCTGTGGTGGCGCAGTGGATAAAGCCGTCGACCTGGGAAAACTGAGGTCGCCAGTTCAAAACCCTGCACTGGTTAGGTCAAGGCACATATGGGAGTTGATGCTTCTAGTCTCCCCCCCCCCTTTCTCTCTTTCTCTCTCTCTCACTCTGTGTCTCCTCTCTAAAATGAATAAAATAAAATAAATTTGTCAAAATTTCAAAATAAAACATATTTAAAATCACTGCCTAGAGGCAAGGGTTATGCAGAAGCGGATGGTACAGGAGGGATAAATGGTGATGCAAAGAAACTTGACCTGGAGTGGTACAAGATAATGTATTACAGAATTGTACACCTGAAACCTGTATAATTTATTAACCAATATCACCCCAATACATTCAATGAAAAAATAATAATATAAAATCACTGCCCAGAAAGTATTAACACCTGTAAGAGTCAAGAAAAAGTTTTGGCCCAATCTTCAGTCACACCAGTGGTGAAGAAAGTAATTTCCTCCCCTGAAAGGTAAAGGGCAGTCCAGGTTTTCTGATAGAAGTAGTATGCTGAGTATCACTTAGGACCATGATCGGAAACTCATTAGTCAACAGAGCCAAGTATCAACAGTACCACGATTGAAATTTCTTTTGAGAGCCAAATTTTTTAAACTTAAACTATATATGTAGGTACATTGTTATTAACTTAATTAGGGTACTCCTAAACTGGCCTTTGCTAAAAACGCCCTCAATCTGATTGAGCCGTGTGCGGTTTGCTGACCACTGATTAGGAAGACCCTTCTCTAGTAGTATAGAGAGAGGGAAAACACTACAGGCAGAAAGACCAGTATCTCTACTACAAGGAAGCACGCCATTATGACAGCTGAGCAGTAAGAGTAGAGGTGGGGTTAAGTGAAAAATAATGAAGAAAAAGTGAAAGGTTTAAGATGATACCTACCTATGCAACTGATTAGCAGGATATTAACAGAAACTGGGGGTATGGGAGTCATTTGAACCAGGTGTAGAAGGGAACAGGAATTGTGCTTCAGACATAATTTAGTATACGTTAACTTTATTTTTCATTTTTCTATTTCAAAGCAAAGTCTATAGCAGTGGTTCTTAACCTGGGTTCTATCGAACCCTAGGGGTTCGATGAGTCGGTCTCAGGGGTTCGGAGAAGCCTCTGCCGCGGAGGCCAGAATAGAGTAATACCGTAATTTGTTGGGAGTTCATGCACTTTGTTGGTTTTGTTCTTTGAGCAAGGTGATGTTCATGCACGGCTCATTTTGTGCACCAGTAAGAAAACATATACCTATGTCTCGAATTTGGAAAAAAAATCATATTTTATTTATCACTAAAGAAGGGTTCGGTGAATGCGCATATGAAACTGGTGGGTTTAGTACCTCAAAAAAGGTTAAGAACCACTGGTCTATAGGTAATGTAAGGAAAAAATACCCAATTCTGAAAGGAAGCCAAGCAATGCTAACTAAATGAAGTTCATATGCCACCGAAGAGATGGAAAAGGCAGCATGAAGTACCAGTGAAAAGAGGCTAGCACAGAGCTGACTCCTGACTTTAAATCATGGCCTCTCACAAGTGTGAGAATCATGTCATTGGAATTATGGAAATGATATGTCATCCACCTGACAGGATTGTTGAGAGGATTAAATTTAAAAAATTGTTTAGTATCAAATAATTCCTGGCACATAGGAAATATTCAATAGATCACCCCTAACATGTACTGAGTATTATCTTCATCACCTAACACATATTATCTATCATGGACCAGACAGATATGTCAAGCACTCACAAATCAATCCAGTGCTGGAAGGGGGGATGGAGGTGGTGGCAAATTACCCTAACTCCAACTAATTTTTATGTGCTGATTGCTATCTCATTTAAATCTCATTGAAACCCTATGAAATACTGCAATCACTACCATCTAACATATAGACATATCAAACTCAACTGGGCTTTTCCAAGTTAAACAGGAGCCATCTTTTTCTTCAGACAGCCTCTGCTGCAAGTCAGTCAATACTATACAAAGTAAACTGAATAAGTTATGATGTACAAGTATTTTAAAGCAGAAAAAAGACTGAGACAACTGGTATGGTGGGCTCCCTCTCCATCACCTAATAAGATAGCCCCCAAATTGTAACAGAGCTTTTCAAAACCAAACAAAAATAAATAAATAAAAGCTTGATATACAGGTAATGAAAACATTAAAGGACTCCAAAGTAAAAAACCAGTTTCATAACATTGGAAAAAAGCTTCCATGTATTCAGACAATGGATCACATTATAAACTTAAAGGCAATGCTAGCAACATTTGCCAACTAATGTTTTTGGAATAATGAGCCAGAAAATCAAGATATAGTAAAATGTTCTTTAAATATAAACTCAATATAATTGTACCCAGTCTTCACACATGCACAAGCAACCTTCTCTTGTTCATTCTACTCTAATCTTATTCCTTATACATACCACACCCAGGTTTTACTGACTACTGTTGAGCAAGGACTTAGAATTCTACTAGGCCAAAAGCCATTTGTTCATGGTTAGCAAAGAGATGACCGCTAACAGAGCTTGACTTCTCAGAGCCTGCATGGTTCATATCTGCTGATGAAAGAGAAGCTAGTAAACCTCCTGAGGAATGAAATTATGGTTTCATATCTTCTAGTGGTATCTCCATGTTCAGAAACACACCCTTACCAAGTATTAAAAAAAAAAATCTAATTAAGTGGAAAAGTTATCTGAGTGTACCAATTTGGATAAAACTCTCATACCCCAGATTAAAAAGAGAAACTATATTGTTTATGATAAAGGAAGACTAATAAACTGGTTGTGATGCTAGGTATATTACACAGATTTTAAAACAAAAGGAGAGATTTTAATAGAAGAAAGACAATAGTTTAACATAGATAATCAGAATTTCTAAACTGTTAAATTTTGATTATAGTGAAATAAGCCAGACAGACACAAAAGGTCACATTGTATGAATCCATTTATACGAAACATTCAGAACAGGTAAATCCATAGAGAGAGAAAGCAGACTGGTGGCTGCCAGGAGCTGGGAACAAAGGGAAATGGCGAGTAACTGCTTATTGGGTAGCGGTTTCCTTTTGGGATGACAATAGTATTTTGTAGCTAGATAGAGGTGGTAATTGTAAAACACTGTGAATGTACTCCATGTCACTGAGCTGTTCACTTTAAAATGATTAATATAGCATGTGGATATCACCAATTTTTAGAAAGAATATAAAAATATTTTAAAAGATTTGATCATGGATCAAAGGAACTTCATCATACACGTGGTAGGTAATAAAAGCCATGATTTGATTCAAGGCACCTTTTGTTTAATGTTTATTTTTATTGATTTTAGAGAGAGAGGAAGTAGAGAGAGAGACAGAAACATCAATCTGGTCCTGTATGTGCCCTGACCAGGGATAGAACCAGCAACCTCTGTGCTTCAGGAAGATGCTCTAACCAACCGAGCTATCCCATCAGGAATCAAGGTATATTTTAAACATAAATGTTTGGCCAATCCTTAGAAAGTACTTAATCCATACATTTCATAAATCAGTAATTTAAATTTGTACTGCTTTCAATATAAAACTTTTTTTTCTTTTCCAAGTGAAAGGAGAGGAGATAAAAACACAGACTCCTGCATGCACCCCAACCAGGATCCACCCAGCAACCCTCGTCTGGGTCCAATGCTCTGCCTGCCTATCTGGGAGCTATGCTTGCAACTGAGCTATTTTTAGCACCTGAGGCAGAAGCTATCCTCAGCGCCTAGGCTGATGCTCTCAACCCAAAACAATCAAGCCATGGCTGCAGGAGAGGGCAATAAAGAGAGAGAGAGAGAAAGGGTGGAGAAGAGGATGGTTGCTTCTCCTGTGTGCCCTGACTAGGAATCGAACCTAGGACATCTACATGCCAGGCCAATGCTCTATCACTGAGCAAACCGGCCAGGGCCATAAAACTAATCTTTAATCTTCCTTACACATCAAACAGTGCTCTTTTAAATAGTCATTCTAACTAAAATTTCTTAGTCCTGTTAACTAAATGGTGTGTTCATTAAAGAAAAAACAACAAACTTCAGTGCTGTCACAGAAGTCAAGTCTCTTACATTGCACAGGAATGAGAAACTGACAACTCTGTTCTATACTGTTTCTGCAATGATGGAAATATTCTACATCCATGCTGTAATATGACAGTCACTAGCCACATGTGGCTATTAAGCTCTTAAGAGATGGCTATGGTGGAGGAACTAAATTTTAAATTTTATTTAATTTTAATTAACTTAAATAGCCATATGTGGTTCTCAATTATAGCACAAACTTGTCTTAACTGATTTTCCACTTTTATCCTTCTCCCCACCCACCCCATCACCCTGAAAGACTAAGGATCTCTCTTCTGAACTCCTCTAAGATTTGACCCTTCAATTATGGGAACCCACATACATATCTTATTTTCTTTTTTAACAAGAGAGGGAGAGACACAGGAAGGGAGAGAGATGAGAAGCATTAACTCATAGTTGCGTCACTTAGTTGTTCACTGATTGCTTCTCACACGTGCCTTGATTGGGGGGGAACAGGGGTAGTCAAGCCAATGTTCCCTTGCTCAAGCCAGGGACCTCAGCATCCCAGGTCGATGCTCTAGCAACTAACTGCGCCACTATGGTCAGGCCATATCTTAGTTCTTGATCTTGACATTTTAAGAATGAAATATAAGACTTAGGGTGGTGAACACACAGTCCAATATACAGATAAGTATTATAGAATTTTACACCTGAAACCTATGTAATTTTATTAACCAATGTCACCCCAATAAATTCACTAAGTGGGGGGAAAAAGAAGTACATCAGAAAAGAAAAAAGAGAGTGAAATATAAGAAAGGCAAAGTCCAAGGGCTTTCTCAGAAAATCCGTACTGGTTGTACTAATTAGTTGTAGGCATGCCCTATTTTCCATTATTACACAGCATGGTGTGGTGGAGAGGGCGTTAAACTAGCAGTTGGCAAATTTGGATTGTAGTGTCAACTGTCATTAACTCTTGTGAGCGACCTTAGGGATTCACTTAGCATTTCCAGGCTTGTTTCTTTATCCAAAAATGAGAAGAGTGTATTACTACTAAGGTCATTTCTATCCCTAACATCCTAAGGACCTATTTATTCAGTCACTAAAGCAATGCCACACATCAACCTGATCAAACTTTCTGTAGAGTAAAATTCCACTGTTATCTTTCTTTTCCTTCCTTTTCTTTCTCACACTCTCTCACCCTCCCTCCTTCCTTCCTTTCTCTTTCTCCCCTCCCCCTCCCTCCTTTCTTTTTATAAGTGAGAGAAGAGAAGACAGTGAGACAGATTCCCACATGCACCCTGACCAGGATTCACCCAGTAACCCCTATTTTGGTCTGATGCTTGGACCAACCGAGCTATCCTCAACACCCAGACTGATGCTTAAACTAATGGAGCCACTGGCTGCAGGAGGGGAAGAGAGAGAGATATGGGAGAGGAAGGGAGAGTGGGGGAAGGAGAGGGTCATTTCTTCTTTGTGTCCTGACCTGGAACATCCATATGCCCAGCTGATGCTCTATCCACTGAGCCAACTGGCAAGGACCATGTATTTTGCAAACAACCTTCAAAGATAGTCTTTATTTGTCCTGGTGCATCGCTCGGTTGGTTAGAGCACCATCCTGAAGCGCAGAGGTTGCTGGTTCAATTCCCAGTCAGTGCACATACAGGAGTAGTTCAATGTTCCTGTCTCTCATTCTCTCCCTTCCTCTCTCACTAAGATAAATAACAATAAAAAAGAGATAGTCTTATTTATGATTTTTTATTTCATATACTTTAAAAACAATTTGAAGTATATTTAAAATACATAAACCAAAACCATTTCAGAGAACCCCCAATAAGGTACAAAGGTAACAGAAAAAACACTCATTTGCAATCAAAATCAACTACCCAAAGGAGAGGAACAAAGACTTCTTAGTAGTCTGGTAACCTACTCAAACTCTATAGATAAAGTGTCAACCAGGAAATTGCCCCAGTGACATTCTAAGGTATACACTTTCTGTTTGTTCCAAGTGAGGTGACATAAAATAAGCTGGTTAGGAATTTGATGTAACTATTCTCAGGCTAGGCTAGTGAAAGATGCTCAAAAAATCCTTACTGTTTCTCTCACCTAGAAAGTAGAATTATGATGGGGAACTCATTCAGCTTGGAGTATTATAATAAACTAAATTTCCTTAGAACAAAGACATGTATAACAACAACCAAAAACTCATTTATAGCCCAACATACTTTAACATCTATTGAAAACAAGGACAAAACTTTTAAGCTTTGGTGTGAATCAACAATTGATAGCTAGAAAAGGAGTCTGAAGACCTCTGAAAAGTCAAGAACCTTCAACTAGTGAACAAATTTTTGCTTCCCAAAGCTTTCTAAGAACTAAATAAACATGCCCCACAGTTAATACTAGTCAGAATCACAGTAACCAAATGCACTGCAGTTCAATTGAAATAGACAAGCAGTATAAAAAGATATCTGATACTCAACTTCAGCAAATTCCTAGCAAACTTAAAAACTTAAGGTATTCAGACACTTAGGAAATAGATCTTTAGCTTTCTGATTAGGGTGACAAGATTGAAATTATTTACATTAGGGAACCTATAAACAATTCCTCTTCTCAGCTTTGACAGCCCTCTACATCCTTAGTGTGGCTGGCCCTCTTACCATGCTGTGTCTTCCATTACAGTACAGTATATCTGATCTCTTTTTATTCATCTTGGTGGTGTCATTTCAAGTGCCTAGAACAGCACCCTGCATTCTGTAGGCAGTTAATTGCTATACAAATATCTGAGCAAAACCAGAAATTCACATCTGAAATATTTCCATTTTAATACTGCTAACTCACCCCCAAAGGTTATCAAATCTTTTTTCCTTTCTTTTCAACCAGAAAGACAATACTATTTAACAATAAAACATTTCCTCCCCAGTAAAAAAAGCAAGCAAAACAAGGCTTAAAATCTGTCCATTTCCCTAACTTGCCCTGATAACTTTTAACTGCAGCTTTTTCATGCAGTATGATTCCAGAAAAGGTGAAAAATAAAGGACAAAGGAATGCAAAAAGCTATGTACTCACTGCAGCAAACAAAACCTGCTCCAAAAACAGTTTATTCCCAATCAAAATTTCTAAGTTTAAACTGCTCAACATGGCAGAGCACTAGTTCCCTAAATCCTCCGGCTCAAGTCATAAAAGCATGTCAAATCAGGAAACAAGAGCCAAGTCCAATAATCTAATAATCAGTAAGTCAAGATAGGACCAAAAAACAAAACAAAAAGAAAAAAACACAACACTCCAGGAACAATACTTTTCCTTAATCTCCTGTGAGCACTCCATTCCATTTTCTGCCCCACAGAAGCCTGAAAAATCTTTTGTTAGAAGTATTGCAAGCATTTTACTCTTGGAGGAAAAAGGAAACAAATCTAAAGCCAAGAAAGAACCTTATCTAAACTTACCAATCAGTCAACAGGTAATGTTTAATAAACTGTTAAGAGCAGCAGTCCCCAAACTATGGCCAGCGGGCCACATGCAGCCCCCTGAGGCGGAAGGGGCACCTCTTTCATTGGTGGTCAGTGAGAGGAGCACAGGATACATCCGCACCCATAGTTCCCATTGAAATACTGGTCAGTTTGTTGATTTAAATTTACTTGTTCTTTATTTTAAATATTGTATTTGTTCCTGTTTTGTTTTTTTACTTTAAAATAAGATATGTGCAGTGTGCATAGGGACTTGTTCATAGTTTTTTTTTAATAGTCCGGCCCTCCAACGGTCTGAGGGAGTTAACTGGCCCCCTGTGTAAAAAGTTTGGGGACCCCTGGTTAAGAGCATTGTCTGAAATGACAAAGTTGCAGCTCGATCCCCAGTCAGGGCACATACAGGAGCAGCTTGCTGTTCCTGTTTCTTTCTCCCTGCCTCTCTCAGAAGAGAGTCCTATGGAGAAAACAAGCATGACCACTTTGATTCTACTTTGGGGCCCCCAAAATGTCACCTTTGAGACTATTCAGTGATTAAAAAGTACCCACTAAGTAATGATTTTTGCATAACTTTGTAAATATACTAAAACCCACTGATGCCTGGTCTGTGGTGGCGCAGTGGATAAAGCATCAACCTGGAATGCTGGTTTGAAACCCTGGGTTTACTGGGTCAAAGCACAAATGGGAGTCGATGCTCCCTGCTCCCCTCTCCCTTCTCTCTCTCTCTTTTTTTTTTTTTTTGGTGACAGAGTCAGAGAGAGGGACAGATAGGGAAAGACAGAGATGAAAAGCAACAATTCTTCATTGCGGCATCTTAGTTTTTCATTGATTGCTTTCTCATATGTGTCTAGACCGGGGATGGGGGGGGGGGGGGGACTACAGCAGATCAAGTGACCCCTTGCTCAAGCTGGTGAGCCTTGCTCAAACCAGATGAGCCCATACTCAAGTTGGCGACCTCAGTGTCTTGAACCTGGGTCCTCTGTGTCCCAGTCCAACGCTCTATCCACTGCACCACTGCCTAGTTAGGCTCTCTCCTTTCTAAAAATAAATAGCCTTTAAAAAATTTAAAAATCACTGAACAATACATTTTATTTTAAATTATTTTTATTTATTCATTCATTTTAGAGGAGACAGAGAGAGAGAGAGAGGGAGAGGAGCAGGAAGCATCAATTCCCATATATGCCTTGATCGGACAAGCCCAGGATTTTGAACCCCGACCTCAGCGTTCCAGGTCGACGCTTGATCCACTCACTGCGCCACCACAGGTCAGGCTAAACAATACATTTTAAAAAGGTGAATTTCAGGCCACGTATCTCAATCATTAAAAAATAAAAGGAAAAGAGGCCTTGGCCAGGAGGCTCAGTGAGTAAAGCGCCATCCCTGGTGCACTCAGGTCATGAGTTTGATCCCTGGTCAGGGCACGAACAAGAAGTAATTAGTGAGCACAAAACTAAATGGAACAACTAGTGGAATAAGCTGATGCTTCCCTAGCTTCCCATTAAAAAAAAAAAGAATCTCTCCCACACAAAATGGCATTCAATAAAAACCAAGCACTATAAAACAAACGTTTCTCTTTAAAATTTAAATTCCAGAATACAATGTGCTACATTTTGAAGACAAATTCTCCCCTGAAAACTGGTTTTACTATTTTTTAAAAAATTCTAAATTATTTATTTTTTGAGAGTGAGGGAGGGAGGGGGAGAAGGAGGGGGGACAGAGGGGCGAGAAAGGGAAAGAAGTTGTTGCACTTAGTTGTGCACTCACTGGTTGCTTCTCCTATGTGCCCTTATTGAGGATTGAGCGCAGACAATGGAGGGCAAGTGATGCCTGCAGGGGATGCATCCAGTGAGCCAACTGGTCAAGGCCTCTATATTTATTTCTAATGGCAAAGTTTTGAGAGGTGTGAGGGTGGAAGGAGAACTACACAATTACTTTAGAAGCGCTAGCTAAATTCCGAGTGTTATGGTTTGAATATTTATGCACCACCCCTTAAATTTTTAAGTTTAAAATCCTAAAGCCTGAAGTAATAGTATTAGGTTGGGCCTTTGGAGGGCCCCAGATCATGAGAGTGGAGCCCTTATGAATGGAATCAGTGTCTTTACGAAAAGAGCAGCAGAGAGCTAGCTCCCTTGCCCCTTCTGCCATACGAGGACACAAAAAGTCAACAGTCTAATATTTAGAAGAGGGCCCTCGCCCAACAAGGTTGGCATCCTGATCTCGGACTTCCAGCCTCCAGAACTGTGAACAATAAATTTCTGTTTATCAGCTGTAATATTTTGTTATAGCAGCCCAAATGGATAACATTGCCAAACCCGTTTCTCATTTACTAAAGAGACTGAATTAGGTACAAACTTTAACTTACAACAGTGGTTCTTAACCTTTTCTGAGGTACCGAACCCACCAGTTTCATATGCGCATTCACCGAACCCTTCTTTAGTGATAAATAAAATATGATTTTTTTCCAAATTCAAGACATAGGTATATGTTTTTTTACTGGTGCACAAAATGAGCCGTGTATGAACATCACCTTGCTCAAAGAACAAAACCAACAAAGTGCATGAACTCACAACAAATGACGGTATTTAAGGGGTGGTGCATAAATATTCTGGCCTCTGCGGCAGAGGCTTCTCCCAACCCCTGAGACAGACTCATCGAACCCCTAGGGTTAGACAGAACCCAGGTTAAGAACCACTGACTTAAAATTAAGTACATTCTATCAGAGAAAATGTCTGCTGTAGTACATATAACTGTTGCATTCTATATTTTCACTCATTTTAGAATCTCTAAAGAGCATCACTAAGCCAATTTACTGGGATCTGTAGAGAACTGAACTAAAATGAATTACACCTAAATGGGCTCTACTTAATCATGTCTTTAGAACCCTATATTAAATTTTCAAAGAGATCCTAGGTCAACACTGAATCCCTAATTGGGATGAGTGGAAACAGTCACACTCAGCAACCTTCCAGTGAAGGTGAGTGACACTTCGTAGAAAAGCATCTTCCTCTATTGACTGCTCAAGGTACCCCTGTAAGATTTTCAAAAAGAGAGATGAAAACTAGCCTGTTTTCAGGAAAAATGACATATTCATCTTAGACAGACACATTTTAAAAATCGCTCATTCTGTTCTATCTCTATATTTCTTCAAGAGCTCTCCTGGTATCTAGTTTAGAAACATGCACAACACAAAATTCAGCTATGGCTGGCCCTGGCAGGTTGGCTCAGCGGTAGAGCATTGGCGCCAGCGTGTGGAAGTCCCAGGTTGATTTCTGGTCAGGGCACACAGAAGAAGCAACCATCTGCTTCTTCACATGCTCCACCCCATCTCTCCCCTCTCTTCCCCTCCCACAGCTATGGTTTGAATGGTTCATTAGAACACAGTCGGCCCTGGGCACTGAGGATGGCTCCATGGCCTGGGCCTCAGGCACTAAAATAGGTCCGATGCTGAGCAATGGAGCTGCAGCCCAGCCAGGCAGAGCATCAGCTGGTAGGGACTTGCTGGGCAGATCCTGGTTGGGGTGCATGCAGAAGTCTGTCTCTACCTTCCCACCTCTCACTTAAAAAAGAAAAGAAAAATTCAGCTATGGCTCAACAACAACAAGAAACATGTTAGCCCTATTGCCTATTTCCTAACTAAATATAAATAAACACACACACATACATTAAAAAAACTGCACCCTGACCAGGTGGTAGTATAGTGGATAGAGCATCGACCTGGGACACTCGGGACCCAGGTTCGAAACCCGAAGGATGCTGGCTAGAGCACAGGCTTATAAGCTTGAACACGGGGTCACTGGCTTAAGCTTGGGATCCTATACATGACCCCACGATCGCTGGCTTGAGCCCAAAGGTTGCTGGCTTGAGCAAGGGGTCACTGGCTCAGCTAGAGTGCCCCCCCCCAGTCAAGCCACATATGAGAAAGCAACCAATGAACAAGTTAAGTGCTGCACCTAGAAGTTGATGCTTTTCATCTCCCTCCCTCCCTTCCTGTCTGTCTGTCTGCCTCTCTTTAAAAGAAAAATTGCAGACTTCATGGTTCCTCCCTTGAAATTTTCAATCTAAGTGCTATTTCCATTCCACCACCACCCCCACCCCCGGCTTCCAAGTATAGTTTTCTGCTCTGTTCATATTTTATGGACCTGAATGGCCTGGAATATGCAATCTAACAGTTAAACATAACTCAGGACCTCAATTTAGAAAATCCATTCTTTTCAAATATCCCTACAAAGGACCGTTGTTTTTAACATTGACTGACATTTTGTAGAAGCAAATGGTAAAGTCTGTAACACTAAAACAGGTCTAGTATAAAAAAAGAAAAAGCTGACCATATGTAGGGACTTTTCTTACAACTACTTCCTTATACACTTTTACATCTCTAACTTCTAGCAGGTCACAGAGAAAAGGATTAAAACTGAAATTAGCAAATATCAGGAAAAGGATAAATTCTTCTGGGTAAGAGGTAATGCCAATCACTCAACAATGACCACGATTCCAGACCACTGTTCTGCGGATGGCTGTCTCTCGATGACAGAGGGCTACCCCTTGATGGCTGATGGGTAGGAATAGGCAGGAAAAGGTCTAGCTAGAGTGGTGCTGGTGGCTCCAAAGGAGAGAGGACCAAAAAAGAAAATGTCTGGAGAAAAGGGATCTGAATGATAAGGTGCTGGAAACACTTTTAGGAGCTGGTAAGTGAACTAGTTTAAGTAGCCAAAATGGCTTGATCTAAGCAAAGAAATAAAAGCTAAGCTTCTTGGCCCTAGCCTGTGGCTCAGTGAATAAAACATCAACCTGGTGCTCCAGAGGTCATGGGTTTAACCCCTAGCCAGGGGACCCTTGGAGAAGCAATTAATACATACACACCTAAACGGAACAGCTAAGAGATGAGTTGATGCTTCTTTCTCTCTACCTTACCCCCTTCCTCCCTTCCTCTCCCCCTCTCTCAAATCAATGGAGAAAGAAACTACTAAGCTTCCTTGTTCAAAAGGGAAAACACCAACCACCCACACCAGTAAAAGAAATATCAGTCAATGAAACAACCAAACCCAAACTGTGTGCTCACATTATAAACATACTCACAAAAGTATTTGTCCCAAGTATCTCTTTGCCTCCAGATAGAAACTGTAACAAAAGTTTCTAAAGAAATGAAACTCCTAGAGCACTTTCATGGTGTCCACTTATCTATTACAGTTCTATGCTACAATATAGAACTTTAAAGAGAAATCAACAATCTGCTCTCACATATTGCTTGGATGGCTATGATCCAATTCCATACCCTGGCCCAAATGCAAGGACATTTAGCCCTTATTGACAGTTCCTAAAAGAAGCACCTTTTATACAGGCATAATAGGTAAGTTCACGCCTTTGATATTCCTACAAAATCATTACTGAAAGCATGTTATCACTGAAGCAGTCCCTAAACATAGGAAGATTTTTAAAGACCCAACTGAACTTGAAACCACTGAAAGTCTACTACCTATGATTTGAACGGCACAGGACTATTAAGTTATAATAAACGCTCAAGTGTCTGAACAGACTAATTCCTGACACATCAACACAGAGAAAGTGAGTTACACCAAGCAACCTGAATAAGGTAAACGATTTTGACGCACTGAAAATTCTAAACCTGTCAGTTACGTAGGAAAGTCCAAGTCTCACTTAAGAAAAAGGTCACACACTGTTAATGTAGTTTCCTACTCATAGTAAGTGAGATACTCAACTTTCTGACATTTTGTGAACTTTACAAAAGTACAAATGCTATTGGTGAAAAAGATCTCCGTATTAACAGCCAACAAACAGCTTCTGCCGGATCACAAGACTGCAATGCATCTTGGGATTCCTTCAGGCCGGTTCCGGGCCACAGATATTTAACACGTAATTACAGTTTAAGTAATAGAAATTGCAGCAAAAGACGGTCCCTCTCCCAGGCCTCAGGAAAAGGGAAAATTCGAGCACTCCCCAACTCCTCGGACCTCTCAACGCCCACTCAACAGACCCCTGACTCCATCTGTCCTCGCTTCGAGGCCCGCTGCTGCTGATCCACCACCGCACCCTCTCCGTTCCATACGGTTCCCACCTCAAGTGGGTAACTGCGGTGCCCGGGGAGGGGCGGGCCCCGCCTGGCCCTCGGCTGCGGCCACCCGGCGCTGGCCGACTCCCCGGCCCGGGGTCGCCCCACCCAGGACTGCCGGCGCCCGACGCCGCTGTCAGCGCCCCACGTGCCGCCGGGCCCCAGGATGCCCAGCACTGCGAGGCGCGCCGCCGGACCCCACCCCACCCCAGGTGGGCCCAGGCCGGTGCTCCCGCCCTCGCAGCCCGCCTTCCTCCCGTGCCTAGGGGCTTCCCCAGGTCCCGACCCTTTTACCCGAGGGGCCTCCCGCACCGCTGCCGGCTGCGTGGTTGTTGGCGGAGGCGCCAGCTGGGGGTGGCGGCGGCTGGGCCGAGCCTCGCAGGAAGGACGGCACGAACTCGGCGGCGTGAACGTTGGGCACGAAGGGTTTGGCGTTGACGTTGAGTTGTTTGCTAAAGGCCGCACTGAGATGTTCACGCTGGGCCTCCGCCGCCGCCGCCAAAGGGCCGCCGCAAGGGCCCGGCCCGGGGGCTTCCATGTCCGCCTGGTCCCAGCAGTCGGGAGCCGAATCGCTGCTGCTGCTGCCGCTGCTACTCCCGCCGCCGCCGCCTCCGCCGCCGCCGCCGCCACTGCCCGGATCCATGATCGGGGGGGCCGTGTGTGTGGTGAAGAGAGGGCGGGAAATGGAGGCGGGGGGCGACCGGCCGAGAGGGAGCAGGCCGCGCTGACCCCAGGAAGCGGCGAGGCAGAAGGGCCGAGGCTAGCGACACAGTCCCCGGTGTCGTCGCGGCAGCAGCTCAGCTCCAGTCCCGACTAGGCACTCCCGACGAAGGTGGCGGCGGCGACGGCGGCGGCGGCTCAACCCTCCGCGTGTGTGCGAGCGGATCTCCTCCCACCCAACCCCAATCACCTCCGACCGCCTCAGAGCCAACCCCACGCCTGGCGCGGGTTGACCCCTGGCCGCCACCCGTACCTTCACCTCGGTAGTTCTCGGTCCTGTGAGTCCCCGTATCCGGCTATGAAGCGCGGCAGAAGACAGAACTACGAGTTCCGACAGCGTCCGCGCGACCCGCTGCGGTTTTCCCGGGGGCCGACGGGAGTCGAAGTTCCAGGGCCCGGAGCAACCGGAAGCGGTTCGGGCTCCCGGCAGGCAGCGCGAGCAGGCGGTGACCTGGTGGCCGCTTGGCGGCCCCACCTGTCACGGAGTGGGGGCAGGGTGGTACAGGGGCAAGCCCTGGGGCAACTGGGCTCCGGGTCGTGGACTTTGAGTCCTTCAGCCCGCGAGGGTGGTCCACTCGTTCTGTTAGGCACCGGATGCGGGAAAACGGACAGCAGTTCTAACATGGAAAAAGTTCTCAGCTCCTGAAAATGTTTCTTTTCTCTTTTCACCAGCGTTCTCTTCCTCAGTGTCTCCCTACTTGTTCTCTTTCCACGTTCCTTTTCCCCAACCCCCCGCCAGGTTTTGTCCTACATTTCAAAGCCGACGCCGAGTGTCTTTCGTTTTATGTACAGTATTCATTTGGTGGAAAAGGCAGTAAAACTGAGACATTACAACTTAAACTGCGATGTGGCTCATAAAGCACTCGGGCCCAGGCTCTGCCCTGGCAGAGGGTATTATTAACTGGAAACTTTCAATGACTCACTGTTTGACTAGTCATTTCAATCCTTCACCCAAACTTTTCCATCCCCTCCTCCTTCCCAGCAAAGGCTTTCTTTGCAAATTAAACATGGGAACATGGGATTGCCATATCCTTGCTGTATCCAGCTGTACCCAACTAATAGGGTTATTTTGATGAGTCCAGCTTCTTATGCACCAGTAGGTGAAGTGGGTTTCTTTTGAATGGCCTGATTTGCTCAAATT
Organism: Rhynchonycteris naso; assembly: GCA_037038555.1. NCBI lineage: Eukaryota > Metazoa > Chordata > Mammalia > Chiroptera > Emballonuridae > Rhynchonycteris > Rhynchonycteris naso. The sequence goes on along the minus strand of CM073000.1, from coordinate 189,835,507 downwards.
TATTTCCTTACTACTTTACTGACTGTGTTTCCCACTGACAGGTTGCATTTAGGCAAATGTGAAAAGAATAAAGCAAGAGAAATATTTCAACCCAATTATATGAAGTGGAATATAGGAGGACTCGTTAAGTTTTTCTGTAGTTCACACATGTGGGGTGCAAAGCAGAGAAAAACATATTGTTTATATTTTTCTGCAAGGAGTCTAGACAAAATGTACTTACTTAAAGAATAAAGGTATGGACACACAGACTAAATATGTTTTGTTTTGTTTGAGAGAGAGAGAAACAATGATTTGTTGTTTCACTCCTTCACGATGCTGTCATTGGTTAATTCTTGTATGTGCCTTGACCAGGGATTGAAGCTGGGGATGAGGCTCTAACCAAATGAGCTACTCCACCAGGACTTGAGATGACGTATTTCTTAACAACCTTATGTTAAGTTCCAAAATCTAGATCTAGATAAGAATTTTAATTTTAAACATATAGTGTAAAAATAAAAGAGGATCCTGGCAGGTTGGCTCAGCCTCAGCGGTAGAGTGTAGGCCTGGTGTGTGGAAGTCTCCGGTTTGATTCCTGGTCAGGGCACACAAGAGAAGTGACCATTTGCTTCTCCACCCCTGCCCTTCTTCCTTCTCTCTTTCTCTCTGTCTCTCTCCCCTTCCACAGGGATGATTCTGTCTGAGAAAGTTGGCCCCGGTGCTGAGGATGGCTCCATGGGCTCACTTTAGGTAGTAAAACAGCTCGGTTGCTGAGCAATGGAGCAACTGCTCCAGATGAACAAAGCGTTGCCCCAGAGGGGGCTTGCCAGGTGGATTCTGGTCGGGGCGCATGCAGGAGTCTGTCTCTCTGCCTCCCTGCTTCTCACTTAAGAAAAATAAAAAATAAGTAAAAGAGAACTCACCTGACCAGGCAGTGGTGCAGTGGATAGAGCGTGGATCTGGGACGCTGAGGACCCACATTGGCAACCTCAAGTTCACCAGCTTGTGTGTGGGGTCATAGACATAACCCCATGGTCACTGTTTGAAGCCCAAGGTCGCTGGCTTGAGCAAGGGGTCACTGGTTCAGCTGGAGCCCCTGGTCAAGGCACATATGAGAAAGCAATCAGTGAACAACTAAAGTGCCGCAACTACAAGTTGATGCTTCTCATTTCTCTTTCTTCCTGTCTGTCTCCCTTTCTCTCTCTCTCAATAATAATAATAATAAAAGAGTATTTAACCTAATGAGACAGGTCAAAAACGAGCTGTCAGTTACCTTTTAAAATAAGTCCTACACTAAAGTGGTTTGAAATTGTGTTTAATATTAAACTAGCAAATTTTATGTATGCTTTTTTTTTGACACATAATACTTGGGAAATTATAAAAATTCTAGGTATAGAACAGTGGTTCTTAACCTTTTTTGAGATACCAAACCCACCAGTTTCATATGCGCATTCACCGAACCCTTCTTTAGTGATAAATAAAATATGATTTTTTCCCCAAATTGAAGACATAGATGTATGTTTTTTTACTGGTGCACAAAATGAGCTATGCATGAACATCACCTTGCTCAAAGAACAAAACCAACAGAGTGCATGAACTCACAACAAATTATGGTATTAGTTTATTCTGGCCTCCGCGGCAGAGGCTTCTCCGAAACCATGAGACCGACTCATTGAACCCCTAGGGTTCCATAGAACCCAGGTTAAGAACCACTGGTATAGAATGTGAAGACCTCCATTATAACAAAACTGGCTTTAGATTTCTTGACAGGTCTGTGGTCTTTGCTCCCTGAAATATTTTGGACATTTTCCCCCACAATTATGTATTCCTCTGATTAGTACAAAGTTCTGGTTACAGCCTGTTATAGTTCTCTGAAAACCGAATTGAACCTTTCTTAAAAGTGTCCCACTTTAGAAGGACAAAAATCACATGATAATTTCAATAGATGCAGAAAAGGCATTTGATAAAATCCAGCACCCATTCATGCTCAAAACTCTCAGTAAAGTGGGAATACAAGGAACATTCCTTAACATGATAAAGGCCATCTACGACAAACCCACAGCAAACATCATACTAAATGGACAAAAATTAAAAGCAATCCCCTTAAGATCAGGAACCAGGCAGGGTTGCCCACTTTCACCACTTTTATTCAACATAGTTCTGGAAGTCCTAGCTACAGCAATCAGACAAGAAGAAGAAATAAAAGGCATCCAAATTGGAAAAGAAGAAGTAAAACTGTCACTATTTGCAGATGATATGATATTGTATATAGAAAACCCTAAAGTCTCAGTCAAAAAACTACTGGACCTTATAAATGAATTCAGCAAGGTGGCAGGATACAAAATTAATACTCAGAAATTAGAGGCATTTCTACATACAAACAATGAACTGGCAGCAAAAGAAATTAAGGAAACAATCCCCTTCACTATTGCAGCCAAAAAAATTAAATACCTAGGAGTAAATTTAACCAAGGAGGTTAAGGACTTGTACTCAGAAAATTATAAAACATTGATAAAAGAAATCAAGGAAGATACAAACAAGTGGAAGCATATACCGTGCTCATGACTAGGAAGAATAAACATCATTAAAATGTCTATATTACCCAAAGCAATTTATAAATTCAATGCAATACCAATTAAAATACCAATGAAATACTTCAAAGATATAGAACACATATTCCAAAAATTTATATGGAACCAAAAAAGAACACGAATAGCCTCAGCAATCTTAAAAAGAAAAAATAAAGCAGGAGGTATCACTCTTCCGGATATCAAGGTTTACTACAAGGCCATTATACTCAAGACAGCCTGGTACTGGCATAAGAACAGGCACACTGATCAATGGAACAGAACAGAGAACCCAGAAATAAACCCACACCTTTATGGACAACTGATATTTGACAAAGGAGGAAAGAACATACAATGGAGTAAAGACAGCCTCTTTAACAAATGGTGCTGGGAAAATTGGACATCTACCTGCAAAAAATTGAAACTAGACCATCAACTTACACCATGCACAAAAACAAATTCAAAATGGATAAAAGACTTAAACATAAGCCGTGAAACTATAAGCATCTTAGAAGAAAACATAGGCAGCAAGCTTTCCAACATCTGTAGCAGCAATATATTTGCCGATTTATCTCCATGGGCAAATGAAATAAAAGGCAAGATAAACAAATGGGACTATATCAAACTAAAAAGTTTTTGCACAGCTAAAGACAATAAGAACAGAATAAAAAGACAAACCACACAATGGGAGAACATATTCGACAGCACGTCTGATAAGGGGTTAATAACCAAAATTTATAAAGAACTTATAAAACTCAACACCAGGAAGACAAACAATCCAATCAAAAAATGGGCAAAAGAAATGAATAGAGGCCTGACCTGTGGTGGCGCAGTGGATAAAGCGTCAACCTGGAACACTGAGGTTGCCGGTTCAAAACCCTGCACTTGTCTGGTCAAGGCACACATAGGAGTTGATGCTCCCTGATCCTCCCCCTTTCTCTCTCTCTCTCTCCCTCTCTCTCTCTCTCTCTCTCTCTCTCTCTCCTCTCTAAAATGAATAAAGACAAAAACAAAAAAATTAAAATAAAAAAAAAAGAAATGAATAGAAATTTCTCCAAAGAAGACATACAGATGGCCAAAAGACATATTAAAAAATGCTCAACATCACTAATCATTAGAGAAATGCAAATCAAAACCACAATGAGATATCACCTCACACCAGTCAGAATGGCGCTCATCAGCAAAACAACACAGAATAAGTGCTGGCGAGGATGTGGAGAAAAGGGAACCCTTCTGCACTGCTGGTGGGAATGCAGACTGGTGCAGCCACTGTGGAAAACAGTTTGGAGATTCCTCAAAAAATTAAAAGTCGAACTGCCTTTTGACCCGGCTATCCCACTTTTAGGAATATACCCTAAGAACAACATAACACTGTTCGAAAAGAAGAAATGCGCCCCCATGTTCGTGGCAGCATTGTTCACAATAGCGAAGATCTGGAAACAGCCCAAGTGTCCGTCAGAAGACGAGTGGGTTAAAAAGCTTTGGTACATATATACTATGGAATACTACTCAGCCATAAGAAATGATGACATCGGATCATTTACAACAAAATGGATGTACCTTGATAACATTATACGGAGTGAAATAAGTGAATCAGAAAAAAAGAAAAACTGAGAACAGCATGATTTCATACATAGGTGGGACATAAAAGTGAGACTATGAGACATGGACAAGAGTGTGGTGGTGACGGGATGGGGGGAGGGAGGGGAGGGTGGAATAGGGAGAAGGGGAGGCGTACAGGGAAAACCAGATAGAAGGTGACAGAGGACAATTTGACTTTGGGTAATGGGTATGCAACACAATTGAATAAGATAATCTGGAGATGTTTTCATTGTACATATGTACCCTGATTTATTGGTGTCACCCCATTAAAGTTAAAAAAAAAGTGTCCCACTTTAAAGTTGGTATTAAGTGATTGACCTCAGATTCACAGAAAACATACCTAGGAGACCTACATTGCTGTTGAATGAGTTAAATATTTTCATCTTATATTCACAAGAAGAAAATACAATCTGTGTGAAATAAAATGCCTTCTCACTCAAGATTTGTACTCCCCAACCAACCTATTTCTCAGAAATCGTCAACACAAGCAACTGACTCAAATAGAGAACCACACTGTTTTCCCACCACTTTGTCATTGGATGCCATACTTTAAGATGTGTCACCCATAGGGCACTGGATGAGTGCACTGATGGGTCAATTCTTCACATCTAATTAATTAGAGTTTCTTTGTGCTTGGTGCTTTTCCTAGGGACAAAGACACAAAGTGCTAAGACTGCAGTGTAGAAAAGCAGTTGATGTCATTAACTTCCATATTCCTGAATAGGATAATTATGTATATTCAGGAAAGAATCCACTCCATTGGTTTTCAAAAGCCTTGACCAGCCAGAGTTAAGGCACTGCTCCAACCGGAGAATGAGAAGCTCCTGATAATTACTGTTGAGCTAAAACTGAGCAACTTGAGGTCAGGGTCTTTTCTTCATCTTCTTTATAGTCCCAATGCCCATTAGAATGTCTGGCATTGAAAGCAAGCTTAATAAATGTTTAATGAGCCTGACCAGGTGGTGGCGCAGTGGATAGAGCGTTGGACTGGGATGAGAAAGATCCAGGTTCGAGACCCTGAGCTCGCCAGGTTGAGCGCGGGACCATCTGGCTTGAGCAAAAAAGCTCGTCAGCTTGGACCCAAGGTTGCTGGCTCCAGCAAGGGGTTGCTCGGTCTGCTGGAGGCCCGCGGTCAAGGCACGTGTGAGAAAGCTATCAATGAACAACTAAGGTGTTGCCACGGCAATGAGGAACTAATGATTGATGCTTCTCACCTCTCTCCGTTCCTGTCTGTCTGTTCCTATCTATCCCTCTCTCTGACTCTCTCTCTGTCCCTGTAAAAAGTAAATAAATAAATTAATTTAAAAAAATAAATGTTTAATGAATCAAATGTATGAATCAACAGAAAATTTGGGATGATACTGCTCCCCCCCATTCCCCCTACCACCTCCCCACCACCCTTTAGAGTTGTTGAGACACAAGGCTATCAACTTTAAAAGAGCTTTTCGAGAGATATAACAGCATACTTTGTGATGCACACACAGGGTGAACTTAAGAACCGCTGTACTTCATAAAGCTATGCTCAGTTCAAGGTCTGAGCTATTTCACAACAGGTAATACAGTGCATCTTCCACTGCAGATCCCACTAGCTGGCATTCCTAGTAGTCTTTGGCTTTTCTCTGCTATCTTCTTATCCTTACTTAGTAATTCTGCCTTTACACTGAATCAGGGTCTCAGTGTTTGCTGCTTTTAGTTAACTACACAGTACTATGTTTTGTTTTTTCAGCCTAAGAGTTTATTCTTTATGCTTCCGACCATGAGGCTGATAGGAAAACTCATGACTGTCCCAGGGTTTTATTGGGTGAAAATGCTAATGCACGCTGAGGTAGCCCTCCCGCTCCTGGAAATGTTTTCTACAGAAATATGAGCCCGTATGAAAAGCTGTTCTTTTCAGCATTTTTGCAGTAGATCCAAAATGGAAACAACCTAAATGTTCATCAGTGTGGGAGATGGTTAAATAAGTGATAATATGTCAGTATTATGGAATAATATGCAGCTATCAAAAAGTAAAACAGATTAGTTGCCAACATGGAAATACATTTTTAGTATATGGTAAAGTAGGAGAAAAGCAAGGTGCCTGATATGTGTAGACTCTATAGTGGATCAGTGTATCTAATACAATTCTATTTCTTTAAAAGTATCTGGGGTGGTGGCAGCTGCATGTGCTAGTGCAAGCAGGGAACATGGCAGGGGCCCAGGCAGGCCAGCTGGTGAGGACGACAAACTATGACTATGGCCGCAGCAGCCATCAACAGCAGTGGCGGGCTGGGATGGCATTCCTTACAAAAAGACTAAAATAAAATAAATAAAGGCCACAGTTGGTTAGAGTGTCCTCCCCAAATGCCAAGGTTGCTGGTTTCCTCCCCGGTCAGGGCACATACAAGAATCAACCAATGCATGCATAAGTAAGTGGGACAAAATTGACGTTCCTCTATCCCTCTCTCTCTCTCTCTCTCTCTGTCTCTCTAAAGTCAATCAATTAAAAGAATGTTCTTTTAAAATAATAAAACAAATAAAAGTATTTAGCTTTTTCCTCTCCCTGGTATGTTCTTTTCCTGAATCTTCACCTCTCTAGCTCTTGCTATATCATTCAGTTCAGCTGCTGTGTCCTCATCTCAGAGGCCTCTGCTAGGCACTCTGGCCCTCCACCAACCCGCATCAGTCTCTGCCCTCTTACACTCAGTTTCATTCTCCATAGCATTTGTCATGGTCGGAAGTTCTTATTCGTTCCCATGTTTACTAACAACCTCCTCCGGGCCTGACCTGTGGTGGCGCAGTGGTAAAGCGTCGACCTGGGAACACTGAGGTCACCAGTTCAAAACCCTGCACTGGTCTGGTCGAGGCACACATGGGAGTTGATGCTTCCAGCTCCTCCCCCCTTTCTCTCTCTCTCACTCTGTGTCTCCTGTCTAAAATGAATAAAATAAAATTAAAAAAAAAACACCAAACAACCTCCTCCTACTGGGAAATTAATTCCTTTAGTCTGTCTCATTTGCTACTGTGTTCCCAACACCCTAATGTTGCCTGGGCAGATAAAGTGTTTAGTAAACATTTGGGAGACATAGAAACACATATATCTCCGTACATTCTTTTTTTTTTTATTTATTTTTATTTTATTCATTTTAGAGAGGAGATACAGAGTGAGAGAGAGAGAGAGAGAGAGAGAGAGAGAGAGAGAGAGAAAGGGGGGAGGAGCTGGAAGCATCAACTCCCATATGTGCCTTGACCAGACCAGTGCAGGGTTTTGAACTAGCGACCTCAGTGTTCCCAGGTCGGCGCTTTATCCACTGCGCCACCACAGGTCAGGCTCTCCGTACATTCTAAAACTTTAAAAAGTGCGAATGAACAGTTACATGTTAAACAGTTAATGGGAGGTATATATGTAGAGTGGGATTGCATATGGAGAGGAGAGCAATTGGGAGTAGAAATTGAAATTTTTTACTTACACTTTTTTTTTTTTTTAGGTGAGAGAAGGGGAGATAGTGAGATAGATTCCCGCATGCACCTCAACCAGAATCCACCGGTAGCCCTGTCTGGGGCCAATGCTGAAGGACCAAGCTATTTTTAGCACCTGAGGCTGATGCACTGGGACCAACTGTGTTATCCCCAGTGCCTGGGGCCATGCTCAAACCAATCAAGCCATTGGCTTCAAGAAGGCAAGAGGGAGAAAAGGGTAAGAGGGAGGGGAGAGAAGCAGATGGTTTCTTCTCCTGTGTGCCTAACTGGGACTTGAACCTGGACATTCATATGCCGGGCTGATGCTCTATTCACTGAGCCACTAGCCAGGGCCTATTTATTCTTTTATGGTTGGATTTTTCTTCAACAAGCAAATTGTTTAAAAAAATGTTTTTATTGAGGTGAAATTTACATAACATAAAATTAACCAATTTAATGGGATTTAGTGCATTCACAATATTGTATAATCACCTGTGTCTAGATCCAAGACATTTTCATCATGGCATAAAAGGGAACCAATAACCCTTACAGGAAAGGCTCTCATTCCCATGGGAACATGCTCCCCATTCTCTTCTCCCGGCCTTTGGTAACCACTTTTCTATCTCTAGCATTTACCTATTCTGGTTATCTTATATAAATAGAATTTTATAATACATCACCTTTTGTATCTGGCTTTTTTTTCTCACTTAGCATCACTTTTTCAAGCTTCATCCTGTTGTAGCAGGTATATCAGTACTTCATTCCTTTTTATGGCCAAATAATTAATATTCTACTATGTGGATGTCCTGATTCCATGTATGTATGTATGTATTTTAGAGAGAGAAAGGGAGAGAAAAAGAAAAAGAGAGAGAAAGAGATCAATTTGCTGTTCCAGTTATTCATTCATAACTGATTCTTATATGTGCCCTGACCTGGGATCAAACCCCTACTATTGGCATAACAAGACAATGCTCTAACCAACTGAGCTACCAATTCTTGTTTATTCATCCATAGACGAGCAAATTGGTTTTGTAACTTAAAGACATGAAAGATAAAAGAAGTAGAAAAAGGAGGTCTTGATGAATTATGAAATACATAAACAATTCTTCCCTAAAAGACTGTATTGGGCAAGATAAAAAGGGCAATGAGCCCTAGCCAGGTAGCTCAATTGGTTAGAGCATAATTTCTATGTGCAGAGGTTGCCAGTTCAATCCCTGGTCAGGGCACATACTGGAGTAGATCAATGATCCTGTATCTCTCTCTCTCTACCCCAGGGGTCGGGAACATTTTTGGCTGAGAGAGCCATGACCACCACATATTTTAAAACGTAATTCCGTGAGAGCCATACAATATGTTTAACATGAAATACAAGTAAATGTGTACATTTTATGTAAGACCAACACTTTTAAAGTACAATAAGTCTCTGAATTCTTTTTAATAACGTTGTTATGCTGTTGCTAACCAATGATAAGTAAAGTACTTCTTACCATTAATGCGACTTCTGGTGCTGCATAGCTTTGCTGATGGCTTTGTAGTCTGGTTGATACGTGGAGGTTAAGCTTCATGCAGGCGTTGAGACTTCCATCCATTAAACGTGATCGTAGGTTGGTCTTAACATTCTTTAGATGTGAGAAAGACTTCTCACATGCATATGTAGAGCCAAACATTGTCAGTACAATAATACTCACATGTTATAGTGTGGGGTATGTGACGGGAAGCACGTTCCAAGTTTTGACAATCAGCTGGTCCACGGGTTGAAATGTTTTCATTTATCTCCACTTGTGTTTGCTCGCCAACTCTGCTTGCTGTCGTGCAAGTCTTTCCAAAGCTTTATTCAGTGACTTGAACTTATTCACCCACATTTCTGAGACCTTTGGGTCAGCAGCTTGTAGCTCAAAATCTCTGACGGAGACACTGGGGATGGAACTCAGGTCGGCGCTGTCCACTGCACACTCGTGTGGATGGGTGATGAACTTAAAAAGACAATTGTGCTCACAAAATTCTCCGAAGCGCGCTTTGAATGACTGCAGGAGATTAGATGTGAAGCCCAGTAGCTGCTGGAGATCAAGATGTTGAGCAGGGTCACTTGCTGTGCATGCATCTTTAAACTCTCCCAGTTTTTCAAAGTGTAGTAAACAACCTGTTTCAATGTCGGTGATGAAGAGTTTGAAGGGATAAGATTGTATTTCCAACGCCTTGCATTTTCACATTGAGCTGGTTCAGATGTTCAGTCATGTCCACGAGATAGAACTTCAGGAACCACTCAGTGTTTGCTAACTCAGGATGCTCGATGTTTTTCATTTCAAGAAAAGTCCAGATTTGGCTCAGACAAGCCACGAAATGGTTGAGCACCTTCCCTCTTGACAACCAACGCACATTGCTGTGCAGAAGCAGACTAGGAAATTATTCCCAACTCCATCCAGCAGTGTTTTAAACTGGCGATCATTTAAAGCTCGGGCAACAATAAAGTTGATTGACCACCTGAATGACCAGTGACATCACCTCACCAAGCTGCTCGCCACACATCTGAGCACAAAGTGCCTCCTGATGTAGGATGCAGTGAAAACTTAGGATGGGCCTCTTTTCATGTTGACGAAGAAGTGCTATGAATCCTGTTTTTCCCCACCATGCACGAAGCACCATCAGTACACACTGAAATAAGTTAATCCATCGGTAGATTTTTTTCTTTAGTGAACTCAGTGAAAGACTTAAATAAATCCTCCCCTCTTATTGTTTCTTTCATAGGGAAAACAGCAAGACTTTCCTCAAGTAGTGTGTCACCGACAGCATACCTTGCAATCACGCTGAACTGGAATAAATGGCTTACGTCTGTTGACTCATCCAGAGCGAGAGAAAAGAATGGTGCTGCATTTATGTCCTTCACTTGTGTTGCCTCAATGTGATTTGCCATCATGATGGTACGATCGTGAAAAACTTAAATAATGTCTTTTATTCGTTTGATTATCTTGTCTTTATCCGAAAAGTCATCAAAAAGTTCACTGGCAACATCAAGCATGAATGTTTTGGCATACTCCCCATCTGTGAATGGCTTTCCGTTTCTCACAATTGCTAAAGCACCAGCAAAGCTAGCCAAATTCCAGTCACCTTGTTGGGTCCAAACACGGAGTTGCTGCTGACTAGCTTGCACTCTGCACAGTAGCTCTTGACATGCTTTCTTCCTGCTGTCCCACACTGGATATTTCGATGCAAATGTAGTATGGCGTGTGTCAAAGTGCCACTTTATATTTGACCATCTATCTCATTGATGCAATTTTATCATTGCATATTAGACACACTGCAGAACCTGCTCTCTCCACAAAGGCGAATTCCTCTATCCATTCCTGCTGGAAAGTACGATACTCCTCATCCTTTTTACTTTTAGCCATCTTCTTCGTCACAAGGGTTTCTGCAATTAGCTAGCTGACTACTTGATTAAAAGGAGGAAAGTTTACTTCCTGACCTCACAATCAGACCCCTGTACATTATGCATTATCCAATAAAAATTTGGTGTTGTCCTGGAGGACAGCTGTGATTGGCTCCAGCCACCCGCAACCATGAACATGAGCGGTAGGAAATGAATGGATTGTAATACATGAGAATGTTTTATATTTTTAATGTTATTATATTTTTCTATTAAAGATTTGCCTGACCAGGCATTGGCGCAGTGGATGGAGCGTCGAACTGGGATGCGGAGGACCCAGGTTCGAGACCCCGAGCTCGCCAGCTTGAGTACAGGCCCATCTGGCTTGAGCAAAAGCTCGCCAGCTTGGACCCAAGGTCGCTGGCTCCAGTAGGGGGTTGCTCGGTCTGCTGAAGGCCCGCGGTCAAGGCACATGTGAGAAAGCAATCAATGAACAACTAAGGTGTTGCGATGGCAACGAAAAACTAATGATTGATGCTTCTCACCTCTCTTCGTTCCTGTCTGTCTGTCCCTATCTATTCCTCTCTCTGACTCTCTCTCTGTCCCTGTTAAAAAAAAAAAAAAAAAAAAAAAAAGATTTGTCTGCGAGGCAATTGCAGCCATCAAAAGAGCCACATTTGGCTCTCGAGCCATAGGTTCCCAATTCCTCCTCTATCCCTTCTTCTCTCTCTCTCTAAAATCAATACAATAAACATTAAAAAAAGAAAGGGTAATAAAAGACTGAATTGCTAAAAGAAGATGCTGCTCATGTTAAAACATGGTAATGCCAATGTGAGCACAATGACACTGAGCCTGAGAGTTCTTTCTTAAGGAGTCAATGGACCACCAGTTCTTGGTCCAAAATTGGCTTCCTCGGCAGCTCCTGTGTGTTAACCACCTTTTTACTGAATTGCTACTAAATCCAGTTGTTCTGGTTTCCTTTCCTCAGGAATGGGAGATGTTTACATGAATAAATCTCCTTTTCATTGGACAGGCCTCATTTTCCAAGCTCACTCATCTGCAGGGAATGCTTAGCCCAGGGGTCCCCAAACTTTTTACACAGGGGGCCAGTTTACTGTCCCTCAGACCGTTGGAGGGCCAGACTAAAAAAAAATACTATGAACAAATTCCTATGCACACTGCACATATCTTATTTTAAAGTAAAAAAACAAAACGGGAACAAATACAATATTTAAAATAAAGAACAAGTAAATTTAAATCAACAAACTGACCAGTATTTCAATGGGAACTATGGGTGCGGATGCATCCTGTGCTCCTCTCACTGACCACCAATGGAAGAGGTGCCCCTTTCAGAAGTGCGGCGGGGGTGGATAAATGGCCTAAGTGGGTCGCATGCAGCCTGCGGGACGTATTTTGGGGACCCCTGGCTTAGCCAATGTGTTCCTGGGTATCCTCTGTGACTAAAATCCAGGAGGTTTATTGATCGCTGATGCAGCTGGGTTTTTCTGTAAATGGGTTAGTCCCCCTGAAGTAGAAAGATACTACCAGGATCACCCTAGGAACTGCCTCTTTCCTCAGCGAGCTCCCTCTGTTAGCACTGCTTGGCCATTAAACGCTGTGTAAACAGCAGCAGCCCCTAGGTTCTATTCGCTTATTGATTTACATTTGAATTAGCTGTCTCATTGCAATGATTATCTCATTCTGTCCCCTTTGTGAATGTAAAAGACCCATAATATAGAGCACAGAGAAAAAATCTGATAATAATCAACTGACTCAGATGAAAATTTGATTCATTCTGCTGAAATCAGGGTTTATTATTCCTGAGGCATTAACATATTGCCTTAATGCCTATCAAGTCTTTCACCTAAGAACCTGGCACCGTTCCTCCCAGGGTCCAGGACATTCGTACAGACAGCTTGTCCGGGAAGGTGGGAAAAGAACGCTCCCACGAGGGACTGTAGGGTTAAGCTGCACAGCCCACCTGTTAATGTGTATATTGTACAAGTATATAATAATAACAATATAAATGTATTTATAAGTACTACCTTCTTATCTCTATTCTTTTCTTTAAACATTATGGTAAAATGTACTTAACAGAAGTTACCATTTTAACCATTTTTAAGTGTACAATTCAGTGGCATCAGTACATCCACATTGTTTCACAATCATCGTTCCCCACCCATCTCCAGAGCTTCTTCATCTTTCCAAACTGAAACTTTATAATTACTCCCATTTTCCTTCCCCCAGGCTCCTTAGTAACCTCTATTTTATTTACTGTCTCTATTAACTTGCCTATTCTAGGTACCTCATATAAGTAAATTATACAGTGTGTGTTCTTTCGTGTCTGGCTAATATCACTTAATATGTTTTTAAGCTTCATCCATGTGGTAGCATGTATCTGAACTTCATTCCTTTTTTTATTTTTAAGATGTTATTTATTAATTTTTTTCTTTCTTCCTTTTTCTTTTTCACAGAAAGGAGAGAGGAGAGAAAGGGTGGGAGGAGTTGGAAGCGTCAATTCCTAGCAGTTGCTTCTCATATGTGCCATGAACAGCCAAGCCCAGGGTTTGGAACCAGCAACCTCAGTGTTCCAGGTTGAGACTTTATCCACTGCGCCACCTCAGGTCAGGCTGAACTTCACTCCTTTTTATAGTCAAATAATATTTCACTGTAGGTGTATATCTCATTTTGTTTATCCGTTCATCCATTGGTGGGTACTTGGTGGTTTCCACCTGTTGGCTACTGTGAACAATGCTGCTGTGAACACTGGTATACAGGGAACTTGAGTCTTGCTTTTAATTCCTTTGGTATTGCTGAATTATTTGGTTATTACCTTTAATGTAATTCAAAATTTATCTGTCTTTAAGGTCACAACAGTTTTGGAAGTCTGTGCGTATTATCTCCATTGTCAAGGGGAGAAATAGAAAATTCAGAGAGAATGAATGACTTGAACTGTCGGGCTGAAACGCTTGCTCAGTCTCCACATCTTCACATACAGAATCTTCACATCACTGCTGTGTCTTGCGTAGAGACACAATCAGAAACTGCACAGGCCAGCGTCCATAAAGGATATCTTCCAAAGCTTTACTTTAACAGATAAGCTGTTTTCTCATCAGTTGGATTAAAAACAAATCTCTGGTTTAAAAACATCGCCGATTCCATCAGGTTGTCTGGGTGTTCTAAAAATGTCACGGATTCAAACTCCTATCAACTTTCAAACAGGATTTTAAGCATTTTATAATAGAACTGTAGATACAATAATGCCAAAAAACATAAAACAAGAGAAAAGTCAGAAACCAAGATTAAAAAAGGAGAAGGAAAGGGCAGAAAGGATACAAGATTTTTTTAGCTGAAGAAGGCTACAGAGACTGGTCACAATATTTAGCTTCAAGAAGGGAAAAGAGAGGCTGTGTACCTTTCTTTGGTACTAGAGTACACACCAATTTATTCATTCACTCACTCACTCACCAGTTTAATCCTTTTAGATATATAATTCCTCACTCTTGGAACAGGGTTTCCCTTTCTGGTTCTCAGGGACTCTGTTCTTAACATACCTCAGGGCTCTGGTTCTCAGATTTTAATACTTTCAGGTTTGTCTGCAGGCTTGCTAGGTATGCAGACCTGAGCTCCTGTAGATACTGGTATAAAGAACAGAAAGAATGTCAGGAAGGGAGTGGGGCAAAGAAGGGTGGAACATGAAATAAAATGAGAGAAAAAGGCAGAGGCAAATCCTGCAGAAGCTTAATAGGAGCAGTGGCTGTCTAGCAGAGCTCCCACTTCTGCCTGTTCTCAGTATCTGCTCTGCACCAAAGCTCTCGTCAGCCTCAGTCACCCTTCTGCTCACTATGCTATATGACATGATTTCCTATGTCCCAGAGATGAAAGACAGTGTCTTCATCACGGTCTGACAGGCCCTGCATTACATGGCTTCCTGCATCACTGACCTTGCTTGTTCTTAAACATTCCAAGCCTACACCTACCTCAGGACCTCTGCACTTACTATTTCCTCTGTGTGGAAATAGGGATCTCAGCCTAAATGGTGACTTCACAAGAAGGCCTTCTTCGTTGCATTTATTAGTGCCTAAAATATGAGGCAGGAAAATTAGAATAAGGGACAACAACAACAAAAAATAGGGAACAAAGGTCCCAAGCTCTACCCCTTCCCTTTTCTGTCTTGGCTGGAAAGTCACAGATGTGACCTTCACTGACCACCTGTGCCCCTGCTTCTCCCTCCCCAATTTCCTTTAATTGAGGTAAACAAAACCCAAATCAACCAACTTTGGCATCCATACTAACCTGAAAGTGACCAACAGAGCCATTATAATATCCTTAAAATAAATTTGTACTGAAGTTTGGGGACCTTCTCCACTCTCCCAATCGCCAGGATCATTCCAGGAAGACCCCAAAATAAATCACTATCTGGAGAGCCTGACCAGGCAGTGGCACAGTGGATAGAGCGTCGGACTGGGATGTGGAAGACCCAGGTTCAAGACCCAGAGGTCGCCAGCTTTAGCACGAGCCCATCTGGCTTGAGCAAAGAGCTTGTCAGCTTGGACCCAAGGTCGCTGGCTCCAGCAAGGGGTTGCTCAGTCTGCTGAAGGCCCATGGTCAAGGCACGTGTGAGAAAGCAGTCAAAGAAAAACTAATGATTGATGCTTCCCACCTCTCTCCGTTCCTGTCTGTCTTTCCCTATCTATCCCTCTCTCTGACTCTCTCTCTGTCCATGTAAAAAATAAAATCTCTATCTGGAGAAAAGGGATAAGGATGGGCCTCATGGCAGTTATTTCTCCAGTGTCAGAAGCCAGGGGCAACCCTCCTCCTCCCCACTGCTCGCCCGTGTTCAATAAAACCGTCCACACAGACCCCACTGGGGCCTCTCGTCCTCTGAGATCACCTGCTCTCATTTCTCAAGTGCATACTATTTCTTTCATAGATTCACTGTGCTTTGCTAAATCTTTCTGTCAAATTTCAAATTCTTTCTTTTTCTGTGACAAGAACCTAAAACCTGGTATCCAGCTGAGGCTTTCCTAGGCCTCCCCAGGTGAAGCCCAGCATGAATATGACTTAGTTTACGGGTTTGTTTGTTCATCATCTACTCTGTGAAGGCAGGGACTTTGCATTGTGTCCCAGTTGCATGATATAGTTGAGCACTTCCTCGAAAGAGCAGGTAAAAGCTAGGAATTTTTTTTCTTTCTTTTTTTTTTTTATTACAGGGACAGAGAGTCAGAGAGAGGAATAGATAGAGACAGACAGACAGGAACGGAGAGAGGTGAGAAGCATCAATCGTTAGTTTTTCGTTGCCGTTGCGACACCTTAGTTGTTCGTTGATTGTTTTCTCACATGTGCCTTGACTGCGGGCCTTCAGCAGACCGAGCCACCCCTTGCTGGAGCCAGTGACCTTGGGTTCAAGCTGATGAGCTTTTGCTCAAGTCAGATGGGCCCGTGTTCAAGCTGGCGACCTCGTGGTCTCGAACCTGGGTCTTCTGCATCCCAGTCCGACACTTGATCCACTGCGCCACTGTCTGGTCAGGCAACGCTAGGAATTTTTAAAAATGACACCC
Source organism: Rhynchonycteris naso (assembly GCA_037038555.1). Taxonomy (NCBI): domain Eukaryota; kingdom Metazoa; phylum Chordata; class Mammalia; order Chiroptera; family Emballonuridae; genus Rhynchonycteris; species Rhynchonycteris naso. The sequence goes on along the minus strand of CM073000.1, from coordinate 189,819,005 downwards.
GCAATGCTCAAGATCTGTCAACGTAGGTACATTTGCCGAGCACAGTTCCAGGGGCTGGGGTTCTTGATCTAGTCTGGGAGCTGCACTAACCACCACTGCCTGACTTTTGCAGAGGCATTTATTAGAAGACTGGTGCTCATGGAGTTGACTCCCAATTTGAGAATGGGAATGCCGAAGGGTGAGGACCTGGAAAATGCAAAGGACAGCAACTAGTCATTGGACCCAACTGCACCATGGGGGCTGGGGAACACACACCAACCAACTCAATTTGAACACTGTCTACCTGGAGATAGCATCAGATTTTACAGGTTAAGGGTTCGTCCTATAAGACCGCCTTCTTCCCCCAACACACACACACACACACACACACACACACACACACACACACACACACTCACACACACACACACACATACACACACTTCAGATATCAGACACAAGCCTAGGTTCCTTGTGTTTCTGACCAACTGGCCACAGACTGGAGGTACCAATAATCCCCTCCAATTCAGGATGCCAATTGAAAGTCATATGTACTTCTGACCAACTGACTATAAATCAGAGGTTCCCACAATCCCCTCCTTGGGTTTAATTTGCTAGAACAGCTCAGAGACCGTAGAAAAACATTTTACTTACTGGATTATTAGCTTATTATAAAAAGAGAAAACTCAAGGCCCTGACTGGGTAACTCAGTTGATTATAGCATCATGTTTCTCTAAAACCTACTTTTTACTTTATTTTTTAGGTGAGAAGAGGGGAGATAGTGAGGCAGACTCCTGTATGTGCCCTGACTATACCCACCTGGCAACCCTATCTGGAGCCAATGCTCGAGTACCAAGCTATGTTTAGTGGCTGAGGCTGATGTGCTCCAACTTAGCTTATCCTCAGCACCTAGGGCCATGGTTTAACCAGTGGTCGGCAAACTCATTAGTCAACAGAGCCAAATATCAACAGTACAACGATTGAAATTTCTTTTGAGAGCCAAATTTTTAAAACTTAAACTATATAGGTGGGTATATTGTTATTAACTTTATTAAGGTGGTCCTAAGCTGGCCTGTGCTAAAAATTCAAGGGGCCAACGAGCCGCATGTGGCTCGCGAGCCGTGGTTTGCCGACCACTGGTTTAAGCAATTGAGCCACTGGCTGCGGGAAGGCAACAGGGAGAGAAGGGGGAACGGGAGAGGGGAGAAGCATATGGTCACTTCTCTTGTGTGCTCTGACTAGGAATCGAACCCGAGATGTCCATAGACCAAGCTGACACTCTAGCCACTGAGCCACTGACTGGGGCTAAAAATCAATTTTTTTAAAAAAGAAAAGAAATAAAATGATATAACTCAGAATACTGCTGGTGGAAAAGGGGTTCTTCCATGTAGCCCCAAGAAATGCATTTTGATTACCCATGCATAGGAAGATGAGGTGTAGTGGTAAGATTTATTGGAGTAGAAACAAGATTGCCCCCAGGTTCCCAGTAGGGTCAGGATCCAGAAATTCCATGCCACTGGTTCAGTCCATGCCAAAACTTAGTGTAGATCAGTCTGTTTCCATTTGGCTAGCTTAGTCTGTGTTCCTGGCTGTGCTCTGTTCCCGCACTGCAGTGTCATATCCAAGTCATGTGCTTGGAGCCATGCTTAAAGCCCACACTAAGGCACTTGTGCCCATGTGGTTGCTGGCCTGTGAGGCTGCTGTAAAGAGAGAATATGCAAACAAATAAGGTGAATGTGCCTGACTGGTGGTTGCCTAGTGGGTAGAGCACCAGCCTAGGACACTGAGGTCCCAGGTTTGAAACTCTGAGGTGGCCAGCTTGAGTGTGGGCTTATTTGAATTGAGCATGGTATCATTGACATCATCCCCTGGTCGCTGGCTTGAGCCCAAAGGTTGCTGACTTGAGCAAGGGGTCACTGACTTGGCCTGAGCCCCTTCCCAGTCAAGGCATATATGACAAGCAATCAGTGAACAACTAAAGTGATGCAATTACGAGTTGATGCATCTCATCTTCTCCCTTCTTGTCCCTGTATCTTTCTCTCTCTAAAACAAACAAACAAACAAAAACCAACAGGGTGAGTATGTGCTACCAAGAAAGGCCTTTGTTAAACTTTGACTTATTACCTCTGGCTTGGGAAAAAGCAGACTGGCTTTCAAACTAACCAATCTCTTCCCAAATCATTCAAGAACTTGTGCTAGATCCTCCCCCTGACCAATCCCATCCTCTTCCCAGGTTAGATTCCTCTCCATTGTGATCACCATCTTGGCTCCTACTGCACATTCCTCAAAGTAGAAGGACCTTGTCCTGTGCCTTCTTGGTCACTACTGCCCATGCACCTGGTGGAGAAATCCCTGCTATTTTTTTTAGTGAGAGACAGACAGGAAGGCAAAGAGATGAGAAGCATCAACTCATAATTGTGGCACCTTAATTGTTCGTTGATTGCTTCTCATATGTGCCTTGACAGGGGTTCCAGCAAAGCCAGTGACCCCCTTGCTCAAGCCAGAGACTATGGGTCATGTCTATGATCCTACACTCAAGCTGGAGACCTCAGAGTTTCAAACCTGAGTCCTCAGCATTCCAGACTAATGCTCTATCCACTGCACCACCGCCTGGTCAGGCTGCTCCCTTCCTTTATTAATACTAACTAGCTTCCCACACTAACAAGGACAGCCAGATAGAAGAGATGCATAGATCAAAGTATGTGGTATAAGGTATGGAGCTTCCATGCTTTCTCCAGGTGATCCACTCTCCCTAAATCTCCATGTGTTCACCAATCTGAAAGTTCTCTGAACCCGTCCTCTTGGGTTTTTAGGGAGGCTCCATTACAGAATCATGACTTATTAAATCACTGGCCATTGTCAATTGTTTCCATCTCCAACCACTCTCATCTGCCCAGAGGTTGGGGAGCAGGAGTGAAAGTTCCAACCTTTAATTATAGGGTTGGTTCTCCTGTCAACCAGCTCTATTTATAGGTGCTTCCAAAAGTCACCTCATTTGCATAACAAAAGACACTATGATCCCTTTGAATACTTAGGAAATTCCAAGGTTTTCTGAGTTGTGAGCTAGGAATTGTGAATTAAGACCAGATACTTGTGAGAAATATATTTGATCATCTGAATGATTATATTTATTATAAATCGCAATATCACACACAGTCTGGTCAGCATACCAATGTCCTTCTCATCTTTTCTCAAGACTCAGAATCCAGGGAGAGTTGCCCATAGGTCAAGCTCTTGTCACATTTTTCTTCCCAGCTGAAGGGGACTGTGGAAGGTACTCCTGTGCGGACCACTTCCCAGCAAGAGAAAGATTACCCACAAAGGTATTTCCCCAACCAGAAACCAGTGTGTTATTAGGAAGAAGGAACAGATGTGGGATAGCCAAAAGTAACAAGTGCCAGGACTTGGACACTGTATGACGGACACTTACGACAAGGACATAGCATGACAAACACCAGGGCATGAATATCATTTGACAAATGCCAGGACATCTGCCTACTCGGTCAAACTAACAGCATGTCATCGTTCTTGCTTAGTCATTTGCTTAACAGATATTATTTCACATTTATCATATTCAAGATTTAAATAGTATTAACATGCTTTTGATTGTACAATAAATTCACCCTTGCTGATGATAAACTGTAGAGACTGACTATTGATTCACCGTGTACAGGTGTGGTATGGAGAACTTAACTATACTGCTCACAGAAATGAGGGGATATTTCAAAATGAATGTGAAGCTATAAAATATCCCTTAATTTTTGTGAGCAGAATAGGTCCCTTTTTTTTTTTTTGATTTTATTTATTCATTTTAGAGAGAAGAGACTGAGAGAAGGGGGGAGGAGCAGGAAGCATCAACTCGACTCCCATATGTACCTCGACCAGGCAAGCCCAGGGTTTTGAACTGGTGACCTCAGTATTCCAGGTCCACGCTTTATCCACTGCACCACCGCAGGTCAGGCCAGTTGTTTTTTTATATAGGTGAATGAGGTTATTGTGACCATCCATAAAGAAAACTGTTGAGTGTCTATAAGTTTGACATGGGCCAGGGGAGGAAAGCAGAACACAATAGAAAGAGTCCAACTTGGAGTTAGATCAGTGGTTCTTAACCTGGGTTATGTCGAACCCTAGGGGTTTCATAAGTCAGTCTCAAGGGTTCGGAGAAGCCTCTGCCACTAAGGCCAGAATAAAGTAATACCGTAATTTGTTGTGAGTCCATGCACTGTGTTGGTTTTGTTCTTTGAGCAAGGTGATGTTCATGCACAGCTCATTTTGTGCACCAGTAAAAAAACATTGAATTTGGAAAAGAAAATCGTATTTTATTTATCACTAAAGAAGGGTTCGGTGAATGCGTATATGAAACTGGTGGGTTCGGTACCTCAAAAAAGGTTAAGAACCACTGAGTTAGATAAACCTATGTCTGAATCCCCGGTATTATCTAGTTGTGTGACTTTTGACAAATTACTCTAACCTTTCTGAGCCTTTCCTCATAAAGTTCTTAGCATATTGCTTATATTCGGAAAGTGGAAATATGCTAAAGGACATGATTGTGGTGGTAACTTCTTTTTATTATTACTTAAGTCAAGCCAACAAAAAATGAATTTGAATTGTTACAAGACTGATCTAACTTACACATCGGGAAGAACTTCTACTTGTTAGCATGCCCAAGTTAGAAGGAGAACAATAAGTACTGGGTTACTAGGGGAAACAGGCAGGGCTACCTGGGAGGGCCCATCAAAGGTAAGAGCTGAAGGTAGGACCATGGCAATGTCTTGAAGGGCACCCGTCACCTAGAGAAAGATCTGAGTTTAAAATAGGTGATGGGCCAGGATCTGTGTGTCCGTCAGAATCAATCTATCCCAAACTGCCATCTTCCACTTCATCCTCTGTCTTTCTCCCCTCTCTGGCTACTCTCTACATATCAGCTGCTCTGATCTTTTTGATGCCCCAACATGCCAAGTTTGATTCCTCTTCAAGTTCTGCATTCTTGTTGCTTTTTCTCCCTTGCATGCTGGGCACCCTGAACCTTGCCTGGCTGGCTACTTCTCATTATTTAAGTCCCAGCTGAGATGTTACCACCTCTTCTGAGAGATTCCCAATTGAAAATTTATCCCCTTCCTCCTCATGCGCTATCACATCACACTGATTTATAGTGGATCCTCATGATCGGCAGATTCTGTGTCAATCACATAACTGCTTGAATTTATTTGTAGTTCCCAAATCAATACTTGCAGTGCTTTTGTGGTCATTCCCAGAGGTGCACAGAGTGGCAAAACTTTCAGCGACCTGAGGCACACATTCCCAGCCAAGGTGGAGCAAGGCCATGCTCTGCCTTTATGCTTTAGCTCTCGTGTTGGAAGTTCGTGTCCTTTCTGGGAGAAAATCAGGCACAGACTGTCTCAAATTGTCCCATGTCTTGTCTGTTATCGCCCATCTCTATGCTTTGCAAGTGTAAGCACTCTGAAAGTGGCAGCCTTGGCTTCCCCTTTCAGTGTTCTCTCCCCATCTCCCCCATGCCTGCCAGGCACTAAGTATTCACCGTAACAATGAATGCAGCAAGCCCTGCCTGGGTGGCTCAGTTGGTTAGATCATCCTCTTGATATGCCAAGGTTGTGAGTTTGTTTCCTGGTCAAGGCACAAACAAAAATCAACTAATGAATACATAAATAAGAAACAACAAATTAATGTTTATCTCCCTCTCTTTCCCTTCCTCTCTCTCTAAAATCAATTAACAAATTTTAAAAAATTTAAGAAACAGAAGCTCAGTTTCTAAAAAATGAACACAATGAATGAAAAGATCAGGCCCTGGCTGGTTTGCTCATTGGATAGAGCATTGGCCTGACATATGGACGTCCCAAGTTCAATACCCAGTCAGGGCACTCAGGAGAAGCGACCATCTGTTTCATTTCTCCTTCCTCTTCCCCTTCTCTCTCTCTTTCCCTCTTGCAGCCAGTGGCTCAGTTTGTTCAAGCATCAGCCTGGGTGCTGAGGATGGCTCACTTGGTTCAAGCACATTAGCCTCAGGCACTAAAAATAGCTTGGTTGATTCAAGCATTGGTCCCAGAAAGGGGTTGCTGGATGGATCCTGGTCGGGATGCATGCAGGAAACTGTCTCACTATCTCCCCTCCTCTCACTTAAAACTAAAGAAAAAGAAAAAAGAAAAGATTGGAAAGATTGGATTGTCAGTATCCAGGAGGAACAGTCAAGAGCTGGGAGACCCCAACTTAAATAAACAAAACAGAAACAGACTCATAGCTACAGAGAATAAACTGATGGCTGCCAGAGGAGAGGGAGAGTAAGGGAATGGGTGAAAAGCTGACGAGGAATAAGAGGTACAAACTTCCAGTTAAAAATAGGTAAGTCATGGGAATATAATGTATGCATAGGGAATATAGTCAATAATGTCAAAATAACTTTGTACTTTGACAGGTGAATGCTAGACTTATTGTGGTGATCACATTATAAGGTATATAAATGTAGAAGCACTAGGTTGTACACCTGAAACTAATATAATATCGTATTTCAACTATAATTCTTAAAAAAAAAAAAAAAAAAAGAGCTGAGCGAGCCTACTGACTGGATGACCACACTGGGAAGTTTGTATAGATGGGGCTGGATGAGATAAAAGTGAGGATGGGAAGGTGCAGGCACAGAGAATCAGGCCCACACAGGGTGGGACTAATCTGGAAATATCCTCGTCCTTGTTGCTGACATGACTGGGATGGATCCTTACCTGGGTGGATCTCTGAGTATTTACCAAGACATCCAGGATGTAGTCTGGAGGTAGGCGGGTCAACAGTCCCATCAGTAGTATCCATTGAGTGGGCTGCTTTTACCAGGCAGATGCTGAGCTTGGTGTTTCACCCACATATCCTGTGTAATCCGCACAACTACTCCATGGTTAGGATTATTCCCTTAAACATGTGGAGTAACTGGATCACGGAGCTACCAAAGGGCAGAACCAAAATTCAAACCGAGGCCAGTCTGGCCCCAAACCAGGACTCCTTAACTACAACAACTGTGTGTCTCAAGCTTCAGGCTTCACATTTTTGTCATTTGAATTTATCACCTGTACTATTATTTAGTTCACACTTTTTCTTTAAACTCACACCCTTTATTCACCAAATTCATTTTCAAATGAGACTTTATTACTGTAGTAAATGTAAAACAAGTATTCTTACTATGAAAAGAAGATAATTTTGAAACTATATATGAAAGAAACAAAATAACATTACATTTCGGCCAGATCTTGTGGTGGCCTGGAGGCCCGCTCTCTCCTTGTGCAAAATGGAGATTATTAGCAAGCACTGCAGATATGTTAAAGACAGAGTAGAATTCATCTGAGACTATCTTCTAGAATGAATAAAAGGGAGATTGAACAGATAATAATTGTCTATGTGACTCGATGTTATCTAGCAGCATGTCTCTTTACCATACACAATCTTCCCATATTCCTCCTAAAACCAATCCGTGTACTACTCTTGACTTCAGAGAACAGCAGCAGACCTTTGTGGCCTTATGCCCTGATGAGCTTCTCTTCTGAACAGCGTGAGAAGGCAGAGCTTATGTTGTGGAAAGTTGTAGAGGGAATTTAAGGAGCTAGAAATGCAACTCCTTAAGCTGATATTTGACCCAGTTCCAGAGAGCAGGAGGAGGGAAGCGCAGCCCCAGACGATGAGAACTATGCTGTGTTTGCTTTCTAGGGATGCATCAAGGTCATGATGTCTGGCTTTGAAAATGGTGATGAAGGTCATTGAAGGAAATAAAAATTCAGACTAGGGGCACAGAAGGGACACTAATAATTGCGGAGTGGTACATAGCCCATAATAGGTGGAAAGCCAATTTAGAGGATGGGAATGTTATCACTGTCTCCCAGTCTCAGTTTTCCTCTGCAGGTCTTCTGGAAAACAAGTCGTTTATTTGATATGCAAAGAAGAAGTGAAGGCATAACCAAACAACAAAGCAGAGAGGAAGCAGTGTCAAACAGGAAAAGCTATAGGACTCCTCTTAGAGCCTTGAGTTACACAGCCTGACTGTAAGACTCGATATCAGAGGGTAAGATGCATTTGCTGTAATATACACGAAACAGCATGGAGTTTAAATGAAATGAGATCGCATGGCATGTCAGTCCTGGCAGGTAGCTTGGATAAACAAGGGAAGAGGTTGCGAGAGCAGCTTTGGGGAGAGAATGAGGGGGGGTGAGTTGTGAGGGCATGCACACTGTCTTCCTGCTTCTTTCTCTCTCTCCTGTACTCTTCACCATCAGTCATCTTATTGATTGATTGATTTTATTTATTGGTTTTTAGAGAGAGAGAGAGAGAGAGGAAGGGGTGGGGAGAGAGAGAGACAGATAGAAACATCGACTTGTTATTCCACTTATTTATGCATTTGTTGATTGATTCTTGTATGTGTCTTGCTCAGGCATCAAACTGCAACCTTGGTGTCTCAGTAGAACACTCTAACCAACTGAGCTACCTGGCCAGGGTCACCATCAATTATTTTGGAATGAATATATGTTCAGTTAGAAGGTGGGATAAGATGATAAAGGAGCCTATATGTGTTCCATAAAAATTAAATTATTCAGCAAATGATACTTGTTACTTCCCATATGCTGATCACTGTGTTAGGTACCAGGCAGCCACAGATGAATGAGACAGTTCGTGCTCTCAAGGCCTTCATGGAATAGTTAAGATCAGTGAGTTTTGGATTAAACAGACCTGTCAGAGTTTGGTTTCTGTTCTTGTTCTTCTGATTGTGCAAGTGACTTTGCTTCTGTGTCTCCGTTTCTCTCTTTATAAAGTGGAGAAATCAATAGCCCCTGTTTCACGGGGTTATTTGCAAGGGTTAAATGGGTTCATCTAGGTAGAGCGCTTGGCACGAAGCTGGGAATTCCATAAGGAGAGCTTCACAACTAATTATTACTATTACTAATATATTTCTAAAGATTTTATTTATTGATTTTACAGAGAGAGAGGAGGGGGGATGGAATGAGAAGTATTAATGCATGGTTGCTTCACTTTAATTGTTTATTGATTGCTTGTTGTATGTGCCTTGACCAGGCAAGCCCAGGGCTTTGAACTGGTGACCTCAGTGTTGCAGGTCGATGTTCTATCCACGGCACCACCACAGGCCAGGCTATTACATATATATATATTTTTTCTTTTTTTCCAAGTGAGAGGAGGGGAGATAGAGAGACAGACTCTTGCATGCGCCCCAGCCAGGACCCTCCAACCCCCAGCAACCCCTGTCTAGGGCTGATGCTCTACCCAGCTGGGACCATGCTCACAACTAATCTATTTCTAGTTCCTGAGGCAGAGGCTCCATGGAGCCATCCTCAGCGTCTAATGCACTCGAACCAGTTGAACCATGGCTGCGGAAAGTGAAGAGAGAGAGAGAGAAGAAGAAGGGGTAGGGGTAGAGTGTAATGTATTTTCCCCGCCAAGGAACAAGGAAGGGCATAGCCACGAAGTGTGGAATAATAAAAGCTTTATTCAGAGCGCATCTCGGACAAAGCTCTCTGGTCTGTGAGACGGGGCCAGTGAAGTCACATGGATTATTCCACTGGGAGGTAATTTATAGGGTCGGTAGGGTGGTCAGGTTGATATGATCTGGCAAAATTTCATTGGCTGACAGACAGTCGTTCTTTTCCAAAGGACACCTGGGAAATTTCTTTTGGCACGCATGGGTGTGGGCAGTTCCAGCCAAAGTTCCCGGGCCTGGTTTCTCACGTGACCCTCCCCCATTGCCAAGTGACCTCACATTTCAACCTTTTATGTTAGATAGGGGCACCGCTATTTGCCTGGCTACTTCCTGCTGGTTAGGGGCGTCGTGGGGAGGGGAGGTTGGAAGGTGGTGGCTCTGAGGGGAATCGAGTATATGGATGTAGGAGCATCTGTTTGAGTGTGACTCGAAAACCCTCACAGATGTGGTTCTGTAAGGATTTAAAAAAGAGGAATAAATATGGGTAATATGTTGATAATTAGAAGAGGACCTAGGATAGGGGCAGCCCAGGTGAGGATGGGTGGCTGCCACCAGGAGTTAAGTGGGTTGTAGAAGGAGAGGTCTTTGCGCAGTTTCTCTTGCAGACGGTGGAGAACCCTGATGCTTTCTTCCATTGGGCCAGTCTCATTGAACAGCATTGCTTCCTGCTTTAGCTCACTCTGGCGGCAGGTTCCTGGTGGGAGGGAAGGAGCAATAAGGGGATCTGCAGGGCCCAACCTTTTGGTGAGCCGGAGATGGGTAGGGCCCAGTGGTTCTGACTGCCAGCAGTCCTGTATGGGGGTAAACTTGAAGCGAGAGACATGGTACCAAGGTGTTTGTCCTAGGAGCTTGGCTGCAGTAGGTACTCAATATTACCGTATGGGGTCCTATCCAAACTGCATGTCAGGGGTGGCATGCGAAGGAGAAAAGAAGGGGTCCCATCCACTCCCATAGCTGAGACCTGTGAGGGAACTAGAGGTCCAGAGTGTGATGGCAAAACAGAGAAGGTAGCCCCCGTGTCCACAAGAAATGAGATGAACTTACTCGCTACCTGTAGCATTACCTGGGGCTTGGCGAGTGTGATGGGGGTCTTTGAGTCTGGGCTGCATCAGTTGTCCACGAGACTAAGAAGTTCGAGCAATGGGCCCAGATGGCTGGCTTGGCCTCCCTTTTGGGTGGCTTGTCCTCCACATAGACACTGAGGAAGGGTCTGTTGCCCAAGGGGGGCAATTGCTCTGCCAGTGGCCGGGTTGCTTGCAGTTAGGGCTTAGTGGGTGGCCTCGGGCAGGGGCACTGCCAGGACCAGTTACCCTCCTTGCCACATTTAAAGCAAGCTTCTGGTGGGATTCCTCTTTGCGGCCCGGACTTGGGTCAGGCACCTCCTATGCCTTGCCCCTGTTGTTCTGCCGGCCACAAGGCTGCCACAAGAGCTTGGGTTTGGAGAGTTACCTTCTGCTGCATGTGGCCTGGCGAGTAGCCTCGGCCTTTTTCTACTAGCCGTGACCATTAAAAACTTTAAATGCCATGTTCATCATGTCTCAGAAGGGGTTTGGGGGCTGAGAATAAGAGAAATGGGGTTCCTGGGGAGCCTGGCACCCAGATCCAGCCAGAAACACCAGAGCAGGGGTCCCCAAACTACGAGAAGGGTCTCCTGGCAGGCAGGGGAGGGGGGCCTACGAGACGGGGCCAGAGAAGTCGCATGGATTCTTCTGCCGGGGGGTAATCTGTAGGGTCGGTAGGGTGGTCGGGTTGATATGATGTGGTGAAATGTCATTGGCTGACAGACAGTCGTTCTTTTTTAAAGGCTCCTGGGAAGTTTCTTTTGGCGCACCTGGGTGTGGGCGGTTCCAGCCAAAGTTCTCCGGCCTGGTTCTTCACGTGACCTTCCCCCATTGCTAACCTACCTCATATAGAGAATCAGAGGGTTGCTTCTCTTGTGTGCCTGACTGGGAATCGAACCTGGGACAACCACAAGCTGGGCTGATGTTCTATCACTGAGCCAACCGGCCAGGCCTTATTACTCATATTTTAATAATTATTATACTACTATTTTAATTATCAAAGTAGAAGATGAAGTAGCATAGAGAAGAGAATAACTCTATGGGCAGCTGGGGAGGCTTCCTGGAAGAGGTGTTTGTTTCTAGTTTGAGCCTTAAAGAATGACTAGAAATGCTGCAAGGACTACAAGGAGTACAGGGTCCTCTAGGCAGATGGTGTGGCACGCATGCAAGTGCACACTCTCTCTTATTGGAAGCCAGTGAGAGCACAAAAAGCAGTGAGCCAAGGACATAAAAAAGGTTGTCTAAATTGGTTTATATAACTGCTGTTTTTCATAATTACAGCATATAATTTCTTCAACTTCCCAGACCCCAGTTTCTTAATGGTGTTCTCTAATGTCAGTCAACAAGAAAATGCCTTGAGGAATTAATAAATAAGGCACCCATCCCAGAGGTTCTGGCCCAGCAGAATGGTGTGAGGCCCAGGATTCTGCTTTTTAAATAAGCATCTTAAGTTATTTGGTTCCCAACAGTCCGACTGTCACACTTGGAAAACCTCTATTCTGGGGTTCCACCTCTCCATTTGAAAAATACGCATCCAGATCTATAATGTTGATTACAGCCAAGTCTGTGAGTGAGTATAATCAAAATTGGCTTTGACTCTCTGTTGAGACCCACCCCCCCTTTTTTTTTTTAAAGGAAAGCTTATTTTATTTTATTTTTTAAAATTTTTATTTATTCATTTTAAAGAGGATAGAGAGAGAGAAAGGGGGAGGAGCAGAAAGCATCAACTCCCATATGTGCCTTGACCAGGCAGCCCAGGGTCTTGAACTGGCGACCTCAGCATTTCGAGGTTGGTGCTGGCTTGATCCACTGTGCCACCACAGGTCAGGCTAGAACCACTCCTTTGAGGATCCATATACCAGGTGTCACTCTGAGTCCTTACATTCAGCATTGGAAGTGCTTGTTGTTTCTTTAGTTCTGTACTTGGCTTATGTTAGGGGCCCATGAGGTACCCCAAAACTGCATATTTCTAAACCAGCGCTGTTCACTAGAATGTTTTGTGATGATGGAAATGTTCTGTTTCTATACTGTGGCTACTGAGTGTTTGAAATGTGGCTACAGAGACTAAAGGACTGATAATTTGATTTTAATTAATTTAAATGGCTATATGGGGTTTATCACATTGGACAGCTGGGTTCTAAACATTTCCCAGTCAAGCTAGGCCCAGAGAGCGCTCACACCTGGAAAGACCCGGGAACGGAGGCTGCCTCATAGACCAGCAGGGGTGCCTTCCCTTAGGCTCACCTTCTGAGATCTGTGCTTTTTAAAGAGAATGGAGGGCAGAAACTCCTCCATTATTTAAATGGTGAATCTCCCTCTCTCTTTAGTATGTATAATTGGGTTTACTGAGTTACAAGCATGTGCAATATGGGTCCATTGTGTAGGCTCTTAAAGCAGTTCCCTCCCCCCACCATGATCTGTTTCTTTCTGTGACTTATAAAAATTAAAGAAACCCCACAGAATGAGAGAAACATACTAGAAAATCATATGTGTGTGTGTATATATATATATATATATATATATATATATATATATATATATAAAATAAGGAATTATATTCAGAATATAGAAAGAGCCCTTAGAACTCAACAATGACAACGAACACAACCCAGTTTACAAATGGACAAAGGACACTCCCTGGATGGATAACTCCATAGAGCATCGTACCGTAATGCAAAGGTTGTGGCTTCAATCCCCAGTCAGGGCACATACAGGAACAGATCAATGTTTTTGTCTCTCTCTTTCTCTCTCTCTAAAATCAATAAATAATTTCTTTAAAAAATGAGCTGCCTGATCATGTGGTAGCACAGTGGATGGAGTGTCAGACTGAGATGTGGAAGACTCAGGTTCGAGGCCTCGAGGTCGCCAGCTTCAGCATGGGGTTGCTGGCTTGAACATGGGATCATAGACGTGACCTGATGGTCGCTTGCTTGAGCCCAAAGGTTGCTGGCCTAAAGCCCAAGGTCACTGGCTTGAGCAAGGGGTCACTTGCTCTGCTGTAACCCCCTGTAGGCACATATGAGAAAGCAATCGGTGAACAGCTAAGGTGCCACAATGAAGAATTAATGCTTCTTGTCTTTCTTTCTTCCTATCTTCTGTCCCTAGCTGTCCCTCTCTCTGTCTCTATAAAAATGTTTTTAAAAAGTGGGCAAAGGACTTGAATAAATTTTTCTCTCAAGAAGATACACAAATGAACAATAAAGACACGAAAAGATGTTCAGCATCTTTAATCATTAGGGAAATGCAAATCAGAGCTGCAATAAAAAACAATCTCACACCCATGGTTACTATCAAATAGGAAAAAAAACACACGCAGAAAACAAGTGTTGACGAGCATGTGGAAAAATTTAAACTCTTGTGCCTTGCTGGTGGGAATATAAAATAGTGTAGTTGCTGTGATAAATGGGATGATTCTTCAAAAATTAAACATAAAATCCATATGTTTCAGCAATATGACTTTTGAGTTTGTACCAAAAAAAAGAAAAAAAGAATCAGGGACTTAAACAAATACTTGCACACTCAGGTTCACAATAACATAGTGGTAAAAACAACTCAAATGTTTATTGATGACTAAATGGATAAACAAAATGTGGAATATTATTCAGCCTTTAAAAAGAAGGAAAGTCTGAAACACACTGCAACATGGGTGAACCTTGAAGACATACATGCTCAAGGAAATAAGTCGGTAACAAAAGGACAGATACCATATGATGCCACTTCGAGGAGATACCTTGAATAATCAAATTCCACAGAGACAGAACCGAGAATGATGATTACCAGGGACGGGGTGAGGGAAGGGATGGGGAGTTACTATTTAATGGGCACAGAATTTCAGTTTGGAAGATGGATGGTGGGGATGATTGTGAAACGATGTGAATGAACTTAATACTACTGAACTGTATGCTCAGAGGTGACACGTTTTGGTTATGTATTTTTTTTTACCTCAATAAGAACTATAAAAGAAAAAATAAGGCATAAGATTTTAGCATTGCCTCCTCATTTTTTTAATATTTATTTAGAAAAAGTTTTATTGAGCCTGACCAGGTGGTGGCGCAGTGGATAGAGCACCGGACTGGGATGCAGAAGACCCAGGTTCGAGACCCCGAGGTCGCCAGCTTGAGTGCGGGCCCATCTGGCTTGAGCAAAAGCTCGAAAGCTTGGACCCAAGGTCGCTGGCTCCAGCAAGGGGTTGCTCAGTCTGCTGAAGACCCGCAGTCAAGGCACATGTGAGAAAGCAATCAATGAACAACTATGGTGTCGCAAGGGCAATGAAAAACTAATGATTGATGCTTCTCACCTCTTTCCGTTCCTGTCTGTCCCTATCTATCCCTCTCTCTGACTCTCTCTCTGTCCCTGGAAAAAAACAAAGTTTTATTGAGGGGTAATTGTTATACAAAAATACTGCACATTTAATATATACAGTTTGATGGGTTTGAACATAGCATATTCTCATGAAAATATCACCATAGTCGTTCATTGATTGCTCTCCCACATGTGCCCCAACCGTGGGCCTTCAGCAGACCGAGCAACCCCTGGACCCCCGCGCTCAAGCTGGCAAGCTCAGGGTCCCAAACCCGGGTTCTCCGCATCCCAGTCCGACGCTCCATCCACTGCGCCACCGCCTGGTTAGGCTAAGCAAATATTTTTATCAGAAGTATATATTTTATGATAATACTTGAATTTGGAAAGTTTTTTATTTTTGAGAGAGAGGGACATGAAAAGCATCAACTTATAGTTGTAGAACTTTAGTTGTTCAGTGATTGTTTCACATATGTGCTTTGTTAGGGGTGGGGGCCAGTGACCCTCTGCTCAAGCCAACAACCTTGGGCTCAAGCCAGCGACTCCATTGTCAAGCTGGCTGAGCCTGTGGTGACCTTGGAGTTTTGAACTTGGGCCCTAGTGTCCAAGGTCTACCAATGTGCCACCATCAATCAGGCTGGAAAATTCTTAAAGGTTATTTTAGAGACAATTTTATGACACTGATGGTATTTGGATTGTAGAAATTTGCTAAGCAAACAGATTTACATAACAATTATTCATTGTAATATACTTATTGTTAATTGTTAATATATTAACTCACTCATTCCTTGTACACATCTAGGTGTTTTCTGGGCACTTGAAATAGAAAATAGACAAATATCTCTTGCCTTCTTGGAGGATATATTCTAATTAGGAGATGTGTATAATAAATGAGAGAAATAAAATATAGTAGTGTCTTGGCCTCCCCACCTTTTTTAGTCACTACTCCAAAAGGAAAATTCCTGGGAGTGAATTGTAGTGGAAAATATCTCTGTACACAGGTTCTCCGAGGTGGGGAAGGGAAGCCAGTAGGAGGGGTGGAGGAATCCTAGTGTAAAAATTCCACCACTTGACGTCCACACACTCAGCCTTTCTTAGGCTTTGTCCAGGGTGGATATTATTGACTAACTTTTTGGCAGACAGAGTATATCGTTAAAGGTGAAAATACTTGGAAATAATATTGCTTAGAGTGGTTATTGTTGACACTGTTGATAAACTGCTCCCGACATGACTAATATATGTGGATCTTAAAGTGTAGCTCACAATTGCAGTGTAATCGTCTTATCAACACTTTGCTGAATCAAATCCTTCTTGCAACAACTTCAGTTGACACTTTTATTCAGCTCTACAGTTAGGCTGAAAAATTGATTTAGTTGATGATTTCAACCACCTTCATTAAGTCCTGTGCTATACTCTGGTTTTGCTGAAAACTTTTTGAGCCTGTCAGTTTCATAGTGCTTATAGTAACTGTAAAGAGTGAATGAAATATTCTACCTTTTGCAAAAGGTATATTGACATATAGTAAGAAAGAAAATATTAGCTTGGACTGAGGAATCAGGCTGGACTAACAGAGGCAGATAAAGCCAATGCAGTGTTATGACAACCCTTTTCTTTGAGAAAGCACCGTTTTTTTACTTATGAAGAAAATTTGTTTTATAAAATCATCAACAACCAGAAACTTTGTTGTTGGAAAGCATACAGTAAGAACTTACCACTCTTATTTGGGAGATGTAAGTCACTTTAATGCAGAGAAGCTGCCTGGAATTCCAACCCAGGGCAGCGCATCTGATAAGAGATTTCTAAACACAACAGTCTATATCAAGTATAACTATAGTTTCCAAGGCAACAGAATCCTGGGTGTACTTTGCAGTCCAGAACTGATCTTGACCCCTTTACTCATAGCTCTACTTTGCTCTGAGCCTATAAAAACCCTGCTTCGTTTAAGTTTCACCCAAATTCTACTCTTTCCTTAAATTCTGTAAGAATGCTATTTTTGCCTTTGTTTGGTGAACCATCCCATGGGGACTCCCTTGTTGCAACAATAATCCTGACTTTATGGCCTACAGATTTTGTCCCATGTGATCCTGAACAGATTGAGCTAAGACAATAGAAACCTCAATTGAAAAAACAACAACTAGTCAATCAGGGTTTAATGTGTGTGTGTGTGTTGGGCAGATAAAATATATTATGCTCACTTTGTTAAAGATGGCGCTGCCCACATGGAAGTTCGTTGATATTAATGTGTGTTCTGGAACAGGCTGTGGGCAGGCCGGGTCAATATAGCCTAAGGCTTAGTTTTAAGAGTAAGCTCTTTTCCACACCCTTGACTGATTGGATGATGTAGGGTGGTGCACTCTCCTGAGGAATCTCATTATACAGAGACTTCCTTGTTTGTATAATTGGATTAAAGGTTTTGAATCTATGCTATAAAGTGGGAGAGACCAGTAGCTTGATCTCTCTCTTGGTTCCTGAGTTCCTGAGGTTAGTATTAGAGAGCAGAGCAGATTAAGGCCATGTGGAGGAGAAGTAGCCAAGATGGCAGAGTGCTGAGAAAGAAGCCAGTTTGTTAAGAGTTTGTGCAGGAGGAGATGGGCAACAGGTGAATAAGTCTGGTGAGCTAGTGTAAAGCCAGTAGTCGCGGCCACTATCACAGCCGCCCGACCCACGCAGGTTCGCATTGGATTCGGACAGATGGCAATGAAACACAGGAGCCAAGAACTGGTGAGCCATCAGCTTTAATTCTAGCTTGCACCCGGCGGGCAAGCAAAAACACACACTGGGCTCCAAAACCCACACATTCAGTGCTCACAAAGCTACTGACTTATCCGAGTTTCCTAGCATCAAAGCTTTCTAGCTCACCAGATTTATTCACCTCTGTTCCCCATCTCCTCCTGCACAAACTCTTAACAAACTGGCTTCTTCCTCAGCATTCTGCCATCTTGGCTACTTCTCCTCCACATGGCCTTAATCTGCTCTCCTTTCTAATACCTCAGGAACCCAGAGCAAGCTCCTGGCCTGCTCCACTTTATAGTGTAGAAATCCAAACCCTTAATCCAATCTACAGACAAGGAAGTTTCTGATACAAAGTCACTCATCTGAGGCACAATGGGATTCCTCAGGAGAGTGCACCACCCTACATCATCCAATCAGTCAAGGGTGTGGGGGAAAGCTTACTCTTAAAACTAAGCCTTAGGCTATAATGACTGGGCCTGCTTACATTACAGCCTTTCCCCCACACCCATCCCAAGCATAAGGGCAAATATCACCTGGGTGATGGGCTTCCATGTGGGCAGTGCCATCATTAACAAAATGAGCATATTATATTTTATCTGCCCAACAATGGTTGTTCATTGATTGCTTTCTCACATGTGCCTTGACCGCGGGGCTACAGCAGACCAAGTAACCCCTTGCTGGAGCCAGCGACCTTGGGTCCAAGGTGGTGAGCTTTGCTCAAGCCAGATGGGCTCGGGCTCAAGCTGGCGAGCTCGGGGTCTCAAACCTGGGTCCTCCGCATCCCAGTTTGACGCTCTGTCCACTGCACCACCGCCTGGTCAGGCTGTAGGGTCTCTTTAACTTGTGGAATTCTTCTTCCTCTTCATACATTTAACATTACTCATTTAAATTTACCTGCTGCATTTCTGTTGGGCAGATAAAATATAATATGCTCACTTTTTTAAAGATGGTGCTGCCCACATGGAAGCCCATCACCCAGGTGATATTATTTGCCCTTATGCTTGGGATGAGTGTGGGGGAAAGGCTGTAATGTAAGCAGGCCGGTCGTTATAGCCTAAGCCTAAGGCTTAGTTTAAGAGTAAACTCTTCCCCACACCCTTGACTGATTGGATGATGTAGGGTGGTGCACTCTCCTGAGGAATCCCATTATACAGAGACTTCCTTGTTTGTATAATTGGATTAAAGGTTTTGATTTTACAATATAAAGTGGGGAGACCAGTAGCTTGATCTCTCTCTCTTGGTTCTTGGTTCCTGAGGTATTAGAAAGGAGAGCAGATTAAGGCCATGTGGAGGAGAAGTAGCCAAGATGGCAGAGTGCTGAGGAAGAAGCCAGTTTGTTAAGAGTTTGTGCAGGAGGAGATGGGGAACAGAGGTGAATAAGTCTGGTGAGCTAGAAAGCTTTGATGCTAGGAAACTCGGATAAGTCAGTAGCTTTGTGAGCACTGAATGAGTGGGTTTTGGAGCCCAGTGTGTGTTTTTGCTTGCCCGTCGGGTGCAAGCTAGAATTAAAGCTGATGGCTCACCAGTTCTTGACTCCTGTGTTTCATTACCGACTGTTCGAATCTAATGCGAACCTGCACTGGCCAGGCGGCTGTGATGGTGGCCTTGGCTACTGGCTTTACAATTTCATTTCAACATTATTTATAGATATGCAAGACACAGTAGCACTAGTGCTGCAGAACCTGTTGCCTTTTTCTCAACATGCCTTTTGTTACCTGCACTGAATTTCAGGGGGCTACCAGCTGAGACTAAGCCTCACAGGGTGCCTATGCCTTCACATGGTCCTAGTGGTTCAGGGTCTGTGTTTGTTTTGTGTATTTTTGTTAAGTCATTCGGAGAGTATCAGATTCAAGGATTTTCATAATTATGAAAATCTTTTATTAAAATTTATAATTATGAAAATCTTTTATTAAAATTTTTTTCTTTCTTTTTTCATTGTTTAATTTTAGAGAGACAGAGAGAGGAAGAGGGAGGGGGAGAGAGACAGAGAAGAAAGCATTCATTTGTTCCACATATATAGTCGTGTGTTCTCTGACTGCTTCCTATATGTGGTCCAATTGGTGATTGAACCCATAACCTTGTCATTTTGAGACAACACTCTAACCGACCTAGCTTACTGGTCAGGGTTCATAATTATAAAAATCTTAAGACTCTGATATATAAAGAAAAATGTCAGTTCGTTCATGTACCTACAGAAACGTCATGGCCAAATAGGCTGTGTTGGCTTGATCAACAATTCTCTGCTGTATAGCAGAGTTGTTTTTTGTTTTTGCTTTGCACATCTAATTGCTCCAGCTCCAGTGCTTCTTCCATTGCTTCTACAGCTTTACCAAAATTCAGTTGAACATATTTGTGTGGGTCTATTTCTGGGTCCTCTATTCTGTTCCATCATTTATTTAGATTTTATTTGATTTCTCTTATTGGCGTTTTTTAGTTTTCGGTATGTAAGTCCTGCACATGTTTTGTCAGAGTGGCTTCTAAGTATTTCATTTTTTAATTATTATAAATGATACTGTTTTGTTTTATTTTCCCAAATACAAGTGAAAGTTTATTTAGAAAGTCACAGGGCCTGACCAGGTGGTGGTGCAGTGGACAGAGCATTGGACTGAGACAAAGAGGACCCAGGTTCAAAACCCAGAGGTTGCTGGCTTGAGCACGGGTTTATCTGGTTTGAGCACAGTTCACCAGCTTTAACCCAAAGTCACTGACTTGAGCAAAGGGTCATCTGTTCTGGTGTAGCCCCCCGGGTTAAAAGCAATCATGAACAACTAAGGAGCTGCAACGAATAATTGATGCTTCTCATTTCTCTCCCTTCCTGTCTGTCTGTCCCTATCTCTCCCTCTCTCTGTCTTTCTGTCACAAACAAACACACAAAAAAAGAAAGTCACAGGGGTAAGAAATGGAGCTAGCTGGGCTGTGTAGGCTCAAGAAATGAGTGCCAGAGGAAGAAGGGCCCTTGAGGCTTAGGGGAGAGAGAAAGAGAGAGAGAAAGGACATGCTCAGTATGGTATGGTATTTTTCATTTTGGTGTTTACAAATTTATTGCTAGTATATTTAAAAAGGCTTTTGAGAAAAATGCAAATACCTAAATGTCTAGGTCCACCCCAAGAGATTCTGATTCTTTTGTTCTCTGTGATATACTTTTAGAGCAGGTGATTCTGAACTAAAGCCAGAGTTGAGAAGCACTGTCTGAATGGGACTGCTTTCACACTTGCTCTTCTCAATGTCCAGAACCCGCTTGGCCTTGTCTGCTTCTTATCATTTGAACTCAGTTTCAAATATCACCTCCTCAGAGAGGCCTGCCCTGTACACACTATCTTAAGAGGTCTTGTCTCTCTATCTAATTACTCTCTTTTATTTTTAATAGCACTTTCTCATCTGGAATGATCACTGTTCTATATCCTGGGATAGCTCTCTACACTAATCCCCGAGAGCAGGCATGGTTTCTGTCATTTTCACACTGTGTCTTCAGAGCTTGAATTGTGCCTAGCACACAGCGGACACTAATAAACATTGGGTGATTAAATAATTAGGTATTTTTATTCTCAGTTGGATGATATTTACTACTCACTTAAATGAACCTGGTATTCCTCAAGTGTTTATTAGTAGTACATTTACAAACTACATTTTGAGAGGTTTTAATTTGGCTAATTTTATATAGTCTATCTATATTATTATAAATGTTAAAAGTTGTACAAATATGTGTTTATTATTAAAAAACAAAAATCAAAAGTCTCACAATTTCAAAAATTGTCATGAAATGTACATAACAGAATTGACCATCTTAACCATTTATATGTGCACAGTTTAGTTCTGTTAAGTACATTCCCATTGTTGTGCAACCAGTCTCTAGAATTCCTTTTCATTTTGCACACACCAAAAAACAACTTTGTACCCTTTGAACAATAACTCTCTAGCTCTGGCAATTACCATTTTATTTTCTGTCTCTATAAATTAGGCTAATCTAGGTACCTCATATAAGTGGAATACAGAACTTGTCTTTTTCTTCTGACTTATTTCACTAAGCATAGTGTTCTCAAAGTTCATCATGTTGGAACATATGTCAGAATGCCCTTCCTTTTTCAGGCTAAATAATATTCCATTGTATGGCTCTACCATTTGGTTATCCATTTATCCATCAATGGACATTTGGGTTGTTTCTAACTTTTGTCTATTTTAAATGAACATTTGGCTATTCCTTTGAACATGGTTGTACAAATAACTGTTTGAGTCCCTGCTTTCAATTCTTTTGTGTATAAACCTAGAAGTGGAATTGCTGAATTATATAGTAATTCATAGAATTTAATTTTCTGAGGAGTCATCATACTGTTCCATAGTGGTTGCACCATTTTACATTCCCACCAATAGTACATGAGGGCTCCAATTTCAAATCCTCATCAACACTTGTTTTTTCTGGGTTTTTGTTTTAGTTTTTAAATAATAACTACCTTAATGAGTATGAAGTAGTATCTCTTTGCAGTTTTGATGTGCACTTATTTTTTTTTAGTAAGTGAGAGGTGGGGAGGCAGAGAGACAGACTCCTGTGTGTGCCCTGACTGGGATCCACCCATAGCAAGCCTCCTATGAGGTGATGCTTTGCCCATCTGGGGCCACTGCTCTGTTGCTTGGCAACAGAAATATTTTAGTGCCTGAGGCGAGGCCATGGTGCCATCTTCGGTGCCAAGGGCCAACTTGTTCGAATGAGTCATGGCTGCAGGAGGGGGAAAAAGAGATAGAGAAGGGGGAGAGGGAGGGGTTGGAAAGCAGATGGTTGCTTCTCCTGTGTGCCCTGACTGGGCTGATGCTCTACTGTTGATGTGCATTTTTAACGATGAATAATGTTAAGCCTTTTTTCAAGTGATTATTGGCCATTTGCATATCTTCTTTGGAACAGTGTCTCTTCAAGTCACATCACTTCTTTATTTGTTAGGGTATCTCGGTCTGTAGCATCTTTTTTTCATAGCTACACAGTACTCTGTTGTATAGATGTTCTACATTTGATGAAACCAATTTTTTGTGGTAGGATGTTTTTCACTATTTTAAACATCATGATGATGAACATTCTTATAACCAAATCTTCAAAGTCTTCCTAAATTCTGTAAAATCATTTCCTGGATGTGACCTTTTGAGTCAAAGAATATATATTTTTCAGATCCTTTCAACTTACACTGCCTCAGGGGCAGGAGTACTGCCTAGAGATGGATGCCCACATTGTAAGAGAGAACTATATTGCATTCATTCAGTGTTGAGAAACACATTTTAAGCTTTTATCCCTTATAAATTACAATTATGTCCTGTTTCTTTGGGGTTCAAATCGCCTCTGTCAGATTAGCTCTGCAGGTGGATGCTAATTCTCATGCCTGTTACTAAACACTACTAAGGTTACTACTAATATTACCAAGATAGCACCAGCAGCAGCCTTAGACTCGGGGTGGTTTGCCTTTCATTTCCAGCTAGGCAATTAATGTCTGTTTATAATTGCTTGGTGCAAAGACTGGCTGATTTCCAATTAGTAAACCAGACAAATAACATTCCTTTGCAATTTTTTGTTCGTGTGCAATAAACTTTGTGTGTCCATAATTCAATTTCTCATTAAATGTGAAATCAGAGAAAGATAATTTGCCTGATACTTTCTGATACTTCCTGAATAACTATTTGCACTCTGGTTACTTACTGGTTGTTTTTGCAGATGCACTTGGTTTCTGTCTCCACTTGCTCATGGCCTTTCAGCCTTGAAGCATTATAGCAGTGACACAAAAGACTTCGCTAGATCTGGGCAAGGATATTCAAATGACAATGGCTTTGTCACAAAGCACCAGCTCTCACTTTTCTTATGTCTACATGACATTTATATTATTCCATTGCGTCACTTGCTATGAATGGTTGGTCCAGTTTGCGTGACTTGGGCAAGTAATTGAATTTCTCCTGTGCATCAGGCGAATTGCTTCCCTTTACATGAGAAAATGAATGCAAAACTGCTTAACATGTGCTGGGAATATGACTAGTCCCTCAGTAAATATTAGTAATTATTATTATTGTCATTATTATATCATTGTTGTCATTGCCTTTGGGATCTTCCTGTGGAAATTTTCAATAGAACACTTGAGAACAAAGCTTATAAAAAGAACTATATTGTGGTGATAAAATTTGTTTCAGGTCTGTTAATGCTGTTTTGGGTTCTAGCTTCTCTAGAGCAGTGGCAATTGAACTTGTTTTGAACCTAATCAGGGCTCTCGATCCCTGTAGGGATGTACCTTATCAACTCATAGTCTTTATAGGGGTTGAGTAGAAGAATAGCTGAACAGCTGGGACCGAATCTACACTCTGGTGCATTCATAGAGTAGATGCTCAATAAATACCGGTTGCATATTATCCAGGGCTTTAGCCATTGGTGGTTTGGCGCACACCATCACCATTGCATGGGTTCCTCTTTCTTCCTCTTTGTTCTTTGGAAGTTCCCCTACTCTGCTTTCTGGAGCGGTGGCCCTAGATGGTCATGTTTGTACTAGTTTATTCTACCTGCTTGCAAGGGATGATTGGACTAAGGTGGGCACCTGGCTCAGAAACTACCATTCTTTGAGGGAAGAATCCTTCCTTGCCACTGCCAGCTGTGGTTATAGCCAGCAATCTTGGCCCTTGGCCTTCCTTGGCTTATAGAAGCATCACTCCATCTCTGCCTCTGTCTTCACATGGCCTCCTCTCTGTGATTGTGTTCAGAGTTCCCTCTTCTTATCAGGACTCATCCTATGACCTCATCTTAATTCAATCACATCTGCAAAGACCCTATTTCCAAATAAGGTCACTTCACAGGTACTGGGGCTTATGTCAACATATCACATTCTAAGGGGACATAATGCAACGCATAATGAGAAGATACATGCTGCTCTTGTGGGTCAGGTGCTCTGTGGGGGACAGCTGACAGAGACTAGGGATAAAGGTCCCCAGCGCTGAGCTGACCTTGTGGAAGAGCAGTTCTGAGTACAGGACAAGGCTGCTGTCCTTTGATGGGAAGAAGCTGGGTGTATCCGGGGAAGAGCCAAGAGGACAGTGTGGCTGGAGCAGCGTTCAAGAGGGAGCTGAGTTTCAGTAAGTTGTGGGCAAGGGACCCAGACCATGGGGCTCAGGCCTCCTCTAATAGGGCCAGCCCTTCCCCCTACCTCCCTTCCAGCCTTGGGGCACTGCCTGCCCAGGACTACCACACACAGCATTTTTTTTGAGAGGTTAGAAATCTAGATTTTAAAAATGTTCACTCTCCCAGTTTTTACAAGTTCATAATAAATTCACATGAAAACAAAATCTATTTGAGGCTGTCAGTTTGCAAGGATGGCGTTGGAAGAGGAGAAGGGGTCAGGAAGGGGTCTCAGAGAAGGTTGCAGATGGCGAATAAAAAGAAAAAATAAAGGACTAACTAATCAAAATGTGGAATGAGGTGGTTACCCTCCTCCACCCTCCCCTGCAAGTGGCCTTTTCTGTTTTTCTTTCTCTTTCAGAAGCCTGGCATCGTCTATTCAAGTATCCCCACTCGCCAGCTCTGTGATCGTGGTTAAGTCATCCAGCCTCTCTGTAGCTCAGTTACCTCCTTATCTGTGAAAGGGCTCAAGACTCTTCTCTCGGCCTGTTTCTCATCTGAACAATGAACTACCATGCGGGTGGGGTCGGGCGGCAGTTGTGAGGATTAAGGAATAGTCAGTGTCTGGTTCATAATAGGTGGTTAATAAAAGCCAGTGCTTAAAATACTCCTCCGCTTCACACCCTCCCCCCACCCACCTTCAGCCCAGCTGTGAAGGGTTCATCAGCATCCCTGAATCAGCCCCTGAACACAGAGCAGCTGTTTTCCAGCTCTGCTCCCCTGGGAAGCACTTAGGTTCAACCATGGGGACTTGGCATCCTTGGGCAGAAACTGGCGGAGGAATTTCCCAGACACTTGTCTTGTTTTCCTAGAGAACTGGCACTGATCCCAGCAGCTCTGCCTAGTGGGCTGAAGAATGAAGCCATTCCGGGGTAGGGAAGAGGGTGGGATTGAAGAATGGACACTCAGTTATTCCTGTTGTTCTGCTGGCATGACTCCGGGACTGTGTGTGTGTGTTCTGTCACAGAGTGGGGCTCCCAGGTGTGGGAGGAGGAGCACAGAGGCCCAGCCACAAGAAGGAAAGGAAGCCAGGTGTTGGGCAGATAGAATATATTATGTTCACTTCGTTAAAAATGGCGTTGCCCATGTGCAAGTCTGTTGATATTCAAGTCCGTTGATATTAATGTGTGTTGGGGGACAGGCTGTGGGCAGGTCGGGTTGATATAGCCTAAGGCTTAGTTTTAAGAGTAAGCTTTTCCCCATACCCTTGACTGATTGGGTGATGTGGGGTGGTGCGCTACCATTATGCCTCAGATAAGTGACTTTGTATCAGAGACTTCCTTGTTTGTAGATTGGATTAAAGGTTTGGATTTCTACACTATAAAGTGGGGCAGACCGGGAGCTTGCTCTCTCTCGGTTACTGAGGTTAGCATTAGAGAGGAGAACAGATTAAGGCCACATGGAGGAGAGAAGCAGCCAAGGTGGCAGAGTGCTGAGGAAGAAGCCAGTTTGAGCAGAGTTTGTGCAGAGAGAAGGAGATGGGGAACAGAGGTGAATAAGACTGGTGAGCTAGAAACCTTTGATTCTAGGAAACTCGGATAAGTCAGTAGCTTTGTGAGCATTGAATGAGTGGGTTTTGGAGCCCAGTGTGTGTTTTTGCTTGCCCAGTGGGTGCAAGCTAGAATTAAAGCTGATGGCTCACCAGTTCTTGGCTCCGTTGTTTCATTACCGACTGTCCGAATCTAATGCGAACCTGCAGGGGCCAGGAGGCCCTGCTTTTAGCCGTGGCTACTGGCTTTATACCAGGCTAAATAGTTTTTAGTCATCAGGTGCCCTTGGCGCTGAGGCCTTTGAAAACTTTATCACTGTGAAGGTTAATTTTTCATGTCAACTGAGAAGACGAGATATTTGGTGAGACCTTATTCTGAGGGCCTGTGAGAGTGTTTCTGGATGAGAATAACATTTGAATGGGTAGACTAAGCAAATAGAATTGCCTCCCCAATGTGGTTGGCCCTCATCCAATCCATTTGAGAAATGAGTAGAACTAAAAGGAGAAGTAAAGGGAGTTGAGGATATTAACGCCCCAGCCTGCCTGTGCACTACTCTCCCGCCAGTGTCTCTCATTGGCTGAAGCCAGCTGCAAGCAAGAGGGCGAGGACCAGCTATTGTTGTGCAGTCCATCCTGCCTGCTTCCTGGGGCAGAAAGGAGGCTGGGGGAGGGAGAAGGGAGACACAGATGGGTAAATGGCGAACATTCAGCACAGGAAGCAGCTCTAAATGTCCTTGGCAGCAACAGGTAGGACTTTGCAACAGTCCAAAAGATGGAACATTCCATCTGATAGAAGAAAATGGCGTTTATAGATAACCTGAGGTCAGACATCAGCTAGGAGACTGAACTATATGGCCATTAAAGTCAAGAACTTCTTTTATATATATATATATAATAACAAAGCTTTCCCTTTTAGAAGAGTGTTTACATTTTTTTTTTTTTTTTTTTTTTTGTGGCAGAGACAGAGGCAGAGAGAGGAACAGATAGGGACAGATAGACAGGAAGGGAGAGAGATGAGAAACATGAGAAACATCAATTCTTCGTTGTGGTTCTTTAATTGTCCATTGATTGATTTCTCATATGTGCCTTGACTGGGGGACTACAGCAGACCAAGTGACCCCTTGCTCGAGCCAGCAACTTTGGGCTCAAGCTGGTGAGCTTTGTTCAAACCTGATGATCCCGCGCTCAAGCTGGCAACCTCGGGGTCTCAAACCCGGGTCCTCCGCGTTCCAGTCCAATGCTCAATCCACTGTGCCACCGCCTGGTCAGGCTAAAGTCAAGAACTTTAAGACATTAAATGATTCTGTGAAAGTCCTTGCCAACAGGTGCCATTCCCCTTTATTTTTAAATGGGACAACAGTAATAGTAATAATAATAATAACCATAACCACTAATGTATAATTAACCGATAATCGGTGTATGTTATGTGAGGCACTGTGCTAAGCCATTTGCATGTATCACCTCATTTATCTCTCTTAACAACCCTATGAGATAGCTACTTTTACTGATTCTATATTTTAATAATTTTTATTTTTCAATTACAATTGACATACAATATTATATTAGTTTCAAGTGTACAACCCGGTGCTTAGACATTACATAACTTACTAAGTGACCACCCCAGTAAGCCTAGAACCCATCTGACGCCACACATAGTTATTATATTGTCATGGATTATATTCCTCAGGGTGTACTTTATATCTCCATGACTGTTTTATAACTACAAATTTGTACTTCATAATCCCTTCACCTCTTCCACTCATCTCTCCCAACCCACCCTCCCATCTGGCAACCATAAAAATGTTTTCTGTATCTGTGAGTCTGTTTCTGGTCTGCTTGTTTCTTATTTTATTTTTTAGAATCCACATATAAATGCAGTCATAAGGTACTTTCTCTGTGTGACTTATTTCACTCTGCACAGTACCCTCTAGGTCCAACCCATGTTGTTACAGATGGCAAGATTTCATTCTTTTTTATGGCTGAGTCATATTTCATTACATTATATCAACCACTTTTACTTTACCAATTCGTCTATTAGTGGACACTTAGGTTGCTTTTATATCTTGGCTATTGTAAATAATGGTGCAATGAAATATGGTTGCACATGTCTTTGCGAGTCAGTATATTGGGTTTCTTTGGAGAAATACCCCAAAATGGAATTGCTGGGTCCTTCATTGTCTCTTGTTATAACCTCATTTAAATTCTGTTTTTGTCTGCTATAAGTATTGCTATCCCAGCTTTTTTATATTTTCATTTTCATGAAATATCCTTTACCATTCATTTACTTTTATTTATTTTTTATTTTATTCATTTTCTTTTTAGAGAGGAGACAGAGTGAGAGAGAGAGAGAGAGAAAGAGAGAAAGAGAGAAAGGGGTGAGGAGCTGGAAGCATCAACTCCCATATGTGCCTTGACCAGACCAGTGCAGGGTTTTGAACTGGCGACCTCAGTGTTCCCAGGTTGACACTTTACATTCATTTACTTTTAAATGTTTATTTTATTGATTTTAGAGAGAGAGGAAGGGAGAGAGAGCAAGAGAGCGAAGGAGAGAGATGAGAGGTATCAACTTGTAGTTGCAGCACTTTAGTTGTTCATTGATTGCTTCTCACACTTGCCTTGACCAGGGGGCTTCAGCCCAAGCCATCGACCTTGGGCTCAAGCTAGCAACCATGGGATCATGTTGACGATCCCATGCTCAAGCGGTGAGTTTGTGCTCAAGCTGGTGACTTTGGGGTTTGGAACCAGGGACCTCACCATCCCAGGTCACTGTTTTATCCACTGCGCCACCACCAGTCAGACTGCATCAATCTGTTCTTGTATGTGCCCTGATTGGGGATTGAACCAGCCACCTCTATACTTTGGGATGATGCTCTAACCATCTGAGCCATCTGGCCAGTGCATTTCTTTACATTTCATATGTTTGTGTTCTCATATCTGAAATGAGTCTCCTACAGACAACATATTAAAGGGTCTTGTTTTAAAGACAACCCGTTAACATTCCATGTAGTACTGGTTTGGTGGTGATGATCTTCTTTAGCTATTTTTTTTTGTCTGGGAAGCTCTTCATTCGTCCTTCAATTCTAAATGACAGCTTTACTGGGTAGAGTAATCTTGATTGTAGATCCTTGCTTTCATCACTGAATATTTTGTGCCAGTCCCTCTGGCTTGCCAAGTTTCTGTTGAGAAATCAGCAGACAGTCTTATGGGAACTCCCTTGTAAGTAATTAACTGCTTTTCTCTTGTTGCTTTTAAGATTCTCTCTTTGTCCTTAATCTTTAGTATTCTAAATATGATGTGTCTTGGTGTGGACCTCTTTGGGTTCATCTTGTCTAGGACTCTCTGTGCTTCTTGGACTTGTCTGTTTCCTTCACCACATTAGGGAAGTTTTCTGTCATATTTTCAAATAGATTTTTAATTCTTTACTCTGTCTCTTATCCTTCTGGTACCTCCATGATGCAAATGTTGGTAAACCTGAAGTTGTCCTAGAGGCTCCTTACACTATCTTCTTTCTTGGATTCTTCTTACTTTTGCTTTTCTGATTGGGTATTTTCTGCTTCCTTATCTTCCAAATTTCTGATTTGATCCTCTGCTTCTTCTACTCCACTGTTGATCCCCTGTAATATATTCTTCATTTCAATTAATATATTCTTCGTCTATATTTTCTATGTCCACTTTAATGTTTCCTATCTCTTTGTTGAAGTTTTCATTAAGTTCATCTACGCTTCCCTAAGTTACTTGAGCATCCTAATAACCAATGTTTTGAATTCTGCATCTGGTAGATTGCTTGTCTCCATTTTATTTAGTTCTTTTTTCTGGAGTTTTGTTCTGTTCTTTCATTTGAGACATGTTTCTTTGTCTCCTCATTTTGGCTGACTTCTCGTGTTTATTTCTATGTATGAGATAGAGCTGCTACATCTCCCAGGCTTGGCAGAGTGGCCTTATATAGTAGCTGTGCTGTAGGGCCATGTGGCATAGCCTTTCTGGTCACATGAGCTGGCTGCTCCAGGTGTGCCCCTCTCCCTGTCACTTGGACTGTGTGCACTCTTCTGTTGTGGTTGAGCCTTAATTGCTGTTGGTACGTCAATGGGAGGGATTTACCCCCAAGGTCGATGGGCTGTGAGGACTGGCTGAGGGCATAGCAACTACAGCAAAGCTGCTGTGGAGGGGCTGACCCCACAGAGCAGGACTTGCTTCAGTGGGGCTGTAGTACCCGATGAGTCTACCCCTTGAGGGAGTTGCTCATGAAGGTGGTTGAGTGGTGCTTTGGTGTAGTTGAAACTATCTACTGGGTATACTGCACCTCCCTGGAGTTGCAGGACAAGATTGGCTGTCACCTGTGTTCTTCCCAGGGCTCCCTGTCATGAGCTACAGAGCAATCTGCAGATGGCTGCTATTTGTGCTAGGCTTAGAGGTGCATGAGAGAGGCCAGGCTGCAAGCTAAGGCCAGCTGCCACTAGTGCTGGGCCTGGGGTCACTTAGCAAGAGGTATGGGACATGCTGAGGCCAGATGCTGCATGTTTGGGGTTTATGACTCTTTGAGAAATTTTAGGAAAGTTTTCAGCATGAGCCAAGACAGGTTGTTTGTATGGAAACGCCACTGGAAGAAGCTTGGGTTGGCCCCCAAGTTGGGTAGGGTGGGAAGGACAGTATTAGCCAGGTTGATGGAGACTCAGATATGGCGCTTGCCTGCCAGCTCTGAGGGGAGGGTTCAGCAAAGGAACAATGGCCTCCGTCAGCACTTCTGTCTGGGAGAAAGCTGCCCCTCCAATGCTCACCTAAAAACAAGATGAATCGATTCCTCCCTGTAGGTCCCTGGTGTCTTTTTCTTTTTTCTTTTTGTATTTTTCTGAAGTGAGAAGCAGGTTGGGGGGCAGAGGGGGAGGCAGATAGACAGACTCCGCATGCACCCTACCATGATCCACCCGGCATGCCCACCAGGGGGCGTTGCTCTGCTACAATTGGAGCCATTCTAGTGCCTGAGGCGGAGGCCATGGAGCTGTTTTCAGCGCCCAGGCCAACTTTGCTCCAATGGAGTCTTGGCTGTGGGAGGGGAAGAGAGAGATAGAAAAGGAGAGGTGGGAGGGGGGAGAAGCAGATGGGTGCTTCTCCTGAGTGCCCTGGCTGGGAATTGAACCCAGGACTTCCACACGCCTGGCCGGGCCGACGCTCTACCACTGAGCCAACCAGCCAGGGTCCCTGGTGCCTTTTAAGCTGCTGTCCCAACCTGGAGCTCAGAGCAAGTGAGTCCATGTGTAGGCCCTATAAGAAGAATGCCTGGGGCTCCAGCAGTCCTCTGTTTCACTCAGCCACAATTCCCCTGGTTTTCACAACCAGGAGTTACGGGTACTTCTCTTCCCAGCATTGGAACCCTGACCAGGGGTCCTGGTAAGGAGTTGGGACTCCTCGTTCCTCATGGGAGACCTCTGCAGCCAAGATATCCTTCCTGATTTTTAACCACCACACATAGATATGGGACCAGTCTGTCCTGAGTCTCAGCCCCTCCTACCTGTTTCAGTGTGGCTTCTTCTTTATAACTTTAATTGTAGGACTTCCGTTTATCTAGATTTCAAATGATTCTAAATGATGGTTGTTCTGTAGTTTAGTTTTAATTTTGATGTAGTTGTGGGGAGATGTGAGCACCACATTTATCTATGCCGCCATCTTGAGTGGAAGCATTCTGATTCAATTTTACAGATTAATAAACGGAAGCTTTGAAAGAGATTCAGTAACTTGCTGGAGGTCACACAACTGCCAGGTCTCTGTGATGGATAGGAATAGCCTGAAGGCCAGGAAGCAGTAGGGGTCTTGCAGTGGGAGTGAAGAAAATGTATAGAGTTTCTCTGAGAAGACACGAACCCCCATGAATAGGCAGCTCCAAGAGGGGGACCCATAATTTGCTGAGATCTCTCTTCAATATGGCTGCATGGGCTTCCCTGGCTTCTAGACTAGTTAAGGTCACCAGTTTTAGTTCTTCCTGCCAGTTCATGAGGGCTTAGTCTGTTTTTCAGTCTCTGGCTGAGTCATCTGTCAGGCGATACACAGACAGAGCTCCCCCTCCAGCTGGGTAAAGGAGAGCTATAAATAACAAAGTTGGGGTTCCGCCTGGAACCAGATTCTCATGAGAAAGAAGACACTGGTGACAGCCAAGATCTGTCAATCTTCCTCTTTGCTAATTCCAGGCCTGCTTTCTGCTGACCCATGTCTCCTGGCACACTGAATGCAAATGATGCCCGCCAGGGGCCTACAACAGATCAGCAAACCCATATTGCCTGTAGCCCATGGCAGAACTGCAGCTCTTGTTTTTCACAAAACTGGATTTAGGGCCACATGGCTCACAGTGGGGAAGCCTACTAGAAAGTAAGCATCCATAAAATGAGGATCCTAATAGAACCTACTAGATAAAGCTGTAATAGCAGCCAAAGGGTACCATGTAAGAAGCACATGTAGAACTGTGCTTGGTACATGGTAGTCACTCAATCATTTTTTGTTGAGTGAAAATGCCTCATGATATAATTCTAGATGGGGCACCTACTTTGTTATTTTTCCCACTTGGTATAACATTCTTGATTGATGATATCAAATGCTTTCTCTACATGAATTATGATAATCATATGAATTATCCCTTTTAGCCTACCAATGTAATAAATCACAATGATAGCTTTTCTAACTTTGGGCCATCCTTGCATTCTTGAGTGAAGCCCTACTTGATTGTGGTTTGGTTGGTTAATTTTCTATGTAAATTTTTTTCTGCTCCCCATCTTTATTGAGGTATAATTGATAATTAAAAATTGTATATACTGCCTGACCAGGCGGTGGCACAGTGGATAGAGCGTCGGACTGGGATGCGGAAGACCTAGGTTCAAGACCCCGAGCTTGCCGGCTTGAGCGCGAGCCCATCTGGCTTGAGCAGAAAGCTCTCCAGCTTGGACCCAAGGTCGCTGGCTCCAGCAAGGGGTTGCTCAGTCTGCTGAAGGCCTGCGGTCAAGGCACATGTGAGAAAGCAATCAATGAACAACTAAGGTGTCGCAACGGCAATGAAAAACTAATGATTGATGCTTCTCACCTCTCTCCGTTCCTGTCTGTCTGTCCCTATCTATCCCTCTCTCTGTCCCTGTAAAAAAAAAAAATTGTATATACTTAAGGTATACAACTTGATGATTTGATATACATATACCTTACAAAATAATCACCACATTTCAAGTGTACATTACAGTATTGTTAATGATGGTCAGAGTATAGTATAGTAGATCTCCAGAAATTATTCATCTTGCATAACTGAAACTTTGTACACCTTAACCAATATCTCTCTATTTCTCCCTCTCACTAGCCCTTGACATCCACCATTCTTATCTGGTATTCATTTTCTCTGGTTTTGGAATTAAGATTATACCAGTCTTATGTTGTCTTGGCAGCTTTCTCTCTCTTCCTGTCTTAAATTGTTTCTCTGGTAGAATCCACTTACAAAACCATCTTAACGGAATTTGCAGGAGAAGAAGGGATAGAAGTTTTGGTGCCTCTTCAGTTTCTGTAATACTCATCAGTTTATTTTAGCACTCTATTTATGTACTTTTTAATGCCTAGTCCTAGGAATTCATATACTCCCCAAGCTGTTGGTTGTAATGACTGAACAAAAGTTTCTCTGGTCCAGATATGTGTGTGTAAGCCAGAGGTCAGCTGAGGACCTTCCTGCCATAATAGATGTCGGTGAAATAGGAAACCATTCTTTGAAATACCTTCCATCCTACACCGCCCAGGGCCGTGGGAATCCAAAGTCCTCCCCTTGGTTTCTGCTTCTTCCCAGGAAGTTTACATGTTTCTGACGTCTCATGCCTTTTGTTTCTGGTTTGCCTATGTAGCTGCCTCTTTCCTACACCATCTCAAACCCTATGTGAATTCAACTTCTTCGGTTTCCACAACAGCCAATCAAGTGCAGATCTTAGGGGAAATCACAGAGAGCAGCCACCTCACACAGTGCATGGCTTTCTACCATTTTGCTGGCTTCTTATCTCCTCCCCACCTCCTATTTCTGCCTCTGGACCTCTCCCTCTAGGATGCCCAGGGGAACCCAGCTTCTTCTCCTTCTTTTTTTCTGGGCAGCTTCCCTTCCTGTGAAGCCCTGGTGCCATATGACTCTAAGACAGTGGTTCTCAAACTTTTTGAAGTCTGAGTACATTTAAAATCCTACAAATAATTGTAGGCACACTATATACAAATTTCTGAGAAATATGTTATAATAATTAAGTCAAATATTAAAGAAAAAATATATAAAGTTTAAGCGTGCTTTTATCATAATTAAATGAAATAAATATGACAAAATTAAATTCATTCTGACATTAAAAAACATTTTTATGTTCCAGTTTTTGAGATATGCTTTTTAGAATTCATAGAAAAAGGGATTAAAGAATAAAAAAGATGACAAAAAAGTTTTCTTTTTATATATATATAGATACATTCTTAGTAAAATTTAGTAAATTCAGCAGGTCCTGGTGTGAATGTGTTAAGTTTTTTCATTCTTGTGTTTATGAGAAACATGAGCCTGATGTGTCCTAGTGATTTCTTCAATGTTTGGGCATATATTTGAAAGACAAACTCTCATTTCTTCGTCAATACATTGAAGAATTCCTCTCTTTTTACTCTTAATTGTGTTGAGTGCAGAAAACCCCCACCATACATATCATCTTAAATTTACATCAAACAAAGGATAGAAGAAAATTGCCTCCAGTCTTTCTGGGGAACATGGGGGGTAGTGTAAACAATCCAGCACCACAGCTTAACAGCCTTTTGCAACCTACTCAGGCAAGTGAGGTGGGGGGTTGAGTAGACTGTCAGCTTACAGCCAATTGCTCACACCTCTGTCCCCCCAAAATCTAAACTCCAAAACCCTGTTGGTTTTTTGGTCCTCAACTGGAACATATTTCTCTGGAATACTATAGGGTGAACCTGGAAATCTTCTAGGGCGCACCAGGGTCCCTGGCTCACAGTTTGAGAACCACTACTCTAAGGCCTGAGGAAGAAGAGCCTTACTTTTTAATCCAAGCACATATCTAGTTACCTTTGCTGACAAAGTCAGTTCTCACCTTAGAAGGAATTCTTATTCTGCTGGCTAAGGTATATAATTTTACCCATCTTACTTCATCTGCCCAACTTCTGGGTATTGTCTATTCAATATCAACCCAATATATGGGCTATTGGGACTATGTTAAGATGAGAAAAGGATAAGTGGAGAATGGCTGGATCCATACTCTGGAATGAAAACGCTGTAACTTTAGGACAGAAAGGTACACAGTAGACTTTGTATTCTATAGACTTGGATTTATTCTGATATTAATTTCTTTTTTTTTGTGGCAGAGACAGAGAGAGTCAGAGAGAGGGACAGATAGGACAGACAGACAGGAAGGGAGAGAGATGAGAAATATCAGTGCTTCACTGTGGCTCCTTAGGTGTTCATTGATTGCTTTCTCATATGTGCCTAGACCGGGAGTGGGGAGGGCTACAGCAGACTGAGTGACCCCTTGCTCGAGCCAGCGACCTTGGGTTCAAGCTGGTGAGTCTTGCTCAAACCAGATGAGCCCACTCAAGCTGGTGACCTTGGGTCCTCCACATCCCAGTCCGACGCTCTATCTACTTTGCCACTCCCTGGTCAGGCTGATATTAATTTCTTATTGTTTCTCACATAAGAACTATCATAAATTTCTTAGTTTGGACTAAAATAGTCTTGTGTTGTGGTTCAGTTTAGTGTTGTCTTCTTGAATTTTCCATTTTTAGCTCATTCTCTTCTTTGTACTACTTAGCTTCAAATTTATCTACTAAAAGCCAAGCTTGTTTTATCTTTACTCCACCACCTCCTCCCCCTGGTATTATTTTCAAGCCAAAACTAGACAACATACTCTGACTATAAATATTTCAGTATGTATCTCTCAAAGGCAAGAACTCTCTGAGTACACATAACCACAATATGACATTATACCAATAATTTCTCAATATGTAGTAACTCCTACTTAGCACAGTTGTAATGTATCGTCTTTCAGAGTGATGATCTCATTAATGTGCTTTCTCGCTTCATTGTAAGCATCACAGCATCATGTGGTTTTTTTTTTTTTTAGTTCACCTGAAAGATATAACCTACTGTAACACTCCTATGCTACATGGTAGCCTGTTGCTCCTAGGCTACAAGGCTATAGAGCATGTTACTGTACTGGGTACTGTAGCAATTGTAACAATGACAAGTATTTGTGTACCTAGACATATCTAAACATACAAAAGATACAGTAAAAATATGTTATAAAAGATAAAAAATGGTACACCTGTATAGGTTACTACTATGCACAGCGCTCGTAAGACTGGAAGTCACCCCGGTAACGAAAAACTAAAGATTGATGCTTCTCACCTCTCTCCGTTCCTGTCTGTCTGTCCCTATCTATCCCTCTCTCTGACTCTCTCTGTCCCTGTAAAAAAAAACCCAAAAAACTATTTTTTTAAATAAAGTAAGTTTATTGAAATATAATCATATACCATACTATACACTCATTTAAAGTGAACAATTCAATCTCTATATTCAGAGTCAGCTGACCATCACCACAATCAATTTGAGAACATTTCCTTTATCTTTAAAAGAAACCTGTACTCTTATTAGCAGTCCCTCCCCATTTCCTTCCAACACCTACTCCCAGCCCCCATCAACCACTAATCTACATACTACCTTTATGGATTTGTGTGTTCTGAACATTTCTTATAAATGTAATCATAAAATATGTGGTCTTCTTTTATTGGCTTCTTTCACTGAGCATGATGTTTCATGGCCCACCTACGTTGTGGCAGGTATCAGTGCTTCATTCCTCAGTATGGCTGAATAGTGTTTCATTGTGTGGATACGCCATGTTTTATTTATCCATTGATGGATATTTGGGTTATTTCCACTTTTTGGCTATAGACAGAAAGTAATGGGAGCATAAAGAGTAGCGCTACTATGAACGTCCTGTACAAGTTTTTATGTGGACATATAGTTTCATTCTCTTGGATACACACCAAGGAGTGGAATTGCTGGGTCACATGATAACTCTATGTGTAACCTTCTGAGGAACTGCCAGTTTGTCTTCCAAAGCAGCCTTACCCTATAATGTTCCCACCAGCAATAGGCTTCTGCTATTCAAATGCGACTATAATTAAGCAAAAGCCATCAGAAAGGAATCAGAGAGGAACCCAGTAATGAAATCGTCAACAGCTTATTCAGGCAGAGAAAAGCTATAGCATTCATGAGAAGAGTATGCTCATCTTGCTTTGGGCTGATTTCTGAATAAAAGGATTTGTTGTTGTATAAGGGTTCCAACTCCCCACATCCTTCCAATATTGATTTTTTGCTGTTGTTGTTATTTGTTTTTTTTATGGCTATCATAGAAGATCTGAAGTGGTATCTCATTGTTGTTTTGATTTTCATTTCCCTGATAGCTAATGATGTTGGGCATCTTTTCATGTATTTATTGGTCATTTGTATATCTTCCTTGAAGAAGTGTCTATTCAGATCCTTTAACCCATTTTATAATTGGGTACATTTCATCTTGAATAGTTGCCTTAACAGTTACACATTTGAACCTCTGTAGTATCTTGACTCACAGTGGGTGCTCTTCATGAAGTCTATGGCCTGGATTTGAGTCCTAGCTTGGCCTCTTCTTAGCACATTCTCTCTGGACCTAATTTTTTCCCACCTACACAATGTGGATGGAAATATTAGCTACTTCATAGGGAGGACTTACAAAGAGACAGTGTATATCAAAGGCTTAGCAGACTTAATTAAGGTTCAGTAACGACATCAATACTTGCTAAGCTTTTTCTATTTTATTATGTGCATATAGTTGATCCCATTTGATCTACCTGGCAACCTTGCAAAATAGGTATCATCATCTCCATTTTACAAGTGAGAAAATGGAAGAAATGTGTCCCAGGCTACAGAGCTGATGAGAGGCAATGCAGAGATTCACACCCAGATCTGGGAGATTCCAGGCCTCTCAGCAAACCTTAAGTCTCTGGAAAGTTTTTAGCCTTTATCAGTGTCTTCTCTTGAGGCTTTTGCTATTGTATTGTAATGCTAGTGCAGTGGTTCTTAACCTGGGTTCTATCGAACCCTAAGGGTTCAATGAGTCGGTCTCAGGGGTTCGGAGAAGCCTCTGCCACTGAGGCCAGAATAAAGTAATACCGTAATTTGTTGTGAGTTCATGCACTTTGTTGGTTTTGTTCTTTGAGCAAGGTGATGTTCATGCATGGCTCATTTTGTGCACCAGTAAAAAAACATATACCTATGTCTTGAAATTGGAAAAAAAAAATCATATTTTATTTACCACTAAAGAAGGGTTCGGTGAATGCGCATATGAAATTGGTGGGTTCCGTACCTCAAAAAAGGTTAAGAACCACTGTGCTAGTGTCATGAAATAAAAGCTATCATGAAGGGATCAGAGAGGGACCCAGTAATGAGATCGTTAACAGCTTATTCAGGCCAAGAGAAGCAATAGCATCCCGGAGGAGAAGGCACTCATCTCGCTTTGGGTTGGCTTTTGAGTCGGAGGATTTTTCACAAGGTCCTGGCGTGCTCTCACTAGTTAGCACAGCCTGGGAACCCCAGGAGCCACCTGGAAAACCCGAAAGGGCAAGGGTCTCGCTTTGCCCCTTTTTCCAGAACCACTGTTTAGGGTTTCTGTGTAGTTCCCCACAGTGACATTGGGTGTCACCTTTGAGTTGTCTGAAGATGATCTCCTCCAGTTATTGACAAAATATATTGTTTCCCACGAATTTTTGGCTTTTTAAGATCAAATTTGGGGATTTTCATTACTAGCACTTCTGCCCCCAGCTCAGCCTGGATAATCTGGTTCTCTTTTATGCGTCCACGTGTTGACCTGGAAGAAGAGCGCTCCTTGTTGTCTAATAAGTTTTGAGTTTGCAAATGGGCTCCATGGCCATGTCTTTGCAACCAACTTCTAGATGTGGGTGTGGGGGAGGGAGATGATGCTGTAAGGATGAGAGAGAGTTCACGCAAAACCCCTACCAACTAGGAGCACTTATCACCCAGAGTTCTCCACAGTGTCTGTCCCTTTTCAGAAAAGTCATCTACTCACACAGCTGTGTCCACACTAAGCTATGAGCAGTTGTGAGGAACTTGGGAACAGGGACTCCCTCACTCCCTGTCTCCCTTCTTTCCTCTCTCCCTCTCATCTATCCTCCCTCCCAGCCCCTCCTTCCTTCCCTTAAGTATTTATTGAGTACATATTATGCAGAAGACACTGGGGCAATAACAGAGAACAAAACAAATTTCTCTTCCTTCATGGAATTGACATGCTAATTCAATGGTTCTTAACCTGGGTTCTATGGAACCCTAGGGGTTCAATGAGTCAGTCTCAGGGGTTCAGAGAAGCCTCTGCCTCGCAGGCCAGAATAAAGTAATACTGTAATTTGTTGTGAGTTCATGCACTTTGTTGGTTTTGTTCTTTGAGCAAGGTGATGTTCATTCACGGCTCATTTTGTGCACCAGTAAAAAAACATATACCTATGTCTTGAATTTGGAAAAAAAAATCATATTTTATTTATCACTAAAGAAGGGTTTGGTGAATGGGCATATGAAACTGGTGAGTTTGGTACCTCAAAAAAGGTTAAGAACCACTGTTCTAATTTCTTTTTCTTTTTAATTTTCCATTGATTGATTGAGAGAGAGAGAGAGAGAGAGGGAGAAAGGGGGGGGGTAGAGAGAGAGGTAGAGAAGCATTAACTCGTTTCACTTAGTTGTTCCATTTAGTTGTGCACTCATTGATTGCTTCTAGTATATGCCCTGACTGGGACCCTGTGACCTCTCTTGTCGGGTTGATGCTTTATCCACTGAGCCACCAAACCAGGGACCTAATTTCTTATTTATCTGTATGTTCTCAGCACCTAGCACATAGTAGACATTTTTTAAAATTAATTTTAATGGGGTGACATTAATAAATCAGGGTACATATGTTCAAAAAAAACATCTCCAGGTTATCTTATCATTCAATTATGTTGCATATCCATCACCCAAAGTCAAATTGTCCTCTATCACCTTCTATCTGGTTTTCTTTGTGCCCCCCCCCTCCCCTCTCTCCCTCCCTTTCCTTCTTCCCTCCACCCTGTAACCACCACTCTCTTGTCCATGTCTCATAGTCTCACTTTTATGTCCCACCTATGTATAAAATCATGGTGTTCTCAGTTTTATTCTGTTTTACTTATTTCACTCCGTATAATGTTATCAAGGTCCATCCATTTTGTTGTAAATGATCCGATCTCATCATTTCTTATGGCTGAGTAGTATTCCGTAGTATATATGTACCAAAGCTTTTTAATCCACTCGTCTTCTGACGGACACTTGGGCTGTTTCCAGATGTTCGCTATTGTGAACAATGCTGCCACGAACATGGGGGCGCATTTCTTCTTTTCAAACAGTGCTATGGTGTTCTTAGGGTATATTCCTAAAAGTGGGATAGCTGGGTCAAAAGGCAGTTCAATTTTTAATTTTTTGAAGAATTTCCATACTGTTTTTCACAGTGGCTGCACCAGTCTGCATTCCCACCAGCAATGCAGGAGGGTTCCCTTTTCTCCACATCCTCACCAGTACTTACTCTGTGTTATTTTGTTAATGAGCGCCATTCTGACTGGTGTGAGGTGATAACTCATTGTGGTTTTAATTTGCATTTCTCTAATGATTAGTGATGTTGAGCATTTTATCATATGCCTATTGGCCATCTGTATGTCTTTTTTGGAGAAATTTCTATTCATTTCTTTTGCGCATTTTTTGATTGGATTGTTTGTCTTCCTGGTGTTGAGTTTTATAAGTTCTTTATAAATTTTGGTTATTAACCCCTTATCAGATGTGTTGTTGAATATGTTCTCCCATTGTATGGTTTGCCTATTTATTCTGTTCTTATTGTCTTTAGCTGTGCAAAAGCTTTTTAGTTTGATATAGTCCCATTTGTTTATCTTGCCTTTTATTT
This sequence comes from Rhynchonycteris naso, assembly GCA_037038555.1. Classification (NCBI taxonomy): domain Eukaryota; kingdom Metazoa; phylum Chordata; class Mammalia; order Chiroptera; family Emballonuridae; genus Rhynchonycteris; species Rhynchonycteris naso. The sequence goes on along the minus strand of CM073000.1, from coordinate 189,777,844 downwards.
CATTTGCCCATGGAGATAAATTGGCAAATATATTGCTGCGACAGATGTCGGAGAGCTTGCTGCCTATGTTTTTTTCTAAGATGCTTATGGTTTCACGGCTTACATTTAAGTCTTTTATCCATTTTAAGTTTGTTTTTGTGAATGGTGTAAGTTGATGGTCTAGTTTCATTTTTTTGCAGGTAGATGTCCAATTTTCCCAACACCATTTGTTAAAGAGGGTGTCTTTACTCTATTGTATTTTCTTTCCTCCTTTGTCAAATATCAGTTGTCCATAAAGGTGTGGGTTTATTTCTGGGTTCTCTGTTCTGTCCCATTGATCTATGTGCCTGTTCTTATGCCAGTACCAGGCTGTCTTGAGTATAATGGCCTTCTAGTATACCTTGATATCCAGAAGAGTGATACCTCCTGCTTTATCTTTTCTTTTTAAGATTGCTGAGGCTATTCGTGTTCTATTTTTGGTTCCATATAAATTTTTGGAATATGTGTTCTATATCTTTGAAGTATGTCATTGGTATTTTAATTGGTATTGCATTGAATTTATAAATTGCTTTGGGTAATATAGACATTTTAATGATGTTTATTCTTCCTAACCATGAGCATGGTATATGCTTCCACTTGTTTGTACCTTCCTTGATTTCTTTTATCAATGTTTTATAATTTTCTGAGTACAAGTCCTTAAGCTCCTTGGTTAAATTTACTCCTAGGTACTTTATTTTTTTGGTTGCAATAGTGAAGGGAATTGTTTCCTTAATTTCTTTTGCTGACAGTTCATTGTTGGTATATAAAAATGCCTCTGATTTCTGAGTATTAATTTTATATCCTGGCACCTTGCTGAATTCATTTATAAGGTCCAGTAGTTTTTTGACTGAGACTTTAGGGTTTTCTATATACAATATCATATCATCTGCAAATAATGACAGTTTTACTTCTTCTTCTCCAATTTGGATGCCTTTTATTTCTTCTTCTTGTCTGATTGCTGTAGCTAGGACTTCCAGAACTATGTTGAATAAGAGTGGCAAAATGGGGCACCCTTGCCTGGTTCCTGATTTTAAGGGGATTGCTTTTAATTTTTGCCCATTTAGTATGATGTTTGCTGTGGGTTTGTCATAGATGGCCTTTATCATGTTAAGGAATGTTCCCTGTATTCCCACTTCATTGAGAGTTTTGATCATGAATGGGTGCTGTGGTTTATCAAATGCTTTTTCTGCATCTATTGAAATTATCATGTGATTTATGCCTTTTCTTTTGTTTATGTGATGAATAACATTGATTGATTTGTGAATATTGAACCAGCCTTGCCTCTCCAGAATAAATCCCACTTGATCATGTTGTATAATTTTTTTCATATATTGCTGGATCCGGTTGGCTAATATTTTGTTGAGAATTTTAGCATCTAAATTCATCAGGGATATTAGCCTATAATTTTCTTTCTTTGTGTTGTCTTTGCCCGGTTTCGGGATCAGAATTATGCTCGCCTCATAAAAGGAGTTTGGAAGTCTTCCTTCCTCTTGAATATTCTGAAATAGCTTGAGGAGGATCGGAGTTAGTTCTTCTTTGAGTTGTTGGTAGAATTCACTTGTGAAGCCATCCGGCCCAGGACTTTTCTTTTTGGGGAGTTTTTTTCATAACTGTTTTGATCTTATTTGTTGTGATTGGTCTGTCTAGGTGTTCTGATTCTTCCAGATAGATTTTTGGAAGATTATATGATTAAAGAAATTTGTCCGTTTCACCCAGGTTGCCTACTTTTTTGGCATATAGTTCTTCATAGTATTTTCTTACAATGCTTTGTATTTCTGTTGTGTCAGTTGTTATTTCTCCACTCTCATTTCTAATTTTGTTTATTTGAGTCCTCTCTCTTTTTTTCTTGGTGAGTGTAGTTAAAGATTCATCGATCTTGTTTACCTTTTCAAAGAAGCAGCTCCTGGTTTCATTGATCTTCTGTATTGTTTCCTTAGCCTCTATGTCATTTATTCCTGCTCTGATCTTTATTATTTCCTTCCTTCTACTGGTCCTGGGCTTTATTTGCTGTTGTTTTTCTAGTTCTTTTAGATGCAGGGTCAGGTTGCTTATTTGAGCTTTTTCTAGCTTCTCATGGTATGCCTGTAGTGCTATGAACTTCCCTCTCAGTACTGCTTTTGCTGTGTCCCATAAATTTTGAGTTGATGTATTCTCATTATCATTCGTGTCTAGAAACTTTTTTATTTCTTCTTTGATCTCATTGTTAATTCATTCATTATTTAATAACATGCTATGTAGTTTCCAAGTGTTTGAGTATTTTTCAGTTTTTCTTTTGTGGTTAATTTCTAGTTTCATGGCATTGTGATCAGAGAAAATGCTTGATATGATTTCAATCTTCTTAAATTTGTTGAGACCACTTTTGTGTCCTAACATGTGGTCTATCCTAGAGAATGTGCCATGAGCGTTTGAAAAGAATGTATATTCTACTGCTTTAGGGTGAAAAGTTCTGAAGATATCTATTAAATCAAGTTGATCTAGTGTATCCTTTAAGTCTGCTGTTTCTTTATTGATTTTCTTTCTTGAGGATCTATCCAGTGGTAGTGGGGTATTGAAATCCCCTACTATTATAGTATTGCTGTTAATCTCGCCCTTTATATCCATCAAAGTCTACTTTATGTATGTCTGGGCTCCTATGTTTGGTGTGTAGATATTTATAACGGTTATATCTTCCTGTTGAATTGTTCCCTTTATCATTATGTAGTGTCCTTCTTTATCTCTTACTACAGGCTTTGTTTTAAACTCCATTTTATCAGATATAAGTATTGCTACCCCGGTTTTTTTTTTCATTTCCGTTTGCATGACATATTTTTTTTCCATCCTTTTATCTTCAGTCTATGTGCACCTTTTGTTTTTAATTGTGTCTCTTGTAGACAGCATATGTATGGGTCCTGTTTCTTTATCCATGCAGCTACCCTATGTCTTTTAATAGGATCATTTAATCCATTTACATTTAAGGTTATTATTAATATGTAGTTGTTTATTGCCATTTTATTCTTTAAAGTTGTATTCTTCTTTTGCTATATTCTTTCCCCCCTTTGAACTATTCACAACAGGCCCCTTAACATCTCTTGCAGAATTGGTTTGGTTTTAATGAATTCCTTGAGGCTTTTTTTGTCTAGGAAGCTCTTTATTTCTCCTTCAATTTTAAACGTTAGCCTTGCTAGATAGAGTAGTCTTGGGTGTAGGTTCTTGTTCTGCATTACTTTGAATATATCTTGCCATTCCTTTATGGCCTCAAGTGTTTCTGTTGAGACGTTGGATGTCATCCTTATGGGAGCTCCTTTGTAGATGATAGCCTTTATTTCTCTAGCAGCTTTTAAAATTTCCTCTTTATCCATTAGCTTTGCTATTTTAACTATGATGTGTCTTGGTGTAGATTTTTTTGGGTTTCTCTTTAATGGAGTTCTCTGTGCTTCTTGCACGTGTGAAACGTTTTCCAGTCTTAATTTAGGGAAGTTTTCAGCTATGATTTGATTGAACAAAGTTTCTATCTCTTGTTCTCTCTCCTCTTCTTCAGAAACCCCTATGATGCAGATGTTATTTCTCTTCATGTTGTCACAGAGCTCCCTTAGAGTTTCCTCACACTTTTTGAGTCTCTTTTCTTTTTTCTGCTCTGCTTCTATGCCTTTGTTTATTTTGTCCTCTAACTCGCTGATTCTATCCTCAGCTTCATCCATCCTGCTTTTAATTCCTTCCATTGTGGTCTTCAGTTCTGAAACTGTATTTGTCATTTCTGTCAGATTCTTTTGTATTATTTCAATTTCCTTTTTTATACTTGTTATCTCTTTATTTAGGTGTTCATAATGACTATCCATTGTTGCTCTAACCTCTTTGAACATCCTAACTATCATTATTTTAAACTCTGCATCTGGTGATTTGGTTATATCTGGTTCATTCAGGTCCTTCTCTGGGGATTTCTCTTGATTCATTTGGGTTGCATTTCTCTGCCTGCCCATTTTGTCTGTGTAGATGAAGGGTGTGGCCACTGGAGTCCAATGGGTGTTGTTTTTGTGTTCTCTAGGTGTGGTCTGTCTGCAGGCCTGCCACCCCTTCTGCCACTGCCTAGGGCGGTTGGTTATGGGCGTTGCCAGCGCCGGCTCACTGCAGCTGTTGCTATGATTTCCACCTCTCCTCCGCAGGAGGGGCTGTGTTCTGGTGCCTGGCTCTATAAGCCTCAGCCTGCCTGGGCCTTCGCCTTGCCCTCACAGGTGGGGTTGCACATAGCACTCAAGTCACAAGCCTCAGCACCAAGGGTGGTGGTGACCACCTTTGCTCAGCTGCGGACCCCGCCTGTTTCCGGGTTTCCACCCAGCCCCCGCGGTCAGAGCCGGCTCGCCGTGGTTTCTCGGGTTGGGCAGGGCTGCTGGTGTGCACTCAGCTGTGAACCTCCACCTGTCCTGGGCTTTAGCCCCACCCCCGCGGTCAGGGCCGCCTCACACAGGATCGCAAACCACGGTTTCTCTGGCCGTGTGGGGCTGCTGGCGTGCATTCAGCTGCGAGCCTCCGCCTGTCCCGGGCTTTAGCCCCGCCCCTGTGGTCAGGGCCGGCTCGTGCAGGGTCACAAACCTTGGAGGCCAGGTGATGCTGTGCGCCCACGGGGCTCTGCTCAGCGGTAGATCTCTGCCCGTTCCTGGTCTCCCACTTTTCCCCCCGCAGGAGGGTTTGCAGGCAGGTCCGCAGCTGCCGGACCGCTTTTGCGTGTCCCTCCACCCCTGCTGGGCTAGACCGAGCTCACACCGGCTGGGCCTCCGCCCCAGCCGACAGAACCGCGTTTCCACGTCCCGCCGCCACCGTCCCTCCAGCAAGCCTTCAGCAGTGTGGGTAGGGGCACTGCAGCTCAGACCCTAACACTCCATACTGTAGTCCTGGAAGCTCCCTCCATCTAAGCAGCTCTGCTCTAAGTGCCGCGGGAGAGCTTGTTTGGCTGGTGTCCTGTCTACCTTCTGATGAATTTATCCCTTACTAATGTATTTAAACAGTCTCTTATTTATGGACATTTAGGTTAGTTTTTTGCTAACACAAATAATGCTGCAGTGACTAATCTTGTCCATCCTTTGTTTCATGCATATTGAATAACTTGCTAGAGTTGGCACTGCTGGCTCCATTTAGCAGTAGATGTTCCTGTAGATACAGATACAGCAATATTTATCAATGTTGCTGAATTCTCTTTACATCAGTTGTACTAATTTTCATTCCTGATAGGATATGTTATCAAATTGTGATCTTTGCTTATCTGTGCAAGTACACACACACACAAATACACACACACATACATTTCTTTTTCATATTCTTTGCCCTTTATTGGTGAGTTGTTGATTTGAAAGAGATTTTTACATGTTAAGGAAATGATCTCTTTGTAATTTGAAATACAATATTTTTCTTAGTTTATTATTTGTTTTCACGTGATTCTTTTTTTAAAACAATATCTGCCTAGTATTATATTCAGTGGGCCTACCATAATTTTAAAGCACTTTCTTATTGCTAGACATTTTGGTTGTTTCCAGTTTTTTTTTTCCTGTTATAAACTACACAGCTCTTTCCACTAATTTGCATTGCCTCTCTCTCTCTTTTTTTTTCTACAGAGACAGAGAGAGAGTCAGAAGAGGGATAGCCAGGGACAGACAGACAGGAATGGAGAGAGATGAGAAGCATAAATCATCAGTTTTTCGTTGTGACACCTTAGTTGTTCATTTATTGCTTTCTCACATGTGCCTTGACCGCAGGTCTCCAGCAGACCGAGTAACCCCTTGCTGGAGCCAGCGACCTTGGATCCAATCTGGTGAGCTTTTGCTCAAACCAGATGAGCCCGTGCTCAAGCTGGCGACCTCGGGGTCTCAAACCTAGGTCTTTCGCATCCCAGTTTGACACTCTATCCACTGTGCCACTGCCTGGTCAGGCACATTGCCTCTTTTTATGCTAAATTCCTAAACGTGGAATTGCTTGGTTAAAGAATATTAACTTTAAAAAGTCTTTTGATACATATTGGATATTGACCATTGCAATATAAAACTTTTGTTTTATTTTTAAAAAACTTTTATTTTAACACAACAAACATTTATTGGTTAAAAGAAAAAGAATCCCCTACATAACAATCACTTGCCTATCCATTCAGACCAGTTAGTTACTTACTTTAACCTCTTCCCTATTATTCTGAAGCAAATCATTTCAGGCCTAAAGATTTAAGGGTTTAGATCAGGGTCCCCAAACTTTTTACACAGGGGGCCAGTTCACTGTCTCTCAGACCATTGGAGGGCCAGACTATAAAAAAAAAACTATGAACAAATCCCTATGCACACTTCACATATCTTATTTTAAAGTAAAAAAACAAAACGGGAACAGATACAATATTTAAAATAAAGAACAAGTAAATTTAAGTCAACAAACTGACGGGTATTTCAATGGGAACTATGGGTGCGGATGCATCCTGTGCTCCTCTCGCTGACCACCAATGAAAGAGGTGCCCGTTCCGGAAGTGCGGCTAGGGCCGGATAAATGGCCTCAGGGGCCTGCAATTTGACCGCGGGCTGTAGTTTGGGGACCTCTGGTTTACAGCAATGCTCTCTTTGGATGAGAAATTCACCATTTGGCTTCCCAGTTCTTTCCAGTTAGTTTCTCCAAGGGAAAGTTTCCCAAGAAGCTGATGGATGGGGCAAACATTAAGCACAGTCCTTGTATTCCTTTGCCGGAGCACTACCATTGTTTTGTAGATAGAAAGAAAGCCAGTTACCCACATGGATGACTCAGTCAGCCACAGACCTCTTTGGTCCACTGCAGAATCCCCACAGACCCTAATGCTTTGCTTTGACCATCAGTTTTCACTTATGTTTTATTCATCCCGAAGGCGGCCAGGAAATTGCCTTCAGTGCATGAGTCACGTGGGAATCCTTCCTCTGCCCTTTCCCACTGGGATGCTGCTCCTCAAACAGTATCCATGTTGATGGGCACGTCTCTCTCGCGATCTTATTTTGATGGACCCAGATCTGGCTGGTGGGGGCTGTGTCTGTTTCACTGCTGAGTCACTGAGAACTAGGGTTGAACCTGACTGTGGGTTCTTTCCACTAACCCAAATTATTGTCTCAAAAATGGCCACTTCCGGCGGAACCACTCTCAGTAGCCGTCTGGATGGAGAATGACCTCAAGCACAGCCCTGAGGGGGGTAATGACTGAGGGTGACAGCGCCTTCTCTCTTGGTGTTGCCAACAGCCTGCCCGGAAACCTCTTCCCAGGGCTCTCCGAGCCATTTTCTGAAAATTCCTCTTGCTCCTGGCAGGCTCTATTCTTACTTGGCTTTGCCCCAGGAGTACGGGGCACTGAAGGGGTCCTTCTGGCCAGACCCCGAGGATGGCCTCATGGACAGCCCTGCCTCTCATTTACCGAGCATCAGTTACTGCCAAGTGAGTGCTAGTCCTCAGACTTCGGGGAGCAGAGAACCCACAGGGGTGCGGCAGAATCCAGGGCAGCTGCTCCTGAGCCTAGAGACTGCCGCAGCTGTCTGCCTGCAAACGTGAGCCTGGCTCTCCATGGGGAAGTGATGTGAGCTGACCCTGTGCTGGCCACCACGGTGTCTTCCCCACACCAGCTACAGATAGACATTTCATCATTTTTATTTTACCCAGGAGGAATAGGAGGCTCTCAGGGAGATTAAGGAACTCACTGAAAGTTATATATTGAGCAAATCATGAAACCAGGCTTTTGAATCCAGGCCTTCAAGCTGGAATTTTGATCCCAACGTTCCTGTTCTGATGTTTTGATTTTCTTCTTTTTAAAGACAAGAAGTGGGAAGAGGGGAGGGAGAGACAGAGAAGTATCAACTTGTTGTTCCACACTTAATGGTGCACCCATTGATTGCTTCTCATATGTGCTCTGACTGGGGCTCATATTGGCAACCTTGGGGTCGAGCTGGTGCCCTAGGGACCGAATCTGTGATCCCAGGATCGAACTGGTGCCCTCAGTGCTCTAGGACGATTTCCTATCAGTTGTGCCCCCGGCCAGAGGCTTGATGTGTTTTTTAAGACCCAGTAAGTCAGACAGAGGTCATAGTGGAGGACGCCCAATAAAACTCACCTCTGAGGCACAACCTGCAGTATCCAAGAGAAGTAAGATCGGGTAGGAGGTGGCATGAATATTAGCCAATGACACTTTTCCAGGTATAGGTCCAGGTGATAGAGCCTTCCAGTGGGAAAGTCTGTGAGCAATGAAGAAGGTGCTTTCCAGCTCAGAGATGGGCAACACTGGGACCTGTGAGATTTCTCACACCACAGCCTGTGCATTCAGGCCAAGCCAAGCACTTTGCCCATGCAGGGATGCTGGGGCTGGGGGCTACTCTATCTGCATCATTAGACTCAGCCATCAGGGGCTACAGAATGCCAGCACAGTAGAAAATAATTTGTTCTCCTAAGTGTTAAGTGTTTGATAACAGCCAGAGACAGGATTTCATTGTTCCCATTGTAGGGATTCAGAATATGTCACCCACACACATGCCACTTTGGCATATTGATTATTTTGAATTAAAGAAACTTGGGATAAAGCCGGTACAAGAAGGACACTGTGACCATCCTTTGTCCCCCTGAAACCAGAAGATAAATCACTCAGGTGAAATGAAAGGTGCCTTTCCTGTACCAGGAAGGTAGAAGGCATCTTACCACCAAAGACGGAATTTAGAGCCTAGAAGGCTATATAAACAAACCTTGTAAAATCTTCACTCTGTAATATCCCTAATCCCCCTGCCTTGTCAAGTCTTCACAAATTTATTGTTTCTTTGTCTAAAAGGTATAAAGCTTCCTGCTTGGTCACATCTTAGGGTCCCATATCTTTGTGGGAACCCCATAATACATACATAATTAAATTTGTTTTTCTCCTGTTAATCTGTACTTTATTACAGGGGTAGCTCAGCCAAAAACTTAGAAAAATTATATTTCCTGTCCTACAAAACTTAGCCTCATTGAAAAGAGGTGCACGATTGGGAAATTTCCAAATGCGAGCTTTGACATGAGCCAGTGCTCAGGCAGCATTTTGTGCCAAGATGCTCCTCACCCACCAGCACCAGTTCCTTCAGTGAGTTTGTGACACTCCCCTGCATCTGCGACTCTTAAATAAAATCTCAGGCTCACCTTCACTCGCTTATACTCCCCATAGCCAAGCACTCACCACTGACCTCTCTAATTTAGTCTTTCTCTACATCATTTCACACTTCCTGTAAATCCTTCAAACACATCTTACATTCTGTTGAGACTCCTGCATGTCTATTACACACTACCCTGATTTCTCTTACTTGGTGTGGGGGGAGTCAGCAATCCCCTCTGAATTGTCTGTAGCCTCCCCTCTTTCTCCACTGCCTTCCATTCTCACAACACAGGTAGAATGAGTTTTTCTGAACACAAATCAGATCCCGTCACTATGCTGCTTAAAATCCTTCCATGGTTGTCCTCCCATTGCATGTAGGGAAAGTCCAAAGTCCTTCCATTGGCCTCCAGGACACCTGTGAACTGGTCCCTGCCTGTCCATCTCTCTTGGCTGGCCTTTGTTGCAGGCACACTGGCTTTCTCTGTCAGTTCTCACCTATTAGTGAGCTCTATGCAGCCCCAGGGCATTTGCACTTGCCGCTTCCTCTGCCTGGATGATATCGTGAGCCTGATCCTCATCTTTCAGGACTCTGCTGAAATATTAGTCCCTCACAGGTCATCTTAGCAGGTCTCTCCTGCTATCAAGTGACAACATTCCTTTCACTCTTTTTTAGAATTTATTACTAGATTGAATTATGTCCTCTAAAAAGTTATGTCCAAGTCATAACCACTGATACCTGTGAAGGCAGGCTTATTTGAAAATAGGGTCTTTATATATATATAATCAAGTTAAAATACTGGTGTGGGGGAGGAAGAAACTTTCCTCTACCCTCAAGGTTCTTTAGGCTGGTCTAATAATTAAATCTTCTTGAGGCAGATTAGCAAGAGAAAATAACCGAAGTTGATTACATACATATGCATGGGAACCTCACATACATGAGATAGTCAGAGACCCCATATACATGAGGGGCTCTGGTACAAAATGTTAAAATGAGGACTGTATGGCATTCTGAGCTAAAGATGAGGTAAGGTGCCTTAGGGCTTCAGAGGCAGGAAGGTCATTGTAAGACGATAAGCGCAGATGTTCAGTAATTAGTATTTTGCCCAGCCATACAGATAGGTCAAAGAGGTTATCTCTGACAATCTCTTATTATGGGCAAAGTCCTTAATTCAAATTCTTCAGGAGGGAGGGACAGAAATTGCTCCCGAGCGCAAAATATTCTGCATACCACAGGGGCACATCCTGTGCTGACTTGTTCTGAAGCCCTACACTGAATCAGAGCAAGCACCAATCCATTGGCTGGTGTCCTTAGGAGAAGAGGGAAATTTGAACATAGACAGACACAAGGGACAACACCACATGGAGACAGAGGCAGAGATTAAGCCAAGAATTGTCGAGCCTTGCTGGCAGCCTCCAGACCAGTGGTTCTTAACCTTTTTTGAGGTACCGAACCCACCAGTTTCATATGCGCATTCACCGAACCCTTCTTTAGTGATAAATAAAATATGATTTTTCCCCCCAAATTTAAGACATAGGTATATGTTTTCTTACTGGTGCACAAAATGAGCCGTGCATGAACATCACCTTGCTCAAAGAACAAAACCAACCAAGTGCATGAACTCACAACAAATTACAGTATTACTTTATTCTGGCCTCCACGGCAGAGGCTTCTCCGAACCCCTGAGACCGACTCATCGAACCCCTAGGGTTTGATAGAACCCAGGTTAAGAACCACTGCTCCAGATCCAGACATCGGGAGACACAAGAAAGGATTCTGCCCTTGAGCCTCCAGGCAGAATCAAACCTGTCAACACCTTGATTTGAGACTTCGGGCCTCCAGAACTGTGAGAAAATACTTTTCTGATGGTTTAAAACACTAAGTCATGGTGATTTGTTTCCTAGGAAACCAGTACAGTTGGCAATTATTTTGTTTGCTTATTTGTTTATAATTTTTCTTCCACTTGATCAGACTTATTTCTTTATTCTCTTTTGTATCCTTAGTGCTGAGCTGTGTGTCTGACATAGTATGTACGCACCGGATATTTTTGGATGCACTGACTTCCCCCACCTGTCAGCCATAACATCTTATCAGCTTTAGCCTGTCCTGTGTTCATCACCTACATCTCGTCTATTGCTTCCGCTGTTGTTCCTCATCTTCCATCTGGTCTTCTTGCTGCTTAACTTTTTCTCCTCTTTTTAACAAAAATCCGATCTTTTCACTTTTTTTACTCTAAACCCTTTATTATTTTCCCATCGCCCTATACTAGTGGTTGGACCTTGGGCATACTTGATAAACTCTCAGCCTCAGTCTCGGTATCTGTGGAATGGGAGTAATAATCTCATCCACTTTACCAAGCTGACGTGGAGAATAACTAAAAATCAACGCAAGGCACGTAGCAAAGCATATCACAGTAGTCCAGAGAATGCCGGCTCTCACTATTCGGGTCAGCATTTGTTCTGGATTGGGGCTAGAAACCTGAGGCAATACAAAGTGAATCCTTGGTTAAGATTGGGCAAAGTGTTTGAAGGATCACATACTCAAAGCTGGCTCACCAGCAGCTGTTAAAATGATGAAAAAGCAGACTTGGCCTAGCATTTTGGTTGATTGAAGTTAGATAAATCTGGCCTGTTGAAAAGACAGTTATTTGAAAAGCATGAGCTTTGTGTATCATTAAGCACATGATAAAATACATTAAGTGAAAAACAACGTGGGCTCACATTTATATTAAAATCGTATTATTTGGTGCTCACTTTTGCAGCACAGATACTAAAACTGGAACGACGTGGAGGAGATTAGCATGGCCCCTGTGCAAGGATGACATGCAAATTTGTGAAGCATTCCATATTCTTTGAAAAATCATATCATTTGTACCACAAAATAATCTTAAATTAGACATAAAGGAATTTATTTAAATCATGGCTCAGACTTGGTAGTCTCCTTTTCTGAAAACCTCCTGATCATAAAATTTATAAAAAGACAAAACCAAAAAAAGTCCACCATGTTTAGAATGCACGGTAACACATTCCAGAGCAATGTATTGTGTGCAAACCATTCATATGCCCATAATTTTATTGTAGTACATGAGACTTGGGAATGAAGAGGAGGGCAAAGGAAATATCCATTAGCTGCTTTAAAACCACATAAGTCAAATGAATTTAAATATTGTAACTGTTTTCCTAGTGACTCAGGATTTTCACCAAAACACTAGCTATTTAATAAGATTGGAATTTCTCATTGATTTGACAGGCTAAATTGGTGAGAACTTTTCTTTTTTAAAAAAGCTTTCTTTCACACATGCAGCCCCATGTTCAGTGCAGCACTATTCACAGTGGCTAAGACATGGAAACAACCCAAGTGCCCCTCATTAGAGGGTTGGATAAAGAAGATGTGGTATATGTATACAATGGAATACTACTCAGCCATAAGAAATGATGACATAGTGCCATTTATGATAACATGGGTGGAACCTGAGAACATTATACTGAGTGAAATAAGTAAATCAGAAAAAGCTAGGAACTATATGATTTCACACCTAGGTGGACTATAAAACTGAGAATCATGGACATAAATAACAGTGAAGTGGTGACCAAGGGAACGGGGAGGAGGGGAAAGGATGGGGGGAAGGGAATAAAGAGAGACAAATGCATGGTGATGGAAAATGATTTGATTTTGGGTGATGGGTATACAACATAATAAACAGTTTGAGTGCTATAGAAATGTTTCCTGAAACCTACATACTCATATTGATCAATATCACCTTGTTAAATTTAATAATCTAAGTAAAATTTAAAAAAGATAAAAATAAAAATGCTTTCTTTCCAGCTTGAGTGGTGGTGGTGTAGTGAATAGAGTGTCAGCCTAGGATGCTGAGGTTCCAGGTTCAAACCCTGAGGTCACCAGCTTGAGTGTGGGGTTGCCAGCCTGAGCATGGGATTATCAACATGATCCCATGATTGCTGGCTTGAAGCCCAAGGTTGCTGGCTTGAGCAAGTGGTCACTGGCTAAGTTTGAGCCCCCTAGTAAAGGCATGAATGAGAAGCTATCAATGAACAACTAAAGTGACTCTATTATGAGTTGATGTTTCTTATCTCTCTCTCTCACACACACTAAAAAAAAAAAAAAGCTTTCTTCTCAAAGTCAGGCTTTCTGTAGAATTGAACCAAACTGTGATGTGGGAAGCTGCTTTGGCTTGATTTGGAAAGTTTTAAAAACAGTGCCAGCAAGGGATTAAATGATTGCAAACAGAAATACGAACTTGCCTTGATAGGATAGCTAGCCCCAGGGAGCTCCCAACGAGGTGAGCTTGCTGTTATTTATTATTTATTAAAATTAGAAATTCTTGTAAAAGTTAGTACGAGAAACAGAGAGGCTTTTGGTCAAAATGCTATAGCCTGGAAAGTAAAATTGATGATTCCGGCAGCCACCTGCCCAAGCGGCACCCTCTGATATATCTATTTCTGGATCCAAACCAGCAGTAGTTATGAGTCCTTGGGTTCTTAGAGTCCCTCAGAGTCTTGACAGCAAGACTCTGGGAAGAGTTTACTGACTCTGGGGAACATTCCAAGCCATGAGGATCAAATGGCTTGGCCATGCCTAGTAGGAAAGGGGAATTTTGTCTGTTTTATTCTGTGATAATATAAAATCTTCTAAAGTGTTTTTTTTTTTAAGTGAGAAAAGGGGAGATAGACTGACTCATGCATGCGCCCGACTGGAATTTTGTTTATTTCTTTTATTTGGGACATGTTTCTTTGTCTCCTGATTTTGGCAGCTCCCTGTGTTTGTCTCTATGTGTTAAGTAGAGCTGCTACATCTCCTGAGCTAGGTATAGTGGCCTTATATGGTAGTTGTCCTGGGGGATCCAGTAGCACAGCCTTCCATTCACATGAACAGGGCACTCCAGTTGCGGCCCCCTTTTGCGGGCTGTGTACACCCTCCTCTTGTGGTTGAGTCAATAAAATTGCAATAGCTATGTATGATGTCAGATGGATACAAGATTTATCTAGATAATCACTTAGTAAGTTATAGAATGTCTAATTACTGGGTTGTACACCTGAAACTAATATCATTTTATATGTCATCTGTTACTGAAACAAAAAATAAAGTAAAAAAAAAAATAAGTACCATGTTTATCATCTTGACCAGAAGCCCCCCGCATTATCATACATGTACAAATAGAAATGTATAGGGTTAGTATGTGACTTTCAATGTATATCTTTGAAAATTTTAAGTTATACATGCTCTTAGTTTAAGGATCAAATTATTATACAATACTTTTATGAACAATACCAGATATTGAGTCCTGAGTGCTAAGTACTGAGCTACAAGAATGGCTAAGGCAACTGTCAAAATATCACTCATAACATAGCTTTCCCTTTGAGTGGCTCACTGTCACCTCATAATCCCCATTGCTGATGTCCTAAGTATCATCTCATTTAATCTTCACAACACCTCACGGGATGGGTGATATCAGTATCATTTCTCTTTTACAGAGTAAGTAGCCAAAGTGCCAACAAGTGTTTGACACAGCCATGTGACGACTAACAGATACTTTGCCAGGATCCCAGATCGGGCAGTCTGATTCCTTGATGTCATAACTCCATGCAGGAACATGGAAGTTGCTCTTGCATTGAAATGAGAGCAAAAGTTAGGGGAGGCAACGTATTAAGAGGTGCCACAAAAGAAGTAACATGACATGTGACTTGGCCTTCTGTGTCCCAGAGAGAGAGAGAGAGACACTGTTACCTTGTGTCTGGGCAGGAATTCATGCTTCCCATTTAGTCAGAGACCTCAGTTCTGGGGCATTTTGTGTCTCAGAGAGGAAACTTCATGGGAGATGGCTGTGATAAAATCATAATACATGTATTACAGACATAAACACAACTGCTTGAGAATTCCTTCTCAAGGTCAATTTCCTCTGTGTTTAGTACTTGAACCTCCATCATGAAGAAGGCAAAGTGAGGCTGCTAAATGTTTGAATGACTTCACAAAAGACATTGAGTCTGCTTGGGGCTGCTATGATAAAATACTACGATTGGATCTAAACAACAAAAATTCATTTTCTCACAGTTCCAGGGGCTGGAAGCCCAAGACTAAGGCATCACAGGTTTGATTTCTCCTGAGCCTCCTTGGCTTACAGGTGACTGCCTTCCCACTGTATCTTCCTCAGGGGACATTTCCTTTGTGCTTGTGTATTCCTGTAATCTCTTTTATTTATACAGCAGTTCCCCAAGTTATAAACATCTGACTTACGTACAACTTGTCCTTATGTGCAGGGTGCCACACAAGCTATTGGTAATCAACTGCAGTTGGACATCAGTGCTAATGATATCATAGATACTCAACTCCCTTGGCAAAGAACTAACCAATAAAGTACAGTCTACTGAAGGACTGAGATGCTTCAGGGCCATTTATGATGAGAAAAAGAAAAGCTCTGTACAAACCTCCCTTGATGCCTACTTCAGAAACTGTCTCCAGCAGCAGAATCAGACCCTGACTCTCTAACACCTGTCGCATCCTCTCCAACAACTCCATCATCGTTCACATTATCCAAGATTGATCAAGGTTGTATTTGAAAATGTTTAAGTGCTTATATGCACAGAAAGGTAAAAATAAATACTATGTTAAGACAAACATTTAAGTTGCATTTAATCGGTAAATGTACTTATTTCAACTTACATACAAATTCAACTTAAGAACAAACCTACAGAACTTATCTCATTTGTAAGCCAGGGACTGCCTATATAGCATCATTCAAATTGGATTAGGGTTCCACCCTAATAATTTTATTTTACCTTAATCACTTCTTTAAAGGCCTATCTATAAATACAAGGAATCGGTTACAGCACAGTTCCATTCCTACAACAGTGATGTAATCCAAATTTTGGTGTAAGTTGAAACATACCCTCCCCTAAGTCACTTACCTATCCTAACACAATTGTAAAATCATAACCTAGAACATAAAAACACAACTAAGTCACAGAAAAAAGAAAAGGACATAAATGTACTGTACACTGTACTGCGTGTTCTTCTGCTGTGCACAACCAAACTATATAGTTCGCCCATGTAGTCTGTAAGGACGACACTAATGGCATAAGCTGAAACACTCACATCTCAATTTTTGAAAGTTTTTTTTTTTTTACAGGGACAGAGAGAGAGTCAGAGAGAGGGATAGATAGGGACAGACAGACAGGAACAGAGAGAGGTGAGAAGCATCAATCATCAGTTTTTCGTTGCGACACCTTAGTTGTTCATTGATTGCTTTCTCACATGTGCCTTGACCGCAGACCTTCAGGGGACCGAGCAAACCCTTGCTGGAGCGAGCGACCAAGCTGGTGAGTTTTTTAGCTCAAGCCAGATGTGCCCGCGTTCAAGCTGGTGACCTCAGTGTCTCGAACCTGGGTTCTCCGCATCCCAGTCCGATGCTCTATCCACTGCGCCACTGCCTGGTCAGGCCAATTTTTTGAAAGTTTTTATAGGAGTGAGCATCGTAAACTTGAAACATCGTATGTCAAGACTGTTGTAACCTGAGGACCTCCTTTAGTCACATTCTGAGGTAGTAGTGGGGCAGGGGTGTGTTACACTTGAACATATGAATTTGGGGGACACAATTCAGCCTCTAACAGTCTCCTTTGCTTCACTTCCCTCTTTCCTCACCTTTGCTGCCTTGTTTGCGTGATCCAAATAAAGCATGAACACATTCATTCTTGCCTCGGGTTCTGTTTTGCAGGCTGATGCAGTGTAAGGGGGAAAAAAACCCAAATTCTACAGTTTAGCCCCAAATCTATGTTCCATGTCCCAATGGAGTTAAATGATATAGTTTCTTTCCTAAACTTGGTCATAACACTTTCTTGTATGAAATGCACTAATGGGCAGCTCTTTCTATAGAGCCTTTCCCCAACACCCTCCTCCAAGTTCATCTTCTTTGTCTCTCTCTCCTAAGCTCCAAGGCTCCTTCTTTTGCCTCTATGACTTGTTTTCTGAACCCACTTCTTCTATGGCTCACTTCTTTCACTTCTGTGAATTTCTAAATAAACCTTTTCTTATTAAAAAAAGGACAATAATTAAAAATGTATATAAAATGCACCTATGACTTGCCAATGCACTTGATCTGTGTGCTGCTCACCTTTCCCTTCTCAGCTCCAACATGCTTCAGTTACACAGGTTCTCTCTCAGGTCCTCAGGGCTACTTGCTTCCTTCATGGCTTAACAGGTGTGACCCTGCTCTATCCTTTGCCAAGTGGCTTACACTGATACCTTCTGTGGATCTAGTGGGTCTCTAGACTAAATATCTATCATCTTTTGTATTCATTACCTAGGGCTACCATAACAAAGTGCCACAAACTTGGTGGCTTAAAATAAGAGAAATTAATTATCTTCTAGTTCTGGAGGCCAGAAGTCTGAAATCAGGATGTTGGCAAGGCCTGCTCCTTCTGGAGGCTCTAGGGGAGGAGTTTTTCCTGCCTCCTCTAGTGTATGGAGGCTGCCAGCAGTCCTTGGTCTTCTTGGTTTGTAGACACATCATTCCAATTTCTGCCTGTGTCTTCACATGGCATTCTCCTTTGAAACTGTGTATGTACAAACTTCCCTCTCCTTATAAGGACACCAGCCAACTGTTAGTGTTCATCCTAGTGCAGTATGACCTTATCTTAACTTGACTACATATGCAAAGAGCCTATTTCCAAATAGGCTGCATTCACAGGTACGAGAGATTAGGAGCTCCACGTATATTTTTGGTGGATGCAGTTCAACCTGAAACACGTCCTTAACAGAAGTCCTGAAGCACCTAGCTCCTTCAGCCCTATTTAAAGGTGTTGCAAAGCCATGAAAATGTGCTTCTTAGATCTCCTGTGGTGACAGGTAGCTGCTGCCAGTGGGTCCTCACAGGGCTCCATGTCTATCCTGAGTTAGCCTGGATATCATGTGGCCTTTCCTACTGGCAGATTCTCAGTCAGCACCACTACCTGGAGGCATATGGAATGCCCAATCTGTGGGTGCAGAATCCCATATGACATGGCATTTGACAGGAGTCCTGCTTCACCCTGAGGGAGGCACAGGAGTGGGCCCAGGACCACTACACCATCCAGAACCAGCTGGCCACATAGAGCGTCGCATTGCCGAAATGCCAGCTTGCATGCTGCGCTCCGCAAATGCATTGGATCAGAGACCACTCTGTGATACTGGGTCCCCAGCAGGAGGAGCACACGGGTCCAGGAACCAAGGGAAAGAAGTAGGAGTACACCTCCTTAGCAGTACTTGCAATGATCCACTGGGGACACAGCAAGGGTCCTGTTGAAATACAAGCTGTACCAGGACACTTGGGACATCCGGGCCCAGACAAGTAGGAGAGAAGGAAAATCACCATACTAGTAAGGGGCAGTTGGTGTTGAGCAGCAGGAAGAGGCAGGGCTGCTTTTACACAGGGGAGCAGGGAGGAATATGTGTGCAGCCCAGGTGATCCACTTGGGGGCCTCCTGAAACTCCCTTGTCCCACTGAAACAGTGAATGAACTGTGCAGTAATCTTGGCCTGAGTTGAGACCTCTCAGGAATGAATGTTTGGGCCACACCGTTGAGTAGGCCATCGAGGCCAGCTAAGGTGAGAGCTAAGCACACAGAGATGTAGCATGAGCAGTGGAGGAGGAAAGGGTGAGCACCAGTTACAACCTCAGGACCAATAGCAGTGACAAAGACCTTAGTGAACTGCTAACCTCCCTCTTTAAAGTTCCCCCTCAGGAAGAAAGGCCCGTGGAAGTCATAGAGGTTTGCTCCCCAGACATGCACAGAGACTGTGGCAGCCATGACAGCGACCTCTGAGATGGGCAGGGAGTGTACTTGACTAACCACCCAGCCGCTGCCGCTCACCACTGTTCTCACACTGAGACGGAGCTTCCTGGGCTGCTCCAGGCCAGGCCAGAGCACGGCAAAGGTACAAGATACAGGAGCTCTCATGGACAGCTTTGGCTCACGAACTCCCCATCAGGCTGGCCAAACCTTTCCTGGACTGGAAGTGCAGTCCGAGACTCTTGCTACCTGGATTCCCTTCCTTCCCCTCTCCGTCAGTGGTGTTGCCCCTGCATTATGGTCTGAAGACCCTTCTCCTTCTTGGACTTCCTTTATATTTCACAAGTGTTTCAGTGCCTCCCCCACCCCAGCCTATTGCCGTCTAATTTCATCTCATGACTGCTGCTTGGAGGACCCCCAGCTACCAGTGGATTTCTCTTCCCTCCCCCCTCACTCACCTTTGTCCAGTCTGCATCCTAGCTCCATGATTTCCCCATAACAGCACCTTCACGATTGCCTGTACTTTATGTTGAGGTGACCAAATTTTTTACAATGAAAAGGAGGACAAAAATAAATTGAAGAAAACATATCATAAATAAAAGATACATTTTATTCATTGCAACAATAATACACTGTAATATGATAAATGCATAATAAAAACATTTGTAATATTTATATTGTAATTATGCTTAATTACATGTAATTACATGCCTATTAATTTTTAATAATAATTGTAATTGAATGAATATTTTTTGTCAATGTATCATCTTGTAACAATATATTGGAAATATCTGAACAAGAAATATCCTTCATATTGAATTTTACTTGAATTGTGCTTACCTGTCTATGGTTGAACATTCATTGAGAAAGAAATACATGTAATTGTGAGTCTACAATGTTGTATGGGCTGTGTTGTGTTTCAGTAAGAAGTACACAAACCATTTGTACACTCGGTATATTGCACGCTCTCTCAAGGTCTCCCCTGCAGAGTGCATGCGTCTCAAAATCGTGTCTTGCTGCACTGTACTGATGATCCTTGATGAATCGTTATGTCAAATACAAATACGTCCCATCACACGAAATGGATCCACTCTGCATCGATCGAATACGGACATTTACAGATTAGTCTTCCAATATCAAAAAGGAGGACATAGAGGAGGACATTTTTCTTTTTCTTCTTCTTCTTATTAATTTAAATGGGGTGACATTGATAAATCAGGGTACATATGTTCAGAGAAAACATCTCCAAGTTATTTTGACATTTGATTATGTTGCATATCCATCACCCAAAGTCAAATTGTTTTCCGTTACCTTCTATCTGGTTTTCTTTATGCCCTTACCCTTCCTCTCCCCTCACCCCTCCCTCTCTTTCCTCCCCCCCACCCCTAGTAACCACCACACTCTTATCCATGTCTCTGAGTCTCATTTTTTATGTCCCATCTATGCGTGGAATCATATAGTTTTTTTCTGATTTACTTATTTCACTCCATATAATGTTATCAAGGTCCGTTCATGGTGTTGTAAATGATCCAATGTCATCATTTCTTATGGCTGAGTAGTATTCCATAATATATATGTACCACATCTTCTTTATCCAATCATCTATTGAAGGGCTTTTTGGTTGTTTCCATGTCTTGGCCACTGTGAACAATGCTGCAGTGAACATGGGGCTGCATGTGCCTTTATGTACCAATGTTTTTGACTTTTGGGGGTATATACACAATAGAGGGATTGCTGGGTCATATGGTAGCTCTATTTTTAATTTTTTCAGGAATCACCATACTTTCTTCCATAATGGTTGTACTACTTTACATTCCCACCAACAGTGGATGAGGGTTCCTTTTTCTCCACAGCCTCTCCAACAGTTGTTATTACCTGTCTTATTGATAATAGCTAATGTAACAGGTGTGAGGTGGTATCTCATTGTAGTTTTGATTTGCATTTCTCTAATAACTAATGAAGAGAGCATCTTTTCATATATCTGTTGGCCATTTGTATTTCTTCCTGGGAGAAGTGTCTGTTCATGTCCTCTTCCCATTATTTTATAGGATTGTTTGTTTGATTGTTGTTGAGTTTTATGAGTTCTTTGTATATTTTGGATATTAGGCACTTATCTGAGCTGTTGTTTGAAAATATAATCTTCCATTTTGGGTTGGGAGGACATTTTTTTAAGGGAGGACGGAACTTACAAAAGAAGGACTGTCCTCCCTCAAGAAGGACGATTCGTCACCTTATTTATGTATTACTTTAATTATTCTTTCTGTTTCTGCCACCAGACTGTAAGCTCCATTAGGGCAGAATCCATATCTGAAATTGACTCCCTGTTGTGCCTCAGTGCCTGGCATGGTGCCTACTAGGCAAGGAGCATGTCCTCAACACTGAGGCAATGGGAGTTTGGTCACCTGTGCGGCAGACACTACCCTCAGCATGTTCTTTGTCTTGTGATTTCTGGAGTTTGGAGTGGAGACAAAAAGTGCCACAGGGAGGAGTCAGTGAATTGAGAAACAAGAAAGCATGCTTCCTTGGAACAGTGAGCAAACCCCCTGATAATCAGTGATGCCACCTTGAGAAAGCTGAAAGAGCTGACAGAATGTGGCACTTCTGATAGAGGTGAGAGGAAGCAGGAGTTCAGAGGCGCTTCAAAGACACTTCAAAGACAATCTTCAAGAAAAACGAGCAGAGGATCTGAGACTTGGTCCCAAATCAAACTAGCCTTCTCATGTCCACAAGTAATCAAGGCTTCTGAGGGCTGTGCAGAGATCTGAGTGAGAAAGAGCAAACGGAGGCTGACACCTTCACATCAGAATCTGCCTGTGCAGGGCTGGCTCAGCGGGGCTCCTGAGCTCTGTGCCTCATTAGCTGTGTGCTGTCTCATGCCCTCTAACTCCCCTGAGCACAAGGCCAACTCCGGCTCAGTTTCAGGCTGAAGGAGGAACTAAACTGTCTGCAGTTATGGGTACCCTACAGGCCCCATGTCCCTGGCGTAATGTTTGCTGTTCCTTTGTGCTCTTGTTAGTTTTGTGTTCTTTTGAGGTTTCTTTCATTTTGAACTGCAGTACACTAGAAAGAAGTTGTTTGGGAATATTTAGTTCTCATAAAGAAGTTTTTAGTGGCAGTGAAGAGGCAGTATTTCTCAGTGGTTAATAAAATGGCATTGGACTCTGTATCAGTCAAGACAGACCAGGCCATGTTGTGGTAACAAACAAAAACCAAATCTCATTCATGCAATGCGTCTGTTTTAGCTTGGGCTGCTATAACAAAACACTGGAGATTGGTGGCTTAAACAACAGAAATTTATTTCTCACAATTCTGGAGGCTGGAAGTCCAAGATCAAGGTGCCAGTAGATTTGGTGAAGGTCCTCTTCCTGGCTTGCAGCCAATGCCTTTTCACCATGTCCTCCCAAGCTCTCTGATATCTCCTCCTATATGGGCACTAATCTCATCATGGACCCCCACCCTCCTGACCTCATCTGAACCCAATCACCTCCCAAAGGCCCCATGTCCAAATATTATCACATTGGGGGCTGGGGCTTCAACAGATGAATTTGGGGGAAAACAAACATTAAGCCTATAATAGTATCCCTCCTGGGTCAGCCAGTTCTATACTTCGTCACCCTCCCATTGAAACTCAGGCCCACAGAGCTGTCACCATTTGGGGCACGACTATTCACCATGGCAGAAAGAGAATGTAGTGAATTAATCACTGGTTCTGAAAACTTCTGCCTTCTGCTCACATTTCTTTGATCAAGAGCAAGTCACAGGCCCTGGGCACGTAGCTCAGTTGGTTACAGTGTCGTCCTCAGTTGGTTCCAAGTTTGAAGGTTTGAGCCCTGATCAGGGCACATAAAAGAATCAACCATTGAATGCATAAATAAGTGGAAAAACAAATCAATGTTTTCCTTTCTCTCTGTTTCTCCCCATTCCTCTCTCTCTCTAAAGAGCAATAACAAAACTTTTTTTAAAGAAGCAAGTTACACATCCACATGTAACTTCGAAGAGGCCCATGGAAAGTGCAATCCTACTTTGAGCTCAGGAGAGAACTGTATTATTGGGAACAACTCTAGTGATCACCAGAGTCACACAGTCTAGATATTGCTGTGATGGTATTTTCTAGATGTAACTAATATGTAAATCAGCAGGCTCTAAATAAAGCTGATTACCCTCCATATTGTGGGTGGATCTTATCTAATTTTTGAAAGCCTTAAGAACAAATACTGAAGCTTCCTAAAGAAGAAGAAATTGGCCTCAAGACTGTAACATAGAAACCCTACTTGAGTTTCCAGACTGCCTGAGTTGCTCTGTGGGTTTTGGACTCAAGACTGTAATTATAATTCTTTCCTGAATTTTCAGTCTGCTAGCTTGCCCTATGATTTCAGGTTTGCCAGCCCCACAACTGCATGAGCCAATTCCTTAAGATTATCTATCTATCAATCATCTATCTATCTATCTATCTATCTATCTATCTATCTATCTATCTACCTATCTATCTATCTACTCTCCTATTGCTCAGTTTCTCTGGAGAACCTTGAGTAACATAGTTACACACCAATTATAGAATTACCCTCATACCATGCTAACAGCCAGTTCATAGCTAAGCCTTGTTTCCTTGAACCTTCTACCAAATCACCTAACACAAGTCCAAATCCCATAAGGAGAACTTTCTAACCTCTAAGTGAGTCACCTAGGACTGGTTACATAATTTGTGGGGCCCAGGCAAAGTGAAAATGAAGGGCCCTTGTTAAAAAATTATTAAGAGTTTCAAGATGTCAACAGTAGAGAACTCAACCAAGCACAAGACATGCGACCTGTGCTTACAGGTCACATGCCCACATGGTCAGCCCTGGATGTACCTCATGGTTCCCCATGGTTGTGCACCAGGTCAGTGTTCAAGTACAAGTGTGTTCCTGGTGGTCTTTGGCTGGAGGGTGTTTAATTTCCTTCCAATATTTTATATATACATATCTTTTACTCACTAGAGAGAGAAAACACATTCTCTATCTATGGTAAATACCTATGTCTATATCTATATGTGGGTGTATGTAGCTTTTTCTATTCTGTGCTTGTCTCATATTAAAAATTATTCAGAAACAACATTATTCAGCTGCATAATATCCAATATTATATGGATCTATCTCCATATACAAATAGACCATGTTCCTTATTAAAATTTTCTACATACACTGTACCTGATTGTTTTTGAACTATCTGAAGTATTTAAAAAGAAATTACTCTAAAATATGTGAGAAATGAGCTTTTATATACTACATACGAGAACATGTAGAGAGAAAAAGCATGCTTATGACATTAATAAATTGGACTATTAAAGGAAGCACTAAATAATAACTACCAAAATAATGTGTCATAATAAATATCATCTATAAGCACCAAAGTAAATGATGTCGAAAGCATCTAACTATCGATGCAGTGCTGCAATGATATTTGAATTTCTGGATGATATTTCTTGACTTTGAGAAAATAAGGGTGGTTTGAACTTGCAGGTTTTCTATAGGCACTGTGCCTGCTCTGTGTCACCCTCCAAAAAGGGAATCCTGGCATTTGCCTGCTACCCTTCACCTTAATACTAACCCCTTGCCCTAATTCATTTTTCAAACTCAGATGTATCCTTCCCTCCAGCCTTGCACTGCCTCTTCTCTTACAGTTCTAACATTCCATGCATAGTGCTGTTTTCCTGGCTTTGGTTTTGGGGTGACCCTATTTATGTGGAGTCTCCCTCTGGTTATACTGCCTGAGCCAGCCAAGGACAAATGGCCTTCCCAGAAATTGATTGGCTCAGAACTTCTTGTTAATAATAAAATCACTAAAGTTTGTGAGTACTTACTTTAGACCAGGAACTATGCTTATAAATTATATGCACATAAATTTATGTGCTCTTTAAATTAATCCTTGCAGCAATTCAGGAAAGTTGGTACTATTATCAAGGACATTGTTACAGATAAGGAAACAGGCTCCAGAAGGTTAAGCCACATGTCTAAGGCCACACAGGATCCATTGTGGTGAAGATAGGTTTCAGATTTTTCTGGATCTAAAACGTGTGCCTTAATCATAATGCTGTCACTCTGCAGGCAGGATCTTGACAGTTCTGTGTGAATATTAAAACTGTATGTTCAAAATGACAACATTAAAGATGTATGTTGCATAAGAGACACATTAGAGTAATCAGACCTTCAACAATTGTTGGAGGAGCTGGGGAGGTAAGGACCAGAGGAGTCACCTACCAGGTGATCTGAGAGGTCAGGAATATCTAGCTGCTAACATGGGGCTGTAGAGGGAATGTGTAGAATGGTCCAGGTTGCCTCTGTGTAGCCCCTAGCTCTGTGAATCAGGAGCCAAGCATTTGGTGGTAGGGCTGGGGCCACTGCTGGTTAGCTGGACCAGCATTTGGGAAGAAGAACTGAAAATGGAGATAAAGAGGTTGAAGATATACTTCAGCCTATTAGACATCTTTATGACCACGCATCACTGCATGCAGTGATAGCATCCTTCAGAGGATAGTAGCTACTGCTTCCCACCTCTTTTCCAAGTGTCATGCATGTTTCTCTGTTGGCCAATTCCCTCTTGGAACCATACAAGAATGGAGATTCTGGGAGACATAGTTCCCAGAGTAACCAAGTAGACACAACACAATATAGCACAGAGGCTAATCAAGGAAGCTGAGAGAAGGCAAGGCTTGGATGTGTAGTGAAGGGCCTTGTGATGGTTAATTTTAGATGTCCACATGGCTGGGCCACAGACTGTACAGATATTTGGCCACAAACCTTTTTCTGAGTGTGTCTGTGAACATGTCTTTGGATAAGATGAATATTTGACTGGCTACACTGAATGAAGCAGACTGTTCTCCCTAATGTGAGTGGGCCTTATTGAATATTAAGTTGAGGACCTGAACAGAATAAAATGACTGACCCTCCTTCTGGTAAGAGGAAACTCCTCTGAAAGGACTATTGAGTGAAGACATTAGTCTTTTTCTGCCTTTGGACTCAGACTGAAACACCAGCTCTTCTTGGGTCTCAAGCCTGCTGGCTCTTGGACTAGAACTGACATCCTTGGCTATTCTGGTTCTCAGGTCTTCATACTTGAACTGAAACTACACCATCACCATTGACTCTGCTAGGTCTCCAGCTTTCCAATGTTAAATCTTAGGACTTCTCAGGCTCAATAACTGTGTGAACCCATTTTTTAAATAATAAATCTCATTCTCTCTGTATATACATCCTGTTGGTTCTGTTTCTCTGGAGAACCCTAATACAGGCTGAGGATTCCCTTCTGAGTAAAAAAAAAAAAATTGAGTAAAAAAATAATGAACTTAGAAGTTCCCAGAAGAAATTGTGTTAAAATGTTGAAATCCAATCCCCAGTGTGATGGTAATAGGAGGTGGGAGTCTTTGGGAGGTGTTTAGGTCATGAAGGTGGAGCCCTTATGAATGGGATTAATGCCCTTCTAAAAGAGACTCCAGAGAGCTCTCTCACCCCTTCTGTTATGTGACGTCATAGTGAAAAGATGGCTTTATATGAACCAGAAAGTGGACCCTCTCCAGACACCAAATCTGCCAGTAACCTGACCTTGGACTTTCAGCCTCAAGGACTGAGAGAAATAAATTTGTTATTTATAAGCCACACAGTCTATGGTATTTGGTTATAGGAGTCAGAACAGACTAAGATACCACCCTTTAAGAAAAGGACTCTTAGCCTGACTGCTGGTGGTGCAGTGGGTTGAGCATCGACCTGGAACGTTGAGGTTGCCAGCTTAAAACCCAAGGTTGCTGTCTGGACCCTGGGGTTGCAGACGTGAACCTGGGGTCGCTAGTTTGATTCCTGGTCACACAACTAAGTGAAGCAATGAGTTGATGCTTCTCTCTCTCTTCTTCTCTACCTTCCTCATTTTTAAATAATCTTTACTATTAAAAAATAATTATTCAGACAGTGCCAAAGATTTTTTTTTGAGAGGGAGAGATAGAAGAAAGAGAGAGAGAACCAGGAAGGGAGAGACATCAGAAGCATCAACTTGTAGTTGCATCACTTTAGCTGTTTATTGATTGCTTCTCATATGTGCTTTGATTGGAGGGCTCCAACTGAACCAGTGACTCCTTGTTCAAGCCATCAGCCTTGGACTCAAGCCAGCGACCTTGGGCTTCAAGCCAGCAACATTTGAACTCAAGCCAGCAACCTTTGGGCTCGAGGCAATGACCATGAGATCATGTCGATGATCCCATGCTCAAGTTGGCGACCCCACACTCAAGTTGGCAAGGTTGAGCTCAAGCGCAAGTTGGATAAGCACACACTCAGACCAGTGACCTCGGGGTTTCAAACCTGGGACCTCAGCATCCCAGATTGATGCTTTACCCACTGTACCACAACCAGTGAGGCAGTATCAAAGATTTTTCAATGAAAAAATCTTTCCCCACACTACACTTCTATCTCTTGCCAGAGGCAGTAATTACTATCATTCTCTGGTGTATCTTTCCAGATATGGCCTATGTTTATGTCTGTATATCAGTGGTTCTTAACCTTTTTTGAGGTACCGAACCCACCAGTTTCATATGCGCATTCACCGAACCCTTCTTTAGTGATAAATAAAATATTATTTTTTTCCCAAATTCAAGACACAGGTTTATGTTTTTTTATTGGTGCACAAAATGAGCCATGCATGAACATCACCTTGCTCAAAGAACAAAACCAACAAAGTGCATGAACTCACAACAAATTACGGTATTACTTTATTCTGGCCTCCGCAGCAGAGGCTTCTCCGAACCCCTGAGACCGACTCATCGAACCCCTAGGGTTCGATAGAACCCAGGTTAAGAACCACAGCTCTATATACAAGCCCTACCTATTTCATTTGTAAACACAGAAGAGCAGATTATACACACTGTTTAGTACCTTTTATTTTCTGCTCAGCAATGTATCGCTCATATCAGAACACATCTGTCTCATTCTTTTTGATGGCTGTGTAGTATTTTACTGTAAGGCCTCCCAGTGATGGACAGCTTTTGAAAATATATGTACATGTGACTTTAGGCACCCAAATAAGCACATCTGTCAAAAACAACAGTGTTTTCTTTTCTAAGAGTTATCAAAGCTTTGTTCTTCCGGTTTCCATCAGAATTCTCAGGCACGGACCACATTGTCTGCCTCCTCTTTCATTCCACTCCCTGAATACCTACAATATGGCTTTTACCCACTGACACACTCAAAGACTTCCAACGACCTTTGTGTATCATCTCTGACTTTTCTGTAGAACTTGATCTCACTGCTCCTCCTTAAACTCCCTGCTTGGCCGTTATGGGAGATAACCTTTGTTCTGCTCCTTCTCTGGTCATGTTTTTTCGTGTCCTTTGCCTGTCTTCCAAAAGTCACCATTTAGCAGGAGCTGGAGGGAGTGGAACCTGCTGGGCCAGCCCTTTTAGCTCCTGGTTATTCCTCACTGGCAGTCACACCATTTAGCTTATATTTTAATCAATATCCAAGTTTAAACTCTCTTCTAGGCTTAAGTCCTTCATTGAAAAATGTGCTGTTTTTAATTCTTGCATTGTTTTAAAATCTTTATTTATCAATTTTAGCGAGAGAGGAAAGGGGAGAGAGAGAGATAGATAAGAACACCAATCTGTTCTTGTATGTGCTGTGACTGGGGATTGAACCAACAACCTCTGTACTTTGGGACGATGCTCTAACCAACTGAACTACCTAGCCAGGGCAATTTTTATTATTTACTGTTAAAAGTTATTATGTCTTATTTTAAAAACATAAAATGTTGTAAGGAATAACAAAAAATACAACAAATGACACAGTAAGTACCAATGTATCTACCATTCAGCTTAATAATATGTGACCAGTATAGGTGAAGCCTCTTTTACAGCCACCCTGCCACTGAGAGATAATCATTGTACTGAATTTGGAGTCTGTCGGTTCCTTGCATTTTAACTGAATCTTGCATTTTGGACTGACTTCTCTGGATATCTCTATATGGGTATCTCATTCAGTATGGTTAAAAGCAAACACAAGTGATTTCATTTATGTAAAAGAAAAATACATTTTACCTGTATAAATCTATCCATCCATCCACAGAAATCCTTCCAGAGAGATCTATACCAGGGGTGGGCCAGACAGAACACATGCGCAGGCCTGTTTGTCACCTCTGTGATACACCAAAATGTTGACAGTGATTATTTCTGGATGCTAGGACTATGGAGAGTTATTTTCTGCTCATTTGCATTTTCTAAATTTTCAATAAAGGAACATGACTTACTTTAAATGATAATAATTTAATAATACCCCAAACTTCTTTCTCTTCAGCCAATTTAGCTTTGACCCAGACTCCTCTATTTCTGTCAGAATTCTGGGGTTCTTAGTTCAAAACCTGGTAGATGTGCTTGATATCTCTTTTCCTCTTTCACATTCCCTCAATTTTAACTATACTTTGGGGTTACTGGAGTGAATTTCTATCTCTTCTGTTAGACTGCAAGTTCTTCTCTCTCTCTACTTTTAATTTGAGAGAGAGACAGAAACATCAATCTGTTTTTGTATGTGCCCTAACCGGGGATCGAACCCACAACCTTTGTATATAGGGACGACACTCTAACCAACCAAGCTATCCAGCCAGGGTTTAGACTGCAAGTTCTCAAGGGAACAGAACTTTTCTTATCTAGTTCCTTGGGGCCTGTCATACAACAGAGTTCATAAACAGACATGCCAAACCTTCTGCTTGGTGCCTAAGGTTTATCTACATCTTGCAAGTATCACCTGGCTAAGAAATTGTCACTAAAAATAAGCAGTTTCTGTTTCAGCTATGGTTTGTCCTGGATATTTACACTCTATCTCTTACCCCACCCAAGCTTCAAACTATGAAACAGGAATTAGAGTTGGTATTCAAATCCTTAGCCACAGTACAAGGAGGCAGCCCTCAAAAGAACCAAGTCATCTATGTGAGCTTCTTTTTTCCCCCTTGATGTTGTAGCTGCTGTCACTCCACTTGCTGGGGAATTCTGGACAAGATTTTACTTGTTTTTCCATGCTGTTCTTTCTGTGGTCTCCTTGTTCCTTTTTGCGATAGAGTTCCAGATGGCTCAGCAGTGCATCCAAAATGAATATTTTGACAGATTGCTGAATGCTTGCAAACCATGTCACCTTCGATGTTCCAATACCCCTCCTCTAATATGTCAGCGTTATTGTACTGCAAGTAAGTACTACGGCTTGAGCAATTATTCAGTGGTGTGAAGTCTTCTTTCTATACTGACTAGTTATTCAAAGAATAGACGTTACAGGGAAGATGGCGAGATTTTCTGACTCAAAAGAGAAAGGGAGCAGGGCAATTATTTAAATGCCGACAGGAGTAATTGTTCAGAGCTGAACTCAATTTTATTCAGCACTGTTAGCAACCCAGTATTTTATCAACTCTTCTAATTAAGTGCTATTTAGAATTTGAAAGTCAATGCTCATGAATTAGGGGAATTGGATAGCAAATAATCTTTACTTGATGTAGTTGTTATCAGTTCATTATCTCTGTGACATTTCTTTTAATGCAGTGAAAAGAACAAATGCCATTCTTTGGACCTGTTTGGGCCTGAGTCTGCTGGTGTCTCTGACAGTTTTCGTGCTGATGTTCTTGCTAAGGAAGATGAGCTCTGAACCATTAAAGGACGAACTTAAAAGCACAGGTTGGTTTCGTGGTCAGTCTTTGAAATCAATTTCCAAGAGGTAGCTATTTTGAGTTTTCAGTTCCTTTTTCATTTTTACATTGAATACTCACTTCATTTCATTAGAGCCCTTTTGAATGCCAGAGGACAGCACGCTCAATTAACTTCTTGGTAGCAGACAGCCATCTTCTCTGGTGTTTACACCTTTTAGCAGGTATCCTACAATATCAGTCTTCTCCCACATTCTCCCCTTGATAATCACTGTTTGGAATTCCTGAGGCTTCCTTGATAAACATCTATCTCTTTGGCCAAAGTTGGCATGCTGATTAAATGACATGCTATCAGAAACTGCTAGCCAGGTCTGCTATTACGAGGAAAAGTATATTTGGCAAGATCTGTGGCCCTATTTTTAATATGAGTATGTGTTATTTGCTTGGGTGAGGACTTTACTGTTGAAAAATATTAGAAATGAAGAGCCAGTTGCTCCTGGATTATTTGAGCAATCATTTTAAAGATTATTATTTTTACAAGTAGCGGAGAACCAGTCCCAGAGGACTGACTATTCCTAGAGAAGTATTGTTCCCTAATGCCCTCAGGTCTTAAGGGCTTCTTAAGATAAAACTGTTTCTGCAGCTCCTTTGCCTCTGATCTGACCCTCAAGCACTCTGCAGACACTGACCTATTTCTTGCATGCAGTTTGGTACATAGTCTGTACACATCCACCGTATTTGCTTTCTTGTGCAGTAAGGAGAGGTAAGTGCTTGTTCTATATAATTCACTCATTTTTATTTCTGTTTCTCCTGGGATCTGAGAAATAGGTGGGGAATAACTTTGAGTGTGATGTTTTGGAAGATAGAGTTACACTGAAGGTTGGGAGAAGTATTAAAACTTAGTTTCACAGGCAGGATGGGGGCATAATGAGACTCCTTCCTTTGGTGATCACAGAAATTCATTAAAAAATGTCAATCTGACACAAAGGTGAAAAGAGAAGCTCAAGTGTCACCCATAGACTGGTGTTGGTGTGCTGCAACATGGTACCTTGTCATTTCATGTGTGTAAAATAAGGCTGAGATCAGTCATCTAGATTTGTATGTCAAATCACTTGATATTTAAATGTGGGCCAACTTAAGCAAACACTTAAAAACACTCTATGTGTTAAGGCATGTCCTTGAGCCTTTTGTATCTTGTGGTTGTGACTTCTAGTGTAGGACATACTCATTTGTTTTGTAAAAATCTGTGTCTACTGCTTTAAGCCTGAGTGAGATACACTGCTAAGACTGTGATGACCACACTCTGGGAAGTTTAGGTTAACTTTTCTGTTTCTGCATAATCAGGATCAGCTATCCAGAACGAGGCTAATGCTGACCTGGATGATAGAAAAGATAGCAGGATTGGTGAGAAAATTCTTTCAAGAAACCTGGAGTACACAGTAGAAGAATGTACCTGTGAAGACTGTGCCAGGAGCCAATCGGAGGTCGATTCTGACCATTTCTTTCCACTTCCTGCTATGGAGGAAGGTGCAACCATCCTTGTCACCACGAAAACAAATGACTACTGCAGTGACCTGCTAGCTGCTGGGAGTATCGCAAGGATGGAGAAATCGATTTCTACCAGATAATTAACCATTTTGAGTGGCGTTAAGCTACTTTGAAAATCTTTTGGCAGGGCCCTGGCTGGTAGCTCAACTGGTTAGAGTATTGTCCCCATATGCCAAGGTTGAAGGTTTGATCCCCGGTCAGGGCATATATAAGAATCAATCAATGAATGCATGGATAGGTTGAACAACAAATTGATGTTTCTATCACTTTTCCTTTCTCTTTCTCTCTAAAATCAGTAGATAATTTAAAAAATATTTTTTTTCAGAAGGAAAGGATTATGTATCAGATTTCTTTATGATGATTGTTATCAGTTGCTGATTAGCTTTTTGTCCTGTAATTCTAGAAAATCTTTATGTTAGATATATTTCTCTGTCTTACTGTTGGGAGCTTAACTGTGGAAACTTCACTGATTTCCATGATCAAATAAACTAAATTTCAGTGCTAAAATCACTGAGAAAAACTACTGCAATGTGTAGATCTCATTGTCACACATTTTTCCCTCCTACACAAGCACTTATGCACTTCAGAACAAATTGAATTCTTCTCTTTAATGTTAAAGGCAAGCAAGGTTATTTTATGTACTTCTGTAGATAGAAGAAGTCTAGAGTCAGCCATGCTAATTCAGTGTGCAATGCATGGGTAGTTCCTGACCTTGTGAGTTTCCAGCTTAATGGAGGCCTCAGGATTTATTATAATAATATAGATATATGTAGAATTAAAAACTTATAAAAAGTTTACTAGGTATCATTTTCGGATCCAAATACAGGTAATAATTATAGTTAATATATTGTTACTAATGTTCAGGGGTTGTTCTAAGTGCTTTACCTATACTAACTCATTTAATGCATACAACAAACTGCAAGGTAGGTGGGCCATTATCATCTCCATTTTCTAGATTATGTCAGAAACTAAGTCAGAGCAAGGTAACAAACTTAGTCAGTAAGTGGTTAAGCCATGTTTTAAACACAGACATCTTGAGCTACTTTTTTTTCTTTTCCCATCAACTTAGTTCCATTTCTGAGTTCCCAATATCGTTGGGTTACAAGCATAAGTCATTATAGGGGGAGGGTTCCCTTTCTGGGATTGAGAAAAGGTCCTGGAGTTGTGCAGAGCTTCCTACGGAAAGGCTATGCAACAGGGGATGCCCTGTGATCATCTTTGCCTTTCATCGTCGTTAAGATGCCTACTGGCACCACAGCAGAGATCTTCAGGGTCTTGGGGCTTTGTGGCTTTTGTGTCAGGTTTGGGGTATGGGAAACCTTGGTGGGATCTTTTTACCCATTTGGGGCTCATCATGGCTCCATTCCAGGCCATTAAGGGCCACAGGAGACAAAACAGTATAGTGGGTAAGGCACTGGCTCTTGGAGTCAGACTGCCTGAGTTTGAATCCTGACTCTGTTACTAGAAAGTTATAGACCTTGAGTGGCTATAAGCAAGTTATTTAACCACTCTGACACACACACACACACACACACACACACACACTCTTTCCATAAAAGTGTGGTTCATAAGTAACTTGGTTAGTTACATTGCTATGATTATTTTTATTAGTTCCTTTGAGGTCCAGTCTCTCTGAGGGCAGGCATACAATCCTTTTTTGTTAGATGGCTATTACCTGTTCCTTATCCCCTCATGACCAGTACAACCTCAATGAATTAAGTTTTTCAAAAGTTGATGCTAGGTTTTTGATTCTTGGTTTTCCAGGACCAGGCTAAAATTTTGGGGAAAAGGAATTATAACACTTAAAGGGGATGGTTGCTATTATAAACCATAAAGCACAAACTATAATTTCAGTAACTTAACCTGCGTCTAGTGGTATGAAGAAAAGGTACAGGGTGCTATGAGAAATTATAACACAGCCTCCTCATGACAGCTCCATGAAGCAGGTATGTGATGCCTTACCACAGGTTACAGGGGCAGGCTGACCTTAAACTAGGCTTTCTAGGGGAGGATTCAGACACACCCACTCCTTAACTAGAATAACAAATGAACAACTGTCCAGTATAAATTTGAAAATGGGAAAAACCACCGTACTAACCAAACATACAAGTATTTTCATTAAAAATTAAAAAAATTTTCAATTACAGTTGACATATTAGTTTCAGATGTACAACAGTGATTAGATATTTAAACAGCTGATGAAATGATTACCCTGGTAAATCTAGTACCCATATGACAAATATTTTCATTTTTACATTCTCCCTACACATGTTGTATTTTGACACAATTTTAACTATGGTGTACAGGCATTTTGCCATGGGCTTTTTAAACTTAATGTTTTATCAGTGGCCTTTCCTACTTTCCCATAATCTTTACAATTAGCATTTTCAACTACTGCAGAGACTCTTTGTGAGGTGGGCCATGATTTGCTTAGCTATTCTATTCTAGTTGGGTTTTGGTGCTTTCCACTTTTACACTACTATGAACAATGTTGCAGAGCATCATTCACCAAAGAGCTCTTGAACTCTGCTGAGTCCAAAAGATAAATTCCTCGGGGCCAGAGATTACATATTGAGAAGCAATGTAGTAGAAAGACCATGCGGCTGTGGGTCACAACAGAACTAGAGAGAACTGAGCTGGAATTCTGGCTCCCTTACCCAGTGGAGCTTGGTCTGCAACTCAGTGTTTTCAGCTGTGTCTCAAGGCATATTTGTGGATTGTTTTTGTCAGCATTAAAAAAAAAATAAGTAAAGTAGAAAAGAATACACTATATACACAATTGTTGTTACACAAATACTTAAATGTATGCCTGTGTTTATTGGGTTGTGACATAAAATGTACATTTTTACTTTGGATTGCAGGCAAATACATTTAGCAAACCTATAATTTTTCAGGGTCCCCAAGCCCCCATCTGTAAAATGAGACAGTAAATTGGAGTCATAAGATTATTGTGAATACATGTTCACATACTATCCATCCACTTTCATCTCTACTGTCAAGCCCTAGCCCCAGGCACTATTATTTCTTGCTGAACAGTTGCAATGGCCTCTTGACTAGCTGTCCTTTGCTCACCCTATTCGGCTATAATTCATTCTCAACTCCTAAGAGTAAATAATCATTTAAAAACCTAATTCAGGCCCAGCCTGCTGACTCAGTGGACAGAGCAATGTTTGAGCAGGCTGAGGTCACGGTTTTATCCCTGGTCGGGGCACATATGAGAAAACAACCAATGAGTGCACAACCAACAAGTTGATGCTTCTCTTTTTCTCTCAAATCAATGGAAAAAAAATTAAAAACTTAAAAGAAAAATATTCTAATTCAGACCATGTCACTCCCCTGCTTATATATATATAGAGAGAGAGACAAACAGAAAGGAAGAAACATTAACTCATAGCTGTTCATTTTAGTTGCTCATTGACTGCTCTCATATGAGCCTTTACTGGGGGGTTCCAGTGGAGCCAATGACCCTTTACTCAAGCCAGCTACCTTGGGTTTCAAGCTAGCGACCTTTGGGCTCAAGGTGGGAAGCCTGGCTCAAGCTGGATGAGCCCATGCTCACTGTGGTGACCTCGAGGTTTCCAATCTGGGACCTCAGCGTCTTAGGTCGAGGCTTTATCCACTGTGCCACCACCCGTCACACTCCCCTGCTTAAATTCTAGCAATGGCTTTCTATTCCCTTACCTACTTAAGAGTTACATAGAAAAGTCCAAACCTCTTATCATGGCTTGCAAGACCTTCCACCCACCTTTTCAATCATCTCTCTCTCTCACTACCCTTTTCTCACTCGCCCTCTCTCTTTAGTCAACTCCTCCAGGTAAAGCCTTTGAACTTGTTCCTTCTGGAACACCTTTCCTGTGGATCTTTCCTAGCTGTATCCTTATCATCCAGATCTCATCTCTAAAGTCGTCTCCTCAAAGAGGCCTTCTGGGACTGCCCATCTCCCATCTCCACGCTTTGGCCCATTACTATTTTAAAATTTCCTTTCTCAGCTCCTAGCGCTGTCTGGAACGTGTCACCCCTTGTACATTGTCTGGCTTTCCGGTGAAGGGGTGATGCCAGGCGTGCGGGGAAGGGTCCTGACCAACCCCAGCGCACCCCAGGACTCTCTGACCGCTGTGTGTCCCCATTAAGGTTCCAGTCAGCCCCGCACAGCCCCCCCACCGCCAACGCCCAGTTGAGTTCAGACTCCCGCACTCTGCGCCCCTGTTTACTTTCCGGGTCGGGGGGCGGGGCCGTAGGGCGGTGGCGCTCCACTTCCGGGGCGGGGCGGACGGGCGGGGCGGGGCGCGCTGTCGCCCGGCTTGTCTGGAGCTCAGCGGCGGCTGTGGCGGCAGAGGCGGCAGTGGCGGCTGCTCGGCGCAGGCACCGGCCCGGAGAGCGGCACCATGAGCGGTGAGTGGCGGCCTCGCCGCTGTCACCCGCCCCGGCCGCCCCGGCTCCCGCCGCTTCAGCTGCACACTCTGGCCCCCGAATCCCCTCGTCCGGCTCCCAGACCCCCGTCCCATCGCTCCCTGTTTCCTAACCCCGTGCACCCCAGTTCCTGGCTCCTGGTCGCCGGCAGTTCTCTGGCGTCCCGAGTGCAGGCACTCCCAGCTCCTTGACTCCTGTGCATCACTTAAAACCAGCTCTTTGACATCTGTACTCCAGCCTTCCAGTCCCTCCCAGTTCTCCGACCCCCTGCCCAGTTTCCAGACCCCCCATTTGTCAGACCTGTCGTGTCTCAGTTCCAACGAACTCTTCGACCCCCCGAGTCCCAGCTCCAATACAGGGACCCCTTTCTCCCAGTCATCCCCACCGCGCAGGCCCCTTGTCTTCAGTCACTCTAGTTTCCCCACAGGCTGAGTGTCTTCTGTAGACATTCTTAGTTTGCTGACCCCTGAGCCCAGTGTCCCCGTAGCTCCCGGTCCCCAGGGAACTATGAATTCTCCAGCGTTTTTGTTTTCCCGTCCCCAGTGCTTCGCTGTTCCAGTGGTTTCCCACTTTGTTCCCCACTTGGATCCTTGGTTCTTATATTTGGATTATTTCTTTTCCATATTCAAGCCCCTTCATTTTTTTTTTTTTTTTTTTTTTTTAAGATCATTTGGGATCTCCCTTGTCTTGTCCCGCAAGCCTTCTCTTGTGCAGTATTGAGCCCACCTGGGGACCGTCGCTTGCCCTGCGCAGTCCACCCTTCTCCCTCCCACAAGCGGTGGGGAGCCGGGAGGGAGGGTAGGAGGGGTGGGCAGCCATCCTCAGTGAAGTTTAGTCCCTAGACTTGGAGGGGTATTCTCAGTCTTTCTCTGTGTTGGTGCTTTGGTGCTAAGTCATTCCTGGGTGTTGCATGTGGAGTAGATGGGAGTGACTCAGGGAAGCCTCTCAGCTCACCCTGACTGTGATCTGGATTCACTTAGGAGGACCCGCCTACCCTCATACTGACTGTTTTCTCTCCACTGAAAAGTCCAGCCCTTTGGCCCTAGCCTTTTTCACCCAAGCCTTTCTGGAGGTCGAGAGGGGGCAAGGCGAAGGCAATACATTTCTCTTCATTTTTAACTTTTAAATGATCTTTGTGATTTTTTTTTTCAAGTTATGTGCTTTTGTTCTTGCTATTCAAGAGCAAAATTTGTGAAATTGATGGTCCTAACGAGGGAGCTGGGGATCCGGGGCTCTCCTGGGGGATAGTCCATCTTCTGTGTGCAGAGGGAATAATTTTTGTCCTAATAGAAGTTTATGGTCCTTGAACATTAGTGATACCGCAACAAAGATGTGATGAACTGGTTTCTACCCAGGAGGTAATATAGTCCTGTGTAAGTTCAGGCCCTAGGTTCAAATCCTGGCCCTGCCACTTAAAGTTGTATGAGTTAGAGTAAGCTTTACTTGATCATTCCGGAAGTCCTAGCAAAATGGGGACAAGTAATAGTACTTATCTCCTGCTGTTGCAATGACCAAATAACATTATGCAGGTGAAATGATTGGTACTGCACACTCCCGTGGTCAGGAACTTAGAGCTGTTGTTGTTTCCATAAGGACATGGGGTTCAGGTGGGGTTGCTTGTGGCCCAGTTCTGGGACAAGGGCTGGGCTAGGTACTCCCTGAAAGTCTCTTCCTTTTAATGTGACCAAGGAGGCTCTGCCTCAGGCTCACAGCTCTGCTCTCATCATAGGCTTAAGTGAGATTGACACGCCAGGGAGAACTTGATTAGTGTATCTTTCAAGGAACAACTTAATATCAAATATAAGAGTTTTAAATTTTAATTAAAAAAATAGGGTCTAAGGCCAAACACGTTACAAAAGGAAACCAACAGGTGACTTTTAAAAGGAAAAAGCATTAAAAATGAAAGCCTTCTTTTGGAAATATTGTAATTGAGGCAGAAAAAGTGGTTACTTAGGATGGAAGGGGAAATCTGAGGTATTTTCAATATATATATTTTTAAAGTAAAACTGTATTTCTTCTAATTATAAACAATACACATACAAGTTTCCATTTCTTGAGAATACAGTTGAAATGTTTTTTCCCACCTGCGGGATTGATAATGGGCACACAATAAAATAACATGGCATGGGAATATTTTCCTCTTTTTTCTGTCTTTTTCATTAATAGAAAGTTGCAAACATCAGGGAAGTGTAGCGAATAGTCTTAAGAACAATTATCAACTCATAGCCACTTTACCTATATACCTATTTACTTTCTGTCCTGCGCCTCAGGTTATTTTGTAGCAAATCCCAGACACTATCATTTCATCAGTAAATATTTTAATATGTATCTCTAAAATACAGGTACTCCTTTTTAAAAATATTTTCTTTTTTTAAATTTTGAAGTGAAGTGAAAGGCAGGGAGGCAGAGAGACCGACTCCCACATGCGCCCCAACCCGGATCCACGTGGCAAGCCCCTATGGGGGTGTGCTCTGTCTATCTGGTGCTGCTGCTCCATTGCTTGGCAACCGAGCCATCTCAGCGCCTGAGGCAAGGCCATGGAGCCATCCTCAGCGCCAGAGCCTACTTGCGGGAACCATTGGAGCCTTGGCTGCCGCTGTGGAAGGGGAAGAGAGAGAGAGAGAGAGGGAAAAGCAGGAGGGGGCAAGGGTGGAGAAACAGATGGTCGCTTCTCCTGTGTGCTCTGACCAGGAGGAATCAAACCCGGTACTTCCACATGCCGGGCAGAGGCTCTACCACTGAGCCAATTGGGCAGGGCTGTAAAACACAGGTACTTCTTTTTAAAAACACCACTCCATTTCTGTATCCATAGGAAATTAGCAATAATTCATTAATAGTAGACATTCAATGTTCAGATTTTCATGACTGCTTTATCATTTTATTCTATAGTGGATTTTTTAAAACTCAAGATCTAAATAAGGCTTAAATGTTTAATTGTTATTTTTTAGTGTTTACTATATTCACAGAGTTCTGCAAACATCTCCATAATCAATTTTATAACATTTTCATTATTCCAAAAGAAGCTCTGTACCCATTAGCAGCCATTCCGCATTCTCCCTTCCTTCATCCCCAGGCAATCACTAATCTCTTTTCTCTCTGAATTTCTTATGCTGGATATTTCATATAAATTAATCATACAACACGTGGCCTTTTGTATCTGACTGTTTTCACTAGGTACGTTTCCAAGGTTCATGTTGTAGTGTATATCTGTACTTAATTTCTTTTTTTAAAAATTTCTTTTTATTTATTAATTTTAGAGAGGAATCATAGAGTGAGAGAGAAAGAGAGAGAGAGAGAGAGAGAGAGAGAAAGAAAGAAAGGGGGGAGGAGCTGGAAGCATCAACTCCCATATGTGCCTTGACCAGACCAGTGCAGGGTTTTGAACTGGTGACCTCAGTGTTCCCAGGTCGACGCTTTATCCACTGCGCCACCACAGGTCAGGCTAATTTCTTTTTGTGGCTGAATAATATTACATTTTATGGATATGCCACAACTTTTTCTGGGTATGTGTGTGTGTGCAGAAAAAGGAGAGACTTCGTTCAGGTGAAGAATTTGCAAACCAGAGAAGTGCAGCCACAGCAGAAATTGAGAGTGCATTTCATTAAGACAAAGGGGAGGCCCACTTAGAGATTAAGTGCCCAAGCTGATCACTGATTGACCCATTTTGATGCAAACTAGGATTTATAATTTGCATATTAATTGCTTCCAAATAGCTTTGTTCTGATAGGTCAGAATCATATATCCTGATTAGTTATATGGAGCCACTGATTGGTCAATAAAGATGCAAATGAGGATAAAGCTGTGCAGCTCTGATTGGAGGGGCCATGTCTCAGCCCATTGGTCAAAGTACTATTCCAGGAACACCTTATAAGGTTCAGCTCAGCAGGCAGGAACACAGTGTAGGAAGCTGGTAGCTCAATCTGTGGCTTTTCCCCGAAATGCAGTGTGCATGTGAGGTCTGTGTCAGCAATGCCTGCTAGACTCTGGTTATGAATTTGGGGCCAGTTAACCACTAGGAGTCATTTTTGGTAGGTGTATTCCTTCTTGGGGGGGGGGGTCAACAGTTTTAACACTACTAGTGAATATTTATTGAGTGCTTACTCTGTCAGGCACTAAGCTTTATCTGGATTACATTTTTAAATCCTCACGAAAACCTTATGAAGTAGTTATGTTATAATCCATCTTTTGTAAGTGATGAAACTGGAGCATAGAAAGGTGAATACCTAACTTGCCAAAATTGGCACATCCAGCATTCAAATCCAGCATCCAAAAAGGAGTGTCATGTAGGTGTTGGAGTGAAG
Organism: Rhynchonycteris naso; assembly: GCA_037038555.1. Classification (NCBI taxonomy): domain Eukaryota; kingdom Metazoa; phylum Chordata; class Mammalia; order Chiroptera; family Emballonuridae; genus Rhynchonycteris; species Rhynchonycteris naso. The sequence goes on along the minus strand of CM073000.1, from coordinate 189,737,088 downwards.
CAGTAGGCGGCAAAGGTGTACTATGCCAGGGCAGTCACGGGGAGCACCAAAGACCCACTTACTGTAAAACACCAGCAGAGCTCTCTGCGGGTTAAACCCCGATGCGGAGTGTACAGGCCTGTTGGCTATAGCAGCACGGTTTATGACATTGTTAGAAAGGGTTAGAACCCTCCCAAGGACAGTAAATAAGAGGGATGGACCGTAACTAGGAAGGGGACAAGAACCCGAAGGGAAAGCAGCTTCACAAACCTCTTCGGTGTCCATGTAGGGTGCCTCACACCGCATGTCAGTGTTTGTTCCTGAACACATTTAGTGGGGACATGAAGAAAACTTTTCTGGTCTTCACCTGTCCCACCAGACTTGGCCAGAGATCCGGAAAACTTGGACCTAACAAGGATTAGACCAGCTCAGCCACGCTGTGAATCTTCTGTTGGCAGATGAGGCTAGTGTCCATGTAAGCTTTCCTGCATTCACTGTATGGTGAGGCTGCCCTTCTTGTGGCTCCTCTGGTGCTCCACGAGAAAGGAGCACCAGCTGTGGCTCTCCCAGCACTGGCCACACAGATAGGGCTTCTCTCCCTGCGGGCTGTCTGGGGCCGGAGGGGACCGGCACTCTGACTGAAGGCTTCCCACACTCCTCACAGTGGGACTGCTTCTGTATGTTGTGGATTCCTTGGTGGTGAAGAAGACCAGAGCTCAGATTGAAGGTTTTCCCACACTCATTATATTCAGAGGGCCTTTCTCCAGTGTGACTTCTTCGATGCCAAATGAGACCTGAGGTCTGAGCAGAGCTCTTCCCATATTCATAGTTGTGTTGTCCTTCTGAGGGGTGTCCCCAGTGCCCTTCTGTCTAACTCATATGTTTACTAGACTCCTCCCAGGTCTTTCTACAAAATACTCTCCAATGGGGCTCCACTATCTCAGGGCAGTTTTTTCTTCACATGCACCAACTCTCTGTCCTCAGTCCTGGTCGTTCTGTCTCTACGACAGGGTGGGACTCCTCAGGCTGGGACTGGAGGCTCAGTGGTATCTGTTCCCCTGGAACCATGGTCTCTTTAGACGGGACTTGCCTGTGTCTGCTGGCTGCCATCACATGCTGTGGCTCATTGAGCTCTCTCTCCGGATCTTCCACCAGACTCACCGCTCTTTCCCCTCCCCTCCCCTCCTCTCCCCTCCCCTCCCCTCCCCTCCCCTCCCCTCCCCTCCCCTCCCCTCCCCTCCCCTCCCCTCCCCTCCCCTCCCCTCCCTTCCCCTCCCCTCCCCTCCCCTCCCCTCCCCTCCCCTCCCCTCCCCTCCCCATCCCGCCAGTGCTGCTCCCACACCCTGGCCTTGGATATGCCTCATTTTGTTTATCCCTTCATCAGTTGATGGACGTTTGATTTGTTTCTACCTTTTGGCTATTCTGAATACTGTGGTGAACATGCACATAAAAGTTTTTGTGTGGGTATATGTTTTCATTTCTCTTGAGTATACATCTAAGAGTAGAACTACTGGGCCCATTTGAGGAACTGTCAGACTGTTTTCCAATGTGGCTACACCATTTTTATTTTTACTAGCACAGTCTGAAGGTTCTGGTTTCTGCACGGTCTTTATTTTTTTATTTTGTATTAAAATTTTTATTTTTATTTTTTTAATTTTTAATTTTTTATTTAGTGAGAGGAGGGGAGGCAGAGACAGACTCCCGCATGCGCCCTGACTGGGATCCACCCAGCACGCCCACTAGGGGGCGATGCTCTGCCCATCTGGGGCCCTACTTCATCACAGCTGAAGCCATATTTTAGTGTCTGAGGTGGAGGCCATGGAACCATCCTCACTCAGTGCCTGGGGCCAACTCGCTCCAGTCGAGCCATGGCTGCAGGAGGTGAGGAGGAGGAGGAGAGAGAGATAGAGAGAGAGAAAGAAACGAGATGGGGAGAGGTGGATAAGCAGATGGGCGCTTCTCCTGTGTGCCCTGACTGGGAATCAAACCCAGGACATCCTCACACCGGACTGACATTCTACCACTAAGCCAACCAACCAGGGCTATTTATTGATTTTAGAGAGAAGAGAGAGAGGGAAAGGAGGTGGGGGAGGAGCGGGAAGCATCAACTTGTTGGTTCTAGTATGTGCCTTTACAGGGCAGAGCCTAGGTTTTGAACTGGCGACCTCAGCGTTCCAGTTTGATGCTCTATCCACCTCACCATCACAGGTCAGGCTGCACAGGCTTTTTGATAATAGCCATTCTAGTGACTGTGAAGTGGTGTTCTTTGTGGTTTTGATTTGCATTTTCCTAATGACTGATGATATTGAGCATCTTTTCATGTGCTTATTGGCCACTTGTGTATCTTTTTTGGAGAAATGTCTGTTCAGATTCTTTTTCCATTTTTTAATAGGTTGTTTTTCTTTTCGTTGAACTGTAAGAAGTCTATATAATCTGGATACATGTCCCTTATCAGACATGTTGTTTATAAACATCTCCCCTTTTGTGATGGTGTTTTCCCTTTCCTGATGGTATCCTTTGAAGCACAAAGTCTTTTTTTTTTTTTAACTATAGATTCCCCTTTTATCTCTCTTTTTTTCTCGCTTGCAATTTTTGTTGAAGGAGACATTTTATCCTTTGTAAGGTTTTGTTGCAGGATTTTGCTGATTGCATCCTTTTGGTGTAGTTTGATGTGTTTCTAGGTCTCTTGTATATCCTATAAGTTGGGAATTGGAATCTGCTGTATTTTGAGTTAAAATGCTTGGGTGGACTCAGAAGTCAGATGGGTTCAAGGCCAAATATGCTAAGTGCAGATAACCAGGAAGTGGGATGGCTCTAGGAAGTGCATGCACAAGATAAATATGTATCATGAGGCCAAAACAAGTAAGATGACCATTAATAGGGTCACGTGAAGTAAAACCTCAAAGACATTAAAAAGAATAAAATGGATTTATATACATCACCATGGCTATATCTTAACATTAACTTTTTTTTTTTTACAGAGACAGAGAGAGAGTCAGAGAGAGGGATAGACAGACAGGAATGGAGAGAGATGAGAAGCATCAATCATCAGTTTTTTGCGACATCTTAGTTGTTCATTGATTGCTTTCTCATATGTGCCTTGACCGCGGGCCCTCAGCAGACTGAGTAATCCCTTGCTGGAGCCAGCGACCTTGGGTCCAAGCTGGTGAGCTTTTGCTCAAACCAGCTGAGCCTGCGCTCAAGCTGGCGACCTCAGGGTCTTGAACCTGGGTCTTCTGCATCCCAGTCCGACGCTCTATCCACTGTGCCACTGCCTGGTCAGGCTACATTAACATTTTCTAAAAAAAAGTAGAGTGCAGGGATTATACCTTAAATATATACCTCCGTGGACATTAATGCGTGTGCATAAAACTGTGTGTTTGGATATATATATATATATATATATATGCATGCAAATGGTCAAGGTAATAGTGGTCATTATTTGTTTTTCTGTAAAGAATAGTAGTTAAGAATACTTGATTAGCAGCCTCTGCAAGCTAAGGAATTCTGATTTTCAGATAATACTTTTGCTGTTATTGGGAAAGTAAACTTGTAGGGCCAGAAAGTCATGATTCTCAAGCATTGTCTTATGTAAGACTTTACCTTTGAAGCCCCTGATGCTCTTTTCATTCAGTAATTATTCTGTAAAGAATTCTTAAGTTAGAAAGACGCTTAGCCCTGGCCGGTTGGCTAAGCGGTAGAGCATCGACCCAGTGTGTGGAAGTCCCGGGTTTGATTCTCTGTCAGGGCATACAGGAGAAGCACCTGTCTGCTTTTCCATCCTTCCCCCTCTCCTTTCTCTGTATCTCTCTCTCTTCCCCTCCTGCAGCTAAGGCTCCATTGGAGAAAGGTTGGCCGCGGGTGCTGAGGACAGCTCCATGGCCTTTGCCTTGGGTGCTAGAATGGCTCCGGCCACAATGGAGCAACGCCCCAGATGGGCAGAGCATTGCCCCCTGGTAGGCATGCCAGGTGGATCCTGGTGGGCGCATGCAGGAGTCTGACTGCCTCCCCGCTTCTAATTTCGGAAAAATACACAAAAAAGAAAAAGAAAAAAGACACTTAAAACCCCATTTCAAGGGTGAGGAAAGCCAGACCCAGAGAAGTCAGATAACACTGGGGAACAAAATTTTTGTTGCATCCACAAAAACACTTGTTCTTACCTAATTTGAGTGTGCTGATCTCTAATCTGACATTAGTTTTTCTCTGTAAGCTACAGTTTTTTTGCGATTCAAGATTGTAGGTTTTCATCTTATTGTAAAATTTTCAACATTTAGTTTAACATAATGAAGTAGAATGTCTTCTTGGACATCATCTTTGTGAAAATATAATAATTTATATAATTCAGTAAATACACTAATACACTAAAAGATATGATTGCATCAGAATTTGTCTACAATTTTGAAAAAGAACATATTAAAACACTTATTTTAATCATAATTTGCGCAAAATTTATTTAAATTCTATTCAGGCAAAAATTTGCATTTGTAGCTCTTGTGTTTGTGTACTTGTTGAGGACAATCTCATTTCATGCTCCAGCAGTAATCTGCTCATCACTAACAGCTCCAAGATTTTTGGGAAACTTATCAAGGTGACTGTTCAGGAAGTGAATTTTAACGCTCATGTTGCATCCAATGTTGCGGAAAGCCAACAGCATCCTTTGAACCAGAAGTTCATAGTTTTCTGCTTTTTGGTTGCCAAGGAAGTTCTTTGTAACTGCCACAAAAGACTGCCATGCTACTTTCTTTTCCTTATTCATCTTCCTGGCAAATTCTTTGTCACGTATGAGGGTTCAAATTTGAGGTCCATCAAATATACCTGCTTTTATCTTCTCGAAAGACAAGGCAGGAAAAGCAGAAATAATATGTTGAAAGCATTCACTTTCTCTATTCAAACCCTGAACAAACTGCTTCATTAAGCCAACTTTGATGTGAAGTGGGGGTAAAATGATCCTGTCTTGATGAACTACAGGTTCATTCACAATATTTTGCATCCCTACTTCCAGAGCTTCATGTTTTGGCCACTCCTTCTGTGTCCAGTGTTTCTCCCGAGCTCGGCTGTCCCACAAACACAGAAAGCAAGGATACTTCGTGAAACCTCTCTGTTGTCCTAGCAGGAAATTTACCATTTTAAGATCCACACAAATGATCTAGTTATGCTCCTCATACTTGAGAAAGTTGAGGGCAATTTTTATGTCATTATAATCTTCTCACAGATGAGTTGAATAACCAATTGGAACCGCTGCATAAACATTACCATTGTGTAGGAGAACACATTTTAGACTCCGTGTAGAGCTGTCAAGAAATAACTGCCATTCTGTTGGATTGTAAGTGGTAACACCTAGCTGGCTGAGAAGACTACTGATATCATGACAGTAAACAAAGTGTTTGTCTTCAGAAAAAAAGTCCACAAAAATCTGTTTACGCTTCCTGAAATGGGATACTTTAGCTGACCGGTGAAGTCCATTCTTTTCTTGAAGCCTGGAGGCTAATAACTCAGCTGCTTTCTTTGATAGGCCCAAATCTCTTATTTGGGTTGGCTAAACTGCTGAGGGGTTAATGACTGCTTGGCATCAGAAGAAGACCCTTCAAATTCTACAACCTTTTCCTCATGCATCTTATCAAAATACACTTGATCACCATGTTCACTTTCTTCGTCCTTAGAAGAAATCAAACCATTGAAAACTGGAAGCGGGAGTATCTCAGAGTGTGCGGTAGTCATATTGCTGAAGGAATATTAGGATATGCGATCATATGCTGTTTTTTCTTGCCAATGTCCTTTGTATGGATCAGACAGAAATAGCAGTCACTGCTGTGGTCCTTTGGTTCACGCCAAACCATGGGAATACCAAAAGGCATTCCTTTACGTTTTCCTTTTGTCCAGTCATGAAGCATTTCCTCACAATTATAACACACAATATGAGGAGCCCAATTCTTGTCTTGATCGCCAAGGGGAACTTGAAAATAGGCAATATATGCACATGTCACAAATGATGAAATATTGCGCCTTTGACGTTGAAGTGTGTAACAGCCACATATATAACAGAAGGTGTCAGGACTATTTTTACATTTACGCCTACTTGAAGAAGCCATGATTCAATCTTGAAACAAAATAAGAGGGTGTTTTTATCAGATAATAATGTTTTACATTTAAAAACAACTACAATTATGTAAAAGTGATGTTTGTAAAACATTAATTGCCTTGTGGTTATGTTCAATCCAAGAGTTGTTGCCCTTTAACTCCAATTTAAAAACCGATGCATGCCATTAACTGTAACAAAAAGAAGTTAAAATTGCATAAAAACTAGAGCATGCACCAAAAACGGATTTCAGATTTGGAATCAGCGATGCAGAAATATATAGAAACAGTTCTAAAATCTCATGTAAAATAAAATGAAAAAAGAATTGTTCCCCAATGTAGTGGAGCAGACAAGCTCTAAGGGCTCGATAGGGCAACGTTGGGCCTTAGTAGGTCATTTACTGCTGATTTGGCCTGATGTGTTTGTACATTTTGGCAGCTTTTTCTTATTTTCTGGAATGTTGAAGGTCTTGGTTTCTCTCTGGCATCGACTGGGTCATCTCCAGCAGTGGCTTATATTTGGAATAAAGAATAAGCCAAAATGAGTGAATGGAAAAAGGAATATTTGTGGTTTTCATTCAAAGCAGACAAAGTGATGATATCTATATCTCTGTATATATATATTATATAAATTATATATATATTATATATATATATATATATATATATAGAGAGAGAGAGAGAGAGAGAGAGAGACTCATGAAGGCACTGGTTGCTCTGTTATGGCAGATTGTAAGAAGTGAGTGTCCCACCATCAGCACATAGTTGCCCATGTGCCACGTGAGCAAGGGGCAATAGCCTCAGTCCCATTGATGTTGACACTCCTCTTCCTTGTTGCATGACTGTGCCTGGGTAACCAATGGAAAGTCAAGTTCTTAGAGCTCTTAAATATGCTTTTATGGCCTTCAGTCAATTCTTGCAGTGGGAACATAATTCCAGATAAAGCACCTGCCATTGTGCCTGCCACCATCTTGTCTATGCACATGCTATGCATTCTCCATGGAGTGATGTCACCCTGAGGGGGGGCATGAAAATTTTACTGTTATGTATAGACCACAGGTATGTAAGCAGTACATAAACAGATGTAAAATATATCTGTGGTATTAAAACTTCATGGAGGGGATAGTTAAAAAAGGTCTGAAAAGGATCTTAAGGGGGAAAGTAATAATAAAAAGGTTGCAAAACACCTATGTAGGCTATAGTTTACTGTTATCATATAAATTTGCATTTTGCTTTTACCCTTGACATTTCTGGATAAAACTTCAACACACTGGTGTGTGGTCTTCATATTGCTCACTGTTACGGACTTCATAATCCATCATTAATCCATTATCTTACATGTAGCATAATTTTTAAACTATTGACTCTACTTGTGGAGACTTAGATTATTCCCTCCACCTGCTTTTGTTCCTGTGGTAAGTGATGAAGCGGTGAACATTTTTGGTTAAGGTAGTTTTCCTTCCTTAGATTTTGTCTTTGGGATGATTTTCCTGAAGCAGCATTAACATAAAACTGTTGATCATTCTTCTTTTTTTTTTTTTTAAGATTTTTAAATTGATTTTTTTAGAGAGAGGCAAGAGAGAGGGAGAAAGGTGGGGGTGGGAAGTAAAAAGCATCAACTTGTAGTTGCTTCTTGTATGTTCCTTGACTGGGCAAGCCTGGGGCTTTGAACTGGCGACCTCAGCATTCCACGTCGTCGCCTTATCCACTGTGCCACCACAGGTCAGGCAATCATTCTTGATTGCTGTTTTTTTTCAAAGTGGTTGTACGAGTTTAAAATGCTGCTCTAGAGGTAGCAGAGCCAGGCCAGAAGTCCTGAAATTTACGGTTTAGCATTCCACAGACATTTATTGGATAACATTTTGGTGTATCTTCTGTCACTTAACAAAGGGCTGCTGTACTCTTGTGTGCTGGATGGAGTGAATTCAGTGAGCTACTAAAAATGTTTTAATGGAGTGATGGGTGTGTGTTGGGCAGATAAAATATAATATGCTCACTTTGTTAAAGATGGTGCTGCCCACATGAAAGCCCATCACCCAGGTGATATTATTTGCCCTTATGCTTGGGATGGGTGTGGGGGAAAGGCTGTAATGTAAGCAGGCCCGGTCGTTATGGCCTAAGGCTTGGTTTTAAGAGTAAGTTCTTCTCCACACCCTTGACTGATTGGATGATGTAGGGTGGTGCACTCTCCTGAAGAATCCCATTATACAGAGATTTCCTTGTTTGTATAATTGGATTAAAGGTTTTGATTCTACGATATAAAGTGGGAGAGACCAGTAGCTTGATCTCTCTCTTGATTCCTGAGGTATTAGAGAGGAGAGCAGATTAAGGCCATGTGAAGGCCAGGAGAAGCAGCCAAGATGGCACAGTGCTGAGGGAGAAGCCAGTTTGTTAAGAGTTTGTGCTGGAGGAGATGGGGAACAGAGGTGAATAAGTCTGGTGAGCTAGAAACCTTTGATTCTAGGAAACTCGGATAAGTCAGTAGCTTTGTGAGCACTGAATGTGTGGGTTTTGGAGCCCAGTGTGTGTTTTTGCTTGCCCGCCGGGTGCAAGCTAGGATTAAAGCTGATGGCTCACCAGTTATTGGCTCCGTTGTTTCACTACCGACTGTTCGAATCTAATTTGAACCTGCACGGGTCAGGCAGCTGTGATGGTGGCCTTGATTACTGGCTTTACAGTATGTAACTAGGACTCTTCAGTGGTGGAACTTATTTCAGCACAATGGGAACTTAAAGCTGCAATAAGTAATGGAAAAGTGTAGGGATAGGGCTGGCTTCAGGCTCAGCTGGACCAGGTGCTCAGAGAATCACCAGGACAACCTTTCTGTTCAGGTCACAGCTTTTTCTTCTCTGTTGGCTTTCTTCTCAGGCAGCCTCTCCTTCCTGGAGGCAAGATGGCTACCAGCAGCTCTTGGGTCACATCCCACAATGTAGCAACACCCAGGCAGAGTGGATCTTTTCCCCAGTTGCTATAGCAGAAGTCCTGGGGCTGAGTCATAGCAGACTGGCTGGCCATGTGGTCATCCTGGAACCTATCACTGTGGCTCTGGTTGGCTAGGTCTGGATTTTATGCCCAGTCCAGGCCCAAGGGTGGCATCTGTCTTATTGTCTAGATAGAGGATGAATTGAAGGGGTAGGACTGTATTAATTTGAACAGGATAATGAGAGTAGGCCTCACAGGGAGGGTGATATCTGAGCATATATGACGGAGGTGTGAGGGATTCCTGTTTTTCTTTTTCGCTCCTGAGCACAGCTGGAAGGGTAAGAATTTCCTCCCTTCCCTTCCCTTCCCTTCCCTCCCACTCCCCTCCACTCCCATCCACTCCCATCCCTCCCCTCCCTCTTTCCTTCCCTTCCCTTCCCTCCCTCTTCCCTTCCCTCCCTCTTCCCTTCCCTCCCTCTTCCCTTCCCTTCCCTTCCCTTTCCCTTTCCCTTTCCCCTTCCCCTTCCCTTCCCTTCCCTTCCCTTTCCCTTTCCCTTTCCCCTTCCCCTTCCCCTTCCCTTTCCCTTTCCCTTCCCTTCCCTTCCCCTTCCCCTTCCCTTTCCCTTTCCCTTCCCTTCCCTTCCCTTCCCTTCCCTTTCCCTTTCCTTTCCTTTCCTTTCCTTTCCTTTCCTTTCCTTCCCTTCCCTTCCCTTTCCCTTTCCCTTTCCCTTCCATTTCCCTTTCCTTTCCTTCCATCCCCTTCCCTTCCCTTTCCTTTTCCCTTTCCCTTTCCTTTTCCCTTTCCCTTTCCCTTTCCCTTTCCTTCCCTTTCCCTTCCCCTTCCCCTTCCCCTTCCCTTCCCTTCCCTTCCCTTCCCTTTCCCTTCCCTTCCCTTTCCCCTTCCCCTTCCCTCTCCCTTCCCCTTCCCTTTCCCTTCCCCTTCCCTTTCCCTTTCCCTTTCCTTCCCTTTCCCTTCCCTTTCCCTTTCCTTTCCTTTCCTTCCATCCCTTTCCCTTCCCTTCCCTTCCCTTCCCTTCCCTTCCCCTTTCCCTTTCCCTTTCCCTTTCCTTCCCTTTCCCTTCCCTTCCCTTTCCCTTCCCTTTCCCTTTTCCTTTCCCTTTCCCTTCCCTTCCTTTTCCCTTCCCTTTCCTTCCATCCCTTTTAAGATTTTATTTATTGCTTTTTAGAGAGTGGAGAGAGAAAGAGAAAGGGTGGGAGGAGCAAGAAGCATCAACTCAAAGTAGTTGCATCTCATATGCTCCTTGACCAGGCCAACCCAGGGTTTAGAGCAGTGGTTCTTAACCTGGGTTCTATCGAACCCTAGAGGTTCGATGAGACGGTCTCAGGGGTTCGGAGAAGCCTCTGCCGCGGAGGCCAGAATAAAGTAATACCGTAATTTGCTGTGAGTTCATGCACTTTGTTGGTTTTGTTCTTTGAGCAAGGTGATGTTCATGCACGGCTCATTTTGTGCACTAGTAAAAAACATATACCTATGTCTTGAATTTGGAAAAAAAATCATATTTTATTTATCACTAAAGAAGGGTTCGGTGAATGCGCATATGAAACTGGTGGGTTCAGTACCTCAAAAAAGGTTAAGAACCACTGGTTAAGAGCCAGCGACCTCAGCATTCCAGGTCTAGGCTCTACCCACTGTGCCACCACAGGTCAGATGTAAGAACTGCCTTTTACTGACGTAGGAAAGGCTGTGAGTGGAGCAGGTCTGGGTTTGGGGTGTAGCAGTTTGAAGCCTCCTTGGGGAGTGAGGACCCATTCCCTGGCCCCATTCTTGCTTGCCTGCACAGGAGCCCTCTGGAGGCCTGGCTTAGTACTTTCTGGTCCATTCAGCAGCACCCTGCTGGGCCAGTGTTCCTCAGGCCTATCTCACTTTCCTTGCCTGTGGCTCCATATTTTAGAATCTGCTCTTTTCTCCCCCATCTTAAGAAAAAGGCAAAAACTCCAAATGACATTAAAGACTATTGTGAAAAAATAGAATATACATATAAACATACCTCCTTCGTACACTAAATATTTAGATTTTTAGGTACTTTATTTCTGTCTTTGTTCAGAGCATATGCATTTTACGTAATTGCATTGAGCCTACATTTGAATTGGTGCTTCCACTTACACAGGTGGGCAAAGTAGGTTTACAGTGGTTCATATGGAAAAATATATAATGGAAGAATAATCACACAAAAATAAAGCCTGTGGTGTACTCACAACTGTAAATCTACTTTTGCCTATCCCTGTATTATAGAATTTATCTATGTTTCTTCTTTTCACAATGATTAGAAATGACTGAGTAATGTTCCATAAAGTTGATGTATCCCAGTTATTTTCCCTTTCTTCCGTTGTAGGAAAAGAAAGCAAATTTCATTTATGAGGTTCTAGGATGGAATTGTCAAGCATTTTCTGCAAAGGGCCAGATAGTAAATATTTTGTGCTTTGCAGGCCACCTGCTCTGTGTCCCAGCTACTCATCCCTATTGTAGGATAAAAGCAGCACAGGCAATGAGTAAATGAAAGGACATGGCTGTGTCCCAGTAACATTTTATTTAGAGCAACAGGCAGCAGCTGGATTTGGGCCAGGGTTCTAGTTTGCTGACCCCTGTTCTAGAACACTGCAGGAAACCTCTGTGCAGCCATGATGCTGTGTTTAGGCTGCCATCGCGCCGTGGAGGAGAGAATCTGGACTCTGGCAATCCTGGGTTTAACTCCCGATGGTAGAACATGAGTGCTTTTCTAGCTCTTACCTCTCTGATCAGAAAAATGGAAGTGAGAGTGAGTGATGAACATGGAGTGCTTTACTCAGTACCTGGTAGAGGGTGGGTGCCTTTCCTCAATTCCGCTAGCTTTTGGATTTGCTTTTCAAGAACTTACTGCACCAGTACATTGTTACTGGTGGTTTGTGCCTTTTCCCCCATGGCTTTACCAGCACTGGAGAATTTAATTTTAAATATTTCTTGGTCAAGTTAGTAGTTACATGATGGTAATATATGGTGCTTAATTTAGAAAGAAAGTAACTTGTATTTCTCCAGCCCTGGGGGAAGATACACATTCTCTTCTAGGTGTTTGCACTCTGCCATGTTAGCCTTTTTTCTAAAACAGAGATGCAACTCTGCCCACCACCTGTTTTGTGAATAGAGCTTTGTTGGAACCCAGCCACACCATTCTTTTACTATTGTCTGTGGCTGCTCTCACACTATGATGTGAGAGAATTGAATAATTATTGTGGAGATCTCATGGCCCGGAAAGCCTAGAATATTTACTATCTGCTCTTTACAGAAAATGTTTGTTGATTCCTGTTTTGGAGTAAATTCTTCACTCGTTTATAAATTTGCTTTTGACTGGGTCTTGACATCACACTCCTGCTTGGATGGCCTGAGCCCATCTATCTCCAAGTGGACCGTGCTTCTCTTTATTGTGTGGTGACGGTCAGTCTGCTCTTTTCTCCTGGCCCTGTTGTGCCACTTTACTCCACAGAACTGGGAACCAGTGCCACGACTTTGGGAATGAATGGTTGTTCACTTTCTCTGTGCACATATTAGTGTTTGAGCCAACAAAACTGTGCTTCACTCTGCATTACACGCACGCATCTGCTGCGGTGGCCTGGCTCATGCTGGTCTTGTCTGAAGCAGCTACTTGGCGACCATGGATTCCCTTAAGAGTCTTGATTCAACAATCGTTGATTTCCTTGGTGAGCAGTGATGCATTAAGGCTTGTTTCCATCCCCGCAAGGCTCACCACCCAGGGTTGGCACAAGGAGCGGGTTTAAGAGTCTCCCTAATCCTTTGTGCTGCAGGGATTAGAGCAGGGGTGTGTGTGGCCGGAGGATAGTTCAAAGAGCGGTCAGTCCATTGTGCCCATGGAAGATTCTCGGCGGGAAGGTTTCTCAGAGAGGGTGACATTTGAGCCACCCTTTGGGAGGTTGGTTTGTTTTTGGTGGCCCTTTGTAGAGGGAGCCCTTCTTCTGTCTGAACTTTAGCTGCCCAAGGTTACCTGGTCTTGTGGAGGTTGGAAGGCATGGGTTTTGGGGGGATGATGAGTTCGTCGCCTCTGAGCTGTTCTTTGTTTATTTAAATTTCTTTTTTTTAAAATTTATTCATTTTAGAGAGGAGACACAGAGTGAGTGAGAGAGAGAGAGAGAGAGAGAGAAAGGGGGGAGGAGTTGGAAGCATCAACTCCCATATGTGCCTTGACCAGGCCAGTGCAGGGTTTTGAACTGGCGACCTCAGTGTTCCCAGGTCGACACATTATCCACTGCGCCACCACAGGTCAGGCCTCTGAGCTGTTCTTTGGGCGAGTGATCAGTATCTCCAAGCCTCATCTCCTTTATCTGGTAGGATGGGGCTGTCAGCATCCAACTTACAGGTGAATGTAAAGGTTTAACGAGCATCTCAGAATGGAAAATTGGTAGTAGATCTGGCATTTAGGTGTGTTATGTTTAATTCATATAGAGTTGGCTGAAATCTTCTTTAAAAAGAGTATAACTAGGTGCCAACTAATTGAAATGAAAATCTGAGTTTCTGGAAGAGATGGAGCATTGCTGTACCTATGTCGCTGTGCAGTGCTGCCAGCTGGGGCTGAGTAGCAGCTGCCAGCTCTAAGGGGTATCTGTCTGTCTCGGTCCCGTAGTCTCCACCGCACTCTCCTCTCTGCCTTCCCTGCCACGTCGCTCGCTTGCACTCTCCACCTGACCCTGCCGGCCTGCAGGGGTTTGGTCTTTGTCTTGCACGTGCATGCTGCTGGCCTGGATTGGGCAGCTCTCTCTGCTCCCGTCCTCCTTCACTTCTGTTTTCTTTCCACCTCTTTATTTGGAACAGTGGTCGAAATTAAACAGCTAAAGCAACAGCACTAAACTCTCCATTGGGTTGAGTGTCATGCATCCTAGATGCCTGCAAATGTGACCCAGTATCAATTGTAAGTGGCAAAAGGTGATGACGTACCTGTCCCCTGCAAAGCTCTGATGTGGGGTGTTGGTTATAGGGTGAGGGAAGATGGGAACGTGATTAAGGTGTGGCCGGGTTTACGGCTGCTGGGGACACCTAATAAGTAAATGTCTTAACTGCAGGATGGCCATTAAGTCTGGAAAGGTAGATGTTACTGTTTTAAACCCCCTCATCCCCCATTCATTCTGCTAGGGCAGTGGTCTGCAAGCTGGCCTGTGGCGTAAATCCAGCCAAGGCCTGTTTTTGTAAATAGCCGAGTTGATTCATTCATGTATTTTCTGTTGTCTGCTTTGGAGATACAAGAGCAGACCTGAATAGTTGTGACAGTGATTGTATGGACTGCAAGGGCTAAAAATATTTACTATATGACTCTTTACAGGAGAAGTTTGCCATCCACTGTTCTGTGGTACATTAAAGATTCAGGTTTATTCAGTGAAAACCAGAAACAAATCTCTGAGATAGTGTGCCACAAACTTATGCAGGGCTTGATAGAAATGCCTTGTTAATTGAAACTTTGCAGGGTGCATTGAAAGAATCACATAGTATTGCCTGACTATGGTGGATAGAATGTCAATCTGGAGCACTGAGGACCCAGGTTTAAAACCTTGAGGTTGCCAGGTTGAATGCAGGCTCACCAGCTTAAACATGGGACCTCCGGCTTGAGTGTGGGATCATAGTAATGATCCCATGGTTGTTGGTTTGAGTCCAAAGGTCCCTGGCTTGAGTCCAAAGGTTGCTGGCTTGAAACCCAAAGTCCGTGGCTTGAGCAAGGGGTCACTGGTTTGGCTTGAGCCCCCTGGTCAAGGAAGAACTAAAGTATTGCAATAAGTTGATGCTTCTCATCTGTCTCACTTTCTTTCACTCTCAATCCCTAAAAAAAAAAAGAAAAAGAAAAAAAAGGCCACATAGTATTTGTCATTGATTATATCGTGTTTGTTCTGTAATATCAGTAAGTCTCTACTGAGTGTCCACCTGTGCTTCCAGATGTTATGGCCACTGTGTAGATAATTCAGTGCAGGGTGAAGGCGATGGGAGCACAAGGGCATGGGGCCAGAGCTGGGAACAGTAATGGTGGCAGGCGTGGCTCTCAAAGAGAAGAGCTGTGTTGGACAGGGCGGCAGAGAAATGGGGTTGCAGCGGGAGGGGCATGGGGGAACAAGCATGGCTAATATTAAATGTGGAGGAGCTATTACAATATCCTTGCATGCTGTAGGAATTTCATAGATGAGCAAAAAAGTGTGGGAAAGAGAGGGACAGTTGCTGGAGTATGTCCTTGAGCAGGTGAGAGGAGATGGGATTCAGAGCAGTGGAAGTTTACATTATTTAGCCTCTTTGAGCCTCATCTCATCATCTGTGAAATGGGATAATCGAACCTATTTTAGACCAGAATTTTCTAATGTCTAATTCTTGACATTTTAGGCTAGATAATTCTCTGTGTGGTAGCTGTCTTATGTGTTGTAGGATGTTTAGCAGGATATTGGCCTCTACCCACCCGATATCAGGAGCGTCCTCCAGTTGTGTCAAAAAATGTCTCCAGATATCGCCAACTGTCCTTTGGGGGTGGGGGTGAAATCAGCCTTAATGAGAATTGCTTATCTATAGCCGTTCCTCAGTAGAACCCCTTATAAGTAAACCTCCTTGAACTCTCTGTATTGGAGTGTGCTGGTTGTTTCCTGTTCAGAGCCTGACTGATGTAGAAGTTAAGGACCTCCACGTATCAAACAGACTGTCCCTGTCAGTGTTATCAGAAATATGAAAGAGAAGTGAGTGTGGGTGGCTTTTCTACTCTTGTTCAGTGTGGGGGCTGGGTACTATCTGGGGTCGTCTGCTCCACCCACCCTTTGGAGGGTCCTACTGTAGTTGTTCCTTTGGCTCGGGAGGTGCTCTGGGCCAATATCTACCTGTTGCATCCCTTCCCATAAAAAATATATTTTATTGAGGTGAAATTTTATTGGGGTAAAATTCACATAGCATAATAAAAGTAACTATGGCTTTAATACAGTTGAAACAGTTAACAATTGTTAAATTGTATATTTAACAATTATAAAATAACCATTTAAAAGTGAACAATTCAGTGGTGTTTATTAGTACAATCACAATGTCATACAAGTACCACTTCCATCTAGTTGCAAAACATTGTCATCACCCCAAAAGGAAAGCCCGCACCCGTTAAGCATTGTGCTCTGTCCGTATGGGTTTCCTTGTTCTGGTTCTCCCCAGTCTGTAAAGCACAGCGCAAGTCCCCCTTTCAGTAAGCTCCCCCTGGCCATGCGGCATGTGGGGGGAGCACTGGCCTAAGAGTCAGGCAGACCAGGGTCTCAGCCTCCGAGGGAGCACTGGCACGCAGAGAGCACCCAAAGAACGTTGCCTTCTTTTTCTTTTCTTCCTTACACTTAGTGCTTTGCGTGGATTAGCCTTACACCACAGAAATGCCTGGCAGGACTTTACCTCTGCCCTTGCATGGGCAGGCAGGGAAATCCCACTATTTAAGTGTGTATGGCCTTGATCAAGTGACCCAGCTGCTCTGTGGATGGGACGTGTTTACCTTGACCTCCAGGATTGTTGCAAGGTTAGAGAAGGATGATACACACAGTGCCTGTTGCCTCCTGCCCGCTTCCCCTCCCCAGCTGCCAGGGACCCTTTTCACTGTTTTATCCCTCAGGGCAGCAAACACAGAGACCTAGATTTCATTGCTTTGCCTGTGTTTTAAAGAGAAGGTAGCTGGTTGAAAATAATTGTTAGAGCCAGAGGTCTTATGCCAACAACAACAATAACCATAGCTAACGTGTGTAAAGTGCTTGGTATGTATATACTGGGCACTATTGTCGTGCACAGTAAACATTCACTCATTTAACAGACCGAGGAGGTGTAAAGGGTTTAGCTCTCTCGCCCATGGTCACATAGCTAGTGGTGTAGGATTTGAACCTGCTCTATCCCATTCTTAACCCCTGGCGGTTGTGGGAAAGATTAATATGGAGTCCTAAGGGGTCTAAATAGTCAAGACAACAGGGACTAGGTGAGTGATTTTCACACACACTTGTGATTTCTGACTTACAGCCCTAGGGGGTCACTGCATTTCTCTGACAGGTTTGTGGACACCTGACTATTTCCTGGAGTGACTTTACATATTTTATTTTCATTTTGATGGCGATCTCAGAAGAAGTTAAGCAGAAGCCTGTTCTGGCTGTTCTGGTTGATAGTGTGACTGAAGGCTGCCCTTGGGGGAGGGAGGAAGCGGAGAGCTGGGGTTTCACAGAGGACTCAGTCCTGAGCCCGCAGTGGGGCTGTAGTGCACGTTTGTTGCAGGGGTTCAGAGTGAGCAAGATGTAGAGCCAGGAGCCAGTTGACTTGATATTGAACCTCTCCTTGAACACTTCCGGTGGGACTGGCTGGGGGAAGCACTTTCTTCTTTCTGAGCCTCAGTGCTCTGGTGACTGGAGCCACCTTTCCTTCTTTGTCAAGGACAAAAGGATAAAAAGTCAATCACTTAATGGCATCGCCCACCCTTGAGACTCAGCAGGTGGGCATCAGTTTGGGACTGCAGGAGTCTTCTTGGCCCTGGCAGGGCTGATACGTTCTTTCTCTCACTGGGAGAGGTGTGTGAGAGAGGTGGCATTGATTGCTTTGCCTGCAAGGCTCCACCTGGGCCCCATGTTGACAGAGCTGAGAGGGCATGAGCTCATGTGGAAACCTGGGCCCAGGGAAGGGAAGTGACTGTCCCTGTCACGTGGCCAGCAAGCAGCCCGGCCGGGGTGAAGACTCATGATGCCTTGTGACTTCCCACTAGTGCTCCTTCTACTACTCATGGCCATGGGCCTATTGGATACCTCCTGCAGTTGATGAGCACGCCTAAGGTCACCTGTGCTCCCTCCACTCCACTGTAGGAGACCCCTTCTCTTAATCCTCACTCGGGGCTAGGATGGCCACAGGTGCCCATTCTGAGGTCAGGGTTGTATCACTCAAGTGAACTTTCTTCCTGTAGAAAGATGGTAGCCAGGGAGGGGAGTGGTGGGCTGAGGCTGTTCTCTGTGAGAACAGGTTTTTCTTCCTCCCAGGGGAGGCATTGTAAGGTAAGGCAGAGGAGGCTGTTGACAACTCATCTAGAAAAAGCAGCGGTGGCAAGATACCACAGAAAAGATCTAGGGCGGGTTCCCCTATGGCCATTTATCCAGCCCCCTCCGCACTTCCTGAAGGGGCACCTCCTTCATTGGTGGTCAGTGAGAGGAGCACAGGATGCATCCGCACCCATAGTTCCCATGGAAATACTGGTCAGTTTGTTGATTTAAATTTACTTGCTCTTTATTTTAAATATTGTATTTGTTCCCGTTTTGTTATTTTACTTTAAAATAAGATATGTGCAGTGTGCATAGGGATTTGTTCGTAGTTTTTTCTTATAGTCCGGCCCTCCGACGGTTTGAGGGACAGTGAACTGACCACTGTGTAAAAAGTTTGGGGACCCCTGATCTAGGATCACTGTGTGTGTCATTAGGGTAGGCGCTAATTCGTGCTGATCACGTGTGAGCTAGGGACCAGCAGCATTGGCCTCACCTGGGAGTTTGCGAGAAATGCAGAATCTCAGGCCCTGTCCCAGACCTGCTGAATCAGAACCTGGCTTTTAACAACACCCAGGGGATCCGTGTGCACGTGAAAGCTTGAGATTTACTGCACTAAACATTGTCAGTCGTGAGATGATGGAGATTTTAATTTTCTTCATACATTTTTTTCTGATTTGTTCTTATTGTATTTTTTGCATGTTTTTTTTTACTGTGGTAAGTATGCATACCATAATATTAATCATCTTAATCATTTTTAAGTGTATAGTTCAGTGGTATTAAATATATTATCATTATTGGACAACCACCACCAACATCCATTCCGGTAACTCTTTATCTGTTGCAAAACTGAAACTGTGTACCTATTAAACAGTAACTCCCCAACCCTCCTTCCCCCCAGCCCTCCGCAACCACTATTATACGTTCCTCTATGAATTTAATTACTCTAGTACTTCATAGAGGCGGAATAATACACTGTTTCTCTTTTTGTCACTGGCCTATCTCACTTAGCATGACGTCCTTGGCATCATCCATGTTATAGCGTGTTGCAGATTCCTTCCTTTTTGAGGCTGGATAGTATTCCATTGCATGACAGACCCAACTTTGGTGATCCGTTCACTCTTTGATGGATACTTGCATTGCTCTCATGTTTTAGCTGCTGTGAACACGGGTGTAAAATTTCTCTGCGAGACCCTGCTTTCAATTCTTTGGGGTCTATACCCAGAAGTGGAATTGCTGGGTCACATGGTCATTCTATTACATGGATTACACTTATGAGCAGAAAAAGCAGCAAAGGCATTTCTGGAGGGGGAAACCTTCTCAGGTTTCCAGCTGGCATTGTCCAAGGGCAAGTAGAATTGTTGGGTGCCGTACTTGGGAAAAGGAGGAAGGGGAGCCTGACTTCTCTATTCTGGTGTTATAGAAGAACAGAAACTAAACCTTCTGCTACAGGAAGAGCAGGATTTACTGACAGACACAGGTGTCAAGAGATGTTTGAGGACCTTGGGTAGGTGGAGGGGTCTCCATCATAAGTGACGCTTCAAGATGGCTCTTATCTGGTGGAAACGATGTGTAGGCTGTCCTTTCTTGAAACCCCTTCCAGTAAAACAACGGTGGCAACATTGGGGAAGTCAGCTGCATTACTGTGTGTCCATGGGGTGTCTAATTACTGCTTTTCTCTCCAGGCCTGGAGGGAGAAAAGAGCCTTGTGTGCTGGTAGTTCTAACACAGGAATTTGAGGGGCACAGTCTTAAGTCTGGGTCACAGTTCTACCAGTTATCATTCAAGTTAGAATAAAACTAAGCCCGTTATCATGGTCCCTGAGACCCCTTGTGGACTGGCCCCTGCCTGCCGGTCTGATCTTATTTCCCCTTTTTGTTCAAGCCACCGCAGACTTCCTTCTGGAGCTGGAAGACCAGAAACCAAGTGTGTTCCTGCTTCCTAGGCTCCACCCTGGCTGTTGCCCTGTGTGGAACCCTGGTCTCCCATATCTTTCCATGGCTGCCCCTTCTCTTTATAAAGGGCTCAGCTTAATGTCCCCTGTGCAGAGAGGCCTTCTGTGACTACCCTGGCTAACGTGGCCCTCTTGCTTCCTTCCTGTCTCATCAGCCATTTTCCCCCTTGGTATGACTTTCTAACATCATCTCATTTATTTGTTTACTTTGGTTCTATTTGTTTCTTCCTAATAGAACTTCTGCTTCATGAGATGATGGCTCTTGCATACCATTTAACTCCTATGTCTCCAGCCCTTAGAATATCTCCTGGGACACAGTGGAAGTTAAATAAATAGCGACTGAATCAATGCATATACTTGGTTGTCCTCTCCGAGCCTCAGTTTCCCTACCTGTGGTATGGGGGTTCTAATAGCTGGCTTGCAGGGTGGTTGTGAAAATTATAAGACATAATGCATGCAGAGTACTCGGTTGAGTGCCTGGCAATCAGGAAGTGCTCAACACAAAGTCACAGTTGTTATCAACTGTGTGGCCTTGGCATGACTTAGATGAATTGCTGTCCATCTCTGGGACGATGCCCTGCTGGGTACTCCCTGGTGAAGCCCATGTGGAGCTGGCTAGGAAAGAAGCAGCTTGGTGGCAGTTCAAGTCCTGTGGTGTGGAACATCTGCTCTGGTAACTCTGAATCTCAGTCTCCTTTGAAACAACTGTGTTCTGTGACCATGAGGTACATCACAACATGTAGCCATGTCTCTGTTGGTTGGGGTCACTGGACCTCTTGTGGAGCGTCAGATGTGGCTCTGGCAGTGCTCTGCCTGCTACTCTGAAGTGTCCTTGCCCAGACCCTCTTTAAGTGGAAGTTCAGTGTATGCCATGTGTGTTGGTTGGAAAAGCTTTTGGCTGCAAGTAACAGCCCAATGTGCAGTGCTTTGAACAAATGGAGTTATCTGTTGTGACAGAGGTAGTAGATTTCTAGTATTGGTTTAGCAGCAAAATGACATCAGGGCTGGTGTGTTTGTGATTCTCTTGGCCTTCCCTTCAGGCTTGTTGCTGCATGGCGGTGAGTTCATGATTAAGGTGTGAAGGATGGAAGAAGGAATGAAGCCATTAACATCTGGTCTTTTATTAGGACGGCATAATTTTTCCAGAACCCTCCTAGTGCACTTCTGCTTACATCTCATTAGCTAGAACTCCTTACAGTCAGTCTTATAAAACAGCCTTAGAAAAGGAGTAATGAGGTTTTCAGCTTGTATTGCAGTGGCATGGGAAGAGGATATTGGTGAGGATGATGAGGTCAGCCAACTGGCAGTGCCTGCATTCGAGGAAACCTTTATTTTAAATTAGACTATTGGTTCTCAAGTAGGGGCGATTTTGTTCTCCATGGGACATCTAGAGACATTTATGTTGCCACAACTAGAGTGTGGCATACCATTTAACTCCTATGTCTCCAGCCCTTAGAATATCTCCTGGGACAAATGGTGTGCATGTGTGCGTGCGTACACGTGTGCTAATGGGATCCAGTGGGTAGAGGCCAGGAATGCTCCTAAACATCCTACAATTCATAGGGAACCCCTACCATCTGGCCCAAATGTCAGTAGTGCCAAGGCTAAGAAGCCCTGAATTAGACTGTTTCAGACACATTCTTCAAATTTGGGGACTGTAGTTTAGCTGTTTTCCTGTGTTGCAGTAATAGGGAAATGGTCAAACTTCAGTGTAATAATGTAGCTTATTGGTGTTTTTGTTGATTTTATTAAAGAGAAGGCTGATACTCATTGGAAACAGCCATATACTATATGTCAAAAAGACTTAATAGAAAACTAATGTCAAACAGAACTAATTAAGCCTTGTTGCATTTTAGGATCACAGAACAATGACATGAAAAGACAATTTTTGCTGGAGCGACTGTTGGATGCAGTGAAACAGGTAAGAGGAAAGCTTGTGTTTGAGATAAGTAATAGTGTCAGATAATTATGGTAATATAGAAGTCATGTTTGCCCTTGGATATAGATAGACTTACTCCCACGTTGTATCTGGTAACAGCTAAGCTGTTTCCCCCAGAAAACGATAGAGCAAGGAAGGCATTCAGAGGTGGGATAGAGGCGTTTCTGTGTTCCGACTTTCTAAACCCCTCTGGAGGACACCATCCTTCAGCGACGTCTCTTTGAGAAGGGTATTGTATGGGTTTCAGTCTCATTTCCAAGCAGTTATGTTTTAGGGCAACGGTTACAGGTGCTAAGGTGGTCGGTTGTGGTTAGGAACAGAGGTGAGGAGGAATCAATCATGTCTGGAATGATGGATGGATCCTCCAGGTGGACTCTGCTCTGATTGGTTGATTGGATCCTCCAGGTGGGCTCTGCTCTGATTGGTTGATGCTATAGTATTTTGATGCCTGGCTAGTGGCTGGATGGGAAGGGAGCTTTGACATGAGCTGGCATAAGGTTGTTTGCCTGCATGTAGCAGACATGCATCATTTATTGAACATTCACCTCTGCTGGATGCTTTATGTTTAATCCTTCCAACCAACCTGTGCGATAGTTCCCTAATTATTTCCATTTTACAGCTAAAGAAACTGAAGCTTGGAAAGGTCCAATAACTTGCTTCAGGTGTCAGTTCATAACTAGCAGAGCTAGGATCCAGCCCTGGGAATTCTAGGGAGCTCACTTTTTTATAGGCGTGACTGACAATTATATGCATATACTCACAAGACAGGGAGATAGGAGATAAATACTTTAATAAAGATGTGTGTTAGGTGGTGACTATGTTAGGTGTTAGGTGAACTCAGAGACTCTAGCATCCACCCAAGCCTCGAGGTATCCTGATATTGTAGAAACAGCACAGGCTCAGGTGTAGCGGGGGTCAAAGGCTAATTTCCTTTCTTTCCAGCTCCGTGTGCTCGGGCAACTCATCTAGCCTCTCTGGGCATCCTTCTTCTCTGTAGTCTGGTCATGGATCTCCACAGGGCTGTTGAGGAAATTGAATTTGTTAAAGTAGGGTAAGGCCCAGCCGGCTCCTGGTCCACTGTAAATTTGGAGCTCACTTCTATTCCTTTATTCTTTCTTTGTTCTAGAAATGGAAAACATTGACAAGAAGATAAGGAGACAGGTGGAATCTTTTTAAATGTAGCGGTTAAACAAAAATAAATTGGAGCTTATGCCCAGATCTGCCACTGTTGTTACTATTATTTTGGAAGGATGAAAGTGCTGTACATGTATACTTTTTTACAAACCAACTTTGTTTAGGTATAATTTGCATACAGCAAAATACACTAATTTTTAGTGTATAGTTTTATTTTATAGGTTTTGACAAATGTATCATTTAAAATTTTACATCTATCTATCTATCTAGATATAAATTTTTCTTGATAAATTTAGGAATCCTGTAGACCTGCTATCCACAGTGGAGATGCTATACCTTTAGAAGAAAATAGTGGGTAGTGGTGATGGGTTGCATAATATTGTGAATTGAATTGTATAACTAGAAATGGTTAAACAGATAATTTATGTTTTACTACAATTTTTAAAAAAGAAATAGTTTGCTTTTGTTTGTACCCACCCTGCATAAATTGTCACTCAGCATAAGTAGATGACTTGATTGAAGTGTGATTTATTTTATACTATCATAGTTTTCTGGCCAGTGAGAACGTTAGTCCCTGTCAGAAGGGGCCCATCACGGTAGACCTGTGGAAGTTTTAATTACTGCTGGGTAAGAGCCCTGTGTTGTAGACAGCCAGCTGCTGACACAGAAGTTGCCCAGATGATGTGCAGAAGGCATGTGCTTCTGTGTTCCTTCTAGCATTGTTTTCCCTTGGGCTCCCTTCTGTACACGTGGGAGGTAAGGACTTCCTTCAAGTGGCAGCTGGAAGGCTTGGCTTGGTGGCTACCGTCTTACATCTCGGGCTGATACCAGGGCAGGAGGATGCCCTGACTCTGACCTCAAGAGTGTGTGGCCCTGTATTCCTAGTGACCCTGGGGCTTGTGTGGGCTGTTTTGTGATATTTGAGTGTCCCATCTCAACAGCTTATCTCAGTGGCTTCCTTTTCCACGCAGTGCCAGATCCGCTTTGGAGGGAGAAAGGAAATCGCCTCGGATTCTGACAGCAGGTAAATATGTCCCTTCTAAAAGCATTTACTGTCAAGAGCAGAAAGGTGGCTGGAGCTGCCCAGCCCCTGTAGCCTGCCTCCATAGCCAAGTGGTGTGGTGATTAAATTTGGGTGCTCTGTAGACCAGCTATGCAGTGGCTACTCTAAAGCATTTCCAGCTTCCCATAATTCTCTTTCTTGGAATCTGTTATGATGGAATTACTTGAAATACCCTCTGCATAAAGTTATTTTCAAGGAAATTTATAATGATGGAAACTCAAAAACCTAAATGCTTGACAATTGTGAAATGATTAATAAAGTATAGTGCCTCAGTAGAGTGGAATGTTATATAGCCATTAAATTAATGTCTGTGCAGATTTATTTTCTTTTTAGAGAGAGAGAGATGGAGGGACAGACAAGGACAGACAGACAGGAAGGGAGAGAGGTGAGAAGCATCAGCTTGTAGTTGTGGCACCTTAGTTGTTTATTGATTGCTTCTCATAGTGCCTTGATTGGGGGGCTGCAGCCAACCAGTGACCCCTTACTCAAGTCAGCGACCTTGGTCTCAAGCCAGTGACGTTGGGCTTCAAGCCAGCGACGTTGGGCTTCAAGCCAGCGACCATAGGGTCATGTCTATGATCCCACGCTCAAGCCAGCGAACCCGCCCTCAAGCTGGTGAGCCTGTGCACAAGCTGGATGAGCTCACACTCAAGCCGGTGACCTCAGAGTTTTGAACCTGGATCCTCAGTGTCCCAGGCCAACAGTCTGTCTACTGCGCCACTGCCTGGTCAGGCTGTGCAGAATTTTTTTAAGCAGTAAAAGCAAATGTAGAGTTAAAAATTATATATTTAGTAAAATTAACAAGAGCAAAATACAAAATTATATGGATACAGAGGGACCCTAGTTGTGTTAAACAACTCTGGCAAAAAAAATGTACCAAAATGTGAACAGAGGTAAGAAGTTAAGACTATTGGAAATCTTTACATTTCCTGATATTTTTCATATTTTATACTGGGGTTGTGTGTTTCTTTTATTATTTAATAAAAATCTTAAAAATTGTCATTGACCTTCATGACCCGGAAAAGACTGACATAATTGTATAAGCTTATAACATTGATGGGGAGGCCAGACAAAGGTTTTGGCAAAGAGAGACACATGAGCATTTGCTAGAAAGGCTTTGTGAAGTCACTCCAGCTGACTCATGCCCTGCAGTGGGGGAGAGCTGGTGCCTGTCCTGCGAAGGAAGGGACGGGCTGGATGGGCGGGAGCTCACATGCTCAGCACTCATCTCATCCTGGAGACTTTCCGCATCCTCTCTCCCTTCCCACCCAGCAGAGCCAGTTCCCTTCTCTGTCCGCCACACCCTTGTTCTTCTGTGACTCTTTGCCAGCCATGAACAGAACGTGTAGTGCTGCGTTCTAGTAGAGCTGTGGGGACTGTTTGAAACTCGTGCAGATTTAAAGTGGTGCCTCCTCCCTTATGCTCTGTGCCTCTTTGCTTTGTTTTTCTCCATAACACTTGTCACCAACTAACAGAATGTGCATTGTGCTTTTCTATTTTATTTCTGTCTCCCAAACCATAGTGTCAGCTCTGTGTGGGTGGTGATGTTGGGCTATCTTGTACACTGATATATTCCTAGTCCCTGGAAGCATCTAGAAGGTGTTCAGTAAAGCTTCATGGTCTGGTTGAGTGTGTCCATTGCATCGTCGCATCGTCAGGTGTTTAACTGTGCCACCACAAGGCTTCTAAACTGTGAGGGCAGAGGGCAACTTCTCCATTGTTTTCCTTCTCAGTGTTTAGTACAAACACTTTGTGCCTGTCACACATTAGGTTCTCAGTATATGTTTGTGGCATTAGATCATTAGACCGATTTATTGCTTCGTTTTTTTCCAGGGGGCTGTCAGTATGCCCTGGGCAGGCTGGCATGAGAGGGCATGGGCCTCAGGCTCTTCCTCTTCTCAGTTGTTCACTTGCCTTACTTCTCTGAGCTCTAAGAAGTAGGTCTACTGTGATACTGTGATTTATAAGAAAGATGTACATTTAAAAAAATTTTATTTATTGATTTTAAAGAGAGAGGAAGGGGGGGGGGAGAGGGAAACATCCCTCTGTTTCTATATGTGCCCTGACTGCGGATCAAACTGGCAACCTTTGCACATGTGGCCGATGCTCTATCCAACTGAGCTATCTGGCTAGGGCAAGAAAGATATACATTAGTTCTTTGTCCTCATTTCTGGCACTGAGCTCACCAAATCCCTGGAATTTTCAAAGTGATGATCTCCATAAAGGTGTGTTCTGTTATGTCCACAACACACTGACTTTTGGAAAGCAGGAAAGATGAGGGGCTCATTGCCAGGAGAACCAACTATGTGATTAGGGGTTTGGAACTTCACCTCTGGGGAGGGCAGAGGGACTGGAGATTGAGCTCAGGTGTCAATGGCTGACGATGCAATCAATGATGCCTATGTAATGAAGCCTACATAGGAACCCAAAAGGACGGGATGTGGAGAGCTTCTGGGTGGTGGACACGTCGGGGTGCTGGGAGAGTGACCCTCACAGAGAGCATGATGGCTCCGTCCCCTTCCCCACGTATTTCACCCTCTGTATTTCTTCCAAGCTGGTCCTGAGGTATTCTTTTTAATAAATCGGTAATCTAGTAAGTAAAATGTTTCTCTGAGTTCTCTGAGCCACTTTAGCAAATTAATCAAATCCAAAGAGGGACTGGCTCATGGGAAGCTCTGAAATACATAGCTGGTTAGTCAGAAGCGCACGTGACAACCTGGACTTGCGACTGTCGCTGGAAGTCGGGCTGGTGCAGCCTTGTGGGACTGAGCCCTTCACCTGGGGGAGCTGATGCTCTCTCCAGGTAGTGTCAGGGTTGAGTTGAATTGTAGGACACCCTGCTGGTGTTGGAGAATTGCTTGGTGGTATGGGGAAAACCCAAACGTTGGTACCCACCTAGCCAGTTGTGAGGATTAAGTCACATACAGTATGTAAAATGCCAGGCATGTAGTAGTGTTAGTTTCATTCCCTATAAGGAAGCCCTTGCCCCAGTGCTGGGATAATAGAACAACCATTTCTCTGACCTAACGACTGTTTTAAGTATAAAAAAAGATATACTGAAAGGTAGTTTATTATTTTATGCATTTAATAAATAATAGCAATAAAAGAGATACACAAAACTAGATTATGTTATAAGAAAGAGTTTTAAAGTATTAATGAAGAAATATTAAATAATACCTGACAAAAAACAATAAAACTTATTTAAGATATTTCCATATTCCTTTTTGATTGGCGTCTTCACTTCCTTCTGAAGTAACAAATTTGAGGGAATTAAAATGTAGTATTTCAATCAAAGGTATAATGAGTTTTATGAAATGAATAAATAAATATTACAAACTTAGTTCCGTCAATTTTTTTCACCTATGTAAGGAATGAACATTACTATGGGTGCTTAGAATACGCTGTTGTGCAGATGAATGTTAAAAAAGAGTGAAGAATGTAAATTTCTGATTTCCACATTAGGCAGCTACCCAGGCGCCCACCTTAGAGAGAACCCTGATTACAAGTGCCATTTTAACAACTGATTCGCCGAACTCAACAAAAAACTAGGTATCAGTTTTGCTGAAACGGTGTGAACCAGCTGAATCCCACCACTGCCTTGCCCCTCAGGGAGTGAAGTCTGGCCGGGAGAGACTTGTTTCTCAGCTTGAGACACTTAACCATGCAAGTAGTAGACTACAGATAGAATGGAGGGGCAAAAGAATCAGTGAGCCCTATTACTGGTCTCTTTTTTAAATTTTTATTTATTCATTTTTTAGAGGGGAGAGAGAGAAAAAGAAAGAGAGAGAGAGAGAGAGAGAGAGAGAGAGAGAGAAAGAGAGAAGGGGGGGAGGAGCAGGAAGCATCAACTCCCATATGTGCATTGACCAGGCAAGCCCAGGGTTTCGAACCGGCGACCTCAGCGTTCCAGTTCGACGCTGTATCTGCTGCACCACCACAGGTCAGGCATTACTGCTATTTTTTGATGTTGTTTGTTTTTTAACTCTTTTTTAAAATTTTTTTAAATTTTATTTATTCATTTTAGAGAGAGAGGAGAGAGAGAGAAGAGGGGAGGAGCAGGAAGCATCAATTCCCATATGTGCCTTGACCAGGCAAGCCCAGGGTTTCGAACTGGAGACCTTAGTGTTCCAGGTTGACACTTTACCCACTGCACCACCACAGGTCAGGTCCTGTTTTTTAACTCTTAAAGGAACAACTGAGGGTGGAGGGTTTCTTTCCATGTAACTCTGGGCATAGTTCTCAATCCTATTGGGAAAATGAAACTTCTTGTATGTCTCTCTTCCCACATCCTTCTCCTCCGAGAGTCTAAGCCCTTGTGTCCACTAAGAACTAATGGATAACTGGAAGAGATTTTTCTTAAAAGGACAAGTGATATTTTTGAATGCATTTTACTTTTACTATCTCAGTAAAAGTTTTAGGGAGGGCTGTGAGGTGCTAGCTGTGATTGCAGCTAGAGAGTTCAGCTAGTCAGATGAGTGTCGGTAGGAACCTTTGAAAGGATGTACACTGGTGTATCTGTCAGCACTCCTTGGTAAAATGCAACAGGACTGTTTTCCAGTTCAGGATATTGTGGTTTTTGGAACTGACAGCAGGCCGGTTTGGAAACAGGAAGGCATCAAAGCAGCTTTGGAAGGCTCACAGCTGGAAATAGAGCATAGAAATGGTCTCCTAGAAGGAATGGTGATCCAGTTAAGGCCCCCACTGCTGGGGTGAACAGCTGTTTTCTGACTCTCATTCTGTTCAAGTTGGACATTCCAGGGAGGAAGCACTTGTCTGCTCAGTGTCAGGTCACTTGGCCATCTCCTGGTCACCAGAAGAAGGATTTGGCTGAAGGAGTTTCTTGGGACCCCAATGGCTTGTATACTGCAAAGGTATCTACTTCAGTTCACCATTTCATCAAGATAGTGTCCAGGGCCTGACTAGGCGGTGGCGTAGTAGATAGAGCATCGGACTGGGATGTGGAGGATCCAGGTTTGAGACCCCGAGGCCTCCAGCTTGAGCAAGGCTCACCAGCTTGAGCCCAAGGTTGCTGGCTTGAGCAAGGGGTCACTTGGTCTGCTGTAGCCCCCAGTCAAGGCACATATGAGAGAGCAATCAATGAACAACTAAGGAGCTGCAACGAAGATTTGATGTTTCTCATCTCTCTCCCTTCCTGTCTATTCTCTCTCTGACTCTCTCTGTCTCTGCAAAAAACCAAACCAAAACAACAACAACAACAAAAAATTGTAATGTCCAGGGAGGAAGAAAGAAACCTTCAAAGTGACATCTGGGTGCTGTTACAAAGGTGGAATAAGTACAGTGTGGCCAAAATGCCCAACAGTTGTCCCCTATTGGTGCTGTATTGAAATAATAATCTTTCTTTTTAAATTTTTAAAAAATTTATTTTAGAGAGAAAAAAACATCAATTTGTTGTTTCACTTATTTATGCATTTATTGGTTGATTCCTGTTTGTGTCCTGACTGGGGATCAAACCCGTGACCTTGCTCTAACTAACTGAGGTGCCTGGCCAGGGCAATGTTATTCTTTCTTGTGATATCTCTATCTGGTCTGAAAATGCTGATGTCTACATCATCAGTCTCATTTGATCCTCAGAAGGACCTCAGGAGAACAAGAAGGGGATACATTTTCTATGTTCACAGGCATGAAAGCTTGGAAGCTGGTCATTAGTGCAGCATGTGTTTACCTCCTTCTAAGTGTCGGTGCTGGGGGCACAGGCTTTGGTTAGGAGGGTCGCATGGTCGGAAGGCAGTGGAACAGGGCTAGAGCACAGGCTTCATATTCCCAGTGTGGTCCTCACTCACTAACACTACATCCCCTTTCGTTTTTCTAGCAGAGTTTCCCAAATTGAAGAATTTGTATCACTACAGGAACTTAACATTATTTTAAGGGTTAAAAGTCATGGCATTAAATTTCTTTCAATTGCCTAGTAGCTCAGTTATTTTCCTTTAGATTTCTTTTATGTCTTACTGATATTGTGGAAAAGACTTGGTTTGGTGTTATAATTTTAAGTTGAATTAAATGAAATTGCCAAAATTTGATTGTTTTTGGCCTATAAAAAGAACAATATGATACAAATTAGTAATCTCTGACAGCCCCCCGTACCCTTTCAGCAGAATGTGCAGGTTTTAGGCCCAGTTTTCCTTATCGGGCTACATCATGCTCCTTTCTGTTTTCAATAGCATAGCGTTTGCCCTTTAAAACAGGCTGAAGTGAAAAAGTGAGTCAAAACCAAGACTGGTGGCTAACACATAGTACTTATCCTCAGACGTGACAGAAGTGGCCGAGGTGTGTGTGACTGAAGTTTGGGAAAGACTGCTGGCAGGATGGGAGCTGTTTGTGTTCTGGGCCAACATGATGCACGGTGTTTTTCTGCTAAACCCAAAATGTAAGCTGTGAGTGAGTGTGAGTGCACGTGCGCACGTGGGAGGAAGATTTGTTTGATCTTGCGAGATTACACAGATGCAACAGCCCTCACACGAAGTGTAAGACAACATTTACATGACAGGAAATGATAGGCAGGGCTTGTTTTTTCCTATTAGATTTTGTCCTTAGAAACCCCCTTAGAAGGAAGTGGTGGCAGTCACGGGGCTCCACAGTGTGTATTTTTCCTCATCCTTTCCTGTTGGTGTTGTTTTCCGCTAAGAACAAAGACCGTTCTTGTGCTTCATTAAAACTATTCTACATTCTGTCCGTCAGCCTGGCCTGTGGAGAGGCTGGGCCATATCTTTTGATATAATAACCCGAGAACTCAGCAGGCTCCTGAAGTCACTCTGAAGACTAGACACGTTATCATTCCACAGAAAAATCTCCCCATGTGAAATCACAGAACACAATCTGGAGGTTTGGCTTTGGAATTACAAACAGCAACCCAGACTGCAGGGCAGCAGAATGAGCGTGGAATTTGGAATTCAGACTTTGAATCCTGGTGTTGTCGGTTCTGAGTCGTGTTGGACTGTGAGCAAGTTTCCAACCTTCTTGTGCCTCAATGTCCTCATCTGTAAACAGGGATAGCAGATATGACATTCCCTTCATGGAGTTGTGATCATGTGCAGCTCTTAGAACAGTGCCTGGGTGCTAGTAAGTTTCCAGATGTTAGCTATTGTTATTGCCATTATAATTTTATATCAAATGTGTTTATACTTGTTAGGTATTCTTTGCACACTGCGTCTCTTTGCCATTGTGGTTGACAATGAGTTGGCTTGGGTATTCGTCTCAGAAATTGTAAATTTTTGTGACATTTCCATTTGACTATGTCAGAAGCAATTAGGGAGGAGCATTTTTTCTCCTTTATAAGCCTACCAGGGAAGAGCGATTTGTTTCAATGATTTTTCTGTACCTGAGCAATTAGAAACATTTTTGAACTTTTTAGGAAGCTAACAAAATCAGGTGTCCTTCACTTTTCCCTGATGTTACTCTTGGCATGGGGAGAAACTGTCGTATGTATTTCTCGGCACACTTAGGAAAGCAAATGGCTTTTTTGGGTATTCCTTTTGCTCTTCTAAACGTCTCTGGATCTTTATCATGTGATCTTTTTATCTTCAGTGTGTCACAAGTTTCTTACCTGCCTCTTATTAGTTTGAGGTGTTGACTAGATGTTCTAATTCTTCTCAGCCTGGCAAAAAATTCTGAGGCTTATTAATTAGATTCTTTATTCCCCACCCTGAGTACTCTGTTTCTACACTGAAGCTCTAAAGTGGTTACTTCCACATTGCATCTTCTAGTGGGTACTTCCACATTGCATCTTTTATTTTACTCTGGTCATCAAGTGAATTGATTTCTTTTTGGAAAAAGAGTGTTTTTAGCAATTAGGGAGCTGTAGGTCATTTAGCAAGTCTGAGCACATTTCCATGTCGGAATTTCAATAAATATTGATATTGTTTATATTGATAGTGGTTGAGAGCCGTGCTTGCCCATAGGACACAAGTTGTGAACACTGTCGTCATCACCGTCCTGAAAGTGGAGAGGCCGTGAGCATGAAGTAGGAGCTTTGGTGTCAGACATACCAACCTATCACCCACATGGCCCCAAATCACCAGTTGCCAGCTGTGTGATTTTGGAAATCCTTAGCTTCTCCAGGCCTCTGCTGCAGCCTCTGGAAAACCACGGGTTGATCATGTTGCCCACTTCCTAGGGTTGTGGGGAGGATTAGATATGATGATGTTTGCTTGGCACACCTAGTAAAAACTTAATAAACTCAGCATGTTTCCTTTCTATGTCTAGACATACCAGTATTTTGGCTAATTTGGAAACTAAAAGCTAGAATGATTGCTCATTAATTCCTCCATTCAACAGATATATGTGTGTGTGTGTGTGTGTGTGTGTGTGTGTATGTATATATATATATATGGATCACTATGTTGGCACTGAGGATGCAAATTTGATGAGATGGTTGCTATCTTCAAAGAACTCAGAAATTGAGTCAGGGAGACAGACATGTTAATCGTGGACAGTCATGGCAGCCTGTAGTAATAATTACATAGTCCAGATGGGAGAGGTGTCTACAGGGCTTTCAGGGGTCAGATGGCAGATGGGCTGGGTGGGAATTCCAGGCAGTAGAAATAATAAATGCAAAGGTGCAACAATGTGCAAGAAAATGAGATCATAGATGATGTGCTGAATGTGTTGGGGGATGGGCTGAAAAGTCATTACCAGATTCTTCTCTTGCTGTTGTGGGGAAGTGTTTGAACTTCATTCATTAGGGTATTATTTCTTCATCTATGGCTATTTGGATACCATTTATGCAATTCTTTTTTTCTGTGTGTGTGTGTGTGTGAGACAGGGATAGAGAGAGAGACACACAGAGGGACAGATAGGGACAGACAGACAGGAAGGGAGAGAGATGAAAAGCATCAGTTCTTTGTTGCAGCACCTTAGTTATTCACTGATTGCTCCCTCATATGTGCCTGACTGGGGGGCTCCAGCCAAGTGAGTGACTCCTTGCTCAAGTCAGCAACCTTGGGCTTCAAGCCAGAGACCTTTGGGCTCAAGCCAGTGACCATGGGGTCATGTCTATGATCCCACGCTCAAGCCAGCGACCCTGTGCTCAAGCTGGTGACCTTGGGGTTTTAACCTGGGTCCTCTGCATCCCAGTTTGATGCTCTTTCCACTGTGCCACTGCCTGGTCAGGCCATTTACACAATTTCTGCCATTTCTGTTTACTATCTGAGCCAGACATTTACTTGAGGTAGAATTTGAAGACCCTGTCTACTCTGGTCTTGTCACAGTTAATATAGTGAAATCAAAGCTTGATGGCTGTTCACATTTATTTTCTTTACATATTAAAATGATTAACATAAAAACTGTTCATCTCTGTACCCCCGAAAATCGAGTCATGTACTATATACATACAGCAAAGTGTGGTATGGGTAAGTAAGAAACAAAGATAAAGACATAAGTTTACGTTTCAGAAGGCTAGCTGCTGTTCAGGATGCCAGGGGCTTGGGTGGGGCGAGGCAGGGTCTGGGAGAGCAGTGGGAGGTGGCTCTCTGCATTAGATGGCTGAGTGGGAGTGGCTGTGCCGATGGAAGGAACAGAAAGATTGGGAAGACTTGGGACTGAGTCTTGATAAGATTGAGTGACTGACTGGATGTGGAAGATGAGACGAAAATGCTCTGGCTCTAGGTGTGGCCAGGATTCAGAACAAATCTCTGTTGTTCTTATATTTATTTTTTTAAAGCAAGCTCTTGGTGTGCAATTTCTTTCTCCTGGGCTCTGGACTCTGGCTAAACATGGCGATTCCACCGGCCACTGACTTACTGTCCCTTTTCTGTGTCCTCATTTCACATTTATTCACTCCTGCCTCTAGGGACTCTTGTTTCTCTCCTTTCTCTTTTCCCCTTTGATGGACCGGCTCCTTCGGCAGCGTCCCCCTCAGCTGCTGTCTTCTGGTCCTGATTTGGAAGCACCTCAGCTGCCAGGAGACTTCCAGCAGTGTTTGCATCCAGACCTAGAGCTGGGGGCTGTCCACCCAGAGGACACAGCCACTGTGTTTCTACTGGTAACTTTTGAGAATGGCCAGAAATGATCATTTAACCCATTTAAAAAATGGCTATTTTTCCAATTTCTGATTTCTCTGGTAGAACACTTGATTTTTTTTTTTTTTTTGTATTTTTCCGAAGCGTGAAGCAGGGAGGCAGAGAGACAGACTCCCACATGTTTCCCGATTGGGATCCACCCGGCATGCCCACCAGGGGGCGATGCTCAGCCCATCTGGGGCACTGCTCCCTTTCAACAGAGCCATTCTAGCGCCTGAGGCAGAGGCCATGGAGCCGTCCTCAGCGCCCGGGCCAACTTTGCTCCAGTGAAGCCTTGGCTGCTGGAGGGGAAGAGAGAGACAGAGAGAAAGGAGAGGGAGAAGGGTGGAGAAGCAGATGGGTGCTTCTCCTGTGTGCCCTGGCTGGGAATTGAACCTGGGACTTCCGCATGCTGGGCTGACGCTCTAGCGCTGAGCCAACCAGCCAGGGCCAATACTTGATTTCTTTTTACATGTTGGTGGGTCATCTCAAACCTTCACATGTACAATATGAAAACTACTGCCTTGTGAGTTTTCGCTATTAACAATTTTGCATTTCTTTGTCTACTTTTGTTTTTTACTTTTTAAATTCTCTACCATGTTTTTCCCCTTGAGTAACTTATGTTAATGATGGAGGATTATCTGTTTTATATATTTCCCCCCACACGTTCATATAATCTATTATAAATAAAATATATGTGTATATACACACACACAGATTTTATTGCCATTGTTTTATAAAAATTAAATTACGTATATAAATGTTCTGCATCTGTATTCTCTCTCTTAGCACTACCCTGTCAAAACCTTTCCAAGTTATAGTTCTAATAATTCTTTTTAAAAAGCTGCATTACATAGCACAATGCAGATGTGCAAACAATTGCCTATGAAGTAATACTGACTTTGTGTCCAATTTTTACTACTATGGACTATGAAAGAATAGACATCCTTAAGCATCTTTTTTATATACTGAGGATTTTATTTCTTTAGCTTGGATTTTCAGGATGTTGGGTTGCTTTGTCAAAGAGAAGTGTTTATATTTAATAGTGTGGTCAGATATTTTCCTAAACATTTCTACCAGCAGTGCAGGAGACTACCTTTTACTTTCTTGGTAAAATTAGTTTTGAGTGTTTTTCTGAAATTTTGTCAGTTTGATGAGTGAAAAGTGGTGGCTCACAGTCACTTTAATTTTCATTTCCTTGATTGCTAATCAATTTCAGTGTTTTTTAAAATGTTGTTGACTATTTGGCTTTATTTATTTATTTATTTATTTAAGTGAGATGAGGGGAGATAGTGAGATGGACTCCTGCCTGCACTCTGACCGGGATCCACCTGGCAACCTTCTAGGGCTGATGCTCGAATTAACCTAGCTATTTGTAGTGCCTGAGGCTGATGTGTTAGGACCAGCTAATCTATCCTCAGAGCCCAGGGCCCATGCTTGAACCATCAAGCCACTGGCTGCAGAGGGGAAGAGGGAGAGAAGAGGGAGAGGAAAGTGAGAGAAGCAGATGGTCACTTCTCATGCCTGCTCTGACCAGGAATTGGACCCGGTATGTCCATATGCTGGGCCGACAATCTATCTACTGAGCTAACCAGCCAGGGTCTGACTTTATTCCTTGTGCAAAGCTTTTTCATATTATTTGCCCATTTTCTTATTGAATTATTTTTCTACTTGTCAATTTGTGAGAGCTCTTTGTATATCATAGTAAGTAGTTAACCTTTTATTTGCTTTCTGCATTGTAAAAAATTTTATTTTTCAAATTGGTTTGTGCATCCCTTAGGACAGAGAACCCAGCACTCTGTCCCTCCTGGGAGTACTGCTTGTGCCTTTCCCTTGTCCCCTCTCCCTGTTATGTTTCTTCTTTCTCCTAAGCTCCCCTTCTTCTGCCTCTGTAACTTGTTTTCTGGCCCATTTCTTCTACCTCTGTGACTTTCTAAATGTGCTTTTTCTTACAAAAAAAAAAATTGGTTTGTACAGACCAGACAGTGGTGCAGTAGATAGAGCGTTGGACTGGGATGCGGAAGACTGAGGTTCGAAACCCCAAGGTTGCTGGCTTGAGCACAAGCTCATCTGGCTTGAGCAAGGGATCACTCAGTCTGCTGTAGCCCTCCAGTCAAGACACATATGATAAAGCAATCAATGAACACCTAAGTTACCACAACGAAGAACTGATGCTTCTCATCTCTCCCCCTTTCTGTCTGTTTGTCCCTATCTGTCCCTCTTTCTGACTCTCTCTCTATCAAAAAATAAAATTGGTTTGTTCATTATCTTTGTAAGCACTGATAATATCTATTATAATGCCACATGGTTGAATGTCTTTTAACTGATGATACCTACCTTCCAGTTTCTGGGTTGGTTTTTAGTATTTTAAGATCTTCCCCTGCCTGATCAGGCAGTGGCACAGTGGATAGAGCGTTGGACTGGGACGTGGAGGACTCAGGTTTGAAACCCCAAGGTCGTCTGCTTGAGCATGGGCTTATCCAGCTTGAGCGTGGGCTCACCAGCTTGAGTGCAGGGTCGCTGGCTTGAGCGTGGGATCATGGACATGACCCCATGGTCACTGGCTTCAGCCTAAAGGTGGCTGGATTGAAGCCCAAGGTTGCTGGCTTGAAGCCTAAGGTCGCTGGCTTGAGCAAGGGGTCACTCACTCTGCTGTAGCCCCCTGGTCAAGGCACATATGAGAAAGCAGTCAGTGAAAAACTAAGGAGACTAAGGAGCTGCAATTAAGAATTGATACTTCTCATCTCTCTCCCTTCCTGTCTATCTGTCCCTGTCTCTGTCTCTCTGTCACACAAAAAAAGAAAAGAATAAAGATCTTCCCCAACATTAGGGTGTGCATATGGTCTTTTTAATTTTCTTGTAAGATTTTTATTGTTTACAGTTAATCCTTTAAATCCATCTGGAATTTATTTTTGTGTAGTGTATGAGGTAAGTCATGGATTCACTTTTAGTGTCTTCTAGATGGTTGCCATTTTTCATACATATCTTTTTTGGCCCTTTATCTCTGGGATGTAATTTACTTTAATTCCACTTCCTTAGCACAGAGAGGATGCCAAAGCACATAGGACGAATTGAGAGCACTGTGTTGATTTGATCCTCTTGTCTCTTGTCCTGGGACCCCTGGCTGAGCAAGGAGTGTGAGAGGCCCTGCACGCTGGTGCTGTCATACTGAGGATGAGGTGCTCAGCCTCAGCCTTCAGCCCGCAGCCCTCATTATCCTGTCTCTAGACTAGTTTCCCTGAATTTTCAAGGATGCTTAAGTCCACCCACATGAGAGCAGATGTGCAAGTAATTGAGAGGACATTCTCATCAAAGCCCACTCTCCTTTCTCTTCCTCCTTCAAATCAGAGTCATACCATTTATATTACTGTAGAACTTGCTTTTACAAAACCTGGCCGTACATTATGGACGTTACTCCAGGTCTGGTGCCGCAGTTAGCAGCAACGGCATCTTCATATGTAATTAAGAAAGAAAAACCGATCATGAGACGAACCTGAATTTCAGAGATGTTAAAAAGTGTGTGCGTGGGGGAGATGCTTCTTAGGGTTAAATATGGACTCTCATTCTTTTAAATTTTTCACATAGCCTGACCAGGTAGTGGCAGTGAGTAGAGCGTCGGATTGGGATGTGGAAGACCCAGGTTCGAGACCCTGAGGTCGCCAGCTTGAGCGTGGGCTCATCTGGCTTGAGCAAAAGCTCACCAGCTTGGACCCAAGGTCGCTGGCTCCAGCAAGGGGTTGCTCGGTCTGCTGAAGGCCCGTGGTCAAGGCACATGTGAGAAAGCAATCAATGAACAACTAAGGTGTTGCGACGGCAACGAAAAACTAATGATGCTTCTCACCTCTCTTCGTTCCTGTCTGTCTGTCCCTATCTATCCCTCTCTCTGACTCTCTCTCTGTCCCTGTAAAAAAAAAAAAAAATTATAAATAAATAAATAAATAAATAAAATTTTCACATAATATTTTGCAGCGTGGAGGTGCTATAAATTATTTACTGTTCTGGTAATTAATGCTCTGGTTGTTTCCAGTTTTGTTTTTGCTTTTGCTGTTGTAAACAATGCTGCAGTAAAAATACTTAGGTATACATATATATCCTTGCCTACTAGTGCTTTCATATTTAATTGTTTATTTAAAATTTTAATTTTGAGATAATTGTAGATTCACATGCAGTTATAAGAAATAATATAGAAAGATAGCATCACTCTTTTTTAAAATGTATTGATTTTAGAGACAGAGGAAAGGAGAGAGAGGGATGACAGAGAGAGAGTGAGAAGCATTAACTCACAGTTGCCTCACCTTAGTTGTTCATTGATTACTTTTCATATATGACTTGAAGGGGTGCTCAAGCCAAGCCAGTGACCTTGGGCTCAAGCCAGTGACCTTGGGCTCAAGCCAATGACTTTGGGATCATGTTGATGATCTCACACTGTAGCCAGTGACCCCAGGCTCAAGGCCACAAGCCTGTGCTCAAGCTGGAGCCCTTGGGGTTTTGAACCGAGGACCTCAGTGTTCCGGGTCAAGGCTCTATCCACTGCTCTGCCACCAGTTATGCTATTGGCTGATTCCTGTATGTGCCCTGACTAGAGATTGAACTCACAACTTTGATATATTGGGATGATGCTCCAACCAACTGAACTACCCAGCTAGGGCCATTTACTGTATACCCAAATGTTCCTCCAAATGTAGTATCTTAAACTCTAGCACAGCAAATTTCCCTAGCTTTAGTGTGTATGTATATTTAACTCTGTGCAGTTTTATCACTGTATACATTCATGTGTCCAGCAGCAGTCACGATGAATTGTTTCATCACCACAGCATATGTCCTGCTGTCCTTCTATAACCATGCTTACCACACCTGTTTTCCCTCCCTCCCTAACTCTGATTCATGGGAATCACCAGTCTGTTCTCCATTTCAATAATTTTGTCATTTCAAGACTTGTATAAATGGAACCATACAGTGTTTAAACCTTTTGTAATTGGCCTCCTCCCCACACTCAGCATAATTTCCATGAGATTCATCCAGGTTGTTGCATGTATCAGCAGCATGTGTTCCTTTTTTATTGTTGAGTACTCTTCCATGGAATGCAAATACCAGTCAGTTCATTAAGTCATTGAAGACTGTCTGGCTTGTTTTCAGTTTCTGACTATTGTAAATAATGCTGATATAAACATTCACATACAGTGTTTTTTTAAATTGTGAACATAAGTTTTCATTTTTCTAAGATAGGTATCCAAGAGTGCAATTGCTGGGTTGCATGATATTTGAATATTTAGCTTTACAAGAAACTGAGAAACTGTTTTCTAGACTGGCTGTACCATTGTCATACCAATCAGCAATTTGTGAGTGATCCAGTTTCTCCACATTCTTGTCAGCATTTGATATTGTCATGATTCTCTATTTGAGCCAATTTCACAGGTGCCCAGGTATATCTCATTGTAGTTTTTTAAAAAAAGATTTTGTTTATTGATTTTTATGGGGCAGGGCGAAGTGAGAAGTATCAACTCATAGTTGCTTCACTTTGGTTTTTTATTGCTTGCTTGATGCTTGTTGTATGTGCCTTGACCAGGCAAGCCCAGGGTTTTGAACTGCTGACCTCAGTGTCCCAGGTTGTTGTTCTATCCACTGTGCCCCCACAGGCCAGGCTCTCACTGTAGTTTTAAGTTGCATTTTCCTAATGGATAAGGATGGTGAACATATTTTCAGGTGTTTATATATGTATCCCCTTTGGTGAAATGTCTGTTCATGGTTTTTGCTCATTTTCTAATTAGTAGTACTTTTATTTTTATAGGATAAATTCCCAGAAATAGGAATGCTGGGTCAAAGAGTATTGGTATTTAAAAAACAGTTTGTCCTAGGCCCTGGCCAGATGGCTCAGTGGATAAAGCGTCGACGCAGTGCACAGAGGTCACAGGTTAGACCCCTGGTCAGGGCATGTACAAGAATCAATGAATACACAACTAAATGGAACAACTATGAGTTGATGCTTCTCACTCTGTTTCTCTCTCTCTTCCTTCCTTCCCCTCTCCTTTCCTCTCTCTTAAATCAATGGAAAAATTAAAAATAATTGTATTATCTGATCTCTTTGCAGAAAGATATGGCAATTCATGTTTGTGTTTCTATCAACAGTACCCATTTACACATATTGTTGCTAGATATGTGGTTTTAAAAATAATTGTCCTAAATTAGTATCTTAGTATGTGACACTTTCTTGGCCATTAGTGAGATCAACTATCTTTTCACACGTTTATTGGCCAACTATAGTTCCTTCTTTCGTGGTTTGTTGGTTCATCTTTTAAAATTTTAAAAGTAATTTTTTGAGTTGTCTTTTTTCTTATCCATTTATAGAAAGCCCTTCATGTACTATAACTATTCATCTCTTTTCAGTTATATGTGCTGTAAATATTTTCTCCAGTCTGTCATTTGTTGTTTTACCATATTCATGACATCTTTTGCCATGTAAAAATTAAAAATTTTTATGCTGTTAAGTCTGTAAACCTTTAAAATTTTGGTTTTAGAATATCCTGTCCTGAGATTCTTCTGTATTTTTCTCTATTACTTTTTGTTTATTATTTTACTTTTCAGTTTTCCTTTGATGCAGACCCACCTGCATTAGTTCTGTCTGTGCTTTCAGGTAGAAGTTTACTGTACAATATTTTCTTTCGGCTCTGTAGCTATTTGTGTCTGTGCTGCTGGTTAAATAGCCTGCTTCTGCCCATGTCATTTGAAGTGCTACCATTATTATAGGTAAAATATATGTATTCATATTTATTTGGATTTTTGCGGGTCTCTGTATTGCTCCATCAGTTAGTTTATGCCTGTACCGAAGCCACACTGTCAGGTTCTTCTGTGATTATTATTGGAATTGTATTAAGTTTATACATTAATGTGGGAATAATTGACACTTTTATTTTAATTTTCCATTCAGAAAAATGGTATTTCCATTTATTTTGATATTTATACTTTTTAAGAACATATTATGGTTTTCTTTATATAGGATTGGTATCTTTCTTGTTAAAAAATCATTTATTTTGCTTCTTTTTTTTCTGTTGTAGATGGAATTCCCCTCTCCCATTTTGTCTACTTAAAAAATAATCAACTTTTAATGGTATAGTTTCTTTTTTTCTCTTTTTTTTGATGAGAGAGATAAAGAGAGAGAGAAACAGACAGAGACAAATAAGAGAAGCATCAACTCATAGTTGAGGCACCTTAGTTGTTCATTGATTGCTTTTTCATACGTTCCTTGATGGGGGGGGGGCTTCAGCTGAGCCAGTGACCTCTTGCTCCAGTCAGCGACCTTGGACTCAAGCCAGTGACCTTGGACTCAAGCCAGCGACCTTGGGCTTCAAGCCAGTGACCTTTTGGCTCAAGCCAGTGACCATGGGGTTATGTCTGTGATCCCACACTCAAGCTGGTGATCCCGTGCGCAAACTGGTGAGCCTGCGCTCAAGCTGGTGACCTTGGGTTTTCAAACCTGGGTCCTCTGCATCCCAGATTGACGCTCTATGTACTGTGCCACCACATGGTCAGGCTAATTTTATAGTTTCTTTTATTGCAATATTTCTTATTTATGAGTTAGAATGATTTATTTTGTTTTTTTAGACCGTTTTTTCCCACTTGCCATTATAATCTAAGCTTTTAAAAAATGCTATTTCAAGTTCTCTATGAACTTTGAAAATAGTTGCATGAATTTTTCCTCACCATAACTTTTGAAATATATTTCTTCATTCTTTATAGTATAAGGTAGCTGTGTTTCTGGTTCTTGAGACTCGAATTCTTTTTAAATATTCGTTTTAGGAAAAAAGCTAATTTCCGAAAGGCAAAGAGGTAAGAAAGACATCACCAGTAATTCTTTTACTAAGTGGTTCTTAATATTTTCACATAATTCTCTTCAGAAAAATTTTTTAGCATAGTTTAGAATTTAAATACAGTTTCATATCATGCTTATTTTTATTGTATTTTAAACATGTTTGCTTATTATAAACTTTTGGTAAATATCTTTAAAGGCTAAATAGTATTAAATTATATGCTGTGCTATCATTTGCTTAACTAGTTTCCCAAGTGTTAAATATCTAGGTGTTTTTAAACTTTCTACTAATATAAATAATGTTGCCTTAAATATTTTTATCTTAGTCTCTGGCCAAGTATCTCAGTTGGTTGGAGCGTTGTCCCTATAATCTAGGGTTTCAGGTTCAATCCCTGGTCAGGGCACATACAAGAATCAACCAATGAATGCATAAATAAGTGGAACAACAAATCGATGTTTCTCTCTCTCTCTCCTTTCCTCTCTCTCTAAAATCAAGAAATTAAAAAATATTTTTATCTTAAATGTATTTTTTATTTTTCAATTATAGTTGCATTCAGTTTTTTGTTGTTTTTTTTTTATAGGGACAGAGAGAGAGAGAGTCAGAGAGAGGGATAGACAGGGACAGACAGACAGGAATGGAGAGAGGTGAAAAGCATCAATCATTAGTTTTTCGTTGCCATTGCGACACCTTAGTTGTTCATTGATTGCTTTCTCACATGTGCCTTGACCGCGGGCCTTCAGCAGACCAAGCCACCCCTTGCTGGAGCCAGCGACCTTGGGTCCAAGCTGGTGAGCTTTTGCTCAAGCCAGATGGGCCTGCGCTCAGGCTGGTGACCTCGGGGTCTCGAACCTGGGTCTTCCGCATCCCAGTCCGACGATCTATCCACTGCACCACCGCCTGGTCAGGCTGCATTCAGTTTTATTTTACATTAGTTTCAAGTATACAGCATAGTTCATTAGACATTTATATAATTTATGAAAAAGTGATTGACCCCAATAAGTCTAGAACCTACCTGGTACTATACATTATATTTTTTACTATATTCCCTATTGTATTTTACATTCCCATGACTATTTTGTAACTACCAATTTGTACTTCTTCATCCCTTCACCTTTTCACCTAGACCTCCCACAACCCTCATCTGGCAATCATCAGTTTGTTCTCTGTGTCTGTGGGTCAGTTTTTGTTTTGTTTGTTCATTTATTTTGTTCTTCATATTCCAGATATAAGTATAGTAACATAGTATTTGTCTTTCTTTGTCTGACTTACTTCACTTAGAATAATACCTTCTAGGTCCACCCATATTGTTGCAAGTGGTCAGACTTCATTCTTTTTTATGGCTGAGTAATATTCCATGATATATTATACACATACACACACACACACCCTATATCTTTTTTATCTAATCGTCTATTGATGGGCATTTAGGTTGCTTCCATATCTTGGCTATTGTAATAATGCTGCAATGAACATCGGGGTGAATTAGTGCCCAGAAATATCATTGCTGGGTCATATGGTAATTCTATTTTTAGTTTTCCACAGTACCAATTTGCATTCCCACCAAGAGTGCATGAAGATCCCTTTTCTCCACAATCTCTCCAACACTTATTGTTGATTTACTGATGATAATCATTCTGACAGGTGGGAGGTGATACCTCATTGTGGTTTTAATTTGCATTTCCCTGATTAGTGATGCTGAGCATCTTTTTGTGTATCTCTTGGCCATCTGTATGTCCTCTTTGGAGAAACATCTATTCAGGTTGTCTGTTCATTTGTTAATTGCATTGTTTTTTTGTTTTTTTTTGGTGTTCAGTTGTATGAGTTCATTATATGTAGATTTTAGATACTAACTCTTTATTGGATGTATCACTGATGAATATCTTCTACCCTAAAGTTGATTGTCTTCATTTTGTTGATAGTTTTCTTCACTGTGCGAAAACTTTTTAGTTTTAATGTAGTTTCAGTTGTTTATTTTTTCTTTTGTTTTCTTGGCCTGAGGAGATATATAAAAATAATATTACTAAGGCCAGTGTCAGAGAGTTTACTGCCTATGTTTTATTATAGTAGTTTTATGGTTTTGGGTCTTACATTTAAATCTTTAATCTATTTTGAGTTTATTCTTGTGTATGGTGTAAGAAGGTGGTCTAGTTTTATTTTTTTTTTTGCATATGTTTGTCTGGATTTTCTAACACCACTTATTGAATAGACTGTCTTTACCTCATTGTATATTTTTGCCTCCTTTGTCATATATATATATATATATATATATATATATATATATATATATATGTAATTATAATTTATATGTTCTTAAAATTGAATTTATTGGGGGTGACATTGGTTAATAAAATTATATAGGTTTTAGTGGTACAACAATTCTGTAACACATTGTCTGTATATAGCATGTGTGTTTACCACCCCCCAAGTTAAGTCTCTTTCCATCACCATTTATCTTTCCCTTTTCCCCTGTCTTACCTCCC
Source organism: Rhynchonycteris naso (assembly GCA_037038555.1). NCBI lineage: Eukaryota > Metazoa > Chordata > Mammalia > Chiroptera > Emballonuridae > Rhynchonycteris > Rhynchonycteris naso. The sequence goes on along the minus strand of CM073000.1, from coordinate 189,692,727 downwards.
CCACCTCCTTTTCCTCTGGTAATCACCATACTGTTGTCTGTCTGTGAGGGTTTTCTATTTTCCTCTCCTCTCCCCTCCCCTCCCCTCCCCTCCCTTCCCTTCTCCTCTCCTCTCCATTCTTTTCCTTTCCTTTCCTTTTTTCCTTCCCTTCCCTTCCTTTCCCTTCCCCTGCCTCCTGTTTTTTGCTTAATCCCTTTACCTTTTTCATCTCACTCCCACCCCCTCCCCTCTAATTTGTCATATATTAATTGACCATATAGGTGTGGATTTATTTCTGGGCTTTCTATTCTGTTCCATTTTTTATCTTAAATATTTTTCTGCTTTGTAGACTACAGCTGAGGATTGATTTCTGCTGGTAAAAATAATTGTTCAAAGGGTGTGAACCTTTTTGAAAACTTAGTTTATAAAACATAGGGCATGGCTCATTTCAAATGATTGTCATATAATCTGAGATGTGTCTAATGCTATTAGTTGACTGATTTTCATGGGTACAATTGACTCCATTCCAGATGCTTTCCACATGTGGATAATCTCGTCTATTTTCATGCTTGTATTTGGTTTTTCCCAAAAGGTTCGAGTAAAGCTGTAACGTAGCAAAAGGATTAATTTGAAGTATACTCTTCTGTCACAAGGTTAATTTGATACAGTTTGTAAAAATGCAGCGTTTATTACTGAGCTTGTCGATTGATCTAACAGCTGCCATAAAAAGAAAGCACAGGATTCTTAGGAATCTCATTACAGACTGATGTGGCAAGCAAGGCAGTCCTGAAATACAGGACAAAGCTCAGGAAAAGCACTGTGTGCAGAATTCGCAGTAAACTAGTTAAGCTCCTGCAGTGTCCAGCTGTGCTGTGCTGTGCTATGCTGGTGGGTGCTTTTAAATTCAGCAGGAGGAAGTTATTTCATTTTTCATTCATTAACTCCTTCACTCCTTCATCAAATTTACTGAGACCTTGAGGAAGTTTTTTGTATTTTTAAAAAATAGCTTTATTGAAGTCTTAATTTGCTTAATATAAACATCTTTCTACACCTTTTAAGTGTACAATGCAGTGATTTTTTTAATTGTAAATTTTTAGAATTGTGTAACCAGAACCACAATCCAGTTTTAGAACGTTTTTATTACCTCTAAAGTTCCCTTGTTCCAGTTTACAGTTTATCCCTGATTTTACTGCCAGCTCCAGGTAACTACTAATCAACTTCATTGTCTGTGTACGTACCTTTCCTTAACATTCCGTGGAATCATACATGTGAGGCTTTTCAGCCTGACTTCTTTCCCTTAGCTTAATATTTTCTTTTCTCTTTTTCTTTAGTGAGCAAGAGAGACAGGAAGGGAGAGAGAGGAGAAGCATCAACCCATAGTTGTGGCACCTTAGTTTTTCATTGATGGCATCTCATACGTGCCTTGACTGCGGGGCTCCAGCCGAGCCAGTGACCCCTTGCCCAGGCCAGTGACCTTTGGGCTCAATCCAGAGACCATGGGATTATGTTGATAATCTCACACTTAAATTTGTGACCCTGTGCTCAAACTGGTGAGCCTGGCTCAAGCCAGATACATTGGGGTTTTAAATTTGGAACCACAGCACCCCAGGTTGGCACTCTATTCACTGTGTCACTACTGGTCAGACAGCTTAATATTTTCAAGGTTCCTCTATGTTGCAGCATGTGCCAGTTCTGATTCCTTCTGTTGACGATAGAATTCCGTTGCATTGATATACCACATTTTATTTATCCATTTTTCTGGTAAAGGGCTGTATGCCTAAAGACTTGAAATGATTTCTTTTGGAAACATTAAAACATTCACTGTTCAGTGCCCCACTTAATTAAAAATCATGCCCCAATTCATTAATGTGTAATAAAAGTCAGATGTGATAAATGCCGTGGAGGCAGCCAACCCACCGGTAATGCCAGAGAGCATTTGGCAGAGAGCATTCTGGGAAGCAGGGGAGGCTGGGGTGAGAAATAGCTCCACTGAAGCAGGTGCCCCTTTTGTTTTGTAGAAATTGTCACATAGCTGAGTAGAGATGAGAAGAAATGAAAACCCTGCGGGTGACATGGTTAGAAAGCAGTGTCTATATAGTCTGCTCACCCCGGGCTAAAGGGCTGTAGATTCATGAGGTTGGACATGTGGGTCTCCTTGATTCATTAGTCTTGATTGACCTGGATCTGGATTACAAATTATATAGGATCTCCTGAGATGCCTCTCTCACCTAAATATATCATCAAGTCCATATTCAGAGTTCCCCGAGGGCAGAATTCAGTCAGGCACGTTCACTACAGTAGCCGGCCTTGTGCTGGGGCAACTAAATGAATGCAGCATGATTTTTGCTGTCAGGGGGCCCAAGTTAACAAGAGAAGGCAGCCATGGAAAGCAGATCATTAACAGAGAAATTGGCCAAGAGCTGTAGTAGGAAGTAGTGCAGAATAAGGAAGCATTCAGGATGGCTTCCTGGAGGAGGAGACCCTTTAGCTAAGTCTTGAATGAATAGTGGCTCAGGTCAAATGGGGAGGTGAAAAGGGGACGCAGGGAGGGTGTTAAGTAGAATGGCCTTCGTCAAGGCAGGCATCTTAATGAGCTAATTATAGGACTAGTGCCTTCTTGGGTTTTCTGCTGTGTTAGTTTGATTGAGACTGGTGTGTATGTGGAAGGGAATACTGCTGATGTCATCCAGACCTTAGGGGCTGGGTTTGTGCTGTTCACCTGCATTCCATTCCCCTTTGGGGCCTGGTGTTATCCAGAGTTGTCAGGGCAGTTACTGACTCGTGTACTCGAGTCAAGCAAACTGACAGGGATTGCTGAGTTAATCATTGTATTTGTGGATGATTCGTTTAAAGGTACAGGCTAAGGTTTATTATGGAGAACTTTAAACACAGCCCAGGGCTTGGTTTTGTTTCCCCACCTGAGACAGGGCCCCTGTCAGGCTGTAGTTTGGTATGCTTCTGTTTTGGTTCCGGTGGCATTTAGATAGTTTTGAAGTCTCAACTTTTTTTTTTTACAGGAACAGAGAGAGAGAGTCAGAGAGAGGGATAGATAGGGACAGACAGACAGGAACGGAGAGAGGTGAGAAGCACCAATCATTAGTTTTTCGTTGCCGTTGCAACACCATAGTTGTTCATTGACTGCTTTCTCACATGTGCCTTGACCGCGGGCCTTCAACAGACCTAGCCAACCCTTGCTGGAGCCAGTGACCTTGGGTTCAAGCTGGCGAGCTTTTTACTCAAGCCAGATGGGCCCGCGCTCAAGCTGGCGAGCTTGGGGTCTCGAACCTGGGTCTTCCGCAACCCAGTCCGGCGCTCTATTCACTGCGCCACCGCCTGGTCATGCTGAAGTCCCAACTTTTAAGAAGCCCTCAAATATGTGCCTGTATGGATATGTAGAGATACTAGCATAAGCACATCTAATATTTAAGAATGACATCTGCCCAGCATAAAGGGTTGTTTCAATGTCAGGGAGTATTCTGGGACCCATGATTCAAGGTTAATCACCCACTTAACCTACCCACTGAGAAAGCATGTGCTATATACCAGGAAGACAGGGTAGGAGTTGGAAACCCAATAGTGTAGTTGAAAACAGTTGTTAGGTTTGGGATGCCAAAGAGGCTTCCTTCCTATGAAGGGTCAGCTTTGATCATTGGCAGTGCTAGCTAGCCTAGAATGCTGGGATGGATAGTGGTGTCTGTCATGGGCACAGAGTTGAGAGTAAATGTACAAATGCTGGTATTTACTGATGCTACGTTAAGGCTTTGTGCTGTAGACGGATAACTTCAGTAAAGGTTGGGTTTGGGAGGGAGAGGACGTTTGTGTTAGAATAAAGCAAGTGGCATGGGGGGGTAGAGAAACTATCTTGTATCAGCATGGAGATGGGTAAGGCTGGAGTACAGTAGTTGCTCCTAATCATGTACTTTTTGTGTGCTGTCTCTTAAATGTCTTTAAGCCTGTTTTTCTTTCTTTCTTTTTATTTTAGTGAGAGGAGGGGAAGCAGAGATAGACTCCTGCATGCACCCTGACTCCTGTATCCACCCGGCAAGTCCACTAGGGGGCGATGCTTTGCCCATCTGGAGCCCTTGCTTCATTGCAACTGGAGCCATTTTTTAGTACCTGAGGCAGAGGCCACGGAGCCATCCTTGGCGCCTGGGACCAACTTGCTCCAATCGAGCTATAGCTTCAGGAGGGGAGGGGAAAAGAGAGAGAGAGAGAGAAGCAAGAGGGGGAGGGGTAGAGAAGCAGATGGGTGCTTCTCCTGTGTGCCCTGACTGGGAATCAAACCCAGGGCGTCCATATGCTGGGCTGATGCTTTGCCACTGAGCTAACTGGCTAGAGCCAAACCTCAGTTTCTTTAAGTGTAAAGTGGAGATAATAATACCTGCCTTATCTATATGAAAATGTTGATGAGAGGAGCTAATAAATCATGGGTATGAAAATACTTTACCACCCATAGAACAATAAACCCTTGGAATGTTATTATTACAGGTGTGAGGATAAGTGGAGCAGGAAATGCCTACAGTTAGGCAAGGTTGAAATGATGGTAGTGGCCTCAGGGCCTTTGCACTGGGCCCCACTGCCCAGCATGCTGCCTCTTGTCATATCCAGGTTTTTTTGTTGTTTTTTTGTCATATCCAGGTTTTAACTTCAAGGTTACCAGCATTATTAAGGCCATATAATTTAAGCCGATTCCTGCACTGTCTCCACTTAACACCTCATCCAGTTTTATTTTTTTCAAAGTTTTCATTAACTAAAATGGTCTGCTTAGCTTATTTGTTTATCTTCCCTATTAGAACTGTGCAAACACTGGGTATCTCACTCCTACTTTTATATCATCAGAACCCAGAATAGTGCCTGACACATAGGTCAGGATTTCTGAACATTTGTTACACAAGTGAATGGAAGGGTCCCCGAGGTCCACAGACCCATTGGGCTGGGGGCCCGGGGGTCTGGGAGGACTGTTAAGAAAGGAGTGTGGTGGCTGTGACCTCATCTCTTTGCAGACATGTTCCTGAATCTCCCATTTCTTTGATTATTGAGAAACTAATTCAATTAAGTGCATAGTAACTGTAACTTAACTGAAAATTCCATCAACTCTGGATCTGACTTCAAATGTAATCTCTTACAACAAGATAAAGAACAAGAATCAGAATTCATATTATTCCCTTAGCATATGTAACAGGCCATGGAATTGCACAATGTTTCCAATTTGTCAGACTGGTGAATTCAATCTCTTAAAAGAGAATCTTGTTCCTTAAACTACATGTGGTATGAATTTGAGTTGAAATGTGTGAATCGGATACAATTAATACCCAACCCCTCCCCACACCAAACTGATTTGCTTTTAAATTGGCTTCTTTTCCTCTCCTGCTGCCTGGCACCAATTCCATTTCCCCTTGTTTCTTGTGAATTGTTATTACGCTTTCACCAGTCTGATTATAGTTAGGTTGCGTGGGGCTTCCCTGCGTTATGTGAAAAGCACAGGCATGGGGAGAGGCCCAGGGCAGTTGCCTGCCTGGAAATCTAGGTGTCTAGTGTGTTCTTTTGTACCTGGTGACTTACTTGTTCCCTGGAGATGCTGGGGCCTCTGTAGTTGTTTCTCTCCCTTCACAGGCTGGACTGATGAATCATTGCTTTTCTCCCAGGGTGACCTGTCTGTGTGCCCAGTTTGAGGCCGTCCTACAGCATGGCTTGAAGAGGAGTCGTGGATTAGCATTAACAGCAGCTGCGATCAAACAGGCAGCGGGCTTCTCTAGCAAGACTGAAACAGGTACTGCTTGGCCTCATGGGGAGGCCCAGAGGATGCTGTCCTTTCTCTTGCTCTTTTTATTTATTTATTTTAATAGGGAACAAGGCAGTCACTGTGTGGGGCTGGTGGGGGACAGGGCGGGGCAGGGTGGGGTGGTGCAGAAATCATGTGCAAGGACGTCTGACTTGTCAACCATGGTGTTGTCTGGCATCGTAATTGAAATGAAGTCATCCTTTGTGCAGAATCCTCAGAGCTCATGTTGAAGTCTTTGAGGAGCGTGGGGGCCTGCAGCCGAGGTACTTACTTCACCAACGTGGTATGGCAGTTGCTGGGAAATTAATAATCTGTTTTAATATTATGCATGGGGATAGTATGATATTTCATAATTAAATCTGTCTTCAATTACAGCAACAGAAACCGCAGGGGTCTCTGAGCTTGTAAGTTCTGCTACCATCCATTTTAAAGTTGTCAAAGCACTTCCCGTGCGCTGTGCTCCTGCGTCTCTGAACTATTAGTAGAGAAAGTTACTAATAATAACTGTTAACACTTATAAGTGTTCGGTGCAACCCTGGCACTTTGTTCGTCTTCTGTATAAATTAACTTGTTAAGTTCTCACGACAGGCCTGGGAGGGTGAGGGGCCTTTATTTTCTCCACTATACAGACGAGGACACTGCTGAGGGTGTCCACTTTGGACTCGAGCCTTAGCGTGTGTCCCGTCATGTAACAACTGTCCTATGGTGATGATCTAAACAAGAGCTGGATTTTAAATATTCAGACAGTTGTTTGTTAGAGGTTTCTGATTGCATTGGGTGTCTGTCTAGTTAACGTGCTGCAGATGTGCAGTCATCTGTATGTTATTGAAATGTATTTAACTGTTAAATGCGCTGCCCACCAGTAAAGGAATAGACCTTCATGAAAACCGTGCAATTTGTGTACATGTTTGTTTTCATGTTCTTTTTAACGTTGAATATTGGCACTGAATGAAATGGATCAGTGGATTTAAGATAAGGTTAAATTTTTGTTGTTGTCAAATTCAACCATTAGAATCACTTTGAGCACCCTGAAACATGACAACTCATGAGTAAAACGGGTACGCATAACAAAGCAGAAGAAAACAAAATCCCATCCTGTGTTCTCCTCCCACCAGTTTAAAGGCACACTCTTTCAGACGCTGCTTGTGGCTGTCACCCTGAATTCCAAAACCTTCCTTGTTACTGTGATGATGTTAGTGTGACCGCTGAGTAAAATGCGTCATTTTTAGCTAGTTCTCCTCTTTTCACAGCTAAAAACCACCTCTCGCCATGTTTGGTGGCGGCAGCTGCGGAAATTTCCTGCTGACTAAAGCCTTGGTCCCTCTTCTTCCTTGCGCTGGTGTGGGCCCTCCGTGTCCTCTTTGCCCTTCAGCCGGCCCTGATTCCTGTTCATCTCCCAGCTGCTCATCTTCAGACATGAGTGTGTTTTCTGTTGGGGTCACCGAAAGCTGCCAGAAGGGTGCCTGTCCCTGGAGGTTTTCTCCTGTGCTTTTGGGCTCCGTTAAAAGTCATGGATGTAGGAGGCTGGTTCAGAGAACGGCCTCAGTTGTCATAGAAACCACTGCTACCTGTGTGGCCCCTCACCTGCCAATCTCTGTAGTCTCATGTCTGGGATGCAGGTGGCTGAGGGCTCCGGGCTGTTCAAGGACGTAGCTTTTCCCACAGCCTCTCTTGGCTGGCTTGGCTCTTGTATTTCTTTTGTTTCCATCTTACCTGTCTGGGGGCGGGTTGCTATCTTAGTGAACTGGTGAGGCCTGGCTCTGCTTCTCTCTAGACAAGGGCAGCTGCGGGCATGGCAGGGGCAACCCGGGCTGTGGAGTCAGACCGTGAGGGTCAGTCTGGTATGACCCTGGGAACATCAGAGTTTTCACTTGTAAAAGTGGGCAGTCTCGTCTGCCTGGGGCCTTGACAGGGTGATTCAGTGAGAATCTCCCGTAAAGACCTGCTTCAGTTCATAGCACCTAATACTATAAATGTTTAACCAGTTGTCAGCTCTCCTCAGCACCCTTTTACCTTTCCACCTCTTCCTCCATCTCATCCCCCTTAGGGCTCTGACCTTTTAGCCTTGAACAATGGCTGTTTCTGTTCCCACCCAGACTAGAATTCTTGTCTTTTACTTGGCCCTGATAATCAGAGAATTACCAACACATTTATAAGGCATCTCCACCATTCACGTTCTTGCTACTTCCCTGTACCTTAGCCTGATTTTTGCACCTGCATCCCCAAGAGACTGATGAATGGCCCTCTGGCGCTGTGTTCTGCTGGGCCGCCTCCTAGACAGAGGCCAGGGAAAGACAAACTGGGTTAGTCCTCGAGTGGCTGCCAAGGGCTTTGCCATCACTGTCAGCAGTGTTAATTAACCATTCACTGGTGCAGGATAGTCCTTGGCTGATTAAAACCTCTTTCCTGCTGTTGAACGTGTGATTATAAACCTCACAAGAGAGGGGAGCTCGTGGGCTTTCAACTGCTAAGTGCTGGAAAGATCAGATCAATGGCTTCTTGAGGCTGATCTTCGAATGACCCTCTCAGGCAGAATGAGGTGGAATAAAATCTGGTGGAAATGAGTATTGTTCTGTTCCGTTCCGCCGTCCCTGCTGGCTGCTGGGCTAGGCCCTATCAGTAATTTAGCAGTTTATATCAGACTCGAGCGTCAGGCGGCAGGGTTGAAATCCCTGCTCGGTGACTTGTCACACATGAGGTCGCTTGGACACCTGCTCTCTGAGCTTCTGTTTCCTCATGTGAAAAATAGGTTAATAACAGGCCCTGCCTTGCAGGGTTGTGGTAGGGACTCCACGAGAAAGTGCCCACAAAGCCCAGGCCTTGGTACAGAGCTGGCGTTTGATGAAAACGTGGCAGTAACTTCCCAGCGTAGATGACGGTGTCCTTAGTTTGCAGATGATGACAGTGAGGCTCAAGTAAATCAATAAGCTGCATAAGTTCCCACAGCTGGTAAATGGCACAGCAGAGGATTCCAATCCAGGTCAGATTGATGTCAAATTCCTGGCTCTCCCCGACTCCCTCCTCCTCTGGCATTGGGCCTGATGCCCGCATGTCTCCTCTGTGGACCACTCGAGCTCATTTATCAGAATTGGAAGTGACAGGAGGGAATAAATAACGGCGAATTAATCTGGAAGGCTGTTTGTTGCATTAGCTCTGTTTACAAATGAGGAACATTACCTTTTGAAGAGAGAAAAGCTGAAAAAGTAATGACTGACCAAAATGATGTCATTGGAAACTACAGTACAGTGGGCACTGCTGAGTGTGCCAGAGGTGTGGCTGCATTTGGTCCTCAGAGGTTACGGTGCACGTGGGCCTGGGTGTGGAAACCCGTGCCCTGTGCAGTATACATAAAACAATTGTTTTTAAAGTTGTTAACATTGAAAAATTATGAGATTTTATGTTGAATTACGGATTTCTGACTTTTCTTAAGCTTGAAGATCTGTGACTCTGAGCCCCATTTACTGTTGGCTCTGGAGCGCCATGCTCCTGCCCTCTGTGGGTCGGGTGGGTGCTCTAGCCCAGCACTGTCCCCTCACCCAGCACTGTCCCCTCACCCTCATGCCCCGACACCTGAGGTAAGAGTGATGGTTGCACTTTTATTCTTATCTAAAATTCAGTGGGTTTCAGGCGTAAACACCTCTCAGATTGGAAGCCTTTGAAGTCAGTTTCTAGAGTGCAGAAGCAGTCGTTTTTGTCCATTTGTCCAGTTCTAGAGTTGCCTTTTTGGAGGGGAGTTGCTAACCTTCTCACTTGGTTAGAGCCAGAAGTCCCTTATTTTTTGTTTTCATCTGAACTTTCAATACATTCTTGTCTTTGTAGATGCCTGGTATTTCCAACTGAATGCCAGATGTTGGGTATGAAGAATTATAGAGATAACTGGGAGCTTGGGGCGATGTGACCTTTCTTCAGAGAGGATTTGCTGTTCCTCCTCAGGCAGTTAGAGTGGAGGAAGATCGATTTAATCCAGTCGAGGATTGAGCCAGGTCACACCTGGGCTTCCACCTTTGTGAGGGCTGATGTATATAATCTTTCCGCTTCTGCCTTATTTCTAGGATTAGTTCTTGGGGTTTTCAGCTTATCTCAGTTTCCTTGAACTGCCACAACAATTTCTTCACACCCCGAGTGGCTTAAAACAACAGAGAGAAATGGACTCTCTCCCAGTTCTGGAGGCCAGGTGTCCAAAATGTAGGTGTCAGCAGGGCTGGTTCCTCCCGGCCGCTGCGAGACAGAATTCCAGCTTCCGGTGGTTGTCAGCAGTCCTTGGTGTGCTGTCCCTTGTGGCTGCCTCTCTCTGGTTTCTGCCTGTCTTCACATAGCCTTCTTTCCTGTGTCTGTCTTTCTGTGTCCTGTCCTCTCCTTAGAAGAACACCAGTCATATTGGATTTAGTTTCCACCCCACTCCAGTAGGACGTCATTTTAACTAATTATGTATGTCTGCGAAGAGGCTTTTTCAAATCACATTCTGGGGCACCAGGGGGACATGAATTTGGGGGAACATTCTTTGATCCAGTATGCAGATGCATCCTGGAGGTGGTTACCGGGGCTCTTTCTCCTCAGTGTGCCCTGAGCTCTACTTGTTTTTGTATAGACCCTGTGGGAATGCTGAGAGCTCAGCTTCCTTTTTCACCAGAGAAGCTGTAGGGTTAGAAAAAGCTTCAAGGGCAAAATAAGGCTCTATAAGTCGGACGGCTGTGTACGGACTTCTCTTCTCTCCCAGTCCTTCACTTCTGTTTTAATAATAAAAAAAAGTTGTCTAGCCTCTGCTGTTGTTTTTGTGGGAGAGTTGATCTGTTACAGGCTAATACTCTTGTAGCTGAAAGTGTACCCTTGAAGCATCTCATTACGTGCCTTTTCCTGTGGCCAGATGTGCCACCTTTGTGTGTGACCATTTCGGTTCCTGCTACTAATCAGGTCCGAGTTTTCCTTGGAGACAAGCTGTAGACTGGAAAGGGAGTTTGCCACTCTTTCCTTCAGTTTTGTGGTGATGTCCATCAGTGCTGGCAGGCATCTCCCATTTCCTAGTTTGCTGTCTGCTGGGTGTTTGGTTTTATTGGTTTTTGCTTTTGGTTTAGCATTCAGATTTCCTTTTGTTTCTGACTTAAGGAGTTTTGCCCTAAACATCCCTGACTCACGAAATGTTGGCAAGGCAGCCATGATATAGGCAGATATGCCATCAACTCAGCTTTGTCTTGGCGAGGTTTGTTGATAGGCCAGGGAAGTGGTGTCTATCCCAAACAGAGATCCCCTGAATTGATTGTCCAGATACTTGGGTTGCAAAGGACCCCCACTGGCTTGGGGTGAGGCCACCTTTAGGATTCAAATTCCTGAAGCAAGAGTCTGCTCTTTCAATGTAAGATCTGTTTCCTCTTACTTCTTGACAAGTGACTGGATTTGTCTACAGAAATGGGTGATTTGGTGATGGTGAGCTGGAGAGTCTGCATTTTCAGGGTTTGGTTCTGCAGTTTGTTTAAACTCTCCCTTCCAGTTAGCATGAATGATTACAGCAGACATTGATTATTCCCCATCCAGCAGTCTGTCTCTTCTTCTTTGCTCCTAGAAGTCTGATTTTTTCAGATGTTGGGTGGCCAAGAGCTTTGAGCCGGAAGCTATCCCCGGGGGAGTGAATCTGGGTCAGATCAGGACAGTAATCGTAATTATCCTGCCTGGTTGGTTTAGGAAAAACCTGGAGATGCAATTCTGACAAGAGAAGGAAGAAGTCTGCTGAAGGGCTTCTGAGGCAGTTTCTTGCTAAGGGTTTCTATATGGCCTTGGTTTTTACTTGAGACTGTGATGTTTGGAGTTGTGGCAACCATCTTGTGACCATGAAGGGAACAGGTCTGAGGTCCAAAGCCAGTACGCCAAGGATGGCAGCTTAGAAAGATGGGAAGTATCTGGATTCTTGATAATGTCCCCGAGCTGCGGTATAACCACCTCTGGAACTGCTGTACTTCTGGACTTAATGTTATGCAAAATAGTAAATTCCCTAATGTTTTAAGTAATTTTGAGGTCTTGCATCCTAAAGCATCTTAATTTAGACAATAGAGAAAAGACAACTTAGAATATATAGTCAAATGGCCATGCTCCACAAATGGAAGGAGAGATGTGGTTAGCACGTTGTTAGTCTTGACACCTGAATATTTTTTGCTTTCTTTATTTTTCTGGTTTTTTTTGTTGTTTGTTTGTTTCCTCCTCTTTCTGATTAATGGGCTGCACACAGACTGGCTTTCTCAGTGTTTGCCAGGGAGCAGCTCCTGTGACCCAGGGGACTGTTAGACTCTTCCTGCTCATCACGCCAGTTTATTTCTGAAGTGACTCTGCAGAGTGAATGGTAGTGTCCCCATTTTATAGACGAAGAAATTGTGGCTCAAAGAAATGAAATAATTCCTTAATGTTGTAGAGATAATGAGTGGCAGAGCTGGGATTTTGACTCAGGTCTACATGATTGTGATCCTGAAGCTTCTATATGTTTATCAATAACAGCACATTATTTTCAGAAAGAGGGCTCTCTGAAAGATCATGATCCCCCTAATTTGAATTTATGAGTAAATTAAACATCAAGTTTTGAGCAAGTTGTGGTCACTCAGAGCAGAGGTCAGCAAACTCTGTCCCCCACTGAGTTTTGTAAGGAAGCTTTTATTGGAACACAGCCACGCACATTCATGTACTTACTGTGTATGGCTGTGATCAGGCAGAGCTGTGTCAGGCCTCTGGCTGTGAAGTCTCCTGCAGTGACTATTTGGCCCTTTACAGGAAAAGTTTGCCAGCCCCTGCCTTAGAGAACAAAGGACAGGAGATTCTACCTGTGTCACCACCACACCACATTTAGTTGTCTGTTGTCCATATCTCTACTAGACGGTAAGCTTTGGCCACCATGTCTGTTTCACTTCCTCTTGACTGTCCAGCTGCTCTCCTAGTGTCTTGAACTATATAGGTTCTTCAGTAAGAATATGTTCCATGAATACATTTTGGCTGGAAAGAAAGGCATTCATTAATGTACACGATACTACAGTCATGATTCCTGAGGTACATTACACCAGGGTCACTCTAGACTGCTCAAAGGAACTGATTAATTTTTTTAAAAAGGTTTTATTCATTTTTAGGGAGGAGGAGAAAGAGAGTCAGTGAGAGAGAGAGAAAAAAAGAGAGAGAAGGGAGGAGGAGCAGGAAGCATCAACTCCCAATGTGCTTTGACCAGGCAAACCTGGGGTTTTGAACACGCAACCTCAGTCTTTCAGGTTGACACTTTATCCACTGCACCACCACAGGTCAGGCAGAACTGATTAATTTTTGAAGAAAAGACCAAAACTTAATTTTTAAATTAATTAAGTGACCAAGAACTCTGCATAGTCTTGGCTTGCAGCCATTGAAAGCCCAAATAGTTAGTAGAGAATGCAATATGGAAAAAAGGATTATTTTGCCTTCTACTGGAGACAGAAGAAAGAACCAGTGCAGTTAGTGGCTTTCTTAGTTCATTTGGCTGCTATAACAAAATACCACACACCAAGGAGCTTATAAATAACAGCAATTTATTTCTTTCAGTTTGGAGGCTGGGAAGTTCAAGATCAAGATGCCAGCATGGTTGGCAGAGGGCCCTTTTCCTGGTTCATAGCTGGTACCTTCGTGCTGTATCCTCACATGGTGGAAGGCACGAGGGATCCCTCTGGAACCTCATTTATAAGGGCTCTAATCCGATTTGTGAGGGCTCCAGCCTCATAATGTAAGAGTTCTCCCAGAGGCCCCGTCTTCTAATATGATAATGTTTGGGGGTTAGGATTTCAACATTTGAATTTGGGGGTACATGTTCAGATTATAGCCTTGGCATAATCTTGGGATTTGATGCTCTTGTGATTACAAACATACCAGAGACACACTTGCTGTAGAATTTAAGTTTACTTTTCTCTGTTCAGCAGCCTGTGGCACCAGTGACCGTCTGACTTTGCAAGACTGTCTTCCCCTCTTCAGCAATGCCACAACCTCTTGGCATACTTTCTACTTCTTTGTTGACCCCTTTTGGTTATTGTTTCTATATACTCAAATAATATTATTTATTCCCAGATTCTGTGCCTGTCTCGTTTCTACACATGCTGAATTCTTTGGTGAAAATTGCTGTCTCTATTATTACTCTGTTACACTTCCAGCAGATCACTCCCTTGAGCTCTTTCTCTTGAGTGTCTCTGTTTTGATGGACCACAAGCTCATCAAAGTCTCTAAGACTGAACCTTATCATGTCCCCATGTTCACTCCTTGTTCCTTGCTCAGTAAATGGCTCTGCCCCTCACCCAGGTCCCTTGGGCTTCCACCCAGCTTCTTCCTCTTCCTTCTTCTCTGCCCTCAAACCAGTTCTTCACAAAGCACTGTGTTTTGTCTTTCAGATGGTCCCCTAATTCACTCACATGTTCTCCAGCTTTAATTTCTCTCCTCTCTCCCTAGTTATGTCTTTCTGCTTTCAGTCTTGATCAGCACTACTCTACTCTGCATTATAGCCAGAGGGGCCTTAAAGGACCACTTGCTCTCTCACCCCACTCCCTGCTTACGCTTCCTCCTGGTCCTTTGTGAGAGCTGGGAGAGTACACAGTCCTTGACATGGCTTCCAAGGTGTGTCCCCAAGCAGCTTTGTCTATCTCTGCTTTTCTTCTAAACCCTGCCACACACCCGGGGCTCACATGCAGCTGACAGGTAAGACTCTGCAACACTTCTATCCCTTTGATAAAGAAATGATGACCTGAGCCTCACAAGTTCTCCTTTTGTCACGACCCCTGCCTTGAGACCCTAAGGACCTCCCCACGATTCAGCGACCATAGCGTTAATGCTGGACACTCTGGGACGGTTGATGGTTAAATCCCCACTTTAGAACTGCACTCCTGGTTTTTGCAGCCCCGAAGCTCCTCAAGTCTGGAAGAACCCTTGTTCTTTCCCTTCCACTGCCCTTCTTCCTTCCTCTCAACCCTCTCTCAAATGACAGCTACTCAACATCTATTTTTATTCTCTCTTAAAAATTGTGATAAGCCTGACCTGTGGTGGCGCAGTGGATAAAGCGTTGACCTGGGAACACTGAGGTCGCCGGTTCAAAACCCTGCACTGGTCTGGTCAAGGCACATATGGGAGTTGCTGCTTCTAGCTCCTCCCCCCTTCTCTCTCTCTCTCTCTCTCTCTCTCTCTCTCTCTTTCTCTCTCACTCTGTGTCTCCTCTCTAAAATAAATAAATAAAAATAAATTAAAAAAAATTGTGATAAAATACACATAACACAACAATGATTATCTTAAAGATTGTAAGTGTATATAGTTCAGAGGTATTAACTGAATTCACATTGTACAGCCATTACCACCAACCATCTCTAGAACCTTTTTTTCTTCCCATATTGAAACTCTGTCCCCATTAAACAACTCCCCATCTCCTTCTCCCTTCAGCGCTTGCCAGCCACCATTCTACTCACTGTCCCTATGACTTGGACTATTTTAGGTACTTTATATATAGAATCATACAATATTTGACCTTTTGTATCTGGCTTATTTCAATTAGCTTAATATCCTCAAGGTTTATGCATTTGTGGATATGTCAGAATTTCCTTTTTAAGGCTGCATAGTATTTCATTTTATGTATAGACCACACATTTGCATATCCATAGTAGTTTATCCACTTATCTCTCAGTGAACACCAGGATTGCTTCCACTCTTGACTTTTGTGAATAATGCTGCCACAAACATGGGTGTACAAATAACTGTCCAAGTCCCTGCTTTCAATTTGTTTGGGTGTGTAGGCCCAGAACTGAAATTGCTGAATCATATGGTAATTCTATGTTTAATTTTTTTAAGAACTGCCATACTATTTTCCTTTCTGTTTGTTCCATTTTACACCCCCACCAGCAATGCACAAGAGTTCCAATTTGTCCACATCCTAACATTTGCTATTTTTGTGTGGTTTTGATAATAGCCATTCAAATGGATGTGAAAGTGGAATCTCAGTGTGGTTTTGATCTATTCTCTCTTGAAGTCTCAGGCTTCTCTCAAAAAGTTATTTATGAACTCCCTACCCAGTTCAGCAGGGCTGGGCCCTCCTGTAGGTGCCCCTCCTATAGTCCTTAGTCCTTTTCTCAGCAAACCTGTGTGTGGCATTACCTGTTGTTTTTGACTGTCTCTCTCAATGGTCAAGGTCTGGGACCATCCTCGCTCATTAATGTATTGAAAGGTTGCTGTTAACCAAAAAACCCTGTTAAAAATGACTCAAGAACCCAGATTCAGGCCACACTGCTCATTCTCTTGGGCTGCTGAACCCCACCATCTGCTGTTTGTATATCTTCACAGTCCATTGAAAAGCAGGTGATATTAATATACCCACAGCTATAAAATTAGAGAAACCAACTTCCTTGATTGTCAGTGGGGTTGATTGCATGTAACTCAAAGCAGAGTTTGTATTTTGCTTCATTGGGTCACCTTGGGCAACGATTTCATTTTTGTAGAAAATTAATTTTGGAGGAAGCTGCATGTGCCAGGGCAACCCTGATCCCATCCTTTTGATGAAGGGGAAGTTGCCACCCCCACCCTCCCATTCCTATAATGTTTTCAGTTCCCTCTTTGTATTTCTTTGTTGTATTCATGAAATTGCAAATCAGCTACTTCTGGTGAAAGAGACTTTAGAAGAATATCTGTGGAAGGTGCTAAGAAAATACTGAACTCTGTCCAGGGGTGATGATAAAAAATGTTTAATAGCTGGTAGGGAACTGTTGGCCTTAGGGAGGGAGCAGAAGCCAGAGCGTGGTTCCCCACAGGCTTCTGTGTTAACCTGTAAATTGTTAGATTTAGGGGATGGGCCCTGGTTGGCTGGCTCAGTGGGTAGAGCATCAGCCTTGCGTATGAATGTCCCAGGCTCGATTCCCAGTCAGGGCACACAAGAGAAGCAACCATCTGTCTCTTTCCCCCTTCTCTTCCTCTCCCCCTATCTCCTTCTTCCCCTTCTTCTCCCTAGTCTTCTCCTCCCACAGCCAGTAGCTCAATTTGGTTTGAGCCTAGGCCCTGGGCATTGTGGTAGCTTGGTTGGTCCAAGTGCATCAGTCTTAGGTGCTAAAAATAGCTTGGTTGATTTGATCATTGGCCCCAGACAAGTGTTGCTGGGTGGATCACTGTCGGGATGCATGCGGGGGAGTCTGTCTCACTATCTCCCCTCCTCTTACTTAACAGAAAAAGGTAGATTATGGGGATGTCCATAGGGTCCTGGGAAGGTCATCGATGGCTGGGGTGGGTGAGGGCTTGGGCCAATGGCTATTTACTAAGGGGCACGAAACTGTTCCAGCATATCAAGGCCTAGTACTGCTGGATTAATCCCTGTTGCCTAAAGGTGACCTTTGGCTATTTCAGAAGTGTTTGATCCTAGTGTGTTGTATATTGAGACCCACACTTGGCCTCATAGTTGTCAGTTTTTAGTCTATATTTATCCAGCTTGTTGGTTCCCTGGGTCTTTTTCTTTGATTCTGACAGCGTGAAACTTGCTTTGCAGCAGAGGGTGGAGTATACCACTAGATGAAAACAAGACACTTACTTTAAAAGTCACTTTGCAAAAAAAAAAACACGTCACTTTGCTTTGGTGCTAGATAAAGTCCCCACATTATTTTAAAAAGAAATCTTACTTATTCATTTGAGAGAGAAGAGAGAGAGAGAAGGGAGACACAAGGCGAGGGAGCAGGGAGCATCAACTCCCATATGTACCTTGACCAGGTCCTAGGGTTTTGAACCAGTGACCTCAGCATTCCAGGTTGATGCTTTATCCACTCTGCCGCCACAGGTCAGGCAAGTCCCCACATTTTAATAGAGGTGCTGAAGATTCTTGTATAATGTGGTGAATGCCAAGTGTGCTATACTGAGGTAAAAGAGCTTAGGAGTCGGACCTCAGATGCTCACAGGGCCAGGCATATGACAGAAATGAGCGAATCAGTGCAGTGCCAGACACCTGGAAATAATGGAAACTGTAAGTCACTTGGCCACTGTAGAGCAGGCCGGGAATGTAGTCTGTCTGGTGGTTCAGGAAGAAGAGAGGATAGACTTTGAAGACCAGCTCGTAGTCTGCCATGGGTGGAAGTTTTACTCTTCTGTGTAGAGTGGCCAGACAGCCTCTTTCTGGGGGCATTTGAATAGAGACGTAAGGAAATGACGGAATTAGCCATATTGTTATTGGGGGAAGGAATTCCAGGTGGTTCAAGTTCAAAAGAGTGTACTAGTCAGTTGCCTATTGGTCTCAAATTTATTCTTGGTCCTTCCCCTGCAGACTCAATTCCTCTACTGGGTATCTACCCAAAAATCTTGAAAACATTGGTACGGAAAGACACATGTACCCCAATGTTCATCGCGGCATTATTCACAGTGTCAGGTTCTCTTGCCCATTGTCTTCTATTTTTCTTTGGCCAGTGGGAGGCGGTAATGAGTTTAGATGGCATCTCTAGCAGTGTCTGCTTCCTCCAGGGTCTGTGGAGGTCCTACATGGCCTGCAGTTCAGATGCCCCTCCTCCCCGTTGTCTCTGCCGTAGCCCAGCTGTTGCCTGCCAGCCTTGGTAACATCCCCTCTTTCTTTTGTTCCTCTGATTCTAGGGACAGGTTGCTTTCTGATGCTGGGGATCTCTAGAAGGCCTCATTTTCTCCTATTTGGCTTTTTTAGCTCTTTCAGAATCTTTGCAGCAGATGCCCTGTATTTGCTTCAGTAAAGTGCCTGGTTTATTCTGTTTTTGTGGCTGGGTAGGCCCTGAGGTGGACAGGCTTGGCATGTTGAGAAACACCCAGGAGACCGGTGAGGCTGCAGCAGGGTGAGTGACAGGGAGAAGGGAACAGGGGGGAGCAGAGGTTGGCAGTGCAGGAGCCAGGTCACATACGGGCTGTCAGTGGCAACTCATCCTTTTTATCTCGCTCTGTTTTTGTGATCTCCATCTACCCTGACCAGGATAATTGACATTTGTTCTCCAGAGTCAGTAGGGATGTTTAATTTTAAAATTTAAATTTGCTTAAGTCTCCCAAAGTAATCCAGTATCTCAGATTATTGTGCCTTTATTCATTCCTTAAAAGTGTATCAATGGCTGTTATCAATAAGACAGATAATAAGTGTTGGAGAGACTGTGGAGAAAAAGGAACTCTCATTCACTGCTGGTGGGAATGTAAACTGGTACAGCCATTATGTAAGACAATATGGTGATACCTCAAAAAATTAAGAACAGACCTACCATATGACCCAGCAATCCCTCTACTGGGTATCTACCCAAAAATCTTGAAAACATTGGTACGCAAAGACACATGTACCCCCATGTTCATTGCTGCATTTTCACGGTGTCCAAGACATAGAAGCAATCACAGTGCCCCCTTGATAGGGGATTGGATAAAGAAGATTTGGTACATATATACAATGGAATACTACTCAGCCATAAGAAATGATGACATAGTGACATTTATGACGACATGGATGAACCTTGAGAACATTATACTGAGCGTAATAAGTAAATCAGAAAAAGCTAAGAACTATATGATTTCACACATAGGTGGGATAAACCTGAGACTCATGGACATAGATAAAAGTGAAGTGGTTACAGGGGGAGAGGGTGGGGGAGGGGAGAAAAGAGGGGCAGAAAATGATTTGACTTTGGGTGCTGGGCACACAGCGCAGTCAGCAGCTTAAATGCTATAGAGCTGTTCACTGAAACCCTGTGTACTCTTGTTGATCAGTGTCATTAAATTTAATTTCAAAATAAAAACATTATTAAAAAATAAGTGTATCAAGTTTTGAATATACACTTTAAAATGGTGAATTTTATCATAACTTAAAAAGACAGAAGTGGCTAAGTGACCTATAATTGGCAAGTTTAAGCTTTCTCTAACTGAGAAGGAGTCTGAGAGCTAACTGACAAGGACTCTAAAAACCGTCATTTCAGTTGCAGAGAAGTGAAAAGGCATTTCCATCTCCACACAACACCCTGAAAGCATCAGTGTAAAGTGGTGCAGTCGCTGTGGAAAATAGTTTGATGGTTCCTCAAAAAGTTCAACAGAACTAACCGTATGATGCAGCACTTCTCCTTCTAGAGATAGACCCGAAAGAGCTGAAAGCGGGACTCAGACAGGTGCTTGCATATCTAGGTTCATCCGAAGCGTATTCCCAGTTGCCAGAGGGGGAAACAACCCAAGTGGCCATCAGCAAATGAATGGATAAACAAAATATGGTATATACATATAATGGAATATTATTCAGTCATAAAAAACACAAAGTACTGATACATACTACATATAACATGGGTGAACCTCAAAACATGCTAAGTGACAGTAGCCAGACACAAAAGAACGAATATCGCATTATTCCACTTACCCAGATTCCTAGAGACAGAAAGTACAAGAGGGGCTACCATGGGCCGCTGTTGTGTAATGGCTACGGAGTTTCTATCTGGGATGATGCAAAAGCTCTGGCTTTTGTGGTGGCAGACATGGAGAGAATGCCGTGAAGGCCTTGGGCACGCTGAGGGTACAGGGTGGCGGGGCGCTGTCTGCCCACTCCCAGGTGCCACACAATCACCCCTCTACCACGTGCACATCTTTGTACCGAACCATGTCGTTGCCAAGTCCTGCTTCTGGTACTTTGTGTCTCAACTGAAGAAGATGAAGAAATCTTTGGGGGAAATCATCTACTGTGTGCAGGTGTTCAAAAACTCTCCCCTTTGGGCAAAGAACTTTGGCATCTGGCTGCTCTGTGACTCCTGCAGTGCTACCCACAACATGTACTGGGAGTACTGGGACCTGACTACCGCGGGCACTGTCACCTGTGCTGCCGAGACGGCGGCCTGGCACTGTGCCTGCGCCCACTCATTCCCGATCATGGCGGTGGAAGAGCTTGCAGCCAGCAAGCGCCCCAGCCAGCAGTCAAGCAGTTCCATGACCCCGAGATCAAGTTCCCCTGCCCCACCGGGTCCTTCATCGCCAGCGCAAGCCATGCTTCACCACCAAGAGGCCCAGCACCTTCTTTTAGATGCAGGGCCTTCCTCTCCCCTGGTCTGCCCAAATAAGCTCCTTAGGTAAACAAAACAAGAAAGTTCTGGGAATGAATAGTGGTTGCACAACATTGTGAATATATTCAATGTCACTGAATTATACACTTAAAATGGTTAAAGTGATAAATTTTATGTATATTTTACAATTTCAAAACAAAACACACAAAAAAAGCAACAAGTGTACATATTTTGTGCCAGTTATGTACGGTTCAGGTTTAAACTGCATTCATTCCCTGTGTTCTAGTTCCGGGAGGCAGTGTGGCTAATCGGGCGGTGGGCAAGTGACAGAGCTGTAGCTCTTACCGCAAACTCAGCTTTGCGACCCATTTGTACCTGTGTGGTCAGGCTCACGCACTTGGGGATGTGACTGGGCTCACCCAGGCTTCAGGCTGGCATACTGGAGCTGTGGTTTGCTTTTTGTTCCTGGAAATGTTGATTCTGTTAGTTTTCTACCTAAAATCCATTTCCCCTTTCTTCTTTGGCTTAATTGAACCCAGTTTTGATGGGGCTGTGGGATATCCTTCTCTAAGTAATGGATCGTGAGTGATGGAGTGAGTCTTGACATTCTTTTCTCCATTCCCTGTGGTTTTCTGGGATTACTTGTCCCAGGGTGATAGAGCTGGATTTATCTTGTCCTCTTTCTTCCTGCTCCAATTGTGGTGTGATTCCCAGAGTGGCGACAGTCCTCTGACAGTGAGGTGAAGGTCAGGAGACTGGAGATTCTGCCTGTGACGGAGCCTTTGAACCAGCTGTCTACTTCCAGACTAAGAATGTGAGGAAAACAAGCCTTTCTTTGTTTATAAGAAACCTGGATCCTTGTAGCTGGCTTTTTCTTTCTTGTTAAACAATTCTCTCTGCTGCTGTTGTTTATTTTTGAGCTATGCATTTGCCCCTTTAGTGCACACAGGCATCGCTCCATGCCTGCTGTCAGTTCCCATCAATGATTGTCAGATGATGGAAGGACATACCTTCTCTCACTGCATTAGGCTTCTTCTGGTTTTAAGTGGCAGCAAGCTACATAGACTTAAGTAGAAAAGGGCACTTACTGACTCAAGTAACTAAGAAATGTAGAGGTTGAGCTGGTTAGGGGCCCAGCGCCCCACATCCTCTCTGTCTCTTTCAGCCCACTTCTCTCTGGGTTGTCATCTTTCCTAGTTGGGCTTGCTCTACACCAGTGGTTCTTAACCTGGGTTCTATCGAACCCTAGGGGTTCGATGAGTCTGTCTCAGGGGTTCAGAGAAGCCTCTGCCGCGGAGGCCAGAATAAAGTAATACCGTAATTTGTTGTGAGTTCATGCACTTTGTTGGTTTTGTTCTTTGAGCAAGGTGATGTTCATGCATGGCTCATTTTGTGCACCAGTAAAAAAACATATACCTATGTCTTGAATTTGGAAAAAAAATCATATTTTATTTATCACTAAAGAAGGGTTCGGTGAATGCGCATATGAAACTGGTGGGTTCGGTACCTCAAAAAAGGTTAAGAACCACTGCTCTACACGATAGGGGGAAATGGTCCCAGGTAGCTTCAGGTTTACAGGATTGTTAGAGCTTCTACCTCTAGAATAGTGGTTGGCAAGCTTCTTCCTTCAGGGATGAGACAGTAAGTATTTTAGGAAGGAGGTCTCAGTCACAACTCCCTAGCTCTGCTGTTGTAGCTGGAAAGCAGCCACAGATGTTATGTAAACAAGTGGGAGGGCCAGTAAAACTTTACTTACAAAAACAGGTGGTGGGTTGAATTTGGCCTTTGGGCCATTGTTTGCTGACTTGGTTCTAGAAGGAGACAGGGCCTCTTTCTACTGGTTCAGATAGACGTAGTGGGGAGGGCCCCGTGATCTGGGGCAGGGATTGGGATAAGGCCAGTGAGCCACAAAATTTATGGGAGTACCAAAAAACTCAGCAATTACGATAAATAATATTTTCATGCAATATTTAAAAAATCAAGATTAATACAGGAAACATTCACAATGCACAAAATATAAAACAGTGCTGGGATGAAGGTAAGGCGAATGAGGCATGTCAGGGCATTCACCCTGCTGTGGCCAGGGGATGGCCCAGCCTGGGTTACCTGCCCACCCAGGTAAGAAAGGGAGGCAGCGTCACCTGGAATGTGGTTCCGCTAGGAAAGAGGGGTACCGCTTTCAGAAGGAAGGATTTTCTCCTGGGATGTCATTTGCCTGCCTCAGTACTAAATAAGCACTTCACAGGTATGCTTTACTTTCTCTTTATTTCCCCTCACAGCAAAACCCATTTTATAGATGAGGAAGATGAAGAACAAAATAAGTAGAACATGGTCACATAATTTGAACTAGAATCTGAGTCAAGGTTTTGGTTTTCTTTGGTCTCCAAAGCATGAATTCTTGAATTCTTGGCATCAATTAAAGTTGAGGCCTGTTAGAAACTGCCAGAGGCCCGTGCTATTAGTTATTCTCTGTTAAGGAGTGGCCCTCAGGTTGGTTGCCTCAGCAACCCCTTCCTCGCTCTTGCTCTGGTTGGCAGATGACTTTCAGAAGTTGGGAGAGCCGGAAGCCCTCCCCCACTTTTTGGAATTAGCACCTTGTTTCAAAGCAGTGGGAGATCGGTGTATATTTCCAAATTAAATTATGGACACTGCAGACATTAAGTGGCAGGTGAGCCGCACTTTAAATAGATCACATTAATTCTGGCAGTGGAAGCGTAACCCTGCTGGGATAATTCTTATCATCATCAGCATTGCTCTGGCAAGCTTTAGAAGGATTCTGTAGCGGTAAGCAATTTGCAAAATTGAAAGGTGAAAACACACCTTGAAGTGTCTTCTGTGCATTCAAGGTCAGAGGGAGGTGACTGCAGTTTCAACAAAGAGATTGCTGGTGAGAATCACTTACTTGATTTGAATCGTGATGGCTATCCAGATGGTTGTCTGGTGTGTTTCAAGACAGGTTTGTTGGCCAGCCCACTCAGAGCATTGCTCTCACCAAATCCCGCCCCCCTCCCCATTCTGGTTTCTGAGAGAGGCTTCGAGAGGAAAGAAGGCTGTTCGCGTACTTGTGCAGTTTGGGTTTGGGAAGGGGTTTCGTTTGGCATTCAGGCACCGAGACAGAAGGTTGTCCTGAGTGTACTGCCGTGTTGGTGCTTTATTCAGTCATTCATGGGATGTTTATTGTAAATGATCCAGAGATTGGCATGATCCACAGACGAGTGTGCACACTCATACATAATAGACATTTAGATGCTGTTAACAGGGAAGGAAAAGAGGAAACAATACAGTGCTCTTGTATGAAGAGGTTTTTAAGTAAATGATGGTTAGTCCTCATGGACTGGGCACCCTCTTTCCCCCCAGTTACCCTGGGAACCCTGGTGATTCTGTACTTTGGGGCTTTTGTTAAGGGAGAGGAATCCAACGCTTAGCATGGTTGAGTGACCTGCCAGGGTCATTCCACTGAACAATCTCTTCACCTGTTGTCCTGCCCAGTAATCTGGAAGCTTGTTAGGGGCGAGCCCTTCTAGTCTTTGCCTGGCAGCCCAAAGCCTTGCCCAGTTAGTTCATGGCTCCCAGTTAGAAGGCAGTCGATGCTAACCAAGCTGAAGGTTTAGAGTGAGTTTATTAACCTGGAGTCCAGTTTATGGAGATGGGTGTGTGTGTATCTTTCTGGAGGGAAGGGTCAAAGATCTGGTCACATTCTAGAGGGTCTGTGTGCCTTTTAAGCTCCTAGATTGTTAGAATCTCTATCTGGCAGCAGACTCAGCATTTTCTCCCTTAGGATATTAAGCATTTGTGCATGTGATCATTTTGAGGAATGCAGATGCCTTCTGTACTTCGTGAGGCAGTGTGATCTTGTGGTCTGCAGTTTGACAGCCCTGAGGTTACTGTGTTGCTTACTAACTGTGTATTGCTGCATGAGTTACTTCATTTGTGGACCTTGTCTTTGACATGGAGATGACCTTGGTGGTTATGAGGGCTGAGGTCAGATGTAAAGTGTTTAGTGCAATAGCTGGTATGCAGTTAATGCCCAGTAAATGGAATCGGCTGTTGCTGTTTTTACTATATTATTGGCAGCAGAAAAAGTGTTGATGTTAAGAAAATTGATCAGAAAATTAGGTACACTAGAATTAGAGCTAGAAAAAAATATGTGTGTGTGTGGATAAAAAAGGGGAATGTGGCCCTGACCAGTTAGCTCAGTCAGTTAAGAGTGTTGTCCCGAAACAACAAGGTTGCACACACGGGAAGCAACCAGAACATGCACGACTGAGTGGAACAACCAATGCTTCCCTTCCCCTCCCCTTTGTTTCCCTTCCTCTTTCTGTTTCTCTAAAGATCAATAAAAATTAAGCCCTGGCTGGATTAACTGGGTTGGTTTGAGTGTTGTCCCGGAATGCCGATGTTGCCGGTTGGACTCCCTCGTCAGGGCACATACAGGAACAGCTTGATGTTCCTGTCTCTCCTTCTCTCTCTCAAAAAAAGGGGGGGATGTGAAGGTACATTGACTATTTTATGGGTAAAAAAGAAATTATTAGCTTTCCCTTAAAGCCTTAAATATTTTTTATTCTCAGACCTATGGAAATCTCTCCTAAGGAACTAGAAGTGAGAGTGGTTATGTACAAAAACATACAAAGCAGTATATAGGGAAAGTTGGCACTAAATCATGTTCTCAGCTGTAGATAAATAGTTAAGTTAATAGGGAAGCCATCAAAAATCATGTTTCTGAAGACCCTTAAATGTTACAGGAAATATTCATGATATAGAAGAGAAGAAACAAACCAGGGTACAAAATGTGTGTGTGTATTTGTATATATGTGTGTGTAGACATATATATATATATCACATACAATATGTGGTTTATTACTTTTTTATAATAAATTACTTGTTATAACACATTACAAACTTGATGGCCAAAACCAACACCAATTACTCTTCTTGCACTTACGGAGGGCTGACTTCAAAGTTGGTGGGGCTGGTTCCTCCTGGGGGCTCCCAGGTACACTGTTTCTTGCCATTTCCGGCTTCTGGCATTCGTTGGCGATGGCTGGCTGCATCATTCCAATCTCTGCCTGCCTGGTCTCATCATCTTCTCCTCTGCCATATCTTCTCTCCCTCTGCCTTCGTCTTATAAAGACACTTATGATGGTCATGGCCCATAGAGACTACCCAGAATAATCAATACTCTCTCCTCAAAGCCCTTAATTGAATTCCATCTGCAAAGTCCCTTTTGCCATATGAACTAACATTCACAAGTTCCAGGGACTAAACATGACTGTCTTTGGGGTTACGATCCAGCCTGTCACAGACGTTCATTTTGTATAAAAAAGTGCGGGGGGAAAAAGGCTGAAAGGAAACACTTGAAATGTTAACAACGGCCATCGCTGGGTGGTGGATTTGGGAGTCATTTTCACTTTTTGTATACTCTTTGGTATCTTCCTTCTCTGGGCTATGGAAGCAACTCTTTTACAACCCTCCACGATGCCCAGGGAGCAGCACTGTAAACGTGCCGCACGTGCTAGACAAGTGCGCAGCGCCTGTCCCGCTGTCTCCGCAGAGCCGGTGTTCTGGCTCCACGTGAAGGAGGTCCTCAACAAGCACGAGCTGCAGCGCCTCTGCTCTCTGCGCCACATCGCCTCGGACGTGGGCCGCGGCCGGGCCTGGCTGCGCTGCGCCCTCAACGAACACTCTCTGGAGCGCTACCTGCACATGCTGCTGGCCGACCGCAGCCGGCTCAGGTACCAGCCGGGGGGCTCCGGGACGGTGTGTGGGCCAGTGGTTAAAATCACAGAATCCGGGTCACGTGCCGGCCGGGATTTGCATGCCAGCCCCTCATCTGGGGCAACTGGGTTTCCGTGTCCCAACCCCAGTTTGTTAGATGAGAGGAGGCCTGGAAAGCACTCAGCATGGCACCCGCATATAGCAAGCGTGCAGTAAGTGCTTGCTGTTACTGAGGTTACTTGTGCTACTCAGTCCAGTTGTACGCTCAGACTCTGGGCCCGACGGGAGGGTGGGGGCCTGGACAGTGGAGCTGCCTGCACCTGTGTGCAAGGGTCTGCTGAGTGTCGGTGCACTCCGCCTGAGCATTAACCAGCTCTAGTTAAGGAGAACGTACTCATGTTCCTAAAAATGAACTTCTGTCAGGCTCTTCCCACCACATCATCTGCGGATAGCTCAGGGTTTTACACTCATATCAGAGTTGAATTTAACAGTGAGCAGTTGAAGTAAATCCAGCTGTTAAAACTCAAAGTTGACCTGGCTGGGTAGCCCAGTTGGTTAGAGCAGCATTCCAATATGCCAAGGTTGTGGGGTTTGGTGCCCAGTCAGGGTCATGCAAAAATCAACCAATGAATGCTAAATAAGTAGAATAATAAATTCATTTTCCTTTCTCCCTTCCCCTTCCTCTCTCTCTTAAAAAAAAAAAAAAAAAAAAAAAGAAAAGAAGAAAAAGAATCACAGTTGAGTTTACCTAAACTACTAGTCACTTATCTACCTTGATATGGGAAAACCAAATGCATTTACATGCGTGAAAACTGACTCAGGTTTTTAAAGAATCACAATCCTGGGACTCAGAGGTACTGCTGCCATGCCAGCTTGGACATGTGGTTTGTGGCTCTCCTGACACTCTGCTGGGCAGGCATATTGATAATGACGCATTTCCTCTCTCTTTCTGTTAGTTGTATTCAGTCACTTTGGCAGCTCTGTCTAGTCTCCTGGACTGTGCTGTAGTGAAGTTTGACTTTGATTTCTCTAATTTAGAGTTCTCTGACCTGACAGGCAAGTCAGGGAGTCTAGGATATTTGCTTGTTACAGCTTAGCAGTGGGCTGGATAAAGGGCTGGGGGATTGGGCTGGGAACCTGCATTTGAGCTCCGTTTATTGCTGGATGACCTTGGACAGACCCTGCAGGCCTCTCTGGCCCCATAACCCCACTTAGGTTTGTGGAGCTATTTTAGCTTCCCGGCCCTTTCCAGGATAACTTGAGCTTTTGGGTCTGTAACCCAAGTGGGTAGTGCATACAAATGTCCTGGCTGAGGGAGCCATGGAGCTCTGTCATTTCTTTCTGGAATGTTCTCTTCTTGTGTTAGCCCAATCAGGGGGCCTGTGGGCCAGCTTGGACTCCCTAGGTCTGTCTTTTGCAGACCTTGCTTGAGTAGAAGCCACTCCTCTGTCCTCTGCTTTGATGCTTCATAAACACCACACTTGCAGCTCATGGCTATTTTAGTACTGTCAAGCTCAGGGGACTCTAAAGGTCTCAGGGGGCCAATGAGGAAGCCATAGGATATATGCATCCAATCCTTAGTTTATAACCAGAAGCTTCAGCCCAGCAGAGCCCGCCGGTATTTACTTTGCAGTGACCAGGCATGGATTTTCCAGGAAGCCATGTAACAGAATTGTCTGGCTAGTGGACACAGAGAACCACTGTTCAGAAACATTTCATTTTCTCTTTTAACTTGCAGCACTTTTTATGAAGACTGGTCTTTTGTGATGGATGAAGAAAGGTCTAGCATGCTTCCTACCATGGCAGCTGGTAAGCCTGGGCAAGGCCACGGGCGATGGGTCCTGGGCAGCTTGGTGAGCAGAGGAGACTGCGTGGCAGTGAGTTCATAACTCAAAGGGATGCTAGGATTTTCCCTGTCCCTCAACGACTTAATGAGTCACTTGCCACTGCCCTTCCTTAAATGGCATTGAGGATTGAGCCTGTTTATATAAAATTTGATACCCTGGCAGGGAAGGCGTGGGATGGAGGCTTTCTGGCTATGGCTTAAAGACCTGGGGACTTGGAGGCAGGAGACCTGCCTGGGAGGCCTGACCTGACCCTGACTGGCTGGTGACCTGAGGGGATCCTGTGAGCTTTGTTACCTTTACTTCCCTCCTCTGTGAGGTGGGAATCCTGATGACATGGCAGCCACCTTTGTAGAGCTGTGAGACTCAAATGTGATGGTCATGTACACCATCTGTCAGCATGGAAGCCCTGGAATGCTGTTAGTTCGTAAATTGTTAAACTGTATCATTTGACTCTCACTCAAAGAGTGAAATAGCCCAATGGAAGTAGGCAGCTTGCTTCTTTCTTCTAACTCCTTTGTTGCTTCCTTTTTTTCTTTCCTCAAAGTTTACACTAAGTCCTCCTACATATTGAGAGTTATGTCAGTCTAGTTCCTTGCTGAGGAAGAGTCAGGGTTGGAGCATGATTTCCTCTGTCCGCCGTAGGATACCAGTGCAAGTTTTTTCATAACAATAACATTGGCACATCTTTCAGGATTGCTTACTGAGCTTGACCAAGGTCTCATAGCTTGTAAGCGGCATTGCTGGGATTCAACCCAGGCAGTCTGACCTCAGAACTTAGCGGCTTCGCCTCCCTCTTGACAGATAGGGAGAGAATTTAGAATGATTCAGCTCTTGCAATTGCTGGTGCCTACTGAGCCCAGTTGTGGGAAGTTTAATCAGCATTTAGGATCAGTGTGTCCCCTCCTGTGTACTGCCATGTCTGTAACTTCTTTATCATGTTGGAGGTGTGACTGTTCAACAGCACATACTCCAGACTTTTCCCTTTTTGCGGAAGGTCTGAATTCCATACTCTTCGCAATCAACATTGACAACAAGGATTTAAATGGGCAGAGTAAGTTTGTTCCTACCGTTTCGGACCTCTTAAAGGAGTCAACGCAGAATGTGACTTCCTTGCTGAAGGAGTCTACGCAAGGAGTGAGCAGCCTTTTCAGGGAGATCACGGCGTCCTCTGCTGTCTCCATCCTCATCAAACCTGAACAGGAGACCGACCCCCTGCCCGTCATGTCCAAGCACGTCAGTGCAGGTGAGCCCCACAACGAGCATTAGAGGTAGAACAGAGGGGGTTGGGTAACGGACCATTCACTGTGGCTGAGATGGACCCACCTTGTCAACTGAAATCAGGGAATAAAATCTGATGCACTTGCACTTTCAGTTCACATTTTTTTTTTTGTTGTTGTTTTTTTAACCCTTACTCTGAAAGGGATCTGAGAGTCTTACCTAGATGGGAAGATGATAGGGTAAAAGAGCAAAGGGCTCAGTCAGAGCAAGCTGAAGGGGAGGCTGCAATGGCCATGTGAAGCCAGACGAGGTGATCTTCATTCATTTGTTCACTCAAAGCATTCTGTGTGCAAGGCAGTGAGCCAAGGAAGACAGATTACCAGCATTTAGCTTCAGTCTTTTTTGGGATGGGTCGGGGTAGACATTTAATGACAAATTACACAAATAATGAATTATCCTTCTGATAAATGGGATGGAAGCCAAGCATTGGGTGGTGTGGAGAGTGTATGCTATTGGGCTTGCCTTCTTTTGAGGAGTAAGACATTTAAGTGGGGTCCAGGGAAAGGGATTTATTAAGTAATTAATTCAGATTAATTTTGTGACACAATTACAATACTCCGTGAGCCTTCTGGGACATGTTGCTACAGCAAAATTGGAAACTTTGGCTTTCATATTTAGTCCTAGTATCGTCAAAACCTATAAACAAGGTAGTAATGGTCATCCCTTTGGGATTCTTAATGATCGTGGAAACAAACTCAAGAGTTTTATGGTGCCTTTGGTACACACTGGCTTTATCTGTTTGCTCTTTTCTTCTCAGCAGAGACCCCATGTGAATGACAGGGCTGCTGAGGGCTTTGTGTAATGGAGACATTGGAATTTGTATACCCAAAGCAGTATCCCTTCCATTCATTTTGTGGACCCTGCTTTTGATATTGTCTCAGGGTTGTAATATACTGGTGAAGCATGTCACACCTTGTTTTAGATGGAGTAGAGTTTTGGGAATTGGTTAAGTGTCTCACATTCAAGTTTGATGACTAAGATGAATGAACAAACTGGCTCACCTAAGTAGTGGTCACCAAGGTAGTCATGATTTCTGTTTCCGTTAGCCTTTGGTGTGTAACAAATAGTTCCAAAAATGTAGTGGCTCAAAACAACGATTTTTATTTTTTTATGATTCTGTGGCTTGGCAGGAAGGTTCTTCTGTTGGTGTCACCTGGGCTTATTCATAGGGCTGCATTCAGCTCGTGGCTGAGCTGGATGATCCAAGATGGCTCCACTTGTGTCTGGAATTGATGCTGACTGTTGCCTGGGGCATCTCATTGTTCTACACTTGACTTTTCATCTTCCAGTTAGCTAAATCAGCGTTCTTCCATTGTAGTTTTGGGGCAGGATTTCAACAAGATGTAAGACCTCTTCATACCTAGGCTTGAGAACTCACATACTATTATTTCTGCCACATTCTATTGGTAAAGGCCCAGATTAAAGAAGTTGGAGAAATAGACACTACCCTCAATGGAAGGACTGGCAAAGCTCCATTGTGAAGGGGCATTATGTAAGGATGGGAAGAATTCTGTGGTCATGAAACAATTGAATATAACCCCAAACTGGTTTTCTTGGTTTTATCTACCAGCCAGCCATTGGAGTATTTTCTAAAGTGAAACAATGAAAATCATTTCAGTGATAACATCCTTTGAATCAAGTGCTTATTAGAAGGACTGCTTAGAAGGAACAATTTTAATGTATGCTCTGTGGCATATTTAAAAAATTATATTTTATTAAACAAAATTATTTTTCAATTACAGTTGACATACAATATTATATTAGTTTTAGGCATACACATAGTGATTAGACATTCCTATACTTTATTAAGAAATTACCCATGGTAAGTCTAGTACCTATCTGACACCATTCATAGTTATTACAATGTTATTGAATAGATTCCCTATGTTGATCTTTGTATCTCCATGACTATTTTTCTTACTGGCAATTTGTACTTCATAATCACTTTCACCATTTTCTCCCATCTGGCAACTATCAATTTGTTCTCTGTATCTGTGACTCTGTTTCTGTTTTCTTTGTTTTTTAGACTCTACATATAAGTGAAATTTTATGGTTTTTGTTTTTCTCTTAATTTATTTCACTTAGCATAATACACTCTAGGTCCATCCATGTGATCACCAATGGTCAGATTTCATTCTTTTTTATGGCTAACACTTCAGCATATACATGTACCACATCATCTTTATTCATTCGTCTATCCTTGGACACTTAGGTTGCTTCCATATCTTGGCTACTGAAAAGTAATGCTGCAGTGAGCATGGGGGTGCATATATCTTTTCAAATTTATTTTGGATTCTTCAGATAAATACCTGGAAGTGGAATGGCCGGGTTAAATGGTAGTTATATTTTTAAAGTTTTGAGGAACTGTTCCATATTATTTTCTATAGTGGTTGCACCAATCCCACCAACAGTGTACGAGGATTCCCCTTTTTTTCACACCACACCAACAGTTGTTTGTTGTTTTATTCATGATAGCCATTCTGACAGGTGTGAGGTGATATTTCCTTGTGGTTTTAATTTGCATTTCTCTGAGGGTTAGTGATGTTGAGCATCTTTTCATATGGCTATTGGCTATATGTATGCCCTCTTAATGTCTATTCAGGTCCTCTGTCCATTTTTAAGTTTGATTATTTGGTTTTTGGTGTTAAATTGTATGAGTACCATTTTTATTTTGGAAATTAACCCCTTATCAGATATAGCATTGGTGGATATGTTCTCCTGTTTAGTAGGTTGTTTTTTCATTTCATTGTTGGTTTTCTTCGCTGTGCAAAACACTTTTTGGTTTTAATATAGTCTCGTTTGTTTCTCTTTTCTTTTGTGTCCTTTGCCTGAGGAGACATATCAAAAAATTGTTTAAATCAGAAAAGAGGAATACAGATACAGAGATGTGTTGTAGAATTGGGTACCTGAAACATATAATTATGGTAACCAGTGTTACCCCAATAAATTCCATTAAAAAAAAAAGAACTAGAGGGCTGCATCCATTTTGCTCAGTCTCCTGTAAATAGATGTTTTCCCAAGGATTTAAAAAATATCTGAATTTAGCCTGACCAGGCGGTGGCGCAGTGGATAGAGTGTTGGACTGGGATGCAGAAGACCCAGGTTCGAGACCCTGAGGTCGCCAGCTTGAGCGTGGGCCCATCTGGCTGGAGCAAAAGCTCGCCAGCTTGGATCCAAGGTCGCTGGCTCCAGCAAGGGGTTGCTCGGTCTGCTGAAGGCCCGCTGTCAAGGCACGTGTGAGAAAGCAGTCAGTGAACAACTAAGGTGTTGTGACAGCAACAAAAAACTAATGATTGATGCTTCTCACCTCTCTCTGTTCCTGTCTGTCTGTCCCTATCTATCCCTCTCTCTGACTCTCTCTGTCCCTGTTAATATATATATATATATATATATATATATATATATATATATGTATCTGAAGTTAGCTTACAATTTATTTGTCAGTAGAATAGTAGAGAGTTTTCTACATCAGAGTCAAGCTGGCTTCATTATCCCTTTATCTTGCCTGATTTTTCTTATACCATATCTTGTCTATTGCCAGATGCCAAATGTAAAAAAGAAAG
The DNA here is from genome assembly GCA_037038555.1 of Rhynchonycteris naso. NCBI lineage: Eukaryota > Metazoa > Chordata > Mammalia > Chiroptera > Emballonuridae > Rhynchonycteris > Rhynchonycteris naso. The sequence continues at coordinate 189,659,600 of CM073000.1, read as the reverse complement.
GAAGAAAAAAAAGAAGGTGACCAACATTATCTCATTTGATGACGAGGAAGATGAGCAGAACTCTGGTGATATTTTTAAAAAGATACCTGGGACTGGGGAGAGCTCGGAGGAGAACTCTGACCGCTCCTCACTTAACATCACGTCGACCTTTGAAAGCCCCTTCGGTCCTAATTCCAATGGAAGTCAGAGCAGCAACTCGTGGAAAATTGATTCTCTGTCTTTGAATGGGGAGTTTGGGTACCAGAAGCTCGATGTGAAGAGCATCGATGATGAAGATGTGGATGAAAATGAGGAGGACGTGTACATGTCGGGGAGGAAGTGTGTGGGCCGCTCAGAGTTGCCTGAGAAGTAAGTTCCACTTGAGATTTTAACGAGGGGTGGCACATAGCTGCTTTCTCTCTCTGCAGTAGTGGGGGACATAAGGGTGGAAGTTTTGTAATTGTTTAGGGCAGGGGTGCTCACACTTTTTCAGCTTGCGAGCTACTTATAAGATGACCAAGTCAAAATGATCTACCTACAATAAAAATGCAAAACATAAATTTATTTCTTCTATATTATCATTATTTAAGTTACTATTATTACTATTTAATATTGTGTATTCTTCTTTCACCTTTCTCCTTCTCAGCTCTCTTTTCGGAGGAAAGTCAATGTCATAGTTTTTAAGAACAGTCCGAAAAAGCCGCTCCACATTTCCCTTCTTTGGAATAGCAATGGCACACAGACAGATGAGGCAAACGCACTTAGAATATAACATAGTGAAAAAAATCCCCTCCCATTCTGTATGAAAGTGGTAGGTTTTAGGCTTCTTACTCGGACCAGCTACGGCACTCATTTTTATACCCTTTGTTATATTTAGTTTAAATAAATTGAAGGCTAACTACGCAGCAATGTAACTGAACAAGTTAGCGCGGTTTAATGCGCATGCGTAGGGTGTCAAAAGTTCAGACGTCAGATTGGCTACGCTGTATGGCAATCAAAAGACAAATGTCTTTTTAATGTCATGCGATCCACCCACACTTCCTTCGCAATCGACCAGTAGATCGCGATCGATGTATTCAGCACCCCTGGTTTAGGGCATTATCCATTGTTCAAATCTTGATTTTGGAGGAAGGCGCTTTGTTAGCTTGCGGAGAACTAAGAGAGGGGACAGGAGTATATTTGAAGGTACTCCTTGCAAAATTGGTGTCAAGATGTGTACCTTGAAGTTTTTGCTTTATGTATGCACCTTTCATTTTTGTTTTCTAGACTTTCCTCCCGTCTTTGATTTGCCACTAGCATAGGAGGCTGAGGGGAAAGGCAGGGTTATTCCAGAAGACGGGTGTGGGCTGGTGACTTGTGTGTTTACCTGTAGGGATGTGGAGTGCAGTAATTTGCCTGCACTGCTGCTCTAACCCTGGAGCTGCTGTAGATTTATGCCCGTGGATGGGCTTTGATGCACTTGAAGACACAAAGCAAAAAAGTATAGTTAAGAGCTTGAATTTTGGAGTGAAGGTAACCTGGTCCTCATTTACTAGCTCTGCGGCTTGGATGAGGTTGGACAAGTCACTTTACTTCCTGGAGTCTCAGGCCTCGCTGGAGACCTGGTTAGAAAACAGCAGCTCCTCAGCAGGGCTGTGGTTGAAGTAACGGGGTACTATGTGAGGGCCCGTCTGCACAGGGAGCAAGACAGCACGGGTCCGCTGCGGCTGTCGCACCACTGTCCTCATTCCTGGGCGTGGCTTTACTCTTCGTGCCGGATAAAGCAGCTCCCTCTTCACCTGGGCATTGCGGCACGCAGTGCCATCCTAGGCACGGCTGACTTCAGACCCAGCGTGTGAGAGCGAAACAAGGGCGTCGCGATCCCATGGTATAATTAAGGGGCACAGTATGTGTTAGCCCAAAGCTTTTCATTTTAATATTGTTTTAATGAGAGGTGTTTTTTTTCTTTCTCGTAAAACTAGGCCCATTTTTGTTTCCGATTGTTACCCTGGTCCTCATTCACAGGGATGCCCGTGTTAGTAGTGTTACCTTATTGAGTATCTGTGGTATGCCAGATGCTACAGGCTATGTGTACACCTATCCTAAGGGAAGAAAGAATGGGATCCTTAGAGGGGTGAGAGTTGTCAAAGCTGGAGTAAGGTGAGTGCGTGCTGTGCTCAGAGCTTATCCAGGGACAAGAGGTAGCTTCACCACTGGGAGTATGCGAAACACGCAGTTGATTCTTATTTTAGTATTTATTGTATTATTTCCATACAAACAACTGTAAACCTACTTTTGCCCACCCCTGTACTGTTGAATACTTTCCATGTTTCTACATAATTCTGAATATTGATTGGTTGATTTTCAGTCAGATCAATATGTCATGATTTGCTAAAGGCTCCCCCATTGCTGAGTATTTAGGTTGTTGACAGCTTGGTCTGTTTTTGCTTTTTGTTCTCATTCTGAAATAAAAGTTTTCATGCACAAGGCTTTTTTATTCTACTCAAGTACTGGTTGGTGTAGCTTCCCTGCAGCGTGTTTTTTATTGACAGGCTACGCGTGTTTTTGTTCCTGGGATCCCCGTCTTGTGATGAGCTGTATTAGTCAGGGTTCCTCAGGGAAACAGAACCAGTGGGCTGTGTGTATTTCTCTGGGTGTACCTCTCTATCCAGTGAGATTTACTTTGAAGAATTGGCTCATGTGACTGTGGAAATTTGGCAAGTCTGAAATCTGCAGGGGAGGCTGACCGGCCAGAGTCCCAAGGAAGAACTGCAGTTGGAGTCCTGAGGCGGTCTGCAGGCAGAATTTCTTCTTTGGGGAACCTTAGTCTTTTTCTTGTTGAGGCCTTTAACTGATTGGGTGAGGCTCACCAAACTCATGGAGTCTAGTCTGTTTTATTCAGAGTCTACTGATTTGAACGTTCATCTCATTGGAAAAATACCTTCCCAGAAATATCTAGGATAATATTTGATCATATATCTGGTACCATGGCATAGCTAAGTTGACACTTAAAGTTAACAACCAGACTTGCCTTTAGTCTTTATCTGGGCCTTTTAGGAAATGCCACTTGCATTCTTTGTCTCTAGGTGAGTGCATATCTGAGTTGATTCACTTCATGGGTTTTATTGGTCTCAAACACAGTCATTTCTTGTCCTAATAGACTGGTGCCATTGAGGGGGCTATGGGGGGGGGAGGTCATCCTCCAAGCCAAGGCAGCTGCCAGCATTGTGATGTGTAAAACACAAAACAGAGCAGGTGACTTTCCCAGAGCCCGGCCTCCGGGGCCACCGAGCCTCCTGCAGGTTATGAACAGCCTTTCCTGCCATAGAGAGGGCTCTCGAGTGCACCTTCCACAGAGCATCGTGGGGAGAGAGCAGAGGAACGATGAGGCGGCCTACTGAGTAAGCCTTCCATTTTGATTCTAAGCTAATGTTGGCATGAAGGGGCTAGGAGCCAAAGGGACCGCCACTGTAGTAGTTTAACAGCACAGCTAGGTCTGAGAGGGGAGGTGGCCAAGCCGGGCCAGGAGAAGCACGTGGTGGATGGCCCCAGCTTCTGCCCAAGTCAGGGCTCTGATTGTCTTTTAAGATGCCCTGTTGGCCAAAAGTTGGGTTTTATGCCTCCATTTGCTAGCAATTAAACAACTTCTTTAGTGACTGAGGATAATCTTTTCCCTCCTCTCTCGGTATTCAGAAGTGTTGGCTTTGCTTTTTGTCTATTTTCTCTCTTTTTTTTTTTGAAGAGAATAATACCTTTCTTACAGAAAAGGTTTTTTCTGTTACTTCATGTGTGTCCTGTGATGCCAGCAGGGAAGTGGGTGAGAACATTATTCCGAAAGAATTACAAACATACGGAAAAATGTTGCACCTCACTAGCAATTAAGCAAATGCAAAGTGAAACCAGACGCCATACTCTGCCTGTCATTTTTGCCAAGGTTACAGTGAGAACTGGAGACAAAGGAGGCCTGGGTTAGTGCCCCAGGAGTGACTGGTGCTCAGTGTGTCTGTCCTCAGGCTTGGTATCATCGAGGCACACAAAGGCATTGGCTGTGGAATGAGTAATGTGGCAAGGCTGGGCACAGGGGCCGCGACAGCTACTAGTGTTGACAGCTCTCTGGGAAAAGAGTTTGACACAATGTCAGAAGCCTTAAAAATGTATATTTCACTGATTTAGCAATTCTACTGTCAGGAATCTACCCTGAGGACAGTCTCAGAAAAAGATTGCTGCATCTGGATACCAAAGTTCTTGTTTAGAGAAGCAAAACATTGGAGCTGACCTAAATGTGCAACCACAGAGGCACAGTGAGCAGAACACTCCATCGTTTAAACCTTAACTTCTTTTTTTTTGAGATAGAGACAAACATGATGGATAGAGATGAGAAGCATCGACTCATAGTTGCAGTACTTTAGTTGTTCATTGATTGCTTTCTCATATGTGCCTTAACTGGGGGGCTCCAGCTGAGCCAGTGACCCCTTGCTCAAGTCAGTGACTGTGTACTCAAGTCAGTGACCTTTGGGCTCAAGCCAGTGACCATGGGGTTGTGTTGATGATCCCACGCCCAAGCTGGCGATCCTGCACTCAAGCTGGCGATCCTGCACTGAAGCCAATGAGCTCATGCTCAAGCCGGCCACCTTGGGGTTTTGAACCTGGGACCTCAGTGCTAATTGTCCTTGGAATGTGTAGGATCTTTTTTCTTAAAGTGAGAAGAGGGGAGATAGTGAGACAAACTCCTGCATGTGCCCTGACCAGGATCCATCTGACAACCTAATTGGGCCAGGTGCTCGAATCAACCAAGCTATTGTTAGTGCACGAAGCTGATGTGCTTGAACCAACTGAGCTATCCTCAGCGCCCAGGCCAACACTTGAACCAGTCAAGCCACTGGATGAAGGAGGGAAAGAGAGAGAGAAAAGGGAGTGGGAGAGGGGGAGAAGCAGATGGTCGCTTCTCCTGTGTTCCCTGACTGGGAATCGAACCTGGGACATACATATGCCAGGCCAATGCTCTATTCACTGCTCAGGCCAGGGCATGTGTAGGATCTTAAACCTCTTAAATGAAGTTTAAGAGAATCCAAGTAGTATGAAGATGAACTTGTGAATTAATGTTGAATGAAAAAAGCCAAATATAAAATCCTGCATTTAGTTTCAAAAACCTCGTAAAGAAAAATATGTGTAAGAAAGAAAGACAAAAGACACTAAGGAAATACTAAATCAGTTGTGTTTTTAGTAATGTGGCTTTGGGTGTAGATTTTCTTTCTCCTCTTTATAACATTATCTTGGTTTTTAATGTTTTACTTTTCTAATGAGAAGCAGCACCTGCTATTATGTTTTTAAGCCGGCATTGGCACAATATTCTGAATTGATCTCTGCCTCAGGAATCACTTCAGTATAACTTATTTTTGAGGTGGTGGCCCTTGGCCACTTTTACTTGGGCTCCAAACCTCAGCTGCTGGGTCCTGGCTTCCCTTTGTACCCTGCATATGTGCTGGGAAGTGGCAAGATTTCCCCTCAGAAACAGCGGAAAATCCCACCCTCCTGGAGCCAGAGCAGGGGCTGGGAAAGGACTGGTGGCTTTGCTGCCTTCTCTGGAGTGGTGCTCTGATCGCCTCTGGGTGTCCCCTGAGTCACCAGCTGCTGGACTGGAGCCCTAGGAAGGCCGTTCTGTACAGATTCAAGGGGCATGGCCAGGTTCATCTAAGAAAGGGGCTTCCTCTTTTGTGGCCTTGAATGCCATTTGAGAGTCTCATTGTGTGTGTTACCTGAAGGAATAAGTGGTACATTTTGCAAAATTCTGTAGGCTTTTGTTTAGTGCCAAATGTGTGACCATAAGCCAGAGAGGCTGAAAGCAGAATGCTGACATGGTGGTCTCGAAAGGAGAGGTGGGCAGCTAGCCTGCCAGCCAGCCAGCCCCCACGAGCTGAGAATGGGTGGTGGTTACATTTGCAAAGACTTGTCAAACAAACAAACAAAGACCAAAAGAAGAAGTATGGCCACAAAGCCTGAAATATTTGCTATCTGGTTCTTCACAGGAAGATTTTGTGGATCCCCGTTCTAAGGAAAGAAAGAAAAACTCTGTGTCATGGTAGGCTGTAGCAGCAGACCCATTGTAACTAGCTTCAGAAGGCCGGTGCTCAAATCCCCGACAAGCCTTGGCTCTGCCCGTAAGGCTGATGGCCTTGGACAAGTCACACAATCTCTTTTTTCCTCTCTCCCTTCTTCCATCCTATTCATCCTCCCCATTCCCTCCCTTTTTTCGTCCTTCCCTCTGCCTTTGCCCTCCTCCCTTTCTGTTAAGTAGGTATGATTATGATCTGCTTTGGTCTTCTTTAAAACTGAGTGACAAAGTGACTTTATAGTCTTTATGGCACTGCACAAATACAGCCTAGTTGTTATTAGTGTTTCCCTAATTTCCCAGAGGCAAATGCTGCTGTGGGAAAATACTTTCTCAGACAAATATAGTTGAACCAGCCTGGCATTACAGAGATTGCACGGGTTGGTTTTGCACGTGGTAGACATGGTGACAATATAACAGATCTTATGAGCCTGGTTAATATTTGAGCTGGCCCCCTTTCTTGGAAGGGACCCAGGCATGACTGGTCTGAATCTGCTCTTTTACTGGAGAGGGTTTAAGAAACAGAGAGGTGAAGTGACGCCAGCCCAGGGTCACATGACTGCCGTCATCTCAGAGCCTGGAACAAACCTTGCTTCCTTCTTCAGCACTTGGCACATGCTGTGCCCCTTTCCCCCCTTGTTGTCCTTCCTCTTCACTCAAGTGGCTCTTGTGCTTCCTTCAGCTCTCACCTCAAACTCCCTTCTTCCAGGAAGCCTTCCATGACCTTCTTGCCCAGCTCCGCAAAGCTAAGCTGCCATTTTTTACCCTGTAGGAGGATTATTTGATTCACGTCTGTATCCCCCAATGAGGGCGGGATAAATACCATGTGCTGGCTCCTTTGCCAGTACAAAATATGTGTGCTGTACACTGTCTGGCATATAGTAGGTGCTCAGTAAACAGGTCAAAAGAACTAATGCAGGGGGTCTGGGTCCAGACTCCATGCTCCTGGCTCCCAGCCTGCATCTTCTGCTATGCCCCGCCCCCTCGTGACCTGGCTCATTTCTAGAAGGAACTTGCAGGAGACACGGCAGATGCTTATGGTGATCTGATCCCTCAGGGACCCTTCATCCTTTCACACAGCTGTGTTCTTCCACTGTAGGCCACTGGATGGGAGTACCTGCCTCTCCCAGATGCACAGCTGGGCTCCGCTGCAGGTGCTACACGGCGACACCGATGTCCTCTTTCCGGTCTGTGGAGTGGGCTCCTACAGCCCTGCAGGTGGGTGTGTCCTCACTGCTCTTTTCCTCGAATGCAAGCTTGGCTCCGAGAACTGCAGGGGTGTCCAGGTGACCTCTGCCGGCAGGAGTGGGAGCAGGGAGGCCCAGGGCCCAGAGCAGGATGGCTTGTTGCTATCAGGAATGGCGGGGGGTTTGGCTTCACGTCTGGCTGAACCTGGGTATTTTGAGGTTCCTTTCCCCTAGTGAGTGTTGGGCAAAATACAGGCAAGTCGCCAGGGAGACCTCAGGTCTGGTTTTCTTTCTTGCCTGAGATTTGTTGCCCTTACTCATGTGCAAGTCAACCACAAATGATGACCATTATTTTTGCCTCTTAGGAGAAGGGAAATCCCAGAATCCATAGTTCTAAAGGCCCTGGCACCCTTTGTAGCAAAGTGCTTGGGGTCAGGGAATAGCTTGCTTAAAACACGCCTATGGACTGGATTTGCAGTTCTGACCTGTTCGGTGCTGCCGAGCACGCCTGTGTGTGGTTTGTTACTGTCTTCTTTAGCTGAGGCAGGCCACAGGGAGTGGCGGCGGCGGGGCTGTGCATGAGCCCAGCTCACCCAGAAGGGCGGGTGTGCGGTGCAGCTGACTCAGTGTCTGGTACTCTGCATGGCACCCCAGGGCAGCGAGGCCTCTGTCCCCCAGCCCCTACCCCCGACAGTAAATACCCTTCGCATCTTCCCAGGCCTGGTTTAAGAAACTGATGGGGGCCCGCCAGCTGCTCAGGAAGTTGTCGACAGTCTGAACCGGATGGCAGACTGTTGTACTTCTCTCTGTGCAGGGAGCAGACCCACTCAGACTAGCTCCTGTGCAGAGGTGGGCGGGGCCGGTGGCTGGCGGCCTTTTAGAGTGGGGGTCAGGTGCGTCCTGGCTGTGGTAGGAAGTTGTGGGAGCTGGAGCAGTGTATTCCTGGTGTACGTGGAGGTTAGTGAGTGTGCGTGGCTGAATGGCTCAGTCCGCCAGCCTAGTTTCTTCTAGAAAGTGGATGATGGTGATGATGGGAAGTGAACCCAGACTGTAAGTGCTGACTGGATAACTCATTCACTCATTCCCAACCCCAGCCAGGAGGAAGGGGTCGCCATTTCTCTAGCACCTTCCTCCCAGGCTGGTGGGATTCCCTGAGTTCATTTGGGAAAGGGTGCCAGGTACACGCTAAGTCCCCGTGGAAGCTCACTGCTACATGGCAGCAGTGATGCCACGGGGCATCTTGTGGGCAGCCGTGGCTGCAACGGAGAGGGCTCTCCATTTGACCTGGCAAGGGACTGCTGTCCTCCTCACTGTGTGTCCCCACTTCTGTCCATCTCCTGTCTCCTAGTCCGTCCTTGCTCCCTTGTCATTCTCACCTGTCCCCTCTTGGCCCGTCTTTGTCTGAGGCGCCAGCACCATGACCTCAGCCCTGTGACCCTCGTCCCAGCCAGCACTTCTCGCTGCACTTAGTTGAATCTCCAAGAGGGGAGGCCTTGCTCCCTCCTTTCACTCAGGCGACTGTCCGTGTCCAGGGCTTGAGGGTGGTTACCTTGCTGCCGCCCATCCGTGGCAGTGCCCACGTGAGCGGAATGTCTGAGTTGCATTGGGGTTTGCAGAGAGCAGGTGACTTGAAGGCATGTCTAGGACCACTGGAAAGTTTCTAGGGTTTGTTCATGGCTTCCCAGTTGTGACCCAGCCCCCAATCAGCTGGCCCTGCTCCCCACTGGAGGGGAAGTGTTGCTGGGCTGTGAGGCACCCAGCTCGCACTAGGTAGCCTGTTTTGTTTCCAGTGGCTTCTTCATTTCCTAACTGGGCCCCTCTAACCATCAATGCTCAGGGCGGCTGGCTGACTGCTTCATAGTGCTGTCTGCCATTCAAACCTGGGTTCAGTCTTACAGAACCCAGCGTTCTTCCCCCTCTGGGCTCTCTGCAGACCAGTGTCTCGAGGCAAAGTCGCCTCCGGCAACCAGGATGCTCGAGGGGCCTCAAGAGAAGACATCCCCCTGGCCGATTCCCTGTAGTCCTCCTCTGGCTGTTGGCCTTGCAGACCCAGAGGTTCCATTTTGTCACTAGTGAGGGGACTGAATTCCAGCTTATCTGATTACCCTGACCAGAGATTCATGTAGGAGCAGTCTGCCAATGTTTTTATTTACTACAGGGACTAAGCTGTCAGGAATCTTGGGAGCTTGTGACACCCTGAGGGGCACGTCAGTAGAACATTGTGTGGGGAGACAGACTCTTCTGGGTCTGCAAGAAGATGCTAGACTCATAGCCGGGGGAGTCGGTACCCGATTCACGGCGAACTTGCACCAAGCCCCTCCTGGCCTGATGACCCATTTCCATGGCATCAGGTGGTGCTGGGACCGGCCTCCCTGCAGGGAACTCTTCCCTGGGCAGCACAGGGCATGGCCAAGATTTCTTTCCCAGACTCCTTTTCTTTCACTCCATTTCTGACGAGTGTCTCTTCTGATTGACACCCCTAACTGAGTGATGGTAACGTATCCTCTCACTTTGGCCTGGGAGCCATTCTGTATCTTCAGTGGTGACCTTGTACACAGAGGCCTTCTCCCTGAGGAGACTTTCCCATCATCTTTGAAAATGTTAGTGCCTCTGATTTTACTGCCTTTAAGTTATTTAGAGAAAGAGGGAGGGAGGAGGATAAATAGGGAGAGAGGGACATGGCGGGGAAGGATGGATGTTTGGTAGCCAAGTCTTGGGAGAAAAAAAGTGGCAGAGAAGGGGTCCCTGAACAGAGAATTATTATTCTTTTGTCTTGGAAGAGACAGCTCTGTGGATCAGGGGCCATGCTTTGGGCTGCATTTCGGGGGTTAGGGAGGGGCTCAGCTCGGGGAGGTGCCGGGCCAGGGTCACAAGAGATACCGAGAGTGGGTGAAGGATTGGATAGTCATTCCTAGGGCACACATACTACCCGCAAAAGAGCAAAGCACCTTTACCAACATCCCTGAGGCTGGAAGGGAAAGAGAATGGCAGATGGAGGTGAGCAAAGCACCTGTGACTACTCACTGCACTGCTCCTACCCTCCCTGCAGGACCTGCTTCAAGTGTAGGGTTTGGCAAATGCAGAGGCAGATTCCAATGGATGCGGTTCATCTGAAACCTCACGCCCTCACGCCCTCATCTCCCATCAGGTTCTCTGTTCCTCAGCGTCGTGCCCTGTTGTTGGGTCTCCGGAGTTGCTTGCTGAGGGTGAGGAGGGTCAACGGTAGCATTGCTCTGATCTAAGATGGTTGATTTCAGAGGGTGGCTCCCAGGCACTAATTTTACTGTTTGGAGGGTCAGGAAACTAGTGGCCGCAGAGACTGCACTGCGTGGTTTTACCCACTCACACAGGTCGTGCGCTGCTTAGGGCTCCTGGTTTGCTTTGCTCACTCAGTGGGCGGTCCTGCTCAGCATGAGCACTCTACTAGGCTCTGGGGGTCCAAAGATGAGTCTCTCCTGGAGTTTTTCATGCAAGGAGGGGGCAGGGAATATCATTTAAATCACCTGATGTAAGTAAAGGAGGAAGGCGTGAACGGCTGAAGTGCATCCTGGGAACGCATTCACCACCCTGGTCTATGGCCGTATCTCTTGCCTGGGCTACTGCAGAGCAGCCTCCCAGTAGCGCTCTCTGCTTCTGTCCCTGTCCCCGGCCCCAGCCATGCTTCTCTTAGCAGCCAGAGGGATTTTTTAGAACCTAAATCAGATTGCCTTCCACCACACTCAGGAAAAACCTCCGAGTCCTCACTGTGGCCACCGAGGCCCGGCTCACCCCACAGCCTTGTCCCCTCCCATTTCCCTTTTGCTCAGTGTCCCCTGCCACACTGCCCTGCTTCTGCTTCCCTGCCCCGAGCCTGCCGTTATTTCTCTCCTCCTGCCTTGCTTACCCTACCTAAGCGTGTCCTCCAGGCGACAGCCCAAGTGTCAGTGTCTTACAGAACAGTGTTTTCAGCCGCTGGTCCACATGTCTGTGTGTATAATCTTCTTACAGCAGCAGGGTGGTTAACTCTTTCACGGACTGGCAGTTAAAAAGCGCTGTAATGAAAAGCCCCTCCGCCCTCCCCAGCGGGCCAGGCCTCATGCTGATGCCGCTGTAAATCTGGCCTGTCTACACCGCTCTGTACATTTGTGGTTGGGCTTGTGATCGTGTGTTTGTGGAGTTACTTGCTAATGCCTGTCCCCCCACTAGCACATGAGCACAGAGACCGTGTCTGTCTTGATTCAAGTGTGACTGACCCTGACTCTGGCCAGAGGCAGGCCCACGACTGCCCATGGGTTCAGGAAGCCTTTACAGTACTGAGCAGTGAGTGGATGGATGCGGTGGGTGGGGAGGTGGGTGTGCTGTCGGGAGTGGACATCTGATATCTGGTGGGGGACACAGTGTGGACGAAGGAATAGCGGCAGGAGCACCAGGGGAGTGTGGAGGGAAAGCGGGTGTTTCAGATCAGCTGAGTGAGAGGCTGAAGGGACAAGGGCCCAGCTCTGTCCCTGGGCAGACCTGGGGTCAGTTCCTCACACTTTAACTGTGTGTCTTGGACAAGGAACTTAATCCGTGAGGTCAGTTTCTTCATTGACAAAACCAGTAGTTCTATAAAGATAGTACCTTCCTCAGAAGGGGCTTTGAGGATGAGCGAGGTGGTCTGCGTCTCTGACTGCTCTGTGGCCCACTGCAGCTGTCTGCTGATGGCGGTCATGCGTTACGAAGGGAAACCACGTGGGCCTCGCTCTGTCCGGAATGCTGCTGGGTGCTGTTGGCCTTTACCCCTACTGTGGGTTTCCACGTGTTTGTTGGAGTCATCCGTCTTTGCTTCGGGAGCAGAATCTGAGAGTGCTGTGTGAGTCAGGTTAGAGAGGCTGAGACAGATTAGAGAGGGTGAGACCCCTGGACCCCCCCCCACACACACACACACACAAGGAGTGGAAGGGAACTAGGTGGGACTGGCAGGTCTTGCCACTGCGTAGCCCTGTGATGGGAGGGAGGGTGAGTGACACGCTCTTCTGAGGTAACAGCCCGTGGGAAGTGGTGACAGAGAGGAGTGGTTTTGAAGGTCATGATCAGTTGGTAGGCCCTGTAGGTCATCCCAGTAAAGATTTCTGGTTGGCAGCTAGAAATGTGGGACTAGGATTCAAGGTTTGGGTCCTAGCCAGAGGTGAGAGTTTGAGAGTTGTCATATTCACAGAGGTGAAGTCTACAGATAAGACCTTGCTGGGTTTACAAGGGAACAGAGGCCACAGAGCTGTGATTCAGGGACACCTTTGCTAAGAAGTCAGAGAAAAAGATGGTAGGGAGAGGAAGATCACTGTTATGAAGGTGGAGAAAGGAGCACTCCAGGGAGTGCTTGCTCAACCTTGCCATCAGCTGCAGGAAGGTGGAAGGGGGCTGAAGGTTCCCTGGGGTCTTGAGAGCAGTTCCGGTTGACTGGGAAGGTGAGGGCCTGTGGTAGGCAGGCTCGGCTATCGAGTGTGTGTTTTCACTGAGTTTTACATGTATTACAATATTATTGTGTGTGGTAGGCGTTATTAAAATGTTGTATGGTAGGCAGTAGTGTCATCCCATTTCTTAGATGAGGAAACTGAGACACAAGAGTTCAGGTAACTTGCTGATCGGAGTTGGGAGCAGGGCTTAAACCAAGGCAGGGCTGTCATTCTTAAACTCACCACAATGCCAGAGAGCGAGGAAGGGGAGGTGGCCAAGTAGACACTGTCTCTTCCCTTCTCACACGTTTTGAGAGAGCTTGGATTAAGTGGAATGGCTTGATGGTGACAGCAGGGTGAGGCAAAGATGAAAAACCATTCTTCTTTAGAATTAATTCCTGTAGTTCACCCCCTTTAGAGCTGGGAGCCTTGAGCAGGATGAGACTAGCAGAAACAGAAGGAATGACACAGAGGAGGCAGTGCTGGATGGCTTGGGGAAACCAGATGTGTCCCCTCCAGCTCTGTGTCCCCTGCTCCTATCCAGGCCTGGCTCTGTGGTGGGCACTGAGAAGCTAGAAGTTTCTCTGGTGAGCAAATGTTCTGGGTGAAACTGGCTTCCATGTCACCATCTAGCCCAACAGGCATAAGATCTGTACTTTTTCCTGGAAATAGACTTGAACAGCAGCTGATACATTTATGATAAACTTTAGTGACTCTTACCTGTTATTTCTAGAGATTATTTGTGGCCTCACGTCTTCCAAATGCCTTTCCCGCATGCCACTGAATGCAGGGCAAGTGGCTTTTTAGAAATCTGGTCACTTCAGTGTTTTGCCCCGAGTAGACACTGTCAGCAGTTAGGCTGTGCTGCCCTCTCGTGTCCATTTTGAGCTGTTTTGTCTGACAGCTGATTTTGTTACTCCTGGATTCTAAGGTTGGCTCTGAATATGGACTTCATGGGTAATTCCAGCTGGCCAAAGTAAAAAAGGCTAGGGCCTTCTATCAGTGACGGATGCAAAATCTGAGATTATGGCTGAAAAGAATGAAACCGGTTGATGATAAAAACCCAGTGTTGTGATGAAAAACTGTCTAAGTTAGCTGGCTTAGCAGATGAGCCAGTGTCTGCACTGTGTCCTTGTTTCATGAGAACAGAAACCTGACTTTGTGTCTGTGATTGCTCTCTGCTCGCAGATGCGCCCCTGGGCAGCCTGGAGAACGGGACAGGACCTGAGCACCACGTTCTCCCAGAGCCCGGACCTCGGTACAGGTTGGTGTTCACAGACCGGGTGGGCTTTGGGACTCAGTCTTATTCAGCATTTTCTTTTTTTTTTAAGCTAGGAGGGCACCCCTAGGTTTCTAGGGCGAGGGCTTATCTGTGTTTAGGTTTAGTCCTAACATCGCAGCGTGGGAGCTCTCGAGGATCGCAGAGTGAGACTCTGTAAGAAGCAGGTTTGTCAGACTTCATTTGCATGCCACCTTTCCATTGCACACCTGTTGGGCCATACCTGGGTCCCTCCTCTATCACTGTTTGCTAATCTTAGTATTTGATGATAATATTGAATAATTCATATTATGTAATATTTAAGCCACTTAGGTATTATTATACAGTGTGTCTGTAAAGTCATGGTGCACTTTTGGTCGGTGACCGGTCAAAAGTGCATCATGACTTTACGGACACACTGTATATTTGTGAAGTGCTTAGTCTGGCATTTAGTAGTAAGTGCTATGCTTTTTATGTTTCTTTGTTTTTGTTTTTCTAATTAATATGTCTCAAAGACTTTGAGTTGCCCAAGTCCTTGGCTGTTTGGTGGCAGAATGAAGTCTCTCGTGTATGATTCTTGTTGCTGGTACTGTGTTTTCCTTCTTTCTCTTCCTGGTGTTAATTTGATATTTCAGGGAGATAGCATGTCCATGTTTGCAAACCTAGCTCCAGGCTGGGAGCCACCATTGCCCCACACTGTGCGTGGTGGTGTGGCCTCAGCCTGAGTAGGCAGGGCTTTGCTCTCTGAACAGGACACTGGCTGTAGGAGGCTTGTACCAGTTAGTACAATGTCAGGAAGGACTGGGGCCCCTGGACTCATCTAGGTCTCTGAGTCCTCCTGCTGTTTATCTTAGAAAAATTGGAAAGCGCAGCATTAGATGGAAAAAAATCACTGTAACTCCCATCTCTATTTTATTGTTGGTATTTTTTTCCCCTGCGCTGTTTGTGTGTGTGTGTATGTATATGTGCATGTGTGTTTTAACCATATTATGACCCTGGTCTTTTCATGAAAGATGTGTTATTTTTCCACGTTTCAAATTCTTTGTAAATATACAGTCACTTCTCATTATTTGTGGTCGTTGTGTTCTATAAAGTTGCTTGGAGACTGAACCACTGCTCCTGTGGGAAATGCCGAGTTAGGTTCCTGTGAGCCTTTGGTTGTGACTTTGTTTTCTGTCTGTCCCTGTTTTAAGACACCTTATTTAAGATATATTGTTGATTCACGGACAGTGAACTCACGCCAACAGCATTGTAACTCATGCTTGAACAAAAGGTTAACACATATTTTCTCCACAAAGTGTATCATGGCCTTCTTGAGCTTGGGATCACTGGACAGCACTTTGGGACCATGCTTGGGGGCCGTTTTAAACAGCAAAATTACCAAGAAGTGTGAAAAATATGGCACTACATACTGACCCACCCAAAGGACATAGTGCCAGTGTGACAGTTGTAAGAAGGCAGAGATCACCTCGCTGGTGTCAGCTGGGAACATGCAGGGGTGACTACGTGGGCAGGAGTGGGCGTGAATGCGCCGCCAGTATTGGTTTGGGGCTTGCAGATATGTTTTAGTGAGCGGGTAAATCTGTAAATGAGGAATTGCAAATAATGAGGATTGACTGTAATTTCCAAGGGCTGCCTTCTGTTCCTCTGAGTAGGTGTACCTGAGTAAGCTTGGCACCAGTTAGGTTTTTGAATGGTGAGGCTGTGCCCTTTACGTGGCCGAGTGTAACTTCCTTCTGCCTGCCTTTCCCCAGCGTGGAAGCCAGCTCTCCAGGCCAGGGAAGTCCTCTGAGCAGCCTGTTACCTTCGGCCTCGGTGCCAGAGTCGATGACAATGAGTAAGTACTTCCTGCATTGCCCCCACCGACACGGGTGACATGGTCCTGTCCGTCGCGGCAGTGCCGGTGTGCGAGCTCCTCCATGGCTGCGGACTCTGTGAATGTGGGGTAAAGTCAGATGTGTGGACCCTGGCCATGGACTTGAGGCGTGGTGCGTGGCGTAGGCTTGCTGAGCCGCGGTTTGCACGCGATGCCTGGGCTCATGCATGCTGTCGGGGACATGCTGCAGGATGGAGCGGCACTGAGTTAGAGGGGACCCTTCTCTCGTTCAGGTTCGGGTTCGCCTCCTGGAGGGCTGTCAGCTGCAGAGGAACTGCTCCTGTTGGGTTTCCTGTGTAGCTCTGGAGGGGTCAGTTCTGCAGGGAGGAGTGTGTTCTTAAAGAGGAATGATAGTTGCTAGTGGTCAGGTTCAGACTGCAACCTCACCACCCAGAAAAAGTATTAGAGATACAATAATTAAGATTAGGTTTGAGTGGCTTTATATAGTAAAGAATAAACCAACTGTGTGTGTATGTATGTATGTATATGTGTATGTATTTATTTATTTCTTAGTGCATGTGAGCATGTGTGTGTATGTGTGTGTGTGAGAGAGAGGGAGACAGGCAGGGAGAGAGATGAAAAGCATTAACTCATAGTTGTGGCACTTTAGTTGTTCACTGATTGCTTCTCATACATGCCTTGACGGGGCGGGTGGAAGGTCCGAGCTCAAGCTGAGCCAGTAATTTCTTGCTCAAGCCAGTGATGCTGGGATCATGTCAGCGCTAAAACTGGTGAGCCTGTGCCCCGATCTGGATGAGCTCATGCTTAAGCTGGTGACCTTGGGGCCTTGAACCTGCGACCTCAGCATCCCAGGTTGACGCTTCCTCCATTGCGCCACTACTGTGAGCCAGCTGTGTCTTAATGAGATAGATATCTGTGCTAAGGTAGGCGGGCTGGGGGTCCTGGGTGGCTTGTGGCTCTCAGAGCCCAGGACTCCTGTTTTGCTTTAGAGCCCAGAATGGCCAGTTTAGCTCCAGCATCTTGTTCTCTTCACAGGTAGCAGGGAGGAAGTGGGGCAAAGGAGAAACTTCCTCTGCGCAGATAGGATTCAAAGGTCTGAACTTACATTGGAAAACGTTTTAGTTTTTAGCTTAGCCTCTGATTGAAATTTAGCATTTTCTTAATTGTGAAAGTAGCACTAAACCATAGAAAATGGTCAGAAAATGGGTGACTGTCACTGAAAGAAGTCACAGGCACCAGCCACACTGTGACATAAAAACATCTCAGAATGTCATTTCTGCTTGAAAAGATGGTAGTTTTTAATGTGAAAATAAAGAATCCTATATGTTGTTATGCCAGTTTTTTTATATTTTGATAATTCTATTTAAATGTAACCAGTTTTCTTTCTAACATTGTGTGTCTTATCTTGTGTAATTTAATTGTTCCAAAGAGGGAAAAATACGGGACGGAAATTGATTTGCCTTTGGGTGATGGGTCCACAACATAATCAACAGTTCAAATGCTATAGAAATGTTTACCTGAAACCTATATACAGTACTCTTATTGATTAATGTAACCCTGTTAAGTTTAATTTTCTAAATAAATTTTAAAAACAACAACAACAAAAACATGTTGCTTACAAAAGGCCCATGTGCTTCACCAGACTGCAGAATGGGTCCATGGGACAAAAAAGGTGACGCCCTCTCTCCCCAGCTGTCAGAACCCTTCCTAGAAGGTACACAGCATCTCCCATGTGGGTGGCCTCCTGTGGCCTGGGAGGTGATGTGCCCCCTCCCCTCCGAATGAGGGTGTACACCATCTCCCATGTGGGTAGCCTCCTGTGGCCTGGGAGGCGATGTGCCCCCTCCCCTCCGAGTGAGGTTTTCCTTGCTAAGGAAGGAAGAGTGGCGTTTGGGAGACAACCAGCTTCTCTGAGTCAAGGGTGAAGGAGGAAGTGAGTAGCTACTGTAAGGTCAGTGTGGTGGGAATGGCCTGCCTCACTTTGTGCAATGGAAGCCTGTCACTTTAGGGCGCCCCTCAGCCTGGGACTCAGCCGAGCAGATATTGATAGGTCACCAGGATGTGGGACACACAGGCTAGGAGAACACTAGGTTGCTGGTTTTCACATTTAGTTATTTTTTCCATGGTACTATTACTTACCCGTAATTTCTCTCTGTTGTTCTTTTTTTTATTTTTGAGTGTATACTTACAGAACTTGAAAGTCTTCATTTAAAAAGGAAAGTTTATGTGATTACTGTGACTGGAGAGCTACAGTAAACTGACTTAAATAGATAACTATAAAAATAAAGACAACAAAAAAGAAACAGTGCACGAAGTCGACCTTGATGTTGTTGCCTGTCCCTGGTAGTGACTGAGGCCATTGTTAAAAATGTAAGTGAGAAGCATTAGAAAAATATAGACATTGTCCTAGTGCTAACTGCAGATGCTTTCCCTGGAAGTAACGGCAAGGGTCGGGGAAGGGAGAAGAAGCCATGTTCTTGGATCACTGTCACTGAACACCTGTCTTTCTAGCAGCAGGCGCTCCCCCTTCTGTGGGCTACGCCTGGGTGCAGAGGGATGAGACTTGGCTCTGGTTCTCAGTACCTCTGCTCTAAAGAACACCAGTTTTTACCTTATTTCCCTGTGTTTTGAAAAGGACAGTGACCCTGAGATTGGGGGCATGAATACCAGGCATCTCCACACACCCCAGCGGGTACCAGCCTTACGCTGCCGAGTAGGCTGAGGTCCTGCCCTCTCAGGCAAACGGTGAGCTTTGTCAGCTGCTCCTTGGGCTACGGAGACCACGTCTGTGGGTCCTCCTCAGCCGCTGTCTGTTTTGGAGGAAGCCACTGACCCTCCTTGTAAGGAGGTTCCTCTGAACACACTAGAGTTATGCTGATAGCAGGGGTGTAAACTTTTTTTCTTGTTTTTACTCATACAGTTTTCTACAACTGTAATTCCAGTTTCATTATTTCTTATTTTTGGCAAGTAGAGACATATCCAGAGTTTATAATTAAATCTCTGAGGAAATATGTCACCATGTCCACATTTTGACCTTAATGTTTTGCAGTAATGTTTTGTGGGGGACGAGTGTGTGTATATGGGGGGTTCTGTTTTTCTGCTGTGGCTGTAAATTTCAGGGAGTCTAAAGGGGCTGGCACTGTTGTCCATCTGGTGTGTGTTCTGCATGAGAAATCAGGATTCTTAGGAACTTTGACTTGGGAACCCACTTTCTGCTCCACCTGCGGTGTCACAGGAGAGTCAGAGCACGTCTGTGAGTGCAAGCAGAGTGCACGAGGTCGCTCGGGCTGACATGAGGAAGTCCCACAGCCTGGGCGGGCAGCTTCACCAACAGAAACCTGTTCCTCACAGTTCTGGGGGCTGGAGTCCACGATCCACGAGGATCTGGTGAGAGCTCCCACCTTGGCCTTTTCTCTGTGCACATACATCCTTGGTGTCCTTCTTATTTTTACAAGTCCTGTGGATTTGGGCCCCCCATGTGACTTCATTTAACCTTAATGACCTCTAAAGCCCTACCTCCAAATTCAGTCACATTGGGGGGTTAGGGCCTCAACATGTGAATATTCAAGGGATATGATTCAGTCCATAACACAGGGGTCCCAGGATCTCTGTCCCAGAGTGACCAAATTCTGATGAAGAATTGCATCCCCACATATGACACACAGGATTCTACTCCAGAGATGCTCAACTCTCGCAGACCCCAGAAGAGCCTGGCAAGGGAACCCCAAGTCTGTGCCCCCTGAAGCAGTGAGAAGCAGTGACCATGTCCCTCACACCCTGCCAGGTGGTTTCTTCACTTCGTTTAATTTCTGCAGGTGGCTGCTCGGGCACTCTCCTACAGCCAGAGCTGGTGTGTTTAATGCTGGGCTTTGGGGCATATATTCTTATCATGATTTAGCACCTAAGAGAGGATGGTGTGAGCAGGCCCACATGACTGCCGTCTTTCTCCAAGGCCCTTTGGTACTTAAGAAAACATGAAAGCCCATTAGGAAAATGTGATTGTTTAGTAAAGTAGTGAAGACAGTTTTGAGCAAACCAAATGCTTATACTTCTGCCTCAGAGAGACTTTTCATGCCCCATTTCTGCAGTTCTGGTTTCCGGGTGTGCAGAGGGGTACCTGGCTGAGATACAGCGTGCCTAGTGCTGGGGCCCTCTGTCCTCCTGGCCCAGAGGCTGCTCTGCAGCCAGGCCGCTCGGGGCTTCCAGCTGGGTGGCCATAAACCTCTCAGTGCCTGGTTCCTTGTCAAACATAACATGGGGTGGATGCCTGGCTGGAATGGTCATTGTGAAGACGCACCATGGTGTTCTCAGGAGAGTATTTGGATCAGAGCCAAGAGTCAGTAACTATTCACTATTATCATTGTGCTTATTTTGTGTTCTGCTCTCTTTACATTAATTCATAATCACCCTTTTCTTCTGCATTTCCTGGTCATCCTGTTGAATGACTAATAGTCTATCATTTGGTTTATTACTAGAGTATTGGGGGGGTGCCAGATATTTTCTTTTTAAGTCTTACAATTAGATTCTTTACTCACTGTAAAGAAAAAGTGAGAAGCTCTAGGTTTGTAGTAAGCACATTCTCAGAATATTATTCCCATTATTACTTTTTTTCTGCTTACCTGTTCCTTTGGGGTACATTCCTGGTTGTCCGACAGAGTTTGTGTTGTCAGCAGTGTGACAGCTGCCAGTTTCTTTATGTGTCACCAGTGTCAGGTGCTAACATTTTAACGTGGTTTTGCTACTTTAACACTGGAGAATGGCACTTGGTGGCCGTGTGACTGCATTTCTCCAGGGGCCGCTTCTCCCCGAGCTTCTGTTGAGTACATGTTTCCCTGGTGTTAATCGTTGGCTTATTCCAGTGTGGGGCCTTTGTTCTCCCACTGGGTGTTCTGCGGGATTTGGAGAGGAGTGTGCCAATCGATTGATCGATTGATCAGAGGGATGGGGCTGAACCAGGTGCTCTTTGGGGAGGAGGCCGAAAGGAGGCTAACATAATAACGTTGGATGAAAGCATATTGTAGCAAGGAATAATATACTCTGCAGCATTTATGTGCCACCAGTTGTGCCTAAGGGTTCACATTTACATTTTCTCATTGACCATCCCCAACAACCTTGGAGGTGCTGGTAATCCTATCCTTTTTGTATAAGGAAACAGGCTTAGTGAGGTTAAGTAACTTATCCAAGACCTCACAGCTCGTATGTTACTCAGCAAATATTTATTGAGCACCTACTGTGTGCCAGGCATGGTTCCTAGGTAGATTAAGTGGTGAGGTGTGTGAGCAACCCAGGTTTTCTGACTCTAGGGCCTTCACAGTTCTTCCTACTTCTAGGTTACCTAAGGGGACATACTCCACCATCATGCAGCCAGGGGGTGCAGCCTTGTGCCAACAGTGGGTGGGAAGCCAGGTCTGAAAACCTTATACTTGTTATTACTTTATTTTATTTTTTAATAAAGGAAGGAATTCTCCTGAGTGAGGATACTAGGCTCTCAGGATGAGCATACCAAACTTGTTTGTTGTCATGGGTACTTTTGCTATGAGTACTATAGTCTAAATGTTTGTGTCCCTGTCCAAAATTTATATTTTGAAATCCTAATACCCAATGTGATGGAATTAGGAGATGGGGCCTTTGAATTGTGATTAGGTCATGAGGGTGGGGAGCTTCTGAATATGATTAGTGCCCTTATAATAGCAGTCCCAGAGACCTCCCTTTCCCTTTCCATCCTGTGAGGACACAATGAGAAGTCTGTGACCTGGAAGAAAGCTCTCATCTGACCATGCTGGTACCCTGATCTTGGACTTCCAGTCTCCAAACTGTGAGCAATAAGTTTCTATTGTTTATAAGCCACCCAGTCCATGGTGTTTTGTTATAACTCCTGAATGGACCAGGACACTGAGGATTAGAGAGTCCCGGAACACTGTACTGGGACTTCTTACCCATACCAACCACTTTTTGCACATTGCCACATCTCCACCTCCCAGTTCACCCTTCCATAATCCAGAGCTGCCCCAGGTGACAACCAAGCTGTCCCAGCTTACCGTGCCACCTGGTTGATGGCCCAGGAACTGGCCCTAGTATTTTCTCCTTTCTATTACCACCTTTCCCCGCTTAGAACACACAATATTTGCAACTCTTGGTGTGTTTTTTTATTATAGATATATTAGGGAATTTTACCTTAGATTATCATTTCATACCTATATAAACTAGTAAGCGGTGATTATAATTCTTTAAATCCTTTTAACCATGTTTTCCTTTTTGTCTGTTTTATCTCAAAAGTCTTTATCCTTTATGAGACTAAAATATAATCTTAATATGTAAGTAGAAGCCAAAGGAAGTTGTGTACTTTGGAAGTGAAGTTAGACATAAGAAATCCATGCTGTTAACCTCTAAGGGCTTTAACAATACCGTGTATGCCTTCTCACACCATCCTGAACCGGCACAGAATAGCTTGTCCTCGTTTGCCGGTTAGGCTGAGTTATTCCAAACACTAAATTTTATGATGAATAAAATTTCATTTTCTATTTTCTATTTTCTAGTTCTGTTTAACTATTGGCATTCTTTTAAACTTAATTTATGGCAACAGTGTTTTAACAAAGCTTTAGATTAAATAGTCCGGTGGGTCTCCATCTGGGGCCCAGAAGAATGGATGGGGTTGGGGACAAGAGAGAAGGGATGTGACAAGTCAAGACGGAGGCTGGTCCTGGCTCTAAGCAGGAGTCTTCGCAATAGCCAATGTCTCTACTGTGGTCAGGAGTACGTTCATCTGTGATAAGCAGACTGTGATAACAGTCAGGGTGAATAATACTGAAGACTGACAGACAAACGTGGTTCATGGGGGTGGCTTAAGACAGGCTCTTGGTGGCCAGTAGTAATTACGCTAATGGTTGATACTCATTAACTAGTAAGGCAGCGGGCGCTTGCTGTATGCTTCTCTGAAATCATCCTGGCTTTACACCGACCCACAAGGCGCAGGCATCACTGGCCTTTTGTACAGGTGGAAAGTCCCTGAGACAGAGGCTGGATGCAGTGCTTGAGCTCACACAGCCAAACTTCTGCTGCTCCGCTCCCCACACCCACCTCTGTCCTCTCCCTCTTCTTTCTGGTGTCGATGTGGTTGGGAAACGGTGGCTTTGGCCTTCTGTGGGCTAACCTGATAGTAGCTCTGCCCCTGCCCTTGAAGTGTCCTGGTGAAGAAGGAGCCAGTAGGCAGTGGGGCTCTACTGTCCAGGACCAGGGCCACAGGGGCCGCGGTCCCTTTGGAGCTGTGAACACTGCCCCATCCTGTTCCGACTTTGCTCGTGCCTGGGAAGCCTGGCGCCATCCCTCTAGCTGTGACATGGATGTCCTTGGCTGCAGGGCCTCAACTGGGTTTCTGCAGCAGCTAACACTGTCACAGTTCAGTCTAGCCCGAAAGGCTGGTGACCGAGAAAGCACCTACAGGAGGGCTTTTTGGGGTCCGGGCAGGGCAGGCTTTTGGTGTTTACGCATCTCCAGAGGGAGCTGCCACGTTGTGGTGTGTCCCCTCTGAGGTCCGAAGGGTGCTTTCAGGGCCTGGGTGCTGCTTTGCACTCTTTGGCAGACACATACACATGATCTCACCTGTCTTCCTGCTCTGCAGTCCCTGATTTGTAAGGGAAGGCTTGTCTCAGAGCTGTGGGGAATTGTCCGTGGTCACGCGGTATGGGTGGTAGAGAGAGAAAAACAGCATTTCCAATTCTCAGGGGAGTGCTTTTCTGTTCTTTTTAAAAACACTTGATTGAGGAATGATTGACATACAAAAAGTTGTGTGTATTTAATGTATAAAACATGAGTTTGGAGATAAGCATACACCTGTGAGATTATTGCCACAGTTGATGCCATAAACACATCCAGTCACCTCCAAAAGTTTCCTCCCACCCTATTTTTTTTTTTTTTACAGGGACAGAGAGAGAGAGATAGATAGATAGGGAGAGACAGACAGGAATGGAGAGAGGTGAGAAGCATCAATCATCAGTTTTTCGTTGCCATTGCGACACCTTAGTTGTTCATTGATTGCTTTCTCACATGTGCCTTGACTGCGGGCCTTCAGCAGACCAAGCAACCCCTTGCTCGAGCCAGTGACCTTGGGTCCAAGCTAGCGAGCTTTTGCTCGAGCCAGGTGGGCCCACGCTCAGGCTGGCGACCTCGGGGTCTCGAACCTGGGTCTTCTGCATCCCAGTGCAACGCTCTATCTACTGCGCCACTGCCTGGTCAGGCTCTCCCACCCTATTGATTGACTGATTGATTGATTGACTGATTGATTAATGAGAACACCTAACATACTATCTACCTATTCTCTTAGTGAATTTTGGGGTGTGCTTTTCTTGACAAAGAAAAAAGGTACATTTTCTTTCTTTTTATTTCCTTTTATCTCCTTGTTTCTTTCTCTATTGGCTAGATCCTTTCTCCCATTCAAAAACTGTTTATGCCCATTGCTTAACGTGATAGACGCTGGTGACAGACACTGTGCTAATGTTGGCCTGTATATTGGTGAACGGTAGTCAGAGTCCTGCCCCGAAGAGTGACCAGGCCGGTGGGAAGGCAGCAGGGATGTTAACAGTCACATGAACTTGTCCTTGAAAATCTACACTGTCACCAGAAGGGCAAAGAGTGGGTGGGGTGGGGCGGTTACCAGGAAGGGTTTCTTTTGGAGTTGGGGCCTGCAGAATGAGGGGACTGGGCCAGTTTTGTAGAAGTGTGGCTGGGCAGAGGTGAGAGGGACAGCTGGCTGGAAGGGTGCCATAGAGGGTGGTGAGTTGGGACATAGTCCCAAGTGCAGTGGGAAGCAGGAAGAGGGTCGTAAGCAGGACTGATGTGATTTTCCCCATTTCCTCTTGCAGGGCAGGCTGTTTAATAGTGTGCTCTCTCCAGTTCTCCCTTTCTGCTGGTCCTACCTTGAATGAATGGTTCTTGAAGGCCTCCCTTGTGACTCGCAGGATGGGGACGCCTGACATTCCCCAGCTGGTGCCCTGAGTACCATATGCTGATACCCATAATTCAAAGAGATGTGCTACGTGCTATGAGAAAGCAGAGGAAGGGAGGTTACCTGGGCAGGGGCGGGGGGATCTGGAGCCTTGAGCCACTGTCTGAGGGTCAGTCTCTGCTCTAGTATTATACTTCCTAGCTAGGCCTAGGCCTGCCTCCCTCCCTCCTTTCCTTCCTCCTTTCTTTTTTTCTTTTCAGACTCTGGGCCCTATTTCTTTATTTGTAAGATGAAGACACTTATGTTGGCATCTCAGGGAAGGCAGGAGACTTGGGTGCTAAACCAGGCATTATAGGGATTGGAGCTGTATCAGGTATTTAGAAGCTCCCATAGGTGGTGTGAGCATCACTGTTTTTAGTTCTTCAGAGTTAGGTTGTTGCCCAGGGAGGCTGGGGACCAGGACAGGGACCTAGGTCAGTGAGAGATTCAGTGTGAATGTCGAGTCATCTCACGATCCTCAGGTGTCAGGAGGTAGCGTCGCTCTAGGGGGGCCAGTTTTCCTGAAGCTGTTTCTGGAGAGCCTCTTTGGAGATCAATTTTTCAGCCCATTCATCAGCCCCGAGGGTTCAAGCTCTGAACCCTCGTCAGGGCCCAGATCCTGGAATTCTGGAGTCCAGTCTCTCCACTTGCACCCTGGCTCTTGTCAGGTGGCCTCTGCCTGTCTTCAGATGGCAGACCCACCCCCAAGTCTGTACCTGTTCCTGGGCCAATTCCAGCTTCTCCTCAAGGATGCCTGGAAAAGATGCATCATGTGGACATCTCATTTATTTCGCTGACGCAAACCAGAGTTTCTCCATATTACCATTGAATTTTCACAGCATCTCTGCAAAGGGGAATGTTGGCCTTGTTTTATAGTTGGAGACACGGAGGCTGAGAGAGGCTGTACGGAGGCCCTACTGCTAGGATGTGGGGGGTTGGAGTCACCTCCCTCCCTCTGTCCTTGCTGTTCCTGGAAACCCACATTTCCTGGAATGCTTGGCCCTCAGTGGAAAGTATTCCCCTCGGTACAATGTCCCTCTTCCAAGAGGTTTTCCTCCTCTGAGCACCCGTCAGAAAGGGCTGGTCTCCCACACCCTCGTCAAATTGCCAACGTAGTTTCCCACGTCTGCTGGCCTTGGCATCTGAAGCCCTTGTGGCTGAGTAGACTGTTTATTTCTGTCTCCCGCTGGGGGGTGCTTGAGGACAGGCACTTTGCCTGCTGTTCACTGCTGAGTCCCTAGTGCCTAAAACCCTCTCTGACATGGGTCTGTTTCTCCAGACACATTAATTGAAGGAATGTATGAATGAACTAAATGTTTTCTCTAGTTCCATCAAGCAAGAAAAGTTTCAACAGTGTTCTGTGGGAATGAATTGAAAATGAGTTCCCCTAGGGGGGCCTCACATCTTTTGTTGTTGTTTTAAAAATGATTTTTATTTTTCAATTATAGTTGGTGTACAATGTTATATTAGTTTTGTAATATAATATTATATTAAAATATTATAGTGTAGTAGACATTTGTATAACTTACTAAGTGAGCACCCTGATAAATCTAGTACGCGTCTAACACCACACGTAGTCATTACAATGTTATTGACTGATTTTGCTGTGCTGTGTTTTACATCCCCATTACTGTTCTGTAACTACCAGTTGTACTTTTTACTCCCCTTTCCACAAACCACCCCCCATCTGACAGTCGTCAGAATGTTCTCTGTATCTGAGTCTGTTTCTGTTCAGCTTGATCATTTATCTTTTTATTTTATTTTTTAAATACCACATATAAGGAAAATCATATGGCATTTGTCTTTCTCTGACTACCCTCTAAGTCCATCCATGTTTTTGCAGATGGGGAGGTTGCGTTCTTTTCATGGCTGTGTCCTGTCCCACTGTGTATACGCACCACGTCTTCCTATCCACTCGTCTACTGATGGACGCTTAGCTTGCTTCCTTGTCTCGGAGATTATAAATAATGCTGCAGTGAACATATGGATGTGTGTGTTTTCTATTTAGTGTTTTGAGGTTTTTTCTTTGGGTAAATACCCAGAAGTGTAATTGCTGGGTTCTTCTTTGTCTTTTGTTATAACCTTTTAACGTCTATTTTGTCTGTATAGATAATACTACCGCAACATTTTCCTCCATTTCTGTTTTTTTCGTGAAATATATTTTTTGATCCCTTTACTTTCAATCTCTGTGTGTATTTAGATCTGGACTGAGTCTCTTTCTTTTTTTTTAAATTATGAAAATCTGAGTTTTATTTAGTATTGTATCTGAGGCTTTAATGAGAGTAAGGAAAGAACGTGAAGATCAGTCTCACATTCAGTTTTAAGGAGCCTTGTGATAATGCAACTACCCAGATTGTTTCCAACCTTGAAAGTATCAAATGCCTAATGTTTGCAGTACACAAACTATACTTTGGGGACTTGCTTTCAAAAGGAGAGACTCTAAATATCTGCAGTCTTTCCAGTCTGAGGACTGGAACACACATGCTGATGTTTTCCCCAATTCTAGCCTAGAGCTCTGTGGACAAAACAAACAGTACAGAAAGCTTTTCTGGGCAAAGGGGTCTCAGAGGGAGTGTCATGTCAGCCCTGAGAATCAAGTCAAATGGTCTTGTGTTCAACCAACATAATGCTACCAATGGCCTGACAGCCTCAGCACTAATACCTCAGAATGGGTCACGGGGACAGTTGTCCTTAAGCTACAATTTCATAGTTATATAGGAAATCACAGTTCTTCAGACAGGAAATTCATACTGTACTACTAAGTATTTTACGGTAAATTTTACCACTCTGTGAAGAGGCCAAAATCATAATTAGGACTTTTAGAACCAAGAAAGGAGGTTCACTCAAAGTTAATGAAATAAGTCAGTGAAGAAACTATATGTACCCTCAAATAATTAGTTCTGCTCAGGCTGCCAGGATAAATAAATTAGTAAAAAACTTAGAAGCTTATATACAAGAAAATATGTTCTTATAACTACAGACATCAAAGAAAGAAAGAAACAGCTTTAAACATGCAATATTTCCTTAGAAGGGCCCTCCCTGAATCTGTTACTACAGTGATTAGATAAGCAGAGTAAGGATGGCAGGAGAAAACAGCCTAAAAATCGGTATTGTCTGTTTAATATCTTTAGTAATTCTACTATTTCTAAGCCCTTCCACAAAAGGCCATTATAGTCTTTCAGTTTATTGCAAATGCATCTTTAAAAAAAGTCAGCCCTAATGTTGAAGGTATAATACAAATTTTTATTTATTGTCACGATGAAGCACAATGAAGAGCATCTGATTTAAAAAGATGAAAGCCATGTTTTGCTCAGGAATACTATTGTATATATACCATAAGGGTAGTTTGATAGCAGGTACTAGTTCGCCACACTTCAGGTGGCCAGTTGCTGCGCTGCGAGTTTGATCTTGTCCAGCTATCTTCTCGTTGTCCTGGAGAGTCTGGTGGCGTGTAAGGTTGAGACGGCTTTGTCACCATCACTTCTTTGCTCTCTAATAGTAGAGGGAGCATTGGCTTGGGAGATCAGGAAACTTGTTTCTGATTCTGGCTCTGGTAGCAGTGGGCTCCTTGACCTCTTGGTGCCTCAGTTTGCCCAGCTTTAAAGTGGAGGAGATTGTCTGCAGGATTTCTTGTGCTTCTGACCATCTGTGCTGGGAAAGGAGCCATGATGCCCACATTCTCCTTTGCAATAATCACAGAGCCAGGCTTTCAAAGTCTGAATGTCTCTGGTGTCTCCCTGGTCTTGTTAGTTGTTCTGATGTCAAAGGCAGGCCTCTCTGTTTTCCCCTTGCTGACTCCGTCCTTTGCAAATGTGTTGACTTTGAATGACCTTTGGCTAGGTGACCTAGTATCCGTAAACATACTAGCTCTGACATTTGGCCCACAACTTCTACTCTGGGCCAGGTGTTGGCCAGTGTAGGAAGCACAACTGGTTGGAAGGGCTGGGGAGGTATTTGCGTGAGTGTCCTGACTCTTGTGGCCTGCTCTGAAAAGGCACTGACCTGCTGGAGTTTGCAAAGGTGAATTGTCTTTCTTTGTGAAGGACAGATGTCACCTCCAGGTTTTAATTTCAGTGCCAAACAGCCTTTACATTGTCATCACCAAGTTTCTATCCTCAGCGCTGCTAGAAGATTGACATGTCAATCATTTTTGTACGTTAGGCATTCTTTATTTTCATAGTGCCCTGCTGTAGGTGGTCACGGATGGATCTGGTGGAGAAGGAACCTTTTGTGGGGAAAGGACACTGGGGTTAGGCAGACCACCCAAGAGCTGTGTCACCTTGGGCAAATGCCTTTACTTATCTGAACTCAGTTTCCCCATCCGTGAAATGGAGGTAAGATTACCTGCTTGCAGGAGTCTTATGAGGTATGTAAGTGTCTAGCACAGAGCCTAGAATACATTGTCTGGGTGCTTCATTGGAGGCTATAAACCCAGAGATTTCAGAAGCCTCTCTCAGGTATGTGGAAATTATGCTTGTGTATTTGTGCTCATAACTGGATTTTCCTGAGGAGAAGGCCCTTTGCTTTTTTCACTCCTTCACAGGATTACAAGCCTTAGAAGAAGCCAAGAAACCCTTAAGCAAGTCTGGCTGTGTCCTTTATCCACATCCCTTCACAGGTGATCAGTGGGAACTTGGGCAAGTTATTTAACTTAGCTGTGTGCTTCAGTGTTCTCATCTGTAAAATGGGGCTAGTAATAGTACCTGTCTGATAGGGTTGTGAGGAGTGAGCAAATTAGTATGTGAACAATACTCAATACTTCATGTAAATTGTGTATTGGTAAGAAAAATGGAAAAACTGTACTCAGCAGCATGCCTAGTATGTTAAGGGCTCAATAACAGTAGGTTATTATTGTTAACGTACTCAAAGGAGACATTGCTGAAAACAGTATCGGGGCCTTCCTGTCAAACTGCCATGGATAGACCTGATTTCCGGTTTTCCAGACACCATCCCTGCTGCAGAGGCCCCTGAAGTTCTCTTATGTGGCAATTACTTTGTCATTTCCCCTCCAGTTAAGAGGAGGGTAATCTCTGCACTCATCCTGGTAGCTTCAGGAATGGAAGTATGACCGGAGAGGACAGTGCTTCTCAGCTGGGGGTGAGTCCAACCCCAGGGGACATTTGGCCTGGTCTGGAGACATTATTTGTTGTCACCTCTGAGGTGGGGGTGGTACTGGCACCAAATGGCTGATCCCAGGGTCATTGCTAAACTTCCCTATAGTGCACACGGTGGCCCCATAGCGGGATCCCGTACCAAATGTCAGTTGGTCTGAGGATGAGAAACTGACTAGAAGGAGACAGTGGAACTATTATTTTAGGAACTATTTTTTAAGACTTTTTTTTTTGAAACCACCTACCTCCTACATGGCATGGAATGAAACTTAGGAGAAAAACAAATCTAAGTGAAGTGACAGGCCCCAGCAAGCCTTTGTCCTATGTATGTATTTGGGAGCTGTTTAGTTCCATCACCCCTGCGATGAAGATCATTTAGGGGTGCTGTAAGTACAGAAGGATAAATGTGTGGAATGTATAGGAGTAAGCAAGCCCCACTGGATAGCTGCAGAAACACATTCAGCTTGTGAGTTCATTGGTGCTATTTTTCTGGAACCTATTGAAAATTCCTTTGGTTGTTATATATTGGTATTCATGTAAACCTCACATTCCTTCACTTTTCTCTAAAAAATGAGTTTCTACGCTTGAATTAATTTCTTTGTTTGCCCTGGTCAGGTAGCTCAGTTGGTTAGAGTGTTGTCCCAATATGGCAAGGTTGTGGGTTTGATCCCTGCTCAGGACACATATAGGAATCAACCAGTGAATACATAAATAAGTGGAACAACAGGTTGATGCTTCTATCTCCTTTTCCCTCTGTCCCTGCTCTCTCCCCCCTCTCTCCCTCTTCCCCCTCCCTTCTCTCTAAAACAAATCAATCTATCAAAATTTCCTTTGATCATTTGGGAGCTGGAAGTTGCCTGCAGTGGCTCAGCCTGTGTTTCTGCGGATTGCAGGAAGAGCAGCGCTGGGACCACCAGGGGGCGCTCTGGCCCTGTCTCGGGTTTGCTGCTGCAGCCCTGGGTTTTGCTCTCTCAGTTTTTGATGTCCAGCGCTGCTGCCCCATTTTAACAGTGAGTTGGGGGTCGGATGGGGTGGCAGGAGCAATGACCTTTTCTAGGTGAAAAACATCAAGCCTGTACCTCCCACTTTCCCTTAGCATAACTGTAGTTGTACATTTCCAGAGGGTTTGAAGGGGAGGTATAGGAGTCTGGTCCTTTTTCG
The DNA here is from genome assembly GCA_037038555.1 of Rhynchonycteris naso. Classification (NCBI taxonomy): domain Eukaryota; kingdom Metazoa; phylum Chordata; class Mammalia; order Chiroptera; family Emballonuridae; genus Rhynchonycteris; species Rhynchonycteris naso. Next base: position 189,628,588 of record CM073000.1, on the reverse strand, counting down.
AAAGGAATGTACGGCTAATTAGAAGATATTTCTCCTTTGTCATTGCTTTTCATGAACTATAATTGATTTTCCATGGATATTTATTCAGTATTCGAAATCATTGCCTCCGTTTCTCTTTTTTGGGGGGTTGGGTGGGGAGAGTAGAGAGTGACCGGTAAGCCCAGATAATCAACCCGATTGTTTCTTTTGATTTTGTCTAGCTTTTGATCCTGAGCCAGGGCAGAGAGGGCCAGAAAAACATCCCCAGTTGTCAATAGGTCTTGTTGAGCAGGTCCCTTTTATTTCCGGCTGTTATTGGAAGGGAATCTCAGTACTAGTGAGGAGGTCTGGCTTGTTGCTTGGCAACACAGTCCCAAACACTGGGCAGCTTGAAGAGTGCAGTAGTAATGACAGAGCGGGAGGCAGGGAGAGATGGCACAGCCGAGCGGCTGGCTGGTTGCCTGGCTGAGGGTCTGATGATACAGTTTCCGGAAAAGTTGGTGGGGCAGCAGCCGTTACAATGGTGGCCCTGAGCCCCCCGCCCCTTAACAGAAAGGAGTAAATTGAATTGATACAGGCAATGCAAATCCTCAAGTTGGGCCACTTTTTTACAGGGGGAACTTCCCACCTTCAGTGACTGACTTTGTAATTGGAACTTTCCAGATGGAATTTAGATGTGTCTCACTTTTTTTTTTTTTTTGCGAGAGAGCAAGTGAGCGAGAGAGAGAAAGGGAGAGAGATGAGAAGCATTAACTTGTGATTGCATCACTTTAGTTATTCATCAATTGCTTCCCATATGTGCCTTGAATAGGGGGCTCCAGCTGAACCAGTGATCCCTTGCTCAAGCCAGTGACCTTGGGCTTCAAGCCAGTGACTTTTGGGCTCAAGCTGGCTACCTTGGGGTTTTGAACCTGGGTCCTCAGCATCCCAGGTTGAGGCTCTATCTACTGCGCCACCACCAGTCAGGCGATAGGTCTCACTCGTTTATTGCTTTGCTGGTCCTGAAATGGTTACTGAGGCTCTGACACACGCCTGGTGCTGGGGAATCAAAGGTGAAGGAGATACAGCTCTGCAGCTCAGAAGCTCTGTGCCTCAGTTTCCCTATTGTTACAATGCCGTCTTAAGGCCAGCATCATAGCTTGTTAGGACTAAATGAGATAATACATATGCACAGGGTTATAGTTGTGAGTATGCGAAACACAGTCTGTTCTTGTATTATTATTCATTAATCACTGTGCTATTTTCCATATGAGCAACTTATGCCAGTGCGCTGGGTACTCAGTAGATGTGAGCTCTTATTATGCAGACCCTGCCCACAGGAGTTTAAAAACTAGTGGGAATAGCATTGGTGATAAAATACAGAAACAAAAAATGGTGCAGTGGGGAAAAAGGGAAAGCAGCTGGGTCATGTGGGAATGTTTTATTCTTTGTTACCTGTGGGCAGAGTGACCTCCACAGTTGTCACTCTTGCATGACTTCCCTGAAGCCGGAAATCCTGATTGGAGGTTTGGATCACATAATACAGCTTCACTCCTTACCTGAAACCACAGGGCCCTCTAACCTGATGCCTGAGTTGACTAATTTACATAGATATTTGTCTCCCGCCCTAGCCAGATGGCTAGGTTGGTTAGAGCATCGTCCTGAAGCACAGAGTTTGCCAGTTTGATCCCCAGTCAGGGCACATACAGGAACGAATTGATGTTCCTGTCTCTGTCTTTCTCTCCCCGTCCCTTTCTCTGTCTCCCTCTAAAATCAATAAAATAAACACTAAAGGCCCTGGCCGGTTGGCTCAGTGGTAGAGTGTTGGCTCAGCATGTGGAAATCCCAGGTTTGATTCCTGGTCAGGGCACACAGCAGAAGTGCCCATCTGCTTCTCCACCCTTCCCCCTCTCCTATCTCTCTCTGTCTTTCTTCCCCTCCTGCAGCCAAGGCTCCATTGGAGCAAAGTTGGCCTGGGCGCTGAGGATGGCATCATGGCCTCGCCTCAGCTCCAGTTGCAACAGAGCAACACCCCAGATGGGCAGAGCATCACCCCTGGGCTTGCCGGGTGGATCCCGGTCGGGTGCGTGCAGGTGTCTGTCTGCCTCCCTGCTTCTCACGTAAGAAAAGTACCAAAAAAAAAGTTTGTTTCCCCACTGCCTGTTCCTGGAAGGGGAAAGGGGAAACTGGTGAGTCTAGGCCTAGGGAGTGAATGTAACAGGAGGGGGCTATGCAGAGAGGGTGTGGGAAGAGGGAGGGCCAAGGGGTTTAAGGAAACCTTCAATGAGAGGGGGGTGCTTGACAAGGAGGGGAGGACATTCCCAGGAAGGGGGCAGCCCCTTGATAGAGTAATACTGGGAGCTCCACCTTGAGACACCCAGCTGGTTGTGGGGGGTTCTTCTCACCATCAAGAGGCTTCAGGGAAGTGCTGGTGGTGCTGCTGCTAGGTGCTGTGTCCCCTCTCTGGCTCCCTTGCTCTGTGTATAAACCCCATAAGGGGGGCTGCTGTCACCTGGGGCACAGTGAGCTCCACACTGGGGAAGTGACTGACAGCTGGGACTGTCTGCTGGCAGAGCTGGGACTTAGCCCAGGAAGGCTATGCTAAGCCCCGCCCGGAGACCCTGGCCCAGCCTGCGCCCAGGGGCATTTCCATGAGTAGTTCTTTCTGGGTTACTTCCCAAAGCTTTCCCTTGACTGGTGGTCCGTGGATGCGGCTGCATGAGCTCCCCAGGGAGGTCTCAGCATCCTAGCCACATGATTATTTTTTCTCTTTGGAATTTCATCTTTCCACTTAAGACCTGTTACATTTCTGGCTCTCCCTTTTCCCTCCTCCCCCCAACAACTCAGACTCCTGATTTTCTTACAAAGGCTCAGGTGCTTATTAACCCTGTTAACCCCTAAGCTAGGATTGACTTTTGGTCTCTCCAGGGGTGGAGGATCTTGGCATAGTTTATGTAACAGTGTTATGCAATTCAGGGGATGAGACAGCACTCAGACTTGTTTGAAATACCAGCTTTGTTTGAAATGTCCCAGCAGAAGAGCTGGGACAGCTCTGTTTGTAGAGTTGCATGGGGGAAATGACTAGTTTTGAGTTCTGGGGTCGGGTAGTCTGGCTGGGCAGAGCACTGATGGTATGGGGGTTGGTCACCCTGTGCTGTGTTATTAAAGGGGAGGGAGCAGTGAGGCTGGGAGTACACCCCTGTTCCTGCAGCCTGACCCGTGGGCTCCCATCATGCCTTGCTTTCTGCTTTGCTGGCTGATTCCCCTGTCTGGACACCCCCGCTCCCTTACTTCTAAAAGGAGGTGACTAACACCCTCCTGGGAAGCACTGAACACACTTGGTGCAGAGAAAGTGGAGGGGGTGCCTCTGTCAGTTTGTCTTCCTCTTTCTCTTCATCTTCTTCCTTGCACTTCCGGTCCTCCTTCCTGCCTTCAGCTCCTTTCTCCTTAAATTAACTTTAAAAATTACTGTAAAATTTTTGTTTTGTATATTAATACATTTACATGGAAAAACTCAAAAGATACTAATGGGACACAGTAAAAAGTTTCTCTTCTATTCTCATTTCAGCCACCTAGCTCCTCTCCCTCCCCCCAGGACTCCAACCTTTGGAATTCAACTTTCAGAGAGCACATCTGCCAGACTGAGTAGGGGTCGGACAAACAGCACTGCGACTTGCATTTGACCGCCCCATGCTTTTTGATCGGCTGTCACCCTGCACTGTGGTAGCGCTGAGCTCTCTGGGCCTCTGTGCACACTTCCAACCTTTACGTGCTCATGGTGCTGCTCTCTGTGCTAGTCCTTCTGCCTGGAATACCCTTCCCGCTCTGCCCTTCTGGCCTGGGTAGGGCTTATTCATCCGTAGCTGTCACCTCTTCCAGACAGAGAGATACAGAGTAAAACGGTAGCTTTGTTTGTAAAGCTAACTGGAAAAGAGAGGTTTAAATCTGTGAACAGGTGGGCTTGCAAAATCCATCATTCCTGAGTTCACTAGTCAGGTGGAGACCCCCACAGGGCAGCTGCTGAGCCTTCCACTGGGGTCGGGTTGGTGAGTAGTGGGTAGGCCTGGAGAGACACTAGAGGGTTGAGTTGAGCATGCCCTGTTCCTGCTCCCAGGTTTCTAAGTGGGACAAGTTACCCCCTCCCTCCTGAGAGCAGTGAGGGAGGGGTGGAAAGATCAGGGTGGCGAGTTGCAGGGTACTGTTCCATCAGGAAATGGAAAGACATAGCCTTGGCCATTCCCTTCTCACCCCAAGCACGTCACTTGGGAAGAGACATTAAGTTTCAGGCTGTTTTAGATACTGATCACAGGTGGGTGACTTTATTTCTCTTCTGCAAAGTGGGGTCAATAACTTCTCCCTCACAGACTTGCTGGGAGCATTTGACAGAATATAAAGCATGTAAAGAATAGTTCCTGAACCTGCTAGGTGACCTTCCACGCGTTAAATCTATGACCTTCTTGTTGGTAGCTGGGTTTTATTTTAGCATGCCACCCTTCTTCCTGATTTTTCTTGAAACCCACGTCTCCTCTTCCTAGCTGTTGAGTGGGGGTTCATATCTCGTAGCAAACTTGGGTTTAGTTAGGAAGGGCCAGTGCATTGGTGCTGCATGGTCCCGTGGCATTAGGTGACAGCCTGCAGCCTGGTGTTTAGTGACCCTTGAGTTAAGTACCTTCTGTGTGCAGGTGCACACGTGCTTGGTGTTTGTGGGAGGCATTTGCTGGGTAGAGGAGAGAATGCCATGGCCTGGTGGGTTTGACCCCCCCCCCCCCCCCCACACACACATATACATACTCTCCAGCTGAGTTTTCTGGCTCATTTAGCCAAGAATTCTGAACTAGTGGAAACAATGAGGCCCCAGGGAACGGGAGCAGAGCAGCCCATCTTAGGTGGCTGGCTCCCAGCACAGTGGAGTCCTGCCAGCCATGAGAGGCATCTGGTCCTGACGGCGCCCCGCCCTCTGGTTCTCAGACTGTGGAGGAGCTGCGCCAGCCTTCTGTGTGCCTGTGCTTCAAGGAGTGCTTGTCAGCTCACTGCTCTAGGGGAGAGAGCAGAGTGCCTCGGGGGGCCGGCGCCTCCAGGATGCTGGGCCATCGTCCCCTGCAGTCCACCCCTCTGTCTTTTAAGTTTTTATTTTATTTTATTGATTTTAGAGAGAGAGGAAGGGAGAGAGAGAGAGATTTGTTGTTCCATCCATCTATGCATTCATTGCTTGACTCTTGTATGTGCCCTGACTGGAGATCGAACCCTCAATCTTGGTGTGTGGGGATGACAATCTAACCAACGAAGCTACTGGCCAGGGCCTCTGTCTGTGTTTTAATACTGTCACACCTGGATGATTCTGACACGGACTTTGATTTGAGGACCCTAGTCACAGGTCTGTTCCTCTGGTGTGCATTCTGAACAGGGGTCAGCGGACATCAGTACTCGAGGTGCTTTGTGTACCAGGCACTGTTGTAGCACGTTATATTAGCTCCCCAGTCTAGTCTCGCATCAGCTCCATGCGGCAGGTCTGTCATTAGCTCTATCTAATTCAGTGGTTCTTAACCTTTTTTGAGGTACCGAACCCACCAGTTTCATATGCGCATTCACTGAACCCTTCTTTAGTGATAAATAAAATATGATTTTTTTCCCAAATTCAAGAAATAGGTATATGTTTTTTTACTGGTGCACAAAATGAGCCGTGCACGAACATCACCTTGCTCAAAGAACAAAACCAACAAAGTGCATGAACTCCCAACAAATTACAGTATTACTTTATTCTGGTCTCCGCGGCAGAGGCTTCTCCGAACTCCTGAGACCGACTCATTGAACCCCTGGGTTTGATAGAACCCAGGTTAAGAACCACTGATCTAATTGATGGCGATTAAGGGGCTTGCCCCACGTCACACAGGGTGCGCTTGATGGGAGCGCATGGGACCTCATGTCCCAGGTTCCTAAGCCTGTGCCCTCCTGTCTCTGGCTGTTCGTGATTTATACAGCCATTCATTCAACAATTTCTGAGAACCTACTATGTACCAGGCACTGTGATGGGCTCTTGGGTGGGGGTCTTAGCCTTGGCACTGTGGATCTTGTGCTGGATCATTCCGTGTTGGGGGGCTGTTCTGTGCATTGTGGGGTGTTTGCCAGCATCTCTGGCCTCTCCCTACTCTATGCCAAATGCTCTGTGAGGTGTAGAACCCTCCTCAGGTGAGAACACTGTTGTAGGGATAGAACAGGAAACATGGGGCTTACATTCTAGAGGGGAAAGGGGAGCAGAGACCACAAACATAAATAATTCAGGTGATGTTCTGCCCTCTGGAGCGAAATGAAGTGGAACAAAAGCATAGATGGAGAGAGGCCAAAGAGGCTAATGTGTCCTGTTGCCTGCAAAGCACCATCTGATAAGAGAACTTTGGGAGAGGAGGCCTGCGTGGCATGGGGAAGGGAGCCATTGGGATATGGGAGAAAGAGTGTTTCCAGCAGAGGGTACAGCCAGTGCAAATGGCCTGGGGTGGAAGGATGTTTGGTTTGGCTTAAGCAGAATGAGCCAGGGGGAATAGAGATGAAGGCAGAGAGGTCATGGTGGGGCTTGCTTTATCTTTTACTCTGAGTGTGATGGGAAACCATTGGGGACTTTTGAGCAGAAGAGTGACACAGTCTGACCTATATCTTAAAAAGGCCACTCCTACCACTGGGTACAGAGTGGGTAGACTGGGGGGCAAAGGAGGGCTGCTGGTAGATGACTATCCCAGTACAGGCAACAGATGCCAACCACTTGGAGGGGGGTCTGTTTGGGACTCTCTATTTAAGAGAATAACCTGTAGGTTTTTTTTTATTTTGAAATTTAAATGATCAATACCATTCACACCCATGATTGGAAGACCTGGCCCTAGCCCGCCCATCACACTTCCTCCTGGGACTAAGTGTGCCTCTGAATCTTTGAGCTGTTACTTCAGCAGCTCAGAAAATTTTTCTTTAACCACCACTCCTTGAAACAGAACTTTTTAGAAATGATTTACTAGCTTCTTGCTAGAATGGGGAGGGATTGTGGACACCCCACGGGGCTGAAGGAAGCAACCTATTTTGTTCTCCTTCCTCAAGACTGTTCTTTCCCCCTCATTTAAATCCAGCCATCCCAAGGTAGTTTCATGCCCCGCTTTGCCTTTCAGAACCTTTAGTTTCCCTCTCATTGCGATCCTTTCTTGAGTAATCACCATTTATTGACCCCAAATTAATTTAAATCATTTTATATTGGCAGCTTCAGCCACAGCTGTCCCTTGGGAAGCATGGGAAAGGAAAGTGTCTTCTTAATGTTTGCTTGTTTCCAGTTATCTCTCCATGGTGTTTGTGGGTCACCATTACTGAATAAATCATTACTTACTTTATCCCAGTGGTTCTTAACCTTTTTTGAGGTACCGAACCCACCAGTTTCATATGCGCATTCACCGAACCCTTCTTTAGTGATAAATAAAATATGATTTTTTTCCAAATTCAAGACATAGGTATATGTTTTTTTACTGGTACACAAAATGAGCCATGCATGAACATCACCTTGCTCAAAGAACAAAACCAACAAAGTGCATGAACTCACAACAAATGACGGTATTACTTTATTCTGGCCTCTGCGGCAGAGGCTTCTCCGAACCCCTGAGACAGACTCATCGAACCCCTAGGGTTCGATAGAACCCAGGTTAAGAACCACTGCTTTATCCATTCGTTCCTAGAGACCCGTGTGATTAGTGTCCTTCTACAACTCGCTGATAGAACGATGAACTACAGTTGGTAAAAAGGGCCTCTACCCACCACTGCGTTTTCCTGGAATTGAAAACACATCACTGCTCATTCCAGATGAGGCATCAAAAAAGTCAGAATGCATTTCCTTGAAACTGTGGCTGCTACTTGGTCATGGACTGCCACACAGCATGTGTCTTGTCTGAGAGTCAGAGTGAAGTTTGGTGCTTGTGGGTACTGAGATGCCAGGAGAAAGTCTCAAGGGAAACCAGACACAAAGATCAGCCTAGCTAGGGTTCTCTGAGGCCAATGTGTTTTAAAAAGCTCTTGCCACCCACGTTGCCTGGTGGCGTGGTTTTATCCAGAATTTCTCCGGAGTAGCTCTGGGCTGAGGCCATCCTTTTCACGCGCTGTAATCAAAATGTTCTTTACAACAAACGAAGTAGTTGACGCACTTATCACTGTGAGTTACTGGAAATCTGCTACATCTTTCTGTGTAAATCTTTGTTAAAAATAGTGGGTGTCCCTTGCCTTTATTGCTGTGTATAGTATTCAGAGCATTCTCTGCGTTCCTAGGACAGGTCCAAAAAATAAACTGCAAGAGGGAAACGAACAGGGAAGGATGCCATAGACCTGCCCTCTGCTGCATACTATGTCTGCTGGGAATGCCAGCTTGGTCTGACGCCTCGCAGGTTTGTTGACTTGCCTCTGAACTTGGACCGACTTGCATTTTGGAATGATGCTTTTTGCCAGTTCCCTGGCCAATCAATGCAGGAAGGAGACTGAGGCTTACTTGGCGAGTTTTCAGGTATCAGCCTCAATCCTCAGTGCGTGAGACAATGCAGTGAGCAGTTTTTTCCTCAGTTAGAGCCAAGTTAACTTAAACAGGAAACCGGGCCATACTAAGCTGATTTGAAAGGAACATTTGGAAAAGAAAATCTACCAACGTATCTTTAATGAAGTTTGACTTTCAGTCTAAATGAGTTATCTTCTGGCAGCGCTGATGACTAAAGGAAGCAGATGTCTTTTTCAGGTAATATATTGGCAAAGAAAAACTCAAAAAGTGGTGGAAAGTGCTGTCCCTGTTTCTGGGAGCCCTGTCCCTTCTCCCCTCTCCTTCCAGAAGCCTTTGGAGTGACCAGTGTGGTCCTGCCATCTGGCTGTGCCACATTCCCTGAAGTGGGAAGATCACTCCGGGGTGCAGGGTCTTGCAGCCCTCTTTATGTAGATACTCTGCTCCAGCAGTGTAGCTGGGAAGTGGGCACTGAGGGACCCCAGCCACATTGCCAGGGAGCTCAGCAGTAGGTGTGCTGGTTGGTCTAGCATGGCAGGAGGTAAAGAGTGACCGCTTTCCCGGGGAACCCCTCGTCCGTGTTCACTGAGACTGCACCCCGAGAGGGACAGTGCAAGTCTCCCTTTGTGTCTCATCCAGGAGGAGGGGGAGGCTGTGCAGCACGATTGTCACAGCTTCATACTGATGCTGTCACCAGAGCCTGCGAGTTCCATCTCTGTACATGTCATTTGCTTACCCCTGGCTTGTGAGGGCTGAGGCTCGGGCCTGAGAAGTCCCCTTGCGAATGCATTGGTTGCATTGTTAAGAAAGGCATATGGTAGCGTGTCAGGCAGGAATTTGCTCGGCTGTTGTAACAACAACCCGGAGTGACACTAGTTTAAGTGAGATAGAGTGTGATTTCTTCCCACTTGACAGGCGGGGATTCTGTTCCCTTTTATCTGGCTACTCTGTCATTTCTCAGGTGTCACCCTTGTCCATGCGGCCATTGCACTCATGTTCCTGCCAGGCATGGGCCTTTCTTTGGAAGGCTCACCCCCAGCTGCCACATCACCTCCCACTCTCCGTGCTGCCTCTGCATATACTCATGTGGTCATGTCTAGCCGCAAGAGCGGGGTGGGGGGGTGTGCTTGCTCTGAGTGGCCACGTGGCCAGCTGTGGCAGGAGAGGAAACGGGTCCGTGGGGGGCTGGTGCTGGCTCCGGTGGCAGACCGCGCTGTCGGTCTCACCATGCCGCCTTTTCTGGGGGCCTATTTTAAACCTTTTTTTTTGAAAACTTAAGCCTCTCAAGAAGGAAAAATAGAGAATTTTCATGTACAACTTCAGTTCCCCCATTGATAACATCTTTTAGAACCAGAGTCCATGGGCAAAACCAGGAAGTGACCCTGCTATACACCTCATCTGGGTTTCACCAGTGTTTACACGAACTAGTGTGTGTGTGTGTGTGTGTAGTTACACATTTAATCACATACACAGATTCATGTAGCTACCAGCGTGGGTGACACCCTTCCCTTGTGGGATCGAATCCAGGACATTCTGTGGACAGCCCTGGTCTTCGTGCAGCCTCCCTTCCTGCCACGCCTCGATCTTGAAACAGTGCAAACACCTGGAGGCTCCTTGTGTTCCCTGCGTGTTCCTTCGCTTCCTGCTCCTGCTCCTGGTCTCAACCTGGCAGTCCACAGAGGGCTTCATTTGGGCTACGCAGTGTTGGAAACATGTTTTGAATTAGTTGCAAGCATTTAACCATCAGGAGATTTTTATGTTAAAAAAGAAAAATCCAACAGCAAACTAAACCATTTGGCCTCAGTGGAAAAGTCAGTCAGAGCATCTGGTGACCAGGAGGCTTCTTTGTACGGCACTCAGCAGTAGCCAGGTAGCGGCTGCCCACTTTAAAGGCCATTACCAGTTGCCCCTAGCCCCACCTGGCCTGCTTCCTGCCTGTGCCCCCTAGGCAGGTGTGTGTGCAGTTTCTAAAATAAGCAGTTTTCTCTGTTATGAGGGGGTCTTCCCAATTTGGGGGTGGGCAGTTACCCACAATTCAAGCCTTTTCATAAGCATTTTCCTCTAAGGAAGCATTTCTTGACCCTCCCACCCCACAGACATTTGGTGACATCGCTCTCTTTACTTATCTCTGTTAGGGCGCCCCAGACGTCCACTGTTTTGCCTGCCGGTATCCCTGCCAGATCCGCGGGCTCTCTGAGAGCAGAGTGAGATCATGGAGTGTGTCTTTTCTCTCACCCACCTTGGTTGTTAACATCTTGCTTGGTTCCTGGCACCTGTGAGCGATTAGCAGTGGGTGGTCGAGTGAACAGAACAGCATCAGGGCAATCAGTAGGTGGCGGTGTGTTGACCGCCCACAGTACGCCAGGCCTCTTCTTGGCCTTGATCTCGGTCCCCACTCATCTTCCCCGTGACTGCAGGAAGGTGTTCTTTTGTCCATCTTACAAGTGAAGAAACTGCATCCCATAAACATGAAAGAGCGTGTTTTCAGTTATAGAAGTCAGTGCTGAGGAAGCTATGAAATGACTTCAGCCATGGGCACTATTTTTAAGGTCAAGGTTTGATTGACAGCCCCCAAATGAGATGTAGAAATGTATTAGGAATTGCTAGAAAAATATAGGAACAAGGGAAAGGTCAGTGTTGAACCATAGAGATTTTCCTGTTGATAAATCAATTGCTGGTTGCTGTTCCAAAGAGGATAATTATGCTACTCCAGCTGAGACAGCAGATGGGCTTGGCATTGGAGGGCCAGGATCTTCTTGTGCAATCCTTGGGCACGAGAAGCCCGCTTGGTGGCAGAGGAAGTTGACTTTTACTAACCTTGCCTGGCACTCCTTGAGAAGCACTGGTGGAAGTCTGGAAGGGGTTCTTGTGAGTCCAGAGTAACTGCCACCTTACTGCTGGGGCTGGCAGACTTGATGCCTGTATTTAAGGGAAGCGCCATGCCAGGTCATAGGGAGACTTGGTTAGTGACTTCTGCAGTACAGGACCCGTGGGCTGTATTTGACCGTGGGAGACCAGGGCAGCTGATGTGCTGGGAGCACCTGGACGTGGGTCTGGCTCCACCTTTAACCCTTTGGGTCTTGTGAGTGTTGCACTCTCTCTACTTTTAGGAGCAGAGTAAGAGGCATGCAGGCTTGTTGGGGACCCGCTGTGCTGGCAGGACGCATGAGTTCATAGCCTGCAACTCACTTTATTCTTCCGGCCACCCCGCGAGTTGGGTGATCATATCCTGTCTCAGGGGACCAGGGAAGTTCAGTTTGTTACCCAGAGTTACACAGCTGGTGGTTACTGGAGTGAGGATTTGAACCCAGGCTCAATTCCAAAGCCTCTGCCTGGTCCACCACGCCCAGCTGCCTACACGTTGGTGCTAATCGTCTACGTGCTGGTCCTGTGCACACACCATGGAGCTGCTTCCAGCTGGAGCCAGAGAGGACACAGCGGGTGAGAAGCTGTCTGGTTCTCCGGCTGGGAGGCCCAGCCTCAGACTCTAGAAGGTTCCTGTGAGAAGGGCATGGGCATTCTGACAGGCCCAGTTAGCTCCCAGCTTCCTCATCTCTAGATTGGAAGTGATCTCACTCACCTGCTTCCTCACGGGGCGGAGTGAATGCAGAGTGCAGGTCCTTGGAGAGCAGCGCTGGGCTGCCCCCCAGAAGCTGGAGTGGGCACCACAGCGGCAGGTTTCAGATGACTCTTCCCGTGTCCCTGCTTGGGGACATTTTTATCCCCAGAGGTTCCTGGGACAGGTTGGAGGTGAAATACATGTTTACTTCTGCTCAGCCCGTTCCTGTCCTCCCGGGCTTCAGCAGTCAGTCCTGCCCCCTTTAATACTCTTGCAGTCCGCAGTCCACTGTGGTGACCACGTATGGATCTGCGACTCATTCTCTAGTTCTTTTAGGAGGAACTTGGCATAGATTTTCTTCTTCTTTCCAGATGAGTGGGTTTTACACAGATGCCTGTGACTACAGAGTATGAGAAACGCAGCAGCAAGCTTTCTGGGCTGCCTCCCCGACCACCGAGCCCAGCAGTGAGGACCGGACGGGGGCCTCTCGCTGGGGGCAGGTGTGAGAGGGAGACTGGGCTGCTTCACCCCTGGATTTCTGGGCTCCCGGCAAGAGTAAGGCCCAGGCTAAAACAAAACAAAACAAAACAACGGCCTCAATTTGATCATTTCACACCAGGTACTGGTGTCTAAGGCCCATCTCTATACCATGACTCGGTACGTGGTGACTTCATGTCTAAGGTCTGCAGGCTCAGGTCCCTTTAAGACAGGCTGCTGGCTAAGAAGGCAAACCTGGTTATTAATAGAAAATGGTATTTTTCCTTGGGGACTCACGGTCTTAATAAAATGGGATGTGCACAAGGATTCCCAGAAATACAGAGAAGAGATGTGATACACTCGTTTCTCCTGAGACGTTGGTCTAGCTGGGGTGACAGGTGCACATCCGTACCCCTCTCCCTGGCTCGCTTTCCTCCTCAGAACCCTGCAATAGCCTTTTGCTGTGCGTGGGGCAAAATTCAAACTCCTGCCGTGGCCTGATGTGGCCCCTGCCTGCCCTTTTCCTTTCCTGTGCCTGTCACTCTTTAGTCACTCTAGCTTTCGGGCATGTCTCTAGACTTCCCAAGTTCTTCTCCCCTCGGGCACTTGAATCCTCTCTTTCCTTCTACCTGGAATGTTCTCCCTTTCTCACCCCTCTGTCTACCTGGGATGCTTATTTATTCTACAGCTTTCACCTTTGTTTCCTCTGCCCTGCCTGACCACGCCTTCCGCACGGAATTTGGCCCTTCTCATTTCTCTTCCCAGTGTCTGTGACGATTTCTTTGTGTGTGTGTTTAGTATCTGTCTCCCTTGTTGGTCTGAAACTTCTGAGAGGAACCCTGAATCCCCACGGGTTAGTACCATTTGTGGCACCCAGCATATGCCTGGGAATAGTTGGTGAATGAATGAATGAATGTTCCTGGAAGGAGTCAGCAGTGGGTCAGGCGTGTGGCATTGGGAACTGCCCAGGGCATGAAGTGGAGAGAACTTGGAGCTCTCAGGTCCCTGAGGAGCTGCCCTTCTTGGAGCAGGGGTTGTGAGTTTGCTAGTGAGAGAGGGGCAGGGCTGGGAGGGGAGACAACGTGCAGGTTGGACCAGAAGCAAAGGGTTTCTTCTCCCTGCTCCCTTGGTGTTAGAACCAGCCCTGGCAGGATGGGCTGTGCTGGGTGTGAGGAAGGAGCCTGGATTGGGCGCTGGCCAGAGCTCAGGTCTCTGGGTGGCCCTGGCTGGGTGAGCCCCAGGGCATGAGTGCTGGGGCCGCACCCCCTCCTCCTTGAGGGGCGCTGTGCAGGTGGGCTCAGTGGGCACCCTGCCCTGTTCTGGCGGGCATTCACAACATGAGTTCTTATGTGGGGAGGCCCACAGGTTTCAGGTCAGTGACCTAAGTGCTCAGCTGGCCTCTCTCGCACACTGATCCTACGGGTGTTGTTGGGCAGATGAAATATATTATGCTCACTTTGTTAAAGATGGCGTTGCCCACGTGCAAGTTTTAAGAGTAAGCTTTTTCCCACACCCTTGACTGATTGGATGATGTGGGTGGTACACTCTCATGAGGAATCCTCCCATTATGTCTCAGATAAGTGACTTTGTATCAGAGACTTTCTTGTTTGTAGATTGGATTAAAGGTTTGGATTTCTACACTATAAATTGGGGCAGACCGGGAGCTTGCTCTCCCCTTGGTTCCTCAGGTTAGTATTAGAGAGGAGAGCAGAGTAAGGCCACATGGAGGCCAGGAGAAGCAGCCAAGATGGCGGAGTGCTGAGGAAGAAGCCAGTTTGTGCAGAGTTTGTGCAGGAGGAGATAGGGAACAGAGGTGAATAAGTCTGGTGAGCTAGAAACCTTTGATTCTAGGAAACTCAGATAAGTCAGTAGCTTTGTGAGCAATGAGTGAGTGGGTTTTGGAGCCCAGTGTGTGTGTTTACTTGCCCGCCGGGTGCAAGCTAGAATTAAAGCTGATGGCTCACCAGTTCTTGGCTCCATTGTTTCATTACCATCTGTCCGAATCCAATGCGAACCTGCACAGGCCAGGCGGCTGTGATGGTGGCCTTGGCTACTGGCTTTACAGGTGTCACAGCAGTTCTGTCTCTCTTTGAGGAATCACTATATTTCATTTGGCCCAGGATTTGTGACTAACACAGGGAACCCCCAAACTGTCGGTTCCTGTGAAAAAGGAAGGCCTGCTGCCTGTCTTGGGAGTGTTGCTCAGCCCCTAGCTGGGCTTTCTCAAGCAGGAGGACATGGATGGTGGAGGTGGCCGGTACTCACTCTCCCTCCCTGCTGGCCTCTGGGGACGAGGTCCTAGGCTTGGCAGCACCATGTAAAAGCAAGACAGCTTACCTCCAGGGCTTTTTAAGTCTTGAGAATGGGATTTCACTTGAAAGAGGGAGGTTGTTCTTTTGGGATGCATTGTTTTAGCTGCAAACCCCCAGCTGAGTCGGGGGTTACCATTTGTGCCAGGAACAGGTTTCAGCCTGTTCACTCCCTGTCGTGCTTGCCCCTCCTCCCACCTGCTCCTGTCAGGAATAGGGGCTGTAGGGGACTTAGGGGCACAGACTAGCCTGGACGCAGGGGAGCGGCTGTGTCCGTGCTTCCTTGGAGGATTTGGTGTGGGGTGATTCTCTCTGGGATGTGGAGGGCGGGAAGTATTGACCTTCCAGTTGCTGCTGGTGCCTGGGGCTAGCCATTCATTCTCATTTAATCCCCAAGACAGCCAAAGGAGGGAAATAGCAACCACCCTGTTGTATAGGTGAGGAAACAGGTTCAGACAGGTTAAATCATTTGCCTGAGTGACCAGCTGGTGATTGACAGAGCCAGATATATGAAACCTAAACCCATCTGACCACCAAGCTGGAGGTTTTATTTGACTGTGCTGTGCTGCCTCCCAGGCAAATGGGTGACTATCAGGGACCTACCAGGTGTGAGAGGCTGTCCCACCTTTTCAAGGGCTTCATATAATTTGGTCTCTAGGGCCACGGGTGGTATAGGTAGTTTTATCGCCACTGTTACAGATGGGGACTCCGAAGCTTGGAGAGGACAGGTAACTCGCTTCTCAGTGAGATTTGGGTTCATTGCAGGGGGTGATCCCAGAGAGAGCTTCAGAGGCAAAGGGGGTCAGTGCCATTGTTCACTTACAGGTGGCCATGGGGGTGGGGAGGTGGTAAGTCAGTGAGGAATGCTTTCAGCTGCAAGTAATCAGAAACCCAATTAAGTTACTTAAAGAGGTGTTTATACAGGCATACCTTGTTTTATTATGCTTTGCTTAATTGATCTTCACAGATTTTTGAAACAAATTAAAGGCTAGACCCTCTACCAGCCAAAAGATTATGACTTACTATATTGCAGTACTTGCTCTATGAGTTTATTGAGGTGGTCGGGAACTGACCTGCAACGTCTCTGAGGTATGCCTGTATTTTCCCTATAACAGGAAGGCTGGAAGGAGGTATTGCTGGCATGGGTTAGCTCAGTGCCGCTCAGGATTCAGGCTCTATCTGACCCACCTTCTGTAGTTGTCAGCACTCAGCCGAATGTTTGCTGCCTCATATTTGCAGGATGGTTGCTGCTGTTCTGAACACTGTACTGTATCCATTTTCAAGCAGGAAGCAAGGGAAATGGGGTGGCACCTGCTTTCTCTTCTCTTTATCAGGAAAACAAAAGCCTTCCCCAAAGGCCACCTAGCAGACTTCCTTTTACATCCCAGTGACCAGAACTGAGTCACTAGCTGCAATGAAAACTGGGAAGATACGGTTCGGGCTTCTCAGCCTGTAAGATGGACGGCAGCAAAGGAGAGTGGTTGACAGTGGCTTTTGGCATAGCCATCCAATGGTCAGTTTAGTTTAGGGTGACAGAGAGGTTGCTCTGAATGAAGGTGGCAGCTGGCAGGACCACAGTGTGAGACTGCCTTAGAGAGTAGCTCTAGACCAGGGGTCCCCAAACTTTTTACACAGGGGGCCAGTTCACTGTCCCTCAGACTGTTGGAGGGCCGCGACATACAGTACTCCATACACTGACCACCAATGAAAGAGGTGCCCCTTCTGGAAGTGCGGCAGAGGCTGGATAAATGGCCTCAGGGGGCTGGAATTTGGGGACCTCTGCTCTAGACTATTTCAGAAAGCCCAGAGAGACAGGTCTCTGTGAGTCTACTGGAATAAAGCAAGATCGTGGAAGAGAGAGTTTTCAGGTGTGACAGTGTGAGGGTTGCTTGCTCCCCTGAGCCCTACAATGCCTGCTTCAGATTCTCTGGAGAAGTGTGATGGGGCATCCGGAAGGCCTGGCGTGGCAGGCTGTTCATTGTACAGTCTGATGGCTCTTCTCCTTCCTGACGGATGAAGGGACCTCTCCTGTCTTCTGTCTGAGGTTAGAGATGGCCTTTGCTCTCCACAGTCAGGCACCGGGAGGGAGCCCTTGCGGCACTCAGCAGCTGTGATGGAAAAACCGATGTTCAAGACCAGCGTGGTGGGCTCGGTGTTAGGAGAACCGAGTGATTTTCATTGTCTCTTGTGTTCCATTGGCCACTTGTGTTCTGGTCTCTCTTGATTGTCACTCCACCTTTCTGGGCCTCACTTGCCTTGACTACAGACCCAGGAGCATCATCCTGCTTCCCTTCCCTGATGCTCCTGACTGAGGAGTGATGGGAGCCGTCACTGCTCAGCATGCATTGGCATTGCATCCTTCATTTGCACAGCGCCACCACCCTTCCCCTTGAATCGCCTCCATAACTTTGGAAGTGGATGGTAGATGCCATCATGCCCATTTTAGAGGTGGGAAGCTGAGAACCAGAGAAGGCAAGCAACACACACATGGCTGCACAGGAGGTCAGTAGCAGAGCTGGGACTGAAACCCAGTCCATCTTGGTGACACGGAGCTCATGTTCCATGGAGCAGACATGCAATGTCAGGTATAGAGTTGGTACCACTCAGTCTGGTGTGAGATCTGCCTGTGTTCTCTCAGTGCCTTTGTGCTTCTAATTAATTGCAGATAATGTGTGTGGGTCTGTTTGAGAATTGCCCATACATATGATACCGCAGCCTGAGGGTGGAAGGAAACTGTGCAGCTGACGTCCTCATTATTTATGGGTGTTTCACATGCAATTAATCTTCCTTGCCATCAGTTAACCTCACTGCCCTGCTGTGCGCGAAGCCAATCACAGCAGATGTTGATGTCGCAGCCCTCAGGTCCCTGGCAGACCCAGGGCTTTAGACAGGTCAGTGTCACATTTCTGTCGGTTGACCAGCCGGTGGATGGGAGCAGATAACGGGCGTGCCTGATATGCCACATTTGCTTACAGGAGCCAGAAACTGGAAAGGCTCATCTGCTGTGCCTGGTGAATCATGGCATCTCAGAGCTAGAAGCATCCTAGAGGATCAGCTTGTCTAACCTCTCGTTGTGTAGACGGAACGAGATACAAAGTGGGTGTGAAACGTCTAAAGCACCTTGCCAGGTAGCAGCTGAGCCAACCACAGGCCCGGGGTCCTTAGTTGTTACTTGTCCTCACATCGCGTGTCTTTGTTTATAATATCTTCCTGTCTTGTGTCTATCCTGCTCACTGGTCACATTGACTCCAGTGCCGACTCCGTGTATGTAGGTTCCAAGTTGCTGCATGTGAGATGTGACTCATTGGGTCGCAGGTGACAGGAACCCGCCTAAGTGAAATAAGGGAGTGTTAGCGCTCTCGTACCTCCAGCATCCGGGGCACCACTGCATTTAGGCAGCACTGACCCCCAGGATCGGATAGTCCAGGTCCCCTGAGGCCCTGTTAGCAGGGATGTGAGGAGAAGCTGGGTGAAGGCAGGCCCATGACCTGTGGCCAGGCTGACTCTGCCCAAACCTGCTTAGGCTTTGTCTTTTCAATGAGAATCTCGAGCATGGTGATTTTGGGGGTAAAATGCAGTCGATGTGGAACCCTGGCTGCCTCTTTCTGAGATTCCACTACGGGGGTGGGGAGACAATATCACATGGTAACTGTGGTTATGGATCCTAGTGTCAAATGACCCTTGTTCTGATCTCTGTGTCTGTTTTTTATTTTTTTTAATCTATAAAATGGGTTTGATTCTAGTACCTCTTTTGTGGAGTTGTTTGGAGAGCTTGATGAGATAATTTATGCAGTTTCATCCAGTGTCTGGGCATGACATATGCCCTGCAAACAGCTGTTATTAGGAAAGTAATTTATAACTTCTCAGTGTTTCCACCTGTAAAATGGGGGCGGGGTGATACCACCAGTTCCATGAAATAAGGAAGTCATTGGTTTCTTTAATACAGCCAAGCCCAGACCTATCCTTCAAGGTTGGCAGAGGATGAAGAACCCCGGGCGCTGTCTCTTCTTTCTCTACCTGCTTTTCCCTTTCTGCGTGCTCACTGGTCACACTGAAACCCCCTGCCTCCTCTGGGGGGCGCTGTGTCCCCATAATGCTCTCCCCGTAGTGAATTCTCTGCTCCTCATGAACACCTCTGTGACCAGGCTGGAACAGTTAATAAGGCTTGTCTGCGTGTTGGGCACATGTGTCAGTTACTCCCCCCACCCCACCCCCCCAGGGGAAAAACACGTGCAGACTTCCCCAGGGAAAGCACTGTGATCCATCAGGGCCAGGAGAGGCTGCCCCCCTCTGGTTGTACCATCTGGTAGTGAAGAACACAGCACCCTTGCTTCCTGGCTCTGTGACTCTGAGCAGATTATTTAACATCTCAGAGCCTTAGTTTGCTTGTCTGTAAAACAAGAACAGGGAACGCGTGCCCTGGTGTTTTCAGGAGGATCAATTAGGTTAATGTCTGTAAAGTTCTCTAGACAGCCCTGGCCCATGGAGGTTTTTTTTGCCCAGAGACAGAGAGAGAGTCAGAGAGAGGGATAGATAGGGACAGACAGGAACGGAGAGAGGTGAGAAGCATCAATCATCAGTTTTTTGTTGTCCTTGCGACATCTTAGTTGTTCATTGATTGCTTTCTCACATGTGCCTTGACCGTGAGCCTTCAGCAGACTGAGCAACCCCTTGCTGGAGCCAGCGACCTTGGGTCCAAGCTGGTGAGCTTTTGTTCAAACCAGATGAGCCTGTGCTTAAGCTGGCAACCTCGGGTTCTTGAACCTGGGTCCTTCTACATCCCAGTCCGATGCTCTATCCCAGGGGTCCCCAAACTACTGCCCGCGGGCCACATGCGGCCCCCTGAGGCCATTTATCTGGCCCCCACCGCACTTCCGGAAGGGGCACCTCTTTCATTGGTGGTCAGTGAGAGGAGCACAGGATGCATCCGCACCCATAGTTCCCATTGAAATACTGGTCAGTTTGTTGATTTAAATTTACTTGTTCTTTATTTTAAATATTGTATTTGTTCTTGTTTTGTTTTAGAGTCCAGCCCTCCAATGGTCTGAGGGACAGTGAACTGGCCCCCTGTGTAAAAAGTTTTGGGACCCCTGCTCTATCCACTGCGCCACCACCTGGTCAGGCCCACGGAGGTTTTGAGGGTTAGCTGTTGCCACTGCCACTGTGCTGAGGCTCCTCCAGCTCGGGGTCTGCGACTGTGGGCTTCCCACCTGGGCTGCATGTCTGGTCAAGTGAGGAGCTTTACGCAGAAGCCAGCACCCGGTACCCCGGACGTAGTTAGCTTGTCTGTGAAGTAGTCTGAGCATTTCAAATAAGAAGCTTCTTCCTAGGTGGTTTTAATGTGCAGCCACCTTGGATGGAGAACCACTGCCCTACGGGTGTCTGCCGTCATCTCTCTGTCCTCACGTGGCTAGGCCACCTTCCCCTACCTCCTGGGTGCTCCTTACCCCGTCTGGGCTGTGCCAGGTCCAGACCCTGGAGATTGAGGTCTGGGGAGAGAGGCTTTTCTTTTTCCCTGGGGAAAAGCCATGAAAGTTGCCTCCTTCAGCAGACTTCACTCTCTCAGGTTGAGTACCGTGGACAAAGATCCTGCACCCGTGAGAGAGCACCAGGCAGACCTGTCCCTTGTCTCCTCACTAAGGTGGTGTATGGATGCCCAGGATGCTGGCAGGATCTGCTTAGCCCCAACAGATCCTTTTCTATGAAGGGTCTACTTTTGATTTATTTCTACAAATCTGAAGTTACAGGACCTGAGAATTCTGTCCACAGAATCTTGGAATGAGAGGGGCAGGAGGGTGCTACCTGTGTTGTTCTCTTCTCAGCCAGGACTCCTATCCTGTGGTAGGGATTGCATTCTTGGCCACAACCCCAGCAGAAGAGAGTGGATCCTCGGTTTACCCAGAGGTTATAGGTTGACCGGCCTAACTTTAGGAGCCAGACCAGTCAAACCCTAGGCAGGGGTGGGGCCCAGCGGGTTAGGACATGCTATTTTTTTTTTCTTTTGCTGGCCCCCACTGCACAGCACGCCCCGTGGGTCAGGGTGGGTGGATGGGCGGCGGTTACTAAGGGAATCACTCTGCGGCAGCAGGAGGATGGCCGGAGTCATTCAGTACTGCCCAGGTGGACACCTCTGTAGGCTGTACCATCTCCGTGGGCGCCCACTGGTTTAGCTGGTCAGCAATGAAGTACAGGTAGGCCCTGCTCCCCATAGGTTCACCGTTATCCAGCGCTCTCTAATTAACACCTGTGTCCCACTTGTCACCTGAATCCAGACTCCTCACTGGTTTTGGTTCCCTGTTTCTCACCGGAGCTTCCTTTATCAGGTGTGTTTGCGTGTAACTTGCACTTTCCTGCACACGGAGGAGAGGCCAGCAGCGTGGTGTGTGGCGCTGACCACCTGCGCACCCTGTGTTGGTGTCCCTCTTGGGGGAACAGCTGCTTCCACCCTTTCCTCCCAGCTCCCCGTCTTATTCTCCATAATTTATTCTCACCTGTGTCTGTGAGTTTGGTATGGTGACATAATAAGCATTGAAATAAGAAGCTGGCTGGTGAGGACATACGTATTTCCCACACAGATTTCTGGAAGGGGTGGGGATTTTAAACAGCTCTGCCTCCGCGCCGTGGGAAACAGCTCGGCAGTGCTTTGAAAAATGAAATTGAGTCACGGCATGAGCTCACAATTCCACTCTGTAGGTCAAACACGTGTGTTTAGGTTTGCTCGCTGGTATTTTGCATTGGCTTGGGCAGCGCAGTGTGTGTATAGTGGGGGTCGGGAACCTTTTTGGCTGAGAGAGCCATAAACACCACATATTTTAAAATGTAATTCGGTGAGAGCCATACAGCGACCCGTGAACGTTAGGCATTATCCAATAAAAATTTGGCGTTGTCCTGGAGGACAGCTGTGATTGGCTCCAGCCACCCACAACCATGAACATGAGTGGTAGGAAATAAATGGATTGTAATACATAAGAATGTTTTATATTTTTAACGTTACTATTTTTTATTAAAGATTTGTCTGGGAGCCAGATGCAGCCATCAAAAGAGCCATATCTGGCTCCCGAGCCATAGGTTCCCGACCCCTGGTGTATAGTCTATGGGAGGCTGCGGTGCTTGCCCTCAGGGCGGCAGATCTCAAATTGTGGATTGCCTGCCTCCATGGGGTGGGGCCATTGTTTGCTATAGTTTGCTGGAGAAGGGGTATTTCCACCTGGCCTGTTTTGCTGGTGGGGGTCTGTGAGTCTGTTGAGTCTGGAGGGGGCCGGGGCTTGGGAGCCCTGAGTGAGAGGGAGGCTGTCTTCCCTGCCTGCTTGCTTATCCACTGTTACTTCAATAAACAGAATGGCCCACCATTTTCTGGCTCCACAGTTCCTTTACCATCTGCCCGAATCCAATGCAAACCTGTATCTGCATGGCCTTACATACTCCTAGGTATGTACTCCAAAATTTAAAAATAGGGACTCAAAGAAGTAAGTGTACACACATGTTCATGGCAGCACTATTCACAATTGCCAAAAGGTCAAGACAGCCTGCATGTCCATCAGTGGATGAATGGGTGAACCATGCATGGTCTGTCCATATGGAAGAGTCAGCTGTAACAAGAAGTGAGGTGTTGGTACATGCTGCAACGTGGGTGCCCCCTGGAACTGCGCAGCTGAGCGGAAGAAGCCAGACATAAAGGGTTGCGACTCCATGCATGTGAGGTTACTGAGATAGGAAGTTTCCCGGTGGCCGCTGGGGCAGGGGGAAGTGTGGGAGGGGTCGCTTCCCGGGTGAGAGGTTTTGCTGCGGCTCAGTGGAGCTATTTTGGAACTAGATGGAGGTGGCAGTGGTACCACATCGTGAATGTACCAAATGGCACCGAATTGTACCCGTTAAAATGTTACGTTTTGCGAATTTCACTTCAATGCCTTGTTTTAAAAGGTCACAGCGATACCTCTGCCCTACCCACTCCCTCCTCTTACTGGCCAGAGAAGGCACCCAGCTCACCTTTGACACGGGGTCTGTTGTTAGGTCTTCTGGCAGGTACCTCTTTAAAGTGAAGTGATGTGTTGAAGCCTTCCTTTTTAAACTTTAGAGAATAAATGTAGAGACTACTGCTTGACTCCTGGGTATAAAATATGTGGGACTGTCTGAAATAAAGACATTTTCCTCACGTGAGTCACTTATTCCCAGTAACGTTCTGACTCTTTTCTGTGTGCCCAGGTCTTTTCGAGGCCTTTTTGAGCAGGACAGGGCAGGGTGCTCGGACCCTTCTGGCCCTGGAGTTAATCACTTGGAGGTTCCTGGGGAACTGCCCTGGGGTGTCTACTCACTACCTGCTCTCTCCATGTCTGGCAGGTCCCTGTGTCCATTAGAGCCCCCTTGGGCTCCTTCCAGCTCCATACTTTTGATATTCTCTGGTGTGGGACAGAAAGCTGATATATAAAAAATGACTCTGTGCATGTGCTACTTATCTTGACATTTCCAGGCTGACTGGTAGTCAGCAAGTCAAACTTTAGGGTTGTAGAGGGATGGGGTGTCCTAAAATGGTGGCCCATAGCCATGATCTGCTGGGCCTGCCTTGTAAGAACTTTAGTTAATAGCTTTTTAAGATGAGTTTGTATAAAAACACAGATTCTGGCTTCTCTTGACAAGTGAGAGGTGGGACATCCTGTGTGGGCAGCGGACAGAAGCAGGGGCTGCTGCCCTTGCAGGTCACGCTCTCCCTTCTTTCCACCCTCCCACCCGCCTCTGACCACCCTCTGGGCTCACTGTCAGTACTTGTGCAGCTTTGTTTGAGTTTGCTTTTGGAACACCTGCCTTAGATTTATTTGTACTGCAAGTCACTATAAACACAGTGTGTGTGTATGTGTGTGTGTGTGAGAGAGAGAGAGCACATGCATGTGAGAGTGAGTACACACACGTGAATAAGCAAGAGAACCCCAAGTTACACATATGGAAAAGTGAGTAAAGATTTAGAACTTTATCAAGATATTACAAGGTGGTTTTCTCTTGTCCCTTGTGATTTTCTTGTATTCTCAGTTGGTTCCCATGGGTTCTTCTCCTCTCCAGATCAAGTAGGAACAGCAGTTTTAAAGCTGAGGGGTGGGGGTTGGGAGCAGATTGAATCAGGTGCTGATCTTTAAAGAGGACAGAGAAAGGCTGGGAGAGGTGCCGGAGGCCGAACTGGGAGCTGGTGAGTGTCTTAACGCGTGAGCTCCATTGGAGGGACAGCTAGGCCTGGTGCTGCACAGGCTGGGACAGGCTTTTGAGGGAGCCTGCCCAGTGTGGGTCCTTGCTCTGCCACCTCCTGCTGTGTGGGGTGGGGCAGTCACATCCCTTCTCTGGGCCTCTGTTTCCTCATTCATATAATAGATGTAGTAATCCTTACTTCTCAGGGAATGTGCGAATTAAATGAGATTCTATATGCAAAGTGCCTTCTGTCCTGTTGGGCGTAAGAAAACACTGCACCGGAGCCACTGGCCACCTGAGCTCTGGGAACCTGTCTTGGGCAGCTTTTTTCATCCTAACAAATGGCAGAGTTGAAATCCTGGGTGGGCAAGGGGTTGAGGGTGGGACAGGCAGGAGAGGATAGAACAGAAAGCTAGAATGGCCCAAGATTACTGTTAAAAGTTATGCTTAGAGCTCAATATAGATTTTCCTTTCTTTTGGAGATAAAAGGAAGGGGAGTGGGTAGGCAAAAAAAGAAAAAGAGAAAAGTATGTTAAGTTTGAAAAACGACGATCTAGGTTAAGCATATATCCATAGAAGAATATTTTTATTTCTTTGAATGTGTCCTCGTGAGCTCTCTCTTTAAATATAACTGAGTATGGGCCCCAGGGGAGGGTTTGTAAAGACTTTTTTGAAGTCTTTGAAAAAAGATGCTGTATAAAGCCAAAGAGTTAGTACACAGATCTGTGTATATGACAGAGAGAGAGTACGCACATGCATGTGTGTGTGCATACACCCAGAGGTACACATTTAACCAGCATACTCATCGAGGCGCCTTCCTATTTAATTTGGAAAAGGGAGTTGAAGATCAATTTATCTCAATATAATTTGCTCCCTGGAGGGCCTGTAATGGGTGAAGGTCGGAAGCTCTAGTATCCCCCTTCCCCAATGTCACTGTTTCAGTACTCAAATGCCACAGTCATTGTGTGAATGGGCAGAGTTTATCCATAGCATGTGCCTGTGTTTGTCTGCGTCCCTGGGGGCTGGAGGTTGGTCCCTGCTCTGCTGATTCGTTCGAAGTTGGGGTTTGCGGGTAGGAGCCAAGGAGGAGAGGAGTCGTATTGTAGGCTTGTCCAGTTTTAGGTTATGGTAATGATATGTGAGAATTTACCCCTACCTTCCGTGTGCATCTATTCCCAAGACACATCTTGGAAAAAGCTCAATTTGAGTCTGAACCCCTGTCACTGGGACAGGAAATTACAGCTTTGAACCTGAAGGTTCTCCTTCTCTGGCGAGCCCGTGAACTTACCATTAAACACAATTGACATTTCCGCCCAGCCGCTCCCATGCTCAGTTCCTGGTGATGAGGTGCACATTTCCCAGTGGGTGCCAGCCATTCACTCGTTTATTCATTACTTGTTCATCCAGCCCTTGATTCATTTTTCAGGCCTGTCCTGTGCACTGTGGCCAGATGCTGTCCTGGACCCTGGGGCCCCTCTTCTTAAGAACTCACAGGCTTGGGGGTTGGGCTTTGGTGCAGGCCTGCAGACAACTGAGTGCTCTCTTGGAAGTCTGCACGTGGTGGGTAGGAGCCTGGGGAAGGAGGGGTCTACTTAACTCTCCATGGCTTGTTTGACTGTGAGGACACGGGACCGCTCAGGCTTAGATCATAAGGACAGAGGGTATCGGAGGTTCCCTGGGGCATGGGTGGGAGTCTGGCGGGAGCCAGGATGGCTGTTCCACTTTGTGTTTGCTTATGCCTGTGGCCATATGGTCTCTGCAAGTTGCCCTCAGAGAGCTGCTTTGGCTACATTTGTACAGCAAGAAACCAAGTCAGACAAAGACGAGTTTACTGAATTGGTAGGGGTCTTTCAGAGTTTGGGTACTTCTGTGGCAGTGACCCAGTGGCAGGCTTCAGGGCTCTGTGGAACAACACGTTTGACATTTAAGACGCCAGCCATTTTGCTGAGCTCAGCGTTTTCTCTGTGCTTGGTGGGCTTGCTCCGAGAGGTTTTACTGACTCCTCTCTTTGGTGGGCTTCAACCCTGTGCCTGCAGCCCAACTGTCACTGGCCAGGCCTCTGCATCTGGTGGCAAACGAGCGCTGGCAAACTGTCTTCGGCTTGCCTTTGGGCAGGTGGATTTGGTGGATCTGCTCCTGAGCGGGTGCACCTGCTCCCCCACCTCTAAGCACAGATGTGCTCCAGCCTGAATTCTGGAGGACTATGATTGGCTTCGTTTGATTCATGCAGCCCTTCTAGGTCCCACCCAGTACATCTGGGAGTGGGGTGGGGTGGGAATTGGAGGGCTCTGGGGACAGAGAAGGGGCATGAATAAATCGGGACAGGCCTGCTGCCTTGCACATCTGCCACAGCTGGTGGGTGAAGGTGTCACCCACAAAAGAGGTGATCCCGAGCTGAAACCTGAAGGAAGCAGCCAGGCCCTCCCAGTGCTGGGAACAGCCTGTGCAAAGGCACAAAGACACAGGAGGAGGTGGGGGGCTTGATGGGCTGGGAGATGAAGCGAAGGAGATAGTCCAAGGCCTGCACGGTGGAGGCACCGTGGGACATGTGGGCTGGGGCTACTGGCGTCCGTAGGTGGAGACGGGGGCTGAGCCCGGGGTATAGATGCAGCCTCCTGTAAAGGAAGATGGTCCAGGACAGAAGGCTGGGCAGGGACAGCCAGAGGGGCCACAGGCAAGGCTGAGAGCCTGTCTTTGAAGAGGTGGGGAGGGAGCCACAGTGTCTGGGCAGTAGCTGCTTGACTACCGTTTTGCATCTGTCAAGTCCAGTCTAGAGTCTTGCTGGCGTCTAGCTAGTGGCCCTGCCAATTTGCACACGCATCTGGCAGGCCACATGCCTCACCATGGAGAGCCACCTGTAGTTCTGCACTGGAGAGAGCTGGCGTGGGATAGAGGGAAGGGTTTCAGGATGTTCTTCTAAGACGGGGTTGGTAAACCTGTTCTCTTAAGGGCCTGATGGTAAATTTTTTAGGTCATGCAGGCCCCTTGGTCTCTGCCGCAGCTCAACTCTGCCATTGTAGCGTGAAAACAGCCACAGACAGTGTGAAAATGAATGTGGCTGTGTGCCAGCAACATTGTTGCCGACCCTGTCCTGCCTGTGAGGTCGGCAGCGTTAGCCCATTGTTTTTCGGTGGAGGGAACCAAGAAGCAGAGATGGTCATTTGCTCGGGATTGTAGGGGTGAGACATGGGTGAGTGTGTCTGGGATATAGTTAGAAAAACTGTTCTTTCTACGCTGCCTGATTGCTGCCCTGATGTTATTAGAGTGTTAGATTGGCCCTCAATGTGCAAAAGTTTAAAAAAAAAAATCAAAATTATTACCTCAATGGACTTGTTCTTTGTTTCATGTTAAGAAAGGCCTCTGCTGCCCCAAGATGGCATAAGTGTGTTCATATATGTACAGGGCTTTAATCTCTCCATTCCACATATTTAAATTATCCTGTCTGAAATGTATTATGCTACATTGCAGAAGCAGAGATTTAAGTCTTGTTTCTTGCTCCCCAAATGGTTTCTCGTCCTGGCAACATTTAAAACACAAATCCATTTTTTCCACAGTGATTCAAAGTGCTGTTCTTTACCCCATATCAGCTGCTTACGGTTCAAGTTAATGTTTTTCGTGGACTTGATGGGATTGGCTGGCGGGTTCTCTGAAGTCGAGCCAGGAAGCGGTTTTGAGATGGATGTGCTTTGACTCTCAGCGCGGGGAGAGGGCGACCAGCTCAGCCGGGCTCTGCAGAGGCTGCAGTGCGGAGACCTGCTCTGTAGTCCCTTGCAGCATGTGCTGTGGCAGGTAATAAAGAGGAGGAAATCACAGTGATAGACTAAACAGATAATGGGAGGGGCGGTGCTGGGGAGTGCAGCGAAAATTACAAGTTAGGCAGTGCCTCTGTCAGTGAGTGTAACTGACTTGGAGAAAGATATTTGTGTGATATATGGAGATCAACCCAGACTTTACCTACTGGCTTTACTGCTCAAGAAGAGCCAGCAGAACGAATGCATATAAAGTTAAAACCTGTCTAAACAGTGTTGTTGTTTTTGACGGGTTGGGGGGCACCACCTCTTGGCCCATTACCTTTTCTACCATTACTGCAGATGTTCTGCGTTGGCAGTGTGGGGAGTGCAGAAGGGACAGCTGACAGCTTTAGTTTTGTGGTGGTTTCCTCCCTAGGATTACCAGTGCCTGAATGCTGCTTTGTGTCCTCATTCTCATGCAAATGCGGCGGGTGTTCCACGAGGCTGGAGAGGCACAGTGTGGAGGGAGTTCTACCAGCATGCTGGGGTGGCCTGGGTCCGTGTTGGTCATCCACTACTCCTGTGGCTTCTGTGCAGTGTGACACGTGGACGAGATGTGGATGAGATCTCTCGTTAGGGTGACAGCTGTTCTTCACCAGAAGCATCCTTATGTTCCCTGGGACTTCCTGGGCAACGGTTCTTCCTCCAGGTTTTCTTTTCCCCGTGGAATAGATGCTTCTCAGCTGCAGGGTGTGAGTGGCAGTATTTGGGATCCCCTCATGTTGTGCCTACAAGCCCAGGACCCGGACACTTGCTCAGTCTCTTTAAGTGACACCTCACTCTCTGGGTCTGACCTCCCACATTGCCGACGATGATCTTGTTTAAATCTTCAGAAAATCCTGTTATCTAGTCTGCTGATCTAGGGAATAGACCAGTTTAAAAATTCCCTGTCATTTCTCAAGGTTGAGGTACAGAGGAGCTCAGGACATCTCCTGACTCCTGAAGATGGGTTCAGCTGGGCCAGTGCACCCTTGGAGGTCATCGCTACCTTGTCCCTGTCTCTCTATCGCTCTGGCCGTTCCAGGGAAAGTACTAATTACAGTGATCAGTAACATTTGCCGAAGGCTTTCTATGTGCTGGGCATTGTTTAAGCACCTCATTTACATATTACTTTATTGAGTCCTTACAACAGTTGTGTGGGATAGTGACTTGTTAAGACCCCATTTTACAGAGATGGGACTTGGTGCTGAGGTAACTTGCCCAGGTCACCCAGCTGAAGAGTCAGGATTTAAAGGTGGGTCCTGACTCTAGAGGTTGTGCTCTGTAATCCGGGACCCCGATCCACTGCCCTGAGTTCAGTGCAGTTCATACATCCGGCTGGGGGCTTGAATGCACTCATCTAACCGTCTTGCAGGGAATGTGGCAGTATCCCCGTTTTGTGTTTTGCAAAGGTGGAAGCCTGCTGGAGGTAACCAGGCAGTAAGTAGCTGAGCTAGGTTGGAACTTGGATCTGTCCAGCCCAGGAGCCCGTTGCTAACAGCTCTTCATGGGTCCTGCTCTGTCACTGCAATGGAAGCTACAGGACCCCTCACCCGACCACTGTCTTGCCCCTTGCAGCTCCTTACGAAAGCTTTATTTCTCTGCTGCTCTTAGTCCTGCCCAGGACAGTTCCCACAATTTTCAGTCTTAGAGCTTGGAAGGCCACTTGGGACTCTATAGGCCACTTGTCCTGGCGTACTTTCCTGCTCTGTAGTATTGAGCGCCCTCCACAGGTGGTTGTGAGAATTGAAACAAGGCTTGTCAGGTGCTGACATGCACACAGAAAGTGGTTGCGCAGGACAGCTGTTACTCTTGCTGTTTTAGTAGTACTCTATCTAGGTAGGAATAGTCTCACAGTGTCACTAATTTCCCATAAACCTTGACCAAGCGCCCCTCGTGAGGGAGCTCTGGGGACCCAAGTTGCCTGCCATGCTGTGTACCCATAAGGAGCTGTGTGTTAATTGCAGAATGCGGAGGTGGTTAATTAATGCCCGATCTGCAGTTCACTTCAGGGGTAGGGGAGTCGGGGAGGGCTTCCCAATCAGTTTCATCAGACTGTGAGTGGAGGGGTGTGAAAGCAAGGAAAGACAGTTCTGGCCAACAAATCCATATGATAATAATCTGTTGGGATAGTCAGCATTTAAAAAGAAGGCAGTCTTGCCTGGCTTGTGGTGGTGCAGTGGATAAAGCATCGACCTGGGAACACTGAGGTCGCCAGTTCAAAACCCTGCACTGGTCTGGTCAAGGCACATATGGGAGTTGATGCTTCCAGCTCCTCCCCCCTTTCTCTCTCTCTTTCTCTCTCTCTCTCTCTCTCTCTCTCTCACTCTCTCACTCTCTCTCTCTCATTCTGTGTCTCCTCTCTAAAATGAATAAAATAAAAATAAAATAAATTTAAAAAGAAGGCAGTCTGGACTTTTGTGGGCACGTGGATGAACATGGAGGACATGACGCCGAGTGAAATGAGCCAGACACAGAAGGACAGACACTGTGTGATTTCACTTACCTCAGGAGTCTGCAGTCAAACTCAGAGAGGCAGAGGGTGGAACGGTGGCTGCCTGGGGCTGGGTCGGAGGGAAAAGGCAGGTGCTGGTCAGTGGGCATTGAGTCTCAGTGAAGTAAGATGAGCGAGCTCTGGAGGTCTGCTGACGCCACTGTGTGTACATGCAGCGATGGAAAAATCCACGACGAGGGTAGATCTCAATGCTAACTGTTCTTACCGCAGTACAAAACTCGGGTTTGCAACTTACTCAGGGAGAGGCAGCTACATTTGTGGGTGGGGACACCATTAGAGTCCCTCAGGGAGGCCTGAGGTCTGCTGGCCCAGACAGATAGGTGTCTCTACATTGGAGGCCAGGTAAAGGGGTTGGTGACAGCGGGAGAGGGCATCACACGGACACCTTAGCGTAAGGATCACATCTGCAGTGGCAAGCTGTTTCCTCCAGGAAAGGTGCGGCGGAGTGGGGGGACGAAGGACCCGTCGAGCATGAGGCTCCTGTCCTGTGCCGTCCAGGGCGCCCGTGCTAGCGCCGTGGCGGGGTGGGGAGCCCTGCACCTTGCGCCCTGCTGAGCTCTCGCTGAGATCCAGTGCAAGCGGTTCATTAGTGTAAGTCAGATGGTGTGATGTGCTGCCACTGAGCAGAAGCCGGGCGAGTAGATGGAGCTTTTTTAATTTAGAGGAGATTTTTACCAGGGGTTGAAGGGAGAGAGGGATGAATAGACAGAGCACAGAGTTTTTGTGGCAGCGAAACTATTCTGTGAGGTACTGTAATGGTGGTTAGATGTCATAACATTTGTCCAGACCCACGGACTGTAAACCCAGGAGAGAACCTGATGTTGACTTTGGTGCTGTTGTGCCAGTGTGGGTGCGCCACTGTCACACATGTGCTGCTCCGGCGGGGGAGTCTGTGCGTGTGCAGGGGATATGAGAAATCTGTGCTGTCCTCCCGATTTTGCTAAAACTGCTCCAAAAATACATATCCTAATAAAAGGAAGAGATCTCACCTCTTCCAGTCTCGTCTTGCAATTATGAATAGGCTGTTTCTTTGCTCCCATGTGAAGTTCAGGCCAGTTGAGAACCCCAGTGGGGAGGAAGGCCATGTCAGAAAGTTCAGACGTCAAGCAGGCTGTGGAGTGCGGGAGCGGTTTCCCGAGTGGGTGTCTGCGGTGCAAGCTGCAGCCTCGCCAGCGCTCTGGGTTTCTGGAGGAGAAAAGCCAAGGAGATCATGTCCTGCCTGACTTCAGTGATGCAGTCAGCCTGACTATTTTTAAGGTTGTGGTGTCATGAGAATAAATGGCTGTCTTTTGTTTTTTATAGATTAATCAGTGTTTTCAGTTAAACTTTCTTAAGCTTTACCATTAGGATGAGTTCTGAATTGTTACACTCCCTGCTGCAGTCCCTAAGAGGCAGTGGCTGCACATAGCACTGTCCTAGCCCGTATCCCTCTGACCTTGCAGCACCGGGGTAGCCTGGGAAAGCGGGTGCTCTTCCCTCGTGTGCCGGAAAGTAAGCTCAGAGTGGCTGAGACACTGGTCTGAGGTCTTGAGCCAGAACCTTCGTTACCCGGTGACGTTCAGAATGTAGTCACACAGCCTTTCATCATAGGCACGTGCGGGTGTGTGTTACTTATTGTGGTCCATGAAGAAATCCTCCTTCAGGCACGTGCCGTTCTTAGGTGAGTTGGGAGCCTGAAAAGGCTCCTGTATATATCAATCAGTAGGTGCTCAGTAGATGCTTTCTGAACAAGTGCATGTGCTCTGTCTGAGCCGCCGTCCTCCAGGCAGAGAGTGGCCTGCTCTGCTGTGGCTTTGTCCATTTCATGCGCCAGCCCCCTTCTCTAAGGGGCTTTGGGGCAGGGGAAGGGGGCAACTGGGCCTCTTTCTGTCTTTCTAGGCTGATTAAATCTGCTGTGGGCCTAACCTTCCTTCTCAGTCCTGATATCTCCTTGACTTTTCTAATCTTTCTTAGTATTTTCTCTGGAAAGGCTTTTTCTGTTATGAAAATTATGAAACATTGAGAAAAGTTGAAAGGATTAGGTATGGCTCTATCCTTCCGACACAGGCCAGGATCAGAGCTCTTCACTGTGGCCTCATTACTTGGGCCTTTGCTGGTCAGTGGCCTTGGTTCTGGACATAGCACGTACATGGTACCTCGTTATTTCCTGGCCCTCCTGCCTCAGTCAGTGCTGTGTGTCTTCATAGCCTCGTCCACTTGGAGCCAGAGGCCTTGGTTTGCCCCTGCCTCTGACACTTAAAGTTGTGTGGTGTATGACTTAATAACCTCTGCAGGGTTGTTCTCATCTGTAAAATGGGTTAATGTTGCTGTGAGGCGTCACTAGTTCTTACATCTCTGCATGTAAGAGGTAGTGGCTGTCATTGTTTCCTGGGGCTGAATACCAAGTTTGGAGTGGACAGATTTGGATTAAAATTCCAGCTCCTTTGAGGCTGTTAGTATGTCTGTGAAATGGACTCAAAGATAGGCTTTCACAGTGCTAATGTGCGGCACCAGTGACACAATGTCTGTGACACTTAGCTGGTGGGTGCTAGAACTGTCATCAAGTCCTCAAGAGTCGAAGCTTCCCGAGGGCAGGGCTGCATGCTGCCCTGGGAAACCTGGGCTTCATCTCCTTCACTGCTGTCTGCGGACAGCACTGGTCACATGACCTCGTTTCTTTCTCAGGGTCTTTTGTGGGCTTCTTTTTCCCGGGGCATCCAAGTATAAGGGGACAGAGACCCACTGTTTATCTGTGTGTTCTTCCTCTCCCATTTACTCCTCCCTTCCTTTGTATTTTATTTGCACCCCAACAGAAGGGGACAGTGACATGCATTTCTCAGGTGTAATGAAGGATTGTGCCAGTAAGGGCTTTGAACAGAGCTTGACAAGTATAAGGGTTCAAATTTTGGCTAAAAGGAAGAAACCCACAAACTATATCTTTTACGGAAGAGGATCCAAAGCAGCGTATTAAAATAGACAAAAAGTAAAGTGAGACCAGTGATAGGTAAATTGGCACAGGTAGAAATACAGGTTGGAGAAGAAGGTCAGGGGGAGGGTTAGGGCACATCATGGTTGGCATGTGTCCATGGGCACTCACTAGCTGTGTAAGTTTGGCTGTGAGCTTTCTAGTAGCCAATCCCAAGAGGGAAATAGAGTTTATAGGGTTTGTTAAGAATGGAGAGAACAAATAAAACTGGCTCTCCAGGAGAAATTCAGAAGTTTCTGGTCTTGAGATCTGGGTGATATGGTAAACAATGCCTTTAACATATGGATGGATAGTGACAACAGTTGTACTATGTAGACAGGAAACTTGGGTGGTTATTGATTAGAAAGGCATGGTTTCCTATCAGTGACTGTGTTCCTGTGTAGAAGATGTACAGTAGACTGGCTCCTATAAGTGATTATGGACTGTGTATTGGAAAGCTGCCCCCACCCCTCGTGTCTCCTGTAAGCTAGCTATAGAGGTTGGTGTAGGAAAACCAGATCTCTTAGTAAATTTGAATATTTCTATGTCAGTATGGGCCCAGATGATCTTCTCCGTCTAATCTGCTTTTGACAGCTTTAACTGGGAATGTATCATTGTTCCAAACTGATGTTGTCTGGTAGCAGGGACGTGAAAAAGCACCTAGAAATCGGCAAGCTTGTTTGTTCCCAGTGCTGCTGGGCGTACTCACCAAGGAAACAGCTCCGCACTTGCTCTCATCCTGCCCTGCCCTTCTGCTTTGTGTGGCTGCTAGGAATGATCAGCTGAGCCCACCGGGAACGTTGACAGGGTAGAAATGATTTTTGAAAGGGAAAGGGAACTTGTCTAGACAAGCTGTTCTAAATAGCACCTAATCCCGGTTGGCGAGCGGACCGAGTAACAGGTGAGATGTGCTGCTTCGTTTTGACTCTGCTTTCTCCCCCTAGGTGAGCTGCGACAAGCCATTGTGGCCATGATGAATAGGAAGGACGAGCTGGAGGAAGAGAACAGGTACCGTGACCTTCAGGCTCCAGCCCCGGTCTCTTCCTTTGACAGCCTGCCTCTGGGACAGAGAGGATATCGCAGATGAAGAAAAGTTCACTTTGTTGGGAAAATTGTGACCAGATTTCTTATCTTTTAGTCTGCAAAATACATTAGTATATATAGTAGCATGAGTATTATTAGCAAGGGATGGGGCCTAATAGTCATGGCACTACCTTAGCACAAACTAAAAATTTGTAAAGCAGTCTTTTAAAAACTTAAATAAAAAAACAACCCAGCTTCATTGAGATATAGTTCACCTATTTAAAGTGTACAGTTGAATGGTTTTTAGTATATTCACAACTATGTGCGCTCATCACCACAATTTTAGAACATTGTCATCACGTGAAAAGAAACCCCCAGGCCCTTTCGCTCTGACCCCGGCGGGGAAAGCAGTCCTGAGTAACCATTAATTGGGGGCCTATCTACCATGTTCCAGGCACTTTGAATATGTGTCTTCAGGTTTTCTCAAATAAGGGCAAGATAATGTTTGAATTCTTCGGACTTCCCCAAAAGCTCAGTTGCAGCCACCGAGTGGGCAAAGGGTATTTTGTCTTTTATTCCTTGTTGAAACCAGAGCTAGGTACTAGGTGAGTGCCATCTGAGTCACTGCCGTCTGGCTGCCTGCACTGGAGCTTCGGAACAGCCAGAGCCCTGTCTTGTCTACAGGGTGGTCAGTAGAGGGAGCTGCCTGCAGTTATTTGGCTGTTTCCCTGGGGGTTAGGGGCGTTCATGTGCACCTGTATGTGCACACACGTGTGTGCGTGTGTGTTCATGTCACCTCATTCTTTTACTCAGAGCGGGAATTAAGCACCCATGGTGACATGTAATCATCTCTCTCTTTTTTAAACCTGATTTTGTGCCCTGATTGACAAGCTTCTCCCCCATCCTTTATGGAAATATATAAAAGCAAACAAGCGTGAGTTCTAAAACAAAACAGAAATATATTTTAAGTGAGAGGAGGGGAGACAGATTCCTGCATGCACCCCGACTGGAATACACCTTGCAACCCCCATCTGGAGCTGATGCTCTAATCATCCAACCTATCCTCAGCACCCAGGCCAATGCTCAAACCAATAAAGCCATTGGCTGTGGGAGGGGGAGAGAGAGAGAGAAAGGGAGAGGGAAAGGAAGAGAAGCAGATGGTTGCTTCTCATGTGTGCCGTATCCGGGGATCAAACCTGGGATGTCCGCACGTCAGACTGATGCTCTATCCACTGAGTCAGCTGGCTGGGACCAAGAGAATTTTTTAAAACAATCTTTAGACAGCACAATTTTCCAACTAAAACTTTCAACAGGGGGCTTGTAAACATTGCAGGATTTTTTCCCCTTGCTTCTGCTGCAGCTGGAGCTTTTATCTTGGAAGAATCCACAGGGTTTGTCTTACCTTATGAGAAACAGTCATCACTGTCTGTCTGTTAGTTTCTTCTCCTTCCCAAAGAAAGAAAAACATCATACTGTGATTGGTGTCAGGGGATCCCAGGCCCCAAGAGGGGAATTTTCTTAAAACTCTCCAGGAACACAGGTCTTGGAGAGTTCGGTGAACGGTGGTGGGGAGGTCAGACACTTTTGCTCGTGTTCTGACGTCCCATGGCAAGTATCCTCTAGATTTGGCCGGTAGATGCACTAACGTCAGTAGATGCTTTCTAGAAATAGCTGTTTGAGGTCCGCTGAAGTAGATGGTCAGCAGAACCGTGTTTGACTCACTTCTAGGTGCAAACTTACGGTTATTTCTGGATGAGCTGCTGTCTCCCCTGCTACATAAGACCAAGGATGACAGATTCACAAGTGAAAGTGTTTTGGGGGGTTAACAAACTCAAAATATAATATAAAATATGATATACGCAGTGTCAAGCTCTATAGCTCTAAGCTCTGTATATGCTTGTTTAACCTGGAGACGGAAGAAGCACGGGATTAGAGTGTGTTTTGTGAGAGAAGTGGAAAGGAGGGTAGACATCTGTCAGATAATCTGAGTTTATAGTTGATTCTTATGACTCATATTATTTTGGTCTGAACTGACACCCTTTTCTTTGTTAAATATTTTCTTCAGTGTGACTGTGGCAAAATGGCCTCAGTTTAATGGGATGTACCTTTGAGTGGGATGTCGGTAAAGGGATTTGCCTGGTATTCGCTCAGCTCCCTGTTTCTCTTGATTTAAGCTGCCCACAGACTATTGGAGACCCAGAGCCTCTGCTGCGGTGGCTTCCCTGGAACTCATCCTAATTATTACTGAGGCTTTTGAGCAGAGTTTGGTATTTCTCGAAATGAATTAAATGAGATAGACTTCAATTATGGTTTATTCAGAGAAAACGAATGACTTAGGACTGAACTTAGGTAAATAACTGTGTTCTGGGCTTAATGGATTCCAGGTTAACAGCGCCTGAACTGATGGGCCCTTCTCTTCCCAGGTCACTGCGGAACCTGCTGGATGGTGAGATGGAGCACTCGGCTGCACTCCGGCAAGAGGTTGACACCTTGAAAAGGAAGGTGGCTGAGCAGGAGGAGCGGCACGTCATGAAGGTCCAGGCGCTGGCACGGTAGGAGGGCAGAGGAACTTGGGGTGGGCATGGGGGGGCTTTACTAAAGCCCAAGCGCACCATTACCAGTGTTTTTTAATTAAAAAAAGACAATGACCAGTAGAAATAAAATTGATGCATTTGAAATTTTAATTCTTATTTTATTGAATATGTATTGAATACTATGTATGCACATGGTTCAGAATACAAAGGTATAAATGGTACAGGTGTGTAATCTCCAGTGATCCAGTTTACCCCTAGAGGTGGGCAGTATTTCTTTCTTCTTTCTTTTTTTTTGTAAGAGAGGAGAGAGAGAGAGAGAGAGAGAGAGAGAGAGAGAGACAAAGAGGGACAGACAGGAAGGGAGAGAGATGAGAAGCATCAATTTATAGTTGTGGCACCTTAGTTGTTCACTGATTGATCTCTCATACGTGCCTTGACCAGGGGCTCCAGCTGAGCCAATGACCCCTTACTCAAGCCAGCGACCTTGGGCTCAAGTCAATGAATGACCTTGGGCTTTAAGCCAGCGACCATAGGGTTATATCTGTGATTCCACAGTCAAGCCAGATGAGCCCATGCTCAAGCAGGCGACCTTGGGGTTTCGAACCTGGGTCCTCAGTGTCCTGGGGCGATGCTCTATCCACTGCACCACCGCCTGCTCAGGCGGGCAGTGTTTCTGATTCCAGAGATGCTCTGTGCATATACAAGCTGATAAGTGTGCGATACTTTCTTTTGGTTTTCCTCCCTGCCTCCCTTTCTCATTTTCTTCCACACCACTCACTTTACGTCGTAGAGGTTGTTCTGTAGTGGTGTATACAGGGCTGCCACTTTTAATAGCTCCTATTTCATTGTCCGACTGCACCAGAATTCATATGACCAGTGTGCCAACAACCAGGCATTGAGGTGGTTCCTAGTCATTTGCTACTTCTAATAATGCCTCTGCGAATAACCTTTGTGCTTGTTATCTTGCTCCTATGTGACTAGATGTGTTGGAAAAATTCCTGGAAGTAGAATTGCGGGGTCGGAGTTCTGTGCTTTTCTCAGTTGGCTGGAGATCAGCTTGCCCTCCACCATAGGCTCCGCAGCCACTGGGGAGAGGGTGTGACTGCCCAGCCCTGCCCACAGCGGTTGGCTCCAGCTCTGGGCCTGTGATAATATTGCAGGCGAAAAGTGGCACTGGAAGAATAATTTTCATTTGCACTTTCCTAATTAAGAGTATGGTTGACACTATGTTTATTTAAAAGCCATTTTATTTTTCTGTGGATTTGTTTATATCTTATTAAAGAAAACTATAAGGCTAACCCCCCAAATCCCAGTTTCCATAAAAACATGCATCTTTATGAAATTTATTCCATGGAAAAATATTTTTTATGTACTCTACTTAAAATCTATAGCCCGTCATTTCTTAGTCTGCACCCCTCTATGGCATCAGTTCCGTGCTAACCATTTCTGTCTGCCTGGATGTAGCATTTCGTTGAATATATGTAACATATTAAAGTAATCATTTGCCGGACATTTGAATTGTTCCAGTATCCCCCCGTTTTAGGTAAGACGAACAGTTTATTGGCTTTGATTTAGAACTACTTTACAGTGAGACCAGGGAACAAATACGTCCCGTGGACGTGCGTCCTGGAGTGGAGTCAGCGCACAGCGGCCGCGTTTGTCATCCTGTGCGGTCAGTGCAGGTGGCCTGGGCATTGTTATGTACATGTGATCGAGAGCTGGCTCCGTGATTCCATATTTAACTGTAATTTGAACTTCTCTCCTTTCTGTACATTTTCAAATCTCAGGAGCATCAGAGGCAGTTAAATGACTATGACAAATGGAGTTATTGGTGCCCAGTTTGGCATTCTGTCAGCTGGACCTCCCGCTTTCACCTGACCATGCTGGGATGCTGAGGATGGTGTGTGTTCACGGTAAAGGCAGAAGTCCATAGACACTCTGGTTCTGGATTGTCAGAGAAAGACAGACGTGGTTTCCCTGTCATTTTTCGGATTGTGTTAGGAGCCAGCTCAGCCTTGAGACCCTGCTTCGTTGCTTGCGTGTTTCTGGGTGAATTGCTT
This sequence comes from Rhynchonycteris naso, assembly GCA_037038555.1. Classification (NCBI taxonomy): domain Eukaryota; kingdom Metazoa; phylum Chordata; class Mammalia; order Chiroptera; family Emballonuridae; genus Rhynchonycteris; species Rhynchonycteris naso. The sequence continues at coordinate 189,589,765 of CM073000.1, read as the reverse complement.
AACTTTCGTATGTGTGCATTTCCTCATTTCTAACATGGAGAGGCTAGTCTTACGCCCAAAGACACCAGCTGAGGAAGTGTATGTGGGGGTACGTAGGGCTCTGGACATGAGCCAGCTATTGCAAGTGCACTTTGCAGGAAGCGTATTTGATGGTAGCCCATGAATAGAGTAAACTTTCTTAACCAAGCAATTTTATAATCTGAGTTCTCATTTAAACAATGGGTAGCTAAGGATTTAAGGTGCCCAAAAGTTTGCGGTTTGCAGGTAGAAGGAACACCTATAAAATAAGCAAATACTTCAGGAAAAAACAGTGAGAAAGCAAACGGAGAGGCTAGACATGTGTTGTATGTTTTAAAAAATTCAACTGCTGACATGTTCCTGGCAGAGCTAGTCTTGCCAACTGGCAGAACGTTCTTGCTTTGTGGGAGCAGCTGTCAGTGTTGTCACTGGTGGTCCTACTCGGTCAGTTGTTCCGCAGGAGCTATGGGGCACAGGCGGGGCTGGAGGCCACCTGTTCTCAGGTCCACGTGTGTTCAGGTATCATAACGCTGGTGGGTCAGCCTAGCGGTTGGTGGCAAGGGTTCTGGCGTTGGCCTGTAGGGGTCTGACTGTGGCTCTGCTGCTTATTAATTGTGTGACCTCGAGCAGGTTACTTAATTTCTGTCTTTATTTCTTTAGTTATAAATTGAGAATAAGAAAACTCTCTACTTCACAGGGTTGTTGCACAATAAAATGAGAGACCATATGTCGGCTCAATAAACGTGCTTCATAAATGCTCAATAAATGTTAACTATCATTATCATTTTTCTGTAGTATAATAATTATGATACTAAGAAACCTTGCCTAGCCACACGTTATATATTTTAACAGCAGCAGTGCAGAAAGAATTAAGTACTAGGCTATTTCAGACTCAAAAAAGTGAAGTTATTTTTGCTATGAATTATTCTAAGAGTGTGTTTGTGGGGATGCATGTTTTATTGGTTCTGAGTACATGCTAGTTGTAAAATCGAAACTTCCCTGAGCAAATGCAGCATTTTATCACACATTTCTTTTTGCTTAAAGTTAATGGCTTTCCTTTGTGCTATCATGGCTCAAGCCAGAGTAGAGTCGGGCAGAAGCCAGTGCCATGGCCCACACAGCTGCTTGTTTCCGAGGCGGGGGCATTATAATTAGTGGCAGCTCAGGGTGGGGCTGTCTTGTTCCCTAAATCATTGATTGCCTTTTTTCCCATTGGATGAAGAAAACTCAAGCTGTGAGACAGGTGTTCACAGAAAGAAGACGCGCACATTGACATGAGAAGTCCTTTTGAGAGAAGGAAGTGAATGGGGTTGTTGGATTATTGGGGGGACATTTTCCATTTATTGTATTAGTCTCTTATAGTGTAACAAATGATCTCCAAATTTGGCAGTTTAAAACACAACCATTTATGATCCTTCACAATTTCTGTGAGGTAGGAACCTGGGAGCAGCTCAGCGAGGTGGTTCTGGGTCAGAGGGTACAGGCAAGCTGTTGGCCAGAGCTGCAGCCATCCGAAAGCTTATGCTCACTCACATGGCTTTTAGTGGGAGGCTTTAGTTTCTCGCCACGTGGGCCTCTCCAAAGGGCTGCTTGCAGCACAGCAGCCGGCTTCCCAGAGTGACTCAAGAGTAAGAGAATACACCCAGCACGGACGCCACTGTGTCTTTTATAACCTAGTCTTGGAAATGAGACACAATTTCTTCTGCTATATTCTGTTGTCACACAGATCAACCCTGGTTCGTGTGGGAGGCATACATACGTCGATGTTCATGCTAAGAGATGGGGATCATTGGGAGCCATCTTGGAAGTTGCCTCCCATGCTCACCAGGCTTGTTTTGCCTTGGGTCAGACACTACCTCAGTCTTCCTTGGTGGGTTCTTCCTCCTTCCTATTCTGTCCCTGGAGTTTGGTGTGACAGACCTTACCACTGTTTGCCCTGGGTCCCAGAGCAGGACAGATGATCCAGGTCTGTACAGTCAGCTTGTTCCATCCTTTGGCCATCATGATCGGGTCAAAGAAGGGCATGTAACCAGGCTTAAGATAAGAGCCAATTATAGCATTCTTGAGAGGCTAGGAGGTAAGTCAGGAGTTGTTGGCAGCTGTCTTTGCTACTATGGGGGAAGACCCTGACCCCCACATGATGCCAACACAGTGGGAAACAGAGGCAGAGAGAAACCCACAGGGCCTGGTGATGCCATTTGAATTCTTGGGTCCAGTCTTTCCTGAAGTTGTTTTCCCTCATTAGTGATCCGGAGTCTCGACTGATGAGGCTTCTTAGTTTGGCTGTTAGGGAAGTGGAGTAAGTTGTGTGTTGTGTGTGCCCCCTCAGCAGCCCACCGGCCAGGGCCCTGGGAAGACTTCCAGTTTGTTGTGACGCCCTGAGAACTTGAACACAGCCCGTGGGATTGCGTGCCAAAACACCACTCAAGGCCTGCTCTGCCTTTCTCGTGCTGGGCCCGGCTGTGCCGTTCCTCTTTCCTACAGCCTTTCTCTCCTGTTGAGGACTCTGGTGCACTAACAAGAGCCTGCTGTCCTTTGTGTGGCCAGGAACACTCCCTTTGCCCTCTGCGCCTCTGGTTCGTTGTCTGTTTAAGAGTGAAGAAGGCATGGGCCCCTCCACACTTCACAGAAGGACGCTGTGCGACTGTGTCCTGGCCTAACAGTTCTAACAAATATCCCTGTGTTTTTGGCAGTAGAAACCCAAACCATATTGGCTTGGGTCCCCAGGGGATTTTGTGTTGCTGTAACTATCTGGTCACTGGACCTGGTGAGTTCAGCACACTCAAGAGCCCCTGCTTCTGGCTCTGGGCCCTCTCTGTGTTAGCGTCCTCCTTAGGGAGGGCGTCTGCATGCAGCTGCGCAGTGGCTGGCAGCGCCAGGCCTCATGTAGGATCCAAAGAGAAGAGGCTCCCTTTCTCCCGATGTTTATATATAACAGTTTAGGGAGACTTTTCACGGGGCATGTTGTGACCAGGAGTGAGCAGAAGGCCGTGACCGACAGCCTCACCAGGTCCCCAAGGCTGGTAAATCCTGTGGCTTATGCATCTCAAGGACGGTGTGGAAATTTACATCAGCTCCTGAAGCAGTCAGTGCAGCTCAGGTCCCTCATAAATGCGCAGTGGGTGTCCCCTGCTTTCTTCTTAGCTGGTGCCTCACCCACGGGGCCAGGGACGCCGAGGCTAGGCCGAACTGTGGGTCTCTTCTGTCCCAGCTTCCCTCTGCAATGAGCAGAGGCCTTCATCTGACCTTCAGCTCCTCCCGCTGTTATTTTTCCAGCCCTGCCTGCCTGGCGTGTGTCCCTTTGTTTATATTTCCCTGTTGGGCTGCTGAGCAGTGATCTGCTGTGACAGTGTCCTGCGTGTGAGACCGAACCACCCCGCACAGTGTAAGGGAGGCTGGGGCAAGGAAGGGCCTTAGGCGCCCTGCTCATATCACTCCGACCAGCCTGCTGGGAGACCTTTATTGGCTTTCTATGAAGGCTTTAAATCTCAGTTTCTGCCCTAAAGCTCAATCTCTGCTTTTTCTTTTTAACCTTTAAAAAAATTATTGAAGAAATATAAAGGCTATGCCTTTTGTGGAAAAGGACAGTAAATTTGATCTTCAGTGTCCACTAATGACATTGATTGTTTTTTTTTCAGAAGAAGCAAATGGTCAGAGTTGAGAAAGTTAAACATAGGGGATACTGGCTTGAAATCTAGCCTGGCCTGGGTTAGGGGTGGCCTCTGGACCCGAGAGTCTGGGCCTTCTCATGGCCAGCTCCCCGTCATACTGTGTGCTCTGTCAGGGAAGGTCAGTCGGTTTCATCCTGCTGCCGACTCTGAGAGCGGCTGCTTGGGGCTCTGGGCTGTGAAGGGCTCTGGGTTCCCATCTGGGCTCAGCAAGAAGAAGTGCCAATGTCTGCCGTGGACGCGGGAATAGGGAGCGGAGGCAGGCCTGCCGAGAATGTGCTGTCCCTGTGCTAGGGCTGCCGGAGCAGGGAGACTGCCTGACAGAGTCCCAAAGCCCAGATGGCAGTGTTGCCCAGCAGACTGAAAAAGGGAGAATTTGTCGTTCTTTCGGGAAATCCCCATTTTTCAGTCATGTCTGGTAAAAGAAACATGCTCTGCAGGAAAATCTCAAACCTATTCTATAAAACAAAATGGAACTGTGCTCTCAGGTTGAGTTGAGACCAGAAATAAGGCCCAGGATTTTTCTGTGCGTATTTCAAAAAATTAACATTTGCTTTATTGTCTGAGTCAAAAAGCCCAGTTTATGGGCTGAGAGGGAGGAAGGGGGATTCTTTCACGAGAAGCCTTCATCTACATTTCTCTCACACTGGAGGAACAATAATGACTTGTTCTTTTTTCTTTGATTGGTGGTGGAGTTTGAACTCTCCCCAGTGTCAAGGTTCAGCCCTGACTTGTCTAATCTGCTCAAAATAACGCCATCTCCTTTCCACAGTGATTGGCATAGGCTTGACTCAACTAGATGTGGTAATTGAACTTGCTTCTGAAAATGGGCACGTGATCTAATTGTGGCCAGGAGACCTGGTTGGAGGTCTGCTGGGACTTTTAGAGGAAGAGGGCCCCTTGGTCATGGGTGTCTGGGCTAGCTCCCTTCTTCTGGACCACGTGCTGTGGGGTGTAAAGGTTGGAACTGGAACTGCTTTATTCCTTTTACCACCACGAGAGAGACAGCCTTAAGGTGAACTTGTGCTACAACTTGAAATGAGGAGGGATGAGGGAATTGGGTCTTATGACATCGGTGGGCTGCTGAATCAACCTCCGCTTGAAGCCAGATTTTCCACTTATGTGGACCAGTGAAGCTTCTTTGCCGTTTATTGTCAGTTTGAGTTGGAGTTCTGTTTCTTGTGTCGAGAGTACTCACTGATACAGAAGCAGGGTCCCTGCTGGTAGTTGTATGTCTGTATTTCCTTTCACACTAAACTGCACAAGGGCAGTGACCATGGGTTCCTGCTTACCTTGTTTCCCTTGTAGCTGACACAATGCCTGACACAAGGCAGGGGCTCTGTAATGTTGGTTAGATGAGGGAGCAAAGGCATTGTTGGACCAATGGTGTGGTCACTTGGTCCGGATCTCATTGTGAAATGCTAGGTCTTTCAGCATCTCGATGGTTCTGTTCGCGCAATAGTCATACTGAGCTTAGCGTCAACCCCTCTAATGGTCAGCACCTGCCCTAAGACTTTGTGGTGGTCATTTGTGGGGATTGGGGCTTCTGGAAATTGCTCAGCCACCCATTTAGTTCTTACCACTTCATGTAGGTAGACAGCAGGAACTATTAGTAGCAAGAGACAGAGAGCCCCTAAAACTGTCTCATGGAAGAGTGCAATGGGTTGGCTCACGTCACTTACAAGTTTAGGAGAAAAGCTAGCTGTCTGCCCTGCTGGATCCAGAGGCTCAGGGGGTCGGGCAGGACCCGTGTTGTTCATGTCCCCCTCTCTGTCCCTTGGTGGCGGATTTGTTTTCAGACCTGCTTTTCTCTTGTGATAACCAGAGAGCGTCCAGCAGCTCGAGGCATAAATCCCACCAGCTTGCCAGCCCTCTAGAAAGACAGTGCTTTTTCCCGAATGCTCCAGAGAAAGTTTTGGGATTCACTCTCCTTCCCCAGCGGGCTGTGTTGTTCTTGCTGCGCAGTCCGGGGTCTCACATGAACCCCACCACTCCCCTCCCTGGGGACAGGAGGCAGCTTTTCTCACTGACTACAGGGGACAGGCACCTTTCCTGAAGAGGAAAATCAGGGAGCTCCTGCCATCAGACAGGGGTGGGGTGGCGGGTGTTCCCTGCAGTGGGCTCAGCTTCCTGTCACACGGGGTTCTGTAGGGTTCCCAAGTAAAGGTCCTGCGCGGCCACTCCTGAGCCAGCTGTGATTCATGACATCTTGACTTTAGCCATTCTGAGTTCTCATTCGCTGTCCCTGCACGGTGTTCTCTTTCATGCCTTTCTTTGGTTGGATCTTAATAGTTCTTTAGTAACTTGACCTCATTAGCAGGCACGGAATCCAACTACTCTGGCATCTTTAGACGTGTAGTTCTTAGTCTCTGCAGAATCAGTGTTTCTTTTATGTGTGTGTGTGTGTGTGTGTGTGTGTGTGTGTGTGTGTATAAATAAATAAAATATTTGATAATGAGCTCCCCCTTTACTATCCTGAAGTGAAATTCATAGCTAATATAACCTACTTACACAACTAGCTTTAAAAATATTGGTATAGCATCCTAATTCTATTATGAAAAAGAAAGGAAAGGAGAAGACTTTATAATAGAAAGTCGATTGCAGTGTATGTTGGCCAGGCGTGGCTTTGCTAGGAAACGTGAGGTGGTTGGTGCTTGTGCTCCTTACGATGCATAACTTTGGACTTAGAGGCAGTAAGAAGATCAGAAGTCACTCTTTCTAAACAGTGAAGAAAATGAAAGAGGGGAGTTGGGTGGACTCTAGGGTATAAACTAACATATTCAATGTATATTAAGTGTATATTAAGATCATAGGCTGAGATGGTAAGTTCTTCACCTGCACGAAGGGCCATCAGGACAACTGAAAGTATAGCAGGGTGTAGTTGCTCCTGGTGTGGGACTGCCTTGGCCTTTCAGGGTGACTAGTATCCCTGGCCCTACTCTGTGAATGCTGGTAGCATCCCCTCATCACTGTGATGGGCACTAGTGTCTGCACACTTTTGCCTTGCTTAGACTTTGCACTCACTGGGGACCTTCCGATGACAGTGTCTATGCCCTGGAAGGCGGTACTGGTCCCCGGTGAGAATCACTGCCTTACTTCTTTGCCCAGTGTTCTCATTTTCAACACCATTTGTAAATGTATCATCAGCATTTTGTGTTCAGGAGCCTTCTGGGTCCATTTTCAGTTGCCTCACTTTTAAAGTTTTTGGCTAGAGACTGAATGAACCCTGGCCACACTGTATTGTCTGCGGCACTCCGACTGTGCAGCCCAGCCCAGCCCAGCCTGGCTCTCCTGCCCCTCACTTCTCCTTGGGCACGAAGCTTGCTTCCCCAAGGTTGCTGGCTCTCTCACTTGGCAGAGTCTCATCAGCTGAGTGAGTAGTGCTCTTCATCATTCTCCAGCATGTCCTTGTCAGCAGCTGACAGGTCTTTAATGACTTACACAAGAGCAGCCAAGGAGAGCTGAGTGCCTAGGGTGGGACTGGAATGAGTGCAGGACACATGTGTCGGGCTTAGGAGGTTTCCTGGAGTCTAATGCCACCAAAATTCAGTGAAAGACGGATGGTTAGTTAATTCATTTGTCCATTTGTTGATTCACTCATCAAATATGTATTCTATGTTAGTCAGTCAGAGATAAACAAGATGCAGCTGACTGACCTCTAGGTGTTGAAAATCAAAGGAAGGATATATAAACAAAGATTTTAACCTTTTGGCTGACAGTTCCTTATGCTCCAGTTGAGTTGGCCATTGTTAGAAGGATGTATAGTGTAATGGTATGTGGCAAGCCGTGGGCTTGAGCCCTCCTTCTCAAGGATGAGGGTGGAAGATTAAGGAGACACTTGTTCAGAGGGTCATGCAAATGCTGCTGCCACTTCTGGTTGTGTGATTTCAGATGGTCATTTCATCCCTAGTGCTTCTTGCCTAGAAAACTGGGATAATAATAGTCTCTCCCTTATGGATATTATGCAAGAGCTGATGCATGGAAAGTGCTAAGCACAGCAAGTGCCTCAAGTAAGTACTTAGTAAAAGGCAGCCATGATTATTATTGGTTTTGTGGAAGTAAATTATTCTATTCAGCCCTGTAAAGAGTCATTTTCTGGAGTTCATCTAACCTGCTGTTGGCGCAGATGTAACTAAGTTTCTAACAAAGAATTCTCTAGGTTGAAGAGCTCAGCGCCTTGCTTAGACTTTGCTATACCTTACAGTCACCAGGGGAGCTTTTAAAACTATGTCCAGGCCACCCTCTAGACCAATTAAGTCAGAAACTGTAGAGGGAGACCCACACTGCTCAGGTAATACCAGCGTGCAGCAAGGTTGACAACTGGTGGTTGAAAGCAGCGTGCCTCAGGCGCACCTGGGGATTCTGGTGGATTCCAGACTGTCTCAGCAGGTCCGGGAGGGCCTGGTCACTGTTTCTAATGAGCTCCTAGCTGATGCCGACGCCGCTTGGTCCTGGCCCACACTTGGAGTAGCAAGGGCTCAAACAGAATGTCAGTGATGATGTGAAAGGGTAGTTCAATTATTTGAGATCACTGGGGCTCTTAGGTGAAAGCACTTGTGATTTTTATCTCAGAACCGAGTTGGGAGTTAGTGTTTGTTTGTTGGTTTGTTTGAAAAATACAAGCCCTGGCCAGATGACTTGGTTCGTTGGAGCATTGTCCCGAAATGCAGAGGTTGCTGGTTTGATCCCCGGTTTGGGCACATACAGGAATGGAGTGATGTTTCTGTCTCATTCTCTCCCTTCCTCTCTCCCTGAAATCAATTTAAAAAACATGAAAAATAGTGTGACCCATTATAAGAACTAGCACTATTTAACATTTGTCATTTCTGCTTTGTCTTTTATTTTTATGTGAACTATAAACAACATGAAGGTTTGCTTGTTGTGGGTTTTGAAGGATCTGCATGTGAGCTTCTTTTTTTTTTTTTAATGAGAGGGAGAGGGAGGGAGGAAAGGAGAGAAATGAGAAGCATCAACTCATATTTGTGGCACTTTAGTTGTTCTCATACTGCTTTGGCCGGGGCAGTGGGTAGAGGAGCTCAAGCCAAGCCAGCGACTTTGGGCTCAAGCCAGTGACCATGGGATCCTCTCGATTTTCTCATGCTCAAGCTGGTGACCCCACGTTTAATCTGGTGAGCCTGTGCTCAAACCGGTTGCCTCGGGGTTTGAACCTGGGAACCTGGGACCCAGTCGATGCTCTATCCACTGCGCCACCAGTCAGGCTGCATGTGAGCTTTTCACAGGAGCCCATTGTCCTATAGTTTGTTGTGCTAGACCAATGTCGAGCTGAATGCTTTCAGGTGAAGGTGCACATAAATGGGGTTGTAGGACAGGCTCTGCCTTGACTGGTCAGCTTACGATTTCTTGAGAAAGCTCTTGTTTTTATGTTTTAAACAATTACCTTTAAGTTGTAAAAACTACATAATCTGAAATGGGAAAAAAAGCCCCAAATCTTACAACCCTAGCATGTAATTATTTCTACTCTTAGTCCATTTAAATACAATTTTTACATAGTTACACCACCATGAGTGTGAATGTTCAATTTTTATTGTTATTTTGTTTTCTTGTATTTATATGTAGATTTAAAATTATGTCTAATAGAGATGTTTTTTTCTTCCCAGAATAATGCACAAATTATAATCCATAAATCCATGGGAAGAAAAGTTTAAAGAAGAAAATTACTTGGACACATTATTTTTAGAAACATTTCTCTTTTTTTTTCTTTTTAATTTCTTTATATTTATTCATTTTAGAGAGGAGACAAAGTGAGAGAGAGAGAGAAAGAGAGAAATGGGGGAGGAGCTGGAAGCATCAACTCCCATATGTGCCTTGACCAGACCAGTGCAGGGTTTTGAACTGGCGATCTCAGTGTTCCCAGGTTGACGCTTTATCCACTGTGCCACCACAGGTCAGGTTTGGACACATTATTTTTAATGTGTTTTATTATGAGGCGTTACATCCCAGGTTATTTTATGTATACATTGATTTATTGATATTATATCATTCAAATCATTCTGAATCTATAAATTGATGACCTGCTTTGCAAAGCAATTACGTCATAAACATTTTCTCATGTTATTCACTTGTATGGATATCACTTTTGATGGCTGCGTGGAATCTGTGGATGTGTCCTTATTTCTCACATTTCTTTATTCCTCCCACTCCCCCTTTTAGGAGTAGAATCACCACACACACACACACACACACACACACACACACACACACTCTCTCTCTCTCTCTCTCTCTCTCTCACACACTCACACACTCTCATTTTCTTTAACCTAGATTTCTGGACGTAGAGTTCCTGTGTTAGAAGAGATGAGTATCTGTAAAAGCTCTTGATGCACGTTGTCAATATCTGTTCTAAGAAAGAGTTCTCACCTGATATCCCTGCAGCAGTCCGTGGAGGGCCTGCCTCGCAGTCATTTCTAGTGGCTGTACAGCACACTGCAGTTTACTTAGTGCTTTCCACGTAGTTTAGTGTTTCGGTTGCTTCTGGTTTTTGAGATTGTAGCAAAGGCTGAGATGCTCTCCTGGTGTTTGTAGCTCGCTTCCCCACTGCCAGTTTTATTCTTCAGCATGTATTCGCAGCAGTGGGACCAGTGTGCAGGGGATGTGACTGTTATAATGGCACAAGTTATGTGTTGTTCTGGCCCAGAGTAAGGCTGGAGGACCGGCCCGTTTAGAGCTTGAGCTGGTTCCATCACCGTTTGTCATCTCTTGGCTTCTGCTTTTTGCTACTGTGGGAGGTGAAGGGGTCCTGGGTAGGAATGATTTTCCAGCTGTTTTTTTCTTATAGGAACACAGACATGGAAGTCCCCTAGGGGTAGCAGGGTGGAAATGCCCAGTGTGTTAGTGTCTGAACTTATATTTATGGTAGCACCTTCTCAAATGCCATGAATAGTGGGGAGCCACATCACTTCCTTCACAAGACTTTCAGAATTTTGTGACCAATGTAAGTTTCCTAGATATTTTCTCACATGGAAATGATGGACAGGAACAGATACAGTGGCATCTCTTAAAGCAGTTTTGTACAAGGGAGAAAGCCACGTGCTTGTTTATTTTCACTGATTCCAGATCCAATCAAAGACTCAGATTTTGTTGAACTAAAATTTTTAGGGACCAAGAAGCAAGGTATATTTGCATGGACATCTGCAGTTTGAAGCACGTGCCCACATTGAAGGGTTGAGCGTCAGAGCCATTAGCAGTTGGTACCAAATGTTCCCTGAAAACTGCGCACCAAACATGGACTTGGATGGTTCATCAGGATGCAGAAAGTATGCAGCTGCTAAGGAAAAAGGGAAGGTTGTGTTTGAAACGCTGCCTTAGCTCATCACTATTACCCATCAAAGCACGGAAGCAGGAGGAGATAAAAGATGATCAAAACCAATAAATATGATAGAACACTTATTAAAAGGTTATGATAATTACTCAAGGGGAAGGGAAATGCATTTACCATTCATTAATGCTGCATTTGCTGTCTTTTCTAACGAGAAGGCGGTAGAGGAGTCTAGAGGAGTAAGTAGAAACAGCAGAATGGTTTTGACGGATAGCAGAAGGGCCCGGGCGAGGAGGCAACGGGAAGAGAGACGGCACTGCTAAGTGCGCGTCAGTGCTCCTGTTACCTGTGAGAAGCGGTCGAAATGGACAGCTTAGCCATGAGCTGGTCCCCGGGCCGGAGCCTTCGCTTGGCTTAATGCCCTGGCTTGTCCCCTTTGCCTTGCGAGTGCTAGGATTTGGAACCTAGTTACTCAGAAAAAATAATTTTTTAAACCTTGCCTTTCCGGTACGGTTCACAAGGTGGCAATTTCCATGTCACTGCACATGAAGCCTGGCTCTTAAATATAGGCAGCTTGTGAATGCCCTGCAGGCGGTGACAGTGGCGATGACATCACTGCCAAGCAACTTCTTGTTATTTTGGAGCCGGGGAGGGAACAACAGGAAGCGCGATGGAGGGGAGATATTCTTGGCAGCCGCAGTGATGCAGCTTCAAGAGAGGCAACTGTCAAGTCTAGTGATTCTGGAAGTTTGCAGAGGTTTGGTTCACTGTGCAAACAAAAGTTTCACGGAGTTCATAGTGGGTGCCACACACAGACAACACACAGACACGTGAGACACTCAGCCTGCCGCCACGCTGCTCCCGATGCCAAACAACCATCGCACAAACATTTTATTTTGAGTCGCAGAACTGTTTCTTGAAACGCAGTCTCACTTGGGAGCTCCAGATGTAACCCTAGCTGCAATATGCAGGTGGAAGTGGAGAACGAGGTCCTGGAACACCACCCACTAAGCTACACCCCTCCCCTGTGAGCTCTGTAGAAAAGGCAGTGTACAAATAGTCACGCTGGGTGGGACAGGTTTCCCTCTGGGCGTAAGGTGCTGCTGTGGTTGAACTCAGTCCACCGACGGTCTTCACCTCTCTTCTCCATCTTGTGATGCTGTGTATTTCCCAAGGTAGTTTCCTGGGAGTGAAGGTAACAGCTGCTTATTAGATCTTTTTTTTTAAAGATATTATTTATTGATTTTTACAGAGGGGGTGGGGAGCGAGAAGTATCGACTCATAGTTGCTCATTTTAGTGGCTCACTGCTTGCTTGTCGTATGTGCCTTCACCATGCAAGCCCTGGGTTTTGAGCCAGCAACCTCAGCATCTCAGGTTGATGTTCTATGCGCTGCATCACCACATGCCAGGCTAGATCTTCCTGTGTTCTTCTCATTCATCCATTTGTTTGTCAAATTTCATAATGCAGTCTCTCTTCTTCTCTGAATTCTCAGCCCCCCCCCCCTTATTTTTCTCTACTTTTTTTCAATAGCATTTGTCATCTGTTACTTATTAGATTCACCATTACTGCTTTTTTCTCTTGGATTGTATGCCTCCTGAGGGCAGGGACCTTTGCTCATTTGTCCAGTGGTAGATCTATCACAATGCCTGGTACATAACAGAGCTTAGAAACTAGTTGAATGAAATGAGTATTTGTCAGTTACTTCTGTGTTGTTGCTCTGCTGGGTTTGACTTATGTTTCTAAGGTCCTTTCTGGTCTAAGATGGCTGCAGGAGCTTTAGCCATTACATCTGTATTTTAGGAAGGATGAATGGGGAAGGGAAAAAACAATGTGTGTTAACTTCCTTTTTAAAATTTTTTTCCATTGATTTGAGAAAGAGAGAAATGGGGTACAGAAAATAAGGGAGAAAGAGAGAAGCATCAACTTGTGCCACTTAGTTGTTCCATTTAGTTATGTACTCATTGGCTGCCTCTTGTATGTGTCCTAACTTGGGATCAAACCTGTGATCACAGCATACCGGGATGACGCTCTATCCACTGAACCACCTGGCCAGGGCCTGTGTTAACTCCTTTTAAGGAGGTTACCTGCAAGTCACTCAAAACAGTTTCTCTTACATTTTAGTGGCCTGAATTCACTCTCCTGCAGATGCTGAGGAATGTGTTTATTGTTTTTATTTATTTTTAGTAGAGCACATTATCACTCTAAATAAAACAGAAGAAGTGCCTGAGCAGGCAGGGGCACAGTGGATAGAGCGTCGGACTGGGATGCAGAAGACCCAGTTTCGAGACCCTGAGCTCGCCAGCTTGAGCGCGGGCCCATCTGGCTTGAGTAAAAGCTCACCAGCTTGGACCCAAGGTTGCTGGCTCGAGCAAGGGGGACTCGGTCTGCTGAGGGCCCGCGGTCAAGGCACATGTGAGAAAGCAATCAATGCAACACTAAGGTGTTGCAACAAAGAATTGATGCTTCTCATCTCTCTCCCTTCCTGTCTGTCTGCCCCTATCTGTCCCTCTGTCTGACTCTGTCACAAAAAAAAGATAAATAAAAATAAATAGAAGAAGGGAATAATGGGTATTTTGGAAAGAATAGGTTGTTTGGTAAACTCTTACTGAAAAAATTTACTTCTTTTGTTACATGGAATGATCAGGTAGCTTGAGTTCTATTCCATGGTCATCAGTATGTCAGCTTGTCCCCATGATGATTAACAGAATGGCTTTGAGCCAGGAAGACTTTGGCTCAATCTTCATATTAAGTACTTACTACCTATATGACCTTGGCCAAGTTACTTTACCTCTGTGAAATTCAATGAAAAAAGCCCTTTAAAATGGAGGTAATACAGAACATCCTTATGGGTGATGGTGAGGATAAAAAGCTAATGCAGATGAAGAAACATGGTATGGTGTCTTAGGTATAGCATGTTAATAAGCGGGGCCATTGTCCCTCGTTCTGTTAATGGTGAAGTGGCACCCGATGTTAGCCCTGGGTCCCTGAGTTCCACTAAGAAAAGGATCAGAGCCAAGGAACTCAAATATAAGCAAAAGTTTATTTAGAAAGTCACAGGGGAAGAAGTGAGCTGTGGAAAAAGTGAGCCAGTTGTGCTCAGGAAACAAATTACAGAGATAGAAGAAGGGGCCTTGGAGCTTAGGAGAGAGAATGGCAAAGGAAATGCACCTGGGGAGGAAGCGGGGAGGGAAAGGCTTGAGGGAGCTCTAGAGAGTGGGCAAGCTTGCTCTGGGTCCTTCATCTTATGGGGTTTTATCTTTTCCAAGGAGGGGATTTTCAGAGGAGGTCTCAGGGAGGCTCTCAATAGCATGTTTGTCAGCTTTTCCGGGCGAGCCCTTTCAGGGTCATGGTCTCTATTGATTGGTTGGTGCTGGGGAAGTGGGGTCATTAGTCATTGCAGCTGGTCCTGGTGTTGGTTATGTCTTTGTTTTCTGGGCCTGGAGCTGAAACACACGGTGCCCTAGATGTCATCTCTAGTTTGACCAAAACCCCATCTCTGTGGTCAACAGACCTGAGGGTCTGTCTAAGATTTTTTTTTTACAGGGACAAAGAGAGAGTCAGAGAGAGGGATAGATAGGGACAGACAGACCGGATTGGAGAGAGGTGAGAAGCATCAGTGATTAGTTTTTCGTTGCCGTCGCAACACCTTAGTTGTTCATTGATTGCTTTCTCACATGTGCCTTGACTGCGGGCCTTCAGCAGACCGAGCAACCCCTTGCTGGAGCCAGCGACCTTGGGTCCAAGCTGACTAGCTTTTGCTCAAGCCAGATGGGTCCACACTCAAGCTGGCGACCTCGGGGTCTCGAACCTGGGTCTTCTGCATCCTAGTCCGATGCTCTATCCACTGCACCACCGCCTGGTCAGGCTAAGATTATTTGATGTGGTTCAAAACCTCATTGTCCTGAAGGCTTAATGCTTAAGAGAGTGGTTGTGCAAGGGCTTGTATGGGAGTCCTAGGAGGCTATACTTTTCACCCTTGTTCCTCTGGAAGGGAGTCTACCACATGACCAGTGACATGTTGAGGGTGAGGTGGGGAAAGCTTGGGAGGGTCTGAATGGCATGACCAGCGATATGCTAGGGAAGGTCACCCTTGGGTGAAGCCCCACCCTATATTACTTGTGTTCCCAGTTTTGCTGTTGCTAGGCACATGGGGCTTTCCAACTGGTGGTCTATACCTGGCCTGTCATTGCTACTCTGCTCCTCTCTACTGTCTACTGTCTATATATCAGCCCCATGATCTTGATCACCATTGTATGGTTTCTAGATGCAGAGGATCCAAAGGTGGCACAGACATGGTTTTTGTGTTCCAGAAGCTCCCACAGGGCCCTGCAGGCAGAGAGAGGGGCTTGTGCTGAGGGAGAAAGGCATGCTCCAGCACGCTGCATTGAAGAAGCTGCAGGTAGCTCACGATGGCTGCGGTGCAGAGCTCTGGAGCCCAGCGTGTTTGGAGAATGACTAAGGAAGGTTTGGAAGGGTGACCTGGGGACAGATTGCAAAGGCCCCAGTGAGGAGTTTGGCCTGTGGACAGTGGGGAACTACCAAAGGCCTCTAAGGAGAGGGGCGTTTTATAGACAGTTCCCTCTGCCGGGCCTCTGGTGAACTGGGTGGAAGGAGGCAAGTCTTGGAGGGGTGATCTGGCTTCGGACGTTCTTTGAGTCATTCAGGCAAGAGATGGTGCTGGTCACAGCTAAGCATGGCCAACGATTCCAGAGAGAAGACATGGCAGGTGAGAGAGCAGTTAGAATCAGCGCTCATCAATTATGGTGCTAGTCCTTCTGTTCTTGAGCACAAACAAGATGGAAATGAAGCATTTGCCTAGCTTCTCCAAGTGGAAGACCAGCCCCACCCCAGGTCCTTGCCGCACGCACCGCACCGGTGTTTTCACTGAGCTTGTGCATACTTTGCTGACCCAAAGCTGTCAAGAGGCAGCTCTTTTGAAGCGTGAGGCAGCATCAAAAGAAACACACGCACTGTGGTGGCAGGTTATCACCAGGCACTGTCAGCTAATGGGCTAATTGTTGCCCAGTGATCACATCCTGAGATTGTGTGTGTGAACCTGCTTGCCTTTGTAATCAGCATGGTCACCAGGTCAGCAGGCCCCCGGCCCATGAGGAGGAGGTTTTCTCTGGGTTACCAGAGGGGTCACAGCTTGTGATATTGGTTCATTTGTGCAGACTGAAGCTAATCTGTTTTGACTCATTTATCTAAAGTGGAAATTGTTCACCTGGGCAAGAGATGTGGTAATTTAGCCGATGGATGCACTGGTGTGGAAGGTGTGAGGCGGGATTTGACCTGGGTTTGCCTCCCAGGTTCGTTGCTAATAAGGAACCTTGCCTTTCAGAGGTCTTGACCCTGGCTAAGATAGCTCCCCCCAACCCTGACACATAGCTATAGATTGATACTTTTAATGTCTGTTTGCTTATGTTTCTTATTTAACTTTTATTTATTATGGCATTTTCCAAATACCTATAAAAGTAAACAGAATACTGAAACAAACCCCATGTAGCCATCACCCACCCTTAGCAGTTACTAACATTTTATCACTCCACCATTCTTGACCACTCACTGCTTTGGTTATTTTGCTGGGATACTTCAAAGCAAATTCTAGATACTATATTGCCTATAAATACTGGTTATATCTAAAGCTCTAACAAGTAAGGGCTTAAAAAATAACAGTGTGCAACACTATTTTCACATTTAATGAAATGAGCGGTAAACCGTTGGTATCATCTACTGTCTAAATTCAAAGATCCTCAGTTGTCTAACTTTTACAGTGATTTTGCCTAGATCAATTCTGATTTCACTTCTTAAAAGTGTTAAAATCAGCTAATGTCACCCTCTGTTGCACTCAGAGAAAAACATCCCGCGAGGCCGCCGGGCTCTGACCTGGGCCGGCCTGCTTCCCGCTGGGGCTCTGCGCCCCGCCTGCAGTGTGCTACCCCAGTCTTTGCACGCTGCTCCTTCCCATTTCTGAAGGGAGGCAGCACTGCCTGACGCTGCTTTTGCCCCTTCTCCCTGTCATCGTTTTTGCCCCGTCTGGTTTTAAACTTCCTTGCTCTACCTGTTCTTGTGCATGTCTTTGTGTTTTTGTTTGGTGAAACCATCCTTCTACTCGTGGACATGGGCTCAGTGAGGGCCGGGGCCAAGCCTGCTTGGCCGCTGCTGTTTCCTCAGTGCCCGGCCCATGGTTGTGGCTCAGCCAGTGCTTGTTGAGTGAGTGTGCAGTTGGCTGGCGCAGCCCCTCTGTAGGCTGTGGCCTGGAAGCCTGGGGCACTCACCTCTGCGGGGAAAGTACTAACCACAGGGGCTTTCTCCTCTTCCCTTTCTCTCTTGGTAATTGCATTGTTGGCACAAGCAGCGCGTGCTCTCAGAACCGTGCCTGCGGTCGTTACTCTTGCTGCGACTAATACACTGTGGGCACCGCATTGTGGAAGCCTCAGTTTACATCATTCTCCACCGTCTCCTGCAAAGAGGATGTCCAGACCCGCATTTGAGCCATCACCTTCCAGGTCCGAGCCAGGAGCCTGGTTTACCGATTGGGAAGTCCGGACACTTCCAGGTAGTCATTTGAAGGTTTTGCCTCTGGCATCTGGAGAGGAGACTGGGTGCCTGGTGGACGGTGCCTGGGGCTTCAGTGTGAAGCTGTTTGGAAGCCCTACCATTTTAAGTGAGCATATCTATCGCTTACCTTCTCTGAGCCTCCGGGTGCTTGCCATGGGGTAAACCAACACCTCCAACCTGCAAGGCCTTCCCCCAGCTCTTTCTGTGTGTTCTGCACAGGGAGACCAATTTTTATTGCCAGCGACATAGTTGGTGACAGTGTCAGGCCGAGAGATAAACACAGCACACACCCACAGGTCCCCGGAACAGATGCTGCCCATTAATTATGGGCAAAACATGTCTCAATAGCTCTCTTTTTTCTTTTCAAAAGTCTTTGTGCACCAGGAATTGTGCTGTCTCATGTACATTGACTCAGTTGACCCTCCAGCGGCTGGTGAGCTGGCTTCTGTGATTTTCTCAGCTTACAGAAGGGTGGCAGGGTAAGCAGCTGCCCAAGGTTTGAGCTCTCTCTGTGTCTGGACTCTCTTGTCATCTCCCCTTGATGTCCACTCTTCCCGGTCATCAGGATGGCTTGTTCTGTGTGATTGTCACAGTGGTCTAGTGTGTGTTTGTCTGTCTGTCCTAGCCCTGGCTGATCATGGTAGTTTAAAAAATGCCACATCCTTCATCTTCACCTGCAGGGAGGGACATCTCATCTTCCAAACTACCATCTGGCTCCTGGACCTCCCCTCTTGTTCCCTCTCAACCTAACCCAGCCAGTCTCCTCCTGCTGCAGTGCAGGCCAGAAGCTTCTGTTCAGGACTCCACATTTGCCTCTCCCTGACTCTTTGTGGGGAACTTTTGAATACAGCTTTTTCAGGAAGTTTTATGTAGTAAGACACTGTGACAGGAAGACAAATTGTTGAGCTTTAAATTGAAGGGAACCAGAAGGCAATTTGTCTGACGTGTTCCGGTCTGTTCCTTCGCCTTCTCCGGGTTTGAATTATGGAGATGATTTCCTTTCGCTTTGAAGGTGAAACTGCTGGGAGGTGTTTCATCAGGAACGGTTATATTAAAGCATTAAGAACAATTAGATGTAACGTCCCTTTTTATTTTTATAGACTTTGACATGTAAATAATTGGAAGCTTGATTCTCTCCCTTTTGCTCTTCCTTAAAAGAATTCTAAGAGTACTGGAATAAATTTTGGAGGGGAATTTGGTAGCAGGCTTACAGGAATTGCCCAGAGAGGGAGAAAAAGCATCCTTACTTTTAGAGGTGGAAGCTGACCCTCCAGCCTGTATGGCGCTGGCAGGGCAGGTGGTTCCCTCCCCACGGAGACCCCTCCCCACAGAGACCCCCCGAGGTGAGGCAGGACCTGGCTTCCCCTCCTCTCTGGATCCTGGGGAAGGAGCAGGCTGCTCTTTTGTAGCTGGCTTTTCCTCATAGCCTTCCCTCCTCTTTATAATCTCAGCAGGCCCTTGAATAGCCCTGCTTTGTTCAATGTGATCTCATTATAATGTTGATGAGATGCTGTGGAAACTTAACTTTTGTTTATATTAACTAGCCTATGATAAAATCAGTTTCATTTTAAGTTGTTTACTTGAAGTCGCAGAACCTACTGACAGTGTTAAGTGAGGACTACCCTAAGTAGGTACTTGTGCGTGACAGATCCGGGTCTCTCTCATCTGCTAGACTCGGAGGCCCACGAGGGAGGGGACCCTGGCCCTTTCTGTTATCTCTGCTCTTCATCCTCAGGCCGGGACCCCGTTGCTAACACAAGGCAGATGACTGGCATCTTTAGTATTTGAGAAACGAGTGAATGTAACTTGAACAAGACTTGCCCTCTTGCCCCCCACAACCCAGCCCCCGTGCCCTTCCACTGCTGATTCTCACTGAGGGATGCCCCCATCCTGGATGTCCCCATCCTGGATGTCCCTCTCTTGTTGATGCTCTCTGACCCCCTTCCCCACCATAGGCCGCTCTGCTCCGTTTTGCCAATATGTTGATCAGAAGAGAAAGTTCCATCTCAGAGCAAATGAATCTGGTTAGAAGGCTTGTGACAATGTAATTATGTGGCTATGAATGCTTGGAAATACTCTGTGTATTATGTTGCCAGAAAAATACTGCACTAAGTCAGTGCCTTCAGAAGCATGTGCCTTTGGGAGGGACAACTAACATAAGCGCTACTGATTACTTATTTTCTAGGGGGCACAAGGGTGAGGTGAGCCAGCGATGCATCATTAACAAGTGGGGGGCAGGCCCTGGCTTGGGTTGGAGGAGCCCAGACCCCTCCACTGGCCTTAGAGTAGAGGTCAGTGCCACGCTTGGGTGGAGAATAAAAGGGTAGGCTGAACTCGGTGCCTGCGAGCACCTTGGCCCTGGGACTTGATCCAGCTTCTCCTGTTACAGTGGCCATACCAGCTTGAAGACACTGGACTGATCACAAGCCCTGTGACCACAATGCAGTGTGCACTTGAGTCAGACTGGGCTGAGTGTAGTCCTGTTCCTTCACTTCCTGCTGTGTGACCTTGGGCATCTTTGACCCTGTTTCTTCATTTGTAAAATGGGGGTCTGAGGATGAAATGAAACAGAGTCCTTAGCCTTGTGCTCAGTGTACAGGTAGTGACCACTAAGTATGGGTCACTAATTAGTACCCAGTTGTTGTTGTTGATGTGATCCCCACTCAAAGCACAAGTCTCCTTTGCCTGAGGAGGTGGGTTCTTTCTCTAGCCATGGGGAATGGATGAAGAATGCTGCTGGCAGCTGGCCTGTTGTTGGTTTCAGATCAGCTCTCCTGCCAGGAGAACTCTGGAGTTAACAGGCTGTGGTGTTGGTGGGGGCACATCTTATTCATTATCTTAGCAATTAGCCCAGATGTAGCTTCCACCTGACCCCTAAGAGGACACCAGTCCAACAAAGGGCTTCTTTGGCTCTTGGCAGCGGCTGGCATCACTACAAGTGAGTGACGATTCCCTGCCAGACCAACCTTGGGTTCTGCCTAATCCCCAGTCCCAGGCATAGCCGACAGAGCGTGATGGGGCTGGCTGTAATCCCCGCCTTCTGCTCATTCTCTTGGGGACCACAGCATGGTGCACTGTGGGCTTGGCTACTTCTCTGAGCCCTGGTGAGAGCTAATTCCTCGTCGTCAGAGAGCCCAGCACTGAGCAGATACAGAGGAACTGGAGCACTCTGGCCATTTCATTTGCTGAACTTTGGCTTCAGATGGTTTGGGTGAAACTTCTCTCCTTGAAGATGATGCTGAAGTTTCACCAAAGGTGTTGGGTCTGCATCTCCTTGGAGACACAGTGGAGTATTAACTAGAGGAGTTGACCGCAGCAGTAGGAGAATAAAATTCACTGTTGATTGGGAGGACTCCTTTCTGGGGGGACAGGACTCATTGCCTGTGCTGAACATTTGAGGGAGGGTAAAAGTATAAGGTTCTTGGCTCCTCCTCCTGCATCCCAGGCTCATGGCAGGCATTATTAATCAATCCCTACAGTCTTGGACTAGCCCCAGAATCTTCTTAGTTCCCTGTCTAGGAAGCCACTTGTGATCAGAGTTGGTTTTTCAGCAGGAGACTATTCCTTTTTTTTATTTTTAATAATGACTTTTTTTTTTTTTTTTTTTACAGGGACAGAGAGAGAGTCAGAGAGAGGGATAGATAGGGACAGACAGACAGGAACGGAGAGAGGTGAGAGGCATTAACCACCAGTTTTTTGTTGCCGTTCCGACACCTTAGTTGTTCATTGATTGCTTTCTCACATGTGCCTTGACCGTGGGCCTTCAGCAGACCGAGCCACCCCTTGCTGGAGCCAGCGACCTTGGGTCCAAGCTGGCGGGCTTTTGCTCAAGTCAGATGAGCCCATGCTCAAGCTGGCGAGCTCGGGGTTTTGAACCTGGGTCTTCCGCATCCCAGTCCGACGCTCTATCCACTGTGCCACCACCTGGTCAGGCAGCAGGAGACTATTCTTTACCTTTCCTGTCTCTGTGAACCCTAAGAAAGCCCTTTCCAGAAAGGGTAGATGGGCCAAACCTCTCAGACAGATGGTTCTTGGCCACACAGCGATGACAGTCTTTGCCATGGCCAGGAAGAGCACCAAGACTAGCGTGATGGGCAGGCCTGGACGATGGCAGTGAGGCTGCATATGTCCACACGGGCCAAGTTGCCAGTTCTGCTGGCCCCTTAAGAACTGCCTCCATGTCACCTCTTCACTGTATTTGTACCGCAGGTGGCCATTGTAGGAATAAATGTCGAGTTTTCACATGAAGAAACTCTTGCCTGGGTGGAGAGTGCTTGACCTTCATTTGGTTTGGAGTCATTATTTATTTTATTTTAGCCTCAGAGTCTACCCCCTGGGTTACATAGCGTGGGGCTTATGCTCTCTGCTGACCAGCCCACCAACTTTGAAAGGTCACAGCCAGAAGAATGGTCTTACACAAAGCATTTAAAAGTAGCTTGCTGCTCTTATATGACTCCATGCATAGGTAATGCCTAGAATTGGCAGGTTTATAGGGACAGAGCAGATGGCTGGTGTCAGCGCTGGGGTGCAGTTGAGGCAGCTGGGAATGAGTGCTAATAGATACAAGGTTTCTCTTCTGGGGCGAGAAAATGTCCTGGAATTAGTAATGGTGGTTCTGTACACTTGGGAACATAGTAAAGCCCGCTGAATTATACACGTTTAAAGAGTGAATTGTATCTCAATAAAAAGGTGAGGAAGGTACATAAAGATGTTAAACAAAATAAAATCAAATTTTAATAGCAGCTACCACTTATTGAGCACCTAGAGAACAACATGGGACACATGCCAGCCTCCCGTGGTCCCTGTTCCTTGTTCCTCATTGGAGCATCACGGTGGGGAAGACGGTGGGCTTTTTCTTCTGGGGCCTAAGTAGGAGAGACTTGACTGCCTTCCTTTCTGACCCTGTGCAGGAAGCAGTTAACATACTTGTGATTCTTGAGAGAAGCAGATCACTCTTTTCTTGCTTTCCTAATTCCTCAGGATTGCTGACATGCTACAGCCGATCAAAGCACACACACCCGGTTACATTTTTGACAGAGAGGCAGTAATAATAACTTCATCCTTCATTTGCACACACCTCTTTTCCCCAAAGAGTAGGTGTATCCGGTACCACACGACATTCTATGAAGTTGGTGAGATTAACCCCACTGACAGCCCTTGAAGCTGCTATTCTGACCTTCAGATGTACAAAGGATGCCGTGTAGACTGTTTTCCCTCTGGGTCTGCTGTTGACTCTCCTCAACCTTGTTGCACCCCAGGAAATGCAACTGATGGACTCTGTCACTGCCTCCCCAGCCTTCAGCTTCGGTGGGGTTTGGCCATTTTGGTCAATGGGAGGTACTGGCAGGGGAAGGCAAGGTTGTGGCATTTCTTCCTCTGGCTCCGTCCCTGTCAGGCCTTGGCTTGGTGTGGCAGTGGCTGTGTTTCTGTTTTGGAGGCCACATATCCTCAAGTGTCCACTCATATCACACTCGTTCCAGTAACTGCTGACTCCCTCCCCTCTTTGTTTCTGGAGGAGTGTGGGGTGGTGGCTTTCCACACTGCCAGCCCCTGAGTCCATCACCATCCCTTCCCAGTTAGTCTTCACCTTGCTGCTGTGTAAAGAGTCTCTTCATTAAGCCCCGTGGTCTCCCCTTTGGGCCGTCGTTTTCTGCTGGGCTGGGCGGAAATGCTAGGCTTGATCTAGCTTCATGGCTTTGCACTTGGTCGTTCCCCTTTGCTCTTTCTCCAGATCTTGGCATGGATAGCGGGGCTCAGTGCAGATGCCACTGCCTCGGAAGGGTCTTGTCTGTCTGCTCACCCACTCCTTCTATCCTAGGACTATGCCTTTTTAAAAAGATTTTGTTTACTGATTTTAGAGAGGAGAGAGAGAGGGTGGGAGGAGCAGGAAGCATCAAGTTGTAATAGTTGCCTCTTTTAATGTACCTTGACTGGGCAAGCCTGTTTTGTTTGTTTGTTTGTTTGTTTATTTGTTTTCTGAGAGAAGTGTGGAGAGAGAGATAGGAAGGGGGGAAGGATAAAAAGCTGAGAAGCATCAACTCATAGTTGTATCACTTTAGTTATTCATTGATGCTTTTCATATGTGCCTTGACCAGAGGGCTCAGGCCAAGCCAGTGACTTCTTGCTCAAGCCAGCAACCTTGGGCTTCAAGCCAGTGACCTTTGGGCTCAAGCCAGCGACCAGGGCATTGTGTCGATGATCCCACACTGAAGCCAGTGACCCTAGGGTTTCAAACCGGGGACCTCAGCATCCCAGGTTGACACTTCATCCACTGTACCAACCACCACAGGTCAGGCCTAGGACCATGACTGTTTTTATTTTTTTTAATTGATTGCTTTTAGAGAGACGGGGCAGGGGGTGGGGGAAGAGGTGGAGGGGGGAGAGAAGAATTCTGTTGGTGTTTCACTTAGTTGTGCATTTATTGGTTGCTTCCTATATGTGCCCTGACCATGGATCAAACCTGCAACCTTGTTGTTTTGGGACAATGCTCTAACCAACTGAGCTAACTGGCAGGGGCCAACGTTTTTTTTTTTAAGCAACACTTTGACTCCTGAAATAATCTCTACGTGGTTGGCCTGCTGGCCTTGTCCAGGGTATCCCCCCCTCCTAAGTAGACTAGGGGTTAGCAGACATTCTCTATAAAGGGCCAGAGAGTAGGTACTTTTCGCTTAGCAGGCTATATAGCATTTCTGTTGCAACCTCTTAAGTCTCCATCATAGCAGGAAAATAGCTATAAAGAATAAATAAGGGAACAGGCATGTCTGTGTTCTAATAAAACTTGATTTACAAAAACAGCAGGTTCTGTGTTAGGAAAATTATATCTCAATAAAACTATTAAAGAATGCCAAACAAACAAACAAAAGGCAGTACGGTGGATTTGACCTGTGGGCCATAGTTTGAGAACCTTGAACTAGACTGAGAGCTCCTGAGCACTAGGAACCTTGTCTGAGGTTTGTAGCCAGTGTTCCCTGAGTACAAACACTTATTGAATATCTGCTCTGTGTATGTAGGTCATTGTGCTGGACAGTGGCCACAATGGTAAAATAAGACAAAATCCTTGAACTTAGGAGTTCTGGAAGACAAATGGTGTCTATCTAATGCACAACACATCTGTTGAATCTGATGACGGATGGAATGGCCGCATGGGTGCTCACGGGTGAACTGGCTCACTCCGCTGGGAAAGTCGAGGCCTGGCCTCCCCAGGGAGGAACCCTTGAGCCGCATCTCAGACGATGGTTAGCGATTAGACAGGTGGCAGAGGGCTGGGGCTGGCAGGAGAGAGGCCTTTGGGAGGGGGGGCAGGAAGAGTGCGTGTGAGAGCCAGGAGGGGGCGGGGCTGGACGGAGACCAGGCCGTGGAGAGGCTGTGTGTGCTCTGTGGTTTGGTCACAGCTCTGTAGGCACGGCAGTGTTGCAGAAGGAGGCTCACGGGAAGAGAGCATGATTAGAGAAGCGTCGTTCAGAGCAGTGTGGAGGGGGGGTGGGAGGGCCGGCAGCAGCAGGAGACAGGGAGACTGACTGTTCAGGAGGCTTTTGGTCTGGAGTAGGGTCTCAGGGGGATGGATATTTGTTATAACAGCTGAATTTTATGTCCAGTCAGGGCCAGGAACTGTTCCCTGCCTCGGCACTTGGTGTGGGAGCGAATGGATGTTGGCGGATGCAGACTCTGTTTCTGGCTTAATAGATGGTGGTACTGTTCCCTGGTGCAGGGGGGTGAGCAGGTGTGTGTGTGGGATGTGGGGGAGCGGAAGTGTTCAGATTGTGGACATTCTATTGGAAGGGGGCGGAGAGATGGGCGGTAACAAGGAATTGAAAAATCAGCTTTCAGATAGCATAAGGACCGAGAAGACAGTAAAAAATGGTTGATATGAAGGTTGGTGGGGACGTGTGGGGAGGAGCTGCGGCTTTCCTAGTTGGGAAGGCCTTTTGGTGGGGGTGGTGCCCAGCGGAGCAGGGACTGGAAGGGTGAGAAGGAGAAGGCAGGATGGGCACACTGTTCCAGTTGGAGGGAAGAGCATATGCAAAGGCCTGAGATGAGAATGAGCATGAGGCATGTCAGCGTGTCACGAAGGCTAGTGTGACTAGAGGGGAACATGTGAAGGAGACTGAGGTCTGGCTGGTGAGGCTGGCAGGAGCCCTGTTCTGGAAGCCACCGTAAGGAGTTTGGGAAACCAAGTGTCCAGTTTGTGGTGCTTTCTGGTTAATAGGCTAGTTATGCCAGCTGAAGAGAACCCGTGCAACAGTGAACTGGAATGTCCTGGGGATTTCTAAGACGTGCTCGGGAGTCCTTGACTGGGTGGGTTTGAGGCTGTTAGAGGGGGTAGCTACTACATTTTTCCTTCTGGCCCAGCATTACAACTTGGAGAAGATTTAGTACTGTTTATGAGTGTGTTCCTTTTTGATTGATAATCTTTTTTTGAACTCTGAAACGGGCTGGCACTGGAAGGCGGTGCGAGCAGTCTGAGCACTTGGCTGGCTTTTCGTCTTGGGCTTGTCTGATTCTGGGCAGAGAACATGTGGAGTGCGTGCATCCCTGCTTCCTTGACTCCCTTCTCCCACGGCAGTTCCTGATGCGAGTGAGTCAGGAATTCCTTGTGTTCAGCCTTTTGAGGGGCAGGTGAGGAACACTTATTGGGACTTCGGGAGAGACATTCACTTCTTATTAGGTGGAATGGACGGTGTCACACAAGGGTGAGTGTGACTGAAGTGGGCCCGGGTGTTTGTTTTGGTGTCATTATCACCCAGTCTGGCAAACACACTTTTTCTAGGTAATCGACCTGAAGCGTGGAGTTGCTCGAGTGACACCCTGTCTGCAAACACCTTTGTCCTTATCACACTGTGCTTTCTAGTTATTTGCTGGTGCGTGCGTGGCTTGTCAAGGCACTCATCGAGTTAGTGGCATGAAAAGATACCTTGCCTGTCATTTTTTGTTTTAGGTCAACTCACTTAAGCCTAAGGAAAGGGAAGAGTCAAAATTGTCGAGCCTTTAGTTTCTGATTGCCTACTCAGCTAAACAGTTTTTATCAGCCTACTTTTCTAGGCCTATTTTTATCATTCAAGTATTAAAAATAAACTGATTCCCTGAGCATTTCTGGAGGTGCTGTGCCTTAATGGAGGGCTCTAGATGGTAAGCTCCGGACATTTAATGCAAATTGACTGAAGCAGAAAAGGGATTCCTGGCCCCGGGAGATTTTGGCTGTAGACCTGGTTGGATCCAGGGTCCACCTCTGCCACCCTCTCTGTGCGGGCCTTGTTCCTCGACAGTTCCCCTGGCAGCCACAAGGTGGCCACAGCAGCTCCAGGCCTCCCATCTTCTCAGGCTCATGTCGAGCGGGGAGACAGAGCACCTGGGTGCTCAGTAGTCGGCTCTCAGGCTCAACTCTGATGGTCTCATATTGGGGCCAAATGTGTGCCCAGCCCTGAATTACTTTCTCCTGCTAGGGAGAGTAATCAGGATGGCCTGATTAGTCAACTTTGAGTTACACACCCATCCCTGGGGGTGGAGAGTAGCTCCCAGGTGAGCCCCTGCGGGAAAACAGCATGGAAGAACTGTTCTTGCTGAGAGCAGAAACTAGAGCTGCCCCTCAGGTGTGTCTTGTCCCTGAGTGTGTCCTTGCTTCCCAGCCCCCACCCCCGTTGCCCGGCACACGGCCACATGTCCTTGCTATTCAGATGAAGATTTTTAAATTTGAGTATAGAAAACAAAATATAACCATTAAACGTGTGACTTCTCAGATTCTATTTCTTAGGGACGAGATGATATAAATGATGGGTTAATTTAAAGAAAAATATTACGGAACTCTTGGCATAGGTGCTGTAGGATACAGTAGATAGCTTGGGAGTGGCTCACAGGTGTGTGATGTGCACACAGACCTGAAACAATAATGGAGTTTGGGTCTTTAGCCAGACCATTCGGAGTATGCCAGATCCTCTATATACTAGCTGTGTGACCTTGGGCTTCTTACCTCACCTCTCTGGGCCCCTGTCGTTCCTGTGAAGTAGGGCTACCTTGGAGGGTTGTTGGGAGAACTGCTTCAGAATTGTATAAAGTGCTTACCATAGTGCATGATTAGTCAGTGTCAGCTGCCATTATTGGTAGTGGTAGTGTACTACACACGGCTCATGGTTAGAAACGTGCTTTGGAGGTTAGTGAAGCAGGTACTCTGATTCATTAATGAAATGAACGTTTACTGAGCATGTGCTGTGCCAGGCACCGAGCAGAACACTCGAGATGCAGCGGTGAGTGGGCAGAGCTCTTGCTCGTTTGAAGGGCAGCCCGTCTAGCAGGAGAGACAAATGGGAGCCGTGAAGGGAGTGCGGGGCGGGGGGTTCTGGGAGCGTGACGAGGAGGGAGCACAGAGGAAACCAGACTGCCCTGGTGCCGGTGCCAGGCAGAGAGATGCTGCGCTGGGCCCTGAGCTGGAGGGGCCAGCCTGGTGAAGACAGTGAGGAAGGCCCCTCCACCAGAGGGGCTGGCATGGTCTAAGGCACAACAGCTAAATCTCGTGGTGAGCAGGCAAGACCCGAGTGCCAGGGGCAGAGGAGTGTGGCACTCAATTTGGTAGGGCTGATTATGTCATTTGGGTCATTTCATTGGCACATCCTTTCCCCCCCTATTTCTCAGGGGACGCGTTCTGCTAGGGGACCAGGACAGGGGCACAGGGTTGTATAGCTACAACTTAGGGAAACTCAGAGAATCCTTTGTGCCCTTCCTCCATCAGAGGCCCTTTATTTATTTGCGAACTTCCACCAGTAGCTTCAAACATTGGAGTGTGGTATGTCTGCTTATGTGCGTATGTGTATATTTAAACCTGAACATCTTATTTTTTATTTTATAAACTTTTATTAAATGATTTTAGAGAATTCGTGGTCCAACTGAATCCTTTGAGTTAATAAGTAATTATTGGTGGCCTGACCTGTGGTGATGCAGTGGATAGAGTGTCGACCTGGAACACTGAGGTAGCTGGTTCAAAACCCTGGGCTTTCTGGTCAAGGCACATACGGGAGTTGACGCTTCCTGCTCCTCCCCCTTCTCCCTCTCTCCCTCTGTTCTTCTCTCCCTCTCTCCCCTCTCCTTTTCTCTCTCTCCCTCTCTCCCTCTCCTTTTCTCTCTCTCCCTCTCTCCCTCTCTCCTTCTCCCTTCTGTCTAAAATGAACAAAGTCTTAAAAAATTTAAAAATACCTAATTATTGGCCTGTTTCAGCTATTTATTGACCTATTTGTTTTCCAAAACAAAATTCAAGTCCTACTTTGAAAATGATGATGCTTCTGTCTGTCCTTTGGGCTGCTGTGTGGACCTCTCCTGTGGGGTCAGCCAGTGATCAGTGATGGTGGTAAACCAGGGACATGCTGTTATAACTCCCCACACAGCTCATTAGCTCCATGCCTGTCTCTTTTGCTTCCGAGGGAATGCTTGACTTTGTGGGACCCTGTAATAAAATCTAAACTTTACTTTGCTGGCTGAACCAGGAAAACTGCCATCCTGGCCAGCTCTCAGCTGGGAGGTCAGTGTCCTCATTTGGAAATGGAAAAGCCATGTTGTTTTTCCCTGTCTCCTTGTCGCTTGAGAAATGGGGTTCCAGTGGCCCGTGACTGCAGCAGCTGTTTGGCCGGCCCAGAGCGGGACTCACCTGGTGGTCCTGTCTGAGCTCTGCCCTGGAAGCAGCTGGGTCAGTTGCTGAGAGGTGACTGTGGTGGGCCACCTGTCTGGTCATCCAGACTGTCCATGTGTCAGATGTCATGGAGCCTCTCTGTGTGCCCACGTAGAGTTCTTGAAATCTCACATTCCTTCCCTGGGCTCACCTGGTTGCCCCTTTCCTTGTCAAGGCTGGGTTCATCACCATCCTCCTCAATATGGTCCCCATGCCGAAAGCCCTTGGTACCAGGCAGCGTTCTGTAGGCCCAAAGCACAGTGAGGCCGACCAGTCTGTGCACAGGCCCAGGGAGGCTGAGCTCTGACATCAAGTACACCAGAATGCACTGTGTGCGGAACCCTTTGGGGGCTTTCTTCCTAGAAACGATCCCAGCAGGCCATGTAGCTTGTCCTCTGGCCCTGGGGTGGGGTTGGGCCTCCGCTGCCTCTGCCGAGGGCCCGGGTGAAGCGGCTTCCCCTTGGGCAGGGCACACGTGGACCTGCTTTGGGAGCAGGAGGGCACAGTGGGCATTAAGAGGAACTGGTTTATGTAAAACAACACGTGAGGGCCCTGTCTGGAGGCGTTGGAGGAATGGTGAGGTAGATGGGCTCTCTCCTTGTGGGGTCACAACCGAGAGCCGCGTTCCTCAGCCTCGACCCTGCGGACACTTCGGGCTGCAAGGCTCTGTTGTGGGGCTGTCCTGTGCACTGCAGGATGGTCGGCAGCATCTCTGCCTCTGCTTACCCGATGCCAGTAGTACCTCCTCTCAGTCATGACAGCCAGAACATCTTCAGATGCTGTCACTGTCCCTGGGGTTGAACTTGGCCTGATTGAGCACCAGCGCTCTAGGTGGTGGGAGCGACCGGTGCCGTCCCCATGGTGGAAGAGCCCTGGGAGCATGTGGGGCTGAGAGAGAAGGCCAGCGTGGGTGATGGCACGTGGGCGAAGGGGACCGCGTGCCGTCTGACACTTGAGCATGTGCAATGGCCCCTCGGAAGGCAGTGTAACCGCCTAGTGTTTGAGACAGAGCGGGGCCAGGGCAGAGCGGGCTCTGTTGGCCCTCCCGTTACTCTGGGGGTCACTTCCCTCTGTGCGAACCGGTCTCCTTGGCTGTGAAATGGACACGAGAAAGTGCCTCACTGCGGTGTGGTGAGAGCGAAAGTACCGGTTCCGTGTGGCACTGAGAGGTGACGGTCAAGTACACAGCTCTTCCTCCATGTCAGCATCATGGCTGGTCAGTGGGGAGATGGAGCGTGTGCAGTGCTGGAGGACTTGGGAAGGTCTGAGGTGAGTGACAGCTGACTGGTTGGAACCTTAGGGGATGATAGGAGTCATGTATAGAAGTTGGGGCATGGGAGGGCATGGTGTGCGGCTGTGTGCCTGTGTGCCCTGTGTGTGCTTACATGTAGGTATGTGTGTGCAAATCTGCACGCTTGGTAGAGCAGCAGGAAGGCTTCTCAGGCACACAGGTCCTGGAGGCCACAGATGGTGGCATGTTCGAGCAGCTACTTATGGTCTGTCATGAGTATGTGTGGGGCTGGCCTTTGTCCTTGTGTAGGATGATACCACGGCGTGGGAAAGGACTGAAGTAGTACCAGACCAGGCAGGGAGGCCAGTGAGGAGAGGTGGAGGAGATCCAGGAGGCCAGTGGGCTGTCCCTGAGGGGCCTGGTGGGTGGAGAAGGGTTCTGGGAGAGTAGCTGGGAGGTGGGCTCCAGGAGGCGGAGGGGTCACAAAGAAGGAGCTGCGGAGGAGGACAGCGGGTTCCGGGGAAGGTGTGCGCGCATGTGTGTGGGGGCTGCGCTGACGGAATGCCAGATGGGACTTGAGTGTTGGCAGTGCCTCTGAGATACCTAGCAGGTATCGATCTCTGGGTCGACAATCTTAGAATATATTTACAGTCCTGGAGCCCAAAAGCACAGTTGGTGCTGCTGTTAGAGTCCTGGGAAAGTGACATGATTTTAATCTTAACTTATTCTGGCAGCATGGAGGAGAGCTGGGAAGACCTTTCACTAGGACCAGGGTCCCTATTGGTGGTCTGCAGTTCCTCTTTGGCTCCTGATGGACCCCATAGGAGAGTTCTGACTCCCCTCTGTGTTTTGGCAGAGGCTCTTTGACAAGCTGAGGGTTTCCTACAGAATTGTATTATTTCTGTTGTTCGCTGGGGATCTCAGAAAGCCGTCCATATCACCTCCATGTGAACCCGGCTCTGGGGTCCACTGTCTCAGTGCTAAGCTGGTCCGGAAGGCTGCAGTTTATAAAACGGTGGGTAGAAAGCACTCACAGCCCTTCCATCTGTGTCAGGGAGCGAGCTGTAAGGGTCTAATTTGCTGTGTCTTTCCCAGAGCATGGGTTTTCTTTGGCTGGTGTTGGTGGACTCTCTCACCTTGAACCTGTGCTGTTTAAAAACAGACTACCGAGAGAGAGAGGGATCCCCAGCTCCGGCTGTGCCTGTGTTCCGAGTCTGTGTAGTTGCAAATGACGGGAGAGGAGGTCAGAGCCGTGGCTGCCTCTGTTGTCTGTGGGTTTTCTCTCTGGGAATGGTGACTATAGGGGAAGCAGTGAGGATTCTTTGGATTGTAAATAAAAGAATCCCGACTCAAATTAGTTTATATAAAACAGACAAAACCAAAAAGCAAGGACCTTATTGGTGAATGTAACTGGGAAGTTCAAAGGGATGATGTAGACATCCAGTGGATATGGATCCAGAACAGTTAGGAAATTACGGACCTCGCACTTTCCCCTGCACTTTCTTCCTGGGTTGACGTCATGCTCAGTGGCTTTCTGCAGATGTCATGCTCATGGCCTTCAGACCTCCAGGCTTACATTCTCTCTTCAAGTCAGGGTCTCAGCGAAATGAGCACTGCTGTTCCTTCCCCAAAGGACCCTGTATGGGTCATAGGGCCTCCACTGGTCAGCATCGATTCCAGAGGGACGGGCTAGCCACGCCTAGTAGGGAAGCTGGGGCCAGGTGGTTGAATCTCATGAAGGCAGTGTCTGGAAGGAAGACATATGGCATGACCAGAAATAGAAGAGTTCCCTCCACCTAGAAACCTTGACAAGTGCCTACAGACATAGGACCCAGGTTTGAGGTCTTTGAAGAAAAGAGTAGAGTAACTTCTGGCCAGAAGGGAAGGGAGTCTCACTTGCAGGCATCACACAGCACTGGAGTCAAGCTCATGTTTCTCTGGATTGTTATAGGCACTCTTGGTATCCGCCTCTAACGTCTCTTGTGTCCACAACTCATGTTGTGGTGGAGGACTCAGTTTTAATTCTCACCTCTGTTCTTTACAGGCTGTATGTTTTCAGGCCACTCTGGTCTTAGTTTCCAATGGACAACAAGCCTGCCTACTTCATAGTCTCTTTGTGTGAGGGTCACACGAGAATCCTGACTTGGTAAACAGTGAAGTTCCTAGCAGGCATTCTTGCTGCTGCTTATTATTGATGTCATTCAGAGCACACATGTTTTTCCAAATCACACCAAAAACTTTGAACCTTTTTTTGGAGGTGTTACTCTAATTTGGAGGCTTCTTTTGTTTGTTATATAGGAAAAACAAAACAAACAATGTGAAGTGTTGAGTAAGAATGATGTGCAAATTGGTACCTGAAGTGGCTCTGTTTAGCTTGGCTTTGCTTACCAGCTGAGAGCTAGTCTCCGTATGTTTCTTAGCATAAAGAGATGACAGACTCTTCTTGGCAATTTAAGAGGGGAGCGAATAGAAGGAAAGGGCGGGACAAGGCTGGAGGGAAGGTGTGGAGACAGGTCAGAGGGTATCAAGATGGGTGTGGGGCTGAGATCGCTCATTTCACTATTCCTGTTGGTGGTCAGCACCTTCAGCTCCTATGTCCCCAGGGCCTGAAAGATAGAGGGTGGCGATGGGTTAGGAGCTGGGCTGTTTACTAAAGGTCCCATCTTGGTCAACATCTTCCACTTCTTTGAGCCTCAGTTCCCTCATCCATAAAATGGATACATAACATTAGCTTCCTCATAAGGTTGTTGTGAGGATTAAATAAACTAATCCAGGCAAAGTGCTTATAACCCTGTCTGGCAGACATTGCAGGCTCATAGAATTGTCATCATCATTGGTATGATGCTATAATAAATGAATTGGGTTTTTGTGACCCTTTGAGATATGAAAGACAGATGGTCATGTACTTCTTACTTTAAGGAGAAGGGACACTGAAATACAAAGATACAAAGTAACTGTGTGAGGTGTCACAGGGCACAAGGGTCAGCAAACTTCTGTAAAGGACCAGATAGTAGATATTTTTGGATTTGTGGGCCATATGGTCTGTGTTATAGCTATGCATCCCTGCCATTGTGGTGTGAAAGCAGCCACAGATGGCACATCAACTCATGACTGTGGCTGTGTATCAATAAAATTTTATTTATAAGAACAGGTGGTGGCTGAATTTGGCCTGTGGGCCACAGTTGTCCACCCTTGACATAGCTGGTAAGTGGCCAGGTGCTGAGTTATGTCTTGCATCTGGGCCTTCTGGCTTCAAATTCTAGTCCTGTCACCTGACCTATGATGGCGCAGTGAATAAAGTGTCGACCTGGAACACTGAGGTCGCCAGTTCAAAACCTGCACTGGTCTGGTCAAGGCACATATGGGAGTTGATGCTTCCTGCTCCTTCCCCCCTTTCTCTCTCTTTCTCCTCTCTAAAATGAATAAATAAATTTAAAAAAATTTATTAAAAAAAATTCTAGCCTTGTCTTACTGTGACACACAGCTTCCTCTGCGTGCATATCAGGCGATGCTTGTCTGCTAACTAAGAGCTGAACACCTGCTCTGGAACCGATAAGAGAAGGGAAGGCCTCATCTTCCAACTCGTGAGGTGCCTGCAGAGACGTTCTTCGCTTGTGACTTATGTTGCCACCCCTCTGCTGCTTTTTGTCAGTTCAGCAGCAATGAATCTGGTCTGTGTGGAATGGGAGGCTCCTGAGAGTCCCCACCTCAGGCCACAGAGAGTGGGTCAGCAGCTCCCTGGCACCCCATTGCCGCTGCTCAGCAGCTACCAACAGCATCTGGGAAGTAGCTGGGCCCCTATTTTGCGCTGCGGGAGGAACCACGTGGGCAGGATGGAGGTGTGAAACCCACCTAGAGAGCAAGTAGCGCGTTATCCTGTGACTGCTGGGACTGGCCGGAAGTGGGGCAAGAAGTGCCAACTTGGCGAGATAGGTCATTTGGGACTTGCAGCCTTGACTTCTGCTCAAAGGAAAGGGCGAGGAGATTCAGTTACTGCTGCCAGCATTAGCTCTGGGCAGGCGGTGGGAGAGGGATTTAGCCAACTCCGCAGCAGTGTTGACCCGAGCGGGGCTGGAAGAGGAGTTAATGATGACAGACAAGCCACCTCATGTGGCATTCGCCAGCTTTCAGGGTGGCATTTGAAGCTGCACAAAAGGACCCTCCACACTCATTTCAAAGCTGAAGGAATAGGTTTATTTTCCACAGAATAAGGCTGTTGGTGCTTTATAAATAATGAATAATAAAAAGATTAGAAGGTTACAAAATGATATGAAAATGGAATCTGTGTTGGGTGGCTTATTTGAATGTTGCTAAATTCTCTTAGTAATAACCGGCATATTTAAGGAGATTGTGTGTTTGGTGGGTTTGCTCTGGGTTTTTAGGGGAGGAAAGTGGCTCTATGAATTGAAAGTGTTGTTAATACTTTTACAATCTTGATTCTTTTGTTGCTAAGGGAGGAGGTTAGTACACAGCTTAGCATCCCTTCCTGAGAGGCCCAACAAAAATTAATCATCTTTCTTTTACTGCTTAGGTAATGCTAAAAGGAGATTGTTTGGGGAATAAACATTTGGAGATTATTTTATTTTTAGGGTTGCTGTTCAAGGATTATCTAAATTGTTACTAATCTTTTACTATGCTGTATTTTACTCGTTGCCTCTGTTATATATTTGCAGCAGGCTTGGCCCTTGTCAGAAGTGGGTCACTGTTGGTGATGGACTCAATTACGTCCTCCAAATTCACAGGCTGAAGCCCTAACCCCCATTGTGACTGCACTTGGAGATAGTGTTATTAAGGAAGTATTTAAAGTTAAATGATATCATAAGGGTGGGGCCCTAATCCAATATGCTGGATGTTCTGATAAGAAGAGGAGACCCTTTGAAGACACATAGAAAAGGTGGGATCTACAAGCCCATGAGAAAGGCCTCAGGAGAATTCAAACCTCCCACACTGTGGTCTTGGGTTTCCAGCCTCCAGGACTGTGAGGAATAAACTTCTATTGTTCAAGCCTGTCTGTGGAATTTGGTTATGGTAGCCCTAGGAAATGAATGCAGTTATTAACTGATGTCCGTTCTCCCAGCTTTGACAGGTGCAAGTTCAAATCCTGGGTCCAACATTCATTAGCTATGAGTACTTGGGACAAACTGATTAACCCTTTTGTGCCTCAGTTTCCTTTTCTGTAAAATGGAATAGTATGTGGCCCAGAAATGATGTATTATCATCTGGTGTGAGCTGTGAAAGGGGCTGACTCCAGGTGAGCCCTACTATCCAGTGGTGACCCGCACGC
The DNA here is from genome assembly GCA_037038555.1 of Rhynchonycteris naso. Lineage (NCBI taxonomy): Eukaryota > Metazoa > Chordata > Mammalia > Chiroptera > Emballonuridae > Rhynchonycteris > Rhynchonycteris naso. The sequence continues at coordinate 189,554,075 of CM073000.1, read as the reverse complement.
TGATGTTCTCTGTCCCTGAGGGATCCTAGTTTGTTTTCAGTGACTCACATCTGTCAGTGCTAGAGGTAGGCAGCTTACTAGGATTGGATTTATGATCCAGGTGGTGTGGCCTGGGGGAAATGTGCTGGTTCTGAGGTCAGGCTACATGGGCTTTCATTGTAGTTTTGCCTCTCTGTTGGGTGTGGCCATGGGCTCGCTGCTTTCCTATGCACAGCCTCAGTTTGCTCAGCTCTAAAATGGGAGTAGGAGTGGAGTTGGGCTGGATCTTCTTGTACATGATACAAACGCATGACCTTATAACTCCGTTTTAATAATCCGCATGTGGCTAGACCTCTCATGACTCTCTCTGTGGGTGTTCTAACTTGGTGGAGGTATTAGTTTGCATAGGGTCTTGATGAAAGCCATATCGATCTTCTTGAGAGGCAGACCTTGTTGGTTATGTTCTCTCATATCCCCAGTACCTTTCTTTAAAATAAATGAATAATTTTTTTTAAGTAAGAAAAGGAGAGATAGACAGATTTCCACATGCTCCCCTACCAGGATCCACCTGGCAATGCCCATCTGGGGCCAATGCTTGAATCAACGGAGCTATCCTCAGCGCCTGAGGCTGACACTCAGACTACACAAGCTATCCTCAGTGCCCTGGGCTGATGTTCAAACCAGTTGAGCCACTGGTTGTGAGAGGGGAAGAGAGAGAGAAGGGGAGGAGAGAAGCACACGGTCGCTTCTCATGTGTGCCCTAAGGATCGAACGAACCCGGGACGTCCGCATACCGGGTTAACACTCTATCCACTGAGTCACTGGCCAGGGCCAAAAACTGAATGAATTCTTTATGTGGTTCTTCGGATGTAGCATCATTCATCTAGTGCAGTGGTTCTTAACCTGGGTTCTACCAAACCCTAGGGGTTCGATGAGTCTGTCTCAGGGGTTCGGAGAAGCCTCTGCCACAGAGGCCAGAATAAAGTAATACCGTAATTTGTTGTGAGTTCATGCACTTTGTTGGTTTTGTTCTTTGAGCAAGGTGATGTTCATGCATGGCTCATTTTGTGCACCAGTAAAAAAACATATACCTATGTCTTGAATTTGGAAAAAAAATCCTATTTTATTTATCACTAAAGAAGGGTTCGGTGAATGCGCATATGAAACTAGTGGGTTTAGTACCTCAAAAAAGGTTAAGAACTACTGCTCTAGTGTATCAGTATTGGCTGAGTGCCTGCTTTGTGCAAGGTAAGGAGCTGGTTTCAGCACTGGGGATTGAGCAGTATCCCAGTCAGATGGAATTCCCTGCCTTTGTGGAGCTCACATTCTTGTCAGGAAAACACTGTGAGCCAAGGTTTGGTAGTGTTGGGCCTTCCTGTTCTAGAGTAACTTCTTTCTAGCTGTTAAATAGCTCTTGGTTATAGGGCATGGTCACAATGATGGGGTGATTCCGCTAGCCTCTTCTGATAATGACCCCCTCTGCCATGATCTGTGGGTATTACGTTGGAAGAGGGCTGGGGTAAGCTGTTACTTGCATTGAGAAAAGATGGGAGGCTTGAGCCATGCTCATTTGAGAGTGAAGCGAGAGATAGTCATTGCCTTTGGTCCCATGGAATGCAGCCCTCAATCAGGACATCAACCACAAACTGTCCCGGCTTTCATCAACCTTTAAGTCAAGCTGGGACCACAAAGGACTGAACGTCCTGGATAAAAAGGCCTGTAGTCTGGAAACAATATGGAAGCCTGAAGGCATTTGTCTTTTTATTGTGGAGAATCTAACAGCAGGTACTCAGATTCACCAGAGATGTGTCAAAACAGGACTTTCCAGTGTACAGTTGGTTCTTGAACAACATGGGGGTTAGGGGTGCTCCCACACAGTTGTAAATCCATGTATAACTACTGTTGGTGGACTTGACCCTTGAACAATATGTGTTTGAACTGCGTGGGTCGATTGAAAACATCCACTTATAAGTGCATCTGCAGAGTTCAAACCCATGTTATTGAAGGGTCTCCTGTAGACCATGGGGTCTGCTCCTTTTTACTGTCTTCTTTACTTTGTGATGGGGGTTACTTGTCTTTGTGGACCCTGAAATAACATCAAGTCATCAGAGAGAGTTCGTCAAGTTCAGACTAACTTGAATGATGTTTTTGTTCTTTCTTTGTAAAATTGCATAATTATATAAACCTGTGTAACTTAGATGGCATATATTTGGCTAAACGGACGCATGGACTTTTTGAGTCCCTGCTCTAGCAGTATTGTTATTCTGAGTCTATCATTTACATTGTGGTAAAGAGCACCTGAGTTATGGTATATGCTGTTTCTATCCTGTGTAACCTTGATGTACTTTGTGAGAGGAGAAAAGCACATACAAAGGTAATATAAAAGAGGTTAAGTAAAAAACTCAAATGATGAATTGGCAATAGCAGTATTAGTAGAGGTGTTGTATCTTAAAGATGTTTGTGTGTTTATCTATATATGCTACTGTGTGTAGATTATTGTAAAGTGTCAGATAACTCTAACACTACCTCCACAGTATAATTGTTGAGAAGATAAAAGTTTTCACATGTGCTTTTCCCATTCTCCTCTATTGAAAAATACTTGTTTTATGACCTGAGGATATAGCCAAAACAGACTTTATTCTTTCCCTTTAATCCTTGTTTGTTCTTAGTTCTGTACATTTCGGGTAAGTTATAAAGGTTTTCCTACCAGTTCTGTTGCTGTCTTGCTTGTGATTTTGACTATTTTAAGCTTATTCTCTGATTCTGCAGGGAGAGCTTATGGGAATATATTTCCTGAGTTCTTACATGTTGTTACTGGTTTGTGCTTTATATACTTGAAAATCAATTTGGTGGATCTAAATTCCTTAGATCTCATTTTCTTGAGTATCTTAAATACGTTACTGCATTTTGGGGAAGCATTGCTGTCAAAGTGGGAGGATAATCTTATTTTTTTTCCCTTAGAGGTTCACTTGCCCAAAAGAGTTCTCTTTTTCTGAAGTTCAGGAATTCTAGAAAGCATCTAGGTGTTAGTCATTAAGAATTAGTATTCTCAGGGACATGGTGTGCTCTTTCAATATGTAATTTCAAAACAGTTTTTTGAATCATTATTAAGTATCTGTTCCTTTACTCTGGTTTTTCTCTCCAGGGGCTTCTGTTTTCTGTATGTTGGATCTTTTTTTTTTTTTTTTTTTCAGTGAGCAAGAGAGAGATTGAGAGACAGAAAAAGGAAGGGAGAGAAATGAGAAGCATAAACTCGTAGTTTCGTCACTTTAGTTGTTTATTGATTGCTTTCTCATATGTGTCTTGACTGGGATGCTCCAGCCTGGCCAGTGACCCCTTGCTCAAGCCAGCAACCTTGGGCTTCAAGCCAGTGACCATGGGATTATGTTGACCACATGCTCAAGCCAGTGACCCTACGCTCAAGCTGATGATCTTGGGGTTTCGAACCTAGGACCTCAGCATCCCCGATCGACACTCTCTCCACTGCGCCACCACTGGGCAGACTGTATACTGGATCTTATTTACCTATTTTTAATAATTGTTACTCTCTCTGAAGGCCTTTTTTATCCCTTTTCTCATTTCCTGCTAGTGTTTTTGAAGCTTGTGTTTATTCTGGGTTGGTCTTTATTTGTGAATTCCTTTTCTTTAACTTTCCAGAGTTTTCTCACCTCTTTATTGAGTTTTTCTAATTCTAGTTCCTGTTGTTTCATGTTTTGTATCATTTCTATATTGTCTTAGCTTGGTTTGAAATAGAAGGTTACAGTTACATGGGTATTTCTGGCATGCCTTCATTATCTGTAGATATAATTTACTTATTGTCTTTTTTTCTTATAACTTTGTATGGGGTTTTTTTTTTTTTTTTTTTTTTTAAATTTTAATATATATTTTATTATTATTAATTCTAATGAGGTGACACCAATAAATCAGGGTACATATGTACAATGAAAACATCTCCAGGTTATCTTATCATTCAATTGTGTTGCATACCCATCACCAAAAGTCAAATTGTCCTCTGTCACCTTCAATCTGGTTTTCTCTGTGTCCCTCCCCTCCTCCCTATCCCACTTTTCCCTCCCTCCCCCCATCCCATAACCAACACTCTCTTGTCCATGTCTCATACCCTCACTTTCATGTCCCACCTATGTATGTAATCGTGCTGTTCTCAGTTTTTCTTTTTTTCTGCTTTACTTATTTCACTCCGTATAATGTTATCAAGGTACATCCATTTTGTTATAAATGATCCGATGTCATCGTTTCTTATGGCTGAGTAGTATTCCATAGTATATATGTACCATAGCTTTTTAATCCACTCGTCTTCTGACGGACACTTGGGCTGTTTCCAGATCTTCGCTATTGTGAACAATGCTGCCACGAACATGGGGGCGCATTTCTTCTTTTCGAACAGTGCTATGGTGTTCTTAGGGTATATTCCTAAAAGTGGGATAGCTGGGTCAAAAGGCAGTTCAATTTTTAATTTTCTGAGGAATCTCCAAACTGTTTTCCACAGTGGCTGCACCAGTCTGCATTCCCACCAGCAGTGCAGAAGGGTTCCCTTTTCTCCACATCCTCGCCAGCACTTATTCTGTGTTGTTTTGCTGATAAGTGCCATTCTGACTGGTGTGAGGTGATATCTCATTGTGGCTTTAATTTGCATTTCTCTAATGATTAGTGATGTTGAGCATTTTTTCATATGCCTATTGGCCATCTGTATGTCCTCTTTGGAGAAATTTCTATTCATTTCTTGTGCCCATTTTTTGATTGGGTTGTTTGTCTTCCTGGTGTTGCGTTTTATCAGTTCTTTATAAATTTTAGTTATTAACCCCTTATCAGATGTGCTGTCGAATATGTTCTCCCATTGTGTGGTTTGTCTTCTTATTCTGTTCCTATTGTCTTTAGCTGTGCAAAAACTTTTTAGTTTGATATAGTCCCATTTGTTTATCTTGCCTTTTATTTCAGTTGCCCATGAAGATAAATCGGCAAATATACCGCTGCTACAGATGTCGGAGAGCTTGCTGCCTATGTTTTCTTCTAAGATGCTTATGGTTTCACGGCTTACATTTAAGTCTTTTATCCATTTTGAGTTTGTTTTTGTGAATGGTGTAAGTTGATGGTCTAGTTTCATTTTTTTGCAGGTAGATGTCCAATTTTCCCAACACCATTTGTTAAAGAGGCTGTCTTTACTCCATTGTATGTTCTTTCCTCCTTTGTCAAATATCAGTTGTCCATAAAGCTGTGGGTTTATTTCTGGGTTCTCTGTTCTGTTCCATTGATCTATGTGCCTGTTCTTATGCCAGTACCAGACTGTCTTGAGTATAATGGCCTTATAGTAAACCTTGATATCAGGAAGCGTGATACCTCCTGCTTTATTTTTTCTTTTTAAGATTGCTGAGGCTATTCGTGTTCTTTTTTGGTTCCATATAAATTTTTGGAATATGTGTTCTATATCTTTGAAGTATGTCATTGGTATTTTAATTGGTATTGCATTGAATTTATAAATTGCTTTAGGTAATATAGACATTTTAATGATGTTTATTCTTCCTAGCCATGAGCACGGTATATGCTTCCACTTGTTTGTATCTTCCTTGATTTCTTTTATCAATGTTCTATAATTTTCCGAGTACAAGTCCTTAACCTCCTTGGTTAAATTTACTCCTAGGTACTTTATTTTTTTTTTTTGGCTGCAATAGTGAAGGGGATTGTTTCCTTAATTTCTTTTGCTGATATTTCATTGTTGGTGTATAGAAATGCCTCTGATTTCTGAGTATTAATTTTATATCCTGCCACCTTGCTGAATTCATTTATAAGGTCCAGTAGTCTTTTGACTGAGACTTTAGGGTTTTCAATATACAATATCATATCATCTGCAAATAATGACAGTTTTACTTCTTCTTTTCCAATTTGTATGCCTTTTATTTCTTCTTCTTGTCTGATTGCTGTAGCTAGGACTTCCAGAACTATGTTGAATAAGAGTGGTGAAAGTGGGCAACCCTGCCTGGTTCCTGATCTTAAGGGGATTGCTTTTAATCTTTGTCCATTTAGTATGATGTTTGCTGTCAGTTTATCGTAGATGGCCTTTATCATGTTAAGGAATGATCCCTGTATTCCCACTTTACTGAGAGTTTTGAGCATGAATGGGTGCTGGATTTTATCAAATGCCTTTTCTGCATCTATTGAAATTATCATGTGATTTTTGTCCTTCCTTTTGTTTATATGGTGAATCACATTGATTGATTTGCGAATATTGAACCAGCCTTGCCTCTCCAGAATAAATCCCACTTGATCGTGGTGTATGATTTTTTTCATATATTGCTGGATCCGGTTGGCTAATATTTTGTTGAGAATTTTAGCGTCTAAATTCATCAGGGATATAGGCCTATAATTTTCTTTCTTTGTGTTGTCTTTGCCCGGTTTTGGCATCAGAATTATGCTCGCCTCATAAAAGGAGTTTGGAAGTCTTTCTTCCTCTTGAATTTTTTGAAATAGCTTGAGGAGAATAGGAATTAGTTCTTCTTTGAATTTTTGATAGAATTCACTTGAGAAGCCATCAGGCCCAGGACTTTTCTTTTTTGGGAGTTTTTTGATAACTGTTTCTATCTCATTTGTTGTAATTGGTCTGTTTAGGTGTTCTGATTCTTCCAGATTGATTTTTGGAAGGTTATATGATTCAAGAAATTTGTCCATTTCACCAAGATTGTCTAATTTTTTGGCATATAGTTCTTCATAGTATTTTCTTACAATGCTTTGTATTTCTGTTGTGTCAGTTGTTATTTCTCCACTGTCCTTTCTAATTTTATTTATTTGAGTCCTCTCTCTTTTTTTCTTGGTGAGTCTAGTTAAAGGTTCATCAATCTTGTTTACCTTTTCAAAGAACCAGCTTCTTGTTTCATTGATCCTCTGTATTGTTTCCTTAGCCTCTATGTCATTTATTTCTGCTCTGACCTTTATTATTTCCTTCCTTCTACTTGTCTTGGGTTTTATTTGTTGTTGTTTTTCTAGTTCTTTTAGATGCAGGGTTAGGTTGCTTATTTGAGCTTTTTCTAGCTTCTTATGATATGCCTGTAGTGCAATAAACTTCCCTCTCAGAACTGCTTTTGCTGTGTCCCATAAATTTTGAGTTGATGTATGCTCATTATCATTTGTTTCTAGAAACTTTTTTATTTCTTCTTTGATCTCATTGTTAATCCATTCATTATTTAATAACATGCTATTTAGTTTCCAAGTGTTTGAGTATTTTTCAGTTTTTCTTTTGTGGTTAATTTCTAGTTTCATGGCATTGTGATCAGAGAAAATGCTTGATATGATTTCAATCTTCTTAAATTTATTGAGACCATTTTTGTGTCCTAACATGTGGTCTATCCTAGAAAACGTACCATGAGCGCTTGAGAAGAATGTATATTCTACTGCTTTAGGGTGAAAAGTTCTGAAGATATCTATTAAATCAAGTTGATCTAGTGTATCCTTTAAGTCTGCTGTTTCTTTATTAATTTTCTTTCTTGAGGATCTATCCAGTGTTGTTAGAGGGGTATTGAAATCCCCTACTATGATAGTATTGCTGTTAATCTCGCCCTTTATATCCATCAAAGTTTGCTTTATGTATGTCGGGGCTCCTATATTTGGTGCATAGATATTTACAATAGTTATATCTTCCTGTTGAATTGTTCCCTTTATCATTATGTAGTGTCCTCCTTTATCTCTTACTACAGCCTTTGTTTTAAAGTCCATTTTGTCTGATATAAGTATTGCTACCCCTGCTTTTTTTTCATTTCCATTTGCATGAAATATTTTTTTCCATCCTTTTACCTTCAGTCTATGAGCATCTTTTGTTTTAAGGTGTGTCTCTTGTAGACAGCATATGTATGGGTCCTGTTTCTTTATCCATGCAGCTACCCTATGTCTTTTGATTGGATCATTTAATCCATTTACATTTAAGGTTATTATTGATATGTAGTTGTTTATTGCCATTTTATTCTTTAAAGCTGTATTCTTCTTTTGCTCTATTCATTCCTCCCTTTAAACTGTTCACAAGAGGCCCCTTAGTATCTCTTGCAGAATTGGTTTGGTTTTTATGAATTCCTTGAGGCTTTCTTTTTCTGGGAAGCTCTTTATTTCTCCTTCAATTTTAAACGTTAGCCTTGCTGGATAAAGTAGTCTTGGTTGTAGGTTCTTGTTCTGCATTACTTTGATTATTTCTTGCCATTCCCTTCTGGCCTCAAGTGTTTCTGTTGAGAAGTCTGATGTCATCCTTATGGGGGCTCCTTTGTAGGTGATAGCCTTTTTTTCTCTAGCAGCTTTTAAAATTTTTTCTTTATCCATTAGCTTTGGTATTTTAACTATGATGTGTCTTGGTGTAGATCTTTTTGGGTTTCTCTTTAATGGAGTTCTGTGTGCTTCTTGAATGTGTGGAGTGTTTCCCAGCCTTAATTTAGGAAAGTTTTCTGCTATGATTTGATTGAACAAAGTTTCCATTTCCTGTCCTCTCTCCTCTTCTTCAGGCACCCCTATGATGCGAATGTTGTTTCTCTTCATGTTGTCACAAAGCTCCCTTAGAGTTTCCTCACATTTTTTAAGTCTCTTTTCCTTTTTCTTCTCTGCTTCTGTGCCTTTGTTTATTGTGTCCTCTAACTCGCTTATTCGATCCTCAGCGTCATCCATCCTGCTTTTAATTCCTTCCATTGTGGTCTTCAGTTCTGATACTGTATTTGTCATTTCTGTCTGATTCTTTTTTATTATTTCAATTTCATTTTTTATACTTGTTATCTCTTTATTTAGGTGTTCATAATGACTATCCATTGTTGCTCTAATTTCTTTGAACATCCTAACTATCATTATTCTAAATTCTGCTTCCGGTAATTTGGTTATATCTGGTTCATTCAGGTCCTTCTCTGGGGATTTCTCTTGATTCATTTGGTTTGCATTCCTCTGCCTGCCCATTTTTTCTGTGTATAAGCAAGTTGTGGCCACTGGAGTCCAGTAGGTGTTGCCTTTGTGTTCTCTAGGTGTGGTCTATCTGCAGGCCCCCCACCCCCTCTGCCGGTGCCTAGGGTGGTTGGGTATGAGCGTTGCCAGCGCGGGCCCACTGTGGCTTTTGCTGTGATTTCTGCCTCTCCTCCGTGGGAGGGGCTGTCACTGAAGCCACAAGATCAGCACCAAGGGTAGAGGTGAGCACCTTTCCTCAGCTGCGGACCCAGCCTATTTCCGGACTTCCGCCCAGAACCAGCCGTCGGAGCCTGCTCGCTACAGTTCCGCGGGTTAGGCGGGGCTTTTGACGTGCTCTCAGCTGTAAGCCTTTGCCCGTCCGGAGCTTTAGCCCAGCCCTCGAGGCCAGGGCCCTTTGCGCAGGGTCGGAAACCAAGGTTTATTGGGGCGGGCGTGTTTGCTGGCTTCCGCCGAGCTGCGTACTTCCGCTCGTCCCGGACTCTACCCCGCCCCCGTGTTCGGAGCCCGCTCGTGCACGTATGAATGCTATTCGCGTTTTCTCCGGCCGGATGGGGATAATAGCGTGGGCTCAGCTGCGAGCCTCCACCCGTCTCGGGGTCCACCCCGTTCTCATGCTCGGAGCCCGCTCGCGCACGTATACTGGCCAACCGCGGTTTCTCCGGCCGGGGGCGAGGGGACTGGTAGTGTCAGCTCAGCCGGGAGCCCCTGCCCGTCCCTGGTCCTAGCCCGGTCCCCACGGTCAGGGTCGGCTTGCGCAGGGCCTGCCTGTTCCTGGCCTCCCGCTTTGTCCCCGTAAGTGGGATTAAAGGCTGGCCCGCAGCTTCCGGACCGCTCTCGCGCTTCCCCTCCTACCCTCTGGGCTAGACCGATCTCCCACCGGCTTGGCCTCCGCCCACGCCGACAGAACCGCGTTTCAGCGTCCTGCCGCCCCAACACCTTAAGCAGCCCTCAGCAGAGTAGGAAGGGACCTAATACTCCACACTGTAGGCCTGGGAGCTCCCTCACTTGTTTCACATCTCAAATCTGTCCAAACGCCTCTTCTAGGCTCTGGGACTGCAGGCTGGGGCTTGGTTCCTGGGACCCAGGTCCCTCCCTCTCTGCCAAACTTTCCTCCCGCCACACGGGTCTCTCCGGGCTGCCGTTTGCTCCGGGGAGCTGGGCAGCCCTTTTCGCGTTTTCGCTATTCCTACCAGTCTCAATGTGGCTTCTTCTGTGTTCCTTGGTTGAAGAGTCCACTTAGTTTTGTTCAAAGTTGGTTTATCCAGGTGATGGTTCTTAAAATTGCGTTGTAATCCACTTTGGTTCTGGGAGTTGGAAGTTGGTACGTCCGCCTACTCCGTCGCCATCTTGCTCCCCCCTGTATGGGGTTTTATCTAGATACTTCCTTGCTGCTTTTGTTTAACTGTAGTCAGGAAAGTTAACTTTTAAAGGGAGGTGAGGTGAGGGCAGCTTTGTCTATTTTGACAGAGCCTCCCTTCTGTTGTTTTCACGTAGTGATCATGTTTATGGCAACCCGTTTGCTGGAAATTCCTTCCTCTGTTTTTCTTCCCTACTTTAAAAATCATTTCCCCATTGATTTGAGAGAGAAAGATAGAAGCATCAACTTGCTGTTCATTTAGTTGTTCCATCTAGTTGTGTACTTATTGGTTGTTTCTTGTATGTGCCTGACCAGGGGTCAAACCTGCAACCTCTGGTGCACTGGATTGACGCTTTATCCATGGAACCACCCAGCCAGGGCCTTTCCTCCCCTACTCTTATTAAAATATTTTCTTTCTGCCCTGGCTGGTTGGCCCAGTGGTAGAGCATCCACCTGGCATGTGGATGTCCCAGGTTCAATTCCTGGTCAGGGCACACAGGAGAAGCGCCCATCTGCTTCTCAACCCCTCCCCCTCTTACTTCTTTCTCACTCTCTCTCTCTTCCTTTCCCACAGCCATGGCTCAGTTGGTACAAGCACATTGGTCCTGGGCACTGAGGATGGCTCCATGGAGTCTTTGTCTCAGGTGCTAAAAATATCTCAGTTGTGAGTATGGCCCTAGATCTGCAGAGCATTGGCCCCAGATGAAGGTTGCTAGGTGGATCCTGGTTGGGGCACATGCAGGAGTCTGTCTCTGTGTCTATTCTCTTCTCACTTGGAAAAGAAGCAAAAAATAAATCTTTTCTTTATGTCTAGTGTCTCTATATGCTCTATATACTGCTCAATTATGACTGCACTCCAGTAGCTTTTTTTCACTGTGGATCCCTGTCCTAGGACTCCTAGTGGACCAGGTTTGGGGATAAATGGAGGCCAGCTGCATTAATTTCTTCAACTTTACTGTAGGTCCCTTGCACTTATCTATAGTTTCATTGTATGTAGTTCTTCACGTGGCCCAGCGTGCTTTCCTTTCCAGGGAGTATCTGTTGGTGATTTGGGGTTCTCTCCTCAGGATATCTCATCAGATGCCTTGTGGCTTCCTCTGCATTCTCCTGCACAGATGCCAATGCCACAGGGACCTTGTTCCTATTGGTTTGTCCTTGCTGGTCATATTTTGGGGTGTGTAACGGTATCTTGTTACCTAACTATGTTATATTAGCTATAGGCTTTTGGTTAAATAGTCACTTAAAATAATACTCATAACCTCCCTCCCCCCATAATAGAATCCCATCAGACAAAGCACAAAAGAAGAGAGCTACCAGCGAGGGTGAAATTGAAGGTGAACAGTCAGCTGGTAATAGGCAGATTAATTACTGTGGATCAGAGCTTATTTTGTTTCATGAAACTGATTACTCTGCTGGCTCCTAACAGCCTCCATTCAGCCAGAGCAGAGCTTCCCAGTCTGGCCACTGCTGAGGGCTCGTGGGGCTGAGATAGCAATGGCTTCAGCCACTGGGGAGGATAGAAGGACCGAGATGGCAGGAGCCTCCCAGGTGTTTCCAATCTGAGTGGCTTCACCTGTTCACCCTCAATGGAGCATATAAACGTCATTTTGAGCCTTACGGATTTATCTATTCAGCAGATGTTTTTTTTTTTTTTTTTTAACTTTTAAAGAAATATCCTAACATTTTATTTTGTAACTGGCTACGATCAATTAATTGTAGACACACTGCACTTGGACAAGCCCTAACTTTTTATATTGAAAAATTTTAAACATACAGAAAAGGTACAAAACTAGTACAATGAATGTGGATATACACATCCTTCACCTAGAGTCACTGGTTGTTCATATTTTGCACATTTGTCTTTATTTCTACTCTCTTATTAATATATAAATGAATAAACACACGTGTATATGGACACACTGTATATGTATTTATACATAGGTATTTTTTAATGTACTATCTGAAAGTTGTTTCAGACATTGTGATTTTTTACCCCTAAATCTTTACATTTATTTCCCAAGAATAAGGGCAGTTTTGCAAATTGTTACCTTATTAGTATCATGTCTGAGAAAACTGACCATGAGTCCATAATATCTAGCGCCCAGTCCATTTTCATGATTCCCTAATTGTTCCTAAAGGGTTTCTTCAAGCCATTCCCCACTAGATTCAGGATCCAGGCAAGCTTCACAAAATTACCTTTGTTACGGCATCGGGCTGACCTAGAGACGGAATCTGTGCCCGGCGCTCTGCTGGATTTGGGGAACAGGGCCAGGTGCTGCTTTTAAGGGACCCACGGTCCAGAAGTAGCCATGTTACAAGTAAAAGCAATACAGATTTGGGCCTATCAGCTCTTCCTTTCTGCTGATAGCTTTATTCATAGGAGTTTCAATTCATCTTCCTAACAGCTGGCACCCAGCTCCCTTCCTCCTGGTCTTCATACCCACCATGCTGGGGCAGCTTCTTGGAATTCACAGAACCCATTCCTGTTTGTACACCTGACCTGATTTGCATTCAGGCAAATGTGATTTTTTTGGAGCAGGCCAGTGCAGCTTTGCTATGATTGCTGAACCAGAAGCCACCTAAATTCTGTGTCATGTCCTTGCTTTGGCACTGAAGTTCCCATCTCACAGCCGTCTGGAATTTGTCAGAGTGCCGATGCTCACGGGCAGTCAGAGGTCCAATACTGGAATTCCTGCAGGAGCCAGGAGGATAATGGAAGTGAATAAAGGGGCCACATGTGAGAAAAGGGATTGGGGGTCTTTGGGGACCTGGAAAATGGGACGTGGGCTGTGTGGTTGGGCACCTGTCTCCAAGCCAGACACGCCTTGGGGCTTAGGTGAGTGTTAGTACCCCTTCCTTCAGCAACCTTTGTCTTTTTCTCGCTCTGCTTTTTGGCCTTCATTGCTGTATTTTATTGTTATTGTTTTATTTTTGCTTTATTCACAGTTCACGTTTTCTGCCTGGGGTATCAGAAGACTGGGATTTGATGAGACTCTTGTGACATACATGTTCAAGAGCCAGATTGAGTTTTCGACTTGGTATTCAGATATGGGATGGCTCTCTCTAAACGCTGTGTCAATAACAATAGCTCCTCCAAGGCAGGCCAAAGCCCAAGCGCCACACTGCCTCTGAAAGAAAGGGACCATTCCAGCCCATCTCCCCTTCTCTCATAGGCAGGTTGCAGGTAGTAATAGTGACTACACCCCCTCGTTCCCAAACCTGTCTCAGTGGTCCTGCCAGCGTTCTTACAAGGGCGGTGGGCAGATTTCGTGAACTACATCCCTCTGATGATGCTATTAATCCGAGTAATAGTAGTGGCTGGGCCTCGTTATTCCTAGAGACTGTTTAATATTTAATTTGCTGTGTTTATATTTACCAAGCGAATTTCCTTGGCTTTTCACTACCGGTTACGAGCTATTCAGTAACCCTTTGGACCCTACTGTGCGGGCTGTAGCTATAGACCCATATTTTTGTTGGTTGGGAATGTTTCTTTCTAAAGGGTTTCTTTTTTTTAAAAGACTTTTTATTTTGATATAATTGTACTTTGTTGATGAATTGTAATGATAGTAAAAGAACTCCCACGTATGCTTCAGTCAGGTTCACTGACTTGTTAGTATTTGCCCATTTGAGATGGGGTTATCTATCTATATACTTACCCATCTAAACCTTATTCCTGGTCCATCTCAGAGTTAGTTGTAAACATCATGACTTTTTACCCCTAAGAACTTCTATTTTCTAAGAATGAGGGCACTTTCTTACATAACTACAGTGTGATGATAAATTTTAGGAAATCTAACATTGATGCAGTATTATTATGTAAAGTAGAGCCCATATTCATTTTTCACCAGTTGGGCCAATTAAGCCTTTTATGGACATTTTCTTTGCCTGATTCAGGATCTGGGCCAGAATCAGGCACTGCATTGAATCATCTGGGCTCTTTAATCTCATTTAATCTGGACCACGTCCACAGCATTTTTAATTTTCATGACCTTGACTTTTTTGCATTTCCCTTCTGACTAGTAGCTTTGTAGAACAGCCTTCCATTTGGGTTTGTCAGCTGTTTCCTCACGATTAGATTCAGGTTAGGTGTCTTTGACAGGATCTCAAGGGTTTTAAGTCCATTTCCTCTTGGGCTAATAAAGGGACACTAGCTAGCAAGTAGACTTCTGTTCTTACAGATCACAAAGCTTGGTACCAAGAGGTGAAGGTTGTGAGCAGAGATGGCACTCCGAGGCCCCAGGCAGAATTTGTCTCACAGATGTGCTTTGTTTGGCATATGAGGTGTTTAAAGAGATTGTGAATCAATGTTTTAAGACCTTTGATACCTCACTAAGAAATCCAGACTTCCAGCTGGTCTTGAACAGTCTGAGGATCTGGTGGCATGGGGCCACACTCCCCTTCAGACTGGTATGCACTTTCTGCTCCGCCAAGACTTCTGCCCTTCTCATGATGCCCTGATCCCTCCGGCCTGCTTCACCCCCGTCTGTTCCCGGCCTGGCTCCTGTGGGCCGTGACTGTTCCCCAGGATAGGCTTGCAGTTCTGCCTTCTGCGTCCTGCTCCTTACAGAGCGTGTTCTTCTCGGGCTGTCTGGAAACAATCTGCCATTCCTGTCTGCTGCTCCTGCCCATTCTGCCCTTCTTTGGGGAGGTTGGCCTCCCCTCAGTGATACTGTTTGCATTCACTCTTCCTAAAGCTAGATTGTCACATGGAGGATCTTAGGGTGTCCCAGAGTGCCTCTCATGGGAGCCCCGTTTGGTGGGAGGCTCCTTCAATTCCCAGTTAATGTGGGAAGTGCTACATCCCTATAGGGATCTAAACCAGCCTGAGGAAGTCAGACCAGTGCTTTCTGAGGAGGTGAGGTTGAATCTGGGGACGTGTCGAGTTGGGCAGGGGACAAGCTGGGGGAAGAGGACTCGATCACTCTAGGTCTTCTTAGCCCTTCTCTGCCCTGGAGAAAACAGAGCTCTTTGGGTGGGAACACAATAGCAGTGGAGTCCTGGTTTATACTTTATGAATAATGATAATAGTAATGGTAATTACAAAAATAACTAACATTTAGTACTTGCGACATGCCAGACACTTTATATGTATTTGTATTTACGTGCACACACCAACACAGACATATTTTAATTCTCCCTGTAGTTTCTGAAATAAATACTTTTATTATCCCATTTTACAGTTGATAAAACCAGGACCCAGACATGTTAAGTGACTTACCCAAGGTCACACAGAGGCAGAACCTCAAAGCAAACACTTATAATGGCACAAAGGACTGAAGCGAGCTGTCTTCTTGAAATATAAATGCCCCAAGAAGTAACTTGACAGAGTTGTGAATGAGTGAATGACAGTCCTGTACGATTCTGCCTATTAGGTTTGGATCCCTGTGATTTTCCCGTTGTGCTCAGGATATTTTGGGTGTGTGTCATCTGCAATTAATTACCTTTATGAGTTACTGGAGTTGTCTGGGCTGTTTCCCTGGCACTGGGTATGAACTGTGGGGGCCAGCGTGCCATTCTGAGTGGAATTACCAGGTGGCTAATGAGCTCGGGTTTATGAAAGAAGGAGGGAAATGATGGGAGGGGGAGCGAGCACTAAAGATCACACAAGCTTCTTCTAGCCCCCCTCTCCTCTCCAGCTGGTGGATGAGACTCCGCACAGCTTCAGTCAGAGAGCAGTCAAAGAGAAATGCAGGCTTTCTGGAATTGCGAGTTCCCTGGCAAACCTTGCTTAGTCTTATCAGAAAAAATGGCTGGAAAGAAGGGAGAAGTAATCAGATTTCTTGACTAAAAGAAGAGGCGACTGTTTTCTGAAAAGTGTTAGAAGACAGGATATCACAGGAAAACACAGGGCAGTATGCCTTTTGGATTAATGTGGCCCAGAAGTATCCTGGAGGCTTGTTACAATGCAGCCCCCGGGCCCACCTTGTTGTGTATGTTGCTAACTTCTGCAGCAGGGCCTGAGAATTTGCGTTTTGCTTTTTTTTTTTTTTTTTTAAATGCCTGTGTTAGTGTGTGGTTTTCTACAAACAAAACCTTCTCCTTCATAATTGCATACAATAATCAAAACCAGGAAATTAACATCGAAACATTTCTACCATCTAGTTCTCACCTCACAATTTGCACTGATTTTCTCTTTTGCAAAATGATTGGTCCAAAATGACTTGTTGCATTTAATTGTCATGTTTCTTCAGCCTGGAACAGTTTTTTGTTTTTCTTGACTTTTGTGACCTTGACATTTTTGAAGATTATAGACCAGTGGTTCTTAACCTGGGTTCTATCGAACCCTAGGGGTTTTATGAGCCAGTCTCAGGGGTTCAGAAAACCCTCTGCAGCGGAGGCCAGAATAAATAATACCGTCATTTGTTGTGAGTTCATGCACTTTGTTGGTTTTATTCTTTGAGCAAGGTGATGTTCATGCACGGCTCATTTTGTGCACCAGTAAATAAACATATACCTATGTCTTGAATTTGGGGTAAAAATCCTATTTTATTTATTTATCACTAAAGAAGGGTTCGGTGAATGCGCATATGAAACTGGTGGGTTCAGTACCTCAAAAAAGGTTAAGAACCACTGTTATAGACCCATTTATTTTGCAAGATGGCCCTCAGTTTCATTGGTTTACTGTTTCCTTACATTTTGATTCAGTTTATGCATCTTTTGTAGGAGTAGAGATGGTGCGTATTTTTCTTAGAGTGTCTTGGCAGGTGGGGCCTGGCTCCAATTTGTTTCATTACCGATCATGTTAACGTTGATAGCCTCATTAAGGTGGTGTCTGCCACCCTTCTTGTGGGGAGGCAGTTGGAGCCTTTGTAAATATCTCATTATGCATTAAATTTTCCATTTATTCATTTATGGATTTGTGGGTTTCTGTTCAGTAGCTTGTTATTCATTGCCATTATTTTTATGTTCAGATTGTCTGTTACTTGTCACTCGTCCTTTGTCAGGAGAATTACTGAGCCTCCCTGTGGTTATCTGTATCCGTAGGTATCTAGAAACCTGGCTGACCTGCTGCCCTTCCCTCCCAGCCAGAGCTGAACCGTGTGACTGGAGAAGATGTGCGGGCAGGCATAGTCCGTAAAAGTCAATGCACAAGTGCACATAGTGTTCATCCTACATGGGCCGAGAGGTTAGAATGCCTCACAGAGGTGGGTGGGCTGGAGTTGGGGGTCTGAGGAGAGTAAGAGGGGACCCACAAACACATTCTGTGGAAAATGATTTTTCCACAGCTTTGACTGTTTTATTTTGCTGTGATCATGACCTTGATACATAGGAGTTGCTGTACATAACCATAAAGCTGGGAGATTTATGCTTCCCTTCCTGCCTTTTGTTGGTGGCTGCTAGGGACAGTCATTTTTCCAGATAGCCTGGTCACTGAGCCATGCTCTTCTAGCAGTCAGTGGCGGTTATGCCTGCTCAGTACCCGCTGAGCAGTGGACCTGAGGTACCCTCCCTCCTGCCAGTGTCTGGCTGGGGAAAGCACATTCCTGTAGGTGCATCTTATGTAATGTTTGATGCCTGTGAATTACCAAATGCACTTCACAGCATTGTTGGTTTTGTTTTGAGTCATTATCCTTTGAGTGGTGCTGTCTGGGGTTGCTGGTCATTTGTTCTGACATTGGGGCAAGCATAATTGCCTTGACTTACAAACATTAATTATTGTAGTTATTGGAAGCTGTTTGAGAGGTACTTGCCACCTCCTCCATGATCTGCTTCCGTTCCTGATGCTTTTAAAGAGAAAGGCAGGGTGGCCAGCAGGTGTCCTTGGGGTGCAGTGGGGGAGCTGGCAAGGCTCTTTGTAATCCTTCAGAGGAGTATGTGAACACTTCTTTCTGTCTCCCTGCGACCACCGACCACCGCAGCCCTCCCAGTTCTGGCCATCATTGTTTCTTGCCTGGAGGTCTGATCACTCACAGTAGCTTTCTTGTGGTCTGTTTCTATCCCCCCTCCACTCCTTTTGTTTCTCCTCTGTCATTCCCTTGCAAACACCTTTTACTGGCTGCCCCCAGGCTTAGAGTAAAGATCACACTTCTTACCAAGCCTCGGTCCCTCCCTCGGATCCCTGCCTTGCCGCGGCATCCTTGACTTCTCCTGGTTCCAGGAACAGGACCGGCGCGGGCTGGTCTTGGGGCTTTGCTGTGGCTTGTTCCTTTGCCCAGATCCCTTCTACTCAGAGTGTGGTCCAGGGCCTGGCAGTGTGGGAGTCCTTAGGGGCTTGGTAGAAATGCTGTCTCAGGCCCCACACTGGAGACACTTTGAATCAGAAACTGCATTTTAGCAACATCTCCAGGTGAGCGCATGCCCCACTCACCCATGGTGCACTTTGCTTCCCTCAGGTCTCGCCTATGTCGCCTTTCAGAAAGGCCTTCTCAGAATGGTGCCATCTAAAAACACCACCTTACTTGGTGTCCTTTCCCCTCAACTTATTTATTTATTTTAAAATTAATAGGCTTTTCTTGGGGAGTGGTTTTAGATTTATAGAAACATGAACAGAAAGTACAGAATTCTCACATACCCCTTGATTGTCTTCTTCCTCAATTTCCCTTATTATTAACGTCTTGCTTTGTAGGGCACATTTGTTACATTTGATGAACTAACCTTGATACTAAAGTCTGTGGTCTACATTAGGGTTCATTCTAGGTGTTGTACTTTCTGTGGGTTTGGACAAATGTATAAGGGCATGTATCCACCATTCCAGTACCATGTAGACTAGTTTCCCTGCCCTGAAAATCCCCCACATCCCACCTGGTCATCCCTCCCCCCCCAACTTTTGGCAACTACTGATCTTTCCATTGTTTCCTTTTCCAGAATGTCATGTTGTTGGAATTAAAGTGTGTAGCCCTTTGAAATTGACTACTCCCATTTAGCAACGCCCATTTCCGTTTTCTTTGTCTTTTCATGGTTGTGCAGTTCCTTTCTCTTCATCCCGGAATAGCATTCCATGGTCTGGGTGCACCACACTTTGTTAGCAGTTTTTCATTTTTATCCATTCACCTATTGAAGGTCATCTTGGCTGTTCTCAAACTTTGGCAATTAAATAAAACTGCTAAATGTGTGCAAGGTTTTATGTGGACTTAAGTTTTTAACTCTGATGAGTAAATATCAAGGAGGGAGGTTGTTGGTAAGAATATATTTAGTTTTGTGAGCAAGCGCCGACTGCCTTGCAGAGTGGCTGCATGGTGCCGCACTCCCGCCGGCAGTAAGGGAGAGAGAGCTCCTGCTGCTCCACACCCTCCTCAGCATTTGGTGTTGTCAGTGTTCCGGGCCTCAGCCGTTCTAACAGGTGTGCCTGGTGCGACCTCATTGTTGTCCGAGGTCTACTTGCTAACTGGTTGGTGCACTTCCCCTCTATGAATGCCACCTCCACGAGGGGAGAGACCTGGACCTTGTTATCCCCTTCATGTCTGCTGCCAAGTACCTGGTACATAGTAGGTCTCAGGGAAGTATTTGTTGGATAGATTCTGTACTTTGCAATAATATGGTGAGGTTCTCAGTACCCTCCCATTATTCAGGTGAGTATACTGAGGTGCAGGGAGGAACGTCCTCCTTGCACACATTTGGCGAGGTATGAAATTGCTTAGACTGCTGGACTTGTACTTTGACAGAGGAGGGAATTGAGGGTTAGAGAAACTAGTTGCCTTGGCATATTATTTGTCTTCTCTCTTGTTCTCTGTTCCTAAGCCCAAAATTAAGGCAAAAGTACCTCATAGACTTATTGTGAGGGTTAGATGGATTAATTTACGTAAAGCTATAGTAATTATCAGCTGTGTAACAAATTACTCCTCCCCCATTTTAGCAGATTAAAACAAAACAATCATCTCACAGTTTCGGTAGGTTAAGAATCTAGACCTGGCTTAGCTGGATGCCTCTGGCTCACGGTCTCAAGAAGGGGTTGGTGGTCAGGGTGTTGGGTGGAGCTGTGGTGCTTTCAAAGCTCTGCTGGGCTGGAGGATCTGCTTCCAAGCTCACACGCATGGCTGCTGGCAGACCTTGTCCTCATGGGGCGGCCTCTCCACAGGCTGCCGGGGTGTCCTCATGATAGGGGAGCTGGTGACCATGAGAGAGAGAGAGAACATGAGCCAGAGAGCAGCCAAGGTGGATGTCATTGTCTTTTGACAATGGATCTACAAGTGACAGCCCTTACTTCTGCTGTTAGAATAGTGGTTTTTAACCTGGGTTCTATCGAACCCTAGGGGTTTGATGAGTTGGTCTCAGGGGTTTGGAGAAGCCTCTGTCGCGGAGGCCAGAATAAAGTAATACTGTAATTTGTTGTGAGTTCATGCACTTTGTTGGTTTTGTTCTTTGAGCAAGGTGATGTTCATGCACGGCTCATTTTGTGCACCAGTAAAAGAACATATACCTATGTCTTGAATCTGGAAAAAAAAATCATATTTATCACTAAAGAAGGGTTTGGTGAATGCGCATATGAAACTGGTGGGTTCTGTACCTCAAAAAAGGTTAAGAACCACTGTGTTAGAAGAAAATGTAAGAGCGCTGCCTACTGAAGGGGCGGGCATTGCACAGGTTTTCTCTCCTTCACACGTGGTTGTTAATACGTGCTAGGACGGTTGGGGAGCAGTTCAGAGACCGCCCACCGCAGAAGCACTCAGGACAGTGTGTGGTGCCCAGTGAGTGCTGTGAGTTTAGGTGGTGCCGCTGCCACCGTTGCTGCTGTTGCTCCTGCTGCCGTCACTACGGGTGTGGTGTTGAAGAGCAGGTCAGAACTGGAGCCGAGGTGAGCCCAGATTTGTCCGGTTCTGGTTATTTCTGGTTTCCTGTGCTGCCTGCTCTGGTTGAGCTTTTTGCTCTGCATTATGGTTGCCAGGGCTGATCATAGTCCGCTTTGCCTAACCATCCTCAAAAGTACAGGGACATTAACCTTGGAGACTAAACATAGACTGGTGCTTACCAGGGGCTGGGGGTGGGAGTTCAGTTTTGTAAGAGGAAGGAGTCCTGGAGATGCATGGCCGTGATGGTTGCACTGCAATGTGACTGTACTGAATGCCTTTTCTAGATAGTCACATACATTAAATCATGTAGTAGATAAGCTTTTTGAGACTGGTTTCTTTAGTATAACATTTTTGAGATTCGTGCAAGATGTTACATTTATCCATAGTGCATTCCTTTTTATGGGTGAGTAGTATTCCTTTGTATGGATATACTACAGTTTCTTTAACCATTTACCCACCAAAGGACATTTGAGTTGTTTCCAAGTTTTGACGATTATGAATAATGCTGCTATAAACATGTATAGATTTTTGTGTGAACAATACATTTTCACTTCTCCAGAAAAAATAGCCAGAAGTAAGTTGCTGGGCCATATGACAACTGTCTGTTTGACTTTATAGAAAGCTGTCATACTATTTTCCAGAGTGGCTGGACAGTTTTGCATCTCTACCAGCTGTATAAGGTCTCATTCTCCCCAGCACTTAATATTGTCATTAAAAACTTTTAAAGCCATTTTAGTATGTTTGTAGTGGCATCTCACTGTGTTTTTAATTTTGTTTTCCTAATGACTCATGATATTTAGCATCTTTTCCTCTGTGTGTGTGTGTGTGTGTGTGTGTGTGTGTGTGTGTGAGAGAGAGAGAGAGAGAGAGAGAGAGAGAGAGAGATAAGAAGCATTAACTTGTAGTTATGGCACTTTAGTTATTCATTGATTGCTTCTCATACGTCCCTTGACTGGGGGCTCCAGCTGAGCCAGTGACACCTTGCTCAAGCCAGCAACTTTTGGGCTCAATCCCGCAACTTTGTGCTCAAGCTGGTGAGCCTGTGCTCAAGCCGGCAACCTCACGGTTTTGAACCTGGGACTTCAGCACCCCTAGGTCAGTGCTCTCTATCCATTGTGCCACCACTGGTCAGGCATCCTTAATTAAAAAAAAAAAAAATTGGGGGGGTGGTGGTTAACTTTTGAAGGTTCTTTATATATTTTGGATACAAGTCCTTTACTGTATGCATGATTTGTAAATATTTTTTCATAGTCAGTACCTGTGTTTTAATGCTCCTAACAGTATCTTTCACAGAGCAAATCCAGGTTACTTTTTTTTTCCCTGTTATGGATTATGCTTTTGGTTTAATATCTAGAAACTCATTGCCTAATCTCAGGTTAGGCATGAAGATTTTCTCAAAAGCTTTAGAGTTTTGTTGACCTAAACAGAGAGGTAAACTAAGGCAAGCTCAAAAATAGGAATCTGGGAAACAGGAATTGCAGTTTGTAAAATGCAAACTGTGGCAAGTTACAGGTGAGCATACTGAGAGTTTGGAGCATACTGGGAGTAAAAGAAGGGGGGAGTTCAATTAGACTCTGTTAAAATGAAAACAAATGGAGATAGCCTTGAAAAGTCCCCAAGCAGACAAGACCAGTCTAGTTACACAAAGAAAGCTTAATTCAGCCCGCCGTGCCAGACCAGCCCAACCTGGGGCATCCACTGTTCATGTCTCTGGCAAAACTTCCAGAGGTTGATATGAGATAACCACTGGCTGGAACCCCTCGTTATCCCTGCAAATTCCAATACTACCAGGTTTCTGTAGGCTTTTATGGGAAATCACCCTCTAATTCCTTATGTTTTGTCTTCCTGAGGGCACATGTGTGAGATTTTTCATTTTTTATCCTCCCAACCTGTTGCAGATTGAAATTCTCTTGCAGTGTTGTGTTTTATATTTCTCTGTGGTCCAGTTTGAACTAATATTTGTGTAAGGTATGAGGTATTAGTTGAATTTTATTTATTTTTTGTATGTAGTGTACAGTTATTCCAGTTATACTTCCCTTATTCTCTGCTGCAATCAGCTAATGCTCGATTGCAAATGTTCATCCATGTTGATAAACATACATATTTATCAGCTCTGTAGTATTCTTTTATAGGTGGATACACCATAATTCATCTATAAACTCTTCCACTACCAGTCATTTATTTTGTAGCCAGTTTCTTTCTGCTATATTCACAACATCTTCATGTATATGTTTGAGACTTTTGCTCTTTATTTTCTGAGCTCCTTATTTCCTAGAAGTAGGGTTGTTTGGTCAAAAGGTGTATAGTTTTGGAGGCTGTTGATATTTTCTAAAGCTCACCTGTGACCTTAGACTGAATTCTTCATCTGATAGTCATGAATGAGAACCTTCCTCCTCTAACCCTTTGAGGTGCAATGCCTCACCCTCATGTAGCTTGGTAGCTAACCCCCGGGCTGCTGCTGGGAACTTCTAAACAGAAACCTGTCCTTCAAGCAGGCTTTTGCCCCCAGAGTCTTCCTGGAGAGTAGAGGGATGGAAAATGAGCTAGTGTGGAAAAGCCATAGAGCAAAGAAGTCTTTGCATTTGAGATATCTGACAATTGCTAGCAGAAGCTTAAGTGTGACCCTAGCAAAGTTCCTTAACCTCTGAACAAAGCTCAGCAGTCAGAAGAATCTTGTTTACATGGCACAAGAGTCTAACCAACCAAAAGATTCTGCAGACCTGTGCTGACCAGCCCTTGTTTTTCCCAAGGGAATCTTTCAAGGCTTGGTATTTCCTACTTTGTCCGTTTCTCTTAACTCCCTAAACATATTTAGCAATGTGAGACTTTGGAGTTAAAGGATATCTGTTTGAATCTCAGGTTTGAGTGTATGTGTCATTTGACTTTCTGGCTTTCAGTTTTCCAATCTGCAAAACGGGCATAGTAAAAAAACATCCTTTTGAGAGGTGTTGATTCAGTGAGACCAAGTGTGTGACAGAGAGGAAGACCCAGACTTGGAGATGCTCCAGTGTGAATTGTCATCCTGCTTGTACCCGCTGCAGGAGGTTTTTGACAGAGCACTTAACTGTGAGCTTCAGTGTCTTCATCTGCAAAATGAGGGTAATAAAAAATGGGGATGATCATCACCGCTCTTGCCAGGTGGCCTTGCAGATTAACTAAGTGCCCCATTCAGAGGCTAATACTCATGTGATATAGAGAGAAGAATATATTTCTTACTAACTCTGTGGGGATCTTCTGAATGAGGTGTTGCATTTACCTGTAGGATGCCTGACCTCTGAGCTGATTTTCAGTTCTTGGCTCGCATGGAGGGATTTCAAGGAAGGTGGAAATATCTCAAATGCCCCCCTTTGCCACAGTCCACATGGGCAGTACTTTTTTAACAGAGTACTTGTTCTGTTCTATTAAATTTTTTCTACCAGTCCAAAGGGGTCGTGTCCCATCTAGAAAAGCAGCCTTTCACAAACGGTAGGGTTTGAGGGGTTAATAGGTGGTCAAGGTGCATGAGTATTTCGAAGCCACCGAGAAGCTCTGGAGAGGTTGTGGGGGAGAACTTTGCTAATTTTACTGCCTCTTTTGCTAACTGTATGTACCTCCGATCTCTTTCAGAGCCCTTTGCCATTTCCTGGAGTCCATTTTGGCAATTTGCTTTAAAAAACTCTCCTCCTCGTTGTGTGACTTTACCTAAAGCAAAGATTCTCTTTCTCAAAAGTTCAGCCACTTCTCACTGCCCTCATGGCTGCCATGCTTGTGTATCACCCACATTATTCTTCCAAGCCATGCACTTTTGAAAATGTTTAATTTTTTTCTGAAAGGATTCTTTATATCACTGCAATAAATGGAAAAATCAGCCTTTTAAGAAAACATACTGGCAGAAATGCTAACATGAAAAAGTTCAGTGAACCCCTCAGATGAGTTTGGGAACGTAGCCCATGTAAAAGATTGTTTCAGGCCATTCCCGGGATTTGTTTTCTCCTGTTCACTGAACTGCGAGGAAGTTGGATCACCTCTCTCTTCACAGAGTGGAAAGAATTGGACAAGTAGAAAGGCAGCGGGAGAGGGCATTTCTGCAAGTTTATCTTCGCAAGGTTGGATTCCCGCTGTGGTTGCTCAGGTTACAAAAGACAGAGTCCACCTGAGTGAACCCTGACCGCTGCTTCTCCTGTCCTGTGGACACTCACTGTCATCGTTATAGAGCAATCGCTTGGGGCACCCCCACTCTACCTCCTTGTTTGAGGCAGATGTGTAAGTTGCATCTGAAAGACTAGAAACTTGGGGAGAGCCCAACCATTGATGACAGGTCACTGATGGGTTGCAGAGGTTGACAAGTACACCAGCTGTTCCTGGAGCACCATAGATGACACTCAGGATGCAGGTGGAGAAACTCCTGAACCCTCAGGACTCCCAAGCAGCCCGTTTCGTGGAAGGTCTGAGCACTGACCATTCCCCGACAATAACAGCACCCTACCCTCAACTTTTCTGGGTGGTTTTCAGATGGAGTCTTACTGAAATCACCCATTGCAAAAGGAGCAGGTGTCACAGGGGGAACCTCCGCTGAGCCAGGTAACCCCAGAGCCAAGGGGAGGAGAGTCCGTGCAGTGAGAAGGAGAGCTGTGCTAGGATGGAGCTGACGGGGTGCCAGCCGTCTGTGCCTCCTTGTTCAGAGGCGTTGTCCTCACAGGCCCACTCAGGTACCTGCCACCAGTGGAGACGGTGTAGGAGGGGAGGTGCCTCACCCCATATGCTCCACAGTAGCTTCGTCACCCACCAGCAAGGTTAAAGGTAAAGCGCTGTGTCACTCTTGCTGTCTCATCCATGTGCACGAGCATGTGTGTGTGCGCGTGCACATGTGTGGGATGGTATATAGTGAAGAGGCTAGGTGCCCATGCCATATAGTAGCCTAGGCGTTTTTCTATTTATTGCCGTGATATAAAGAATCCTTTGAAAGAAATTTAGATGTTGTTGAAAGGGAACAGTTTGGAAGAAAAGTATTAAGGAAAGAATAATGCGGGTGATACACAAGGTGCTCCCTCCTTCTCATCTGCTAAGGCTGACGGGCTGCTGGCCTGTTACTTGTGCTGGGCTGAAGGTGTCTACAGGGGCGGCCACAGTTAATATTGCCGTTCTGGGGCCTTTCATAGTGGGATGTGCTTAATTAATCAATCCATTCCATTGTCTTCTGAAGTATCATACAAAAAGGCATTTTTATTTGATAATTATAACAGAGACCTGTGTAATGATAAGAGTGATTAATTCTATGTGGTTCTTCTGTTTATAAATTAAAGTCTGTAAGCTGGTTGCTGATTAGTTGTCCAGAGCCTAGGAATTATTTTCTTCAGTCAATAATGGTTTTTTAAAATTTTTTTAAAAATAATATTTTTAAATGTTTTTCATTTTATTGATTTTTTTAGACAGAGGAAGGGAGAAAGCAGGAGAGAGAGACAGGAACATCTGTACCTCTATGTGCCCTGACTGGGGATCGAATGAGCAACCTTTGTGCTCTGGGATGATGCTCTAACCAACTGAGCTTATTCAGCCCTCATAATGTAAGGATGAGAAGGCACTCAATTTCCAGGAGTACAGGCTTTTATTAGAGGTGAAAGAGACCTGCGAGGCACACTTCTCTGGGAGAAGGGCATCAAACAGATTCTGGGGCAAAATTTTATAGGGTGGGAGATCCTTGAGCAGGTAGGTGGGTGTTGAGTCAGAAGTTCTGGTATATGGGAGAGCCTGGAGTCAGAAGTTCTGGTATGTCCCCATCTGCAGTTTTATGGTTTCTTCTGCCTCAGGGGCGATAGTCCAGTAAGTAAGGGTGAGGTCAAAGAGACAGGCGGAACAGCAAAAGGGCAGTTAGAAGTTCTGGCAAATTCATGTATCTATAGGATAATATGTTAAGTTTTTAAAAATACCTTTTGATGAGGCAAGGATCTGTAGTTTGCAAAGCCCCCCACCTCCTATTCCTTCTTGTTACTTATCTCTGGTTTACCTTTGCTCATTGGCCTGGCCTGTTATGGTCATTTAAGTCTGTGTTCTGTCTTGAAGAGACACGCTGTGGCAGAGGACTGTTATGAGTAGCAGCTATTATATGGACTTGATAGAAATTCTCTTTCTCACTTACCTTGTGACCCTGTGAGTCCTAGTTTGCTGTTGCACCATAGTTACATAAGATGCCACCACTGAGGATACTGGGCCAAGGGTATGCATGAACAACCTCTTGGTATTATTTTTGCAACTTCATTTGAATCTACAATTACTTCAAAATAATAATAATAATAATAATAATAATAATAATAAATAACAATAATAATAATAAAAGGGCCTCATCCTATTGGGGGATCAGGAGCCAGTTGCCTCCTTGGTGTGGCTGGTGTGTGCCCTCCAGGCATCTGAGTTTTACAGTGACCTGAAAGTGTTCATTTCCCACAAGAGGCAAACAGGTTCATTGATACAGACTGGGTGGGGGTGAACTTATGGCTCTCAAAGATGTCCGACCCAGTGGTTTGATGCAGTCTTCAAGGCTTCTCATCATTTTGTTGGAAACCCGATTTAATATTAAAAATCTTGACTTTTATCTGTTAGGGCTGATATTTAGATAGTCTGAGGGCGCTGTTAAAAGACTGGTCCCAACCAGAAGAAAAGCAGCCACTGGAAACATTTCAGTGCTGGCTGCAGAGCTAAAGATGAATAAGGACACTGTGCGTAACCTGCGTCGTGTGAGCAAATGAGACCAAGCAGCCAGACGCTGATGTGACTCACTGTCAGTCAGCCAGAGTGACTTGTCTAGTCTGCTTCTTGGGGGTGTTCTGCCACAAACCGTTGTGAAAGTATGCTACATGGAAATGCATATACATTTTCTCCTTTCCCTACTTTTCAGATCCTATGTGACTTGAGTTTCTATGTGGAGATTAGGACTAGGCTAGGATGAGGGTCAAGACTCTGGTGGAGGGAACCCAGGAAAACAAGCTGTAAATCCATGTACGTCAGGGAATATTTTTCTCCCACAGGCCTTTTCGGAACTTGTAGTTGTTTAGCTTTAGATGTTTGCTATTCATGTTGCAGACAGAGAGAGTGCATATACCTGTAGAAACATCCATGACAGGCTGTCTAGGAGGCGGGAGGTAATTAAGGGCCTCTACCCTGTGCTTGATTCTCTCTGAAGCTCCTGAGATGAACGTTGAGATCTCAGGCGACACCTAAGTATATGGTCGTGTCTGCAGGTGATGTGGATATTCTTTCTGCCAAAATACAGTACAAAAAGCAAAACACAAACAACGCTGTGTTTGCGGCTGAGATGTAGTCGGGTGCATTGGAAACAGATGACAGAGCCAGGGACGGGCAGTCTCAGGTTTTTTCACTGAGTAAATTGTGGCATCTCCATGTCAAGGAATGGCATTTCCATCCATAAATAGACCATTAGAAACTTCTGGTGGTGAGTTGTTAAATGAGACAAACCCAGTTGTAGAAAAATTTATAATATGATCTGGTTTTATAAAGTAAACTCTATTTGAGTATATTGGGTTTGTAGTGACTATATGAGCATCGAAGAAGACATGAAATGTGTGGCTCAGGTTTTTAACATTGATCACCACAGGGAAGGGGTGAGTGGAACAATAAACAAGGGAAAAACACTTAAAAAAATTAAAAGTGTGACAAATGTTTCATTAGGAGAGAATTATATTTAGGAGAGTGTGTGTTTATGTGTGCACCTAGTAAGACGTATGATAGAATAGTTATGGAAATGTTGGATTTATTTCAAGGTGTTGGGTTTTCAGCTGTTGTTTTTTTTAGAGTGCACATGAGAAAAAGAGAAATAGACAGGAAGGGAGAGAGATAAGAAGCATCAACTTGTACTAGAGGCACCTTAGTAGTTCATTGATTGCTTTCTCATATGTGCTTTGACCACGGGGCTACAGCAGAGCAAGTGACCCCTTACTCAAGCCAGCGACCTTGGGTTTTAAGCCAGCGATCTTTGGGCTCAAGCCAGCCACCATGGGTCATGTCTATGATCCCACACTCAAGCTGGCGACCCCATGTTCAAGTCAGATGAGTCTGTACTCAAGCTGGTGACCTTGGGGTTTTGAACCTGGGTCCTCAATGTCCCAGGCTGATGCTCTATCCACTGTACCACCACCTGGTCAAGCTAAAGCTCTTTTCATTTGAGGAAACATTCTGGCATGTTCAAAGACAGTCAGGTTTAAGAGTTTTGTGGGTAGGAGCAGAAACCAAAATGTGGAAGAGACACCTCTCTGTGGGGTAGCTATTAAGAAAACAAGTCTAAATATTTATTTATTTATTTATTTATTTATTTATTTATTTATTTATTTATGCGAGAGGCAGGAGGTAGAGAGACAGACTCTCATGCGTCTGACTGGAAAGCCCCCCTACAGGGCAATGCTTTGCCCATCTGGGGCCTCTACTCCATTGCTTGGCAACCAAATTGTTTTGGTGCTTGAGGCAAGGCCATGAAGACATTCTCAGCATCCAGGGCCAACTTGCTTGAACCATTCGAGCCATGGCTGTGGGAGGAGAAGAGATAGAGAAAAGTGGGAGGAAGTGGGGTAGCGAAGCAGATGTTAACTTCTCCTATGTGCTCTGACTGGGAATCAAACTTGGTACATTCACACTCTGGGCCAGTGCTCTACCACTGAGCCAACCGGTCAGGGCCAAGTTCAAATATTAGAGGAGACAGAGAAAAACTCTTCTGGGCCTAGGGGCCAAGAGATCTGGGTTTGGATCTTGGCAGTGTGTCTTATGACCAAGGTTGGAGAACTAATCTATGCCTTGATTCTTTTCTTCTAGAATGGGGAGAATACTATAATGTTATTGTGCCTGATACATCATAGGCATTTAATGAACATTTTCCCACTGAATGAAGAATGAATAAATGAATGACTGCATGCTTGATGCATTGAGGTCACATATGTAAAGTATGAGCTATGTCATAAGTAATCAACAAATGGTAGTTTTCTTCCTCTAATCTTCGTGAATTCAGTAGCATGGGGTCTTGTTGTAGCCTTAGATAAGACTGTCACCAGAGGATGTGGCCTTGGTCAGCTGTTTTTCCTCTTTATGCCTCATCTCTAAAATTGATGTTGTGATAATGCCTTGCAAAGATTATATAGATACTAAAGACTTTACATGATGCCTGGCAGGCCATGAATATCCAGTACAGTAGTGGTTAATAAGATTTTTGAGTATTCCCCAGGTTGAAGACACGATACTTGGTCTGTGCTTCTGTAAATGGAGAGTATATTATAGAGTGCCTGACACAGAACAGGCTGCAAGGTTGGTAAAGTCAAATAACCTGAACACATATCAGCATCCTGTTGTTTGGGGCACTGGGACCAGTTAGCTTATTTCTATCATGAAAGAATAGTTCTTGAAGGCATTCTTCAAATGTGCCTTTGCTAATGTCTTTTCCAGTGATGACCTCAAAAACAAAGAATGTATTATTATTTGTAAGATGAATATTGTGCATTTTTCAGACCCACCCCTGCCTTTTGTCTAAATTACTAATTATTAAAAAAATATATTTTTTAACATTTTTATACCTGCAGGGAAAATGAGGTGCTCAAAGTCCAGCTGAAGAAATATGTAGGAGCTGTCCAGATGCTGAAAAGAGAAGGTCAAACAGCTGAAGGTGAGGGGTAGGGGCCAAGCTTGGGTGGGAGGGGACCAAGCCTGTGCATCCTTATAGCCCCTGTGCCTGACGCATAATGAATACTCACCATGTGACAAGTGCATATGCAGATAAATTGGAAAAGTAGGATTCTGGAAAATTAATTAGGTGGAAAGCCCTGCTGTGTATTGCTACACGAATATTGCAAGACTTACTTGCTAGGTTATTAGCAATAGTCATATCAATTTGCATACTTAGAGAATTTTATGAGTCTTAAGACACCACTTGCAAGGTAGTGAACCTTGCAGCATGATTAAGTCACATTAGGCCAGAGGTGAAAACAACAGAATGCCAAAGTGGTGGAGAGCCTGAACTCTGGACGCAGGCTGACCAGGTGCTAACCCTAGCTCTGGTGAAGTTTTTTAATCTCTCCATACCTGCGTTTCTCATCTGTAAAATATGGTTCATTGACAGCTCCTACCTCCTGAGGCAATCCATATAGACAGCATAATGCCTACCATACAATAAGTACTGAGTAAATTCGAGCTATTTACTAATATTATTAACCAGACATACAAATAGATAGAAAAACTATCACTTGACAAGATGTCAGAAAACGAGGTGGTGCTATGTGCTTCCTTTCTCTGCAGTTTGGCTGCAGTTGAACTGTCATGAATCTACTGAAATGTTTCTCAGGTCAGCCTGAAGAAAGGATATTTAACTTGGGCTGAAGTGTCCTGCAGCCAACTGACCGTTTCAGAAGTGAGCTCACAAGTGAGTTGTGAGCATTTTAACAAAGGGGTGGATGCTCCATGCTCACAGGTATTGAGAGTCAGCCAGACCTGGATTTGAATTCAGATTCACCCACTGTAACTTGACCTCTTGGAGTTATTTTGCCATACGTGAGGGAAAACATCACATCACTAGCATGAGGTCATTGTGGGGATTTATGAAAACAACGCAGTTTCCTGTGTGGCCTCTGGTGTATTAAATCTGGATATGGCTTGAGCAGTATTATAAAGACTTGAATTTTCTTTGCAACCTTTATATTTCTTATGGTCTCAGTTTTATCAGGTTCAACATATTGATGATTTTTACAAAGTAACATGCCTCACTTTATTCATGATACATCTGTATCCTTTAGCAGTCTGGGGGTTGTCATTGCAGAATTAATCATTAATCATGGTTTCCTCTGTGGGCTCATCACCCTTTTTGTACAGATATTACAGTTATGGCCCAAAATTCATTTCATTATGTGGATTTATGTATATGTTGGTCTTCCAGCTTTTCACTGCTCATCTTTGTTCCCCCAGCTCCTGGCTTTTGTAGTCCTTCACTCCATTCCTTACCTGGACTGTAGTGGACAGAGGGCCCTTGCCCTTTTCCAAGCAAGTTCAAGTCTATTCTCATTTGACTCAGTAACTCTGTGATGAGTAGGTCTTTTTCCTCTATTTTAAAATGTTTGTTATTGGAGGCTCAAGAGAGCTTACGGGACTCATACTTGTATCTGGGGTGGAAGTGAACTTGGGTCATTTTCCTCCAAATCCGTGGTTCTTTGCATTATAAATTTCTTAGAGCTTAGTGTGCAGAGGAGCTACCTGTTAAATAGGCCTCCCTGGGAGGAGAAGGAAATTCCTTTTCCTAGGACTTCCTTCAGCGGATCTAGGATGGGGCTGTAGATTAGCATATCTAGATATGTGACCCCTAATACACGTGACCTGTGGAACATCAGAACCTTATGAGAAATCTACACTGCACCTATACAGAACTTTGATTGTGTCCATTAAGAAAATTAAGCCTAGTGACACTACTTAGCATAATTAAACACATCTCTGTGCACTGTATTGTGTATTTACCCCCACCCCAAGTCAAGTTTTCATCCATCACCATTTATGTTCCTATACCCTCCTCCACACCTCCCCCCCGCCCCCAGTAATCACCACACTGTTGTCTGTGGGCATGAGTTTTTTTTTTTAGTCTTTTTTCTTTTTGTCCTTTTTTGCTCTATCCCTTCACCTACCTCCTAATAAATTCGATTAAAAAAATATTAAGCCTAGGAAAAAAAAAAACACCACCAGGCTTACGTTTGTGTTAAAAACCTCAACCCTATAAAATACATTTCTGGGCTTGACCTGTGGTGGCACAGTTAAAGCACTGGGAACGCTGAGATTGCTGGTTCGAAACCGCAGGCACTTATGAGAATTGATGCTTCCTGCTCCTCCTACTTCCCCCCCCTCTCTCTCCTCTCTAAAATGAATAAATAAAATAAAAAATAATGCATTTCTGAGCAGCAGTATTTTTGAGTGACTCCCTCCAAATGGGTACATGGAACCTACAATATACTGAATGGCTTCTCATGATAGCCGAAATTTCCTTTCCTAAGTCTGAGCCTGAATGCTCTGTGCCAAAGTTGGGCAGGAGCCTTTTCTGGACAAAGTTGAGATGGCCCCTGAATGGACTGGGGCAGAGAAGATGAAGCACATTTTGCTACCTTGTTTAGCAGTAGTTCCTTACTACTCTATTTCTTACTGTGTAATTTAAGACCGTCCGCCTTATCTGAGCCATCGTTCAGTGGAAGGTTTTTATAAAAACCCCTAATTGTGGCGATGCACCGATGTCCTGTTGGTGCCCATTGGAGTCCTGCACTTCACTCCTCTTCTTACTTCACAACTGTTAGTGAGCGCAAGCTACGTCCCAGGCACCATGATGCAGCCTCATTAAAAGACACTCTTTCAAAAATTGTACTCAAGCCTAGTTTTCAAGTGATGTCATATATTACTCAAAGAGATTGAGACTTTGTTCCCCAACTGCACTGACCCAGGTTGTACAAAACCATTGAGTATGAGTCCTGACCAGGTGGTAGTGACCTGGGGTGTCCTGACCAGGCCGGGGTGTGGGTGTCTGGGGAGTTAGAGGAGCAGGGGAAGGGAGAGGATGGAGAAGGGGGGAGTCCTTTTCTGATCTGGTATTTCCTTGGCTCTAATGGTAAAGGGATGAACACAGAAATAGGTGCTGGCTTCCAAAATTTTAGGTGGGAATCAGAAGGCATTTTTCATACTATAAGCCTTGTACTGTGAGGATTTAAAGCTTTTTTGTTTTTCTCTTTCAGCCACAAATTATTTGTGAAACTATGAGCTCATCTGTAGGGGAAAGAGTGAAAAGTAATTTAAATTTAAGTCACAAGCCTTTAGGGTCGAATAGGTCACTGAGAGCTCTATTGGGGTCCTCACCTTCATTACTGCATTGTTGTGAAAAAATGGGCCAGGGTAAAAACAAAATGGGCATCTAGAGTAGATTTTTGACAGCCTTTAATTTTACAGATATCAAATTTCTACTCTCTCCCTTTTTCTAAAGAGTGATATAATCCCTCTAAGAAAACCCTGATCTAATCAGCTGTATGTGGAGCGGGTGGCCTCGTCAAGTAATTGAAAGGGTTTTTTCCTCTGATGTGGTTCAGAAGTGAGGTTAGGTTATTGACCACTCAAGTGCTCTTTTTCCTTCTAATGCCAGAAGATTTTCCAAAAGGTTATGCTTCCATTTGCATTTTTGGATCTTTTTCATTCTGGAGCTATGTTGTGCTGTCCCTCCAGTTAGAGCTGTGACATAAGGCCCATCGTGTCCAGGAGGAACTGGCTTGGCAGTTACACTTCTGTTGTAACTTTACTGGACATCTGATTTATTCTTTTGTTAAAGAACTTGGACATCCTTTCTCCCCCCAAGGGAGCCAGTGTAGGGCCGTTTCACTTATAAAGGGCAAGCACAAGATCAATTACTCTCCAAATTCATGTTTTTATCTCAGGCTTATTGCGAAAGTTAGAAACAAGATATGTGGCAGGTTGGTTTCTTGCCTGGAGAAGCCTTCTGACAGCTCTGTGAGAGGCCTGGGGTGTAGGCGAACCCCTAGTCTCAGATACCTGATGGGTTGTATTAACAAGACTGGCTCATTCTCTTAGGAATTGACTTAATGTTAGCAAAGCACACAGAGAATGATGTACAATCAGAAGAGTAATTTATTTCTTTTTAATGAGAAACAAAGCCATTGGGTAGACCAGAAGGCCCACACCTGATGTTCAAGCACATCAGCCCTCTAGGCTGGTCAACCTGGGGAGCTGGAGTCTCTCCTGATGGCTGCTTATTGAGTCAGAGAAGGGGGAATGAGTTGGGTAGTTCACACATTCATTGCCCATTATTTGGAGAGGGAACGGCCTCCAGACCTGGGCAAGCCCTCACTTGTCAACTTCTGGCTCTTCACATGGCCCTTTTCTTATTTTTTAGCTTGTGGTTCACCCAAGTTCTGAGGAGTGCTGGTTCTGTTGGATGTTGCCTGATGTTGAGAGAGAGAGAGAGTGCAGTTCTTATGTGTGACTCATATATTTTGTGCTTACCTCAAAACAAGTGGTCCACAAATAGCTTTGTTCTAAATTAGAGATTGTAGTTAATTATGGCTCTTCTCCCTATCCCTCTTCCCCATGTCCTCTATAAGACATAGGTTCAGGGATCAGATACATAGTGAGGAAAATAACATTTTTATTACTGACAGTTGATTGGAACTTCAGCTTGACCTGTAGCTAGAGTCACACTTCCTAAGAATACACTGCCACCCAGGTAGGTCCAGGGAGCCCCCTTATGAGGGATTGTTGGGTCTGTAGACTTACTCTCACCCAGAGGGGACCAAGCAGGAAACAAGTCCATGGGGGTGTTTCACTTTGTAATACATCAACTCCAGCCAGTTGAGAATCTCACCAATCAGGTAGGAGGTGGAAAGTGAGGCTGACAGCATTCCTGTGGTGTAAGCCTCCTCACAGAAACATGGTCCCAGGATGGAGGCCCTTCGCTAAGAGCTGTGGTGCCTGCAGCTGTGAGGTGCATCTGGGGGGGGGGGTCCTAGGGCAGCAGGGTGGGGGCAGGAGTGTGATTTAGTGAGAGGATACTTCTGCCATTGCATCTGACCCTCTGGAGAAAGTCAACAGAAAAAAGGCTTGTCTCACCTGTAGCTGTGTGTCAGTCTTCAAGAGTGTCGCTTCATCCTAGTCCCTACATATGCTCCCATGAAAATGGTCGTGGCCAAAACATTTAGGGAACACCATGCATCCCTATGTTCTTCTTGCAAGTCATGATGGTCATTAAAGGATGAATGACTTCCGTGATAAAAACACTGAAGACTGCCCTGGGCAACCAACTTAGAGTTCATGTGACCTTTTTGTGACTTTGTTTCTTCCTCTGTGAGATGGGAATTGTAATAGTACCTTCCTTATAAGGTTGGGGAAGATGAGAGATTAATACAAGGAAAGTGCTTAGAAAATGTACATAATAGTCACTGAAATGATTGTTACTGCTATTTTACTATTTTACTTTAATCTCTCACAGTCCCTTTAAATCATCATAAAATTAGGATTAAAATAGCACATACTTCATGGGTGGTTGTCTTTAGGATTAAATATTAAGTGATGTAATTCAGATAACAGACTTGCTTTTATTAGAGCCTGGGAGCTAGAAAAGGCTGTGGCAGACAGAAGAATGGCCCCTGGACTCTGTTAACATACCACCTTACATGGCAAAAGGGACTTTTCAGATGTGATTGAGTTAAGGGTCTTGAGATGGGAGGATTAACTTGGTTTATCCAGGTGACACCAATGTAATCACAAAGGGCCCTTAAAAGAGTCAGATGAGGGTCAGAGAGGGAGAAGATGTG
Organism: Rhynchonycteris naso; assembly: GCA_037038555.1. NCBI lineage: Eukaryota > Metazoa > Chordata > Mammalia > Chiroptera > Emballonuridae > Rhynchonycteris > Rhynchonycteris naso. The sequence goes on along the minus strand of CM073000.1, from coordinate 189,517,767 downwards.
ACAACAGAAGCAGAAGTTGGAGTGATGTAGTTTGAAGATGAAGGAGGGAGCCACACACCGAGGAATGTGAGCATCCTTTAAAAGATGGAGAAAGACAGGAATATGGGTCCTCCCCTGGGGTCTCTGGAAGGAATGCAGCCCTGCTGACCATGTGATTTCAACCCAGTGAGACCCACTAGGGACTACTGACTTCCCAATTGTAAGATAATAAATTTGTGTTGTTTTAAGCCACTAAATTTGTGGCAATTTGTTATAGCAGCAGTAGGAAGTTACTATTGAGTTAAATTGAAATGAGGATCATCTTCATAATCATCTTATGGAGCTTGTAGTGGGTTGTTGACCAAAAGGATGGGATGACCCAACCTTTTGAAGGTTGTTGGGGTTTTTGGTCAGAGGTCTCCTGGTGGAGCTCTTTTGATTACAAGAGTGAAAGATCCAATTTACTCTGGCTTAAATAAAACAAAGCAAAATAAAAGTCTAGCAGTTTCCATCTCCAGGGATGGCTTGATCCAGCAGCTCTCTCTCTCAGCATTGGCCATGTATGCTAGTAAATGTTTAACACCCAGCCCTCTGGGGAGAAAGCACTTGCTGATATCCGTGGTGTAAATGCTCCCACTGTGGCTGATTTTTAGCTGCCATCACTGTGTCACTGAGAGCAGAGCTGGGGAGAGACGCACATGCAGGGCCCCTGTGAGCCGATGGGCCCCAGCTCCGGCACCCCACTGTGTGTCACCTTTGTTCTCTGGCAGGTGTTCTCATGCTGGCAAGAGGCTGCCAGCAGCTGTGGGTTTAAGCTTCTCAACACGCAGCAGAGGAGACAGGGTCTCTTCCCCACTAGTTTCCTTATGAACCATTCTCCCATCCCTACCCATTTAGAGCTGTGGTTCTTGATCTTGGCTCCTGTGCTTGACCACTTGCAACGACTGCCTTGGAGGCTATCACTTTGAATTAATTGAAGTTTAGAGTCAGCCAGGATGTTACAGATGTGCCAGCATTCTCTGATTCTTGGCCAGCGCTAGACATCTCATGTCAATCAAGGTTACTTTTTCTTTTTTTCCCTTAAATTCAGATTTGGCTTCAGTATGCCTCTCCAAATTAAGAAAACCGGAGGGGGGGAGGGGAGGCATGCAGCGGAAGTTGTTTACTGTTATTGTACGGGTTAATGCGGTGCTTTTCCTGCCCCCCCCTTCTCACGGATCCGTGTGGGTGTTAACCGTATCTCATCTCTTTCACCTTCCCCAGAATCATGACCCTTTTCACCTGTCTGGCACCGGCTCCCACTGGATGCTCATCACAAAGCTCCACTGCAGTCACACTTGTCTCAGTGCCTCCCTCACTCCACGCCCATCCCCCAAACCAGTTCCCGATCCTCTCCCCACTCAGCTGATATCCTCTTCTGAAGATGCTGTTTTCCTTATCCTGGGCCAGCCCAGGCATGGCATTTATTGTGAGAGCCAGCTCTTCTCCTGTCCCCTAAAGAGATCTGGTCACTCTGACCTTTCAGTTTCCCAAACGCCTACTGCACTTATTATGAGCAGTGACCAGGGGCTGGCGTTTGACCAGTTGCTCTCATGAGTGAATTTGCAGTCCTCTCTTGTTGATGTAGTCTGACCACACAAAGTGGGGGCTCTGGGACTTAAAGCTTGTTTTCATGTGTGTTAACCAAGTACACGGCAGATGTTTAACAAAAACTTGTTGCCAGACTCTGTCCAAGTACTCTTAGGCGTGATTTCAGAGTAATGGACTAGTTGGTACTAGATGGGAACAGCATTCTGTAAGAAGGAAAATAGTTTGGGAAGTGATGTTACATACTGCTTAAGAGGAAGGGAATAGTCTGACCAGGCGGTGGCGCAGTGGATAGAGCGTCGGACTGGGATATGGAGGACCCAGGTTCAAGGTTGCCAGCTTGAGTGTGGGCTCATCTGGTTTGAGCAAAGCTCACCCACTTGGACCCAAGGTCGCTGGCTCCAGCAAGGGGTTACTTGGTCTGCTGAAGGCCCGCGGTTAAGGCACATGTGAGAAAGCAATCAATGAACAACTAAGGGGTCGCAACAAAAAACTGATGATCAATGCTTCTCATCTCTTTCCGTTCCTGTCTGTCTGTCCCTATTTATTCCTCTCTTGGACTCTATCTCTGTTAAAAAAAAAAAAAAAAAAGAGGAAGAGAATAATGATTACTGGTACTCTTCCTTCTTCCAGAAGTGACCACAGCACTCTGCTCATGACTCATTGGTGAGAACCAGTCCGTCACACGGCTCCACATAGATGCAAAGGGGTCTGGGAAGTGTTGTCTCTGGCTGGGCAGCTGCTGCCCATCAAGAATGCCAACAGAATGGCAGGGGTACAGGGGTTTGTGCGCTTGCGCTGGGCAATCACTCTGATGCACGTAGTTCCATCTTCTAATCACTTGTGTGGCTCCTTAGAAAGGAACCTCATACCCAGTGAGCTTACTGTTGGGTTTGTGCTCTTAGAGTCCCAGAATGAATGTCCAGTAGCTTGTAAGGGTCTGCATTAGAAAGAGTGTCTAAGAATATGGCAAAGATCTGTCTGTCAAAAATAACTGACTTTCTTGTCAATAATTAATTGGGATGAAGAGACCATATGGTACTTTCCCTTTTTTGGAGGGTGTTTCTGGTTTCCCCTGAAACCAGATACATATCCTAGTACATACACGTATACATACCTACATACATACGCACATGTATATATGTATACACACATATATACATCCTACATACATACGTACATGTATATATGTATACATACACATATATCTATTATCTATCTATCTATCTATCTATCATGTTGATTGACTTTAAGGAATTGGCTCATGCTATTATGGAAGCTGGGAACTCTGAAATTTGCAGAGTAGGCTGCAGATTGGAGACCCAGGGAAGAGTTGATGTTGCATCTCAAGTCTGAAGGCAGTCTGGAGGCAGAATTTCTTCTGGGGACCTCAGTTTGTCTCTTAAGATCTTCAGCTGATTGAATGAGGCCCACCTATATTATGGAGAGTAATTTGCATTACTTCAAGTCGATTGGTTTAAATGTTAGTCATTTCTAAAAAATACCTTTGTAGTGACATTTAGACTACTGCTTGACCAAATATTAGGGCACCATGGCCCAGCCATATTGACACATGACATTAAATAATACAGTCATTTGCCTAGAAAGAGGTCAAACCAAAATTACCACCCAGTCTACATAGAGCCTCAGAGCTGGTGAGTGACAGCTCCCCAAGAATTGCCTGCCTGTGTGGGGCAACCTATGCCTGGGCTGGGCGGCTGGACTGGTTAGCATTTGCCCCTTAACTTGCTGTTGAGGAAAATCCACTCCATTCCTGTCTTCTCTCTGGGTGACTGAAATCTAATTCTGTACCATCACTGTGTGTAGTGGGGCTGGGTCAGAGTTTGAGAGACTCAGACCCCGACATCAGACTTGGGGAAGCACTCTCAGCGAGAGCGGTGTGTGTAGGCAATGCGCGGGCAGTTGGGGTTTTTCCTTCCTCTGTGAAGGCTCCTCCTTCCCCAGTATAGGAGGGGAGGGGCATGAAGGCAGGAGGCAGGCGCAGGCTTTCCACCGGGCAGAGGTAGGGGTTGGGGACTGGGTTGAATGGCAGCTCTGCATTTAGCTACAAATTCTTGGAATAAGTTTTTATCTCAGAGCTTTAAAATTTTCATTTGAGGAATAGAGATAATAATGTTGACTTTGTAGAATTATTTGAAGTTTCAATGGGATGACATGTGTAATATACCAGGCAATTATTGATGTTCCTTTGGATTAGAGATATATTATGAAGGGTATCCAGGCTGTGGAAGGTCAAGGCACATTAACAAAAACAGCTGTACATTAATTTCTGAAAGTGGGTGAATAATTATGGTGATAATTATAGAGTGTACCTCTCTGAAAGCTTTGTAGTCCATTATCCTGCTAAAACAATATTTATGTGGTTAGCTACTTTCCTGACCTTTGAATAAATATCTGACCAGGTAGCCTCTGTACCTGGCTCTTACTAATTGTTCAGTACTGGCAGCACCAGGAACACACTCCAGGGACAGTAGCTCATGCTCTGATTTTTTTTTAAATTAAAATTTACTGGAAAAGTCCAGGGTTTAATGCGCTCAATAACCCCAGTGTGCTTATCATCCAGATTTAACAGACAAGTTTCCTTATTTATTTAAGAATAATGAAAACTGTTAAAAGTTTAAGTGCAGTTGAGGGTGTCCTCACTGATTGCACCCACAGACATCTTCAGCTTAACCCTGATTGGACCAGCTTGGGTGGCATGACTCACGTTAGCTAATCCTGGAACTGCAGAGAGTGGGGTGTTAGAACTCTGATGGGCCCAGTCACGCTCACAGGGCTTATTCCTGGAAGGGGGTGAGGGTTGGGGGCAGCTGTACCCAAACACACAGGATCGAGAATGGGAGAGGGACACGCTCTCAGACACAGGATGGATTCTGATATGAAAAGAGAGGGTATTGGGTAGCAAACACAGGGGACCATGCAACTGGAGTCACATGGGGTGACATGGGAAACAGTGTTAGCTCCAGAATTTCTGTACAGGAGAGGTTTGGTTGTCTCGTTAGTGGTTTGGAAGCCTTGTGTTGAGACTGCCTCTGCATACATGAACCTTGTTTCTATTTAATCTGTATGGTTATTTGGGCAAGTGTATCAGAGGGTGGGCTACGCTTGGCTGCATAGAAAACAAAACAGAAAAACAACCCAAACAACAGAAACAAGGTTTTTCTCTTATCTGACACAAGCCCAGAAGTTTAGTCCAGGGCTGGTGTAATGGTTTTATGATCATTGGGAACTCGGGCTGTTTTTTTCTTTCTTGCTCTACTGTCCTTAGTACATGGCTTTTCATCTTCATCATTTCCTCATGGTACCTAGATAGTGGCCACTGTTCCATTCATCACATCTGTATTTCAGGGAGGTAGAAGCAGGAAGCGGGGGAGGACAGAGAGTGCATTTCACAAAGTCTATAAGGATTTAAAGCTTTAAGGATGATAAGCTTTCTTTTGAGGAGCTTTCCAGCCCCTTCTCCCCATCCCTTCCCCTAAATGACTTCTACTTAGAGCTCTTGGGTCTCTCTAACTGCAAGAAAGGCTGGGAAATGCAGTTGCTTAATTGGCACATAAGGAATTGGCTATTGGCTAGGTGGGCAGCAGTCACTGCCCGGGTGGCTTTGGGGAGGGTGAGACTGATGGAAATTTTGTGGGAGGGGTGAGGTGGGTGCTGAAGTACCACCAAGCCACCCCTTAGTGCCATCACCCCTGGGAACAGCTTCATCAAAGGGCCTGGGTCATATAGTTTGGAGAGGATCTAGAAATGACCATCTCTCTCTGGAGACCTCCGTAAGGGATAATGTTTATTCGCCCAAACTGATTTTATCCCCTGCAGGATGCTTTCTGCTCCTAAATCATTGCACAGGCAATTGTCTGGAAACGCCAAGTATCAATTTATGTGTTTTGTTCATTTTCTTTTTATTATTTGGTGGGAAACAAAGGCCCAGAAAAGAACAGGAGCACTTGGGGGGCTTCAGCTCTCTCCATGGAGGCCTCGGCCAGACATGTATTTGTCATTGTCATCGTTCCTTTTCAGAGCTGTCTCAGCATTGTGCTAATTGTTGTGCAGTTTGTCAGTCAGCGTCATGTTTGGTGTTCAGCTCTCTCCTTCCTGGAAGCTGACAGGTGGCCTGTTTTGTTAAATGCCATTTGGTTCTGAAAACTTCTCTAAGTTTCTGATTACAGCTTTCATAAAGCAATGGGTCGTTTTGCTTTGCTTGAGTGGGTAATGAAAGATGCCCTGTGTATCGACTGAGAGTGACTTACCTAAATTGCTTTTCTTGGGCCAGAGAGAGAAATGGACGTCCTATAGAGAGACAAAGCCCATTTCTTGGCCTGGGCTAGCTCCCTGGTTTATGACCTCAGTTTCAGCCTTTGCCTTCTCACCCTCCCTGTAGAGCGCTTCTCGCCCTCTGTCTTCTGTGCTGTTCTCTGTCTGCAGCCTCCTGCCTGTTCTGCATCCCATCTAAGTCAGATATCACTGCCCCAGGGAGCTCTTGGTGATGTTCCCATCATCATTTCCCCTAGTTGTCACTTCCAGAGCTATTGTATTGCTGCCTATTGTGTATATAAGACGTTTATTTCTTCCCTTAGTGACATATTCGATAAACATTTACCAGATGTAAGCTCCATGAGAGTAGGTAGGGACTGACTTGGTTTGCTGTTGTGCACCAGCTTCTAACATGGATACCTGACACCTGGTAGGTGATCAGTAGCTGTTTGATATATGAATGAGTGAGTGAGTGAGTGAATGAATTTGTGAAGTACTTCATAATAATAATTGATAATACAGATTAAGCACTACGTGCCAGGCCTTGTGTTAACTTCTTTTAATAGGTGACTTTCCTTTGAGGTCAGTGTGGTTATGATCCCCACTTTACAGGTGGAGAAACCGAAGCTTAGAAAGGTCAGCGAGAGTATATAGTGGGGCCAAACTGTCTGGGTCCAGGTCCCTGCCATCCACTGTGAAAGTCAGATTGCTGGACCATGGATGTGCCGAGACAGAAGTGAATGACATACAGTACCTATCCCTGGGGAGCTCACAGAGCGGGTGGCAGACTAGGGCCAGTAAACTGGGCTCCTGGAATCCAGTGAGCAGAACAGGTGAGGATGTAGATTTGAGCCATGTGACCTGCTGCTGGTGCACCTGACCTGAGCTACTGGGAGGCATTCTAGGTACGTGCGATCCCTCAAACTTCTCACCTTGACAGGCTCCCCGTTACCTTTCCATTTCTTTCCGACTCGTCCCTCGTTGTCTCAGGTGGGGATCCAATCTGTCCAAAAGAACAGTCTCCTTCCCCCAGGTGGGGCCAATTAGGCTGAGCTCAGCTCTACCTTTAATTACTCTTGCCTTCATTTGCATCTGGTTTGTCTCATTATAGTGCCATAGGCAGAGGGCAGGGCTCCCATGCTGGGCAGCCAGCAGTGGCGCCTGCGTGGCTTTGGGGCCTTGCCACTGTGGTCTCGGCTTCCTTCTGAGTAAAAGGAATGGACAGTAACAAACACATACCACCTGGCCAAAAGCGTCTGCGGAACTCATCATAGCTTGCCTTCAAGTGGTTTTTCAGCAACTTACAGGTTGTTTACTTTCCTTGTTAAAAGATGAAACCACATTCATTCTAGAGAATTAAAGATAGCAACAATGGAAAAGGAGAAAATAAAACTCATTTACACACCCTCAGCATTATTAAAATTTAGCAGTCTGTCCTCCCAGCGGGTATAGCACTGTGCCCCGTGAGCACTCTCAAATAGGGGAAACAGGCTTCCACAGGGCTGAGAGTCCTCCTTCCCTTACTTGACACGTGGACTTCATGGGCAAAGAAGAAAGCTGATTAAAAAATAACAAAATGTTGGTAAGGGTTTTCGTAAGAAAACCAGGCAGTAGTACCGCATGAGTATCAATTATGTCAGGGACCTGTCGGCAACACATGTGCCAGGAGGAGAGGTGGGGCTCAGTGGGCCGGCGAGCGGCCATTGCTGTCTAGCCTCCTTCCTCCCCTCTTTCAGAGGGGCGCGGGGCAGCGCTCACTGGGACGTGTTAGAGCAGGAAGGTGTAGACCAGGGGTGCCCACACTATTTCAGCTTGCGAGCTACTTATAAGATGACCAAGTCAAAATGATCTACCTACAATAAAAATGCAAAACATAAATTTATTTCTTCTATATTATCATTATTTAAGTTACTATTATTACTATTTAATATTGTGTATTCTTCTTTCACTTTTCTCCCTCTCAGCTCTCTTTTTGGAGGAAAGTCAATGTCATAGTTTTTATGAACAGTCCTAAAAAGCCGCTCCACATTTCCCTTCTTTGGAATAGCAATGGCACACAGACAGATGAGGCAAACGCACTTAGAATATGACATAGTAAAAAAAATCCCCTCCCATTCTGTATGAAAGTGGTAGGTTTTAGGCTTCTTACTCGGACCAGCTATGGCACTCATTTTTATACCCTTTGTTGTATTTAGTTTAAATAAATTGAAGGCTAACTACGCAGCAATGTAACTGAACAAGTTAGCGCAGTTTAATGCGCATGCGTAGGGTGTCAAAAGTTCAGGCGTCAGATTGGCTACCCTGTATGCCAATCAAAAGACAAATGTCTTTTATTTTTATTTTTATTTTATTCATTTTTAGAGAGGAGACACAGAGTGAGAGAGAGAGAGAGAGAAAGGGGGGAGGAGCTGGAAGCATCAACTCCCATATGTGCCTTGACCAGACCAGTGCAGGGTTTTGAACTGGCAACCTCAGTGTTCCCAGGTCGACGCTTTATCCACTGCGCCACCACAGGTCAGGCAAGACAAATGTCTTTTTAATGTCATGTGATCTACCCACACTTCCTTCGCGATAGATCGCAATCGACGTATTGAGCACCCCTGGTGTAGACTGTGGGTTCGGTCCAGAAAGTCCTGCCTCTGCCTTTTGCCTAAGTGTGACCTTGGGCAGGTTGCCTGGTCTTCCCCCTCCCCCCCTCTGTATGTTTCATTTTGGTAGTTTCTGTTGCTAAGTCTTCAGGTTCACTAATCTTTTCTTCTGCAGTTTGCCTGTGCCCCTTTTGTGTAGCCACATCTAGTTGCAAGGGATGTTGGGAAGCATACAGCTGGATGCCCAGCCCAAACCTGGTTAAGGAAGAAAAGTGGCTGCTGGGGGACACGAGCTGTTTCTGCCACACTTCTGCATTAGCAGCTACTCTGCTCTTGACGAACAGGTGGGTGCTGGCTTTGCCGGCGATGGTGGTAATGGGATGAGCTTCAGTGGAGAAACGGGCGAAGTAAAATGTGAATGACGATGTCTGCTCCACACTTTGAAATTCTCCTCCATTTTGGGCAAAACAAGTAGTCCTTCTCTTAGTTTTTAGGAAGTAAGGTAGGCAGTTCCTTTGCATCCCATGCTTCATCTACCCTGTGAATCTAGGGTGCCCTCCTGGCATGAGCGATTGGATTGACCATGGGCACATGTCCTTTTGGTCAGCTACTGGTCAGGCTGAGAGAATTTGATTAAACTAGGATTCAGACCTAAGTCTAAATCTTGGCTTAGTGCTCCACAGTCACATCATTTTAGGATGATCTAAACTCAGCCACTGGGCCTGTAACATGTGGACAGTAACTGACTATCCCAGTTTCTAGGCTTAAGTTTTCAATTATGCTCTCTATGTCATTTGCTCTCCCACTGGGAGAGAAGAATAACATTTTTCTTAGTTTCTCATCAATTATTACTCTTTCTATCTTGTTTGGATAATTTCTAGCTGTAAAAATCTTTGTATGACAGAATCCATCAGTTAAATATGAATTATACAAGGTCCCTTGTATTATTTGCAGTGGTAAAAAAAGAAATGGTTAAATACATTAAAGAGAATTTATTTTAGAGAAAGCAATCACTAGATAGCTTGTATTTTATACATTTTCTATTATAGAATATTTTGTTGGAACTTAAAAGTAGTCATACATACTCTTTATAACAAGACAAGCAGTACAGAGATACACAAAGAAGTTAATACTCTGCTCGCAATGCACTTTAGACAACCAGAGTTAATTGATGCTTGTAAATTTATACAAATCTGTACTCGGCAAGCATATGTTTACTTGCTTGTTCTATCTGTTTCTGCCCCTGCCCCAAATGGGATTAGTTTCTATTGGGTTGGCAGACAGTGGCTCATGGGCATGCCATCTGTTTTTCAAATAAAGTTTTATTGGGACACAGCTACAGCCATTTATGTCCTGTCTATATGTGCTTTCTCGATACAATGGAAGAGTTGACTTCTAGTTCAACAGAGAGCATGTAGCCTGAAAAACTGAAAATATGTACCATCTAGCTTTTTAAGAAAACCTGATGACCCCTGATCTACTTCCCCTTTCTCATGACCACTTAACCGTCATGAGTCTTTCTCTAGATCAATACATATGGATCGAAATCATTCATTTTAATATCAGCATATTAGAGTCCATGTGGCTGTGCTATATTAAAAATCATTCTCCTGTATATGACATTTAGGTTGTTTCTAGGTTTTTGCCAATATTTTTGCAGTAAGCCCTGTGAACATGTGTCCTTATATCCTGGGGGCTTCATTTTGGTGGGAAAAGTTTAAAGAAATATCATCGTTGAGTGAAAGCATGGGTTCTGTGCCCATTAATTGTCTTTTGGTTTTAAACCAATGTCATGTCATCAAATGTCGTCTCTGATGTGACATATTTTCTTATGCTATGGACATCTTTTATAAAAGTGGTTTTCAATCCTTTTTGACTGTGGCTCACAATAGAAAGCATGCTTTTAAGAGCATATATTCATGTATATATGTAATTGAGACAGAGTCTTCCTGGAACAATATTTAACTTTTTCTATATGCAAAAAATTCTTGTTTTACATCCTGTTCCAGTTTAACAAACATCACTTGTGACTTGCTGAAGTGCTTTTGCCACCTTATTAAAGGGCTACAACCTGTAGTGTGAAAAAACATCATGTTATACAAAGGGTTTTCTTCTGGAATCCTTTGTAATCTAGTTAAGAAATTTGATATTATGTCTGCTGGTCAAGACCTTCTTCCCTTATTTAAAGTCTAAACATTATTTCTCTTATTGGAAAACCATACATATTTTAATAGTAATGTCTTATAGTTGCAAGGTTGGACAGTTTCTTTTGGTATTGGGAGTTGTCCTTTGGCCGTCATGTCTTCTTGGAGAGTGTGCATTTGAGGGTTTTGCCACCACAGACACACCTGTTAGCCAAGCTATCTCACAGGTATATCCTCTCAAGTCTAGCCTGATTGCTCGTGCATCCATCTTGACCACCCCCTGACCCAGCATTGACACACATACCCACCCACCCTCATTCCCCTCATCCCCTGCTTGGCCTTAACTCCCACCATGTCCCCTGCTAAGTGCTCAGTGTGCTTTGGCCTGGACCAGCCATGAGAAATGTCATTATGCTATTCCCTCAGGATGGTGAAGCCTTCAGCTTTATTTTAGAAACTTTTTCTCTTTGGAAAACAGCAGAAACCAAGTGAGGCCAATGAAAAGAATGTTTATCTCACAGAACTAAGAAGCATAGGGTACAGGTATGGCTAGATCCGGGTGTGTAAACAGTTTACCAGGAAGTTAACCTCTCTCCCTCTTGGTTCTGCTTCTTTGCCAGAGGGAGGGACTAGTGAGAGGGGAGCTGGAGAGACAGGCGGGGGTCAGATCGGTGAGCGCTCCACCTGACTTGCTGAGAGGCTTGGAGTTTAGCCGCAGGCCTGGGGGTACCTGGTGAAAACTTGAAGTGGGAAGTGACCTGAGCCGATATGCACATTTCCTTCCCTCACACAAAGGTCTTCTCCACTGTTATGTTGTTACTCTGCGTGTCAGAAACTTGATTCTGCCTTTAGAGCAGTGGTTCTTAACCTTTTTTGAGGTACCGAACCCACCAGTTTCATATGCGCATTCACCGAACCCTTCTTTAGTGATAAATAAAATGGTTTCTTTTTTCCAAATTCAAGACATAGGTATATGTTTATTTACTGGTGCACAAAATGAGCCGTGCATGAACATCACCTTGCTCAAAGAACAAAACCAACAAAGTGCATGAACTCACAACAAATTACGGTATTACTTTATTCTGGCCTCCGCGGCAGAGGTTTCTCCGAACCCCTGAAACCGACTCATTGAACCCCTAGGGTTCGATAGAACCCATGTTAAGAACCACTGCTTTAGAGGGATGGTTACTTTTTGATACCTAAAATATTTTTCTTTTCTTTTTTTTTTAAATGTCTGACATTGTTTGAATTTAATGATTCATATTACGAATTATTCGTGAAAACGATCTTTTAAGCTTCTTATAATAGCTGAAATTATCCTTCATTAGATACTGACAGTTCCTGTGATGGGTGTAATTATAAAAAAACAAACTTAGGCTAGCTATATTCTGCAGTGTTAAAATTACAGAAACGAGCAAGCGGTAAGAATAGAAGCTGAGTAGGATGGTCAGATCTTATGGAAGAAGGAGGGTGGCAGCATTGAAAATTTTCTAAAAATGAATAAATATGTGCTGTACACATTAAGTACGTTTTTATTACAGTCTGCCTTGATGCTCAGCCTCTCCTCGTTGGCAAGGCAGAGGATTAATTTTAGCACCCTGAACTGTTTGTAGCTCCTGCCCATGTATGAATCTCACAAAGGGGTTTTCCCCCTTCTCTTCCTTCATTCCACTCAGCATTTTCTGCAAGGCACGCCGTAGTAATTTCTAATAGTTCCGGAGAACAGTAAGCTCGTCATTAACACAGAGAGGGCTGCGTGGGGAGGGGAGAGATTGGAGGGTGAGGGCTGCAGGCTGCGGTCCACCGGCAGACACTGCTGTCTGTGGAACGGAGCCTAGGAAATCAGGACCTCATCCTGTTCGTGCCCAAAGGATGGCTGTGTGGGATGTCCATGGCTCATAGGGGCCAGCCTGGCTGCTAGGACTCGCCTCAGTACCGTTGTGGGGGAACACTGGGATGAGTATTGAGTGGCACCTGTTTTAAAACCAAGGTGCCCAAAGCTCCACACGGCCTACCCTGCCTGCCTCTGCAAGGCCTCTGTTAGTAATGCGCCATTTCTGCCTTTTACTCTGGTGGTCTCAGCCTCCCTTGGGACTGGGAAACCCGCTGAGAGAGGGAGGGGTTGGTTAACAGGGCACCCCCACTGACTGTACAATGTCAATGCAACCTGCAAGCAATGCCAGTGGAGTGACCTCTCCCCTCTCTCTTTGACCTGGACCGTGCAGCAATCTGTGTGGTAAAGAGGGCGATAGAAAACAAAACTGGCTAATGTTTATGTAGTGCTCACTAACTGTGCCAGGCACTAACTGGAGCACTGTCCACTTACTCTCCTTTAATCCTCGCATCAGTCTTACAGAGTAGGTGCTCCTGTGATCTGCAAATGAGGAAACACTGACTGACAGCTTAAGTCGCTTGCCCAAGATCACACAGCAAATCAGGGAGGTGAGACAGTGCTGGCACATTTCTGTTGATCGGGCGCGGTGGTCCTGGGAAGATCGCTCGATCTGCCCACCCGGAAGGTTCTCAGATGAGCTTGAACTTATTCACATAGACGTCTCTCCTTTATTCTGTTACCTCTTTGACTTCAGTCTCTTTCCCATCTGGATTTCTGGGTATCCGCTGTGCCTCCTACTGCTATGCCCAAATTTAGTGTGGCCCGCCACTCCTTGTATACTGTGCCACGGTAGCATGGGGACGCCTTGGCATCTTTCTTACTGTCTGGACAGCCCTCCTTGGTGCTTGATTTTTTTCCAAAGCATGCACAGACCTCATGATACCTTCCAGTGACGGGAAATAGATGTTTACGTTCTGTTGTATCTTAGAGACCAAATGTTTTCTGTAGAAGTCTGGTAGGGAGTATTCTAGGCTTTGTAGACAGTCTCTGTCTTCCCCTTCCTCCTCTTCCTCCTGCTCCTCCTCCTCCTGCTCCTTCTCTTACTGCTCCTCCTCCTCCTCCTCCACCCCTTCTTCCTAAATGTACTGTTATTACAATAGAATACATTACACACATGGGGTATAGTTACTAATCTGTTATGGATATTTGTTGGCATTAAATTCCCTCTTTTTTTAAAAACTTACTTGTTCTTGTGGGTTTGACTTTTGGTTCTGGTTGTCCTTCCCGCAGTCGGGATGTCTGCTTGTTTCTGAGGTGCTGTGGACCCGCTTCTGTCTTTGCTTCCATCCCCCCATTTATCTCGTGCACTCTGCTCTCATGCTGTGGCAGCCACGCTGGTGCTCTGAAAGTTTCTCTGAGTCAGAACTAGTGGAATTAAGGGTGAGGCTTATTTGCTGCTTTACATTTTTCATACTTTCCATGGTGGACATACATTTCTTTTTTATAATAAAAATGTCTATTTGATAAAAGGTAACCATGGCGTCTCTGTTTGGCATCAAAAGGACATGGATTTGGGGCAGCTTGTCCCTTAGCTCCTGTGAAGCAGGAAGAGGAGGCGACTGCTCTTCATTTTGGAGCGAAGCTTTGTGGTTTGCAGAGTGCTGTCTTCTTATCGATCCTTTGCCAGCCTTTTGAGGTCACTAGTGGAGGCATTCTTCTTCTCACTTTCTAGCTGAGAAACCCGAGGCTCAACACAGGCTTCTCCAGCCAGCAAGTGGCAGAGCTGGAAATTGAGGTTAGGTCTTTGGATTTCAAGCTTGGGGTTCCGGCCGTTACCTCCTTTAGACACAAGTAATTCTAGAATCCTTTTTGTCAGTGTGGGTCATGGCTGAGAGAAGAGTTTCTGGAGTCAGACTGTGGGAGAGTGAACTGAGCTGTGCTTGCTCAACGCTGTGTGACACTGGGTAAGTTACTTACCCGTCCTGACGTCTGCTTTCTTCTGTGTAAAATTGAGGTAATAATAGTGCTGCCCTCATAGGCTTGTTAGGACTGTGGAATGATATCAGTGAGATAAAATACTCAGTAAGCCTGCACTATCATTACAGTTATTTTTTATACATTTTATTTTTAGTTGTAGTACAATACATATAACAAAATTTACTATTGTAACCATTTTAAAGGCTGTACCTGGGTAGTGTTAAGTACATTGTTGTGCGACCAATCTCCATGACCCATTTCATCGTGCAAAACTGCAAGTCTGTACCCAGTCCCTTGTCCCCAACCCTTTGCAGAGCAGTGTGCACTTGGAAATAGCACCTGGAATCTGTAGCCTTCCACTGTGCCCTGCGTATGGGCCCCGTGCTCCTGAGCAGGGACGAGGCATTTACACTCGGAGGGGTTGCTCCCTCCCTGGCCGTCCTGGTGGCTCCTGTTTATTGAGTGCTTATACTTTGCCAGGCTGTTGGCTAATAAGCACTTTACGGTGAGTGCAGAATCCTTAGCACAGGACTTTCTGGCATGTTCCGATAGTTCCTCTGTTTTACATAAGAAGAAACTGAGTCTCAGACAGGCTAAGCAGATTATTTAAGGCCTTATGGCTAATGGAGGGTAGACTTGGAAACCCAGGTGCACTAACTCCTGAGTCATACATAGCTCTTAAACCTTGCCCAGCTGAGTGACTTTGCATTGGGTAGTGTTTCACGCCTCACCAGCTTGTTTTGTGGTGAGACCTTTTTCTAGCACATGAAATACTAAGTCACTTGAATAGTTGGTTGTTGGGGCACCTGCACTGGAATTCGAGAATGAAATAGATGTGGCAAATAATACGTTTCCCTCCCTACTGCTCCTTTCTTCCCTTCCCTTCCCTTCCCTTCCCTTCCCTTCCCTTCCCTTCCCTTCCCTTCCCTTCCCTTCCCTTTCCTTCCCTCCCCTCCCCTCCCCTCCCCTCCCCTTCCCCCCTCCTTTCTCCCTGCTTCTCCTGCTTCACCATTTTCTCTGACACATTTTCGGAGGGCCTGTCTAGGTTCAGGATATGGGTAGAGGTAACATGAAGGTTGAAGGTCCTTTTCTGAATTACTTGAAGATCTGAGGGGCTGACAGAGGGATCTGACCAGATCTCAGCAAAACCCAAACAAATCTTTTTCTTAGTTCTGAACTCAGCAAGCTTTCCTCGACCTATTAAAAAATGCATGGACTTTGCCACCTTCATTGTAGTTAACTCTATAATAAAACACTGGAGTTAATGAAGAGGTCCTCCTGCCTTTTAACTAAACCCAGTTAGACAGACAAAGCAATCGAGTCTGTGTTTTACACTTGGAAACTAGCTAGCATCCAGCCCTCATCCTCCGGCATCCTTGCAAGAGGCAAATGCATCTGAGGTTTGAAATCCTTCTCAAGACAAATGACTTCTTCGGTGTTCCACTCATTCCTAACAATTAACCCTAGTGCTGATTAATCTTTTAGCTCTTACGTTATCTAAAGAACAGTCTTGTTCAACATTTTGGCGACCTGAAAATCGCTGTATGTGTTTAATGTTAATAGGCAGCCACTGGACAGGTGCAGAATAAATTGAATTGATATTGTGGGGAGTTTGGGATGTTATAAACAGTGGAGGCCCAGAAGTGAGGTGTATTGTGATGGAGAGCATGAATTACCTCTCTCCAACAGGAGAATGTTCTCATGATTTTTTAACGGCCCCTGAAAATGAATGTGCAGTATTAAGGTAACCTCTTTAAAAATTCAGGCTTTTGTAATTCTGTGAGTTTAAAAGAGAGAGAGAGAGAGAAAGGAATCTGTAGACTGTATGATTCATAGGAGGCAGGCAGTTTTGGGGTGACTAGGCCTGCATGGAGCCACAGTTCTCTCTTGACTTTAGAAAGGAGGCTTGGGGACCCAGAGAACTGAATGCATAGACTGAGCCTTCAGGTTTTGGGCGCATTTATTTAACACAGAGTCCATTGGCCAGCCGATTCCATCTGTAGGCAGCTGGGTCTGGCTGTGATCCTTGATTCTGAGCTGTCTTGGACCTGTCTTTGGGAGGGAGATTTGGACTTGGCTGATGCTCATAATTAGTTTGGATTATGGACCAGGACAGACGCAGAATGCAAACTTTCCTTTGGGTTTTTTTTTTTAAAGAGCTGGTGTTGCTGTCATAAGGCAGCACAGCACATCTGGGGGCCCAGCAGGGGGCGCAGTGCCATTCTTCTGAAAACCTAGCTGCAGCAACTTTGCCTCACCGTACAGTATTTCCTTGTCATTCCACAGAGCTTAGAGGTCAGATCATTACTCCGTGGTTAGAATCAGTTCTGCGAAGCAGATTTCTAGCCTTTTCATTTTCCTCACTTCTTTCTTTGAATCCCTTACCTTCACCCAAATGATCTTGAATTCAGTTAGGACGAAGTCACAACTCCATAGAGGATGTATAACACATATGTGCGATGTGGGTCATATTCTAGGGTGATGCTTTTTTATGGTCAGCTACCTAAAATTTATTGGAGTTCTGTTTATTGTAGTTGACACCCAAAAGTCTCCCCCCAAAAAGACCCTATCCTCAAACCTTAACCCCAACCCCAGCACAATTCATGAACATTTGTGTCCTGTGTCAAGCCATGGGAGCTGGTGCTCATCCTGTGCCAATTCATGGAAGGAAAGGGAGTAAGTTGTCCAGATCCTTGCTATTCAAAATGATGTCTGGACCAGCAGTGTTGGCGTCATCACCTGGGAAAGTGTTAGAAATGCCGAATCTCAGGCCTAGCCCCTCTCTTACAGAATCTGCACGCTAGCTAAAGATCCCCAGGTGAGTTGCACACACATTACAATGTGAGAAGCACTGCTTGGAGTCTCTGTGGACACATGGAGGACAGAGACGGATCCACGCTGTTGTTATTCCTCTTCTGTTCCTGTGGCAGGAATCACTCATCAGGCTGGATACTTTTCCCTAGTGAGCCCTATCTAAACCTCATAATACATCTCAGCACAGTGTCCTGGGTAGCTACTGCCAGGGGCTGAGAGCAGGCACTTGCCACCCAGATCAGCCACTTCAGCCCACCTCCACCACAGCCCACGACTCTCTGTCACAACAGCAACATCCTGGCCTCCCTGCTTCTGCTCTTTCCCTGGCTCGTCCCCATTCTCCACAACAGTCATCTTTTAAGAAGTACAGTTGACCTTCTGTATACAGGGTTTCTGTTGCACCGGGACTTCACCAACCTCAGAAAACATTTTGGGGGGAAAAACTGGTACGTTGTTGCTGCCGTGTACTATGTAGTTAGGCCTACCATGGTTGCTCTGTACTGAAAATGAAGACTTTTATTCTTATCATTATTCTCTAAATAATACAATATAACCGTTATTTACATATCGCTTACATTGTATTAGATATTATAAGTAATCTAGAAATGCTTTAAAGTATAGGGGAGGATTACATAGGTTATACGCAAATACGACACCATTTTATATGAGGGACTTGAGCATAGTGGGTTTTGGTATTCTCAGAAGGTCTTGGAACCAGCCCCTTGTGGTTTCCCATTGCAATTAAAATAAAATCTGAATTCCTTACCATGACTTGTAAGACCCTGATTGACTTGGCCCCTGCTCACCTTTGTTTTGTGCCTCTCTTCCCTCCTTGCTGGCTATTCTCTGCCCTCTGGCCTCATCCTAGTTCCTGGAGTATGCCAAGCTCCTCCCACCTCAGGGCTGGGACAGGTCTAAGTCACTGTCTCCCCATTGTCCATGTGAGAAAGCTCAGGAGCAGAGAGGTTTGAGCTGCCTGAGGCCACATGGCCAGTCAGAGCTGGAAGGAGTTCAGGTCAAAGCCAAGACATGCTCAGGTGAGTTACCGACTTCCAGTTGCCCATACCAGGGAATCTCCAGTGAGTCCTGAGTCCTGTCCTTCCTGTGTCTAGGGTGCTCCTCTCTCCCTCCACTCCCCAGTGCCTTGCGTGGCTAGATGCCGCTTCTAATTCTTCGGGTGGGCCTTGGGCCCATCACCGCCTTAGAGAGGCCTTCTCTGGCTGTTCTGCTCAAGCAGCCCCAAGCCTTCTCTGTCTCGGCATCCCACTGTGTTCTCCAGAGCACTTGTCATCATTTGCGAGTTGTTTTATTTATTTGTTGTTTGCCTTGTTTTCAGTCTCTCTACTAGAGTTTAAGTTCCATGGTGGTAAGAATCCTATTTTGGGGATTGGCTGCACACCCAAAGAATCAGCACCATGCCTGGCACATAGTAGATGTTCAGTAAATAAAATTTGGACATATGTACGAATGAATTATGTACTGGGAAGACAGTTTTGTAGGCCCTTGTTTTAAGATGTCTAAATTAAAACCAAAATCAAAACACTTTAAATGCTAGATAGCTTTCATTTGCTGTCTGTACTTGCTCGCATAGAACCTTGCAGGGTGGCTTTGAAGCTGTTCTTTGGAGTCAGGAATGGTTCTTCAACTTGAAAAACTTTGTTTTGGGTTTCCTATTTGGACAAAAAATCAAGCAATGATTTGTCAGGTGCAAAATACAGTTTTTATTTTTCAAGTAAACAGTCACATTTTCGTCATCAGTAACTTCTCTGCAGTACCAAAGAAAGAGTCCTTCGTCAATGCAGTAGCGCGATTGCATAATTCAAACTAACTCTCTTTCTTTAGCGATATGGCACTTTTTTTTGACACTGGACTGTTCTGTCAGTGGGTCCATTATCCTTGCCCAAATGCTGAGAGAGGCCCATTCAGCTCTAGTGGAAATGCCAACATGCTTTAAGATGTAAAACAAAATTCAACTGAATAAATTTATTACAAGATTCATGAGTCAAGCAGCGTCCCATCTAGCAACTAGAAGGGCAGTCCTAGTTGCCCTATAAAATGGAAATATTTTATAGAAACAAGTATGGGCAAGGGATCTATTAGTGAAAGAAAAGAAATAATTATTTTTGGACCTGGACATCTTTTCTTTGTGGAAGAAGGTGGGGCAGGTTTTTATTATGTAGATTGTCTCTTCTCTCGGTGGGGGATGGAGAAGGCCAGCCAGAAAATTCCATACTGGTTGATTATTTTTCTGTGAAAGGTGGAAACTTCAGTTAGCTCAGGTATTTAATCTAGGTTTGGTGTTATGGGCTCATGAGCTTTTAGCACAAGTGATGCCATATTGGGCCTGTGGTTTTCTTCTTTAGCAGAGAGCTATCAAGCAAAGCTGCACATGGGCAAATGTCAGCATTTGTGCGTATATTTTCTTCCTTCCTTCCTTCCTTCCTTCCTTCCTTCCTTCCTTCCTTCCTTCCTTCCTTCCTTCCTTCCTTCCTTCCTTCCTTTCCCTCCCTTCTTTGATAGGCCTTGAATGCCCCAAACACTTATCTTTGAGTTATGTTGGGAAAAAAAATATACAAAACCAAATCCATAGTGAGAATTAATACTACTCTGTTATCTAGAAGTGATTTGGGTTACAAGTAACAGTCATAGCTTTTAAGAATAAGGGTTTATTTTCCCTCATAACAAGTTACTTAAAGTTAAACTGGATGATGAGAAAACTGAGGCCCCCATTGATTAAGTAGGGAGTGAAGTTCACTTACTCATTTGGGCTCCAAAACTTGGTTCCCTTCCATCACACTGTGCCAATTCACTGGAGAACATAAAGAAAGCAGGACATCCTTTAAGAGATTTTTTTCTTCTCAGACACTTTCATGTTCTTCATGCATGCCATAACATTGTTTATACAGTTGTGACACAGAAGGCTGAGAAAATACTACGATTTCACATTTGGAGGTAGTTCCTATCATTTTTTTTTTTTTTACAGGGACAGAGAGAGAGTCAGAGAGAGGGATAGATAGGGACAGACAGACAGGAATGGAGAGAGGTGAGAAGCATCAATCATTAGTTTTTCGTTGCCGTAGCGACACCATAGTTGTTCATTGATTGCTTTCTCACATATGCCTTGACTGTGGGCCTTCAGCAAACCGAGCAACCTCTTGCTGGAGCCAGTGACCCTGGGTCCAAGCTGGCGAGCTTTTGCTCAAACCAGATGGGCCCGCGCTCAAGCTGGTGAGCTAGGGGTCTCGAACCTGGGTCTTCCGCATCCGAGTCCAACGCTTTATCCACTGCGCCACCGCCTGGTCAGGCATAGTTCCTATCTTTTAACATTACATTTTTGTTCAGAGATGTTCCCAAAGTTTGTCAGTATGACTTGTGTTTCTCATACTTCAATGAATAGAAATAGTATATTGTATATTAATTTTATTTTAAAAGCTAGGGAAAGAATATTGTAGAACTCGTGCTGTACATGGAGTATTGCACCTTGCTTCTTCCCCTGAATCGTCTATCACAAGGCTTTTTCTGTCGGTCCATAGACCATAGAACTCCATTTTGTAATCACGTGTTGTTTCATCTAGAGCTGTGATGGCAAACCTATGACACGCGTGTCAGTACTGACACATGTAGCCATACCAGAGAAGTATGGGGCCGCATGCCGAGAAGGATGTTTCATCCTCTGCTCCTGCGTGGCCAGGTGCAGTAGCCGAGGATAAAACATTTGCTGTAGTGTAGACACTCTGTGCCGGAGGTCTGTAGGCCAACACATTTTTGTTATTTAAACTATAAATATCATGAAATTATGGGTTTTTTTCTCGAAGTGACACACCACCCGAGTTATACTCGGTTTTTTGGCAAATTTTGACACACCAAGCTCAAAAGATTGCCCATCACTGATCTAGAGGGTAGACCGGTGTTTAGGCAGCTTCCTATCACTGTACTCTT
The DNA here is from genome assembly GCA_037038555.1 of Rhynchonycteris naso. Lineage (NCBI taxonomy): Eukaryota > Metazoa > Chordata > Mammalia > Chiroptera > Emballonuridae > Rhynchonycteris > Rhynchonycteris naso. The sequence goes on along the minus strand of CM073000.1, from coordinate 189,496,630 downwards.
CTTCACTGTTATCTTACTGAAAAGTGCTGCGGGAATCTCTTCTGTATAGAATTTTCCCATGTTTCCAGTTATCTGGGGGGAGGTGATATATAAAAAAAGAATTTCTAGATAAAGTACAATTTTTCTCCTGACTTTTGTTGTGGATTTTCATATTGTTCCCAGAAGGATTGTGTCATTTGAAAACGTCACCAGCAAACAGGGCCTCTTGGCCACTCTCTGCGGCATTAATGGAAGGTTACCTCTGAGACACCAGGAGGCAAAACTCTAGCTGGTCACATTTTCTTTCCAGAATTGCTGGGGAGATGGTATACTTTCCCCTCTGTGTGTATAAACCACAGTTTCTTTGCTGAATTACCTACTCTTTTCCTTGGCATGTGTGTTTTAAGGATTTTTGCTGAGGGTTATGAGGGCTTGATATCAGTAAATGATGCCGGCTTTCGGGTTTTTTTTTAAAACCAGCAGTGCCTCTTTTATTAATTAACCTTACAGCACAGAACCTGGCCTTTGTCCTAGTGGTTTCACAGTTCTAGAATATAAGAAGAGTCTCGGCCCTGGCCAGTTGGCTCAGTGGTAGATTGTTGGCCCGGCGTGTGGAAGTCCTGGGTCAGGGCCGGCTCTCGCAGGGTCACAAACCTCGGAGGCCAGATGATGCTGTGCACCAACGGGCCCTGCTCAGCAGCAGATCTCTTCCCATTCCTGGCCTCCCGCTTTTCCCCCACAGGTGGGGCTGTAGGCGGGCCCGCAGCTGCCGGACCGCTTTCGTGTGTACCCTCTACCCCTGCTGGGCTAGACTGAGCTCACGCCAGCTGGGCTTCCTCCCATCCCCGACAGAACCGCGTTTCCACGTCCCGCCGCCACCGTCCCTTCCAGCAAGCCCTTAGCAGTGTGGGTAGGGGCACTGCAGCTCAGACCCTAACACTCCACACTGTAGTCCTGGAAGCTTCCCCTGTCTAAGCAGCTCTGCTCTATGTGCCGCGGGAGAGCTTGTTTGGCTGGTGTCCTGTCTCCCTTTGCTGGTATTGCTAGTTCCAAGGGAAATATTCTTTTTCGATTTGGGAAGTGACTCAGCCCAGGGGTTAAGGTGGCTGTCCCTCAGAGTGTTTCTCCCTGTGCCTTCCAGTCCACACTCTCTTCCCACTGCTCCGGTCCTCTCCTCTGTCCCCGTCCCCTGGAGCCCCAGGTGAGTGGTTGTGAGAGAGGTTTTCTGCACTGTCCCTTTAAGAAGAATCCTGGGTCTGAGAAAACTGTCTCTTTCTCACAAACAGTATCCTCACTTGTTTCACAGCTCAATACTGTCCCAATGCCTCTTCTAGGCTCTGGGGCTGCAGGCTGGGGCTTTGTTTGTGAGACTCAGGTCCCTCCCTTTCCACTAAACTCTCTTCCCACCACGCGAGTCTGCCATTTGCTCCAGGGAGCTAGGCAGCCCTTTCCACGTTTTCGCTTTTCCTACCAGTCTCAGTGTGGCTTCTTCAGTGTTCCTTGGTTGAAGAGTCCACTTAGTTTAGTTCAAAGTTGGTTTATCCAGATCATGGTTCTTAAAATTAAGTTATAATCCACTTTGGTTCTGGGAGTTGGAAGTGGTGCGTCCGCCTACTCCGTTGCCACCTTGCCGTCCCAGTTTAGGTTTTTATTAGGCACTTTGACAGTCCATCTATCGAGGATGAAACCTTCCAGCATTCGTTTGAAGGTGCTTGTAAGGGTTCATGGTCATTAGGGGGGAAGCATCTGTAAGCCCTGTTGAAACTTCTGTGCTTTGAAACTTCCGTGCTGTCATTCCAGTGGTGTAATTACTTTGGTAGTAGATGCGGTTCAAAAGCCTGAATCCTTGGCTTACGTTTTCTTCTGTAAACAAAAGAGCAGCTCTGGTTTTTAATCTCCCAATGTGCTTCACAGTGGGGTAGTTGAAATTTCTGGAAATCTGGCTACTTAGCATGGTGTAATTCTCCCGAAGTTGCAAGGACTCTGGTCCTGAGTTACTACTGCTGTAAGGACAGCAAGGGCTTTGGGACAGCCGACAGCCTTGTAAAGGGCGTTGGTAGCTGGCAGCGTTTGATGAGCACTTGCTCTGTGCTGAGCCCTGGAGAGTAGCAGAGAGAGGTTCAGGAACCGGCTGGCTGCCGGCTGGGTCCTGGCCATAGCCTTTGTTGAGTTGTGTCCCTTGGCAAGCCACTTCTCTGAGCTTTGTGTTCCTTGTCTTCAAAGAAGGTGGCATCCTAGTTCCCTGCGACCTGTGTGCACAGAGCTCGCACGAGAGGAGCAAGCCCAGGCCTGGCTGGGCCTGTGACACAGGAGGGAGTTGGACAGCATTCCTTCCCGTATTCTCCATCTTACAGTTACGAGCCTAGGGAGCACAAAGTGCTTTCCTGTTACTGCCTATTTTACTCCATGAATAACTAACTGTATGGGCTCTGGTCTTGTTAGTAGAGCCCTTACAATTCTATTCAGACCATTGTGTCACTGCTCAAAAAGCCTTCATGGGCCCCTCATTGCTCTTAATGTCTGCGGGGCCCAGCCTGCTGTCCCCTCAGCCTCATCCCCTGGTCCCTGCCCCCATACACACAGCACTTCCTCTCCTGTCTGTCCCCGCCACACGGCCTGTCTTCCTGCAGTTTTCAGGAGCCTTGCCCTGTTTCTCTTAGAGCCTTTGCACCGACCATTTCTCGGCTTGAAACCGGCCCCCCCATCTCCCTCCCTTTGCCCCAGGAAAGAAAATGAACAGCAAACTCCTTACCTTTTCTGACTGGTTAGTGCCTGTACTCTTTGGGCTTCATCTGGGGTACAGGCCCAAGGGGTACGGGGGGCGGTCGTCAGAGGAGGCAGGGCAGGTTGTTTCTCCTTCGCTTGGGTTGCTTGGTGATCACTCTTAGCCCGCTTATAGTTATGTCTTCATTTATGCCAGTGTTTTCAGTTACTGGTCCACTGTTCTCAATTTTTGGCTATCTGAATAACATTGCTATGGGTTGTGTGAACATTAAAAAAAACATTTTACACTATTTGGTTTTAGAGAGAGGAGACAGAGAGAGAGAAAGAAAGAAAGGGGGGAGGGAATCAGGTAGCATCACCTGGGAGTAGTTGCTTCTTATAAGTGCCTTGACTGGGCGAACCTTGGGTTTTGAGCCACCAACCTCAGCATCCAGGTTGGCGCTTTATCCACTGTGCCACCACAGGTCGGGTTAGGTGTGTGAACATGTTTTTCATTTCTCTTGGGCACGCACTTACCAGTGACATTGCTTGTCAAATGGTTACACTGTGTTTAACATTTTGAGGACCTGCCACATTGTTTTCCAAAATGACTGCACCTCTCAGCAGCAGTGACTGAGGGTCTAGGTGTCCCATAGATGCGTGTACATTTGTTACCCTCGGCTGTCTTTGTGATAGGCCTTGTAGTGGGTGTGAAGTGGTAGCTCGTGGTGGTTTGATTTGCATCTCCCTGATGACTAATGATGATGTTGATCATCTTAGCATCTGCCTACTTGCCGTTTGTATATATTCTTTAGAGAGCTGTCTGTTCAAATTCTTTGCCTTTTCTTAATTTGGTTGTCTTTTTTTATTGTTCAGTTGTCAGAATCATTTGTATATTCTGGACATGAGACCCTTATCAGATATATGATCTGTGAATATTTCCTCCCATCTCTGGGTTCTTTTTATACTTTTTTGATGGTGTCCTTGAAGCACACATGGTTTTAATTTTGATGAAGTTCAATTCATTTATATTTTTCTTTTGTCACTTGTATTTTTGGTGTCTTAGCTAATTCAGTTTGTTTTAAAATTAATGTTTTGTCAGTTTTATCTGTAAAAATGATTTGCTACTTAGAGATTAAATACCCTTTGCTCTAACCTAATGATTTTGGGGGTCTTTTGGATGGAGAGCTGTTCATTCCTTCTGTGGACTCAGCACTGTGCTCTGTTGACACATCTCCATTACTGACACCAAAGACTGAAATGACTTAGGGCATGGCTGTCTCCCTGCCGAGCATCATAGCAGGTACCCAGAAATACCTGTTGAATGAATGATGGAGTGGCAAACTCTCTGTTCTGATTCTGATTTTTTTTTTTTTTTAGCAAAGAGAGAGAGAGAGAGAGATGAGAAGCATCAACACATAGTTGGATCACTTTAGTTGCTCATTGATTGCTTCTCATACATGTCTTGACTGGGGGCTCCAGCTGAGCCAGTGACCCCTTGCTCAAGCCAGCAACCTTGAGCTTCAAGCTAGCGACCTTTGGGCTCAAGCCGGCGACCATGGGATTATTTTGATGATCCCATGCTCAAGTAGGTGATCTCGGAGTTTCAAACCTGGGACCTCAGTGTCCCAGGTTGACACTATTCACTGCGCTACCACTGGTCAGGTCTTGTTCTGATTCTTGGTTTCCCATCATACATGTGTCACTGATTCTTTTGCTGTTTCTTTGTTGCTATTTTTCTCCCCTTTCTTTGTCTCCCTGAGTGTGTTTGTCTATGTCTCTTTCTTACTCCTCCTTCTCCTTATTACCACTCCCACCCCATTTTGGGTTCTCTCTTTCTTTCTGTCTCTCATTGTCTCTGTGTCTCTCTAGCACTTCTGGCTTGGTCTCTCTATCTCTCTAGGAATCTCTGTCTTTCCTGTTCTCTTTCTGTCTCTTCATTTTCCTTTAACTTTTTCTTCTAAGCAGTTTATTCTGTCAAATGTTCAGAAATAGCCAAATTAAAAACAATGAATTACTTAGGTAGTAATAAAAGTTTATTGTGCACACACCAAAAAGACAGTTTGTTAATAACCAGGAGCACTCAAACCAAAACATGGACTGAGCTGCCGCTGGAGGTGGGTATTGTTACAAAGCAGCATATAGTGAAAAAGCAGTGACTGTTGATTTCTTACAGTGATTAGTTACAATGTTAGAATTTTCTGAGGTTCCCTCATATGGACCTTGGGAAACAGTTAAAGTTCTGCCAGTGATTTCCAGAGGCATGAGCAAGACATGACCAAGGTAAAGTTAGTCTTGCAACATAGGCGAAATTTAAATTTAAGTTAAGCTTTGTATGACCAAACTGGTTCTCTCTCAAGGAGTCTTCCAGGTTGGTCTCCATTTGGTTTTGATCCTCACAGCCCAGTGCGTGAACTTTGCAGGTGATCAGAAGCAGACCTGCTCTCGTTTCTTTCCTTCCTCTCTCTCTGTCTTTGGTGTTTAATAGGAGAAGTTAGTAACAAACTGTTGGATTCCTCTTCACCAATAGGCACAGAGGCAACAGAAGTCACCCAGGTGTTGGCTGGCACTGAGTGTGCTACTTCAGGGTTCCACCTTACTGTGCAGGAGCCTGGCCCCCAGTCTGCAGCATTTAGTTTGAAATTTGGTTGGGAGACCACAATGGCACAGTTTCATATTCTGAGGCACGTTTTTGGCATATTGGATGGGAGCCTTGCTGGCAGAATTTTCCCTGTGCACCACTGCCAGACTTTGTCAGGAGTTTTATTATGGAAATCACTGTTTCTGCCTTTCCATTTTCCCATCACTCTCCAATACTGATCACTTTTCCCCTGCCCAGTGTTGGACTATCCTTCAGGGTTCTTGCTTTCTGATTCAGTAGTAAGACTCAACACAGAGCAAAGAAATGGAAAAACCTCTGGGAAAAAATATTTGCACTCCACACGTCTTTTACTGAAAGGAAAATTAATCAGTGTTTTGAATAGAAAACTGAAACACAATAAAAGGTAGATGAAAACAGGTTATAAATTTGATCGGAGTGTGTATGGGTATGTTTGCAGTGTGAATTCTGATTTATAACCACAGTTCTTTTTGACAGTGTATGGAAACCTTAGGGGACTGCAGAGTAACAAGTAAGCATTCAGAAATAAAGAGCACTTTGGGGTTATTGGAAAAGTACAGTTTTCTGTTCCTGTAGGGCTTGTTTCCTCCAGGAGAGGGGCTGTGTGTGATGGAAACCGTGGGCTCTCAGTTTTCAGCATCTGCTGTGTCTGGGTGCAGAGATAACCCTGAACTGCTTTACATATTTTTTTCCTAATGCTTTGGGTTTTGATTTTATATCTATAGTTTCTTCATATCAATTTGACACAAATCTGATTAAATACATTTCCATCACTGTTCTTCCAACAGTTAATAATTCCTGTTGGTTGAACCAAAAGACCGGGTTGGAGAAAGGAGGCAGTCAATTTCAGTCTTCAGGAATTTATTTAAAAGTCTTCATTTGAAGGCATCTCTGTGGGAGAGAGCAGAAGAGACCAAAAGGGCTCATGCCTGCCGTCTGTCCTTCAGTTAAGGAGTTTTCTTGGAGGTCCCATTTAACAACTTGAGTTTTACATCTTCCTGGCTGGATTTAGTGGCACTATTGGATATAAGGGTGTGTGGGCTTTGTGCATGGCCTTCCTGAGTAAAACGGGGCTTCTTCCATGGGGGAGAGGGATGGGGTGGATGCCAGCAGGCTCCCACTATGGGGCCCGCAGCAGCGGAAGCTCGTTAAGTGACGACTGCATAGTAAGTGCACTACTAAAGAGCCCACTAAGCACGTTGCATGTATTGGAGATGGCATGTGGGTCATCAGTGGAACTTACATCTGCCTCAGCACTCAGCACTTGGTTGGCTTGTAGGTTTGTAAATCGTTCAACACCATTTTCTGGGTTGTATGTAACTCACTGGACTGTAAAACTTGTTGAGGACAGAAAGTGCTTGCTTTTGTCCCCCAAAGTCCCTAGCTCAGTGCTATGTGCCTAGGAGATGTCCACTAAATGTGGACTTACGAAACCAAGGCTATTTTTACTGAAAAGTATGTACGTATTTTCTGATTATAAGGGGGTATAGAATTTTTAAAATAAGAGATTAGTATAAAGAAAGAAAAATGTCACTTTTAATGTCAGCAATCGGAAATAGCCACTGTTAGGATTTTTGAAAGATCTACTCTCGATCTTTTCCCATTGTGTTTGTGTATGTCTGCGTAAAACAAATTTGGGTCATTCTGTGACTATTATCTTGTATTCTCTCATTCTACTGGGGGTTATGTGAGGTGCAGGTTTGCATATGGTAAAGTATTTCTTAACAGTATTAATGGCTTCATAATGTTTCATACTTTCTACGGCGGGGCATTGACATTGGTCTAATTGTTACCAGTGTTATTCAGACGTTCTAGAATGTGATTCTAGTGACTTTAGGGCCCGCTCCTATGGAGAGAAGCACTATACCACTGAAGGCTCTCAACAAAGACTGCCAATGTGCTTTCCAGAAAGAGCCTGTTGGCACCAGCTGTGTGCACATGCACTCAGGCCTGCTTGCCTTCACCCTCGCTGGTGTTGAGGTCACGGTTTTAACTGCTGTTTTGAGAGCAAGTTTTGTTTTATATTTCTACAATGGTTGGAGTCTTCCAACTGTATTGATCATTTGTTCTTTTGTTTGTTTTTTACTATGAATGGTCAACTAATTGTTAATCCTATTTTTTTCATCTCAGAATTATATAGTTTTCTATTTTTGATTTGGTTGTGCTTATTTATAAGAATAGCGACACTTGGCCATTTTTGCTGCAAATATTTTTCTTTCATTTTTCTGTGTAATGGTCTTTAGCTATAACAGTTTTTAATTTTTATCAAATCAAATCTGTTGACTTCTCTTTGTGATATCTTCCATTTATTTGGAAACTTCTTATAGATCCTGAGAATTTTCTTGACTTATTTTAAACTTTTAATTCTTGTTAGTATATTTGGTGTTTATTGTAGTATAAGAGGGTCTGGTTTGTCCCCGCTCTCCCCTCCACCATTAATTACCCAATTATTTTGTTCTACATGCTTTAGTGACCCTTCTTCTCCCTCAGTAATTTGTGATACTGCTTTTTCATCTTTGTCATGACATCGCCCGCCCCCACCCCCCAGCATTTAGGGCCTTTATCTGGTTATCTTTTCTGTGGCACTGAAGCTGTGGGTCGACACAGACTATATTATGTTAATTATTACTTTGTAGTATGTGTAAGTGGGACAAGTCTTAGTTTACTTTTCTTTTTTGTAAAAAATGTTACTTTATTTGCTTACTGTTGGGAAAACAGCCGTGTTCGGCTTGCTTGCTTGTACTTTGCCTGATTAGTGCTTGAGCACGTGGCAGCACCAGGTGTGTATAGTCTATGTGAGGCTCCGGGAGCTTGCCCTCAGGGCGGATTGTGGATGGTTGCCCACCACTGCGTGGAGCCGGTTTTGCTGTTTGTTTGCCTGCTGCTGTGAGAAGCAGTGTCCCCTGACTGTTTGCTCATCCGCTGTTGGGAGACTATTAAAGGGGAATGACCCAACCCTTTCTGGGTCCGCAGTTCCTCTTCTGTCTGCCCAAATCCAGTGTGGACCTGCTTGGCCTCGGCCACCGGCATTGCACTTGCCTTCTGGGTGAGCTTTAAAATTGGATCAAATTAAACATAATTGACTAGGATTCTAATTGTAATCTCTTAAAATGCCTAGGTGGCTTTTAAGAGGATTAATGATTATTGAATAAAATTCTTCTTTTCTGGCTTGGCCTTGTGGTCCCTTTGACATCATTGTTGTAAACAAAGGAAGACAATTGAGTTAATATTGAGGCAAGGAACCCTGAAAATTAGTAATCTTGTTTTACATTGAAAGTGAGCTTATTGATTTATGTAACAAAAGTATTCTGGCTTCAGGCAATGCTTGATCACCGTCTTGGTGTTACCAGGACCTATTCTGTCTCTAGGTCTGCCTGTCGGTCCCTGCTTGTGTGTGCTTTTATGTCTGTTCATATCTCTTCATCTCTGTTTCTCTCATTGTCTGTCTTTGTGCCCCTGTCTCTCTCTCTTTCAGTGTTGCTGCCCTCCATATTGGCTCTTTCATCAGACAGGTCAGTTTCCCTGCTTGACTGTAAGGTGATTGCAGCAGCTCTAGAACTTGGCTTCTCTTTTTTTCTTTTTCTTCTTTTTCCAAGTGAGAGAAGGGGAGATAGACAGACTCCCACCTGTGCCCTGATAAGGATTCACCCGGCAACCCCCATCTGGGGCCAGTGCTCTGTCCATCTGGGGCCATGCTTGTAACCTAGCTAGTTTTAGCACCTGAGGCAGAGGCCCCATGGAGCCATCCTCAGCACCCAGGGCCAGTGCTCTCGAACCAATCCAGTCATGGTTGTGGGAGAAGAGAGAGTAAGGAGGGGGAAGAGAAGGGGTAGAGAAGCAGATGATTGCTTCTCCTGTGTTCCCTAACCCGGAATTGAACCTGGGGTATCCACATGCTGTTACAGTGCTCTACCACTGAGCCAACCAGCCAGGACCAGGACTTGGCTTCTTTGTGGTTCAAGTCCAGTGTGGAAAAGGGGAGGAGCTCTGCACAAGTTTCCTGGAGTTGCACTGCCAACATGTCTGTCTCAGAACCAGTGTCAGGCCAGGGAGATTGCAAGCCTCTGATTGGCTGGCTGGTCCTGGGTCACATATCACCCTCAGAGTTGGGCTGGTGCCAGTGCTCGGGTAGGGTCAGTGGCATTGAAAATTGGGGAGAACTGATTTCCCCCAGAGTTGGGGGAATGGAGTTCAGGCTTCAAATATATAGCAAATGTCTATAATAATTTCTTATGAGTGGTGGAGCACTTGGAAGAAATGCACCATGGGAGAGTGGGGGTGGAGGGGTACTGCTGGAGAAGCTGCCAGTGCCCTGACTTTTTCAGGAGTTACATTAAATCTGATAGAATCCTGTGAGTACTGCTGTTTATAGCCCTCTTGTCTTTTATGTTGAAAGCGGCCAGCTTTTCTCTATTTGTGGTTAGGGGAGCATCTATCCCAGGAGTTCAGTGATGTCTGCTGTGGCTGGCTATCATTATTACCAGAGAATCAGAAACACACGCTGCACACCAGACAGTGAAGATACTCTTGCCTATTTTTTCTCTCTCCAACAGCTGATTTCACGTAGGCACGAAGCAGAGCAGACATTAGTCATGTGAATATTGCTGCAAACCAGATGGTGGTGGTTGGTCAGCCAGAACTTACACTGGGACCTTTCTGGTTAAGGACATATGCAAGAGGAGGAAAAATAGATGCTTTGAAGAAGGCAGTAAGTACAAGTTAAATCAACCAGTTTAGGAGAAATACGTTCAGTAATCAAAGAGCACTGTTAATCATGTTCTTTTCTTGTCATTTGTATTTCATTTCTTTAATATATCATCCTGGTATCTTGTGTGGCATTTTGTGTTCCTGTGGGAGATCTTGCTAAGCTTGCAGTAAGTGGCCCTGTGATTGAGTCATTGGTGGGCTCAAAAAATACCTCGTTTGTTCAAGAGTGCTGATAACCCACGTGGGCCGTCCTCCTGGCCCAGACTTCTGTGGGGCATTTACTGGGTTGAATAGTTTGGTTGGGTGTCAGGTCCGTCCATTTAGAAGGACTTCAGAGTCTTTGACTGTGGGCCTGGTTCTGCACACATGGGAACTCGGTGGGATATTTGGCATCCCTGAGTACCAGGCTGTTCTTTGCTCAGGGAGGGAGGTGCTGCTCAGACGTACTTCAGTGTGTCATGTGCATTAACTAGGGTAATATCTGCTAAGACTTGTATCTCTGTGTAAGTCCATTCAGCTCACCAGTCAGAGCTCATTGTCCAATGTCGGAGTCCCTTGCAGCTTTTGTAGAGGTTAGCTTCTCACCAGTATGGATGGTGAGAATTGCCATTAGTTAGAACTACTCCAGGAAAGCCCTTAGGAAGGTGCAATATTGTAGAGGCTCCTTCCTCCAGCCATGTTGTTTCTGAAGTCCAGTACCAGGTGAAGTGTCTGGCAGGTATTTAAAAAGTTTGTTTTCATTTCTTTTCCTTCTCTTTCTCCCTCTCCCCCTCCCCCCTCCCCTTTCTCTCTTTCTCTCCTGCAGCCTCTCAGTTTGGCCAGAGTCTCGTGCTGGGGGAAGCACGTGGCTGCTGACTCCTGGGAAGGAGCAGCAGTTCACACATCAGCTTCTCCTGTCCTCACACACAGGCTCTGTGAACAGCACTGTGGGTGGCACACAGTTTTGGCATTTTTTCTCTCCTTTCCCCTCTTCCTGTGTCTCTTAGTGTCGGTCTAGTGCCTCTCTTATGCACACAGTGGGACACAAGTGAACTAGATGTGCATTGGTGTCACTCTAGGGCATCTGCCAGACATGGCCAGGCTTCATGCACTGCACGTGACGGAGGCTTCGTGCACTGTGTGTGACAGAGGTCCTGTTATATAGCCTCGGGTGTCACCCAGCTTGTTGGGTGAGTGCTGGGGCAGGTTTCCTGTCCAGCTCTTGCTGACCTCTGAGCCTGGGCCTCTCCCATTCTGCCACCTGGCTATTCATCTCTTACCCGCCTGGCATCTCCTTTTGCCCTTGGTAATGCCATCTCGTGCCTTTGTGATGAGTTTAGTGGTTAAGTGAGAGCACGTTGGACCGAGAGACTCCTGGGCTGTGAGGTTGCGGATCTCTTTAGCTGGATCCGATGGTTATTCTTGGCTCCCCAGGGTGACAGAGTAGGTTCTAGAGTTCTGAGAATGGAGCAAATAAATGATTCTGTTTTTCTCTTCATATAATTACACACACACAAAAAAGTGTGCTGTTATTTTCTTGTGCTCCTAGAAGCAAAAATCATCTTTTCAGTATTTATTCGGGTCCTCTATCCCAGTGAGGAAGCTGGTTTACTGTGTCTGCAAGGCCATTCCACGTCCGTGAGAGTGTCCTCCGTCCTCCGCGGGTGCGGCGCGGATGGGTGAGCAGGAGGGAGCTAGCTGGCGCTCAGGCACAGCTGTGTGTTGCTCCCGGAGTCACAGTTCTCACCATTTGTTACTGTTACTTAATTTGAAATGACAGTTTTGTGTTCTCAAAAGAGCAGTCACGTTTCTCCTTCCAGACTTGTGTGGCAACTTTTTAGGGGATCTAATTATCATGCTTGTTCAATGAGGCCTTAGGTAGGACTCACCTAAATGGCGATAACACTGCTTTAAAAATAAGACTGGAAGGGCATGTTTTTCTCATAACGGCAGAGAACATTGACTTTTTTTGTCCCCTACAAAAATTGCTCTTAAATGTAAAGTGAAAAATTATGTCACCTCTTTTGTTAGATTAGTTAAATGGGGGGCGAGGGCTAGGGCCCTGGAACTGGTCATGTTTAAGGTGGGACCCTAGCATTGCTCCTGCTAGCTGTGTGACCTCGGCTGAGTGTGTGATGTGGCCCAGCCTCAGTTCCACCAACCGTCAGGTGGTTTCGGGGAGGAGCTCCTCACAGGGTTGGCTGGGCACTTACAGGTCTGCGACGTGCTGTGACAGTGCGTGTCAGGCTCTTTGTAGAGTGACCCCCTCTCTTTCAGGAAATAGCCCAATATGTGTGACTACTATTATAATTACTTCGGTTAAATTCTTGTCATGTGCTTAGGTTTTTAGGGCAGAATTTTATTGTTTTATTAACACAAATAAAACGTGCACACAAGCTGTCTGTCCATTTCTTTGCTGTGCACCCCGGCACTGGGATTGGTGACTCTGATGGTCAACTGGGCCTCTCTTTCCACAGTGGCTTTGTGGTCGGTCCTTCGAAGAGACGCTTGAGCCATTTCAGTAGTGAGACCGGCTGGACACTAGAGCACTGCCAGCTCCTCGCCACAGTGGACCAGGACCTGCCAGCAGCCACCAGGCAGCCTGTGCTTCCTCTTGTTCCTATGACCAGTGCTGGGCATCAGGGCCTGGCCCTGAGTCTTCTGTGCGTCCTCTATCAGCGCCTCTGGGTTTCCAAAAATAAGCCAGTTACACTTAATTTTGACCTTTCAGTCTGATGGGTGCCGGACTAACTTCTTGGTCCTCCATTTGATGACCTCGGTTTCATGCGAGGCCTGCGGGCAGACACAGTGCCGAGTAGGAGGTGGCTGCCACCTCCACAGGCATGCCGAGGACGGTATGCTTGGGTTTGGAATTATAGTGACAATTGTCTAAGTTTCCTCTGGCATAAGAGATACTGACTTCTCTCGTTATATTTAAGGGAAAATGTCTCTTAAACATGTTTATACGTATAGTGCTTAAATAAATTTAACTTTATTCCTTTTTTTTGGTTTGTTTTGGTCAACTCCAAACCCAGGGTTGGCACTTAGCCTGCATCACTGCCATCCCCCCTCCTGTGTATGGCGGGATCCACAGGCCCGGGTCGGGGAATTCTGAAGCACAAGTTGTCTCCTGCAGGGGCAGCTCTGTTTCCTCGGCTGGGAACACGTGTGTTGGCTACTCGGGTGGGCGGGTTCTCGGGTTGGTGGTGTCTTCTCGGGTGGTGGAGAGGTGAGTTGGCTGGTGCACAGTTTCCGCTGCAGGAACTAGCCGTTTGACAGTGCAAGGGCTATGTGTTTGGCTTTATCAGCCCAAAATTTCCTTCACCTCATTTTTCTCATCTGTGAAGTAGGGATAGTAATGATGGGCTGTTACTCTGTAGAGTTTTTGTACAGATTGAGTCCATGAGAGGTCATTACCATAGGGCCTGACATGTAGCAAGCACTTCATATAAGTTAGCTGTTTTATTTCTATTTCTGCTATTACTCGCTTTGCAGAGTCCTAAGGATGACCAGGAGTGTGTCTACGTATGTTGAGCTTGTCACCCCTTTCCTTGGAGTCTGTGATTTAGGCTGTTATATATTAATACTAGAATAAATTCAATGATGAAATGAGGCAGTCCTTATTTTAGAACTGGTCATATGTCTTCTTAAAATAAATAAATAAATAAATTTATTTATTTATTTATTTATTTATTTATTTATTTATTTATTTATTTTAGAGAGAGAGGAAGGGAAAGAAAGAGAAACATTGATTTGTTCTACTTATTCATGCATCCATTGGTTGATTCTTGTATGTGCCCTGACCAGGAATCGAACCTGCAACCTTGGTATATTGAAGCAGTGCTCTAACCAACTGAGCTACCCAGCCAGGGCCAGAAATGGGCGTATGTCTTAATGTTTCCGAGAGCATCTAGCACGCAGAAGTTTTGACATGTGCCTTTGGATGGTCTGAGGGAGAGAATACTGGTGTGAGGCGGAACTAATGATAATTAGATTAGTTATACCTAGTAATTCCCCCCTTTTTTTTGGGTGGCTCAGGGTTGGGATAAGCTTTGGGTCAAAACAGTACTAAGCTTGATCATTAATGATTGAGTCCTGGATTCAAAGGGTAACCTTTTGAATGACCAGCATAAAAGGCCAGTTTGTGGTATTCTGAGTAAAAGGACCCTCAAGCACACAGCAGTCCAGCCAAAGCAACAGCTTCAGGGGATCTGTTCAGGTGTGGGGACTGGAGGGGTGGGTCTGGGACAGCCTCTATGGAAGGTCTGGAGGGTTGTCCAGTTGCCTAGTAGGTAGAGAAGGCTGAGGCAGGAATGGGAACAGAGCGTTGGAGGAACTGAAAAGAGCCCCTTTGTGCGGGAGCTCCGAGAGAGGGGTGGGGCGGGGCCCGGAGCATGCAAGCCCTTGTAGGCTCCAGGAAAGGGCTGGCTCTTCATTCTGAGATAGAGGACTGATGGATCAGATCTGCATTTTTAATTTATCACCTTTCCCTGCACTGTGGAGAGAGAATTAACGGAGACAAAGGTATGGGGTGGCCAGTCGTCCAGGCCAGGGGAGGGGGTTGGCGGTTGGCACTTGGGGGGAAGTGCCCGAGAATCTGGGAGATAAACACATAGGACCCAAAGTCTATGTCTGGTATTTTGAGATAGAACTTCTTTTTCTCAGACTATATTTTTTCTCTAGTCTTTCTGCCTTTACTTAATTTTCCTTTGGCCTTCGCAATCTATTTCTTTCTGCTTTTCCCTGAAAATGATGCAATGGGTAAAAATAAGTATCTTCCAATTTAGAGAAGCTTCTCTTCAGATGAAGCAAATAAGTGAGTGACTGACGTGAGCAGAGATTGGGGTGGTCCGTGAGTGACACGGGCGCAGCGTCTGTCCGCAGAGCTGTGGGTTCATGTCCATTTCCAAGACGCACAGCAGGGCCCGCTTTGGTGGTGCATTACCCAGCGGAGCATCGCAATATTTAGTTTATTTTCAGCTTCATTTGAGTTTGAAAGTCCTTCTTCCAAGCAGTCTCTAGACTAGTTTTGCTTTTCTTTAGCTCAGGCTCCTTACATGGTATTCTCAGAAGGTGCTAGTGGAGTGTGTCTTAAAACAGAAAGCCAGCTGTGACGGCAGCCACATGTTCTAGTGCCAGCCCTGCAGTTGTACGAGAGCGTTTCCAAGCCGATTTTTACCCCAGAGGGACAGATAGCCCCTGTGTCATTTGCCAGCGTGGGGTTACCAGGCCCCCACCCCACCCGCCCCGCCAGCCCAAGTCGTCCTTATCCCATGCTGGGGTTTATGCAGCAGCCTCCTGCTGGCCTTGTGTCCACCTGGTCATGCTTGCCCTGTGTTGAGTGCTCACTGCCCTCAGAGTGACCCTTTGAAAATATAAGTCAGGCCATGTCACTCACTGGCCTCTAGCCCCTCAGGCTTCCCTTAGTACTTAGGTCACTGCAGGCCCTGAGTGTGGCCTTCAGAGTCCCCCACGGTCCTGGCTCCTTGTCCTCTTTCTGACCATGGTCCTGCCCAAGATGCCTCCTCTCCTTCCTCCTTGGCATGTTTCAGTCTCAAAGTCCTTGTCCTTGCTGTCCCTTTGGCCTGAAAAGTTCCACTTTCAGACCTTTACATGGGTTTCTTCCCTCTTCCTTTCGGTTTCTGCTTAAATATTTTTCCAAGAGCCATCCTATCTAGAGTAGCACCCCTGACATGACTTTGTTTTTCTTTGTTGCTCCTAGCACTTGACATGAAATTAACTAACATGTTGGGTTGTCTGACTCCCCAGTAGAATGTAAGCTCTTCAGTGGTCTCTTCTGTTCCCTGCCAGACCTGATCCCAGACTGTAACTAGTGCATATTATTCTCTGTGAATATTTATTGAATGAATGAGAAACATGGTAACTCCTCATTTAACGCTGTCAATAGGTTCTGTGACTTTAAGCAAAATAATGTATGATGATACAAATTTTACCATAGGCTAATTGATATAGGCTGTTTTAGGCCACTGGGTTTGTATGATTGTGCCTGTGAAAGTAAGGCCATGTTTCCATTGTCTGTTTCTGTGCTGTACATAAAGAGCAGATGGATCTGTGCACAGATGGTTCAAGCATTGGATTATAACTGTTCCAGGTGCAGCATGTGTGAATTGGAGAGGGCACAGAGGTGGGCTTTCTTGGGTAGTTCAGGGCAGGCTTCCTGGAGGAGGTGACACCTGAGTTTGATGCAGAAAAGACAAAAGAGTTTTCTGAAAGCATCTTTTCTGCATCCAAAGACAGTGCTGGTGGTGGGTTTTCTTCCAGAAGTCAGAGTTGCCCAAAGGGTCACTGGTGTATTGTCCTGGGAGACACTGGTTACTCATGGACACCCTCCAGACCTCACAGGAGCACGGTCAGGAGTTAGATTGTTGGGACTGGAGTCTTGAGTCTGTCTTTTACTGGCGTTTTGGCCTGGAGAAAAATACTTAACCTACATTTGCCTTGGTTCGCTCATCGGTAAAATGGAGGCAATGAAGTTTCTACCCCACAGAGCTTTTCTCAGGTTTAGATGAGCTAATAAGTAGAAAGGATTTAGGATAGCAGTAAGAACTCAATAAATATAGCTGTTATGACCATTAATATTACTCTCAGTAGACTGCTACTTAGGTTTTTAAGAACAAAGTTGGTGATAAGAAGCTATTAACACATTTCTTTGAAGGAAAGTTGCAATGTTCTGCCAAGCCTGCTTATTGCCACAAGGCCTTTCTTCTGCTCTGACCAGGTTTTCTTCAAACATACAGGATTTCCAGAAATGGTGTAAGTGTCAAAGGAAATAATCCACAAGACACACCCTTAAGCCTCAAAGTGACAGATTTAGATTAAAGGGGAATTTTTACATCCCCTGCCCCAGACCCAAAAGCATATGAACCCCTAAGTGTCAGCTGGAAAATTGGGAGCTGCCACAAGGGTCTGGTCTGGGCCCTCACCTGACAACCTACTCAGATCTCCCCTGGCACTCTGGGCCATAGCTCCGTCCCCACCAACTGGCTTCTGGACCTCTTGGGAATTTAGTTTTCTTATCTCCAAAATGGGGGAGTATATGTACTAACTGGGGTCAATGAGAGAATTAAATGAGGCATTGTATGCTACTTTGTTCATAGTAAGTGCTCAGTACGTGTTCACTGAGCCTGGCCAGTGGAGGCACAGTGAATGGAACGTTGACCCGGAATGCTGAGGTCCCTGGTTCGAAATCCCCAGCTTGCTGGCTTGAGTGCAGGCTTGCCAGCTTGAGCATGGGATCACAGACATGATCCCAAGGTTGTTGGCTTGAGCCCAAGGTTGTTGGCTTGAGCAAGGGGTCACTGGCTTGTCTTGAGCCCCCTGGTCAAGGCATGTGTAAGAAGCAGTCAATGAACAACTAAAGTGAAGTAATTATGAGTTGATGCTTCTCATCTCTCTCTTCCCTCTGTCTCTCCCTTTCTCTCGGTCTCTCTATCAAATTAATTTTAAAAAATGCTCACTGAAACAATCTAATAATCCAGTAATCGATAATAGTAATCATTCTTTATGATTATTAACGTTCTTTGTGAATGTGTGCTCAGTTCCTGGCTCACCAGTGTCTTTTGTTCTCATTCCTTGTAATAGTGGCCTCCAGCACCGGCCCTAGAACTGCCTCCTCCTGGTGTGGCAGCCTGGCCTGCATCCTGCGGCCTCTTGGGGACAGCTCGCTTCTCTGGCTCACACCCCTCAGAGGCAGCAGCCATCTGAGGGGCTCTGGGCACTCAGCCACACGGAGCCTTCAGTGCGCCGCCAGCTGCCTCTCCAAGTGGCACAGTGCCCACGCGAGGGAGCAGCTGCTCTTCCAGCTGTCTAATTGCTCATCAGAGCCACTTGAGCACCAGCTTAACACGCTTGTTCCTTCATCCCAAGCCATCTTTCTCATGATCTGGACTCCCAAGCCTTGGGACCAGGATGGGAGAGGGCTTGTGTGTTGGGTTTGAGGAATTTTAGGACCCATAAGAAGCTGGTGTTATTTAGGTCTCTGGGTCATCTCTGTGAGCCTGGTGCTCCCAGAGGAATGGTCACTTGTTTGTTTATGCAGCAGACATCTTCTGATCCCTGCTATGTACCAGGCAGGTCTTGAGATGAGAGACAGAAAGACAAGGGATACAATTATTTGGGCCATAACCCATTCTGACATTCTCCTTGAAGTAGTTGTTCATACATTTGTTCATTCACTTCTTATTTTAATAAATATTTGTTAAGTGCCTATCATGGGTCAGACACTATTCTATGTATTTGGCTAACAGTGAACAGAACAGATAAGGATTCCTGCCCTTGTGGAATTACATTCCAGTTAGGGGAAGACACATAATCAACAACAAACATGATAATGAATAGCATGTTTTAGGGTGAGAGTTGCAGTGGAGGAAGATACAAACAGAGCAGGCCAATGGGGGGGGGGGTCAGGAATGTTGGGAGATTATGACTCGAACTAGTGAGCATGTGTTTCATCAAGAAGGTGATGTTTGAGCACAGGCTTCAAGGAAGGAGGGAGGGGCTAGCAGGTGGGAGAATGTTCCAGGCAGAGGGGGCAGCGCCTAATGAACTAGGATGGGAATGTTGTACCTGGTGCGTCCCAAGAATAGCCGGGAGACATGCGGGGGAGAGCAGGAGGTGTAGTCATGGGAGATTCCTGTGGGTCAGACTGCTGTGAGCTGGTCAGGGACTTATTTGTCACCGGGGCCAGTAGGGTCACGGAAGGATTTTGAGAGAGAATTTGAGACTATCTGACTTATGTTTTCAAGGATGGCTTTGACTACTCTGTGGAGACTGGGGTGTTGGGGGCAGGCTGGACACAGGGAGGAGAGTTAGGGAGTTTCCCAGCCCAGAGATGATGACTGAGGCCAGGGTCGGGCAGTGAGAGTGGTGAGAGGGGGCCGAGACCCGGTTTTATTTGAAGCTGGAGCTGACAGGACCTCCTGGGACGTGGGTGTGAGGTGTGATTGAGAGCAGCGACAGAGGACTGCAAGGTGTTCAGCTCGAGCCCTAGGAGGATTGGGTTGCCAGCAGCAAGGATGGAGTTGCTTTGGGCGGAGTATGCATTGCGAGGTCAAGCAGGAGTTCTGGCACAGATGTGTTGAGTGTGAGACGTCTGGAGATCTAAGAGGAGATGGGAATAAGTGTGAATCCTGAGCTGGAAACAGACTTGGGAGGTATGGACATGTCAAGGTGTTTAAACCCCTAATACTGGATGAGATCCCCAAGTGAGCAAGTGTAGATGAACTAGAGATGAACCCAGGTTCTCCATTACTAAGAGGAATAGGAACAAGGGAGAGGTCCCAGCAGAGGAGGTGGAGAAGGAGTGCCTGGGGAGGAAGAAGGGAACAGAGCGTGGGCTCCTGGAAGCCAAGAGAAGAACGTGCTTGAGGGAGGAGAGAGTGAGCAACTCTGTTCAGTGCTGCTGATAGATCAGATGAGATGGCAGCACTCGGTGACATTGACCAGGATAGGTCAATAGACAGGTGGGGTGAGAGCCTGGTCAGAGAGCACTGACGAGAGGCTAGGAGAAGAGCAATCAGGGGCACTGAGTGTGGCCAGCTCTTTGGAGCAGGTCGGTTGCAAATGCGAGTAAAGAAATGTAGCAGTGAAGTGAATGGCAGGGACGTGGAGTGAATGGCAGGGACGTGGAGTGAGAATGCTTTTTGAGAGAGGATAATCAGCATCCATTCAACAGTTGTTTATGGAGCACCTGCTATAGGCCAGGTGCTGTGCTGCTGCCTGACAGTGGGGAACACGGCATAGTTCCTGAGTACACAGGACTTAGATTTACTGGGGATCATGATAGAAAAGGCAGGTGTGACCACTGACCATTCCACTTAGTTCCAGATGTGCATAACCATGTGCTTTCTTGCCTGTTCCACTTGGGTTTCTGGTAGCTCAAACAGAACACTTGCTCTTTCCACTTGGCCTTCAATCACTCTGCATTCTTCCCAGTTGTATTAGTTTTCCTTTAGCTGCAGTAACACAGGGTCAGAACCTTAGTGGTTTAAAACAACACAACTTTATTATCTTGCAGTTCTGTAGGTCAGAAGTCCAACAGACTCTCTCTCTCTCTGGGCTGATAGTGAGGTTTGGTGAGACTGTGTCCCTGTCCAGACGCTCTTGGGGAGAGCCCATCGCCTGCTCATCTGGGTGCTGCGGGGCTCAGTTCCCAGTAGCTGTAGAGCCCGGCTCCTCATTTCTCTGCTGGCTTTTGTAGGGGCCATTCTTCACTCCTGCTGGCCCCTCATTAGTCCCTGCACGTGGCCCCTATACCTCTGGGTCACAGCCACCCCTTCTCACTTGAAATCTGACTCCCCTTCTGCTGAGTTTCACCTGTCTTCCTTCTCTGTCACCTCACTCTTCTGCTTCCAGCCTTTGAAAGTTCCCGTGGTTAGATTGGACCCACTCAGGTAATCAGAGGTAATCTCCCAATCTCAAGGCCCTGATCTCACTTTCAGGGTCCCTTTTCTGTGTCAAGAGGCACAGTCCCAGCTTTTTGGGGTCATTGTGCAGCCATTTTGGGGAGCCATTCTTCCTTCCACACCACTGCAGTCGGTGCCCCGAGCTGGTCGCTCACCCCCGAATCTCGTCCTCCTCTGTTCTGTGCACACAGCACCTCCAGTTCCCAATCCAGCAGAAGTCCCGGCAGCTCTGAACCACATCCCACAAACGACCGACTTTCTGCCTGTCTCACCACTACCAGCCTGGGTCAGGCCACCACCATTTTTGTTTCAAATGTTGAAGGCTCCTAGTCTCCTCTCGTCCAGTCTCTTCCTTTACAGTCCTTTTGTCATAGAGCAACCAGAGTGATTTAAAAATAGGCAAATCACATCACACATCTTCTCACTTAAAGCCCTCCATTGGCTTTGCCTGCTAATGAGAATAAGGTGGAAAATTCTCCCATGGGCTGAGCGGCCCTGAGTGATCTGCTGTTCCCTCCTTACCATTCTCATCTCACCCACCCCTCTTCCTCATGCTTCACCTCCACCCGTCTTCTTTCTGTTCCTTAAGAAGCCCTCCTCAACTCTGTCATAATATTCTCCAGTCCATGTGCCACAAAATTCTCTGCTATGGTATTTCCATGGCTGATCTCTTGTCTCCCCAGAGAGACCTAATCTCTCGTCTAAGCGAGCTCCCCCAAGGCACTTGTTCCCGGTTTGTACTTTGCACAGCAGTTGTTTCCATCGGAAATTATCCTCTTGATTCATTCGCTCAGTTGCCACAAACCAGATATAAGGGCCCGGAAGGCAATAGCCTAGCGTGTCCTGCTCCCCGTGGGATCCAGAGCGTCTGGCCCGTAGCCACCAATTCCTGGGTGTGTGCTGGGTGAAAAGCATGATTGTAGCATCAGAATTCTAGAGCCTTTTCAAAGAATGAGATCCAGTTCTGAAATAAAACCCTTTTATTTTACTTTACTCATAACACTTCTGACACCGAATGTGTGGGTATCTTTTTCCACACCAACTAATTCTCCAGCTTTCTGGGCACCAGCTGGGAGGGAGCCCTGCAGTCAGCTCCATTCATATGTTGCTTGGAGTGAGTGCTGATCTCGCAGGGTAGGGCACAGCCCCACAGACCGAGATACCACTCGCAAGTCCTCAGGCACGGCTTGCATTTCTGACGAAGCAGCTTAAAATCGGGTTCCCACAAGCTCTTCCTCAGGCTCAGCAATGTGCTAGGAGGGATCGTAGAATTCAGGGATGCACTGACTCCCGTTTACTTGTTTATCATAGCGAAGGTCACAGGTGAACAGCCAGATGAAGAGGTCTGTCGGGCGAGGTTTAGAAGGGTCCCGAGCACAGGAGCATCTTTCCCATGGGGTTGGGGGTCTCACCCTCCCAGTGCGAGGTTGTGCTCGCCAGCCTGGGAGCTCTCGGAGCCCCTACTCCAGGGGTTATTATGGAGGCTTCCTCACATGGGCATACTGGGTCATTCGCTCAACTGCCAGCCCCTCCCTTCTTCTAGTGTGGGGATAGGTAGGAAGTTCCAGGTTTCTAATCATGGCTTGGTCTTTCCAGTGACCAGCCCCCTCCCAGGAACCCACCAGGGTCCCACCCAGGGTCACCTGATTAGAACGGAAGGCTCTCTTACCACCCAGGAAATTCCAGGGGATTTAGGAGCTCTGGGTCGGGGACTGGGGTCAGAGACCTATACACACATACCCACACATACATACATATATACACATATATATATACATTTACCATATATATTCCTTATTTCACAACTGTACCTGAAAGGAAGAAATACTCTCCACCTGCCCATGTCTCATGGGACTTGTAAAGTTTTGGGACTTAGATGTGCCAGATGTGGAGAGAGCAGTTCTTTTTTTCATCTAATAGATAATCAGACACCGGAGAGGACTTCCAGCCTCCCTTGGGAAACTTCTTTGAATCTCAGTAGGAGGAGGACTTCTGTCCTGTGTCACTACCTGACTGTAATAGTCAAGAACAGAGAGACTACTGTAAGCAGACAAGAGACAGCTCATCAGCCCAGAAACAGAGAGGTGGATGCAGCCCTCTGGCTCGGAACATTCCGGTTCCTTCCCCAGGTTCCTCCCGCTTTCTCTTCTGTCCTCTGCTTTTCCAGTCCTTCCTTGTTTTGGCTTCTTAGATAGAATTAAGATTTTTCTGGGCAGTTGTCAGGGCTACTGAACATTTCTGGGCTGTTTGAAACAGGCTCTGGTTTGTCATTTGTTAGCATGTTGTTACAAATATGTCAAGGTCTCTTTCTCACGTGGGAAAGAGACACACTCAACTTCCAGGTGTCCGAGGGAGTCCAGGAGAGTACAGAGTGGACATAGCTGGGCTGCCTGGTCCTTCTGCCCCTCTTTGAGAGGAGGCAGCGTGGCTTGGTTGGGTTGGTGGGGTCTCAGGCTGACGTGGTCTCTTTCTGCCCTCCTGCAGCTTGAACAAGCCCTAGTGGTGCTGGTGTGGGGCGTGCCAGCAGCTCTGGTAGGAGCTGTGATGGGGCTCCATGCCGGAGGAGGCTTGAGAAGTGCCCGAGATGGAGATTGGGGCAGCCCTGGGGGTCACCTATGGGTTCTAGAGGAGAGTCCTTCGATGAGGTTTCTCTCTCATTTCCTAGTTTGTCTTAGGACATTTTTTCATTGCGCAATGCATTGGCTCTCAAACTTAGTGTGTGCATTGAAACCACCCCAGATATTTATTAAAATGCAGATTCCTGGTCCCCCCTCAGACCCACTGAAGTAATTTCTGGGAAAAGGGGCCCAGGAACCTACATTTTAACACTTCCCACTTCTTTCCCTTCCCTCTCCAAGTGATTTTGATGAGGGTGACTTACAGTTCATTCACTCTTAGAACCATGATGATCTACTGGACCTCCCTGCTGGGGCCACCACCACATCCATGAGCCCCTGTCCTCCGTCTCGGCCAGCAGCCTGTCCCCTCCCGCATTCGCCTCTGCCCTGGTGAGTGCAGCTGCTTGGACCTCTGCTCCTCCCAACAAGCATCCATTTCTCCTTGCTCCTTTCTCCTGTCCCCCAAGGAGGCAGCTGCCATGTCGAGACTTCTCCTGTGCTTCTCTGTTTTATAAAAAACAAAACCTGTACAAATGCACACATATGTACCTATGTGAATAAATACACAGAAAGTAAGTGGTCTGAAAGAACAATGTGTGGTAGTAGTGAGGAGAACGGGTGTGGAGGGCTGTGGTTAGGGATGAAGCTCTTTCTAGGCTCTGTACTTAGGTATGCATTTTAATTTTTATTGAGAATTAATTCATACACCACACAATTTCCCTGTTTTAAGTGTATAGGTCAGTGTTTTTTTATGTATATTTACAAAGTCCTGCAGCCATCACCGCTGTATTATTCTAGAACATTTTTATTATCTCTATAAAAGAAATCCTGTACCTTTAGTGGTCGCTTCTCCCCTTCTCCTCCTCCTGAGTCCTGTAAAACTACTTTTTGTTTCTATGGATCTGCCTGTTCTGGACATTTCATATAACTGGAATCATACAATATGTGACCTTTTGTGTTTGGTTCTTTCACTGAGGCTAATGTTTTTAAGGTTCATCCATGTTGTAGTATCAGTGCTTCATTCCTTTAGAAATTTTTTATTTTTAATTGTGGTAAAATATATACAGCATGCATGCACTTCAGCTTCTTTTTATTTATTATTCATTTTAGTGGGTTGACATGAATAAATCAGGGTACATATGTTCAAAGAAAACATCTCCAGGTTATTTTATCATTCAATTATGTTTCATACCCATCACCCAAAGTTAAATTGTCCTCTGTCACCTTCTATCTGGTTTTCTTTGTGCCCCTCCCCTCCCCCCTCTCCCACCCTCTCTTCCCTCCCCCCACCCCGTAACCACCACTCTCTTGTCCATGTCTCATAGTCTCACTTTTATGTCCCACCTATGTATGAAATCATGCTGTTCTCAGTTTTTTTCTGTTTTACTTATTTCACTCCGTATAATGTTATCAATGGATGGACCTTGATAGCACTTCAGCTTCTTAACCGTTTGTGAAATGTACAGTCCGGTGGTATCAGGCACATTCGCTTTGTTGTACAGTCACTGCCACCGCCCATCTCTAGAACAGTTTCATCGTCCCGGATTGGAAATCTGTACCCATGAAACAACAACTTCCCGTCTTCTCTCCTAGAAACCACCATTCTACTGTGTGTCTCTAGAATTTGGCCACTCGAACTGCCTCATATAAGTGGAATCACACAGTATTTCTCTTTTTGTGACGGGCTTATTTCACCTACCATAATATCCTCTAGGTTCATTCACATTATAGAACGTGTTCCAAGTTCCTTCGTTTATAAGGCTAAATGATACTCCGTTGTATGTGTGTACCACATTTGTTTATCCCCTCATCCATTGGCGGACACTTGGGTTGCTTCACCTTTCAGCTGTTGCAAATAATGCTGCTATGAAAATTTGACGTACAAGTTTTTATATGGATATATATTTTCAACTCTCTTGCATTGAATTATCTTTAATCGACAAACTGGTGCTCATGTATTACTTTTGAATTTATAATGAAATGGCAAATACAAAATAAGTGGTTGTATCTAGATTATCAAGTTTTCTGGACTCGGAGTTGATTTCCTGGGAAAATGAGTATCCTGGGGAACAGCACAGTGATCTCAATGCAGCTGCTCAGGCTTTCCCTCTGGAGTGGAGATTCGCATCTGTCCGTGCCCCGCCCACCTGCTCTGGTTGAAGGGAGGGGAAGTGTGTGTGGAGTTGGGTAACACGGCGGTTAAGATTGTGGACCCAGTTCTCTCACTTGCAGAGTGGGAAGGAGGATGAAATGTATCAGTGCGTGCAAAGCGCTTACCAGAGTGCTGGGTACTCAGTGAGCGTCCTGTGAACAGTAACTGCTGTTACTTTATCATTGTGTCTTCTCTCCTTGGACTGTTGCCAATCCCTGAACAGTTGTACGAGAGAGTGGGTGTGTAGCCACCTTCGAGAGAACATGAACTGTTTGGAAATATAATGAATTCTCTTGACTTGTTGACTGGGTTGGGATTTACACCCTCTTCCCGTTCTTTGATTTGCAGGGCTGTTGTATGTAGAACAGTGGCATAAAAATGGATTTGTTTTCTTTCTGCAGTGAGCATGTGTTTATTTCTTTGACAAGAAATAAAGGAGAACATTAACAAGAAAGCTTGAGAGCCATGCTAGCTATGGTTTCTCAGTTAGGTGGCGTCTCCAGGAAGACTGGCAGATCTTTATTGATCAGTATTCTCCGTAAGTTGATACACTCAGACTCAAGGGAGGTGTCAGTCAGGAAGTATTGAGAATCTAATTTGTGTCCCATTTGATTCTGAACATTTTGTGGGTTCAGAGAAACAAGACGGAGCCTTTGACTTTAAGGAGCTTCTAGTCTAGGTAGACAGGGTCACAATTTGATGTTCCATTAATTACTCTACCAACTGCTACCACCATCGCCATGTACTAAGCATGCTTTCTGCAGCAGGCCTCTGCTGGTTGTTGCATTCTCCAGTGGGTCCCTGCCAGGTGGATGCAGTTATCCCCTCTATATTGAGAAGATGGTCTTGTAGAAAGTGGTTGAGCTGGAATTTGAACCCAGGTCCATATGAGTCCAGCTCCTATGCCTTTTGTACTGTTGTGTGCTTCTCATTCTATTGGTGCATTTCCTTTTTATTTTATTTTATTTTTTTTAGGTGAGAGGATGGGAGATAATGAAGGCAGACTCCAGCATGCTCCCTGTCTGAGATTCACCTGGCAACTCCTGTGTAGGGCCAATGCTCGAGCACTGAGCTATTTTTAGCACCTGAGGCTGATGTGCTCAGACCAACTGAGCTATCCTCAGTGCCCAGGGCCACACTTGAATCAATTGAGCTGGCTGTGAGGAGGGAAGAGGGAGAGAAGGAGGAGAGGGAGGGGGAAAGAAGAAGATAGTCGCTTCTCCTGTGTGCCCTGACCGGGAATAGAACCTGGGATGTCCATATGCTGGCTGACAGTCTATCTGCTGAGCTACCAGCCAGGGCTGCATTTCCTTTTTAAACTGCATCACATCTAACTGCCTGTGGTATGGCTCAAAGTCCTAGGATTGAGGCAATTGAAAGAAATCCTTTCCACGAGCATTTGAAATTCCAGGAGAAGCTAGTTAACAGATCAGGTTGTACAGTGATTTCCCAAGGAAAGTTTTATTCCCATAAATGCAGGGCTTACAGATGAACAATTTCAGCCTCTGATATGGGTAGCTCTGCTGCCTTAAGAATGAATTGCGGAAGCTGCACATGCTTGTTTCAAATAAAATGATGCGGAGGTTTAGAATGCAAACACTGGTGGTTGTCTACCGCTCTTCACCCTGGGTTACCAAGGTTAACAGCTCAGGTATGCCCTTTGTCCCTGATCAGATCACCAGGGATACATGGAGACGGTGTTCTTCCTCCTCTCTCCCCTGTACCAAAATAGAACCACATCACACACGTTTCTGTTAGTGGTTTAATTCTTGAACATAAACACATCTGCAGTTTGAAGCGAGCAGTTTTAACAACATTTGGAGCCCTCCATGTCACCTTGTCCCAAAGCTGGTACGCTGACCCTC
This sequence comes from Rhynchonycteris naso, assembly GCA_037038555.1. Taxonomy (NCBI): domain Eukaryota; kingdom Metazoa; phylum Chordata; class Mammalia; order Chiroptera; family Emballonuridae; genus Rhynchonycteris; species Rhynchonycteris naso. The sequence goes on along the minus strand of CM073000.1, from coordinate 189,469,583 downwards.
CTGGGGCTCCAGAGTGCAGCGGGGCCCTGAGTTCTGCTCAGGAAACACTCCGTACCACTTAGATCAGGGCAAGAAGCCGCTCTGTCTAGCATGCCTAGCTGCATGTTTTATTTCAGCAAAAGAAGCATTTCTCACTGTCAAAGTGCTTCTCACTTAGGGGGAGAAACACAACTCCAGTTCCTCTCAGAGCCTCTGCCAGGTGCCTCACGTGAGCAGGTGGCAGTGTGCTCAGCGGAGGGTGTGATAACAGTTCTGCTTCATGCGCAGCCACCCCCAGCTGTCCCTGTGCGTGCACTATATATTTAGATGATCTCTTGGAAGAGAGATGCAACATCCAAGCAGGTGAGCTGATTTCTCTGGAAAGACTTGTAGGAGATGGAAACTCCTAATGAAGAGGCTTTCTGATTTGAAAGAGGAGGCAGGCTGTCACTTTGCACTTGTCATTTTGAAAATTATAGTTTTAGAGGTTGAGGTGAGACTGTAAGGTAGTTTATATTCTTCTCTCCTCCCAGGAGGGCTTGTGATTCCCATTTTATAGATGAGGAGACTGAGGGTCAGAGAAATGAAGTCATGTGCTAAGATACGTCTAGTTAGTGACAGAGCCAGGGTTTGAACCCAAGGATGCGTTGTGTCTGCCCACACCTCTCATTTATAAGTCCTCATCAGTTATTGAAAACAATGTCCCTCTCGATCCCCTGGTTCCTGGTCTTGTTCCTGAGGGATGCAGATGAGTCTGCACTCCGGATAGATTTTGTTGCTGTGGATGTCACCTGTTAGGATGTTCTTCAGGTAGCATTTTCTTAGCTTGGCTGTCACAAGCCCCCTGATTTTTTTTTTTATCAAAGAATCATCTGTCTGTAAGATGGGTGGGCTTATATTAAGTTTTTGAAGAATTTGTTTTCAACATTCTGGAGAGTTTGAGTAGGCAACCCAAAATGTAAGAGGTGTGTGTGTGTGTGTGTGTGTGAGAGAGAGAGAGAGAGAGAGAGAGAGAGAGAGAGAGAGATGTGTGTGTAGGGAAGTGGGTTTCCTTTGGAGTTTTAGTGCATGGCCCTGGAAGTCTGTCACAAGTGGGCTTGGCTTTGGACAGTAGGAGGGCATGTGGTGAGTTGGGGAGAATGTGGAGTTTGAGGTCAGGTAGACAAGGCTTAGTATTACTGGGTCCAAAATTTCCATGTTATAAAAAACCCAAACCTCTATTTTCTCCTCTCTGCAATGGAGATATTGTGCAGCGGTATTTCGAGCCTTAAACTATGACAGCAGTCACCTGGGTGGAGCTCTGCTCAGAGGGCTCAGTAAACAGTAGCTCTGGCCTCTTTATTGCTGCCCTGGATGTTTTGTGCAGGAGCCTGAGACCAGGCAGGGAGCCGCCCTTCCTTTTCAATGCCGCAAACTCTTGCCTGTTCGAAGCCACCTTCCAAGCGCTGTGGTCTGGTTTCTCCTGAGAAACACTAGGTTGAATAAAGATTTCTTAGTTTTGGGGACTCCCTTCCTCCAGGTCAAAATTAGCTGGGTAGCAGCCATAATTCATCTGTTGTCCCAGCCCTACAAAGCTGCACGCATTCAACGTTAAGTCACAGAAACTCTCCTGAGACACCTGAGGCCTGCCGCCCTGGAGACAGCTGGTTTTTGTGAGTTCAGAGCCGAGCTGGAGGTAGGTAGCAGTGGTGTTTCATTCTGTGACTCTTTGGGGTTGGGGCTATTATTATTTTGTAATAGGAGGAAACTCGGCTCTCAAAGATGGGTGATCTCACCTAGTCCTGTGGTTTCTCTGATTGTATGCTACTGACTCCTGCCGGTTCTCTATGTCCAACCCTAATCTCCCCCCTAAATTTCAGACTCAGGCTACTACTGCATTTGGCCTATTTTTTTCTCTGATGGCTAATGGCCCTATCAAACCTAACTTGTCTGAAATGTAAAGTCCTGGTGGTTACTCACCTTTTCCCCACCAGGGCTGCTCCTCCCCCACCATGGCTGCCCCTCCCTCACTCCACCTGCTCCTCCCCCACCGCGGCTGCTCCTCCCCCACCTCATCTACCCCTCCCCCACCGCGGCTGCTCCTCCCCCACCCGGGCTACTCCTCCCCCACCTCATCTGCCCCTCCCCCACCGCAGCTGCTCCTCCCCTAGCCTTCCCAGCCCAGTAAAATGATAGCTTCATTCTTCCAGGTTCCCGAGGCCAGAAATCTTGGTGTGCTCTGGACTCCCATCTCTACCCAGACCACATTACATCTATTGCAGTTCTTAGTGACTTTCCTTCCTACTCCTTTCACTCCTTCTCACACCCGTTGCCGTCACCATGGTCCAGGCAGCACTGCCACCTCTTGCCTGGACCTGTTATGGTGCCCTGACCAGCTGTGTCTGTTGAGTCCTCTAGGAAGAAGATGCCAAGACAAAGTTCAGAGTGTAGGAGGCGCCCTGGGGGACAATGCCTATGAGAGGTGGAGGAACAAGTGGCATTGGGCAGGAAGCCTCACATTTCAGTGCAGATCTTACAGTTTTGCTCACCAAGCCTAGAGCGGAGCCTTGCCCTTCAGAAGGTTCCCACATTGAGGAGAAATACCTTTCTGTGTTCAACCATTGGCTGGGGCAGCCCAGAAGGGGTCACACTAAGAGCTGGAGGCTATCAGCTAACTGCACTTTTTGTCACAGAATGGCAATTTCTTCCTTCAAAGGAGGCCTGAGCTCTGCACGTCTCCTGGCTGCTCCTCCTCCTCTCCCGGCCTCCCCCTTTCCACTTTATACAGCTGGTACAATGATCTTGAAAAAAATTTTTGAATCTGATCAGAATCTTTCAGAGGATTTCCATTTTGCTCAGAATAAGATACCATGGTTTGAAAACCCGTGCCATTTTCTTTATGGTCTCATTTCCTGTCCACCTCTTATTCACCCATTATCCTTTATCCACACTGGCTCCTTGTTGCTCCAGGAATCATTAGGCCTGTGCCTACCTCAGGGCCTTATAGTTCCCAGGAATGCTGTCCTTTAGAGCTTTTCATCCCCACTCTGTTCTGGTCTCCGCTCGTGGTCTCTCCATGGTGAGGCCTTTCCTTATACCTTATTTAGTTAGTATCCTTCCACCTTTTCTCATGCTTTAACTCCCCCGTGGCACCTCTCACCGCCTGACATGTTAAGTTGTTAGGTCTTCGAGCTCGGGGACCTGAGTATAAGCTTCATGTTGGCATTCACTCCCCCACCCCCAGCATATCCCTGTATCTCTAGTGTCTAGTGCCTGGTGTGTGAGGAACCCCCAGCAGTTAGTTGTTGAGGGAATAAATAAGAACTTTCCCAAGGCCACTCACTGGTGAGTGCTGGGGTCAAACTCTGCACCTGGTGTCTGTTTTGTTCACCAGGCTCTGTCCTTGACACAGTGAGCACTTGGAAATGGGAGATGCTATTACTGTGAAGACTGCTTCTTTTGCTGGAACAGCCATGTACACCTGCTGTCATATAGGGTTTCTGGTCATCCCACCCATGGGGAACCTTTCTCCTTTGGAACCTGACAGTGTCGCAGATTTCCTGCCACACAGAACCTGACCTGCTGTCACAGGACCTGGCACTGCTCCTCTTGTCCATTAGGATGTTCAAGGGAACTGTCTCTGAATTAAAAATGGTTCGTTCTCCTCTTTCGCCATGAACATCCCCCACTGTTTGCATCTGGGATCATGCTAAGCTTGTTCAAATTGAAGGCAAAACAGTAACCTTATCATACTGTTCGCACGCTGCTCTCCATGGTGTTTGAAGTTTTGCTTAAAATAATCTAGGCACAAAACCCCATGTGTTCTCTGGTGCCTGCTAGTGAGATCAGCATAGTGTCTACTTATTTCAGATGACTTATCACAGGCACCTCCAAACAGGGATGGCGGGCTGCAAGGAGCTGAAATACTGTGTCATGTTCTCTAAGTTTAAATGACCTGCTCATGGTGCTAACAAACCCACAGCTTTTCTGAAACATGAAAAATAGATTTAAAGTCACTGTCTTTTGTGCTTCTACCAAATACAGTTTTAGTGTCTGACTTGTTGGATTTAAAAAGAGAAGGCTTATTTTTTTTGCCAAAATTTTCCATTTGGAGTCTTGTATCTCTGATTATGGCATCATGGGAATGCAGAAGATAGCTGACTGCTCAGTGTTTGTGCATTACCAGGTGCACATTCTCCTGTCAGTCACGTGGATGTTAACTGTATTGTTTGGGTTAGTGCAGTGGTTGGCAAACTCATTAGTCAACAGAGCCAAATATCAACAGTACAACGATTGAAATTTCTTTTGAGAGCCAATTTTTTTAAACTTAAACTATATAGGTAGGTACATTCCTTATCGAGGGAGCGCCCACACGGGGTATTTTGTGGAAGAGCCATACTCAAGGGGCCAAAGAGCCGCAGTTTGCCGACCAGGGGGTTAGTGGAACATCCTGTGCTAGACAAATAATGTGGACATCTTCACCTTTGGCACAAGCATACAATGGCCAACCAGGTTGAGCAATACATTGTGATAGGAACTCTGGTACACCTTAAGGTCTCAGGGGATAAGATTCCTCCTGGGTCAGGTGACAATGATCCCTGCAAGACAGCAGTTACCCACAGTTGTTCTAGCAAAGTAAAGAGTGTTCATAACAGTAGCATCCAGTGAGGTGATGCGTTTGAAGATCCTTTGTAAACTCCAAAGTGTTACATAAAATGAAGCAATATTATTTTTATTTTTATAAGGACCATTGCATATGGATGCAGCCTTCAAATTTTGGTTAGTACATTGAACACGTCCCTAATTTCATTTTGCTTTTGAACACATCTTCATGATTTAGCCTTTTCAGTACAACTTAAGTTTTTTATCCTAAACCCGTGATGATGAACCTATGACATATGTGTCCTGACACGTGTAGCCATTTTCAATGACACGCGGCCGCATGCCAGAGAAGTGTGGGGCCGCATGCCGAGAAGGACGTTTCATCCTTGGCTCCTGCATGGCCAGGGGCAATAGCCAAGGCTAAAACATTTGCTGTAGTGTAGACACTCTGTGCCGGAGGTCTGTAGGCCAAAACAACAGAACTCTGGCACAGAGTGTCTAGTTCTGGGACTTCCAGTTAGGCCGTTTTTCTTGAAGTAACACACCACCCGAGTTATGCTTGGTCTTTTGGCGAGTTTTGACACACCACGCTCAAAAGATTGCCCATCACTGCCCTAAACCGAGGTATCTAACCATATGGATGAAAGACCCCATCTTGTTGGGTGCTGGGGTTGTGCTCCTCTTGTAGTCCTTGCCCAGGGCAGAGTGTCAAGTTCTGAACACTGTCAAAGTAACTCAAAATATGGACTAAATGATTACATTTTAGGGTTAAGACTGCATTACTAACCAATGTTTGAAGCCTGAGTTGTTGAATTCGGAATGAGCAATTATTGACATGGATTGATAGACGTATACTTTTCTCCTCGGCTCTTTGACTGTCTTTCTGTATGTCCTAAAACTAATAGATTACTCTCAGAAACTATGCATCTTTAAAAAACTCAAACTTTTAGTTTGATCAGTTGCAAATGTCTGTATTTACTATTTAGGTTTGACTTTCAGAATTCAATCACTAGGATCTTCTCTAGGTTGACTAGCTGATTGGGGATGTGCAGAGTGTGGAATGCAGGCGTAACTGGTCATTTAGGGTCACACATGACTAGATGTCACATGGCCTTTTATTGTGCTGCCTTCCTTGAACACTCAGATGTTCTCTTGCTCCCCAGGCCAATGAAATCTTCTTCTCTTGAAAATTAACAAATCCGATGTGGTGCTTGTATGCACTCAACCTAATGGGATGAACTTGACTTCTTGTGCTTCGGTAGGTACTGACTTTGACAATAGTGTCTGACTGGCTCAGTGGCTCCTTTCACTCTCTTTAAGCTACTGAGCTGTATTGGCCAAGCCCACCTCTTAATTTTCCTTTTTATGAGTCATCCATGCAGAGCCATGTCCCTCTTTTTAACTTCATGGTCTAACTCAGTCTTACTCAGAGTTAGTCTCTGAGAGAGTCCCTGTTGAACTATTGAAGGTACTGTATTAGTTATCCATTGCTGTGTAACAAATTAACCCAAATCTTAGCAGCTGAAAACAACAAGCATTTACTTATTTCAGTTTGTGTATAGAAGGAACCCAGGCACAGCTTAGCCATGTGCTCTGGCTCATGGTGTCTCACAACTGCAGTCAGGACGTCAGCTGTTATAAGCTCACGGCTTGACTGGGGAGGCCCCATCTCCATTTCCATGGTTGGGGGCAGACCCCAGGTTTTTGCTGACTGTTTGCTGGACTCGTTACTTCCTTGCCACGTGCGTCTCTCCGTCAGGCAGCTTGTAGGATGGCAGCTGGCTTTCCTCAGAGTGAGTGACTGAGAGCACCCAAGATAGAAGCCAGTCTTCTTGTAACAGTATTATAAGTGACAGCCATCATTTCTGCCATATTCTATTCATTATAGGTGAGTCAATAAGTCCAGCCCACTCTTAAGGGGTGGAGATTATATAAAAATGTGAATACCAGGGGCCATCTTAGAGGCTGCCTACTGATGAGAAAAGTATGATTATAATTGGGGTTAGTGTTTTGTTATATTATGTCACATATGGAATAGAAGGGTCTGATGTGCTTGTTAAAGCTGAAGGAGCTGAATCAAGGTGGCAGGGGGTCTGATAGTCACAGGGGAAGGTTGACTAACCAGTTTCTAAGAGACCTCTATAAAGTCACGACTGCCCAAGGTCTGTCCCCCAGGCACAAAGGTTAAAAATCTGATTTATGCACCTGCCTCCTTCAGTGCAAAAGATTGCCAATTTCTCTTAAATGTGCCCACAGAGGGCCTGGAGCCTGAGGATGGAAGGCCAGTGGTTTGATTTCTAAAGAGATGTGCAGACATCAAGCGTGTCGGATGGTTGTCTCTTTCTGATCAGTAGGATCTTGTGTGGAGGAACGAAACCTAGGCCAGGCAAGGATCAGGAGGTCCCGTGGACAGTGCTGTTACACCTAACGTGCATTTGCTCCAGGGCTTGCTAACTGGCCACAGCTAGCTTCCTGCTCTGATGGGCACTGCTGTTATCTAACTTTTCTAAGCCTCATCTCTCAGTGCAGCCTTCTCTCAAATTCTGTTTTTAATTTAAAATCAAATATAGTTAATTTAAAAAAACAATCGAACTTTGGTACATAATTTATTATAAAAGACCTGAGGCTTCTAGCACCCCCCCCCCCTATTGCCCACTCCCCACAGCAAGAGCTTTAAACTTTCTGATTCTTTTGGTAGTTGCCTTGATATTTCTGAATAATGTGTGTCTGTTGCCGCTTGTTGATTTCTCCCGTAAAGGTGTGATTTATCGATTTCTCACTGTGGAAGATGACAATTCGTTGATCCTTCCACCCCCACAAAACACACATACAGCCTCCAGCACAGAAACGCAATCTTTTCGGTTCATTCCCGGCCCACGATTACATTATTATGGCTCTGAAAATGTGCCCAGCTGAGCCATGATGCACATAATCATTATTTTTGCACAACTTTATTTCTTTTGAGTTAATCCTTATCTTATTTCAACTTTGGTTGGTGTTCTGTGTACTTAATACTCAACTGCAGATGCTCGCGGTGTGTGCGTTTCCTCAGCGTGTTCTGGGAGGAGGCGCCGGGGGTGTCATCCGGAGGCCGTCTCCTGCAGTCTGCCCGCTGTGGCTGGAGGCCCGAGCGCTCTGCAGCCCTGGGCCCTGCAGTTCACCACTGCTCCTGCCACAGGAGCTGCTGCGGCTCCTCCCTTACAGAGATGTCACTTGTAGGCCTCAGGAACAGTCAGGTCATCGGCTTTGGTACATTCACAAGGTCGTGCAACCATCACCGCTCTCTAATTTCAAAACCTTTTTACCACCCTCAAAAGAAACCCTACATATTCATTAGCAGCTACTCCCAGCCCCTGGAAACCAGGCTCACTCTGGACATTTCTTACAAATGGAATCATGAAAGATGAGGCCTTTTGCATCTGGCTTCCTTCACTGAGCATGATGCTTTCAGGTTCATCTGTGTCGGAGTGTGCGTCAGCACTCTGCTCTTTCTCCTGGCTGAATGCTGTTCCGCTGTGTGGCCGGGCCCTGCTTTCTTTGTCCATCAGTCTTCTGTGATGGCCCCAGGTGTTGTTTTCGCTCTTTGGTTGTTGTGAGTGACTTTCTCACTCATGTTAGTGTTGGATCCCCTATTTCTTGACATCTCTGTTTTCCTCTAACTAGATTTCTTTCTTCCTTCCTTCCTTCCTTCCTTCCTTCCTTCCTTCCTTCCTTCCTTCCTTCCTCCCTCTCTCCCTCCCTCCCTCCCTCCCTCCCTCCCCTCCCCTCCTCCCCCCCTCCCTCCCTCCCTCCCTCCTTCCCTTTCTTCCTTCCTTCCTTCCTTCCTTCCTTCCTTCCTTCCTTCCTTCCTTCCTTCCTTTGCTGAGAGGTCACAGTTTTGAGAGACTGCACGTCTGCAAATGTCTTTACCTGCTTCTCACATGGTTTGGCTCGGTGAGTCATCGTAGCTTGGAAATAAGTCCCTGGAGGATGTTGGCGGTGTCCCTTGTTGTCTTCTAGCCCACAGTAGCGCCGTTTAGAAGTCCTATACCATTTCTGGTTTTCCCTCCTCTGTAAAATGCTGCTTCCACCCTGGACATCTGTGCCCTCTGCTCTGTCCCCATGTGCCAGGATCTCACTGTGAGGTGCGAGTTGACGTGCGGTCGTGCTGGCTGCTTGGCTGCGCTTCTGTCTCAGTGCTCGTGTCTCTTGGTCCCAGGACATTTCTGGAATATATGGAATGTATATGGCTTTGTTTCCGTCCTGTGTTATCACCCCGCCCGCTTGTGAACTCTCTCATGTGCTAACTCTTCATTTAGTTTCTTATTTTCCGCCTTGGTACCCTTTGGCTCTATTTTCTGGATATTTTCTTACATCTGGTCTTTGTTTAGAGCTCCATTTTGGCTATCACAATTTTGCTTTCCAAAAGAGCTCTTTTGTTCTCTCTGTGTTATTTTCTTTTCTCCTTTTTAAGCAACTCCTGGTTATTATTTCTCAGCTACACCATCTTCTCCTCTCTCTCTGGGAATAGTACTCGTAGTTTGCTTTTGAAGTGTACTTCTCCCTAAATTGGGTCTCTTTCCTACAAGGTATTTTTCTCTGTCTGGCTATTCTGGTCCCTGCCTTGCCATCGTAGGTGCTTGTCTCAAATGGAAAGTGATTTCTGGCTGTTTACTCCCAGGGGTACTAAAAACTGATTGAAAACTCTGATTATTTCTTGGTGGGATGATCTGGCTCTGCTATTTCACTGGAGAGACCCCAACTCCACCCCCAAATCGGTCTCTTCAGGTCTTTTCAGTTAGATTTACAGAAAAATGCTTTCTCTTCCCTTGCTTAGAGGTATAGGTTGACAGCCTGATGTTCTAGAACAGGGGAAGGGGGATGAAAGAAGATGGACAAACCTGAAAATTTCTGTTTGTTTTATTTTTCTCTCTGTTTTCAGTAATATTCCCCTGCTTCAGTTCAGTCCATACCTACTGTTTTACCTTTTCCAGAGAATAAACCCTTAGCCTCTTCTGCTAAATTGCTTCTTAGCCCCTGTGTTCATTCATTCCCGCTTCCAGAAGTGTCCTGTATGAGCGATTGATCACCGTTTTAATCAGATGGTGTTTGAGTGTTGCCCGCTTTCAGCTGAGAAGGACACTTTCCCAGGTCTGTCAAGTTACTTACTGGCTGTCTACTTGCTTCTTAGCTTCTAAAATTTTATTTTCTTGTTTCTTCTCTCATTTTCTTTCTCCTTAAGGGTGAGGGCTTTAGAAATTATTTTTAAAATAAAAATCTGTATTTTATTGGAATTCTGAGAAGATGTAAGTATAAATTAATGTGTTCAGTCAGCTTTGACTGGAGGTCCTTTACATTTTTCCTAACTACCAATTCCAGGTTTTAGCTTATTGTCTGGACATGCCCTAAATCCATGGCTGGAACCATGGTCACTGTGGGGGTGGAAACAACTCGGGTTCTATCCCAGTGTGTTCTGTCATTCGGAAGCCTTGCTGCTTCTGCCAGCCAGCTCTGGTCTGATGGTGCCGCCGTAGTGGAGGGGCTGGAGGTAGAGCCACAGGTCAGTGTGGGCTCAGCGACGCCCCCCTTTCTTTGCTCAGTCTTTCCCCACTTTTATTTTCTCCCTCCCTGCCACTTCCTTTCACCCGCTCCTGTGTCTCTCAAATCCCCGGCACTGGAGGGCTAGCCTTAGATTCTTCCTTTGCCTCATTTCCTTCTTACCTCCTTCATCGGGGCTTCCGGACTTTCCCCTCCCGGACCCAGGAGGAAACTGGGTCTGTCTAGCTGATGCTTGTTTTCAGAATCAGGCTGGTCCCTTTCTTAATACATGGGACTGGACCTGTTCCTTAACCGCCAGCGCACGGATTCTTCCCTGCTCTTGGTCTGCTTTTGTTTGAATCGTCCAGCTCATTCCTGGTTTTTATTTATTTACTCTTCTCTACAAAGTAAGCCTGTATGGATATATACCTAAAAATAGAAATACCTATTGGTGTGTACTGTCCTAATTGTTTTAAAGGAAGTTTTTCTTTTAATTTTTAAATTTCACATCGTAAAGCCCCCCGGGGAGGGACCCAGCTCCGTTCAGTTGGCTTTCGAGAACACACACAGCACACTGTGTTCTAGAACGTTTACTAAGTCCTGCTTTTTCTAACTCAGTCTATGTCTCAGCCCTCCTGCTCCCTTGAACCATTTGACTCGGTGTCAAACCTCTACAAAGACCAGTCGTGTCAGTTCTGGACTAATGCCATATGCTTTTTTCTTATTCACCCCCTCCATTTATCCCATGTCATATTCATTTCACAGAACAAATGTTAATTGAGAATGTACTATATGCCAGGCCTTACCTTATCTTAAGACAGACCCAAGTCCCACCTCTCTGTCTCATTGAACCTCCCTAAAACGTTGTTTTACAAATGTCACTGAACATGCAAAACCTTTAACATCTCTTCATTAAAATGAAAGCTTCTTAACCTGAACTCCATGCCCTCACTCTTCTAGCTTCATCTCCCAAGCCCCTGCTGATCCTTGCACTGACCTGGGGGCCAGTCTCTTTAGGAGGTCTTTGTGTTGCCATTGTGTTAGTATGAGAGTTTTCCCAGAAGCTGCCTCGCTTTCACTCTTAAGCACAGTTTATCAACATCAGCTCTTACTGGTTCTACACCAGGGGTCCCCAAACTTTTTACACAGGGGGCCAGTTCACTGTCCCTCAGACTGTTGGAGGGCCGGACTATAAAAAAAACTATGAACAAATCCCTATGCACACTGCACATATCTTAAAGTAAAAAAACAAAACGGGAACAAATACAATATTTAAAATAAAGAGCAAGTAAATTTAAATCAACAAACTGACCAGTATTTCAATGGGAACTATGGGTGCGGATGCATCCTGTGCTCCTCTCACTGACCACCAATGAAAGAGGTGCCCCTTCCGGAAGTGCGGCGGGGGCCAGATCAGTGGCCTCAGGGGGGCGCAGTTTGGGGACCCCTGCTCTACATGCTCTCTGACAACATTGGGCGCAGCCTCACCGGGGAATGTTTTGTTGCAGGAAAAGAAATTTGACCAGTGTAAAGATGCCCATCAAGGGTCTATGTCTTGCCAGCGCATTGTCTGTTTCCCCCTCCCCGAATGGCAAGTGGTGACCAGATTATTCCCCAGAGTCCTGTGCATCTGTCCCTATGCCGGTTCTTCCATTTGTTAGCTACATGTTATCATTCACTTTAATGCAGTGTGTGAATATGTTGCAATGTTGAAGTAATTAGTAACAGTGATTCTTTTTTCCCCTTAAAAAGAGCTTTCTCTCTGGAGAAGCCATTTGGAAAAGATTTTTTTTTTCTTTCTGGGAGAATAATACTTGGTTACTGTTAAAATATTTATGGAATGTCTTTCTTTTCCTAAAGTTGTACCAAACCTTTGGAACACGGACGGGGAAGTTACCGTCCCTGAGCAGAAGCCGGGAGAGGATGCTGAGGAGCTAGCGAGCTCCTACGAAAGGAAGCTCATTGAGGTAAGTAAGGCTGGAGAGGGCTGTGCCTTCCCTGCTCGTGTGGGCACTTTGGGGGCCTCCCAGAGATAGGCCCTGCCTGTTAAACGGACGTTAGCAAAACAACCCAAACACTGGACTTGACAAAGAAAGGTAAGAGCCGGTTCTTTGAAACATTATTTAATTGAAATTTTGGGTACTTTGGCCAGGAAATAAGAGAGAAAACATAAGTGTTAAAAATAATAAAACAATTGTACCTTTGGATTTGGAGAAAATTAAAATCAGGAGACAATATCCCACACAACTTTGGGCTGATAAATGGGATTGTGTGGATGAGAGGGACTATTTTCTGGCATCACATTTATTATCCAAATTAATTGAAGATGGGGCAGACTGCCTGAGGGGTAGGTACCAAAACCCTGTGGAAGAAAGCAGTAAAGGTAACTGAAGAGCTGTTTCCCCAGAGCAGGGGTAGCCTGCTGGTTTCATGAGGGTGTCTAGGAAGCCCTGCAAGTATGCACAAAGGCCCTTTGCTGTTGGTATTTCCTGTATCTGTAGTTGTGGAGCTGTATCTGCCTGTATCTGTAGCTCTGTCCCTGCGTTCAGGTAGGCTTTACTTTGATATGCAGAAGCCTGGCAAAGATAGCATAAGTAACAATACTATGGGTTCGTCTCATTTGTGTATAGATGCACACAGATTTCTAGGAGGATATTATCAGTCCAATTCAGTTGCATATTAAAGGAATAAGCCACATAAAAGTAGGGTTTATCTAGGTTTTCAAAGATAGTTTAGTGTTAGGAAATTCATCAAGTCTGCTCATCACTAGATGGAAGCAGTAAAGCCAGATATTGACCTTGGTAGGCACTAAAAAGTCATTTGATAATGTTGCTCACGATATCTGATAAAAATATTCTTTATAAATGAAGAATAAAGGTGCTTCTTTAATATGATAAGGTGTATTTTGTAAAAAATATCAGAAACCATTAATTACTGCCATATTTAATGTTAAAGCTGGGAGGCAAGTTTTGTGAGGTAACTAGTATGTGAACTATCGATAGTGTGTGAATGTGCCGTGTGGTCACGTGGTGTTGTTACACATCACGAGTGTTTGTATGCGTACACACTTCTAAGTACAGTCATACTGCCCAGTTCTTGTCGGATTCACTTGCGTTGTTGCTCGTTAGCCACGAGAGGGAAGTGTTGAACGGCCATATTGGCTACGTTGGAGGAAGCAGTGGGGCTGTGGCGGTTTCTCTGGCCAGCCTTGATTTCCTTCCTGTGCTGCTGTCGTCCCCAACCGGGGACCGGTGGCATCGACTGTCGTCAATGGGCTGAGATGTGAGGTATTCCTCCAGTGGCGTTTTCTACCTGAGATTGATTTTTCTTCCTTTGTTTTGGTTGCAAGGTGAGGTTCTGTCAGTGATCTTGCATCTGTGAATATTATTAGCATTTCATTACAACAAGACCTTTGCTGAGCCCTCTATGCTAGCAGTAATCGAGCTCCTTACAATGGTTTTTTTTTGTGATGCTTGTCTTGTCATTGTATTAAGGGGTTAGCTTTTACCAGGAAAGAATTGTAAACAAGTGTTGGAGTGGAGTCATGAAAGAACGCTGAGGGGAGAGGGGAGTTTGATATACTTCTCTTTCCTTTTCAGAAGGGCAAAGGAAGAAGAAACATTTCAATTTAAATAACTATTTCAAGTGCCCCACCAGTTGAGTTACTCTTTTGGGAATCGTCCCAATAAAAAGGAAGTCCCTGAACCTTCTTTTTCTGGGTGTCACTAAAAGCATTAAAACCACCTCACCAAAAACAAAACAAAACTCGCACCTCACCCGTCTGCACACAGACACTGCCTCCCTACGGTCATGCTCAGTGACCTGGAATCCAGCACCCTGACGGCTCAGAATCCAAAACCAACACTGTAAGCCCGCCATCTTTTATTAGCAGGGCAACATCAGGGGGCAAGGACTGGAGGTAGAGAGATCGTTCTTGACACCCTCTGGCGGTTAGTTTTTGAAAACCCGAAGGGAGGGAGAATGCTGGCAGGTATAGGTTCATCTCGCAGGGGAGAAACATTGTAAACACACTAATTATGTAACAGCCACTGTGGTACCAGCGGGTAGTGGTGGGTGTGTGCTTTTATTTCTGGGCACTGCGCTAAAGCTTTTATGTAGATGGACTCATGGGATCCTCAGCATCATCCTGTGAGGCAGATACTGTTCACAGGTGGAATTTTGAGATGTTAAGTAATTTGCCCAAGATTTTCCAGTTAGTAAGAAGCAGAGCTGGATTCAAACCATCTAGCACCAGAGCCTGAACTCGTAATCCTGCTCCTCTCTGGAGGGGCGAGCTCATTGAAGAAACATAAGGTGAACTTGATGGAAGAGAAGACTAGTCACCTTCAAAAGAATGAATGAAAGGAGCCACGGAGGAAGCCAGGATAGATAACAGAGATAAGGGAGATGCTTCCTCTCAGCCTGAGACTGTGCTGGGAGGTGGGAGGTGCTCTTCCCATACCCTTAGTTACTGCAGGAGAAGGGAGTGAATGTGTCTCCTGTGGTCAGGATTAGCTGCTTCTGAAGCAATTTGTAATAGAACACCAGGCTGGGAGCTCCTTGAGGGGATTGGGAACATTATCTTGCCTGACACAGCTGGGGCATATGGTAGGAGCTCCATGAATTTTGAATGGAATGACAGTCTATTGCATGGATTCAGCTGCTCAGAGTGATGTTTAAAGAGATAAATGTGACTTCACGGAACCCCAGATTGAAAGTGAGTTGTATCAAGGCCCCACTATAGCTCAGAGCACCCTGGTGGGAAGGATTGGATCTCTAGTAAGAGGAAACGTAGGTTCCTTAGAGAAGGCAGACTGTTATCTGGCGCTCAACTTTAGGGGGAGTTTAGTTTGGAGAGGGCACTGAGTAACAGACAGGTGGATGCTACCGGCTCATTTCGCACGTATTTGTCGAGTGCCTTCTAAGTGCCAGCCTTTAGCTTCCTCTCCCCACCTTCGGTGGCTCCCCCACCCTGGCAGCAGGAGAGCTGGTGGCTCTAGAGGATGAGCCACAAAAAGAGTGAGGTGTAGCAGACGTGTTCTCAGGTAGCATCCTCGATGGAGTTCTCCTTTCTTAGCCTGCAGAGTCTTCGATGTGGCATCCGTGCATAGCTTTGGCTCCTCATTCCCTGAAGCCGGTCCTAGGTTATGAAGACGAATAAGACGCCATGACTGTCTTCAGGGGGCTAGTCAGGCATGTCCTTTATGATCATCAGGAAGCAGGGGTGAAGTGCAGACATAGTTAGGCCTGCTTCATGGGCTCCTATTAAGGAGCCATGTCCTTAACAGCGGTTCTGCAGAGCTTGTAACCTAACTAGAGCTTCCAGAATGTCCCTCTCTTTTTCTATGGCATTGTTAGTAATGACACCTGGGATTTCTTCTGTAAACTTCCCATCCCTCTTGAAACTCCAGACATCGGAGGAAATGGATTTATTCTGACCAGGGGTTTTGAAGATAGATGTTACTGGACACATCCAACCTAGATCTAAGATTTTCTTTACCTCATTTAAGTATAATTCCTTTGCTTTAGATTCACCTCCAGAGATTTCTGTATTTTCCTACAGTAGCTGTCAAGAAAAATGGTGGCATTTGGATTTCTGTCCTGCATCTCTGCTGCCTTTTGCAGACTGGTGGATTAGAGGGCACACGATATCCCACGTCAGACAGGCTGAGTTCAGGTTTGTCACTTACTGCCATGTGTTGTTCCTGGATAGGCCACATGGCCCCTTGAAGCCTCAGTTTTTCCGTCAGTCAAGTATAGCCAATAGTACAAACTAGTGGGGCGGCTTTGAGAGTTCTATGCAGAGTTTGGCTTCATGCTTATATTGACAGGAATTGCCTCTGTGCCTCCCTGTCTCCCTTCTGATGTCCTTCCAAGCAATGACCTCTCCACTGTTGCTTGCTGACTGGGTGGAGGGGTAAATCTAAGTCCCCTGCCCAAACATGGCCCAGGAGTGAGCACGTGACCTGAGCCCGGGCAATGGGGCGCTAATGCAGACCCACAAGAATAGCAGAAATGCCTGGGGGGTTCCTGGTACCCAGCAGGGGTTCCTGTGTTGAACTTGTCAGAGCTGTTCTGGTCCCTTCTCTGAGCCAGATTCTCCCACTGGTTATAATAGTTCCTTTTAGCTTAGGCTAGAGTCTGTTTCTGTTTCTTACCTCCGAAATCCCCTAGCTCATATGGCTTTATAGGTAGAGGGCATTTTCCTTCATTTCCCCTTCACTCTCTGCTTCCCAGGGCCCCTTTATCCGGCTTTCTGCACTGTCGCTCGTCTCGCTTTACCCTGCTGTTTCCTCGCCTGTGGGCCCTGTACCTCCCACCGCCGGTCATCCTGCCATTCTGCCCTCTGTAAACCCTTCTTCCCTTCCTCCCAGGTGGCAGCGCTCAGCTAGCTGTTGACCGACTTCAAATTTTAGAATGCTTATCATTTACCCGGTGAGAGTATTTAGTCCCTGAATTTTTGCTCATGTGTGACATAAATGGTATATTAGCAACACGGGTTCTCATTATGATGGCAGAGTTACTATTAATGGAAAAGGGAGTGTAAGTCAAGCTGGTAAAAAACACATTCATAATCACACACTGCAGGTAACTGAATGCGACCGTCATTTGAATAAACCATAAAGGTTCCTGGGGCAGCCGGGACCTTGGGAGCAGTCACACCCCAGCACTTGCTTCACAGCTGGCACCAGTGGTTCCAGCACTCTTGATGTATCTGAGAGGTTTTTTTTTTTTAATTTATTGATTTTAGAGGGAGAGGGGGGAAGGAAAGAGAGAGAAAGACAGACAGAAACATAGATCTGTGCCTGTATGTACCCTGACCTGGGATTGAACCAGCAACCTACACATCGGGATGACACTCGAACCAGCTGAGCTATCTGGCTAGGGCTCTGTGAGTCATTTTTATACAAAAAAAGGATAGGTTTTAAAATAAAATGCCAGATTTGGGGCCAAGAACTCTGAGCTGAGATCAAATTGAATTAATACTCAACATAAAAAGTATGATGTGAGTTTGTTTTTATTTATTTTTTAATCTGTGAAGCTGAGTGATGAAAACCAGGCTCTCACCTGGTGTGAGGGGAAGAGCTTTCTCACTGGCAGAAGGGTGAGCAAGTGCTTGTTGTGTACGAGTGCAAACTGGCCCGAGTTCTCTCTTCTAGAGGACTAGCTGTAATTCTCACCACATCATGAATGACTAACAGGGCTAAACCTCCAAGGAATTATTAAAATCTTTTTACTTTGGAAAAGTTAAAACATGTAGAAACCTAGATCAGCCCAGGAGCCTCCACATACCCGTCCTCAGGATTCAGCCGTGGTAACTCCTGGCCAGTCTGCTTCCTCTCTGTCCTGGCCTGCTGCACAGTCTCTCATGGTATGCTGAAGCAAATCCAAGATTTCACATTCTTTTATTCCTAAATTTTTCAGAATATATCTGTAAAAGATAAGAACTAAGAAAACAAACAAACAAGCAAGCAAACCCACAATATCATTGAAAAGCCTTCTGTGGGAGGCCCAAGCCGGTTCAGGGAGCCTCGGACTGGAATATCAGAGAGAGTGGCATCTTTTAACAGCCCCTTTCAGAGGGCCCCTTACCCCCTTTGATGCCAAGGGAGGAGCCTTAGTGCCCAGTGTCGTGCAAGATGCCCGTGCCCAGGTCTTTTCTGCATCTCAGTTCTACTCTTTGCTGGGCTTTAGACAACAGTTTCACCAGACAGCTGCACTGGCCCTTGGGGATTTAGGAGTTGGGGTGAAAGCAAGTGTGATCACAACTTGCAGGTAACCACCAGTGCCGTGGGTTTCCAGGCCTCCTGTGTGCTCTTGTTCATGAGTGAACTAGTTCCCAGATGAGGGGCACCGAGGGGGAAGGGGGAAGGCTGTCTCCCATGGCGACATAATATTTCTATTATGCATACCTCAAGTACACATAAGTGTGGACAGGCAAATATAGTGAGCACTCGCGGGTCCATCACCCAGCTGCAAACAGCTGTCACCTTGGGGCCGGTCTTGCTTCATCTAGACATCGCCTACTTTCCCAGCTTCTTACAGTATTGAAGCAAACCCAGAGAACAACATTGATGTCATTCTGAAGCATTTTGGAATATATCTCTAATAAGGTATAAGGGCCTCTTTTCTAGAAAGAAAAAGCCCTTTCATCTATCATTGTCACGCCTAAAAATTAGCAACAATTTTCTAATATCAAATATGTGGTAAGTGTTGAAATTTCCACTTGAAACAAATGTTTGAATAAATTTCTAAATGGGGTCAATCCATATTTTGTGATTGGTTGATCGTCCTCTTAAATCTCTTAATCTGCAGGTTCTCCTGTCTGTATCTTCCCTCCCCTCCCTTTCTTCTTTACTATAATTTATTAGTTGATCCTGGAGAATTTCCCACCAGTGTTTTTTGAGGGTCTGTTGTCTTTGGTACTCTGTGACCTGTGAGGCTTTGGTGATGTTTACTTGAAGTAAAGCAACCCTCAAACATTGATGATGGTGATGACAATGGCAGTTAGCATAAGCTGAGGGTTTATTCTGCTTCTAGGTCCTGTGCTAACTGTTTCACACAGGACTGTCTAATTTAATGTTGGCTGTACTCTAAGGTGAGAAAGCTAAAGCTTGCAGATGCTGAGCCGCCTGCCCCAGGCTTGCAGGGGTAGAACCAGGATGGGACCCTGGCAGTCTGACTCGGGGTCACCATCTCTCCATTATGCTTCTTTATGTCTTGCTAGCAACGGGGGCCAGACCTTTAACTTTTAGCTCTAAGGGGAACCAGTATGGTGAAAGCAGTGACAAGCAGGCTAACTCTTAGCTTGTCAAACCCAAGGGAGTTATCATAGGGATAAAGAGGGGTAATAGAGATAAACGCATTCTAGCTGCACACATAGTGCTTGATGGAAGCCTTACGATGTAAAAACACCCGACTGCTTGCCCAGATGGCAGGCCTGTTCCGATGGTCCTTTGCCCAGTGGCTGTCCCCATCCTTTTCCTGTGTGCTCAGGTGACCCATTCAGTGTGACAAAGGAAAAGATCCGCCTTTGGCAGCACCCACTTGTCAGTGGGCAGGTCTCCTTTCTTTCCTCCGCCTCCCTTGACCTTTCCCTGCCCGTTGCCCTAGGCAGGGCATGCTCCTGGGTGGGCATGCCGCGCTCCTGGCCTTGTTAGCGTCTGTCCCTGCCCATCTTCTGACTCTTCTTATAAACCTTTGGCCGTCCTTTTTCCCACTTCATGGTGTGGCTGCCACCCGCTACTGATGCTGCTGCCACATGCCCGCTGTTTGCTCAGTGTCACCAACCCTTGTGTTCTGTCTGCTTCCATTTCTGTGAAAGCCTCCTTTCCAGCTGTCTCTGCACCAGGAGCCTGGAGTGGTTGAGAGGGAGCAGACGAACTTCCTCAGAGAGACGCTGGGAGAATGATCCAGCGCTCCTTTTTGGGTGATGGATAAAAATAGCTGTAATTATGGTGGCTGGTGTTCAGCTTCGCACACTCGCACTATTTTGGGCTTGTTTTATATTTGCTTTCCTCCTGAAGGCAGGAAGTGGCTTCTTGAAGCTACTTCTGGGCCTGCAAAAGGAGGAGTTGTCTGGTCTTGATGGAAGGGGTATGGGAGACTCTGTCCTATCGGGGTTGGGTACAGGTTCAGAGTACAAAAGGTGAAGGAAGGGACAGGGTTGTCCCATGTGCTGGCTGAGCCTCCCCACTGGTACCATCTCGGAGTTGTTACTAGAAATGTGGAGCTTTAAAACTGCAGGTCTGGGGGCAGACTGAAGAGATAGTCACACCTAAAAATTAGGGGGGTGTTGAATTTAATGCACATGGATGGAATAATGAAAAACTACTTTAGGCCTGGTCAACATGGGCCATTCTCTTGCTGAAAACTCTCCATGGCTCACTTTTGCCCGTAGGTTCATTTACAGTCTATTCATTTTTAATGTTTTACCATGAGACCCTGTGTGCTAGGGCTCTAGCCTTCCTCTTCAGTCCTGCTTCTCAGCTCAGCCTGTGCTTGTTTCAGTTCCTGAACGCACATATTCTCATGCACCTCCAGAGAGTGACATAGGTGGGTTTTCCACCTGGAACCCTGTTCTTTCTCCATGGTTGTCCCCTCCCCATTCTCTGTGGCTCACAACTTCAGACCTTTCAGATCTCAGCCTAGACGGCTTCCCTGGTCACCTGTTCCCATTGCTGAAGGCTGGGTTCAGTTCCCCCTGCTGTCTTGTTGTGTCCTGTGTGTCACCTCTCCTAGTCCTGACAGTACCTGTCTTGTTTGTGTTCTTGTTTCCCCCATTCTTGTCCCCTGTCTCTAATTGGGCTGTCAGTTCAGTGACTGCACTTGTGTTGTCTGTTCATTGTTGTGGTCCCAGCATCTACCGTGGTCCGGCACTTGCTGGTGCATATATCATTTGAGAGTCTTTTGGTTGCAGGTGACAGAAAACTTGGTTTAAACTGGTTGTAGCAGAGATTGGACTCTGTGTTTATCAACCTGTGCCATGTCTCCTTTCCTGGACAGATAGGACTGGTGCTTTTCCCAGGTTCCCTTATCGTGAAGTTGGGACCATGTGTCTAGTTTTGGAAAATGGGCTCTCAGTAGAAGTGATGAGCGTCATTCAAGGCTGAAGCATAGGAGAGATGGTGTGAATTTTCTTTGTTCTCATTCCTCCTGCCATGATGACCCTGGTATTCCATGTGGCATAGCTAAAAAATGACACTAGCCTGGGTCCCTGAGTCACTGCTTGGAAGGGAGCTGCCCTGTCGTACTGCTGGATCCACTATAGATTTTGTGGCAGCAGGAATAGACCTTTATCTGTTCAGCCACTGAGATATTAGGATTTTCTAATAGCAGAGAATAGCCTACCCTGATTATCTCCAGAAAAAAATTTTCTTGATGGAAGGGGTAGTCTGGCTTTAGCTGTGTGGATGGTCTTGGGATGTGAGCTGTGCCACCAGGTGTGTGTCTCTCTCCTTCTCTCTCCCCCCCTCTCTCTTTCTCCTCCTCCTCCTTTCTCCTTCTCGTCGTCTCTCCTTCTCTCTCCCTCATTCTCCTTTTCTCTCCCTCACTCCGCTTCTCTCTCCCTAACTCTCCTTCTCTGTCCCTGTCTGTCTGTCTGTCTGCCTGTCTGCCTTCTACCATTCTTGGTTTGATACAGTTTTGGATGAAATTTCTCCTTCTGGTCACAGATGGCTGTGATCACCACTGGACAAATAATTTTTCTTCCAGGTTCACATTGAAAGGAGAAAGCAAGCATCTGTTTCTCCATTCCTGGCAAGGGCCCTGAGTTCACTCTCACACAGCCAGCCTTGGTTCTTTCCTCCCTGTCCACCCAAGTACAGGCTTTTGTGTAAGGCTGAGGGAAGAGCTCCGTTCAGAAGTGGAGATGATGACTGGAGAGAGGGCTGGATCCCCAAATGAAAACCAAGGCTATTGTTAGACAGGAAATGGATGCGGAGAGGCAGACAATGAAGGTTCACTTTAGTGCTCAGTGACTGTTTGAATGAATGTGTGAATCAATCAATGAATTAATCAATAAGTGCCATATATGATTTGACCCTTTCTTTTGCGTTAAGGGGCTTACAGCCTTCCAGGCAAGTTAGCTTCATAAAATAGTAATTTGTAGTAGCAAGTAATTGGTGAACCAAAAGAAGTAATACGGGGGCGGGGGAGACTAACTCTGAGATCTGGTACTGGAGGAGGGGCATGGTTTGCAGTGTCTCGGAAGGACAGTGCAGAACTGGTTATTTCTAGGTGGAGTTCTGAAGGTAGAATAGGAATTTGTCAGCGAGACAGGGAGGGGAGAGGCAGTCGGGTTGCAGGATCAGCATGTGCAGAGATGTGACCACGTTGTCAGGAGGCAGCGGCCTGACAGATGAGAGAGTGAAATGAAGGCACTCTCCATTTGTCATTCCTGTTAGAGGGAGTCTGCAGTTCAGGTGCTGCAATTAATGCTGCTTTTCCTGAAAGTGGTACAGTTGGAAAGTTTTCTTTCCTTTGCCTTTTCCTCTCTGTCTGAGTCTCCCTGACACAGGCACACGTGGACTGCCGCACTTCCCACATCCGCACTGCTCGGAGCCATCTATAGAAATTTCCTTCTCAAGTCCAGCCTGCCACTTCTGGCCTGTTCGGGAAGATGCTGTTTTGTGGGTCAGGTCAGTGGTGCCAGGAGACTTCTGTTTCTTACAAAGCCTCTGCAGCTTGGTTTTAGGAGATGCCACCTGAAGACTTTCAGTGGGAACAGTTTGTAGCTGTTCAACTGGGCTATAATCAGGAAACATCTTGTGAAAAGTGTTGCCTGAGGGCACCCTGTCTTGTGATTGTCAGACTTGAGACTTTGCTTCTAATAGCTTGATGTTCCTGTTTGTTTTATTTAAAGGAGCTAACACCTTCATCACCTGCCTGTTCTTTTCCACTGAGAGGCTGACGCAAAGCACAGTGGCTGTTTGCAAAAGCCAGAGGTGTGAGCAACTTCCTTAAGTGGAATTTTACCCAAAGTGTATACTAACCTGGAAGTGAATGAATGAATTGTGAAATATAAATTATATACCTGATACCATATCATAAATCCTGAGTGTGGGTAGGAACCTGAGGCTCGGGAGGCTGAGTGGACTGTCCCAGTCACACCCCAGGGAAGTGGGAAGGACTGGTGTGCTAACCCAGCTCTGATGGCAGCCGTGGCTGGGGTCCTGCCACCTTGCTATGCAGACACTGCTTTCGTTTACAAAGGTGTCACAGACTTGATGGCCCTCATTGGAGGTTACGCTCACCGTTTCTATTTCTTGTCACGTTTTATGACTGTTTTGCAGTAGAATGCTTTCCTAATGCTTGAAATAGACTCAAAATTGGGCTTGGAGTGATACTTAGGTTTTGTCGCTTCTCTGGCTCATTACAGTGCAAATTAGTCAAATGAGTTCTGTAGCTCAGTTAACAACTTGCTTTGATCCAATAGCTCTGTAGGAAGGAGTGGAACACTTTTATTAATCTACTTTGGGGGCATGTTTGAGTGAGTTAGAAAAATAAAAAGCAGACGGAATCCTTTTAAACAATTAACTTGGAGCCATTCTGCTCTTCGAGTTGGGTATTTTTCTTAAGTCATTGTTGAGCTCCTAGTCAGGCTGGCTAGCTTGCATATATTCAGTGCATACACTGTGCCAGGCAGTCTTCTGAGCTCTTTATTGATCTTGTTTGGTCCTTACAAATTTCATTGTGTTGTTACTACTCTTATCTCTAATTTATAGAGGAGGAAACTGTGGCATGGTGAGGTTGTTGGTGTTTAGGGTCACATGAATAATTGGTGGCAGAGCTTGTTGGCACATTCCAGACCTGAAGCTCATAACCACCCTCTGTTGACAAGAACCTTAAGGCCCTGGCCAGCTGGCTCAGAAGATAGAGCTTCAGCCCTGTGAGTAGCCATCCTGGGTTTGATCTCTGGTTAGGGCACACAGGAGAAGCGACTATCTGCTTCTCTTCCCCTCCCTCTTCCCATTCTCTCTCTCTTCCCCTCTAGCAGCCAGTGGCTTGATTGGTTTGAGTGTTGGCCCCCGGGCTGAGGATAGCTCGGTTTGTCTGAGCATCAGCCTCAGGTGCTGAGGATAGCTCGGTTGATTTGAACATCGGCCCCCATTGCATTGGCCCCAGAATGAGGTTGCCTGATGGATCCTGGTGGGGCGCATATGGGAGTCTGTCTTACTGTCTTCCCTCCTCCCACTTAAAAAAAAAGAAAAGAACCTTAAATTCAAACTACAGGAGATGGCAGTGTCCCTGCACTGGCCAGAGTATGAGGGCTCCAATCAGGGCCTTCGGTGTGTGCCTTGCTCCTGTTACCTAGGCTCTATGAGCCTCACTTTTCCTCATGTACAGCCTGGGACTAATCATTTCAGTGTGTTGTGGTCACAGATTAAATATGGAAGAATGCATTAATTGTATTGCTTCCTGCCACGACCTCTTCTCTGTGGGTGGTGTGCCTACTGTGGGGAAGGGCTCTTTTATTCCACTAACCCGCTGGGGAACGGACAGGGACCCTCCCAAGTTAAACAGCCCTAAGCCTCACCAGGCATAGGGTAGCTACAAGACTGGTCTGCTCTTGGGCTTGCCCTTTGATAGGCTGAGAGCGGCCTGTTATGCTTACCCAGGGACACTGAGTCATTCCTGGATTCTGAGGCCTCCTCTTCCAGTGGAGCCACATCTTTACCCGTCTAGGCAGGAGTCTGAGCAGCTTTGGGTGTATGTGGCTGCTGCCACTTCAGCAGAACCTGTCACTTCTACTTCCTGCTCTTCTACCCCCCCACCCCCCCAGTTAGCCCCAGCTCCCTGCCTGATCCTCATCTAAGGGATGAGAACATATCTCCTCTTGGAGGGGGGAGTCAGGCTCTTTCAGTCGCTGCCAGACCAGCCTTTCTCTTTGCCTCCCTCCAGGCTCAGCAGAGGACAACAGCTTGTTCTATCAGCAGAACTGCTCTGGGCCTTTCTGTGTCCTCAAACCCAGGCCCCCTGCAGTCAGAGCCCGTGGAGCACGTCTCTCCGTTCCCACCTCCTCGTTCTTTACATCTGCCCATCCTGGGGTTGGTTCTACCAGAATGACCAACAGTGGGGTCCCCGGTCCCGCCTAGGGAAGCCCTTACCCGCACGGGCAGTGAGGTCCACCTCTTGCTCCACCTGGAGCCTCCACGGCAGGTGCCGATGGGCCTGCATGTTTAGAGTCATCACCGGGGTGGTTGGGAGCAGCTGCAGAGTCACCGAGCCTTCCTCGTCTCCCTACCAACCCAGGAACTTCTGTCTGCCAAGTTGCCCGCAGCTTTCTTAGTTTTGTTTTTCAGGAACTGTCTCACGAGCCCATTGGTGGCTCGTTCCCCTGCAGCCAGTGTGCCCGTGACTCCCGCTGAGAAGGTGAGCTCACCTCTGGGACCAGGGTGCCGGCAGCTTGACTCACTGCTTCCATTTTCAGTACCAGAGCTCAGCCGTGCCAGGGCACACTGTCAGCCACTCTTTACACTAACAAGCACCTTTTACAAGTTTCTTTTCCCCTCCACAGAACCTTCAAAGTGCCTGGATTCACTCACTTGTCTGGGCCATGCAGGCAGCTCTGCAGAGGGAGGCATTTCTTTAGCAAAGGAGGAGGAGATGGGAATTGGGTTCTGTTTTTAAACACCCTGGAGGTGGTTGAAAAGAAAGGTCCACCTTCAACAATGTAACGATGGGGCAGGGAGAGCAGTGTTGCAAAAACCTGAAAACTTTTTCCCACAAAGACCAACTTCTAGGTGCCAGCCTTTTCATTTCCAGGTGCCTGAGATTAATGCGTTTGAAAATGAGTCTTTTAAATTCAGTTCTTCTCCCCTAAATGAAATGTGTTCTGTGGTAACAACCCAATTCAAACTAGGTAATATGTAGAAATTATTTTTTCCTTTGTGAGGAAACCTGGATTTAAATGCTAAAGTATTACCTTTTTGTCTTCTTTAAAAATCTTTTCTGCCTTTGGTCATGAAAGCTTTTAAAATTAATGGAAAATTCCCCATCCCCTTTGCTGCGGCTCAGGAGGAGAGCAAGATATCGGTTTCTCCATAAATAGCATAGCACCTGCCTTCCTGGTGTTTGAGGTTTGAACTGCCTCGATGCAATATATTTTCAAGCAGAAGTGGTGGTCAATTTGGGTGAAAGTGATAAAATTGAGTGAATTAAATTGGATGTCAGCGGTCAAAATGCTGGTTTGCATCTGAAACTTTGTGCCCACAGCCTTTATATATGCAGGGAATAAAATAAAAATTTTCTACAATTTTTTTTGACACATCATAATTGTAACAGTTTTTCTGTATAGCACTTTACAGTTTCTAGATCATGGGTCAACAAACTTTTTCTATGAAGGGCCAAACGGTAAGTGTTTTAAGTGTTGCAGGACACAGTATAGCCACTTCCCCCACTAGGTAGGGTAGCACTAAAGCAGCCCTGGGTAATTTGTAAGGAAGGGGCGTGGCTGTGTTTTAATAAAACTTTACTTACCAAATCAGGCAGCTGGCTGTATTTGGCCTGTAGTTGGAAATGTGCCATTCTCTGATCTAGGCACGTAATTGTCCTTCGTGATGATGGTGGTGGTGGTGGGGGAGGGATGGGGATCATGTTGTCAGAATCAGCCACTGTTTGGAGTGCCTGTCATGGTCCAGGCAGTGTGCATATTTAATACTCATAAACACTAGAATGAAGGGTAAGGGTGATTGTTGCCACTTTACAGAGTAATAAAGTGAGAATCAGCTGTGTTCTTTATGAAAACTCATTTCCTAAAAATAAAAGTCAACTTTTAACACAGTTAAGGACGCATGCTTCCACATATATGTATTGTATTATATTATATTATATTATATTATATTATATTATATTATAGACACTGTCATTTCTGTTTTGTTATTGCAGATGATCTGCTTTTCTTGTCATTTTGGAAACTTTCTGTTAGACAATAAATACCTTTTACAAAGTATAATAGACTGTCATTGAGCCACATGTTAGGGTGAATGCATTTTGAAAGAAATCTCACCATTTCTAAAAGCATCTCTAGTTCAAGAGGATCCACTCTGGGCTCTTAAGGAGAGCAGCCATTGAAAATCAAAGGAAATTGGATCAATCACATCCTCTTGTCACTAGGGATAAAAGTAACATGATTGTTGGGGAAAAATACATATAAGTAAAACTTTAAAAAAGAAAATTTACTTGCTGTTCACCCCAGAGTTAATCACTATAGACACTGGGTCTGTGATGACACCATTTTGTTTCCATGTAATAACCATATAAATATGGCCGTTCTCTCTCATATAATATACTTAGTTTTGAATGGAACATGTGAATTTTTCAAACTTGGGATCATACTCTCAGCAGAGCTTTATAACTTTATCACTGAAATCAAGTTTCCCCAGCACAAGTGCTGTCAGCAGTTGGTTTTTTCAGCGCCATTTCCAAGGGCATGTTGTGACCCCTAACAGGGTGTCAGGATTCCCTCCAACTCAGCAGGCTTGGAAAGGGGGAGAACTGCCCCTGGTCAGTAGCATGTATGTCTCCCCTTAGGGCTTGTGTGCCATTCAAAAGTCTTCAAAAACACATTTTTAGGAAATGATATTCATAAACACCTGCCTGAAGGTCATATGGTCTGTCCATGAAAAATGCTCCATCCTTGAATTAAGCTGGATCATGGGCAGGAACCCATGTGGCCTGAATTGTTTTCCTGCAGTTCACCATGAACTTGTCAACGTGTGTTGAAGGCAGCTGACCAGCAACCGATGGTATCCATAATAAGCTGAAAAGTTTATTCTAGTCCTTAACTGCTGTTGCCTCCTGTTCCCCCGGCCCAGGCTCTCTCACTCGTTTTCAGTAGCATTTGAGCTGCTGACCACTGGCCTTGGGGTGTTAGGTGATACAGCCTGCTGAAAAATCACCATTGTGTTTTCTGCAAGCTTAGAGGTAAGGATGTTGCTGATTACTCGTGATTACTATGTGAGTAATTTCTATGCGAGAGAAATTTCTGGTGTAAGTATCAGGAACGATTCTCTTGACTCAGTATTCAAGTCTGTTGGATGCTGTGCATGGTGTCACTGATGATGTTTTCTTCTTTGCCTTGGCTGCTGGGAAGCTCAATGGCAATGGCTCATCTTTAGCTAAAATGGAGATATTGTGGCATGTATTTTCAGTTTTAACCTTCCTATTGGTGTCATTTGTTCTCCTGCGTCTCCTTTTTGTTTTAAATTTTGTTGTGTAATTTAAAAATAGTATTCCATAATACGACCGTTTATTAAAAGTGGCCATCTTCTTTTTTGGAAAAAGAGAGGATATAAATTAAAACTCTCATTTTAGGGTTTGTGAGATCATTTTGGAAATCTGAGCTTTATCTGGAATGTTTTAGTCACAAAGCTGCCTTGATCATCTATTTCAGCCATGTGTGTTACTAATTTTCCAAGAATGAGAATATAATTAAAATACACTTAACGCTAAAATGCAACTGAACATAATTTGATCTTCGATAATTTAGAAAGCAGTTAAGGAACTTGCCGTTTCTCATGGCCGTAATTATGAACATCAGTTATCATAGTGTGACACTATAAAAAAAACTGGTTATTTCAGCTTCCTGATTATTTGAAATCCGTAGGAACTAGAATTTAGAGGTTATGCATGCAGTGAATATCTAGGTCTTTCAAGCGCTGACATATGAATAGTTCATCTATGATTTTATAGCTGCGGAGGATCTGTAAGGAGAGGCAGGTGGGTCATCATGGAAAGGGCTCGGTTCTCCAGACAGTCACCAGGGAGTGCCACTGTGTGCTACGTGCTGGAAGTGTCTGCCTTGTGGTTCGATGCAAAATACAGGGGTGTAAATAGCTAGTTTTTTAAACTGGTGACTGCCTGGCAGCTCAGATTGGTCTCTGACTTCAGCATGGAGATAGTGAAAGAGTCACTGTGCCAGGACCGAGCACGCCCACTGGGAGGCAGATAGAGTGTGGGTGGGTTGGGTGTTGGGAAGACCTAAGAAGGCCTGAAACAGCCGGGGTTGTTCAAGGGGCTCATGTTGTTTCTCCTCCTTCTCTCATGGTGATGGAGGAGATAGCTGTGATGGTGGAGGAGGCGGTGCTATTGATGGGGATTCTGAGGGAGGTGGCGTGGAAGGGGTGATGCTGGTTTCAGTATTTCCTGGGCATTTCTCTTCCAGGCACTGTGCTCAGCACTTTACTCGTACTTTCTCGTTTCATCATAGCAGCCCGATAACGGGAGATACTTTCTGTGTTTGCCATTTATTTATTTTTATTTAAGTATAATTGGTATATAATTTTAGTTATATTAGCTTCAGGTGTACAATGCAATGATTCAACATTTTTATACCTTAAGTGTGATCACCCCACTAATTCTGGTCATGACCTGTCACTGTGTAAACTTACCACAATATTGTTGACTATATTCCCCTTCTCTCTCACCCATCCCCCCCTTTCCCTCCAGTCCTCATCCCTTTGGTCTGGGTTTCTGTATAAGTCTCTTTTTGTTTTGTTTTTATATTCCAAATATAAGTGAAACCATCTGGTATGTCTTTTTCTGTCTGACTTATGTCACTTAGCAGAGTACTTTCCGGTCAAAAATGCACCGTGACTTTACGGACACACTGTATATCTTTTATCCATTCTTCTATTGATGGAAACTTAGGTTACTTCCATATCTAGGCTATTATAAATAGTGCTGCAATGAACATATGGGTGTATATGTCTTTTTGATTAAGTGTTATGGGTTTCTTTGGATAAATACCCAGAAGTGGGTTTGCTGGGTTGTATGGCAGACCTACTTTTAGTTTTTTTGAGAAACTTCTATACTGTTTTCCACAGTGGCCGCAGCAATTTACATTCTCATCAACAGGGCTCCAGAGCTCCCTTTTCTCTACCTGTTTGCCAACACATGTTATTTGTTGACATGTTTGCCACTTTACAGTTGAGGAAGCTGAGGCATGAGGTTAAGTACGTTCCTGAAGAGACGGGAGTGGGAAGAGGTGCCCAGGTGTGGGCATGGGCTCATTCCCTCGTCGCCATCAGACCTACACTCACGTGTCCGCTTTTTACAGAGTCCCTCCCTGACCACCACGTTTTACACAGCCCTCTATTTCTATTTACACAGCCCTCTATTTACACAGCCAACTTCTAACAAATGTAAATGTAAAGTGTGCCCTGTGACATGATCACGTATATATTGTGGAATGATTAACCATAATAAGGGAAGTTAACACCTCCATTCCCTCACATAATTTCTGTTTATTTTTTGTGGTTAAGGTCTACTCTCTTAATAACTTTCAAGCATATAGTATTGGTAATTATAATCACCATGCTGTACATTAGATCCTCAGAACTTATTCATCTTATAACTGGAAGTATACCCTGTGACCAGCATCTCCCATCCCCCCCACGGCCCAGCCCCTGCTAACCACCAGTCTGCCCTGTTTCTATGAGCTAGCTCTTTTAGAGTCCCCCTGGAAGTGAGGTCACACGGCATTTTCCAGCCCTATATGACGTATCGCACTTAGCATGATGCCCTCAAGAGCCTCCATGTTGTACAAGCCGGGATTTCCTTCCTTTTCTGACCATGCTATGTATTTAAAGAGAGTCCCCTTCTTCTCCGTGACCAACTGTTCCTATTGTTTTTCCTGCTTTGCTTTCCCCACATTAGTTATATTCGGATATACTCTGTATTTCATGGACTCTCTTCACTGTGTGTACCCCCTGGGATGTAAGGCCCATGAGGGCAGGCGCTCAGGTCACTTATGCTCATTGTTGTGTCCCCAGCATCCCAAAGGGTGCCCAGCACGTGGTGATGTTGACTGGAGAGCTCGTGCTCTCTCCACTTCCTGTGAGAAACTGGGCCCAGTGTCACTGAGACATTTCTTTGTTAAGAGAAGTCACACCTCTGGAGTTTTCCTGAAATCATAATTTCAAACTGTTGGCAATTGATTTTAATTGTCAACACCTGGGGAGTCAAACAGAGGACATTTGCATGCTGGATTCGGCTTGCCAGCTTCCCACGGTCAGTTTAGATCAGTCTACGAAGGATCTAGACGCTAAGCAGAGGTGTGGCCGGAGGAGCCCTCCACTTTGTGAAGGTCAGCTGCAGCAGTGTGACATCAGGGCTGGAAGGGGCGAGGCTGGGCCAGGTGGCTTGTCACCCAAAGTGACAGCCCCAGGGGCACAGTGTAGAGGGCCTCTCGACCTGGTAATTCAGTGACCAGTGGCAGCGTGGTGGTGGCACTTCATTTCGCTTTCCTGGGCATGTTTTACCATCTTCAGAAAGAGCAGCAGTGTGAGGCCAGCCATGTCAGAGCATGAGGCAAAAGAAAACATTAGTTATTTTGATTCTGTCTGTATTTAAAATTTTGCTGTTTTGTTCGTTATGGGTTTTCTTTTATGGATTAACTTTGATTGTTTAAAACATTGCATGAAAACATTACTTATGACGACCGAATTTTTTGGTGCCTCTTTAAATTTTGCACCTGGCCCCCAGTCACTGCAGCTCCACCCTGAAAGCAGATTGCTCTTGACCTTGGGCCTCCTCCGGGCTTAGAAAACCTCTGACCCAGCACAGCTTTCAGCTTCCTAAGTACAGCTCTTGGGCTTTGAACAGGAAGGGACAGTGTTTTCCATCTAGAATCTCATCAAGTCACTTGTCCTTATGTGGAAAGGCGGAGTACTGACAAGCTATAACCTGTTCAGATTGACAGTGGAACTTTACATGCATTTTGGACTTTGTTGAACTAGCAGAATCTTTGGGTGGAGAATTAGAATATTATAGAACTTTGAACTCCTTGTCCTGTTCTGGCCAAGGCTGAGCGTGTAAGTGTCTGAGAATGCATATTTCAGCCATCATTACGGCCATGCTGCCCCCAGCTAAAACCAAAGGCACCTTTTGCATTCAGTGATGATTGCTCCGAGCAAGCCCACTGCTGATGGTAGCGTGCCCACCGCAGTGGCCGGGCCTTTGGAGGAAATGGCAAAATACTTGATTTCACTTCCCCAGCACTTTGAGAGTCTTCTATAAAGTTATTAGGGATATGACAGCAAAGGACGGACTTGTCTACTGAACTGTCCTATTGAACTCACTGGAAGCGCCAGCGTCTAGTTGAGGTGGAATGTCTGTCTTTGTGATGGGGAGCAGATAGTTAAGTGGAATCCTTGTTCTTCAGTGCTGGTTCTAAGACGGAGCCTTGGGAATTGCAGGAAAATGGTGTACCTACCAGAAACGGCTGCACGGGGAATGTGGCTTGTAAAGGGAGGGGTGTAAGGGGGCTGAGCTGTATGGTGGTGAGAGTGCGCTCTGGAGTAACCTGGCTGGACTCTCAGCTCAGGCCTCTTGCTAGTGGGTGGGTGACCTGAATCAGGCCCCTCCTCTTCTCTGCACCTCGGTTTCCTTGCCCTTAGATGGTGGTGAACAGGCTATTCTGAGGGTGGATTTCAAAGGAGAGCTTTGTAAACTATAAAGGCTTTGATAACAGAATTTGGGTTCAAGTTCTGGGAACTCTTACTCCGAGTCTACATTTTCTCCTCTATCAAATGGAGTAATGATGCCAACTGCATGTTGTCATGAGGATGAGTGATTATATAAATTGTTTGCCGGGCAGAGGGTGTGGGATAAATGAAGTGTTATACTGTTAAGGAGATGGAGAAAATTGTTTGCTTTAGTATGTGGCAAGGATGTATTTCCTGTCACTAAATGAGGTGATGTCATGAATGGCGTGAAGAGCAGCACAGGGCACATGGAGTTACCACTGCATGGATGTTTCGTGAATGCCGACTGGGGGACAGATGCCTCTGAGGACTGCCCTGGTGCCTTTTCCCTCACCATCCACCCTGTGTTCTCTGGCAGTCGGCAGCTCAGTGGATTTAAGTGTTTGCTGGATGCACATCTAAGCAAGAAGAGGCAAGAAGCCACTAGTGTAGAATCTATGGAGGCCAATTGGGTTCCTTCATGATCCCAATGTATCGGAGCTCAGAGTGGCTCTGGGAATCCTGGAGGCCTGTCTGCACTGTGGTCATTGCCGGGCTGCCTCTGTCAGGGCATGGATTTAACAATGGCATAGCAGTGCTGGTCCTTAAAGAGGTGAAATATGCCCCTACTTGTCTGTAAATGACTGCCACCACCTTCCTTCATTTCCCCAGTTGACTGGGACTCTCTGGACTCCTGGCCCACCGGCCACCACTGCTCTGTGTTTTACAACCAACAGCAGAGGTGGCACCCCACTGGCTGTGCTGGTACCTGGCAGGCAAAGGCCTGCTGCTCCTCTGTCTCTACCAGCTGGCATTCTACCCAGTCACCGTTGGTAGCAGCTGCTGAGACCTACGACCTCTGTCCCTCCCATGCTGATCAGCGTGTGAGCATTTCCCCCTGGCTCTGCGGTAGTCCTGGATTTGATTCAGGCTAAGGTTGTGTGTTGTCCAGACACTAGGTAATTTCTATGGTGCTATGCTGGGTTCAGGTACTGTTTGGAGTCCTTAAATACTGCTGCTAGGTACATAACATCATCGTCTCTGCTTTGTTTGTTGGCTTAGTCTAGAAATACAGTACTTGCTGAGTGCCTACTATGTGCCAATCACTGTCTGGGTACCAGGAATCAACAGTGAACAAAACAAGAGAAGCCTTGACTTCATAGGTCTAAGGCAGATGGTTCCAACACATGGCTAATATTCACTATCGTTCTTTACACAGAAATGATGTTTCTAGATGGGCACAAATTAAAGTCTGTTCCATCAGTTTCTTAGCTGGAGAGTCTTGACACCATGTTGGATTTATTTACCTGACGAGCAAAGGCAATAACAGTGCGACGAGGTACGGTGATGTGAGTGTGATTATGTAAGCTGTTGGTTAGGTCCAGATACAGAGGACATTAAACCTGTGGCATGTAGAGAGGAGGTGAGTGAATCAGGGAAATGGCAGGTCATGTTGGCTGGGGATAACGGGACCAACAGGAATGGTGACAGCAGAGACCATGTAAAAGGAAGCCTTCCCATGATGGCAGGTTGCCTCTCTCTGGAGCATTAGCACAGACAGAAGCTGCTCTAAGATAAAGTTATCCGCCCAGTTTGCTTGGGGGCAGCTGTGGTGTCTGAGGCGCTGCGGTGCGGGCTGTGTACCCTGAGAGAGGCGGGCGAAGAGACGGGCTTCCCTGTGAGAGTTCAGGGTTGCTGGAGTTGTGTGCAGCTCACGAGACCTCAGGCTTGGACAGAGCGCTGTGTGAGCTGCCGAGCAGAGAGGGTCTCATACTGCCCTCGGGGGGCTCCGGTGGGAGAGATACGCAGACCCACCCTAACTAAACTCCAGCCTTCCCTCCCCTGCATAGGCTTCTTGTTGATCATATGTAGCAACAGCCTACAACTGGTGAGGGCTCTTGAGCTAGAGGCATTCTATGATCTCTGCTCAGATGTCTGCCTCTCAGGAAGGCTTTCCTCCCTGGTCCTTGTCACCAAAAGAGCCTGCTGCCTCCTGTCATGCTCTTGCTCCCCCCGCCCCCGCCTTATTTTTCTTCATGGCATCTAGCACATACATTTATTTGTGTGCCGGCTGTCTTCATGAGCTTGCTTGCCTGCTCCATGAGAACAGAGACCGCTTGGCTCACTGTGCTGTCCTAGAGCCTGCCACAGTTCCTGGCACACAGTGGGTTCTTCACACAAGTGTGTTGAATGAGTGAATACTCACAAGGACTCCCGTTGGTGGGTTCCCTTGTTCTCAGGGACAATAAGGCATGGGGACTGACTCACAACTTTAATTCACACCTGCCAGTTATTATCTGGCAGGAGGTGTTGTGTGGGTTGGAGAACTTGGATGAGTTTTCTTTAGGAAGGACAGTGGAGTTGAAGGTGCCAGCTTAGGTGTCACTCAGTGCCTTTGATCATCTGTCCTAGGCCTGAAATCCATGTGCATCCCCTTCAGTGATGTGGCTGGAGGCCCAGCTCAGTGCTGGCTGTATTTGCCCTCGTACGTCTTGAGCTAAATATGCAGCAGTCAGGGTTCAGAGAAGCGGAACCACAAAGAGATGCCCATGTGAGTGTTAAGGTACTTGGTTCAGAAACTGGTTGTCCACACTTGCAGGCAGGTGCAGGCTACGCAGCCTCTGTGGGGCCACTTTCCTCACACCTGGCGCTGGAGGTCATGGCCCTCAGGACAGGCAATCAGGAAGGGAAGCAGGGGTCAGGTGGGGGATCAAGAGCAGACTGGAGGCCACACACCAGGGGCAGCCCATGCCAGTTCTGCTTTCCCCTTGGTAGAGGCTGTCCTCAAAACCCAGGCCCCTTGTCATTGAGGTGCGCGTGCACACACACACACACACACACACACACACACACTGCTCAGAGAGGATGACTCAGGAGGGTCCCAGCTTTTGCAGACCCACCTGTTGCTTTACATCAGAGAGATGAGTCTGCAGGTCAGCAAGAGAAGTGTGAGCAACAGGACTGCTTGCTGCTTCGCTTCCATCCACCATATCTATTCCAGGAACTGGCCTCACTGGAAACACACAGGACAGGGAACTCTGGGAAGTGGAGCTCAGCCGGCCAGGTGGACACATTGGAAAGCCACCACAGAATGCCTACTGTTAAAATATATCAAAACACTGAGAGGCAGCAAATCAGTTAAGAATGTGGACTCAGGAGCCAGATGGCCTGGTGCAGATCCCGCCGACCCCGTGGACTTGCTGTCAGTCACCTGAACAGGTCCCTTCGCAGTCAGGCCCTTAGTTTCTTTGTCTGCAAAGTGGTGATGGAAGTAATACCTGCCTGGGGGGTTTTGGAAGGATTAATTGCATTAATAACTGGGAAGTGCTTATCACAGACTGTGAGGTGCATTAAGTGCTCCGAAGGTGAAGAGTAATAAGATAACGACGTCTGCTTCTCCTCCACTTCACGTTCTCTCCCGGAGCGAAAGTCATACTGGCACTGCGTTTGGAGAGACTCATCTAAACCCTAATCCCAGTGTTTGAACCCGAAAAAAGAGATGCACAAAGGGTGGATTCTTCACCTTCAAAGACAAGGTTGTCATTCTTAGGTTTCCACGAGGAAAGGAATAATGTCCCTGCAAAGACTCATGTACGCACGTTCAGAGCGACTTAATTTGTGATGGTCCCAAACTGGAAAACCAAGTAGTGCTACATGAAGTACGGTCTGTCCATACAGTGAGGAGGAGTGAGCCGTTGGTACAGGCAATAGCATGGGTGAATCTCAAAGTAATTGCGTTGGGTGAAAAGAAATCAGACCAGAAGAGTATGTGCTGTATGATTCTATTTATGGAAAACGCTAGAAGTGCGAACTAATCATACAGACAGACACGTGTTGCTTGAGGATGGGGCAGGAGGGTGAGTGAATTTGGGGGTGATGGATGAGTTCACTAGCTTGATGGTGGTAGTAATTTTATGTGTGTAAACAAATGCCAAAACTTAACCAAATAAATACTTTAAATGTGTGCAGTTTTATTGTGTGTCATTTATAACTCAATAAAACTGCTTAAAAAGAAAAGGCGAGGCCAGAAGTGCTTAGGGCAGCCTGGCACACTTTGGAGCAGTGCCATACTGCAGGAGAGACTAGAAATCCATCCACACGGTCAGGAAAAAATAATTGTAAGTAGCAGTTCCCCATAGGGAAGTTTGTTATTTCTTAAATAACTGCTGTAGAAGGAGGGAAGAGAGTGTGTAATGAGATGAGGCTTCCCTGGGAGGACCATAACCTAGTTATAAATTGTATTAAAAAAGTAAGTAAACATGGCTTCCTTAAAAAAAAAAGTTATAAGCTAGAGTGGGTCATTTGTAACCAACTTTCCAGGGCGACACTGCATCACTGAAAACTCCAGTGCTGTGTTTGAAATCCTATCAGGGACTCAAGGAGTCACTCTGGTTTTCTGAACTCCCCTGGGCAAGGGCACTGTCCCCCCAACTCTTCAGTGTTTCCCTGCCCAGAGGTTGCTGGACATGTGTCAGGCAGTCCTCTACCAGGTCCCATTACAGAGGGGACAGGCATTGAAGGCTCAAGGGGAAGTCTCCGGATTGCCTTTGCTTGTGTCATTCCCTGTTTGAAACGCACCCTTCCACCCTTAGACATCATTTGAGACCTTGCCCAGGCATTGTTTCCTCCATGCAGCCCTCCTGGACTACTCAGGCTGGGTTAGGTGCCTTCCTTGGTCCTCATTTTCAGTCTCATTTTCCTCTTTGCTCGCTGGACTGCCCTGCGGTGACCTTTTGTTTTGTTTTGTTTTCAAAAGACTTTGTTCAGGGCTGTAGTCCTTGCAGTTCCCTTTGCCTTAGAGTGTTCTTCCCCACCCCACAGTTCTTAGCCTTTAGCTCTGGGCTCTCACTTCCTCGAGGGGGTGTTGCTGACCCGCCATGCCCACTGCACATAATCTCAGACTCCCCCCCCCCCCATCTTCCTTCCTTCAGCACAATCCAGTCTAAATGACTGTCTCCTTGTTCCTTATCTGTTTCTAGTTAGAATGTGAGCCCCGGGGAGCAGATACTGGCTGTGTCCCTGGCACCTGGAACAGGTGGGCAGTGTAGGTTGCTTTAATGAGAAGGCTGATTAACCGAGTTAGTGGAGATGGAGAGGTTACAACAGTGCCTAGCATGCAGGAAGCACCATTTAAGCCTTTAAGTAAACTAAAATTGGGTGTAAGCATCTTCTTCTCTGAGAGCTTTTGGAGTTGAGGTTCTTTGATTCTACTTGAAATTGTGATTTAGAAGAAAGAAAAAAGCCATAAGAGGAATGGAAGCCAGTCGTATCTCCGGCCCTCAACAGACCTTGGTGGATAAAAGTGTCACATCTGGTGCCACTTTGTCTTATACCAGAAAGCCCGGAACACCTGACTTCCCTGCCTTCTGAGCAACCCTTGAGTGGCTTCTGAATTATAACAGAGGTGCTGTCTGCAACCACGTGCTTTACCAAACCAGCTGGTGTTTGACAGGTAACTCTGTCCCAGATGTCCTGGCATGTCTTCATCATGACTCACAGGCGCACACTTTGAGTCTGGCTTCATTTTGAGTCTCTGGTTTCATACTCCCGAATCGGGAGAGGCCATCTGCTGAGTCGGGAGTGACAGAACCACTGGTGATTGTGAAGCAGAATGAGAGAATTCAGGTGCTCTGGATTAGACTGCAGTGGGGTCTTCTCATCCAGAGTCACGGGGAACACGAGCATTGTTGTGACACCTTAGCCACAGCAGAGCCTTGCTCTAGACCAGTTAGCAAACTTCCACAAAGGGCCAGATTTGATGGTCTGTGCTGGAAGTGGTCTTTTCTGCCGCTGTAGCACAAAAGCCACCAGAGACCATATGTAAACACATAAGTGTGCTGTGTTCAGTAATAACCGAACTGTTCCCACCCCCAACTTCCGATGTTTAAACCCTAGCCCCAGTGTGACTGTATGTGGAAATAGGGCCTTTAAGGAGGTAATTAAGGTTAAGTGAGGTCATAAGAGTGGGGCCCTAAGCCAATTGGACAGGACTGGTATCTTTATAAAAGGAAATTTGGATACACAAGGAGACAACAGGGTTGTGTGCTCATAGAGGACAGGCCACATGAGGACACAGGAAGAAGGTGCAAGCCAAAGAGAGGCCTCAGGAGAAAACTACCCTGCCAGTACCTTAGTCTTGGGCTTCCAGCCTCCAGAACTGTTAGCAATTAATTTCTGTTATTTAAGCACTCCCAGTCTGTAGTATTTTGTTATGGCAGCTGTAGGAGCCTGTTATAGTTTAAATAAAACTTTACTTACAAAAAACAAGTGTCTGCCTCTTTGGCCCATGGCTTGTAGTTCATTGACCCTACCCAATTGTACTGTCCACACTAAAGAAATCAATAGGAAGTCTTAGCACAGGTATTCTGGGCTGAGCGCTAGAGATCTGAGGAAATAAATTAGGCACAAGGTCTCTGTTGGAATGGAGGTTACATCCTAGTGGGGGAGATGGTCCACAAATGCTGAATACATAGTCAGCTGATCCCGGAGAGAGAACCAAGTGCTCTGAAGAAAACGCAGTGTATGCAATCAGAGGACTGTTGGGGGTGGGGGTGAGGGGGGAAATGGCCAGGGGGTTCTCTGAGGATGTGATGCTTGAAATGCAAAGGTCTAGGAGTGGAGTGTCCCAGGCAGAGATCAGCAAAGGTCAAATGTCAGAGGTAGGTTGGAAGGACAAGAGTAGAAGAATTTGGGGTCGATTCCCCAGAAATGGGGCAGATTTGTTTTTAGATTAGTGTTATATGCAAAGGCCCCTTTTACTGGAGGCAGGGTCTTTCTCTCTGTCACCTCAGGGACCACCTCTGCCCACTCTGTGTCATTTTCTCCACACCCCCAGCTCCTCACTGCTGCACCCCCCCACCCATCTCACGGTCCTGCCCCCTTGGGGTTCAGTGAGAGTGGGTATGCCCTCCTCTGATCCTTATCCTGGTTTCTCTACATGCTCTTCCCCCTTGGCACTTCCTGTGGCTCTCCCATGGATAGGATGATAAGGGCAGGGCTGGTGCATGGTGACCTTCGGAGCTAGCAGAAAGTGAGCTTTTCTGAGGCCGTGTGGAAGTCGTTGGAGGGTTGTGAGCAGAAACAGGTTTTAAAAGGCTCATTCTGGCTGTTGGGTTGAAAAACAGAGCATGGAGTGGTGCTCAGGCAGAAGCACCATCTCTCTGGGGGTTAGACACATACGTTTTATTTGTTATTATTTCATTAAATGAAATTTGACATATACTCCTTTTGCCCAGCTTGCTTTCTGCTTGCTCTGTTTGGAGAAAATCTAATCATAGCCATTTTCCCCCTTTCTCCAGAAGTTTCTCTTGGTACCTTGGCTTTCTGCATGCAAGGGGCTGCCCCAGGGAAGTCGTCCGGTCTGTCGGGCGTGGACACGGCTCCTAGGGCTCTCTGCTGGCCGGCCGTTTGCAGGCAGGGGCTCTGCTGGGGCTGCCAGTCCCTCCGGGATACAGGCCCCAGTGCGTGAGGCAGGAGTTCAGATACCGTCTTGATCACGCCCTGTGCCTCAGTGTCTTCTTTATTGCTTCTCAGCCTCAGGCTGAGCTCAGGTGTAGTTCTTTTCATCTGTGACATGGGCCTACCGCATAGGGCTGTGGGCTTAAACCTAATCGTATCTTCACATCTCTTCACGTGAAATATGCCATTGATAATAGGCTTTTATTATTATTGGTCTGAGTTGTTATTTGGGCTGTCCTGTACTTTTTAAATATCACCTTTAGTATAAAGTAATTAAAGTAGAAAATGATTTTGTTTTTTTTTTGAGCCAGCTGACTCCACAGAAGAATCTAGGAAGACATTTCCTTAGTGTTTTGTGGAGCCTGAGACTCCCTGGTCTGCAGGGACCTTAGCTGAGCCATCACAAGTTTATTTTTTCTCTCATGGGTGAGTGTAACTTTCTCATGGGCCGGTCTCCTTTTCCAATGTGCC
The DNA here is from genome assembly GCA_037038555.1 of Rhynchonycteris naso. Classification (NCBI taxonomy): domain Eukaryota; kingdom Metazoa; phylum Chordata; class Mammalia; order Chiroptera; family Emballonuridae; genus Rhynchonycteris; species Rhynchonycteris naso. The sequence goes on along the minus strand of CM073000.1, from coordinate 189,429,609 downwards.
ACGGCCTCTTGGGGTCCCATTAGTGTACATTGAGGATGATATCCTCAGAGCCTCAGAAAACAGAGCAGCCTGGCCCCGCTGGTCGCCTGCTGTGACAGGTGCAAGGCCCCAGCTGGTGGCATCTGTGAGGGGTGGAGCATGCGGGAGGGAAGCAGGCGTGCCCAGAGTATGGACCCTCACTTGACTCCACCTGGTTCCTGTGCGTTTATATCTGGGCATCTGGCTAATGTTGTCTTCCTTGCAGTTACACTGGGTGAGCAAAACCTATTTGCAGTCTCCGTCCTGAGCCTGTTTGTAATTACAATTATGATTGATTCTGTCCCCCTCCTTGCCCCCACATTCTTGACCTCAAAACTCAAGTCTTGGTTCTTTGTTTACCTCATCTCCTCTTTGATGGTAGCCAGAGGCCACAAACACAATTCAGGGCTGAGAAAGGGCCCTTACCCAGGAATCCAACTCTGGGACGTGACTGAAACCTCCCGAACATCACATCTAGACGTACATTTCTAAAACCCTGAAAACTCCATCAGGTGATGAAAGCTATTGAGGGAAATGAAAACAGCACAAACAATGGCGGAAGAGTTTCAACCAGGATACAAGCTCTGAGTGACTTCCCCCAGAAGGCTTGTTTTTTTTCTCTCCCTGTGGCCTTTTATGAAATCCTCCGTAATGGTAGGTACATTACCGTAATATTGCAAGATGACTGCCTGCTGAAAGGTACGGAAAACGTGTAAGTATTCCAAATGCTTCACGGACACTCCTTTACAAAATTTTGCCCTTCACTAGCAATTTATCCCATTTCCGCAGTTCTGCAGGCCTCTCTCTAATGGGAAGAGAGAATTAAACTCTAAAGTGTCCGCAGTTTGACTGTAGTCACTCCAGTCTGCCTCCTCTGAAAGGCATTTGCACGAATGAGAACGCGTTGTTAGAATGTCACAAGGCATTTATTTGCATGGTATCGTAGCAGACTTTAATTTGACACGGAAACTGTGCCCAGAAAGAAGGATTGGAAAGCCAACGCAAGGTGATTTGGAAAAGGTTTCCTTTGTAAAAATTAGTTAAATGCATTCTGGCAGCTCTTCTCTGAAGGTTAATTGTGATACTGTTAGGGAAAACCTAATTAATAATAACAGAAGAAAAACCACATTTCAGTAATACTAAGGTTGTGACAAGCACTTGATAAAACCAAGAATTCAACGTTAAGGCTTAGAGTTGATCTTCCAACCTGTGGCCCATTGTTCCCAGGAGGCGAGGCAGATAAAATGTGTTAATTAAATATTTGGGAGGCACTTTGCTGCTGCTGCTTATTTATTATCTTGGGTGAGGTTGACATCTTGGCAATTTTGGAGAACAAAAGGTTCTGCAGAGAATTAGGTTTGTTCTTTATTTTATTGGTAGGATTATATTCAAGTATTTTTTTCCTCTTCTTTTATCTGTGTGTGAGGGGCAGTCAGGCTTGGGGACTGTCCTGGAAGGGCCGCACTGCTGGGCATGGTGTGGGGTCAGGAGTCTAGAGCAGCGGTTTTCAGCTGGTATGCTGCAAGACTTTTAAAACATACTATTTAGTCACGGGCACTTTCTCTTAGGTTGTCAAATGAAACAATGACAACAGCCAACACAATAATAGCAGTCCGGTGTGAATGAATCAAAATTATACCTATTTATTTTGACAGAGTGGCAAAAAGTATAATGTATTTTTTGATGTGCTGCAGAATTTTAGTGATTAGTTTCTGTGTGTCATGAGATGAAAAAGGTTGACAATTGCTGGTCTAGAGCAAGGTCGGCAACGTTTCTGAAAAGGGCCAGATAATAAGTTCAGCTTTACGGACAGGTGGTCTCTGTTGCATCTACTTAGCTGTGTGGACACAGCTATAGACAACAGACGTGAGTGGGCAGGGCTGTGTGCCAATGAAATGTGTGTAAAAACAGACAGCTGAGTTGGATTTGGCCTGAAGGCAGTAGCTTGCCAACCCCAGATAGAGTTGGAGTCTGGTAGCCGGGGTTTCTGGGTCGCTCCCGAGTGTGCAACCCTGGACAAGTGTCTCTGTAGGTTTTGTGGAGTAAAATGGAGCTAATCATAGGACCTGGCCTCCTGGTGGGTCAGTGATGGTGACACAGAGGCCCCAAGCAGAGTGGAGAGTATGTCTAGGCGATGGGCCAGTGGAAGCAGCCCTGTGTGGTTGGAGGATGGTGTCTTTATTCCTGTGGGACATTGTCAGAGACATTTGGGAAACAGTGGACGGGGCATGGCAGCTGCTACAGGTGGAGAGAAATACTTGAGGCTTCCTGTGGGACTGGTGGGACTGTGGATTCTTCCATTAGAGAACCAGAGAGGTGAGCTTGATGGACCCACATGACCCAGCTCCTTGAGTTCACTTTATAGCCAGCCCTCTGGACACCCTCTCCCTCTCCCCCGTGGGTGAGCCCAGCAGCTCCCGTCTCTTAGGGTCTCTGGTCTTCTATGTTGGCCACATTACTCTCTTGGTCAGTCTTGATGAAATAACCCCAGACAGCTTTCTTTGCAGATGTTTCAGTCTTTTTAAGCCCTGAGGGGATTTTAGCTTTTGCAGCAGGCTGGCAGTTTGTCTAACTTGAGGAGATTGGTCCGTGTATTGGTTCACTAGGCATGCTGCAACAAAGGGCCACACTGGGGGCAGTACTTTCTATCAGTCTGGAGGCTGCAAAGTCCAAGATCAAGGTGTCAGCAGGGTTGGTTTCCTCCAAGGCCTCTTTTTGTGGCTTTAGACAGCTCTCTCTTCCACCTGTTTTCCCTCTGTGTATGTCTTTGTCTTAATCTCCTCTTCTTATAAGGACACCAGTCACATTGGAGTAGGGCTCACTATAATGACCTCAAGTAACCTTAAATTACCTCTTTAAAGATCCCATCTCCAAACACAGTCACATTCTGAAGAACCAGAGGTTAGGATTTCGACATGAATTTTGGATGGGAGGACTAAATTCAGACCATTAACAGGTGGAATCTCTTGGCACCTAGAAACAGCAGCGAGCATGTAAATGAGAGTATGCGGAAATCAGAAAATTTGGGGTCATTGACACCTCGGGGCTCTCTCCAGAGAGGAGACCACTTTGGACTGGGTCTCAGCAGCACTGGACTGAGAGCCAGGTAGACATGCCACCAGCCTGGGTGATGGCATTATCTCCTTGATTTCTGAAGGGCCTGGCTGTGGAGCTCAGCCCCACTCGGGGACCATCTTCAGACAGTCACCTGCTGGCACAAGCAGCCTCATGGAGTCAGACCATTTTGGGTTTCCAAACCCAGCTGCTTCTGCTGTTTGCCCTTGGGAAAGTCACCACTTTCCTGAGCCTCAGTTTCTTCACCTATGAAATGGAGACACGTATTTAGTGAGAATTTACACATAAAGTGTTTAGTTCAGTGCCTTCCACATAGTATACCTCAGTAAACATTAGCTAATATTTTAATGTAGCTAATGCTTCTATTGTTTTATTACTATTATTATTATGCTCAGCCAAAGATGTTTTTAGCTTGGTCTTTCAGATATACATAGATTGTTTATTAAAGCAGCTAATTCTAAAGGAAACTCAATGACCATTTCAAGTACCTTAGAGAAACATAAAGAAAATTTCTCCACAAGCTAAAAGCAAGTCTCTGACTGTCTCACATCCCAGTGACACTACTTTTTGTGCTGGCAGCAAGTCTTAGAAAACAAAAGCATAGGCTGTGGCCCTGCCTCCGAAGTACCTGACTGTCGGCTGGGATGAGGTTGCAGATGTCAGGGCTTCCTGGAGCGTGACCAATTCCTGGGTGCCTGGGATTTGTGGTTCTCTGTCCCAGAGGACCTAGCCATTGGACAGGTCAGTCACCCTCCTTTATCTCACCACAATCAAGCCTTTCTTGAAGAGGCATTGTTGATCCCTTCCCTTGGGCATTCTTTAGATTGGAACACATGTCTGTCACAGCTCTGCTGACTTTGTTGTGTGTATGACTTATGAATCTTTTCATTCTGAATACCAGAAAGTTATCTTAAGAAAATTTAAGCATTATTTAAGCAAAGCTATTGGTTCATGTAACAGACTGTCCTAGAGATGTAGCTTCAGGTATGGTTGGATCCAGGTGCTAATGTGATGTGATCAGGACACTGTCTCCCTGCTTCTCTCAGCTCAGTATTTCCATCTTGGGTTTAGTCTCAATGGGCTCTTCACATTCAGTGGCAGAATAAGCAGCCCAGCTCCAGGCTTCCATCTTATCAGCTAAAGACCTGAGTCCCAGGGGCCTCTTGGGGGAAGACTCAGTAGATTGGCCAGCCAACCCCTGGGCCATGCCTCTTGGATGTAGGCAATCGTGGTTTCCTAAAACAAAACTGTGATGTTACCAGTAGAGGGAACAGTAGTTGGGATGCCATGAATAGCTGACATCTTCTTAGCCCTCTCAAGGGCAGGATACTTTGAGTCAGGGGTCCCCAAACTTTTTACACAGGGGGCCCGTTCACTGTCCCTCAGACCATTGGAGGGTCGGACTATAAAAAAAAACTATGAACAAATCCCTATGCACACTGCACATATCTTATTTTAAAGTAAAAAAAAACAAAACGGGAACAAATACAATATTTAAAATAAAGAACAAGTAAATTTAAATCAACAAACTGAGCAGTATTTCCATGGGAACTATGGGTGCGGATGCATCCTGTGCTCCTCTTACTGACCACCAATGAAAGAGGTGCCCCGTCCGGAAGTGTGGCGGGACTGGGATAAATGGCCTCGGGGCCGCATGCGGGCCGCGGTTTGGGGACCCCTGCTCTGCGTAGTACCTGGCTAAGGAGTCCCAGGCACTGAACAAAGTTGTCATGTGAAGGTAATTTGGGACCTCACTTGAACCTAGCCCTCCTAATAATGGCTTTTGTGATTCTTTCAGTGGCACAAATACTCGGAGAGAGATGAGTACACTATATAGTTTACCCCGTGCAGTGAGCGGAGCCTGTGTTCCTTTGCGTCTCCCTTTGTGGAGTGTGGGGCATATTGCTCTGAAGGGCGTTGGCCTTCTGGGGTCCACAGTTCGCTGACACTCAATCTTGCTCTTTGGTGACTCGAGAGGGTGGGATAGAGACTTTTGTACACATGTAGAGTGACTCTTCTCTGTTCAGCCGATGTTGAATGACTCCACTGGTGTTTTTCAGACTTGCTCCCTGACTAGCACAAACATTCTTCCTCTGACACAGGGCTCTTGTCCTGAGGGGATTCAGCCACTGGCAGTGTGTGTATGTGTGCCTGTGTGGACAGCAGGCTCTATTTTCAGAACGGACTGTGTGCCAGTGCCATTCTGAGTGGGGAGTGTGGTCAGCTTCTAGCTGGCCTCTTCTTGCAGAAACCATTCTAAATGGGAGCGGGTCAGTGCCCAGGCTGGCCCACCTCGCCCTGTTGATCTAAGTAGATGCCACTGAGTAGTACTGACAAAACTGTAAGAATATACATCTTCTCTGTCCCCAAATTGAAAGGGACAAAACTTCCATTGGTGAGTGCCTCCAGTGGCACTGGTCCTTGTCCTCAGGTGCCATCTTGCTCATGCTTTAGGGTCACCCACTGCTGCTAATGATCACACACTCCATCCCCCACATCCTGCAGCAAGCTGGCCTGGGATTCTCCATGAGGGGGCTGTGGTACCCCCCAGAAGACATTGGGACATGTCTGGACACATTGTTGTCAAAACTAGGAGGGAGTGGTACTGGCTGTATGAATGGAGGCCTAGGGGACCCACCGGGAGCACATAGAGGAGGTACCAGAACAGTAGTTTGGGGGTACTGTGTGGGAGAAGGAGCTCCCCAAGGTCAAGTGGCTGTCTTAGGAAAGACGGTATTTAGCCCAGTCAATTCTGGTTGTCCTAGAGACCTAATTGAGAGTCTCAATTAGGAGCAGCTGGTGAATTGGATGCGTTCAGCCTTTCTGTGTCCCATGTTTATCTGGCATTTCATGACCCTGAATGCCACCCATCGGACTGCTTATGGGAGCTGATGGGTCTAGTAGTGAAATACCTGGGTGGTTTTTAATTTTTGGACATCTTTTCAGGAAAGATATGAGGTTGATCATCTCTTTCATTTAGAAGAACCAACTAGGAAATCATACTTCAAAGGCAGTGTCCCCTCTGAAACCAGCCCCTTCAGCTTTCCAATGGAATGATGTGTTGATTAATAAAAGCAACAGCCTGGATAGCATTTGGATAGGATGTTTTAAAATGAAGGGCAAACAGAGGTGAACCTCTGATCTCCGGGCAACCTCACAGCCTCTGCTTGTTGATGGGCCTTTTGATGGAGAAACATTGGAGCCTGAGGTTCAGGGCTTTGCCTTCCTTAGGTTCTGTCTTCCTTGGTAGGTGGTCCCATTTCAGGGAAAATAATACTCAGTTACATTTGAACATTACTGTGTGCTGGTTACCTTGTAAAATCTTTGCATAGATTATCTCATTTAATCCTGATTTGTAGGGCAGAGGGCTGAAGGGCCTATTATTCTGATTACGAAGGATTCTTCCCCTCAAAGATGAATTTATTTGCGGGACTCCTTTAAAGCAGAGATTGGAATCTGGCAACCTGGGCCACCTCTAACCCATGGAGCTGTTTCATTGGCTAATACAATTTTTCAAATTGAATTTATTAACAGCATTGAGCAACGAAGACATTTTTCACGATATCTTTGATTTTTAATTTTTCTTGAAAAAAATAGAAAGATTCAACAGCAACAGGTCTGTGCTTGCTTGGTGCTGAGTAGCAGCTGCCCCATTTTCAGTAGCTGGCCCTGAACACATCACTGCATCCCCACCCAGCCTTTCTCTCCCCGACTTCACCTGCCCAGCCCCTGGCTACATTTCGTTGGCTCCTTCTGCTTCAAATTATCAGCTGTCCAAATCTTTTCAGAGTAACAGTTTCTCAAGTTTGATTTCACATGTAAACTTTCAGACATGTCATTTATTTAACATTTATTCAGCAAACATGTGCCAGAAAATGAAAACTGCCAAGGTGCATAGGAGGTCAGTTGACTGTCGTTTCATGACTTTTTCTGTGGGAAATGACTTAGATTGGAAAAGCAGAGGAACGAATGGGACCCTCAGCAACACTTCCACAGTGGTGTCCTGTGAAAGTGTGGCTTCTTTGGAGATGTCCATGGTCACCCTCGTTTGCTGTTGTCTGAGATGGCTGGGGCATGGATCTCTGTGCACTGTGGATTCTTCTGGACGTGGGAAACAATTTTTACTTTTACCTGCAGCTGTTGCCGCATAAAGAATAAGAATTCATTTCATCAATCAAGAAAGAGTCTAAGCAATAATGGTTAGTAGCAATAAGGGTAGCAGCAGCTAATGCTATTTGCTTTCTTATTATGTGCTAGACAGCATGCTAAGTGCCTAACCCAGATTATTCCAGTTATTCCTTGAAGTAACCAACCCCATAAGATAGATACCATGCTTACCCGTGTTTCACTAATGAAGATGTCAAGGCCCAGCAATGACAAACTCACAGCAACTGACAAGGTCAGGATTTGAACCTGCAGTCTACCCTGACCCCTCCATGCCCTCCTGCCTCCTGTGGGTCGAGGTACATCCGCGGCAGTCTGTCTGGGTCTGTGTGTGTAATGGTGGCCAGGACACCTTATAACTTTGTTAAACCGTTTACATATTCAAAGAAGAACCAGCTGGTATTTTGGGAGGCAGAAAACCATATTTCCATTTTAAATCAAATTAAATCAGACCATAAGCAGAGGGCCAGAGGCATGAACTGTTCCCAGAGTAGCTAACAAGGTTTAAATTACTTAATGTTGCGGTTTTTCAGCTTTTAGGGAGAAAGTTGTGGTATGGAACTCACTGTAATGCAGGTAGAGTCAAGGTATTCAAAATAGACTGTCAGCATCCTGCGATGGAATGAGAGTCATAAATAAATTTGACTGCAGAGCAGTTCTTGGCAGGAATTTAAAAAAAAATCAAGCTTTTAGCAGGTGACATGAAACTCTGTTCGCACTGCCACTGTATCTGTCATGGTGCTGTTCACACTGGCCTGAGCAGGTTGGTGTGATTCATGGGCAGCTCCTTTTGTTGAGGTGATTCTGATACCTTCAAGTTCCATCCTCTTAGCAGTAAGTAATTGGAATACTGTGTCTGTCCAGGAGGTTTTTATTTAAACTGGAGACATTTGCTCTCTTTTGTGTGTTCTGAAGGGATGGCAGGTGACAGATAATCTGTTCTCCCATGTTAAAGCGGGAAGACGAGGTTCAGGGAAGCCGTGTTTTACTGTAGCCGTTCCGAGGTCGGCACTGCAGGAAGCCGTAGAACTCAACCGAGGGACTCAACCTTAATTTAGGTCCAGCATTGGCTAGGCCCGTAAGAATTTTTTCTTGGTTTTATCTTTTTAACCATCCTAGGCAGCAGGTAGCAGTGGATGCTTTTATGGACAATAACACTGAGTTTATGACACTGAGCATAAATTATGTCATTTGTTCAAGGTCATCCAGCTAGTAGATAGGATGCAAACCTAGGTTTGTTTTTCCTCCAAAAGCCTGTTCGTGTGACAGTGCCACCTTCAGAGCTATAGATGCAGATGTTTTAAAGTACCCACTGAGGTTACATTTGATGTGACCATCTCTGAACCACTAACTTAGAATGAAGTTGGGATCAATCCTGCCAAATTCCTATGGCAAAGAATGGAGGAGGGACCCTTTCACTCAGTAATATGTAAGAGCTCTTTGTCATCTGTATTATAGAATTATTTTCCTTAGATTGTCTTTTTCCTACCACCGGGCTGGCTATATAATTTACAGGGCCCAGTACAAGATGAAAATGCTGGTCTTCGTTCAGAAGTTAGTATAAAAACATCTTTCTTCCTTCTGCAGTCTTTCTTGGATAAGTCAGGGTGTTTTCCAAAGTCTGTTTGCTATTTAAAGTTGTGCTTCGTTGGGCAGGGGATTTTTGAACGGCAAGTACACACTCTTGCAGGAACCTGCCCTGTGATCTGACACTTAAGCCCCTGTCGAGGATGGAACGGGGGAGCACTTGCTAGGTGGGGACCGGAAGCCGCAGCCAGGTACCCCTGTGCCCTCTGCTTATGCCCATGCTCCACTGCCCAGTCAGACTTCATTTACAAAGCGTCAGTTCAGAGACAGAATTAGTAAGAAATTTCAAGATCACAAACATGGAGAATTAAGCCCCTTCTGACCCCAGGCCCTCTGTGAGTACATGGGTCAGTACCCATGTAACTGTACCTAGACCATTGACTTTGCTTCAGGTCATTTTTCATACTACAGTTTTAACTTTTTATGTAGTTAAGCCTGCTCATCATTTGTTTTAGTTTCTGGGTTTTTAGGTTTTGCAAAAGCAAGGATGGGTTCTATTGCAAGAAGAAGGAATAACTATTATAGTAGGAAGTAAACAGGTAAACAGATGCTCATTTACGAGGAGATTCCAATGGCAGGTTAGAGGTGTGTGTGTGTGTGAGTGTGTGTGTGTGTGCGTGCATGTGTGCATGTAATCAAGGGGTAGATGAGACGTAGGGATATTAGGTGACCTTCAAGTTATATTTGATGTAATCTGTTGCTACCATATTAGATCAGAAGTGCCTGTTCCATTTGAGTACTGTCCCCCAAGGGCACAGTCCTTGGCACATGCAGTATTTTCTTTGACTACAGTCAGCTCCTTCCAGACCCCCATCCTGAAAGTTGAGAGAAGCTCAGGCCTCCCTTTGAAACTGAGGAGACGGGCAGCTAGTCTGCTCCGCATGGTCCCTGTCTAGTACAACGCTTTCCCTTCAGGCAGAGGCTCTGACGGAGAGTGGACGGTGTGTCTCAGGCCCCTCCCTCACCTGCTCTGCCCATCCCAGTCACCAGTGTGGGGCTGAGTTGGGAGCTTCTCCAGCCCCGTCCTCTGTCTCTTCTTCAGTGATTTCTTTTTTAACCTCCTGAAACCAGTGACTTTTGTCTGTTAACGCCCCTGGCTGAGCGGCAAGTTGTTTTTAAAGACCCGTTTTATGTTGATTTCTGACTAAATTTACAAAGCCACATGTGTCTATATTAGCTTGTCAATACTGAAGTCACATGCCAGCTCCTTCCCCAGAATAAACTGCTCCGAGAGGGGACATTTGCCACAGCAGTACTTTGCAGTTCAGGGTGGTATGGAGGGAAGCTCCCACTTTGGGAAATAGGCCGACCTGGCTCTGAATCTGACTAGCAGAGTGGCTTTGGCTGGTCCCTTCAGGTGGGTGCTCTCATCTGTAAAGGGAGGGAGAATGATGCCCGGGTGAATGTGAAAGAATTCACTGACACAGCTCATAGGCCGTGCTTGACACATGTCAACAAATGTCAGCTATTAATTGCTAGTCCATAACTTACGTGTGTTCTCCCCGATGTGGGGAGCCCCACTGTGGAACCTCCCAGGGAGCTCTCCCAGGAAACAATTTACAAGCATGGCTGATGTTATGAAACCCTAACCCTGGAAGGGGTGGGATCCACAGACCTTCTTAGTAACCTGCTAACTGGTGTAGGGATTTTGCTGATTTTTTTTGTCTTTTCACAAATATTTATTGAGTGCCTTTGCCAGGCACTGGTGTGGGAGTGTGTATGTACATGCGTGTGTACGTGTGTATGCATGTGAGCACGTGAAACAGACTTGGTCTTGCTTTTGTGGAGCTTCTTTCTAGCAAAGGAAAGAGACTCTAAGTAAGTCAACAACTAAGTCTAGGTGCATTGGTTAATGTATTCTTGTGCAGCAAATTACTTCAAACTTAGAGGTTGACAACAACTGTTGATCTGTTACTACTGATTTGTGGCTAAAGTTCCCATCCAACTTTTGTATGTCACTACTGATCAATTGCAAGCCAGTTCCCTTCCGGACCTCAGCTCCTCCCACACAGGCCTCTCAGCTAGCACGTGGCAGCAGGCTTCATCAGAGGGGGTCATGGAGAAGAAGCAGAGAGTGAATGCAAGAGGGAAGTCAGTCTTTCATAACCTAATCTTAGCAGTGGTGTCTCAAGGCTTTGCTGTTTTCTGTTTGGGTCTGGCTCATACTCAAGGGGAAGGGATTACGTGCAGGTGTGATGTGAACAAGAAACAATGCTGGAAAGAGCCTCTGAAAACAGGGTGGCCTAGGGATGGCCCCTGCACATGTGATATTGTGCTGAGTCCCAAGTGATGAAAAAGAAGAGCGAGGAAGGATAGTCCCAGCAGAGGGAACAGAAGGCTGGGATTCTGAGGCAGAGGCCTGCTCATTGGAGAAGCTAGAAGAATGGCATTATGTCAGGGCAAGTGAGTTTTTTTTTAAAAAGTGTGGGATTAGGCTGAAAATTTTGGCAGAGCCCAGCCTCTGCTTAGAAACCTGTGGTGGCGGGAACTCAGCACCGTGCAGCAGCCTGTTGGAGGATGACATGTCACCGCCCGGGAGTTTGGCTTTGTGTTGAGCTGGCACTGGTCATCTTGCACGGGCTGCAGGCCCCATCTGTTATTTGTATGTACTCAGAGTCATGGAACTTACTGAACACAGCAGGCTTCCTGTGTCCAATAGGATGGTCTGGGCAGCGTGGGGTTTATACTGCGGTGCACATCCCTGACCCTGGGGAGCCTGTGGGACCGAAGAGAAGGGCCCAGGAACAGGGCAGAGGTGGCAGAAGCCATTCTGTAGGAGAGACACACGGCCCCCTGGAGGTTAAAGGCAAGCCAGTCACGTCCAGTTGGAGGGGTGGGTGGAGTTGGAGGGTGGAGCTTCTGGAGGAGAGAGCTCCGAAGGTGTCTGGCTCGTGGGATGCTGCAGAGAGCCTGCCTTGTGAAGGGACAGAACGTGTGATCTCAGATGAGCAGTGCATCGGCAGTTTGGCCTGTGCACGTCCAGGCGGGCAACCTGGAGTCCGGCAGTAAGGGCTCAGAGATGATGCTACATTTGGAAGCTGATGTTTGTCTCTGTTGAAGAGGCCCCAGAGTGTTTTGTTGGCTTCAGAACTAACCTTTCTGGTTCGGAGTGTATCGGGAGACAGGAGCCAGCGTGCCCGGGAGCTGGGTGCCTTGCTTGTTTTCTCCTCCTCTCTTCCCCAGTCCTCTCTGTGGCACGCTGCTATGCTCCAGGTGCTGGCCATGGAACTGTACATACACAGATTATTGAAGTGATTCTGACCCACCACAAGGTGGGAATCATGACCGTGTTTTGCAGTGCGGGACCGCAAGCCCAGGAGTTCAGTCAGCCTGCCCTGTTCCATAGCAGGGAATAATGGAGGTTGGACCCCCTGAAGCTCCCTGCCTTCAAGCCTGTCTCCTTTCTGCTGGCCACACATCTTTTATTTTCCTTTTCAACAGTCTTGGGTCAGAAAGCATTACTGGTACCCATTAACAGTGCCTGGAAGTTGCCAGAACTTGTAGAGCAGGTGTAGAGAGGGGTTTTGCTTTTCTGTTCATATGTTGATGGTGTCAGGAGGTGGGGCATGTGAGAAGTGGTTAGGGCATGGGGACAGAGCCATCAGAAGTGAGATTAATAAAAGCCCCAATAAAAGAAGCTCAAGAGAGCTCCCTAGCCCCTCACACCATGTAAGGAGACAGTGAGAAGTCAGCTGTCTGCAGCCAGGAAGAACCCCATCTTGCTGGTACCTGATCCCAGACCTCCAGCCTCCAGAACTGTGAGAAATAAACTTTCATGGTTTACAAGCACCCGGTCTACAGTATTTTGTTATAGCAGCTGGAGCAGACTAAGGGTGCTGGGCCATCCACAAGGGCTCCATTCTCATGACCAAATCATTTCTGTAAGGCCTCACCTCCTAATTCCATCACACTGGGATTCATTCGATTTCAACATATGACTTTGGTTGGGGGACACAAGCATTTAGTCCTTAGCACTAATTACATGCAGGGAGAGGTGTGAGAATAAAGACCTTTCATTCATTGTGGAAATAAGTCCTGGAGTTCTAATATCCTGGATGTTTTTTTTTAAACATCTATAAAGTGCTTATAAATCATTTCTATTCCTCTTTCCCCACATGCTGCACATATTTATTGAGTGCTGACCACTTGTCAGGCACTGTTCCTGGTACTGGGGGAGGGCAGTGGACACAGCAAAGGCCACTGCCCTCCCGCTGCTTACCACTTGTGGGGATACAGTGGGTGTGAAGAAACAGGCGCCAGCTGGTAGTAAGGGCACAGCGAGACCAGCTCAAGGGTAGGAGTGACGGTGGGGAGAACTGGTGTGTATGGGGTGGGCCTGGGAGGCCATACAGGTGGGGGCGGGAATGAGCCAGGAGCTTAGTTATCTGGGCGAGGAGTCCTGTGCAAAGGGGATGGTGAGTGCGAAGGCCTTTGTGTTTAAGAAACAGAAATGGGGCCGCTGTGGCCGGAGAAGACAGCATGGGAGGGCATTGGTCTGAGAAGAGGTCAGAGAGTTAAGGGCCTGGTCAGGTTGTGCGCGGTTGGCTTTTAGCCGGAGCTGCCGGGGAGTGGCGGCGGGTTTGGAGCAGAGCCACTCTGTGGCAGGCAGGGCCGGGCCGGGCCGGGCTGGGCCGGTGAGACTGCCTGGGGCTCTGGAGGGGCCTAGGTGAGATTGTGGTGGCCTGGACCAGTGTGCTGATGGGAGGCAGTGTGGGAGGGCTGGGTTCCAGGTCACTCCGAGAGGAACGCTGTCTGTCAGCTTGCTGTGCGTGGCTCTGAGGGAAACAGTCCAGGGTGACCCCAGAGTTAGCGGCTCGAGCGAATGGAAGCCTGTGAACTGTCATTTGATGCAATGGGGAAGGCTGCAGGGGATGCAGATTTGGGAGAGGAATTCAAGAGTTCGGTTTTCGAGCTGTTCACTTTGAAGTTGGGGTGCCTGTTAGCGTCCATGTGGAACTGTTGAGTCTGGGGCTCCCAGCAGGAGAGATGAGTTTAGCAGTCACCAGTGTACAGATGGCATGTAAAGCCACGGCACCGGCTGCGTTCGCCTAATGAGACTCTTACAGTCTCACTGTGAAGGAGAAGGCCTGCAGACACCTTCTGACCCATCTGCCCGACGCTGAATGGAGCCGTGAGGACTGTCTGCCTGTGACCGGGAGGCGGCCCTCTGCCCGGCAACACAAGGACCACTGTCTGCTGGGGAAGCCCTGGGTGCTGGCTGTCCTCACCCGTCGGCTGCCGTGTTCAGCGTCTTCCCTCATCATCTGGTTCTGCAGCAATGCGTCCTGGGTCCTAGGAATAGGAAGCAAACAGATTTTGCCCCCAAACTAGAGCCAAGTGAAAGGTCCTGGGGCTGAGTAACTGCTGAATAACATTCCCGAGGCCCTCCCTTGGCTGCTTCAACCTGAATGGGCCGTGTACCTGGGCCAGAGTTGTGTTCTCTCTGCATCGGCTTCCTGGGAGCCCGGGAGGGCTCTGCAGTCTGACAGTATTGGTGCATCATGGAATGGATGCATAATGATTTTTTTCCTCGGCATAAGTTGACTCCTACCTAAGTGTCTCATTGGTGTTCTCAGGGGTTGAGTCATTATGAAGGTGGGAGGTTGATCAATTGTTTAGGCCAGACATCACCTTTCTAACTTGCTGGAGGCAAGGCCTCCAATTTCCTTGAAAAGGAGAGTGTTGGAAATGCAGTCCACATCTTTAACCGGTGACGGTGACGGGTAAGACCTAGGGCTGGAGGGAGAAGGAGCTCTGCCCTGTGAGAACCTGGCAGGTAAATGACAAAGCTCCTTGGGGCACAGGCCAGCAGGACTCCCCACCCGCCCTTGGCTGCCTTTCTGTGGCAATCCATTCCCTGTCACAATGAAACTTGTCTTCTCCTACTGTGCTATTACTGCCTGTCAGGGGTTGTGCAACATATCACAGGCTCTTAAGAGTTCTGGAAATTCCATATCATTGACGTTTCATTTTACAAATGAGAAAACTGAGGCTCAGAGAGGTGATGTAATTTGAGTGAGGTCACACAGTAGCATTCACAGAAGACCTGAATCCACAGCCTCTGCGCCATTCCACCACGGGTGAATCAGCCACAGATATCTGTCTTCATAAAAGACATCATCCCAAACCTTTTGATTCCTTGGCTTGGGTCCTGGGAGATGGACTGTATCTAATTCTCTACAGCCCGCTCCATCTTACTTTCTACATGTGGGAGGACCACATGGAATATTTGCTCAATAAAAGAGTTTGAAAGAAATAGACTTAACAATGCATAACCCAAGATCCCTGAAAGGAAGGCATGACATGTGGAAGGAGCGACTGAACTTGTTTCAACTCTGGTCCTCATGGGCCTGTCCTAGGACTCAGCACAGACGACTTTGAGCTCAGAGAAAGGAGAAGTGTAAAGGTGAATGGCAGTGAGTTTCTTGTAATTGGAGGTGTTTAAGCGGAGACTAGACAGTTACATGGTGGCACTGTTAGGATCCTTTAAGCCAAGTGACAGAGAACCCCATTCAAACTGGATTTGCACAAAAAATGAAGTCTGGTGGTTCTTATAAACATTTGATGTCCACCTGAGGGTTCTTATAACCTCAGGCGCTACAGCACCTAGGGGTCAAATGACATAATGTGGGTGCTCTTTTTCTGCTGCTGTCCCTCCTTATTTCTTTGTGGTCCTTTCTTAGACAGGCTCCCTCATGATGATTTCCCACAGCTCCAGGCTTATATCCTACGAGCTTAGCCGTTCTGGTGATAAGACAGTGGTTCTTTTCTATTAGCTCTAACAGGTTCTGGGAACTGAGTTCCATTGGCTTGAGTCTCCTGCCACCCTGGAACCAATCACTGTGGCCAGGGGGGTGTCAGGGTGATTGGTAGGGCAGGGCATACACCCACTGAGCATTGGGAGGAGTGTAGTCAGCTCCCCCCCTCAGATGGTTTGAGCTAAGAGTGGAGCATGGGTGTTTCTGCAGGAAAAGGTGGGGTGCCATAGCTAAAGAGGAGGGCGAGAGAAACAAGAGCTGTCCGACCTGAGGGATGCTGGTGAGGGTCTTAAAGTTCTTCTGACTTAAGATGTGATGAACAACTCAAATTCTTAGCCAGAGGTGTCCTCTGCTGCTGCTGCTGCTGCTGCTTTTTCTTCTCGGTTTTCATGTTCTTGGTCTTCGTCCCCTCCTCTCTCGGGATAACTAACTGCTAGAGTGGAACCTAGTTGCCGGGAAACATAGGTGATCCTCCAGATGCACAGCTGCGACTCTGCAGAGGGAGCAGGGAGTCAGTGGAAGCCTGATCTTCCGTTTGAAGCCCCATTCCCACTAACTGGGCACAGACACCCTGTCCTTTGGTCAATTAGCATTTATAATTGGCCACTGGAATGACACTCAAGGGGGGAAGAGATTTTTGTTCACTACAGTATCCTCACTATCTAGACAGTGCTTAGCACATGGTAGTTGCTTAGTAAACATTTCCCTGTTGTGTGGATAGGTGGATGGTGGATAGATGGATGATGGATAGATGAATGGATGAATGGATGAATGGATGGATGGAGGAGGTGGAGTGGGAAGAGCATGAGTTTGAGCTGGACAGATCTGGGTTTAAAACTGAAGTTATGGAGAAATTGATCTTTGATTCACCTAGTACAGAGTGACTACCCAGGGACATTGTGTGATTATTATCAGTTACGTGTGTATGTGTATGTCTGAGATAGAGAGAGTCAGAGAGGGACAGGTAGGGACAGACAGACAGGAAGAGAGAGAGATGAGAAACATCAATTCATTGTGGCTCCTTGGTTGTTCATTGATTGATTTCTCATATGTACCTTGACTGGTGGGCTACAGCAGAGTGAGTGACCCCTTGCTCGAGCCAGTGAGCTTGGGCTCAAGCTGGTGAGCCTTGCTCAAACCAGATGAGCCCACACTCAAGACTTGGGGTCTCGAACCTGGGTCCTCCACATCCCAGTCCGACACTCTATCCACTGTGCCACTGCCTGGTCAGGCAGTTACTTATTCTTGGTTGCCAGGTATACAAAAGGCTAAACCCTCCAGAACAGTTGGGAGGATCCTGAAGAGATTATCTTCTCCCCCTTCCACCTTAAGAAGGAGCATCTGACTAGGCCGCTCTGGCCATATAGTGTCCTAGGCACAGAGATATCTTTGTGGGCTCCTAAAGGCCAGGGATCCTCTGACAGGAACTATTTCTGAGTTTATAATTCTGTAACCATTTACATGTGGTATTTTTCTTTACCTCTATTAAATCTTCTTTACCTCCTTTCCCGACATCTGTCAGCATCTTTCCTTTGTTTGTATCCCTATCACATTCTGAGAACTGTGCTTATAGTCTCTTTAAACCTGCATTTCTTTACCAATAAAATGGGAATAATGCCTTAGGAAATGTGAATATTACAGTGCAGGAATGTTGATGAAGGACGTAGGACAGTGTCTGCCACACAGAACACACCTAACCTATGGTCACTGTTATCATTGGAGCCCAATGAGAGAGCTTTATTGTATTGGGGACCCTCACAGAATATGAAATACATTAGAAAGTGCTTTCTGGGCACACATGGTAGACAGAACACAAACCTAGGGATGGACCGACCTGGGTTCAAATTGTGGTTTCACAATTTGTTTGTTGTATGACCTTGAACAAATGATTTAATATGATTTGTCTGAGTCTAGTTTCCTTTTCAGCGAAAGGGGAAGAAACAAGATACCTACTTCCCATGGGTGTTGTAAAGCAGCCTTACAGAAGCTTCTTTGATGTCTGTGCCTTTTTGCATACATTCATGTCCACTGTTGAAGAGTCAGGGAGATAAAGTTGCCAAGCTGAAGGATCGCATTAGTTAGGGTAGGCTTGGTTCTGCTGCAGTAACAAACAGCCCCTCATCTCAGCGGTTTAACAGAATAACAGTTCATTTCCCATTCATACTGTGTGTCTAATATTTGCTGTCCAGGGCCACAGTGGGAGAGTTCTTCTCCATGTGATCACTCAGGACTTCGGGCTGACAGAAGCTCCCCCATGTTGCAGCCCCAACATCTAGAGAACATGGCTTTCTCACTTGATCGGGGAGGGGACAGGTACAGGGTCACACAGCAGCTGTAACTTCTGCCTGGATCTCGCTGGCCAGAATATTCAAAACCCTGTGCCCAGCTGTGCATGGGGTGCTGGGAGATGTGGGGAGCAGATGGAATATGGGCCATGCTTTAGTGTCTCTGTGGCGAGGCCCCATTGGTTGTCTCAGTGTCATTTCCACTTTAGGGCTACAGCAACTGTGGCTCCTGACTGCACAGGAAGCCAGGTTGCCTCCAGGCCAGTGCTTTCTGCCAACAGGGAAAGAAATGTAGGTCTGACCCCTGATCGCCCCCCCCCCCCCCCCCACACACACACGCAGCTGGATAGATGCTACTGAAAATGTGAACTCCCTTATACCTCTCCCAGACTCTGGGAGGCAGCGTGGTCTTACTGGGCAACTGATTGCTCAAATAATAGAAAGCACAGGAAAATTACATTTGATGAGCCACTCTGTTGCAGTCAGTAGAGGGGGGTGGAACATAGATATTGTTGCATTTATCTTCACTAAATATGTTATGAGAGCTTGAATGACTCAGAGGAAAGGTTCCATTTCCTTGGGTCCTCTGTGGAAGGAAGAAAGGTAACCGATGTTCCCTGAATGCCTGCAGAGGGCCAGGTCGTACTCTCATTACTTAAATATATATGATTTTAGTTGCCTCCCACAGAACCCCTTTGAGAGAAGAGGTTATGATCTCCACTTTGCTGGCGAAACAGTGAGGCTTTGAAAGGTTCAGAACTGCAGAGAAATAACAGCTTCTCCTATTCATGGACACAACCAGCCAAGTGTGGTCCCAGATTCAAACCCAATCGTCTGCCTTTAACTTCCATGTTTTTATTTTAATTACCCTCCCATCTTGTCTTTCCATTGTGAAGGCCATGGGACTTAAAGCAGTTTTAAAGATGGGCACATTTATTTCTGTAAGAATCTGCGTTAAAATTGCAGCATTGTTTACTGAGGCCTGGTTATGTACCACCTCAGTTAGTCCTCAGAGCAGTGCTGCGATGGGCGTGCTTCTGTGGTAGAAGCTGAGCCCCAGAGAGACTGAATGACTTGCTCAAGGGTATGCAGCAATTTATCACCCTCCAGATCACGGCCCCACACTGCCCACCTATCCTTGCGCACGACCTTCCTTCTATGCAGGTGTTTGTGCCCACAGGTGACTACTTGGCACGAGTGAGAGACTGTGTACTTCACTTTGGGAGAGGCAAGGTGGTTCTGTTCTTTAAGCACGTACCGTTTGGTATGAGAAAGGGACTCTCCAGGGAGAAGAGCGTTTTTTGATATTCATAAAATTTAATGTTTTTTACTTACTGTCTTTTTTTTGAAACTTGGGCATAATTTATTGAGCTGTGTTTGAAATATTCAGTAGGTCTCCATGTTTGCCTTCTGAGGGAATATTATTAAAAATGCATACTTGGCTTCCGCTGATTTCTGGGAGACATTGGAATATGACAAAGGGCCATATAATATCAGAATTTACATCTTTATATGAAATTCTGTGCTCTCCAACACATGACACAATAAATATAAATGCAACATTAAAGGTGAAGTATTTTCTGAAGAAAACTGAGCTGGGGAATGAGAGTGATGTTATAACACTTCCTTGGTCTGGAACCAGTTCTTAGGAATTACAGGAAGCTGTTCCGTGGTGAGCCCCTACTGTGTGCCCACCAGGGCGCTTGGAATCAGGGCTGGGCCATTGGTTCTCCATCCAGCCCCATCTGCTCATTGTGACTGAGTGCCACTTCATAGAGAGGGGACAGAACAGATGAGTGCAGAGCCTTGGAAGGGGTGCGCCTGGGTGTGAACTTGTTCTCCAGCCTCTTTCTGGCTCACTCCTCCCGCACAGGCCTCAGCCTCCAGGTCGTGTCTTCTGGAAACGCCCCCTCCTGGCCCCATGCTCCCAGCACCTCAGTGTGCTGCTGCTGTGCCACTGGCCCAATGGAGAAGGAGTCCCAGAAGCATGCAGGAGGCACAAGCGGCCACAGATAGAAGGAGCCTGATAAAATAATGACCCCAGAGCTGAGAGAGTGTAGTGTGTGATGGATGTGAGCGTGGGCTCTGGACTAAGATCCCAGGCCCTCTGTTTATTAGTCTGGACCAGGACTAAGCCTGTGTAAGGCCCCAACCCCTCCTCTGTTAATAGACTCAATAACCAGACCATAGAAGCCACCAGGGCAGGGATTTATCTTTTTAGTTTGCCACTATGTCCTAAGTGCTTAAAACAGGCCCTGAGAGATGGTAGATGCTCAATAGAAATTTGTTGAATGGTTGAATCTGATAATGTCTAGATACTATAGATGAATTTCTTTTTAAATTATTTTATTTTTTTATTCAGTGAGGAGGGGAGGCAGAGACAGATTCCCACATGCACCCCGACTGGGATCCACCCTACAAGCCCACTAGAGGGTGATGCTCTGCCCTTGTTCCATTGCAGCAACCGGAGCCATTTTTTAGCACCTGAGGTGGAAGCCATGGAGCCAGCCTCTGTGCTGGGGGCCAACTCACTCCAGTTGAGCCTTGGCTGCAGGAGAGGGAGAGAGAGAGAGAGAGAGAAGCAAGAAGCAAGAGATGGGCACTTCTCCTGTGTGCCCGGACCGGGAATCAAACCCAGGACATCCACACACCGGGCCGGTGCTCTACTGCTGAGCCAACAGGCCAAGGCATGAATTTCTAAGGAAGGGAATATGCTATGCCTGAGCCTCATAAGGATGACTTTGCATGAGCTAATGTAGGGACAGTGCTTAGTCCTGGAGCCAGCACAGAGTATGTGCTCAGTGAATGTTTGTTCTGAATGATGGTAGCCTCTCCCACTGCCCTCCCCCAAGCAGGCTGGAAAAGGCTGTCTGTGCTGGGAGGCAGAAGAGGCCAGTGCTGAGCTGCCTTCCAACCCTGGATCCTTGGAAATCGATAGTCACTTTTGTAACAAGCCTGTAGCAGCAGTGCTTTAGAAAGGAGAGGCCAGCAGAGCCTTTAAAAATAATTCTTGACCCATTTTGACAAGCCCAGCCGAGCACAGAGTTTTGTACTTGCAATAGATTATAATTACAACCGTTGTGTGATGCCAGGTGAACTACATTATCTGCTGTGTTAACGGAAGAGAATCTTTGCCCTCTTATCCTCATCCCCCTCCCCCATGAGTCTAGTAGAAATAATCAGTCCTGGAACTATCTGCTTTTGTCATTGGCTTTGGCAGCAGCCCCAAGTAAGACAAGTGCAGTTGAGTGAGATCCTGTGCTCTGTGCCAGGACTGGGACCTGCTTGAGGGACAGCATTGTCTGTAGGGGTGCATGGAGGCTCAGCACGGCACAGCCGCACCCCTCCTGTGGGAGCTCTGTGTGACAGGAGTAGTAGTCTTCTGGGTGTCACCTGCTGTGATTACCTCTGTGTGACTATGGGCAAGTGTTCTGAGGACCTAAGTCTCCCTCATTTGGAGCAACACTAGCACCCAGCACAGTGTCTAAGGCTGCTGCATGTGGCTGTGTAAATGTCCACTGCATAAGGGCATGTGGCCCTAGGGACAGTGGGGCTCTATTCAGCCCATGCTCCTCTCACTGAGACTAGGCCTCACAGGCTTGTGACAACTCAGAGCCTTTTGCTTATTTGTGCAGAAGAGCTTTTATCTGTGGCCCTGAAAGTACTTGACATATATAGTAAGTGCTCAGAAAATAGCAAGTGCTGTTACTACTATTGCCAGCTCATTTATGGAGAAGCTGGGTGAGTGGGTCAGAGGGGCTGGGGGCGAGATAAACTGAGATCCAAGGTAAGCATTGAAGGGTGGGTAGGGGGTTAAGATGTGTGAATGGGAGGGAGGTGGAGGTGGAGGTTCAGGACAGAATCTCATTGGATCAATGTCAGTCCCTTGAAGTTTATTCTCCCCTCCCCTCCCCTCCCCTCCCCACCTCGCCCCTCCTGCCATTGCTTGAACGCCATGCCGAGGAAATTAGAGGGAAGCCATCGAAAGAGATGTCACAGCTCTAGATTATAAAGGAAGTTTGATGTACCTCAGGGTACCCATCACACAGCCCCACCCAGCTCCATCTCCCTAGTCCAGTCCTACTTTGTGCTTGACCCTCTGTGACCCCGTCCACATTGTGAAAGCGAATTGCAGATACCATCTCCTTTTATTGTCAAAAGAGCGAGCTTTAACCAGAGAAGAGACATGAAACTGTTTGAGTTTTAGGGGGGCTGCTTGAGCACCAGCTTGGGGTGAAGTGGAGGACAAGAGGTACTGCAGGATGGCCATGGGCAGGCTGTCATGATTGCTGGGTGGAATATAGGGGTGCCTACGTGACAGGGATGGAGGAGAGGGGACATATTTGAGAGGTTAAGGCTGTGGATTTTAGGGAACAGTGGCACTTGATGTTTTTATTGGTGCCCTTTGAATGGCATAATAATGGCTAAGAGTCTGGAGTATGAACACATGCCACACTCTAAGCTAAGCACTCCTTATATAGTAACTCGTTTAAAGCTTACAAACCCCTGAAATTTATACCCTTATAACCCTCATTTTATGGACGAGAAACTGAGGCCCCGAGAGGTGAAAGCAACTGTCCAAAGTCACAGCTAGGGTAGGGGCTTAATCTCAGGTCCCCGGGCCCTGGAGTTTGTACCTTAAGCACCATGGCACGCAGTCAGACTGCTCCCGCAGGACGGGTGACAGCCGAAGGGAGGCTGTTTGGAAAGCTCCAGGCTGCACGCTGCTTCTTCTGTGCCTATATGGGTGCGTCTTTCAGCTCAGAGCTAGGGCTCACGGCTTGTTTTCGCTTTTGTCTCCTGTCATTGCTCATTTGTCTCAGACAGCCTCCAGGAAGGTGTTGGCCGCTATTTTATTATCACCATTTCTGTCTCTCTTGCCTCTGCTCCTTAAGGGTCATTAGTGGAAGGCAGGAAAGAAGTGTTATCTGGGCTGTTGGCCGCCGCTGCTCCGGGCAACCTCTCGCACCACTTACCTCGTGTATCCTCTGAAAGGTCGCCTGTCAGGGAAATGAAGACCAGCCCCACATTGGAGCTGTAACAATTACCTAAACATCTGTTTCTCAGAGGCATCCCATTATTAATTGAGCTGTTGTTAGTTCTAGGTGTTTCTTTCTTCCCATTAAAGCGTAATCCCAGCCAAATGTTTTTAAGTAGGTCTTCTCTCAAACTCTGGCTTCTGAGCACAGAGGGGCTTGTTACAGAGGAAATTAAGGGAGTCTCTTTTAAATGTGAACTCATCACTGGGGTTTCCTTACAAGCATCTACTCAGCTCGGCGGCTCTGCGTGCAGAGCCCACACGGCAATGCCTCCACGGCCCTGCAGAATGGATCAGCCTCGTGGGCTGCTGATGAGAGCGTTGCTTGGTGGCTGTACCACGTGATGTCGAGGAGGATCAGTCCTCAGATACCAGGGCTTCTGCCTCATCAGGACAAGCCTGAGCAAGCCCTGGGGTCAGCCCCACATGCAGTTTAATTAAAGCAACAGGCAGGGGGGCTCTGACAATACAAGATACAGGGCTGCAAGCTCCTGAGTCAGACTGACCTGCTATTGCAGACTGCTGACTTTGGACAGTCACTTTACCTTTCTGAGCCTCGCTTTCCTCATCTGTAAAATGGGCATACGGCTCTACCTCCAGGTTGCTGTGTGTGCTGCACAGCCCTACCCCAGGAGTGCTTGTTAACAGTTATTTAAGGATCATTGTCTGTGGCAGGCACTGGATAGCTACCCACACTCTATTATTATATTTTTTCCTGCATGACAAACCTGTGCAATAGAGGACAGTGTCCTCATTTGACAATGAAGACAGCAGAATCACAGACTGAAATTATTTACTGCAGGTCACACAGCAGTGAGTAGATAGGACCTAGGTTGGACCTTCAAACCCCTCCTTTTTCTGTACCTCATCTGAGGTGTCCCCACTTAGATGACTCCTGATACTGAGCATCCCCCAGTAATGCCTGCCAGTCCCCTGGATGTCTTCATGTTGCTTTTGTCATTTAGAGATTGGCTCCCAAAATGTTTTCACATGAAGCAAAACCATTTTGAGGAACGTTCATGTTTGGCTGCTGGAGTTCCCAGAATCTTCTCTAGCTTCTCCTTTGGCCCCTGAACCCCACAGGAGGGCCTGACTGCACCAGGCACTCCTTCCCTTACTGGCTGCACCTTCACGAGGAGTGTGTTTGCAGAGTGGCCTGTAACAAGCCAGGCTGGGCCTCTGGGGTCGCAGAAGGCTGTGTGAGCAGCCTGAGATGGTGCCTTTTCTGTGGGTGAGTGTGTATGTGTGTGAGAGAGAGAGGGAGAGAAAGAGAGCGGGGGGAGAGAGAGAAAGATGGTGTCCTCCGCGTTGGGTGATGCTCTCAGTCCTTGATCCCAGGCTCACGTCTCCTTAGGGTCCCCTGTTGGTGTCTGAGATGCCAGGGCAGCATGCTGGTGATGGTGTATGCTGAGAGGCAAGGCAGGGAGTCCAAGACATGGTCTCAGAAATTTGAATCCCAGTTCTGCTGCTTGCTTTCTGTGTGGCCTAGGGCAAGGTGTTTATTCTTTCTGTGCCTCAGTTTCCTTAGCTATAAAATTAGAAATAGCACATACCCCAGGGAGCTGTGGGATCCCAGTGAGGTACCTCACTGAGACAAGGTCAAGCAGTCCGATGCAGAGGGAGTGCTCCCTGAGCCGACTTCCCTCCCCGCTGCCACTGTACAGGTGCTGTCCCATTTCTCGTCTTTTCAGAGTCTCATGGCCCCCGTGGAGGAACAGATTAGGTGTGAAGGCAGGAAACCTGGTCTACAGCTCTGGCTCTGCGAGGGAATAAGCTGCGTGGCCTTAGACACAGGCCAGTTCGCATCTGAGCCTCAGCTTCCTCCACCCCCAAGTGGGCACAGTATTCTCTTCCGGGGCTATTTATTTGTTGTTTGATGGGTCACATGATATAAAAGACAGGGGCTTTAGCGCCATTATAACTTAGAGTTGAAATATCCACTGTGACTTGTAAACTTTGTAATTTTAGCCCCTGAGCCTTACCCTCCCCTGGGAAATGGGCACGAGCAGGCAGTTGTTGAAAGGGTTCAACAGGCCAGCGTCAGAGCGAGTGATGGCCGCTCTAAACTTTGAGGACTTCCATGACCTGTGTCCTAGGCTAGGTCTGGACTTGCCCTATTTCAGTTATCGTTTTTAATTTCCTTAGTCTTCAAGCCTAAATTGACACTACCAGAAAACAATGTATATGCATCTAAAAGAACAACAGATGTTGATACCATTGGTGCTATCTTATTTCTCAACACTCTTAAATATTATCCAGAATGGTCATATTTTGACTTTCTTTTTACATCATTATTCATCATTCTATCTACTAATTAATGCAAGACATTTCAGATATAGCATATGTGTTGTATATAGTTGTTTCTCAAACTATCTGTGATAAAGACCAACTTAAACAAAAATTTCCAATTCGTTGCAGACATACTTTTGTAAACTACTAAAAACATCTAGAAAAATTATGGAATTCTTGGATTTTACAGCAGCATGAAATTGCTTTAAATGTTTCTACATGCTTAATTTCAGTTTCTGAGCTCATCTCAGGCTGGTAGAGAACAGTTGGCCTCCCAGCCCCAGTTCCCAGACCCCCTTTGGCGGCAGCACTGTTGCAGACCAACATCTGTGTCATTGCCCAGAGCAACAGCGTGCACGAGGCGACCGCTTCCGTCTGCTGCTGCTGGCAGGCAGGCAGGCTTGATGCAGTGTGTCTCTGGCTTGTGGCTTTGTTCACCTCAGTGAGAATTCAGTGGTTGCGATCTGACAACTGGAAGAACTTAGATGACATCCCTATTGGACAAATGAACTGAACAACTGGTTTCTAAAACTAGGGAACGGCCCAGGCTGTGAGATCCTTCCCCTTTGTCTCTGCTGTGGTTCCCGAATCTGATGGCTCATCATGGGCACTGGGGCCTCTAGACGCCTCCCCTCACTGAGTCAGAACTTCTGGGAAGGGGGCTCAGAAATCTGCATTTCTCAGAAGCCCTCCATGCGACTGATGCTCAGCTTGCTTAGGGTGCCATTGGGCCGCCTGCTCTACTCCTCTCCCCTGTGGGACACACTCAGCTCCCGAAGATGGAGTTGAAAGAACACAGAGTGGCCGTCCCCACCCTGCTGCTTCTGACTGACTGAGCCTCCGGGCCTCATTAGGAAAGCAGGCCCACACTGCAGGGGGTGCGGGGGTCCCGTGAGCTGCTGGACGTGACACCTGGGAAAGGCCTGGTGTGTAGCTGAAGCTCCAGGGTGTGTGAAGGCAAACGGTGAGGTCTTGGTCTTTACAGAGGCAGGGGCAGTGTGCTTGTGACCGAAGTAGATTCTGGGTCCCTCCGCACAGGCAATGTGAATGGGGCCAAGACCAGCTTGTGCATTTTATCAGCGCTAGGTAGACTCTGAGGGTCTGAGTTCACATTCGTGGAGAGTTTGTGCAGATGACCAGAAGAGCCTCGGCTGCCATGCCAGTTTGGGGGTGAGGTGTCTTGGTCGGGTTACTCTGGAGGGGTCTGTTAGGGAGCTGCAGGAGAGCAAAGCATGATTTACTTCAGTGTGATTAGATAGAACATTCTGATATGAAAGGAAATGCCAGAGGCATTTTTAAAATTTTTATCATCCTTTCATGATTTGGCAGGTAATTATGATAATTTCTGGGATTTTCACAGACTTAAAAGCTTCCTCACAGGCACATTATTTTTGGAGACCATCCTCCCTGATGCTCCAGCTGGAATGGATTGCTCAGTCTCCTGAAGCACAACTCAAATGTTACCTTCCTTCCCTCTGTCCTTTATGCCAGGAATACCAAATAGGTGTCATCTCGTAAGCCAACACACTGATCAGTGGTTATGGCTACTAGAGGGAGGGGTGCTGCTGTTGGCTAGTGATGTCTGCCAAGGGGCGGGCTTTGGGAGAGAGGGGCAGAACTGGATATACTTCATCAGTCCCCAGTTGTTAGGCATTTTGGTAGGTTCCAGCCATTTGGAACTAAACTGCTTTGATCGCACGTATAAATACAGGGGCCGGATAACTTCCCAGCAGGGATTGGTCAAGTCACAGATGAGGGATTTTAAAAGTTTGATAGATGTTGCTAAACAGCCCTGTGACTTGATGGTACCATCTTCTCACCAGCCCAAAGGATGAAACCCAAATGGTGACTGAGAGGCATTCACACCTTATTAATTAAGAGCCATGCACTTTCGAAGCACAGCTGAGGAACCCCGTCCTCTACCGGCCAGGTGATTCCCTTGGGCCATTCTGAGAATCAGGGCTCTGTTCTCACCCCTCTGGCCCACATTGGTCTGTGTTCGAAACTGCGTCAGCTGTGATTAGTGTATCTCCACTTGGAATTTGCTTTTGATTTGTCACTTTCCTTAGTGTTGTCAAATGTCACCTCCTCCTTAACTGTCTTCAAATTAATTTTCAAGGAAATAAAAGTGTTGGGAATAGAAAGAAATACAGCTGACTCTCAGAGCGGCCCAGAGCATCGACAGTGCCAGAACACAGGGAGTGCCCGCAGTGATTTAGGGCACAGAGCAGCCAGGGAGGCTGCCTGGCATGTGCCAGGACCAATTAGAGAAGTGCCTCCTCAGTGTTTTCCCCGGGGAGGCCTTCCCTGACACTCTGTCTTCCTTCCAAGTCTTCCTCTTTTCCTGAGCGCTCAGTGATTTGACCTTTGGAATGTGAACCCCATGACTCTTCTGCCCACTCCAGCACCAAGAACAGTGCCTGGCAGATGGCTAACAATTCTGTCGGTGACGTTCCCACTTGGGGGATAGGAAGTCTCTCCACAGCTGTCCCAGCGCCTTGGTACCGCACTCGCAGCCCCTTGCCATCTGGCTTCTGGAGCCCCGCCTGTCCTCCTCCTCCTCCTCCTCCCCCTCCTCCTCCTCCCCCTCCTCCTCCTCCTCCTTCTCCCCCTCCTCCTCCCCCTCCATTTCCCTCTGTGTGCTCACCTAGCAGGTAAGACCCGCTCTCCTTCACTGAGCATGGGCCAACCCTGACGTGGTGCTGGGCTGCCAAGAGCAGTGGCCCAGTGAGGTGTGCATGGTTTTAATTCCTGTTCTGTAGGTGAATAGCCTCAGGCTCTTCGAGACTGAATGACTTTTATCAGGGCACATTGTCCATAAGTGATCAAGCACAGGCTTGTCTTGCACCAGAATCTGAGCCCTTAACTACCTCTCTCAACTGCTTCCCTGTCAACCTCAGAGCCATTGTACCCGACCTTTCCTCCATGGGGTGTGCCTTTCTCCTCTTTGTCCCCGTGGTGCTCTAGGGCTCAGCGTGTTTATGGAGCACGGAAGACTGAGTGAAGTCAGTGAGGCACTGAGAGGGGGGCAGGGGAGGGGTTAGAGGGCTTAGAGGGGCAGGGCCAGATCTTGAAGGTGTATTCTTAGGACAGCGGGAAGCATTGAAGGTTTTAAACAGCAGGTGACAATGTCAGGATGTTGTTTTGGGAAGATCACTGCCTGCTTGGCAGAGAATGGTTTGGAGGGCACCTATTTTCTCTCGGTCCAATTCCCTGCGATTCTGTGCGGCTGTTCGAAATAAAGAATGAAGGTCAGATGAGACCTGTAAGTGCCCTCAGAACCTAATAGAAATTCTAGTTGGCAGTGGTTGTGTAGCCTGCTCTTATTTTTATGGTAATGGGAACTATTTGTGACCTCAGATTCTTCTTCTGAGGCTCACTCTGAGTTTTCAATTCATTTCTGGTTATTCCAGAGTTTGGAAAGAATTATTTGAGGCACATTAAGTGCAGTGTGGTTTTGTAAGATGAAAGCTGTTTGAATCAGTGGCTGTATGTAGGGATATAACATGACAATTCTCAGAGCTGAGCTTAATAACAAGGAACATTGTGGTTTTAATGGTTGCTGGAAATTATTTCATCAAATTTTACCCCCTCAGTACCATCAGGTCCCCCACCCATTCCCCAGTGAAATGAAAGCTTTGACCTACATGGTCAAGTCACTGTTCTGGCTACAAAAGAGAACCAGGGTTTTGACAGCTTGTGATAAATACCACTCAAAGCTGGGATGTTTTGATGTTTTATGCATTTATGGAAAATTGTTTTAACACTCTGGCTCCCACTGCAAAACAAAAACTAAACGAAAGCCTGCTTTGCTTTGGAAATGAGACTGGCGTTTATTTAAAGCTTGAATTTTGTGGGGCATGTTAGCAGGCATTCAGCAGTAATAGTGCCAGTAGTGTGTTTCCTGCTAACTGTGGGTAACTGGGTCCTCAGCCCCAGGGAAGCGCACCGAGAGCTTATGTGCTTACCGTGCAGAGAATCCACACAGGCGTTGTTAGCGATAGTGTATTTATTTGTGAAAGGGCAAAAGAAGATCATCTTAAGCATTTTTTTTATACAAAAGGAACAAGGCAACTGGAGAATATTAATTTTGGGTCTGTACAATAGAAAAGGCAGTGTAAAGGCTCAGAGATTTTTGTCCCATTGCTAATTGCATGGCTAACGCAGTGTCTTTGGTGCCACTTCCATTTTGCATTTCACAGCAGTCTGAGAGAGGTGGGCACCTGAGGAACAGAGGGTACCATTCCCAGAGAGGGGCTTCAGAGAGCCAGTTAATGTCAGCTTCAGGATTATAATTGGGAGCCTGGTAGATTTCATGTTGGTTGCACCATGGCTCCCTTTAGGTTCATGTGAAGAGTTTGAATTTTTTTTTTTTTTTTTGTATTTTTCCGAAGTGAGAAGCGGGGAGGCAGGCAGACAGACTCCCGCATGTGCCAGACCAGATCCACCCAGTATGCCCACCAGGGGGAGATGCTCTGTCCATCTGGGGTGTTGCTCTGTTGTGGCCCAAGCCATTCTACTGCCTTAGCTGGAGGCCATGGAGCTGTCCTCAGCATCCCGGCCTACTTTGCTCCAATGGAGCCTTGGCTGCAGAAGGGGAAGAGAGACAGAGAGGAAGGAGAGGGGGAAGGGTGGAGAAGCAGATGGGCGCTTCTCCTGTGTGCCCTGACCAGGAATTGAACCCAGGACTTCCACATGCCAGGCCGACACTCTACTGCTGAGCCAACCAGCCAGGGCCAAAAGTTTTAATTCTTTTGAAGTGCCTAGGTGGTTATTCTGGCTAAAAAATGAGAGATTGCTTTATTGGGAAACGAAAAAGTAAGAAACAGTAGAAAGAATGGACTTCGACGGATGTTAATGTTCTGGTGTAGTTTCTCTTTTGTCTTTTACCCTTTATGTAACCACATAACCAAAAAGAGGGAGTACTCTCCATCATT
The DNA here is from genome assembly GCA_037038555.1 of Rhynchonycteris naso. Classification (NCBI taxonomy): domain Eukaryota; kingdom Metazoa; phylum Chordata; class Mammalia; order Chiroptera; family Emballonuridae; genus Rhynchonycteris; species Rhynchonycteris naso. The sequence goes on along the minus strand of CM073000.1, from coordinate 189,399,458 downwards.
TCTACCGGAGGTATCAAGACTCAGCAATCCGTTTTTTTAAAAACCTCTCCCAATATTCCTTCTTAATTCTGCAAGTACATTTTATATGTTATGTAAAGTACTTATTGCAAATGGTCTGATATTTATGCATTATATAGAGTACCTTATAAATGCTTCGACCATATAGGGTATCTTTGTGGTTTTTTTCTTATTGATTGATTTTAGAGGGGGGTGGGAGAGAAAGAGAAAGAGAAACATTGATTTTGTTCCACTTATTTATGTACTACTTGGTTGGTTCTTGTATGTGCCCTAACTGGGGATCGAACCTGCAACCGTGGTGTATTGGGATGATGCTCTAACCAGCTGAGATACCCAGCCAGGGCTGCTTTGTGTTTTTTGTAAGTTACAACTGGAAAGATCTGTTGTTCATTCTGTACATCAATCATAGATTACCTTATGGTTCCCTCCATTTTTATTTATTTGGAATCAGCCAAGAATGTTGCATGAATGTGGAAAAATTTGAGGGCTAACAGCAGGCCTGATTGGGTTGCATGTGGGCATAGTGCAGTGGTAGGATCGTGGCAGGTGCCCAGTGACTAAGAGCCAGGGCTCCAGAGTCAGTCCTTTGCTAATTATACGACCTTGACCCAGCACATTGAATTACAACATGTTTCCCTTCCTGTAAGGTGGGAATAATACCTGCCTCAGAGCTGGTGTAAGGAAGACACGGGGTGCATAGGAAGTGTTTTCCTGGCATGGAGGAAGCAGTGACTGATGGGTGCTTGTGCTGCTGCAGCTGTGTCTGTCACCATCTCAACAAGGCTTGGCCTCTATATTCTTGGTTTTTAGAACCAAGGCCCCAATGAACAGAAATGGTCAGTTATTCTAATTGTGCTACTAGCAGGAAATTCTTGACAGACGTAACTCAGATTGGAAAGAAAACCTTTGCTAGAACAGTGTTCATGAATTAATAATAAAAGCCAAAGGTACAAAATGACCTGATACAGTCATGTCCTGATCGTAAACTGGGAACTATCAATTCTGTACGTAGTGTTAAATCAACCATGTGAAAAATATATTTGACTTACGGGTGGATTTGTGTAGCTCGCCTGTGAGCAGTGTTATGTCTCCAGCCAGTGGTGGGATTCAGCTGGTTCGCGCCGGTTCAGCAGAACTGATACCTAATTTTTTGTTGAGTTGGGCGAACTGGTTGTGAAAATGGCACTTGTAATCAGGATTCTCTCTAAGTTGGGTGCCTGAGCAGCTGCCCAATGTGGAAATCACAAATTTATATTCCTTACTCTTTTTATAACATTCATCTGCACAACAGTGTATTCTAAGCATCTGTAGTAATGTTCAATCCGTCCATAGGTGAAAAAAATTTGATGGAACTATGCTTGTAATATTTACTTATTTCATGAAACTCATTATACTTTTGATGAAGTACTATGCTTTACTTTATTCACATTTGTTACTTTAGTAAACAAATCTATAATGTAAAGAGAAAAAGTGCCAAACAACTGGAGGGTGAGAAACTGATATTGGAGATATCTTAAATAACAGTTTTATTGTTTTTGCCAGTTATTATTTAATATTTTTCACTAATGTTTTAAAACTCTTATAACAATCTAGTTTTGTGTACCTCTTTTATTATTCTTATTTAAGTATTAAAGGCATGAAATAATAAACTACCTTTCAATATATCTTATTTTTATACTTAAAACAGGTATTAGGGCTGAGAACTGGTTGTTAAATTATTTGAATCCCACCACTGTCTCCAACCCAAATAACCTCCTGATACCTTCCTGACAAGTGGTGGGCCAGGTGGGGAAAGTCGTTGGGGAGGGTCTGCCCTCTGAGCCTCACTGTTTAGTCTTGTGTGTTCCAGGTGGCGGAGATGCACGGTGAGCTGATTGAGTTCAACGAGCGCCTGCACAGAGCCCTGGTGGCCAAGGAAGCCCTTGTGTCCCAAATGAGGCAGGAGCTCATTGACCTCCGGGGACCGGTAAGTGCTGCCACCCAAGGACATCTCAGCCTTCCCTTTCTGCCCAGTCTCTCTCTCTCCTCCCAGCCCTTCCTGTCCACAATCCCACTGTTTAGTTTGTTCATTCGTAACAACGTCAGGGGTTTGGGAGAGTTCAGACTGAAGAGCAAACATTCATGTACCCACAGGGCAGGTTTTGTGCACATTAACCTTAACCACATTGACTGTTTTATTTCTTAGGTGGGGGGATGGAATAAATAAAAGCTACAAATTCTGTTGAAGCCCCCTTGTAACATTTCATGCCCTAGCCCTCAAGATCACTATTCTGAAACTGGCATGTAGCCTTCCTCTCTCTATTTTTATACTTTGTTACATAGATAAATCCCCATGGGCTCTAAACAGTCCTGGTTGTGTGTAACTTTTACCTGCACGAATGACTTGTATACCTCTCTTTGCCCTTGGTTTTGTTAGGTTGCTTCTAGTTCAGTGCTGTCTTTTGAGGGCTGTCCTGCAGAGATCTATAGAGATTTTAATCTGCAGCACTCTTTACAGTTTGGGCTGTATAATTATTTGTTGTTGGGGGGGGGCTATCCTGTGCATTGTGGGATGTTCAGCAGCATCTCTGGTCTCTCCCCACTAGAGACCAGTAGCACCCTACCCCATAATGGCAACTAAAGCCTCTCTAGACATTGCCAGATCTCCCATCCCCTGGGGGGCAACATCATGGTTGAGAACTCATGACCTGGTTCATTCACTTTCTCTACTCTAGTTCTTTGCTGAATGAAATACCACAATATTTTTGATTCAGTTGCTGTCCATGGACTTTAAGACTGTTGCTAGTATTGTGCTGTTACAGACCATGATGATGAGAGCATCTTGTCCTTTTGAACACATTTGTAATACTGTCTTTTTTATTTAAAAACTTTTTTGTTATGTTCAATGTTAAATGCCCAGAGTAGGCAGATGAGTGAAATACATCTTATATATCCATTGTCAAGTTGAATTATGATTAATCCTGCTCAGTCTCTTTGAAGTTACCCATATCCACTTCCTTATTCTGTATTATTCTGAATCAAATGCTGAGTGTAATTTCATCTAGAGACATTATAGTGTGTGTGTGTATATATATGTATATATATATATATGTGTGTGTGTATATATATATATATATGTGTGTGTGTGTGTGTATATATATATATATATATATATATATATATATATATATATATATATAAGAAAAATGTAAAGGTGGTATCATTGTCATCCCCTAGTCACCAATAATTCCTTTTTCCATCAGATATCAGTGTTCATATTTTTTAAATGTCTCATAATTTCTTTTAGTTTTTTGATTTAAAATCCTCATGAAATTCAATTATTATATTGGTCATGTGTCTTATGTTTCTTTTTTAAATTGTTTTAAATTATACTAAAATATACACAGCATAAAATTTACCATTTTAATATGTACAGTTATGTGACTTTAGGTACATTTACAATGTTATGTAAATGACTATACTGCCATATGTCTCCTGAACTTGTTCATTTTCCCCAATTGAAATTCTCTATGTATTAAACATTAACCCTCCATTCTTCTCTCCCTGCCAGCCCTGGAAATCATCATTCTACTTGTTGTCTCCATGAATTTACCTGCTCTTTGACATTTTTTTTTTCATTCTATAAAGCCTTCTTTCATGCCCCTTCCCCTTCTCTTTTTTTTACAATTTATTAAAGACCCTGGGTCATTTTACCACCTGAAATTTGCTGATTGCATCTCTAACACTGGGGAACAAAATTTTTGTTGCATCCATAAGAACACTTGTTCTTACTTAATTCGAGTGTGCGGATCTCAAATCTGACATTAGTTTTTCTCTGTAAGCTACAGGTTATTTTGCAATTCAAGATTTATGTTTTCATCTTATTATAAAATTTTCAACATTTAGTTTAATATAATGAAGTAGAATATCTTCTTGGGCATCATCTTTGTGAAAATATAATAATTTATATAATGCAGTAAATACACTGATACACTAAAAGATGATTGCATCAGAATTTGTCTCCAATTTTGAAATAAAACATATTAAAACACTTATTTTAATCATAAAATTTGCGCAAAAGTTATTTAAATTCTGTTCAGGCAAAAGTTTACGTTTGTAGCTCTTGCTTTTTTGTACTTGTTGAGGACAATCTCATTTGATGCTCCAGCAGTAGTCTGCCATCATATTTCTGTCCCATCGCCCCTGATAATGCTCTTCCACCGTCTTCAGATCTTGATGAAAGCGTTCTCCCTGCTCATCACTAACAGCTCCAAGATTTTCAGGAAACTTATCAAGGTGACTGTTCAGGAAGTAAATCTTAACGCATAATGAAGTACAATGTCTTCTTGGGCATCATCTTTGTGAAAATATAATAATTTGAGGTCCATCGAATCCACCTGCTTTTATCTTCTTGAAAGACAAGGTAGGAAAAGCAGAAATAATATGTTGAAAGCATTCACTTTCTCTATTCAAAGCCTGAACAAACTGCTTCATTAAGCCAAGTTTGATGTGAAGTGGGGGGAAAATGATCCTGTCTCGATTAACTACAGGTTCATTCACAATAGTTTGCATCCCTACTTCCAGAGCTTCACGTTTCAGCCACTCTTTCTATGTCCAGTGTTTCTCCCGAACTCAGCTGTCCCACAAACACAGAAAGCAAGGATACTTTGTGAAACCTCCCTGTTGTCCTAGTAGGAAATTTACCATTTTAAGATCCAGTTATGCTCCTCATACTTCAGAAAGTTGAGGACAATTTTTATGTCATTATAATCTTCTCACAGATGAGTTGAATAACCAATTGGAACCGCTGCATAAACATTACCGTTGTGTAGGAGAACACATTTCAGACTTCATTTAGAGCTGTCAAGAACTAGCCGCCATTCTGTTGGACTGTAAGTGGTAATACCTAGCTGGCTGAGAAGACTGCTGATATCATGACAGTAAACAAAGTGTTTGTCTTCAGGAAAAAAGTTCACAAAAATTTGTTCACGCTTCCTGAAATGGGATACTTGAGCTGACCCGTGAAGTCCATTCTTTTCTTGAAGCCTGGAGGCTAATAACTGCTTTCTTTAATAGGCCCAAATCTCTTACTAAGTCATTCAATTTGGGTTGGCTAAACTGCTGAGGGGTTAATGACTACTTGACATCAGAAGAAGACCCTTCAGATTCTACAACCATTTCCTCATGCGTCTTATCAAAATATACTTGATCACCATGTTCACTTTCTTTGTCCTTAGAAGAAATAAAATCATTGAAAAGTGGAACCAGGAGGTTCTCAGAGTGTGGGATAGGTCGTATTGCAGAAGGAATATCAGGATATGCGATCATATGCCATTTTTTCTTGCCGATGCCCTTTGTATGGATCAGACAGAAATAACAGTCCCTGCTGTGGTCCTTAGGTTCACGCCAAACCATGGGAATACCAAAAGGCATTCCTTTGCGTTTTACTTTTGTCAAGTCACAAAGCATTTTCTCACAATTATGACACACAATATGAGGAGCCCAATTCTTGTCTTGATTGCCAAGGGGAACTTGAAAATAGGCAATATATACACGTGTCACAGATGATGAAATATTGCTCCTTTGACGTTGACGTGTATAACAGCCACATATATAACAGAAGGTGTCAGGACTATTCTTACATTTATGCCTACTTGAAGAAGCCATGATTCAATCTTGAAACAAAATAAGAGGGTGTTTTTATCAGATAATAATTATTTTTACATTTAAAAACAGCTACAATTATGTAAAAGTGATGTTTGTAAAACATTACTTGCCTTGTGATTATGTTCAATCCAAGAGTCGTTGCCCTTTAACTCCAATTTAAAAACCAATGCATGCCATTAAATGTAAAAAAAAGTTAAAATTGCATAAAAACTAGAGCATACACCAAAAAGCAGATTCCAGATTTCGAATCAGTGATGCAGAAAGACATAGAAACAGTTCTAAAACCTCATGCAACAGAAAATAAAAGAAAAAAATTGTTCCCCAGTGTAATCAGTGCTATTTGACAGGCTCCTCTATTAACTGCATTTACTTAAATTGGCATTTGAATCTAGGAACTTAGATTTGGGTTTCATTTTGCTGAAAGCATAATTCTTACTGGGGTGATATTTTCTGTTGGGAAGTGCACAATGACTACTTTTTTATTTTTATCTTAGTAGCCATCTTTTATTACTTCCTACATCCATTACACAGATGTTTTCTAAAGTCAATGTCTGAGTCTAAGTGTGAAACTTCCTGAGCTGTAGCGTGTGGCAGCTTACGCTGTACTCAGTTCTGCCGTATAGTAAAGTAAAAGCGCCTATATGAGATTCCTCTGACAGTGCGCAGGAGTCCCTCTCCGCACTTTTTACATCCCTGCTGACACTGTTAGGTGTGAGGTTGGTTTCACTTGCATTTCTCTGCTCACACGAGGTGGACCATCTTTTCATTTGTTTGTTGTCCATTTGGGTTTCCACGTCTGTGACTTGTTTCTCACGGCCTTTTCCCACTTTCTATTGGATCGTGATTGTTTTTCCTTACTGGTTTGTAGCAGGTCTTTATACATATATCTTTTCCCCTTATACTTATTGTAAATATCCCCTCCCAGCCTGCCGTTCAATGATTCCTATGTTTAATACAAGTGGGAAATTTCAAACACATGTAAAAGCAGATAGACTCGTTTAATGAAACCCGTCTCTCAGCTTTAACAATAATCAGCTGACACTCATTTTTGCTTCATTCGTACTCAACTCAGTCACTTCCCAGTACAAATTATTTCCTAGCCATGATATTGTATTTATAAATATTTAAATATTTATCACTAAAAGATACTTATAGTGCCATTATCATGCCTAACAAATTAATGGGGATTCCTTAATATTATTAAATGTCCAATCAGTGTTTGATTTTCTGCAGTTCTCTCAAAGTTTTTTTTTAATTTAGTTGCTTCAATCAGAATCCTGTTAAAGTGCACATACTGCATTTGAGTGATAGATCTCTTAAGCCTGCTGTAATCTGCACATTCCCCCTCTGTATTTCTGCCTTATCCCTCTTGTCTTCCTGCTGTTCCCATTGAAGGAACTTGACCCTTTGAACCGTAGATTTTCCTAGTGAGGATTTTGTTGGTTGCAGCTCTGTGGTGATGCTCCCCATATTTCTCTGCCCCTTGCCTTCCCTTGAATTGGTCATGAGCTCCACAGCTTGGTGGGTTTCAGGTTTAACTTTTTGATGACACAGTGGTTTCACAGGAGGCATGGTGTGTGCTTCCGTCGTCGGGAGGAGCAAGGACAGCAGTCTCGGGAACAGCGTTGTAGCTGTTCCCACTGGGCCCGATGGTGTGTGTGAGGCCAGCGTGTGGATGCTGCCTCCCGGTGCGAAGCCCTACAGTGCAGTCCCTGATTGAGTCTGTCCTCTAACTCTCACGGGTCCAGGACTTTGTACAAGGCTTTGCGGCTTTCTTTACCTAGGGAGATTTCGGGTTTCCTAAGGGGGAAACACACTGAGAAAGCACTGACTGTACACTGCGACCCCTTGGTGGGAAGTGGTTCTGCCGCTGTTTTACAGGTGGGCCCCACGGCTTTCAGTATGTTGAAGAGCTGGATTCATACTCAGATTTAATCACAGTCTGTTTTCTTCCTCCACATTCTGCCAAACCTAGGGAGTTGGGGGGAGCAGCTATGAGGGGTTTTCTTGTGTTACCCATTGACCTTCAAGGTCACAGGAGTCCCTCTGCGGTGGCTTTCCCAGCTGTGCTCCACACTAAAGACTTGTGGCATGTCTGATGCAGCTCTTCCTTTTGCTGTGTCCACAGCCCTGTAGCTGAGAAAGGCCTGAGAGGTTGCAGCATGGAGCAGTCCCGGCGCTGACCTGCTTCCCCGTGGGGGTGGGCTATTTGGGGGCCAGGCTGGTCTCTCCCACCTCCGTGCCCAGTTTCAGGGGTCCCAACACACTTCAAGGCCCACCCTACTAGAGAGGGGCCTGATGGCAGGTAAGGACCGAGGAGTGGTCCCATTCCTTAGGGTAGGTCCTGTTTGGACCCTTTGGGGGTCCTTGTGTGTCCTTCATTCTAAAAGAAAGGTGGGAGACTACTGACGCTGCAGGCGCATTTCCAGAGAGCAGCTTCAGTGCCCTCATCCACTTGTGACCGATAGAAACGATACACCACTTGTACCAATCAATACTTCTAATTTTAACAGCTAACTTTTATTGAGTAATTGATATATGCAAAAAATAAGTACCTTCAAAGTATCAGCCTTTCATTTATTCCTCACCCACCCTAGCAGTCATTACTGTTATGATCCCATTTAGCAGAAGGGGAAACCCAGAAACGAAGTCACTGAGCCAGCATCTCACAATGGGAAGTGGCAGGTCTGGGTCTGTTGACCTTGAAAGACTGCCTTTTTCTTTAAACAGTAGAAACTGAGAAACATTGTGACTGTTGACAACACTCATGGTACCCATGCTGCAGTCAAGTGGTGTAAAAAGGTATTCAGTGAAAAATAATCTCCCTCCTCTCCCTGTCCCCCAGTTGTCCTACCCAGAGGCGGTAACGGTGACATGGTCGTGTTTCCAGGCACCTGCACGTTTTGCTGTCTAGTAGCCTGCTGCTGTCCTCCCTTAACAAATACTTTAGAGATCCCTTTCTTTTACTTGGCATGTGCACCTGCATCATTCTTTTAAACTGTATGGCATTCCCCTGAACTGGCAATACCACGATTCATAACCTGGCCTGTATTGATAGATATTGAGTTGTCGCCCATTTTTATTTTTACGGCAATGTTGGCATAACCATCTTGTGAAATCCTACATTTAGACCAGAAGGTTGTCTGGCAGCCTGTGGGGCTCAGCTTGGCAGGGTGAAACCCAGAGATCTTGCCTTGCGAGGCCCCAGGGACTTGGGGAAGACCACCACCCTCTTCTGTCCTCCTTCGCCTGTTGCAGGGAAACTCTTTCTGGGGGCCAGCATTGGTCTGCAGCTTGTGATTTATCAAGTTCCAGTAGTGTGCCAGGCACACACTGGGTCTTCGCCTTCATCCTCTCAGTTCACTCTGAAGAGAAGTCTGTGAAACAGTGGGATGGTTGTCCTCTCTTCTAGATATGGCAGCTGAGATGCGAAAGGGCATAGACCCCGCAGGCCCATCAGCTTGCTTCTGCTCCAGGCCCTTTGCCCCCTCCCTCTGCAGGGCCTTTGCTACTGCTGTATCCTCTGCCTCGAATATTGCCCTGGGCCTGGGAAACTCACTCCTCACTATCAGCTCAATGCCTCGGGAAACCTTCCTGATGCCCTGACAAGGTCAGATTTTCCATGGTGACTACCGTGCTTATATGTATCTCTCCCTTCTTTTATTTTATTTTATTTATTTATTTTTTTACCGGGACAGAGAGAGAGTCAGAGAGAGGGATAGATAGGGACAGACAGACAGGAATGGAGAGAGGTGAGAAGCATCAATCATTAGTTTTTCGTTGCTGTTGCAACACCTTAGTTGTTCATTGATTGCTTTCTCACATGTACCTTGACCGCTGGCCTTCAGCAGACTGAGCCACATCTTGCTGAGCCAGCGACCTTGGGTCCAAGCTGATGAGCTTTTGCTCAAGCCAGATGGGCCCGCGGTCAAGCTGGCGAGCTCGGAGTCTCAAACCTGGGTCTTCCGCATCCCAATCCGACGAACTATCCACTGCACCACCGCCTGGTCAGGCATCTCTCCCTTCTTGATATAATTTTCTATTTTTCACTGATCTGTATCTGTCTCCCCTGCTCCATGAGAGCAACTTATTGTCTCTTCTCCCTTGTGTCCCAGTGATTCACAAGGTAGGTGCTCAGTAAAGGTGGGATGCTCATTGAGTGAATGAGTGAGGGAATGAATGAATGTCACAGGTGGTATGTGGTAGAGTCTGAATTTTTCCTGGACCGCTATGACATGCAGGCCCACCTCTCTTCCCCCATGCCACACTCCCTGTTGCTTAAGTCTGCACGCCCTTCAGGGCAGTGACACCCATTCTCACAGAGGTGGTTCCCTTTGTGGGGCTCCTTTTCTGGGACAGGCTGGGATGGCCAGAGGAAGGACTGATTAAAGCCATCAATAAGGACCTGAGGCTGTCAGGAAAAGCTGGCCATTTAATCAGTGGCCCCAAGGGGACACCTTGACCTTGTCACTATTGCCTCAGGCTCACTCATCTCAGCTCCCCATAGTCAGACAGGTGGGACAAAAGATCTGGAGCCTTCTCTCCCTTTTAATGGTGAGAGGCATTTGTCCTGGGAGTCTCAGCCTCTTTTCCCTTCATTTACACGTGGCACGGCTCTCTGCAGACCCTGGCTTAGCCTCCCTTTCAGACCAACAGTGTTTAAGCAAACACCCCAAGGGCAGAACTGTGTCTGCTTTATTTGGAAAGCCCAGTTTCCTCTTCTGTCAAATGAAGAGTCACTACTAGTCAGCTCAGTGGGTGTGCGGGAAGAGCCCCACCCTGTTTCCATTGCTGAATCCCCAGTGCCTAGCACTGTGTCCTGCACATAGTAGGTGCTCACTAAATGCTTGCTAAGTGAGAACTTCATTTTCATAGCACAGAAAATAACTATATGGACCAAATGATTTTTTTTAAAGATAGAGACACAGTTTCTTCTCAGTGATTTCTTTTTATATTATAAGATTTATATTATAAACTCTTAAGTCACTTATTTTTAGAAAGAGTTTGGGATTAAGGGTTGAGTTATTTTCCCTATTCTATTTTTGAATGTATTTTTAGGACTCTCTCCTCATTATTTTTCCTTCTCTGATGTAAGATGTGAATGAATGCTGGAGGATTTTGTTTTGTTTTTCTAAAACCTTTTAGCAAGATTTGATTACAGCCCTGAAAATTATCTGGGAGAAGAACTGGTTTTTTGTTTGTTTGTTTTTTACTAAGTGAGGGGTGGGAAGACTCTTGCATGCATCCTCACCAGGATCCACCCAGCAAGCTCCTTACTGGGTGATGTTCTGCCCATCTGGGGCTGCTGACCCATTGCTTGGTAATCGAGCTATTTTAGCACCTGGGGTGAGACCATGGAGCCATTCTAAGCTATCCTCAGCCATGGAGCCAATTTGCTCCAGCTGAGCCATGGCTGCGGGAGTAGGGGAGAGAGGTAGAGAGAGAAGGGAGAAGGGGGAGGGTGGAGAAATAGATAGTTGCTTCTCCTGTGTGCCCTGACCGGGCATTGAACTCGGGATGTTCACATGCCAGGATGACGCTATTCCACTGAGCCAACCGGCCAGGGCCACTACTGTTTTGAATAATAAATGGAGATGGGAAATAGAACCTGGTAAGATATGAGATGCAGAGTTCAGTTCAAGTCACAGCACAGGGATGGGGAGACAGGTGTGTCCCCTGGGGGAAGCAAACTTGGTCTCTTTCTGTAATTGAAGTTGGACTCTTCTGTTTCCTCTGGTGGGTCTCTGTTCCCAGGCACCATTGAAGTGGCTCACCTCCACTTAAGCAGAAGAGTTGGCCCACTGTGGTCTGGTTTGAGGTCTGTATAATTGCTGTCCTGCCTCAAAGCATCATCCTATTGGTTTGTTCCTTCTGTCACTGCTCCCACCTGTCCCCTCCTGAGCCTGTCAGGTAAAGGGTCCACCCTTTGAACTGTGCGCCTGGTGTGAGTGTGAATTTTTGTCCTTTCACCCGCAGGACAACCCTGAGTAGTTTATTAGACCCATTTTTCAGCTGAGCAGACTGAGCCACAGAGTGATTTGGTGACGGCCCACAACTCGCAGCTTCCCGGCAGCCCTAGAGTGGCAGCCCATGGCTCTCTCCTTCTTTAACTCCAGGCAGCTTACTCTTTTGTTTTCTTTCCTTTTTTGTCTTTCATTTCAGGGAAAATTTAGTGTCTCTTTTGCTCTAGGAGCAACACTCTGGGTGCTTTTAAAGATTCGGATGTTTAATGGAATAAGATTGAAAACTGTTCAATTAAAGTGTGTTCAGTAGGTTTCTTTGCTATAGCATTTCCCTCTAGAGTGCTTCCCAGCTCTCCAAAGGGGGTAGGTATAGCATGTGTTGTATTCATTATTTCTCATGATTATTTCCCCAAAGAGCATCTTTTCTAAGATGCTTTTCGAGGCATGTATTTGGGAGATGTAGAGCCACGTTGCGTATCATGGTAGTTACCCAGGAGCTGGCTGGTAAGGAGGTCCTGGAAGCCTGGTTTGTCTCATGAGCTCAACTAGGTCTGGGGTCTGCAGGGCTTGGAGCAGAGGAAGTGACATTGCATGGCTGTGGGGTGCAGTGAGCCTGCCTGCGGTCTACGGGAGGTGAGTGACAGGTCGGCATTCAATTCTCGGTTCACCTGGCCTGCTCCTCCCTCCTCAGCTGGCCTGGGTCTCAGTCATTCAGCACTGGGTCCAGCATCTAGGGCAGAGGTCCCCAAACTATGGCCCACGGGCCAAATTGCGGCCCCCTGAGGCCATTTATCCGGCCCCTGCCACACTTGTGGAAGGGGCACCTCTTTCATTGGTGGTCAGTGTATGGAGTACTGTCTGAGGCGGCCCTCTAACGGCCTGAGGGACAGTGAACTGGCCCTCTGTGTAAAATGTTTGGGGACCCCTGATCTATGGCCTCTTTCACACTGCCTCACAGAGCAGCTTGTTCTGGCTTCTCCAGTATTCTCTGTTCTCCCTCTTGCTCTCTTTCTCTCTGCTTTTTATCTGCCTCTTAGTTTCTTTTGTCTCTGAATGCTTCTCTCTTTTTAGTCCTGTCTCTCTCCCCCTGCATTTCTGTCTCTGTCTGACTTTATCTCAGTTTCCCTCTGTGTCTCCTCCATGCTGAATCCCTTTCTCTGCACCTGTCTCACTCTGCCTCTTCCTTCCCATTGTGTCTAGTTCCGTAAACATTTACATTACTCTGTGACATGATAATACTGCTGTTCGTTGCAGATGTCTTGGAAAAGCCACAGATCTTTTTTGTTTCTTCTTCGTTGTCCAAGACTTACGTGTTTTGCACAAGGTCCCTGTGATGCAGCTTCCAGTAGAATCCACTTCCACGGAAGCCTTTGCAGACGCTCCCCTCCTCAGAACTTAGCTGCCCCACCCACACCCACCCCGACCTGCCCCGCCCCTGTGATTCCTGGGCCCTTTGTGCTCCAGCCTCTGTCACTCTGCATAAACCCTTTGTGTTGAATATGTTTCACCTGTGGACTGGTGTAGCGTCCCTGAGATAGGGCCTGTGCTCATTTCCCTCTTCTCGGAGGCTGGCACACACCGTCACTCATGGGCATATGAGGAGTAAGTCTGACCATGCACCTGTGGTAGGTGGTGACACTCTGTTAGTTACATGTCATTCTCCGGAAAGGCGTCTCCCTGGACCCTGCTGGACAGCCAATTTGCTGTAAGCTGCCTGCTGTCCATGGTCCCTTTCCTCCACTATTGAAACGACTGAGCTGGGGAGAGAAAGACAGTAATTTAAAATTAAGGCATGAGATAGGTGGAAAAAGCTCATCCCAATTTTGTAATAAGGTTTACTTTAAAATAAAATGCTTCCTGGGACTTTCTTGGTGTTTTTAAAACCTTCAGAGGTAGTGATTCCATCTGAGGGCTGATGCTATTTAAGTAAGGAAGCTTAATAAGAAATATATTTTTCAGCTGGGTGGTACTTGCCGAATATCTAATGATCAAGTACCAAATTGCCTGCGGTCCCACGGCAGCTCTGAACATCACATTCTTGAGTGTAAGCAGCTTTCTGATTCGGCAGTTGGACATTGTGTTTTAATAGTCTCCTGTCTTGAAGGAGATTATTTTTAAAAGTGCCATTAAAGAAAGGCTACTAAAAATACATTTCACATAGAGGCTTAGCTCAGATATATTAGTTTTTGATGCAAAGTCATCTGGAAAGGTGCTTGCAGAACACACTTCAAACTTCTTAGTGCCATAGAATAAAAGCCTCACTTTGGGCCCACTTGTGGTTTTCTGTCCATTGGCAAATACCCCACGGGAGCAAATGCTCCTTCTTGTTAAGGCAGATGCTTCCTGTACCTCAGGTGGTTCCCCGAGTCACAGGTCTTTCTTCCTACATGTGCTCGTTCATGTTAAAGTCCTCCTTTTTTACGCCTGGCTTGCTTATCACCATGGGTAGTTGGGTTCCACCAGGGAGCTCTGGCGGGCTACCGTGTAGGGTTTTGGTGGCTCTCCAAGGCTTATGGGTGCCGAACTTTGAAAATACATTTCCATTAAGATGAGAGTTTTGTGTCTGTTGGCAAATGCAGCGTGTGCTAGCACATTGCTGCAAATAGGAAGCACGGCAAGGTACAGAATCAAGATTTATACATTTTGTGCTCTATGAGGGCCAGCTGTTTGTTGAAGGAGGAACTTTTTGCACCTGCTTAGTCTGCCTGTCGGTCACTCGCATTTTTTGTGATGTCTTTCTTGTACAATGTGTATGGCACACTGGGGGGGTGTGGCAGTCGTGGGAAATATGGACTTACCTTTGATGAGGTCAAAGACTGGAATATGTTTGCTGTGACTTGTATATCTCTGGTTTGACTTCATGTGACTTGGCATGAAGACTGAGGTCCAGAAAAGACAACCCTGAGACCTTTCCTGTCACAGATTCTGAAGTAGGATAAGGCAGGATTATGAGCAACCTTTGAGCCCCCTTTGCTGATTCCCTCTTCCCCAGCATGGCTCTGGGAACCTAGGTTTGGGTTTGCTGCTCCCAGCCCCGCCAGTGGGAGAGATGACAGGCAGCAGCAGTCCAGACGCTCTTGGGGCTCGTAGCCCGTGCCCCTGCTGTTCACCACCCAGTCCTTTCTGGAATGAGCTTGCCTTTCCTTCTTTCTGTTTTCCTCTGACCCACTTGACACATGCTCATTATTGGTGGAAGCAAGACCTGCTCATATTTATTTGATAAGTTAGCTTTGATCTCTCCCTTTGCCTTCTGTAAAGATGTTCCCAGACTCTACCCCCAGCACCCCCAGGTAGTGACATCAGGACCCTGTGTCGCTTGGCTCCTGGCCCTGTATATTTTATTGGCATGTAGCTTTTTCAGTAGAAAGTTATTAGCATGGAAAAGTGGTTCCCTTGACTGGGGCAACCCCATGGAACTCCTGTACAGGCTGGTCTGGGATTGAACCTCTGTCCGTCCCTTGTGATCAGATGGCAGCACTGTCCTAGACTTGTTTTCCTTTTGTCATCCTCAGTTGTAGGCTCTCCCAGCCTCTTCCTTCTGTCTCTACCCTGCCTTGTAAATCTTACTCACCGAGACTAGCCATCTAAATCCTAATTTAATGTAATTCCACTTCTGCTAAATTAGCACACAGTATTTCTAAGGATACATAAGAACCACATTATAATTATAAAAACTCTAAATAAACATATGTAGTTACTACTTAATATTTATTATTAATAATTATTTCTCCATGATAATAGAGTTCCCTTTTGATTAGTCTTACTTTCCCCATCAGTGGCATATGACTTTTTTTTTTTTTAAATGTGAGAGGAGGGGAGATTAGTGAGGTAGACTCCTGCATATGCCCCAACTGGGATCTACTTGGCAAGTGCTAGCTGGGGCTGCTGGCTTGAATCAACTGAGCTATTTTTAGCACCTGACCCACTTGGACCAACCGAGCTATCCTTAGTGCTCGAGACTGACGCTTGAACCAATCAAGTCACTGGGTGCAGGAGGGGAAGAGAAAGAGAAGGGGCAGAAGGAGGGAGGAGGAGAGAAGCAGATGGTTACACTTCTCTTGTGTGCCCTGACCAGGAATCAAACTTGGGACGTCCATATACCAGGCCAATGCTCTATCCACTGACCCACCTGGCCAGGGCTACATGTGACTTTCTACATTCTTTTTAAAATTTTTTTTTTTTTTATAAACTTAGGGGGAAAAAAAAAAAGCCCATTTCTACTTTCTTCTCTCCTGGTCCATCATTAACTTAAGGATGAGTTGGGAAGTGAACAATTTTAGTTGAGTGGTTGAATGACATTTGGACATCAGAAGGATCTTACACTTTTTTCTAGAAGCTGTCCCTATCTCTTTGATGTGAATTTATATATTTTCCAGTAAAAACAAATGCTTTTTTTTCTGTATGCTTCATGGAGGTTGAGTCCCTGGCCAGTTGGTGTGTGGAATCCAGAGCCTATTGTGTATCAATTACATTGCTGTCTCTTCCAGGAGACCCACCGGCTACGTGATTGGTTTGGAACAGATGTATCTTGGTAAAGAGATCCCTGATTAAGGTGCTAAAGGCCAAACCGTTGGCTCCTTATTTCTGTTTTTTTAGAAATGACCTCTTCTTGAGGGATGCCCATATGAGTCCTTACGCCTCCTGCCCCTGAGTTCTGCAAAGCTGCTGCTCTGGTTTTGAGGGTAATGATTATGCTAACCAGGATTCAAATGATGTTCCCCCAGACACTAGAAAAACTAAGGACCTTGTCCACACCCAAGTGGGAGGTTGTAATTTGCTATGTGACTGATGTGTCCAGCCATGCATCAGAGATTGACTTGGCCAGAGCTTTTGAGAAAGTCAGAAGAACCTCAGGTCCCTTAGATTTTTCTTTCTTTTCTGGAAAAGTTGTGTGTGGGTTTTTTTTGTTTGTTTGTTTGTTTTGTTTGTTTGTTTGTTGCTGTCCAGGGATATCATTGCCTTTGCCAGCCGGAATGTGTGTGTGCCTCGTGTGGGGATAGGCTTCCGCCCCTAGCACAGCAGGACTCACAGCCAGCTCTCATGCCCAGCTCTGGACGCGGGAGCAGGACCTGGCGCTCACCTCTTCCCTACCTCTCGCTGGCTGTTGCCTTTGGCTGCGGAGTCCCGCCCTTCCTCTTGTTCCTCCTCCTCCTCGCAGTGTCAGGCTTCTCCACCTTTGTCTGTCTGAAGACGTGCTTTACATTGCTTTTCTAAACTACATAAATAACTGAATATATTTAGAAAGAAATAAGGTGCAGGCAAACAGAGTACAGAATATGCGTGCCCCTCTCCCAGAGAGCCCTATGGGGAAGAGTTTGGTCTGTGTCCTCCTAGACACTTATGCATTTACATACAGAGAGGCAGGTTTTCTCTGCGTGTATGGGATCATTTATACTATTCATATTGTTGAGATTTGGCTTCCCCCCTCTGCTGGCTTCTCTCTCCTTCCTACTCCCCCTGTCCTTCAGGGTCCAGCTTTAAGGAAGCCCCGTGCAGGCCTTGTCAGTACTGGGTTTTGTTCTTTTAAATTTCCTTTGAATTTCTCTAATCTCTTTTTCATTCTGGACTACCTATTTTTATCTACTTTTTGAATGTTGTTCTTTAGTTACTAATTAATTTGTTCTGCTGAACTATATCCAGTTATTTTCTCCAGCCCCGAGAATCCTGTTGTCCAGTGGAGGAGGACACAGACGTGTCAACATGTAATTGCGATAGAGTGATGAGGGTCTGGCAGAAGGTGGGCTTTTGAAATGTAAAATGAATGAACAAATAAAGAAAAAATAGAGTTATGTTAGTTATCAGGTGTAATTGTGACACTTGTGGCTTAATTAACTGTTAGGCTTGGTCATGGAAGGCCTCAAAGGAAATATATTTGACTTGGATCTTCAAGGATGCCTAGGAGGTGGCCAGGAAGGTGGGCCTGTTGGGCAGGGGGAAGGAGTTATAAATCAGCATGGTTTGTTCATGGGTATTATCAGCCACTAGTGTCATGGTGTATCTTTTGGCTTCTCCATCAGATAGTGAAGTCCTTAAAAGTGGGAGTGGCCTTTACACCCCAGCCTGCGTTTATAGGTAACGTTTATTGAATGCCTGTTACACACCAAACCCTTTCCCAAGGGTTTCATTTGTGGTGGCAAGCCCACGATGTATAGGTATTCCTATCTCCATTTTAGAGATGAGGAAATTAAGGCACAGTACGATGATGTCCCCAAGTCCTCATGACTGATAAGTGGCGGAGCTGGTAAGTGTCTTACCTCTTCAGAGTTTTCCTGGCCTCATCTTTAAGTAGAACTAGTGATGCTCACCAGAGCAAGTTGTATGAGGTTTGACTTAAATAAGAAAATGCCTTTAAATCTTCCCAAGGAGGGGGTCCAATACCACCTTGTCATACCCTGAATGAAATAGCACCCTGCTTTACTTTTCTTCATAGACTTACTACTTGGAAGAGAGTTTTTTTATTTGCTGTCTCCATCTTTGTCCATTTTATACTCGGCTGTGTTCTCAGTGCCTGGTAGAGAGTATTAAATATTTGTCGAATGAATGATGAATGAGTATTAGTTCCCACTTCTCACCATAGCATTCAGACTGTGGACACCCAGAAAATACTTGGTGACTCTGAAACAAAACATTTTGTGTCAGTTCCACATGCCATGAATATATCTGTCACAAGATGATCAACATTGCTGTTTTCATTTTTTATTTGCTGTCATGTGTAAGGAGCTATCATATGTCTCCCACTCTGATTTTCCTGATGTCTCAATTTAAATGGTTTCCAAGTTGGGTATGAAATTATCCATCAGTCACTGAGAGACTGGCTGTCGGAACAAGGCAGAGAGCAAGGGCTCCTTTGGAGGAGCTGTTGGCAGAAGAGCAAGGGCTGGCTCGGGGGGTCTCGCCCCCTCTGCCCCAGGCCCCCTCTGGAATGTTACTTCTGCCCCTGGGCAGTAGTCTGAATATTGCCCATCTGCTAAGATTTGGTAAGGATGACATCTCGATTATTTATTCACTGGTTGCAAAATTAGCACTCTCTGTTGTCAGGTAGTGACCTGCACCCTGGCCATCAGAGAACAGGCCTTGTACTGTCCCCTCACAGACACAGTGTGGGGGAGGAGAGGCCACCCGAGCTGAGCTGTGGCGATGAAACCCAGGCCCTCATGAGAGCCCCTAGCAGCCTATGAGTTTCTGTTGCTCAGACTCTGCATTCGGAGAGAGCACACCAGCGAGGATTCCCCAGGGAGATGGTTCTGCCTGGTTCTCGTATCTGGGTTCCCTGAGATACGAGGTGTGTAGCCCTAGTGGGAGGCATGGTGATTTTGGTGGCTCAATAATCTGGTGTAAATAACACGGGCTTTGCCATCTGTTTTCTTTCAGCAGCGCCGGTGTGGTCTCAGGTCAGGGCTAACATGTCCTAATGCTTCTTAGAGGCCCTGATGAAGTGAGAGTGGGCTCAGGCCAGGGTGCTGGGCAGCCACAGTATCCAGAGGCCTGGGTGCCTGAGCTCGCCCTAGATCAGCTGGAGGAGAGGCTTTGAAGGGGGGCCAGATGTCCCATTGCCCCAGGTGATCTGATGTAGCCAGGGGTGGATGACACTTAGAGTTCAATCAAGTTGTGTTTTCATTGGGTTCATATTGTTTTCTATATGTAGCAGTTTCTCAGAGGCTGAGACTGAAGGCCTTGGTTCCTCCTGGGCTGTTGACTGGAGGCCACTCTCTTTTTCCTGTCACCTGGCTCATCATAGCCTGTGCTTCTTCAGAGTGAGCAGTCCTGAAAGCCAGAGAGGGAAAGACCAGCAAGAACAAGGTCACGGTCTTTTATTTTATAGCCTACCCTTGGATGTGGCATCTCCTCACTTCTGCTTTGATCTCTGCCTCAGAAGCAAGTCACTAGGGCCAGCCCACATTTGGGGGAAGGGGACTATTCTATATTATCAACTAAGGGGCATGGAAGCCAGGAGATGGGGCCATGGGTTCCATTTTGCAAGGCTGCTTACCACAGGAAGACACCTACTGGTGCACGTTCTGTCGCCTGGGAGAGAGGTCTCGCAGGAGAAGCTGTGCTGCTTCTAAGCACTGCTGGTTACTATGTAGACAGAGGGCCTCTGGAAGGTGGTTTTGTTTCACTCTTTGGTCACGAGACATCTGAGTCAAAGTAACTGCTTCCTTGAATTGATTATGTAGAACTAACCTACTGATAGTAGGGAAATTTATGGTATGGAATTCTATTGCAGGACTTTTTTGCATACTGACACTCTTTCTTCAGTAATACTTCTATTTTATTCCCTTCATCTCTTTCCTCCTTGCTTTTTGCATTGTTTTATTACACAGAATTGTATATATTCTCACATACCATAGGGTTCAGGAACTTAGTATCTGTGAATTTTACTCTGACTTTGGGTAAACTGGTGGTTTCTGAGGCCCAGTGGTAGCCGACACCTCTGGTCTCTTGGTGCCTGGGGTTTCCAACTAGGAAATCCCCAAGTCGGCTGGCATGCAGAGGAATCATGCATCTTCAGAACCTCAGAACAGCTGGGCCAGGGATTCCTTTGTTCTCTAGGCTTCTCTCTGCCTCAGGAACAGCTTGGTTTGGGGCAAGGTGCTTCACTATCTGAGCCCCAGCTTTCCCATCTGGAAGATGGATGTAATATATTGGGATAGGTTGGGTTATGCTGTAGTAACAGACAACTCCAAAATGGCACTACAGAGAAGGGTAGGAGAGCCTGGCCAAGCACACACACACAGACACACATACACACTCTCTCTCTTTTTAGAGTGAGAGGAGGGGAGATAGACAGACACCCCAACCAGGATCCATCCAACAACCCCTGTCTGGGGCTGGTGTTCAAATTAACTGAGCTATCCTCAGTGCCTGGGGCCATGCTCGGACCAGTCAAACCACTGGTTGTGAGAGGGGATGAGAGAGAAAAGGCAGAGTGGGGAGGGAGGTTCAGAGAAGCAGATGGTTGCTTCTCATGTGTGCCCTGACTGGGAATTGAACCCTGGGCATCTGCATGCTGGGCCGACACTCTACCACTGAACAAACTGCCCAAGGCCCACACACACTCTTAGAGCTTCCACCTATCACTTTTTTCTTATTTCATTGGCAAAACGAGTCCCATGAACGAATCTCACTGCGGGTGGGTGGGAAGGGACCCTGATGACTTCCCCAGGTGACAGCTTACTCACCTGTCAGGTGTTACAAGGATTTAATCAGATAATACATGCAAAGCTCTCATTGCCTGAAACAGTGTTGCTGCCAGTGGTTATGGTGGCCGTGGTCATGATGATGATTAGAAACTTACTGAGCTTACTAAGGGGCCCACAGCTTACAAACCTTTGTTTTAGTGATCTGCGCAGTCAGTCCTTATATATCTTGTTGTATCTGTTTCCTGAGTTCCAGGTACTGTGCTGTGAACTGGGGATCAAAGACACGAACAGTGAACAATGAACAACGTGGTCTGGGTCCTTAAACAGCTCACAGTGTCCTTGGAGGCAGGGACTGAAGGATTCCCTCCAGGTGTTTGTCTTCAGGGCTCAGCCTTCCTAGAAAACTTATGGAATACAATAAGATCAATGCCAGCTGGAAGGGCTCATCATTTCTATGTTAGGATGCTTGCAGTGGTAGAAACAGAAAACCCACGCCAACCTGGTTTTAGCAAAGCAAAGAATTGGTCACCTCAGGTAACTGAAAAGCTGAGAGCTAGGCTGCTTATCCAGCCAGTCACTGGAAAGAACGAGACTGTTCGACATTGCCAGAAAAATCCCCAGCGTTTACTGTGATGGAGCCAGCTTAGTTTGCTGACCAATCCTGAACCAGTCACTATGGCCACAGGACAGGATATGCTGATTGGCCTGCGTTACTTGTGCTCACCCTTGGATCCAGGCATGGCACGAATTCCACACAAACCTTTAATTAAGGTGATTTCCCAGGAGGGGAATAGATGCCAGGCTGCAAACACATAGTCCACCCCTTTCTCCTGCCCCACCCTTTCCTTGGGTAGGACACGGCAGCTCAGAACCAGAAAAGAACTGATTTGCCTGATGTCACTCCGCATTTCAGAAACAGAGCAGGGATCAGGCTATGGGTCTAGGACTGTGCCCTCTTGCTGCTTTGACTCAGTTCCAAACAATATTGAAAATTGATCAGTTTCAAAGGGGCTCAGGGAAACATTGCACTTTGGGAGATGGATTATAAAATGGATGTTAATCTTTAATTATCAGACATCATCATTTATTGGTTACTGATAAGTGGCAGATTGAAAATGAGGCCAATTTCGCCTGGCAGTGCGGCTTCTTACATGCGCTTTCTGTGGAGAACAGGTGGGCATTCTCACGAGGATTTTGGTGATGGCCTTCCTGAGTCTTCCATGCCAGCGAATGGGGGCTGCCCTGCTGTGATGAGGCCATTGTGAGCTGGTTGTGGGAGCCACTATTAACTTCTATGAGTGAGCATTTCTGGAAGGTACTGTTACTGTTAGTCTTCACTGTTGAACATCACAGAACAAGTTGTCCAGGAGATAGGTTCTGAAATATGCCCTTTTAGCGTCTGAGGACAGAGAGCTCAGCTCCAGGAATTCTTTCTCACTCTCTGGTATCAGAGCTATAATCTTTTAATCTTGCACAGTGGAACTCCTAAGAGTAATCAACTGCCTGAACTGTTGTGTGAAATTTATTTACCCATCCACCCATCCCCCAAGAGCTGACAGCATAGTGTATCAGGTTGGGAGAGTGAATATAGAAAATGGTTTGTGCCTCTAGTCATTGTGCTCCTCCTGGAAGAACACGTCCTCAAGCCACCCCTTGCCCCCAGCCTTCTGAAATGACCGACGCTACCAGTGAAGAACACCCTGACCCTACCTTACTCCCTCCTTTGGAAGATATTGAGTAGCTCCTCTGTGTCAGTCACTGGGGTACACCAGATGCTGCGTTTTATTCTTTCACTTAATCTGTGGCATGTCTACCAGGAAGTAGTTATTTCCCTACTTTGTAACTGAGAAAAGGGAGGCTCAGAAAAGTCAGATGTCTTGTTTGGGATAGCAGAGTCAAGAGTGCAAGCCTAGATCTCTGGAATTGTAAAGCTGTGCTCTGAACTTAACAACCCCGTTCCCCTGAGCGAGTAATCTCAACTTTCTGAATCTCAGTTTCCCAATATGTAAAATGAGGACGGTCATAGTATTGACCCATAAGGAGGAGGATGTATCTAAAATATGTAACATGACTGGCACCAGGCAAGAGGCCAAGAAATGTACCAAAACAGCACACACTTACTCTTTAACAGTCTGGAGGCTAGAACTCTGAAATCAAGGGGTCAGAGGGCCATACTCCACTGTAGGCTCTAGGGGAGGATTCTTCCTTACCTCTTCTAGCTTCTGCTGGCTCCTGGCATTCCTTGGCTTGTGGCCATAGCATTCCAATCTCTGTCTCTTTCTTCACATGCCTTTTCCTCCCTACATGCCTCTTCTCTGTTTGTCTCTTATAAGGGCACCTTCATTGGGGTGTAGGGCCCACCTAGACTATTCAGGATGATCTCATCTTGAGATCCTTAACTATATCTATAAAGATTGTTTTTTCGGAGTTCACATTTATAGGCTCTAAAGATTGTTTTTCCAAATAACATTTATGGGTTCTGAGGCTTAAGATGTGGACATACCATTTGGGGGCCAATGTTTAATTCACTATTGCTGCTAATAAAGAAAATAATATTTGGAAGACACTAGTAATACTTGAATATATTCTCAATGCAGACATTGAAATGCTAAGTTAAAATCCCTTTCCCCATTACACTGATTTCATTCTTCATCCCAGAGAGAACTGACCTGATGCGCTGGGTGCTTATCCTTTCAGACATTTCTGTTCAGACAGGAAGATACATGTCATCATGGATTATTGCCCCATTACCAACCACCAGGGTAGGTCCCGGGCATTCTGAGGTGAGTTAGGGCGCAGCCTGGTGCCCAGTCAGTGTGCAGCCTTGTGGGGAGTAGGAAGGAAGCAGACGCCCTGCATGCACGTGGGCGCTGTCACAGACTCGCGTACAGCGTGTGCTGCAGCGTTCAGCTCTCGGTGAGAGTTGACCTTAGGCTCAGAGGCTCTGCTGAGTGGGGGACACCTGAGCCTCGTGGGGTTTGAAAGTGTGAACCTTAAAGGTGCATGTGTGGGGAATTGTGTCAGGAAGGAACCTGGAGTGGACATGGCCACCCAGTAGCAGGAAGGGCATCTTGATGTGTGTTTCCTGAAGGATGTTTCTGAAGGTTGTCATTTGTCATACTCAGGGAACTAGAGCTGTAGTTGCTGACCCCCGATAGGGAAGTGTGGGGAGATACTGGGTTTAGGGACTGGAAGTGCAAAAATGAATGAGCCACGTCTCTGTCTTGGAGGGTTTTCCCCAGTGACACGCCTCCCCTTGCAAGCTCATGAGGGGTGTTCTGTTTGCAAGAAGACAGCGTTTGGGGTGACAGATATGGCTGGTGCTTTCTGTTGTCCTCACAATCTGATGTCTACAGAAGATCAACCCAGATAAACCAAAGCCAGTCCTGCCTGTAACAACAAACTCCTCAGATCTGCAGCTTAGATATTCTTGATACCTTTAATGCTGCTAGGTGCTGCTTCCTGGCTAATTTCTAAGTGACAATTCCAGTTGCGTTTGCAGCATTTTAAAGGAAATTCTCATTTGCTCTATAATTATAGTACAGTACGAGTGAGAGCAGATTTGGGTTCTAGAATTTGCACAACTCTGCTCTTCTTGATCATCTTTTGGTTGCTCAGTTTCTTTGGTTGTTCAATGGGAGTTAAGGGTGAAATGAGAATGAAAGAGGCAGTTAGTTTAGTGGTTTTTGAACTTTTTTCCTTTTAAATAAATCATGCTTGTGTGACCATTCTTTAGAAGGAGCTCTTCCTTAGAAACTCACTATGGGTAAAGGATCAAAGTAGAACCAGATTTGTTGAAGCAGTGGATGGGTAGGATGGGAGGGTGGGGAGGCTGGCCAGTAAGCCAAGGGTGCAGGTACTAGTAACCCTGGGCACCTGTCGGAGCAGGTAAGACACCCCGTCCCCTGCATGTGGAGAGAGGCAGTAGAAGTTGGCAGCCAGGAGACCCAACCACCATGAGGTTGTTATTTGGCTCCTCAGGCCTTGGCTTCCTCGTCAGAAGGCTTGGGTTAGTTGAATGCTCTCATCTTGTTATTACAGGCCTAAGTCTTTCACTAGTGGAAAGTTCATAACTTAAGAATAATAAGTTTATATTAGTAATTTCAGCCTAGCAAAACTGTAGACAGTTGTTGATTAGTATTTTTCTTAGAAGTGAGCTTTAAAATAATCTGTTGCTGAAAGGTGATCGACAGAGAGGTTGGCATATTCTCTCATGTGCACAGTCGAGATGGTTGTGTGTGTGCCTGTGTGTGTGTCCGTGTGTCTGTGTGTGTGCCTGTGTGTGTCCGTGTGCCTGTGTGTGTGCCTGTATGTGTCCGTGTGCCTGTGTGTGTGTCTGTGTGTGTGTTTGTGTGCCTGTGTGTGTGCCCGTGTGGGCAGCACCCCCCTGCGCACCCCAGTCTCTGCACAGCCAGAGTGACTTACTGCGACGTGAGCGTGCCCAGTCTCTCCATGGCTCCATTCCTATTGTGACTTCCCTCCATTTGAGCAGAGACCGGAGACAGGCTGTTTCCCCTCATGCTTCAGTTCATCTCCAGCCACCTTCCCTCCCAGCCACTGTCCCTGTCCTTTTCCCAGACGCCTCTGTTATCCCAGTTCTTTGCAGAATCTTCACACTGTAATTGTATAATTTGTTGTGTTGCTGGGTTGTTTAATAATGTCCCTCCTGATGGATTGTGTGCTTCCTGAGCCCTGGGCTTTGTCTCTCCTGTTCACTGGGCAGCCTCCCTGCTACCCAGAGCGTCTGTCCCACGAGAGGAACTTCGTGCAGATTTGTGGGGTACACATCTGAGTAACTGGAGAGTCTGTGCATTTGGGGATGGAGCAGTTGGCCCTCACTCATGGATGAAGGCTGCTGGGACCCCAACTGCCTACCGGTCTATTCTGTCCAACACCTGTGAACTCTGTCCTTGAATAATGAGAGTAACTGCCACTTACAAACAGCTGTATTTTTTGCCAGGCATTGGGCAGGGGATAGTTCTTGCAGGCTCATGCTGAAGCCTCACAACAACCCTACAGGGCTGCTTCTGTTGCCCCACTTTACAGGAAGACGGGAGTCCCAGAGGAGTGTGGTGGCTGCTTCTAGTCACACAGCCGAGTCAGAGCTCAGTCTCAGCCAGCTTAGTCCCAATTCAGTCCTTTGGGGAAAAAAAAGTTAAAATATTTATTTAGAGTGGGGAAAGAAATCACAACACATTATTTTTAATCATTTTAAAAGAGCTAATAAATACCACCATCTCAGAATCCAGAAAAACAGAATAGTTTTGTTAACCATCTGATACAATTCTGCACTATTTTTTTCTCCTGCATTTTCAGCTGAGAGTCTCAAGTAGAGAAGCTATACTTCAATAGCCTCTTTATAGACTGTGATATTATAATATCATTTTCTGTGCAGACACAAAAGAGAACTCAGTGGTTTTTCTACATGGTTGATCAAAACATATTTTTCACCATTTTATTTGAAAAATTGTAAGTGGTTATATGAGCCGTTTTCACAGTGAACACTGTGTACCCACCACTTAGATGCCGCCATTAATATTTGGTTGGACTTGCTCTGTCCTCCATCTCCCTCTCTTGATACACCCCTCAATTAAAAATTTTTTGATTCTTTTCAAAGTTGCAACTCTTAGTTTATATTTCTTCCAAAATACTAGAGTGCATATTGGAGTTTAATATTTTTGTTTACAGGTGTTTTTCTTTTGAGGTAACGTTTATATACAGTGAACAGAACACATGTTAATTGCATGCTCGCTAAGTTTTGACAAGGGCATAAACGTGTGTGGCCCACATTCCCACACTTCCAGAATGTTCCCTGTGTCCCTGCCCACTCAGGCCCACCCCACTCTCCAAGGTCATTGCTGTTATATTTCCCCCATCATAGACATCATACTTTTTTCTTTTAACTTAAAATTTCATGGTTGTTACATTTATTTTTCAGAAGGGTAACCACTCATGTACATGGTAACAATTTATAAGGTCTGAAGTTTTACAGTAAAAAATCTTCCTCTTGCCTCTGACCCTTTGCTCCTCACTGTCCGCCCCTCAGAGGCATGCGCTGCTGGCAGTCTCATCGCCTCTCTGGGGGTGATTAATGCAGATCCAAGCACACAGGCACATCAGTCTCCAGCTTCTTCAGGAAAGTAGTAGCTCTTCTGACATATTGTTTTGTGTCTTGCTTTTGTCATTTGACATTATGTCCTACAGATCGTTCCCTGTGAGCAGGGATCTATGCTATTCTAGTAGTTGTGTAGGCTGGCTCTAACTGTAGCAGTATTTTATGTAACCATTTCATTTACTGTTTCCAGGCTTTTATTGCCATAAATAACGTTGCAATAAATGTCTTTATATAGGTGTCTTTGTACATATGTTGTTTATGTGTCTTAATTACTTGGAAAGAAATTAGATGTCTGTCTTAGTAAATTAGATAATTTTCTCACACTTCTTCCCTCTCATCTCTGTCTTTCTTCCAACCATACATTGACCCATCTGTTCATTTGTACATCTTTATATCTATCCATCCAAAGGGAACATTTTTTTGAGCAATCACTATGTCCTGATACTGCCTTGGGCCCTGAGAATATTGTCCTCAAGACTCTCAGTCTTTGAGAAAAACAGGCACCTCGAAAACTAATTCACAGAAGTGTGATGGTCTGTATTTGTGCAAGCTTCCAGGGCTAGCCAGAGGATGGTATAAAAAACTCTTTAAAACTCTTGTTTGCCGGTTTTACTCCCCATGGTAAGGGTCTTAGATCTCAGATGATTTTAAACCACACATGGCTTTGATATCTCTAATTGTATATTTGTTAAACAAAAGAACAAATTAATAAACATCTATCTACGCAGAGCCCTGGCAGTGGCCCAGACCCAGGACAGTTGTCTTCAGGAGGCAAGGAAAGCCCAGGCCACCTCTGTGCTCGAAGCAGCAGTCCTGGGCCTGTGTGTCCCAGACTTGGCCAGCTAGCCTGGAAGGCAGAGCCTTGCCATCTCACATTTTGTTCCTTATTGAAAAGTGAGATGAGAAAGCAGGAGTGTTAGTGAGATAGGAAATAGTTATTATTTTTGGCAGTGCAAAATGAGAGCTTATTATTTAAGGGAAGGCTATTTGAAAAGAGGGATGAGTGAGAAAAGGACTCTGGAAAACAAATTATGAGTGTCATTTCATGGCTGGGGCAAAGATTTGCTGCCCTGGAGTGTCTGCCTGTTGCCTTTGGAGCAGTGAATCCGGGAGACCTGTAATTAGAAGAGAGAGAATACCACTCACTTTCTTCAATTCTTATAGTCTCCAACCTAATTTATCCTTATCATGTGTGGAGATTGTGAATTGGCTACAAAGCAGTTTAAATGTGGATTGACATTTCAGTGTGGAAATACTGCTTATATTGTATCATTCATTCATTCAGTCAGCCACACATATTCATTCAGTGCCCACAGTATGCCAGGAGCTAGCAGGGCTGCACTGTGTCCTGGGGAGAGCAGATGTGGAGTCCACAGGGAGGGTACCAATGCACAGGTAAACCCGAGTGGAGTAACCTCCTGCTGACCAGCATGAACAGTAGAGGGTGGCAGTGAGCATCTGTTTAGTTTTGGTGGTCAGGAAAGGCAGCTATGGGAACTCATATTCTAGTTGGGACTTGGAGAATGAGAAAATAACAAGCCATACAAAGAGGCTGAGGTAACAGGGGAAGGCACTGTGACCGGTGATACTATGTGTTTCATAGTATTTGAGGTCTAAATGCGTGAATACATGGGAACATTGTAGGTATTCAACACATATTGGTCCCTCACTCCCACCAGTGTTATTGATCCTTTCTCACAGAATGATCAGAGACTGGTTTTCATGGGATAGGAGAGGAAGAAACCAAGGTTTGCTGAAGCCAACTGACTTCTCTCACCATCATTGGGAGCCTGAGATTAGAACTCAAAATGTCTGCCTTTCTGTTTGTCTCTGAGGCCTTATGGATTCAGCTCAGAGTCTGAAGAGTGATTTGTGTATACAGGGATGGAAAAGGAGCGGGGGGCTCCAAGGGGGAAAACCAGCCACTTTGGACTGGGCCAGGTCTGTGCCTTCGCCTCCAGGCTGGTGCTTACCTAAATCGCTCTTTGGAGATGGAGAATACAGGCTGTAAGAACGGCTTAGGGCTTTAGACCCTGTCACGCACCGGGCATGTCTGCTCTTGAGGGAACCTTTGCAGATTTCCTTCATCCCGTCAGAGGTCTCAGTTCTAGCACCAGCTGAGGCTCTGGGTGTGAATCCGCCTGACTTCATCTTCTGGGCTTCCTCATATGCAGATGCAAAATGCAAAGACTGGGGGCTTCATAGTGGGAGCTTGGTGGTAGAAGTGCCGACTCTGGAGCTAGCCACCTGCCTTTGGATCTCACCTGTCACTTACTAGCTGAATGACCTCAGACAAAATTACTTTTTGGACTATCTAATTGCTATATGTCAAACCATCCCAAAACATAACGACTTAAAAAACACATTCGTTTTCTTATCTCTTATGATTATTTGGGCTGACTGGGCTCAGCTGGGTGGTTATGGTACATCATAAGGTGTCGGCTGGAGCTACCGCCACCTGGGGCTGAACTGAGCTGGACATCCAAAATGGTGGCTCATTCATGTGGCAGTTGGTGCCTCTGTCCTCTGGGATCTCAGGTGGGATCGGTGAGCTTCCCCACCTGGATTCACAGGCTGAGGCTGCTGAGGAGCCATAGGCTGGGAGATCTGGGCTGGGCACATAGCATCTTTTTTTTTTATTCATGCTGATCTCTCGTCCTCACCTGTGGAAGGGCAGTGGCTCCTCTTCCTGCAGGGCTGTGAGGAAGGGGTGTATGATGGCACGGTGTAGAGCAGGAAGCCTTCGGTGATGGTGGTGGTGCTGTGTAGAGCAGGACTGGAAGTGAGGGCAGCTCCAAAGAAGAGCAGGGTACCGCTGCCACCTGCCTGGGCCAGATTCTGCGAAAGGGAGGAGATAGTTTCCCCCATGATTCTGGCAAGTTGACTGATTCCTCCCTCCCTCCCTCCCTCCCTCCTTCCCTCCCTCCCCCCCTCCCTCCCTCCCTCCTTCCCTCCCTCCCCCCCTCCCTCCCTTCCTGCTTGCCTTCCTCCCTCCCTCCCTTCCTTCCCTCCTTCCCTCCATTCCCTCCCTCCCTCCCTCCCGCCCTCCCTCCCTCTCTCCCTCCCTCCTTCTTTCCTTTTCTCTTTTCTTTCCCTCCCTCCCTACTTCTCCCTTTTTTCCTTCTTTCTTTCATCCTTCCCTTATTCTCTCCCTCTTTAAATCAGCATTTACTCACCATATTTGTCATTATTTGTGGCAAAGCCTCTAGCATTTGACCTCTCTTCCCAGCCCAAGTTTGAGGACTTCCCAGAGGGTCAGGATGACTCAGTGTCCAAGTTCCACATGGGTATTATGAGGTGGCTGCTGTTGGCTGGCCTGTCCCTGTTCCCCAGCCCCAAAGCAAACCAGGAAATTGAGTGAGGAAAGTTTGTGGAAGCTTCTTTGCTGATGCAGCCCAGAGGCTGATTCTCCTTGGGTCTTGTCTGTCCCTTCAATCCCGGTATGTGCAGCGCCCAGCTGTTTGTTCCAGGAGGACCCAGGGTTCTGGCTTCCCTACTTCTCCAGCAAGGGGCTCTCCTTCCCTGAACCCACGTCTTGCTATGGGACTTCCTAGACGACAGGCCAGCTGGCGAGTGGCCCTTTCTGCAGGGTGGAGGAGAAGTGAATGAAGACAACTATTCTGCCAATCACTTCCTTATGCCCCTGTTAAGGGTGAATCACAGATGGGGCTAACTCCTGAGCTGCGTCCTCTTGATTCCCTGGGGCTTCCGGAGGTCACGAGGGATGTCTGTGGCCATTATCAGTAGAAAGTTGATTTTTCTAATGAAATATGCTCTTCTCCATACTTCTTTTAGCCAGAGTATGAAGTATAACCCGCTTCCTGGATGATTACTATAAACCCTGATTCTGTCTAGCATCAATCATGTAGACAGCAGGAAAAGACAAAATTTTCAAATGTTTAATAAGTTTGGCCACCACTTATCATCAAACAGGTTGCTGTTGAGCCTGGCCTGATTTTTCACAAGGTCAGAAAGTTCACAGATTCTTTCTCCAGCCGGCCTCCTCAGAACTCAAGTAGACACATAAATGTCTCCCGGCTTGCTGATCCCAATAATACCGCAAAATAAGAAAAGCTTCAGCATCAGAAGGATTTGACAACTCCCAGATACCTATATCCACTGTTTCCTAAAAATCAGCATCTTGAGGAAAAACTGATCTGTCAAAAAAATACGTTCTAATCCACTCGTCCTCTGATGGACACTTGGGCTCTTTCCAGATCTTTGCTATTGTGAACAATGCTGCCACGAACATGGGGGCGCATTTCTTCTTTTCGAACAGAGTTATGGTGTTCTTAGGGTATATTCCTAAAAGTGGGATAGCTGGGTCAAAAGGTAGTTCAATTTTTAATTTTTTGAGGAATCTCCATACTGTTTTCCACAGTGGCTGCACCAGTCTGCATTCCCACCAGCAGTACAGGAGGGTTCCCTTTTCTCCACACCCTCACCAGCACTTGTTCTGTGTTGTTTTGCTGATGAGTGCCATTCTGACTGGTGTGGGGTGATATCTCCTTGTGGTTTTAATTTGCATTTCTCTAATGATTAGTGATGTTGATCATTTTTTCATATGCCTATTGGCCATCTGTATGTCCTCTCTGGAGAAATTTCTGTTCATTTCTTTTGCCCATTTTTTGATTGAATTGTTTGTCTTCCTGGTGTTGAGTTTTATAAGTTCTTTATAAATTTTGGTTATTAACCCCTTATCAGACGTGTTGTCGAATATGTTCTCCCATTGTGTGGTTTGTCTTCTTATTCTGTTCTTATTGTCTTTAGCTGTGCAAAAACTTTTTAGTTTGATATAGTCCCATTTGTTTATCTTGCCTTTTATTTCATTTGCCCGTGGAGATAAATTGGCAAATATATTGCTGCTACAGATGTTGGAGAGCTTGCTGCCTATGTTTTCTTCTAAGATGCTTATGGTTTCAAAGCTTTGGTACATATATACTATGGAATACTACTCAGCCATAAGAAATGATGACATCGGATCATTTACAACAAAATGGATGGACCTTGACAACATTATACGGAGTGAAATAAGTAAAACAGAAAAAAACTGAGAACAGCATAATTTCATACATAGGTGGGACATAAAAGTGAGACTATGAGACATGAACAAGAGTGTGGTGGTTACGGGGTGGGGGGGAGGGAAGAGAGGGTGGGAGAGGGGGGAGGGGAGGGGCACAAAGAAAACCAGATAGAAGGTGACAGAGGACAATTTGACTTTGAGTGACGGGTATGCAACATAATTGAATGATAAGATAACCTGGAGATGTTTTCTTTGAACATATGTACCCTGATTTATTAATGTCACTCCATTAAAATTAATTTAAAAAAAAAGAAAAAAAATACGTTCTAAAAAGTCGATCATTTTTGAAGAGGCTCTTTGTTCTTGTGACTGTAAAGTGATATCTGTCCTTAAAATCCCGCCTTGTCTTCTGCATCGGTCCCGCTGGTCACCCACCCCTTCTGCTTTGTGGAGAAGGCACAGTCAGAAGCTTCCTTCTTGCCAAGGGGGTTCCCTGGGTGTGAGCTCTGCTCACTTCCAGCCTGAGACAAGGCTGCTTTTCCAGGACGTGATGAGAATAATGGTGCAGCTGGTGTCTCCACGGTCCCTCCTCTGATCTGTTAATGCCATCTGATCCCCTCATTATGCCAGCGAAGACTCAGGGGCGGGGGGGGGGGGGGGGAGAAGCTCAGAGTGCTGAAGCCCTGCCAGAGAAGGCTTTAGAGTCCTGGCCTCCCCGCCACCCTGGTGCCCACTACATCAGGGGAGAGTGTACCTGGAAGGTGCTGTGCCTTCAGGGCCTTCCTCTGCCTTATTTCATCCCTGATGCATAAAAGCATTTGAAGGCAGTCTCTCCCATCTGGCTGTCTGCATTCTAGCAACATGCATTGGGAGAAAGGAGTTGGAAAATATATTATTTACATAGTAATACGATGCATGCTTTAATATGTAATGCGTATCTGTTTGTGGTTACACGATGAATGCATCCCCATTGTAGAAAGTACAGAACAGTTGCAATATATAACCCAGACTCAACTGGGCTCTCTCTCGGAGAGCTCTCGCTGTCACCTTTGGATCTGCTTCCTTCTGACTTTGCTGATGAGCATACATTATAAGTTATATTAGGAATCTCACCAGGCATTTGCAGTCCCTAGCAGCTTTTTATTAAACAGAGACCATGAGCTTTTTTCTATGCCATTAAAAATTAATCAAAAGCACTCTTTGGGTGGCCTTATGCATTTTTATTTGAACTTTGGGGTGGTAGTGCATTATTTCAAAGCTGCAATGATATAGAAGGGTGTTCAGTATAGAGCCTCACCCCAGTGCCCTGCACCAGCGCCCCGACCGCCCCCAGCACCCCAGGCTGCCCTTCTGTTGCTGTCCTGAATTCCACCGCTATAGTTTCTTGGTGCAAAACCAAACAAAGGCAAGTTGATATTCTTCATTCTTCGTTTCTGCAGTCAAGGCCACTTGTTGGACCCCCAGCACACCCCGCTTTGCTCTCACTAGACGCTCTGTCTGGGAGCTCCTTTCTCAGCAGTACACGAGGGCTAGCTTATTCTTCAAAAGGACATTTACATTTCTTAAAAGCAGTTTATTTAAAAGGTAAATAAGCATTTTTTCTCCCCAGTCTCTCTCTCAATCTATTATCAGTGATATCCCCTGGTACTATTTTCTTATATACTCTCCCAGAATTACTTTTATGGTTGCACCCTCATGAGTGTGCATGTGTGCACCCCATTTCTAACCCTGCCCTCTCACAGGGACAGGCTATAATTCCTTGAATCAGTCCTCTGTAATTGGGCTGTTAGGTTGTTTGCTTTTTTTTTTTTTTTTTTTGTCTAAGCAATGAAAAGAGACTGTTGTTTGATGTAAATGTTGATGTCTTTGGTTGTTTCTCCTAGATAAATTCTTGGGAATGAGATTTCTGGGTCATAGGAAGTAGCTGTTTAGGGATCTTGGCTTCCTTAGTAGATGATAGCATCTCTCCCTCCAGCCACCCTCATGAAAATGACAGTCACCTTAACAGGAAGGCCACACTGACACCACCCCCCCCCAACCCAGAAGTTCTGATCATTTGAAAAGGAAGTTATTTCAAGTGGCTAGGCAGTTTCCTCCTGGGTGAGTTTGGAGGAATCTCTCAGAAGCAGCTTTTTAGCAAAGTCTGCAGCCAGGAGCCCAGTTCAGTTGCTGAGCTCCACCCATTGGGAAGGGTTTCTGGCCGGGTCATTCTCCTCTGGACTGCCACGTGTAAGTAAGAGAAACCCCTTGTGTTGGCTAGACAGGTTCATGTTGAGTGTCAAGGATAATGGAACACACTGCCCCTGCTTCTCGATTGTTGTCATGTTGTTATTATCATGGACAAGTCAGTTATTGAGGCCCTTCTACCTGCCGAGCACTGCAGTGCATGCACTATAGGTATTGACTCACTTTGTGCTCAGAATAGCCTATGATATTACTACTGTTATACCCATTTTACAGATTAGATCAGTGGGATGCAGAGAAATCAAATGATGTGTTCATGACCGGCAGTCGGGAAGAAGCGGAGCTGATCCTGAGCTGCGTGGCCCCAGAGGGCAGGCTCCGTAGTCCCTGGATTCTTCTGCCTCCAAAGGGAACCCTGTTTCTTCACGGGGAACCTTCTTGTGTCTTCTGAACTGCTCTGAGAGCAGAGCTCCTGGCTGAAAGTCCCACCTTCGTGCTGGCTTTTTCTCTCTCTGGCAGGGTCTGCAGCAGAAAAGCCTTTGAAGTGGGGCAGATGGATTCATATCTGCTTCTCCATGTGTGACTGGGCAGCTTTGACAGCCTCTCCGAGCCTCAGTGTCATCTGTAAAGTGGTGGTGGGGTACCACCCACCCGGGATTGTTACCCAGACTGATTGCGGTAATACAACATCTCTGACAGGTGCAAAGTGGGAAATAGAAGCTCTCTTCCCCTTACTCCCCTCCACCCTTCTCTGTTTCACTTGGTTCCTCTTAGTTTTGATCCACATTCTTAAGCTCTCACCCATTCGGATTCGATGAGCTCACAAAAGGAAATGTGCTCCCTGGGTGTAATAATGTCACCACCATTTATTGGGCATCAACTAGTGCTGGCCACTTCCCTGTCTGCTTTACATAATAACTGCCGTCGCGCGAGGCAGTTCAGTTTCCCTCACTCTATCACGTTCTCACGGGACCCTTCGAAGTCAGAAGAAGGAACCATGTTCTGCTGCCTTAACTTGCTTCTGTGTTCTGAGAGGGAAAGGATGGAGCCATCTGCAGTAGCGTTGGCTGCTGGTGTTTATGCATTGGGCTTGTCCGTGTATACGATGTTTATCTTGGTGACAATGATATTTTTTTCTACTACACATTTGATATCTTGGATCTCAGATTTTAACTAAGCTTTTATAGCTACAAAATTACATGCTTTTACGTGCCTATGATTATCTCGATAGGATTAACAGCCCCTTTTCTGTAAAGATAATTGAGATCTCTTGTACTGGTGTATTTTTATTCCTGCAGCACCGTCTCTGCCTGTTCTTCCCCACACTCTCTCATTGTTTTCCTGCAACGACTTCTTCACCTCCGTCTGAACAGGAAATGTTCAGGGATCATCGAGAGGCAGGATTCTTTTAAGATAATGCAAACCATGGTAACCATGATGTGTTTTTTGTCTCTCTTTTTCCTCTCCTGATGGCAGGTGCCTGGAGATTTGAGTCAAACATCTGAAGACCAGAGTTTGTCGGATTTTGAAATGTAAGTTGACAGTGTCTGGTTATGAGGGGCCCTTTAGAAATAGGGCTGTGTGGTTTGGCTTGAGTCCCAAAAGGACTACACGAGGAAATAGAAGTCACTGATGAAATCCGCACAGGCTGGTTTGGTGACTGTAGAGGTGGGGAGTTGTTCATCTGTGGCTCGAGGATGGTCTTCATGTGTATTTAATGTTTCCCTTTCTGTATTGAAAAACTAGGGCAGAGGAAATCTAGCAATCACGGGAGTTACACAATTCTCCTCGAAACACAAAGCAAAACGGCCCACGAATCTAAGTCTATGTATTATTATTTTTGGCTGCTATTTAAGAGTTGAAAGGTATCACATAAAAATATAAATTTCTCTATCTTCTTTAAAAGAAGCCTTAGATTCTTGCACAGCCGCGGAGCTGAGCAGCAGCTGCCTCCTTCCCACAGGGCAAAGCTCATCAGCGAGCCACAGTCCCACTTCTCCCTATTGCCGGATGCTGGCCCACCACTCATTTCATTGTCTGTGAGTCTCCCGTAGGAATTTTTTTTTCCCCCCACAGGGACAGAGAGAGTCAGAGAGAAGGATAGATAGGGACAGACAGACAGGAACAGAGAGAGGTGAGAAGCATCAATCATCAGTTTTTCATTGCCATTGCGACACCATAGTTGTTCATTGATTGCTTTCTCACATGTGCCTTGACCGCGGGCCTTCAGTGGACCAAGCCACCCCTTGCTGGAGCCAGCGAGCGACCTTGGATCCAAGCTAGCGAGCTTTTGCTCAAGCCAGATAGGCCCATGCTCAAGCTGACGAGCTCGGGGTCTCGAACCTGGGTCTTCCGCATCCCAGTCCGACGCTTTATCCACTGCGCCACTGCCTGGTCAGGCTCCCGTAGGAATTTGAGTTTACAACCCCTGGGTTGTCGGAGACTATAGTTTAATGCATTGGTCTGAATTTTGATTGGATCTAATTTTGTCTGGTGCCTCTGCTGATAACCCCTAAGGAATTTAGTTGGTCTTCAGATTGAATATTTCTGATCAGGTTGCCTTGGTTTTCAGATGGATAATCCCGTTGTGCTAGTAAACAGAGTGTAGTGGGTTCTGGATCAAGGCCAGGTGGAACCCCTCTCCTCTCTCCTTCACTTGCGTTGAGTGGAAGAAGACGCGACATCCCAAGGGAAAGTGTCATCTGGGGAAAGCCTGTGTGTCTGGAGAGAGAGGGCAGGACATGGGAGAGGGCGTTTTGTCAGAGCCAAGCTGGCCTGTGTTGAAATCTCAGCTACAGGACTCACATTGGTGTGACCTTGGGCAAGCCACTTAACCTCACTGGGCCTGAGTTTCCTCATTCATAAGATGAAGGTCATGATACCAGCCTTGGAGGATCGTGGCAGCGATTAGAGTAAGATCATGAAACACATGCCCAGGGTCTCGTCAGTGCTCAGGTGGCTGCAGTGGGTGTGGAGGGAGCAGTTAGGCTGGTGGGATGAGGAGGCCCAGGTGGTTAAGAGGTAAAGGATGAAAATCAAGGGTGAATTTGCCTCCCATGGTCCGGGGTGGGGTGAGTCCAGCACAAGCAGGATAATGAGATGTAGCCTGGTGGAGGGCCTGGGAGGGGACAAGCTGGGGAGACAGGTGAATGCCATACAGGAGAATCTCAGAAACATGGCAGTTGTGACTGGAAAGGGCTCAGTATTAAAATAAGAACTTATCAAACACTGATTGCAGCGTGATGTCACATCAAGTCCTTGACGGAGGGGAGAAAAAGCCACGGTCCCTGCCCTCCAGCCCCTCCGCCTGGCCCAGACACACAGAGGCCCCCAAACTACAGCTCGCAGGCCAAATTGCGGCCACCTGAGGCCATTTATCTGGCCCCCGCCGCACTTCCGGAAGGGGTACCTCTTTCATTGGTGGTCAGTGTATGGAGTACTGTATGTGGCGGCCCTCCAACGGCCTGAGGGACAGTGAACTGGCCCCCTGTGTAAAAAGTTTGGGGACCCCTGGCTCACATCATCTCTTCCCCAGATATTTGTAACTTTAGGCACTAGTACAATTTTGGGGACCTTTACAGGATAACTATTAGGTACACAAACCAATTTGGTGGTTCAGAATGGCAATTTGTACCTGGAGCCCCGGGGAAGTGATCAATAGTGAAGGAGTTCAGCACCTCAGCTCAATGCTCAGAAGAAATGCTGCTTCAGGAGACAGCCGTTTCTTTGTGAAAATAAACGCTCTTTAATCTAGAGGTTGTGAGATATTAGGTCATGGAACTTTCCATAATTAACGTTTCAAGTTCCAGGCACAAGAGGTGGGCAGATTTTTTACGAGCTGGTCTTTAGAGAAAAGGGGGGCTTGGGAAAAAGCATTCAGCCCCGGAACAGCTCTGAGTACCGGCAAGGTTCGGAGCTTCCCAGCCCTTCCAGAACGGCACAGCTCTGTCTTGATAGCTTTTGCGACTGATCTTGACGTCTCAGCAGCAGTTAATTATCAGCTCCTATGAGCTGGATCTGCCTGGCGGAAGTGTGGTGGCAGTGGTGGGAGGGGCCTAGATACTCAGTGACTCACAAGTAGAGTTTAAAGTCTTCACAGAAGGCAAAACTGTCACATAACCAAAATAACCCTCGAAAATTCCTTAAATAGCCTATGAGGATTAAGTTATACACACACACACACACACACACATACACACACACACACACACACACACACACGCATATGGATAAGTTGTTAGGTACTTGGTAAATGATTTTGCATTTGCATTTAAACCTTGTTTTATTTGAGCCTTATACAAACTTTTGTTCATGGAGAAGTTGAAAGAGGGGTGTGGGCATCCTACCTGGTCACTTCTTGTTTTCCCTTCCTTCTACTCTAACTGCTGTTGCTCTCATAGCATGGCTGGTGGTCTCCTGAGCTCTTTCATGGAGCCTCGCCTTAAAATGGGGGCCAGGGTCTAAAGTGAACACAGTGAGGAGGAAGCATGGCTCCTCCGGATGCTCCAGAGACTCTGCAGGCATTATGCACATCACCCTCCACAGTCTCCGTGGGGGCTTCTGGTTATTATCCCCTTCTTCAGATGAGGAAACTGAGGCTCAAATAAATTCTGACTTATGGTCACTCAGAACTGAAGGGCATACTGCATATGTAAATTTAAAAATTATTTTAAAATAAGTCCTTTAAAAATAATCTTGGGGGACCAAGTGATGAGACTTAAACTGGTCCTTCACTGTAAAGTGTTAGAGATGTTGTCATAGATTGTTTGCATACCATGCCTTTCAGAGGGAAACAGTCCCTCCGTCCCTCTTTTGTGGTAAATTGACACGACCAATTTTGATTTTCTCTTTGGTCAGATCAAACCGGGCGCTGATCAACGTCTGGATCCCATCAGTGTTCCTCCGGGGCAAGGCGGCCAATGCCTTCCACGTGTATCAGGTAAGCGCCTGGTGTTCAGCTGGGCGTTGCCGCTGGGGCAGGTCTGATGCTCATATGCCATGCTGTGGTGCTTTTGCCTCTGGCTAGTGGAGTGCTGGTGCTGTACTTAGGAGGCCACCGCCTGCAAACAGGAGCGTTGCGGCTGCCCAACCTCCCTGAGAAGTGGTCCCTCCTCAGACAGGAGGGAGCAGGGCAGAGCCTCTCATGCTAATTAGTTCTCTTGATGTGGCCATGACCCCTAAGCTCAGACTGCTTGTGTAGAAACGGGCTTTGTTGGCTTCTGTTGCAACTAATACATCCAGGCATAGATCTGGCCTCGGGAATGACTGGCCCATTGTTGCAGAATCTGCTGCCATCTCCTGTTTTCCCCTGCTGAGGCGTCCAGCCCAGGCTGGCTCTCTGTGAGTGGATGAGACGGCTCCTGGCAGCACCAGGCTGTGAGCCTGTCAGGGTGGTTTCAGCCATGTCCCCAGCATTTTGTATGGCTCTGTGTTGGATCTCAGGTCCATTCCTAAACCTTGGGATTGGGTGATAGACTTCTGTGATTGGCCAGGTTTGGGTCATGTGACCCCTGCTACCACTGGGGTTGGAGTAGACCTTATCTGACCTTGCGTCTATGAGAGGGGAGATGTGGCTCCCCAGATGTTTACAGGCTACTCTTCCCGAAGAGGGCAGCAGGTAATTGACAGGAGGAACTTCAGATGGCTCCTCAGTCTCCTTCGGCTGCCCACTGGGTGGGGCTGAGTGTCTGGGACATGGGGCTTTTGTCTGTCTGGAGGCAGTTCTGCCTAAGTAACCTTGACCCCGGTTTTCCATCTTTCCTCTGATTTTCTGATGCCTCTTCCAGCCCTGCCCAGTTACCCTCTTTTCGTCTCCTTTCTGGCCTTGGGTCCTGACTTCCTGCCACTGGTTTCACTTGTCCTTGGACTATTGTTCTGTTTTTAACCCTGACTCGTAGGTGCTTCTGGTTCTGCTGTCTTCTTGTACCACAATGGTTTTCGTTAGGTTTTGTTCTATTCCCAGAAGCTCTGTGAAAAGCCCTGAGTTTTGTTGCCATTTTTCTTAGTGGGGAATTGACCCATTGAAGAATTCTTTTAAGATATTTTCCCCAGAGACTGGGATGATGATAAAAAATGCCATTGAATTTAAAAAGAAAAGCCCTAGTTTTAATTTTGTGGCCTTAAGTAAATCTTAGCTTTCTTATCTGTAAAGTGCAAATAATAACACCTACCTTGAAAAGCTCTTATTCGCATGAGGATTATTCATTTTTTGTCTTCCAAAACGATCTCCTTGTTCGGACTCTGGTGGCAGGTCTGGTGGTGACCATGTGTTCTAGAGAAATGAGCACAAGCATGACACACACATCTTCTGCAGAATCTTACAGACAGGTGATTTTGGCAAGGAAGCTTGGCCCAAAACGTCATTCTAGCTTGTTTAGCTGGGCAACACCAGTGCTTTAAAATAAAGTGTTAGAGAAGCTGGGTGTCTCTCTTGCTCTCAGCTGTGACTTAAAAAAGAGAATTATGTATGACAGATTTCTTTTTTAAATTTTTATTTACTGATTTTTAGAGAGAGAGGACGGGAGAGAGAGACATCAGTTTATTGTTCCACTTATTCATTGGCTGTCGTTGCTTGATTCTTATATGTGCCCTGACCAGGGATCGAACCCACAACCTCAGCATGTCAGGACAATGCTCTATCCAATTGAGTTACCCAGCCAGGGCCCAGATTTCTGAATATCTTCTCTTTCTTCCTCCTTTTATCCCAAATCCAAACAAAACAAATTCCCCCTTGTTTGAGTGCCCTTCAAGTTCTGCTTTGTCACCAGAAAGTTGGGGGTGTTGTCCTGAGGATGAAAAGTGAAGCAGACAGCCTTTTTCCTTTAGAGCGAAATGAAAGTGTGGTATCACTTGAGAGGTTTCCTTGACCTTCCATTTCGGAGTCTTTCCCCTCCTCACCCCAGAAAGCAACTTGGCAGGTTTTAGCTTCTGAAAGTCAGTTATGAAATGAGATGGACACAGCAAATATGCTGTTGCCTGGGAGATTGTTTCCACAGTGGTCACAGTGGCATTCAAGCCATTTTCTCCCCATACACGCTTTCAGAGCCTTCCCGGGTGGGGTCCGACCAGTGCACGGAGGACGTGGCCCAGATTTCCTTAGCCATGGGCCTGGCAGCTCCCACATCACACACGGAAGCTTCAGCCCTCACCCTGGGCTCTGAAACCTTCCTGGATGTTGGAATGGGGGGGAGTGGCACCTCTTGAATGTGATCATCTTTCTCCTTCTAGCTAATGACACTGCTGCTGGGGGCCTCGAGAACAAAATCTGAGCATGTGTTTTGAAGCGTTTTAGAAAACCTTTGTTACAATGTTTGTTTTTTTTAAATCATAAACATGGTGACTGGATAGAAGGTGACTCGTTTAAAATATCAGGCAGAGTGGGGGACAGCAGAATGACTTTATGGGTGCTGGTATGGGCTCAGAACAACAGAGGCTGGATAGTCGTGCACACTCTGCAGGAAGACGGCCACCACCGCTCAGTTCTGTGCTTATTGTGATCACCCAGCAGAAGAGGCTCCACGTGGCCACTGGGCCTTTAACGTCCTCTAATTGTCCTTACGAGAAAGACAGAGGACGGCTCGGGATCAGCGCCTATGGCAGGCGGCCGACTCGAGCTTACTCATTTACCTGGTTTTGGGTTCTTTTTGTGTTTATTTGTACATTGCTTTCTAGTCATAGAATTGAAGAATTATATTTTTCCATTTAAGGTGGTGATGTATAATTCCCTTTTAAAATAAATACAAGTAGAAAG
Source organism: Rhynchonycteris naso (assembly GCA_037038555.1). NCBI lineage: Eukaryota > Metazoa > Chordata > Mammalia > Chiroptera > Emballonuridae > Rhynchonycteris > Rhynchonycteris naso. Next base: position 189,357,616 of record CM073000.1, on the reverse strand, counting down.
TGATTCAGCTTAAAGAAAAACATTAAAAAACATAGTGAAAACAGCAAGAAGTTTAGGCCCATGCTGGGTGAACGAATAGTATTTGGGAAACACTGATGTAAAGGAATGGGTAGATTGCGATAAAACAGTAACAACGGTAGTACTACTAAGCAGCACTGCCCTGTGTGTGTTACATAAACAGCTCCTCAGTCCTCGCGACAGCCATGTGAGGAGAGGACCCTTATGATCTTCGTTTAATGGATGAGAAAACACAAGCACAGAGGAGCATCTCATTCTGTGACATGTTTTTATCAGTCCTAATAGCATTTTCTGACAAGGTACTAATTTGCAGATCCCGTGAATGAGGGTAGAGTCCAGCTCTTTAAAAATCCCAGAAAGGCCTGACCCGGCGGTGGCACAGTGGATAGAGCGTCGGACTGGGACGTGGAGGGCCAAGGTTCGAGACCCCTAGGTTACCAGCTTGAGCATGGACCCATCTGGCTTGAGCAAAAACTCGCCAGCTTAGACCCAAGGTCGCTGGCTCGAGCACGGGGTTACTTGGTCTGCTGAAGGCCCGCGGTCAAGGCACATATGAGAAAGCAATCAATGAACAACTAAGTTGTCACAACGAAAAACTGATGATTGATGCTTCTCATCTCTCTCCATTCCTGTCTGTCCCTATCTATCCCTCTCTCTGACTCTCTCTCTGTCCCTGTAAAAAAAATAATAAATCCCAGAAAGAACTGGGGTGTTTACTTTATTCAGAAGGGAAGGCTCGGCCTGACCAAGGTCCTGCCTGCATGGGTGCCCTCTGCCTCCGACTGGTGGGCCAAGGGCACCCCTGCCGCCCAGCCCGGCACTGTCTGCGGGGCTGCCTGGGTCCACCATGGACACTTTACCATCAAAGGCCTGCCAAGGCCAGAGCCAGGTGGGGCGGTTTTATTTTGGAAAACTGTTAAAGCAGGTACCGGTTCACGGTGGGCTGCCCTGGCCATAGAAGGGGTGCTCCCTTAGAACCTCTCATTTGAGTAAAGCCAGGAGACATTGCCTGAGAATCTGCCTGGATGCTTAGAAAATGTACCCTGAAGGACACTGAGCTCTTGCCCTGGGAAGCAGTCTGGAGTCATATTTGGCACAAAGGATTCTGGCAAAAGTGCTGGCCCTTCAGAGGCCCAAGCGCAAGTTATTAACAAAGGTCTGTACCTCTGGGTGCAGCGGTTTCCTGTGGTCCGGGCTGGAGGCTGAGGCGTGTTCTGGCACCAAAAGCAAGAAATGGCAGCGTTCAACTAGTTTTCAGAACAACTAGAATTGATGTCTAGAACTTTTTCATATAACTTTCTCATCCATGAATATTTCTTACACTTCTGCCCCCCGCTAACAATTAATTGGCTGCATCAGACACTAGCCAGAGATAAAATGGTTAAGCAGCAACAGATAAAATGGAAGGAACAAAACTGAGTCTACTACCTGGTCTTGCTTAGTTTTTCTGTCTTCCTCTGTGTTAACACGGTTGTGCTTCTGGGTTTGATTTTCCATCACTTCCATCTGAAATGGTTACATCTGTTGTCAATCAGTTAGTTCCTAGTTCCTGCCTTTGTAAATGTTTGATCTTATTCCCTGAACGCCCTGACTTCCAAACAAGTTTGAGGTCCACTGTCTTAACATCCTACTGTTGTGTTTATAAAGACGTGCTAGACCTTAAAACAACCTGCCCGGTTTTTTCTTAAGCAAATATTGCAGCCACTAAACTGGCATGAACCCTTAGGTCTTCCCCTTTGCAGAGGGCCATTTGCCGTGAGTGCAGCTGGATTCAGACCTCTGTGTGGGAGGAAGGCAGCCTTTGAATTTAGCCACCAGAAATATTGGCTGCTGCACAGTGTTCCATCTGCGCAGCACAACTAATTAGGTCTCCTTTGTAAAGAGGCTGCTTTGTTCAGCAAAGCCTTCTCCTTCTAGAATAAGTCCCCTTTGCTAGAAACCACAGGCTTGGCTTAGAGGCGAGATGGTGTCCCAGGAAGACCCACTGAGTATTTGAGGGCTCCGTCCACCCACAGTAGGAAATCCTGTAGCCTGGACAGTGTTTTTCAAGGTTCATTCTAGCAGAGGATATTTATATATGCGATGCCAGGGAGAGCCTTTATTTTTCCTGTTAACCATAGGTCACAGGGCCCAGGCAGGCTGCGTGGGGCTGCAGGTAGCGAGGATGGTGTTGATGTTTCTGCACTTTGCAGTTTGGGGTTTCTCAGCTCTTCCTTTTCATTTTCTTTTCTAAGGTGGCTTACCCCTTGAGCCCTCAAGTTTTCCTGTACTTATAGCTCTGTCTTTATGCTCTCTTAGTGTGTAGCTTTGCAGAGAGGGAGGAATTCATTAAGTAGAGAAGGATGAAATGGCTGAGCCCAGTGCAGAAGTGGAGGCCACTGCTGTAATAAACATGCACCATGTGGCCTCCACCCTGGAAGGTGCTGTGCCAGGTCTGGGGGCAATAAGGGCCACTTCTGAAGCCCAGGAGATTCTGTCTTATTCCCGTCCGGTCCTTCCGGCAGTACCTGTGTGTGCAAGGCCGGTGGGAAGGGCAGCTGAGGGTCATTTGAATTCTGAGTTTCACTCCAGCCGGTTGGCTTACGTGCTGCATGATAAGCAAAACCACGGGAGCCTTTGCCTTTGTTCTTTTTGCTCCTTCCTCCAGAACTTTCCATGCACAGAGCCCAGGACCTTAGCACCTCTGAGGATGACCCCATTAACCTCCAGCTGTTCTTGGAATGCTCAAGGCTCCCAAGAGGGCCTGATACAGGCACACAACCAAAACGAACAAAAATGTGTTTCCTCCCCTTGGATGTGTCACTATTATTTTCTGTTACTGTGTTTAGATTTTCCAAATAGGAGGACTGTTCTTTTTCTATCACAGTACAATTCCTTTATTTGTCTTAGAGCTGTTCATTGAGGGCCTTCTATATGCCAGGCACGTGTTGGCTCTGCAGAGCCGGTGGTGAACGAGACTAGACACTGAGCTCCCCCACAACCTTACATTCTAGGTGGGAGGCAGATGCTATGGAGTTAACATAACATCCTCTCATGGCGAGGACAGGAGACAGAGGAGAGATAGAGGTGCGGTGGAGGGACGAACTGCCACTCATCTTGCAGATTGACAACGCATGGTGATGGATGAAGTGTATGGCACAGGGCCTGGCACACAGCTACTGAGTGAGCACCCTTTTTAGTGACCTAATAACCTGAAGTAAACACAGTCAGGAGTTCCCCTGTGGAACTGAATGTCTCTGACAGGTTCGTGTGTTCAAACAAGCCTTTCTTTTGCATTCACTGGATCTAGGGCTCCTCATCAGCTGCCTCAGGCTGCAGGAGCGAGATACCTTTGTCCTCAAGGGCAGTGTGCAAAGGCTCCGTGGAGGCGTTGAGGAGGGGTGGGCTCCTCTTGCTGGGGAGCCTGTGCTCAGAGAATAAAACCTAGTTTCATGATTCTCTTCTCAAATGGCATTCCTTAAAGCAATGATCCTCCAACTTTTTACACTCAGGAACTGGTGAAAATAGAATTATTTTGGGGACCGCTAAGGCAGAAATCACCCTGAGCGTAAGTGAATTTAACTAAGATCATTGGGTCTGTGATCTTCATACAACATCAGGGTGGCTCACTCTTTCATGGACCAGCATGAAGTTTCTGGCGGACTGGTCTGCAGACCAGCAACTGAGAAACGCTGCCCTAGAGGCCTGAAGGAATTGGTACCCAGGCCCCAGTATGTTATAGTTTTGCCAGCTGAGTTCGGTCTCGTTTTGAATTTAAGTGCAGTCATTACTTGTTGAATAGTGAACTGGACCACTGGCACGATTCCCCAGGGTCTCCAGGGTGCCACAGCATCATCACCCTCTCTGCATCTTCCCTCAAGGAGGTTCACCGGGTGGCATCACAGTTTGACGTGGCCTTTCTGTCTGGAGCTATGAGCCCCATGTGTGTGCCAGTCTGAATACAGTATATCCTTGGTTTCAGTTGCCAGATTTACAGCTGGGGAAGCCTCAGGGGCAGGGATCCTATCCCAGGTCTGCTGCACTGGCCCCTCTTTCCCACAATGCACTGCAGCTGTGTTTGGTCGTTGCTGATGGCCATCAGGGAGGGCGTCTGCTTTCAGAGCTGCTGTAAGACCTCTGTCTCCACTAAGGCTCTCCCTGCCGTGAACAGGCAAGAGTTCCCATATTGGACTTTGGACATCTCTATTTCTCAGTTGGCATAGAATGAGCTCTAGTGAATTTGTGGAGTATTAAGTACAGGCATACCTTGGAGGTAGGTACCACACGGTCAGGTCCAGACCAGTGCAATAAAGTGAGTCACATGAAAGTTTTGGTTTCCCATTACATATAGAAATTATGTTTATACAAGACTGTAGTCTAATAAGTGTGTGATAGTGTTATATCTAAAAAATATACATACCTTAATTTAAAATACTTTTTCTTAAAAAGGCTAATTCTAATCTGGGCCTTCAGTGAGTCATAATCGTTTTGCTGCTGGAGGGCCTTACCTTCAATTTGTTAAAAAAAAAAAAAAAAAAAGCAGTATCTGTGAAGTCCATTGAAGTAAGTTCTTCCTATACTGTGTTAGGGATGCTTTCTGCTGCAAGTAACAGATTGTCGTCCTCAACATGATTTAAGAGTTAGGAATGAATCTACATGATGGAAAGTTGAGGAGTGCAGAGGTAGATTAAGGTCAGTTGAGGCCCTGGGCGCAGAAGAAAATATTGGGCCCCTTATAAAAAAAGAGAGACAGGGAAGATAAAAATACATGTTAATCATATTTTTAAAGAAATAAAGAATATTAGGTATTATTAATGTTAAAATTGCACATATGAAACAAAACTTGGTGTCATTAGAAAAAAGTGTAAAGTTGGGGTTTTGCGGGGCCCTTCAGAAGTCGAGGCCCAGGGCGTGTGCCTGGTGCCCTCTATTAAATCCGCCTCTGGCCTTGAGTGAGCCCATCTCTTGAGATTCTCCCGGTTTCCCCTTCCAGGCCTGTGGAATGGCTTCCAGTGCTCCTAGCACTTTCTTGTTACAAGACAATGTTCATGTTGAAAAGAAGTGTTTACATGTGTTCTTTTAGCAAAGAGGGAAATCTTTGCCTGGAGTCCTCCTGCGTCTTTCCATTAATTAGGTCCTGTTGATCCAAGGGGATGTCACATAGCCTGCTGTAGCTGGAAGGGCATTTGGGAGAATGGGCATCTGCCCAGCTCAGTCTCTGAATGGGAGGTGGGCTCCCCTGGAAGCTGAGACAGGTGGGGAGCTCCCACTGGGTCGGCAGCCAGTGGCCTGTGACACAGGCATTTTAATGTACAATACATGGTCATTTAATCCTTTCAGCTACCTTATGAGGAAGGCACTATTGTCATCACCCCCGTTTCATCGATGAGGAAGCCATGACTCCATGGGTCACACATAGGATGGGCCTTGTCCCTCCTTCTCTCCCCTCCATGCAGCTCCCTGCCCACCCCATGGGTGTCCGCACCAGCATGTGTTTCAGGGAAATGAACTTGTTTTCATTACTCATTTCCTCCGAGGAATTCTGCCCACAATTTCATTGACCCATCACTCATTGTCAGAACTCGCATGAGCAGTAGATACTGGTGACAAGGTAATGGTCTCATAAAGTAGAGAGAGCTTTGAAGATCAGAGTGTGGAATTAATGGGTCCCTCGGAATTTGAGAAATTCGTTAAGGCAGAGACTTTCCACCTAAATTTATCAAGTTATAGAGTATTGGAATTGAAAGAAAATGGAGAGCTGACCTCTGTGTATGTGTGTGTGTGTGTGTGTGTGTGAGAGAGAGAGAGAGAGAGAGAGAGTGTGTGTGTGTGTGTGTGTGAGAGAGAGAGAGAGAGAGTGTGTGTGTGTGTGTGTGTGTGTGTGTGTGAAAGACTTACTCAGTCCTATAACTTCATATTTGGAAAGCTGAAAGACAGGCATGTGCTTTATAAAGTCGTCTGTAGTAGAGGTGGACGCGCCATTTTGGTGGGTGGGAGGTCTAGGTTTGACTCCTTTTCTGAATTGGTTTTTTATATGAGGACATGGAAAGAAGTGACGTGTAAAAGATCATCCTGTCGGTGGCACACAGAGAAGCACATGGACATGTTGCCTTCGAGCCCTTTGTCTCTCTGCTGTGTCTTAGGGTGACCTTACTCTCCCTCTCCTTACTTACTGTGGCCCCACATAACCCACGTTTTACCGAGAGAGCTGCTCAGGGCACTTATTAGGTGGGTGGTTAATAAACTTGTTTTGTTCTGTGGTCACCGGTGTCACTTACTGAATGTCTGGATTGAGTTGGGAAGGGAGGCATCAGGCTCGGCGATGTGCACCTGTGGATGAAGCAGCTGAGTTCTGAGGGAGGAGGTGGGTGTTAATAATAACAAGCGTTGAGTGTTTCAAACGGGATGCACAAAAACAATAAAGGGTGTAGCTGAGCCACCTTAGCTGATGTGGTGGTGTCCCCTAATTGCTGGCGGATCACCTTAGCAGTAGTAACTGTCATTCCTGGGAACAGAAGCTCTGGCAGGGCGCAGGGCAGGGGTGGTGTCCCAGGAGGACGGGGGAGCGGGGAGCAGGGTGCAGTGATCTCCACCGGGACTCTGAGGGTGAGGAGTGAGCCAGGCGCCACCGTTGAAGGCAAGTGGCAGGGAGCGTATTGCAGGAGAGGGAAGCCAGGGTATAAGGATGCAGCCGAGAGGCTCTGTGGAAGAAGGTGAGGGGGGGAGGGCACTTCCAGGGAGGGAGGAGAGAGGAGGTGAGGGAGTCTGGTCAGGGGGTGGCAGGCAGAGCCAGCGTTTTCAGGTGTCCCTCGAACATTGAACCACCTGGTCTCGGGAAGGTGCACTGCACAGGGAGCTTCGAGCCCGTGTCCAGGCCTGCCCCGCTCTGTGTACCGTGGCCAAACCACTTCCCCCATGGGCCTCGGTCTCCTCCAGTCTGGTAAGATAGACGCTCTCTGAGGCCCCTGAGCTCAAAGCCTTCACTTTCTTGCCCTAGTTGGAGCCGAGACTCCCCAAGCCCTGAGGAGGCTGCCCAGAGGCCCTGCTCCAGGCTGCTGTCCCAGTCTTCTCAGCCCCTCCTTTGATGGAGAAGCTGGGAGGGGAAGGGACAGTGGCAGCTCTGAGGCAGGAGGAGGTGGTCAGTGCAGCCGAAACCGCCCTGTACCCCCTTCCCTCTGAGTCATGGGTGGGCAGCGGCTGTGCACTGGCACACGTGCTGGACGGGCCTGCCCCAGGTGCACGGCCCTGGCCCTTCCCGCCTGAGCCTGGGCTTTCAGAGCTGCCCTGCTGGCAGTACCAACTTCCCTCACTGTTTTTAGATGGTGGTGTCAGTTTTTCAGAGCTTACCTTAATTTTTTTTTTTTCCCAAATGAGACAGGATATAGATAATGACATTAATAAGTGAGAGGGGTGTTTGGAAGTCCTTCTCTTTGTTGTAGTGCATTAAACATGGCTTCAGTGGGCCCTCAGTGGGATCGCTATATCCCTCCTTCACCTCACCATCAAGAGAGAAACCGAAGGAAGAACTCAGCTAGGGTGGTCGGTCATCTGTGTTTTCCTGCAGAAGCCTCTGTTCCAGGTTTCCGCAGCTGGCCCTTTCCTGTCCGTTTGTTGGAAGGGGCATTTCTGGTGAAGGTAGAAGTCCAGACAAAGACGTTTTTCTGCCTGCCTGTTGTTATTCAGACGCCTAAAGTTTTTGTTTTATAAAGAGAAACCTTGCATTTGTGTTGGCCCCAGGAGACAGGTGGGCTGGGGAAAGGAACGGAAGCACCAGGTGGCAGGACGCCAGGTGGCAGGGCACCAGGACAGGCAAGACTTCTGAGAGAGTATGGGGCCCCAGCCTGGGCAAAACTCTCGCGTGCCTGTATGGTGTGAGGGCAGAAAGCCAGGCAGGACCCCACAGACTGGCAGCAAGCACCCAGTGTCTTCAGGGCAGAGGCCCCTCTAGGTAGTCTAGGTACCGTGAGCACCCACCTTGTCCTGTAGGAAGGGGGCAGGCCCCTCATAATGGCTGAGATGGTCTTCCCCAACTGCTCGGCAAGGCCATCCCGAAGTCTTGATTGAAATGCACTCAATGGGCTCAGTGCCACGCTGTGTGCCCTCATGCTGACTAACCCAGGCCGGAAACACCCAGTCTTTCCTTGAATGCCTCCCGAAGGTTTGAATTATTTTTATGGGGTAGCAAAAACGATGATTATTAAATTCATATCTCTCCTGGGAGGAGCTCTGGCCAGAGTGCATGACAGGAAGTCTGCCCGGAAAGCTTGCCTGGGGAGCCTTGGTGACGAAGCGAGTGGCTGCTTGCAGCCTGTGGCCTGGGCCTCCCTCCCCTCATGCCTGTCCCCTACCTGGGTGGCTGGGCCCAGAGACACACCTGGGGCCCCTGTCTCATCCTCAGTCCCTCTTGTCAGCCTGTTGGAAGACGAAAACACCAGGACAGGCAGTGCTCTGCTCACTGATTCTGAGTCAGAGAGGCTATATTGGTGGTCCTTCCTAAATCTCAGTGTCTCTGCTTTTCCTAGACTTTCCCCCTCCTGTCCACTAACACAGAGCAAGGAAAGCCCAGAGTTTGGGGTCACAGCCCCATTATTTCTTCTTGCATCAAACCCTTCCTGAGCCTCTCCTTCGTGCCTGGCCCTGTGCTCAGATCTGCAGTGGAACGGGTGCTCCTTCCAGAGCTGCCAGCCTGGTGGCCGCCCAGAGTCCTGGAGCCTCCTGCTCCACATGAGAAGCCCGTGGGCACTTTGTGTTCTACTCCGTGATCCAGCCATCTCTTGCTTAGAAATAGTTGCATTTCCCCCGCTGGTCTACGTAAAGATGCTCTGGGCTTCATGTGCTGAGTCCAGACTTCGCCCCGCCGCATACCTCGTCTGTCCGGAGTCCAGAGGGCCTGGTTCCGAATGAGCTCAGATGGGAGCTGCCTGTTTCCCAGGCCACTTGCTTCTTTTGCACTGTCTGACGGCAGGGGCGACCACCCTCTGGGGCACTGGGCAGGGAGATGGGCTGGGTATCAGTGTGAGGGTCTTATTTTCTTCCTTTCTTCTTTGCTCCATGATTCTTCTCCTTTTCTCATCATTTCCTCCTTCTCTCCCTCCCTCCTTTTCTAGTCTTTTCCTCTCTTTCTCACTCTGCTTCCCTCTTCCCTCTTCTTTCTTCCTTTTCCTCTGCCCCCTTTACCTCCCTCTTTCTTCCTCCACCTCTGCTTCTCTCCCTCTTTCCTCCCTCTCTCTTCCCCTACTTCTTGCCCTCCCGCCGCCCTTCTCCTTCATCCCCTTTCCTTCTCCTTCCTCCCCTTTCCTTCTCTCTCCTTGCCCATTCTTCAAGCTCAAGTCAGAGAGGAAGCTCGTATCGCTGTGTCTGCCCATTTTCCTGGGCCCTGCACAGAGAAGTTCTGTGGGCCGTGAGTGGGTGAGTGTTTTCTACCTTCCTCACTGAAGGCATCCTGGATTCCTTTTTCTCTAGCCTGGGCTGCAGTCTTTCTGCTCTAAGCTTTTGGGAACTGGGAGGGGAAAGGGATTAAAGTGTGGGAACAGTGCTTTCTCCCGGAAGCCTGAATCAGCATTCAGATGTGGCAGCCCCAGGGTGCCTGTCTGCAGAACTGTTTGAAATCAGAGCGTCCCAGCGTGCTGGGAAGATGTTCCCTGGCACGATTAGCTGGTCACTCCTAATGACATTTGCCTGCAACTATTTTATGACCAATTAATGTTCTAATATAGACTTTAAGTGTTAATTGGTTGGTGATGTTTTTGTTCTTAAATGGGAAGAACTTGCCTGCTTTTCATCAAGCTGTTAAGCCATATGCCAGCGCCCCTAAATTAACCTGTTCAGCAAACAGATCTCCAGCCGTAACATGGATCAGACGTAGGATATTTTTATTGACAGTAGGAACTTTTTTTTGTAAAAGAATTGTTTTCCAGTTGGGGTGGGTAGAAGGGGGAAAGGACACCTGTTTTATCTGGTTGTGACCTTGGAGGTGCTGGCATGGTTTGGCCACCTACACCAGTTTCTAGGTTTTTCTTTGCACTTCTGGGGGTTTTTCTGTGTGCCTGATAATAATTTTGGTCCTGAGACTTTGGGGTTTTCTATTCAGAGTCAATTCAGATGTCCCTTCTCCAGGAAATGTTCTTTTCATCACCAGGAGCAGTTACTGTAAACTTGCCTACACTTGTCCAGTGTCCCATACAAGACCAATGGTAGGGGGGGGGGGAGGGGGTCGGGACGCTGCGTGACATCCTCTGGCAATGGCCTGACCCAGCATAGCAGCAGTTCTGAAGGGACCCGGCCTGGTAGGAAGCCACAGAAGTGTTGTTTAGTCCCCATGCTTCCATTCACTGGTCCTTGTGCTTTTCCCTGTGGGCAGTTGTATTTGGGATGCTCTGTCTTGGTTCCAGGGCTGAGCAGTCCTGGGTACTTGGGTGGACAGGGCCCTCTGGATGCAGCTGTTTCTTTGGCAGGAGCCGGCCTGCTCCGGTGATGTGACCCTGGTTCACACCCAGGCTGGGGCTCCTCAAATTGGGACGATGTGGGAGACTAGCTGACCACCGATTCTTATGACCAAAATATTAATTCAGGTCTACATATGCACTTTCTTGATTGAAGAAGAAAGAAACCCATGTCAAACTGGCTTAAGAAAAAAGGACACTTCTTGGTTGACTAATGGAAAATCTCAGTGTCATGAGGACTGTCTCCCATCTTTGGAGAGAGTTGCTTTGCTCTCTGTGTTGGCTCTGTTCACAGCCAGGTTACAGTGGCAGGACGTTTGAAGGTGACTTTGGGCTGTTCTCCCCTTCGCTCAGCTGCCCCAGTGGAAGAGGCCTCCGTTGTTCCCATTGCTCACGGCAGCCCTGGAATTCATTCCCATTGACTTGCGCTCACGTGGACCACACCCTGTCTACCAGTCCCTGTGTCCCGTTGAGAGCTGTGCGTGAAGGTCACATACCTGCTCCTACAGCAGCAGGTCAGTGAGAGGGGTGCTTTCCCAGGGAAGTTGAGGGTGCTCATACCAGTAGAAAGGGGAATGGTGTCAGCCTGGCCCAAACAGTGCATGCCCACTGAAGCCTTCAGGCTGCTTACAGCCCAGGCTTGGCGTGGGAGCCAGTTCAGTGACATTTACGTGTCTCTGCACCAGGACTTTTCAACTGCAGCACGCTTGACATTGGGGCTGGATGATTCTGTGCTGTGGTGCTCACATGCGCATTGTAGCTGTTATGGAGCACCCCTGGCCTCTACCCAGTAGCTCCCACATCCTCTCCTTACTTGCTCCAGGTTGAGAACTGTTGCTTTACTTGTTTCTGTTGAATGCTGTTATGGTTTTATTTTGCTTTGTTGGACATTAATGAGATTATATAATACAAGTCTTCCTCCCCAGTACATAGACTTTTCTCCTCCTTACTCTTCTAAACTTCTGCAGATAGATTATCCTCTAGTACGAAGCATTATTTATGCAACTGTTCTGATGCTGAACACTTAGGTTGTTTTATTTCCTGACCATTGCAAACAAAGCTGCCAGGATTGTCCTTGTAAAGACCTCTTTATACATGTTATAGGTGTTTTTCTAGGATAACTAGCTAGAAATCGATTTGCTGAGGTGAAGAGTATCTATGTTTTTTATTTTAATAGGCCCATCCAAATTGTTTACCCAAAATCCTGAACCAATTTATCAACAAGGTAAAAGAATATATTGTCCCCATGTCCTTGCCAAAATTGGGTATTATCAGTCTTTTAAACTTTATCAATTTGATAGAGGAAAAAAATTACATTTTATTGGTGTTTGAATTTGCATTTTCCTTATTACTTGTGAGGCTAAGCATACATCTGTGCTTTAATTTGTCATTTGTATTTGGAAAATTGCCTCCTTCTTACCTTGTTCCATTGTTCTACAGTATTGTCATTGTTTTCTTATCGATTACTATTATAGTAATCTTTTGTACTATATTTAGTCTCTTGCTTGTCATTAACTATACTTATTAGATTTATTGAGTGTTCCTTTTATTGCCTAATATCCAAATCTTGGGAAGCAAGGAGTTTTTTGGCTGACCTGCTGAAATACTCTGCCTTATTTCATATCATTATTGCAAGAACCCTGAGTTTTTGTAGATGTTATTTCCATTTTAGAGATGGAGGAAGAGATGTTTAGATGGTTATTAAATAACTTGTCCAAGGTCATACAGTTGACAAGTGTCAGAGCCAAGTGTAGGGTTTTTACCTGGACTCTCAGCTGCTCCAGAAGACAGAACGGAGACCGGTGGGTGGAAGTTGGAGAGAAACAGGTTTTGGCTCATCTGTGTGTCTCTCTCAACTGTCTGTTCATTTGTCTCCATCCATTTGTCCCACAGTGGGCTAGGTAGGATGTATTGTAGTTTCAAAGGATAAAGACACACTCTTCGTTATTGACTACTCGATTTAAGAAAAATTGAACATGGAGAGGTGTTCAAAGGCAGGTAGTCTTACCAGGTACTGATCTTGACGCCCCTGGCCACATATGGCCCATGTAGAGGGGGGCAAGATGACCTCTGAAGCCCCTTTCCAAGCTTATAAGTTTGTAAAAACTCTACTGACTCTTAGATCTTCCTGGTCTACATAGGCAAAAAGGACCTCTTGCCACTCTGTCATTGTTGATTTTACTGTCAGAACATGAAAAGTGGGTACACAGGTGCCCATCATCTTGACCCAACTGACCCAACTTGACCCACAGCTGACCCAACTGACCCAACTTGACCCACAGCTGACCCAACTGCAAGAAGCAGCTGGTGTACTTACCCACAGGCTTGCTGTTCTTGAGGGGAGCTCTAGCTGAGCTCTTCGCAGCCATCAGAGTTAGAAATACAGACCAAAGATTTACCTCTAAACTAACATGTCCCAGTGTGTGTGTGTGCTTGTGGCGGCTTGGCAAAAGCCAGAGGCCTAGGTTCTTGCCAAGGTTCTCATGCAGTCAGCACAGCCACGGTTACCACATTTATGCCCCTAAGCTGGCCCTGGCCCTGACCCCTGAATTCTAGATCCAGGCCCATGGCATGCCACCATGTGCAGGCTATAACCTGCAGCTCCGAGAAGTGTTCCTCGCCTGGTAGAGGTCAGCTCCGTGAAGCCATGACTGGTTGCCACTTTTGTTTACTGCTGTAGTCCCAATACCTAAATGGCAAGGCAGAATGAATACTAAACAGGGTTCCAGAGATTACGAGAAGGGCCTCAGTTAAATTGAGGGTAAAAAGGGATCTTTGAGGGCATCTGCTCATTCCTGAAAGATGAGTTAGAGTTGAATAAGTACAGAGGAGGAACATATCAGGCAGAGTGAACGGGGTGTACAAATCCCTGAGGTAGGAAACAACAGGGTGCATGAGAGGACGTCAGGGGCTGTGTGCCTGGGGTGGAGTGAGTGAGTGGGAGAGAAGTGGGGGGCAGGTTAGGCCCGTGTAGGTGGCTGGGTCTGTCAAGGCCTTGTAGGGGAGTCTGTCTTCGTATCTGCCAGTCTACCCATCCATCCATCCATCCACTTTCCCACCCGCCTACCCACCTGCCTACCTAATTATTATTGCAGGAGACCAGGTGAGAGAGAATGATGGTTTAGACACAGAAAGTGACCATTGAGGGGAGAGTGGGTTGATTTGTCTGAGATGGCAGGTTTATCAGAGTTTCTGGGGACCTGAGATGTAGACTCTAGAAACACCCCAAGTTAAGCCCAGATTGCCCACTCAGCTCATACTTGGGAGAGTTGGAAGACCTTTTCTGATGGAGTATCTAATTGTCGAAGTCACCATATTTTCATCTTTAAAATAGGGATACTACTCCCTTCATAGGGTTGCTGTGAGCATGAAAGGAAAGGACGTCACTGAAGCACTTAGCACAGTGCCTGGCTTATTCGGGGAACGGAAGGGACCCAAGAAGTGCAGCCAGTATTACCATTTGCTCAACCAAACAAGCACACGCCTCTGTGGGATCACATGTGCACATGAATGAAAGATCTGTGTGTGGTGTGAGTCTTTACATCAAATGTGGGCACTTGTAGACACACAGTGGCCCAGAGCCTTAGAAATGTGATCCTCTCCAGCAGGGAACCTGGTTTGCTATCGGGTTTAATTGGGACTAGCAGACCCGGACTGTGGCCTGGGGCCTCTGAACTGGGTGATGGCCAGCTGCAGTTTCCTCACCTGAAAATGGCGTCGCCGCTCACCCTGACCCGCACCTGAGGGTACGGGACCCAGCAGATGGGAACAGTCTGCGAGCAATTAGGCACCTGGTCCGATGTCAGCTATCTTGATTTATGTTTATGTGAAGCATGTTTTCCAAAGGCCTGCAGCACGGGGATAATAATTATCCTATTTCTGTGTACAGAAAGCAACCCTGTGCGTTGACAAGTAAACGCGTCTCCCAGCCGGGTGAGCTCTGTCGCAGTCTGCAGGGCCAGGATCATGCTGGCCTGAAGGGGGCTCTCATCTGAACGGGGGTGGGGTAGAGGGGGCTTACACCATTAGGGCTCTTGTGCTTTTCTTGTCCCCTGTGCTAGGCTTTGAGAAGCCTTAGTCTCACAATAAGGTAGGAAGGGCGGGGCTGTTGCTTTGGCTCTATTTTCCCACCCCTTCCAGATACAGAAAGCATTTTGAGTCCAACATTTAAAGGTTATCTCCTCATGCCTCCAGCAGACTCATCCCGAGAGACTGTGAGTCCCAGCTCTGTGCCAGACTTCCTAACAGCGCAAGGTTTTGGCAGACGGCTTGGCTGCTGGGAGCTGGAGGCAGCCACCCAGGTTGGTGGCGTGTGGAGGCTGCTTTGCTGGGGCCATGGAGAGCAGTATGTGGAAAGTGTGTGCTGTGCTGTTTGGGGTCCAGAACATCTGGAAGACCAGTATTCTGATTGTTACACGGAACGGGGGAGCTGGGTGGGGGCTCTTACCTCTGGGGTCATGATGCTGCTGGTCCTCTGGGGCCCAGACAACAGGAGGCAGAGAGCCAGGGAAGACTTGGAGGGAAACAAGGATTGAACAACTCTGTTACCAGGAGATGAGGAGAGGAAAACAAGCTGTGTTTGGCAGCGTGTGATTGAGAAGAAGGTACGTGCTGGACTGCGGAAGTAACTGAGTCCTGTTACCACGTCTGCCCCTCCCCCACTCTTCTTTACATGAATTTGTTCATGAAAAAAGGGTGTGGGGAACACACATGTAAGGCCACTGTGAAGAGTAAGCACTGATACTTACTAAATGGTTCATATACATAATTTTGATTCCTTGCCACCTCCCCATGAAGGGAAATATTTTCATCTGTTTACAGATGGCTAACTGAGATCAGAGAGGTATAGTCACCTGACCAATGTAACACAGCTAGTGAATTGCAGGGTTGAGCTATAAACCTAGGTCTAGATGCCCTTCCAGCCCTATGTTCTTTAAGAGAAAACTGTGCCTCTTTCTTATCTGAGTTTCCCTAGGAAGAAAGGGAGAGAGAATGTGAAATAAATATGAGGATGTTGGAGGGTTGATGAGGAGGAGGAGGAGGAGGAGGATGGTTGATGTTGATGGTTAATGACGGGGATGATGGTGAGTGGTGAGGAAGAGGTGGATGACGACGTGGCAATTGATGATGGCAGCAGCTATGTTTCCTGAGTGTTCCCCATGTGCCAGACATTGTGCCAAGTTCTCTGTGTGTTTTATCCCCTTATACTCTCACATCGCTCCGATGGGAAGTTCTAGCTACGGTTGTAGGAATAAGAGGAAGCTCACGATTTCCTTGACTACCTCATGTGTTTTAAGGAAAAGCATCTCAAGAAAGATCCAGGGTTCCTTTCACCATTGAGAGAAAACTTTCTACACATTACAGTGGGTTTTCAAGTACTCACGGTTTAGGGCCTAGCAGAGCCATGGGAACTGAAAGCTGTGTTCAGACCCCAGACCTCCTTTGAGACCTTAGCGTCTGCTCTGTCCCCGACTAGATCTTTGCTTGGACTTGCAAAAAGCATAAAGTGGGCTGCTTTGACTTTCTGCCCCCTTGGCTGTTAGGAGTAGCACCCATCACTTTGGACTGCTGGGGCTTTCTGTGCAAAATAAAGATGTGGCTGGCTTGGCTTTGGTTAGTCTGGTTTTTAAACACCTTGGGCTTTGGAGCCTTAGGGCTCAGGATGCAGGACCCACCTCTATTACCTGCTGTGTGACCTTAGGCAACTCACTTAACTTTTCTGTGTCCCATTTTCTTCATCTGTAAAATGCAGTGACTGACTTGTGTCCGGGGTTGATACACAAGAAGAGCTCCAAGCACAGTACCGGGCACAGAGCAGGTGTTTAATGCACACATGTCTGCTCTGTGCTCCCATCTTGCTATTAGATGGCAGCATTTATTTGTGTGATTGCTTCTGTAGTCTCTGTCTTTCTTTCTCCATGAGCGCCATCTTACTTTTCTGCAGTATCCTGGTACCTAGACCAGTGCCTGTCGATAAAGACTTATTAAATAATGAAAGAGCAGGCAAATGTGTACACAAGCATTAGGGAGATAAGTATTTGCACTAAGTATCAATGCATGTGGGCAAAAGATGAAGCTGGTGAGGTGGACACAGGCCTTGTGTCCGGCATGTTTATGATTTTCCCCACAGAGCGTGAGCCCCACAAGGGAAAGCTATAAGATATTCTTCTGCTGGTTGGTCAGAGGGAAGCAGGACCACAAGTAGCCTGGCTTTGCATGTGTCTGAATTAAAGCCTCACAGATATGATTGGAAGGATTCACTTTTAGAAGGGTGATATGTGTTTTTCAGATTCCAGAAGTCAATTTATGTTTCTACATGGCAGTCTACCTTCACTGGAGGTAAAAGGAAGAGTCCTTGAGGAATGGAGTGTGGGGTCTGTTAGCTAGCATCCACTCTACTTCATTGACCAAAACTGAAAGAGGGAGCTCAATGGAGGGAGAGGCAGACAGAGGCAGGGGGAAGGAGAGACAGAGGAATAGACAGATACCCCAAGCCCAGTTTACATCCCAGGGAAGCCTGGATCAGTTTTCCAAAAGGCGCGTGTTCTGGGGTACACGTGAACGACAGGTGGCAGGGACCCACTCCTCCCTCGGGGAGACTTCATTTTGAGTTTCCCTTATACAGTGAGCATCTGGGTACCTACAGCTACGTGTGTGTTGGTGCTGCTTTCTTCCACCAGTGGGCACCGCTGACACAACTAGCCAAACCTTGGTGTGGTTTCTGCAGTCCAGTCTGGACCCTCCTGTGCTGGGGCCAGCAGGCACCTGGCGCCACTGCCCCAGCCACTCCCTGCCAAGACCGTCAGGGACAGGCTTGGGCACTGGCCAGAGACCTTTTAAAATGGTTTTTAGTTTTTTAAAAAGTGTTTTAATACTTTAGTATATCCGTCAGCTGAGGCTGAGTTATGTGGTTCCAACACTGTTTATTACATGTGCGTTTCCCACCCGTGCTGCCCCCATCCAGGGTTGGCTTTGGTTGTGCTCCACCACGTCTCTGTGCCAGGACCCAAAGTGCAGGCACCCTGCTCCAGGGCGGGGGAGAAGAGAGCGTGCACACCATGCCTGGTTCTCACGGCTTCTGCTCAGCGGTGACATTCATCACCTCCGCGAGGAGCCTGTCCCCAGAGGGAGGGGCCCTGTGAGAGGGGCCTGGGCGAGCCGGTGGAGCGCACCGCCTCCAAAGCTGATACGCACTCGTTATAGAAAAATCAGGAAAGGTAGAGAGGTGCTGTGGAACCATTAAAAGTGATGATGTAGAGCTTTTATGGCAGCTTGGAAGGTTATTTCTTATAGATGATAAAATAAGGAAAACCAGGTAATTAAACAGAACATGTAGTTTAGTCCTATTTTTTAAAAAAATAAAACAATTCCCAACATTTAGAATGTGTATGAGAAGATAAAATGGAAGCTTCCAACCAGATGTCGCAAATTTCATGTCTGCAGATACCAGGCAGGAAATGAATCAGGTCAGCCACTTCTCAGCTGAGTGTCGCTGTGCAGGAATTTGGTCTCTGTGTCCCCTGATGTGTCAGGCTTTTTAAAAATGGAAATCTTGATTTAAATGTTAAAACTTCATTTTAATATGTTGCCAAATAATTAAAAAGTTTTAACCTGCATGGACTACCATTTTCGCAGCTTCCGCTATAAACCCACACTGATTTTCTCTGGGTGTTGAGATTTTTGTCTGATTTTTCTTTCTTCTCTTACTAATCTGTTTTCTAACTTTACCACACACAAAAAAAAGAGTATTTCTTTGTGACAAATAATGATGGAAGAAACAAACAGGATAATCATTAATAAAAGGAAAAATATATTTTAGCTGCAGGAGTTGCTCTTGTCTTTGTAACTCACTATTCAGTGGGTAGTTAATCAAAAAATAATGGCCTAAAGCATCAGCTGTACCTGGAGCTGCTTAGTGTTCATAAAATTGCCAAGGACCGCTGGCTGTGATTGGGTGATCAGCAAAGGATGAACCCAGGAGGTCAATGGGAAGAAAGCTTAGGGGAACTCCTAGGTAGCTTGCTGACTTCCAGCTTTAGGAATCCTTGGGCTGGCTTCTGTTGACACAGAACCCGACTTACTAAAAGAGACACCAAGGCTGGGGAAATGCAGAAAAGACGCCAGCTGCTTTAGTGGGAGAAAGGAGAAGGGCTCTGAGGGCAAGTTCCCAGAAGAGTTGTAAAGAACATCCAATGAAACACTTGACCGCCATTCAGTAGTTATTTGAAGCACCACTGCATGCAGTTGCTCTGTTGACCGAGTGCATCCTCTGCCTTTCATGATGCAGGAGATGGTGCGGAGCGGAGAAGAAATGTGTTGGATGTGAAAGATTCAGTACACGCTGTTGAATATTCAGAGTTGTTGTTAATTTCATTTCTTTTTCCCCCATCTGTAATTCCCTGCTTCATCACCCATCATGCAAATGGGATTCTTATGCATTTTCTAATATGACTCTTTCCCTAAACAAGTAATCAAAACAAGGTTTTGAGCTGTATTTGAGCTGCAAATAAGTTTAGTATAAAATGCAATTATTCGCCTCAAAAAATCAACAGTGACAATTTGGACATTTGAAAGGCTTGAATTACCCTTAATCAGAACTCAGAATGGCGTCTATTCCAAGGATTAAAATAAGCTAGGACTCAGCCCTACTTGATAATAGCCAGTTTTGTTCTTTTTTAAAAAAAGAAACTTAAAAAATGCCAAAAGTAGTACATATATGTAGATTGTGAAGAATTTGGAAAATAAAGGAAAGTTAGAAAGAGGGAAAACAGAGAACTCATCATCCCATTACATAGATACAATCGCAATTAATATCTTTCTCTAATCTGTTCTCTCCCATGTTTTTTCTCTAGATGGAATCATCTCACATATGAACTTTTGTGTCTTCCTTTTTAATTTAACATAATTTTTTCTATGTTACTCTATATTTTATGTCAAATCATCTTTCATCTCTATATACTATTCTACCATAGTGATATAGTATAATTTCTTAACATTATTCTGTTAAAATATAAGCAAAGGCATATTAAAATTTGTGAGACTCTATTTGAGTAACCATTGATTCAAATTGGACAGCACCAAACCAGAAGTGGTTAAGGCGCCCGCACTGACAGGTGTGAGGGGCAGGGCTTTATAGAGAAGATGCAGAAACAAAGCAAATTTGATTGTTTATAGTCAGCTTCAGTGTTTGTATTATCTAGGAAAGCCAAGATGGGTGTTTGTGACTGGTTCTTCTTTTTTATTAAATTTATTGGGGGTAACATTGGTTAACAACATCATATAAATTTCAGGTATATAACTTTATAAGACAACACCTGTATACTATAGTGTGTGCTCACTACCGGAAGTGTAGTCTCCTTCTGTCATGATATGTTAGACTCCCTACACCCTCTTTGTCCTCCCCCACCCTCTTCCCCTCTGCTAACCACCATTCTGTTATTTGTATATATGAGTCTTTTTCGTTTATTTGCTCATTTGTTGCTTTGTGCTTTATTTATGTCCCACGTGTGAGTGAAATCCCATGGTTCTTGTCCTTTCCCACCTGATTGGCTTCACTTAACATGATACTCTGAAGATCCATTTATCACAAATGGCAGTGTTTCATCTTTTTTATGGCCAAGTAGTATTCCATTGTATACATGTTCCACATCTTCTTTATCCAGTCACCATCAAAGGACACTTAGGTTGTTTCTATGTCTTGGCTATTGTGAATAATGCTGCAGCGAACATCGGGCTATTATCAATAAGACAAGAAATAAGTGTTGGCGAGGATATGGAGAAAAGGGAACCCTCGTACACTGCTCGTGGGAATGTAAATTAGTATAGCTACTATGGAAAACAGTATGCAGGTGCCACAAAAAAATTAACAACAGAGCTTCCATATGACCCAGCAATCCCCCTTCTGGGTACCTACTTGAAAAATTTCAAAATACTTTTTAGTAAAGATATTATAAGCTTTTCTTCCCAGAGTGTTCACAGGGCCTCCCTCTGTAACTTCACTCAGGCTTAGGTTTTGGTTTGTTTATGTAGCCAACCAGGGCATCAGAGCAGTGTTTCTCAACCAAACCCGTCACCAGAAAGTTCATGCTGGTCTGCAAAAGAGTTAACCACCCATATGTTATATGTAGATTATAGACCCAGTGATCTTAATCAAATTTGCTTATGCTCAGGGTGGTTTCTGGCTTAGCGGTTCCCAAAATAAATCTGTTTTCACTGGTCCCCAAGAGTAGAAGATTGAAAACCACTGCATTAGAGTACCCCAGTCTAATGGCCTCTATGTCTTGTTAATCTAACAGTTCTTATTGTTCAACATTTAGGTTTTCTTTCTTTTTCTCATTATTCTAAACAAAGAGAACCACATCTTTCAGGCCTGTTCTGTATTTTCTGTTCTTTTTATAAATAGGTCTGTGGCTGGAGGAGGGGGTGGCACTGTGATGTAGTGGATTGGGCATGGATTTATGAATGGGCACAGGTTCAAACTTGTCAGGTTGTTATGAAATTTGAAAATACGCCTGTGAAGTGCCTGGCCTTTAAGAAACACTCAGACTGCTTGGTTAGCTGGGCCTACAAGAACAGACCTGATCTGCAGTGACCTTGAGATGAGATGCTGGCTTCAGAATGGGGTCCTCCCTGGGCTCACATCTCAGCTGTGCCCTGAGAGAGCAGTAAGCATGGGCTAGGTATATGACACCCTTGAGGCTCAGTGTGTTCATGTGTACAAAGCTTACAAAGGGCCTCTGAGGATTAAGTGAAATTAATAAAATGAGATTATGCGTTCATATTTCATATAGTACCTGTATGATAGTTCATACTCAGTACATGTGAATGATTATTGTTAATAATTTCTACCATCCTCATTTTTCTTATCGGTGCCGTCAGTGAGCTCTGTAAAAGCTGCTGTGGGAGAATACGGAGGCACCTCACTGTATTGCAGTGGTGGCAGCATGTCATAGAGGTCCCAGGAGGAAGCGGTACCTGAGCCAGTCTCTAATGCTGAGTTGGGATGAGCCTGCGGGATGAGAGGGGAAAATGGTCCTGTGTGCCCCGAGGCCCAGGGGTGAGAACACACTAGGGGATGCTGGGAGAAGGTGGTTAGAGGAACGGCCAGGACCCCACTGCAAGCGCCAAGTCAAAGTAAACCCTGAGAACGTCACCCCAGCTGACTGAGCGCGGTGGTTTGGGAGGGGAGAGCAGGAGAGTATTATATTCCTGCTGTCCCACCCATAGGACACGGAGCCTCCATTTATTTCTCGCACTGCCGTTCCTGGTCCGCAGTGTGTGAGTGAGTGATGCTCTCTACTAGCTCTGCGGTGTAATGAAAAAAACTCAACCTGGATGGAGTATGTTGGAAAGTCAAATACCTGTTCCCCCTCAAAGAAAATAAATTGAACTTAAAAAATTTTAGAACACGGGTCTATGTGTTTGATGTAAAGTGCCCCCCTTGTTTTCTCCCCAAGTTGAATAAAGTCAAGAAATAATGAAGTAAACATTTTCCGCTTCGGAGCTATAAGAATTCAGAGGTGCTGCTCTTATGCCCAATGCCTTCTGAGCCATTACCTACATCCTCAGCTGGTACCATGAGATCTGGTAATATTCACCATGGAAGGGTAGCTCACATGCGCCTCTCTGAAAGTTTGTTCTTTCATTCATTTATTTTTTCAACCATCCAACCAAGGAGTCCACCACAAATATTTATTCAGCACCTTCTGTGCCAGAATTTTTTCTTTGCCCTGAGGATAAACTCATGAGCAAAATGGATTAAGATCCCTGTTTCCATGGAGCATATATTCTATGCAGAGGCTCAGGAAAAAATAAACCTTTTGGCAAATTGGTACTCCCCATTCATAAATTGAACAGTTGGTTATTGTTACTTACAGCTCTTTGTATGTCTTTGTTTTCTAAGACGTGGCCCTTTTCCTCAGGGTAGTTTGTGGCCTGGTGGAGGAAACAGATGCAGTTTAGGGTAAATGCCGTCATTGTAGCGCCCTGTGATAAGTGAAGGGAGAGCACCAGGATTATAGAAGTCCAGGGTTAGGGCACTCAGCTCACACTGGGCGGGGGAGCGTTTAGTCAGGACACATCTTTGGAAGAGAGGTGCTTGGGCTGCTGGAAGGGTGATCAGGCCAAGAGGGCTGGGCAGGGCATCCCATGTGGAGGGAACGACCCAGAGCAGGAGCCGTGAAACGACACATGTCAGAAGCAGCATTGCTGTACTTACAGCTTCAGTTCTCACACTCTGGGCCCAGAGCCAGGCCCTCTATTAACTGTGCAGTCCAAGTACAGGGCAGTCTTGGTCTGGATCCTTTGCTGGCCTATGATAGGAACTAGGTTAAATATAAAAAAATAAAAGATGGGCAAGAGGACTGCTAGTTTATGCAGTGAGAAGAATAATATGGAAGCTCACTAGTCCAGTTCCTGAGCCCAGAAGCTGAACTCAGCACCTCAACTCATTGTGTCTCTCCTGCTTCTTGCCTGATGGGCATTCTTCCTGGGTTAGGAAGGCCAGTGCGCAGAGAACTGTCTCCACAGTTGTGATTGTGTATCACTCTTAGGGTGGATGTGGTCAACCCATGGGCATGTGGCTTGGGGCAGTAGGATTGGCCAGCCACGGGGCCATGTCATGGAGCCGAGGGTGAGGGTGGAGACAGTCTGCAGTGCCTTCAGGATGACGTGGAACAGGGCCTGAGGAAAGGGCCCTATGGAGGCAGAACCAGCCATGCTCTGAAAAGTGTGTTTGCCCCACTCCTTTCCGGCCATCGCAAGGTCTGCTCCCACCGTGGGCACCTCCTGTTGTCATAGCTCAGTTAGCTACAGTCAGGGCAGCTTTGGCCAGTTAGAAAAAGGAGGGGGGAGAAGAAATGTCTTCAGAGGAAATAATAGTCTACATAATGAGCCCTCTTCTGCCGTCTTAATATGCACTAATTGGAATATGCCCTTTAGTAAGTCTTCTAACAGGAGAATAATGAGAATTGCAGAAACCAGAGGCCCGCTCAGCTTGCCGGTGTGCGCGTGGAAACATTTCCAGGTCCCAGAACTGTGGCAGAACTGGCATTAAGCAACCCCGACCCACGCTCTTTGGATTCTTGTATTCCAGCCACAGCTGTCTTCATTGATTGATGTTTGTCTCCTACTTAACTCACCTGCCCCCTATTTTGAGGTCCTCATGTTGGGCATCCTTTTAAATATCCCCCCAAGTTCATTCCCTGAGTTAAGGGTGATGGGAAAGCTTACAAGGCACCATTTATTTCATGTCCTTGAGATGGTGGGGCTGTAAGACTGTGGGCACTGTCTCAGGCAACTGGTTTCAAGCCTTACCCCTCGAACTTATCCTGTGTGGCCTTGGATGGCTTATTTGCCCTCTCCAGGCCTCAGTTTCCTGTCTATAAAATGGGGATGATGAGCCTGACCAGGCGGTGGCGCAGTGTATAGAGCATTGGACTGGGATGCGGAGGACCCAGGTTCAAGACCCCGAGCTCACCAGCTTGAGCGCGGGCCCATCTGGCTTGAGCAAAAGCTCATCAGCTTAAACCCGGGGTCGCTGGCTCCAGCAAGGGGTTGCTTGGTCTGCTGAAGGCCCTCGGTCAAGGCACATGTGAGAGAGCAATCAATGAACAACTAAGGTGTTGCGACGGCAACGAAAAACTAATGATTGATGCTTCTCACCTCTCTCTGTTCCTGTCTGTCTGTCCCTATCTATCCCTCTCTCTGACTCTCTTTCTGTCCCTGTAAAAAAAAAAAAAAAAAATGGGATTATGATACAGACAGCTTCGCAATGTAATGTAAAGTATTAAAAGTAGAGTGTGGGGGGGGAGGGGAAGGGCACAAAGAAAATTAGAAGGTAACGGAAAACAATTTGACTTTGGGTGATGAGTATGCAACATAATCAAATGTCAAAATAACTTGAAGATGTTTTCTCTGAACATATGTACCCTGATTTATCAATGTCACCTTATTTAAATTAATAAAAAAAAAAGAAGTAGAGTGTCTGCAACATGGTCAGCTCTCAGTGACTGTTTCTGTTCCTCTGTTTGCCGCAAATAGGGAGTGGCTAATCAGTGAGCCCTGAGATCAGGGCCCTGGGCGCAAATAGGGAGTGGCTAATCAGTGAGCCCTGAGATCAGGGCCCAGGACTGTGGGACAGGGTGTTGGTGATGGGAGGGTGGGCTGGCATGGAGGAGGAGAGGGGTACTCTTGCCATTGTTTTTTCGTTCTTCCTTTCATGTTCTATCTCACAACTAGAGTGGTAAGCCCAGCAGTGTCCCCCAACCCCAAAAGCCCGTCCCTCTGAGTTCTGGGGCCCTGTAAATGCCCTGCTGGAATGCTGGGGGCTTTCCTGGCCCTTCACCCTGTGACAGCGCTGCCTACATCTGGTGCCATGGGACCTGGTGACCTGACCCCAGCAGAGCAGAGGGCAGGGACGTCGGTCTGCTCTGGTCCCTGAGAACACTGGTGTTACCTATGGGAAAGGGTTAGGACAGGGTGCTCTCCGGGCTTGTCATTTCCACTGAGGCAGGGGACAGCCCTCCATGCTGCCACGTTCTGACGTCTGTTGGAAAATAAAGTCATCCCCATGTCCCCTAGAGAAGGAAACCATCCCTGGGTGTCTTTGCTGTCAGTCCTATTAGGTATTGCAAGTGGGTGGGGCGATCCCTTCCAGGGGAAGAGGTGTGACCAGGTTACATTCCAGGAGCCTCACTCCGCCCAGCCGCCCTTCCTCGGGCCCAGGCAGGGGCAGGAATCAAATCTGCACTTGGATCTCTGCAGGCGTTTTATAGTTAAAAAGAGCATGTAGCCTGGTGGGTCTGCCTTACATCTGTTTCTTCAAATTCTGAACTGTTCTCTCTCTGTCTCAGAGAAAGATCCCATTTATTGAACTGAGGCCTGCAAGGCGGTCAAGTAGTTTACTTGGTCAAGTAAACGAGGGAGCTGCCCCTTTGTAGCTCACCCTTGGCGGCTGTTGCTGCAGAAGGACATAGCACGGGTCCTGAGAACCTGCCGGGCACACCCAGCATGGCTTTGGGGCCTTCCATTGTTAAGAACATCTGTAGACATCTCCTGTGAAACAACTGTTTGAGGACACAGCTTAGAAAACACAAATTAAGTGCATACATTCCTCCTAGTGGCTTCAATCGGGAGCGCTGCCTGGGTCCTTGTTTGGGAGCTTATTTCCTTTTGTTCCTTGGAGGCTCTGGCTGGAATGGTGGAGGTCGAGTCATCTGACCCTGGAGCTCCATGCAGGAGCTGGCCACCATGTGTTGAGGACACTCCTGCTCAGTGCCCCTGAGCCCGTGACTCATAGCAGCCACTAGGATCCCGTGACAAGAAGGGTCCATGGCACTCAACCCCAGGGCCATGCAGGATCCAGGAGTTTTATGCTGAGTTGCGGCCATCTCTCAGGGTTGGCTTTTCAGATGGTGGAAGCTGAGTCTGGGAAAGGCCGAGTGCTGCCAGGCCCTGCGCAAGCCCTTCCGTGAGTGGCTCCAGCGCAGGCGAGCACCACACCCAGGTGTCGGGCTCTGGAAGGAGGCAGCTGGTTAAGGGGCTCACAGACAAGTTTCTGTTTGGAGAGAGGGGAAGGAACGAAGACAGGAACATGGCACCATTTTAGCACACGGCGACGTGACAGCTTGGCGTAAGCGCGGTGCGTGCCATCTCTGTGTGGAAGGTGTGCTGCTGCCGATGGGGACGGGGGGAACGAGCACCTGGCTGCCTTTCTCCCGCCAGATGCCATCTCAGGAAGACACCTGTGTTGCTCAGACAGGCGCTGGCATCCCCAACTGCTCAGGCACCAGCCTGGCTCAGGACTTGGGATGGCGGAAGGGCCTCTCTGAGCTCCAGTTGTGTCTGGTAGGACTCTGGTCTGCCACTGGCCCCTGTTCTGCAGGGACGTGGTCATTGCCCCAGGCAGCCTTTTGCTTTTGGGTATTAAAAGTGGGGTGGGGGCAATCCCTTCCAGGGGAAGAGGCTGTGACTACGTTACATTCCAGGAGCCTCACTGGGCCCAGCTGGCCCTTCCTCTGGCCGGGGCGTTGTCTGTCTTTAAGACCAAGACCCTCTCACTAACTTACAAGCTCAGTGGGATTCCGTGCTCTCCCTCCTTCTTTTTCTTCTCTTTCTTATGTTGTTCGTCTCCTTTCCTCTTTACCACCCAGTTTGCTTCTCCCTTTCTATTAAGACTGTTCCTGACAGACACTGCCTTTTTTTTTTAAGTGAGAGGAAGAGTGATAGAGAGACAGACTCCCACATGGGCCCTGAGCAGGATCCGTCTGGCAACCCCCCTTATGGGCCAATGCTCAAATCAACTGAGCTATTTTTAGCACCTGAGGCTGATGCACTTGGTCCATCCGAGCTATCCTCAGTGCCTGGGGCTGATGCTCAAACTAATCGAACTACTGACTGAGAGAGGGAAGCGGGAGAGAAGTGGAAGTGGGAGAGGGAGAGAAGCAGATGGTCGCTTCTCTTGTGTGCCTGATGGAGAATTGAACCCAGGACATCCATACGTCATGTCAATGCTCTATCTACTGAGCCAACTGGCCAGGGACAACCCTGTCTTTTTTTTTTTAATTTCTTTTTATTTTATTCATTTTAGAGAGGACACACACACACACACACACACACAGAGAAAGAGAGAGAGAGAGAGAGAGAGAAAGGGGGGAGGAGCTGGAAGCATCAACTCCCATATGTGCCTTGACCAGACCAGTGCAGGGTTTTGAACTGGCGACCTCAGTGTTCCCAGGTCGACGCTTTATCCACTGTGCCACCACAGGTCAGGCACAACCCTGTCTTTTAAGTGATTATTTGATTTCAACTTACACCCAAGAAGCCCCTGTGATTATGCCTGCAGCTCCCAGGAAGGACTGCAGCATAGGTCGGGCCCTCATCCAACACAGACCTCCCGAGTGTGCCGCGCTGTTGGGTGTCAGGTACACTGTAGAGGACAAGCACACACGGTTGCTGCTCTCATGGAACTTTCATGCAGAGGTGGAACTAGGCATTGGACGAGGAATCACAAGAATGCACGTCTAGTTGGAAAGCAAAGGGGCCACAATTCCACAAGAGCACATTAAAGTCAGAGAGGCAGTGATGGAGATCTGGGGCTGAGTCACTTAACTGGGTGCAGGGGCATGAGGGTGTTCAACTCAGGGAAGGCTCTGGACTGAAGTCCTGGAATGGGTGGGAACAGGGCCTGCTGGAGGGACGGGAAGGAGGCCTCTGGGCTGGAGAGAGAGGCAAAGGCACAGTGAGGGAGCGGGAGGCTGTATGAGGCTGGAAAGAGGGGAAGGCGTGAACGGAGTCATCTCCAAGCCATGTAGACCCTTGTGTTCCTCGTGGTGGCAGGAGAGCGGCTCAGCTCCCGGGGAGGTGGTCAGCTAGAGGAGTGGGATTCTCCTTCCCCCTCTCTCATCACCGAGGCCCACCAGGTCCCGGTGGGCAGGTTGGGGCCACCTGCTCTTGCCCTAGTTGCAAGAGCCCCCGGAAAAGTATGTGTCATTTGCAGGCTCCGCAGTGGGAGGCACCTCCGAGTGTAGGGAAGAGACTGAGGGACAGTGAGAGGGCTGCCTTGGCCAGGCGTGTCAGACCTGGCAAGAAGCTAGCCTCAGCCTGAAGGCAATTAAAAGACACCTGCAGCTTCAGCAGGTAGCCACAGCACCTGGTTTGCAGGTGTGGCTTCTTATTTAGCCAGGTACTAGCAGTGTGACCTGAGTATTTGCTTTGCCTCTCTGAGCCTCAGTTTCCCCTTTTTACACAGCTGTGCTAATACAGCTTCACCACTGCGAGGGGGCGGAGCACTGAAATGGCTGTACATGGTAGGTGCTCCCCAGGTCTCTGGTCCTGACAGCCCGGCCCTCCTGCTGCCTGGCCGCCAGGCCCCAAGAGCACTGGGGGAGGCCCTGGCTGGACACGGCCGCTGGTGCGGGTGAGGGGGCACGGGCTTGCGTCCCCTCTGCCTTCTTGCCTGGCGTGGCCTTGCTCTCAGAGCCTCATGTCTAAAACGGTGATATTACCACCTTACAGGATAGTTTTGAGGCTAAATAAGTGGAGGTTGTGAGGGCGTAAGTCGGAAAGTGTCACCGAGGGGGGTCACCAACTGTTATCTCTTGCCCTCTGTTTCTCTCTTGCATATAATAAAATACCCCTTTTTAAAGTGTGCAGTTCAGTCACTTTTTAGTAGATTCACAAGATGTGCAAAACCATCACCACTAGCTAATCTCAGAACATGTTCATCACCCTAAAAAGAAACCCTATGCCTATGAGCAGTCACCCCCATTGTCGCCTCCCCACCCCCACCCCCACCCCCATCAGCTTTCTTTTTCTATAGGTTTGCATTTTGTGAATTTCATGTAAGGGGAATAATCTAATCATCCAGTAGGTGCCTTTTGTGTCTGACTTCTTTCATCTCACATAATTGTCTCAAGGCCCACCATGTTGTAGTGTGTGTCAGTCATTCCTCTTTGTGGCTGAGCAGTATCCCATCATGTGGATAGACCACGTTGTGTTTATCCCCTCATCCCCTGAAGGACATTTTGTTTATTTCTACTTTTTGGCTGTTATGAATAAGGCTACCGTGGGTGTTCATGTACAAGTTTTGTGTGGACATTTGTTTTCAAGTGTCTTGTGAATGCACCTCGGCACGGAATTGCTAGTTCCTGCATCAGTTTGATTATCCTGGTGGCTAGCCTGGTGGTAAGCCGCAGCATTTTGTTGTGGGTTTGATTTTCATTTCCCTGATGGGTAATGGTACTGACTCCATGTGCTTGTTGGCCCGTTATATATCTTCTTTGGAGGAATGTCTGTTCAAACCCTTTGTCCATGTCTAAATTTTTTTTTGAGTTGTAGGAGTTTTCTGTACCTTCTGGAAATAAGGCCCTTATCAGATACACGACTTGAAAATATTTTCTCCATTCTGCGGTTGTCTTTTCACCTTGTTGATAGTGTCGTTTGAAGCATTCAAGGTTTTATTTTGATGAGGTCCAATATATCTGTGTGTTCTGTTCTTTTGTTGCCCTTGCTTTTCGGATGATAACTAAGAACCCTTTGCCTAATCTCAGGAAACAAAGATTTAGGCCTTTGTTTCTTTTTCCTAGGAGTTTTATAGTTTTAGCTCTTACATTGAAGTCTTTGTTCCTTTTTGACTTAATTTTTGTATATTGTATGAGGAAAGACTCCAACTTCATTCTCACGTTGGTAGATCCAGGCGTCCCAGCACCATTTGTTAAAAAACTATTCCTTCCCCCATTGAATGGTCTTGACATTCTTGTCAAAAATCAATTTGGCATAGATGAATGGGTTTATTTCTGGACTCTATTCTTTTTTTAACTTAAAATATTTTTCAATTACAGTTGACATTCAGTATTATTTTGTATTGGTTTCAGGTGTACAGCATCGCGGTTAGACAGTCATATACTTTGCAAAGCGTCCACCTGATGTTTCCAGTACCCTCCTGGTACCATACAGAGTTATTACATTATTATTGAGTATACTCGCTATGCTATACTTGACATCCCTGTGATGATTTTGTGACTATGAATTTGTTCTTAGTCCCTTCACCTGTTTCACCCAGTCCCCCAAACCCCTCACCTCTGTGTCTGTGATAGACTCTCAGTTCTGTTCCGTAGATGTATATGCCCGTGCTTAGGACAGCACCACATTGTCCTGATTCCTGTGGCTTTTAGTAAGTTTTGAAATCAACAAGTGTGTCTCTGTTCTCCCACCAGCCCCCATTTCTTGTACTCTTCTCTATTCTTCCTTTTTCTCCGTTGATTTTTTTTTCATTCTTTAGAGTCTGGAGCAGGGGCTCACAACCGTTTTCAGTACAGAGCAGAAAGAAAGCATTTTAAGCTTCACAGGCCGTACAGTCTTTACCTCAAGATCTCAGCTCTATTGTAGAGTCAATGTAGTCCGAGGCGATACGCAATGAATGGCCATACCCATGTTCCAATAAAACTTTACTTACATTTTTGACACTGAAATTTATATAGCACATGCCTTTGACATGTGAAAATTTTATTCTTCTTTTGATTTTTTTTCTCAGCCATTTAAAAATGTAAAAACCATTCTTAGTCTATATATCATACAAAAACAAGCAACAGGGATGTCAGTCCCTGTTTGAGAGGAGTGCATCTTGAAGGGGGTATTTCCGAGGACGGTATAGCATCCCCCTTAATCACTCGTGGCCCCGGGCCTGGGGGGGGTTTCTCTGCTAGCACCCTCCTCACAGGACCCGCTCTTCCCCGTGGGAGCTGCTCGGAAGAGCCTGCTGGGGACACGGCAGCTCTGCACTGAGCTGGCAGGGCCCCGGGACCTGTGTGGAAGCCGAGGGCAGCTGTTCCTCCCTGACGTCACTGGCCCAGGGAAGCAGGAGCTGCCGTGCAGACACTCCGACAAACCAAGCAGGAGTGAGTGCCAGCAACAGGCTTTCCTTTTCCTCCTGGAAAACCACAGTCCTCCGGGCATCCTTACTGATCACCTCTACGTCTTGCTCGGGAGAGAAGGGCCACTACAAGCTCTGCCAGACGCCAGCTTCTGTGACTCTGGTCAGGTTTGCTAGCCTGTTGGAGCCTCAGTTTCCTCACCTTTAAAAAGGAGTAGTTGTGAGCAGTCAGCTCTTCACACAGCACCTAGTGTACAGTCAGCACTTAAGAGCTCGTCGCCCTTTGCTGCCGTCACCACTGCATCGCTTGTTGTGATGGGCGGTGAGGACATACAGGGGTCTATGTCCAGCATGCGGCCATCCCCTGAGCTCCTATCCTCATCCATAATATGAATGGACACCCATATTCAAGCCCTGGCCATGGACCCTGGGGTACAATAGGTACTCACTCCTCTTCTTTGGCTTGAGCTGGATCGGGGGTGGGCAGCAGGCCTGCAGGAGTTCTTACGCTGTACCATTGTCACTATCTGGGGCTGCCTCTGCCTGTACCTGTGCAGTGTTCCCGGGCCTTCTGAGTGAGGGGAGGCACTTTATCTCCTTGGCTCTGAGCCTGACTCCCTGGCCACAGACCCTTGCCTTGTCTCTGTCTCTTCCTGGCAGCCCCGGATCCATCCCACGGATATTTTCCCAGAAGCTCATTCTAGACCGAGAGGTGAACTCTAGCCTGTGGCCACGTTGGCCCCCTGACGGTTTTTCTAAACAATGTTTCATTAGACTGCAGCCATACCCACTTCTTTACATCTATGCTGCCTCTGTGCTACAATGGCAGAGTTGAGTCTGAACAAAACCCACGTAGTCCACAGAGCGTGAAATAGTTCCTACCTGGCCCTTTACGGAAACACTTGCTGCTCCTGCTCCAGCGGTCTCTCCTCGGGGCTCTCCTGACCAAGGCTGCCCGTGTCTGCACTGCCCTGCTGTGCTGCGATGCTGTGTCCTGTGTGTGTCTGCCTCTCAGGTAGGAGGCTCTTGAGTGCAGTGGCTCTTTCGTCCCAGGTCCCTGTCTCTCTTGCAGCACAGACACACCAGGCGTGCTCAGTATCTAGCAGAGAGACGACTAGCTGGCCGGATGAGTGAAACAAACATAGTAAATAGTGGACTAAGGTGGCGTTCTTCCTGGGTGAGCCTACACCCAGTTCTTTCACCTGCAGAAATAGATCTCGGTGCACATTCGGTCCAGAAACTCTCTGTCCCTCCCCAGTCCTCACAGTGAGTAGGTATCACTGATAAAAGTGGAGGGCACTCAACAATGTACTCAGTGTGTGCCAGGCTCTTACACTTAGTGCTTTAGGGATATTCACTCAGTCCAGCCTCAGGACAACCCAAGGAAGGAGGTACTATTACTATTTCCACCATTCTGCAGCTGGGGAAATGCAACATCAGAGAGGCTAAGCGGCTTTCTCAGGATACTCAGCCAGTGAATCCATGTGTGAGGGAAGCGGCTGTGTTCTGACCCATCAGTTCTGACCCAGAGTCTGTGCTCCTTACAATCCACGTCTGCCTGCTGCCACCCTGGGGGTGCTGTTGAAACAGGAGCTTCTCATTCCATTTGTCTCAAGACAGGAGGCTTCTTTCAGCTTCTCCACTCAAATCTAAAAGCACAGCACAGCCAGTAATTGCTCTGTACCATCCGGTGGCATAGTTAATGCGTTAACCTCCTTTAATTGAATGGGTGATTCAGGATTGAGCTGCACTCCCAGAGACACCCATTGTGTGCTCGGTGAGCAGAGCGGAGAGCGGAAAGAGCTTGTCAAGAACGTTTCTCAGAATGGGAGCTGGCAGTGGCTGCTCTGTCTACAAGAGCCGCCTCATGGAGGGGACTCCTCGCAGGTTTCCTGGCGGCTGTGCTCCAGGTGACTTTTCAAAGAGCTCACGTTTCCCTTTCTGGGGGACTAGTGGTAGGTTGGCTTAATGTGAGGTTAAGGGACAGGGCCCTTAAAGCAGAATCAGGATGCTTTAACCATAGGAACAGGGACTGGACAGACTGGGAAGAAACATAAAACAACAAAATAGATAAGAAAAATGACTTCTGCTATTATTGCCACGGGAACTGAAATACTGTGTGTGTGTGTGCAGTCAGGACATTCTTTTTTATTTGTTCTTTTGTTCATTCATTCAGTAAATATGCTGGTCGCTGTGCTGGGTTCTGAGTATGCACAAATGAGCAAAGGATTCCCATCCTCTGTCTTCATGGGAACGTGGGCAGAGCATCTGGAAGTCAGATCCTGGTTAGAAGGATGCTGCGCACCGAGGTGCCAGGCACCATTAGACGGATGACCTGTCGATGGCACCTGGCTAAGATGGCTGGGTGTTTCATCCCACAGTAGGGAAGGGCTTGCCTGTTGTTCTAAACAACCCGAAATCTGTTGGCAAAAACTCTGCCCACCCAGGATGATGCTGGGATGGGCAATGCCAGTGTCGGCTTCTTTCTTAGACGACTATTGGGTTGAACTACATGGAAGTTTCGTGTTTGCAGATCAAGAGGAGCAAGTGCCGGCATTTCGTGTGGGAGCCTACCTGACACTCGCCTTCACTTAGATACCGGGCTGGTCCTTCACGCAGCGGCCCTTCCTTCTGCAGGAGGCAGGCTGAGCTCTGCTCAGCTCCATCATGGTGGCTTGCACCCTTGAACTTCTGGGAGCAGGCTCCTCTCCTGACTTTCCCAGGTCTTGAGAAAAACATCTCACATACTTACATTCCATTCTTTTATCTTCATACTTTTATGGTCTCTTTAAAATTTAGATTCTCTCCCCTTCTCACCTTCCCACCTATCCTCCAAGATCTAACTAGAATCTCCTTGCCTGGCTAGATGTCACCTCCTCTCTTCCCTGTCCCCACGACGCTGTGGACCTGCCTCATAGCATTATCCACAGTCAGCCTTGGTGGCACTCATTTGGGCATGAGCCAGGCAGGAGTACAGGCCCTGGGGCCTGGCTGCCTGGGTTCCACATAGCTGTCCACTGCCAGCTGTACAACCTTGGACAAGTGGCTTCACCTCTCTGTGTGAGGGTCACATGAGCTGACTTTGAATAGGTCCTGGTTTGTACTAAGCTTTCAAATGAAATGGTATTATTTACTATGTCCTGCTTTATTAAATCTATCCCAGCAAGCCACCTTATATTCTTTATTTTAATGGGACAGGATATAAATATTCTAAATGCTACAGTTTGTAACATTTAAAACTGTGATCCTAAAGCATTTGGGTAGTTGGGGAAGACCTACAGGGGTGTCTGCATGAACTTCGGGTACCTTTTAACTGCCTTTTCTTTAAGTAAATAAGCAGAAGTACACATTAGTAGGTATTTGCCATTAGTGGAATTCTAAAAATCAGAAATGAAAACTTTCCTGGTGCCTAGGCTAGTCTGGGATACCCTGAGGACTCTCAGTTGATATTATGGATCAATTTTTACCTCCTATTGAATCCCATTCTTTACCTATGGAAACAAAAGCCAGAGAAGCTGCTTGGACAAGACAGAGATTTCACAAATCAGAAGGGGACCATGGGAACCAGCAGCCTGCTCTCCACACTCTGGCAGAAAGCTGGAAACCAGTTGGCCAGCATCCCTAATTGTATGCATTCTGGAAATTTCCCAGCCTGAGTTGAAATGTGGATTAGACCAGACTGTCAGTTCATGAGATATTTTTTCAAAGCTGACTCCTGAGATTGTCTCTGTGATGTGACTAATGAGAGTACTTCATTTTACTGAGCAAACGGCCCCTCCACTCACGGAGCGCCACCTTCACCTGCTTTCTGCTCCTCTCGACATACTAGGGAGTATCTCCATTGGTGGCACAGTGGCCAGGAAGGGACTAGGGAAGGGCCTTTAGAACATATGCTTCAAAAGGTTACCTGAAACATAAACCTCCCGAAATCAGCTGATAGTAACTGAGTCCATCTTCATCAGCTGGTCATTGTGAAGGTGTGATACCTTTGCTCACTGTAGCCCTACAGGGCAATAGCAGTAATAACATCACTACCCCTGTGCTAGAGGCGAGCGCTGAGGCTCAGGGAGGAGAAGCTGCTGACCAAGGCCACACGGCTTGTAAGTGACAAAACCAAGACTTGAGTTCTAGTCTCTCTTACTGCAAAGCCTGTACATTCCCTGCTCACCATCTCCCCCACCCCAGCCTGGGCGAGCCGCCCCGATTCCTGTTGCTGTCAGAGGTGATGGTGACTATGGCAGAGCCCAGCTAAGCATTTGGAAGTGCTACACAAGTCTCATGATATATACCTATATGCCTTCATTTGTGCTGAACATCTTTTTCTTAAAGTATAGATTATTAAAGTTGTTCAAGGTAGTTGGTACCTTTTTTTTTTAGGACACCAGTGATCTCATTTGATTTGTAATTATCTGTCACTGTGACATCTCCCATTCTGTGTAGCCCAGAATCTGGCAGAATACTCAAGGCTCTGAGCTGATGCTGGGAAGAGAGCGGGTAATGTTTTCCAGATAATCCTCTCGCCCTCATTGTTGCCTGGAAAAGCCTGAGCCTGTAGAACCTCATCTCTTGCCATTTATTCAAATGTCAGTCCGCAGTGCTGCTCATGGTAGCGGCTGCCCAGTGCCACAGGCACAGGTGAGACTTTCCATAAAGTGTGTGCTTCATAATCATGTCTGCCTGTCCTTTAACAACACAGCCTGATAAGCTGCTTTGAATATTAGATAAGCTTTGAATATTAACCCCTTGTTTCCAACCCTGCCCATTTTCTTCCAATTAAGCATCTCCCTTTTCCTTTTAGATAGTAGTGACTTGCTTGGTTTCCATACTCACTAGACTCTACCCAGAGGGACCAGTGGATTCCTAGCGACTGGCTAGCCAAGGTATTCGAATGATTGTTGGTTGCCAGGAGGTTGCCAATGGATTCTCAGTTCCATCTCAAAAAAACATTTTCTAAGTTACCTACAACTTACTCCTGGGCGTGGTGCCCAAAACTGGGAGTAGAGAGATAAGGAGATATAGTTCCTTAACCTCAGGTGGTGCTCAGGCTGGGTGAGGGAGGCGGGGACAGAGGAGACAGGGACAGCAGCAGGTGGCGAAGGACATTGAGGAGGTTGACCTAGAACCCCATGGAAATATAAAAGTCGGGAACAGGGGGAGAGACCAGGGATGGGTGTGCCCAGAAGCAGAGGCTTGAGACTTGTGAGACGAGTAGGACGCTGTCAGGTAAAGATGGCAGGGCGGGGACAGGTGGGACGCAAGGCTGAGGAAAGGTGTAGCCAGCACAGGGAGATGGCATGAATGGGGAGACAGTTAGCTGGCTTAGTTAAGTGATACAGCAGAGTGGCAGGGAACAACCCACACTCACTTAAATAAAAAGGGAATGTGAGTGAGCAGTCTTAGGATAGCTGGCTTCAGGCACAGGTTGATCAGGGGCTCACATGAGGCTCTCGTGCTCCCAGGTGAGACACAGCATCTCCTTGCACGTTCCCTGTGGGCACGTTCGTAGACAGATTGCCTTCTCACGAGAAGGGTCAATTGTGGCAGTTCTAAATATGGTCAGCGTGACATTAAGTCAGTGAAAGAGCCCTTTCCCAGTAATCCGGCAAAAGCCTCAGCAAATCATGGGAGACCATGTGCTCATTGTTAAACCACTTGCTGTGGCCAAGGGAATGATCTGGTTGGCACAGGCCTGGGTTATAGATGCCGGTCAGAGCACGCAGTGTGAGAGAACGGAAGATGGTGGCTTCTCAGAGAGCAGTCAGGCCACAGGAGGCAGGAGCACCATGTGTATCAGGTGGCATAAAGCAACAGGCCCAGGACAGGCTGGTGAAGCAGGCTTTGTCTGTTGTGCTAGGGAGCTTGGGCATTACCAGAATATGATGAGGAGCATGCAAAGTGTTTCAAACGGGAGCAACACGTATAGTTGGTGAATTAGGCCAGTCATTGTGGCAGTGGGGAGGGTGGGGTTGACTGGGGGCTCTTGGAGGGTCCTGGAAAGACTTGGTGAAGGACCGAGCTCAGGGGCGGTGAAGAAGAGGGAACAGACCCAGGACACATGAGGTGGGATGGGTTGGACTTGATATGCCCATTTGCCTGGTGAGAAAGCTGAAAGGAGCCAAATGGAGCAGTCAGGCTGGGGGCCTAGTCCTGGGAAATGACAAGGCTGTGATTTTAGACTGATTGCTTACCTTCCACAAACAAGGGAGAAAGTTTGCCACTGCCAGACAGTAGCCACTTCTGTCCTTGAATAGGAGCTTTCCCAGGGGACTTCCTGCTATTTTTATTTATTCAAGAATCCACTGCCCAGTGGCCCCAAACTCTTGAGCTTTATGTCCTCATTATTCTTTACCACATTCCTCTGAAGTGCACGTCAGGTTCATAAACACCATTTTGGGGCTCTGAGTCAATGGAGATGCACTGTAATAGAAAATTAGCTCCCTGCCAGCCCGCTGGGTCCAGGTTTCATTTCCTTTGACGGCAGTGTTCTTGGTGGTGGTGGTGGGGGGGGAGCCTCAGGGTAGGAGTGTTAGTAACTAAACACTGTGTGGTAGCCACCTCCTGGGACCCATCATTTAATGATATGTGGTGGCCCTCTTTTATTTACCAAGAAAACATGTCCTGTGCAGCAGCCTTTGAGCACTGTGATAAATATGGAAGATCACCACACAGTGAGTGCACTGCTTCAAGAAACAGATGGTTTCTAAGCCAATTGGCCCTGCTGGTACCTATTACTCTTGCAGTTCTAAAACAGGGGGGTAGTGGAGCTGACCATGCACCAGTACTGTCAGCCATACGGGTTCTTTGGATTCTGCTCTAGAAAGGCCAGCTCTCAGCTCTTTGTCTTTGGGCAAGTTATCAAGCCTCACTGAGCCTCACTTTGTCACTGGTAGGTTAGATGGATTTGTACCCACTTCATCAGAGTGTTGTGAGGCTTAAATGAGACACAAGAACAGCTCTAAGGTGCTTAGCACTAGTTCTAGTTGTGTGACCCACCCTGGACTTGTCCAAGATAACGTCGTTCAGTGATTCTCTACCAGGAGTGATTTTGCTACTACTGGAACATCGGACAATGCCTGGAGGTATTTTTCTTTGTCACAGCTGGGGGCTGCCACTGTCATCTAGTAGATCGAGGTCAGAGATGCTGCTATATATCCTGCCATGTACAGAAGAGCCCCACAACAAAGTTATCTGGCCCCCAGTGTCAGTCGGGCTGAGCTTGAGAAGCTCTAATGTACAAAAATACTTAGTACAATGCTTGAGGCTGAGCATTTTTTCAGTAGAGGTTAGCTATCAAATGGTGGGTGCTCTGTACCAGGGACTGTCCTAAATTTAGAAAGCCAGCAATTGAAGACACATATCTACTGGGAGGTGGTGATAAAAGTACCAGAATTCAGAGGAGAGTCACCTATCACAGCCTGGGTGGCAGTTGGGGAAGGAAAGGAGTCAGGAACCATAGCTTGGAGGGGCTGAGTATTGCACTTCCCAGAAATCCCTTTCTCTCCTCCATTTTGGCCTGGTTGATCAGTGCTGGGGCACCAAGTTTGGGGACAGTGGTGTAGAGACATGGTGGCCTGCCCATGTGTGTGTCCTGGACCCCTCTGATGTCATTCACATGGGCCTGTGGGAATGAGGAGAGGAGTTGGGTGGGAGGCTGTCAGCAAACATGGAGCCTCCAGGATAGGAACTGTCACCTCTGCTCCAATCTGAGATCGCAGCTCTTTCCTTTCAAAGCTGAGTTTTAAAATAAAATTGCATCTTGTTCCGACTGTAGCTGTCAGTTATTTTGTTACTTTTCAGGCTGTTCCTAAGAGGCATAATTTAGGTCGTAGAGGTGGCCTTCATTTGGCAAGTTGCTAAGCACGTACTTTCTTAAGGCCCAGGGGCCCTAGGTGCAGAAAAGATTCTTGGCAAGACCTGGGGCCATCTCACCTGGTGGGAGCATGTTTCTCCCTTGCCACCTTCCATCTCCCAGCTCTGTGCAGATGTGGACACCGGAGTACAAATGCAGCATTCCCCCAGTCAGAACGACCGTCAGAAGTCTCTCAAACAGGAGTGTTAAATACATGGCTCTCCTCATTACCATGTTCATGGCAGACATAGCTAATCCATCACAACTGTTCTCAATGAGCCCAGACCCATTCTCAGTGTCCTCCCACACACATCCACTACCTTACCCACCAATTACAGACTAGAGCAGGCGAGTAACTCTACATGTGGCAGATCCACCAGCCTTGTTTTAACTCCTTAGTGGCCGTGTGGCCCTGGGCACATCCTATGACCTTTCCAAGTTTGTTTTCTCTATTTGTATAGGGGGCAAAATGGGGATAATAATACCTACTTAGCATGGTATGAACACTAGAGAGGTAAAAATATATGAAGTGCCTAGCATAGTTTCAAGTATACAGTAAGTGCTCAATAATTATTCATTGCCTTCCTGTTTGCACACAACTTATCCTTCAGAGACTGCAGTAGGACTTGGTCCATTTTATATCCTCCTGATAATGTCATTTCTCTTTCCAGCTGCATTTTTCTTAATCCTCAATCGGATTGTGGGCATTGAGAGAGTAGGAATGGTGTTTTGGGATTCTTTTAGTCCACCGGCCTTCTGTCAAGTTATGGTTGTTGGATACATAGGAATGTAGCAAGGACTGCTACTTGTTTACCCAGAGTATTTATTTTTCACTTATATCTCAGTAACAGAGCCCTGGATAGTGTGCCTGAGTAAAAAACACTAAATCTTCTAGCTTCCCTTACGGCTACATGTGGCCATGTGTCTAAAAGGTACAGGCAGATACATCAGGTGTGGCTTCACAGGAGGGCTGCTTAAAGG
The DNA here is from genome assembly GCA_037038555.1 of Rhynchonycteris naso. NCBI lineage: Eukaryota > Metazoa > Chordata > Mammalia > Chiroptera > Emballonuridae > Rhynchonycteris > Rhynchonycteris naso. The sequence continues at coordinate 189,317,976 of CM073000.1, read as the reverse complement.
GATATACCTCAGTTGAATGGTACATACTTTGCCCTTCTCCTCTTTCTCCATCCTGTTGCCTAGAATTCAAACATGATAGCTGGAGCTCTGGCAGCCATCTTGGCCCATGAGGTGACCTTGAGAATGACAGCTGTGCAGAAGGGATGTAGAGGAGAAAAATGGAAGGCACTTGGTCCCTGATGACTTTGTGGGGTAGCCATGCCAGTCCTGGACTCTGCCTCCTTTCAAACTGCCGTACATGAGAAAATAAACCCCAAGTGGTTAGGCCCCTGGTGTTTTAGAGCCAAAGGTAGTTCCTAACTGTTACAAACAGTTCTTAGGAAGAGGCTGAGAGAACTGCCTGGCCAGGTCCTGGAGGTGATTATAACAGGTGGCATTTAGGGATCTTGAAGTTCATTTTCTTTACTGAACAGCTATTTTAAGTGTCCACAGGTACCGGTGGTCCCGAGCAGTCGGCTCATTGCTGGATTTAAGAGGGAAGAGTAGCCAGAGAGGAATTTGAGGACAGAGCTAAGTAAGGAAAAAACATGCGTTGCTTTTTAAGCCATGTCCAGGAATTTAGACTTAGTTTGAGTGCCATGGAAAGCCATTGGAGAACTTCAGTTTGTGCTTTGGAACCATTGCTCTGGCTGTGATACAGAGAAGGGGGCAGGAAGGGAGAGAGCTGACTTCTTCCATGCTGATGAAGTTGTCTTCTTCAGTAAGACCTGAGCCTGTCAGCCAGGTACAAGGCCCTTTTTCATTCCAGAGTCGTGAGTCTTACTCGGACAACTGTCAGACCTAGGTATATTTCTGTTGTTTTCTAAAACATACACAGCTTTTGACATTTTGAGCTGACCCTTATCAACCATGGGTCTCTCCCAGTCAAAGACCCTATAATTGAGAATGTCCTCATTCCTGGTGAGCCACCGACCATGCGAACATTGGAAGAGTTTGGCCAATATCTGCTGTGTCTATAACTGACCTCTTGGTGGTGGTAGCTGTCTACTACCACTTTATCAAGTGCATGACAACCGGAAGTCCTCTTTCCTTCACATTAGTCAGTGTTCCTGTCTCTTCCCTCCCTGAATGTCGGATCCAGGTCCTTACGCTTTCTCTCCCTTATCTTACACGCTACCCTTTTGACTTCTCAGTGTCACTGCTGTGACTGTCCTGCATCTTCTTTACAAAGTCTTTATTTGCATAGGGGGCTGGGTGGGTTTTCACACACAGAAGTTTGCAAATGTAGACCTGGTCCTGCTTGTCAAAGATATCAGTCCATTGCTCACTGTCAGTCACCAACAAGGATAGGTGTGTTTCTGTGTCTATAGGTGACAGTATGCATAGGATGTACAATGTTCCTGCTTTTCCTTCCTGCTGGGTACCTTCTTTCTTTCTCTGCCTTCCATTGATCCATTCATCCAAAGATCCAGTCATCTGTCCCTCTACCTCCCCACCCATCTGACACCCATTGAGCACCTCTAAGCACTGAGTATTCCCAGGAGCATCTCACCATGGATTCTTGCCCTTAGAGAATTTACCTCCTGGTAACGATAGATAAAATTATGGTACAAGTGCACGTACATGTTTAGTCATTATTCATTCATTCATTGAACAGTGTTTATTGGGCATCTTTTATTTTCCAGGCTCTGGTCTGGGTACTGGACCATAGTGAATAAGAATTGTGGAGTTTACATTCTAGCTAAAAGGAGACAGAGCGCAGTCAGTAAATAAGTATGTAAGAAAACTTTTGATCATTTGTGGGTGGGGGTATGATGAATGCTTCTACAGAGCCAGTAGGAAATCATTTGGGGAGGTAGCAGGACTTGAGTGAACTGTCTTGGGAAATGTGTGGGCTTTGCCAGGCAGACTGATGAGGGAAAGGCATTGCAGGCAGAGGCCTGGCATAGAAAAGACCCACAAGTAGAGCACTCAGGTGGGAACAGGGTGAAGGAGAATTCAGGGGGGCTCTAGGGCTGTGGCCCAGCTGCAAGATGGGCTGCTAAGGCAGGCAGGGAGGGGTGGCGAGGGACCCTACATGCCTTGTTAAGGGCTATGGACTTGACCTTCTGACCTGGGTGCTTTTGGATTTGGCTCACGCTCCACTGAGGTGCCTCAGATCCACTCTGGGTATAGAGAGGCAGGTGGGGCCCTAACCCCCTGCTTGCTTTAACTGAAGCTGTTCAGCCTTCACCCCTTATGTGCATCAGATCTACACATAGGATTTGGTGTGAAAAGGGGTATTGATAGTAGAAAGGATGGGGAGAGATTCCTAAGTTAAGTGTGGCCATCAACCAGCTGGGATTTTGCTATCAGGTCCGGCTCTGTGAGCTGCAGTGTCCTGGTCTGTAAAATAAGGAGAACAATAGTGTCCACCCCTGAGTTTTTACGAGAACTGACTGTGGCACACAGTGAAGTGCCCGGTACCAGAGCCTCACATGGCCAGTGCTCAGTAGTAAATGGTTGTTGTTGTCGGAGTTAGTATTCATTCTCACATGTCTTTTATTTTCCTACTATTCCTCCAGTGTTTAGCATAGTTCCAGATACACAGGCAGCCTCTCCAAATTAATAAATAACATTCATTGACATTTTGGGTTCTTCTAGCTCAGGATCCCATGCTGGTAAATAGAGATCACCTAATTTCTGTTTCACAACAACTCAGTGGAGGCTTGAGGAAAGAGTATAATGCAGAGGCTAAAACCCTCAGGCTCTGGAGGTCAGACACTGTGAGGTGTGGACTCTGCTCAGCAGCTCTCTAGCTGGGTCAGGTAAGCCCTCTGAGCCTTAGTTTCCCAGTACTTGGGATGAGTAAATAAAACGTGTAGAAAGCAGTTAATTCAGTGAAAAACAATAGCCATGTTGTAAGTGCTCAGTCGTGTGGCTTCATATGCGTTCAACTTAGCCCATTTTCCCTATTCTAGCCAAATGTATCAGTTAGCTGTTGCCACAGTCATCTGGTGTAACTAACAACCTCCAAACTTAGAGGCTGAAAACAATTTATTCTTGCTCATGTCTTTGTGATTGTCTGACAGCTGGCTGATCTAGGCCGGGCTTAGCTCCAGGTGCAGCTGGCCTGCACTTCACACATCTCTCATCCTCCCTGGCCCAGAGGACTAACTGGGATGTGCCCTCCCGTTAAAGGCAGAGGTGCAGAAATCCGCCCAGCCATTCAGTACAGCCCAAGTCTCTGCCTGAGTTACATGTGCTAATTTTCTGTTGGCCAAAGCAAGCAAGATGGCCAGGCCCAAAGTCAAAGAAAGTACAATCTGGCTTCAGTGTGTGGGACCACAGGATCACATGGCAAGTGGCATGGGGGGCATTGAGGGGAAGAACTGGGGCCACACTAGTTCAATGTACCACAGAAGGCAAAGGAAATAGAGGAAAGACTTAAATAGCGTAGCCACCCTACGTTTCTCTCACCGGGTGCCCTCAGAGAAGTGGAAGACAGGAGAGTGTCTGCTGGCCCTTTCCCTGGTCTTAGATGTAAAATTGCCCCCAGAGTGTTGTGTTAAAGATCTGCTTCTTTTACATAATTTAAAGCCTTTTGAAATTACATTTCGCATATAGTCCTTATATATTACATAATACTGTGCTCATTGTACGTTTATATAGCCAAATTACTGTTCGGGGTTGTATACCAAACCGAGTGTACTGTACTTTATGGGCAGTTTAAGAGATTTCTAGGTCATAATTTTGACCAACCCTACCATTTTGCTTTGGGGCAATTTTAAAACATAAAATTCAACTTTATTTAAATGGACTCTTTTATTAAAGGTCCCATGACCCCTTATTCAAAACTCTTGAGGTCAAAATTTAAGATAAATGTTTTTAGTTTTCTTTCCTTTTTGGATTTGAGAAAGGAATACGGTTATAAGAAGTAGGTCTGGGCAGCGTTCTGTAACCAAACACTTCCTATTTCTACAATGAAACGGGAGCGCTCACACTAAGCGGGATGGAGTTGAGTTTGCAAATACTCTCAATTTGGTTCAGTCAAGTTTGCCAACAAATTAGCTGACACCAAACTTACTAAGAGATTTTTATTTTTGAAACTTTTTAGATTTGGGGGTTATTAGTGGGGTTGTAGGTGAGGGACTGGCCTCTGGTAACGCTGCTGCTGTTGACATTGCCGCCCAGGGACCCACAGGTCAGCTGGACCTGGGCCCTAAGAGCCGGCCTCTCCCCAGGGCCAGCCAAGGCCATTTTCTCACCCATGCTTGTTGGGTGAGCAGGTACCAGGCTGCGGTCAGCCCAGCTCCTTCCTGCAGACAGAGCTGGTCTCTGCTATGGGCACTGCGGGCTCAGATTTGGCAGAGCCTCAGGAAGAACCTATGAGGAGCAGTTTGCAGTGCTCAGAGCACAGGCTTTCCCTCTGCAGCTGTCTGCCACCATCATGAGGAGCCTGGGTGGCAGCTAGGATCTGGGAGTGAGGGGCTTCCTAGAAGAAGGGTAGTATGTGTCTTCAGTGTGTGGGGTCTTATTTAGGCCCTATTGGAGTCCGAAGTGCCGTCACACCTCCCAGAGGTTGTGTGTCTCCCTCTCTAAGGTGGAAATGGAAACACCGGCCATTGTGGTTGTAGCAAAGAATAAATGAGAGTGGACTGTGAATGCCACTGAGCACTGGCCCATAGGGGGCGCTGCAGTGGCGGGCTTCAGGGTGGGTTACTCAGGAACTCCAGTGCTCAGATCTGCCCGTCTGCACTCCTCTCTGTGGTGGCTGCATGGGCCCCAGGACTTCTCGGGTGAGCTGAGATAATCTGTAAAAGTATCTGTGCCTGGTGGGTGCACATGTGTGCGTTCACCTGAGGGGGTGTGTGTGAGATTGTCTTTTTTCCAGGAGAGAATTCGTGGGCCTTATGAATGTTTTCAGGGTGCCTGAGACCCAAGAAATGTTCCAAGCCCAGGGAAATGTGCCAGGGTGGGCAAGAGCTGCTCAGAGCTCCCCAGCACGTGAACTCCTGGAAGGCAGGGGACCTTCGTAGTCTCACCTGCCAAAGGCCTGTAGGGAAAATGCATTGCGTGTCTCAGCGCTGAAGGAGTGTTTGCACCAAGTTGCCAGACTTAATTGTGACAACTCCTTTGCCTTCTTGCCACCCTCTTTAGTGGGCAGGAAGCCGAGATAGCAGGGAAGGCCTTTTTGTCCTTTTCTTCTCCTTACAAACTAGCAATATAGTCAGAGCTAGTCAAGTCACACTGTGCTCATCTAACATTTGACGAGAATTCAACCCCTTATAAATAACTGCTAATAATGTGGTAGACATGTGTCATGCATTATGTCATTGGGTCATGACAACCCTGTGAGGTAGATGCTAATGGTATTCCCATTGTACAGATGCTAAAACCAAGGCTCAGGCAGAAAGGTTAAGTAGCTTGGCCAGGGTCCCAGCTGGATGGGACAAGGCTGAAATGAGGCAGCAGACCCCACAGCCTGGTGTTTTAACCTTTGTTCCCTGGAGCTGGCCTCCCCGTGCTTGGTTCGCTGAGCGTTGCAGAGACGCAGTGGGTCTGGAGGATGCCCACATGCTGCTTCCTCTAGGCTGGGCTCCTCTTCCGCTGCTCGGGTGTTGTGGGGAAAGAAGGACAGACTGGGGGCTGGAAAAGACAGAAGTGCAAGTCATCTCTCCACCACTCCTGGCTCCAGGCTTTGGGGCAAACACCACTCACACATAGTTTAACTCACCACAAAAAGATGCAGACTAGACCACATGCACCTATCTTAGTACCTTGCAAGTGTGAGAGGTGAAAAAATGTTCATCACAGCCCCATCTTGGGCATCAAGAACATTTTTAAAAACTCATTTATTGATTAGAGAGAGAGAGAGAGAGAGAGAAACATTGATTATGTGCCACTTATTTATGCATTCATTGAAATGTGCTCTGACCCGGAATCAAACCTGCAACGTTGGTGTATTGGGACGATGCTCTAATCAACTGAGCTACTCCGCCAGGGCAGGACCTGTTTTCTAATGCTGTCTTCTGGGCATCACTACGAGGGAGAAATGATTACATGGAGCGTGTTCACTGTCCTCAATGTTTGTGGTCCACCAGCAGGCAGAATCTGGTGTTTGGGGAGATAAAAGAGGGTTCTTTCTGATGACTAATATGTCTCTCTAGACGCACATTAGAGAGAGGTGCAGAGTTCTCATATCACTTCTGAAATGCTCTATTCTGTGTGTTTTTCATTACTCTGAAATGATTACTGCAGAAATTCCTAAATTGAATGCTTTTCAAAGAGGAGGAGAAAGACCACCTGTGCAGGCCTGCAGCTGTGCAGGGAAGAGGCGCTGGGTCGCGGGGGAGGGCGTCAGCGGCTTCACCTCGGCTCGGAAAGCGTGGGCAGAAGCTTCCCGGCCTGTTGCGGTGCGACTGCCGTGGTTCCGCCCTGCCGCCTACAGCCTTTCTGCCTGGGCCGGGTGCCATCTTCTTGGAGTTATTTGACTAAGGCCTCCTAAATGCATACCAATGGGGGATGGGTCCCCAAAATGCCAAGACTAGGATGTGGAGGCATTCTGAAGAAACCCAGAGACCTGGAAAGATTGCACAAGAGGGAGAAAAACCTGGTCTTGACATCCCAGCCAATCAGGGGCAGTCTTGCTTCAGCGCCTGCCTGGGAATTCACAGCTATGGGATTAAGGATCGATTCTATAGTGGTTGGAGAGTTGAATGATTATTATCCACATGTTGTTAGAAAGTCACCATCTGTCCTGTGTCTAGAATGAGGAGGAAAGTACAGTGTGTCCGTAAAGTCATGGTGCACTTTTGACCGGTCACAGGAAAGCAACAAAAGACGACAGAAATGTGAAATCTGCACCAAATAAAAGAAAAATCCTCCCAGTTTCTGTAGGATGATGTGGCAGCATGTGCGCATGCGCAGATGATGACGTAACACCGTGTATACAGCCGAGCAGCCCACGGCCATGACAGTCAAGATGTGGACGGTACAGAGGAAAGTTCAGTGTGTTCTTTGGCTCGCTAAATTCAAATCCATGACCAAAGTGCAACGTGAATATCAGTGCATTTATAACAAAGCGCCACCACATAGGAATAACATTACTCGGTGGGATAAACAGTTGAAGGAAACTGGCAGTTTGGTAGAGAAACCCCGTTCTGGTAGGCCATCAGTCAGTGACGAGGCTGTAGAGGCTATACGGGATAGCTACCTAAGGAGCCCTAAAAAATCTGTGCGTGTGTGTGCTCGACAATTACACCTAAGCAAGACTATAGTTCATAAGGTAGTAAAGAAACGTCTCTGTTTTACGGGGTACAAATTGCAACTGTTGCATGCTATCAAACCGGCGGATAGACCCACACAATGCGTGTTTGCTACAGATATGCTTCATGAGATCTACAATGATGCAAGATTTTTGCAGAAGAATGTGTTTAGCAATGAGGCGACCTTCCATATCTGTGGACATGTTCATCGCCATAATGTCCGAATATGGGCTGCTGAACATCCTCATGCCTACGTTGAGTGCGAACGTAACACCCCTAAAGTGAACGTGTGGTGTGGCCTAATGCATGATAAGGTGATAGGCCCATTGTTTTTCATGGAGCAGCCTGTGACGGCAAACACCTATCTTGACATGTTGGAATTGTATGCAATGCCACAATTTCCAGAAGGTGTCATCTTTCAACAGGATGACGCTCCTCCACACTACGCCACCATTGTTCATGAGTTTTTGGATAGAACATTCCCCCGGCAGTGGATAGGCAGGGGTTCTGTCAAGCCATGGCCACCACGATTCCCGGATCTGACGCCCTTAGACTTTTACTTTTGGGGTTATGTGAAGCAACATGTGTACATTGAATGTATCAATGACATTAATCACTTAAAACAGAGAATCACAGATGTTATTCACTCTGTTACACCAGACGTCCTTACCCGTGTGTGGCAAGAGCTTCACTATCGTTTGGATGTGTGTAGGGCAACAAATGGAGCCCACATCGAACTGCACTGAATAGGTATGAAACTGGGAGAGTTTTCCTTTAATTTGGTGCAGATTTCACATTTCTCTCGTCTTTTGTTGCTTTCCTGTGACTGGTCAGAAGTGTACCATGACTTTACGAACACACTGTACTTGTGGTCCTGGCATTGGCTCCGAGGTTTTCCCAGCCCACATTTGCCAGAGTCACTGCCAAGGGTATCAGGTGAAGCTTTTCTTTATTGTGCGAATGAGTTAAAAGGCCCATTAACCCCGGAAGTGAGAATACTTTGGGCTATTTACCAGTTTAGTTCTACTATGTGGCCTCTCTCTGTCCCCGTACACGTTGCACAGACACACGGGCAGATGTGCGCCTCACTCACCCAGAGGAAAACTGTCCAGATACGGGCCTCGTTGCATTCTCTTTTGGACTGACTTCTTTTGATTGAAGTAGCAAAAACAAACAAATCTTAAACAAAACAATTCATTGGTTCATGTAACGAAAAGGTTCAGGTGTGTCTTGATCCAGGGGCTCAGTCACACCCCCCCATTCTGCTCCCCTCTCTAAAGCCTTTGTTTTCTGGTAGGTTCCCCTCCCGTGGTGCCACCAGTAGCCCTGAGCTTACATTCTCACAGGCCAAGTATACCAAAAGAAGCCCTCCTCCTTCCCAGTCATACAAGCTCCTGAAGGGCCTGACTTGGATGAAATGCCCCCACTGTGGGGCACACAGGGCTTTGACTGGCCAGACTTTGATCTCAAGCTCGCCTCTAGGGTCAGAGCTGGAGTGGATCCACAGAGGCACAGAGACTGAGGTTGGATGGAAAGAGGGTCCCTAGAGGAGACTCGAGGTGCTGCTGCCTGAAGACGAGGCATGGGTGCCAGGCAGAGAGTAACACTCAGTGTCATGGGCCTGTGCTTGAGGGGTTCTGTGTTTGGACCATGAGCTCCAGACAGAGCGAGCGGGCCTCTGGAGAGGGCAGGACTGAGTGGGAGCAGGAAGGGAAGCCGAGCGCAGGTATGCAGCCAACCGCCCTGGTTCCCGATGACTTCCTGGCTCCTGGGCCAGCTCCTCCAGGGACCCAGCAGCACTGCCAGCCCTGAGTCCTTGCGATGCCATTATATTCTTCCAGTAAGTTGCCATTTCCCTCTAGCCATAGTGAATTGGTGTTTCTTCCTGGTAATCAAAGACTCTGTGACTTCAAAGATAGGGACCAGAGGCAGTGTTGGACTGGCTCACAGGTTTCTCTCCAGGGCAGAAGCACCTGGCTCCCGTGGGGGATCGGGATTGATGTGCCGGAGTGGAGGGAAGGTAAGCAGAGCAGAGCCTGGCGGGACCGACTGCTGCACGTGAGAGAAGCTGCCGCTTCTGTATGGGACCATTAGCAGCGGCCAGAGGAAGGGGGTCATTCTTAATCACATTAAAAAGTGACACTCTAATGGCCATCCTTGCTGAGTTATTGCCTCCCTGGCCCGTTTGTTTACACAGGGCTGCTGGCTGGAGGTACCTGGTCACTCAGCCCATGTCTTGCAGGCCCACTAGATGCAGCTGAAACTCCTCATTCAGAAGGGGACACCCCAAACCTGCTTCGGGGCAGCCATTTGTTTGATATCTTTCAAATTTAGTGCACTGCTTGTTCAAATGCCAGATTCTTTTGTAGCCATTTCATTCTTACTCATTTTCTATTCTCAAAACATTTGGTTTGGAAAGGTCGTGATGTAATCAGGGAAAGTAGAAAACTCCTCCTGCAGCTTTGGCCTGGACTGCCCTCTTCCCACCTCCCCCTCGCCCAGGCCAGCTGCTCCTCATCCTTTAAGGCTTTGCTCAGACATCACCTTCTCCAGGAAGCCTTCCTTGGTGGCTTCTACACTGCACTCCATGCTGCTCCTCATCTCCCAGCCTGTGTAACACTTATTCTGCGGAACAATGGTTTTCGTCTGCCTGCCTACCCGCCTGCCTCACTAATGTGAACTTTCTTCAAAGCAGGCACATAGCTTTTACTAATAATAGCTAACTTTTGTTAAATATTTACATGCCAAGGAAAGCAGTTGATCTTAAACACAACGCTAGAAGGTAGATGCTAAAACGGTCCTCATTTCACATTAAGAACTTGAAGCACAAGGAGAGGTTTAGGACATTACTTACGGTTGCACTGCCTGTAAGAAAGTGAAATCAAGACATGAACCCAGGGAGGCCTGGTCTCCAGAGCGTGCTCATAATCTCTGCTTTGAACTGTTGGTCCACTGCTGTCTGTCTCCTTGCAGCTGGCCTAGGTCCCGGCACTTAGTAGGTGCTCGGTGAACACCGGATAAACTGAAATGGATTAATATCTGTGCATCTCAGCCCAGCTTAGAAGGACGTTGTTGGAGGTGGGTTTGCTTCTTTCATTCCTGTGATGGGAGTTGGAGGAGGGTTTGGTTTCCCCTCAAGCAGAGTTTTGCACTTAAGAGAGCAAGTTCTCACCAGGGCCCTTCTCTGCAAGGCAGAGAGACTCACTGTGTTTTTAAACCTTATTTCCCACACCTGCAGCTTTCTCAAAGGCATTAGCTCTGAGGATACAGGGAGAAAAGTAACTTCCCATCTATTCTAGCAACATCACAGCTTTGGGGGTTTGGAAACAGTTGGAACAACAGATCTTCAAAAGGGTTTTCCTTTACAGTTCTAAATAGTGGAAGAATCCAGGCCTGTCTGATGATCAGCAGCATGCACATCTCGGCCCCCAGCAGTGACTTCACACTGGTCGCCAAGCTTGGTCTCCTGCCGTGGGCCGCGCTGCCTGGTCCCGTTCCCAGATAGCGCTCGCACCTGGCCCTGCAGCCCAGGTGGGGACCCTGCTTCTGTGGTCAGCTCTGCTCCCCGTCCCGTCTCTCTGGGAGGTTTCCTCTTTGTTCCTAAATTACATAGATATTTCTTTTATTCTTGGATGTAGCTGTGTATTTGAAAATATTTCTCTATTTTAACATTTGTCTAATTATATCTGAAGAGAAGGCAGGTAGGGTATGCGTTTTCTTCACAGTGCCCACCAAAAGCCCCACTTACTTGAAAAATACCATTTAGTTTTTCTATTATCAAAGTCACTATTTAATAGAGGAAGGAAATTTGGAAAACTTAGATGATCATAAAGAAATCATAAAGGTGATAAAAACCTACCATCATTTAGAAATAACCACTGTTAGTCTTTTTTATTTGCATCCTTCTGTTCTTATTTCTAGAGATATAATTAATTGCACACTCACATGTAATTGAAATCATACTTATCAATATGTCATAAGTGGTCCCTGAATTAAATTATTAAAAGAAAAAAAGAAAAACAGATGCCCAGCTTCTGCTTCTTCCTCCTGTAGCCCCTGCCAAATACCAGACTGGGCTGGTATTTTTATCAGCGAAGAGAGAAGCAAAAGACTTCTGTTTTCCCAGTGAGTTCAAAAAACTGTTTGTAATTTTAGTGCTACAGCAGAATAACCAGTTTTTAGCAAATGAATGTCTATTGCAGTGCACGTGGCGAAAGCGGATAATGTGCATGACTCAAATATCCAGACTGTAACATGTGATTGCAGGATGAAGTCATATTTCCTTTTAAAATTCCCCAAATATGATCATTGGAGCCCCCCAACGGCTTGATTGCCAGAAATTAACTCCCATCAAAATGGCTCCAGCTATTTCTGAGTTCCCCAGGAACTATCTGATGTGCACTCAGGGACCCTCATGATTTTTTCCATGGCCCCTATTGTTGCTGGCCATGCTGACGATGACTCTCAGGCAACCAGGCTCCTGGACACAGCTGCCCACCCGTGGTCATTGTCACTCTAGCTTGGGATGGGGCAGGGGTAGAATGCTTTCTCTGCTTTGTTCCTCAAACCAAAGTATGACAGCTGGGCCTGTTTCTTAGGTCCCCTAGCATAGTTGAGGCCAGGTTAGAACAATTACTAAAACTGGGCCAACCACATAGGGATCCTGGCAGAGAAACAATATGGGCAGAACTTCCTATTGCACTGCTGGCTAGATGTGGCTGCCTCAAGCCCAGGCCCATCTACTGGGCTGTCTGAAGGTGTCTCCCTGCCTTATCTCTGGGCTCCCATCCTTTGAAAGGGCCAACTTCCTACCCACCAGGAGAAGGTTCTACCAGAGCCAAAATCAGGAACCATGAACCCCAGAGTACTGCCAAAATCAGGAACCATGAACCCCAGAGTACTGGCACTGGTCTCCTTAATTCTCTGGCAGGGGCTGGTGTGAGCAGTGGTTGGAACTGAGGGGCTGCAGGGTGTGTGTGGTGGAACAGAGCATGCTCAGTGGGTCTGAGGTGCACTGGAGATGGTCCCCGTGAGTCCTCTGTGAGAGCCCATCTGCATCAAACCTTCCTCGGAAGTGGTGCTGCCTGTGACTTACTGAGTTATAGACTTGACTTGGGAGACAGGCTGGGAGTCAGGGTCAGGAATTCAGCAGAGTTCCTGCCTTCCTCACTAGCTTCCCTTGTCTTGGGGAGGAGGTGGTGGACAGTAATGGAAAGACCTGGTCCTCTCTCTCTGCTCCCCTTCTAACTAGCTCTCTGTTGCAACAGTGGCTCCGGCTCAGGAAGACAGAATGCCAAACAAAGTGAAAGTGAGTGGGCCAACCATGTTAGTGGATGTAGGGTAACAACAAAAAGCTTTGCTTTCCTCCTAGACACTCACACCTCCGTTCTCCCTCCAGTCACCTACAAGTGAGTGCAGCAGCACTTGTTCTGTGTAAATGGTCCTGTTCATTGAAGCGGCCATCTGTGCTCTCGTTACCCCTTCCAAATCTGTAAGAGCTGTCGATGGCCGTCCCTGGTCATGTATCGCACACACATCAGACGAGGAAGATGACACCTGCTTCTGTGAGACGAGAGAGGCGAGGCCCATCAACAAGAACCCGCCTGGTGGTGCTTTAACCAGTGTCTGAGCACAGCGCCTGTGTCCACCCTGGCCTGTTCATCTATCGATCAATCATTCCGTTCTTTTTAAATATTCATGTCAGTAGCAGGGCAGAGGGTACAGCAGTGGACAGAGTCACCCAGATCTCTGCCCTGTCCTCTGAGACAAACAGTTGAGAAGTTAATACCTAGCATTCCATGTGGTGATTGGTGCTGGCGAGCAGGGGTGTTAGTTGAGCCAGAAGCAGAAGGGAGTAAGGGGGAGCTTTCCAGGGAGAGAAAAGTGCAAAGGCCCTGAGGCCCTCCGCTTTATTATCCTGGTGCATCTGAAACTCGGCTCTGCCTACTTCCGCACCCTCTTACATCCTTCTTGTTCTGGACCTCAGCCCTGGCCTCCTCTCAGTCCTCTCCTGTTCCTGCCACAGGCTGGTGCCCTGCCCTGGGCCCCAGAGCTGTTTCCCTTCCAGGGCTGCTCCACTCTGACTCATTGTTTTTGTCCCAAGTCAGAAACCATGCCCCTGTCCTTACAGCCTTATCCCCACAGGAAATGACAGGTTTATGTGTGTGGTTATCTGCATCAGGTCAGCTGTTCGGTTGGCTATCTGGCCAACTGTGGGCTCCAGAAGGACAGGAATCAAGCCTGGTTTTGTTCTCGTCCCCAGGGCCCAGCCCTGACCTTTGTACATGAGAGTCACTGGTGGGTTCCCAAGGGAGGGAATGTCCAGTTCTGCTTGGGGTCCACGGGGATAGGGGAAAGAGCAGATGCTCTGAATCCTATGTTCAGCTCACGTAACCTCCAGAAACCAATCAGGTGCAGTCTGGTGGGGAACGTGGCCATGCTGCTTTCAGAGGTGTTGAGATTGGGGTCGGGTGTCTGAGACAGTCGAGCCTGAGCTGGGCTGCTGTGATCATGTGCCCCGTGATCTTCTCCCTTAGACGAGGAGTCTGCATTGAGATTGCAGTTTCCCCAACCCAGGGAGAGCAGAGCCTGGGCTGGTCTGTCGCTACCAAACTGCTCAGTCTGTATCCTTTAAAAGGTATGGGGGTTGCTGGCAATTCTCAGTCAATAATGCACTTCTGCCTTTACTAGTCTGCCTCATTGTCATAACCCAGTGAACCGAAAAGTCATTTTTCTCTGGCTAAGATATTCATCTCATTCTCTGCATTTGGCTGCAATAATCTCTCTCTCTCAGCATGGTCATACAGTAATTCAGGCATTTGTTCTAGCAGCAAGGACACTTGCAGTTAATAACACATGAAGCCATTTCATTAAAAGGAAAGTTTTGTTAGGATGTATTAACACAGGCTGCCAACCAAAACACAAATCATTTCATTTCCTTTGATATTAAGGAAGCAAAATGAATTAGGAACCTAAAGCTATTTTTAAAAGAATCTTTCTTATCCTGATGTCATCTGACTATCTTTAAATTTGACAGTCCCTGTAAAGGGCATCGGAGGTTAGAGTTTATAGCACTTGTTTTTCTCTGCAAAGCAGACGGTGCAGTGTGTGCCTTGTGTCACATCATGTAAGGCCTGGTTCTGGTTCTCCTCGTGCCCTGGGTCCCATTGGACACGTAGCTTTGTTGTTTCAAGTCTCTATTTTAGGGCACATGAAACTGCAGGGCTTTTGTCAAAATCGTAGGTGAAGCATCTGACACTAAACGATATGTCATCTCCTGTAAGTCCTAGGGCATTGTCGTAGTTAATGCTCACTTTCACTCTGGACTGTCACATCACGCATAAAAGGATGTTTGCTTCCCAGGTGGAGGAGTTTGGGTATTAAAAAGTCACCTGAATTTTGACACGGGGAAGCCTGCACTTGCTCTGTGCAGCAGGACGCAGTGCACCCGCCAGCGGGCTGTAAGTGAGCACCTGTCCCCGCGCTCTTGCGGCATCCCATTTGCGGGGTTCTCTGTGGGGCCTGACCCTTGCAGAGTTTGACAGCGTCCCTTGAGTGTCTCCTGTGAGGTCCCCTCCTGAAATAGCACTCTTGTGGGAGAGCCTCGGTGCTTGTGTGACAGGGCAGTGGAGATGCCAGGTCAGCCTGCGGCCAGCAGAGGTGTACTGAGCTTGTCCTGAGTCAGAAGCCCGAGTGACGCTTCACAGGTTTTTAGTACTTGGAAAGCCACCCAAGAAGGTCATTCACTGAGCTTTGCTATTTCTGGTGACAGTTTTTTGGAAGCAGAGGGATGTTTCACTGCCCAGCCCACAGACTGTGTATTCTGTTTGTGTTTCTCCGCCTGCCTAGCATTTGACAATTAATTAGGCATGGTAATTACCTGCTTTAATTTTGTGATTGCACATCCGATAATTACCCCTAATTCTGTAATAGGGAGGTTCATGTACACAAAGGCAAATGATGACGAAGGTGAGAGGGTTACAATATTAACAGCTGCCACTGCTTACTGCCTGCTAAGCACAACATCTCCTAACCACCCAGCCAGACTGATGTTGTCCCCATTTTACAGATTGAGAAGCTGAGTCCTGAGGTGGAATATCGTCCACAGGGTCACGGCTGGCATGGAAAGGTGACCCCAGGCCTCTCTCCCCACACAGCTCTTTCACTAAGCCAGTCTGCCCTTGCATGAGGCCACAGGCATGCCTAAGGTCCAGCTTACTGCTGGCTGTCAGCCTGCGCCTGTGCCTGGCAGACCCTTAAACAGATCTGCGACTCAAGTTTTCATTCTTCTTTCCCTCCCTCTCTCTCTTAAAGGATTGATAGGTAGATACACTATATAGATGTGTGAATTTATATAGTTATGTGTGTGTTTCAGAGATAAATTTTACCCTGGAACATGCAACATTTGATGGTTAGATGTGCTAACAGATGTAAAGAATATTGTCCTGCATGTAATCACTCAGTTCTCCTTCTGCCCTTATGGCACAGCTACCAGCATGATCCCCATTTTCCAAATGGAGGCTTAAAGAGGGGAATTAACTTACCCACGATCCCTTGCCTAGCAAGAGGTGGAACTGGGATTTCAATGCAGGTCTGCTGAGGCCAGAGTCTGGTCTCTGGATCCCTCTGAATGCTGACATCTGACCAGATGTCATGTCCATGTGGATGCTCACCAATTATAGTCCACTTAGATGCCTCAGGATCATGAGTTATGATATAAGCCTACTCTCCTGAGGATAGTGAAGGCCTAGCTTCCCCCCCCCACACACACACATACACCCACTTTTGCTTTTAAGTCTAGGTTTAATATAAATATTGTATGCATAACTCAAGTTTTTTGGTTCAGTTAATTTTTACTTTTGTATATACCTGTGTGACTACTGCCCATAAGGCTCTTTGTACCCTTTTGTATTCTGTGTAAGGATCCTTGCCTACCCCCAAAGTCATTATGATATGTTCTCTCCTTGTAGCTTTATGATTTTACCTTTCACATTGAGATCTGCGATCCCAAAAGAAATGAGTAAAAAAGCCATGCTCATGAATGCTCATAGCTGCCTTACTCATAAGAGTCCCAATCAGAAACTTGCCATCCCAAAAGAATGGCTAAATAAATGTATGTTTGTACAGTGGAATACTATGCAGCACTGAACAGGATAGGTGAGTACTGTGCACAACAACAGGAAGACATCTCACAAACAGTACAGACCATAAGAAACCACACACAAAGGGGCACACTCTGTACGAGTCTAGTTTAGTCCAAAAACCAGGGGTAGAGCGCTAAGTGGAGCAGGTAAGGGGTACCAGGACTGGTAGGAATGCTCTGGCAGTTCTCAATCTTCTAAAGAAAGCATTTTCCAGAGGCCCTGTCTACACAAGAGTTTGTTCTGTATTCACTTTATTAATGGACTAAGGGTTTGCTATTTGTCCCTGCTGACTTCTCTTTACCCAAGTATTATTACAGGCATTCCTGAGGTAATTGTCAAGTTAGAAAGAAATCTCCAAATTCAGACTTCCTCTTAAAACAGAAAAGGGAAGATTTGCCCAATTCCTGATGAGCTATTACCCTCCTGTTTTAGTTTTCTTTTGCTGAGTAGAGAAGATTGTACTTGAAGTGGCTTTTTATTGCTTGTTTTAAAAGACAAATTGGTTTTGCCTGTCTGGTGGTGGCACAGTGGATAAAGCGTCGACCCAGAATGCTGAGGCCACCAGTTGAAAACCCCGAGGTCCCTGGCTCTGAGCACTGGTTCATCAGTGTGGGGTCGCTGGCTTGAGCAGGGGATCATCCATGTGATACCAACAGTAGCCAGCTTAAGCCCAAAGGTCACTGCCATGAAAAGCCCAAGATCACTGGCTTGAGTAAGGGGACACTGGCTCAGCCCTGGTCACTGCACATAGGAGAAGCAATCAATGTACAACTAAAGTGAAAACAACTATGAATTGATGGTTTTCACTCTCTCTCTCTCTCTCTCTTAACTCTTTATTTCTATAAGGAATTATCTTTATGGCTTAAGAGGAAGGAATTGAGCCTGTCAAACTTAACGCGAATGGAAGAGCCCTTTAAAGTAAAAAGAAAGAAAAGAGAGAGAGAGAAGAGAAGAAAAAGAAAAGAGAAAGTGAGGGAGGGAGGGAAGAAGGGAGGAAGGAAGTAGAGAAAGGGAAGAAAGGAAGAAAGAAAGAAATTTAACTGGGTATAAGCTCTTTTTATTCTTTAGTGAAATAAATGCACAATTGGTTTAGTATAATTTAAAAGGACGACTTAATTTGCAGAGGAAGTTTTACTATTTTGGATGCTAAAAGCATTGCTTTTGAGGGTGGCCCTTTGAGGTAATTCTGGACAATTTTAATGCATTAGATTAGAAGGGAGAGGTGTAAATGAGAGGGTGCAATGAATGGGAGACCCCTCTGAGAATACATAATCTGCTCAGGAAGGGGGCACTTGGACCTCACAGGGATCAGCCAGGGCCCTTCCTTGGCAGGTGCTGTCTCTAACTGCTGGCATGCTGGCTTGGCTCCTGGGCTTCAGGAGACTTGGCTATTGCCGCAGAGTGCTGTAATGCAAAGTGCTGGGCCTTAGGCATCAGCAGACCTGGGTTCGAGTTCTGTATCTCCCCAGTTCCTCCAAGCAAGTGACACACTCTGAGCCCAAGTCTTCATGTGTCAAAGGGGCAAGTACCCAGCACCTGCCTTGCAGATTCACTGAGGATAAAAGGAGAGGTATGTGGGTGCCTGGTGTACCTCTCACACAACGGGTACTTTGTAAGTGGCAAGTGTTAGTATTGAAGGTATTCGTATTTTATTTCTTTGGATCTGGCCGTGGGCAACTCCACTCTTGCTGAATCTCTCTCAGAGCTCTATAACTTTAAATGTTAACCAGAGAGATAAAGATTTGATTAGCATCCACATGACAGCAGAAAAAGAGAACATCTGTGCTTGACCTGCAGTCTGTGCTTGGTCTCCAGGGGTCCTGTGACTATCCCTCCTCCCCTCATTATCAGATGGCCTCCAGATGTAACAGTAGCTAGTGCCAGAAATGCCCACTGGCTACCTTACACCTCTGAAAGGCCTCTGTCTAATGATGCTGGCAGGAGTGAGGACGGTCACTGATCTTGATAGAGTTACCCAGAACCCTGTCTGCCCCTGGTTCTCTGGTGAGCTTCAGTGATCACTGGCCAGTGTCCTTGTGTGGCTGCTCTCTGGGCTTGACAGGGCCATTCTCAGACAACTGAGCTTTGAAGAAAGAGACTCCAAGATGGTTTTGCTGTTGCCTTTCTCCTTGAGTATTAAATCCTCTAAATAATGCCTCCTGCCTTGTTCCATGAATGCTTTGGTCTTGACAATGAAATGGGAGTGGAGTGTAGATGGGAAGAGACCCAGTGATGTACTTGGAGTTTATACATCACCTGAGGACTCGGGATCAGAACTTGAAGGCTGGAAAGGGACCCACAGACCACCCAGCCCAACCCCGCACATTGCACATGGGCAGGGATGCTTCGAGCAGCACACAAGGTGGCAGGAGGGGCCTCATCATCCCGTCTCAGCGGCAGACCTGCTTTCCTGTATGCCTGGTAATAACACACTTGAGATAAACTGTGGAGCTATTATGAGGAGGGGCATTATAATTTGTATTTTTTAAAGTAATTTTAATGATCCACAGCAAAATTTGCTCTAAGGCCCTAGGACTATGCCTCAGTGGTATTCTGTATACTTGTACTTTTCTAAGCAGAAATTCTATAGTAGAGATCATGAAGCTAAGACAGGTGTGATGTATAAAATTTTCAGAATTTCATGCTTTTGATTGTGATGATAACAGCACAATCACAATAATCACCGCAGCAGCAGAACCCTGTGAGGGGCCAGGTGTTATCATGAATGCTTTCAGGCATCATTTTTGTATTATACCCATTTCTCAGACAAGTAAAAGATGCATTTACCTACCACCGCATAGCTAGTAGGAGGTGGAGGCGCTGACTTAGGGAGGCCGCTGCACGGCTCATGAACTGGCCATGAATGTCGTGATGTATCACTACCTCAGTCACACTATTGGAGGAAGTCCATGATAAAGCCAAGACCAGAGATTTCCAAGTTCCCAATCTGTCATTTTGCAGTGACACCATAATAAGGTGATTTTTAAAGTTTATTTTTATGAATATAATATACATAACATTATATTAGTTATAAGTATATGATACAATGACTTGTATGTATATGTTTATGAATATGTTTTGCAAAATGACCCCCACAATGTCTAACTAATATCCTTAATGATTTTATTTTAAATTAACTATTTATTTATTGAACTCTTATGTGGCACCCACCTTCTGTGTACCAGGCCCTCGTAAGCCCATTACATGTATGAACTCATTTAATCCTCCCAGGCCCAGTGAGGGAGATGATATGATCATCCTTATTCCAGAAAGGAAGGAGTGGAGGCACAGAGAAGTGAAGTGACTTTCCTAGGGCGCACAGCTAGTCTGCAGCAGAACCAGGGTTTCAGTCAGGGACTTGGGATGCAGAGTTTGTGCTCTTGACCACCTCCATGCATTATGTCTCCTTACTGATCAATGATTATGTCCCATCTGCCCCGTTCTGCCAAAAGGGTCTTCCTCTACTTCCTGCCCTAGGCATCACACCCATGACATTTCCTCTTCTCGGGCAGTATACTCATAGCCTCAGTCCAGTGGGTACCTGGTATTTGTCACAGAAGTCCCCTGGCTCATGAGAAGAAGGGCTTCAACTGACGGTTTCTGAGCCCCTTTCTAACCCAGTATCCTTAAGTTCTGAGTTCTCGAATGCCTGCTGTCACCCACAGCAGGAGCTACAACAGGGAGAAAGTTGGAAGGGCAAGGGATGCTATTTCCAGGACAGGATATTTGGTCTGATCTGGACATTTATAGAATGTTTTAAAGAAAGGCAGGCAAATTGACACCACCCTGGTTGTAAAGAAATATTTAAGAATTTAAGAAGTTAAAAATTTTAAGGAAAATGGACACTCTCCTGGTTTGCCAAAGCAAGGGGCGGAGCCTGGAGTTAGATGGTTGTGACAATGCAGGAGGCTTCCCAGCCCAGGGAGGCTGCCTACACCTTCTCCAGAACCCCGCTGGCGTCCTTCATGGGCAGTCAGTGACGGAACTGAGCAAGGGAGCTGAAAATGATGAGATGGGGGGAGACTACAAGCTAGGACAACTAGAGGCCCCTGGGGTAAATGGTAGCCATTCACCATTGGAGATCCCATTCTCTGGGCTGTCCTTAATTCCTATAAATGAATTTGTAACACCTTCCCACATGGTGCTGCTACCACAGACCACACCCTTGAGCACCAAGTGATCCTGGGCCTTTCTGAACATGTTTCAGTTCTTCTTTTAGCGTCAGCAACCAAACCTAAGTTGGTCTGGTTGACTTAGGATAGAGCATGACTTTCAACTCCTTTATTCCAGAACGTCCTGTTTCCCCACTAATGTGGTCTGACGATTGCACGGGCTTCTCTGGTGGCTCTCCCACATTACTCACTTAGCCCGAACTTACTAAGACCTTTAAGTCTGTGTCCCATAGGCGGCCGCTGGGCTGTGTCTGCCCATCTATACATGGTGTTGATTCTTTGGATTTTATGGCAGGTCCTGATGTTGAACTTTTGAATTTCATCACGTTGGATTAGATTCCTCCCTCAGGCTAGCTGAGCTCACTTGATATGTCATCCAGCCTACTTACTATCTCTCTTAGCTTGGAGGCATCTAATAAACTCGATAGGCCTCTTTCTCCATCTAATTCCATAGGAAACTTCTAATCATTCATTGTAGTTCTTTGGGTTAAGTCCTCCTTTCTCTGTCTTGTTCAAATATTGTGAGAGACCCTGATGGTCACCTAATCAAAGTTCAAATACATGATGTCTGCATCAGGGGTGTTAGGTGGATTTCCTGTAGAGGCAGAATTTATCATCACATTGAGATGCTTATTTGTATGGTTAAATAAGCTTTAAGCTATGTGCTGGTATTTACTAATTGCAATTTACACTAGCCATTCATCATCAAGACTGTATTCTCCCGTCTGCCCTTTACTCGTATAGTTTTAAAGTGCATTGATCTCTCTCCCACGCCTCTGCCCTCCCGTGCAGTGTGGTTGCTGTGTGTCCCTGGAAGTGAATGCTGATGGAACAGCCCCCACACTTTGTACCCCCCAGTGTGCTCTTGGGAGTTACGACTTGATTAAAAGATGGTTTATGTCCCAGTTGTGCTTATCCCATCTGGACAGGACCGTCCGCCCAGTTGGGCTGGCCTCTCGCCCCTCCCTCCTTCCCCAGACTGAGCTCCCCGCCTCCGTATGGTGGTCTGCGTGGTGCCAGCAGCTGCGGTGCTGCCCATGCCGCCCTGGGAGCAGGTGCTGGTAGTCAGCTCCCTTGTATAGATGGGGAAACATGTGGCCCGAGAGAAGGAATGGACTCTCACCAGCAACCTGTCACTGCTGCAGAATGCATGTGACAAAACCACGAACGATGCATCGCTGAGATGAACTGGGGAAATGATATGTGGTGTGACGTTCCGTAATAGGCCCAGTGCCTCTTTCATGCCCGTTTGTTCACTCAGCATTACCGAGCCCCTCCTCTGTGCCAGGCACGGACCTCCAGTGGCACGGGAGACAGGTGTAGCCTCTGCCCTCAAGGAACCGGTTGTCACAAGGGGAGCCCTTCGTAATGAAGTTTAAAGAGAAGTTTCCATTTTTTTTTTCTCTTTTCTTTTCTTGACAGGTCTACATCCGGATAAAAGACGATGAGTGGAATGTGTACCGGCGGTACACAGAGTTCAGGACTTTGCACCACACGTTACAGAACAAGTACCCTCAAGTGAGGGCCTACAACTTCCCACCCAAGAAGGCCATTGGAAACAAGGTAGCATCCCCGTGGGGGGCCAGGCGGTCAGCACTAGTGCCTGCCCTGGGGTAGACTGTTTCTTCATTTTCCCCGTATACAGTTTGAACACACATGCAATGCAGGTATCTCGGGGGGGTCTGGGGACCTGAGGGTGCGCAGCCCACTGTGGCCTCTTGGCTTCACGCAGCAGGCATTCAAATGGTTGGCAGCAGAGTGTGAAGTGAAGGAGCAAGAGTGTTCATCAGCGAAGCCGTGAGACTGAGAACGGGCTATTCCCCTGGCAGAGCAGCCTCCCCAGTGGGAGTTCCTTCCGGGGCCAGGGCACTCAGGAGGGGGGAGGAATGTTCAGTTTGTCTGGAAAGGCCATTTTGTATCCTTGTATGGGCTTTCCATGTCCAGTTGTGGCCCTCTGGGTGTGCTGTTCAGTGTGCTAACGTATTGCAATGTGCATATAACGGGGCTGGGGTCACCGTAGGTGAGCTTGGTCTCCATTTGGATCCAGCTGGTCTGCTGCTGGTTGTAAGTACAAATACATTGGGGGTTGCTCTTACCATCTGCTTGCAAGTTCCTGTAGCCCTTACAGGTTACTGCCATTTTGCCATATATCGTATCTCACATGCACCTATAAACATACAACTCAAAAACTGGCTGATACAAGAATAAAAAGTAGTCACCCATAATTCCACCACCTAAAGAAAACCACATCATGTTTTGTTTGTATAGATCCACTTATATCTCTAGGGAAGGGGTTGGTAAACTTGTTCTTTAAAGGGCCAGAGAGTAAATGTTTCCGGCTGTGTGAACCATATTATTTCAGCTGGAAATACTCAGCTCTGCCCTTGTGCTGTGAAAGCAGCAGTAGACATCGTGGGCACAAATGGGCATAGCTGTGTGCCAACAAAACCTTATTTGTGAGACGAGATGGCAGCTGGGTTTGGCTGCGGGTCATAGTTTGCCGACCTCTATTTTCGACCATAAAAATGTTTCCTAGTTCTCAGCCACAGTTGTTATGATATGTGTTTGGACTTGTGATGTGGAATTATTTCCCAAGCAGAGCTTTCTCAAAAGAGCTTTCTTTGTTATAGGGTTCCTGAGGCTTAATAATTTATAATGACATAAGTTGTTTCTGTGGAGAAAGGAGGCGCTAGTCCTCCACAGGTTGACTGGTTGGTTGGTTTTCATTCATTTCCTGTGTCTCAGTGCAAGCGGCAGGAGCCCAGCACTTAGAAGGCAGCCTGGGCTGAGCACAGGGCCCTGCTGAAGGTCTGCTTCAGCCTGTGGGCATCGTGTTGTCATCCCTCGGGTTTGCTAGAGTGGCAGCTCTCCATCTTAGCTGCACTTTGGATCATTTGGGGAGTTTTAAAAACTACTGAGACTTGCTCACCCCCAACCCCTTTCTGATTTAGTTTGCCTGGGTCCTGAGGGGTTTGAAAGCTCTCTAGGTAACTCCAGAATGCAGCTAAACTGGTGATGCCCTCTGCCTTGGAGTCAAGGAGGCAATGGAAATCCTCCTGCGATTGCAGTGTGTTAACCAGCTTGGCAGGGACAGCTCAGTCAGATGAGGTCAGGTTGTGAGCCTTCTCAGGACATGTGAGAAACTGGGCCTGGGTAAGAGCGGTCCCTTTACTACCTTGGTTCTCAAACTGTGGCCTCTGACCAGTAGAAGCATCATCACCTGGGAGCTTGATAGAAAACCAGATGACCAGGCCCCACCCCAAGCCTGCTGAAATACAGGCTTCGAGGCTGGGACCCAGAAGTCTGGGGTGAACAAGCCCTCTGGGTACTGCTGATGCACAAGGCTGTGTGAGAACCACAGTGCCATCTTGTATTGACCAAGCCCTGTGGCAGATTCCGTGTGTGACATACTTCCCGGTTTCTTGAAGAGGTGGCATGCCAGGATTTCCTTCCATCTTTTTTTTTTCTTTTGTAATTAAATTTTTTTCCCTTACAGGTGACATCCAATATTATATTACTTTTAAGTGTACAGCATAGTGGTTAGACATTTAACTTATAGCTTATGAAGCAATCACCCTGATAAGTCTGGTGCCGGTCTGACACCATCAATAGTTATTACAGAACAATATTGTTTACTGTGCTTTACATCCCTGTGCCCGTTTTGTAATCGGCAGTTGGCACTCCTTAATCTCTTCACCTTTTTCACCCAGTCCCCCACCCCCTCTTCATGGCAGCCACCCGTCTGTTCTCTGTGTTTATGAGTTTGTTTCTGTTTTGTGTGTTTATTTCATTTTTTAGATTTCACATATAAATGAAAGCACGTGGTATTTGTCTTGGTCTGGCTTATTTCACTTAGCACAATACCCTTTAGGCCCATTTATCTTGTTGCAAATGGCAAGATTTTATTCTTTTTTCTGAGTAATATTTCATTGTATATACGTACCACATTTTTTTATCCATTCATTTATCAGTGGACAATTAGATTGCTTCTACAACTTGGTTATTGTAAATAATGCCACAGTGAACATTGTGGTGCATATGTCTTTTCGAATTAGTGTTTTGGATGTCTTCAGATAAATACCCAGAAGTAGAATCTCTGAGTCATAAGGCAGTGCCATTTTTAATTTTTTAAGTAACCTCCATACTGGTTTCCACAGTGACTGCTCCAGTCTGCATTCCCACCAGCAGTGCAGGAGGCTCCCTTTTCCCAAAGCCTTGCCAACACCTGTTCGCTGATTTATTGCTGATAGCCATTCTGACAGGTGTGAAGTGGTATCTCA
This sequence comes from Rhynchonycteris naso, assembly GCA_037038555.1. NCBI lineage: Eukaryota > Metazoa > Chordata > Mammalia > Chiroptera > Emballonuridae > Rhynchonycteris > Rhynchonycteris naso. The sequence goes on along the minus strand of CM073000.1, from coordinate 189,293,194 downwards.
TTGTGGTTTCAATTTGCATTTCTCTGAATTTACTTCCATCTTTATCTTAGAAAACCAGAGCAAGAGTTTTCAATAACCCACTTTGAACATTTGGAAGTCCCATAGGGAAAAGTGTTACTGACTGTAATGTTTACATATTCATAGATGTCAGTGTTTAAACCAGATTAGAAATCTGATCACATCACGGCTTGTTAGATCTTAATTTAAACAGTTACAAAGCAGTTTATCTCAGGCCCAGAATTAATCTGTCATTTCATTTTTTCTGTTGAAGAAAACTGGAGCTAAGCCCATAAAAATGGAAGACTTAGAAATTCTACGCTTGTTCATAGCAAGGGGTACAATAATTCTTACGAAAACGAGGGGTGAAATTATATACTGATTTAATCTAATGACTCGTAGGCTCATACACATTTTGGGACCCATCCAGAATGTCTTAAAATGTCATAAAGCAAAATTCTGCCTAACCATCTTATTATTGGTATAAGATATTCTCACTTGCAGAAAGCATTACACGGAAGCAGCCCGTCCATGACACCTCCTTCAGAGAACTTGGCCTGTCTGTATCTTGCTAAGGAAAACTCGTGTAAGGCTGAACTGAGTCATCCACATGGTGATATGCCCAGTGTTGTGTGTTCACTTCCTGTGGCCCCTGTAACCTATCACCGCACGGTGGGTGGTCCAAACACCACATATTCATCACCTTACAGTTCTGGGGGTCATAAGTCCAAAACCAGTCTCCTGTGCCGACATCAAGGTGTCAGCAGGGCTTACTGTAGTCCTGCTGGAAGCTCCAGGGGAGGAGCTTGTTCTGGCCCCTTTCCGCTTCTAGAAGGCACCGCGTTCCTGAGCCGTGGCCCTCCTGTGTCTTCAGCAAGCGCTGCAATCACATGGCTCTGACCTCTGCTTTTGTGAGCACTGTCACATCTCCTTCCTTGACTCTGGCCATGTTGCTCTTGTAAGGACCCTTGTGATCACAGTGGGCCACCCAGATAACCCTTGTAAACTTCTGCCTCAAGAGCGTTCACTTAATCCCACCTGCAAAGTCCCTGTTGTTGTGCAAGTTAAAATACTCACAGGCTCTGGGGTTAGAATGTGGACATCTTTGGTGGCACACATTGCCGAATGCTTTCTTTGTAGCCCGAGTGACCCCCTCCCCAGCTTGCACCTCCTCAAGCTTATCGTTAGCAAAACTTAAGACAGAGCATACCTACTGAGAACACCACCAGTCCTAAGAACCCTGGGGGGCGAGCCTTCAGCATAGTGAGCTGAAGCTCGGGCCTGAGGAGTGGAGGGTTTGTCTGGAATTGGGTAATTGAGAACGAGCCTGAAGCAGAGCTGCCTCTCTGGCCAGGACCAGGGACTGCCAGCGACTTTCCCCCCAGGAGGGTCATCCTCAGCCCTGCTTCTGATTCTCATGAAGATTGTCAATTTTGAGAATAACTTTGAGCAGCTGTGGGTTTCTTCCTGTGAAATCTGTGCCAATGGGGCAGTGCTTCCCCCACCGTCCTTTCCCTTCAGTGCAAGTCTGTTTGCAAATAAATGAGCTTGGGAATGCAGGGCACCATCTTGGCGGGCCTGGCCCAGTGATGACTGACTCATCTAAATGCTCCAGCTGGTTCTTAACTAGATCTTTGGTCTGGCTCCCTGTGGTCCAGGTTGGATCTGACAGTGTTCTCTGCTGCACAGGAATCTGACAGCTCGTGAGCAGTCATGGGCCTCTGCCTCTTGTAGCAGCCTATGCAGCCCTTAGCCTTTAATTGGCTGGTCATGCCATGATGGTACTTTGATTCTCTCCCCAGCATTTGGCTAAGGCCTACCTGCTTCCCTTAAGTACACTTTGGCTGCTGCCCAGCATAGATCTGAGGGCCCATCTGGTTTTCAAGTGTAGACTGAGTCAGAATGCAGGTCCATCTGATTTTCAAGTGTAGACTGAGTCAGAATGCTTAACAGAACTACCAATGAACTCTGCTAAGAGACCAAGCATGTGCTGACCCCTTTGGGCCTAATAGCACAGAATACCTGCTTTGATACTCTGAGGGCAAATTTTCTAGAGAGCTTTGATTCCAAATTGGACCAGAAAAATCTTCCAGGTCAGAATCTTTCCTTCAAGAAAGAATGATGTACTTGGCACTTGAACCAGTAAGGCATGCAGACACACTATCTTTGGTAGTACTAAGTTATATATACTTTGCTACACTAGGCCTTGGATCGATTAAATAAATCACTCCAGAATCCACAGGCCTGGACAGTACTCAAGGTATATTAAACGTAGGTTAACTGGCCCTGGCTGGTGGCTCAATGGATAGAGCATTGGCCTGGCATATGGACATTCCGGGTTTGAGTCCCAGTGAAAGCACACAGAAGAAGCGACCATCTGCTTCAACCCCTTACCCTCTCCCCATTCTCTCCCTCCCCCTTCTCTCCCTCCCCCTTCTCTCCCTCCCCCTTCTCTCTCTCCTCCCTTCTTTCCCTCTTCAGCCAGTGGCTCAATTGGTTTGAGCATGGCCCTGTGCCCTGAGGATAGCATTGTTGGAGAGCATCAGCCTCAGGCACTAAAAATAGCTCAGCACTCAATCCAGCATTGGTCCTAGATGGGGTTTCCAGGTGGATGGATCCCTGTTGGGGTGCATGTGGGAGTCTGCCTCACTATCTCCCCTCTTCTCACCTAAAAATAAAACAACAACAAACGTAGTTTAACCTTTTTAAATTCATTTGATAAGTATCTTTCTAGCCTGAATTTCTAGCTGTTTCCCCAATGATGCCAATTACAGAAGTAAAATGTAATTTTAACCCCAATTTGAACTTTTTTAATTGACAGAATTAATATATTGTCTAGTTTGTGGATACAGGATTTGTTTTTACCAAAGTATTTTGTTTGCCTTGATAGACCAGGCCTGTGCTTACTTATAAATGCACTGATGCCCAGAGTACCCACTAGAGATAGCCATGCCTCACATCAAGTCCACGTGTTGTTAAAATAGTTACCTGAGCCTGACCTGTGGTGGCGCAGTGGATAAAGCGTCGACCTGGGAACACCGAGGTTGCCAGTTCAAAACCCTGCACTGGTCTGGTCAAGGCACATATGGGAGTTGATGCTTCCATCTCCTCCCCCCTTTCTCTCTTTCTCTTTCTCTCTCTCTCTCTCACTCTGTGTCTCCTCTCTAAAATGAATAAAATAAAAAATAATAAAATGAAATAAAATAAAAAGACATTTGTTTAAAAAAAAATAGTTACCTGAATATCAGTCCACCTCTTGATGAAGTTTATACCTTTGTAGCTGAGTTGTATACATAATAGTAGTGTATTAAAGTTATTAATATTTAAATATCACAGACATAAGGCTGACATCAGTCAGGATAGGCTTGGTTAGACCGAGTAAACAAACAACTCCATGATCTTGGCAGACCAGACCAAGCAAGGCGTGTTTTTGGCTCACACGTCGTATCCACCGTGGGTTGGCTGGCTGGGAGCTCCACCCGTCACAGGGTCAGGGCTAGGCTGCTGGAGGCTCTGTCTACGCATCGAGCCAGCAGGAGCCAGGGACAGAGGCAGGGGAGACACTGGTCCTTCAACCTTTTGTCTGGAAGTAAATCGTGTCAATTTTACTCATATTTTATTGGCCAGAACAAGTTACAGGGCCATGCCCAGTGCTGGGGGTGGGGTGAGGGGATGGGGGGAGTCCCCAACTACCATGAACGGAGGAGAACTGGCTCCCGGGACCACCGTGGGGTGGCACTTCTCTCGAGCTATGTTTTCAAGCAGCATTGAGGCAGGACAAGCGCAGAACTCCACCAACCCCGGTCCTGTGGTCTCTACTTCTAAGTGACCCCAGTCAGCTGCTTCCCTCCTTCCTTGCCTGGACAATCCCAACCCCAGCCACTGTCACCTCTGTCACGAGCACCTCCAGTGGCTGCTCTTTCCTACGCCTGCCTAACAGTCTGTTTCCTACACGGCGGCCACGGTGAGTTCTGTGTACGTAAATCAGATGGTGTCACTGATGAAAATCCCCCAGAGGCACCCATGGCGGTTAAATTCAGGACTGTTTCCTGCAACATGCGAGGGGGCCCTGATCTTGCCCACACCCTCCCCACTCCTCTCCCTCCACACCCAGCCACGCTGACTGCTGACATTTCCACGCTGTTCTCGCATCATGACCTCTTCACCCGCTGCCCCTCTGCCAGGAGTGGCCCTTCCCCAGCCTCTTAGGGACGGCTCCCAGTGCTTCAGGTCTCTCAGCTCAAATCCCACCTTCTCAGGGAGGGGCTTTCCTGGCCACCCTTGCTAGTGCCACCCCTTTGGGCACTCTAGCTGGCTGAGCTGTTCTCATTCTCGAGCACGCACCCTGACTGGAAATGATTATTTGTGTACCTGAGTATCATCTGTCCGCACAGGACCGGCAGTGCACGGACAGGGCCCGGGTCTGTTTCTGCTCTCTGCTGTCTCCCCAGCGCCTAGAATAGTACCTGAGATACGGATAGCCTGAATTAATGAATAAACAAATCAAACAGAAGTTTCTCTTTTATTTTCTTCTCCCCTTCCCTCGGTTCTTGGCACAAATTCAAAACAAATCTAAATTCCAAAAGTGAGTAGAGTAGCTTCCAGGTGACAAGGGAGATTGTTCTCATTCCACTTTCGAGTGAATGCGTTCTGCATAATGGGCAAGCAGCCGCTGGCCTTTGGGGACAGGAGCAATGGCTTTTGAATGACTAGGGGGAGTTGCCTGGCCAGCTCCCTGTCCAAATGGACTTTGCCAGCTTGGAGGCTTAGGTAAAAACCTCACTTTTGATGATGCTACTAAAAGTTCACATTATTGCTCAGGGAGCAAATGAGGATTGTGGGGCTGTCAGTTCTTCTTAGGATAATGGCATCGGTCTCCGAAAGTTCATTTGGCATTAAGGCAAGGCAATCACTTTTCCCTGGAGCCGCAGATAATTTAACTTGTTGGAGAAATTGTGCATTAAAATCCTCATTAAAAGCACATACACCAGTGTATAGCAAGGAACCGACTGGCACTCACTGAGCCGTGCAGAGCGCCTTTGCAGCTCCCTGGGAGTCCCAGATTTATACACAGCCCTGGAGATGGCTGCACCCAGCAGTGGAGGGAGATAGTGGCGGGCATGGATGGGCATAAAAAATAATGCTAAAGCTGGTTAATTTTTCCATTTGGAAAACACATCCAGAGTGCAGGGTGTCCTGCTAGGTGTAGAGGTTACAAAGATCATTTAAAGTACAGCCTCTGCCTTCACAAAGTTCATGATCATGTCAGGAGGAAGATAAGGAACTCAATTCTCCTGGAGGAGTCCTCAGAGCTGGAGGAGGAGCCCAGTGTGCTCTGGAGAAGAGGGAGAAGGGGAAGCAGGGCTGCTTTCTGCAGGAGGTGAAATGTGTAGAGGGCCAGCAGGAGCCTGAATTAATCTTATAAGTGAGGAAGCACGGTCAGTTCAGGGGACCACCTTTCCTTCTGCGCACCCTGTTTGCTCCATATTTCTTGTATTGGTGTCCTATTGCTGCATAACAAATTTCCACAAACCTAGGAGACTAAAACAGCATGGATTTATAACCTGATAGTTCAGTAGGTCAGAAGTCTGCCACGGATCTTACGGGGCTGGAGTCAAGGTGCCAGTAGGGCTGTGTTCCTCCTGGAGGCTCCAGGAGTGAGTCTACTTTCTTGTGCTTTCCAGCTTTGGAGGCTGCCCACATTCCTTGGCTTGTGGCCCCTTTCTCTGTCTTCAATGTTGCATCTCTCCAGCCATTATTCTGTAGTCATAGTTTTCTCTGACCACAGAGGGAGAGGTCCTCTACTTTTAAGGAGAGTGATTAGATTGGGCCTACCATGCCAACTCAGGACAGGCTCCCAATCTCAAGGTCCTTAACTTAATTGCCTCTGCATCGCCCCCTTGCCATATAAGATAATATGTACAGGTCCTGGAGAACAGGGTGTGAACATCTTTTGGGGAGAAATTATTCTGCCAGCCTCATACTCCTCTTCCCTTGCCTGAGGCACAGAACTCTTACTATTATCTCACTTACAAATGGGCAAACAGAGGCACGAGGAGGTAAAGTGATGCCATCTCACTTGGCAGTGGCACACTGACATGCAGGCCTAGGCAGATGGTCTGCAGAGCACCAGCCTCCACCCACTCATGGAGACCTACCTGCACAGAGCACCCCGGAGAAGGGACACACAAAGGTTACGTAGCCAGTGCCCACCTAGTGGACATTTCCATTGCCTCCATAATTAGTTCTGCCACCTCAGCAGTATGGAAGTCGGGGAGCAGGCGAAGCGGAGACCTCCAAGTGCCTCTCCTTTCTGCTGAACCGTCTGCCCCTCACCCACCACCCACTCTCATGGGGCCATGTTTAGAGCTCGGAGCTGCTGCCCTCCTTATCAGTCTGCAAGCTGATAAACTTCCCTGGTAAACCTAAGCGTTAAGTCATTTATTCATTCACTTTTCACTTATTCATTAGCAGGACTTTGCCAACTGAGCATAAAAAATGAAAAACAAAAAACAAAAGAAAGGAAGGTTTCTACTACTTCACTGTCTGTGTTGGGCAAGTTATTTGGCCTCTCTTTGTCTCAGTTTCCCCTCCTATATACCAGGGATGGGCTGGCAGGGAGAGGCAGCATGTCCTCACCATGGGGGGAGCTGGGATTCTGAGCCAGTGCAGTGGACGACCTGACTTAGGAGGTCCATCCCGAGCCCTCATGCCCTGGTTTCCGTATATAGTCAGACCAGCCAGCAAGTGCCAGGCTCATCACACACTCCGGAGGCTCTAGATTCACTTCCTCAGCATGCAGTTCTTGTCAAGCCCCATAGGAAACGTCTTAATGATGAGGAAACCAGGCTTGGAGGCTGTAAGCATCCCACCAAGGTCCTATAGCTTGTATCAGAAATTGAGTCACCAGTGCTAGTGCCAACAGTGCCATCGGCCCCTTGGTTAAGAAGCCACACCCAAGCCTGGGAGCTGGGGACGCAGCAAGGCACACATGCCCACAGGTTTCCATGTGGAGATGCAGAGAAGTGGGGGAGTTGCCAGAACCACCCTCATAGGGAAAGGGACCCAGAAGACAGTGCCAGTACCCCCACCTGCTTGGAACAGAGACGTGGGGAGCTGAGGTGCCCTCCCCCGAAAGGGGAGGTTTTCCAGCAAGAAGACAGGCTCCAGCCGAATGGGCAGGCTTGCTTCTCATTTGACACTCTGCCAGCGCTGTGTAAATAGTCGTGGTACTTAATGTATTAAACAAGAAGAAGAGAGAAATTGGGCTCATTATACATCACACATTTGTGTTTCTCTTTAATATGGTAAAAGCCTCTTAAGATATTTGCCAGGAGAGCAGTTGCTAAAGTCATCTTGCCAGAAAAATCATCTCAGGAGAAAGACAGTGATGCACCTCAGGCGTGGAACATGTGCGCTGCGTCCGCATGTATGTGGATTGACTATGTGGGGCTCCCTGGGAGGGCTTTCCTGTGATATCAAGTTAGTATTCAATAATAAAAAAAAAAAAAAGGTCATTTTATAGATAAAGAACCCGGGGCCAGCAACTGGATGTGTCTCTGCTGCTGTGTTCCCATCCTATGTGTCCCTGCATGGAACACAGGGAGTCATCACGGTGATCTCGGGTCACAGACCTCGTAGGTCCCACCTCCTCCAGGAAGTCTTCCCTCAATCAGAGTGTTACCTCCTCAGGTTCCTTTCTCATACTCCCTTGGCTGCTTGATACACAGTTCTCTCTCCCCCATTTCCTTATCAGAGAGCAAAACCAGACTTGTCAAGTGTGGTGTGTTTTCAGTATCTTACACAGTGCCTGGCACATAGTAGGTGCTTAGCAAAACATGTTTGATGAACAAATGGACTCAAGCCATATAGAAATTGGTGTGTGACACTGGTGTAGCATCATTACCAATCCCCGTTCTCCCCAGTTCCCTTTATGACTGTAACTTGCAGGTCTTCAATAATTATTGTTCATAGAACAATTATAATTATTCATAGAAAGATGCTCGGGCCTTACCTGCCCAGTGGATACTGATACAGCACTGAATATTTGCAGGAGGTTCTACAAAGACTTTGCATTAGTCATGCCTGGTGACAAAGACAAGTCATTTGACCCATCTGGGATCAGGCCATTCCAAATCACCCACCAGAGTTGGCCAGCTCCCCTGTTTCACCCATCTCAGGCTGAGCAGGGGCCTCTGATGAAATCACCTTCAACCCATTGGTTTGGAAATTGACATGAATTATAAGACACTTGACTCTCTGCTGGGCATTGTGCTGTCCAGAATATTTCTGAAGCTATTAAATTGTTTGTGTGTCATTATTCAATCTCTCCTTCTAGAAGGCTCTGAAAGCCTTCTGAATATACTTAACCCACATTGCATCTGTTTTTCTCTCTAATTTTTGGACAACTGATTAAAATCACAAACCAGAAGGGTTCTCCTCAGTTCTTACTCTCTTCTTGAATAATTGAGAATAATTGCTACCTTCCCCTTTAGTACTCCCATTACTATTGAGAATTGAACATTGCAATCTTGGTTTATCTAAGCAAGCTAGAAAAAAAAAAAAAAGCCTTTTATTTTCTCAGGTTGCCGCCATTTTAGTTATTTTCCTGTTCCCGGGTCTCTAGGGTTCAGATGCCCTGGTTTATGGAGGCAGTGGTCCCCTTCCCCTGACATTCTCTGCAGCTTCGTGGCTCATACGCATTTTTAGAAGCCATGCAATTTGGCTTCTGTGTTGTCAGTGGCCAAGAGCTTAAGAGTTTGGGCTGTGGCATCTCACTGGCCTCAGTGCTGATCCTGTCTCTGGCAGCACTGTCTGTGTGACCTCCAACAGGTCACCAGCCTCTGTGATGCTCATTGTCTCAGCTGCTACATGGGCGAGGGTGCTTATCACAGGTCCTTGTGACAGTCTGATGAGAAGCTATGAGTTAGCTGTTTAGCATAGCACTGGCATATTCAGACCCTCAAATGCTAGTTCAAAATAATAGGTCTCTAGAGATCCTCACTAATTTGGTTCCATTATTTTATCATTTGTGATAACTTTGACATACGCAGACTAGATTCTTTCTTCCCTTCATTTCTCTTGGGTGCTGGGTTTTCCCCCCTTTTCTTAGTTATTTTTTTAAATCAAGGTGTATTTCCAGTCTTAAGAGTGCAACTTGATGGATTTTTACAAAATAAACGCAGCAATGCAGACAGCATGGAGAACAAGAAATATACTGTTAGCAGAACTCCCAAGCCTCTTCTTGTCACTCTCTACCCACTTGGGTGTCCACTATTCTGATATCTAATCCATAGATTAGTTGTGCCTGTTTTAGGACCTACATAAATGGGAGCATATAGCATGTATTCCTTTGTGTCTGGGCTCTTTCTCTCACCATCACATCTGTGAGATTCATCCATGCTGGTGCAAGTGGCAATTGATTTTATTGCTGGGTAGTATTCCCTTGTATGGCTATACCACAGTTTATCTATCTGTACTATTGATGGTAATTTGGGTGGCTTCTGGTTTGGATAATTTACAGTAGTGCTGTGACTAGCGTTCTTTTATTTTATTTCTTTTTATTTTTTTGTATTTTTACGAAGTTAGAAGCGGGGAGACAGATTCCCGCGTGCACCCAACTGGGATCCACCTGGCATGCCCACCAGGGGGTGATTCTCGGCGCCTATCTGGGGCATTGTTCTGCTGTAATTGGAGCCATTCTAGTGCCTGAGGCGGAAGCCATAGAGCTGTCCTCAGCGCCCAGGCCAACTTTTGCTCCAATGGAGCCTTGGCTGTAGGAGGGAAAGAGAGAGATAAAGAGGGGGAAGGGTGGAGAAGTAGATGGGTGCTTCTCCTGTGTGCCCCAGCCGGAAATCGAACCTAGGACTTACACACGCCGGGCTGACGTTCTACCGCTGAGCCAACCGGCCAGGGCAGTGACTAACATTCTTGTCTCTGTTTTCTGGTGGCTGTAAGGATGACTTGTGTGGGTTTATACTTAGGAATGGTATGGCTGTGTCATATACTGTGTGTGTGTTCACTCTAGTAGATACTGCTGAAGAGTTTCTCAGGTGGTTATACAGTGAAATGTGGTTTACAGTGATATTTTCTTAAATGAAGGGAAAATACAAAGAACAGGATAATAAGCACCACATTCCAATGCACTGCCTAGCATTAACAGCTCTTCACATTTTTGTCATATTTGCTTCTAAGCTCTTTAAATTTTATTATAAAATGTTTCAAATGTGCCCTAGAATACACAGAAAAATATAATGAATACTCATGTATCATCATCCTAATTTGGTAAATGTTAGTATTTAGAAATTAAACATTACAGATAGGTAACAGCTGAATACTCTTTGTACCCTTGCTCCCAGAGGGAACCATTCTGTGGCGTGCTTGTGGATCCTTCCTGTCTGTGGTTTTATACTTTTATCACATATGATTACAAGAAGGTTTTTTATTGTTGTTTACTTAAATAATAATAGTCTTCAGGTATTTTTTCACACCTGTATTTTTCTTTTTTTCTTTTTATAAATTGAGAGGAGGGGAGGCAGAGAGACAGACTTTCATATGCGCTCTGACTGGGGTCCACCTGGGAAACCCCCTACTGGGCCCTGCTGCCCATATGGGCATTACTCCATTGCTTGGCAACCAAGTCACTTTTAGCCCCCAAGGCAGAAGCTACTGGAGCCATCCTCAGTGCCCGGGGCCAAGTCATTCTGACAAATTGAGCTATGGCTGTGGGACAGGAAAGGGGGAGGGGATGGGGGGAGAAGCAGATGGTCACTTCTGTGTGCCCTGAGCGCGAATCAAACTGAGGACATCCACATGCCAGGCAGACACTTTACCCCTGAACCAACTGGCCAGGGCCCACACCTGTATTACCTTTTTGATATTTGTACATTGGATGCATGGCATTCTAATTCATTAACTTTAACTGCTATACTTACTGATATTCAATTGTATGAATAGTCAATATTGTATTATTTATTCTCCCTTTGAGGGGCAGCCAGCTTATGTCCTGATGAATGAGCTTGGTGGCTGATAGGGCATGCTTGTCCCCAGCTTCCCCAGCTATTTCCAAATTGCTCTTCAAGGTGGTGGCACCAATTATTCACTCCCAATCAGGTGGGTGAGAATCCCTGTGTTTCATGATCTCACTAACACTGGGCACCATTAGACTTAAAATTTAGTTACATTTTGCTAACTCATCATGGTTTTCGTTTCTGCTTGCCTGATAACTGACAAGGTTGATGATCTGTTCAAGATACTTAGCCATTCAGATGTCCTCTTCCCTTTCTTGCCTGTTTGTGTCCTCTAGTCATTTTTCCGCTGGGGATTTTGTGTTTTTCTTCCTGATGTCTAGGATTTCTTTATGCTTTCTGGATGCCAACATTTGTGCCTAAGAAGCTGTAACTCTTAAAAGAAAAAAGTAAAAAAAAAAGGAAGCTGTAACTCTTGCCTCCTCCTCCTCCTCTTCTTCCTCCTCCTCCAGGAAGCCTCTCTTTCTCCCCTCATAGCAGAGCCCACTGCCCCTGCTGCCTCCCTGAGCTTCCCGCACGGCAGGCGCCCAGTTCCCTCACAGCCGCCATCATGGCTCCGTGCGTGCTCTAAGGGTCTGCTTTCCTTGCTGTGCTGGTGTTCTTGTCAAGCTGTGCATGCTGGGACACTGACAAGGCGTCCTGTCTCAGCAGAGGCTGGGTTAGTGGTTGTTTGTACTAAAAACACTGGGCCCAGATTGCATCCTCTAAGACGCACTCACAGTAAACCCTCCGCACAGCTGCTCTCTCCTGGAGGCCCAGAGGACAGGAGTGTCCCAGAAGGGCCGGGCATGTTCCCTCTGCCACTTTGGAGAGCCGTCTTCTCCACCAGCTCCCAGCTGCGTTAAGCTTAGCCGCCCTCTTAAAACCTTCTCATCATTAATGTCCCAGCTCTTCTGCCTTCTGAAGAAAAGCAAAGTTCTTTTTTATAATGAGTTTAGAAGCTTTATTGACTTAAGTGCCTGATCCTCATAAGCCCATGAAAATGGAACTGTTTTGTATCATAAGGAGCCTTTGATACTGGCTTTTAGCCCCCTACCCCCACCCACCCCCATGACCTGCGCAGCCTACTCCAGCAGCAGGAAATCAACCAGCCTTTCTTCACATCAGCAGTGCCATCTTACTAAGCGGAGCAGCCATTCACTGAGCACTGACTACATACCAGGCACCATGCCAAGGTCTGTGCCTGCCCACCCTCATTTAACCCTCCCAGCAGCCTGGCAGCCGGGGAATCATGGCCCGGCCTCGCTCCATGCCACTCACTGCACATCGCGCCCGCTTAAGGACCATGACCCTTCAGGCTCTTCTTGCTCAAGGCCTTTGCGCGTACAGTTTCTTCTCGAACTCTTCATCCTCCAACCTTCCTGTGGCTGGATTTTTCTCATCTGTCAGGTCTCCGCTTAAATTCTTCCTCCTTAGAGAACCTTTTCCCTGCTACCCAGAGAAATTATTTTCCTCCATTATGAGTTTTCTTGGCTGCTTGTTTTCTTTTCCTTTTTAGTATTATCACATTTTGCAACTATAGTTATTTATTTAAACATGGTGTGTGTGTGTGTTTTGCTTGGAGGAGCAATAGAAGGATTAACTAGAGATCCGAAGATGCGGGGCCATCCCGCAGAGACAGAGTCTTACAGGAAAGACAGACACACGCATAGGCGGCTGTACTCCACGGTGTGATGGTTCTGTAATCACATCATGGCAGAGTCCTAGCCCAGAGGCTGTCAGCTGTGACTCACAGGCCACATGCTATCTAAGACGTGGTTTGTATTGGTGGTGATAATGGTGGTAATGAGGTTCACACTGACAACAGTAATAATAAACCCATGTCTGCAGCTTGAGGTCCACAGACTCCCCAGCAAGGGGAGGGAGGTCTTCCTCTTTATTTCAGAGTTTCTTGTGACAACAGTTGGCAGCGCTGAATTGAAGCTGGTATGTGCTCCCCAGGTCACCTGCCTGCTCTGATTCTCTCACTTCCTGGTCCCTGGAGGCTTTCAAATTTGTCACCCCGGGAGTTCTGGACAGACTCCTTGGAGGGGTGACTTTTCATCTGAGCTTTGAGGAATTGAGTAGAGAAGGAAGGGAAGGGTGTTCAGTTAGAGGGGAAGCATCAGAAGGGGAACAGAGCTTGGAGAAGTAATGGATTCAGGGGTGCGTTAGGCTCTTAGTCCCAGTGCTCCCCCAACCTGGGCAGCACAGGGGTCCAGCGATGGCTTTGGCCTTGCATGAAGTCCAGGTGAGCAAGAAGCACAGCAGCTGTAGGATCCTGGATCAGGTGCCTTCTCAAGACCTTGGACCTGCCCTTTCTATTATTCCTAGGACCTCTGACTTTGGAGAACTGAAAAACGAGCATCTGGAGCAGAGCAGACAAGATCCCGAAAGAGTTCTTGTCAGAAAGGCCCTTGAATTAAAACAAAGTAAATGGAAAGTTTCAGTAATTTCCAGATAAACATTGCTATATCTTTTTACAAGTCTCTATTGGGTATCTATGGTGCACCATGTCATGTGGCTACTGAGGCAAATGAGATGTGTTTCTTGCCCTCAGGGAGTTCACAGTCTAGTGAAGCACTTGGGAGCTCTCCCCACCATCGGTGTGATGGGGAGGTTAAGTCAGGGTTCTGCAGAAGCACAGGGGAGAGTATATCATTTAGGATGCTTTCCACTGCAAGTGACAAAAACCAAAATCAAACTTTGTAATTTAAGAAAAGGATTTACTGGCTTATGTAACTGAGAAGTTTAGGTCTGACTTCAGGAATAGCTGGATCCAGGAACTTAGTGACATCATCAGACATCAGTATCTTATTTAGCCAGTCTCTGTCCTTTGCTCATTCATTCTCTTGCTGCTTGTCTGTCTGCCTGTTTCTCTCGCCACATGTTTTTCCCCTGTATTTGCTGAATTTTTAGGTAGGTTCCCTCTCTTATGACAAAGATGGTCACGCCCCTGTTTTCTTTTCAATTTTTAAAATTTTTCCATTGATTTGGGGGGGGGATAAAGAGAGAGGCATCAACTTGTTGTTTCACTTTGTTGTTCCACTTAGTTTTGTACTCACTGATTGCTTCTCATACATGCCCTGAGCAGGGGTTGAACCAACAACCTCTGGCATGACAGGTCAACGCTTTATTCACTGAGCCACCTGGCCAGGGCCCTTCTAGGCTTTCTTAATAGCACCTTAATACCTCAGGAAGAAAGAGCAAGTCTCTTCTTCAGGAGTTCTGGTCTCAGTGCAGACACTCATTGGCCAAGCTTGAGTCCTGTGATTGGCTGGGTCGTGTGCATGGGTCGAGGAGTGGGATCAATCCCGCCCAACCTCATGGCCTGAGAGTGGGTAGTGAGTAGGTGAAACACCAAAAGGAACCCACCTGGGGGAAGAAGGGAAAGAAAGAGATCAGAGATGCTTCAGAAGAGAGGTGAGGCCGGCGTGGAGTCTTGAGGGATGAGGGACCTAGCTGTTGAGTGAGAGGGAGGATTCCAGGCAAAAGAAGCAGCACTTCAGAAGGCAGAGTTCATGGGCAGCAGGACCCCCGTGGGCCCATGATGCCTGCTGAGCATATAGCATGTACTGCACACCCTGCGTGCACGTGACAGGGTGCGTGGCATGTTGGGAGATGACTCGGGAGAGTCATGTAGGGACAGTTACCTTGCATACTTAGCTAGGGAGTATGGACTTTTATCCTGGAAGCTTAAAAAATGGCATGGTTTTTAAAAATGGTTTTGAATTTTAAAGAAAAAAGTTCCCTCAGGAATCAGTGTGGAGGGTGAATGGCAACAGGAGAGACTGACCCAGAGAAATGGCCAGAGAAACACAAACATATCGAGAGGAGCATCATTTATTCACACACTCATTTAGTCAGGGAATTTTTCTCGAGCACCTGCTATGTGCCAACCACGACACTACAGCAGTGAGCTAAATAGAAGAGCCCTGTTCACATAGGGCTTACATTTTGGGAGGGTGGAGGGGTAGACAATGTATACTTAAACATACAGGTAATTTCTCATAATCTCTGAATAACAAATTAGGTAAAAGAGATTTAGCTCTAGAACCGTCCTAGGAAGGTTATCCAGGTCATAGGAGGTGTTAAATTATGAATTGAATAGTATGGACTTTCTTTAGCCTGCAGATTAAAAAAAGTGTATATTTTGTTTGTTTGTTTTTCTTCCTACTGCTGCCAACCAAAGTAAAATTATTTATCTCCCTTTGAAAGACAAGGGTAAGAATAGAGCGGTGAGGTCGGTAGGTTTTCATCTAGCAATGGACTATCATTTGCACTTGATCTTCTGCTGCTTGATGTCGGAAGTGCCTTGTGCACGGGGTAATAGATCTGTAGTTCAGTTTGGACAGGTGCATACATCTTTTGGGGAAACTAGAAAAATGAGCCAATCTGGCAGACCTGGCATTCTGGATTAAATGCTTAATCCTCATTACCACCTTTTGTCTTCTCCTCACGCCCTCTGTTCAGTCCTCCCCTCTGCAGAAGGAGATTCCCGCAGAAAGGCCAAACTGGAGTTTCACATTGGCATTCTTCACACGAGAGCAATAAATAAGAAACTGTTTTGCTCGCTGGGCCTTCTCATCAGTACCACCATTAGTGTGTAGGCAGGTCTGGGGAGCTGTAAATCGTGCTTCTCTCCCTTGCTTTGGACACAGTTGAAGATGTTTCAGATGCATTGATTTTGGAAATAATTGGACATAACTTTTCCCTTTCCAATACATTAGGCTTTCTAGCCTTTGTACAGGTGATTGATAGGTTTGCCAATAATGCTGGTACCCACACTGGGCAAGAGATGGCTGTGCCTTTTCCAGAGTCTCAAAGTGGTCATTTACTGCCTCCCAGGCATCTCCTCAATCTGTTTTTGGGCCACTTTGCACAGCACTGGTCAGCACCACGGACAATTCCACCTTCACTTCGGAATGCATATCTGAATCATTCTGTCTAAACATATTCAGGTGCTCAGACTACAGCCTAGACCTAATGAATTAGAATCTGTAGAGGTGAAGCCCTAGAATCTATGTTTATGAAACATTTTTGGATAATGCTCATGCATTTGGTCTGCAGACCTGTGATTGGGAGCCACTGACCAAGACCCAGGAGGAAATAACTTGCCTGAGTTACGTAGTGGGGTAATCAGAGAGCCAGAACCAGAACTTCTCTTGTATGACCTCAGCGGGCTTTTTTTCTCACAACCTTGTGCTGTTTGCAGAGGAGCAAAGAACACAGGCAAATGTTTCCATGAATTGGTACCAGGTTCCAGCCAAAATCTGGTTGCCATTAATGAGATCAAATAGGACCTCAAAGAATGATTTTATTTTATTTTGAAATTTAAAAAAATGTTTACTGTATTGATTTTAGAGAGCAAGGGAGAGAAAGACAGGAACATTGATCTGCTTCTGTGTGTATCTTGATGGGGGTTTGAACTGGCAATCTCTATACTTCGGGATGATGCTCTAACCAACGGAGCTATCCAGATAGGGCTCAAAGAATGGTTTTAAACGTCTATTTCCTATCTATCCTTTCTAAAGATCTTGCCACTTAAAGTGTGTTCTGTGGACTAGTGGCATCAGCCTTACCTAAGAGCTTGTTAGAAATGCTGAATCTCACCTCCTGCTCTAGTCTCACTGAATCAGAATTTGCAGGTTTAACAGGCTTCCCAGGTGAGTTGCACATGTGGAAGTTGGAGAAGCACTGTTCTGTGTTATTCTTACATTGAAACAGGGATCTTTCTCATGTCCTTGCTCACTCTGCCCCCCCCCCCCGTCCCCAAGGAAGGAAGGAAGGAAGGAAGGAAGGATATGGCTGCTCAGGTTGTCAGCTGCTCAGGTTCTGAGCCGTACCTGTCGGTGGGTGGGCGGGGCCAGTGTGTGTTCAATTGGTAAGTCAGGATGTGCCCGTGTTCAGTCTCCCTGCCCAGCCTGGAACAGGCAGCTCTGCAGCAGCAAACTGGCTCAGTTCCCGCTGCTTTCTCTTCTTCCTCTGTGATATTTATTCATAGTCTTTCAACACTTGTGTTTAAGGTGGTGCAGAAAGACAGCTGTGGTTCCTGCCCTTGTGGAACTTTCGGTTTATCAGGGGCAGACATTAAACCCTTAAATAAAGACATTTCCAAATGGTGCCTGGTTTTTATGTAGGAGTGGTGCAGGGAGCTGTCGTGGAGAGGACCCGATTTAAAGGGTCCAGGCAGGGACGTGTACACTGAAATACGGAGGCGGAGTGGTAGTTAGCTAGGAAACACCTCGGAAAGTATGTCCCTGGCGAAGGCAGTGGCAGAGAGACAGGCACAGGCCTGCGGAGTGCCACACAGGGTACTCTCCCCGCCCCCCTTCCTGGCTTGTCGTACTTTCTGACTGGTTGGTGGAAACACAGGGTCTGCTTTACCTCCGGGCTCGGGACTGCCTCTGACCCAGGGAGAAGACGCGTTCCATACGGACACACGATGTGTGGAACCAGGGCTGCCAGCTCAGAGCCAGTCTGACTCAGCTCTGCGTCACCTCCTCACGGCATTCATCTCCCTTTGGACTCTGCAGGGGGACGGGGGAGAGGCGGTGGAGGAGGGCGTTGGTGTTTGATCCTGACACAGTGCATGCCAGCATGTCACCTCTCTATGGCATGGTGTCTTCAACTGTAGAGATACTGGCATCTCCCTCTTGAGCCACTGCCAGGATGAAATGAGGAAATGCAGTGACCAGGCTTAGAACATGGCCTGGCCCACAGTGAGCCCTCAGAGCTGCTTGTGGTGGTTACACCATCCCCGTCCCTTCCCACCTTTGTGCCCTTTCCCTGGTGAGCAGGCACCAGTGTCAGCTCCATTTTATGGGCAGGGAAACTGGCTCAGCATGCCCACTCCAGGGTCGGCCTGATCTGGCCCGGGAGTTCTCATCCTAGCGTCTGAGGATAAAATCCAGGTGATCAAAATGGAAAAGAATTATACTTGATTTCCACTAATATCTAGCTAAAACATGATTGCAGGCTACACACCATAACAGTAGTCACGGTATCTGTGACTTTGTCTGCAGTAGAAATCAATTGTTTGTATTTTCATTTCACATGTCAGTTGCTACAGGTAACTCCAGATATTCTTAAAGCTTGTCACTACTTTGAAATGACACTAGATCTTGCTATTTAATCCCTCAGCCAAGGAACACTGGCATTGCTTTATCGCAGTTTTGATAACTGTGCTTAAATATAAGTGCTTTTCTTCCTAATCCTATGTTTCATGAATTTACAAACACAATTACGCTAAGGGGTGGATGGTAGGCTTCCCCAAGACCACAGAGAGCACTGGACCAGAGACCTCCCTCATGTCCCCGTGGCTCCCCGCCCTGGCTGGGCCGCTGCCCACCACCACACTTTTCAGTGGCCTTAGTCTTTCCAGACTCTTCTCCCGAGCCCTTCCCTGCAGGGTTTCTTCTTTGTGTGTGTGAAGCAGATGGTAGATAAATAATGAATGGGAAGTTCGTTGGAAATAATACAGCTCCTGTTTATTTTTAAGCAGCTGAGTGGTGAGCCCTGCTCCAGGTGCTCTCCAGGTGGGGGAAGGGTCCTTGGCTACAAGGAGGCATGGTGAGGCTGATGGAGGCTGCTGTTTTTGGATGAGCCTGTGCACTGGGAGAGTTGGGGCCTTGGGGGCGAAAGGGAGCTCCGGGGTGGGAAGCCCAGTGAAGGAAGGGTCTGTGACTTGCACAGTCACAGGGAATGGGGGATATTGAAGAAGAATCAAAATTTTAGTGAAGAGCTTGGGAAAAATCCCCCCAGATTGACAAAGGTGTGGGAGGAATTTTATTTGTGAGATTGAAAAGAGCAGGGATGAATGCCGCTTCAGGCACGGCTGCCCCAGGGCTCAGAATCTGACCTCTCCCTCCCTCTGCTCTCCTTTCCTCTCTCCTTTGCATCCTCCTCTGTGCTGGCTTCATTCTCAGACAGGCTTTCTCCAAGATAGCGCCTCTGGCAGTTCCTCCTGAAAGCTAGCAGAAAGAGAGCACCTCTCCCAGTGGTTGGCACCTGGAAGAAGATCTCACTGGTCTGGCCGGATTATGTGCCTACTGTCTGGTTTTGTTTGTTTGAACACCTTTACTTTTTATATCCAGATTTGCCTAGTATGGAAATTTCATATAAATGGGATCATATACTATGCAATCTTTTGTGACTACACCAAATCAGAATGTTTTCATGCTATCTTGTAGCATATATCAGCACTTCATTTTCTATTGCCAAATACTATTCCATTGTATGGACAGCCGCCCCCACTCCCCAATCCATTTTCTTTTACTTCATTTGGCTCCCCAGGAGTGGAATCGCTGGGCCATGCATGTGGTAGCTTTGACATTTTGAAACGCTGTTATCCAAAGTAGCTGTTTTCCTGAGTTCTGTGAGCCATTCTAGCAAATTATTGAACCCAAAGAGGGGGTCATGGGAATTTCTGATTTATAGTCAATTGGTCAGAAGAACCCAGCTGCTGTCTGAGAGTTGCAGAAATAGTTGTTGTGGAAAGAAACCCACACATTTGTTGTCAAGTTCGCCTGTACATTCCCATGGGCTCAAAGGTGGGGCTCCTGTCCTCTGCGTCTCTCATTGCCCTGGCCCCCAGCATTACCGGAGAGGCTCATTAAGGTGTTCTTAATTGAGTGACATTTTTGTAAACTTCCCCTGTATACAGGGCAGTGTGGGACAGCAGAGTAGCTGGGCCTGGAAGTTGGGTGGACCTGGGTTCACCTTCTAGCTCTGACCATTCTAGTGTGACCATGGACGAGGTGACTCATCTCTGAGTCTCAGTGTCCTTATCTGTAGCGTAGACATAACAGCCCTTCTCTGGGAAGCATGTGATTTGAATGTTCGGGCACAGGTGGGCGTGCGGGGTGTGCTGTCTATAACAGTTAGCACCTAGGGCAGCAATTCAGGAAAATGGCATTGTGGTACCGCCCCAGCCCTGCTCTGGAGGGCGAGCGGGCTGCACCCCTTCCCGGCGTACCTGGATTGTTTCTGTGGAAAGGTGCCTGTCCCTCAGAAGCACAGAACCGCCACACCCTCTCAGTAGCATGGCTTCATGGACTGTAACGGGGAGGAGGAACCCATCCTGCAGAGATTGGTTTTGTGATGACCTATCCATGTTTTCTGTTGCTTCCAGGTTCCCTGTAGATATATTTTCTTTGGTCTGCACCAGGGTATTTAAGCATTTAAATTAGCTGCCAACTGAGAGTTGAGAGATTTAACCTAACAGATTCTCAGGTTCCTTAAAAAGTGGGAGGGGCTGGTACTGCTAGCCCGCTCTTGTGTCTGTATATCAGGACTCCCTTACCCTGGCCCCTGCTGTCTCTGTGAGGGAGGGGCTTTGCAGTGTGCACATCTGGCTACCGCTCCAGAAGGTGCTGCAAATGCCTCGCCATCTTCTCTTTATTAGCTTTGAAACCTGCTCATTCCTCCCACTCAAGTCCAACCTAGACAGGGTCTCCCTGGGGTATGGTGGCCTGGTAGAGGGGAGGAAGGTGGGCTCAGCTGTACGAGGAGGGGCAGAGCTTCCCCTGTGAAATGGCACTAGGGTTAGAATTAGTACCCGTAAGTGCCTCCACTCCATTCCTGGCATTCGGCACGTATTGCTGGTGTTCACATCTTGCCCCTGCTCTGCCTTCCTTTGCCCGTCCAGCCATTTCAGCCTATGGCATCAGCGGTTCAGGAGTTATACTGACCACAGAGGCTACAGAGATGGGCCACTTGATGCCACCTAAACCTTTGAGAATCTGTAAACCAGACCATATATGGCCATCACGTTCCCAGTCGCCTGTGAAATGATCAGGGCATCAGGAGGGGACTTGCCGGTGGGCAGCGAGGGAATGGCCAGGTGTGTGCCGTCTGTCAGCCCAGCGCTCACTGTGCTGGTCCAGGGGCAGCACAGCCAAAACCATGGCGAAGCGGGTGGGGTAGTGAGGCCCACAGCACTCCTAGGGAAGACTGGCACCAGAAATGCAATGTCACGGCTCAGCCTCAGTCCCTGGAATCGAACTTGGAGCTCTTTCAGGGCAGCACGCGTCTGAACCCAAGATCCCTTGTGAGTCTCTGGGTCTGAGGGAGGGAGGTCGGGCAGTGCACAGGTACTGACAACAAAGTAGCACGTCTCTCCTTTTAGTTTCTCCTCTGCGGACCTCAGGTACAAAACAGCGAGTGCCTGCTATTTGTCCCTCAGCTCCTGACACGCTGAGCTCACCGTCTGCATGATCACACTGAGCCTCGAGCCCTGTGTGTTTTCCTCCTGCTCTGGGTCTGCTGCTCTCCTGCCGCAGCAGCTGGTCCAGCGGTTCCGCTCATGGCTGTCACTTCGTGTTCCTTTCTAGAACATGTTGTATTTTTATATATAACACTGTTATATTTTTAATTGACCTATTTGGCCTTGTGCTATCATAGCTGGTCTTTTCATCTTCTCGCTCAGAATCCTATTTAAGCTCTATTTGTGTGGCTGTGTATGTCTATACTTTGCTGCTGTAACTGTTTGCTGTATTTGCAGGTGTGTGCCCACCATGTTTCACTTGTCCTTTCCCACGTGGCTGCTGACCCCTCCCACTCCAAAACAGTGCCACAGTCAGTCACCCGTGTGTGACCCTCTTGGTCCTGTCTGAGAACTTCTCTGGGATGCTCAGGATAGAATTGCTGGGCCACGTAATCTACTGTGTTTATTTTGACCCAATAGTGCTGATTGCTAAAAAATATGGTAGTTTTAAAGGCAGAAGGAACCTGAATTGTGCTTCTGTCTAAAAAGGAGATTTGTAGTGTGTTTTATTGTTTACTCTGCACTGAGAACAGTCCCTGTTCTTACTTCACAAACATTATCCCACTTGCTCACACAACAGTCCTCTGCCACGGGCATCCTTAACTTCGGCTTTGTCCAAATGAAGAACTGGAGGCCAGAAAGGCAGCATCACTCAGCTAAACAGCAGCTGGAGCTGAGTTGGCTCTGAGTGACTCTTGGGAACACACCACACTGCTTCCCTAAAGAATCCTAATCCCAAGCCTGGCTTCATGAATTTGTGGAAAGCATTCTAAGTCAAGGAGGTTCAGATAAGATGTCTCAAATCTGTGGCTCCATGTGGCCTGCACTCTGTGTTTTGTTTGATCCACCTGGTCTTTACATGTTTCACAATTATTTTTCAATATTTAAAAAATCTGAAATTTCATATAATCTAGATGATCTGGCAACAGTGGCCCACTTTCCCATGAGATGACATTTCTAGTATTAAAGCATTGGCTGCCCCTTCCCTGCCTGCCCTGTCCAAACTGTCCCTTCCATTGCCCGTGCCTCTCCCTGGCCCCTTTTAGCCTGAAGTCTGCAGTTCCTGGAAGAGACATTTTTGAACATGAGCAACGTCTTTTTCTCCTGAATTCTTCCCATAATTCATGAACCAGCCTTCCCCTCCTCCCAGCGGTCCAGCCTGCAGTCTCCCTTGGCTACAAAGTCAGTAACAGAAAAATAGGCTTTAGCTGCAACCGAGCCTGCTGTTTCCCTGCCATGAAATCATTTGCTGTGTCCTGCCATCAGTCCAGCCCATGCCAGGCCCCTGGGGGGTAGATGAGGCAGTGCAGACCAGTTCCCGTCCGTGGGGGCCAGACCACTGTATCCAACTCACTTAATAACCGAGGCTGCCAGGGAGCCTCTGTATGAAATGCACCCACCCACAGATGGGTTTCTGTTGACATAAAGACAAGAATTCATCCACCCATAAATACATATTGCTGTGCCAAGAGGAGGTTTTTAGAATTATGGTATTTTTGTCCACCCTCTATGACCGGCAGGATGAGCTTGTTTTTTATTTCTATTTTTAGCAAAACTGTAGGTCTGCTGTGGTTGTGATAGTGTTGATCCTAAGAGTTGGGACATCATGAGCTGAACTCCAATGGACGTGGTTATGAATCCCAGCTCTGTTCCTCACCAGCTGGGTTGCCTTTAAGGAGGCACTTAATCTCTTGGAGCCTCAGTTTCTTCACCTACAAAATGGGGATATTAGTATTACTTCATAAAGCTATTGGAGGGGACTGTTAATGTAATGCAGGCAAACATTTCACATAGAGCGTGGCACACAGCGCAAACTAAAGGGTGATATTATTATCATTGCCGTCAGCGTAGTGAGAAGAGTGTGGGAGGAGAATGTCAGTGCACCTTGAACCCCTGTGGATCGTCTCTTTATTCTTTAACAAGAGACCTGCTTTCTTTCCTGCCTTTGCATGTTAAGTTGGGGGTGCGGGAGGCTTTGTTTTCTCTTCTGACCTTGGCACAGCTCACTGACACCGTTGAGTGCTGCTATACATTTCACACTCTGTCATGTGTTGTATTCCCCCCTTGAGCTGCTCAACCCTGGGGTCTGATCTGTCTCCCCCCATTTTAGAGTAAGACCTGTAAGCATTGGGGATCACTTGGGACAGTGTGAGCAGGAAGAGGAGAATGTATTGGACCAACAGAAGGAGCAAGTTCACATTTAGTGCAGCCGCTAAGCCCTGGGGCCTTTTTTATACAGGAAACATGGAGAGACTTTGGTCTGTGATGTCTTCTCAGGTCAGCCTCTTTATCTCCCCATCACAGGCAACACTTCGTCCAGAGGCCATCAGATCTTGCTGGGTTATAAATCTTCGTGTGTGTCACATGGGAAGTCCTATTTCAGATACGATGAGGGCGGTGGGTCTTCAGTAGACCCTTGCCCGCCATATGGGAGCATTAGCACATGCTACTGATGGAGTAGAAGACCTGGGTTATATGCCAGTGCTCTAGTTTATCAGAGCCAGGAGCTTGATCTGGAAAAAACTAGAAGGCAAGTTTTTTTTTTTCTGTCCATACCTCCAGTTCCTCATCTGGAAGACAGGAATGATAGTAGAACCTTCAGGAAAGTCTTTTTGAGGATGAAACCAAATAATGGGCATCAAGGACTTAAAACAGAGTGTCTTGTAGTAAACACACGCTAGCTCTTAACATTATTCTTGCTGTGGTTCTTCATGCCTCCATCGCGAGGAGGATTTTAGTTCCTTTGTACTTTCTGTTTCCCGTTGGAAAGGCAGGGAGCATGGTTTCTTTGCCTTCACCACACATAATTTGTTCTACACAAAATAGAGCAGCATTTAGCAATTTCGTGCAAAGACAGCAGGGGGTTTGGGTCAGAAAGTCCAGAACTTGAATTCTGGCCCTTCTCCTTTTATATGGCCTTGGAAAAGTGAAGGTAAATTACCTCTGAGATCTCTGCAGCACCTCCCCCTGCCCTCCCGTGCAGTGGGGATGAGACTTCCCGGGGTGCTCAGTGGCTTGTGGGCTCTATAAGCTCCCAACTCACTGTATGTGCGCCGGTCCAGTGCCTTTGGGAACTACAGATCTTCTTTCTCCTTTAAGGAAGTATTATTGAGAGTACTAGGGGGTTAGAGGCAAGGCCCTGGCGTTAGACAACCTGAGTGTATGCACCCTTGCTTTCTACTTGGAGACTTTGGGCATGGTGAATATCGTCTCTGAGCATCAGCTTTCTTACCTGTGAAGGGGACAGTGATGACAGTGGTAATAATGATGATGACAATGACAACCTCATCGCCAGGGCCCACGGGGCTGAGCAGGAGCCTAGTACTTCCCTGCAAGCTCCGCGGCTTTACCTGCTGTTGTGACTATGATTCCTTCCCTCATTCCTCCCCCTTCGTCTTCTATTTTTTCCCATTCACAAGCCAGCAGCAGCAGTTTTTGACTTCACAATAGGAGAGGAGATAAGGATGGGGACAAAAATACAGGCGAGAAGAATAGCAAGTACCTGAAAGTTCTCGAAGGAACTCCTGGGAGAAGAGAGGTGGCTCCTGGGCCACTAGCAGATCAAAGGTTAAATGAGGTAACAGGCTGGTGAGTTTGTGCTTTCTCAGTGCTAAGGGAGGTCCTCCTGCAGAGGTCAGGTTATGGGAAGACCTACAGTAATTCGGCATTCGTTAGGTCTTTGCCATATGGATTTTGGGTGCTATCAGCCCATCATGCATTTTTCCCTAACAAACTAGTTGTAAAGCCAGTAGCCATGGCCACCATCACGGCCATCTGGCCCGTGCAGGTTCACATTGGATTCGGACAGACGGTAATGAAACAACGGAGCCAAGAACTGGTGAGCCATCATCTTTAATCCTAGCTTGCACCCAGCGGGCAAGTAAAAACACACTCTAGACTCTAAAACCCACTCATTCAGTGCTAATAAAGCTTATCCAAGTTACCTAGAATCAAAACTTTCTTGCTTTACAGACTTATTCACCTCTGTTCCCCATCTCCTCTCTGCACAAACTGGCTTCTCCTTCAGCACTCCTCATCTTGGCTGCCTCTCCTGGCCTCCTCCACATGGCCTTTCTCTGCTCTCCTCTCTAATGCTAATCTCAGGAACCGAGAGAGAGCAAGCTCCTGGTCTGCCCCATTTTATAGTGTAGAAATCCAAACCTTTAATCCAATATACAAACAAGGAAGTCTCTGATACAAAGTCACTTATCTGAGGTATAATGGGATTCCTCATGAGAGTGCATCACCCCCTATCATGCAACAGTCAAGAGTGTGGGGAAAAGCCTAGTTTTAAAACTAAGCCTTTGGCTATAACGACCCTACCTGCTTACAGCCTGCCACCCCCCACACACAATAATATAATTATGCCCATCCCAAGCATAAGGGAAACTAATATCACCTGGGCGATAGGCTTCCATGTGGGCAGCACCATCTTTAACAAAGTGAGCATAATATATTTTATCTTCCCAACACTAGCCAAGTTGCATCTCTTTTGATTGACATTGTTATGCTGTGGAGAAGCCCTCTGACTGACGACAGCAATGTGACGTGAGTCCTTAGGGAATTCTCGTGAAACATGGATGAAAGCAGAAAGAGCAGCTTCACTACATCAGGGACCCTAAGGGGTCCCCACAGGATGGCAGCTGACCTCCCCTCCCCCTTCACAGGTGAGGAAACTGCAGCTCAGAGGGAACCTGGTGTTCCCAAGAATGTGCGTAGTGTGGGCGCAGCGTGAGACTAGGACCCAGATCCCCCACTTCCCAACTTGCAACCCCTCGACCTCACCAACTTGGCAAGCCGTAGAGGACTGCGCAGGAAGGAGAGCCGAGTTTTGTTATTATTCTGTGCATAACATGGAGGAGTTGGTCTCTGGCTTCACCTCATGACTGGAGATGCCTAGGCTCCAGTGTTTCATGCCCATTACCTGGTAGACTTTGCCCCACACCTCCCTATAGTGCTCATGGCAGCTCCATGATACTGGGCGGGGGGGGGGGGCAACAGGGTGGGTGGGAGGAGCCTCCTCTAAGAACCAACCAGGTCTGCGAAACAAGCCCATAAAAAGAAGTTTAGAGGAAAGGTAGACCAGAGCTTAACAAAAAGGAAACCCAGAAACTGATGCTATTAGAGCCAGGTATGACTCTGAGAATGGACAGTGTTTGCATTTGGCAACACTCCCTCACCAGACTGCCCCACCAGGGCCACAAGAACCTGTCCTGCAGGTAACCCAAGTGGCGCTGTAATCATGGCCATTGTCTGAGAGCTTGAAAATGGCTACTTTCCCAGGGGACATAGTTTCATTTTAACAGGGACTTTCAGGCTTCATTGCAGGAATTTAAAACCCCAGCAAAGAGATGTGAGACAAGCCAGGGTTGAACTTGCAGTCTTCTCATTAGCTATGTGAGCTGAGGCCAATTCCTTGGCTTCTCGGTGCCTCTTCCCCAGCTGTCAGGCGGGAGAGCAGCGTGTGGACCTTGAGGGGATGACGTACACAGAGGACATGTTGAACAGAGTTTATTTAGTCAGTAAACACTTACCAAGCATCTACTGGATGCCAGGTACTGTCACCAGGCATCCGGCATATACATCGTCATCACTGTACAGAAAAATAGAGGGGTAAGCACAACGGAAGGTCTCTCATTTGAATAGAAGGGACATTATGTTATATTGGAACAGCAAGAAACAGATGTTTGCCACACAATTAAGTAGCCAAATTAAGGAGTCTCTATTTTAAAGCAAGTGACCACATAGAGACCTAAGTCATTCAAATCATATGGCCCCGAACTCAGTTTGGAGCTAGCTTTTAAAGACAAAATTACCCACTGATTGGGGAATGGGGAGGAGGGGAAACCCAGCAGTAAAGCAAAGCAGTGAGACAAGCTCTCTTGCGATGCTTAGCTATAAGATTAATTCAGGGAGAAACATTCTGGGAACATCTGCATTCTTTACGGAACTATCCCAAGGCCACAGCCTGGGAAACCAGCTCCAAGGCCAGGGGTAGGGAGTCTTTTAGAGAATGTAAGTTCTGCTAAAAGTCTCTTTGTTTTAGTGAAAGTAAGTTCTGCCAAAAGTTACTCATACTAAGAGCCTTTGTTTTCAACATTTCAATCTGAGCAGAGATATGGGGAAAGGGGGTGGTGGTGTGTCGTACAGCTCTCTGGAGGGACAGATAGTTTGTGTACCTTTGGTAAAGACGCTTCATCGAAAGCTTATAAAAGGGGTGACGTTTTAGAACCTGCCAACAGGTTCCCTGATGACCCACTATTCATTATGCAGTTCTGTAATATGTCATCTGTGTATTGTGTTGTTGTGTGTCAGCCTCCCAAAAGTCAAGTCCCCTTCCGTCACTGCTTGCCTCCTTTACCCTCTCCCACCTCCCCACCCGCCTTTCCTTCTGGTGATCACCACACTGTTGTCTGTGTCCGTGAGAGGCTGTTTGTTTGTTTGTTTAATCCCTTCACATATTTTTACCCAC
The DNA here is from genome assembly GCA_037038555.1 of Rhynchonycteris naso. Taxonomy (NCBI): domain Eukaryota; kingdom Metazoa; phylum Chordata; class Mammalia; order Chiroptera; family Emballonuridae; genus Rhynchonycteris; species Rhynchonycteris naso. Next base: position 189,265,452 of record CM073000.1, on the reverse strand, counting down.
CCTCCAGCCCCCCTCCTTCCTGAAGCTGTCAGTCTGTTCTCTGAGTCTGTTTTATTTTGTATATTTGGTTCATTAGATCACACATACAAGTGAAATCATATGGTACTTGTCTTTCTCTGACTTATTTCATTCAGCAGAATGCTCTCCAGGTCCATCCATGCCATTGGAAAAGGTTAGATCTCCTCCTTTTCTATGGCTGATAGTATTCCATTGTGTAAATGTACCACAACTTTTCCACCCACTCATCTACTATGGGCACTTGGGCTGCTTCCAAATCATGGCTGTTGTTAATAAAGCTGCAATGAACATAGCAGTGTATATATTCTTTCAAATTAGTGTTTTGGGTTTCTTCAGATACATTTCCAGAAGTGGAATCTCTGGGTCATAAGGCAGTTCCATTTTTAATTTTTTGAGTTAACTTCATACTGTTTTTCACAGTGGCTGCACCAGTCTGCACTCCCCCCGGCAGGGTAGAAGGGTTCCCTTTCTTCACACACTTGCCAGGACTTGCTGTTTGTTGATTTATTGATGATGGCCGTTCTGACAGGTATGAGATGACATATCTCCCTGTAGTTTAAATTTGTATTTATTTGATGATTAGTGACACTGAGCATCTTGTTTTATGTCTGTTGGCCATCTGTATGTTCTCTTTGGAGAAGTGTTTATTCAGGTCCCTTGCCCATTTTTAATTAGATTGTTTGATTTTTTTTTGGTGTTGAGTTTTATAAATTCTTTATAAACTTTGGATATTAACCCCTTATCAGATGTATCACTTGCAAATGTTCTCCCATGCAGAGAGTTGTCTTTTCATTTTGTTGATGGTCTACTTTGCCGTGCAAAAACTTTACTTTGATGTAGTCCCATTTGTTTGTTTTTTGTCTTTGTTTCCCTGCCCAAGAAGATATATCAGAAAAGATAACTGCTATGAGAAATGTCCGGGATTTTACTGCCTATGTTTTTTGCTAAGATTTTTATGGTTTGAGTGTTACGTTTAAAACTTTACCATTTTGAACTTATTCTTGTGCGTTTCCTGTCCCTGGTGCTGCCCTCCCCTCATTCTGCACTCCCCTCATTCTGCAGGTCTCAGCTTTGAAAGCTCCGCCTCCCGGGCCGAGTCTGTCCTCCTTTCTCCTGTCCGTGCTGTCTCCGCTGTAGCCCTGATCGCTGTGTATTCCTGTACCTGCTTTTGTCTCTTTCTCCTACCACCTCTAAGCCCCTGCAGGGCTGGCCACTCCTCTTTACCAGTGTTGCTTCCCAGGGCAGCTGCCTCAGACCGGTGTAGGCATGTGGCAGAGTCATGAGTGAGCCATTAACACAAGTATCTCTAATTGCATGTGGCGCAAATCAGAAACCCTGTGGCTTTTAGCACTGAAGGTCCTTTCTCATTCATTACATAACCCACTGCAGATTGGGTGGCTCCGGTGACCCTTCTTTCAAGTGGTCCTGCGTCTCCATGCCTGGCCTCCACACAGTGCTGGAGGAGGGGAGAAAGAGGGAAAGAGGAGTTTCAGAGCACTTTCCTTGTCATGGCCGGACCTGGACGTGGCTGCTTCCCTCCCGCTCACGACGCAGAGGCCATTCCTGGCTCCTGGCTGCCATCTCACTGCAGGCATGCTGGGGAACCTGTCTTCCTTTATGCCCAGTCTCATCGGAACCGGGCAAGGGAGGGACTCTGCCAGGGGACCTTAATACCTGGCCCCTTGAGTGTCCTAGTTGGTGTTCCAGAATTCTCTAGCCAGTGGTGTGCTTTTAGGTCAGCTGACTCCAAAGCAGCAGCAGCCTCCTCTCAACAGGGCCCAGGCTGCTTGCTGCTCCTGATGGAGTGGACTTTCTCTCTAGTGTAGAAACACCCTTGACAGCCTTGATGAAAACAAGAGGAACTCCGGAAACGCAGTCACCCCTACCACCTGACAGCCTGTGCAGAGCTTAATAGCTCCTGGAGACAGCCCCTGGGAGAGGTGGGCGTGGTTGGGAAGATGCACTTGGCAGGAATGACCCAAGGGAGAAATGCATAACAGTGCAGGGGGTGGGGTGGGGTGGGGATGTCTGAGCATTTGTTCTAAAAACCCTAGCTTGTCATCTATCGTTTTAAAAATAGCTATTCTTAATTTGATTGTGTCTTTATCTTCTTGAAGCTCAAAATAAAATTAACCTTTTTTGAAGGGAAAAAATACTTTTATTAAATAGTCCTGAATGTTCTGTAAAGCAAGGACTAGCTCCCAGTGCTCTCTTAGTTCTGAAACGTAACTGACCAAGGGATTGTGATTGGCATGCCACCCATAGTGACAGCAGGACCACAGGCAGTGGGGGCTCATGAAGGGGCCCCAGAAGGGCTTGGCAGACTCCAGCGCCGGGCTTCCCAATCACGCCCAATGCCGCGTCTGGGCTGCAGCCCCAGGAGCCCAAATATCTCACACACACCCCGAGGTTCTTTAAGCGGCGCAGGCCCCTACACAAGGCAAGTCTCCTCTGGGAGCCCCGCGTGGCAGGGCTGTCTGAAGGACAAGCTTTCTGTCTTCACTTATTACTGGTCTTCTGTTCCTCCCTTCCTGCCCAGAGACACTTGGGAGCAGGGAGCTAGTTAATAGGCCAGCCTCTTTCCCTTCATCACACTCCATAGTCAGGGACTTTGTCATCTCTTGTCTGGACTCGGCAGTGCCACCTAACTGTTCTCACTGGTGATTTCCCTTGCTTCCCCCACAGTTATTCATTCTTGCAACAAATATTTATGGAGTCTCTTGTGAACTCTAGACACTGTCAGGCTCTGGTCACATAGGGATAAAATATACAGGTAAGGTCCTGGCCTTCCTGGGACTTACAGTTGAGTAGAAGAGGCCCACAATGAGCCAGGGGCTGTGAAGGAATGAGGATGGGGAGGGGCTGGGGAGCCCCAACGGTAGCTGGCATATCCAGGAGGCCTCCAGGAGGTGGGAGCCCAAGAGCAGAAGCCTAAAGAACATGGCATTCCAGGCTGAGGGAACAGCTTGCAAAAGGCCTGGACACTTGAGGAGACAGTGTGCAGGACACAGGGAGGAAGTCCGAGGGCTAATGTGTTGATGGTGTTGGGGTGGGTGTTGATGTTGGGGACCAAGTGACATGAAGTGAGGTTGGTGGGCATGCTAGGGCTACCTCGTGAAGGTTTCTGTGAACCATGCTAGGGTTTAGATGTGAGTGTTGGGAGGTAGACAGAGTTCATGGGGAGCCAAGGAAGAATTCCAAACAGGAGAGTGTTGTGATAGATTTTTGAAAGACCACTCTGCTTAGGGCCATCTACTGCCTATTTCCCCAACAGCAGTGTTCCTAAGTGCTTATGAGGTCATGTACCTCCTGTGTCCCACCTCCCCAAGATTTCTTTCCCTGTCTCAAGGCCATGTGTGATTGAACACTTGCCACTAGAGTCTGATCTCCCTGGACCCACTAAGCCCAGCCACGGGGGGCCTTCTTTCTGTCCTTCCAGCAAGCCAAGCTCCTTCTGCCTATGGGTTTTTTTTATTTACTTATTTTGTGTGTGTGTGTGTGTGTGTCTGTGTGTGTGTGTGTGACAGAGACAGAGAGAGTGACAGATAGGGACAGACAGGAAGGGAGAGAGATGAGAAGCATCAATTCTTCGTTGCGGTGCCTTTGCTTCATTGATTGCTTTCTCATATGTGCCTTGACCAGGGGGCTACAGCAGAGAGAGTGACCCCTTGCTCAAGCCAGTGACCTTGGGCTCAAGCCAGTGACCTTGAGCTTTAAACCAGCAACCTTGGGCTTCAAGGCAACGACCTTTGGACTCAAGCCAGTGACCATGGGGTCATGTCTAGGATCCCACGCTCAAGGCAGCGACCCCACGCTCAAGCCAGATGAGGCCACGCTCAAGCCAGTGACCCCAGGGCTTCAAACCTGGGACCTCTGCATTCTAGTCTGATCCTCTGTCCATTGTGCCACCGCCTGGTTAGGTGCCAGTGGCTTTTGCACTTTCTGTTTCCTACACCTGCCATGCCCTTCCCCCACTGAGGGCACCACCTAGACCACCTGACAATGTCTTTCCTCTAAGATAGTGGTTCTTAACCTGGGTTCTATCGAACCCTAGGGGTTTGATGAGTCGGTCTCAGGGGTTCGGAGAAGCCTCTGCCACGGAGGCCAGAATAAAGTAATACCGTAATTTGTTGTGAGTACATGCACTTTGTTGGTTTTGTTCTTTGAGCAAGGTGATGTTCATGCACGCCTCATTTTGTGCACCAGTAAAAAACATATACCTATGTCTTGAATTTGGAAAAAAAACACCATATTTTATTTATCACTAAAGAAGGGTTCGGTGAATGCGCATATGAAACTGGTGGGTTCGGTACCTCAGAAAAGGTTAAGAACCACTGCACTAAGAGAAGCTGAAGCAGCATCTTCAAGGCTCACTTCCTGTGAGTGAACGCTCTCTGCATTCCTCATGTAAACTTCCTGTGAGCGTCCCTGAGCACCTGGAGATTGCAGCAGCCCAGCGTGTGCCCCCTGCCTGAGCACCAGCCCCCTACCTGCCTGTCTGCAGCCTGCACACATAGCACTTCCTTGAATAAAAGCATCCCTGCATTATCAGCATCTGTCACAGAACAGGGCAGGCGACGCTTAGGCTACCAGGCGCTTACTCTAGGTTTATCAAGCATGAGGTGGGCACCGTCCTAATCCCTATTTTACAGATGAGAAGCCCGAGGCACCGAGTGTTTTACTACCTGACGTACAGCTGATAAATGGCAATGCACGTGCTCTGGCTGCCTGAGGGACTGTCATCTCATCTTGTGATGTGATCATCTCAAAGGGAGGTGGTCTCTTCCATGGCTCTGCAGAGCCTCAGGCAATCCTGTGCAATCGGTATAAATTAGGTGTCTCAAACTCCGGCCACGGGAGGCAAGCAGAGGATGGGACAGGGGAGCAGGCAGGTGCGATGGTGACACTGTGCTTCCAGCTTGGGAGGGAGGTTCTGCTCATTTTTCAAGAGAGGCCAGGAGTCTGAATCTATGCAGAAATATCTAGTTTAACACGTTGTTAGGCCACACACACCATCAGCAGCTTGTGGTGAAAAGGCAGGACCATCTTCACCAAAGGTCAGCACCAACCGATCTGTAAGGGGAGTCTGTTCTGAGTGGGGTTGCAATCACTCTGCTGAAGAACTGTCAATTCTGTGCTTGGGAGGACCACAACTTCTTTTCGGAATTTTATATTGAATTGCAGACTTGAAATCTGTGCCACCACGTCATACCAAAAAATTAAAAATTTTGAAAAAATTCCAGAAACAGCAGGCACATTTGAAAACTCAAATGTGTGAATCCGTATTAGGTATGCAATAACACCAAAAGAATGCCATTTATTTTGTTAGAGGTGATCATGGTTAAATAGAAACGCGTTCTTAGTAATGCAGAAACGCACACCAAAGTCTTCAGGTGTGAAATATCATGTTGAACCAAGTCTAACCTTAGCAGAAAGATGCAACACTTTGGCAAAAAGGGTAAAGATGATGAAATACCCATGGAAAAGGGTGAAAACTTTCAGATAAAATTAGATAAAAAGGTTATGGGGATTTAGTTGCTCTACTTTTTGGCATATTTTGAAATTTTCATAATAAAAACAAATGTAATAAATGAAATGACAGTCACAGGAAAGAACACAAGCGTCCGTGAGCTGTTCCGAGACCGTCTCCGCCCCTCAGCGTTCTGCCACATCATGTGTGTGCTCGAGGTGCTGGCACCTCCAGGCTCACGGACGCAGCATCCCGGGCAGGGGTGGCAGTCAGCACTGCAGTGACAGGGCCTTCTAGTCACATAGTAAATGTGTTCTGCTAAAGCCAACCCATAAGCCTGCCATTTACGAGGTCTGTAGATTTTTCTCCGGTAAATTCAAGAATGTTCTGGATTGAGGTGGCTCTCATTGCTTGAAGGTTAAAGACCTGGGACCCTGGGTTCTGAGCCCTCAGGCAAGTTCCTGACCCTGCCCAAGCCTGTGTCCAGCCTCAGACGTGCAGTTAGAATGGGAGGCAGGGAGAGCTCTGAGCGCAGAGTGAAAAGGAAGATGCCGTGGGTAGCACTGTTCTTCTGCATGGCTCAGGTCAGAATGCCTGCATATCAAGTTCATGTTGCTGCTGTGCTGGATTTTCTCAGGGGCAGGTTGGGGTTCCCAGGGACATACCAGCCTGAGGAATCAGTACAGGGGAAGGACTTGGGATTCCTCCAGGTGGGAACCTTTCTGCCAAGACCCTGTTGCCCCGGGACCTGGGGAAGAGAGGCGCTGAATCTGCCCAGTGGAAATGGGCAGATTCAATTTCTGGGTGGGTCCTCTGACCTTCCATTTAGGCATCCTCACCCTCCTAGGATCCTGCCATCCAGCCCCACAGGTCGCATGGGGAGCCATCACCAGTTTCTCCCTGTCACGCTGGAATGCTCTGAGCAGCCCCTCCAAGCAGAGGAGAGTCTGCCAGTTCTTCCCGGGCTGTTAGCTCCGTTCCTGTCTTCCGGCAGCAGGGCCTCGCGAGCCATCCTCAGGGTTGCTTGTGCAGATGAAAAACTAGGCTTAATTAGCTTAGTTCGGCACTAACCGGGCATATTAACCACCTTTCCAAGGAGGAGTGTCTAATTGCTTAATGATGGGTTGAAACCTGGAGACCATGGAACCCTGGCATTCAGGCCAGGGAGCAGAGCACAGATGGCTCTTGTGGCTGGTGCCTCCGCTCTGCCCACTCAGCACCTTGTGCCTCCCGTCAGGCTGCAGGGATGCTAGCCCACCGCGCGGCCACCCGGGACTGCGCTGGTGATGGAGTGCAGTGACCATCAGCAGTGTTCCATTGCTGCCACCCCCCTGGAGGGATGTCCCTGCGGCTGAGTCATCAGGGAGTGGCTGTGGGCGAGAGGACCTGCTGTGACCTCCGAGTGCCCAGGCCCCTGCTCTGCGTTTCTCCCTCCTGCCTGGTGCTCAGAGGGTTGCCAGGTGACACACAGGCCACCCAGTGAGATTTTAACTTCAGATAAACAATGAATAATTTCTTAGTTTCACTGTGTCCCAACTGTCCCCCGGAAAGGTTTTATTGTGTGGTGCATTAAATGCTGGGAAATTATGGAATTATGAATTATTGAATATTGAGTTATGAAAACTGAAAAATGACTCATTACTTATTGAAATTCAAATTTCACTGGACATCCTATATTTTTATTTGCAAAATTCGGCTGTCTTAATTTCCCTGCCATGCTTGGGTCCTTGGCAGGGCCTTGTGGGGACTCAGTCAGGGATCAGGGTACACACTGGGTAGGTTCTCAGTGACTCCGGTGTGAGGCCTCATTCAGCAGACTATGGCTGAGTCCCGCTCGGGCTGGCTCTGTGCTGACCCTGGGGTGTAAGGTGAAGAGGAGTGTCCCACTCCACCTGTCGGACCCCATGGGTGAGCTCCCAGTGCATCTCTAGGCCGTGGTTTCCTCCTTTGTCACGTGAGATTAGCCAGCCTGTACATCTTCTGTTCTTGTGAGGATGAACGACCCTGTCCCTCCTGCGGCTCTCTCTGCTGTTCCATCAACCCTCCTGGCCGTCAGCCCAGAGAGAACATTGCCTCCTCGGAGAAGGCCTCTCCTGCTCTCTCGCTGGCCAAGGTCTCCCTTGTAAACCAGGCCCTGTGGCAGATGCGAATGAACAGGACAGGCTATAGAATCTGTGGGCCCAGGGTAGCATGACATGTGGGGTGCTTGTTCCAAAATCATTAAGAATTTCAAGACAGGGACAATAGAGCATCACACAGATCCAAGTTCCAACCCTGTGTGACTACACAGGGCACATACCTGGGAAGCTGGCTCTGCCTCAAGGGCCAGAGAGCTACAGGGTGGGGTGGGGGTGTGAGCAGGAGGGACCGGAGCATGGACCCCTGAGCTGGAGGGGTGGGGACTGCCCCAGACCTGTGCCAGCCATGGGGCTGTGCCATACTGCCCTACCCAGTGTGACCCTGTGGGGTGGGCTGTGCTGCCTGTCTCCTAGTTTTTCAAGAGAAAGTGGCATTTGTTTGTTTACTAATAAGATCTTTCTTAAATAGTGGCAACTGATTTATATTTTGGAGAATTCCTGTGAAGGCAAAATTAAGCACCCTCTCTACAAGGTGGCATTTAGTGTGATTAAGAATTATACACTGACCTGTGTGGTCACTGATTTTTCTGTGTCTTCCTCAGTAGCCTGTGACCCCCACCAGGGCCACAGCAATGACTGTGTTTATTAGTTTCGAGCCTCACAAGTGGCACATGGTGGGTACTCAATAAACAACAGCCACCATTGCTAAGCCTTCATTTATGGGAACACACTGTGGGCAGTCTGATGGCCCTGCTCTCCCCCACTTAATATCATGAGCATCTTCTCTGTTACTAAATGTGACCACACGTGTGGAGCTGAGACACCCTCTGCACGTGGCAGTCACTCAGTAACTGCGCTGTCTGGGTGGTGATGCTGGGCCATGTGCGTTCTGTGGGGAAGTGTCCGATGGGTGAGGAGCATACTTTGAACACAGCTGTCTGTCTTTTCAGGATGCCAAGTTTGTAGAGGAACGAAGGAAGCAGCTCCAGACCTACCTGCGCCATGTCATGAACAAAGTAATCCAGATGGTCCCCGAGTTTGCCACCAGCCCCAAGAAGGAGACCCTCATCCAGCTGATGCCCTTTTTTGTGTAAGTACCACTCGGGCTTGCTCCGCCTGCACGCCTTCCTTCTCTCTTCCATGGCTGGACAGCCAAGCGCATCTGTGTCCGAGACACCCTGGGACCCAGCCTCCCGGGGAAGCGCTGACAGGAGACTTGGCCACAGTGCTTTGGAGGTCGTGACAGAGTGAGTCTGCAAATGAACACTGTTGATTTGAGGTTTGTAAGTAAATGCAGGGCTGTGAGGTTTGGGACTTGCATGCATTGTGGTCACAGAAAGGTTCATGTTCCGTGCAGCTCACAGGTGTCCCCGAGCTAAAATGCTCTCACAGTGTAAAATAAATCCCAGACTCCCACTCCGTCCACTCAAATGATTTTCATATTAATATTACTTACGTATGAACAAACTTAAAACTAGATATAAATTCCCTGTTCTTATACCTCCTAATAAAGTAAAAAAATTTAAAGTTTACACGTTAAGCATACAAAATCGTTATGATTCGAAGTTGTCAGTGCAGCGGCTACTGCGTTTGCCCAAACCCGGGTCTCTGCCCGCAGTGGTGCGGCGGGCGGGGTCTTTTGTCTGTTGTGTGCCCCACTGGTGTCTGCCTGCTGACCCCATTTCTCTCGTGCTTCTCGGGTCACTCTGCAGGAGACATCTATTTGTGTGGCACCTTGAAGCAGGTGGCCGTCACTTGGTGTCACCACCTTTTCACCAGTGAGTCCATTTTGTCCTAAGAAGTCTCTTACTGGCCTGGGACATGTACGTCTCTGGAATTTAGAGAACTGGAATGATGAAGCAGTACTTGGTTCTTACAGAGTCTAGATGTTGTAGAATGAAACTTCATTATTTCTAAAATATTGTCATCATCACGGAAACACAGGATAGAAACACACAGTACCCCTGTGGCGCCCCCAAAATGGGACAGGGACTCATTATCTGAGTGTGTGATTTGCTGGAATAAAATAAGAGTTTCCTTTCATTGGCACTCTTTAAAATGGCGTGCTGGGGGTGTGGGGGGATCTGAGCGAGTCTGACAGTGATGCTGTAACTTAAACAGGGCTGCTTCTGAATGTGGGGGTGCTCCTTCAGCGTCACACTGCCCGACATTTCCAAGTTGAACTTCCGAGACAAACATGGCAGCGCTGCCCCGCTCCCTTGAAATTGTAGCCGAGCTGGTTGCTTAGGGTTCTCTAATTGCTCTGTGGCTTTCCTGAGAAGATACGATTGTATCATGCTGTGATAAAGACGCCCTTTTCTAAATAGAATACACTGTATGGAAAACTTTTTATTTTTATCAGTTGTTTGTGATGCCAGGGCCTTGATCTCGCTGTTTCTGGAGCACCACACTAGTTCATGAGAGGAGTGTCTTTTCTTCCCCCAGCCCATGATTGGTATTGGAAATTAAACTCTCACTGGGTCCTGTGCGTTTGGCTAAATTCCTTGATGAAAATTGTTAGAGAGTTGGTCCTAAGGCTTTGATGCTAAGTCTGAGGAGAAAACCTACCCATGCAGGCAAGCTGGTGGCCTTCCCGCCTGGCATGTCCTTGCATCTCTGGTCCAGCGTCTAGCAAACACTGGCCTGTGGAGTTGTGGAAATCGTGCGTTAATGAGATCACCTCTCAGCCGTGCTGGTTGTCAGCTGGCTGTCATTAATCAGAACTGGGAGAGCAACCTTTTGCGCCTGATTAGCAGAGAACATAAGGTTCAATTTTATAGGCTTTAAAAAATACAAAGAACGTCAGTAGGAGACTGTGACAAATGCCACAATACTGACATGAGATTTCTGACTGAACAGTGGTCTGGACCCCAGATGAATTAAACAGCTTCTCTCTGTTGGCTTTCCTTGCACTTCCAAATCAAGCTGCCCGCTCCACCTCTGTCTTTCTGAGCGAGGTGGGGTTACGGGTCGGAATTCACAGGTGGTTTCATTTGGGGGAATGGAAGATGAGCAGGTGAACCTCCATGCCATCATTGCTGGTCTGTGTGCTCCCACGGAAGACAGTGAAACTGGTATTCCTAGTTTAAAACTCTCTTGGCTGAGGAAATAATCCCTGAAAAGCATTTTTAAAAATAAATGAATAAATCTTGAGAGATTTCCTTGCCTCTTTTAAATGCTGATTCAGGATCCCAAAGATCAGCTTTGGCTACCGAACACAAGTGGTCTCGTTTACTAGGTGGCGGGTGTGCAGCTCCCTGCCCCCCTCCGTTTGGAGAGCACCTGCTGTAGGTGCTGGCCTAACAGCTGACCTGCTTCCTCTCCCTGAGAGACCATTCGGTAGGTCCCACACACCCATTTCATTAGGTGGAACCTTACCAAGCTGTCAATAAAAGGACAATTTCATAAGACTCCAGATAATACTGATGAGGAAAGAAGGACTCTGGAGGTTACGTGCCTGACTCCTGGGTTACCCACCAGCACATGGGGAGCCTGGACTGTTTGCTGCCAGAGCCCCTGTTTTGGGGCATGGGTGATAAACCCATGACCTGTGGATAGTGCCTGAAGCTCTGACCTGTTTTATTTGACTGGTCCAATGGGGTTTTGTTATTTGTTTTTCTTAATTAAAGTATGGCCAACATCAAAAGGTGAGAAGGTGTCAGATCTTTAAAAATGTGTTCTGAGATGTCTCTTGAAAATGAGAATTGGTCACAACTTCTATGGAATGAATGTATGACCCCCAATCCATATGTAGAAGTTCTGCCCTCCAAGGTGATGATATCTGGAGTCTTTTAGAAGTGGTTAGGTTTGGGTGAAGTTCCACGGTGGGGCATTCGTGTTCCTACAACAAGAAGAAGAGAGACCAGAGTGCCTCTGCCATGTGAGGACACAATGAGAAGGCCGCTGTCTAGAAGCCAAAGAGGCTGCCTTCCTTCACCTGGAACTGAGTCTGCTAGCACCTTGATCTTGGACTTTTAGCCTCCAGAAATGTGAGAAATATGTGTTGCTTAAGCCACAAATACTATGTAGTATTTTGTTATGGCGGCCAGAGCAGACAAGTACCTGCTTCCATTCCCACGCAGCCTCACTGAAGCTCTGACCTGGAGGGGCACGAATGCCCCCACAGAACTTCTCCCAAACCTAATCACTTCTAAAAGACTCCAGCTATAGCGCTGTAGCCCAACAGTACCGCCATGTGCTCACTGAGCTGGGCCTTCCTTGCTATATCTTGCTGGGCTTCGGCTATTTCTCTCATATACTGAAGTCCCATCACTCACTCATATTACCTGCTTGTCCCCTGTAAACACCTGGGTTTGCAGTCCCACTGCTCAGTTGGCCTCTTCATACAGGGTTTGGATGTGAGGACCAGACATTGCATGTTACCCGTGATGCATTTGGCTCGCCCTTGTGCTCCCTGTGTGTTCTGTGAGCTAGTGCACTGCTGAACTTCAGGAAAGGTGGGCCCATTCCAGTTCCCAGCAGGAGAGGGAGGATAGATAGGGGAACAAAAGCCTGTAGGTAGAATTTGCTCCTGGTTTTCTTCTGGTGTTGTTTTTTTTTAAAAAAATAAATATTCCTTAAAACTTTCAAGCTTGTGCAGCCTGAAGTCCAGTGTTAAATGGGACCTGCTTTTGCACACAGTCTTCTGGTTCATTTTTTCTGTTTACCATGTCAGTATTTCACTGCGTTCTGCAAGAGGCACTGTGACTTCCACGTACTCTGCCCTCTGCACCGATCTGAGAGTTGAAGAATCAGCAGACTGATATTTTTCTCCAAATCTCTCTGCCTTCTGTTGCCTTCCTTGCTAAAGCCAGCAGTGGTCTGCATTTGAAAGTAGGGCAGTAGGAAGCGGGGCATTTCTTTTTCATTCTAAGCTGTATGTATCAGTGTGGCCCTGGTGGGGACCACAGCATGCCCACCAAAATGGTGAGTAGATGACTGGCAACCCCCCAACAACCTCTTCTTTTGGGAGCCCCATACTCTTTGTGTGCCCGGGCATTCCAGAGAAAGGTGCACACGGATGGGACATGTGGCAGGTGTTAGCAGATACTGAGGGAAATATCAGGTATGCTTTTGAAAGCACGTTAATGAAGGGAGGCTGGGTTCCAAGAATTCATTCCGCGGAACTGGACCGCACATTGGCGAAGGCTCAGATGATTTGCTGTGCTGTCACTTAGCATGTTATTAAAACGGGCTTCTTCCACAGAGTGAGTTATCCTTGGGAAATGTATCACATTTCACTGTTCCTTGAGGGGAGAGGAAGAGTTCCGGGGGTGGAAGCTAGAGTAATGTAGGTCACAGCACCAATTCCCAGCTGGATTTCTGGCAGAGAACACACGATGGTTTCCCCATCCCCACCCCCACCTGCCACCACATTCACTCCTCAGTTTGTTCAAGTTGTGTTTTTGCTGAAATCTGAGCTGCCATGCTCTCCCAAGTGAGCAGGGGTTTAGCTGAGGGATGCAGTTCTCCAACCTATGTATGTACCACCAGAGGTCACCTGAGCCTATGTTGATACCTTTTGCTCTACAAGTCACTGTTAACAGGAATGACACCGTCCCTTCCTAGGAACCTTTATCTCACAGTCTTTTGTGGAACAGCTCAAACCTAGGATCCAGAGTCCCCAGTACCACCTAGGTGCCAGAAGGGAGTGCAGAGATGACTCATGAGGTCTCAAAGCATGTGACTAGACCAGCAGCCTGGTTAGGTGTAGACGGCACTCTGAAGTAAAATATAAAGATTATACAAATACAAATAAAGTGAAATATAAAATAATTTCATAACTAAATGTGGTGATGGGTGAAAACTAGCTTTATTGTGATCATTTTGCAATATGCACAAATATAGAATCATAATGTAGTGCACCTGAAACTAATATAATGTTATATGTCAATTATACCTCATTTAGAAAAAGAAAGTTATTTCTCTGGTAGGTAAAATTATGGGTTATCTTGCTTTTCATTTTAAAAAATGTTCTCATAATATGCATTGCTTTTTAAGTAGGAAAAGGTAATAAGTTATTTTAACAAAAAGGGAAAACAGCATCTAATTTATATATTTTGAAGTGGTAATAACTGGTATAATATTGAATTGAAAGGCATAGAATATATATATATATATATATATATATATATATATATATATATATATATATATATAAAAATAAATGTGAGGAGGGGACAAGTGACAAGTGTCCCCTCCCTCTTGCAACTTCCTCTTGGCCCGCTTTGCTGACTTATGTCACTGCCTGGCCCTGAATGCACGTAGGTTTGAGACCCCTGGTAGCCCAGTGGAAAGCGGGGGATGTTGGAGTCAGCACAGCCCCAACCCTGCCACTAAGGAGGCCGAAGGAGGCCGTGCTCTGGAGCAAGGGGTCTCCTTTGCATCTGAATTCCCTCCTGCAGAAAATGCAGAGTTCTACCATCGCCGATCTGTTGGGGCAACTCGAATTATTCTAGAAGTCACCTCCTTCTCCCCCCTTCCCGCCCTGGTTTCTCCAACCTTGTGTGAAGTCCCTGGGCCTGCCCTAGGGACATGGGGTGCTACAGCGGAGCTCTGGCTTTTCTGGGCGACTAAGAGGTTGGGCAGGGCCCAGTTATCTCCCGCAGGACAACACCAGTTCCTCCTTCCTTGGGAAGCCCTTACCTGAGACCCCTCCCTTGGGGACCCATGGACCTGTCGCCTGGAGAGATGACATGTAAATGGGCTTTTAAGGCATGCAGGGAAAGCTTAGTCCCCAGGGTACTGGCCCTGCTCATCCACAGGGCTCCCACTCAAGGAAATCAGGATGAATCCCTCTGTTCGAAAGTGATGCGGGCGACAGCTCTTCCTCTCAGATAGCCTCCCTGTCCCCTAGGCAGCCCACCAATCATAGTGATTATGTTCCATTGCTCCCATTTTCTCCCATTTGGTGGTGACAGGAGAGAGCTCACTTTCACAGAGAGGAGGGAGAAGGGGGAAGAAGAGAATGATGGGCACAGCTTTTCATTTCCAGAAAAATCTGGAACATCTCCAGGACACAAATTTTGCTGCATGGCTATATGGAAAGTCCCCTCGGAGGGGCCTGTATTGGGGAAACGTTGCTTTTACCAGCTGCTGTTTATTGAGCATGCACTAAGTACCCAGAAAGTACTGGGGAAATGGCAGAGAGCAAGACAGAGAAAACCCTCTGCCTTTCAGAGTGGGGGAGATGGAAAATGGACAAAATATATACTGCTAAATGCAAATGAATGTGAAGAAAATTAATGTAGAATTAGAGACTAAAGAATTACAGAGGGTGCTTCCCGTGAAATGGTCAGGAAAGGACTCTCTGAGGGAAGAGCCTGCGAATTTCTCAGGGAAGGGTACTCAGACAGAGGGAATAGTAAGTGCAAATGCCCTGAGGCAGGACACAAGTTGAGTGTGTCCAGTGATGCCAGTGTGACCATAACAGAGAGAGAGAGCGGAACAATGAGACTGGGGAGGAGGTCAGATCACATAGGACTGAGGTTTATTCCAGGTCTGTTGGGAAGTTGCCAGAAGGTTTGGAACAGTGTGACATATCAGGCTTATGTTTTTAAAATCACACTCTGGATGTGGATAGAGAATGGAATTGGAGCAGACAGATTGGGTGGCTTTGTTAGGGTCCTGGCAGGAAGAGTTGGTGACTTGGCCAGAGTTAACAGGAAGGCCAGTGTGACAAGCAGTTGTGACAAGGACTGGCTGTCAGGTGTGAGAGAAGAGAACTTTTATGACATGCCCAGCTTCCTGCCAGACCAGGCAGAGGTACAGATGCCCCAAGCTGCTCAGTGTAGACAAACTCTGTATCCACGTCAACAAACATTTGTTTCTAAGGATTTGCAAAGTGCCTGGCCCTGGGTCAGTCTGCTCAGTTTGTGCTCTAGCTCTGCCACTGACCGGCCAGGTGGCCCCAATCAAGTCACTTACTTAAGCTCCTCTGGGCCTCAGTGTCCTCATCTCTACAATGGGGAGGGCAGTTGCACCTGATGGGGTCCCCGTGAGGGTGATACAGCGGAGGGCGTCAGGCTTTTGGAGCAGCGCCTTTCACATAGTAAGCTCCGTATGTGTATAACTATTTTTGCCAGCAGAAACGGAGCATGGGGGAAGGAGAGTCTGGGGAGCAGACGCTTTGGAGGAAGTGATAAACTTATGGTATTTAAAATAAACTGAAGCACTACAGAAAGACATAAGACGAAATAAACGTCACACGCCCCTCCACTGGGCATCATGCCCCACCCCCACCCCGAGATCCCTGGCGGGCGTCTTATGTAACTGCAGAAATCATCAATACTTACATAAACCAGAGACGCCCTCTGTGCGGTGTTCTGTAGCTTGCCTTTTGAATTTAATAAAATTGGCTCATTCTTTCTGAAAACTACATAGTATCCACTGCAACGGCTGTTTTGTAACTTCTTTCACCATTGCTCTGTTTGAACATTGAAGACATTTCTAGATATTTTCCCTCTCAAACAGTGTTGCCAGGAACATTTCAGTAGCTGCACATTTTGGGAGGTAGGTCTGTCGGATTGATTCTTCAGAGTGGTTCTGGCTCAGGTAACTTTTTCAGGGATCACAAACCCCACCATTTAATACCAATTTGATATGCAGACATTTGATAGGCATAGAAGGGGGAGGTGTTCCTTCTAGATGTGCAGAACACCTGCCACGTTCAGGGAGCCCACGTCATCATCTGCCCTGCCCAGGGAACAGGGCATTTCCAGAATGTTCTGGAAAGCAAGGCTGGGACCTGAGGGCAGGCCTTTGAGGTCAGGCCTGTGCTTTAGGGGGGTCACACTGGTAGCTGGGGGGAGAATGGAGGGAGGATGGGATTCGGGGTAGGGTGCTTTCATAATAGCCCAGAGAAAAGGGAGCTGAGCCAGATGACTCCTGAGTGTTTGAGGCTGGATGTCTCCGCGAATGATGGTCAAGGGGGTGGTGGGGGCACAGGTTTGGGAGCAGGGTAGGTGACAATGAGGTGTTGGGTCTAGAAACTGACCTCTGTGAGGGCCTGAAGGCTGGTGGGGAGCCCTGCAAGAGAGGATCTGTTAGGATTGCATACTCAGAGCTCAGCAGCGGGTCAGGAAACATGTTTCCAAATCTCAGAAACATCAGTCAAGAAATAGGAAAAAGTATTACAGTTCTTCTGTGAAAACTAAAGTTCAGCAGTCAACATTCGTGGTTTGAACAAATCCACACCAAGGGAAGAGACGCAAGAGCAGGAAGAGCCCACACAGTTAAAGGTTAAAAGGTCGTTTCCAAGGACCAGGAGAAGGGCTTGTAGCAGAGGATGGTCACGATTCAATTAGTCAGTCCTGCTTTTTTAGCTGATGCCATGTTATAAGTGTGTGTTCATGGTTCTCTTTTCTATAAACAATGAGTCATTCTTACAAATAAAATAAATACTAATACATTTATGTACATGATATACTTAGTGTGAGAGGAAGTCCAAGAAATAAGTTTTGGAAGCACAGCAAGTCCTTATATGAGCAGTTAGCACGGGGATTCTGCACGGCACGGTTCGCCTTGGTGGGACACGGGGGTGCATTGTTGTTCACTGGTGCTTTCCAGGGTGTGAGTATTCACTCCAGGCTATGATTCTCTGTAAATACTTCCAAACCAAGTATTTCTTACTTAGTAAGCAAATCACTTTAGATTTCCACAATGATGAATAAATAGTATGAAGACTGTTGGGAATATGTTAAGATTATTATAATTTGAGGAGTTCTCAAGAACGCCTGGGAATTCTGACTTCTGACTCTGAAATCCCAAAGAGTCATCTCTTTCAGGAATTTGGAAATTCTGCAAACTTGGGAATGGAAGTCCCAGCGGTGGGGAAGTGTGCCCAGGGAAATGGGGGAGGATGTGGAGAGGGGAGAGCCAAGGCTGGAGGTTGGGGTAGGCTGCAGTGGGGAGCCTCCCGGCAGAGGGGGGAGGGAGCCGGGCTGGAGCTGCGAGGGGAGAGGTTCCCAGAGGAGCCTCCTGTGGAATTAGCAGCTCCTCTCAGAGCAGCAAGAATAGCAAGCTGTCCTCCTTCGCTGCCAAGTTGGCTGAGAACCATGGAGCAGGTGGCACAGCACAACTGTCACCCTCGTGGCGGGGAGAGCACTGTGAACAAGTCATCCAGGGCTGCAGAGGGGAAGCAGCGCCTTCGCAAGGCCCAAGGCCGCCTGTCACATTCCCGGTGGGAACCAGTTCAGCTCCACCGCCCTGTGCCTGACGGGCAGACCTCCCTGCAGGACCTGGGCCCTGGAACTGGCCGCTGCCCAAGACAGCGTAGGACTGCTTGCCGTCATTTTGCACAGCAGGGCAGTTTATTCTGGCTTGTAGCACTATGCACTGTGCCGCCTGGAAGACCACTCCAGAGTCTCTTTAGGAAACCCTAGTCCCTTGGGGTCCTGGAATAACTTCGATCAGGTAGAGGCCGTTTGGGCTTGTAGAATCTTTGGCCCTTTTCTGACGTCCTAGAGCTCTATTAGGACATGATAGAGGGCAGAGCACTGGTGCCTCCCCTAGCTCAGAGCAGGCCATGGGCAGACTTGTAGAAATTAGAGGGCAGAAGTATTTTCCCATTGCAGCCTTTGTCACTGTTTCTTGGCTGCCACCTCTTATTTCCACCATTATTAACCAGGTCTGTTACTTGGCGGAGGAAGCAGCTCAGCACCAGGACTGACCCTCTGATTGGGACAGATGTGCCCCAGTTGGAGGGCGCTCCTGACCTGCTTCTGTGATCTCTCAGCCTCTTGCTTAGTGCTGCTGGGCACATTCCCAGCATCTAGGATCAACAGAGCAAACGCCCCAAGGTTACCCCTATTGCCTGACTGTGACAGACTTAGGTGCCTGTAGGGAAGAGGCAGGTCATTTAAGTGAATAAAGCCTAACAGGGTGACAATAGGGAGGGGTGGGGAGTGGAGCTCACAGACCTTGTCTAAGAGGGTCAGCCTCTACTCACACAGGGTGGTTGTTGCTGTATGGGGCTGACAGTAGGTTGCCAGATCTTTGAGTTTTTCAAGAAATGGCAGAAACCCAAAACTAGATATAAAATCTGATTTTTAAATTAATTGGAAACCAGTCTGTGAGCCAAACAAAATGTCTGTGGGCCACAGAGAGCCTCCTGGATATTAAAAGTCTTCTAGGGTGAAAGGGACTGCATTAGCCTATTTCACCTGTGAGAACTGTGGGTGGAAGGAGGCAGCCACCCACTCAATCCCAGGGGACAGCGATGACAAGGGGACCTCTGATAGCATACCCTCAAGACAGAGCACCCGCTGAGTTCGGGCTGAGGTCCCTTTAACAGTTTGGGCCTAACAAGAGATGTGTCCATCGAAAGAATCCCCAGGTGGTAGATCTCTGCGTCAAATCCAAGTGCATCCCTGCCTCTCCCTGTGTGGAGGGCACGGTATTCCCCACGGGCCCCTCGACCAGCCATGTGTTTGCTCCTCTGGGCAAAGTGCCTGTCTGAGCATGTTCCCTGTGGTGGTTCTTTGTGTGTCTGGTCTTCGCACAACCATAGGCAGGGCTATGTCCCTGTAAAAGTCACAGCCATATCGTGCAGTTCTCAGCAGCTCACCGAGGACTGGGGGTCTTGGAGGGCAATGGCGTCTGCTCGAGAGTTGGAAAGGAAGTCTGGTGTCTCACCTGTGGAGTTCAGGACACACATTCTCTTCAAGGGCACAGTGTACCTGAAAGGGTCGCGTGCAGAGCAGCTGCTGCAGGACTGTTTGTTCTGATGGTGATGGCCTCCTACTGTCTCTCACTCACTGCCCCTGTCTCTCACTCACTGCCCCTGAAGCCCCACTGGGGTTCCTCGTGCCTCTGCCTTGTGGCTCTCAACTGGGGGCATGTTGCCTCGCTCCCCAGCCCCAGGGACAATGCAGTGGATGGAAAGAGGCATTTTGGGTTGTCAGTCCTCATGTCTTCATGTTGGGCTGTTTCCAGGGTTTGCATTTAATGATGGGTCCTCCATGCCCCGGGACAGGAAGCCTGCACTTTGTCACACTCATCTAGCCACACGCCTGTCCTCTGCAGGGTCTCTGGGGTGGCCACCAGCCATTGGTTTTATCCGTCCCATCCCTACTGTGGCCTCTCACTGCACATATCTGTTATGCCACTGCTGGCTGGTGCTGTCCAAATTCCTACCCATTTCTCCCTCTTTGGGGCTAACTCCTGAAGTAAATCTTGTCCAGAGAGGCCTGGGAAATGGGGCTGAGTTGGCTTAAGGAATGAGGGATTTGACCCAGTTGAGAGAAGGGGTCTGAGACCGGTGCCCAGCACACACACCCTCCGCTCCCCTTCCTGACTGCCTCGCTCGTGAGCCACGGCCCCTTAGTGATCCTTATTCACCGACTACGCCCAGGATGTGTTAACCGCAGCAGAGAGGAGAGCCAAGCCCTGGTTTGGCCCAGGGAACACTCCCCTGTGAGCACACAGCTGCCAGCTTGGCCCCGTCACCGAGCAGATAAAGCAGGTCACAGACTGCTGGGTGAAACAGGGATCCTTGTTTTCCTTCTTCACGAGCACTTGCTGCAACAGAGTAGTGGATGTTTTTTGCACTCGCTTGTTCTGGGAGGCAGGTCGAGAAATTAGTAATGCAATAGGAAACAAGCCGTTCTGTCGGCGTCAGTGAGTGGCTTGTTTTATGACTTCCACGTGAAAGGTACACACAGAATGGCATTGTCGATAGGAAGGGCTGTGTGAGACAGGCCTGGGTGTCACTTGAGGCCATGCCATTTATTAGCTTGGCGAACTTGGATTACACCCTTTAGGGACTTTGTGCCACGCTGTTTCCCAATCTGTGAAATGGGACAGATAACAGGCCCTGCCTCGGGAGGCAGATTCAAAGACTTAACAAGACAGTGCCAGGACTCACACAAGGCACACAGTGAGCATTACTAGTTTAGCTCTGGCTGCACTGATAGCGGGAATTGCCCCTGTGATTAGCAGGGGTTGATACCACTCATCTCTGGGCTCCTCAGGACCGGGACAGACCTTGGAGCCGTGGGATTTTCAAGGGGACACATAGTAAGCACACTCACTGAGGCTGTTTGGAAGATAGTAGACCTTTCTCTGTGAGTCTCCTCACCATGGTCACTTCATTTTTCCCAAGTATCAGTCAAGTTGATCTGGGAAACTGAGGCTCTGTAATCTTGTTAGTGTCAAGATGGCATCCCCATGGCCAAGCCCAAAATTGCTGAGCCCAGACACCAGACTGCAAAGTGTCTGATTCCACCAAAATGATGGGTCTTCTTTTTACTCCAGTAAACTGTTCGGTGTGATGCATAGTCAGATTTCATTATATTAGATAAGCCAAAGCTCTGGCATCAATTTCTTACATGATTATAACAGCTGGTTTGGTGCCTGGCAGCAAGGCTTTGAGTCAGAAAGACCTGGGTTCAAGTGTCAGCTCTACTGCCTTGTGGACTTGTGACTGATTTCTCTGTGCCTCGGTTTTCCTGTCTATAAAGTGGAGCCAGCAGCACAGACCTGCAGGCTTGCTGAGAGGGTTAAACGAGATGACACCTCATTGGAGCCCCTCCAGGGGGCTATCTCAGCTGAAGCTGCACCCCTGTAGCCATTTGTCCAGACTCAGTGCAGTCTCCCAGTGATGTGAGGTGAAAGGTTAGGTAGTATTACAATTGCTTGCCCTACTTCATGTCTCATGTGTGTGTGTGTGTGTGTGTTTTCCTGAAGTGAGAAGCAGGGAGGCAGAGAGACAGACTCCCACATGCACCCGACCAGGATCCACCCAGCATGCCCACCAGGGGGCGATGCTCTGCCCATCTGAGGTGTTGCTCCAATGCAACTGGAGCCATTCTAGTGCCTGAGGCAGAGGCCATGGAGCCGTCCTTAGCACTCGGGCGAACTTTGCTCCAGTGGAGCCTTGGCTGCGGGAGGGGAAGAGAAAAATAGAGAGAAAGGAGAGGGGGAAGGATGAAAAAGCAGATGGGTGCTTCTCCTGTGTGCCCTGGCCAAGAATTGAACTCGGGACTTCTACACGCCGGGCAGATGCTCTACTGCTGAGCCAACTGGCTAGGCCACGTCTTCTATTTTTAAACATTAAAGCATCTGAAAATTCAGTTGGAGCAGAGGAAGATTTAGGATACCTGGGGCACAACAACCTCCGTCCTATTCTGGGTTATAGAAGACATAGAAATGAGCATTCTCTGGTGTCAGGGCCCGGAGGCTCTGCCACACAAGAAGCTGACTACCTTTTGCTGACCAGGTCATGTTGTCCTGCTACAGTACGGTCAGTCTGTGCGACAGCTCTCTTCTCAGTGGCCAGTTTCACAGTACTCTGCATTCCCCCTGCACTTCCTAAGTGATGTCTATGCATGATAACTGAGCACTGGTCCTTTAGTGGGTTATGTATCAGTTATCTGCTACCACGTTAATGCTGTGTGATAAACAGCCATTGTATGCTGGCTGGCACACAATAACAATAGCATGTTGCTCATGCGCTGGGTGATAGGCTGGACACTCCTCTGGTTCTGGCTGTGTTTGCTTTTGTATCTGGGCAACAGCTAGCTCTCTGCTGGTCCACCATGGCCTTGACTGGGAATAATGGGACAACTAGGACCGGCGGGATCACCTGGGTGAGTATAGCAGTGAGTGAGAACAGGGGAAGCCCAATCACTGTAATACTTTCCAGCTCTGACTGGGTCCTGTTTGCTGGCACCCCGTTGACCAAGGCAAGTCCCAAGGCGTCAGGGTGGGAGGGCACTGCAGAGTCACAGGGCAAAGGCAAGACCCAGAGAGGGCTGAATAGCTGGGGCTATTTCTGCAGCTGCCACAGACTAGTAACTTACCCAGCCAGGGTGTGCAAGGGTACGAGTGGGTGGCGTGGGGGCACAGCTGTGAAGTTTCACACATGGCATTTCAGCTAGTAAGCAGATGGAGGGAAGGCTAGTGATTACAGCCCAGACACTCAGTAAATCAACAGTGGGTTCAGAGAGGAATCGTTCCACTGCATTCTGGGAAAGGACCAAATTAGGGCCTGTAATATATTGACCAGAGTCATGCTTGCCTTGACTTAAAAAATGAAACAAAACTTCTAGCAGATAGTAAAATTGACTTGTTTTTTTGATGCTCAGTTCTATAAATTTTAATACATGGTATAGATTTGAGTAACCACCACCATCGCAATCAGGGTGTAGGACCCTCCATCAACCCAGAAAGCTCTCTAGTTCTATCCCTTATGGTCACATACTCCCCCAGTCCTGAGCCCCGGCAACTGCTGATCTGCTCACTGTCACTATAGTTTTGTCTTTGAGAATGTCATCCACTCGGGATCATGCAGTGAGTGGCCTTTGCGTCTCTCACTCAGCACTTGCCTTTGAGACGCATCCACACATTGGGTGTATCAGCAGCCAGTCCATTTTATTGCTGAGTATTCCATCGTATGGATATACCAGTTTGTTTATCCATTTAAAAGACACTTGTGTTTTTCTAGTTGTAGACAATCTTGAATAGAGTTAATACAAACAATTGTGCAGTTTTCTCTGTGAACTAAAATATTTATTTCTCGGGGCTAAATACCTAAGAGTGGCGTGGTAAGTGTAAGAAACTGCCAGACTGTGTTCTGGAGTGGCCGCACCATAGAACCCACACACACACCCCCATCGAAGCACGAGAGAAGGTACGCTGCACGTTGCCAGCATTTGGCATTGGCAGTTTCTTACCTTAGTCATTGAGAAGGATGCATGGTAGATCGCATCGTGAGCCCTCTCTGTTCATACCCTGCCTACTTTCAGGGGTCAGGCTGCTTTGAGCCCAGGTCCACTCAATGCAGGTTTGATGGTACATCAAATTCTGGTCATCTGCTGCAAGCCACCTGCCATTTTTCACTTTCCAGGGTCCTAGAGTAGCTGCTTCGTGCTTTCTCTCCAGGTTTATAGCTGCGTCTGGTGGAATGAGTTTACTCCATCTTACCCACGTCTAGAATCCTTTCTTGAGCATTTTCTATATCAAAGTATTAGGGAAGAGTTGTGCACGCAGAGAACAGATGTGCTATGTAAATATGTGTCATGTCAGGGTATGTATACTCAGAATAACAGGATTATTCCTTGGAATTATGATGGTCAGCATTTATTAAGCATTTTTCATCTGCCAGAATTATCTTACTTGATTCTTATAATTCTCCCTCTGAGGGTAATTACTGGCCCATTTTACAGATGAAGAGACTGAGACTCAAAGAGACTAGTTAACTGGGACTCATACTTAGTGAGTGATGGAGCCAGATCTTTGAGACTGCAGGGCCCCGGGTGTAACCTCTCCGTCACGCAGTTGTAACCACCTCCCTGTCAGATCCACCACCAGTGGCCGGAAAACCATTGTGCACAGCGTGAGCTCTCTCCTGAGTTCAGACCTGGGCCACGTCTCTGTCGGGCTTCATCAGTCTTCTTCAGCCATCCGACACCTTGTTGCCACTACCTTCAAGCGGGCTGCGGGCTGCTCTCCTGAGTCCCATCACCACATACTTACGTCCCCCCATCCCAGCGGCCTCATGCTGACCGGCGTGCATACCTGTGCTGCTTGCCCCCGCCAGGGTGATGCCCAGAGGGCAGGGCCCTGCCTCTGCCTGCTGGTGCCGCCGGGGAGCAGCTCTGGGAAGCGGTGGAGGCCCAGTGAATAGGTACTATAACGGGCCTGAAGCTGTTTTCCATTGATTTCCTGCAATAGGGAGCTCCCCAGACAGCGTGTTTGGTCCATTTAAGGAGACTTGGCTTGTCAGGTAAATCCAGGAAAGCTCATGTTTGCAACATGACTTCTATTTTGTTTTTTAAAATTAGTATTGTAAAGATAGGCCTAATCAGCAGTTAGTTTAAATCAGGCATCCCCGAACTTTTTACACAGGGGGCCAGTTCACTGTCCCTCAGACCGTTGGAGGGCTGCCACATACAGTACTCCATACACTGACCACCAATGAAAGAAGTGCCCATTCCGGAAGTGCAGCGGGGGCCGGATAAATGGCCTCAGGTGGCCGCAATTTGGCCCGCAGGCCATAGTTTGGGGACCCATGATTTAAATCCTACAGTATGTCTCCTCCCAGACCCAGCCGAATTTGAACCACCATTCCTGATTCAGGGGGGCACCTGGCACTCCTGCTGTGTCAGGGCTGAGTTAAGCATTTGATATTCAGGACCTCATGTAACCTGCAGTTCTGAGAGAGGTGGGGCCTGTTGTTATTCTCACTTACAATGAGGAAGTTGGGGCCCAGTGTGCATGTGTGACCAAGGTCACACAGCGGGTGAGTTTTAGGGTTGGCATTTGAACGGTGGTCTAACTCCTGCCCTTCACTGTGAAGGCACAGTGCTGGGAGCATGAACTGCAGGGCCCAGGCCGGTCATGGGTGTGAGTGCTAGACTATTACTGCCTTTTTAAAAAGCTCAGCTAAATGGTAAGAGAAGGTATAGGCTTCTAGTGAAGTATCTGAACCCTTTATAGGTGCTCAAATGCCAAGTGTTTGAGTCTCTAAAAGGTCCCAGAAGCAAGGTATGTGTGACAAGTGACTCTAGTTTGCAAAATTTCAGAAACCTACTTCAAATTAGCTGATGCTGAAAAGAAGTAGTTATTAGGTCATGTGCTGACTTCATTTCCTTTGAAGTCTTTCTGGTAGAAAGACGGGCCCTAGAAGCTATAGGACCCTACAGATCCAGGTCCTGAAGAATAGACACCCTTATCACTGGCTCTAATCAAAGTCCCAGGGCAGATTCCTCCTCTCCACATCTGTCCCAGTAGCTCCAGCAGGAATTCTGGGCAAGAGTCTGACGGTCTCATCTCTGAGCCCATGACTATGACTCAGGGAACCAGTACCTTGATTAGCCCAATCTGGGGAAAAGGGGATGGGCTTCCGGCCACCTGTACTCATGGACTGTACGTGACTGTTACAGAAGGAGGGGAGAGTCCCTGGAGGAGGAGAAGGTGGGTGGACAAATATGTCCATCTGTGGGCCTGTTGTACAGCTGTAGGTAAAGCAGCCAACGACTGTGACAATTCTTGTGTGAGAAGCTTGTGATGCCCCTGGCCCAGCCTTCCACACACCGAGCCAGGGGATCATGCTTCTGTGCGGGCATCATGCAGGCATCTTGTGCACGTCCCCAGCTCGTCACTCCTAATGGGGTGGACATCACCTGTCTTTAGACGTGCTTCCAGCTGTTTTATTGTAAAGTGTTAACCAGGATGTATTTGGGGGTTGCCGTGGTTTGATTGGGCTTGTGGAGTAGATTTCCCAGGTGTCTCTGCTGCTGGAGAGTCTGTCCCAGCCTGTGGGGAAGACATTTGAGGGATTCTATATTTGGAGGAGGACAGTTGAGGATGAGATGTCCTCTTTACCACTCTATAGGAGCGCTCATGTTCTTCATCCATTAGGGCCCTCCTGGGGTTTGCAAGTTTGTGGCATGGGGGTACTCTCCCAGGCCGTCTGTTGAGGGGTGCGTTTGCTCAGCGGGCATTTATCAGTCAGTCCTGAGTGCGCCAGACCCTGGGTCAGTGGGCACAGAAACCCCACTGATGTCTCACAGAGCCCTGGGGAGACGCTAGAGGCAGGTGCCCTCCTGTAACAGGAGGAAACGATTCCCTGGACGTGGTGAGGGGCACACAGCCAAGGTCACAGGAGTTAAGGGCAGAGGCTCTGGACTCTAGTCACATTCTGTAACCACAGAAATATTGTTGTTCACATCGCCAGGGCAGACGTCCTTCAGCAAGCCTGGCTGCTGAAGGCTGTTGTGGAGAATAAATCCACAGCCCTAGATTATAAAATAAGGCTTTGTCGCTGATCAGAACCCAGGCCAAGGGAAGGGGAGGCATGCCCATCAGCCCGGAACCACATGCCCGGGCTCTCACCCAGGCTGCCCCTCACTCTCATATGCAACACAACCTTAGACTCTGAGATGGTGTCCCCGTACTCAGGAAGGTAGACCTGCTAGTCACGAGGCCACAAACCTCAGAAGACCAGTGGACAAAACTGGTGCCGGACAGTGGAAAGGGTCATCAGGCTGGGCTGGTGAAAGTTGAAGGCCCTGTCATCTGCATCTGTGTAGACTTCCTTTCTTCATCTTGATTATTCTGAAGAGGCCAGTCCTCTGATTAGGGCCCTCCTGGGGTTTGCAAGTTGTGTGGCATGGGGGTACTCTCCCAGGCTGTCTGTTGAGGGGTGCATTTGCTCAGCGGGCATTTATCAGTCAGTCCTGAGTGTGCCAGACCCTGGGTCACTGGGCACAGAAACCCCACTGATGTCTCACAGAGCCCTGGGGAGAGCCATTACTAGATTTGCCTTCCCCTACCCTCCTCTCAAGAGGGGCAGGAAGACTGAGCCCAGAGAGGTTGAGTGACTGCCCCTGGGCCACAGAGCTGGTGAATGGCAGAGCCGAGATGCCAAAGCTCTGGCTCTCAGCCACAACAGGGCCTCGTGCCAGGCATTTCAGCAAGAGCTCCTTGGTGAGATGCCATGGCTTCCAAAGAGGGGTGATAATCCGTTTGTATTTGCTTTGAAGAATTTCAGAACAAGGAGTAGTTAGCTGTAGCAAGGGGTGCTAAGTACTCATTTGCCGTCTCCCTGCTGCAGTTATTAATACAAGGAGCGTGGACTTGACGTTAGAGCATGGCCCAAGTCCTGCTTCACTTGCCTAGTAGCTGTATGAACCTGGGTGAGTCACTAACCCTCACTCGGCCTCAGTTACCTCTTTCTGATTTGGGCATAATTATAGCTCCTTTCAGGATTGCTAAGAGGACTGAGTGGGGCTAATACATTTAAAGCCCTTGCCACAGGGCCAGGTACAGAGTTGTGCCCTGGACATTAGGGATACAAGAGTATTTATCATGGACGAGTATTGGATTTTGTCTTATACTTTTTTGTATCAATTAACATGATTGTGGTTTCTTCCCCCCATTTCTTAAGTTTTATTGTCACTGCCTTAATCCATGAGATGTTTTGTCTCAGGTTATATGCTAGATGTTCCTGTGTATAGTAGGCACTTTATAGGGCAGAAAATACGATTTTAAGCATAAAAACAAAACTGGCATTTACCAGAATTCAGCATGAACACCTTTATATAACGGGGGAAATAACACAAATTTTAAAGATAAATCCACTGAGAAAATAATAGTAATTTTAAAAAAGGAGATGTAGTCATCATGTGACTATTTCATTCACATTAAAATGCTCATAATTGAATATTTTTTAAAATTATATGTACAAAGAGCTAACCTATTTCTGTGGTAAGGTGGATGTCTTGAACAACGCATTCAAGGAAGTTCACTTAGTCAAACCTAACGGAGCCTCTATCCTTTGCATGTGGTGGACAATAAGCACTGTAGTGCACATTGAAGTCATATTTCCTATCAGATCGTGCCAGTTTGAGCAGACATGGCAAGAACAAGAACCCTGGTCGGATGGCTCCAGTAGAGTGGCTGGTGACCCATCTTGCTCTCCTGGATGTAAGGAGGCAAAAGATGACATATTTTGTTTTGTTTTTTCTTTATTCTGTGAATATGGCATATGACATTGATTCTTTCTGCATGTCCAACCATCTGTGCATTCCAGGAATAAGTCCCAGTTGGTCGTGGCATAGAATCCTCTTCACGTGCTGCTAGTATTGTGTCTAGAATTTTTCACCAGTGTTCATCAGGGATGTGAGTCTTTAGTTTCCTTTTCTTGTGATGCCTTTTTCTGGCTTGTGTCACGGCAATGCTGGCCTTATAGAATGGTATAGGAATTGTTTCTTCTTCTTCAGTTTTTTTTGAACATTTTTAGAAAGATTGGCATTAGTTCTTTAAGTTTTGGCAGAATTCACCTGTGAAGCCATCAGGTCCCAGCCTTCCCTTGGTCGGGAGGTTTTTGATTACTGATTCAGTCTCCTTACTAGTTATATAGGTCTATTCAGATTTCCGTTTCTTTTAGTCTGGCTTGGTTTTGTGTTTCTGAGAACTTGCCCATTTCACCTAGTTACACCATTTGTTGGCATACAGTTGTTCTTGGTAGTCTTTTAATCCTTTTTATTTCTGTGGAATTAGTTAAACGTGTCCCCATTTTCATTTCTGATTTTAGTAATTTGAGTCTTTTCTCTTTTTTTTCTTAGTCCATGTAGCTAAAGGTTTGTCAATTTTGTTGATATATTCAGAGAACCAATTTTGGTTTCATTAATTTTGTCTATTGCTACTTTGTTCTCTATTTTATCTCCTTTAATGTTTCCTTCCTTCTGCTAACTTTAGGTTCAACTGTTCTTCTTTTTCTAGTCCGTAAAGTTATAAAGTTAGATGGTTGATTTTAAGTCTTCCCAGTTTCTCACATAAGCGCTGATAGCAGTTTTCCCAGTGTACTTCTGCGGCATGCTGTTAAGTTCAGCCACATTGGTTTCTATTTTCATTTGCCTCAAAGTATTTTGTAATTTCCCTGTGATTTCTTCTTTGATCCATTGGTTAAGAGTGTGCTATTTAATGTCCATAATGAATTGTGAATTTTACACTTTGTTACTGTTTCTAATTTTATCCCACTTTAGTCAGAGAAGGTACTTTGTATCTCTTTTTAAATCTGTTGAAACTTAACTTGTGGCCTAACATATGGTCTATCCTAGAGAATGTTCCTTGTGCACCTGAGAAGCTCTTATGGGGTGGAGTGTTCTGTAGGTATCTGTTAGATTTAGTGGATTTATTGTGTTGTTTACATCTTCTGTCTGGTAGTTCTGGCCATTACTGAATGGGGTATTGAAGTCTCCAACTGTTACTGTAGAACTATTTCTTCCTTCAGTTGTCAGTTTTTGCTTCACAGCTTTTGATGGTCTGTTATTAGGTGGGTAAATGTGTATAACTTATTTCTTCTTGCTGTATTGAGCCTTTCATTTTATATATACAGTGTGTCCGTAAAGTCATGGTGTACTTTAAAAGTGCACCCTGTCAAAAGTGCACCATGACTTTTATGGACACACTGTAGTATTCTTTCTTGTAAATAAAACCTTTTATTTAAAATCTATGTTGTCTGATATTGGGATAGCCAGGTCAAGCGTGCAAGAATGAAAGGACACTTAGCATCACCCCTGCTTTGAGACTCATGCCTTTATTTAAAAACAAAAGCACTTGTTGAGCCTCTCCTGCCCTTCCTGGCCACTATGCTAGGCCTTAGGAAGACAAAGCCAACAATCTTTGTATTCAGGGAGCTTCCGGTCAGCCTGGAGGCTGGATATGAGAGCAGCAGGCATGGTCATTGCAGGGGTCTGTCAGCAGCACCTCACACCAGGGGGCGGGGGTTATGGGGGTGGCCCATTGGCATTACCACCATTAGAGAGAATGAGCCATGACCTCTTACCCAGGAAGGGTATCAGTTATGCCTGTAAGTACCACAAGCTGCTCTGAGATGTGACCGTGGAGCCTTGTCTGGTGTGGGGTCAGGGAGGACTCTGCTGACGGGCGGTGATCAGGAGTTAATGAGGAGTGAAGTCAGGGGGCAGCCATTGGCCAGGGCAGGCGGTGTAAAAGATGAGATCAGAGTCTGGCAGGGTCCTCAGTTTGCAATGAGGCCGTCAGATTCCAGCCTGAGACCTAGGACAGCCTTTGATAAACAGCTCTCTTCTTCACTGAGCGCGGGACTCTGGGGTTGGTCTCCCCAACAGAAACTCTATGCCTCCCCTGTGCAGTGGGTGGGAGAGACCATCCTCCGCTGGGCCAGCTAGGTTGTGTGGTCACCAGGCCCCACTCCTCCCATTGCGGGCTGCCTCTTCCGCTTCCCGAGGCTGCCCTCCAGCCACAGCAAGCCCAGATGCCTGGCCGCTGCCTGCCTTCTGCTTCCCGCTTCCCGAGGCTGCCCTCCAGCCACAGCAAGCCCAGGTGCCCGGCAGCTGCCTGCTTTCTGCTTCCCACTTCCTGAGGCCACCCTCCAGCCACAGCAAGCCCAGGTGCCCGGCTGCTGCCTGCCTTCTGCTTCCCGCTTCCCGAGGCCGCCCTCCAGCCACAGCAAGCCCAGGTGCCTGGCCGCTGCCTGCCTTCTGCTTCCTGCTTCCCGAGGCCGCCCTCCAGCCACAGCAAGCCCAGGTGCCCGGCAGCTGCGTGCTTTCTGCTGCTGCTGCTGGGCCAGGCAGGGCCTCGGGCATCTGACTCTCAAGACATCCCCAGGGGGTGGGCATGGCTACCTCTAAGAGGGTGTCCCTCCTGAGAAAAGAAATACTAGGAAGGATCAAGAGTCTCAGGGGGAAGCCTGAGCAGCCCAGATATTTCGGGATATTTATTTATTCTGTACTTTGGCGGTGTGCGGGATAGCAGTTTGTATATCTAAATGTCAGAATACACACGACTGGAAAGAATGGGGCGGTCTGGGTGGAGGTCCCCAGTCTGTCACCTGGACTGTTTATTCTCTTCTCTGCACCTCGTATTTCTTTATCCATATAATGGAGCTAGTGAGCCAGACCTCACGGCATGGTGCAGGCAGTGACACTGAATGTAAAGCAACAAGGCACGTAGTAGGTGCTCAGAGCCTTAAAGTAAAATTTTCCCTTTCCATTCTTGGTTCAACCCAAGAAGGATAAGTAGAATACAAATACTAGACCGACTAATAAGTGTAAAGAACAAAGGGGGGGGGGGTCTGTTTCTTAACACAGAGAACCGCTGCGGTGAAGGCTGTTGTTTTGACTGAAACACTAAGAAAACAGAATGAAAAAATTAGAGAAACTTAAGCAGCTGCCTCCTATGCATGCATTTTCATTAAAGAACATTTAAAGTATAAAGGATGAGGACTGCTTTCAAAATACATAAAAATAAAGAGATGAAAATTAGTCTACAGTAAGCTCAGGCTGGCTTGGTTCTCCGCAGGACCTGTCAGAGTTCCGGGGACAAGCACAGCGGCTTCAGCCTGGGCCGGGCTGGGCGAGCAGAATGAAGTCATAGGATCTGAGCAGTCTACCCCCCCCCCTCA
This sequence comes from Rhynchonycteris naso, assembly GCA_037038555.1. Classification (NCBI taxonomy): domain Eukaryota; kingdom Metazoa; phylum Chordata; class Mammalia; order Chiroptera; family Emballonuridae; genus Rhynchonycteris; species Rhynchonycteris naso. The sequence goes on along the minus strand of CM073000.1, from coordinate 189,233,993 downwards.
GCCCCCAACAAATACTTACTGCTCACTGACTATGTGCTAGGTACCATTTCAGATACTGGTAGTTCAACAGTGAATAAAAGTCCTTACCCTAATAGATATTCTAGTAGGGGAGACAGACATTAAACAAATAAATGTATATGTGTTAGGTGGTAAGTGCTTAAAGAAAAATAAAACAAGAAAGGACATCCTAGACCAGGCGTGGTCAACAGTTTTTGCCCCCAGGCCAGATTAGAAAGAAAACTTTTTCACAGGCCGGACAAAATATTAAAATTAAAAAATGTTAAATACAAAAATGATTCATTTAAGTAAACAAAATTTTATTATATAATTTATGAATAAATGTGAATTAAAAAATTTTAATATACAATATTATTTTAATAAAAAATATTTTAATAAAAATATAATTATATACCGTATAAATATCCAAAGTGTATCACAATCAATCGAAACAATATTTAATTAATAGAATGAGCTTGAAGGGGTTATATCACAAACAAAACAATTATTTTGTTTTACAAACAGCCTGGACACGTTTTCAGTTATCAACTGCAGCTATTGTCTATGCTACAATGCCACTTGATTCAGCACACTTGGCCACAAAAATAACGAACTGTTTGACCTTGGGTGCGCGCTGGCAAACTCCACCTAAAAGAATGTGGATTTCACATCGTCGCTAAACGTCAGTTCATATCTAATACAGACGAGTACAAAAGCTGTAAATCTTTATAATGGAATTTTTTAAAAAAATAAGTATCATGAATCCATTCGACCAGTTATTGGAAGTTAACCCTAGATTAGTCACACGCGGAATTCTTTTCTGCATATCACTATCTTTTTAAATATTTCGATTTCCAGTAATCAAAGATGCTTCCACTTCTGAGTATCTGAGATTTTAAAGTAGCAGAGAATATTTAATTTTTATTTATTTATTTATTTATTTACAGGGACAGAAAGAGAGTCAGAGAGAGGGATAGATAGACAGAAACGGAGAGAGGTGAGAAGCATCAACCATTAGTTTCTTGTTGCCGTCGCAACACCTTAGTTGTTCATTGATTGCTTTCTCACATGTGCCTTGACCGCGGGCCTTCAGCAGACAGAGCAACCCCTTGCTGGAGCCAGCGACCTTGGGTCCAAGCTGGTGAGTTTTTGCTCAAGCCAGATGGGCCCATGCTCAAGCTGGTAAGCTTGGGGTCTCGAACCTGGGTCTTCCGCATCCCAGTCTGACGCTCTATCCACTGCGCCACTGCCTGGTCAGGCAAGAGAATATTTAAAATTTGATTGCGAACTGCATAAACTCATTACACAGGCTGGATCTGGCCCATGGGCCATATGTTGGCTATGTCTGTCCTATGGAGTGTGTGGGGGAAGGGGCCTGTGGGGATGTGTTATATATGGTTGTGGAAGGCCACAAGGATAGTTTGACACAGTGTGGAGACCTGCAGGACTGAGTCAGGCAGAGGAAACAGCCAGTGCAAAGGCCCTGAGGTAGAGCATGTTCAGTCTGCTGAAGAAACAGCAAGAAAATCAGTGTAGCAGGAGCAGAGTGAATGAGGAAGATGAGCAGTGGAGGTGAGGTCAGGGAGGCGATGGGGACACAGGATGACACAGAGCCTGTAATGAAGGGAGGACTGTGGCTGCCCCTTGGAGTGAAATGGTAGCCATCAGTGGGGATGTGCTTTGTTGCAGAGGATGATGTGGTTACCCAGGTGAGAGGAGGTGGTGGCTGGAGGAGGGTGGGAGGGGTGGTGGTGAGCAGCATCAGATTCTGATGTATCTGAAAGTAGAGAGGACAGGATTTGCGGATGGGTGAGGTGGTGTGAGGGACAGGAGTAGATTGGTGCCAAGGCTGTTGGTGTACAGAACTGAGAGAGTTGCTGTTACAAAGTGGGGACAGTCAAGGGCGGTGGGGGAACAAAGAGGTGGCCTTGGACGTGTTACATTTTCAGCCTTTGTCAGACATCCAAGCGGGTGCTGTGTCTAAGAGCCCGGAGTTCAGTCAGATGCACATGTGGGGTGGAAACCGTCTTAGGAATCATCACATGTAGGTGGCACTTGATGCCATGAGCCTGAGTGAATTTGCTAAGGATGAGGTTGGAGAAGAGGGAGCACTGAGGATGGAGGTACCCCCCCCCCGTAGCTGCGCATACCTGAGGGGCAGCAGAGAAGACAGAGTAGAGCAGCCAGGGAGTTCCCAGAGCGTCCAGCTGGGAGCCAGAGGAGAGAGGGACCCCTGGCAGGAGGGCAGACAAAGGGAGGTCTAGGCTCCACCCCTACTCCCACCGAGCCTCTGAACTTTGTCCAGGAGGCTGCCTGTGGCAGAGAGTGCGCGCTTGGGAGTCCGACAGCCCAGAGCCTAGATGTGGTCACTCACTTTGTAGCCATGCAGGGTCCGGTGGCAGTCAGCCTCCAAGAACTCGGTCTGTAACAGGATGCTGCATCCATCTCGAGGGGGACTGCCAGTGTTGATTTCCTTGAACCCCTTTGTCCGCGCCCCGCAGCTGCTGTTCCCCTTCACACCATCCAGGCGCCCGGTCTCTGACCCTCCAGAGGGCCAGCTGCCTCCAGCCAAGGCTGCACAAGGGATCTGGAGACAAGAGTGTGGCATGTGGGGCAGGAGCCAGGAGGGCAGCATGAGGTTGGCAGAATCCTAGTCCAGGCCAAACAGGGCTGTGTCCATGTGAGTTCAGGTCTTGTTCTCTGTCATCTCTACAAGGGGCTTTCTCTGCCTCAGCCTGGGGTCTGCCCCATCTTCATCCTTTGACAAATGACACTCTTGACCTATGAAAGCAGCCGCCGTATCAGCAAGATTGTGCTCTGCTGGGGCCACATTCCATCTTTTCAGCTTCCAAGATATTAGAGGCCCCTTTCCTAAACCAAGGACAGTGTGACGTTGGGCAAGGAGCCCAGGCAGGAGCAGGAGAAATGCCCCCTGGGTGAGGGAACAGCTGGACCTTTCCTTAAGGAGATAGAGGGACACAGCTGATGACTCAGGTTCCCTCTCTGAGCCTGTTTCTCACCTCTAGCCTGAGCGGGTGTTGGTTTTGCAGTAGATGAAAGGAAGTGAAATCTCTTCTTTGGGTCAGAAGAAACTTGGCCACATACTGGCTGATGTACCAGACAGGCAGGTTAGGTTCCCTGGAGAAGTGGCTTCAGTCCCAGAGTGGCCACCTTACGTGTGCTGAGTCAGCACCCAGAATGCTTATCCAAGTGCGTCTGTGGACCGCTGTTGCGAGCACCTACATGTACGCCATCCTGGCTGGTCCGTGGCACACAGGCCACCCCTCCCCCTTGCTTCGTGGCCAGCACTACTGATGAACCCCAGGCTCACTCTGGTTGAGCGCGGAGGGATGTCAGCATGCATTTCCAGACAGGCTCTGGACAGCTAGTTGAATGGGGCTGGGTCTGAAGATGAACCTGACCTGTGGTTCTTATAAAACCGGAACAATGGTAAACGTAGCTATCATTTACGTTATATATCATTTATATAACCCTCCCCTGAGGCTGTGAGAAATACTTATGTGCCATTTCGATCTTCCTCCTCAACCCAACAGTGCAGCTACAGTGGTTGCCATCTCATGGGTGAGCTTGTTGAGGCTCCAGTGATTTGTGACTTGCCTGAGATTCCAACCAGAGCGTCCTGACCCCACAGTCCGGGCCTTCCTGTCCGCTGCTGCAGATCCTCTCTCATAGGGGCGCCTCCAAAAGTACCCGGGGGCTGTCGTGTTGTATTGGGGCCGCAGTCTATCAGCCTGCTCTCCGTAGGACATGGGTGGCAGAGAGGAATCCCCTTTTATTGCTGACCTAGAAAGTCCGCCGCTATCAGGGCTGCAGTGCAGAAAGCGGCAAGCCGCACCTTAGCCTGCCCCTTTCCAGCGCAGCGCAGTGACCACAGCAGCCGCCACGCACTTCCTGTGGGTCGGCCACCAAGCCAGCCACTTTTGTACCCCGGCTCGGTACATCCTCACAAAGTGCTCACCAGGGGGGGTTGCCATTTTTTATGGCCATTTAAGAAATGAGGAACCTGAGCCTCAGGTGGCTGGAGTAACTACCCCAAGGTCCCTCAGCAGGTGTCAGGGCCAGAACTTAAACCTAGTGTGGCGACTGCTGTCCCTTGTGCTGTATTCTGCTGGCTCTGTGCCCCCGGTGCATGCAAAGGACCCGTCAGAACAAGGTGACATGGCAGCATGGAGTGTGGGGTATGCGGGTGCTGAACTCAGGTGGACCTCAGTGTGAATCTCAGTTCCATTACTTCTCACTGTGGGTCCTCCCTGACCCTCAGTGTCCTCATCTATAAAACATGCTTATTATTGAGCCTTCCTTCAGCACCTTACGTGTAATAGTAACTCATTGGAACCTCACAGCTTTGGGGCAGTCACTCACCTCCCAGGTGAGGGCACAGCACTGACTCTAAGAGCAGGCATGTTTCCAGGCACATAGTGAGGAAGTGACATGCGCTTCTGAAAAAACTCCTAAAGGCACCTCCGGAGGGCTGGGAGGCCAGTCCACTGTCCACATTTATCTCAAAGAGATATCTTGTCCCCATGATACTTCTGTCCCTTTGAGTCTATCCAAAACTTCCTCTGTGGTCTCAAACCAGGCCAGCTGACCCAAAAGCCCACAAGTGTCACCGTGAGGGGAAGCCAGGCAGGGGGCAGCCACCGGCCAGTGCATCAGGCCTGTATTCTTTGGGAGAACCTCCTTTTCGTAACTTCCTCCTCCACCTGTTAAACTGAATGACCTTTGGGATGCAGAACAATGACCCTCCACAGATGTCCGTGTCTTAATTTCAGAGCTTGTGAATATGTTATATGGCCAAAGAGAATTAAGGTGCAGAGGAGTGTAAGCTAATCAGGTGATGTTAAATTAGATAGACGACCTTGGGTTATCTAGGTAGGCCCAGTATAATCACAGAGGTCATTAGAAGTGGAAGAGGGAGAAAGAAGTCAGAGATGTGATGTGAGGACTGGCTGTGCTGGCTTTGAGACTGGAAGGGGCCACGAGCCAAGGAAACCGGGCAGCCAGCAGAAGTTGGAAATGGCAAGAAAAGGTATTTTCCCATAGAGCCTCCAGAAAGAACCAACCCTGCTGACACTAGGATTTTAGCCCAGTTGGGACTAAGATAACATATCTGTGCTGTTTCAAGGCACTAAGTTTTGGTAACTTGTTACGGTAACCCAAGGACACAAGGATACCACTGTATCCCCTCTGCCCTCAATCAGGCTGTTTGCCTTGCCTGAATGCCCTCTCCTGTCCCCTTGTGAAATCCCGTACCTTCCAATGTCCAGGTCAGATGCTGCCTTCTTCATGACCAGCCCGACTCCCTTTCACAGTGCATCTTTGTGTCATGCGAGGCACTTCTCTGTGACAGTGCTGTCACCGTCTGGGTCAGGCAGGGGTAGGGCTCAGTTAGTTGGTTATAGGTGTGTCTCCTCTGACCTGTGTGCCTTGAAGGCCGGGCTCTCTGGGGGTTACAACCTCTGTCTGGTGCCATCTCATGCTTTTAATAAAAGTGGCTTGACTTGGGGTCTCTTGTCCTGGACTCACTGTGCGGTCTCTGATGCGCCTTCCTCTCCAGCTGCACCTGTGGGGACTTTGGGTCAGAGGATGGATCTGTGTCATGCCAGGTCCTGGCCAGCTCTTTCTCGGTTTCTCAACTCTCCAGTCAGGGTGCTTGGTGTGTATTCTGAAGATGTTGCCATTTACTTGGGCAGCTGGTGTTTTGGAAGCACCCGCTGGGGGGCGGTGCTTAGGGAGGCGCCAGAAATAGGGCAGGTGAGGCCCTGCTCTTCTAGTGTTTTGCAATTGTTGAAGCAGCAAAAAATTGAACTGACAATTCTAGCTACAGGCCAGAGGTCAGGGCAGGCCTCTCTGAAGGGGCAACTTGGTGACCTCCGCACATCCAGGCAGGCACTCCAACTCAGGGCAAGGGAGGGTGGGATGAGTGGAAACAAATCTGGGACATTTTGGAATTTATGGCCATGCTCACAGCTAGGTCTTCACCGGAGCATCTGGCTTTCTATTGAATGACGTAGGTTCTTGAGGACATAGCAGATGGAAGATGCCGGGGTAGAGTTCTGACCTTTTGTTTAACGATTTCCCTCATCACCCTCTTTGCCATCTGTTGAGGCCGTCTCAAGATGCTTTGGTTAGTGTTTCTGAAGCCTCATATAGCTGGTAAGAGCTGGAGCGGGTTCCTCCATTGCCCGGGACCCCAGCCCTGCTGCATGTGCGTCTGAAAAGAAAACAAAGCTGCTTAAACCAGCTGGAGGCGATCCCAAGGCCTGGCATTTGGTGTCCTGGATGCTGCTTGGTGGCCAGGCAGTCACCAAGCAAAATCTGTTCCCTCATTTAGTTTGAAGTGTGTTGGGTAATAAACAGATGGGTGATCTGTTTGCAGTCCAGTGCTTATGCAGGAGCAGGCCTGTTCCTGTGCCTTGCTTAGCCCAGTAGGCCATGTCTCCTTGGTCTTGTGCAGCCACTGATGACAGCAGCTTGATTAGACAGCCAAACTATTTAGACAGCAAACTATGACCCATGGGCCAAATGCCACCCACTGTTTGTTTTTGTCAGTAAAGATTTATTGGAGCATAGCCACTCCCACTTATTTACATACTGTCCATGGTGCTTTCATGCTACAAGGGCAGAACTGAGTAGCTGCAACAGAGATTGACTTGCCCAGGAAGCCTAAAATGTTTACCTGACCCTTTAGTGAAGTTTGCTGAGCCCTGGATGAGACTGACTGGGGCCGATCTAGACACAGTGACATGGAAACACCTCCCTGATACAAGGTGTAGCACAGTGCATAAATTTCCAGTTTTAGAAATAACAAGAAATATGTGTATATGTAGTATACATACAAACATACACACATGTAAATTTATATGCTCTATATATGATGGATAGCAGTAAAAAGATGCATTAAAAAGTGGTCACCATGGTTGCCTTCACTTTTTATACATTTGCCTCTCTGCACCCTTTCTTATTCTGCACCACTTTGTGCCACCTATTTAAAAATATATAATTTAGTTCAAAAATGTATATTGAGGCTAAGCATGGAGAGAAAGATGGAGGAAGGAATGTCTTTTACCTTGTCTTAACTAGGAACTACTTTTTTTTTTTAACATGGGAACTTTTTTTGAGTGGTATTTTCATACTACTCTTTCTGGGAGGAAACCTGTGAGGGAAGCTCAGAACTGTCAGTTACAAATGGAAGTAAGATTTCAGCTCAGCCATAAGGGTAGAAAGACTTGGGGCACAGTAAAGAAGGGACTCTTTGTCCACGGGGGGCCGAATGACCCTCATAAGCCAAGTGCATCCTGGTGGGGCAGCAGTGGCTTTTCATTGCCTGGTGGTCGTCTGTCCCTTTCTGAGGCCTGAGCGGTCTGCAATGATGCCACAGGGCACACAGCTGCCAGGAACACACTGGGAAGTGCTCGACATCACCCATGCGGCTCTCCGCGCAGCACACATTCAGTCTGTGCTCAGATCTGTCCTCCCCCAAGGACAGTTAAAATGATTCCTCCAGAAAGTTCAGATACTGTCAAATGTTCTATTTATCAACCCACTGAAAAGCCACCTTTGCCCTCAGAGATAGATGGCATTATTCTTTTGTTAGCTGGTCTTTAAATTTACAGAATGCTTAAATAGTATGATTGCTTTAAAGATGTGGTTCTCATTGCTTCTCGGCCTCTTGGCTAAGATCAAGTGTAGTATCTGTTCTTACCAGTTTAAAGTTGTGGTTCTCAGTCCTGGCTGGCACAGTGGGTCACCTGGCATGCTTCTGAATATATCAGCCAAGCCCTGCACAGATAAGTACAGCCTTAATCTTTGCAGCTAGGGCCTGAGTATCAACACTTTAAAGTTCCTCGGGTGATTGTAAAGTAAGCCAGGGTTGGAAACCTCTGCTTTAAATGCTAGAACAGACCTTGGTCTGAAAATCAGCTCAGCCACCCACAGTGCCTGGGCTGGGAGTTTTCTCGCTCAGCCTTGGTTTCCACATCTGTGTGATAGGAGGTAGCCACCTGCCTCATACCTGGTTTATGATGGCCGAGTGAGAGGGAGCAGCAGAACTGATACACGAGTGTGTGCTCACCACCTCTTCTGGGTGACCAGTGGCCCACTTTCTTACGTGTGCTCAGGATAGCACATGCACTTTGGAGTCACACTTCCAGATCCCAGCTCTTCCACTTAATAGCTGGGCAGTGTGGGATAAGCTCTTTGACATTTCTGAGCCTAAGTCTTCCCGTCTGAAAGATGGGCCTATCATACCCGTCCACACAGAGCTGTCCTGAGCATTCAGCCAGATGAGCCTCCTCAGGCTGCCCCCACGGCAGGGCAAGTGGTCAGGAACAGCAGGTCCTACCGTCTGCTCAACATCATGACTGGGTCTGTTTCTCTAGAGGAGGCTGTGCATCAGAGATCGCACAGTAGAGGTTTTCAGCTTTGCAAGCTATCCAGTCTCTGCAACTACTCAACTCTGCTGTTGTCATGTAAAGGTATGGAAATGGATGGGGGGCCGTGCTCCAATAAAACTTTTATTTACAAAAGCAGGCAAACCTTGTGGTTTGTCAGCCACTGCTCTGAGCGAATCTGTGGGTTTTGCCTTTCTCTTTAGCTTTAGCATTGTAAACTAGGTAGGCATGTAACTATCAGATTTTGTAGAAAGGGGACTACCACCAGGGTGAGGGACATAGTGCGCTGCTTACAGGGAGGCTCTGGGATGCGGACTGCCCACCCCAGCTCCCTCTAAGCCTTGGGCCAGTTAACCGCCGTGCCTTAGTTTTGTCATCTGAGAAGAGGGGTGGTAACAGCTGGACCTCCCTTGCTGGCTTTGTGTGGATATAATTAGTGAATATATGAAAAGCAGCAAGGACAGTGCCTGAGAAGGGTCATGTCAAAATGGGCACGCTTTTTCCCACGAGGTGACTTCAACACTTAAATGCGAATCCATGACGAGCAAGGATTTGGCTTCATACAGAGTCTTCCTGGGGGGAGCACAGCCTTGGTAGCTGGTGGTGGGGGGCCCGGGTTTATTCAGAGGGCAGCAGGCAGGCTCCTGTGGGTGTGATCGGGGGAGTGTGGCATGGTCGGTTTTAAGAAGCTGTGTAAATTTCAGAGGATGTCACTAACGCCCTTAGCTCTCAGCGCCTCTGCAGTGTTCCACTTGGCCTTTGGTTTGCAGACCAGGGTGGTCTCCGACCTCTGGTGCAGTCTGGGAGTTTTTGAGTGTCCCACCGTGGCTCTTTCCAGGGGCAGTGCCAGACTCAGGGACAGGGAGGGAGGCTCTTCAAGACCACCGCTGCCTGGAGCTACCCACTCATACCCGTGGAGGGAGGCACAAGCTTGAGACTGGCAGCACAGTGACCAGACAGGAGATGGCACAGTCTCCTCGGAGCTTGCTGGAGAAGGCAGTCTGTTGGACTGGTTGCTGAGGCACAGATCGGATGCGTGCCGGCCCGCGGAGTCTGCGCCCAGCCAGTTCAGACCCGCTGCGGGGGGCTTGCCCGGGAAGGCAGCCCCGGGAAACTGCTCCTTGTGGAGCGCTGAGCAGCAGACTAGGAACTCTTTCATGCGATGTCTTCTTTACTGTGTTTTCTACTGGCTGAGTCATGTGTGAATAAGTTTCAGGTGACAAAATGTGAAACAAGGTGATTATACAGAGCAGCTGTGAACATGGCCTTTCACCACAGCTGCAACTGTGAACAGGACTGACCAGGCTCCATCACTGCACCATGCTGAATGATTGACAGTGCAGAGCAGGGGAGCTAGGAGGGGGCAGGGGCGGCTGCTGCACCCGAAACCCAGAGAAGAGCAAGGACTTGCAGGAGGTGAGGTGGAGAGCCGGGCAATGCCCTGTCTTTCCTGGGCGGTGAAGATACCGGTGACTGCAAAGACCTCAGGCAGGACGGTGCCTGGTGCGGACTGAGGAGTCTGGCTTGGAGAGGGAGGGAGGGCAATGCCCTGACAGTCCTGTAAGGAACACGTCACAGAAGGCGGAGCAGGGGAGGGCGTGGAGCAGAAGAGCCGCAGACTGACCCGCTTTTTCAGCCGGCTCACTGGGCGCCTTGCTGAGCCTGGACAAGCAGCGGGCTGGGCGTGGGAGGGCAGGTGGGGGGTGGGGAGAGGTGCTGGTGCCTGGGGCCACGGCGTCACCTCCCCTAGCAGTGGTTGGCAAACTCTTAGTCAACAGAGCCAAATATCAATAGTACAACCATTGAAGTTTCTTTTGAGAGCCACATTTTTTAAACTTAAACTATATAGGTAGGTACATTCCTTATCGAGGTAGCGCCCGCATGTGGTATTTTGTAGAAAAGCCACACTCAAGGGGCCAAAGAGCCGCATGTGGCTCGCGAGCCGCAGCTTGCTGACCAGAGCCAGGAACTTCGCTACGTGGCACCCGGTTGGACCTTAACAAACATGGGCAGAATTACTGACCAACATGTTGTTCTGTGAGGGCGCACTGTGTCTCTTCCCCTGTGTGTGGGAGGTGGGGGGTGGGGGAGTGCCCTGCACACACACTGGGCAGCGGCCCTGCCTCCTCCCAATCTGCCTGGCAGCCACAGCGCTGTCTTTTCCTGGACATTAGGTCTGCTCACGTCACAGCCACTTGTATTGCCCCTGCTATGGGTTTCTTTGCTTTGTTGCTCACTGCACCCGTACTGTTAGAACCACTGTTCTTTTTTCCTGATGGGACAAAGCTGGGTGATGCTTTGGAGAGGGTTACTTTTCTTATTACCGATCTCATAAAAGTGTTATCATCTCCCCTTGGAATGCGAGAAGCCAATGTAGATAATTGCACTTGTTTTCTCAAACTGAGCCTCTGCGGTGTTGAATGGCTGTCTCCCAGGGACCCCGCCAGTTCTACTGCAGTGTCAGGAACTCAGCCTGGGTTCCGATTTCAGCATCACTCCCCACCTCGCTCGCTAAGCTGGGTGTGTCCAAGGGATTGTCAGACCAGAGTCAAGGTCAGTATGAATGAGCTTGGCAATTGCAGGCCACTTTGCCTTTATGCAAATGACTAAGTATACCAGACATGACTCTGGGGCCTGTAGAGTTAGCCAGGGACAGAAAACAGCCTGCTGGGTGCCAGGGCATTCTCTTCCTGGGTCTGCTGCTCAGTGTAACCAGGGGTGGGCTTGGCAGGCTTTGCGGTGGGCAATGATTACCATGGAGACATGATGAGGGCTGGCCTATGAGAAGGATAGTGAGGACTGAGCATGGGGCAGTGGCAGGGCCCAGTGGGTGGTCTTCATGAGGAACTGGCAGAGGGTGTTAGAGGGAGTGAGCAGAGAATGCCAGCCCCTGTTCAGCTGAAATGCCCCGACCCAGGAGAGGATGTGTGTACAGACTGCCTGAAATGTCAGCGCTTTAGCTCAGGAACCCCTGGGACACCCACGTGGGCTAACAGGAGCCGTAAGGGGGTGCCCAGCCAGGGCCCAGTGTAGCCCTGTCAGCATCAGGCCATTGGAATGATCGGAGGCCTCATCCAGCATGGTCTGCAGCCAGTGGGCAGTACAGTGTTTTATGCACTCACGCTGTTCATCTTGGCAAACTAAGCCAAATGCGTCTTTACCTTTAATGGCATAAGTCACCTGAGGGACACATGTGACACACCTTCACCTCTGGCACCACTGTCCACTGCCACTTTCAGCCCCTCCTCTCCCCTCCAGCTCAGCCACTCCCGCTGCCCAGTCTCCAGGCACAACTGGAGCCGTCCTCAGTCCCCTTCCCGTCACCCCCAGCCCTGCTGCACTCCCCTACTCCTTTCGGACCCCGAGAAAGCTCTGACCTCAGGGTCTATTTCCTGCCCTGCACCAGCCCTGCGACAAGGCTTCTGTCAGGTTGAGCTTGAGAACCCATATATCCTAAGCAGGCTGGACTCCTCATGGGCACCCAGGGTCCAGGGGCCCAGTGTAGGCCATGCTCCAGCTGGTCAGAGGGGCCTCCTCAACAGAGAACACCCCCATGTGTCCGTTTCATCTCACAGCCCACTTTTCAGATGTTGATAACAAGATTAAGAGACTTGTCTTAGGACAAATCTAATCTGATAATTAAGGTCCCTAAAGAAATGTCTTAAATAGATCAGTGTACAGGAGCTAACAGGTGGGGAAGCCCGAACAGCCTCATATAAGGCGAGTAAATTCAGAGTCAGAATTGCAGTCTCTTCCCAGAACCCTTTAGGCCTCTCCTCCCCACCCCCTGCCTCGCTAATGCTGCTCTGTCACCTGCCACTTAACCCAGAGGGTGAGAAGACTTGTTCCAGGCCCGTGGGCCCGGGCTTGGACCCGTTCTGTAACGTAGGGGGCGTGTGGCTTGCACAGTCCCTACACCTCCGAAAGCCACACTTGACAGCAACGTCTTCAGTGTCTGCATGTGAAACAGCCTGCCTCCATGGTTGGTGGGAGGGAGAACAGGTAAAACGGAGCTTAGCCCTACCCTGCCACACAGCAAGCTCTCAAAACATGTTGTTACAAGTATAGATCGTCACCATCACTACCATGTTTTAGGCCGCATCACCAATATCTGTGGCATTTCGTGAACAGAATACCTAAATTTAAAAGAACATCACATTTCAAAGCACATTTATGTAGGAAATAACCATTTTCATTGTGAAGGATTCACTATAAGAAGCACACCCAGAATATGACTGGAAGAAATATACATTACTGCCCTAATAGTAGCGTCCATGCCAGCAGGGTTACGGGATTTCCGTTCCCTTCTTCATACCTTTATGTGGTTTCGTTTTGCTTTTCGTTTGCTTGCTTGTTACAATGAGCCTGCCTCTCTCTAACTTTTCTAGTGAGAGCGGATTCTCCGCCTTCCTGCTGCTTCCCCTTTACCTTCATCTGCTTGTGGAACAGCAGCTATGGGGGGAGCTCGGAGTAGAAGAGCTTAAAGCTGAAATCTTAGAAACCTGTCAGCAAAGAAGAGTTCTAGGAGAGCACGGGATGAGAAAGCAGCACTGCGTTTACTGTGGTTTGTTTGCGCCCATCTGGGCACACACGTGCCCTGTGTAGTTTGAGCTGTTTGGTTTCCAAAGGCCAGAACATCAGTACAGCATTCCTGTCCCCTCACCCACCCCGCCACATCCTCCCAGTGGCCATGCTCACCGCTGCCTTTTCTGGGCACATCCTTGCAGCCTTCCCTGGTTCAGGACATTTATATTTATGTGACAGAAACCTTGCTCAGTGGCTCGTGCCTAACACCTCCCCATAACTCCCAGAGGTCAGTCAGCCTGTCTGTCTACTGTCTGTAGCTCAGAAAGAAGTGATCACTAAGACTCTTGGATTCGTGCCTGCTAGTGGCCCTGCCTAACTGCGAGGTCTCGTGGGCTCTGGGATCCAACAGTACGCTCAAGACCAGCCTCTGCTCCTTACTTGCTGTGGGACCTTGGACAAGTGACTTCGCCTCTCTGTTTTCATGTCCACATCTGTAAAATTGAGATGACAATCAGCACCTCTTCATAAGGCTAGTGTAAAGATTGTAAGAGAATTTGTTGTAATTTTTAGCCCAAAACTTGACAGTGACATTCTTTACTCCATTCCAAAAATAATCCAATCACCTGGTGCCTTTTGGGGTCAGGAACTTTTGGGATCCAAAAAGGAGCCAGACACAGTCCTGCCCTCAGGGAACCCTTGTTCCTGCCAAAGCCATTTCTGGGTCACGTCTGGATGGTGAAGCTCTTGGGACCTGGGGTCAAACCAAGGGGCAGGGAACACGGGACATGCTGCAAGGTCTCCTCCCGCGGATCCACTGGACGGGTCCCAGAGAGAAGCCTTACGCATGTGAGTGAGCAACAGGCTGGATTCAGATCCCCCTGGGGCCCCACCACGTGGTCCTGAACCCTAAGTCAGGCCTCTGAGCAAGTTCAAAAGCCCGGTAGCCGGGCTCACCTTGACTGACATGTCTCCTGCAGCCCTCAAAACCACCCAGTGTGGAGGGAGGGCCAGTCTGAGAACATGAGACACAGGGTGGCAGCTCTCCCCCATGGCCGGTGCATCCTGGAAGTAGAACTGTCCTCTTAACTCCCCAGACACAGACTTCATCAGGGAGCCAGGTCTTGGGGGACAATGGTCATACCTTCCATAGCACATGGCTCTGTCCCAGCTGTGTCTGCAGCCTAGCGCAGGAGCAAGCAGGGCCCTTGCAAAGCCACCCTCTAAACCATGAAGGCAGCTCCCAGCAAATGGAATATTGACCAGCCTTTGAAAGCCTGATAAGCCAAATGAAGAGCACATCTCTCCTGGTGGCCATTTTCACCGGTGAGTGGCTGAGACCATCAGATCAATTTTTCCAGCATGCTGGGGATATTAAAAAGAGCAGCCATGCCTGGGGCTCCTGGCAGGGGCCCCTTGCGCAGACACGGACTCCCTTGCTAGGCAACAGCAGGGAGAGATTGATCGGACCAGGGCATTCTGAAATGAAAACAAGCCAGTGTCTCAGGACTGGGAAAACTGGTGGGGAGAGGGCTCGCGGCCTACTCCTGCAGGAGAGGGCGGGGTCCCCTGCAGAGGGGACACGGGCCTTCCTGGGTGGCCATCAGTTCTCAGGAGGCTGGCGCTGAGGACCAAGGCCAACTGAGCGCCAGGTGCAAAGTGCCAGCCCTGGGGAAGTGCTGTCCTCAGAGACATCCCCATCTTTGAGACAGTCCCTATGTCCCCGGGCAGCAAGCATCTCATGAATTGGGGGAAGGGACCTCTGCATCATTTTCTGCCTTGTTTCTGCTGCTTGACTTGAATGGGGTCTTCAAGGCCATCCCCTCATGGACCCCCAAATGGCCCCAACAGCACCAGATTCAAAGAGGGGGACTCAGGACGTGGGGCAGCTTTCTGAGCGGGGGCCAAAGTCAAGTTCAGAAGCAGGTGAAGGGAGGGGACATGACTAAGCACCTGCTATGCTCTGCGCTAGCGTTGAATGTCATCCCTCAGCTTTGCCACACAAGCGGCCAGAGCAGATCCTGTGATATCTTTCTATTTTATTTGCTTGTGCCTTTTTAAAAAACACATCCTTATTGAGCTATAGTTCACACACCATATACTTCTCTTACTGATAGAGTATACAGATGTACGCAGCTGTCACCACAGTCCAGCGTAGTACATCTTCATCGCTCAGAAAAAAGCCCCCTTTCCCCTCCGGCTCCCCAAGCAACCAAAAATTTGCCTCCTGTCTCTGTAGACTTTCACATGAATGGAATCATTTAATACACGGACTACTTAGTCTGGCACCTTTCACTTAGTACAGTATATTGAAGGTTCATCCTTCTCAGGGTTTTTCACCCGGGAGTATTAAGCTAACATAAGACCGAGTAACAAGGGGAAAGCATACAGATTTATGGGAGTGTTACATGACATGGCAGCCCTCAGAAAAAGGTTGAGACACAAAGAAATGGCTTTGGTGTGTCCCATATCTCCCGCTAAGTGGCCCCAGACCTGGCACTAGTGGCAGCTGGCCTTGGTTTGCAGTCTGGCCTTTCCCGGGCACCTCCACACCCAGCACACATAGCAGCCACCTGCAGATCACTCTGTAGCTCATGCTGCATGGTCCTGGGCAGGGTACAGGTGTTGGCTGACTTTGGCCTGCACCTCTCTCAAGGCTCCAGAGCCTGCGCTCCTGGTGGACAGCTTCACCCTGGCCAAAGCACCACCCGACCACCTCCACAAGTGGCGCATGCAAGGGCAGACCCATCAGGCACCAGAGCCCCACTGAGGCAATTCCTGCCGCACAGGGTCAGGTCCTGCACAACAAATCCTCTGTTATAGTTGCAGCCAGTCCTCACAGCTGACTGACCTGGGGGTAGGTCCCTCCCATGGGTGCGCCAATAGCAATCAGGGCTCAACTATAAAAGGAGGGTGCACTCAGCCCCCACTGGAAGTGCACCTGGAGTACTGGCTTGAATAACCAAGGATCTGTGCCCCAGGACACTCTACCAAGGACAGGAGACAAAGCAGCTCTACCTAATACATAGAAACCAATGTAGGGAATGAGCCAAAATGAGGAGACAAAGAAACACGTCCCAAATGAAAGAACAGAACAAAACTCCAAATAAAGAACTAAACAAAATGGAGACAAGCAATTAGCCAGATGCAGAGTTCAAAATACTGGTTATAAAGATGCTCAAGGAAGTTAGGGGAAAAGTAGATGAACTTAGAACTTGAACAAAGAGAAAACGAAAGAGAAACGACTAGAAATGAAGACTACACTACAGGGAATCAACAGCACAATAGATGGAGCAGAGGGATCAGCAAGCTGGAAGATGAGAGAGCAGAAAACACCCAATCAGAACACCAAAAAGAGAAAAGAATCCAAAAAAGGATAGTTTAAAGATTCTCTGGGACAGCTTCAAGCATATCAACATTTATTTCATGGAGGGAGAAGAGAGAGAGCAAGGAATTGAAACCCTATTTGAAAAGATAATGACAGAAAACTTCCCTAACCTGATGAAAAAATTAAGATATACAAGTCCAGGAAGTGCAGAGTCCCAAACAAAATGAATCCAAAGAGGCCCAAATCAAGACACTTTAAAATTAAAATGCCTAAAGTTAAAGACACAGAATTTTAAAAACAACAGGAGAAAAGCAGTTAGTTACTTACAAAGGAGTTCCCATAAGACTGTCAGGTGATTTCTCAACAGAAACTTTGCAGTCCAGAAGGAATTGGCTTGAAATATTCAAAGTGATGAAAAGCAAGGACCTACAACCAAGATTACTCTACTCAGCAAAGCTATCATTTAGAATCAAAGGTCAGACAAAAAGCTTCTGAGACAAGAAAAAGCTAAAGGAGTTCATCACCACCCAGCTGGTATTATATGAAACGTTAAAAGGTCATCTTTAAGAAGAGGAAAAAGATAAAAAGTATGAGTAAGATGGCAGTAAATACATATCTATCAACAATTACTTTAAATGCAAATGGATTAAATCCTTCAATCAAAAGACATATGATGGCTGAATGGATAACAAAACAAAATCTTACATATGCTGTCTGCAAGAGACTCACTTTATATTGAAAGACACACAGAGACTGAAAGTAAAGGGACGGAAAAAGATAATTCAGGAACATGACAATGAATGAAAAAGCTGGGTAGCAATACTTATACCAGGAAAAACAGACTTTAACCAAAGTCTGTAACAAGAGAAAAATAATGACCCAGCAAGTCCACTTCTGGGTATTTATTTTTAAAAAATTGAAAACACTAAATCAAAAAGACATATACATCCATGTGCTCATTGCTGCATTATTTACAGTAACCGAGACATAGAAGTGTCCATCAGTAGATGAAGGAATAAGGAGGAAGCGGTGCAGATATACAGGAGGTTATAACAGCCATAAAAAAATGAAATCTCGCCATCTGCAACAACATGGGTGGACATAGAGGGCGCTGTGCTGAGTGAAATACGTCACACAGAGACAACGCACATACCATATAATTTCTCTTATATGTGGAATTTATTAAAAAAAAGTAAATGAGCATGTAGAACAGGAACAGATTCAGAGATACAGAGAGCATTTTGATTGTTCCCAGATGGGAAGGGGTGTGGGGGGGTGGGTGAACAAGGTGAAGGGGTTAAGGTGAAGGGGTTAAGAAGTACAGATTGGTAGTTACAGAGCAGTCACGGGGATGTCAAGTATGGCACAGGGCATATGATCCATAATATTGTAATAACTGTGTGTGGTGTCAGGTAGGTAGGAGATTTATCAGGGTGATCACTCCATAGGTTATATAAATGTCTAGTCACTGGGCTGTACACCTGAAATTCATAATATTGTACATCAACTGTAATTAAAAAATAAAGATTTGTTTAGAAAAAAACAAAGTGGCCACCCCCATTTGCACTTCCACCAGCAGCGTGTGAGGATTCTCATTCCTCCACATCCTCACCAGCACTGGTTATTACCTGTCCTTTTAGTAGTGGCCAGCCTAGTGGGTGTGAAGATATCTCACTGTGGTTTTGATATGCATTTCTTAATAACTACTGGTGTTGAGTATCTTTTTTTGTCTTTATTAGTTATTTGTATGTCTCCTTTGGAGAAATGGCTATTCAAATCCTTTGTTCATTTTTTAAATCATTATCTTTCACTGTGATCTCATTTTAAATGATAAGTAGAGTCCAGTGGAGCACCAATGACCTGTTCAGATAGCTCAGCTGGTTGACTTGTGACTCTCTCTTCCCAAAAGCCACTTTTCTCTGGGGCCCATTTGGCTCAGGCCAATCCTGCCTTCATGGCATGCCCAGTGGTGGCAACAGCCACAGACTTAGGGTTGGACCCCCAGTGTGAGGGGAGGGGTTGGTTTAAAAGTCATTTACCTATAAGCCCACCTACACAGTGTGAGCAGAGACATTCCTTCCAGCATCTTCTACCAATTCATTAAGGGGTGTTTGGGGGTAAAGAGGCTGGCTCTGGTAACACCGGTGTCTCAAGAGAATAAAGGGACGTGTTGGCTTTGGTCCCCGGCCTCCCGCCACTCAGAAGGAGAACTGTGCGGCCCAGCCACTGCCCTGGCTGCAGAAGGGACAGTGTGACTCCCACTTTGTTCAGGGTGTTTCCTTCCCTTCCATGTCTGGAACAGAGCACGCCCGGACCCCCCCAGGGGGACGGTAGAACTCAGAGTTCCATTTGTCGTCACACTGAGATACCGTCCCGAACTCCAAACGACGGGAGTCTCACTGAACACAGTGGCCGTGTCCCTGAGGAGGTGTGAAAATCAGGTCGTCATGAACAGCACCACTCCTGAGACCAAAGGAACTGGGCTATCTCAGGGGCCCTACCGGGACCCCTCAGTTTATAATTTCTTCTGAGTGTGACTCATCCCCTAACTCATCTGGGCTGGGCTTCTATGAGCACATGTCTGCCACTCCCTCCCTGGGTGGCCTTGGCCCTCCGAGCCTCGGTGCTCATCTTTAGAGGTGCCATGTCTGCCCCTGTGGAGTCCAGTGGGGCTCAGGCCGCCCAGCAGGAAGCTCCTGGCATGGAGCCTGAAGCCACAAGATGCGAGAATAAGCTTTAATCTTAGTGAAGTTTGTTTTTTTAGAAGCATTTGGACCAGTGAGATGTTTATTATATAAGCTTTTCCTCATTTATATTTTCTAACAGCTGTCATCTCACCACTTAACTTCCTATTCAGATCGCAGCCTGTGCCGCACAGGAACCGTCAACAAAGTGAAAAGACAGCCCACTGAATGGAAGAACGTTATTTGCCAGTGATACATCTGGTGGAGATCAATACCTAAAATACACAAGAAACTCAAAATTAACCAAAAAAACAAATACTCTGATTAAAAATGGGCAGAGGACCTGAACAGACATTTTTCCAAAGATGACATACAGATGACCAACAGACATGAAAAGACGCTCAACACCACTGATCATCAGAGAAATCAGAATAAGCCGCAAGGAGCTATCACCTACACCTGTCAGAATGGCTGTCATCAACAAATCAACACACAGCAAGTGCTGGCAAGGGTGTGGAGAAAAGGGGACCCTCCTGCACTACTGGTGATGGTAAATTGGTGCAGCCACTGTGGAAGTTCCTCAAAAAATGGAAACGAGAACTATCATTTGACCCAGCAATCCCACTTCTGGGTAATTATCCAAAGAAAACCAAAACACTAATTCGAAAAGATATATGCACCCCTATGTTCACTACAGCATTATTTACAGCAGCCAAGGTATGGAAGCAGCCTTAGTGTCCATTGATAGCTGGAGAAGAAGACGCAGTGCATATATACAATGAGATATCAGCCATAAAGACAAATGAAATACTGCCATCTGCAACAACATGGATGGACCTAGAGGGTATTATGCGGAATGAGATAAGTCAGACAGAGAAAGACAAGTACCATATGAGTTCACTTATCTGTGGACTCAAATGACAAAATAAGTGGACAGACAAAACAGACTCGTAGATGCAGAGAGCAGACTGATGGCTGGGAAGGGACTTGAAGGATCTGGCGAGAAAGGTGAAAGGGTTAAGTAGCACAAATTGGCAGTTACCCAGGGACATAGCGTTCAGCATAGGGAATATAGTCAATATCATAAAAACTATGTGTGGTGTGAAGTGGTACTGGACTTCATAAGGTATATAAATGTCTAATTACTATCTTTTATACCTCAAACTAATATTGTATGTCAACTGTACTTGGAAAATAAATTTTAAAAATAGTTAAAAGAAATGCAAAGCTTAGCATCTAAGCCACCAGTGAAATATTTAGTTGTACTTTAATAAGCCTTTCAAACCAAAAGGTTCACAGAGGTTCACTGGATCGTGGCCTGTTCAGTGATACAACATTAAGAAGTAAGTATAGTTAGTGCTGGTTAGAAACAACAACAAAGGTCTGTCCTAGACAGAATAATGACCCGCAAAATGTCCTGACTATTCCCCGGGACCCTTTACATGGCAAAGTGGACTCTGCGGATGTGATTAACGGTCTTGGGAAAAGGGAAGTCACCGGCCAGTGTGTTCCCAAGGTCCTTGGAAGAGTGAGGAAGGCTGAGGATGCCACACTGCTGGCTTGGCCCCTGCAGCTGGGGAAGGGAGGGGAGACGCCCCCTGAGCCTCCAGGAGGAGCTCCCTGGCAGACCTTGACCTTGGCCCGTGAGGCCCACTGTGGGTGTCTGACCTGCAGAATAGTGCATCTGCGTTGTCTTAGGCCACTCACTGTGGCACAGTGTGTTACTGCAGCCGTAGGAATAAGACGGAGTCCATGCCTGCCTTCACAACCACAGTCCGGGCTCCTGGTGCGCTCCCCCCGCCCAGAATGCTGGCCCCACCATGCCACTTCCTGCCTGGCACGTAGGAGACAAGTAAAATGCAATCGGATTGTGGACTCCCCTGTGAAAGCCCCCGGCCACGCCCATCACTGTCGGGGTGCTGCCTCGCTGGCCTCCTCCTTGTCCCCTGTGCTGCCAGACCTTCCCAGGCTGTCCCCTCAGCCACACGTGCCCCTCTCTGGGGCACTCCTGCCATCCTTCAAGCAGCAGCCTCACACGTGCCCCTCAGGGAGGCTCGGGCTGCATTTGTAACTGAAATCTTTAACATACATGACCTATCAACATCCCTGACTGCGAGCTCCCCAGGGCCTAGGACAGCGCTGTGTGGGTTCAAGACCCCAGGATGAAGGAATAAATGAACATCTCCGGGTTTTTCTATACATGGCAGGGCCACACCCTCCTGCCTGGTTTTTCTTTTTAAATATAAAACAATATTTTAATTCTTGTCCTTAGAAACTATAAAGGCTGTACGATTTGGAAATGAGACTTACAAACACTGGTTAAAGAAGAGTGGGCCCCTTGAGGCCTTCTCCTTTCTGTCTGGTCACCCAGTAATATGACGCTATTGGCTATGATTGTGGTGCTTGTCACCTCATGTTATTTTTGCCCATGTATTCACCATTGTCTACTTCTCCTCCCACATAAACTCGAGACCCCCTTTTCACGTACTGATGTGCAACGCCTCTGTGGCCCAGTGGGAATACTGACATTCTGTGCCATGTGGTCTTGGGACCAGTATCACCCACTGGGTGTGCTTCACATGCCCCCGACTTCCACATCTCATCAGTTGCTAGAGAAACTATTGTGACCGGGCCCTGACTGCTCGCCCAGTAACTGCACACGACTCAGAGATCGATCAAGAACGAGCTGCTAGCTGTTCCACTCACGTCTCACAAACTGAGAAGCACCTGTGATACAGGTCTTCCGAATGTGGCTTCTATTTTTCTTCTACAATCTAATCTGTAGTTTTTTCCTGATGCTGCAGCCCGACAGCCTCGAGCCATGAGGTCCTGTTCCCTCCCTGCTTTATTTGCACCTGGGTTCTCACCGTACGTCTGGATTGGTCAGTACGTGCACCACCCCCCACCATCATGGCCTTGAATGGCTCCTGCTGTCCCATAGTGTATACGTTTTATAACTGGAATCAGTAGTCCATGTTGGACTCGTAAGTTGTGCCCTATTTTTGGTTCCTTCCCACGTGCTGTGATGAATGCCCTTTTAGGTAGACGCTGGCACCGTCCGGACCGCTCTCTCAGAGTAAATTCCGCAGGAAGTCCCGGCCCTGTGTTCGTGCTGCACCTCTTTTGCGACTTGATACGCAGTGTTCTCCAAAGCAGTCTCTTTTCTTTGACTTTGAAATGTGCCTTTGCAGGAAGACCAGTGAAACTGTGGGGCGAAAGCCATGGCTGGTACCTTCTTCCAGAGTCTTAAAATGCAGTCGAGGTGGTGGGCCCACAAGCCAGCTTGGACCCACAGCTATGCGTGGGTGCTTTTGAGAGACAGAAAATTTGCATAACTATGGATTTCAGTGTCTCCTTGTTGCAGCTCCAGTCCGAGTGGGTCAGCAGCTGTCCCTGACCACCGCCCCCTGCAGTTTCCCAGCCATTTGCATTGGGAACCCTCAACTCACTCAGATTCTCCCTGCTCTGTCTTACAGTGACATTACCCCTCCCGGAGAACCCCTGAACAAGAACAGCCGGCCCAAAGTGGCTTCCCGCTTCCCCAAGCTGTCCCGCGGTCACCCCAGGGAGACGCGCAACGTGGAGCCCCAGAGCGGCGACCTCTGACCTCGATGGAATCCCAGACTCGGGCCCTATGTGCTGCACCAGCTGCCTCCACCCAGGCCACTCTGCCTCTACCTGGCCACAGCAGCTGGCCCCTGCACCTTGGAGTGACAGCCACATCTACCTGGTGGACCCCAGAGAGCACACCTTCTCACCAGTTACGTGAAATCCTGATTAAACTGTCGGTCAGAGAGCAAGGTGGCTCCTCGCTGGATAGACTCGGCCACGTGGGCCCTGCTCCCCCAGGGTCCGCCCTGAGCAGCAGGGCCGGCAGCAGGGTGGGCGCCAGGTCGGGCCTGGAGCCCCCGGGATGACAGGCACAACTGCTGTATTTCATTGGGTCAGAAGGTTCACTCAGAAACAACCTCTTGACTCTTTCCCACATGGGAATTAGAATGACTGTTAGTCTCTTCTTTTCTTTTTAATGTAATTGCCTGCTACAAGCTATGGCCAAGCTGGGAGGGAGGGGGAAGATAATTTCTTTCCATTTTACTTCCCACCGGGGGTGATTATAGACACCCTGGTTATCACCGCCGTGGCCGGCAGCTGCCCTATGGCACCACCACCCCAGGGAGACAGTCCAGGGCCTGTCTGCGAAAGACCTGTGACGTGAGCCTGGACTGGGGTTCTTAGAGCATACTGGCTTCTGAAAGGACTGGCCATGCCGGAAAGCAGGAGCCCCTGGGTCCCTGCGCTGCTCTGCCAGGTTTCGGTGGAGCTCCCCATCCAGGCCAGCCGTCAGCAGCCACCTGGAGACCCCATGGTGGAGAGCCCTGGCTGTCCAGAAGTCAGTGCCGTGGCCTCAGAAGCCAGGAGGCCTCAGGCTGTGAGGGGCTCGGCTCCACAGAAGTTCCTGTAGTCCCTCAGGCTTTCATCCCCGGCTCTGGGGCTCCATGGACCTCAGCGAAGCTGTGAACATGGGCACAGGGTCCACCTTGCAGGACGGTGATCGTCCCCCTACAGACACGGTGCGCAGTGCACTCCCTGCCCTGTCTCCGCATGCTCTCAGCAGGACTAGGACCCTGTGTGCCCTAGATTGAGCCTTCTGTCCTCCCGTCCCACTGGCCCTGCTGACAAACGGACAGGATAAAGACGAGAGCATGGAGGTCACCCATGCTCTTCTTCCAACACGCCATGCCTGGCCTCCCCCAGACCAGGCTGGCCGGCCAGTGCTAACCTGCAGAATCATGGAATCGTCTCTCCCCGGGCCAGGGCCGTCCTCAGCTGATGAGCACAGTTAGGGCAAGTTCACATTTTCTGGGGGAAATATTAAACTAGGTATGAGGTGAGGAAAGAGACTGCGCGGGAACAAGATAAACCTGAAGGTAGACGGATCTGCGGGGAGTTGATGATGTGAACGTGTGTGAAAGACGCTGGACCGGGAGCAGTCTCAGCACATTAGCTGAGGGCTCAGTGAACAAGCTGGGTGAGTACTGAGCACTTCCTGCACAGGAAAACCCCAGAAAGAATCACCTGGAAGGTTTGTCAGAGGGAACCCTCTTCAGGACTGTCTAGGGACGCCCTGCAGAGAAATGGGGGGCCTGGAATAACTTCTGAGGGAACACGCAGCCAGGTGGACCAGGGCCTGCTGTGCGCATGGCTAGAGCAGGGGGCGGGCGGGCCCTGCTGTCAGCACGTGGGGTAGAGGACAGACTGCCCTGGAGAGGCAACATGCTTTCTGTCTTCCTTTGTTTCACTTCCAAGCCTTCAGAGCTATTGGTCACTGTCGCTGGCTGCTCCGAACAGAGCCCGCCTCGACTAGTTCATCAGGACTGTCTCAGAGTCCAGCGTGCCCCACGTTCTGCCTCTCCCCCGGATTTACTGCCTGTCCGGGCAGCAGAACTGCCCTGAGACGCCTCCTCTTTCTGTGTTCCCACCTTCAGCGTTCCCATCCCCCGACCCCGGGCCAACGCCTCTGATCAGCCAGCCTTTCCTGGCAACTGACCCAAAACACACCTGTGAACCTGGCCTCACCTCCTCCAGCCACCGCCTTCGACAGCTACAACGGGCCGAACTAAGCCCGCCCTCAGCCTGTGTTTCAGAAGGAGAAACCCTGCCTCCCCATTTTTCAAAGCTTAACTATTCATGGAAACGTGCCCGCTCTCCCAAAGTATGGATTGTGAAAGCACATTCCTGGGGCCACGCAGGAACTTCTGGGCTGCGTGTTCTTTGCACCCCTTTATTTGTGATCATGCAGAAAATCAACTTTAACGTGCAGACCAATTCCTCTGATTTGAGCTCACATTGCAGAAATTCCTCAGAGTTAACTTTGGAGTCACATAGACTGTTCTGCAATGATTTAATCCACTCAGCTGCTGGAGACCCCCTGGCCCTGCTATGCGTGTGGCAGGACAGACTCCCCCAGTAACTGGAGGACAACAGTGGACCTCCAGGTCCAGCAAGGGCCAGGCTGAGAGCTGCTGCATTCAATGCCACCCCCACCCCCAGGACGTTCATCTGCCCTGCCACCCAGCTCCAGTTCAAGGACAGGCTGCTGTCCTCCCTCCAGACACCTACTCAGCCCTCGTGACCCGTCGGTGGAAGGACAGCCCTGCAGAAAGGACCAGTTGGGGTTGCCTGGCTCCCTGATACAATTAGAAGATTCTTGGTTACCTCCGCCTTCAAAACCCGCAGCTAAGAGACAAAGCGCCCCATCCAGAGGGAAGCCGGGGGGCCCGCCCCCCTCTAGAGGGCCTTGGCCCCTGAGGACCACGCCTGGGCTGGGTGGGACAGCTCACTCCAGTCCGCTCACTGAGGTTGGCGGGCGGCTTCGTGATGCTCTGGCGAGATTTATGCTTTGGGGTCTTGCTCTGTTCCCCCAGATGAAATGAAATTGAGGAGGAGGAGGGCAGGACAGTGAGAGAGAACACCAGCACCCCCAGGAGGGGTCCAAGGCTGGTGGAGACCTAGCCCAGAGCAGCCCCGACTCAGGAGCGCGCCTTCTTAGGCGGCTCCTGCAGCCCATCCGCAGTCAGCCCGGCCCAGCTGGCTCCAGCTCCTAGTCTCATTCCCCAGCTCTCACCACTCAGGTTGCTGGCGAGCAAGCAGTTGCAGAGAGCACAGGGCCACGGTTCAAACAGTCCAGCATTTGCCTGGTCAGACCCTGGGGGAGGAGGTGGCTTTCAAGTCCGTGGTCGCCTCTAGTACCCAACAGCCAGGCACATCCACAGGCTTCCTGGTTACAAAAGGGCTCACCTGATGGAGTTGTAAAGACAAGATACCATCTTATAAGACCCGTCAAGAGGCAGGAACAGCGAACAGAGAGCAAAGGAGGTGGACGAGGGTTTGTGGACAAGGGCTCCTTACAGCACCTAGCTCTGCTCGGCCGGGAGCTTAGTAAGATGGGTCCTTTGATACCCACTGACATTTTACAAGGGTGGCAGGTTGTGTGTTGTACCTGGAACAGAACAGAGGCAAAGCTGTTTACGTCCCTAGGACTGATGACACCATTGTAAGTAATAGAGAGGCCAGCTCATTATTCCCCAGGTTGGGACTGAGTCAGGGAACTAGGAAGACCGCCCGCCCGCTGCCTGGTGGTCAGATGCAGTGCTATTTCCCAGTACCGGGGCTGTGGCTGGCGAGCCACTGGCTTCATTTCCTCTTGGTACCATATGGGACAGTTTGCCCACGTGAGGACCAGGTCACAGGGTTCTAGGCCTTGACACCCACCCCACCTGCTCATCTTCACATGGTGGCCACCCAGAGATGCCAGCTGGCCCCTCACATGGAGGCCAGGCCCTGTTCTCTGGGGTCCCAGCAAGCTCCCTTCTAGCCAATCCCTCCAGAGTCCTTCCTTCGTCCTGGCCCCTTTGCACAAGCCCCAGCATCTGTCCACCAGGAGGCACCCTCTCATCTCCTGGGGATGGGCATGCCTTGGACCTGCCTGAGAAAGACCCCGCCAGGGCCCCGCCTGCTCAGAGCATCAGGCTGGCTGAAAGGTGTCCTAGACGGGGCACCCCTCATGCTCAGTTGTCAACCACAAAGGCAATAACTGCCCTTCCTCGAGGTTCCACACGGGACAAGGCCACACACGCCGGACAGTCTCCCCAGCCTGCGGGCAGTGCCCAGGCAGGCAGAGGCCCCTCCCGGCAGGCAGGCATCTGCTTCTGAGCAAGGGCTTTTGGAGCGATCATTTATCAAATATTGTGCATTGTTTTATTAAAGCTAACATTAAATATTTGCTGTTCAGATTGGCTTCTGTGCTAATTTTGCACAATTGTAGCACTGTATATTTTATCTAAGATTTCCGTGCCAAACGTTCATTTTCATGTTTCTGTTAACATGCGGTCTTGATTATGTTTCTAAAATAAAAAACCTCAGCTCCTGGAGCTGGAGGAGTGAGGGCGGGCCGAGGAGCCCTGCGAGGAGCAAGCAGTGGCTCCACAAGCAGTCACTGCGCACCTGGGCTCCACAAGCAGTCACTGCGCATCTGGGCTCCACAAGCAGTCACTGCGCATCTGGGCTCCCCACGCAGTCACGTGCGCACCTGGGCTCCACAAGCAGTCACTGCGCACCTGGGCTCCACAAGCAGTCACTGCGCACCTGGGCTCCACAAGCAGTCACGTGCGCACCTGGGCTCCACAAGCAGTCACTGCGCACCTGGGCTCCACAAGCAGTCACGTGCGCACCTGGGCTCCCCATGCAGTCACGTGCGCACCTGGGCTCCACAAGCAGTCACTGCGCACCTGGGCTCCACAAGCAGTCACGTGCGCACCTGGGCTCCACAAGCAGTCACCTGCGCACCTGGGCTCCCCACGCAGTCACGCGCGCACCTGGGCTCCACAAGCAGTCACTGCGCACCTGGGCTCCACAAGCAGTCACGTGCGCACCTGGGCTCCCCACGCAGTCACTGCGCACCTGGGCTCCACAAGCAGTCACGTGCGCACCTGGGCTCCACAAGCAGTCACTGTGCACCTGGGCTCCACAAGCAGTCACGTGCGCACCTGGGCTCCACAAGCAGTCACGTGCGCACCTGGGCTCCACAAGCAGTCACTGCGCACCTGGGCTCCCCACGCAGTCACGTGCGCACCTCTTTGGCCATCCCCAGGCATCTCCCTCTTCAGCTGCGTCAGCGCCAGCGTGTGGGCCTGTTTTCGGTAACTCTGAATTCTGTCACAGCCCTTTTGTTTCTAAACCCTCATGACCCATGGAACAGGTGTCCTCACCTACCCAGTTTCTTTAGGGGAAAAGAAAAGATTTCTCTAAAAGATGGTTGAGCCTGGACGATCATCCCACTAGTAGAACATACTGGGTCCGTTTGTGTTCTGCTGTCCAGCGGTCAGGTCTCTCTGGCACATGGACATTTTTCTGTCACAACTAGAAAACCACTGGCAGGCCTGTCCAGGCCATCACCTTCCCCTCGCTTTGGCTCAGGGCTGCCTCCGGACATCACAAACTGCATGGGGAGGGCTCCTCTTGTACCTGGACGGTTCTGGTCCCATCCACAGGCCGTTCGGAGACGCCCTTGCAAAAGCTAAGACTGGGACACGGAAGGATGTGATGGGGCAGCGAGCACCTTTGCAGCCAGAGTCGCTCACCACGCCAGAAACGAGCCTGGAGGATATTTCATGGAGCAAGGGGTTGGGGGCACTAGTGAGGATTTTTATTATCTAGGATTCGCCCTAGAAAGAATGTCTTTACCTCTGCAGCCTTAGCTTCACCATCCCTGGCATAGCCGTTCAGCGAAGCCCTGCTTACCCTCTCAGATACCAACTTCTTTGGGGGAGGGGGTCTTTGGAACACAGGATCCATGATCACCCCAGGCTGGAGGCCCTCAGCCTGGCCGAAGTCCCCACAACTGCGTCCCAGTGATTGGCTGTGGGGTCACAAGGCGACATCTGGAGTCTGGTCCCCTGTGTGTCTAAAACGAGGCCCAGACGTGTACGGACTCGCTCTAAGATGAGTAGTGTTATCTTAACTACCTTCTTATGTTAAGGTTTACACGATAGAATTTTTAAACAAATGTGTTTAATTTTCTAAAATCTCTTGTATTAAATTTTTCTTTTGAAATAAGCTGTGGTAATTTTGTTACAATCTGGTTGAGATACACCACTTTACAATGACAAAATAAAAATGGTCACATTTTATAAACTAAATGCTCACAGCCTGTGGTCTCCGTTTCTCCATCATCGTTCATTCTTAGCAGTTGGAGAGGAGGTGCGTGCTCAGTGCCCGTGTTATGAACACGTCTAAGATGGCCGTGTGACGTGATATCCTGGACAGCGGGATTGGATTGGACTAATACCAATTTAATTTGAATTGAAGTGGAACAAAATTTCATTTTCATTTATTAGATCTGTATTAAATAGTAGAGAATCAAAATTCCAGAGAGAAGAAGAAAAACCCTCATTGTAGGTTCCTATTCATTCCCTCAGAAACAGGTAGTTAATGGGCACCTACTGTATACTGGGCATCGTGTGGGCACTGGGCATATTTCAGGGAACAAGGCAGAAAGACCCTCGCTGTCTTGGACTTACACCCAGGATGATAAAAATATTGTTTCCCAAAAAGCCACCCACATAATTACAGGCCGCAGGGACAAAGAACTCCAGTCAACAGGACCTGGGGACGGGGGTGGGGGGGACCTAATTCTTGGCACAGTCCAGGCCTGGGCATTGTAGACACCTGGGCTGGGCACTGTCATGGGGGCCCCTGGGAAATGAAGGGTGTTTACAGCATCCATGGCTTCCACCTGCCAGGTGCCAGCAGAATTCTTTCAGTTATGGCAGCCAGAACTGGCCACATGTCACCTGAATGAGGTGGTCCCCAGTTAAGAACCATGAAGCTAGGCCAAGGGCTATCTTGGCAGACGTGACTGACATTTAGGCTGTGACCTGCGGAATGAGAGAGAAATGTCGCACTGCCTCTCCCCTGCCCCCAATAAAATGACCTTGCCATACCAGATGGCAATGGACTTTTACCTTGCTAATCTAATTATGGTGACAGAGAAGAAACAGAGGCTCAGAAGAGCCCAGGCATGAGGTCAGTATATATAACTCCTGTCACCAAATCCTGGGTAGGCCCTGACCAGGACCCCATGAAGGGTGTCACCGCAGACCCGAGCCCAGTGCAGTGTGAAGGCCACCACCGGGCTGCTAAAATGGGCAGGAGAAGGTGGAGGAGGAGGCACACGCTGGCAGAGGACCTGCCCATGGCAGCCTCGGTTTACTCAATATTACACCCCCCCCCCCCCAGAAAGGGGACCTTCTCTGTATCCGAACAGATGAGAATCCTCAGGGCTGCCCACAGTCTCCCGGCTCCAAGGAGACACGGGACTGCATTCCTGTGCTCACAGCTGGGCTGACTGCGGCCACACTACAGTCTGTCCCAGACTCCTTGGGGTCCCCACCTCCACAACGGAGCCCCCAGTTGCCCAGCACCCCAGCCTGGCTCCTCCAGGGACTGTTCCCTGCAGCTCTCCCTAGTACAGGCAGTCTTTTCTTCTTTTCCCTCCCTGAACCCATATTCCTAACTCTGTTTCCCTATTTCAAACCAGTTTGCTTCCTTAAAAACATCACTTCCTTTGAAGCTCATCCCATCTGCCTGTAACCCCCGACACCTATGCTTGGTCTCACCTGTGGACCTGTGAGCTGCTGTCATTCCTTGTGGACGGTTATCACCCGCTCACCGGGGGACAGTGCCCGCTCACAGGCCCGCTCCCCTCTGGCCTCACGCTCCGAGCCTCCCCTCCATAGAGGTGTCCTCGTGCCTCTGTGTGCCCCGCAGCCCAGGGCAGCAATAATTGCTGCCTCTAGAACCTGACTTCAGATTTCCACTCTGAGCCACTCCTGTCCTCCCTGTGTGTCACTTCAAGACCTTCCTCTGTCACTTAAAAAAAACAAAACTCCATCCTCCTCACATGCTTTCAGCAAGCCCCTCTGCCCCAGCACTGGCTCCCAGAGCTGTGACGACCATTGCTCCCCCAGACCCTCGAGTCCCCTATCCTGCTGTCATACTTGCTTGGCAAAATCCCAGATCTTGTCAAGCCTAACTACAAGATTTAAGGGAAATGCAGTTAAAAGAATTACTAGTTAAT
The DNA here is from genome assembly GCA_037038555.1 of Rhynchonycteris naso. Classification (NCBI taxonomy): domain Eukaryota; kingdom Metazoa; phylum Chordata; class Mammalia; order Chiroptera; family Emballonuridae; genus Rhynchonycteris; species Rhynchonycteris naso. The sequence goes on along the minus strand of CM073000.1, from coordinate 189,203,408 downwards.
GTTTTGGCACAATTCGTAAAGATGTAATTTTGTAACATTATCGGCTGAAGGGAGTGAGAGGGCAGAGCTGTGTATGTCGCTGAAGTTAGGCTGGTCTAAGTCAATGTAACGTTAGGATGCCAAGTGTCCCCCTGGGGTAATCACAGAGAAGACAGTGTCAGTCAGCAGATGAATGGATAAGGAAGGGGTGCATACAGACAGTGGAATGACACAGCCATAGAAAGAATGAAATCTGCAACAACATGGAGGGACCGCGAGGGAGAGGGTATCGTGCTGAGTGAAATAAGTCAGACAGAGAAAGACAAATGCCATACGATTTCACTTATATGTGGAATCTAAGAAAATAAACAACACAGAAACAAACTCTAGATACAGAGAATAAACTGATGGCTGCCAGATGGAAGGGGGGCTAGTGGATGGAAAAGGCAAAGGGATTTAGAAGCACAAATTTCCAGGACAGTCACGGGATGTAAAGCAGAGCACAGGGAACGTAGTCAGTAAAATCGTAATAACTGCAAGTGGTGTCAGACTGGTGGGGGGGGGGGGATCACCTCGTAAGTTATATAAATCTCTAATCACTATGCTTTGTGCCTGAAGTGAATAGAATATTTTGTGAATTGTAATTGAAAACAAAACACAAACAAACAATAAAACAGTATGGTGCTACCTCTGAAAATTGAACATCAAGTTACCATATGACCCAGCAATCCCACGTCTGCGTATATACTTAAAGGACCAAGAGCCGGGTCTTTAAGAGATATTTGTCACCCATGTTCAGATCAGCATCGTTTTCAAAGGCTAAAACATGGAAGCAACCCAAACATTCATTGACAGATGGATGGATAAGTAAAAGGTGGTCTATCCATCCAAGGGCCATTACCCAGCCTTAAAAAGGAAGGACATTCTGGCCCATGCAACAGCCTGGATGAACCTCGAGGACATTATGTGGGTGGCCGCCTGTCTATCAGGAAGGCTCTTGGAGAACTACTGGTCAAGGTGGGGGGGACCTCAGGACTTATGAGATGGTCTCACAGCCCATGCAGAAGGGGGATGGGTGTGTACAGGGTGGGGGACACCGAGCAGGGAAGGGTGGGGCCCACCTGCTTCTCTGACTCAGCCGCCAGCCACAGCCCCTCAGGTTTGCTCCCATGAATGTCATGTTCGGAATGAACGGTCAGTCTCTGCTCTCCATCTCTCCTGGTTAAAAGGCACAATAATCTACTTTCATCCATGAGATGTCTCTGCAAAGCTGGCCAAGGAGCTGCCATTGGACACTGTCCTTGAACTGCAATAGTTTGGAGAGCAACGGCTCGGACTTAGTCTCCTCACCGCACCATTCCAGCACTGCCCCAAGCTGGTGCGCTGAACGGCCGCGTGCTGATCCTCAGGCTCAGTGCTCTTTCAACATCCCGCCCAGGTGGCCATGAACTCCGGACCCCAAACAGCACTGGGACCACGACACCTCAGTTTGCCCTCGTGCCCCAGGGGTGCTCTGTGGACTATCTCCAAGGTCGGAGGTCCTGGGGAAGAGGGGCTCTTCCAGGGGGCTCCCTGTATCCTGTGCCAGGGAACGCTGTTTCCGAAGCAAAGTGGGTACCTAGCCTGGGCTGGGGAGAAGAGAACAAACCGACCAACCAGAGGCTGGAAACTTCCCCACGCGGAGTATAATAGCTTTTCATTCTTTGAGAATCAGAAGCAGTTCCCTGTCCCACTTGAAATGAATTAGGTTGAATGAAGCGGAGCAGGTTGTTCTGTCTGGTTATAGACACACGTGACAAATGACGCTGATTTAGCTCTGCAGCAAAAGCACAATGTCTTAACATCCACCTTTTGTTTTGTCCATTGTTGTTACCGTCACTTGCATGTCTGTGTCTGTGGTTGAAGGTCCACACACACTGCCGATACTTCTGTCTCTGCCTCCATCTCAAAACCTCTCAGTGTGAGGGACTCAGGATGGGTGCCGCCTCTTCTCTGTCTACAGAGGACGCCCCAGAGAACCTCACCCATTGCTTTGAACCTCATCTCTACACTCACGATACCCCAATGTATCTATTCTCGGTCTCCCATGAAAATGTCTAATAGGCATCTCAAACTCAATGGGCCCCAAACAGAACCCCTGGCCCTCCCCCAGACTTGCTCCTCCTTCAGTTGCCTCATGTCCTGGTCAAGGGCACCTCTGCCCAGTTGTTCAAGCTATAACTGAGTCTCATCAGACTTCTCTTCTTCTATCTCCCTCTTCAGACTACATTCAATCCCTTCTGTCCTACCTCCAAACTCCTTATGTACGAGGATGACTACTACCTCCCTAAAGTTCACGTTGGCCTGGACCTCAGAATGTCGCCTTCTATGGAAATAGGGTCCTTGCAGGTATAATTAGTGCAATTAAGATGAGGTCATCCTGGAGTAGGGAGTGCCCCAACGAGAGGAGGATGCAGAGGGGAAGGCGTGTGGAGACAGGCAGAAATGGGAGAGATGTGGCTACAAGCCAAGGACTGAGGGCAACCACCAGGAGCTGAGAGAGGCGAGGACGGTTCTTCCCTAAAACCTTCAGAGGAAGCACGGTGCTGCTGAAACCCTGATTTGGGACTTGTAGCCTCCAGAATCATTGGAAAATAAATGTCTGTTATTCTAAGCCACCAAGTTGACAGTTATTTGTTACAGCAGCTTCAGGAAGAAATTGATCCACTCCATCCGCTCTGCCACCACTCCTCCGTGTGACCTTACCTGGAGCATCCAACACCCTGCCATTGGTCTCCATTCTGTCCCTCAGAGCTCGCACATACACACACCCATGCACACATGAGCATGTGTGTGTAAGTTACATAAGTACAATAGGTCCATGTATGCATATGCTGTGTGTGTGATGTGCACTATGGTAACCACCTCACAAAACAAGACAGAGAACATTTCCTTATTCACAGAAAGTTTCTCCTGCCCCTTTCGAGGTATCCCCCCTCCAAACACACCCCACCACCACCAAGCACCCACTTTCTGATTTTTATCACCATAGATGAGGTTGCCTGTTCCTGGGCATCATAGAGCAAATCATACAGTATACACTCATTGTATCTGGCTTCTTTTGCTCAGCATAACCCCTAAGATTCATCCATGGTGTTGTATATACCCATAATTTATCTTCTTTTACTGCTGACTTAATCAATTGGACCAAATAATGTTTTAAAAGCACAATTAGATCATGTCACCCTGGTACTTAAAACACACCAAGAGCTCCCAAGGGCTTAGACTGGACTAGAACCCCTGACTGTAGCCCCTGACTCATGTGCCCTGAATCCTGCCCACCACCCAGCACGACCTGCCCTGGCCTCCTGCTCCTGGGCGCCACCAACTGTTCCTCCATCCTCCTCCTCAAACAGGACTGACTCATCCTTCCCTGGCGTCCTGTGTAAGACCGTACTACAAACACCCCCACCCCATGTGCTAGTTTATTCCGAATTACATTACAGTTGACTCACATGCAATTGGTCCACTCCTTACATGGTGAGCTCCATGAGAGCAGGACTCGGTCTTGCTTACCAGCCCAGTCTCAGCCCTGGAGTAACATTCTTGACAGTATTTGTGGAATGAATAAATGATTTACAAGAAAATTCAACTATAGGTTATGCTTTTTTGTGTTATTAGCACTATTCAGTGATATCCCTGGTTCCTTCTAGGCACAATTTAACGTTAGGCATGGCCCTGGGACTTGCTTTCACCATGAAATTTGAAAGGAAGTATGTGTGTTTTTCCAGGTGGAGGTTTGAAAGACTGGTGTACGATTTGCCTTCCCCTTCCTCTGCCCATGGTGATCAAGCACATTCAGATTGACGGAGGTCTTCTGCCTGCTAGGGCAGCAGGGTAACTCCAATGACTAGCGCCCTCTTGTGGGCCTACATTTAACAAACACATTACAAACAAGACACTGTTAGTGCATGAAGACAGACTTTTGGGGGATGTTTATTACTGAAGCATAACCTTTCCTAGCCTGACTTGTACAATTTTCTTCTCACATGCATTCTCCATATTCCTCTCCCCCCACTGTCTCTGAACACCTCTGATCTGGCATTTGCCTAGCCATTTCCCTGAGACTGCATTTTGTTATGATGACCAATGACCAGACTTCTGATCAAGATGGCGGAATAGGTAAACACCGTGCAAGCCTCTTCCCACAACTATAATCAAAATTACCACTAAATTAAAGAACAGCCATCACTGAGAACCACTTGAAGACTAGCGGAACAGAGGTTCTCTAACCAAGGATATAAACAAGAAGCCACATCAAGACTAGTACGAAGGGCAGAGATATGGAACAGGCAGGTCCCATACTGACAGTGTGGAAATTAAGAATTTGGAGGGATATGTTGACTGTGGAGGTCCCCGTGAGGACCCAGCCCCCCAGCCAGGCTGCCAGTGCCGGGAAGAAGAGACCCCGTGCCATCCAGCTGTGAACGCCAGTGGAGATTGCTCTGAGTGAGGGAGAGGCCTGTTGGAGACCCAGGCACTGAAGGTCTTAAAGAGCCAAAGGAAAGACTCACTCCCTCACAGCCTCACTCACTCTGGGCTTCAGCACAGAGGCAGCCACTCAAACACTGCCAGGGACACACAGGGAAGAACTGAACTAAGTTCAGAGAGAGGACTGGAGGGGCATATGTCGGACCACCTCTTTAGCAATGGAAGTGTTAGGAGAAGCCATTGTTCTTTTGTTGAGCCCTCCCCCAACCAAGCTAGCCCAGAGCGGGCAGGTGCCAAATCTGAGCTCTCCCTTAACCTGGCTAACAGCCTACCCTGGTAATTCCCTGAAACAATAACCTTAAATAACACATTATACCCACATATCTAATTGATATTTTTAGAGCATCTCTCCCCAGACAGAATATACATTCAAGTGTTCATGGAACATTTTCCAGGATAGACCACATGTTAGGATATAAAACATAGTCACAAGCCTCAATAAATTTAAGAACATTGAAATTACACCAAGCATCTTCTCTGGTCACATGATATGAAACTAGGAATCAAACACAAGAAGAAAACTAAAAAAATGCATAGATAGTCTGACCAGGTGGTGGCGCAGTGGATAGAGCATTGGCCTTGGACGCAGAGGACCCAAGTTTGAAACCTTGAGGTCACTGGCTTGAGTGCAGGCTCACCTGGCTTGAGCGTGGGGTCACTGGCTTGATCATGGGATCATAGACATGACCCCATGGTCACTGGCTTGAGCCCAAAGGTCACTGGCTTGAGCAAGGGGTCACTGGTTCAGCTACAGCCCCCTGGTCAAGGCACATATGAGAAAGCAATCAATTAATAGCTAAGGTGCCACCACAAAAAATTGGTGCTTCTCATCTTTCCCCTTCCTGTTTCTATCTATCTCTATTGCTAAAAAAAAATGAAAAAGAAAAAATGCACAAACGTGGAGGAATAATAACATGCTACTAAACAGTAAATAAGTTAACAGGATCAAGAAAGAAATAAAAAGATATTTTGAGGTAAATAAAGATGAAAACCCAAAATCAATAAAAACCAAAGCAGTTCTAAGAGGAAAATTTATTGATACAAGCAATACAGGCTTGTATCAAGAAAAAAAAAATCTCCAATAAACAATCTAACCTTACACCTAAAGGAACTAGAAAAAGAAGAACAAAGCCCAGAGTGATTACAAAGAAGGAAATAATAAAGATCAGAGCAGAAATAACAAAATAGAGTTTAAGAACATACAGAAGATAATGAAACCAAAAACAGGTTAAATAAATAAACAAAATTGATAATGCTTTAGTTACTCATAAAGAAAAAGAGAGGCCTAAATAAGAAATGAAAGAGAAGTGACAATCAATACTATAGAAATAATTATAATTATAAGAAAATACTATGCACAGTCATATGCCAATAAATTGGACAACCTGGAAAAGATGAATAAATTCCTAGAAATATATAATCTTTCTAGGCAGAATTAGGATGAAACAGAAAATCTGAATAGACTGATAACTACTAATGAAATCACATCAGTAATCAATAACACCACCCCCAACAATAAAAAGTCCCGGATCAGATGACTTCACAGGTAAATTTTACCAAACAATGAAAGAAAAATCAATATCTATGCTTCTCAAACTATTCCAAAAAACTGAAGAGGAAGATGGCTCCCAAACTCACTTTATAAAGCCAAAATTAACCTGATATCAAAACCAGACAAAGACACTACAAAAAAAGAAAGTAAGGCCAATGTCCCCAGTAAACGTAGATGCAAAAATCAACAAAATATCAACAAACCCAACTCAGCATAACATGATCAAGCGGGATTTATTCCTGGGATACAAGGTTGGTTCAATATCCATAAATTAATTAACATGATACACCACATAAACAAAGTGAAGAATAACAATATATGATCATATCAATACATGCAGAAAAAGCATCTGGTAAAACCCAACATCCAGTTATGATAAACACTCTCAGCAGAATGGGGACAGAGGGAACATACCTCAGCATAATAAAGGCTATATAGGACTATGACAGCTAACATCATATTCAACAGCAGAAAGCTTTTTCTTTAAGATCAGGAATAGACAAGGATGTCCCTTTTCACTGCTTTTATTCAACATAGAATTGGAAGTCCTAGCCATAGTAAGCAAACAAGAAATACATGGCATTCAAATTAGAAAGGAAGAAGTAAAACTGTCATTCTTTGCAAATGACATAATACTATATAGAGAGAACCCTAGAGTCTACAAAAAAAACTATCAGAACTAATGCGAATTCAGTAAAGTAGCAGGACAGAAAATGTTCAGAAATTGGTTGGATTTTTTACACCAATAACAAACTATTAGAGAGAAAAATTACAGAAACAATGCCATTTACAATTGCATCAGAAAGAATAAAATACTTAGGAATAAATTTACCAGGGAGATGAGAGACCTGTATTCAGTAAACTACAAGACACTGAACAGAGAAATGGAAGAAGATACAATAAAATGGAAGTATATGAACAAACAAAACAGAAACAAACTCATAAATACAGAGAACAAATGGATGGTTGTCAGACCCAGGGGGTTAGATGAAAACGGGGAAGGGATTTAGAAGTACAAATTGCCGGTTATAAAACAGTCACAGCATGAACAGTACAGCACAGGGAATGTAGTCCATTATATTGTAATAACTATGTGTGGTGTCGGAGGGGAATTAGGCTTATTGGTGTGATCACTCCCTAAGTTATATAAATGTCTAATCACTATGTTGTACACCTAAAACTAAACTTGTATATGAGCTGTAATTGAAAATTAAAAAAATACTGATCTATCATTTTATGCATACCATGGTGGCAAATATTGAAGTCCACCAAGCTGTGATAGGCAGAAAAATGACCCCAGAGATGTCTGTCCTAATTGCTGGAACATGAGTATGTTTTGCCACATGGCAAGGGCAGCTGACCTTAGGTGGGGTGATTATCTGGGCAGGGCTCAATGTAGCCCAGGGTCTTTCATCATAGAAGAGGGGGACAGAAGAGGACAGAGATGCAACGTGAGAAGGATTCTACCTGCTATTATTCGCTTTGAAGGAAGAGGAAGGGGCCCAAAGCCAAAGAGTGCAGGTGGTTCTTAGAAGTATCAAAGGGCAAGGACACAGATTATCCCAAGAGCCCTCAGAAAGGGACATGGCCCTGCCAACGCCTTGATTTTCAGCCCAGTGACACCCATTTCAGGTCTGAACTACAGAACTATAAAGTAACTTTGTGTAGTTAAGCCACCAAGCGTGTAGTAATTTGTCACAGCAGCAAGAAGACACCAGTACATCCAGTACCTTTCCTGGCATACAGTGGGTACCGGGTGCCATGAGAACACAAGGTCACCAAAAGTAGCTTGGGGTAGGGAGCCAGGGAGACTTTCCGGAGGAAGCAGTGACCAGGCGAACGCGTGAGGTTCAAGCCACAGAAGGAAAGGGCTGTGGTTTCAAAGAGACCCCTATGGAGGAGAGCTGGATGGTGGTGCCCCGAGAACAGCAGGCAGTTAGGTCTCCACAGGTAGTGGAGGGAGCAGGCGCTGACCTTGACAGTGGCCACCCGAGTGGATGGGCTTTGCTCCCAGCTCCATGGAAGCCTGCAGTGGGGTATCGCTGGGCCTCTTCAAACCTGACAGGTGCCATGCCCCACCCCCTCCCGGCTGCCCTGTGAGTGGAAGGGAAGGAGAGACTGGCGGCAGGCAGGCCGCCTAAGAGACTACTGCAGCATCCGCACACAGGCGACCGAGGCCCGGACCTGAGTGCTGGTGTGCACGAGACGTGTGGACGGAGTGGTCACGGCGACTGCTGGGCTGGACGTGGTTGGGGTGAAGGAGGTATGTGGGTATCTCATTGGAGGGTCCTGGCATGTCCTTCAACCATGCTCCTTCCATTTTATCCTGAGTCTCTAAAAGCTGCTTGGTGTTCCTTGAAGCCACGGCAAGCTCCTTTCCAGTCCCCAGAGGAACATTTGACACAGAGCAGGGGTTGTCACCGACCATCTGCTTAGAGAGGCCCGGTGGCGGGGTGAGGGGTCAGTTGATGAGGAGGGAGACAGAGGAGCGGGAAGACAGTGACCGCCATCTGCTCTGGTGCTTTGGGGGAGGGGGAACTAGGATGAGGAAATGGAACTGGTGACCCCAATTTAGTTCAAAGTGTAGCAGTCTCGGGGTCTGAGCTGAAGGGCCCCAGCTGTCCTTGGCGATGCCCTTAGCCAACAGAGTTTCTATGGTCCCCACCTAGGAAGTGGCTCTGGCCTTCCCAAGCAGAGCAGGGTACCTGGTATGGTCTCTCTACCCTGGAGGTCCAAGGAAAGGGCACCTAGACAGGGAACATGACCGGATGGAGGTACGGTGGTGGGACAGTGAGTCTGTTAGCTACGAGGACATGCACAGGGAGACGGGGGGAGGTGGGGACCTGGATCCAGGACAGGCAGTTCTGGGTGTGGTCCCTCACGTCCTTTAAGGAGAACACCATTTTCCAGGCAAACTTGGAAGGTGAGAGGTCGTCATATAACCAAACTATTATATGAATTAAGAATTTTTAGGCCCTAGCCGGTTGGCTCAGTGGTAGAGTGTTGGCTCTGTGTGTGGAAGTCCCGGGTTTGATTCCTGGCCAGGGCACACAGGAGAAGCACCCATCTGCTTCTCCACCCTTCTCCCTCTTCTTTCTCTCTCTCTCTTCCCCTCCCACAGCCAAGGCTCCACTGGAGCAAAGTTGGCCTGGGCACTGGGGATGGCTCCATGGCCTCCGTCTCAGGTGCTAGAATGGCTCCGATTGCAATGGAGCAATGCTCCGGATGGGAAGAGCATCGCCCCCTAGTGGGCATGCTGGGTGGATCCCAGTCGGGCTCATGTGGGAGTCTGTCTCTTTGCCTCCCCCCCTCTCACTTCAGAAAAATACAAAAATAAAAAGAATTTTTAATAACCCATTTAGTCTTTATGACAATCCAATGGAGTGAGTCCCATTAGTATGGCCATTGATAGATGGGGAAACAGAGGCCTCCCAGGTTAAAAGGTCAAAGCCAGTCAGTGCACAAGCCTGGACTGACACTCTGGCCTGTGCCTCCCACATGCTTAGCTTATCCACACAAGTGGGCACAGGCTGCCAGGAGTAGGGGTTCTATGACCAGCCACACCCCCTTCCCAAACACGGAGCCCACAGTAGTTAATCCTCATCAGCTGATTAGACTCATTAAATGAAGCTTTTCTAGTTCTGACTGAACACGCAGATGACAGCATACCTCCCCGCTTGGAACGAAGTTCCTGCTCTAAGTCAGGGGTCAGCAAACTTCTGTGAAGGGCCAGTTAGTAAATATTTTAGGCTTTGCAGGACGTTAGATCCTTGTTTCTACGACTCAACTCGGACACCTGGGCACAGTGGCATTCAAATCACACTTTATTTACAAAGCAGGGGACAGACTGGATTTGGCCCAGAGGTCAATATTTGCCGAATAATGGTATTTACATTTAATTTGGTGTCTACAGCCTTGTCAGGTGCCCTACTATCGTGAGTTATAATCCTCAGAATATCTTTCAGAGGAAGAAGGTTATAGTCCTATTTTCCAGATAAATCAAGAGGTTCAGAGAAGTTAAGGAAGCGGCCAAAGTTCACACAGCCAGGAAGGGGTCGAGTCAGGGTTCCTACGCAAAAGCCTATTATCTTCCTACTAGAATTATGCTGGTTCTGACCCTGTGCTGGCCTCGGTTCCCTGGTTTGTGATGTGGTTTCATGACACTCACGGAGACGGCCCTGCAAGGTTCCTGCTGGGACGCCAGGGCACAGCAGACACAGAGGCTTCCGTGGGGACCGCAGTGCTCACCAGCTCAGCATGACTGAAGGGAGTCCAGGCTGTCTGCTGACCCCTTCAGCCCAAATACGGATTTGATAAGAAACATAAAATCAGTTAAGAGGTCATGATGAGACATTAAGAAACCTCTAGGGATTTTGAGAAATTTTGGAGGGTACTTTGATCTCCTCCAAATTCATGGAATAGGGGTTTAAATTGATCTCACCTAGCTTTTAAGGGATTGGGAGACCCCCAGCTGATGTTCGGGCTCCACACCAGGATAGGTGTCAAGTCGATAAAGACACTGCTCTGGTTGAAATGGGAGGTGACAGACCCAGGAAGCTGCTTACTGCATTTTCCCCTTCTTCCCCAAATCACTAGATTAAGTGATGCTTTAATTAAAGCCTCTTCTAGCCTTGAGAATTGATAATTAACACGCAAATTGTACATTAGATGAAAACCACACTCCAACGAGAGAGAGTGGATTAAAAAGGGAAAGAAAAACGTTGGTCATGCTCCCAGGGAGAACGGTGCCGATCAGGAGCCATTAACAACTTGTTAATGAACACACAGTCGGGTGTGTCTGCCCTTGAACTCAAGGACTGAGAGGGGATTCTTGCTCATTTCCTTCCCACCCCCCTTGCCACCACTCATCTCGTGAGAAACCTTCCAAGGGCCACAGTGTTTGGGGCAACTATTGGAGACAAGGCTTAAAGGAAGCTGCGATTGTGCATTTTTGCTTTTCTCTTTGGGCTCACCAGCTCGTCTTTGACGAAGTTCTGCAACATCAGTTTGTAACCTGAAATCAGCAAAAACCCTGATTCTACAACACGAGTTATTTAGCTGCGTGAGCCGCGGCTTTCTCAAGAACATAGTTCATCAGCCAACTTGGTTTATTTCAGGGTGAAATAAACTCTATAAATGACCATGGTGTTAGTCTTTAACAATGCATATGTTATATAAAAAAGAACTTCCAAATATGTTCATATATCTACATGGGATGTTATTCAGGGGAAGATAAGCAGCAGAGGAAGGAAGGAACGACAAGAGAGGTCACGAGTCCAAACGTGACTTGTCCATCTCTGTCCTAAAAGAGTGTGAAATAGTAATAGTGATAATAGCTCTGATAGTAGCTAAAAGCCAAAGTGCACTGAGCGCTGACGGTGTGCTAGGTATTATAATTTGTACTGTGTCTGCCAGGGCTGCCATGACAAAGTACCACAAGCTGGGTGGCTTATTCAACAGATACTGGCTTCCTCACAGTTCTGGAGGCTTGAAGTTCAAGATGCCAACAGGTTGGTTTATCCTGAAACTTGTCTCCTTGGCTCACAGGCAGTACCTTTTCCCTGCACTCACGTGGCCTCCATCTGGTGCGTGCTGTCCTGGTGGCTCCTCCTCTCTTATAAAGACTCCAGTTCTATCGGATTAGAGCCCATCCTGTATGACCCCATTCAACCTTATTTATATCCTCCCAGGCCCCATCTCCAAATACAGTGGTGTTGGGGGTTAGGGCTTCCCCACACAAATTTGGAAAAAGGGGACATGACACTCCATTACACAGGGGCTGTCTTCATTACCACCACAATAGTACTACAGGCAGACACTGTTAGTACTAGTTTTATATTGTACAGCTGTGGAGACTGAGGCTCAAGGTACACAGTAGGCAGCATGAGGTTTAAGCCATGTGCTCTCAGTCCAGAGCCTGCACCCTTGACCACAGGACCACCCTGCCTTTCACAGGTGCCAGTGCGCACATCCTGCTAGCTGACCCGAGCGGCGCTCCCTGACACGACGCTTTAGAGAAAGGTGGCTGGACTGTTCAGTCATCAGCCCATTTGAGGACCAGGAGTTTGGAAACAGCACCGCCTTCACCTAAGCTAAGACCCTGTGAGTACCTGCAGAACGTCCCTTGTTCACCTCAGCTGTACAAGGGGATACTGATTTTCACAATGCATGGCTGTAACAATCAAATTAGGTGACTTACATCAAAGCACTCAAAATCACAAGAGATATGCAAATACATCCATTGTTATCCTTGCTCTCAGTTTTTAAGAGTTCTTAGCACTGAAAAAAAAAAAAAACGTGCTTAAGAGCCCTGTCCGGTTGGCTCAGTGGTAGAGCATCAGCCCAGTGTGTGGAAGTCCCGGGCTCAATTCCCAGACAGGGCACACAGGAGAAGCACCTATCTGCTTCTCCACCCTTCCCCCTCGCCTTTCTCTCTGTCTCTCTCTTCCCTTCCTGCAGCCAAAACTACATTGGAGCAAAGTTGGCCCGGGAGCTGAGGATGGCTCCATGGCCTCCGCCTCAGGCACTAGAATGGCTCCATTTGCTATGGAGTAACACCCCAGATGGGCAGAGCATCGCCCCCTGGTGGGCATGCCGGGTGGATCCTGGTCAGGTGCATGCGGGAGTCTGTCTCTGCCTCCCTGCTTCTCACTTCAGTAAAATACAAAATAAAAAGTGCTTAAGAAATTCTTTAGAGCTGTGCCTTGCTACAAGAGTCCCGTGTTAGAGAGTTTCCATGAATCAACAGCACTGGAAGTGATGAATAAAAGTGACTCATGAGACAATTCATTTGTCCCACGGCGCAGAAGAAAGGACCAAGAAAGCAAAGGAGAGGACAATGCGTCTGGCAAATGAGGAAGAGAATGAATCTTACAACTGGTGGTTTGCTCAAGAAATTAAAACAGAAAGAACAAACAAAGATGTAGCTGAGAAAATTACTTGGCATTGAGAAATGTCCTCCAGAAACATCCAAGAAAAATACAATAAAGGCTAGTCACAATGGGCCACAGATTTTCTGGAAAAAATAATCAGCCTGTAACAGAACAAAAGCTAAAGGATTATGGGAGGGAAATGCCACGGACCTAAACAATTTCATGCCCAACGAACCTGTTGTTCATGCTGAAAGCTGAGAAAATACGTTGTCAGAAGAAGAGGAGGACAATATTAGTTAAAGAAAAATAATGACTAATCTATTTATATATTAAAACAACATGTAGCCGACCAGGTGGTGGTGCAGTGGATAGAGCATGGGACTGGGATGCAGAAGGACCCAGAGGTCCCGAGGTCGCCAGCTTGAGCGCGGGCTCATCTGGCTTGAGCAAAAGCTCATCAGCTTGGACCCAAGGTCGCTGGCTCCAGCAAGGGGTGGCTCGGTCTGCTGAAGGCCCGCGGTCAAGGCACATGTGAGAAAGCAATCAATGAACAACTATGATGTTGCGAGGGCAATGAAAAACTAATGATTGATGCTTCTCACCTCTCTCCATTCCTGTCTGTCTGTCTCTGTCTATCCCTCTCTCTGACTCTATTTAAAAAATAAATAAATAAATAAAACATGTAAAGCTGACATAAATAAAGCAATGTGGTGATAGTATAAGAATTAACCCTCCAATCAATGGAACTGGATCAATACTCATAAAGTGGACCCCCTATACTTGTGTAAAAGTTAGAGACCCTGTAAAGAGTCATGCTATCCCTGCTACTTCTCAAAACTGCACTGAGAGTAGTAGTAGCCTATGTAATAAGAACTATTAGAACTTGAAATACAAAACTATTTACAGATGATATAATAGAAAATATCCCCTACAAAATTCTAAGGGTACAAATGGACAAACCACAGATTATTAAGAGAACAAAGTGGCCAGATAATAAATCAACAAAAATAACAAGAAGAGCTTGACCAGTTGGTGGAGCAGTGAATAGAGTGTCGGACTGGGACGCGGAGAACCTAGGTTCAAAACCCCAAGGTTGCTGGCTTGAGCCCAAGGTCACTGGCTTGAGCCCAAGGTCACTAGCTTGAACATGGGGTCACTGGCTCAGCTGCTGCCCCCTGGTCAAGGCACATATAAGAAAGCAATCCATGAACAACTAAGGAGACTAAGGAGCTGCAACAAAGAATTGATGCTTCTCATCTTTTTCCCTTCCTGCCTGTCTCTCCGTATCTGTCCCTCTCTCTCTCTCTGTCACACATACAAAAAATAATAATAATAAAATAACAAGTAGAAGGCATCACAGGAATTTTTTAAAAATTGAATTAACAATAGCAACATAACTAATTTTACAAAAAACAAGATACATATAGAGACGACGATGAACCTTCACTGAACGAGAGGCTTGTATGAATGGTGTGATATGAACCAGGTTTATGAATGACCTACAAGTCTGAGTCAATTCTTCCCAAGTTATTTTATAAATTAAATAAAGTCCCAATAATCTTTTTCATAGAATTTGACAAGCTTATTCTGAAATTCAAAAGAAAAACCGGGCTAATTTTGGGGGAAAAACAACAAAGGAAACCTTCTCCCACCAGATACCAAAAATATATGACAAAGCCATGTGACACTAGTTATTGTGATCCAGAAATAAGTTAAAGAAAGAGGATGTAGACCCAGATAGAAAGGTTTAGATGTTAAAGGAGGTATTTCTCGTGAGCAGAGAAAGACTTTTCAATAATTTGTGTTAAAACAATTGGCTGTGCATTTAGAAAAAAGAAATTGTAAGTTGGACCTCTACCTCATAGCCCACACAAAAACATATTTTAGTAAAAACCGAAACTACTAAAATAGTACAATAAAATATGAGGAAATGTTTTTGACTTTGGGATTTTAAAGACCTTTACAAATAAAATGTTTTAAAAGCCATAAACAAAAGACTAATAAGTCTGACCGTGCAGCAAGTCCTCAAGTCACATTGTTTTGACATAACGTTGACGAGATGCTGTAGGAACTGAACTCGTTTATATCAGTTAGCCCAAAGTAATATTGGATTCATTATACGTAGTTCTGCTGCAGTTCCAAGAGCCTCTCAACAGCAAGGACTTACTGTCCTAAAATGTTAAGGTTATGCACAACAAACTATTGACTGTATCAGCAAAGCTAAAAGACAAGCAACATTTCAGAAGATATTTGTAACACATATAACAATTGCCTAGAATATACATATATGTCCTTTCTGGGAGGGAACCCTTTTACGTTGGTTAAAATACTTCAGAGGGAACATGGGCAGTGGTTATCAAGGAGCAGTTCCCAGAAAAGGAAACAGAAATACCCAATGATCGTGTGAAAAGATGTTCAACCTCATTAGCAATCACAGCGATGCAAATTAAAACAACGGAATAACGCTTCCACCTATTAAATTGCCACAAACTTAAATAGTATGGTAATGTACTTTTGTACGTCGCTGCAGTTAAATGGCTATAACCAATCTGGAGAACAATTTGGCAGTAAGATACGCCCGTACCCTAGGATGAAGCAATTCTAGGTCCTCCTATCTCCTCTGGAAAAGCATTTGCCCAAATCAGTAAGAAAGCCTGAGCCAGTGTGCTCATCACTTCATGTTTTACTGTGAAATCAGAAGACAACCCAAATGCCAACTACTGGGTGAATGACACCAAAGATGTAACAGATTCAAATGGAACGAATGTTAGCACATAGGAGAAGGTGTGGAAAGACACACTCGAAACTCATGACACATCACAGCTAGAGGAGGGAGGGGAGAGGGGAGATCTAGGTTGTGGTCAGAGAAGACATTGTTCTTATAAACAATCTGAAAGCATCCACGTTGTACGAAATGCCCTTCTCAAAGGAGATTGAGAATAACTCACACATGGCCAATATACTTAAAGTCTTCAAAAGGATCTTGAGAAACATCTGCTTTAATCCTCAGGAAACCGGGCTCGGAGACGTGTTGAGTTTGCTTAACTCAAATAAACCCATCTCAGGAGTAAAATGTTCTGTTTGTTCATGTTCCTGGAGATCAAATTAATGACCTAAGAAAGTAGCACATCATTTGGTCCCCAGTGCCACAGCAGGCATCCAGTGACAAAGTCAGAAATCCTGTCCGCAAGTCCCAACTCCACCACTCCTACACTGACAGTCTGTGGACAAACCGTGTGACATCACCGAGTCTAGGACTTCTGTATTCACAGAACGGGATCACGCGGCACGGCCTACCCACCTTCCGGGGTTATTTCGAGTCTTACACAACACGATATAAGCAACGTGCTCTGAAGGCTGCAGCGAAAGCTGGGATGACATAATACAACCTGACTCGACTCCCCGCCCCCAAATAAAAACAAAGGTCAGGGCAGAGTATGCACATTCTCATTAAGTAATTAAATGCTCATTTAAAATATAATGCTAACAAAAATTAGGGGATATTTTGTAGCTTCATAGTCATTTTGAAATATCCCCTAATTTTTGTGAGCTTTTATAGCTGTACCCATCCCCAAATTTCTCACCAGTCCGATATCTTCCATCACATTCTAAAACAAAGCCCAGATGAAATAATCAAACAGTAAAAAGGAAACCATAAAAATACCATCAAATAATGTGGTTCCCGAGTATAATGAAAATATCTGATCACATAAAAAGTTTCAACTTCTCTATATCAAGTGATATCAGCAAAAATTAAAAGGTCAACTTCAAAACAATAAACACCACACCACATTTAATCTAGAACAGTGGTTCTTAACCTTTTTTGAGGTACCGAACCCACCAGTTTCATATGCGCATTCACTGAACCTTTCTTTAGTGATAAATAAAATATGATTTTTTTTCCCAAATTCAAGACATAGGTATATGTTTTTTACTGGTGCACAAAATGAGCCGTGCATGAACATCACCTTGCTCAAAGAACAAAACCAACAAAGTGCATGAACTCAACAAATTACGGTATTACTTTATTCTGGCCTCCGCGGCAGAGGCTTCTCCGAATCCCTGAGACCGACTCATCGAACCCCTAGGGTTCGATAGAACCCAGGTTAAGAACCACTGATCTAGAAAGATCATTCACAAACCACTGTGAAATATGCAAATTCTCTAATAGACAATTTCCAGGATTATAAACCAGTAAATCATGAAAGTGTCTGACCTCGGTGAAAATCAAGAAAAAATTAAAAACAAATACGATACCATTAGTAAATACCAAATTGGACAAAATTACAGATACCACTGACACTTAATGATGTCCAAACTAAAGTCAGGAGACCACCTAGAGCAGTGGTTGGCAAACTCATTAGTCAACAGAGCCAAATATCAACAGGACAACGATTGAAATTTCTTTTGAGAGCCACATTTTTTAAACTTAAACTATATAGGTAGGTACATTCCTTATTGAGGTAGCGCCTGCACGTGGGATTCTGTGGAAGAGCCACACTCAAGGGGCCAAAGAGCTGCATGTGGCTCGCGAGCCGCGGTTGACTGACCGGGGGTCTAAAGCAGGGTTGGCTGAGGAAATAATGCAAGCCATACCCAGCACTTAGAACTTTCCAGAATCCATGTGAAAGAGTCAAAACAAACAGGTAACAATTTTTATTTATGTAATTCAATATATCAAAAGTGCTATTTTAACTTGCTGTAAAATTATTAGTGAGCTATTTACACTTTGGAGGAGTACTAACTCCTTGAGATTGCATGTCTTTTATACTTCCGGCACTATAATCCAGGTGCAAAATTTTTATTGGAAATATATTTTAAATTTCTAAAATTTTCAGTTGAAAAAGGAGATTCACACACCCAGGTTGTTCCAAACTTAAGTTTCTCCCAATAACCGAATTAAGTATCAGGTTTTAGAATGTATTCTAAATTAAAATTAAACAAAAGTCAGAGGCTCAGGCACATTAGCCACACTTTATGTCCTTGGAAGCCTCGTGCGGCTGGCGGCTGGCGTCCTGGGCAGCGCAGCTCCAGAGTAAGCCAACCCGTCTCGGTCCGTGCCTGCTGGTTGTAGAGGCAGCTCTCGGCCTCCCGAAATCTGACACAGTGACTCTCGGGTCAATAGTCATGAAAATTTCAAGACTCACCCCCTCGGTCCTACAGGGCACCATCCACTCCTCTCCGCTGACGGAAACAGCCCGTGGTCCTTCTCTGTTCCCGCTGTGACCGTTTTCCCACGGGACCCACAGCCCGGTCTGTAGTCCGCACATTTTGAATTCTCCTGATCTAAAGAGTAAATAACAATGGGAATAATAAGAATGATAATAATAAAAAGCAATAGCTACCACCCACTGAGCAGACCAAGTGCTCTTGGTTCTAACAATAATCTGGGCCCCTCCAGAGTACAGACAGAGGAGGGAAGTGACAGGTTAGGGACACACTGTTAGCGAGTGGAGCCCCTCACGGTTGGAACCACAGTTAAGCGGCCCTTCACCCTTCCTGTGGGGAGGGCAGGGGCTGGTAGTGGGAAGAATGGGCTGAGATCTGACTGGTAATAACGATGACAGGTAACATCCACTGACTGATTGCCAGGCCATGTGCTAAGCGCATTACAAACATCCAAACAAAAGCCATTCTCAGAAATAGTCTGAAACTTGGAGGACCAGGCAGGCACTCTCTCTTTCCTCCACCAGGCACTGAGCACCTACTGTGTGCTGAGCAAACTGTCTGCTTTCACCAGTTCTGCACCCCTGAAGAAGAGGGGGAGCTACTGAGATGGAACATTCCAGGAAAGTCTTCCTGCAGGGGTGACAACGGAGCAAAGAGCCCCGAGAGGAACCATGAGCCCAGGGCACAGGGACAGCTGAAGAAGGACATTTCAGAGGGTACTACTGGTGCAAAGACCTGAGGTGGGGGATGCCTGGTGAGCCTGACAGCCAGGAAGGGGGCGATGGTGGCTGGAAGAGGAGCGAGTGAGGGGTGGAAGATGAGGTCAGAGACACGGGGCCCTGGACGCTGCTCTGAGACAGAAGTGTTTGGACGGTTCTGACAGAGGAGGACCACTGTGTATTCATGCGTCATGAGGATCTCTCCAGGGCCCACTGGGCTCCCCAGGGAACACCTGGCAATGTCTAGAGATGCTCATTGTCACAGGTCAGGGTTTTTGTGGGTAGAGGCCAGGGATGCTGCTAGACGTCCTATGGTGCACACGACGGCCCCCATAGCCAAGAGTGATCCAGCCCCAGGCGTTGTCAGGGCGTGGTGGGAAACAGACTGCTGGGAAATGCACAAGGAGCCCAGTTATCCTATTGAAGATAATCAAAGGAACTGAGAGCCCACAGTGAGGCCCGACACAGGGTCACATCCCCACTGTCTCCCTCCTGTCCAACCCCTGCTGCTGGCCTCACACTGCTTTCCTAACTGAAAGGGGGCTGGGCGGAGCACACATTTCACTAGACCGAATCTCAGCACCTGCACAGATCAAAGGAGCCAGAAGGAATCAGATTGGAGATCCACTCAGAAGGAACACCCAGCAAGGTTTCTGAGGGCTCAGAGATGGGGTATGAGAGAAAGGGAGAAGCCCAGGACAACATTAAGTTTATGATCAGAGCACTGGAAGAACAGAGAGGCATTTACCTGCCTGCAATTAGTCGAGCACCTACTATGTGCCAGGCACTATCTTAGGTGTCAGTGCCACAGAAAAAAAAAAAATTACTGTTCTCATTGGCGCTTAGATTTGAGTGGAAAGGAAACTGATAGATAAGCTAACAAATTAATAATAGTAACTTCAGACAGCAATTAGCTCTCAGCTAAGAATAACAGAGGGCAAGTCCACAGAGGGGATTACTTTACACAGGGTAGTCAGGGCTGACATCTGAACAATGAAAGTCAGCCTTGAGATCTGGGCTGGAAACATGCCAGGCAGAGGGTATGGCTGGTGCAAAGGGCCTGAGGCAGGAATGTGCATGTGTGTGTGCAGAGCTGCAGGGAGACCAGTGTAGCTGGAGTGGGGGGTGCTAGACAGGTAGACAGGGGTGCAAAAATCGAACGGTCCTCAGATGTCATCTCCAGTGCAGCTGGCTGCCATTTGAAGTCTTACTCAGGGAATAGATTCAGCTGATCACACCTTCCAAAGACATCTGCTAGCAGCATTGGGGAAGGGACCTTGGGGGAAATGGGGAGACCCCCAGGGAAGCTGAGCAGGTAGCAGGAGAGGAGATTCCATCTTGAAATCAAAACCTGGGAGTCAGAGCTAATCTTCCATAATGTAAGAAGACAGAAAGTTGATTGTTGGGCTGGGGCCCTGAGTCCTCAGGTGGCCTGGGCCTCCTTGGCACACCCTTGCTGGGGTCCATGGCAGTGGGCAGACAATGAGCACCCCAGTCACAATGCCAAGCCACTTTGGGTGTACTTCACTAGAGCAGTGGCTCAAAAGGCCTGTGGGTCGGGTGCTGGGCCCTGCCCTGGCCACCAGACCCATCAATCCCAATAGCTACAGTGCTGAGGTGGGACATTCCTGGAGCTATGCTGTTAGGCAGACTCGGATTAGGATCCTTGGACCCCACTAGCCACATGCTCCAGCTCCATCCTATGTAGAAATGAATTAGGAATTGTTCCTGACTCATGGAGTTGACCATATGCAAAGCACCTGGCCCAGAGCAGGTGCCCAGGAAATTATAGCAGTGATCACCTGTCTGTGCAGGTGCTGAGATTCGGTCTAGTGAAATGTGTGCTCCGCCCAGCCCCCTTTCAGTTAGGAAAGCAGTGTGAGGCCAGCAGCAGGGGTTGGACAGGAGGGAGACAGTGGGGATGTGACCCTGTGTCGGGCCTCACTGTGGGCTCTCAGTTCCTTTGATATTGCTGAACCTCAGTTTTCTCATCTGCCAAGTGGGAATGACACAGCAACTCTTTCTGGGCCGATGAGAGCACTTAACTAGGGAAGGCCCAGAGGATGCTCGGTGCTGCACACCTCACTGTTCACAGAGCACCGTTATGAGGACAGAAGGTCACATGCTGTTGTAATGTCCATTTCCAAAGCTATTGCACTCATCTTTCTTATTCTGGACGCTCCAAGGCAGCGATTCTTAAAGAGCAATCCCCAGGCCAACGGCATCAGCACCACCCAGGAGGCAGGGCCAGCTTCCCAGCAGAACGGCCTGGGTACTCACACTGGGTCCTATGCTCAGAATGGACCCTTGCTTGGTTTCATGCACTGCTATCCCCATCTTGAAATTTTCTATTTTTTTATTTGTTAATTTTAGAAAGGAGAAACAGACAGAGACCATGATTTGTTGTTTACTTATGTATGCATTCGTTGGTTGATTCCTGTATGTGTCCTGACCAGGGATCAAACCCGCAACCTTGGCATAGCAGGATGATGCTCTAACCAACTGGGCTACCAAGCCAGGGCCCTCATCTCCAAAGTCTTAATTCAAGCAAGGGGACCTGCAAATTGTGCAGCCAGGCCTGCCTGGGAGCTAGTTAGAGACGCAAATTCTGGAGCCCCGCTCTGAGGGTGGCGCCCAGCCGTCTGTGTGTGGTGAGACCCACCCCCTGCTTAAGAAAGCAGCCAGGTGCTTTCC
Organism: Rhynchonycteris naso; assembly: GCA_037038555.1. NCBI lineage: Eukaryota > Metazoa > Chordata > Mammalia > Chiroptera > Emballonuridae > Rhynchonycteris > Rhynchonycteris naso. Next base: position 189,181,893 of record CM073000.1, on the reverse strand, counting down.
GAGCCTGCCGAAAGGGGCGGGGCCAACAGGCCTGGCTTCTGCTTCCAGCCTGGGGCCTCAGGGGACACCAAGGGCTATCCATCAGAGGCAAACTTACCAGGAAGTTAATGACGCCTCCCTCACTTGCAGGGGCCCCTTCCAGGACCCAATGCCGATTTCATATCTATGATCTTGTAATCTTTTCTTCCAGAGCCTCTGAGCCACCTAGACCTGCTGCCATCTAGAGAGCAGGCCCGTCATCTGACATCTCGGTTGCTAAATAGCACAGACAGCGCTCACACTCCCCCTGCGGCCACATCAGCAGGAGGGTCCTTACACCCAGAAGGCTGGGCCCTCCCTCAGTGTGAGTCAGCGGTCCTGGGCCCGGCCTGAGAGTGCGCGTTTCTAAGTCTCCCAGGCGGTGCTGAGGCAGGGACCCACTTTGAGAAGCGCTGCTCTGTGATCATTCTCCCCGCTGCCACGTGCTCCTGCTCCCCCAACTTCGTGTAGCTAGCTAAAGCTGCACCCTCCCTGAGCAAACCCCCTTGACTTCTGCCTCCGAGGGACTAACCCTGTTTGTCCACCCCCTCCAGGAAGCTCTCCCTGACCTCCTGGGCTGGGCCGGGGGCCCACTCTTCAGGCAGCACTAGCCCGTTTTCATTCTCAAGCTATACCGCAGCGGTCAGTCACTCATCTGCTGCCCCGGCACACCGTGAAAACCTGTCCTGTATCTGAATTTCCTGTGCCCACCTCCACACCTGCCGCTGAACAGAAGCCCTTCTCCTCTCCTCCGACCAATACCCAGCCCCCCGTCCCCCGGGGAGGGCCGCCCCTCAAGATGACTTTCTGAGGACTGTCCGGGAGGGCACCGCGTGCTGTCCGGGGAGACGCAGGTGGTGCGAGCTGGGTACTGGGACATCTGTGTCTCACGGCTGAGCTGTTCCCAGGGAGGCGGCGCTGCGCGGGCCACAGCAGTCCCCCGAGCTGCTTCCTAACTAGGTCACAGCCAGCAGAGGGGCAACGGGACGAAGGGGGTGGGGTGTCGCTTTCCTTGTGCACTCCCAGCCCTCTCTCCAACACTACAGCCCAGAGTGTGAAGGCTGTGGTTTGAAAAGCCTTCACCCAGCACTTGGCCGCTGGTGCCTGTCCCTGTCCCAGCAGTTCTGTCTGTCCCTGCGTCACTCGCAGGTGCTGGGCTTTCTCCCCATGTTCCCTGTCCCCAGACAGTCCAGCTGCCACCCGCCCCCACGCTCCACTTTCCTCTGGCAACCCCCTCTCCTCTCTAAACTCCAGCAGTCAGTGCGCTTCCCGAGTTGGAGTGGAATGAACCCTCAGAGTCCTGGTCCAAGGCTGGGTTACTAGGGCCATGGACATGCATCTGAGGCCGCCCCAGCCTGCCCATGTCCACCCTGCAGAGAATGGAGAGGGACCACTCACCTCTCTGGCTTCCAGAGACCTCCTCCCGGGCTTGCAGGAGACTTGGAGAGACCCTGCGTGAGGGGCTGGGCCACCTACCTGCACGTGAAGCTGCTGATTAACATGCTCCACAGCTGGGACCTCGGGCAAACTCGGGCGGGGGCAGAGCCTGACGCCACCGTCTTGGGTTCACCCAGGCACCTGGGAACATTCCACTGAGTCACAGCGGCTGCTGGGCGTGAGGCCCGGGGCTCTGCATTCTAAGGCGATGCCCAGCACACACACACACACACACACACACACACACACACACACACACACACACACGGGCAAGTCTGAGGCCCAGTCACGGGGACTCAGGTCATTATGTGCGTTTTCAGGCTTTTTATTCCTGGGGACCAGCTGTGTGGTTTTTGTCATTCTTCACACTTAATTACTTTCATTCTCTTAATGAGCAAAGGAGGGAAACCCTCTCAGCATTGATTATGAGCCAGGCACTGTATAGACAAGGACACAAAGCTTTATCATTACAAATTACCCCCTTTAAAAGGATCTCTCCCTCTGTTTACTCAAGTCTTGCACAACCATTATTGAAAATTTGGAACCTATAGCTAAGTATAAAGTTCAAGGCCTGCTTCTACCACTTACTGTGTGGCCTTGGAAAACTTACCCAACTCCGAGCCTTCCTTACCTCATCTATAGGACAGAGTGAATAATAGTGCTGATCTATTTCAAGGGGTTATAAGTATCAAATGAGAGAACCCCTGTTAAGATCACATTAAATATCAGCTGTTTATTTTATTAACACCCTGGTATGCATTCAAATCCTTTGCTAGGATCTGAGAATTAAGAAAACTATTTTAGGGTAAAATGGTCTTTGCTCTTAAGTAATTCAGTCTATCAAGAAAGGAAAATATATAATATTTAGCAGTTTATATTCCAAACGCTCCAGATTTATCTTTTTTTTTTATTTTTATGAAACCCTGTGAAGTAGCTAATATTGTTGCTATTTGATTGATGAGGAAACTGAGGTTCAGAGAGGAACAGGGCGGTGGGCTGGGATGCAAAGGAGGCCGTCTGGGAAGAGCGCTCCTGCATGTCTCCTCTACTCTCACCACGACCACACCCCAAAAATGACGGTACCCCCTCTGTGACGCCAGCTAGGGTCCTTCCATTCAACTCTGACACTATTCAGAGTCAGCACAGACCCCTCAGGGTAAAGGCTCCATCCCACGAGACAGCCCTTCACCCCACTTCAGATGCCAATTGCAAGTAGCAGGTCCCCATATTACCCACAACCTCTGTCTGACTTGGCTATAAACAGGAGGTTCCCACAATTCCTCCTTGGATGCGATCATTTGCTAGGACAGATCGCAGAACTCCAGCAACAGGAGACAGGGCATCAGGAACACAGTCCTTTCGAAGGCTGAAGGTGCTGGAGGGTGTGGGGGCCAGATGTGTGAGAGCCTGTGGTCCCCACAAAGCTCCTCCCTGCTGAGTTGGAGGGCTGCTGAGGGCATGACGCTATAGTCAGGTACCCAGCTGTATGACCTTGGGTACTTATTCCCTCCTGGCCTACCCCCTCCATTTCCTTTCTGAAAAATGGTGCAACTATTTGGGGCTGCAAGTGAAAGACTGTCTGGTTACCAGTGGTGGCCCAAACAACAAAGGCATTTCCTGTCTCACTGAATGAGCCCCCTGGGGGTAGGTGGTTGGAAGGGACTGGATTCAGCCCTTGATCTCAGCATGGGCCTGCGACAGCTTTTCTGCATCTTTTGTTTTGCTTTACCATCCCCCAGAAACCACCTCACCATGCCCAAAGGCAGGCAGGGTGGAAGGGGCTCTCTGAGGACCCCAGACCCCAGCAGGACTTCCCCTGACGTCTCAGGGGCTGCAGCCGGTCCTTAGGGCTAGAGCATCCTGGAAGCAACAGTGTCTCAGCAGAATGAAGTTACATTGTTTGGCATGTCTACTGTTACCTTTTCTTTATGGTAAGCAATCCTAGCTTTCCACTTCAGTTGATAGTAGCATTCCTTTCTTAAAAAAGAAAAGTGAGCCAGTGTGGCAAGAAGTGTTAAGATACATGAATGGCTCACATTTGAGAAACACTGGTCTCAGACAGCACTGTAGAATGAAACTTTCTCCAGTGACTGAGATGTTCAATTCTGTGTGTCTGACATGGCAGCCGCTAGCCACATGTGGATTCTGAGCACTTGATATGTGTTTATAGTGGCTGAGGACCTCTATTTTAAATTTAATTTAACTTAATTTAAACTTTGCTGTATAGGACAATGCAGATCCAGGTTGATAACCATGACTGACAATGAATGCCTGGAAAACGTCTGTAGGAGCATTCAGAGGGCGATAATGCTGTGATAGATTATTGATGTCTGACATGGGTGTGAGAGGGGAGATGATAGAGAGAATGCCATTTATTGGTTAGGCTACACTATGTTCTCTTATAGTGTCTTTAAAACCTTAACATTCCAGAATTATATATTCTTCCCTAAAACTTCCATAAAATTTAGTACCGACTAATGATCTGTCCAGCCCAAGATGTAGTGGAAACGTTTGTCTCTGTATCCCTTTGAAAACCTCCTACCATCACTCCTTTCCTGATAAAAGTAGATACTATTGATTAGAGAGATTAACTTGAAAGTATTTAGCCATATCTACATGCATTTGCCCCGAAACTAATGATTTCAGTCCTATGAGATGTGAGTCATCTTCTCTTTTTCTCAAGAAAGACACTGAAAATCCACCTCTTTAGAGGCAGGGGGTCATTACCAACAGAAAAGGGCAGGAACCCTTCTGGTTAATGCGTGGCTAAAAGTGGGTTGCTGGAAATAACCTTTGTCATGAGACCGCAGAGGTGGGACACGCTGTCAGCAGGATTCGGCTGTCTGGGAGAGGAGTCCACAGGTTCCGCTGTGTGTGTGTGGGGGGAGGGGGGGCGGGGGGAGAGGCAGGGCAGGGCGCAGCACCTCCCTGAGAAGCTGAGGTCAGGAAGGCTGGCAGCATGCTGCCAGCCCTCTGCCAGCTCTCCACCAGCATCTCTGCCGGCACGGAGGGATGGGTCAAGGGGTTGACCCTGGCTGCCATCTCAGACAGCTTTATAATTATCCTTCAACTAAGCAGTAACCTTCTGGATCTTCTCATTTGGGAGTATGTGCATTTTACACGAGTCTTCTTTCTTAGCCTGATACCCTGATCATCACTTTCTTTCCTTCTCTGGTATTTATCATTTAGACCATGACCCTGGAATGGCAAGGCCAACTTGGTTTCTCTTTCCTTACGCTTTTTCCTCTTCTTGAATCACCTAGAATAAGCCCCATCGCCTCTTTTACCCCAGTTTCCCATTTGCGAAATAGAATACTTTGATTGGATCATAAAAATTGGTGACATATAACTCTTGACGCAGTTCACCACGGCTTTGTCTCACCTGCCTTTGCCCAAGTCCTTCTCCTCTGTCATAATTAGGACCGTGGTCCTAACATTCCAAATGGCATCCCAGCCGAGCCAATTTCCTAGTAAGAGCTCTCATACTGGTTTGCAGGTGGCTGCCTTCTCCCTGTGTGCAGAGAGAGAGGGAGAGAGGCAAAGAGAAAGAGGGAGAGAGGCAGATGGAGAGGGCGAGAAAGAGAGAAAGAGAGAGCAAGCGAGCTGGTCTCTCTTCTTATAAGGACACTAAACCCGTAAGAGCCCCCACCCTCATGACCTCGTCTAAACCTAGTCCCCTCTCTAAAGGGCCATCCCAAGTACCATCACATTCGGGGTGAGGGCTTCCACACATGGAGTTGGGGGATGCAAGCACAGAGTCTGGAGCCCAACATGAGGGTTTCCTTACCATATCCAGACATCTCTTGAAACTCAGTGGCCACATGAATCAATCTGGCTCTCCTCCGATGAAAGATGTCAATAAGGAGAAATATTGTTATATATCAAATAGCTTAAAATGAACCAGGGCATCGGTTCATAAATTGCAAATAGGATAGAGTTCGAAAAATATAATAAGAACATCTATTCTATTTGGCAGGATGAAAGCCATCCACGTGGTAACCTCATGACATAATAGAAGTATGCAGGATTTTCACTGTTTTCATGCTCAGGGAGGGCAGGGAGGCTGGGGACCGCAGCATAATAACAGTAGGGTTTTCATCACGTGTTCCAGCCAGTGGACTTTACTCAACAGACTTTCAGAGAAGGGAGTCCACCTCACTTGCCCACTGCTCTATCTGGGACCTGGAAGAGGTGAGTAGTAGGTGCTCAAGGACTATTTGCAAAATGGACTAAGAATCACGAATGTGAATCTGTGAAGACTTGGCTCGCTCCCCCAGATAGGATGGTCTGAATTTCTGGTTTCTTTCCCGAGTCTGTGCTGTCTCCAGGTCATAGGGGTGCATCGTTCTCTGCCCAGCCCCAGCTCTGGCTTATGACACTGAGTTGCAGAGGTGGATGAATAAATAGAGAAGACAATGGGAGTTGAGACCAACGTATGGGATGGTGTATTAGCCAGGGCTCTTTGGGGTGGCAAACAACAGGAAACAGGCTTAAGCAAAGACAGAAAGTTGCTGGTTCATTAGGTGAGCAGTCAGGCACTCACCGCTTCAGGTATGGCTGGACCGAGGGGCTGATTTTGGGTCCTTACCTCTTCTTTCTTGTTCTCTCCCCGACCCCGTTTCTCTGTTCTGGTTTCCTTTCTGGTGCTTCAGCCCCAGCTAGGCTCTCTCCTCGTGATATTTCCAGCAAGAGTCCTGGGATTGTCTGAGCTGGGTCACGTGGCCCTCTCTGCACCCTGGCACCAGAGCATGGCACTCTGATACGTCACATGCACTCCTACTTCCAGAGCCAGGACCAAACCCCACCTGAACAACATAGACTGAAGTACGGGAGAGGAGTTCCCCAAATAAAATCAGAAGGTACAGTGGATGCCACAGATGTATAAGCAACAGATGCCAGTGGCATGTGGTGGTTCCTACGGCCACTAGGTCATCCTTGATGAATGTTAGATTTGGGGCAAACAGGAAGACTCAGTCGCTGAAGCCTTCCATGAAAGATGGGTGAGCTGACAAGTCATTAGATGATTAGAACGAGAATGAGCCACGAGGTGTATCCACAGCACAGAGCAGAATGGATAGATGAAGGAGCAAACGGCAGTGGAGCAGTGTGGTTTGGAATACAAATGGGACGCCTGGGAACACACCAGCCTCAGGTATGGGACCTGGGGCAAGTGGAATCGTGGGAAGAGGACAGCTGACACTCAGGGGCAACTGTAGGCAAAGCAAGATCCTTGCTTGGTCAGCCAGGTCAGAGGGGGCAGGGACAGCCAGAGCTCAGAGAAGAGATTGGGAAGACAGGGGAACTTGGGGACTGACCCAGAAAGAAGGCTCAAGAAGGCAGCATGAGGCAATTGAGAAACCAAGAAATGTGCCTCCGTGACCCTCCGAGGGCGCAGGGCTCCTCCCACACGGGTTTCCTGGAAGGAAAGGGCGTGAAACCAGAGGGGGGGCGCTGTGGCCAGGCTGCCGTCCTCAGGCTGTAATTAACTGTTAAAAATCTCTATTTCTCCAAAGCTCAATGGATTCCTGCCACTGGGGGGTTTCAAATTATTCCCCTGTGCTTTCCCCTTTTTAAACAACAGCATATTGTGAAATTCATCAATATCAATTAATATTTGTATCCACTCTAATTCTTTAGGCATTGCACCATTTTCCTTTCTGCTAGGTGTGGTTTCGAGACAAAAAATTGTACCCAGGGGCACATGATTGCATTGGTGGTTTAATCTGAATTTCTGATGCTTAGCAAAATGCAGACAATTCGCTTCCGAGCCCTGGAAGAGCCCGACCGCAGCCAGGCCAGGTGCCGAGGACAGAGGGAAGTGGAGACGGGTCCCAGTTTCTAGTTCTCCAGAAAGCCCGCCATGCCCCGAAAGGCTGTTACAACGCTCAGCCTTGCTGGCGAGATGTGTTGCTGAACTGTCCATACGACATCACAAAGCTTGTTTTCTTAAATGATAATTAGAGCACCTCTGTGGGAGAGCCAGCTCATGAAGACGCTCCCTGTGAAATCGCTCCATCCACACAAACAAGCCAGATGGGGTACTGTGCCCAGAGGGCAGAGCTGCAGCTAATTAGACCTGACATCAGCATTTATAGTCCACTGGCCCATTGTGTCGGGAGAAGTAAATAAAGCTAATGAAACTTCCTTTTCATCTGCGCCAGGAGCTGCCGCGTCTCTGCCGGTGAGTGAGGTTGGCCCAGAAACCCCTCTGCTGGAGGCTTCTGGGGAACGTGTGACTTTATTGCTAGAATTCCTTGGAGACAGAAGAAAAACTACTTAACTGAACTGAATAACGAAATAGATAAAACTTGGTTCCATTTGTCAGAGGAGACATACTTTAGGGATGGAAGAATTCGCTGCCCAGACCGACTCCAAGATGAACAGAGGGACGTCCCTGTTGGGAGGAGGACAGGCTGGGGTCCTGCTTGGTGCCACGCCTGAACCTGTGCAGCTGAGGGGGGTGTGCGTGTTGTTTCCACACCTTCCGCTGCAGGAGGCCGGAGGCTCCCCCTAATGTCAGACTCTGGCAGGCCACCCATACAGTGTAGGAGTCGTGAGTTCCAGAACCATATGGCTTGGGTTTAAATCGCACCCCTGCCACTTACAAGTTGTGTGATCTTGGCCAAGTTCCCCACTGTCTCTGTGCTCAGAGTCCTCATCTGTAAAATGGGGATAATAATAAAGTGCTTACCTCGGTTGGGTTGTTTTCATATGCACGAAGTAATCAGAAGGGTGACTGGCATTTAGGGGGCAGCTATCCTCTTTCTTCCTTTTGAGGCTTAATTATAAAAATAGCAACTGCTGCTCTGCCTCAGGTGCTAAAAATAGCTCAGCTGCAAACATGGGCACCTGATGGGCAGAGAATCGGCCCAAACAGGGCTTGCTGGGTGGATCCTGGTCGGGATGCATGCGGGAGTCTGTCTCTATCTGCCCCCCCTCTCATTTAAATAAAAATGAGCTCGTTTAAACCTTATAAGGAAGGTACTCTGTTGTACCCATTTTATAAAGAAACTAAGTCCCCCAAACAGGACATGACCTGTCCAAGGAAATAGAGTTATTGGGTGACAGAACTAGGACTCAGTCCCAGATGGGCTGACTCAGGCCTGTTAGCAACTTCCCCCACGTGCCTGCCCACGTGTCTGCCTCCTCCCGTGCCTACTTCCATGACTTGGAATGGGCACGCCATAGCAGCAATGGCTCAGTGACCTGGACGACAGCCATGGCGGTTGGGATGACATATACTGAGTGCCCACTGTGTGCTTGACGCGGGGCTGACAGCTCAATAGGCCTTGTTTCCCTCAGTTCTCACCCAGGTGCATTATCACCGTGTTTTACGGATGAGGACATAAAAGGTTTGCAGAGGTTAAAAGCTTGCGCCACGTCAGGCAGCCATTAGTGGCCCAGATGGGACTTGGGTTCAGAGTCTCTGGAGCTGCTGCTGTCCGTCACTGTGCTGACGACCTGGGGGCCGAGGTATCCGCAGTGAGAGGTCAGACAGGGCACGTGGGGCGGGGGGAGAAGTGGGAGCTGGGGTTCCAATTCAAAGAAATGGGAGGGGGATGCTGCCACGTGTCAAGACCGGACACAACAGAAGAAAGTGCTTTTAGAAGGGAGACGGATTAAATTTTGGAAACGGTGTGCCCGAGTCATCTCTGGGACATGGTCATGCTGTCCAGTGGCATTTGGCATATGTGACTCCAAGGCTTAGAAGTTCACCTCATCTTAAAAATGGTTCGTGTGCGAATTGTCATCACAAAGGTGGTAAGTAATCCTACTGGCGTCAAAGTGTCCCAGGGAGAGAGGGGTGCTGAGGGCTGCCAGGGATGTAGGACACATCGACGTCTACCAGTCTCACTGGGGTCAGAGGCGGCTGTTTGCTGGTGCTTGGCTCAAGGCGTGGTGTGTACGGGGCCGGTGTCTATGGGCCGGAGGAAGACTTGGAGGGAAGGCCCACGATGCGGGAAGGTTGCTGAGTGGAGAGCGTCAGTAGGGAGGCCCCGGCCCCGGAACAGGGGCTCGTGGTGTTGTCTGATAAGCACGGGAGACCAGGGCCATGCCGCCTACATGACTGGCGTGCTACAGTTTCAGTTAAACGGCTTTGCAGGAAACCTGTGACAGCAAAATATGTGATTGAAGGATGTGCTCCTGTTGGTAGTTTAAAAAACCCTCAAATTCAGAGTCTTTCAAAGACAGGATAAGAGATGAAATTGTCTAATTTTTCTGTGAAGGTTTGAAAGGACAGCTTTAAAGGCCAAGAAGAGACTTTTATATGGCGGAGTAGGAAGCCACACCCTAAATCTGCTCTCTCTTAGTTTCTAAAACACACACCCATATGATCTGCCTGGAGGCAGAGCTTCAGAGGAAGCCAGATGGTTACCAGTTCTGTACAGATGGTGGCTTTTGTCTGACAAGACGAAGGTGAACTGTATACAGGAGTCCAGAATGACACAGCATAGCTCTGAGAAAGGCGTTTGCAGGAAGTGGAGTATGTCTGTCCATCAATCAACCCACAGTCCATCCATGCTCATCCTGTTACCAGCCTTTCCACCCTCTCCATTGCCTCGTGGTCAATGCTGAGCGTTCCCCTCCAGGGTCCTTGCTCCATCAGTTGTCCTCCTGTTCCGTGTCCATTGGTACCCCGTTCTCTTGATTGCTTCCTCCTTCTGTAACATGCTCAACCCACTCTTTTCTCCACTTACTCTCAGCTTGCTTCCTCCCCAAATTCCTCCTCGAAAAAGCTGGTCTCTGTTTATTCTTCCCTCTTTCTCGCTACTCATTTCTGTAGCAACTCGTAGTGGGTACGCCGGAACTCAGGAAGGCGCTCTTTCACGACCACCGATGGTCCTGAACCCTCCTCCTGCCTGTCTTTTTTGACTTTGTGACATCTGTTGGATTCTACCATTGACATTCCTGGTTCCGGCCAATGGGGCTTGTTGGGAATCTGTTGGCGACTTCTGAGAGATAATTTCATCCCAGAAAAAGCAACTCGGGAGGTGAAGACCCAGCCTACCAGCCTTTGCTTCCTATCCTGGACGTGGGTTAGTCGGGACGTGATGCCCGCTGCTGGCAGCTCTCTTGTGAGTAGGACTCACCGGGGCGTCAACATGTTGAGCTGCTGGAACATGCTGGAAACACCGGCTCCAGGACTCCAGACTGGCCTGGTGTGAGAAAAACGCTCCTCCTACTTGTCAGGCCACTTCTGATCTGGTTGTGTTGCTGTCAGCGCGAGCATCGCCCCTGATGGAGTGTGTGCACTTTTACTGACGCGGAAACTGCTGTACAGAGCGGTTAGAGAATTGCTGGGGAACCCGCGGTCCCCGTAAAGCCTGAACGCATGGACTGAGACCCGGGTGTTACTCCAGAGGCCCAGGAGGTCTGCAAACAGCATGGAATGTGACGAAATGCCTCCCCGGCCGTGACTGAGGCTCCGTTAGAAACTCTGCTCTTTCCCAAGCTGCACGCATTCCTTTAAAAAAGAATTTATTTTTAAACAACTTAATGAGATACCCTTTTTGTTAAATAAACTGCTAAGCTGCACATATTTAAAATGTTCAATTAAATGAGTTTTGGCAGATTATACACTTGTGAACAACTGCACAAAAGGATACAGAACACCTGTCACCCCAAGTCTGCTTGCACCCCCTTTTCAGGCTGTCCCTTCCTCCACACCTGTTCCCAGGTAACCACTGATTTGCCTCCTGTCACTAGGGATTAGTCTGAATTTTCTAGACTTTGATGTAAATGGAACTGATTTACATGTACGGAAAGAAGCGAGACTTCTTTCGCTGAGCATGACGGGTTTGAGATTCAGCCAAGTTGCTGCATTTATCAACATGTTGTTCCTTCCTTCAAACACTGAGAGGTAGCCCGGTGTGGGCCACCTTCTGCTTATCCATTCAGTTACTGAAGGGCATTTGGGGTGTTACTAGTGGATCTATATATACATTTTGCTTGAGTAGATAGGGTAAATTCCTAGGAGTGGAATTACTGGGTCAGACGGTGGAGTTTAATTTCCTAAGAAACCTCCCAGCTGTTTTTCTAACATGGTTGTGCCACATACACCCTTGCTAGGGATGTATGAATTAACGTGCAGGACAAACTCCTCTTTCCCTTTACTCCCTGCTCACAGAATACTTCCCTTCTAGCACTTCTAACCACCATGTGTTCTCCCCTACATCAGACAATTCTGCCCCACCAGCTGGGGTCCGACGATTTCACTCAGTGCGGACACTACCTGGAGACAGCATCAGCTCCCCCTGGGGTAAGGGCGCAGTCCCACAAAACTGTCTCCCCACCCTCTGCTCCAGAGCCCAATGGCAAGTCCAGGTTGTTGCCTATGTTTCTGACTGGCCTGCTGTCGATCAGAGGTTCCCATTTCTGGACTTTTTATTTGTCAGATTGGAAAAAAAAAATGCGTATTTTTGGTGTGCTGCAAATTTTTAGTAATTAGTTTATGAACCCCCTCATCACGTTCAGTTCACTTGCTAAAGTGGCTCACAGAATTCAGGGATACATTTTACTAATTTACAAGTTTATTAGAAAGGCTATACCTCAGAACAGCCAAGCGGAAGGGATGCACAGGGCAAGGTATGCACAGAGGGGAGTGGAGGCTTCCGTTTTAGCCCGTCTACCGGTGACGGGGGTATCTCATTGTGCCTTAAATTTGCACCACCATGCTGGCGCTGATGTTGAGCATTTTCATTTGCTTATTGGCCATCCACAAATTTTCTTTTACTAAGTGTCAGTTAAAAATTTTTGCCCACTTTTTTATTAACTATTACTTTTTCTAATTTAATTCTAAGAATTAACATATTTTGGATACAAGCCGTTTATCTGGTAAATGTGTTGCAAATCCATCTTTCTGGCTCCTGGTTTGCCTTCCATTTTCTTACTGATGCGTTTTTAAGTGTGGAATCTTTATAAAGTTCAATTTAGTAATATTTTGTCCTATATTTCATGTTTGCTGTATTTGCTGAACATCTGGACTCTCTAACTTTTTGTCTTTTTCCAAGCATGAAAAGCTATTTGTTATAACTTCTTCAACTACTCACCTGCTTCATTTTCTCATTCCTTTCTGAGACTCATATTGCATGTACATGAGGCCTTCTGACCCTGTCCCAAAGGCCCATAAGGCTTTGTCTAATTTTTTCCCCCAACTTTTTCTCTTTCTCTTTAAATTTGATAACTTTTATTCACTTATCTTCATGCTCACTCTTTCCTCTCTCATTTTCATTCTGCTATTAAAGTCCATCCAGGGAATTAAAATTTTTCATATAGTGTATATTTTTGGTTCTGAAATTGCCACTTGATTCTTTTCATATGTTTTGTTTCTCAGATGAGACATCCCTTCTTTTCATTTCTTAAGCGTATTTTCTTTTTACTAATAGGTGCTTTCCTGCCCGAGTGTGATAACCCCAACATCTGGGACATCTTAGGGTTTGTCTTTTCCTCTGAGAGTGACTCACATATTCTTGATTTTTGTTTGTTTGATTTTTGTTGTACACCAAGTGATGTTGAATTATATTCTGGGCATGGTTATGTGTGAAGAATCAGGGTTCTGTTATATTCCCAAATGTTGAGACTTTTGCTTGAGCAGACAACTTGGTTAGACTCAAATTTTAAGTTCTCTGTTGCTTGTTCTGGGTAATAGCTCCAATCTCAGTTCAATTCTTCAAGCTTCTGCTGCTGTGTCTGTCCTGCTCATGCACACCTACAGATAAGCCAGAAGTCTGTGTGAATTTCACACACAGAATTAGGGATTCCCATCCTCAGCTCTGCCCTCTGAAATTCTTCACTCTCCAGTGACTTGAGCTTCAATAGATGGTGTATTTCTCTCTTTTTTCGCAAGAGAGAGGAAGGGAGAATTGAGGAGAGAGGGAGGGAGAGAATGAAAGAGGGGAAGGGAGAAAAGCATCAACCTGTTGTTCCACTTTAGTTGTGTACCCATTGATTGCTTCTCATACGTGCCTTGACCAGGGATTGAACTGGCGACCTCAGGCTGGAGCCAGTAACCTTAGGCTTAAGCCATGGGATCAAGTTGGTGACAGCAGGATTGAGCTGGTCATCTCAGGTTTTGAACCAGTGACCTCAGCACTCTTGGGTCGATGCTCTATCCACTGAGCCCCCGCTGGCCAGATGACTATGGATTTTTTGATAAAACATTTTGCCCGTCGCTGATGTGTTGCTGCACAACCATGGTCTTCCCTCAGGATAGAGATACATGGGGAAAGGGGGAGTTTTGAGCTCTTGCTTTTGTTTACTCTCTGAATCACCAGGTACGTTTGAGTTTATAGTTATTGGCAGGAGGGCTGGCCTGAACTCCAAGGGAAGCCAGTTCCTTCTCTTGTCTGTTCAGTGTGCACCAGTCTGAACTTTAAAATGATTCCCCTTCACTCCTTTTGTAGCTGCCATCCTTCTCTTCATTTGCTGAAACAAAGGCTGTCCCAGTCTCCTCTGGTGCTCCTAGCTTTTCTCAGGACTCGGCTCAGTCACATAGTCGCTCTAGCAGCACTTCCAGGACACACTTGCATCTTCTGAGTGTTCTACCTGCATTTCTAGCCATCCGGTTTCCCCACCCCCCTATAACCGTTAGTGTAGAATCCCCTACTCTGGGCTCACCTGCTTTGGTTACTGGCATATAGGGTTCGTTCAGTGAGCTGGTCTAGAATGCCTAAGGCAAGGGCACTTCTCACATTACCCCGTTTCTCCACGAGTGGAGAACCCAGATAACAGTGGTGCAGTCAGCTATTCATTCATCTAATGAAAACGCCTAACTCTGAGGACAGTCCCAAAAGAACTACCGCAAGACTTAGGAATAGGCCTCCTTTCCTCCCTTCCTCCCCTGTGCTAAGTGCTAATACTGATAACTGTCATTGCTATATATCTTAATTCACTTTATTCCACCTTCACTGCCAAGCACTCATTGAGCAGCTACGCTGTGCCCCAGGGACAGTCAGTTGTAGGCACTGGGAAGAGAGTTGATGAGACAGAAAAGGTCCTTGCTGTTCCGGAGCTTGCATTCTGGGGGACGGATACGCACCAGGAGCATGAAACAAGTGGATTCTCTATGATGAACAAGGCAGCGAGCAGGGGTGCTGGGGACGAGCGTGACCAGACAGGGCGGTGCGGACGGCCTCTCTGAGCAGTGGTTTCTGAGCTAAGATGGAAACGATGACAAGAAGCTAATTTCCACCAGAGGAAACACCAAGTGCAAAGTTCAGTGGACGGGTCGGCGAGGGCCCGGTGGCTCGGACGAGGTGGGGGTAGGTGTGGCCGATTGAGCCTGGCCCCAAAAAGTTACAGGAAGGAGATTAGACTTTGTTCTAGGTGAGGTGCAAAGTTACTTTAATGAAGAAAATTGTTGTTTAAGGACAAGTTCAGAATAGAATAATGAAGAGTAATGAAAGGTATCTTGTAATTATTCATATTCAATCAACTTTGTTTACATAGAGAAAACCTGAAGGAAAGATTCGATCTGTACATTTCATGTTTGCATAGTTACAATGTTAAAAAAAGTAATGGAAATAAAAGTCAATTAGAAGAAAAAGAGAATTTAGTCAGCAAAATCTTTTCTAGAAAGATGTTAGAAAAGTCATTATTCATATATATGAGCTCTCTGATGACATAAGACAGTGTTCTATAAATTTCTAAGAAAAGTCAATATTTCAAATACTACTTTTTGCATGTGCAACTGAAACTGCTAAGGTTATCAGAACAAGAAATCCCTGGTGTCCATTACACAAAGCCTGTAATATAACTTGCCTTGACAATTTATTCCTAAATCATCGTCTTTCCCCCCACCCCCAGCTTAACACCTAATTGCCACTTAACTTCATGACCGCACAAAGCTGTCGGAAGCGCTACTTGGGGAATAAGTTTTAAGAGTCCAAGCAAATGCAAATGACTTTTTGCTACCTTTTCTCAAAGGATTCCACATTAGAATACAGACTATGATAAACTGTATCACGTGTATCTAGTTTCTACAGACATACATAAACTGGTATCTTTTGCAGGTACTTAAGGTAAATGCTAGTGTTTTGCCCTGTAACTGTCTGTCAGGGACTGCTGATCTCGAACTCGTAATGCTGAAAAGCACAAGATACGAAACGTTCTGTGTTTGCTGTTTCCGTCACATTTACTAGATCACCCCCACCCTGCCCTGCTCTCCGGTGTCAAGTGAGATTGGAGATTAGAGAGTAACGTATTATTTGTAAGAAGTGAATGCAGTTAGATGATCCTTTGACACTCCAACTGTAGATCACTTTCAATAACCTTCCCCTGGCAGCCCCTTATTTTTCCCAATTAAAATGATTAATTAGAAGGGGGAGGAGCATCACGTGGCACTCCTTGCCTTGTGAGAATGTCACATTCCCTACACCCCGGGGTGGGGTCGTCTGACAAGCACTTACTGCGCTTCCCACTGTGGGCAGAACTGTGCCCTGTGGTCCCCTGTGGTCCCCTTCCGTTTTCCAGTCTTCTTCAGTGAAAATCCTCTGTTGGGAGCGATCTGTCCCTGGCATAGGCTTCGCCACCACGAACTGGGTACAATTCAGAAAAGGGCTCTCGGCCTCGCCTAGACTTCGTCAACCCCAAGGTGAAGTCCCAGGACCTCCCGCTACAGTGGGTTCTCGCCCGAGAGAGATGGTCAAAGGGACTGAATATTGTCGTGTTGCCACGGGCTGAGCTGTACAGGCTCCCATTCATTCAAAGGGTTTCCCAGGAAAGACAGGACAGTGTTAAGGAGCGCGGGCTTAACAGTCGGACTTCTTGCACCTCGAGCCGCCATTCCCCACGAAAGAACTGAATGACCCAGGCCGTGAGGCACCACTCTCTGAAGCCAAGCACTTAAAACAGCCCTTAGCACATAATAAACACTCAAAAACCACAGCACTTACGATCACTGGGTGTTTCCTTGTTTTTCACAGTATAAGGCACTTGTATAAGTCACTTATTTAATATCTTTTTTTGTTTTTTAAGAAAAAGGAACAGTAAGTGAATGCTTTGGGACTTACCTATTATCAGAACGATACATGCTTATTTACAAAATCATTTCCTAACTTCTTTCTGAACCTCTTACCACTGGAAATGTTGCTGATAGGATACATTAAAAATTGTGAGAATTTCGTATGATTCCCTAGTTTTTGCATATTCTTGCTGTGTTTTGAATCAATTCTTTCACCTACGAGGTGTTTGGGAAGGGAGCTTAGTAATCCATTGCTTTTAATGATCTCAGAGCATTCTGCGCTCGTAACACAACAACGATGGCCCCACACCTGCGCCTGTGGTCCTGCTGCGCAATCGTGGTAGCCAGTTCTCGAAGTGGTACCTCACCCCAGGCCTCACACGTGTGCCTTGTTAGTTGGGCCGGTTACAGAATTTCCTCTCTTTGAACTCTTATATCCACACCTGTTGTAAAGAAAAATGGACACAAATCAAGAGTGCAGCAAAACCCTACTACAAGATTCCTAACTGTGAAAATTTTCAATTTTCTGGTGCCATATTTCAATGAATGATGGTGTGTCACCAGTCTGTAATCTAATTAACTTCTTGTCTTTTGTTCCTTAGGAATTTACATATCCAATTATCTTCCTATTTAATTTCCCACGGTTTTGCTACATTGACTAAAACTTTTTAACATGACAGTCTTTTAATTTGATGGAGTTTGCAGTTCGTTTGTAAGCAGTGGTTACTCGAGGCACTTTAAGATGACTGAGCGCCACTGCGGGATGCGGTGAGATGTTCCTGGCAGGACTGGGAGTGCCCAAGCTCCCTGGCCGTGGGGACACTGCTGAAACGGACGCGTGGATGAAGCAGTGTGGTGACCAGGAACTGTGGAGGAGACGCGGAGAAGCAGACAGCATGAGGACAACTCTGGCTTTAACCATCCATGCTCCACCGCGCTGGTGCCTTTGATCCAAGTCGGCACCGATTCTGGTAAAGTGGCTGAAAGCAGCTTTGGCCGCACCAAAATTTGTTTTGTTTCGTTTGAGAACTCCTGCATCAATTGCCACCTTTTCCATCAAAGTAGACACAGTGAAGAATCTTATGAATGGTCTTGCTGACTGCACAGACACCCACCTGCAGAGTTACTGCAGCGCCCAGTGGGATGGGACAGACTCAGGACGTGCGGCCGAGGCCACAGAGGAGGCTCTTTGGGGCTCTGGTTCTGGGCTCTCAGCTGAGATTTTTATAGATGGCTAATTTGCGTGCAAAGGTGACATTTCTAGTCACCAAGAAGGAAAACCCACGCTTTGACTTATATCAACTGTAACAGCAATCACAAAGTCTTGGCATTTAACAGCAAAGGTTGGCTGCTCAGCTCCTTGTTAAAGTGAGTCTACATGGCTCTGGTACTAGCGGACAAGCTGTCTGTTTCGTTAGGAGGCAAAGGAGAAGGCCTTTGTTTTGCTGAGCATGGGAGTCAGGACTAGAATTTCACAAGAAAAGGTGCAGTGAGGTCAAGGAATTATCAAAGTTGGCACATGGATATCAAGTTGAGACTGAGGTCCATAGCTAGACATTCACTGCATGCTACAAGAAAACAATCTGATCCAAAAACAGGAAAGCTGAGAAAGTTGAGAAACGACATTAGGAGGGTTTATTCAAACACTCAGGCTGGGATGTTCCAATATCCTTCTTTTTTCTTTTATTTCCAGGCTCCCACCCCTATCCCCTTCCTCTCTTTTAAAGGGAGGGCAGTTCTATTTCACATATAATTTAGGATAGGACCCAGCTCTCAGATTTATGCATAAGCCCACAAAGGCGCTTGGTATCCTTCTATCTTTGAGAAGTGGTTGTGTGCAACTGCTGCTTCTGGCAAAAATTTAAAAATAGTGGGAGCGAAAAGCGAATGGGTCATAAACGGTGATCATTCTTTCTTTATTAGATCCATCAGGTCGTCTTCTATCCCTTTCTTGCTGAGCTCATCTAAACTGTAGTACCGATGAACGACCTTCTCGGCCGTAACCACCACGACCCGGAGCCCGTGGCTATCGCTGCCCAGCTGGCAGCCGATGGCAGATGACACCACCATGTCAAGGTCCCGGTAGGCGCCCCCAGCATTCCTGTGGTAGTGGCCCGAGAACACAGCTTTGATGCCTGCAGGGAAGGAAAAAAGAAACATTAGGGGACCAAGGATTTCCATTTAGGTAACTTGGAGGCTCTCATGTGTTCTTGTTTGAACAGTAATAATATGATTCAGTTTATCGTAAAGAAGGCAGCATATGTGACATCTAGGATCTTTTCCCGGCTAACTTACAGGTGTAGTACGTTCTCCCCTTGGTCACAGCTGGTACAGGAAAGTAACAGGGAAGAAGGACAGAAAAAGGGACAGAGGGGAATGGCTTCGGGAGATGTGAGGAAGGGTGAAGGGCGTATTCTGAGGGCAACCTGAGCAGCCACGGGACTGAAGTGAGACGTCTACAAAAATCACGTTTATGGAGTTCCAGTCAAGCCAGCACAGCGTGTGCACTATTTAACGCACCCCCCCACTCCACACTTAAAGCAATGATGGATAAAAAATATAAAGGAGAACCGAGGGGCGGAGGCAACCTCGACATCAAAATAAACAGTGCTCTGGACCACGAACAAACGGAAGGGATCTGTGGACCGGAAACGACACAGGACAGCGGAGTCATGAGTGGGGTTACGAGGCTGCTGGGAGTTAAGCTCTTGCTGGAAGACGCCGAGGCTGAAAGCACTTTCTGTGACACCAGGAAATCAAGCCTGGCCCCTGTTTGAAATGGAGGTGTGACTGCCTCTTTCCATGGAAGGAGAAGGAAGAGAACTGCTGTCACCTGTTGCCCGATGCCCGGGGCCAGAACAGGGTTCTGCTGGTATGCTAAACAACCACTCCAGACAAAAAGAAAGGAACACTTGATTTGTAATGTTTCCTAGTTTCCGTGGTTTAAATACTCTTATCATGGCTGATTTCAAATGACCAACGTGATGTCGCTGAGCCGGAGTGAGCAGAGGTGCCTGTTAGCACATCAGCATATGGTGCTGACACACAAGTACAGATGCTGTAAACCTGAGCGTGGGTCATCGTGCTATGCAGCAAGATAAAGTGTAGTGTATTTATTACCTTCACTGTTCAATATAATTTATTTAATGGCAAGTTTGCATAATTTAAATAATGGCTGTTTAACAACCAGCTCGCAAAATTCCTTAAAATGTAGTAATTGTTTTCTGTGAGATGATGGGAGCGGTCCCCCGCCCACCCCTGGGCTAGGGCTTAGAGCAGCCTCCCGGTCTGGGAAGGAAGGAAGACTCAGGCTCAAGGAGCCGTCCCAGACGGGGGCGGGTGCAAAGCCATCAGACAGGGAGAAGTTAGTCAAGAGAGAAAGTAAGAGAAAAACAAAACCAAAACATATCTCTTATTCAAATTGAACTTGAAATTAAAAACTTCCACCACCCATGAAGGAATCTCATGCTAAGTAAGATATAGTTTGTAAACTCTTCAATTAAAAATGTGAACTCATTAAAGAAGGTATCAATGATACAAAACTCTCTGGAGAATATTTTAAATACATGGAGTTAGGACATCAAAAAGTCCTTAGAGTTAGGACATCAAAAAGTCTTTAGAGACGGACATCCATAAAAAAAAGAACATGTTATGAAGCAAAACAGCCATAAAACTGATTGAGACCAGGTGACAATGAAAATTTTGAAATGGTAGACATAAAAGACATTACCATTAAAATTTAAAACAAAAACAACTCTCAACTAGTGGGCGTACATTCTAGACCGGGCACTCATCAGAGAGCTCATGTGGTTTAGTGCATTAAAAGGTAGAATTGAGGAACTAAACCAGAAGACAACACAGAGACACAGACACAAGTGACATGATCAAGTAGTTCAAAGAACCCAAAGAGTAGATGAAGAGGTATATCAGTGATGCTTAAGAGAAATTGGAACAGGGAAGGGAGGAAACAGTAGTAAGGCAATAGCTGGGAATTTTCCATATCACGGCAAAGTTGTGGAGCATCAACGAGAAAAGCTGAAGACAGAATGGGGGATAGCACAGGGGAGCGACGCTGAGACAGCAGGCATCTCAGCCAGAACGGGATCAGGGAGTTATACCTTCAAAATGCTGAAGGCAAGCCACTATGCACCTCAGATTTACGGCTAGCTACACCATCATTCAACTGCAAGGGGAAAATAAATACATGTTTGGACATATAAAGACTAAAAGTTTACCACTTCCAAACCGCCACTAAAAGAAGACACAGAAAAAAATGGAAGGAAATAGCTTGCTTGTGGGCTGAAAGGATTAATATTGTTAAAATGTCCTTGCAGCCTAAAGCAATAGATAGATTTGAGGCAGCCCCCACTTAAGTACCAATGGTAGGCTCAGCCTCTGGGGACACTCACAGCTCTCGGCACCTGGCCCAGCTTCTTCCAAAATGTCCACTGTTCACGAAATTCTGTGCTAACTCAGCCGGGAGGGTGATCACTCTACACCGCCAAGTGCGTACGAGTCAGTCAAATGTTTGGAACAATGAAACGGCCATCAAGACCAAATGTGTGGATGAGGTCATTATTGTCAATATTTTGACCAACCACAGCAATAAACAGAGACAGGAGATACTGCCTGCGGCTACCAGAGAAGGACCAAAAAGGAACTTGCATCAGCGCTAAAGTCTGGCCACCGGGAGACGTGATTTGGGGCCTATTGAAAACACCTGCTCAGTATGACACTTTCGAGCTGAAGGCCTCCACGCAAAGGTTGGGGACTGATGAGGACTCTCTCACTGAGACCATCTGCTCAGGGACCAACCAGGAGCTGCAGGAAATTTACAGAATCTACAAGAAAATGGACAATACTGATCTGGAGAAGGACATCATTTCTGATACACCTGGTGACTTCCACAAGCTGATGGCTGCCTTTGCAAAGGGTAGAAGAGCAGAAGATGGCTCTGTTATTGATTATGAACTGGTTGACCAAGATGCCCGGGATCTCTGTGATGCTGGGGAGAAGAGGAAAGGAACTGATATTCCCAAGTGGATCAGCAGCACGGCAGAGAGGAGCATGTGCCACCTCTTCTTGTATTTGAAAGGTACAAGAGCTACAGCCCTGTGACATGTTGGACAGCATCAAGAAGAAAGCCAAGGGAGACCCAGAACATGCTTTCCTGAACCTGATCTAGGGTATACAGAACAAGCCCCTGTATTTAGTTGACCAACTCTATGACTCCACGAAGGTCAAGGGGTCAGGTGATAAAGGTCCTGGTCAGAATCATGGTGTTCCGCAGTGGAGTGGACATGTTGAAATTCAGGTCTGGATTCAAGAGAAAGTATGGCAAGTTCCTGTACTATTACATCCTGCAGGGTACCAAGGGTGACCACCAGAAAGCGCTGCTGTACCTGTGTGGTGGGGATGACTGAGGCCCGCGATGGCTTGAGCGCCCAGGAGTGGGGCTCCTATGCTAACAGTTCTAGAAAATCAGCTCATGGCCAGTTTTCCCCATGCCCATCCATACGAGGATGAGGTTAGCATTGCTCCCGCCCCGAGCTTATTTCTGTTGCCTAAGCATTGCCTGGCTTTCCCGCCTAATCTCTCCTTTTAGCCAAAGAAACAAACATTCTAAGAGTTGGAAGTGAAATCTATGATGTGAAACACTTTGCTTCTGTGTACTGTATTGTAAACAGATGAATAAACTGAATTTTCACTTTAGAAACAAAACAAACAAACAAGCAGCAACAAAAAATACCAATTCTACTCTCAGAATTAGAATAATTAACCCTAAAATTTAAATGGAACCACAGAAGACCCTGAACAGCCAAAGAAATTTTGAGGAAGAACAAAGTGGGTGGTATGATGCTTCCTGATAGCAAACCATACGATTAAGTTACAATCATCAAAACAGTATGGTGATGGCATTAAAACATATATAGATAATGGAATAAAATATAGAGCCCAGAAATAAATCCTTTCTTATAAGGACAATTAATCTATGACAAAAAAGACAAGGCTATTCAGTGGGGTAAAGACAGTGTCTCCAATAAGTGACTTTGGGAAAACTAGACAGATAAATGCAAAAAAAAGAGAGAGAAAGTAGATCACCTCCTTACACCATATAAAAAATAAACACAAAATGAATTAAGGACTTAAATGTAATGACTGAAACCCTAAAACTCCTAGAAAAAAAAAACATAGAAAGTAGGCTTTCTGACATCACTCTTTGCAATATAAATATATTTTTTGGGTATGTCTCATCAAGCAAGAGAAACAAACAGAAAAATTAAAACAATGGGACTTATCAAACTAAAAGGATTTTGCACAGTGAAGGAAAACATCATCAAAACAAAAAGACAACCTACTGAAAGGAAGATACTCGCCAATGATATATCCAATAAGACATTAATATATAAAATATTTAAGAAACTCATACAACTTAATACCCCCCATCCAATCCAGTTAAAAAATGGAAAGTATACCTGAATAAACACTTCTTCCAAGAGGACATTTCAATGGCCCACAAACAAATAAAAAATGCTCAACATCACTAATCATGAAGGAAATGCAAATTAAAACCACAAGATATCACCTCACACAGGTCAGAATGGCTATCATCACTAAATCAACAAATAAGTGTTTGTGAGGATGCAGAGAGGGAAGCCTCGTGCCCTGTTGGTGGGGATGTAAATTGACACAGCCACTGCGGAAAACAGTAATGAGATTCCTTAAAAAATTAAAAATAGAGCTGCCACATGATCCGGCAATCCCACTTCTGGAATTGAAGAAAACAAAAATACCTATTTAAAAAGATACATGTACCCCTATGCTCACTGAAGTATTAGTCGTAATAGCCAAGATATAAAAGCAATGTGTATGTTCATCAGTAGATGAGTGGATAAAGAAGATGTTGATATATACACAACGGGATGTTATTCTGATATATAAAAAGAATAAAAATTTTCCATTTGCAGTAGCATTGGTGAACCTAGACCATATTATGCTAAGTGAAATAAAACAGAGAAAGATAAATACCACATGATTTCACTTCTATGTGGAATCTAAAACACAAAATAAATGGACAAACAAAACAGACCCAGAGATGGAACAAGCTCATGGTTGCCAAAGAAGAAGGGGAGTGGAGGGATGGGAATGAAAATAAACTTGAATTTCACTGTAAATATAATAAACTTGCTTTTATAATTTTTTAAATTAAAATAGAACATTATCAAGAAAATGAAAATTGGCTCAGTGGTAGAGCATCCGCCTGGCGTGTGGATGTCCTGAGTTCAATTCTCAGTCAGGGCATGCCATCTGCTTCTCTTCCCCTCCCCCTCCCCCTTCTCTCTTGCTCTCTCTCTGCCCCTCCAGCAGCCATAGCTCAAGTGGTTTGAGCTCATCAGCCCCGGGCACTGAGGATAGGTTTGTGGAGCCACCACCTCAAGTGCTAAAAAGATCTTGGTTGTGAGCATGGCCCTAGTTGGGCAGAGCACTGGCCCAGATAGAGGTTGCAGGGTAGATCCCAGTTGAAGCTCATGCCAGAGTCTGTCTCTTTATTTCCCTGCTCTCACTTGGAAAAGAAGAAAAAGAAATGAGAAGATAACCCATGGAATGGGAGAAAATATTTACAAATCATACAGTATCTGATAAGGGTCTAATGTCCAAAAAATAAAAGAATTTTTATAATTCAGCAATAAAAAAACACAACCAGAAAGGCTTGTGGCCACCACTTAGGGGACAGAGAGAGCACTGGCTTCCAGAGTGTGATCAAATCTTGCCAACAAGTACCCAGAAATCAGCTGATAGGTCTCAAAAAGGGTGATTCCTTGCCCCTCCTTTCACTGTTTGCATTTAAGTACAGGCTTCAATTATTTCTTCAGACTTTGTTTGTATTTACAGGAAAACTGATAGATTATTTATAAAAGAGACATGACTGGGATTGCAACTCTTAGGAACTATTTGGGTTTGCACATTGAGAGGTCCATGCATATATCAGCTTTTTACGACCTTTACTTCATCACAGTCTATAACAGCGCATAACAGATGTGCAGCTACTTCAATAAAAATGAAACACAGTTTTGAACACAGTAGAGAAGTAAATGGGATTTCTTACTCTGGTTTATCTTGAGGTGATTTATCTGTGATGTCAGAAGCCTTTATTAGACCGACTAGAATGGAGAGGGAGAAAGAATGGGAAGATTTCACTGAGGATTCCGGAATCTACTACAGCTAAACCTTTAATTTCCCTCTGGTGGCTGGAGGAATAATGTTGGAAAGAAAGATTCTGTAACCTTTGGCTGTACTTTGCCCTGCATTTCCCAGGATTAAGGATTCTAGGAGAATATTAAGAGTGAGATTACAATTGAAAATAGTCACTTTGAATCCTACTGACTATTCATAAATTCAAGCTGATTTGTGTTTTATCAGAAGTAGGATTCTATTTCATGATATAAATCTATTTCTTTCTTCCTTTTAATAGTTTCCTTAGGCCTGTAAAATTTCTCAGTACCTGTAGTAGCTGTCCTATTCCTACCCCACCCCCAATCATATTTCTTTTGTCACCAGAGCTGAGAAAATAAACATTTTCTGTCACACACACACACACATACACACACACATGCACACGCACACATACACACTTACAGAAATAACCAAATCAACAAATGGGCAAAGAATTTGAACAAATAGTTCTCCAGAGAAGGCACACAAATGACCAATAAACACATAAAAAGATGTGCAACATCATCAGCCATTAGGGAAATGCAAATCAAAACCACAATGAGATACCATTTCACACCCACTAGAATGGCGACAATCATAAAGATATGTGATGTGTTCACAGAGATTCGGAGAAACTGGAACCCTCATACAGTGCTGGTGGGAATATAAAACGGTGCAGCAGTTTGGGGAAAACGCTTCGGTAGTTCCTCAAAATGTTAAAAATAAAGTTACTACATGACCCAGCAATTTCACTCCTAAATATATAGTCAGAAGAAATAAAAACACACACTAATGCAAAAATCATATGTGAATGTTCATAACATTATTCACAATAGACTAAAAATATAAACAACCTACAGGGCCATGAACTGATAAATAGATACACGAAATGTCCATATAATGGGTCATTATTCAGCCACAAAAAAGAACAAAGTAATGATACACGCTACAACAGGGGTTGACCTCAAAAACATTATGCTAAGTTAAAGAAGTCAGATACAAAGCCTACATACTATATGATTCCATTTATATAAAATATCCAGAAGAGGCAAATCCACAGAGAAAGGAAGATGCTTGTTTGTCAGTTGCTGGAGGGGAGAAAGAAAGAGCTGAACGGAGAGTGACTGCTGATGGACACATCATGGAGAGGTAAACACGGTCGGAATTAGACAGTGGTGACGGCTGCAGAGCCTGGTGAATGTATTAAAACCAGTAAATTTTATGCTTTAAAAGGGTGAATTTTGAATTTTACGGTGTGTAAATTATGTACATAGCTCAATAAAAAATGCAAAAAGAAAACGTAAGGGAACGGGAGGAGGCCAGGGTGATCCACGCGGTAATCGAGTTGGCCACATCAGTACGAGCTCACGTTTAGCTTAATAGTGAAGCTAATGGTTACGTACAGAACTATTTCAGGTGTGTAAGCACACAGGTTAGTGTTCAGACATGCATTTCCTTGCTCTGTCCACTGACTGAGAAGCAAGGAAACATACGAGCAATGAGTGCACCCAGTGCCCAGATCTCGGCTTCTCACCATTCTCCAACAAGACAAGTTACGGAACCATGGAGGGACGGCTGACTGGGGCTGGGGTGGGAAATGGGCTGCCGAGCCCAGAGTGTCCTGCAGAGACAGAGTGAGAGCAGACACTCATAAATGGGCAGTCTCAGGGGTGCACTAGCCCACCCAGAGAGCTCCCAACGGCCAGCCTTAACAACTTGAGAAAACAAGGCAAAACTAGTAGTAAATTATAACTCAAAGTATAAAATAACCCATGAGTCCAACTAGTACAAATGATTAAATAAATAAATCCATGTGGGAAAAAGACATAAATTTCCCATACTGAGGAATAACGATTTAAATAAGTATTCTGCCCTCGCGGAGCCGGGCAGAGTATATATGTGTGTGGGCTGTGCACAGTGACTCCCTCCCAAGAGCCAGTTTTCAGGGGAGAAACTGAACAAACATCAACAGTGATGATAATCATGCTGACAGTCTGTGCCCTTGATATGAATGTGATGAAAATGGCACTTTCCCAGTGTGGTCCTCCCCAAATCCATAACCCCAGCATGAGAAAAACATCAGACAAATCCCAACAGAGAGACATTCTATAAATGCTGACCAGTACTGCTCAAAACTGTCAAGGTCACTAAACACAAGGACAGCCTGAGAAACTGTCACAGCCCAGAGGAGACTAAGGAAATAGTTCAGATGACTGTAATACAGCATGCTGGATGGGATCCCGAGCAGAAAAAGGACACCAGGTAAACAGGGAATCTGATGATGGACTTTACATAACATACTAGCAGAAGATATTAATAGTGTGGGAAAATGGGTATGGGGTGTATGGGGCTTCTCTCTGTATTATATTTGTAACTTTTATGGAAGTCTAAAATTGTTCAGCCTGACCAGGCGGTGGCACTGTGGATAGAGCATTGACCTGGAATGCTGAGGACCCAGGTTCAAAACCCCGATGTCACCGGCTTGAGCACAGGCTCACCAGCTTGAGCGCAGGGTCGCCAGCTTGAGTGTGGGGTCATGTCTATGGGGTCAGTGACCTTGAGCCCAAGGTCACTGGCTTGAGCAAGGGGTCACTGGTTTGGCTGGAGCGCCCCCACCCCCAAGGTTGAGGCACATATGAGAAGCAATCAATGAACAACTCAAATGCTGCAACCAGAAGTTGATGCTTCTCATCTCTCTCTCTCTCTTTCTATCATTTGCTCTCTTTCTCTCACCAAAAATAAATAAAATTGTTTGAAAAATTTAAAAGTTTAGTTAAAAAATGTTTAAATTCCAAAAGAACAGAAATGGAATATATAGCTTTTAATCAGCAAAGAGAGGAGAAAATCACAATAACTACAGGAACCAATCAACCAAACAGAGAATTTTAAAATGTTACTACCACACGCCGGCTCACTCCTGCAGGGCTGAGGGGGACGTAAGCCGTGCAGCCCCTCTGGAAGACTGTCTAGCGTTTTTTAATAAAACTGATCATGTAATTACTGTATGACTTAGCAATAGAACACTTAAGACATTTGTGCCAGAGAAATGGAATCTTATGTTTACACAAAAATCTGCACAAAGACATTTACAGCAGCTTTATGTGTAACAGCCAGAAAAATGGAAGCAGCCTGCGTGCCCTTCAGTGGGTGAGTGGTTGAGCGACTACATCTACACCGTGGAATACTACTCGGCAATATAAAAGGAGGGGACTACGGATAAACACAACTTGAATGGATATCAAGGAAAGTACGCTGATTAAAGAAAGCCAAAAGGTTTCATACTATATAATTCCATTTATATCACATTCTTGAAATGACAAAAGTAGAGATGAGATTGCTGAGAGTTAGGTCCAGAGGTGGAAGGAATCAGGAGTGGGTGTGGCTACAGCAGGGAAGCCGGAGGGGTCCTTGTGGTGATGGAACTGTTCTGCACCTGACAGTGATGCAAAACGGCAGGGAGAAATACGTTCCAGATGCTGACAGCAGCCACTGCTGGGTGGTAGGGTTCTGGGAAACTTTCAACAGGACACTTGAGCCCATAACCACCAGCAGGTGGCAGGAACTGACCCACCTGTGGGCAGGTGCCAGCTGAGGTCCACAACAAGGGCTGGAAAGGAAGGACCCAGATTTCCCTACAGTCGAGGGTGGGGAGAAACAGCTACTGCTATTTATTATTAGGACGTAAATAGATGCAACTCATTTCAGAAGGTAATTAGATGCTGTCTTTTCACATTTTATTGTGCCCTTAACCCAACACCACCCCTCCCGTAGCAACGTACCCTTCAGCAACACCCAGCAACGAGTCCACAGAGGTGGTGTGTTGAGTCTGCGGGCAGGCATTACAGCACCTTGCTCACTGAGGCACTGTGTGTAATGTTCACTTACAGAGACTGGCTAAGTTCGAGTGTGTCTATGAAGAAAAGAGGTCTATTAACATATGCTGATATTAAAAGGCACCATGTATCCAGCGTGAACAGGAAGATGTAAGAAGTGTTGTGCTATCCTGTTTTTACGAAGAGATAAATAAAGATAACGTGTGTAAGAGGGTGTGTGTGAATGTGTCTGTACCCCCAACCGAATGGGGGAGAAAGTGACACTCACTTCCCCATACCGGGGACTTCATGGTGAGGCTGGCTGGGTGGGATTAGCGACGGGGGCAGCACTCTCTACTTCTTTACTACTTAATGTCCGCAGTGATCGTGAGCTGACTGAGGTGAGAGGAACAGCGTGAGGTGGCGTGACAGATGGACTGGGAAGAGAATGACAGAAGAGATGGAGGTGTCACCATGCCAGGGCCTGAGCTGTGTGGTTCAAGAGCTGCAGCTGGAACCGCTGGTTGGGCGCCTGATGGGTTCTCACAGCAGCTGGGGACGTGACCAGCTCCTGATCACTCAGGCTGAAGGGCCGTGGAAATGACCGCTTCCTCTGCTGCCCTTCTGGGATTTGAAAGCCTCGTGGCCACCAGAGACCCGAGTGGCAGCACGTGCTACTTACTGGTCCTGCCCCAGGAGCTCCGAATGGCCAGTCGCAAAGCACTTAGCGGTATTATTATTTTGTTGTATGCTAAATTATGTTTATGAAATTTGGCTCTTTATGCCTAATTCATAGTTTCAAACTGTACTATTCTGGAAGAAATGTTTGGCAATTTTCAAAGTAGCTTGCATTAACTATAATTAGCTGTAAAAACTCATTTACTATTAAATTTCACGCCATATTAATTGGCATTCGCTGAGACGGGAGCACTACTGGGGACTGTTTAAGGGACCAGCAGAACTTTCAGGGTGGACCTCAGCGGACCGGGCCAGTGGGCCTCTCTGCCCCACACGGTCCATCCAGCCATCCACTCCAGGCCCTAAGAGCTCACCATTAATTGGTAAGGTCCCAAGTCACAGAAAAAGGGACTGACTGTGGATTCTGCGTGAGTGAAGATGCCTGAAGAGAACTAGAACTAAAGATGAAAGAGGCTGTCAGTGAGCAGAGCCACTGTGTCAGAACCTTCTTCCCTCTGGTGGACGAGCTCCCCGCGCCCCCACTGCGACGAGGAGCTTGGCATTCTGGAGTCCTGAGTGAGAAACCATGCAATTTACAAAGGGATGGCCAGGCAGGAGGCTGTGTGGGTATCTGATACCAGAGCCCAAGCTTTCAACGGGCCTCGTAGATTGGGTCTGACTCAAAAGGAGGTGCATATGAAAGACTGTTCTCCCGGGCTCTGTGGCAGAGTTCAAGGCTCTGAGATATTTCTGGTTAGTCTAGTGAAAATGGAAACACCACAGGGAGGAGACTCAAGGCGGGAAGTGACGGAGCCTCCTTTTGGGTGGGAACCAGAAGCAGAAGCCTGGTGAGTGTTCGGCAGAAGGAGTTTCTAAGTCTATTTCCCACCTCCTGGCACGTCCAGGACTATGTCCTCCTTGTTCTGTCCCAAGGATTGAGGCAGAGCGGGGTGAGGACAGCACAGGATGCTAAGGACTTTTCCACCCATCATCTCACAGAATCCTCCCAACGGACCTGTGTCCTAAGGACATGAATCCTCTCCATTTTACAGATGGGAAAACTGAGGCCCGGAGAAGTTTAGGAACTAAGGCAAAGTTACACAGTTAGAAAACAGGGCAGCCAGGATCAGAACAGGGGTATCTGATGTTAGAGTCCAAGTTCTCAACTCACCTTGTAGACTCAGGTTCTGTCCTTAGGGACCTTTGGCAGGTAACTAAAATTTGTGAGCCTTGATTTCCTCATTTGTAAGATGAAGAATGACGACATCTGTCTCATGGGTGGCAGGTTTGGAGGAGAGTTTGGGCGCTGGTTAAGAAGCACCTGGTGAACAGCAGGGGCTCGGCGTCCCCCGGTGAGGCCCGCTCCGGGACAGGGCCTGCGGCGTCCTGCCAGAGCAGGACACAGACTCCGCATCCCAGCTCTGCAACGTGCCGGCTCCCATCCGAGTTACGGTCCTGCCCCCTCTCACACCCACAGGCCACGGGGACTTGTAAGAAGTTTTATGAGTCTCAGCTTTCTATTAGCTTTTGATAGGAAAGCACTGATTCATGACTCAATGGAGGCAGGGAGTATACTAATAAATCATGGTTTTCCTGATGCGGGATTGATTTTAGCCGTGTTTTCGAGAGTTGTGCAGAATTTCCATTCGAGCTGTTCATCAGTCGTTTGGCTAACACGCCTCTGTGGTTCCTTAATTGAGTATTACATATAGATTGTTTCTGAATTATGAACTGCTGTACGGAGATGACAAGAAGCTCCTTAAATTGCCACTAGACGAAGCCCCGACGAAGGCAGCAGCCCTGCATCGACGGAGGGCGGCTGCTGGGGCATTAGCTTCGTATTTATTTCTCTGTGGGAGCAAGTCATAAAGACGCTATAAAAGCTACTTTTAAGCTGCCTCGATTCAAATTCATTTCAAATCAATCGGAGGATTGGGATGCAAGCTCTGTATAATTTAATATTCTAATATTGGAAACTTGCCTCGGATCAATCAGAGAATGGGCATCCACCTCAGGACAACGTTGATACCCCTCACGGCCTCGGTGCGACTCAGGCCTGGAACGTGTCCACCAGTTCCAACTGGACAGCTTCTACTGTCACCCTGCCTGAGCACACATTTGTGAAAATCCCATGCACCTCACACTGCCCGCTGGCTGAAACAGTGAAAATTCTGTCATAAATCATTAGTCACACTGAATTTATTCTGTCTTAGTGCTAAGGAAGAAAAAATAAAGACTCATTAAAAATATGAAAGAAAGAAAAATAAAAGTGAAGTGAAAAAAGGGTGGGTGTGAGCTCACAGTAAGCGGATATAAAAACCCCTTTCTGCAAGGAAAGAAGAGGCGGCAGCCAGAGGCCCGGGGCCAGGGTGGAGGGACAGATGTTTCTAGGCAGGGCTGTAACTTGCAGCTGCTGATACAGAATTGGGGTCAAAGCTCATTTAGCCAGAGGTAATTTGCTGTTAAACTGTGGTTCTGAGTTGCTAATTTGGGAATCCTACATTCCAATATAATCACTCTTGGAGTTTCACCAACAAGTATCTTTCCAAATGCCAAAGTGCCCAGGTCTGGGGCTGCCAGAGAACGCGGACAGGAAAAGGCCAGTTTTCCCCAGCTTCTGATTGGGATTGACCAAATATGTTTGGGTCTATTTCTGAACTCGCTTTTCTGTTCCACTGAGCTAGTTGTTTACCTTTTAATACTAAATGCCTAACAGTCTTGATCACTGTAGGTTTATAGTTAGTCTTGAAACTAAGTAGGGTCTTTCCACTTTGCTCTTAATTCTTTCAGAATTGATTTTCTTTTCTGTGTAACTTGCATTTCCACAGAAATTTTAGAATCAGCTTGCAGATTTCTACCCCAAAAAAACCCAAAGTTTTTTATTGATATTATGTTGAATCCCTAGATCAATTTGGGGGAAGTGCCACATTAACAGTAGTCATCCAACCTGACCAGGCGGTGGCGCAGTGGATAGAGCATCAGACTGGGATGCAGACGACCCAGGTTTGAGACTCCAAAGTCGCCAGCTCAAATGCAGGCTCATCTGGTTTGAGCAAAAAGCTCACCAGCTCGGACCCAAGGTCACTGGCTTGAGCAAGGGATAACTCAGTCTGCTGTAGCCCCACAGTCAAAGCACATATGAGAAACAATGAACAACTAAGATGCCACAACAAAAAACTGATGATTGATGCTTCTCACCTCTCTCTGTTCCTGTCTGTCAGTCCCTATCTATCCCTCTCTCTGACTCTCGCTCTGTCTCTGAAAAAAAAGAAACGAAAAACAGTAGTCGTCCAATCCATGAACATGGTCCATCTTTCCATTTACCTATCCGTGATGGCGAACCTTTTTATAAAAACTGCCCACTTTTGCAGCACTGGTCAACCTGGTTCCTACCGCCCACTAGTGGGCATTCCAACTTTCATGGTGGGCCAATCGCGGCCCCATTTGGTTGCTCCACTACCGCCCACCATAAAAGCTGGAACGCCCATTAGTGGGTGGTAGAGACCAGGTTGACCAGCACTGCAAAAGTGGGCGGGTTTTTATAAAAAGATTCACCATCACGGATAGGTCTTCTTTAATTACTTTTTGCAACCTTCTGTCATTTACAGGGCAGAGGTCTTACCTATCCTTTGTTATCTCTAGGCATTTTATGTTTTTATTTTGGCACTACTGCAAGTTGAGTTACTTTTACAATTTCATTTGGTCATAGTTTGCTATCAGTATATAAGAATACAATTAATTGTTGTCCATTAATCTGATACCCCAGGATCGTGCTAAATTCATTTAACAGTACTAGTAATTGTTTTGCAGATTCCTGGGGTTCTCTGAATAAACAACCATATCACCTATAAACAGAGACAGTTTCACTTTTCTCAGCTCTATGAGTTTTCTTGCTCTTTGCAATGGCTGGAACCTCCCCTTTGCTATTAAACAGGAGTGATGAAACCAGACACCCTTTCTGAAACATTTTAGTCCTCCATTTTCCCAGTGTTTAGACTTTTGATACAACTGTCTAATTATCCTTTAGAAAGCAGACAAATTTAAACTCCCACCAAAGGGTATGAGAGTCTGGTCACTAAGATTTCCTTCCTTGGGGATTTTATAAGGGAGAGCCTTGCAGAGATGAAAAGGAGACTGCCCAGGGCAACGCACTGCACATTTCTGCGTCCAGACATTCTGAGTAACTGCCACCTCCCTGTTCCTTCATCGTGCTGGATAAATCACCTTAGTCTTAACAAAGCCCTTCCATGATTTACTCTGGTGGACACTGTTCTGTCCCCACCAGCCCCCTTTATAGGTTTGTGTGTCCACCCTCCAGTTCCTGGGAGGGTGGCTGCTAATGGCTCCCAGCTGCCTTTCTCCTGGAGCCACCTCACTCGGGATGTTGCCTCCCCTGGCCAGAGGAAGGGGCGGAGCCAATGACTGAATGACACAAGGGAGCAAACGGTCAGCCCCTAGACCATACGCTGTGTAATTCCACTTGTATGCAATGGCCAGAAGAGGCAGAGTAGATTCCTAGGGCAAAGACAGAGGAAAGGAGTTGGGGAAGAAATGGGGGAATGACAGCTAAAGGGACAGGGCTTCTTTACGGGGTCACGGAAAGGCTCTAAAATTGATTGTGGAGATGAATGCACAACTCTGTGAATATACTAAACACTGGTGACTTGTACACTTTAAATATGTGAATTCACTAGGTGGGACATTACTGGCACGACCTGTCCATAAGGCTGTTATGGGAGGGGGAGCAAAAAAGGGAATAATGACCATAATAGTTATAGCTATTATTTATTGAAGATCTATGAGCCAGGCACCATGAACAGGCTAAGTATATGTATTATTTAAAATTCTTCGGCATTGCTAAAGATTTTTGCACATGGAGGTCAGGGGTTGGCTCCCCTGCCTCCAGGTCGGACCACGGCTGTGGTAGGACCTGTGCTCTGGAGCTTTGGCTGGATGAGGCTGAAGTCCGACTCCAGCGGGGCACACACCCACGCTCAGGTTTGTTCCTTGCCTTGTCGTACATCCTCACTTCCCTGCTCCCAAGAGGCCCTCACATGGCCTCCCACCCCATCTTAAGCTCTGTTTCCAGGGATCCTGATCAAAGGAAGCCTCTGGCACTCTATTTGTGGGAACAGAGGTGGCCTGAGGGCTCCAGGCACCTGAGTTCTCCCACAGTCCCCCACTTTAAAACAACAAAGATATCAAACTAAAAAGCTTCTGCACAGTAAAAGAAACTGACAACAAAACAAAAAGGCAGCTAACCAAATGGGAGGCGATATTTACAAACAACAGCTCTGATAAGGGGTTAATATCCAAAATATATAAAGAACTCACAAAGTTTAGCGACAAACAAACAAACAATTCAATTAAAAAATGGAGAGAGGACCTGAACAGACAACAATTCTTTCAGGAAGAAATACAAATGGCCAACAGATATATGAAAGAATGTTCATCTTTACTAGCTATTAGAGAAATTCAAATCAAAACTACAATGAGATACCACCTCACACCTGTTAGATTGCCTGTTATCAACAAGACAGGGAATAACAAGTGTTGGACAGGCTGTGGAGAAAAAGGAACCCTCATCCACTGTTGGTGGGAATGTAAACTGGTACAGAGATTATGGAAGACAGTAGGACAGTTCCTCAAAAATTTAATAGAATTATCATACGATCCAGCAATTCCTCTACCAAGTATCTACCCCAAAATCTCAAAAACATTGGAACTCAAAGACAAATGTACCGCCATGTTCATCACAGCATTATTCAAAGAGGCCAAGACATGGAAACAAGTAAGTGTCCCTTGATAGAGGTGAGGTACATATATACAATGGAATACTACTCAGCCTTAAGAAATGCTGACATCTTGCCATTTACAACATGGATGGACCTTTAAAAAATTATGCTAAGTGAAATAAATCAGTAAAAGCTCAAGGACATAGATAAAAGTAAAGTGGTTATGAGAGGGAGTGGTTTGGTGGGGGAGAGGAAGAAGAAACAAATATATGGTGACCGAAAATGATTTGACTTTGGGTGACGGGCACACAACATAATCAACAGTTCAAATGCTATAGAGATGTTCACCTGAAACACATACTCTTATTGATCAACATAACCCCATTAAATTTAATTTAAAATAAAATAAAATAAAATGAAACAGAAAAAGGACAGTCTTTCTGGTAGAGCTGCAGCCTGCTCTTTTCAGGGGCTTTTAACTCTTTCTTTCCACTATGTATGTATACTGTTTTGCAGCCTTCAGAAGTACCGCGTGCTTTGGGACAGCAGCTGAGTCACCTTCAGCACGCACACAGTGCCACTGTCAAGAATAAGACACCAGGAACTGACGTGAGTGCCGAAAAAGTTATGTGAATAAAGTGCAAAAAATACATATACGGTAGCCTTCCTTTGTGTAAGGAAAAAGGGGAAGCCAGAAAACACACACATCGTGCGTGCCGCTGACTCCCCGATCAGGAAAGGATGCAGATGTGCAATATCTCTCACAAATAATTAAGAAAATAAAGCAATCAAGGTAAAACGCCAATGAATCTGAGTAAAGGGCATAGAGATAGGTGTTCTTTTTACTTGTAGCTTTTCTGTAAGCTTAACAATATTCCTGAATAAAAAGTTCAAAGAGAAAAGCAATGCATGTTTGCTAAAAAGAAAATCAAATGTAAAAATACAGAGCATTAAAAAAGGGGAGGGAAGAGAAATTTCTTGAAATCTCTTCCCATTTTAGGAGTGCAGTGTGTGTTATCCAGACGATTTAAATGCCTGTACTGATAATACATATATTAGATACCAGTCTATAGAAATGCACATGTGTACAAATATATGTATTTCACAAAAATGAGATATGCTATCCATGGATTTGCAACTTGCTTTTATTCTCTCAGTACTATCTCACTCAGGACATACAACTCCATCTCAAGCCGCTCTGTAAACTCCTGAAAACTGTAGTTCTGGTACATAAAATCTAGGGTGTCAGAGGGTTGTTTTATATTTTAAACTGGGAGGTCAGATAGGATCGGAGACGGTGGGCCCTTCAAGGACTGCTCAGGTAGATGGGGGCACTCCTCATTAGTGCGGTTTCTGAGAGAGCCCTGGATCTGGGGCAGGGGACACTCCTGGGAAGGACTCCAAGGCCAGCTGGATGGCAGGTCTCAGGGGAGGAGCCATCTGTTCCCCTTCGTGCAGGATCATTATTAGCACAAGAAGAGACTCGAGTTGTGGAGCACCCACGTCAAGTGCCCTGCCTCTGCGTGACGTGCCCTGGGCGGAGGGGTGTGTTAGGCCGTGTAGGAGCCGAGCCCCCGCCTCCCGAAGGCAGGGGCAGCCACAGAAGGCTGATGGAGGCTTCACTGCCATGGGATCGGGTGCATCACTGCTGGGAACCAGGCTTCATGCCTCTCCTCCTGTGGGCGCAACCACACCAACATCTGGCACCTCTGGCATTTGACAGATGTCTGGTCCACGTGACGTGAAACATCTGGCCTGAGCTGCAGAGCCACGGCCAGCTCTTGGGGTTCTGTCTCTTCCTCTGTTTTTCTTTTCTTTTTGCTCGGGTGGGAGGTAAAGGCCCAATTGCTGAAATGACTTAGACTCGAGGCCAGATCACAGTGCATAAAAGAACATACTTCTTTCCTTTCTTTTAAAAAAATTATTCCCTCAATTTCACCCCTTAAAGAAAAAGCCATGTAAATGGCACTTTTCTTGCCTCACTTAAATAATAATTAATAAAAATTATATTCCTCCTGTAAAGCCAGTTGTCAAGGCCACCATCACAGCCGCCTGACCCATGCAGGTTCGCATTGGATTCGGACAGTCGGTAATGAAACACCGGAGCCAAAAACTGGTGAGCCATCAGCTTTAATTCTAGCTTGCACCCGGCGGGCAAGCAAAAACACACACTGGGCTCCAAAACCCACACATTCAGTGCTCACAAAGCTACTGACTTATCCGAGTTTCCTAGAATCACAGGTTTCTAGCTCACCAGCCTTATTCACCTCTGTTTCCCATCTTCTCCTGCACAAACTCTTAACAAACTGGCTTCTTCCTCAGTACTCTGCCATTTTGGCTGCTTCTCCTGGCCTTCACGTGGCCTTACTCTGCTCTCCTCTCGAATACTAATCTCAGGAACCCAGGAACTGAGAGAGAGAGCTAGCTACCGGTCTGCCCACTTTATAGCATAGATAATCCAAACCTTTAATCCAATCTACAAATAAGAAAGTCTCTGATACAAAGTCACTTATCTGAGGCATAATGGGAGGATTCCTCATGAGAGTGCACCACCCCACATCATCCAATCAGTCAAGGGTGTGGAGAAGAGCTTACTCTTAAACTAAGCCCCAGGCTACAATGACCCGGCCTGCCCACAGCCTGTTCCAGAACACACATTAATATCAACGAACTTCCATGTGGACAGCGCCATCTTTAACAAAGTGAGCATAATATATTTTATCTGCCCAACACCTCCCTTTCAAGGCTCCTGTTAATGAAAACTATAAGAAGGCAGAAGGGGGCTAAAACTACAATTTCTGCCTGAATTGTGGTGGCACAGTGGATAGAGGGTTGACCTGGAGTGCTGAGGTCGCTGATTCAAAACCCCTGCTTGCTGGCTTGGGCACAGGCTCGCCGGCTTGAGTGGGGGATCGTCCACACTATCCCACAGGTCGCCAGCCTGAGCCCAAAGGTCGCTGGCTTGAGCAAGGGGACACTGGCTTGGCTTGAGCCCGAGGTCCGATCCTTGGTCAAGGCACGTGCAAGAAGTAATCAATCAATATACAACTAAAGTGAAAGCATTTTCAAGTTAATGCTTCTCATTCTGCCTCCCTTCCTTTTTCTCCCTTCCCTCTCTCAAAAAACAAACAAACAAACAAAACTACAATCTGTGATGGCAGAGAAGTGGGTCAGGGCTGGCGTTTTCAGCCTTATCAGGATGGAAGTGCTTCTGCAGCAAACGTTCCGAAGATGAGCAGATGGGGAGAGCCACGGCCAGGGTCACCACACCAACGCCGGAGGCGGCCAGAGACCAGCTCCTGTATGCAACGCGACGTTTCTGCTTCTACACCGCACCGGCTAGTGATCAAACACACCAGCCTTCCCGCTGCAGAGAACGGCTGTAAAGCCAGTAGCCGCGGCCACCATCACAGCCACCTTGCTCATGCAGGTTCGCATTAGATTGGAACAGACGGTAATGAAACAACGAAGCCAAGAACTGGTGAGCCATCAGCTTTAATCCTAGCTTGCACCTGGCAGGCTAGTAAAAACACACACTGGGCTCCAAAACCCACACATTCAGTGCTCACAAAGCTACTGACTTATCCGAGTTTCCTAGAATCAAAGGTTTCTAGCTCACCAGTCTTATTCACCTCTGTTCCCCATCTCCTTCTCTCTGCACAAACTCTGCCCAAACTGGCTTCTCCTGGCCTCCTCCACGTGGCCTTTCTCTGCTCTCCTCTCTAATGCTAACCTCAGGAACTGAGAGAGAGCAAGCTTCCGGTCTGCCCCACTTTATAGTGTAGAAATCCAAACCTTTAATCCAATCTACAAACAAGGAAGTCTCTGATACAAAGTCACTTATCTGAGGCATAA
The DNA here is from genome assembly GCA_037038555.1 of Rhynchonycteris naso. Classification (NCBI taxonomy): domain Eukaryota; kingdom Metazoa; phylum Chordata; class Mammalia; order Chiroptera; family Emballonuridae; genus Rhynchonycteris; species Rhynchonycteris naso. The sequence goes on along the minus strand of CM073000.1, from coordinate 189,143,182 downwards.
TGGGAGGATTCCTCATGAGAGTGCACCACCCTACATCATCCAATCAGTCAAGGGTGTGGGGAAAAGCTTACTTTTAAAACTAAGCCTTAGGCTATAAAGACCTGGGCTGCCCACAGCCTGTCCCCCAACACACATTAATATCAATGGACTTGCACGTGGGCAGCGCCATCTTTAACAAAGTGAGCATAATGTATTTTCTCTGCCCAACAACAGCTCTCCCGGGATCCTGGGTACAGAGTGGTGTTGCTGGGAAAGAATCCCCCTGCAGGGCCCCGAGGCTGGGCCTGTGACCCCAGCGCAGCCAGGCTTCCCCACCAGGCACTCCTTCCTGCAACCTGCACTCACTTCCCCTTATTCTTTTCTCCGTGGGAGGCTATGCCCAACTTATACATTTAACTGCCCCCTTCCTGATGACCTGGGTGTGCTTGCCGCAGGAGGGCTGTATTTTGTTAGGTTGATATTTGGCTGCCAGAAAGGCAGGGGTATCTTAGCGTGGGTCTCGGGAGACACAAGCTCAATACTCAGTCTGCCATGGTCGAGCTGTGTGGCACGCCCATCATCCTCTCTGAGACTCAGTTTCCTCATTTGCAGGTAGGAATGATATCAACCACCCCGGGGTCACGGAGGAGTTCAAACGAGACTCAGAACCGTGCCCAAGGTCACGCCGCAGGAAGCTGCGTGTGACGTGCTCAGCGGTGCTCGATAATTATACCTTCCTATCAGCCTTTCCCAAGTATCTAAGAGATCTTTTTTTCATTTGCACAAATTACATCTTCTTCGCTATTCATAGTCTCCTCTTTAGGAGACGAGCGTGGGGCACACATTAAGGTGTCCATCCAGAATGGGCAAATTTCTAGATTTCCATTACCCGTTTCCCATGGCCTATCTTAAACACAGCTGTCAGGACAAGAGGCTCATTAAAAAGATTGTTTTGACTGATGGCATGTTCATGTATCAAATTGGAAATCTGTCCAAAAATACTCCAGGGAGGTAGACGGGGTGGCAGCAAGTCAGGGTGGGGAGAGTTCTGCAGTGCTGAAGATGAAATGTACGAGGAAAATAGGCTTCCAGGTCTGACTTGAACTCAACAGGAGGTCCCGGGAGGGAGGGCTGCAGGCATGGAAATCGGGAAGTCAGGTTCAGGCTAATAACGGGGGAAAGAAAGATTCTAAGCAGGCAAAGATTTCTGACAGAGCACGGCATACGCCACATTAGCATGCTTTCCAATGGCCCTCTAGCACAGGGGTCCCCCAACTTTTTACACAGGGGGCCAGTTCACTGTCCTTCAGACCGTTGGAGGGCCGGACTATAAAAAAAACTATGAACAAATCCCTATGCACACTGCACGTATCTTATTTTAAAGTAAAAAACAAAACTGGAACAAATACAATATTTAAAATAAAGAGCAAGTAAATTTAAGTCAACAAACTGACCAGTATTTCAATGGGAACTATGGGTGCAGATGCATCCTGTGCTCCTCTCACTGACCACCAATGAAAGAGGTGCCCCGTCCGGAAGTGCGGCGGGACCGGGATAAATGGCCTCAGGAGGCCGCATGCAGCTTGTGGGCCGTAGTTTGGGGACCCCTGCTCTAGAAGGTGACCTTCCCTGCTCGCTGGATGACCACAGCCTCTGTCATGACTTCAGCCACGCCACCTGCCCGTTATTCCGAATCATTTCCCAGCCCATAGTCAGTTCTTGGGCCGCTTTGAGGACCTTGCCTCCTGATATCCTTGCAAATCCTCCTCCACTCCTTTGCCCCAGTGCCTGCTCCTCGTCTTGCAGTCACACCTCCCACTCCCCCGGGCCAGCAGGCAGTCACCAGGTAATGAGGACTCACTCCAGACTCGCTTCCTCCTTCTGGGCCAGGGGTCCCGCTGGTTTCTCTGCTGGAGCCAGCCCACTGCCCTCTCTGTGCTCAGTCCTCAGGGCAGTCTTGGTGGCTGCCTGGTGTCCTCGTCCTCCTGCCTTCCAGCCCGCCCTCCTTTCCATCCCCAGATGTGTCAGGACGTTCAGCTATCAGTGGTTAATGCCAGTAAAGGCTGTTTGTGTTTATTCATGATCACTGCTGCATCCCGTAGAAAGAAGAGACAGGCAGCCAGGGTGCAGCTGCTTAAGGATTTCAGTAAGAATCTGCTCTGCCATCCTCAGCTTGTGGCTTTGTCCTCAAGACTGCAAGGTGGCTGCAGGGCTTCCAGGCATCGTGTCCAAGTCCCAAGCAAAAAGGAGCAAGATGGGCCAATAAAGAGCTTTCTGGAAGCCCTACTTGCTAAATTCCAGGACTGAGTCATGTGGTTACATGTGGCTATAACTGGGCCTGGAGACCCATGCTTTCAGCCTGACACGCTGCTGCAGCCCTAGACAAAACCCAGGAAGGAAGGACGAGAAAATGCATCCTGGACAGACGGAGCAAGGTCGTCTTTGTAAAATGCAAGGCCTGATTGCCCCACTTACCCACGGAAAACTTTTTCATGCCTCCCCGTCACCTTAGGGTCCGGATTTGGTTCTGGTCCTGCGTCATCAAATACTTGAGCCCTACTCTGGTCACTGAGCAGCTTCCGTACCAGCCCCAGCCTCAGCCCCTGCTCGGCCCTGCGTCCTGAATGCCCTCTTCCTGCTCGCATCTGCGTGATGGACTCTTATTCTCCCTTCAAGACCCTGCTTGCTCTGCTCTGCAGGGAAGACATCCCTGGCCAAGCTGGACCAAACTGACTCTCCTTCCTCCTCATCCTTGAACATTCCTCTGCTTTTGTCCTGTGATTTCATGTTCCCACCTGGGTGTCTCTCACTGGTCTGTGAGGGCAGAGACCAAATCTATTGAACTGAATATCTTTCTCCAAAGTGAACAGCATAGCTACTGCTCCCAAAGATGACTGCTGGGTAAATGAATGGATGAGCAGATATATAAAACTTGTGGCAACTCATAGGCTGTATTTCTAGTAGGTGGCCTGGAGGACAAACTCAAATCTCTTCTCTTTACCAATATTATTTAAGGAACAGGAGAGTTCCGGTATTATCTGATATTGCCAGAGAATTACGTTCCTTAAGCGTTACCCTCTTGTGAGCAACATCAGGCCTCCTGATGTGCGGAAGTCTGAGGGGAACGGGCACTGACTTTGAATCCTGTCTGCTACTTAAATGCTTCAGGACAAGCTGCTTTACCTCCCTGAACATCCATTTCCTCAGTTTTAAAAAAGGTATGATAATAGATCCCCCATGGCGTTGCTGTGAGTCTCCGGAATGACATGTTTAAAGCCTCAGCACAGGCTATTTCCTGGCACTGTGGGAGGGTGCGCGAGGGGAGGGCACACGATGCTTTTGACACTTTTTTTTTTTAATTTTTATTTTACAGGGACAGAGAGAGTCAGAGAGAGGGATAGATAGGGACAGACAGACAGGAACGGAGAGAGGTGAGAAGCATCAATCATTAGTTTTTCGTTGCCATTGCGACACCTTAGTTGTTCATTGATTGCTTTCTCATATGTGCCTTGACCACGGCCTTCAGCAGACCGAGCAACCCCTTGCTGAAGCCAGCGACCTTGGGTCCAAGCTGGCGAGCTTTTGCTCAAAAAAAGCCAGATGAGCCCATGCTCAAGCTGGCAACCTCGGGGTCTCGAACCTGGGTCCTCTGCATCCCAGTCCGAGGCTCTATCCACTGAACCACCACCTCTTCAGGCTTGACACTTTTTAAAATAAGGTGCGACCACGGGTTTCTTTCCTTCTTGCCATGGGGGAGAAATGCTGGTTCCTTCCCAGTTTCATACCTTTTCTCTCTTTGCTAAAAGAATCCTGATTTTGTTCAGGGAAACGTCCTGCTCTAGAGGCGGGGGGGGAGGGTGGGCAACAAGGGGGGGGGGTTGGCTTCATCCCCAGAACCAGGATTGAGACAGCTGCGGTGATTCTCTTCCCACAGACACTCAAGGGTGGGGAAGGGTCTGTGGCCAGGTCTGAACAGGGAGGGTGCCTGCTGGCGAGTCCCAGGACAGGTTCTGTTTCTTTTCAAATGTCCCTTTCTCTGCCTCTGAGGGCCGTCAAGCCTGAATGTGATGTCCGGAGTTGTGGCAGCTACCTGAGAAGGTCCAACCTAAGGCAAGGGCCACATGGGGATTGGAGGGGGGGTAGAATCACGACAACATCCTGGCCCCTGAGTGAGCCCAGGAGACAGTTTGGACCACCCACCCTGCTAACTATGTACATGAGATGATAAACTTCCCTATTCTCTGAGCTGGGGGAGTTGGAGTACAGCCAGGAGGAATACTACCCTGTACATTTTAGAACAGTAACTCTTTATGCGTGACCAATAATCTGTTTCTGAAAACTGTGTAAGCTGGCCTTCGGAAGCTCTTTCAAAATAATAGAGCCGCCAGCTGTCCAATAGGTCCCAGGACATTTCCCTGACGGGGTGGGATTCAGCAGGATTCCACGGAAGTGCCGTTTGGCCAATGATCTTCTCCTGCACATCCCTTCTAGTGCTTGTGAAATTGCTTTCTGAAGCATTATGTGTCCAGCGGAACCACGGCACGGAGCCAGGGCAGTGCCACGGCAGAGGGGGAAGATGGCTTAGTAACCTTAAGCCACATCCACATGACAACTCAGAGGCAATCTGGAAGTGAGAAACAAACCGTGCACTTCAGAGGCAGAGTGTGAGTTATTAAAATGCTTGAAACACGCATGGTCAACCAGAAATGCAAGATGGCCTTTCCCTCCTTCGGTTTTAGCCTTTCACTTGTGGCTGGATGAGTTTGAGCGTGGAGCCTGCTAAGTGGCATACATTTTTGAAAACTGATGGCTTTATAACTGCTATCCTTAAATACAAGTGTCAACAATGATTGATCTTAAGTACGTAGACCAGGGGTCAGCAAACCACAACCCCATTGTCTGTTTGCTTCTAAGGGATATGAATTAATAATGCTTCTTACATTATTAAATCTCTACATTTAGGTTTATACAAGTACCAATGTAATATTCTCAATTTTGCCTCTGGCCCACAAAGTCTGAAATATGTACTCTCTGGCCCTTTGCAGAAATAGGCTGGCAACCCCCGACCTCATTAAAGGGATTTTTTTTCATTATTCTTTTTTCATCTTTTGAGGAACTTAGAATATTTAGGTGAGTCCTGAATATTCTTACTGAAAAAGTAATATTACATTTATATTCTCACCACCCACAGATAACAAATATTAACATCTTGTAAGATTCACTTTCACAGTTTTTAAAAAAGAAAAAGTTGTAATTACATAATTTTTATACAATTACAGAGTCCCCTTTGACCACTCCCTGTTGTCCCAGAGGCAGCTGGCTTTATCTTTATGAGGAACAGACACCCGTGGCCAGGGAGTCAGTGGCCTGGACAAGGATAAGAAGTGCCATTCTGTACCTCTGACCTGAGACAGGAAGTGGGCGCTGGTCACAACGCTTCCAGGGACTGGGGAATCACCCACCCCAGAAAGATACCTCTTCCCTGGAAGTCGCTTTTGCCATGATACCTGAGCTTGGCACAGGTTAGGCATTTCCAAATCTACTGAATTAATCGAAAAGGGTGCATGCACCCAAGGCAAACATTTGATGGAGTGATTTCAGGCAGACACAACCATGAAATAAAGGCTGTAAGGAAGGAAACAAACAATGAAGGTAGAAGACAGGAAGGAGGGATGAAATGTCCTTGATGTAGAGGCCAGTAGGACACTATGCACACACTCTGCAGAGAAGCCATGCCCCTACCCAATAAATAGTTACTAAAGTAATGACATACCTTCAAACGTGACTTACAGAGAGAGGAATTTAAATATTTAAAAATATTCTCTGAAGTGTCATAAATCCCCAATCTAAGACTTGTACATTGCTGCAAAGTCTCTGGTTTCTTTTCTGACTTTTCTCCTAGACTGAGTTTCTTGAGGATAGGACTGATGGTTCCCTAGTTTCAAATGCAGACATGCTGCACATTAATTGTTCGCAAATGCAGGGGTGAATGTAACAATAACAAAGTACCCGATCCCAGAAGAGCGCCAATAACCCTTCCGATGAAAATGCAGAATGTCTTCCACAAAACATGATTATTCTCGTCACATCAGGTCTTACCAAGGCCAACTGCAGTTTGTTTTATAAGGTTAAAAAATGATGTACAAGTATTTTTATTTTAAGTTTTGGGCTTGTTCGTGTATGAAGAGTTCATGACAGTTGTATTTATCACAGAAAAAAGAAGAAAGAGCCCAAATGTCCAATAATGTAAAGAGTTCAATGAATGTGTGTTGTGTCTAGGTAGTACAAGTTATCTGTGGTTCGTGGTTAAAATGACACAAGATAATACTATGTACGACGTATGCTTACGCTTCTCAAATGCTCGCGGATACGTTTTCAGCTGTATGAAAAGGAACTTCTAAATAACGAGAACAGTCACGAATGGATTACTTATAAACCAGGCTGCCTACTCAAAACACCCCGCCCTGCACGACCAGGCAGACGGCGCCTTTGTGTTAGACCACAAATCACACTAAAGGTGCCAGATTTCATAAAGCTAAGAAAGCGACGCTGGGGAACTGTGGAATTACAGGGAAGTCATTGACAAATAAAGCTCTGGCAGAGAAAACACACACATTAGTTCCCGAGAAGGGAAATAATCAGATTATTGACGGATTCAGAAAGAGATCCTTAGGAACACTGACAAACCTGCAAACAGTTTTTCTCTTACGACAATGACCCTCAGGGACCCTGCTGCCGGCACCACATGCAGAGTGCAGGCCGCTGTGAGACAATTCCTTTAGACTTTGACCGAGGAGACCAAGTCGACATGTGACTGATGTTTCGTTCACTCTAAGAGTTGGTGCATATTTGCAGTAACAACCAACACTTTATCAAGTTGAAATAAACTGGTTGCCATAATTTGTCTCTTTTATCAAGATAATGTCTCAAATCAACCTTTATTTTTATTTTACCATTATTTTCTATGAGTTACAGTCCCCGTTTCTTTTTATTTATTTTTTAATTTATTGATTTTAAAGCGAGAGGAAGACGGGGGATGGGGTAGCATCAATCTGCTGCTGTTCCACTTACTGATGCATTCGTTGGTTGCTGTAGGTATCCTGACTGGGGGTCAAACCCACAGCCTTGCTGAATCAGGACGATGCTCTACTCAGGACAATGAACTACCTGGCCAATGCCTCGGTCCCCATTTTTTAAGTGAGCTTTTGCAGGTGCCCCAAATCCTCAGCTAAGAGGGCAACTGAACTTGGACCTCTGGGCAGCCCTGCAGAGAGTCTGTGGGGTGGTGTAAACCCCTCCCTATTTCAAGGAAAACAACAAAAACAGCACCTTTGCCCTCAGCAGGCACAGCTCACCCAATCAAGGTGAAAGAACGAGAAGAGGCTCACTCTGAAAGAAACATCGCTGCTTGCCAAGGCCAGAGGGGAATTTCACGCCCGGCGGACTCCGTGGACCCCCAATCTGCAGACCCCTTGAGACATTCCCAGTCTAAGCCTCGGTGTCTGGCTGAGCCAGCTCCTTCTCTGAGACAGTCCCTCTAGCAGGGCCGGTGGAAAGTGGACGTGGCGGGTGAGGAGATGGGACCTGCCCGATACAAGCTGGCCTGGATCCTCGTATCTTGCAGTGAACACCCAAGCCCAGAGCACACTCCACTTGTTACCCTGACAGCAACGTGGGGAAGAGCCCTCGACCTGAGCCCAACTCTGCCTCTTCCCAACGCAGTGAACCTGGGTAAGCTGATGGTTCGCTCTGTGCCTCAGTTTCCTTTGTCTATAAAATCAGAATAGTACCTGCAGTATAGTATTCAACAAGTAGCAATTATGATATTAATACGTTAATTGCATTTGTAATGTCTATGGAGTAGCACTAATGGTCGGGGAAGTTGGCTACCCTGTGGTTTTTAGCACCCACTGGTGGCATGACATGGGGCTGTCTCTGGGACATGCCACCCCAGTGTGGTGGGAAGAGGAGCAGTAGAGAACATGCCCACAAAGACTTGGATTCCAATTCTGGCGACCAAGCAGTGGACCAGAGGCATAAACTCAGAGAAAAGGAGAAATTATATTTTTTACACATCAATTTATCTAATGCTGTCATTTAAATATTTTTATGACAACGAAGACAGCAAGGTGGATAATATTAACAGCACTACCGTTATTGAGCATTAACAGGTCCCAGATAATGTGTCCAGGTGTTGGGTGACGCGTCTGATCCCCACAAAAACCCAAGTTGCTGCTACCCCTGCTTCTAGCTCTGTGACCTGAACACGCGATTCAGCCTGTAGGACTTGGATCTGCTTGTCAGTGAAGCGCAGAGAGCACCAGCATCTCGCAGGGTGGTTGTGCAGGCTGCCATGACAGTGAGGGCAGCCGCAGACAGTACCGTGAGTAATAAAACTGAACACGAGCCATGGCTCTCAAGAGTCTTATTAATTGTTTGCTTTTTCCAGGAGAAAAACTGCACTGTTAGGTATCTTCCCTTCAGCGGTACCACCGAAGCAGTGAGGTCACAGTCCCCCGAGGGAGGCAGGAGCACAGGCCCGCACCCAGGCAGGGTGGCCCAGCTGGAGGCTCACGGCCAAGGCTGCACCACACCTGCTCCAGACAAGGTCCCTTCCACCTGGGCAATGCCACTGCCGGGAACGCCTCCCAGGACTCCCAACAGTGCACAGGATAGTACTTTACATAAAGGAGACACTTACAAAATTCTTTTCCTTCCTCTTATGTGTCTATAATTTCAATTTAGAGGGACTCGGAGCGCCTCTGCTCCTTTGGTCCCCACCTGTGCCGCAGACACGGTTAAACACCCTCGGGGCTGTGACAAGGGGCATGAAGAGCCACATCTGCATTAGGAGGCTGTTCCCACACGGGTGCCATTCTTTTTCTTCCAAGTGAACCATCAATATGTAAACATTTTTGTTACGTGACATAGAAAAGTGAAATTAAAGTGATTTCTTGCTTATTTTATGTAGCGATGTTCTAAGTTTGTACCGACACTGCTGGACACAGCGGGGGCAGATGCCTCGTGAGTGAAAACAAGTCCAGTAAATGCAAAACACCCTGAGCCAGGACAGGAAGTAAGAGTGGTCGGCTGAGCGAGGGACATTTCAGTTCGACACAGGAATCCCACTGCTCATTTGAAAATTACACTCGTTGCTGTTTTTAAAACATGGCCTAAAAAGAGAGGATATAATATTTTGACTTGATAAACAGACACCACTGTTTCTCACGCTCTTGTGGCTCCTTTTCGAAATGTTGCAAGATTTTCTATTTTTAGTGTAAGAGTGGGTCCGCAAGCCCAGAGAAGGACTGCTCTCTGTTCTGTCCACTCCTGTCCTCACTGCCCAGCACCAGGCCCAAAGTACCTGATGAAGAAATGGATGTTGCCTTAACTTTGGGAACTAGCAGCACACATTTACACATGCCAGATTCTCAATTTATAAATATTTACCATCAGGATTTGATTTTAGCTTTAATTAGCCCAACTGTTAAGGATACCTCCAAAGTGCGAAATGCAACCAATCGCTTTGCACAGACGTAGCTCCGGCAGTTGGTCTTCTGTCTGGTTTCTTAAAGAATGAGACACAGACTTCAAGTGACTAACGCATGATGTTTTATGGGGAATTGACTGGGAAAATGAACTCAAGACCGAATCACAAAAAATAAGTTAAAGAGGGTAAATTCTTAAAGATGATGTGCCCCCAGAAACTCCCGATTCTACACATGCTTAAAATAAAAAGGACTGTCTGTAAGTTCTCATTTGAAAACTGGTTTAAAAAAGAAATGAGTAAGACGGTTTTTATGACGCATTTTAAACACAGGGCATCCTAAGATGAATGCCATATCCTTGTGACCACATTTGCTAGATTCAGGAAAATATAGCTATGAAGTTCCACATTCAAAGGTGTGTTTGCTAACACATTCACTGGCAAGGTATGTGCTTTAAAAAAATAAACAGAGTCAAATTCTCTCCCTAAATTCCACAGGAATGTACCACCTAGTACAGTCCTTTCCAACCTTTAAACGAATACACACTTTAGATAAAGCTAAAAATAAAATGCATTCCTCATCCACCCTGAAAATCTCAGATTCCCTGTGACTCTATCTTTCTGGGAGCCAAGAGGTTTTTTGGGCTAGCTTCACTTGCTGTAGTTTGTGTGATAAAGAGTCGCTAATTCCTTCCTGTTTCAGTTATTAAAGTTATGTCAGCACACAGCACGCATGCCTCTCCTTGCCTGGAGATTCCCATGGGTACCCCTCCTGCCAGCACCACAGGGTGAGAAGCCCGGCTCTAACTAGAGGACAAAGCCACACCCCCACCAAAGTGAATGTTTGCTGCTGGGTGCTCACAACGTAGAACCACAAACAACCCCTGATAAAGCGCATGCTATGCTGCAGGGAGTGTGCCCGGTGCTCTGATGCAATGACGCCTCACTGTGTTTGACTGTCACACCAGCCCCACGAGGTTGGGGTGATACCCCCCATTTAACGATTGGGGAGGCGAAGGGCAGAAAGATGTTCAGCAGCTCCTGTGGAGCTCCTTCTCTGGGGAGTCGCGCCAAAGGATCTGAATCCAGGTCTGTCCAAAGTCAGAGCCTGTGTGCTCACCCTCGGTGTCACATGGCATCACCCACCCCGCCGGCGCGAACATGTCACCCTGCACCACCTTCCCAAGCTCTGCGCATACTGCGCATACTATGACCTACCCAATATTTTTCTTTATGTTGATGAGCTAGTTATATGTTTCCTAATACATGATGGAACAAACACTCAAGAGTTAGATTTTAAGTGCCCGTGCACCCTTCCACTTCCAGTAACATCATGGCCCTCCAGTGGGATGTGCTTCAGCCAGGCACAGCCTCCACTCAGGACCCTGAGCCTCGTTCTGGGCAGTCAGTCGGGCAGTTGTCACAGTGAAGTCACCAGAAACAGCCTGGGATTGGACACATGCACAGTGAGGACAAGAGCGTCACACTGTAATGGGAACATTTCTCTAAGCCAAGGGTGGGGAAACCATGGTCTGCCAGCCTATCACCTGTGAGGCTGCATCCGTGCTCCAAAGGCAGAGCTGAGTAGTGGCTACGGAGGCTGGAGCCCAACATCTCTGACCCTTCACACAAAAGGTTTGCAAGTTTGCTCACTCCTGCTCTAAGTAACGCATTTCCCATCCAAAAGTCAGTTGGTAAAAACACCAATGCACAGGTGATGTGGACATTGCCTAGGATTCTGCCGATAAATAGATTTGCATCAAGTTTAAATCAATTCCACTTAATATTTATTTGTTGAGGGGTTATTATGTGACCACCTTGGCTAGAGGCTGGGTTTACAAAGGTGAATAAAGCTGGGATCTCACTTCCTAAGAAAAACCAGGATATAAAATAATTTCAATACAATGCCCTAAAATGTTAAGAGTACGATTTGATGTTTTATTTTTCCTATAAAGTGAACCCTGAAAACCTAACCCTTTTGTTCTCTAAAACTTAGAAATTCTAAAACCATAACCTTGGGCTAAGAGATCTCTCTCTTTGGTTTTAAAAGCATAGATACTAAAAACCAAACTAGAATTCCATGAACTTACTCATTAAGTTTTGCAGGACAGGCCAATTTATTGGGATTTTTCATCATTGCCAAATTTGCTCTTGGCTCTCTAGTACACGCTCTACACTCTCAGCTCAGAGAGGAACACAGAAGAGGTATTGAGACATCAAGGCCAACAGCTAAAGAGTTAGACTGTTGCTTTTTAAGACTGTGGTTTTCCACCGGCCTCCATATTAGCTGGGTCACATAGGAACCTGCTGAAAAAGGCATGAGGGACAGAGACAATGCCTGTTTCAGCCAGGATTTCATCATCTGCCATCCGTCTCTGCAACTCCAACCTCCAACCAGGCATCAGGTGAGTTAAGGGGAAAACCGATTTCGACGTCCCTCGTATGTGCTGAAATGGATTATCTGCGGGCAGAGCCAAAAAGAAGACAGAGGACTGGGCGCGGGGCTGCTTCGCGTCTGTGCAACTGTCCCCGCCTCCTAACTGTTTATTTGTCCGGGCTATTGACAGCATCTTTTATCATACAAAGAAGGTTGTTTTATTGAGCTTCGGAAAGAGAAAGAGAACGCATCTGTTTCTAGGGAAACCTGAGCTGTGCAGCTTTGGCGTGAGCCCGCATCCCCACACACATGGTGGCCGTGGTATAGTAGCACCCCGCCTCCTCCTCCTCTTCCTTGTCCCGTTTAGAAATTAATGCAACAATGGGAGATGATTGTTGATGTTCGCGATTAAATCATTTATTCATCCCACACAATGACTCAGAATTATTCATTAAGCTTGCTGGAAGAAAGCTGGGTTTTACCTCCAAGGTGGTTTGAGGAGGGATGTGCTCTTTAAAAGGATATTTTATAACAACACAATTATCATAATTAAAAGCTACCCTGGATATTCTGATGAGCTTTTGACATCTATTTGAGCGCTGGCATGTTAATGCGGGAGGTGAGTGACTCTGAAATAGTACTAGGGAGTAGTGTTACTGTGGGGAAAGCTGAGGCAGTATTAAATACCATCTGCCATCATCGCCCCCAATTCTATCACGGTCTTTAAGTTAATTAATTTTACAGAACGTCACTCGAACTTCAGGCTTTCCAAAATGAGTTCGAGTTACATTGCTGGGACCCGGGCAACCTCCTGCATTGCTGAGTCCCAGGTGCAGACCTTCCTTGTGACCGCCCACCTGCCCGATCTCCCAGACCACGCAGGTCACGCAGCCCGCCGGAGCCGTGTCCACGCCTGACCTGATCTCTTCCTGATGGTGCCCGAGGTTTGCTCTGTTTGAAAGGCCGTTGAGCAAAGGGCCTGGTTTGGTTAAGCCACTAAAACTGGCAGGTGACGGCAGGAAGGGCACCCATCGCTCTGGTTTCCCTTGCAAGCAGGTCTAGGTGGGGACCCTAAGGCCAGCAGCCAACAAGAGGACGCCCTCTCAGACATGAAGGTGGTGCCTGGAGGGAAGGTGGGGAGACTGTAAAGAGAGACACTGCCTGCTCAGTGAACCCAGAGAGCCAGCATGTGGGTCAGAGCAGGAGGAGGCACGCGTGGCTTTATCCAAGACCGAGGGCCGCGGAGGCTGTGTGACGTGTGCGGAGAGCCGGGACACACCGCGGAAGGGCTGTGCCTGGAGCTCTGAAAAGCACGGCCTTGCTGTGCTCTGTGCCTGGCTTACAACAGTGCCAAACAGACACGAGCTGTTGGCCGTCGGTGCCTGAGGGAGTCGGTTTCAGTCCTTCCTTCATCGGCAAACGTCGAGGGCTTTATCACGCGCTGGGACCCGAGTCAGGCCTCCTGAACACGGGGGTGACCGGAACAGCGTCTCTGTGTTCAAGGAGCTGAGTCTAGTGGGGGATTCAGGCAAGTCGTACAAATCCTCTGAGATCAAGGGCGGCTGAGCAGTGGGGTGGGCCCGGGGGCTTCTCATACTGATGGGGTCAGAGCCGAGCAGGCGTGGGCCAGGTGCAGTGGATGAGGCAGCAATGATGGGGAAGGGTGAGGAGCTGGCCTTGTCCTGGGGTGACGGGGCTCAGACAGGTGGAGGCTGTGGGGCTACATGCCCCTCTGGCTGCTAGGTGAAGGTGGACTGGAATGGGGAAGAAGGAGCAGGGTCACCAGCTCAGAGCTGACGTGATGACCCAGATGAGACACAATGGCGGCCTACGGGAGGGGTCAGCCGGGAGAAATACTGAGGAGGCAGAATTAAAGGCACAGGACATATCAGCCAGCGTCTTCCCGGGCAAGGAGGCCCTACTGGAGACAGCCCATCAGAGTTCCAGAGTCTGAAGCCATTCAGAGTGGAATAAGAAATCTAGCTCCCTGCGCTGTCCCGTGCTTAGCAAACAACTGCCTGATTATAATTTGGTGTCCCATGCCACTCTGCCTTTGGGAAGAGACTGCGCTGCTGGGGCTGAGCAGAGGGTTCTGGTCTTGCCCTAATTTACTTGGCATTCTGGTGGTAGATGTGAGTTTCTCTGAGCCAGAGCAAGTGGAGTCTGCCTCCAAGACAGACCAGCTCTGGGTGTGACAAAAGATCCTTCCTGAGTGTGCAGGGATGCAGGTCCGCCAGGGAGGCCTGATATCTGATATCCCAGACACAAAGCCACCCTCTGCAGTCCCCGGTGGGAGGGCAGTAGGCTTCCCCAAGGAAGCCCCAGTAGAGCTGTGGGCTCTCTCTTTACAAGTATCCACTGGTCTTAATATTGGCAGCGGGGCAAGAGGGTGGGTGCTGGTGGTGGGCGTGTGCTCCATCCTACCATGGGAAACCCGGAACCACAGGCTGCTCAGGACTGTAGTTGACAAGAATGGAGAACAAAGAGCAGCTGAGGGGGCGGGGTGGCATTTGCATCATTTAACATTTGATATGAAAGGGATGGTTTCAGAGGCATTAAATGTTCCCTCTGACATTACTGTCTGTTACAGAACAGTCTCGATGATGCGGCTGATGCCATCTCGACACTTTATTTCCTTGTCATCAAAATGGTTTTCTATACCAACACAAGCAGGGCACAAAACTTCAAGGTTTTCAATAGGAGTTTCTAACTTTATCTCCATGGAACAGTTAGAAAATGCCTCCAATTATGCCAGCTTTTTTGTAAACTGCCTCAAAAATACAGAAGGGCCTATTGTACTTTTCACAAGTGAGTACGAACCCATTTAATGCTCAAAGATGAAGAGAAGAATGTCAGGAATTTTAAAAATTCTAATGAATGATTGCTGCTTGGCTAGGCCACCTCCCTCTCCTTTACCCCCTAACAAATTAATTTAAATTTTACAGAAGTCTGATGAAGTTCACTCTGGAAAGATCTAAAAGGGGTCATTGAGACCAAAACAAGAGATACAACACTTGTCAAAACTGAAAACCTGCCAAGGCACTGGTCCCTCAGGGGGTGGGCTCAGACCACAGCACTTGTGGTTAGGAACACGGCAGGCGCTGCCAGGAGAGGAAAGGTCGCTAGAGCCGCACGGAGCACCGCCAGGAGCTGAGCTCTCTACAAAGGGTGCATCTTCACATTGTGGGAGCGGGTGCGCACGTGCAAATGCGTGGCCAGTTAAGAATGTTTAATGTAAGATCACACCAAGTGCCTTTCTCTCTCCTGGTCTCTCTGAAGGACGAAGGACAAAGGACGAGCACCCCCCGCCCCCCCCCCCCCCAGCGTTGCCCAGGGTACATCAAAACGAGTGTGGCACTTGGCTCTTAAAGATCATCTGCCCTTGGGTAAGTTCCTGCCTCTCAGAGAACTGAGAAAAGGTGCCCCTGGCATCTTCTCCTTTCTGGGGGCACATAAGTCACACTCAGAGCCTGCCCCCTGTAACCCCACCCTGCAGGCTCCATCCTCAGCTGTGAGCAGCAACCACACTTCAGCGCATGTGGGCTGGGGGCAGCCTCTTCTCCTTCAGTTCTCACAACCAGCCCGTGACAGCTACTTCTGCTATTCCTATTTTACAGATGAGGAAACTAAGGCTTGGAAGGGCTAGGCAGCTTGTCCAAGGTCTCAGAGCCAGTGAGTGACAGGACTAGTATCAGAAACGCGCTGGTGCCTGAAGCACCATCCTCTCTCCCCTTCGCCAGGCTGCAGAGGGGCAGAAGGATCTGCAAGCCTCCTCTTCAGACCACCCTCCCGCCCAGACACCCGGGGCGGCCCTGCTACCTGCTCTGATGAACTTGTCTGCCATCTCCTTCCGCACGGTCTTGGTGAGGTTGAAGTAGTCGTCTTCCTCGTCGATGCTCTGGAGGAACAGGGGGATGTGCTGGAAGACCACGGCGTGCTGGCACTTCTGCTGCCCTGCGATGCTCAGCTGCTGGTCCAGCCACTGGTCCTGGGCCTGCTTCAAGGCAGGGCACCGGGAGGCATCGTACAGGAGCTGGGAGTTGAGGACGAGGAACAGGACGCCCCCGACCCAGAAGCTGAAATAGTCGTCTCCCCAAGTCTGCTGGAACTCCGCGATGGACTCGGGAGTGGGGGCGTTGCCCACATCGTGGTTGCCGCTGACCAGGACCAGTGGGATCTCGCTGTCCACGTCCCTGAGTACCCGCTGCAGGTCCTCGGTCTGCTCCTTCCGCCAGGGCATCCCTGGAAGAGTGAGGGTGACGTCCTGAAATGGCTGAGTTTGTTTATGCACTCACTAACACAAAATACAAGGGAATCTCCTTGAAATCCATTTAGCTGGGCACGTGGAAACTACAAAAGTAATCATATGCTAAAAACAAATCATCAAGTGAGATGGGAACTGTTACCGCCCTGGGTTGAACTTGTTTTTCCATCAGAATGCCCTAGAATTCGGTGGCCACCCGACTCAGTGTCACTGGCTGAATGAGGGTGGAGTCACTGTAATATTAAATATTAGAAAAGCTTGATTTCTTTTATTTAGAAGAAAAATAAATATAAATCATTGTAACATTTCTGCCCCCATCTCAATGGGTCATGGTGTGCACCCCCGTGGTATGTGGACCCAGCTTTGAACATCAGTTCCAAACTAAAGATTTTCAGACTATACACATGGCCTTGCAGACTGTGTGAGCACCTTTATGGGAAAGGTTCTTAGAACCTGAATGGCTTGATCCACTGGTCTGTGCATCTTACCAAATGCCCTCCATGCAGAGAAAGAGGCACACAGGATTCAGTATGGAGATAATTTAGCTAGAGTTGGAAAGCGTGTGGGGACCCTCTTCCCTCAGATTCCTGGCTTCCACGCTTCCTATAATAACGCATTAACACTTTAATAAATGGCTTTTCAAATGACCAATTCACTCCCACATCTGTTTTTTTAGTCCCTCTGTGCTCATTTATTCAACAAATATTTACTGAGTGCAGATGATATATGGGATGCTGATTCAGTTACTGGGAGCGACCTATGAGCCAAAGACACACAAGTTCTTCCCTTCCAACTCGAGAGTCAGGTAATTTGTCAAGTAAATGATAGATGTGCACCCATCTGTGTCAAATGTTATGAAGCCTTACTGAGAAAAGTAAAGTGGGGAAAGGACACACTTCCCATACCACGTTAGTCCTAGGAATAGGCTCAGTATCATACAAAGATAGCATAAGAAAGCGTGGTGGCGTAGTGAATAGAGTGTCAACCTGGGACATTGAGGACCCAGGTTCAAAACCCTGAGGTCAACGGCGTGAGCACAGGGTCACAGGCTTAAGCATGGGTCATAGACATAATCCCCTGGTTACTGGCTTGAGCAAGGGGTCACTGGCTGGGCTGGAGCCCCCCAATCAAGGCACATATGAGAAGCAATCAATACACAACTAAGGTGCCGCAACTGAGTTGATGCTTCTCATCTCTCTCCCTTCCTGTGTGTCTGTCCCTGTCTATCCCTCTCAATTAAAAAGAGAAAATGACAGCATAAGAAAAATGATGGAAAACAGCAGTGCAGCTTCCCAAGGGACGATGAAAACTCACCTTAAAAAGGTTGCCTTAGCAGATGAAAATTACATCCAACATTTCATTTCCATCATGAATTAAAAAGAAAGGAAAACATTCTTTAAGAAGCAATCACAGCTAAGGAAGAGCAGAAAGCAACAAATAAAGGAATTCAACTAGATGGTCATAAAATAGACAAGAGGTAAAATAGAAACTGGTAGAAATAACGTGAGAAAGAAATAGAGGAAAACGCAAAACCATCTCAGAAACTATGACTACAAAGAGATTAGCAGAAGAGAGATTTCCCTGACAGCCAAGTATACGCCAATTTTTTCAGATATCCCATATGAGCTTACGAAGAATGACTATTCCCCATTTGCTGAAGACAGAGCTCCTCCTATTCCCACTCAATCACACGTGCTAACGCTGTGGTGCAGATCTCCAACGTCATTATTCTTCGCTTCCGGCTTAACGATCTGCATCAGTTTCTTAAAGACTTGGTTAAGTCGCCACCGTTTCTGTGGATTGATACACTTGTCCTCGAAATTCTGCCAACTTTCGTGTTCACTTACTTTTAGCTACGTTGTCAGATGCCTAAGAGTTGAGAATTTCCATAGGTCGCCAAAATGTTTTTATATTTAATCCTAATAAAATAAATGAAAAGAAAGAGGTAGAGCCACACTTTTGCATGTGGATATGCAGTCATACCAGCACAATGTTTTATAAAAATGATCCTTTCCCAATTCAATTGTCCTGGCAACCTGGTCAGAAATCAACTGACCCTAAAGGTGAGGGTTTATTTCTGGACTCTCAATTCTATTCTACGGATCTATGTGTCTATGCATCTGTTTTGATTACTATAGCTTTCTAATAAGTTTAAAATTAGGAAGTTAAGTCCTCCGACTTTGTTTCTCATTTTGGAAGGCTGTTTTAGATATCCTGGGTCTCCTGAATTTCCATATGAATCTCAGGATCTGCTTTTGGTAAGTGTGGGGTCCAGGAGAGCTAGGCTCAAGGTCCACCACACAAGAAGCTTACAGCTTTTTAGGAAGGTTTGTCTGGATGTCTGTCACTGCAGACATACCCACATCCTGGCTATTCTCAGACTGGACAGTGACCCAAGAGGGTTGGTCCATGCCCAGATCAAAGGTGATGTTTATGTCTGAATGTCATGTCCGAATCTACTTGTGTGCCTGCAGTACACAGGAAAGGGGGACAGTGAGTGTTTGGGAGCCCTGATGTATTCTGAGAAGGGTATCATGTTAGGAGGACTCTGTCTTCATAAAGATTCATTGGCCAAAGGCAGACGGGATAGCTTAGCAGGGGGTGAATGGAGGGAGAGGGGCTGGCAGAGAGGCGATTTTATGGTTGGTTTTCAGGCAGGAGGTAATAAAAAAAAGAACAGGGCTGTGATACTAGAAAGGGAGAGGAAAAAGACCATGTAAATATGTGTAAGCTTTGTCCTATCTGCCTACAAAAGCAGAGAGGAGAAAATATGTAAATACACATGTAAAGCCAGTAGCCGGGGTCACCATCACAGCAGCCCGACCCACGCAGGTTCACATTGGATTCGAACAGTCGGTAATGAAACACAGGAGCCACAAACTGGTGAGCCATCAGCTTTAATTCTAGCTTGCACCCGGCGGGCAAGCAAAAACAAACACTCTGGGCTCCAAAACCCACACATTCAGTGCTCACAAAGCTACTGACTTATCCGAGTTTCCTAGCATCAAAGCTTTCTAGCTCACCAGACTTATTCACCTCTGTTTCCCATCTCCTCCTGCACAAACTCTTAACAAACTGGCTTCTCCCTCAGCACTCTGCCGTCTTGGCTGCTTCTCCTGGCCTCCATGTGGCCTTACTCTGCTGTCCTCTCTAATACTAACCTCAGGAACTCAGGAACCGAGAGAGAGAGAGAGAGAGAGAGATCAAGCTACTGCTCTCTCCCACTTTATAGCATAGACTCAAAACCTTTAATCCAATTATACATACAAGAAAGTCTCTGATACAAAGTCACCCATCTGAGGCATAATGGGATTCCTCCCTACATCACCACCCTACATCATCCAATCAGTCAAGGGTGTGGAGAAGAGCTTACTCTTAAAACAAAGCCTTAAGCTATAACGCCCCGGCCTGCTTACATTACAACTTTTCCCCCACAGCCATCACAAGCATAAGGGCAAATAATATCACCTGGGTGATGGGCTTCCATGTGGGCAGGACCATCTTTAACAAAGTGAGCATATTATATTTTATCTGCCGAACAATGCATCACTGTCTGAACTTGTTACTGTTGGCCAAGGTCTTCAATAAGCCATCTCCCCCACAAAGTAATCAGCTCTCTAACATTTATGTTCTCTAGGGCCAGCGCTGGTGCTACTGTTGTAAAGTAGTGCACTTTAATCCGCAGGTTACATAGAGACACCAAGTCCAGATGAATTTTTGAGGAGTTTATTAATTAGCCGGTTAGCTACACAGGGCACAATCCCAAATCATGTAGAAAGTCTCTACAATTCTGTGGCTGATTTTATAGACCAAATTGCATACTGGTTGGGTGGGTAAGGAGGGGCTCGTGATTCCTTTGTCTAGATCAGGGGTCCCCGACTATGGCCTGCAGGCCACATGCGGCCCCCTGAGGCAATTTAACCGGCACCCCGCCACACTTCCGGAAGGGGCTCTTCTTTCATTGGTGGTCAGTGAGAGGGGCACAGAATGCACCCGCATCCTGTGCTCCTGGAGTACTGTACGCGGCGTCGCTGCAAAGCGCGGTGTTGCTCACATCCAGTACTACTTCCGGTGACGCGGAACCCACGAGTCACGGCTCCGGAAGCGCGTTTTGTTCCCGTTTTGTTTTTTTACTTTAAAATAAGATATGTGCAGTGTGCATACGGATTTGTTCATAGTTTTTTTTTATAGTCTGGCCCTCCAACGGTCTGAGGGACAGGGAACTGGCCCCTGTGTAAAAGGTTTGGGGACCCCTGGTCTAAAGGTATACATTACTCTCATGTCTTTAGGGTGAGTCCGAGTATAGGAATTCTTGATTAAGTTTTCAGATAAGTTCTATCTTCTTTGCTCTGTGTGGCAAGTGGCCCCAGGCAACCTTTCAGAGAATTCTAGGAATTAGCTAAACTATGACTAGATGACCCAGTTGCCCTTGTAAGCCCTTCCTCCTGCATTCTTCTCTTTCCTTTCTCCACTGAAAGGAGGGGTAAGAAACCTGACTTTTCCTCTTTAAAATGGTGTTGCTAATACTAAGTTTTACAGTTCCTTGGCACCTTATCACACTACTATAAGACATGAACTTATATAATGATGGAATATCAATTTAACAAAATACTCCTAGGCAGTTGGTACATGTATGACATTGTTCAAGGCTGATGCTGACCCGAGACATGGAACGTCCAGGGACAAAGAAGTCCCAGGGCAGTTACAAGCAGACTCGCCCTCGGTACTGGCAAGTCCCCTCGGGAGGAGTGCCTGTTGGGCAGATAAAATATATTATGCTCACTTTGTTAAAGATGGCGCTACCCACATGGAAGTTTGTTGATATTAATGTGTGTTCTGGAACAGGCTGTGGGCAGGCCGGGTCGTTATAGCCTAAGGCTTAGTTTAAGAGTAAGCTCTTCTCCACACCCTTGACTGATTAGATGATGTAGGGTGGTGATGTAGGGAGGAATCCCATTATGCCTCAGATGGGTGGCTTTGTGTCCGAGACTTTATGTATAATTGGATTAAAGGTTTTGAGTCTATGCTATAAAGCGGGAGAGACCAGTAGCTTGATCTCTCTCTTGGTTCCTGAGTTCCTGAGGTTAGTATTAGAGAGGAGAGCAGATTAAGGCCATGTGGAGGAGAAGTAGCCAGGATGGCAGAGTGCTGAGGAAGAAGCCAGTTTGTTAAGAGTTTGTGCAGGAGGAGATGGGAAACAGAGGTGAATAAGTCTGGTGAGCTAGAAACCTTTGATTCTAGGAAACTCGGATAAGTCAGTAGCTTTGTGAGCACTGAATGTGTGGGTTTTGGAGCCCAGTGTGTGTTTTTGCTTGCCCGCCAGGTGCAAGCTAGAATTAAAGCTGATGGCTCACCAGTTTGTGGCTCCTGTGTTTCATTACCGACTGTTCGAATCTAATGCGAATCTGCGTGGGTCGGGCTGCTGTGATGGCGACCTCGACTACTGGCTTTACAGTGCCCATAATTCATTTCTGTTTAAGAGCTGCTGGGGTCAGGTGCAAAAAAAGGTCTAATTTAGTACGACTGCCTCTTTTACTTTAAGATTCCATTTTATAATCTGAACTCTGGCACTAGTGGCAATGTCCCTAAATTTTTGTTCTCACTTGGGATTTTTAATATGCAATGTAATAAAAAGTTAATAGAAGTTTTACAAGTTAAAATCCAAATACAGTCACTCCTTTTTCAAAGCCAAAGGCAAAATCTAAAATGCCCCCATTATCATACGGCTGAAAGAACAGAAGTGATTTTTCTATAGTTAGGTGTCAACATAAGAAATGTCCAAACCTGTAAGAATTTTTATGAGTTTATTTGAGCCAAATTGTCAACAACTGCCAGGAAGCAAAGTCTCGACGGATTGAGAGTGAGCTCTGGAAAATGGCAGTTTCAGCACTTATTTTATGCATTAGAATCAAAGGGGAAGACAGAAGGGAGTTACATGAAATCCACTGGTGATAGAGTAGGGAGGCGGGAGAGAGCAGGACCAAGCAGGGAAAACTCTGAGATTGGATTAAAAGTAAAAATGTACATGCGGAAACTTCTTTTACATAGGCAGGAACAAGACAGTTAACAGCAATTAACGTGATAACAATAATAATGATGGGGTTTGTTGATTCCTGCCCTGAGGGAGAAGGCAGGAAAAAAGATTATTACCGTTACATTTTTTTTTTAATTTTATTTTTTTTTAATGAAAACATCTCCAGGTTATCTTAACATTCAATTGTGTTGCATACCCGTCACCAAAAGTCAAATTGTCCTCTGTCACCTTCTATCTGGTTTTCCCTGTGTCCCTCCCCTCCTCCCTATCCCACCCTCCCCTCCCTCTCCCTATCCCACCCTCCCCTCCCTCCCCCCACCCCATAACCACCACTCTCTTGTCCATGTCTCATAGTCTCACTTTTATGTCCCACTTATGTATGAAATCATGCTGTTCTCAGTTTTTCTATTTTTCTGATTTACTTATTTCATTTCGTATAATGTTATCAAGGACCATCCATTTTGTTATAAATGTTACATTTTAAAGACATATTATCAGGTATGTTATCATAGAGGCAAAAAGACCACACAGGCTTAGAGCAAGTATTGACCATAGCTTAGGGAAAAATACCCCTCTAGGATGTGACTGCCCACCATGAACTTTTAGTTAGAAAGTTTTAATTTTTGTAATCACATCCTGTGTGATTACTTTAGGTCTCTGGATTTGCAAGGCCATAGTGCAAGGTTCACCTGAGCTTGTCAGGTTTAGTTTGTGGCCCTGTCTTTTATTTTTTTCCATCCACATAGGCATTTGTTCAACACACACCTGCTGTCCTACTGTGTGCTAGGTCATGGCCATACCAGCATAAGGAAAGGAGTTATCTTTGTTTTTGTGGAGCTCCAAACCCAGACGGGGAGCAGACATGGAAAAAGGCGTTGATCGTGAGGCATCGCGAGAGTTGAGAAGGTATGTAATAGGAGCATCGGGCCCTGAGGAGGTACAGGGTGGGGAAACCTACCAGTTGAGAGGTGTAAGAGAGCCCTCCCAGAGAAGACGGCACAGCAACCAAACATCAAAAGACTTAGAGGAATTAGGGCCTGCTGAAAAGCGACGGAAGCCTTCCTAGGCAAAGAGATGGCTGGGTGAGGCCCAGAGGTTGGCTACGGGGTGGGGGCAGTGAGGAGTGCACAAGCCAGAGTGTATAAAGAGCTTCCAGTTTGGGAGCACCTCGTATGTTCTCAGCACGGAGCTAAGTACTACTTTACACAGATGACTTCATTTGCTCCTACAAGAATCCGATGCAGTAGAAGTAATAATACAAATAGGGGAACTGAGGAAGAGCTGAGGCCCTTGTTCACGGTCACAGGTTATGAGAAGCTCGCTGGATCCTAACCCAGGTAGGGATGCTAGACGAAACACAAGATGTCCAGTTATACGGAATTTCAAACAGATAATATTTTAGTATTAGTATGCCTCAAGCAGTATTTGCAATCCTGTATTTTTATTTGCTAAAGCTGGCAGCCCTAAATGCAGGTCCCATCTGGATTAACCCAGCCTGACTCTGAAGCTGGTGTTCTCAGCTATGAATGGGAATGGGTACATCCACCACCTCCCGGCCAGAGCCAAGAGCAGGTGCGGCAGGTGTAGCAGGTGCAGGGTGATCGCGGTGGGGAAGAGAGAGGGAGCCAATGGCAACTCCACACTTTCTACGCTGAGATGCAAGACTATGATTTCAGGTCCAACTTCTTAAACAGCGAGCTTGGCCACATTACCCATCGAACTGGCAACAACCAAAGAGTGTTACTAATACAATTTGTCGGTCAGGGTGTAGGGAAACAGGTTGTCTCTCATTGTGTCGGCTGGACTGTAAAAGGTTTCCTTTATTCAAATTTCAAAACCCACGTACACTTTGATCTCAACATTTTAACACCAGTGAATCTTCTCAACAATATGTGTGTGTGGGGGGGATTTACAAACAGCAATTCTTATTGCAGCCTGTTTGTAAGAGCAGAGCAGGGCTAGGAGCAGGGTAAGGGAGCGAGTGCAAAATTTAAGAAGGCCCTCGCTCTCGGGTTTGTGCCAGTGCTGGCCCTGCATTTGCATGACCCTGAGAGCGTGTGCCTCCTTAAATTCTGCTCCCTGGACACCTCAGTTACTTCACCCTGCTCCAGCCCTGTAGCATATCATAATCAGCAACCTAAGTAATCACGCATAGGAGACTGGGTAAGTAAGTTATGGTTTAACCAATCAATGAAATACTACGCAGTCACAGAAAAGAATGAGGGAGGCTCTGGCCAGCTTGCTGAGTGCACAGAGTATCGTCTAGGCACACAAAGGTCACAGGTTCCATTCCGGATCAGGGCACATACGAGAAAGACAAATGAGTGCATAACTATCAACTAAGTAGAACAATGAGTTGATGCTTCTCTCTCTCTCATCAATGGAAACATGTTTTAAATTAAAAAATGAAGAAGATTGTCTATACTAAGGGAACAAAGCAAGATCAATACAAGCATACGTCATAGCTACTGCAGTTTGGTTCCAGACCTTTGCAATAAAGCAAGTATCACAATAAAGAGAGTAGCAATCTTTTGGCTGGTGGAGGGTTTTCTCTTCAATTTGTTAAAAAACAAAAACAAAAGCAACATCTGTAATTGCAATAAAAACAAGGTCTGCCTGTACATTTTTCATAGTTTGCCGCCTTTTATGTGAAAAAAACAAAGAACCACACATAATACAGTATGTGCACACACTGTCTTTGGAAGGATGCCTTAAAAACTGGTTCTCTGTGCTGCCTCGAGGGAGAGAAACTGGGTTAGAAGAAAACATTTTATACATTCTTTATATTCTTTTGTAACTTGAAAGTTTGTCCTTATGGATTCTCTATTAAAAATGGAAATAAACAAAATTATGAAAATAAAATATAAGGAAGACAAATGCGAACATGCTTAGAACTTTATCTGGGAGGGACACGCCTGGTAGTTGTTCTGGGAGGAAAACTGGCAGGGGGCGACTGATTTACCAACTGCCTACCCGTATTTGATGTACACTTTTCCCCATGTGCACTTGTTACTTTAAAAATTAAAGACATGTAACTCACGAGATGAATGTTAATTACACACACGCATTACGCTGAACCCACACACGTGCATACGCTGTTATCAGACCACGCTAGAACAGAACAGAACTGGATGACTTCCTATAACCCTGGACAAGCCCGACAAACCCATCGTGTTCGGGGGGGGCGGGTGGTCTCTGTTTGGTATGTGCCATCACTTTTCTCCCTGGTGGATGGCACCCCAGAGACTCTACTCAGCGCAATGTGGGGCCAGCCCTTTCTCACCTGTGGCTTGTTCCCTAAGAAGAAGAAATCCTTTGCCCTAAAAAAAACAAGAATGTCAGATTCTCTTGAGTGTTCTAAGCTATGCCTGAAATCAGATGCTCACTGTGGCTTGGCTCCGGCTGCTAGCCAGCCCTTCTCAATGAGGTGTCCTGATTCGTGTGCTCAGTGCTCTTTCCCAGGGACCTGTGTTTGAGCAAAGGAAGTTTCTTCTCTTACACTTTTGATAGTAACACGGGTTTCTGATTTCATGCAGCCTGCAGCTCAACACGACTATAGATAAAATTATGTCTTGTTTTAGGATAAAATCCTACTGCTTTGTTCATTTGTTCCACAATTGTTAAAGTCTTTGGGGGCACAGTAGAGTGAAAGTGGACAGCAGAGTGAACCTGGCGTGGCTATTCATGGAATATTGCCACAATATGTCAGAAGCAACGGGGAAACCCTTGGAAAGATGAGATGAACTCTTGGCTATATAACTTTTCTGAGGATGTTAATATGCTACAATTTATTGTTTATTGAGAACCCAGGTGGGTTCCTCCATTTCCAAGAATACAGGTGTCCAGGTTACCACTGTTTCCGCCCCCAGCTCCAGCTTAGGGCTCCCTGTTCGGAAGGAGAAATCGCCACTGTACGTCATTTAAAGTATATCTCAACTAGAAATGCAGGCAGACACCAGAGAAATGTAGTGCTCCTCTGCTGAGCACAAAGCAGTGGGTAATACATCTGTTTCCCTTTAAGAGAGGGAGAAAGGAAGCTGTTGCAAAGTCCTGGAGAATGCAACCTGGTTACAGAAAATATGAAGAAGAAATGAACAGAGAACACATGGGTTTCCTTTCCTCTTAACCATCCCCATCCCGGCCAGCAATATGTGGTGAGGGCAAAGTCCACCAGCAAACTACTGTAAAAAAACCATCCACCTCCATGACCTTCAAAATACTTTGTCCTATGGAGGCTGTCTCAATAACAGATACCGCAAATAGATCTCAAGTGTTGTGAATAATCTATTTACTGCTTCAGTAAGAAGTTTTCCTTCTTTTATCAACAAAAACAGTGCTCTCTGTAGCAAGTGGGAAGGAAGAATGTTGCTTGAAGAAAAAATGAGAGCTCTCTATTCCCTAGTCCCTGTAAGCACAAGAACTCTAACAAGAATTGATGCTGAAGCATTCAACCACTCTCAGGAAAATTTAAATTAAGTAGCGGATATCCACAGTAAGAAGAAACACAGTAACAAGCTGCTCATTCAGGGAGATATGGAGTGGACTTCCAAGTTCAATACATTTAGCTTGAAAAGAACAACAAAATCAATATGGCCCTCGAGTAAGCACTCTCTGAGCAGTTACATGCAAGCCCAATGATTGCTCCAGCTCAGGCCGGTGAAGGGGAGGCCAATAACTCAGTCTGCGATGGGTTAGAATTTCCTGTCCTAAAAATTGCTGCTGTCCTTTGTCAGATCCTTTCATACCACAGAGTCTTCCCAGCCTGCCCCAAGCTCAGGGTTTTCTCCTGCCTGGATGTCACAGGGACGCTGGCTTCTGTCCCTACCCCAACGCCCAGCGGTATGATGGGTAAGCTGTCTCCAGCAGGATTTGCTTTGCACAATGAAGACGCTCGGTGGATGTGCATGAATTTGGTGTAATTTGGGTAGATGTGTGTGGATTCTGTGTAATTTGGGATGGCTAAGTGCAGAAATGAACAGGAAGCACTGGGAAACAGCATATCCAGTTCCTCCTTCCCTGACTGCAGTAGCGGGTTACCAGCTGGGCCAGCCGGACAGCCTCAGGACCCTTCTGCACTCCAGACAGTCTGACACATGCACACACACACACACACACACACACATACACGCACACACACTCCACCTGGCTCCAGTCCAGCTTCTACACACACACACACGCACACACACTCCACCTGGCTCCAGTCTAGCTTCTACACACACACACACACACATACACACTCCACCTGGCTCCAGTCCAGCATCTACACACACACACTCCACCTGGCTCCAGTCCAGCTTCTACACACACACACACACACACACACACACACACTCCACCTGGCTCCAGTCCAGTGTCTACACACACACACACACACACACACACACACACACACTCCACCCGGCTCCAGTCCAGCTTAGGCACACACACACACACCACCACCACCACCACCACCACTGTCACCACCATTCTTCTGTCTTCTAAAGTCTCTTTCCCTAACATAGCTGTGGCCAACCTTTAGGCAATTAAATGTACGACTTGTGGCTTATTGCAATCTATGAAACAACAATGGATAGTGCATCTGCCGTTATGAACTGAATCTACCCCCCCCATTCATATGTTGAAATGCTAACCCACAGTAACTGTGCACAGTATTTGAGCCTTACCCCCAGGGGTCAATTCCTCTTCATCCACCTCTACTGCACTGCAGAACCACAGGACCAGGTTTCTTCTCCCCTGGTGATAGCTGGCTGCCCACAGGACCAGCCCCTCAATGCGTTCTCACACAGCCACCAGCACGAGCTTTCCCAGTGTCACCAGCCCGTCACACCGCTCAATGCTCTCAGTCATAATTCAAAGTTACATATACGTTATCTCATCTTACCTTTCATGCCATCTAGCCTCACATCATTTTTCTGATGGTGCAACGGACGGTCTTTTGGCATCTTGTTCAAAGAATACCGCCTGATAACCCTGTCCAACCCAAAACCTGCACGTTCCGAGACTCCTCGGCTGAGTGGTTTGTGTTCCGGCTGAAGTGTCTGGCCATTCCGCAAGCGCTCAAAGAGGGGTTTGCATTTACTCGTCATCAGCTTCGCCAGCTCTAAGATGACACAGTTCTTGATGAATGTTTAATTTGAAGAGATTTTTATTATTTCAAAGCTAAAACACAAAAAAAGGCTATTTGGGGTTCACATAGCCTTTTGGGGTTCAACCCCATTTTTCCATCACAGCCCTTTACAGATGAGCAAACCAAGGCTTTACTGCAGTCCGGGGGGAGAGAACAAAGATTGAGGACTCAGAGCTGAGCCACACAAAGCCCAGGGCTCAGCCACGGAGGATGGACAGGGAACTGGGGCATCAGGGGGGCTCACGGGGGGGGGGGACTGGGGAAGTGGGGGGACCCGGCATTCTAAATCTCACTCTGTGAAACCAGCCGCGCTCTCTTTGGCAACGGCCAGTTATAATCATGCCCCTCACTATCCCTGGAGAGTGTTTCTATCTGCCAGAGCACCAAGGTTTGCATTTCACACGTTATTTCATCGTGACAGCAGTTCTGGCCCCTGATTTCAGCTCTTCCTTTACTGTATGCTGCCTTAACTTCTCCAGGCATAAAGAATAGCAAATTTGCTAGATCTATTTTCAACTAATGGGGAAAAAAAGGAACAGTGAGGATGAAGCTCAGAAAACTCCCGGGCAAGTGGAATGGGGAGACTAAGACAAGATTAAACAAGGCCAAACAGTTTCACCAATCTTACAGCCAGCTACTGAATCGCAAGACCTTATCTTCCCTAACCAAGGACAGTTGAGAGCAAATGGTTTATACCTCTCCTCCAACCAGAGAATGAAGAGCTTAAATCACCCTGGCCAGGGAGACAGAGGACAGAGACTCAATGAATGCCATTGAGTCCAAGGACAGATGAAGTCAGGGGAACAAATAACAACAACAAAAAAACTCCGATTAGAGCCAGACAGACCCGAGATAAAAGTAAAGCAGCGAAGCTGACCAGAGTAGGAGCCCAAACTCCCCTACAAGCTCGTTTTGATGTATCTGCGTAGTAAAAACGCACCTGGAAAGCAGCTGAACATTCTGCTGAAACCCTTTGCCATTATTCTCGCCCTCAGAAGAGAGAGAAAAACCCTCAAGACAAAGGATGCTGCCGTGGAGGCCTGTTTTCAGGTGTGGAGTTTTTTCTTTCTCCTAAGCTCTATGAGCAGCAGCAGCTCGTCCGAGGCTAATCCCGTGAATCTGTCCCCAAGGCCCCTTTTTCTCCGACTTCCCGGGAGCTGCAGCAGCCCCGCCTTGACTCACTTGTTTTCTGATAACGTTCCTAGAGAGACAGAGCAAGGGCCCCGCCTAGACTCTCTCCTGCTGCTGCTTCTACCCCGAGACCTACCTGCCTTCACTGCACTGTCCCCAGCTTTGATGAACACACTCTCAACATCATCTGGGCTCGTGCTGTGAAGTCTTCCCTGCACAAAGCCGACGGCAGCCCGCTCTGGCCCAGTCCCCGTCCGGTGACAATGTAACGTATACGGGCTAGATGCCTGGGAGAGTGTGATGAAGGAGGACATCGCCTTGCCCCGCATGAAGCTTAGAATGTGTACACAAGGCTTATGGCAGAGATATCAGGAGGAAGGACACATCCACTCGATGTTAAGGACCGTCCTCACAGCACCAGTTAAGGAACCCCTGACTAAGTGACCATGAAGAGAAAATAACCCTAACAGGCTTTCAACGATAACCAACTTGACCCTGGTTTTACATGGTACAGTTAGTGTAAGCAAATGTGTATCAAATATAGGGGAGTTCTAGACTTGCTGAAATGTATTCAATTTAATCATTCAGACAGGTATTCTAGATCAGTGTTTTTCAACTGCCAATTCACCAGAATTTTGTGCCACTCTGAGAGTTAACCACCTTGATGTTGTATGAAGATTATACACCCAGTGATCTTAGTCAGATTCTTTATGCTCAGGGTGACTGCCACTTATCAACCTATATCATCAATGAAAATACTATAAATATCTTTGGAACTCGTAGTCTTGCTCGAACAACCTTTTGCACCACACAGAGCATTTATAAATCATGCACAATACACAAAAAGCATTCGGACAAACTTATGTAGTGTTCAATGCACCATACACATGGAATTCAGAAACCAAGCACAGGTTTATACTGTGTTGCATTGTTATGTGCAGTAAGATAAAACTTTATTCGTTGCATGTGTCTTTTTCTGGTCAGCTAGGTTATGCACAGGCTTTAACTCTCGCCTCCTCTCTCTGTAGTTCATTTCTTTCATGCTTGTACAAATAGTGTTCAGACAAACTTAGGTAGTGCTAAAACATCAGACACATGGCACTTGGAAACCAAGTACCAGATTGCACCATAATGCACTACCGTGCACAGTTCGATAAAACTTTGTCTGTTGCGTGCTTCTGTGTCCAGCCCCCTCTCCCTTTCCATAGTAAATATTTTTCATGCTTGCACAAATACTGTGCCTGTACGCGCCTCTTCGGAATTCGTCCAGACTGTTTGTAAATAATTATTGTGTTTTAGTGTCATTGTGCTGTAAATTTTAAACCCTACAAGATGGAAAGTAAAAAACAACAAAACATTTTAACATTCTTCAAAAGCAATAATAGTCAAATGTAGTGATGACACTGAAGGTAAACCAAGAACTAGTGTTTCAAGTTTAAAAGAAATGGTGAAAAAAAAGTGTTGATCATTTAGAAGGTGCAACAGAAACAAAATTAAAAAAAAAGAAAAGAAAAGGAAACTTTATCAGGCAGTACGAAAAGGATAAGGAGTATTTAAAACTTGGGTTTACCGTACCACCTGGCAGTGAATTATCTAACCCGGCCCTTGTGTGTAGTACGCTCTGAAATTCTGTCAAATGGGGCAGTGAAACCTTTCCCAACTTACACGTCATTTGTGTTCAAAGCATAGCAATCTTACTGAGAAGCTGCTGGATTTCTTGGAAAGATTATACAACCAGATGAATTATAAAGTCAGAGAATTCAAGTGAAGAAAATTATGGCTAGTGACAAATCGCTGCTTCCAGCATCTTATGTAGCTGCCCAAGTATCCAAAAAAAAATAAGTTCACTATTGGTGACGAATTAGTAAAGCTGTTTTTCTTAAATGTCACTTGGTAAATTTGGGGTCCTTAAGCTACACAAAACCTTGAGACTATAATGCTTTCGGACAATACTGTTTACAGAATTGTTGACATGGCCAACAATACTGAAGAGCAAATTATAGAGGGGATAAATAAATCAAAATGTTTTGTCATTCAACTTGATAAATCAACTGACGTAAATAACCATGCTATTCTACTTCGCTTTGTGAGGTATACCGACGATAAAACTTTAGGGAAGAACCACTCTGTTGTCTGGATCTACCTGGTCGGACCATCAGTTCAGAACTATTTAATGCTCTAAATAAGTACTTTCAAGCAGAGGGCTTGGACCAGGGGAGGAGTGTTGGAGTGTGTACATATGGTGCTACAAGCAAGATCAGACATCACTCAGGGGCAGTTGCAAAGAAAAGGACGTTGCACACCCAGAAATGTTGTCCATACACTGTATGACTGACCAGCAGCATTTGGTTACAAAGAAACTTTCCCCTGACTTGAACACAGTGATGAGTGACACAGTGAAGATTGTTATCGATGTTCGTAGTCAAGGTCTGAACTCCAGACTGTTCACAAATACTCCGTGAAAGCATGGATTCATTATACCAACATCTTCTCCATGTGGAAGTGGGGTGGCTCTCAGAAGGAAACATTCTTTCACATCTTTTTGAGCTGAGAAGTGAAACAGCTTTTACAAGAGCAAAACTCTGCATTAGAGCTTTTGTTGGATGAAGAATGGATGGCTAAGCTTGCATATATGGCAGATAAACTTAGCCTCCTTCTGAACTAAATATTTATCTTCAAATGTTTAACACAAACATTTTTACATTGAGAATAAGACACATGTGTTCAAAAAGAAACTTGTTCTTTAAAAAAGTTGCATACAGGAAGATGTAGAAATGTTTTCACTTTTCTAAGACTTTTTAAATTTTTTATTTTTCCAAGGACAGAGAGAGAGAGAGAGTCAGAGAGAGGGATAGATAGGGACAGACAGACAGGAATGGAGAGAGGTGAGAAGCATCAATCATTAGTTTCTCGTTGCCCTAGCAACACCATAGTTGTTCATTGATTGCTTTCTCACATGTGCCTTGACCGCAGGTCTTCAGCAGACCAAGCAACCCCTTGCTGGAGCCAGCGACCTTGGGTCCAACCTGACGAGCTTTTGCTTAAGCCAGATGGGGCCGCGCTCATACCTGGTGACCTCAGGGTCTCAAACCCGGGTCTTCCGCATCCCAGTCCGACACTGTATCCACTGCGCCACCGCCTGGTCAGGCCCAACTCTTTGATTGCTGCAGACATCAACCAGAAATTCATACTTAACCTAAGTCAAACATTTTAAGAGTATTAGTTCAAAACTTTGAACATTATTGCCCTAAAAATGAGGATCCTCGTAAAGATAATCTCTGGATCAATAATCAATTCATGGAAGATATCAAGTCCTGCTCCATTAATCGCTGTGAAAAAGAAAAACTGATAAGATTTATTATCTGATGTCATTCTGGTGTCCAAACATAAAATGCAATCATTGTCACAATTTTGGATATCCCAGGAAGAAGAATATCCATCTCTTAGTTACAAAAGCTATTAAATTCTTATTGTATTTTCTACTACCTACTTGTGTAAAAGACTTATTCGGCCCTAACACTGAAGAAAACCAAACAAAGAAACTGAATGCATGTCAACGCAGCGCTCCTCTCAGAAACAAAACTGCAGCCTTGGTAATCGAGCATTCTGGCAAAGAAGCAGCAGCAGATTTTGCACTACCGGTACCTGAGTTAAACATTGCTTTCTAGAAATTTCAGTTGCTGTCAATTTAAAAAAATATATTTTTTACTGTTCACCTGGGTATGATAGGGAATTTTTATTTTATAGTATTATAATTAAAAGATAATGCACAAAATACTAATAATGGGTTTTGTTTCTGCCTTAATGATCCCCCAAATAATTCTATTTTCAATGGCCTCCAAGTATAAAAAGGTTGAACAACACTGTTCAATCTAGTGGTAATAGGGACTATATAGTAGCAAAATCCTTTGACTGAACTGTCAAACCTGCCAAAGGTATCAGGGAGGTCACTGGAATTGTGGGAGAAATTCTGGATATCAAAGCCATTTTTTAAGCATTCCATTATGACAGTAATTCTGAGTCCTCAAATACAGATAAAGCTTTAGAATATCTTGAATTGATCATATTTCTGCACTTAAGAACATTATAATACGGGCTTACTAACTTGAAACGGTTTGTTGCTTTGTAAATTATCCCCATATAGCATCCAGAAGTATTAAAAGAAGAGGGGAAGATACTACCTTTATAATTTATTTTTTAACTTCTTAGAGTGGTGTTTATTTTACAAATGTATTGTACGCAGAAGTCTGTTCATAAATTGGCTGCTGGGAATGAAATTAGGGTTTGTCACAGAAAAGCAGTTTAACTGGTGGTTAGATTTCAGGCTAACTCACAAAAACCTAGTTAATCCACAACACAGACGAATGCACTAATTCAACCACCCAAGAGTCACACTCACGCTTCTCTTTCCAGCTGCAATGTTTACTTGCCCAGCAAAACATTTCAGATTTATTATTGTTACCAGGCTCTGCGTCTTTTATCCTTTCAAAAATGTTCTTACCAGCTAGCATAGCAACCTAACCACCATTTATACATGTAGGTAACAATCATCATAAGGGAATTTAATATACTGGAAAGAAATGTATTATGTAAAGTAACACATATATTAAATGCATCTGATTAGAGGGTCAGTAGTGGTATAATTTTGTGCTTATTTATACTTAGAAATATTATTTGCTACATTAATAGGTAAAATGGACTATATTGGTGGTTTTAGGATAATATCTCTAATACATGAAGAAGCAGGGGAGAGAAAAAATAGAAGGTTTACAGGTTGATTATGTTCTTGAGACCCTAAAGAGTGAGGTGACCCAAGGTCGCAGTTGGAGTTTGACCAAATGAAGCATAAAACTCTCCTGGGTTACTCAGGTCACTTTATAAGAATAAAATGACGGCAGCTGTCAATCATCAGATCCTAACCATGTGCTAAGCAACTGCATTACTGCACCCTGGAAAGCCTGTTACTGTACTACAATAGTCGACATGCTTGGTTGACCAGGTGACTAGGGCCCTTCCTCATGGTAATATCATTATAATGAGTAAAAACCACATCAAATGAAGTGAACTGTAACCAGGGCAGAAGAAACATGATGTTGGCGGTTCTGTGATGCAGGAAGAATGGGCAAAGAGGAATTTAAGGAGAAGACAAAGAGTCAGCTCTCCTGGGAAAGGGCCTGAGTGGTCAATGGATGGGGTGTGCAGAGTCTGGGACCTCAGGAGTATCTCAGGCACTGTCATTCTGCTGACACAGTCACCACCACTGTGAGCAGAGGAGGTGTTTTGAAGTCCTAACTGCTGTCCCTGCCCTGCCTGTTGCCTTCTCTGCTAAGGAAGGAGGCCCAAGGGAGCCCAGGTGGTGGGGGGGAGGAGTCAACATACACCATTGGTTCTTTGGGGAAACACGATCTAACTTCCAATTCAGGACTCTAGACCAGGGGTCCCCAAACTTTTTGCACAGGGGGCCAGTTCACTGTCCCTCAGACCGTTGGAGGGCTGCCACTACAGTACTCCATACACTGACCACCAATGAAAGAGGTGCCCCTTCCGGAAGTGCGGCGAGGACCGGATAAATGGCCTCAGGTGGCCACAAGTTGGCCCATGGGCCATAGTTTGGGGATCTCTGCTCTAGACATTCCACTTTGCTCCTCAGTCCTTGTATACCCAAACCAAAGGGGTGAAGAGGTTCCAGGGGTGAGGGGAACACCTGGGACACACATCTGGGATACAACGAGGTTAAATGTTGGGATATTATGAGGTTAAATGTTAGGGTTTCAGATTTACCTAGACCTGAACATAAGTTGATCAGCTTGAAAAGCCTAATTATAAAAGTATACTCAGGATTTTACAAACACGGAGAAAAATATTTAAGGGAAAGAATCCCACAAACTATACTTTTAGTCTGTGTTCTGTATTAATCTTTATCCTATAAAGACTCGGATCAAATTAGCTTGCCATTTTGCTGACAATACAAAACGTAGAAAACAATGTTTGGACAGCTGTGAAAGGCTGAGAGCAATAAACTCTTGTTCTTATAAAACCATTACTAGACATGACTCAGAGAAAACACAGGGGGCATATGTTTGGTGGGGCAGAGCTAAAAGCCATCTTAAAATTGTAATAGAGGCTTCCAGTTAAAGATGATGAATTGAAAATTCTTAGCTCTATTTCTCCCACAAATCTTAGTGCAAAGACAGTACACTGTAAAGGACAAGGATAATGGGAAAGGAGAAAACCACCGTAGAAGTATGAAAATCATATGCAGGTGGACAAGCGGTACTGGGCTCAGCCAACATAGAAAGTTAAATATTCAGCTGGCGGCGGGAAAGTCAGTAAGCGATGGGCTTGGTACAACCTCTTTTGAAAACTCTTTGGCAGTATTTTCCAAAGTTAAACCCTCATCGTGGCAATGACTCAGCAATTCCACTCCCAGGACTATGACTAAAGAAAGGAGGGTGCAGTGTGCTAAAAGACATGATATAGATGTCATAGCAGCTTTGCTCATAGTCTCCAAATAGAAATGACCCAGATATATCCATCGATAGAGGAATGAGTAGATGAGGTGTGAAACTATTAGATGGATATGACAGTAATAACAAAGAATTAATTGCTACTACATGGAATAACACAGATGAATCTCAGACAGTATGTACAGTAAAAGAAGCCAAAAGAGTCCATCCTGTAGGATTCTTTGTTGTTTCTAACTTCACTGTTATGAAGATGGAAATCAGGCAAATCCAACTGACTGTGACCTAAAGGTTATCAACAGACAAGAGGCGTGAGGGAGCCTTCTGGCGTGGGACACATTCTGTTTCTTGATCTGAGTGGTGCGTAAGGGTGGATTTGCATGTTCACGCTCTTCACTTCAGACTGTATTTTATTTTATACTCCATTTTTTTTTAAAAAAAGAAAAATTTAAAAACCTGATTTTTATCACAGATACCTCAAAGGCCCAGGAATTTGTGGTGACAGGTGACCTTGGAAATGGGAGGAAAAGAGACCTAAACAGAACGATGGCTTAAAGTTCCATGATGCTGGACCACCATCCTTCTCACTCAGGCAGACGGGGGTTTCAGTGTTTATAAAAAGTAAACATGTGATTCTGAGATGCAGCAGGCAGAGTTGGGACAGGGGTGCCACAGTGGAGACAGCAAGATTAATGTGAAAGGTTTTACCCTGATTTTGTGAACACAGCACAGTCCCCCCATTTGGATCCTAGGGCCCTCCAAATGACAGCAACCAGCCAGAGTCCTCCAGCCAGAGGCAGGAACAGTCTATTCTGCAGCATCTGTGAGCCAGAAAGCAAAGACCTAAAGACAGTGGGGGAAAGGAGAGCCCTCACCACCCTATGGTGAAGACCATGGGATGCAAGACCCCGCCCCCCACACACACATAGCATCCAATCACCTTTTGAGTGTTTTTTGTTTTTTGCTGCACTCAAACTGGAGCAGCTAACCAAGGATCATTAGACACCTAAGGAAAGTCCAATATAAAAGACAAGCCAAAATAATCAAAACAGGAGGAGACAGAGCCTACTTGGGGAGAAGGGGGAAAAACTCTCATTAATATTCTCTGAGGAAGAAGATACTGCATTTATCAAACAATTAATTACAGGATGTTATTTTTAAAAAGAGTAAAGACCAAAAAAGCTCTTGGAAATTAAAACTATGGTAGAAGAAATGAAAAGCCAGTAGAAGCTTAAAGATAAAGTGTGGAAATATCTCAGAAAGTAGAATAAGCAAGGAAATGGAGAAAAGGAGATAATATTTGAGGACCCATATAGGAAGCCCAACATTTGAAGAATATGAATACCAAAGAATATAGAAAAACTCACAGGGAAGAATCATCAATGAAATAATTCAAAAAGATTTGGAGGCCTTGACTTTATTAAACAGGTTAAGCAGGTTCACACTATGGTCCATCGCAGTGTTATTTCAGAACCCCGGATACAAGAAGAAGGTCCTACATGTTTCCAGGCTCACAAAAAGATTAAGAATCAGAATGGAGCCTGACCAGGTGGTGGTGCAGTGGATAGAGTGTCGGACTGGGATGCGGAAGACCCAGGTTCGAGACCTCCGAGGTCACCAGCTTGAGCACGGGCCCATCTGGTTTGAGCAAAAGCTCGCCAGCTTGGACCCAAGGTCGCTGGCTCCAGCAAGGGGTTGCTCAGTCTGCTGAAGGCTTACGGTCAAGGCACATGTGAGAAAGCAATCAATGAACAGCTAAGGTGTCACAATGGCAACAAAAAAGTAATGATTGATGCTTCTCAACTCTCTCCATTCCTGTCTGTCTGTCCCTATCTATCCCTCTCTCTGACTCTCTCTGTCCCTGTAAAAAAAAAAAAAAAAAAGAATCAGAATGGAATTGAGCATCTTAAAATCAATACTAAACAAGCAAAAGCAAGGAAGCAAAGCATATAAAATTCTGAGAGAAAATGACTTCTTACCTAACTTTCTATACCCAACCAAACTACCAAACTATCAATTTAAAGCAAGGGTCAAAAGAAGATATTTTCAAACGTAAATTCTTCCCCCAAAGCTGCAAGAGAATGTGACACATCTGTAAAGGAAAGAAAAGAGTATTCAACATGAGAAAGGGGCATAGATAGTCACTCCCTACCCTGGGGATGGAAATCCCAAAGGGCGAGCTGTTAGCAGGCTTAGAGAGTAACCAGTCAGGGAACAGAGGGCCCGAGGAGAAATTTCTTCCAGATGCTGAAACTGATTGCCAATTATTTTTACATTTATTGACAGGAAATGTATGCATTTATGGTTTTGGAAGACAAGACTGAGGTTGAATTAAAAAGACCTTTTATTTTGAAAATGCAAGTAAAATTTGCAGGAAAAATAACCATGACATAATATATATAGCTCAGTTGTGAATAATGCTTAAAACAATGTATATATACATAGAAGAACTATTATAAACACTGAAGACCTGCATAACCTAATTTAGGCTTTAACAAAGATGCAAACACAACTAATAACAATAAGCAGATCCAGAAGTAGCAACATGAGCACACTATTTAGAACCATGTAAGTGATTATAAACAAAATTAGCTAAAATCACTGAAGGTGGTGGCCAATGGGAAGCGAGCAAAGGGCAGGTGCGGAGTTGTAAACTGTTGCTTCTCAATGTTCTGTGCACAACCATCTGATTCATTAATCTGCTTGCACATATAATGCTGACAAAAATGAAAAACTAAATTAAAAAACTAAAGCATAACACTATTTTTTGTTTATTATAAAATAGCAATTCTATAACGTATATAAATGATTACACAATAATTTTCAAAATTAAAAGATATCATACTTTTGTCCACATGGGAGCAGAGACATGAGGGTAAAATAAATACCTGGAGGGTAAACAGGAGTTCCGGGAAGGGACACAAGGTAGAGGGAACAGTGTCCAGGTAGAGGGAACAGTATGTGTGAGAACAGTACATGGAAGGGACAGAGCCCACTGAGGAACTGAAAAGCCGTCAGTATGGTATGTGGCCAAGAGGTAAGGGCCAGGAGATGCAGCAGGCCAGGCCAGATCGAGCAGAGCCTGTGGCCCACCCTTGGAACATGCCTGGCTTCCGAGAGCAATGGCAGCCCTTGAAGAGTTCTAAGCGGGGATAGGCATGTTCAGGATTAAGGGTGCAAATAATCTCTCTGGCTGCAATGTTCTTATTGCCCACACCATTTTAAAAGAATGAAAAGTTAATAGATGGTCTAAGGGCTTACCTTCGTCTTATCGAACAATTCTGTTATTTGTAGGAGGCTGTAGAGGCCAGAGGGGCCTGCTGAGCTATGAGAAGAAAAGGGACACTG
This sequence comes from Rhynchonycteris naso, assembly GCA_037038555.1. Lineage (NCBI taxonomy): Eukaryota > Metazoa > Chordata > Mammalia > Chiroptera > Emballonuridae > Rhynchonycteris > Rhynchonycteris naso. The sequence goes on along the minus strand of CM073000.1, from coordinate 189,103,971 downwards.
GAGTGGGCAACAAAAGGGCTTGAGGTCACCAGAGTGGTGGCCAGGTATGGGAGGGGCCAGTTGGAGGGAACACTTGAGTTTTCCTGGTATTCACCCTCTCAGTGTCAGGGGACATGACACATCCTGTAAATTAAGGGAAGGATCTGGGTATTTAAAAAAATTTTGTGTGTGTGTTTTTCTGAAGTTAGAAGTGGGGAGGCAGTCAGAGAGACTCCTGCATGTGCTCAACTGGGATCCAACTGGGATCCACCTGGCATGCCCACCAGGGGGTGATGCTCGGTCCCTCTGGGGCATCACTTGGTTGCAGCTGGAGCCATTCTAGCACCTGAGGTGGAAGCCATGGAGCCATCCTCAGCGCCTGGGCCAACTTTGCTCCAACGGAGCCTTGGCTGCGGGAGGGGAAAAGAGAGATAGAAAGGAGAGGGAGAAGGGTGGAGAAGCAGATGGGCGCTTCTCCTGTGTGCCCTGACTGAGAATTAAACCCAGAACTCCCACATGCCGGGCCAACGCTCTACTGCTGAGCCAACTGGCCAGGGCGGGATCTGGGTATTTTTTAAATTGCTAGCATCTTGTTCAACCAAAGAAAAGTCATCATGACAATAAGAATGACTAAAAACTCACTGATGATAGTTTGCTGGATGCAGGTAGAGGAACTGCTAGCAGATGTGTCAGGATTTGAATTATTCTTCCCTTAGAAAATGCTAGCAATGCAAGGCTCACATCATAACATCTATGAGATATTCTAAATGTCCATCAATAACTGATGGTATGTTTTTTGGGGGGAGAGGGAGATTCTTTAAGCCATGGATGTGGAATGGCACCCTTCCATTATAAATAATTCCTTATGAAGGGTCAGATGTGGAGTTAAAGGCAGGAATAAGAGAATATGCCACAGACTATTCTATGCTTACCATCACACCACCTTCTGGAGGACCCATAGCCCTAGACCCACGGCCTCCTCAATACAACAGGGGAGGAATGCAAGGCTAGTTGGTAGTCATATCATTCTCTAAGAGATCAGCCTCTTGAAAAGCCTGGGTATTCCCACACCACTGGCATTACAGAGCAAATAGAAGGAAAGCATTCTGCAGTTCTTGCCAATGCCCTGGACTCCCATGCACAAAACCATGCTAACACTGGCAGGCCTTATCATGCGTTATCTACAGAGAAATCCCGAGACTGAAGTCTCTATAATTTAGCAACTATTTCTGTGTTGGGAACAGCCATTAGCAAGCCCCAGAAGCACATTAGGCTGTTTGACAACAGAGACGCCATCGTACGCAGGTGAATATAGGTATAGAGAAAGAAAATGGAAGGTCAAAGGCAAGGGCTTGGCACTGGAAGGAGAACACAAGGTACCAGGGTCTTCACTCTTCTTCATAACAGAGAGTTGGAATACACTCTACAGGCTGCTTAAAAGTCACTTCTTCCGTTACACATTCCATGCAAAAGGGCATGTCATGATGCCTTTTGAAGGAAATACATGAAATATCTTTTTCTAAAAACTAAAAATAAATCTCTCCTCTAATAACATCTTGTGTTTGTAGGATATATCACATCATAGAATAGAATAAATTACTTTCCAGGTCTTGAACCACAAAACTAAAAGAAACACAAACAAAACAAAACAAAAGATATTTTCTCCACACTAACTTGAGGATCAGCCCCAGCCCCAGCCCCAGAAGGAACTGCAAAATTCCCTTCACCACAACGTGCTGCAGTTCCCTCAGAACTTCAGCTAATGTCAATGTGTGGCTCTGCAGCTCCGGAAGGCCCTGGTTCCGAAGCTTGTGAGTCACTCTGTTGGGAGGCCGCCTGATCGGAGGGGCTGGCAAGAGGAGAGCGGGAGTGAGGACGGCTGAGTGGGAGACATGCTTTCGCACTGTTGTCTTGATAAATCTGGACCTGACGTCAGCACCCTACTGCTTGCTGGGCAGGAGGAAATCTAGACATGGAAGGCGAGCCTGGGAAACGGGAACCGATCACGGTGAATAACAAAATAAGGAAGACATCGGACATTTCGAAAGAGAACAAGCATTGCTGTAACAAAAGGAGAGACTGGCTAAAAGGGGGCTCTTGGTATGTGATACCACTAAACACATTTACACAATCATCTTAATATTAAGAGGCAGATCCACAAGCATACCTACCAAGAAAATTTTTCCTCCCAAAAGTAAAACGTTTCTACCTTAAAGTGGAATATTGTGCATTAAGGTAGAATAAAGTAAAATAATATGGAACATATTTTTACTTAAGGTGCTGTAGCATTTTTTTTTTTTAAAGAGCATGTCAAAATTGTGAAGGATGGTGTGTTCCTAATGAAGGGACATTATGCAGCCATTCACAGTGTGCTTGTAACAACACGGAGGCTTGTTTATGTTACATAAAAAATCACAGCACACAAAACTGCAAATAATTTATGAGCTTGGCTATGCAAAAAAACCCATTTTATTTTTTTAAAGATTAGGAAGGAAATATGCCAAAAATGTTCATAGTTACCGCCTCTGGGTAGTATGGAATTATGAGTGATTTTTCTCAGCCTTCTTCCCGATCTTTTTTTTCCAACTGAGCATCTATTATTACTGTTATAATCACAAAAAAGCACACACATTATTAAAAAACAAAACAAAACATGGTGCAGAAAATGAAATATCTCTGAACTGTTTTAGTTCACAAATGCATAACTGTAAGTTGTAGTCACTGTGTCATTTACTCTGAAACAAGAAGGAATGTTCAGATTTTCAGGAATAATAAAGGGCAGAAGCTCCTGGCAAAGTGCTTTCCCTAAACAGGAGAAGATTGTGCAAATTGTGAAGAGAGCTAAGAGTATGGACTAAGCATAAGGGTAAATGCTTATTATGGAGCCTAGCATACAGGGCCTGGTACTAAAAATCATAACCTTCTTCATAAAACGAGTGTCACCTTATTAGAGCCCAACTACAAAACCACCCCAAATTACAGTTGCAATATTATTAGAAAACTGTTTTTGCTAACACGTTTAGTGGAGAAGCTTAATTCTGGTAGGATAATAATTACTGCGCCCCCCCCCCCCCCCGGTAGAAACAAGGTCAAACGCAGGAGTTTTCACAGGATCAGGTGTAACTGTTCCGGGAGGCAGTGAAGCATTGTGGAAGGCAGGAGGCCTCCAGGGAGAGGTCTGGGTCTGAGTCTTGGTTCTGCCCCTTACAGAGCCTTGTAACCTTGGGCAAGTTATTTATTTCCCCTGAGTTTCTGTTTCTTATCCCAAAATAAGTATAACGTCTAACTTGCCAGACCGTCATGAGAATAAGCAAGTGTATGTATGTGTCGAGTGACTAGTAGAGCGCCTGGCTCAAACCAGACAATGAAAGAGTGATGAACAAATTGTCAAAGCAGGTGAGCTTCCCCTTGTTTTTCGGAACTGTCTACTGATACTGAAGTCCGTGCTCAGTGAACAGCCGGAGCAACAGGGGTGGTCAGACCACGACTGGTGGCTGAGCCCAACTCCCATTTCCTCCTGTTTTCTCCCTTGCTCACCTCCAGCATAGAGGCTGGATGGAAAAGCTACACACATGGTTTCCAGACTCCTTGCTAGATAAAGGTGACACAGCAGAAACTGGCTGGGGGAATTCCAGGGAAACTTCTGCTATCTTCAAAAAGGTCAGATGTTACTGGTATTGCCTCTCGAACTTCTTCTCTTAGAGATGAAGGAAATGGCTAGGCTACAGCAGCCCTCTCACAACCCTGAGTTAAGTTAAAAAAAATGGCAGTGACACTGATTATGACAGCTGTTTAGCAACGTAATCAATGCTAGGAGCTATCGACGCTTAGACTCGTTACTATGAAAGAAAAAGCACCTCCAGTTCATTTAAGCTACTTTTTGTTTAAACCCGCAGCAGAAAGAAAACATTCTGAAAGAATACAAATCAAGACTATAATTATTAGGTCTGGCCCTTACCCTTATGGAGCTTATTGTTTACTGAGGACAAAGACAATAAAAAGGGCTCACAAATAAATATAAGACTGTAATGTGTTATTAGTGTTCTGAAGAAGGGGTGTGTGAAATTCCCTCCTTCGTATATTAGGGATGTTGAGCCAGCTAAGATGGTCAGGAAGAGCTTCCCTGAGTGGGCACCATGATACTGGGGAAGGTCGGGGGCGAAGGAGAGAATTCTAAGCAGAGTGACTAGCAGGTGCATGTGTGAGGCCCTGTGGCAGAATAGACTATGAAGTACAAGATGTTAAAAAGAACAGTGGGCTGCCTCACAAAGAGACGGAGAAGCGTAATGCAAGATCAGACCATGGCCAGTCCTCTTTCGACCTTCATTTTTTTAGTTGTTCACCCCCTACCTCTGAGAGCAAGGGGAGGCAACATAGGTGAGTTTGGCAGAGGTGATGTTTTTATTTTGGATTCCGGTGGTTCTCTCCCTCTCTGTGTGGGTGTGGTGTATGAAAGAGAAAGACTGACAATATGTATCCGGCCAGTACTGCCAACCACGTACCCACTATCCCTTCTCCCTTCTTCCTTGCCACCAGAAACCAAATTCTGTTTGGGGCAGCCATGTGCCATGCCCATCTAAAGGGCTGTGATTGGTCCAAGCCAATAAACATGGTCCTGTTCCCCTTTTTTCCAAGACTCCCTGGAGTCCAGGAACGGTCATGCGACCTGGATCTGACTGATGGGACCTCAGGAGAAGTGGGATGAAGGTGTGTACAGAGGGCACAGTCCTGGGAAGCATTCACTTTCCTGATATAAGGGGACCCACATGTGTTCAACAGTCATCTCGAGACCATAAGGCAACAATCAGGAAGATGAAAGCCTGTTTGCTAAGAATAAAGATGCCGGAGGTCAGAAAGACCCTGGGTTCCCAAGGACACTGTTGGGCTGGTGAACTGAGGACTCTTTATTTAAGCTACTAATTTTTGGGTGGCCTGCTAATTACAGCCAAACACTTCCCTAAGTAATGTACTGTCTTTTCTTTTTTTTAATTTCTTTTTATTTATTTATTTTAGAGAGAAGACACAGAGTGTGTGTGTGTGTGTGTGTGTGTGTGTGAGAGAGAGAGAGAGAGAGAGAGAGAGAGAGAAAGGGGGGAGGAGCTAGAAGCATCAACTCCCATATGTGCCTTGACCAGACAGGTGCAGGGTTTTGAACTGGCAACCTCAGTGTTCCCAGGTTGACGCTTTATCCACTGCGCCACCACAGGTCAGGCTGTACTGTCTTTTCTTGCCTGATCAAAGGAGAAAGTCTAAGGGTCCACGACTATTCAAGATGCTTGGTAAGGAATTTGCTTAACAGCCCGCAGGAGCCGGCACTGCACAAGGTAACATTCTTAGTTCGAAACCAGGAGTACTGCCTGACACAGCAGTATAATGGGAACCAATTATAAAAAAATATGACTATAATTTCAGGCCAACTAGCTGGATGGTACTTATAATGGAGTGGGCAGGGCAACACACGAGGTAAATCATCAGAAAGAGCTGTTCTGCCTCATAAATGGGGCTGGGAAACACTTTCAAATGGGCAGAAAAGAAATAAATCCTCCTTCGGATGCTTAGAGTAAGTGGTTTGAGGCAAGCCTGTCTGTGAGCTGTGGAAAATCACATGAGCGGGGAGAGATGGTGCTCCTTACGAGTGACAAAGGGAATCCATTCATGGTGGGTGCCACTTAAGGTGTTTTAAGCTCAATTCAGAGCAGTTTTTAAAATGGGCATGGTTATTTGCTTCCCTTCATCAGGGGAAGAAATTAGTTGGACACTATTGATCTATTCACACAGCCACCAGAAAAAAAAAAAAAAACCACTCTCAAAAACCAGGTCGGGCATGTGAACTTCTACAGGAAAATAGACACTAAATGGCCAAATCAGATACTTGTTAGAATTCTGTGAGAGGGTTCACAGCTAACTATGCTGCAACTTAAAATTTCTAGTACTGTATATAATGCCAATAATCATCACGTGTGGGCTTGCCTCCTATCTATGGTCAAAGTCATCAGTACTCAAAACATGATAAAACAGAGATATTTTTATAAATACACGAATAGTGAAATATGTAAAAAAGACCGTTATACTTTAGGGGAAATTTTTTAAATAACAACAGACATACCTCCCAACATACTATAATAACATTATTTAACTAATAATGAACTTCTCCCTAAATAAACATTACATGAACAAAAGCAACTGGTTGAAGTACTGGCTTGCTATATTTAAAATCATAGACAGGTACTGACATGTTTCGGCCAGTCAGGCTGCTATAACCAAGTGCCACAGGCTGGGAGTTTACATCTCACAGTTCTGAGGTCAGGGTGTCGGCAAGATGGGGTTCTGGTGAGGATTTCTTTCAAGTTGCAGAGGGTTGACTTCTTGCTGCATCCTTACATGATGTAAAGACGGGGGCTAGAGCTCTCTGGGGTCCCTTTTATGAGAGTATTAATCCCAATCATGAAGGCTCTACTCCCATGACATAATCACCACCCAAAGACCCCCACCTTCTGATACCATCACATGGGGGTTATGATTTCAACAAAGGATTTGGGGAGAACACAAATATTCAGTCCACAGTATAGCACAAAAGCAGGAAGTGGAAAGCATGTGAAATAACCTTGGGATTGTAAATTCTCAGACAAGATCAGGAAGACAGAAAATTCCTAACTAAGGCTAGTAAAGGAACTATAAGTATTCCAAAATGATAAAAAAAAAAAATCAGGACTGCCAACCTTAAATAGATGTGGGTAAATTTATTCCACTATTTGCAAAACATAAAACTATACCTGCCTGAAAGATTTACTGCTGAATATTTAACTTTGTTCCAAACCACCACGGTACTTTACTTATTCCTTTCTTATGGTTATTAATTACACTGGGGAACAATTATTTTTTCATTTTCTGCTGCATGAGGTTTTAGAACTGTTTCTATATACCTCTGCATCGCTGAATCCAAATCAGAAATCCGTTTTTTGGTGCGTGCTCTAGTTTTTATGCAATTTTAAATTCTTTTTGTTACAGTTAATAGCATGCATTGGTTTTTAAATTGGAGTTAAAGGGTAACGACTCTTGGATTGAACATAACCACAAGGCAATTAATGTTTTACAAACATCACTTTTACATAATTGTAGTTGTTTTTCAATGTAAAAAGTTATTATCTGATAAAAACATCCTCTTATTTTGTTTTAAGATTGAATCATGGCTTCTTCAAGTAGGTGTAAATGTAAGAATAGTCCTGACACCTTCTGTTATATATGTGGCTGTTCCACACTTCAGCATCAAAGGAGCAATACTTCATCATTTGTGACACGTGCATATATTGCCTATTTTCAAGTTCCCCTTGGCGATCAAGACAAGAATTGGGCTCCTCATATTGTGTGTCATAATTGAGAGGAAATGCTTTGTGACTGGACAAAAAGAAAACACAAAGGAATGCCTTTTGGTATTCCCATGGTTTGGCGTGAACCTAAGGACCACAGCAGTGACTATTATTTCTGTCTGATCCATACAAAGGGCATCGGCAAGAAAAAACAGCATATAATCACATATCCTAATATTCCTTCAGCAATATTACCTATCCCACACTCTGAGACACTCCCGCTTCCAGTTTTCAATGGTTTTATTTCTTCTAAGGATGAAGAAAGTGAACATGGTGATCAAGTGTATTTTGATAAGATGCATGAGGAAATGGTTGTAGAATCTGAAGGGTCTTCTGATGCCAAGCAGTCATTAACCCCTCAGCAGTTTAGCCAACCTGAGTTGAATGACTTAGTAAGAGATTTGGGCCTATCAAAGAAAGCAGCTGAGTTATTAGCCTCCAGGCTTCAAGGAAAAAATGTACTTCACCGTTCAGCTCAAGTATCCCATTTCAGGAAGCGTGAACAAATTTTTGTGGACTTTTTTCCTGAAGACAAACACTTTGTTTACTGTCATGATATTAGTAGTCTTCTCAGACAGCTAGGTGTTACTACTTACAGTCCAACAGAATGGCGGCTATTTCTTGACAGCTCTAAACGAAGTCTGAAATGTGTTCTCCTACACAACAGTAATGTTTATGCAGTGGTTCCAATTGGTTATTCAACTCAACTGCGAGAAGATAATAATGACATAAAAATTGTCCTCAACTTCCTGAAGTATGAGGAGCATAACTGGATCATTTGTGTGGATCTTAAAATGGTAAATATCCTGCTAGGACAACAGAGAGGTTTCACAAAGTATCCTTGCTTTCTGTGTTTGTGGGACAGGTGAGCTCGGAGAAACACTGGACGCAGAAGGAGTGGCCGAAACATGAAGCTCTGGAAGTAGGGATGCAAACTATTGTGAATGAACCTGTAGTTAATCGAGACAGGATCATTTTTCCCCCACTTCACATCAAACTTGCTTAATGAAGCAGTTTGTTCAGGCTTTGAATAGAGAAAGTGAATGCTTTCAACATACTCTTTTTTGCTTTTCCTGCCTTGTCTTTCGAGAAGATAAAAGCAGGTGTATTTGATGGACCTCAAATTTGAACCCTCATATGTGACAAAGAATTTGCCAGGAAGATAAACAAAGAGGAGAAAGCAGCATGGCAGTCTTTTGTGACAGTTACAAAGAACTTCCATGGCAACAAAAAAGCAGAAAGCTATGAACTTCTGGTTCAAAGGATGCTGTTGGCTTTCCGCGACATTGGACGTAACATGAGCGTTAAGATCACTTCCTGAACAGTCACCTTGATAAGTTTTCCAAACATCTTGGAGCTGTAGTGATGAGCAGGGAGAATGCTTTCATCAAGATTTGAAGATGACGAAAGAGCGTTATCAGGGGCAATGGGACAGAAATATGATGGGAGACTACTGCTGGAGCATCAAACGATATTGTCCTCAACAAGTACACAAACGCAAGAGCTACAAATGCAAATTTTTGCCTGTATAGAATTTAAATAAGTTTTGCTCAAATTTTATGATTTCAATAAGTGTTTTAATATGTTCTATTTCAAAACTGTAGACAAATTCTGATGCAATCATATCTTTTAGTGTATTTGTGTATTTACTGCATTATATAAATTATTATATTTTCACAAAGATGATGTCCAAGAAGACATTTTACCTCATTATGTTATACTAAATGTTGGAAATTTTACAATAAGATGAAAACCTAAAATCTTGAATTGCAAAAGAACTGTAGCGTACAGAGAAAAACAAATGTCAGATACACTCGAATTAGGTAAGAACAAGTGTTTCTGTGGATGCAACAAAAATTTTGTTTTCCAGTGTTATTCTTGAGTGATGAAGACAATGTACCAGGCATTATATATGAAACACCTGAAAGGGAAGGGGGGCCAGCTGTTTATATGAAGAAACTAATGTTTAAGAATAGGTAGGAACATTAAACAAACAAACAAAAGGAGTAGTTAGGAACATTGCCAATATCTACATATCAGGGTTATTTTTATATCATCAGTGAAAGAGTAACATGTTGGGAATCTCCAAGACCATGCTCAGGTCTGCTGACTCATTGGGAAGATTCAGAGGGCTCAGCACATCTTCTTACTCATGGTACAATTTATCCCAGCAAGGGACACAGACCAAGATTAGCCAAGGGATTGGGTAGATGGGGGAAAGCATGTAGAAAACCAGGTGCCAGCTTCCCAGAGTCCTCTCCCTGAACTCCTCCAGCAAGGAGCTGTGACACATGTGAGACCTGCTGTCATCTACCTGGAAGCTCATCAGAGACCCCGTACTCGGGCTCTGTACCGGAGGCTGTTAGTGATGAGCAGGGAGAACGCTTTCACGAAGGCAGCCTCTGCCTGGCACGTGCCCCTCCAGACTCGCAGAAGGGAAGGGCGTGTTCTGCGTACACCACTTGTTTGTACAGCTGAGACACAGTGAGCCCTCCTACCAGCCCTGGGAATGAATTGTGGGAACCGTCCTGAAATCCAGGATCTCAGGTGCCAGCCAAGAGCCGACCTCATCAACAGGCCTCTCAGAGGGAGTCGCAGGCCCACCACACCGACTCTCTTCTCTTCAGACTTCTCATTAAATAGTGCTAGGGAAAAGGGTAGTCCTAACTGGAAAATAAAATGAAATTGGATCCCTATTGTCACTGCACACAAAAGTCAGTCTCAAAAAAATTAAAGACTAAAGTATAAAAGACCTATTAAGCTCTTAGAAGAAAATAGAGTATATTAATGACCTTAGGGTAAAGAATGAATTCTTTAACAGAACAACAAAATAATGCACAAAGCATAAAGGAAATTGGACTACATTAAAATATAAAACTTCTGTTCATCAAAAACAAAATAATTTTTTAAAATGATAGTTAAGGCCCTGGCAGGCTGGCTCAGTGATAAAGTGTCAACCCATTGTGTTGAAGTCCAGAGTTTGATTCCAGTAGGGGCACACAGGAGAAGTGACCATCTGCTTCTTTACCCCTCCCCCTCCCCTTCTCTCTCCCTCTCTCTTTTCCTCTCCAGCAACCATGGCTCTGTTGGTTCGAGGAAGTTGGCCCCTGGCACTGAGGATGGCTCCTGGAGCTTCTAGTTCAGGTGCTAAAAATAGTTCAGTTGTGAAGCAACATACAGCCCCAGATGGGCAGAACATCACCCCCTAGGGGGCTTGCTGGGTAGATCCTGGTCAGGTACATGCGGGAGTCTGTCTCTCTGTCTTCCCTCTTCTCACTTAAAAAAAAAAAAAGTTAAATCTAAGAAGAGAGCAACAACCAATAAAAGCCAACAAAAGAGTGATCTGTAAAATACATGAAGAACTAGTCCAAGCTACTAGAAAAAGGCATCTATATCTCAACGGAAAGAAACAGAACGAGAGGAACAGACAATTCGTAGAGGAGGTCATCTGTGAGGTCAGATGACTCCACATGTGAAAAGATGCTAACCCTCTGGAGATGACAAAAATGGAAATGGGAACCACAGTGAGGACTTAGTTCTGCTTCCAGCTGAGGAGGAACACACCCTGGGTTTACTCTTCCGCCTGGAACAATTGCAAAACTGGACAAACTATGTAAACCAATGGCATCTCAAGACCCCTGAACAGGAGGATATGGCAGTCAGTGGCCATAAGAGACAGGAGCCAAGTGAGGTGAGGCCTGCACTGCCCAGATACTGTGCAGAGAGTTTCCAGGCCATGCTGCAGGGAGGGGAGGCCCAGGCAGAACCTAAGGACCTCCCTGAGTCAGCACAGAGCTAGTAGTCAGGAAGCAAGGCATCGAGTTTGAGGACAGGGAGCAAGAGAGGAGACAGTTGCATTGAAAGTGAACTCCAGATACCTGCCGAGTGTCCACTCTCCAGCTTACAGTAAGAACTGACCAACACATGCAAGTCAACTACTCCAGGCCAAGGAGAGAAACACTTGCAAACACTAGCAGGAGTAGTCACCCAGGGCTCACGTGAGGCAGGGAACACCTCTTGGGCCCACCCGTTGCAGCGGAATATCACCGGGTAGAATGCACAAGGGATTTGCTTCAGTAGTAGGGCAAAATTAGACCCAAACCAAACTCTGCTCTAGTCCTGCTTAACAAACTTAAAAACAAGACTGAAAGGATTAGCTGTTTCCAAATAACTTAGTCTTAGAATGTCTCAAAAATATTTAGAGGACGAGAAAAAAAAAAAATCTAGCATCTGACCAGAGAAAATTCACTATGTCTGGAATCCAACTAAAAATTACCAAAAATGCAAGGAAATAAGAAAGTAACACCCACAACAAGGTAAAAAAATCAATCAATTGACCAGTGTAACTGAAGAGGGTTGACAGAGTAATAAAAAACTGAAAACATCCTATATGTCCAGCAACACCATGATGAGTAATTAGAGTATTGTCATAGACTGCAATGCTCTCCAAGAGTGAAAGTAAATGAACTAGAGACTGCTACATACGAATGTAGATGACGTTAACACACAGCTGAGTGAAGAAAAAAGAAGTTGTAGAAGAACATATATAAGATATAATAACCATTTACATGGTGCGGTGGATAGGGCACCGACCCCAGACATTAAGGTCCCCAGTTCAAAATTCCAAGGTCGCCAGCTTTAGTGCGGGCTCACCAATTTGAGCGTGGGATTGCTGGATTGAGCATGGGACCATAGACATGATCTCAAAGTCACACACTTAAGACCAAAGGTTGCTAGCTTGAAGCCCAACGTCAATGGCTTTAGCATAAGGTTGCTGGCTTGAGCAAGGGTCACTGGCTTAGTTTGAGACCCCTGGTCAAGGCACATATGAGAAGCAATCAATGAACAACTAAAGTGAAGCAACTACGAGTTAATGCTTCTCATCTCTCCTCCCTCTCTCTCTCTCCATCTGTCTCCCAAATCAATAATAAAAAAACCCACACATAAAATATGCTTATATATGTCTAAGGGACACATACAAATATAGAGAAAACACAGAGATGCAATTAGAAAAAAAAAACCCTCCTAATTTAGGATAACATTTAGCTGTCAGGGAGAGGCTGCGAGCTGACTACCTACTAACCCAGGCGTGGCCAACAGTTTTTGCCCCCGAGCCAGATCAGAAAAAAAACTTTTTTCACGGGCTGGATGAAATAGTAAAATTAAAAAATGTTAAATACAAAATCGATCTGTTTAAGTAAACAAAATTTTATTATGTAATTTGTTTATGAATAAATGTGAGTGAAAAAAATTTAATATACAATATTATTTTAATAAAAATATAATTACATACCATGTAAATATCCAAATTGTATCGCAATCAATCGAAACAATATTTAATTAATAGAATGAGCTTGAAGGGGTTATATTGCAAATAAAACAATTATTTCGTTTTACAAACAGCCTGGACACGTTTTCAGTTATCAACTGCAGCTATTGTCTATGCTACAATGCCACTTGATTCAGCACACTTAGCCACAAAAATAAAGAATTGTTTGACCTTGGGTGCGCACTGGCAAACTCCGCCTTAAAGAATGTGGGCTTCACATCGCCGCTAAACGTCAGTTCATATCTAATACAGACGAGTACAAAAGCTGTAAATCTTTATAATGGAATTTTTTTAAAAAATAAAGAAGTATCGCAAATCCATTTGACCAATTATTGGAAGTTAACCCTAGATTAGTCACACATGGAATTCTTTTCCACGTATCACTATCTTCTTAAATATCTCGATTTCCAATAATCAAAGACACTTCTGCTTCTGAGTAGCTGAGATTTTAAAGTAGAAGAGAATATGAAATATTTAATCGCGGGCCACATAAGCTCATTACACGGGCCGGATCTGGCCCGCGGGCTGTAGGTTGGCCATGCCTGTTAGTAACTAACCCTTCTTTTCTTCCTTTCTAACAGAGCCTATATTTTGGTGGCAGCAAAAATGGTCTCTGCTAATAACTACATTTCCCAGTATACTTCTGGTCTCTGGAATGAAAGTCACTGGGTGGCCCTCCTGAAAAGCCCTCTTACCATGGGCCTTTCCTCCTTTGTGGAACTCAGATGCGATGGCTATTGCTCCAGCAGCCATTTTGTAAGCATAGAAACAAGGGACAAACCCTAAAGATGAAGGAGCACAAAGCTAGAAAATCATGGTGTCCCAGAAATACTTTTTATTACCTGAGAGGAATAAAATATATATGCCACAGTTATTTGGATTTTCTATCACACGCCCTTAATGCCTAACTGAAACTGGCACACAGGAGGCTTCAACAGTATTGTTAATGTTTCATTTTGTAAGCTGGCTGTGCACTTATTTGATTCATCTCAGACTATTTTTGGTTGCTTTCTTACGCTTTTCAGTTTTTATAAATGTTGAAACACTTAAAACTTTTAAAATAGGTAGCTTAATACCTAACCCTTAGTAAGATTCTGAAGACAATGATAAATGTATGAGAAATACCTATGGTGAACAACTCAATAAATGAATTGAATTAGAAATAATAAGAAAACTTCCTAGAGTCATCAAGCTAATAGAAAGAAGTGCCACAATTCAAACCCAGTTTCGTCTGACCTGCAGGTCCAGGCGTTTCCCAATACACCCTAAATTAATGAGCAGACAAACACAAGTTCGCCTTGAAGATCAAGGTTTCTCATCATCAACTTGTTCTAGTTTATAAAATCAAACACAACAGGAATAGAGCAGAGGTCAAAGTACTATGTTAAAATAAAAGACCTCATTTTTTCCTTAAGAAAATCTGTTAAAAAGAACATCACAGATTCTAACTGATGTTTGATGAAAAACATCCTTTGGATCTTAAAAAGCCCACTTGATGTTAGGTTATAACAGAAACGTGTACCTGAATCACTGTTCAGGTTTTAACGAGTTGCCACGCTGGATAAGAAATGCTCTCGTTATCTATTACTCTACCACACAAACAGGGGAGCTTTGTTTAATCTTGACAGCTCCCACTTAATTCTTCCTAACTGCCTTCTGTTCAACCACAGTTGTCTTCAGACTGGTGGGGATAAATCAATTTGTGTCAGTTTTGAGTAGATCTGATTTATTCAACTCTGAAAATCAGTTACTTGAGGGCTATCCTGGCAGCAAAATAGATGACAGAAACTATATAATGGAACACACACACACACACACACACACACACACACACACACACACACACACAATTTTTTATTCTGCATGCGTGTCAATTCCAACTCCAAACTCTCTTGCCTTTCAAATATACAAGCTAAAGATGTACAGCAAAATGAAGTAAAGCCAATGCAACCAGTCTGCACCACCATAAATTCAGTATAGTGTGAGTTTATGTTAAAATATTTTCTTACTATTCTATTACTGAATCAACCACCAATAATATTCCTTTGAAAAATTACTGAATTTTTTAAACACGTTATGGACTGAATGTTTAATGTCCCTACCTCCAGTTCATATATTGAAATCCTAACCCCCAATCTGGTGGTATTAAGAAGGATGTGTCATTGGGGGTGAATAGATCGTGAGGATGCAGCCCTCACCAATGGGATGAGTTACTGCCCTTACAAGAACAGACTCAAACCCTAGCCGGATAGTTCAGTTGGTTGGAGCATCGTCCCGATACTCAAAGGTTGCATGTTTGATCCCCTGTTGAGGCACACACAAAAACAGATCGATGTTTCTATATCTCTCTCTCCCTTTAAAATCAATTAATAAATTAAAAAACAAAACAGAAAAACCATACCCAAGAGAGTTTCTTTCCTTTCTCAGTTCTCCACCATGTGGGGGTACAAGAAGGCAGCTACCTGCAAACAAAGATGAGGGCTCTCAGCAGATGCCAGATCTGCTGGTACCTTTGTGGTGGACTTCCAGCCTCCAGAAGTGTGAGAAATACACTTTTGCTGTTTAAACCATTCCATCTATGGCAATTTGTTATAGCATCGTAAGCAGATTATTAATACACATGCTAAAAATGAAGTGCTTTAAAAAATTATACCAGTCTGACCAGGCAGTGGCACAGTGGATAGAGCATCAGACTGGGATGCGGAGGACCCAGGTTCGAGACCCCGAGGTCACCAGCTTGAGCGTGGGCTCCTCTGGCTTGAGAAGAAAGCTCACCAGCTTACACCCAAGGTCGGTGGCTCAAGCAAAGGGATACTCGGTCTGCTGAGGCCCGCAGTCAAGGCACATATGAGAAAGCAATCAATGAACAACTAAGGTGTCACAACGAGAAACTGATGATTGATGCTTCTCATCTCTCTCCGTTCCTGTCTGTCTGTCCCTGTCTATCCCTCTCTCTGGCTCTCTCTCTGACCCTGGGGAAAAAAAAATTATACCAGACTCCTGACTACCCTCAGGGCTTGCCCATCTCTTGTTTCATGTGGCTCTCTTTGTTGCAAAATCTGTATTCTGCATTCATTTTTCTTTTCTGGTAACTGCACCACCATTTTGAATTGCAAAACCACCTTTTCTCAGCTATTCACAGGCTCCACTGGAACTGTCATTTTAAGATGACATGCTCTTCCTGACAAGACAGGGGTATGTACATGATCTGGGACAATCAGCCTTCCTCTCCCTGGAATTGACTTTTTTTTTCTATTACAGTTGACATTCCATATTATTTTATATTAGTTTTAGGTCTACAGGGTAATGGTTAGACAATTATATAATGTATAAAGTGATCCACCTGATAATTCAAGTACCCACCTGGCCCCATACAGTTACGACAATATTATTGACTATATTCCCACGCTGTACTTTACATCCCTGTGACTATTTTGTAACTGCCGATCTGTACTTCTTAACCCCTTCACCTTTTCCACCCAGTCCCCCACACCCCTCCCACCTGGCATCCTCGGTTTGTTCTCTGCATCTACAAGCCTGCTTCTGCTTTGTTTGTTCACTTATTTTGTCATTAGATTCCACATATAAGTGAAATATGGTATTTGTCTTTCTCTGTCTGACTCATTTCACTTTAGCATAACACCCTCTAGGTCCATCCATACTCTTGCAGGTGGTAAGATTTCATTCCTTTTTATGGCTGAATAATATTCCATTGTATATAGGTACCACCACTTTCTTTCTTTAATGTCTTATAATTTTCCAAGCACAGGTCTTTTACCTCCTTGGTTATATTTGTTCCTAGGGGTTTTTTAATGCAATTGTAAATGGAATTGTTTTCTTAGTTTCTTTTTGATAGTTCATTATTGGTGTATGAAAATGCAATTCATCTCTGAAATATTTATTTTGTATCTTGCTGCTTTCCTGAAATGACTTATCAGCTATAAGAGTTCTTTTGGATAAAACTATAAAAAATCATGTCATCTGCCAATATGACAGTTTTACTTCTTCCTTTCCAATTTGGGTGCTTTTTATTTCTTTTTCTTGTCTGATTGCTGTGGCTTGGACTTGCAATACTGTACTGAATAAGAGTGGTAAAGTGGATGCCTACCTTGTTCCTGATCTTAAGGAAAACACTTTTAGCTTGTCCTTGTTGAGTATTACTTTAGCTGTGGCTTTGTCATAGATGGCCTTCATTATGTGGAGGTAGTTTTCTCTATTCCCACTTTGCTGAGAGGGATTCTGGCACAGGTCAATGTCAGATGCTGCCTGTGATCGACCTGAGGCTATCTGTTAGGACCTACAAAGAAGTCCAGAATTGGTAGGTGTCTCAGGTGGGCCTGGGTGCCCATGGGAGGGGCCAAGCTATGAAACAAGGCCAGCTGCCACCAGTTCCTGACCTGGGGAAGGTCAGCAAAAGGCCCAAAGCACCCTAAAACTCTCCATTACCCACTGGCTCCTTTAGGCTCAGCCACTGAAAGAGCCTTTGACAAGACATGAGCTATACCTGGAGTCACCAGGTAGGGGCACGCGATGTTCACCAGGTTAATACAGATTCAAACTCAGCAACAGTACTGGATCTGAGGCCACTCAGCAAACGTCTCAGGGTACACCGAAGTCAGCCACCATCTTCCTGGGTGTCCTCAGGGTACGGCTACTAATGGGGGGAGTGCTCAGCACAAGAAAGGTGGTTCCTGTCAGCTGTGTGAGAATATGACCCTTGCCCTAAAGCCACACAACTCAGTTTCTATCTGTGGGTCCCTGGTAACCCCTGAACTTGACTGTAATTCTTGGAGAGTATATTTAAGAAAGACTACACCACAAGCCCAGGCTAGTTGCTGTTTACAGAGCCTCTGGCTTTGAGCAAGCTGGGTAGGGTGGGGCCTCAGGGAGTCCTCAGGGTGGAGCTAGTATAGCTCACCAGGCTGATGTCATGTAGGGGGGAGTGCCCAACATAGGGAAAATGGCACCTGTTGGCTGTGTGACAGGAGGACTCCACACAGGGGCATTAGAGGCTGTCCCTCTAGCCCAGGGGTCCCCAAACTATGGCCTGCAAGCTGCATGCGGTCCCCTGAGGCCATTTATCCCACCCCCGCTGCACTTCCGGAAGGGGCACCTCTTTCATTGGTGGTCAGTGAGAGGAGCACAGGATGCATCCGCACCCATAGTTCCCATTGAAATACTGGTCAGTTTGTTGATTTAAATTTACTTGTTCTTTATTTTAAATATTATATTTGTTCCCATTTTGTTTTTTTACTTTAAAATAAGATATGTGAAGTGTGCATAGGGATTTGTTCATAGTTTTTTTATAGTCTGGCCCTCCAACGGTTTGAGGGACAGTGAACTGTCCCCCTGTGTAAAAAGTTTGGGGACCCCTGCTCTAGCCCCTGGATGGAAGCCATACAACTCAGACTCTGCTGGATCCCAAGGTGAGTGCCTACGAATGAGAGTTTGTGCACAGTCCCCTTAAGAAGGCCCTTAGGTTTCTAGTAGCCTTTTGTCTCACCCAGGCTGATGGAATCCCTGCTGACTTTTATAGCCAGATGTTATGTATGCTTCTCATCCTGACACTGGTACTCTGAGATGAGACCCCCTGTTCCTCAGGTGGGACTTTCTCAGCTGAGCTATTCCTTTGGATTCTCAATTGCTGCCCATGGGTATGGGGCCAGTCGGTTTCACATCTCCACCTTTCCTACCAGTCTCAATGTGGCTTCTTTTGTATATCCTTGGTTATATGACTTCTATTAAGCTGGTCTACAGACGGTTATCCAGGTTGATTGTTCTATAGTATAGTTGTAGTTTTGATGTGTTCATCGCAGGAGGGTAGTGCAGCATCCACCTCCTCTGCCATCTTGGACCTTCTCCCTCTGGAGCCGATTCTTTCTTTCTTTCTCCTTCCCTCCCTCCCTCCCTCCCTTCCTTTCTGTTCCCTTCCTTTTTTCTTTCTCTCTCTCTTTTCCAAAGGTGTGAGAGACACATATAGAGAAACAGAAAAGGAGAGATAGAAGCATCAAACTGTAGTTTTGTCACTTTTAATTGTTCATTGATTGCTTCTCATATGTGCCCTGACCAAGGGGCTCAGGCTGAACCAGTGACCCCTTGCTCAAGCCAGTGACCACAGGGTCCATGTTGATGATCCCATGCTCAAGCCAGTGAGCTCACAATCAAGCTGGGGAGCCCGTGCTCAAGCCGATGAGCCGTGCTCAAGTCAGTGACATCCTGGTTTCAATCCTGTGACCTCAGTGTCCCAGGTTGAGCTCTATCTAAACTGCACCACCACCAGTCAGGCTGGAGCTGATTCTTGAGTAGAGTGACACAGGATGAAAATGGCAGACCAGATGTACCTGGAAGCAGTGCTGTGTAAAGATCTGCCATTAAGCTCTGCTCCAGGCTCCCAGAGCTGGCTGGGTCCCTCGCCTTTCCAGATGCATATGTCTCAGTTTTGCCTTCCATCCTGTGAACCACCTCTTATCCTTTCAATTAATTCTCCTTTTACTTCTCTTAAATAGGCCAGTTGGTTTCTGTTGCTTGCATGCCCCAAATCGTAAGCAACAAATTGAAATGTCCTCCTCTTTCCTCTAGGCAAATTTCAGTAGATACTTCCTGGTACAAGATACCAGTCCAATCCTGCCCCCATTTGTACACACTTATGGTGAAGAGCACCAGGCCTCATGTTTGTACAGTGCGGCCGTAGTGTCTGGCACTGGCTCGTCTCTGGAGACATCTGACTTCAACTGAGCCAATCACATGCTCTCCTTTGGGATTCTGAAACTGGACCTTGCGACATCAGTACATCTCACTGAAGACCTAACCTGTGAACTAACGTGAAAGCAGAACATGAATCATCCTCCAGGTGTGTCCAAATCAGGAAAGCAGGTCTTCAGTGAAGCAGAGGCCATGGGGGTCAGTCACTGACGGTCGCCTCTCCTGTCTGTCCCACGCCTCCTGTCCTTTCTCCGGTCTCATCACATTCTTTCCCTTGGGTTCCCTGAAATCCTCCCTAGTCCCAACCGCCCCCCTCCCCGCAACACTAGCCACTCTTTTCTTCTTAAACTGGCTTGAGTGGGTTTCTCTTTCTTATAATAAAACACCTTTCTTCCAGATTCTCAGACATCTCCCCTTTCTCCAGAATGCTCAGTGTCCACCTCATCCTCCTGCCCCAACTGTTCAGGCCAATGTTAACCCACACGGAGCCCCTGAGCTCCCTTCCTTTTCATGAATCACACTCCTGTGAGAGCCTCCCCCACTCATTTTCAGTTACTCTTATAAGTGCATCCTCTGGGAAATCCAACCGTGTCTGGTGCTGATCCAGGAAAAGAGGAAATGCAGTTATGCCTCCAGGGTAGATCATAGAAAACCAAAACAAGAGTTACCCCAAATGGCCAAGAACAAGGCTCTGGGTTCCGGAAAAGTTTATTGTGGGCATTTAATCACAACGCATGTGACCTCACTGGGATTTGTTCTACGGCTGCAAGTACTTTGGGCTCTGAGGCTTTATTTCTTTGCACGGCACAGCTTTGTCAGGTAGAAGAAAACAGAGAGACATCGCCCTCAAACTGCATCTCAATAATGGAGCACTGCACTCGGAGCACTGTGGCATGCGAACCCACCCATTCTAGGTTTCAGAGGCTCTGTCTGATGACCAATGAAATAATAACTAATAGTTTTAAAACTGCCTCTGTCTCTAGATTATTTGACAGGATGTTTTAGGCAAAACCAAAATCAGATGAAGCTCTCTTAGTTCAAGGCGATTCTGAGGAGCAATGAACTGCTCATTGGCTTTTGGATCTGCCGTGGCACGTCTGTGCGTCCACATACACAGGCTGTGTCCCTTCCTATGAGAAGGACCCCCCACAATGACAGCAATCATATTCAGTATACTGTGGGGGGACCGACACAATCTGATTAAATCAATCGTGGGATGAGTGTGCAGTCCAAGTTCATTATTTGCTTTATACAAGAATAAACTGCAGCGATCCTCTAAGATCCTCCGCCACATTCTATTTACAAAAATTCAATTTTCACAGGAACTTCTCTACTGCCGAGAGAAGGAGGCCAAGGGAGAGAATACCAGCTTTTATCTTTTTTTTTTTTTTTTACTTTACAATGGATCCACTTCAAGAAAATATTAAAGTCCAGCAGAAAAAGGCGAGGTCAGGACAGGTGGAACTTTCAGGACCAGCAGAACAGTTTTCTCTCTCTAGGGCACAAGACAACAAAAAATGGGGTCAAATGGTCTCTGAATGGTGTCTTTTGGCATTGGAATTGCACCATTTTTATGACTGCTATCACAGTGACACCCCGTGGATTAATTACTGAAATTCTCTCAGGGTGACCCTCCTAATAGCATTTCCTATATAGCTTTATGTATCAACTAGCTGTGATGTTAGATCATTTCTGCAATTGATACTTTTGAGAAGGCTCATATCCATATAATAAAATTAATTCACTCACTGTTGCTTCATCATATGAAAACAGCTAGACACACCCAACGAATCTGGAAGGTATGTCTAGGACAGGGTGCCGTAAAATCAGGTTAAATGGCATATTTGAAATGTGCCCTGGTGAGCTCTGTAAGGTGCCTCAAAGAAGCAGAAGTGGGTTCAGCCACTCAGCTCCTGGAACAGGTACAATGAGATGGCCATGGGGCGGGCGACTGGGAAAGCGCGCTGGCCGCAGTACTGTGGCTGTGAGCACAGCCGTAGTTCTAAATAAGAGCGCCACACAGAAAGTCACAGGGGCAAATGCTGCAAATTAAAGGAGTGATTTGCGAGAGAGCGGCCTGTGCACACTGCTCCGGGGGAAGTAGCGGCAGAGGTGTATTTATTTAACAGCCGTTAGTGATTCTCTTGAGAAATGCCAGGAAAGCCAGCCAGCAAAATAATAAATCAGACAAAAGCAAGCAATTGAAGGATGTTTAGGGGAATTTAAGTTACAGCTTTAACCCCCGAGATCAAAATTATACACTTCAAGTATGATGCTCTCCAAATATATGCCCGATGGACTGAACGTTTGTGTTCAATGCAGGTTATCAATCACTTTCCATGTGTCACCTCTAAGATTTTTAGTTACAATGCCCTGAAAAACATTGATCTTCAGAAACGACAATCTGGGCACAGGAGAAGTCTGTGTATTATACAGCATACTCAGAGGGACCAATCACTGCAGGTGCCCACACTGAGGGGTTTCTTAAGGTGTGAGAATTTTTAGTGCTGAAACCAGGGCACTCCCTAGCAAACCAGGCTGGCTGGCGCCATGATCTGGAGTTATAGAGAGCTCCACAGTGTAACTACCAACATTACCATAGATGCTAAGAGTTTCATATAATGCAGTCTGCCCACAGCGTTTGCCAACCTAAACTGTGCAGAAGGACCTTAATATGCTTGAAAATAAAAACGCATAAATAAGTCTTGGGGACGTAACGTACAGCATGGTGACTATAGTTAATGACACTATATTGCACATTGGAAAGTAGTACTAAGAGACTCGATCTTAAAAGTTCTCATCACAAGAAAAAGAAATCTGTAACCGTGTATGGTGAGAGATGTTAACCAGACTTATTGTGCTGATCATTTCACAATATGTTCAAGTATCAAACCGTTATAATATGCACAGCTGAAACCAATATCATGTTATATCAATTATATCACAATTAAAAAAATGTTCAAATTAAAAATAAAAAAACTTAAAAGAAATAAGAAAAAAGAAAGAAAACCCTACATGACTGAATGCCTAGACTGGTCTCCTTTTGAGCACATGGTACTGTATGGAGGGCACCTCTGACCCGAGGCATTGACATTCTCCACAGGGTCTGGGCAGCAGGTGTCATGAGGGAATGACGGCTTGCATCCACGTTGACCTACCATTCCTTCCTTCAGGTTGATCTACCAAGCCAGTCCTAATGGCAATCTTTTAAAAGAGGATTACAAGTCCTCCAAGCATGCCGTCAGACGATGCCAGATTCAAGCACTATGTAATTATTTACAGGAGATGATGGTGTGTCAGAGCATTTGGCTGAAAATACCATGTTTCCAAATAAATATGGTAGATACCTAGGGTTGCTCTAAAACAGAGCAAAATATATGACAATGAAAGGCAGGAGAGGAACTAGCCATTTAAGCAACTCATGTCATCAAACATCCAATGCTCTTCATGGGGCTCTTGGCTGTTGCTGATTTTCTGTGCAAGCATCTCTGGAATATTTTGAATAAGATGGAAAGTCAAAGACAGGAAAAAGTCCCTCTCTGTTCCTCACACTCCTGCTTCCTACAGGACAAGGGACATCATACTAGTACATGGCCCGCATGGTGTCACAGGACAAATGAAAACAAGCCAAGATGTCACTCCATTACTGCCACCCTCGAGGTCTGTCACAGGCCCTGTAACTTATGACTCTGTTTAACCCTCCAAATATCCCAGGAACACAGATATCACACATACACCCCTCCCCGGCTTCCAGATAAGGAAACAGACATTCAGTGAGGTGGAGGACTTGTCCAAGGTCAAACAGCTCCTAAAATGACTGTTTTAAACTTGGGTCTGCCAGTCTCCAAAAAGCTTATCTGAGCTCCCATGCTTTGAGCACCTACTATGTATCAGATGCTGTGGAAAGTTCTCGGATACTAATGAATAAATGGCAGAGAATATGTCTTAAAGAGGCTCACAAGCTGGGAGGGAACACAGGAAGTAACACCAGCCCTGGCTGGTTGGCTCAGTGGATTGAGCATCACCCTAGTGCATGGATGTCCCAGGTTCAACTCCTGGTCAGGGCAAACAGCAGAAGCGACCATTTGCTCCTTCTCTCCCTCTCCCTCTCCCCTTCATCCCTCTTCCCCTCCTGCAGCCAGTGGCTCAATTGGTTCGAGCATCAGCCCTGGGACTAAAAATATCTCGGTTGTGAGCATCGGCCCCAGACAGGGGTTACCGGGTGGATCCAGGTTGGGGCACCTGTGGGAGTCTGTCAATCACCCCTCCTCTCACCTAAATTTTTTTTAAATAAATAAATAAAAGAAGCAACGCCACTAACAATTATTTCTATTACTGAGTGCTTTGCTCAGGTGCCAGATACCATGCAAACTGTTTCCCAGTGTATGTCAGTTACTCCTCCTACTATCTAATGATACAGCTATTATTTTCCATGTTTTATAGACCCTCGGGCTAGGAGAAGTTAAGCCACTAGACAAAAATTACAAGGCTAATTAGTCACATCTTCTGATTACCAAACCCAGACTCTTTAACTAGACTGTACATCAAACAAATGCAGCAGATGACAGCCCAAGCCAAGCAGCGCATTCATGAAGTAGATGGATCGCTGAGTTTACAAGTAGAAGGAATCACTAAAAACTTGTACTTCTAAAGACATTTTCAAGAATATAGGAAATGCTGCTTACTCGCAAAGAAAGACATGGTGACGGTGATGATGATTATGACAACAGCAACAGCACAGATGGGGTGACCGAGGGGAGGGTGCTTCAGCCCCCGTTTATTGGATGCTTATTTTGTGCCAGCCCTTTTGTACTCATTACCCTACTCCATCCCACAAAAAATCTCTGCAGTTGGTACCATTATCAGCCTCATTATATGGAGGAGTGGCCAAGAGTCACACGCCATGACAGGATGGAGCTGGGACTCGAAGCACTGAAGAAAAGAGATGCTATTAATTACCACCTCAGACTCCCCTTTGCATTAAACATGAGGAAACTCTCTCCATCTCCCAACAGGAGGAGCTGCAGCCATGCGGCAGGGTGGGAACACAGGGAGTGGGTGCAGGACAACGGCCATTCCAGTCATTCCATAACAACACCACCACAGGGGTGATGATCCAGCACATGACAGTGAAGGTGGCTAAGGTGGACAATGGAAGGGACATGTGATGAGGGGTCACCCTGTAGGTAGACAGCTCAATCAGGAGGCAGCTGCAGAAGTCCTGGCCTCAGTGTCTCGGGCTAACAAGGCAGAGGGGAGTCAAGGCTACCGGGAAGGTAGGCAGGGGGTGGCTGGGGAGGAAAGAAGGCTCTAGAATGAATCCAAAAAGTTCACATCCTTATGATTGAGGGAACAATAATATACCACCAAGTGAGAAGTAAACTCCAAGGAGAGAGTGAATTTGGTTTTCATACAATGAAGTTGAGAAGTGAGTGGAACAACCAGGCAGATGTGCCTAGGAAGAAGCACAGAGCGAAATTGTGCCTGGGGGTGGTAATTTGGGAAGCAACTAAAGCAGTGGTTCTTAACCTTTTTTGAGGTACCGAACCCACCAGTTTCATATGCGCATTCACCGAACCCTTCTTTAGTGATAAATAAAATATGTTTTTCCCCCAAATTCAAGACATAGGTATATATTTTTTTACTGGTGCACAAAATGAGCCGTGCATGAACATCACCTTGCTCAAAGAACAAAACCAACAAAGTGCATGAACTCACAACAAATTACGGTATTACTTTATTCTGGCCTCCACGGCAGAGGCTTCTCCGAACCCCTGAGACCGACTCATCGACCCCCTAGGGTTCGATAGAACCCAGGTTAAGAACCTCTGAACTAGAAGAAGTGGTTGTCAAGTTTCCATTAGTCAGATTCTTTGTTGCAAACAACTGACTCTAGCTAGTTTAAGAAGAAAAGCAATTTATTAAAGGATATCAGGTAGCAGTGAGTCCTAAAGAAAGATGGAAAACCAGGTTTTGAGGCTGATAGGACAACAGCAGCATGTCACATCACATGCAAAACTGCTTCCAGGGAGAAACATGGCCTAAGCACAGATCACCTCCACCCCACCCAGCCTATCCACTGACACTGCTGATGGCCATGTGGATGCTAATAATGTGGGACCCTGCCAACTGAGGCTCCTGGAAAGTGGAGAGAGCTGCCAATTCCCTCACCAAGATGCATCCTGCCTCCTCTTAAACTCTGCTTTGAGTGAGTCTGCACGGTTAAAATCAGATCTCATGCCTGAGTCCCAGCTGCGAGAGAAGCTAGAAAGAATATCAGGGCATCTCGTTTCGATCATAGCAGGCAGTTTCTGCCTCCCTTCGGACACAAGTGGGAGGGAAAGTGAAGTTCAAAGGTACTGGGATGTCAAAAAGGATAAATGTTCACTGTAAGTTTTCTAAATAATTGATTCTTAAACTTTACATGTCTCAGAATGAACAAAGAGTTTAAGATGGTGATGCTAACTGTTTGGACAAGATGGTCACATTCATTCTTAGTGGAGTCTAATAATGAAATAGTCTGTTTTTCATGCTGTGAGAGCCCAGTGGTCCTGGGGTGGGCGACATCACCAGACGGGCTCACAGAGAAAAACAAACCCATTCAACGTGCTGCGAACCTTCTACAGCATGTGCCAAGTGTGGGACTCTGGGGACCCATTTTTAATTTACTGATAAGGGAAATTTTACAATGTGACATCTTTGCTTACTGCTGCACTGATCTGTTAAACAAAGAAAAGCGATTCCCATGCCAATGTCATCCTATTAACATAACCTGATCATGCTGATGTGGCCCAGGGCGGGCAGCATGGCCTAGATCGCAACTAAACACCTGTTTCCACGCCCAGAAATGAGGCCTCACCCTTCTGTAGATACAGAGACACATCATTTTGTGTTTTGCAGGCTTAGGTCCAAAAGCACACCTAGGGTCCTCACCATGCCGGTAGGGAACCTTGTCCTCCCCCTTCAGCAGCCTGTCTCCCTATGCAGCCTTGACCACTTGCAGGACAGCAGATAAAGGATTCCCAGCAGGACTGTACTCCCTGCGGGTCCAGGAAAAGGAGCCTTGCTCTGTGTTACAGTGCCGGGCTCAGCACCCCCCCCCCCCCACAGCATCACCAGTGGGTGTTGCTGGGCAAGTCCTCAGGCCTGACAGCCCGCTTATCCAGAAAAGGGGTCAATAAAAACACTACCATTTCATCATGACACTGCCGCCTTGGTGGCTCTGCAGTGAAGCGAGCACTCCCTTTTACAGTAGCAAGCTCTGCCCAATTTCTGGTGGCCGCTTACGTTTATCCAGTGATAAGAAAGGTATCAGGGAAGACTTTTTCAGAGTGATCACTTACAAAGAAATAAAAGAAGGCTAAGGATACTGGCAACTCAACTGAACTTAGTAAACTTGCTGTTTGTTTTCCAGAAGCTTGGGCTTCATTAGCAGACAAAATATCTTTCATTGAAACTGTGAAAACTGGCCTGACCTGTGCTGGCGCAGTGGATCAAGCCAGCATCAACCTGGGAATGCTGAAGTCACCAGTTCAGAACCCTGGGCTGCCTGGTCAAGGCACATAAGGGAGTTGATGCTTTCTGCTCCTCCCCCCTTCTCTCTCTCTCTCCTCTTTATAATGAATAAATAAATAAATAAATAGATTTTTTTTAAAAAAACTGTGAAAAATGAAGAGTTAGCCTTACAAAAAAAGGCGCCTGGCTGACAATCTTGTCGTCTTTCAAGAAAAACTAAGGCCGTACTTCCCCATGTATAAGATGCTCCCATGTATAAGACTCACCTTAATTTTGGAACCTAACATTTGAAAAAAAAATGTATTCCATGAAGTTACTGAACTCAAGTTTTATTCACCAACTTTATTCAAATTCATACAACTAACTCCTCAACAAGCGCAAAAAAAGTGGGAAACGCAAATTAAAAAAAAAAACAAAAAACTTCAACCACTGTGTAAGATACACCCAGTTTTTAGACCTCAAAATTTTCAAAAGCGGGTGCGTCTTATACACGGGGAAATACGGTAACTGGATTCTTCTGCGCAGTAGGTCAGTGGTGGCAGGAAGTCTGACTTTTTTTCTGCATGCCTTTTGATACTGTTGGATTTGATTTGGTTTTTCAAGCCCTGAGCGTTGCAGGCAGGGCTACCCGATGCTACTCTAATTTCAAGAGAGCTTTCTCTAACCCACCAGACCAGGTCAGGGCTATACAACGTGCCTCATGGCTTCACTCAGCACACGGGCCTCACTCGCTAAGGCCCCCATTTTATTTCATCCACATGGCTCTCCGCTTCCCTCCTCTCTATCTGCCTAGCCTCTACACTTCCTGAAGACAGGCACTGGGCTTGTTTCTTGCTAAGCAGTGCCAGGCACATAAGCAGACCCTCCACATTTTCTTGCAGACAAACAAATGAGTAAATGAACTAAGGTCAAATACTGACTTCAACTGCCAACAGTCAAGGGCACAAGCAGAGATCAGTGGAATAGGAGACACAGAGGCACAAGCAGGCTGGAGTGAAATTTGAGAAAATGATTCATTACTTCGATTGCAAACATTTACTTTCATCTAGTCTCAGAGAATTTATGGAGCCATAATCCTTCCCATCTCAAATCCATTTCATTATCTTTTTCTAATTAATTGAGGTATGTAAATTCATTGATCTGAAACTTCGCAAGCATAAACATTACTCATGTCGTGATCCAGCACCACATTGCTAACAGATCAAGCTTAATCAGGTTCCACCGGTTTTTAAATTGCACACATTATTAGACAGGATTCATTTAATTTTGTACCTAACAGCTACAGCTTATTACATTGGCTGCTCTCAGACATTTATCACAACTGTTGAATCTGTACTATGAGCGAACTTAGTCAGGATACAATTAATAAAATAAACTGTCTGACCTAATAGGAAGCTCGGATGCGACATAAAATATACTTTAATGTGTCTTGGAAGAAAAAGATTAAGGAAGGTCTATTATCCAAGTAAGATTTCTAAAGATGCTACATTACATATCAACATAAAACTTCTTCACAAGAATATTTATGGATTAGGAGAGCAGTATTTCACCCAAATAATGTAATGAAAAAAGAAAAGGAGTAATAAATTTTTTATACAACCCAAATAATATACACTGAAAAGAACATACCATGGCTTCCCAATAAACTATTTAGGAACTGAAGAGAACACTATAGAATTTCAAACACCCCGATGAGTTTATAAATTCTGGGTATTACACAGCGGGTGTCCTCAGCAGTCTTGGCATTTAAATGAGCCCCGTTTGTTTTCCAACCTCTCTTTATTTTATTTTTTTTCACTTCACATTCTGATCACTTGACCAATTATTTGATAATTAAACTCCTTTAGGATCATGCCCCTTTTTAGCATTTCATTAGCTGCGGAAAATAGGCCCGTCAAAGAGGTGAAACGTTCCAATTCTAGATGAGTGTTGGCAGGAAAAACAATGATAGAAAAGATGTAAGTATTCTCCTCAGCTAAGCAGAAGCCTCAAAAGCTCCAGTTTTGTCTACACCACGTCGGTTTGCCAGGGGACTCTGCAGGCTTCCATAGCATCGATCCACCATCCCCAGAGAACCCCATGGCATGACGGAGGGTGGAAGTGGGCTCCAGAGATGTTCTGCTTAGAGGGCTGGTCCAGCACCTCCACACAGACTGTCACAGGGTCTCTGCCAAAGACCTCGATAGTCACGGTCTGCTCGAAGGGAAAGCATCCTTAGATGGGGGTCGAAAACAAGAGCACTGAGATCTTAAATGAGTTTTGTGCCTTGGCTACTTATCCTTCTTTTGAGGAAGGTATAGACCTCCCCACAATCTCCCCAAAGCATCTACGCAAACACACTAGATTTTGCCTTTTTTATGGGTCTCACTATCCATGAATCTGGAACCCAGGTTATCTAGACCCACCTGTAGAATTCCCCACTGGAATTATATTACTTAGTGCTCCAGACAGGAATCCTCATAAAAGGTTCCTTTTCAATCTAAGCTTTTCTATTAAAATCTGTGTCTCTCTTACATATATGTGTGATTTTGTTTTTTTTGACAACTCTCTCTTTTCTCTCTGGCGAAAGTTCTACCTTATCAACCACAATGGCCCTATCTGCTCTGTTTCCCTCCCTCTGGTCTTGTCTGCCTATACGAACTTCCTTCTTCTTTGGTCTTGATTGGTCGAGTCTTTTTTCACTGTGTGTTTCTGTTCATTTAAAGACTTCTCAAATGCTTCACAGAGCAAAAAAATACAAGGACTTCTCAATTTTCAGTTTCAATCCAAATATCAGAAACCAGAGAGAAAAAATGGGGAAGGGTTTTTTTCCTTCCTTAATCCAAAGGCAATTGTTAACCAGCTCCTGTTATTTGCTCCAGTCATTTATTCTCATTGAATAATCAACTGTTTACGTTTTCCTAGCTACAATTAAGAAGTGTTAGCCTTTAATTAAAGGTAGAGTTTCTACCACTGAATTTATAATTCTATCAATTACAATATTTGCATATTGACTAAGAGACAGTTCCAACCAGTCAAACCCATATGTGCACATGGAGACAGGCTCTTAACCTGGGGTCACGGGGATCTGTGAATCTGGATGGAAAGAAAACAGACGTTTTCACTAATCTCTGGTTGGTATTTAGCATTTCCTTGTACTATGAAGTTGGGCAGAAAATCATAGCGGTATTAAAGTTCTTGTGACTTTTCACCAACAGAAAGCACAAGGATTTTTCCCATCCCGTCACAGTTGTAAATACCTCACAATACTTAAGCTCAGCACCACTTTGAAATTATGGCAGTTGTGAGCCGCTGTTAAGTTGTGCTATATAACAGATCAACAAAGAGGCATGTATATCATTGTATGGAATAATTTTTAAAATATTCTGATCACTATATTTCAAGATCATTGGTTTCCTTTGAAATTCCATGTGTTTCATTTTAAGCATTTAAAAACACTTTTCTGTGAGGTGGTCCGGAGGCGTCACCAATCCCACCAACAGGGTAGAAGGCACAAAACAGGTAAGATGGCCCAGCTGGGAACAAAGAGCTGACATGCCAGCAGTGAGCGCAGGCCCCACCCCCACCCCCTGGCGCGACATCACGTGGCAAACGCTGGGGGGCGGGGGCGATCACCACTGCCAATAACGCGGCTTCAGAGCGCACACCTAATCACAGACAACTTTTCAAGTAATGCTCCAAGATCCCTAATTAGCAATATTAGGTAAATTAGCTCAAACCACTTTCAATCAGCCTCAGCAGAAGGGAGGTAGTGTCGCTGATTGCCAGGCTGCTTTAACAGCGCTTTTAATGGATGTGAAGGAACCCAGAGCCGCGGGCCAGCTGATGGCTGCAGGGACACCGCACAGCATCCCCGCCACCGGCGCAGAGCTGAGGCGGACAGCCCCGCCACCCTAGGGCCTGGTGGGCCTGCAGCCCAGGTCCGGCACTCTCTGGCACTCATGTGCCCACCCCCCAACCCCCGCATACGTTTCTGTATATTAAACTGTATAGCAAATTGTCTCCAATCTTGGCATTACTCAGAGCCTAGAACAGGCACTTAAAAATAAAATCTCAAGGTTAATTATACAGCTGAGGAAATGAACCAGATTTAACTAAGCTTCTTTTAACAACAATAAATCCTAGTTTAACAGGGACAAACGGATGTCTGTGCAACAGAAACTCTGAGCACCTCCAGCGCGGTAGGAGGTGCAGGAAACTCATCACTTGTGTGACAGGGGTTGAGACACTGGTGCACAAATGACACCACATGGAAAGAGAGTGCCGGTCATCCTGAGAGATGTCCTACAGGAACCATGCAGCAAACCAGCTGGTGGCCACTCAGGGTGAGCGCTAGCGCAGATCCCGAAGCCCAGCCAATCCATCTTGACTTCCAGCCTGGAGAAAATCTGACCAGCAATGTGTCAGAACCTCTGAGAGCAGGACGGTTTCGGTTAGCCCTCACGCTGGGAGATTTTTCGTGCCTAACTGTAGCTAGGTGAGAGGGTTCCCCGATTATGAGATTCCAATCCAGGGAATGCAATGACATTATTAAAAGTCCAACTATTGGGCAGATAAAATATATTATGCTCACTTTGTTAAAGATTGTGCTGCCCACGTGCAAGTTTTAAGAGTAAGCTTTTCCCACACTCTTGACTGATTGGATGATGTGGGGTGGTGCACTCTCATGAGGAATCCTCCCATTATGCCTCAGATAAGTGACTTTGTATCAGAGACTTCCTTGTTTGTAGATTGGAGTAAAGGTTTGGATTTCTACACTATAAAGTGCGGCAGTCCGGGAGCTTGCTCTCTCCTGGTTCCTGAGATTAGCATTAGAGAGGAGAGCAGATAAAGGCCACATGGAGGCCAGGAGAAGCAGCCAAGATGGTGGAGAGCTGAGGAAGAAGCCAGTTTGTGCAGAGTTTGTGCAGAAGGAGATGGGGAACAGAGGTGAATAAGACTGGTGAGCTAGAAACCTTCGATTCTAGAAAACTTGGATAAGCTTTGTGAGCACTGTATGAATGGGTTTTGGAGCCCAGTGTGTGTTTTTGCTTGCCCGCCAGGTGCAAGCTAGAATTAAAGCTGATGGCTCACCAGTTCTTGGCTCCGTTGTTTCATTACCGACTGTCTGAGTCTAATGCGAACCTGCATGGGCCAGGCGGCTGTGATGGTGGCTTTGGCAACTGGCTTTACACTGACATAAACCTCTACATATCAATATAGAAGGACTTTTTCAGACGATGGAAGAGGAAATAGTCACAGAGCAATGTGCGCAGAAGGGCGATATTGACATAAGACAGGCTGCTTACATACATACATTTACCTATGGTGACCCTAAGGGAAGGACTTGGGGGATGAGAAGGTTCATATTTATTCTAGATATAGATTTTAAGTGTTTGCATAAATGTATTTACATATTACTTGCATAATTTTAAAAATCTAATAACAATAAAACAGATCTGTATCTACCTGAGTGTAAATCTTCCCAAAGATTAGTATGAGAAGAATTTCATGTTTCCATGTGTCCATATTCCTTATTTCCATGGAATTTTGTCTCTTTTATTCATGGATGTAGCACAAACATCTAGAGCAGTGCCTGGCACAAAGCAAGCACTCAATAAACATTTGTTAAAGAAGTGAATTTATTCATTTAACCCAGAAATCTGTATTGCATGCCCATCATGTGCTAGCTCCTTAAGGATCTTGGGAAACACACAATGATTTATTTGACCGGCATTCACTGAATACCTTTCACATGCCCAACAATGTTGGGTACAAGATGGAAATGTTCCCTGACACGGACACATGCACCTGCTGCCCTTTAGAATGCAGAATTAATCTTGGGGGAAGGTGAACTTGTAGAGGGTTGGAGGAGTGAGATAAGGCCTTTTCCTGGCCAGAGCCTTAATCCTGGCTTTGGTTTTCAAAATTATGACTCTCAGGCTTTGCTTATCTAAGTCCGTCTTGACCAGAATTATGTTCATGCGTTTGTGCCTGCCGAGTTGGGGGAAAATGAATACCAGCCTTCCTGGACTGTGTGAACTACGGAAGGACAAATGGTTTACTCTCTGCCGGAGGCACAGGGCACCAAAACATTCCATCCTGGCTCGATGGCCTTATTCCCCAATTCTATCCGTTCATCAGAGAATCCGAAATCTCCAGGCAGAGAAGTCTTGATGGTTGTTTGGCCGTGGCTATTCTTATCTGGAGCTTGGCCCGGCCATTCACATCTAATTTAAGGTGAGGGGCTACCTAACTGGATGAAATAGAACTTTTCAGGTCTCACTTGAGCCTTTCGGAAAAACCACAATTCCACTGAGCGGTACTTCTACTTCACACTCCTAAGGCATCTTCCGTCCCTCACCACCGTTCCGTGGATTCCTTTCCTCTCCAGCCTCTGCAGCCCTATCTGCTGAAGCCCAGTCCTGCTCCACCTTGGAGTTTGGATTTCCCACCTAAGTGGATTGTTCTGCACTGACCTACAGCAATCACCTCTGTGCACATACCCTCTCTTTCAATTTCTTAGAATCGTTTCTGAATTCAGTTTCATTTTCATATTCAGTCCTTTTGGTTCCCACAGAAATGGCCCCTAAAATTCAAATGTAAGATGCCCTGCATCATTCTAACTTTGAAACTAAGTTGTGATTACTGTGTAATAGGTGAACAGAAGTTAACCTGAGGAACATTAAACCAGAAGGAGGATAAAACCAGCTGCTTCTAGTGATGAAAGGTTTTTTTATCCATAAATCCAAAACTATCAATATTGCAGGTCCATATGTTCTTATCCAAAATTCTCTCTGGCTCAGCAATCATTTGAAATTTGGAGTTTTCCAAACTAAAATACCAATACTGGGCACAAGGCAAATATTAAAGAATACCTTAAGGTGGGTCTTAAGTAATATGTCGCTAGCAAAATATATATATATAAACATACGACTATTCTCACTAAGTAGGATAAATAGAGACTATAAATAGCCTCATATCAGTTGAGGTCAGTTTTGCTGCCAACTGAAATAGTTCTGATATTAAGAAAAACCTCTTACTTTTCATAGCTTTCTGAATTTTGGAATGGCAGATACGGGATTATGCGTGTATATAGGACCCAAATCAAAGAACCAGGTCAAGGTCTCTTGACCATCCCATATAAAGATCTTTTTGAAGCATATCTGTGTGGTTGTATTCCTGGATATTTTGATCAAGTTCTGTTTTGGAAACCCTGAAGGGAAAGGTCGAATAACCCTGATTTCGTTTTTCAAATTGTTGTTTACAAAGCAAAACAAAACCTACAAATTTAAAGCATTTCCTTTGCTGAGCAAGATAAGACTAAAGTAATGATAGTTTTCTTGATTAACACCATTATCTTTAACAGTTGCAGGGACTTTTCACAAACCACTTACATACACACAAAAATTGTACACAATACATTTGTTGGCAGTGAATCAGTACCAGGTGTTAGGCCAGTGGAGTCAGACTGGACCTCAGTTTAGCAGCCATGATACTTCAGTTCTGGTTAAGAAAGAATTCAGAGCCAAGACTCTAAGTATAAGAGAAAATTTATTTAGAAAGTTACAGAAGAAATGGGCTCAGGAAACGTGTTAGAGGCAAAAGAAAGAGACCTTGGAGCTTAGCAGAAAGAGGTCAGGGCCTGACCAGGCAGTGGCACAGTGGATAGAGTGTCAGACTGGGATATGGAGGACCCAGCTTCGAGACCCTGAGGTCACCGGCTTGAGCGCAGGCTTACAGGCTTGAGCGTGGGGTCGCAAGCTTGAGCGTGAGATCATAGGCATGACCCCATGGTCGCTGGCTTGAGCAAGAGGTCACTCACTCTGCTGGAGCCCCCCCACCCCGCCTCCAACTCAGGGCACATATGGAAAAGCAATCAATGAACAACTAAGAAGACTAAGGAGCCACAACGAAGAATTGATGCTTCTCATCTCTCTCCCTTCCGGCCTGTCTATCCCTCTCTCTGACTCTGTCACAGAAAGAAGAAAAGAAAGAGGCAAGGGAAACTGACCTGGGGGCAGGGCGTGGAGAAAGGGGTGGGTGTACTCCATAGGGAGAGCCTTGCACTCGGGGGTAAGGCCCTTGTTTCCCCAGCGTTGCCCCTTGCTTCCACCTGGGCAATCTGTAAATGGCTCGTCGGCTGTGCTCTGCCCGTGTCTGTCTACCACATACTGAAAAGCAAAAAAATGCAGTGCCCTGAGCATTTCAGTCTAGTGAGTGCTTCTCAGACTGGACTGTCCAGAAGATTCACCAGGGGCTGGGACAAGGCTGACTGTCTCACAGGAGCCGGGACAAGGCTGGCTGTCTCACCGGGGCTGGGACTAGGCCGGCTGTCTCACCGGGGCTGGGACTAGGCCGACTATCTCACTGGGGCCGGGACAAGGCCGGCTGTCTCACCGGGTCCGGGACAAGGCCGGCTGCCTCACCGGAGCCGGGACAAGGCCGGCTGTCTCACCGGGGCCGGGACAAGGCCGGCTGCCTCACCGGGGCCGGGACAAGGCCGGCTGCCTCACCGGGGCCGGGACAAGGCCAGCTCCCTCACCGGGGCCGGGACAAGGCCGACTGTCTCACCGGGGCTGGAACTAGGCCGGCTGTCTCACTGGGTCTGCATGGGGCAGAGTATGCATTCCACACAAGCTCCTGGGGACCACCCTCTGTGTAGGGAGGCTGCTGTGGGAAGTGCATGGAGTCGAGTCTGGAAATACATGGACTTGAGTTAGATCCCGACTCCGTCACTTAACAAGCTGAGTGACCCTGGGATAAGTACTTGACTGCTCTGAGCCACTTTCTACCATCAGTAAGAACAGAAATGACAATGACACCTCGTTTTCATGACTATAATGCATTGGTGAGGTAGCAACACAGATTCGGACAGGTAACAGACCCTGAATCCATGCTGTGCTATCTGTGGCAGGCTAAGTAACGACCCCCTAAGATGTCCACATCCCAGTTCCTGGAATCTGCAAAGCCATTACCTTATCAGACAAAAGGGGAATTTACAGATGTGATAAATCTAGGAAGTTGAGATGGAAAGATTAGGTTATCTGGAAGGGAAGGGCCAATGTAATCACAAGGGTTTTTATAAAAGTGAAGCAGGTGAGTAGGAGTAATAAAGAGAATATGAAAGAATCAAAGGTCAACCCAGAGAGAAGGTGCAGTTTCTGGCTTTGACGATGGAGAAAGTAGCTATTGGGCAGATAAAATATATTATGCTCACTTTGTTAAAGATGGCGCTGCCCACATGGAAGTCTGTTGATATTAATGTGTGTTGGGAAGAGGCTGTGGGCAGGCCAGGTCGTTATAGCCTAAGGCTTAGTTTTAAGAGTAAGTTTTTCCCCACACCCTTGACTGACTGGATGATGTGGGGTGGTGCACTCTCATGAGGAATCCCATTATGCCTCAGATGGGTGGCTTTGTATCAGAGACTTTCTTGTTTGTAGATTGGATTAAAGGTTTGGATTTCTACACTATAAAGTGGGGCAGACCAGGAGCTTGCTCTCTCTCGCAGTTCCTGAGGTTAGCATTAGAGAGGAGAGCAGATAAAGGCCACATGGAGGCCAGGAGAAGCAGCCAAGATGGCTGAGTGCTGAGGAAGAAGCCAGTTTGTGCAGAGTTTGTGTAGAGAGAAGGTGTTGGGCAGATAAAATATATTATGCTCACTTTGTTAAAGATGGTGCTGCCCACAGAGAAGTTCGTTGATATTAATGTGTGTTCTGAAACAGGCTGTGGGCAGGCCGGGTCGTTATAGCCTAAGGCTTAGTTTAAGAGTCAACTCTTCTCCACACCCTTGACTGATTGGATGATGTAGGGTGGTGATGTAGGGAGTAATCCCATTATGCCTCAAATGGGTGGCTTTGTATCAGAGACTTTCTTGTATGTATAATTGGATTAAAGGTTTGGATTTTCTAGGCTATAAACTGGGGCAGTCTGGGAGCTTGATCTCTCTCTCTCGGTTCCTGAGTTCCTGAGATTAGTATTAGAGAGGAGAGCAGAGTAAGGCCACGTGAAGGCCAGGAGAAGCAGTCAAGATAGCTGAATGCTGAGGGAGAAGCCAGTTTGTTAAGAGTTTGTGCTGGAGGAGATGGGAAACAGAGGTGAATAAGTCTGGTGAGCTAGAAAGCTTTGATGCTAGGAAACTCGGATAAGTCAATAGCTTTGTGAGCACTGAATGTGTGGGTTTTGGAGCCCAGTGTGTTTGTTTTTGCTTGCCTGCCGGGTGCAAGCTAGAATTAAAGCTGATGGCTCACCAGTTTTTGGCTCCTGTGTTTCATTGCCGACTGTTCGAATCCAATGCGAGCCTGCATGGGTCAGGCGGCTGTGATGGCAGCCTCTACTACTGGCTTTACAGAAGGAGATGGGGAACAGAGGTGAATAAGATTGGTGAGCTAGAAACCTTTGATTCTAGGAAACTCGGATAAGTCAGTAGCTTTGTGAGCACTGAATGAATGGGTTTTAGAGCCCAGTGTGTGTGTTTGCTTGCCTGCCGGGTGCAAGCTAGAATCAAAGCTGATGGCTCACCAGTTCTTGGCTCTGTTGTTTCATTACCGACTGTCCGAATCTAATGGGAACCTGCACGGGTCAGGCGGCTGTGATGGTGGCTGCGACTACTGGCTTTACAGGAGCCAAGTTCCAAGAAACGAGGCCAGTCTTTAGAAGCAGACCCTTAGAAGGAAGGCTTCTCTGAAGGTCCATTTTAGACTTCCAGCCTCCAGAATTTTGAGAGGATAAATGTGTGTTGTTTCAAGACACTAAGTTTGTAGTAATGTGTAAAGCAGCCAGAGGAAACTCACACACCATCTCCGGGAGTAATGCCAAGGCACCTGCCTCACTTACATAACAAGGGGTCGGAGGCTGAAAGGACATCAGGTAACAGCTGCCCAGGTGGAGGTCAATACACAAAGAATTCTTCAAGGAGATTTTACATCAAAGGAAGAATTCGTCCCGCATTATCTGTTTTATTAGGTTATGGCAATTTTTAATCTAAACAGGACTGGACATGTGTGTTTAAAACAAACTACGCTAAAGGCAGAAAGGAATCTCTTACACTCTAATTTGTATCATTGCGTTCCCATCTGTCGGCTTCTCACATGATTGCTGAAATCTAGCAAGGCTCCTGGCAGCCATATCAGTGTGCTGATGCCTCAGCGACAGGAGAAAGGAGCCCTGGGCTTGAGGGTGAAGCACTGAACATCCATAGCCTCAATGTCTGTGTGGCACGCAGTTAGAGGGACATGAGCAGAGCAAGAACTTGTACGTCAGGCACAGAAGTCCACCAGGGCAGAAAGCCCCAGGGGCCTAGCAAGGGGCAAAACTGGGAAGACAAGGGACTCGCCCCCAGGGTGACCTTTCCTCCCTAAACTGGCCATGCGGTTTAGACCCCTGATTTCCTATCGCTGGCCATGGGATTCGGACCCTCCCCTGCCCTTTCCTCCCCTGGCATATGGCTAGTCATATGGTTTTAGACCCCCTTAGAGGAGGAACAAACAGGAAAGCCAGAGAATAGTGCTTAAGCATTAACCCCTAAAGACGACACGTAGGCCTCAGTTGTATTTCAGCTCCAGGCCCAGAAAAGCAGCAAAACCAGATAAAGGGAAGCCGTGGCTGACCTCAGGCCCAGCTACATTGACGAATGACCTCTGCTCTACATGGACCAATCAATGGAGAACACACCGGGAAAGCTGATGAATATTCTATTGAGATCCTCCCCTGGGACCACCACTAAAATCTCTACCTTAAAATCCTTTAGGACTGAGGTCCTGGGGCGCTCTTCCCTCAGGAAGCACACTCACCATCTCCCTCAGGAAGCACACTATCACCTCTCCCTTCCCCTAGGCATGTTTTCCTTCCCCTTCTCTTTCTCTGAAACTCTAAGCCAGGTCAGGAGACTTGCAACCAGGGGAGCAGTGGGCAGCCATAGACTGTCCCAGGCTAACCCCCTGAACCTGTCTTCAAGGTCCTCTTTTCTCTAACCATCCTCTTGCATGGCCAATAAATTCTTCCTTTACTTGCTGCACTTTTGTCTCTTGATCGAATTCTCTCTCAAGAAAACAAGAATCAAGGTCTTGTAGCTCCCCCTGTAACATCTGTACAAATCTTCACTTGCTATTTACAGTGTGGCTTCTCTCATTGAGAAGTGCTATGAAAATAAGAAAATACCAAGATAACAGAAAAGATGTCTGCAGAATGAAATGTGTTTTAAAACAACAAATTTAGTCTTGCATTCTTTGGCTCCAACAGCTCCTCCTTTTTTTTTTTTTACACAGGGACAGAGAGAGAGTCAGAGAGAAGTATACATAGGGACAGACAGACAGGAACAGAGAGAGGTGAGAAGCATCAATCATTAGTTTTTCATTGCCATTACGACACCTTAGTTGATCATTGATTGCTTTCTCACACGTGCCTTGACCGCGGGCCTTCAGCAGACCGAGCAACCCCTTGCTCGAGCCAGCGACCTTGGGTCCAAGTTGAAGAGCTTTTTTGCTCAAGCCAGATGGGCCTGCACTCAAGCTGGTGAACTCAGGGTCTCGAACCTGGGTCTTCCACATCCCAGTCCAATGCTCTATCCACTGCGCCACCACCTGGTCAGGCTCCAACAGCTCCTCTTACCATCCTGGGTTCTGCCTTTCCCTTAGCAGATGCTAAGCTCTGTGAAAGGATCCAGGTGTCTTCTGTCCAGCTATTGCATGCGCAGCTTCTGGCACTTGTTACTGGTACTTAATTTGCACACAATAAATATTTGTGGATGAACAAATATGATAGATGTTTGCAATGGAAAAGCACATTATAACTTTCATTAGAAAAGGAATTATCCATAAAGTTCTTTTTCCCCAGTTTGAAATTAAAACTACTTGGCCCAAGATATTACTTAGGGTAGAATTGAAAGTATGCTTTCTGATTTTATTTGCCTATTAATATATGATTTGATCATGAACTATGTGCTAAGCAGTCAAAGCAAATAATTACTTTTCTAGTGCCTGCCCTGCATAAGAAGGAAATGAGGGAGCCACTAATTGCATATTAATAAATGGTAACTAGTTTTAAAACATCCTGTTCAATCTCAAACCACAACATTCACAGAACAGTCCCAGTCCTTTCCCTGGCTCGGTTACAACGCCACAGAGCAAATCTTCAGAACAGATGTAAATTCTACTTGGGTCACAATGAATATAAAATACATGCTCAAAAGTTTGCCAGTTCACATTTACAAGGTCTTCTGACCAACCATTAGAGTTGATCATAAAAACTGTATCTTTTAATTTCCTTACTTCAGTATATTTTATTTAAGAAGCAATGAATCTCATGGAAAGTCATTATTTAAAATCTTATTTTGAAATATTGAGGCAGGATAGTAAGAAACTAGGAAAATTTCTTGGCAAATGGAATGGTGAAACAGTTAGTTAAATGGCCGAGCAATTTATAGCCAGATAATAAATCACAAGGTCTTATCTTCCCTAATCAAGGACACTGAGGAGTGAATGGTCTACACATTCCAGACCATGCCAGGACAGACTGACTTTGGTCCTGGTCCCTCTTCAGTGACATTCTCTGCAGGTGAAACTGACCATAGAATGATCCTGATCCCATAAACTCATTTTGATGAATCAGTAAATCAAAGGACACACCTGGAAAGCTGATGACTAGTCGACTGAGACCCTCTCCTAAGACCTCCCCTAAAATTCTCGCCTTTAGAAAACAGATTAAAAAAAACCCTTCAGACGAAGAACCCAGTGCCCGCTGTCTGGAGCACACCCTCACATTCCCTCACCTTCTATCCTCAGGCATGTATGTATCTTTGCTTTCTTTTTCCTGAGCTCTAAGGGTCCCCATGACACTGACAAGCAGAGGAATAGCAGGCAGCGGCAGCTTGTCCCAGGCTAACACCCTGAACCGGTCTCCAAGGGCCCTCCTTGTTTCCTGAGTCCACGCAGCCCAGCTGGCTCGCTTCTTCTGCCTCTGTGACTTTCTAAATGGCCACGGCAGCCTTGCCAGCCCCAACTCTTCCTCACATTTCCAAAGTCCCAAGGCAGCTTTGCCTAAGCTCACTCGTGTTGCTTCTGCTACCCTAAGCCCTTCCCTTGTTTCACTGTCCCCAGCTTTAATAAACACACTCTCAAAATCCCCTGGACTCGTGTTGTGAAATCTTTCCTGCACGAAGTCAAGAAACCACACATTGCAGACTGCACTAGGGCAGACCCTTCTCAGTCCCAGTCCCTTTCCGGTGACAATATGACTGAACGCATCGACATAATTCAGAACAAGTCAGTAAACATCTACAAGAACATTCTATATAATTCTAGTGAGTCTTGTAACATTCTATTTTCAAAGAAAAGTAACCACTGGACAGAAAAAGGTTAAATTCAGAATCTGATTTTCAAGTGTCCAATAAAAACAGAAATTCACTCACTGTGTGGTCCAGAGTGAGAGCTCTGGTTGATGCTACAAGGCTTATTGGGCCAAATGATTCCAAAAACCCCAGCTAACTGCAAATCAGACCATTTGTAAGTAGCATTAATCTTTCCGGTCAATTAACACCTTAACTTAGCCTACCATGTAAGCCAAGACTTGGAGTCCTGCTATGATTTATAACTCCTTTAGAAACTGGGCACTCTGTGGTCGCTTTAGCACGGTACAACCTCAGCATCTGGGGACCCTCAGCCGGGTCACCAAAGGTGGCCAAGTTCACCGGCAACTAAGATTTTGCCTCTCTACAAAACAAAGCTCAGTAGCTTCCTGTGAATGTGTTTCTCTCCCAAGCTGCTAAGATGGTCAGCACCTGAACAGAAGTACAGAGTCACCTGCCACTGCTTACACAGCCCAGACTGTTGAGATTTTAAATTCTTGCTGCCGTCAATGGGCTCTTGGCTCACAAACCGAGGCCTCAGTAAGGTAAGGCGTGTGCCCAAGCTTACTGAATGCGTCGGGGGCGGATGCGGAGCAGGTATCCCAGCCACCTGAGCCCTGGTTCAGGTCTTTCTCCACCCTGCCACCTTAGTAGAGGCCCTACTGCAGGACGGGCTGCACCCCCAAAAGGACACCACTGGGTACGACCTGGTAGAAGTGGATGACCTGGCATGTGCACATTTTTGAGTCTGTGTAAAATACTAGTAAACAGAATGAGGCAAGGTCTGAGGGCTCTTGCTGCTGATTACACTGCCTGGACTTTGGGGAGAGCAATTCTGGGCAGTCCTTTTTCCATTCTTACATCTTCACTCAGGAATTGTTCTGGATAGGTAGGCTGTCAGACAAGGGCGCCTTGATGGGGAGGAACTAACGTGCCTAGGATTACTGCAAAGAGGCTCGGCCTCTAACGCCATTGAAGATCCTCACAGGACCCAAGAGTCTTGGTTCACAACATGGCAACAGGTGAAAGCAAACATCTATGGCCACTACAGTGTATCCTGCCAGGCCCTCGGGTCATCGCTATCCTGCTAAGCAGAGACCAGATAAGTGCGGCCACGGGGTCCTGAGCAGCAGGGGCAGTCCCCACTTGCTTACACTTGCTATGTGGGATTTATTCTTGCTTGGGAGAGAAGAATACGAGAGTAGGGGAGAGAAAAAGAGGAAGCAAGTTCTAGAAGACGTCTATTATTTTCACGTTCCCAGCATCACAGCCTTCTTTAGGAGAACCATCCTGTTCTTCAGACCACATGGCTGCAGTGGGGGTGACTCCACACCCTGGCTTCAGTGGGCCATATGAGCCAATGGGTATCGGTCTAGGATTCTGACTGTACCACCAAGAGCTGGGTACTTTCTTTCTATTGTGGTTTCTGTAAGAAGGATGTAAACCCGGAGTCCCAGGGAATCACTACTGAGAGTCTACATAAGAATAAAGTCAACCCAGAGGAAAGCAGAGTAGAGCAGTGCAAAGTCCCAAATCTGGAAACAACCTCTGAGTCCCTGGATCCAGCCATACCTGAAACCCAACTCTACACCTGATATTTACAGTCCCCAAAATAACACGTACCTTTAAAAAAAATCCAGTTTAAGTTAGATTTCTGTCACTTGAAACTAAAAAAAAAGCACTAACAAATACAGGAGAAATAAAAGTGCTAGAAGATGGTAAACGAGAGGAGATGGTCACTTTTATGGATATAGTTATCTGAAAGCAGTTCAAATCTAACCGCTGGAAATAAAGAAAGGTGATAGGTGGGAATCTGTTCCATTTCTCATAGTAAGCTCAGATTGTCAGAACGGTAGCTCTGCCTAATGACTGTGATGAATCTTGCAAATTCAGAAGAGTGTGCATTTTCTGATGTCCGATGATGCTACAACAATCATGAAGAGGAGAAATGAGCCATGACAGAATAAAGACATCTTTAAGAGAAATCATTTTTTCGGGGGGGCCCAAATGCCATCAGAACTGGGTAAAGGAGAAAGGCCATGGCGACAACCCCGATCTTACCTGGCATGGCGTGGATGAGGTCCCCGCACAGCACGAAGAACCTGGGCTTGGGGTTCAGCCTGTTGATGGCCTGGACGGCTTGCTCAGTTAGGCGGATCTCTTGTCCCCACTCATCTCCGCCGTTGTCACAGTCCCCAGTGGACCAGGCCTTCATCAGTCCAAACTGTGGGTCT
Organism: Rhynchonycteris naso; assembly: GCA_037038555.1. Lineage (NCBI taxonomy): Eukaryota > Metazoa > Chordata > Mammalia > Chiroptera > Emballonuridae > Rhynchonycteris > Rhynchonycteris naso. Next base: position 189,060,522 of record CM073000.1, on the reverse strand, counting down.
GCGCCCTGGATGAAGTAGAACGGGCCTTTCCAGTCCCTTTCCTTTGCTTAAAAAAAGCGGAGGGGGGGGGGGAAGAGAGGGGAGAGAAATATTATGAAATCTGTCAGGGAAAGCATCCAGGTTACTTTGCGAGCGGATACAATCTTTTTCTTAAATTAAGTAGGTCGTTTTAATAAGCTGCTGTTCAAACATACCATTTTCCTGTCATAGTCTACAGGATTTTGATTTATACTAATTATGCCTGGGACCTGGTGTTTCCCAAAGGCCAGGACAAACCATGTGGGCCTCAACAGCCACACAACCAAGCTGTTTGTTTAAAAGCTAGCTGGCCAAAATGGAGCTCAGAGGCGCAATAGCACGCTATATAGACGATATTAATGTTCAATAATAGCTTTTTAATTAGAATTAAAAATACCCCGAATTGAAAGCTGCCAGAAGTATTATATTTAAATGACTAGGTGAAGTGCTCTCAAATCTTTTATGCCAGGCTAATGGCACAATTTGCACTGTTTTCGGGGGATGTGACAGAATTTTAATTATAAAACTTGGAGCGCGGAAGCTCTGGCTATCTGGAAGGAGATGCCGAGCCAGAAATGAAATCTTGAAATGAGTTGCTCAATGTGGAAAAAAAAAAAAAGAAAAAAATCGATGCTAACATTTCAAAGGCAGCATGATGTGGGCACAGGGAGGTGTGAGGCTGGGGGGTGCAGAGGAGGGGGACAGAAAGGAAAGGGGGACTCCTGGAAAGGGAGCGAGGTCACACGGCCGGAAACCATCAGGCTAGCCCATCCTCTCGGTTCTGCTGGCCCCAAGCTTTGCCAGCCACAGGTCTCGCCCCTCACCTGCCCAAGAACCACAGCCCATTCCTGCTTCCGCAGAGCTGAAACGGCCACTAATGGCCACGGAAACCCGGTGGATTTCAAGCTATCTTTCTTTTTTGGCCACAGGGTCCTGTCTTCAACGGAAACCTCACGTGGCAGACAATGCTGAAAACACGGAGCTGCCCCTGCCCCGCTGGGGTCTGGGGATAGCACAGTCTGAAGACGCCCAACCTGCGGCCCCGGGATTTCTCCTCCAAGGAAACTGAAGCCCACAGAAGTGACCTGCCTTGCCTAAGGGCCCAGCAGCAATCAGTGACAGGGATAAAACTAGCTCGCGATTTTGAAATGTTTTCTTTCTTTAAAAAAAAATAATAATGTATGTATTTTACATGTTAAATGAGTAAGTGGCATTTCCTTTGGAAGTCGTGAAAATAGTGCAATTTCCCCAAGCTCCTTGGAATAATCTCATGTCTCTGTGTTTGAGTACTTACTGGGAGACTACTGTTCCCCAGGCCCATTTGAGGTGCTGACCATACTGGGGTCTGGGGGTCCAAGTCAGGTGAGGCCCCTGCTCTTCCGGACTTAGCTCTCATGGGGGGACAGACAAGGACATAAACAAAGGATTGAGCCAGAGCGTGCCAACGCTATGCAGGGATGAAGAGGGAAGCCATGGCTAATTTACATCGGATGCAGAGGGCAGGCCTCCCTGAGGTGGTGTCATTTAAGCTGAGATCTAAACAGCAAGCAGGAGCCAGTCATCCGTAATCTTTCAAAAGTCCCACGGCCACCCTCCCATGCACCATACCTGGCTTACTGTCATCTTAAGTGGACCTCTGGCTTTAGGCCTCCCTTCCTTCTTAATTCCTTTTTCAGAACTTAAAAAAGACAAGCTTGCAAACAAATCAACCTGCACACACCTTTTAGAACAAATTGTGTATGTGTGTAACTCTATCAGTTTTTGACCTACAGCTCAGTGTTCACTGTTCAGCAAATCACAACCACCCTGAATGCAATCTGAACAAGGACTATGTGAAACCCTGGAATAGGCGTCTCACTGCTAAGGTCAGCAAGCAATCCCGCATGATAATGGACTCAACTCAGTCACTGAGCCCTTACTATGTGTGGCAGGAAGACTCCAAGGTGGCCCCAAAGACCCCTGTGTCATGATACTCACATCCTGTGCAATCCCTCCCCCACCCCGAGTGTGGGCTGGACTAGCGACTTTCTTCTAATAAACAGAATTCAGTAATATGATATCTGTCCCTTCAGGTAGTAGACTAGACCAAGATATAGATATAACCTAAATGGCCCTTGATGGATGAATGGATAAAGAAAATGTGGTATAGACATACAGTGGAGTATTATTATTCAGTCTTAAAAGAAAAAAAAAGAAGAAAATCCTGCCATTTGAGACAATATGGTTGGATATGGAGGATATTAGACTAAGAGAGATAAGCCAGTCACAGAAAGACAAATATTGTCCAATCAAATTTATACGTAGATTCTAAAATAGCCAGGCTCATTAAAGTAGAGAGCAGAATGAAGGTTCCCAAGGAATGAGGGTGCGGGAGACTGCGGAGGTGATGGCCAAGGGTACAAAGTTTAGTCATGCAGGATAAAGACATTCTGGAGGTCTTCTGTATGGCATAGTGTCTTTTGGTAACAATACTATATTGTACACTTAAAATCTGCTAAGATAGATCTTATGCTAAGAGTTCTTACTACACACACACACACACACACACCACACACACACACACAATAATAATAATAATGGTAAGATACTTATGTACTTATCCCAAAACTCAATGAATTTACAAATCAAATATGTGCAACTTTTTACATGTCTATCATACCTCAAAATGGTTTAAAAGAGAGAGATTAGACTAAAAAAGGAGTGTGGCTTTCACCTTGCTCGCTCTTTCTCACTCTCTCTCCGGGAGCCCTTGCTCTAGAAGAAAATGTCTGCTGTGATGGGAAGAGCCCTATGAAGAGGCAAACATGGAAAGGAACTGAGGGAGGCCTCTTGCTGACAGCCTGTGAAGAACTGAGGCCCTCCATGTAAAAATCCAACAGCCGCATGCGGGAACTTGGAAGAGGAGCCTCCCTAGTCGAGCTTTCAGATGAGACCACCACCCCCGCTGACACCTTGGCCGAGCCCTGTGGGAGACCCCAGGTAAGCTGCACTCAGGTTCCTGACAGGAACTGTGGGATAATACATCTGAGTTCTTTCAAGACCACAATTTTCAGGGGAGTTTGTTACTGGGTTAGGCATTAAAAATAAAGGGTCAGGAAGGAGTCATGAAGAAAACTGCGATTCTGATGCATGTCTTAAAGTTCATTGCTAGCCTCATTTATTTATTTTACTTGAATAATAACCATTTTTGCATCCATGAATGTGTTTAGCTGTGTTTCTGTTTCTGAGACTATTTGCAGAGCTGTTTAAACTGGATAAATCAATCAGAACCAGATCAGGGAGGTGATCGTCACCCAACTTCGAAGCATAAATCAGTGTCTACAACAAACAGAACTTATAGTTTTCTCTAGCAAACATTTTAACAGATACGGTTTCCTTCAACAGTGATGTTTTTCCTAACCCATGTGCTGCAGCACGCTGGTGTGCCACGGAATTTTTAAAATATGCAGAATATGCAATACCTAACTTGTTAGGCAGGGGCATTGACTTATTTTTGTGGTAGGCAGTTAGACGGACACGAGAAGAGCAAGGACTACAGGCCAGGCACTGAAAGCCCCAGGGGCCTAGCAAGGAGCAAAAACTGGGAAAACAAGGGCCTCGCCCGCAGGGTGATCTTTCCTACCTAAGCTGGCCATGCGGTTTAGACCCGATTTCCTATCGCTGGCCATGGGATTTGGACCCTCCCCTGGCGTATGGCTAGTCATATGGTTTTAGACACCCTTAGAGGAGGAACAAACAGGAAAGCCGGAGAATAGTGCTTAAGCATTAACCCCTAGAGATGACACGTAGGCCTCAGTTGTGTTTCAGCTCCAGGCCCAGAAAAGCAGCAAATCTGGACAAAGGAAAGCCATGGCTGACCTCAGGACCAGCTGCATTGGCTAATGACCCCTACCATGGTGCTGACTAATCAATGAAGACTATGACCCTAAGAGATACACCTTGAGAGCTGATAAATATTCGATTGAGATCCTTCCCTGCCCCCCCCCAACTCCTACTCTTAAAACCCTTTAGAACTGAGGTCCCTGGTGCTCTCCCTGGCTTGAGCCTCTCCTTCTCCCTCCTCTATCCCACCTTCTTCCTCCCAGGCACATGTTCCTTGCCCTTCTCTTTCCCCTAAGCTCTAAGGGTCCCCACGGAACTTATAACCAGGGGAGCAGGGAACAGCCGCAGCTTGTTCCGGGCTAACCCCCTGACCCTGCCTCCAAGGCCCCCTTTTCTCTAACTTCCTTCCTGCATGGCCAATAAATTCTTCCTTTCTTGCTGCATTTTGTCTCTTGATTGAATTCTTTCAAGAAGACAAGAACTGAGGTCTCGTCGCTCCCCCGTAATATTTTCCCTTAGATTGTCAAATAAAAAATGACAACAGCCAACACAACTATGGCCGTCCAGTGTGACTGAATCAATATTATACTTACTATTATTTTTTTTCAAACTGGCAAAAAATGTATTTTTTGATGTGCCACAGAATTTTAATAATTAGTTTATCTGTGCCATGAGATTAAAAAAAAAGAGATTGAAAATTGCTAGTCATAGTCTCAAAAGGTCAATAATTCTTTGAGGTATTAAAATAAAATTTTCATTATTACTTGTTTACTTAGTAAAATCTTGGATAGAATTTCAATTTTGTTTAAGTTACAAAATAAATAGATTTGACCTAAAATGAATGACAGTTCACATATCATTATTCCAACTATCTTATCCACCTAATAAAAGCAATTTGTTGATTCAGGGATCTATAGTCTCAAAAGCATTCTTAAGATTCCTGCTACAAAAGTTCCTTGTCTTTGGTCTCATCTTAACTTTAATAAAGGCTGAATTAAAGATATGTAAGACCTGTAATCCTAGTTATAGGAGTTGTAGGAGGAAGAATCATTTATTCCTCTGCCAGCCCTTCAGAAGAGCACATTTTTATATTATGAGAATAAATTAACATTTACATTACATTATTTCACCACAGTCCCGAGTTACCATAGAGTAGGGCATAGGGATTAGTTAGCTGACATCTAGAAGGGCTGAGAAAGAGCTTGTGATGCCACCCCCTCCCGGGCAGAGCCCAGACTCTGTCCTTAGACTCCCTGAAAGCACTGCTCTGGCGGTAAGTCATGGTACTGAGGTCCATTCCTACAGCACCCCGATGGCCCAGCAGAGCAGGAACAAAGACACTCAAGGATCCAGTGGGGTGGGAAGGCGGGGTGCTTGTTTTTGTTCTTTTCCTAGCCAGATAACTTACATATGAGACTGCCTGTTTAAAGAGTAAATGATTGGCAATCCAAGGTAAGGGGCAGAATGGCCTGGACACAGAGCCGGAGGCAGAGAGAGAAGAGGCTGACCAAGTAACAGTGGAGTGGGCTGCACTGGACTCTGAGGGCAGGGCAGAGCTGGGTCCACACCTCACCCTCAAGGGGGGCCAGTGGGCCAGTAGCACCAGCACCAGCACCGTCTGGGAGTTTGTTATAAAGGCAGAACCTCAAGCCCACCCCAGAGTCAGAATCTGCATGTAACAAATCCCCAGGAGACCTGCATGCAAATCCAAGCGTGAGAAGCACTATCTTGCAACCATTCCAGGGACTGTTGTTAACATGTGTTACAAGAATAAGATGCAAATTGACTTTGCTTTCTAAAATTGCAATAATGACTCGGAGTATTTTGTTGGTGGTGGCTGTGGTGTTTTCATTGTTTTGTTTCGTTTTATCTATTTTCCTATTCATTTTTAGATCCCTGTCTGTGTCCAGCTCAGGTATTTGGTCCTAAACATTTTCTTGGTACAGTACTATCCATTATTATCTAATAATCACCCTTTAAATGACATGCACAGAGCTGAGTGAGCCTGTTTAAGGTAGCCCATCGTAGAGGCCAAGGGCTTATCTTACAGCAGCCCATATTTTCCCACTGAAAACTGAAAACTGTCGATGGCAGAAGGGTTTTCAGAGTTACTTTGCCCTGCCCTGTCATTTAACCAAGGCCTGGTTAGAGGTCATACTCAGGGCTCCAGTTCGAGGCCACACAGTGCAGGAACAGCGGAACGGCAGTGTGGTCTGAGAAGAGAGCCACCGAGGAGACGAGTGCGCCCTGAGCGGCCGGAAGTGGTCCACCTCCACAAAGACACTCTGTCTCCAAGTTTCTTTGAACGGAACATTTTGGTAAATAAGAAGACTGTACACAAGATAAGGCTGGCAAGGCCCCGAACGCTTCCCCAGCAGTCCCCGCCAACAGCACAGGGCCGATGTGGGGGACAGGTGGGGGACAGGCAGGGGACCGGCACACTCCTCTTCTGTGGGATGCGAACTGGTGGATTCTCCAGAGATTACGAACCCCAGATCTTTGACTAGGGTCTCGCTAGCAGATGTGTTCTGTTTGGCTCACACAGTGTTTACAGAATTCTGGATCTGTTGCCAACATTTTGAACGCATGCATTTCATACATACACCTGGCTTTGATTTCTCAAGGAAACTCTGGCCACACCAGGCCCCAGTGGAGCGTGACAGCGAGTGACTCGGGCTAAGCCGTGGCTGTCCCTCTAAAGGGGCATGTGCTATCCAATTTACCACAGTCCACACCTGGCCAAATTCACTACCAAACCCCCGTAGATATCTGTGACAATAAGCTATTTATTAATATCTATGGGAACACTTTCATTTTGCTCAGTGGTGCAGAAGAAGGAAACCAAGCAAGGTCAAGGGCAAATAACTTGTTTTTTTGTTGTTGGTGGTGGTGGTTGTGGTGTTTTCATGGTTTTGCTTCGCCTGATAAGGGGTGAGGGGCAGAACCTGGCCTATTACATGCTCCAGAGCCCCGACCTCAGGGCAGGTGAGCACACAGGTGAGATTACAGAGAACTATCCAACTCACAATGCTGAAATTAGTCCAAATGACGAGATAGGGAAAATAGGCTCTCAGTTGCCACGATAAATTACCATAATTTATTGTTACCATAGCCTAAATCAGATATGTGACATAGCCTAAACCAAAGTTTTAAACTAAAGAAAAAAATTGGCCTCAGAAAGAAATCTGATTCATCCATTATATACAGAAGAACAAAACTGGGCCCCTAACTGACAGAGACTGTCATGGCAACCCTCTTTCAAAACTGGGGGATAAAAAGACGGAGGGTCTGGGGTGACCTTACACCATGGACAGGAGAGGCCTGGGACTCTTTTCTAAGCATCAAGCGCACGGCAACTGCAGACAGAGAAAAGTCTTGAAGATCTTTAAAGAGTCACACAATGCCTTACCATTAATCCTTCCTAGGAGACTGTCCATGTGCCAATATCCTGTCTGAAAGCCGGATACTCAAACAGCAATCACTCTTTACTGCTGCACTTTTAGTATGAACTAAATGTTTTCTCTAAAATGTCTCTGCCAATATATTTCCTCTCACTTTTATTATACCCTTTGGGCATATCTGTCAATTGTTAATGAAAGCTGACTTTTTAATACATACCAAAGATTAGTAATTTCATTGATCCTTTCGCTATTATCAGCTGATCGATGACTTGCTATAATAAGTGGACTCCCGCAAGCAAATGAATCACTATTCTCTTCAACCAACTAAAAGAGGACTATGGGAATCAGTCCTGTCATTAATACCTAATACTATAATAATCTATGCTCTTGTGATGTCCTAATTCTGCTCTTTTATAGGCAACCTCAAATAAGGTGAATACAATCATAATTTCATTTTCTAAATCTAGTTTGCCTTTTGGAAGACAGTTAAAATCATAAGATGCTGGTTAAAAAGTCTGATTGGCAAGCAGTCTGATTAACAAGGTTGCTGTAATTACCATACCACTAAACTGTAAGAATATTTAAAAATTCAATGTTTTGGCTCCTGTAAACCTTATCTGACTCAAAATAATACATGAATTGGGACAACAGGAGCCACATTTCTCCATTTGACCAGAAAGCCATAGAATTAACAAAACAGTGATTAGAAAGCAGACATGGTCCAAGATCTCAGTTTGCCCCATCAGCATTTTAAATTCAACACCCCCACAAGCAAATGTAATCCTTCCTTCAAGACTGGCTCCTTCCACTGCTAGCTCTCCATTCTACAAACTCTTTCCCTACTGAGAGGCCTTCCGTCCGGTCCTTCCCAGACAACTCAAACCCTCCCTCCGCCACCAAGCCTGACCCCTCCCCTCCAAGCACATGCGGCTCTGCCTTTCTCCCACTCAGCAAGTTTGTTCTGAGCACCCACTATAGGACAGGTGCCACGCTGGTTGCTGGGCGTTCAACAGTGAGCAAGGCCACGGGTCCCATTCCTTACTATCTCACAGAATAGTGGGGACGTGGACAACGAACAGGCCAACAACTAACTTAATCACGCGTGCTCCAGACTACCAGAGAAAGCAGGGGATCGCAGGTAGAGCAGCGGCTGCGTGGGCAAGCTCTGGTTGGACCGAGCTGCTCGGAAACACGAGAGCTGAGGTGTGAAGAATGAGAAAGAGCCGGGCAAGGGGGCAGCTGTGGCAATGCACCCCAGGCAGAGGGCATGGCAAATACCCAGATCCTAAGACCAGGGGAAAACGGGAATATGGGGAGGGAGAAAAGAGTGGTTTTCAACCTTTTTATACTTGGAGACTGGTGACAATAGAATTATTTTGGGACCGTTAAGGCAGAAATCACCCTGAACGTAAGCAAATTTGACTAAGCTGATTGGGGCCCATAATCTTCATATAACATCAGGGTGGTTAATTAACTCTTTTGCAGACCTGCACAAAATTTTTGGTCCACAGACCATAGATTGAAAAACACTGGGAGAAATCATACCAGCACACGAGGCCATGGGGAAGGGCTTAAAGCCCATGTACTGCTTTGGATCTCCATCTCCTGAAGCCCTAACCTGGTCCCAGTGTGGCCCAGACTCTGAGGCTGGAGTACCAGGTTCAAATCCCACTTCCATCCTTTACCAACTGACATGATGCAAGTTCCTTAACCTCTCTGGGCCTCGGCTTCCTTGTCCGTAAAGTAAGAAGAATGCACCTGCCCCCAAAGGGTGGTTGTGAAGAATTAATGACTTAGTCTTAAGGCATGTAAAGCATTTGGATTTGACACACGACAGTCAAGTGTGAGCTTCTATTTCCATGACTATTACTCATGGAAACTCCAACCCTTGTCTTAGCAGAGACAGAACTTTCAAGTCTTACCTATTTCTTTGTTCCCCAAAGAATACTTTGAACCCCACTATTGGGGTTCAGAAGCTATCTGACATAGTGACATACATATGTAAAGGGACACCCCACAGCTTTCCCTTCATATATTGTGGATATTGCTTTCATTATAAAAGGCAAAGATGGGCAGCCTAGAGGCTTCCCGGTTAAAGAGCAAATGCCAACAAAATGCAATTTTTGCAGTTTCGCACAGTAGCGATCTGCAGTGAGTCACTATCTAAATGTCTTCGGCAATGCCCCTCATCTTCTTTGAGGACTCATCTTATTTTAGTGATAATCAGAACAAAACAAAAAATGGTGGCAAAATAATCCTTCCCTGCTTTGGGACTCTTTCTGGTTTAACAAGCCAAATGTCCCAACTGTAAAACTGCCAGAACTCAACACAACAGTTAATAGTGTCTTTCAGAGGGGCTGGCCGCTAGGGAGTATGGGCTTGCTTCTGGGGTGCTGAAGATGTTCTAATACTGACCAGAATGATGGCTGCTCAACTCTGTGAACGGGCTGAAAACCATCGAATTGTTCACTTTCAAAGGGTAAACTATGTGAAGCTGTTTAAAAAAACTGTGTCCTTTGGGACCCCCACCTCCCTCTAAAATAATTAACTGACAGCAATGTCCTCCGAGTCTCCAAATTACATTTCCTAAGTACCAAATGAATTTACCCAACTTCTCTTTCCTTGACCTAAAGGCATCCAAAAGGTAGCTTCTGAGACACACAAAGCTTCTGATCACAGCTTGGCTGTCACAGCTGCCACTCTTGCCACTTGGGAAGGAAAGACCTGCCAAAATCTTATCTGCAACCCTTCAGAGACGGAAGAAAGCAGATGGGCCAGGACTACTTGGCCAGGCGGCTTTCAGCATCACTGGCTCTGGCCATTGTTATTCCAGACAACAGCTGAAGGAGGGAAAGGCATTTTCTGAACCTCCCTTACTTTTCAGATGAGATCGGGAGCATTAAGGGTGGTATGGCCATAAGCCTCTCTCGCTTTTCAGAAGCAGAACTCCACAGGAGGTTGGCCTGTCTCGGGTGGATGTCTGCTATGGCTTTTGTCCACCATCCCCCATGATCCGAGGGCTGCTAGCCCAGGCGGCACTTCAGGGAGAACTGGAAGAAGGCACTCTCCCTGGGCAGAGGCGGCCCTACAAGCACAAGGCTGGATGTCACGAGAAGGCAACTCTTTTTAATGTCGGATGCAGCTCCATGCAAGGGGACCCACCTGGTTCCAAGGACCTCCTTCAGAAGAGGTCTTTGAGTTAATTCACAAACAGGAGAGTCCCAGGGTGGTTTGCAAGGGTCCTATCAATCGGTTCAATATCCTGCTTTCTGTTTTGTTTTGTCCAGAAAATACATGGGGTATGCAAGCAAGGGGTTAGGCAGATACACACGTGTTCCAGAGGTAGTATTCATTCATTCATGGTCATTCATTCATCCACATAACAAATGGCCACTGAGTGTCCACGACTGCTAACACCATCTTATGTCCAGGCTTCCTGGCCCCAGGAAGTTATAGTCTAGAGGCAGAAAAAGAGATCAAAGTCACTGGGATAAATACACAACCATAAGGTGTGGTGCCATAAAAGAAGAGAATGAGTAAAGGCGGAGAACAGGGGAGCTAATTTAGAATGGGAGAATCAGCATAGGCTTCTTTTAAACTGTGACCTGAAAATGAAAAAGCACAGAGAGAAAAAGAAATGGCCAGAGAAAAGCCACATCAAGAGGTGACAGGCCCAATTTCTGTTTCAAAGAGATGACTCGAAATGCTATGCAGGGAATGGGTTGGAGGGGCAAGAGTGGACGCAGGCGGCAGTGGAATTGTCCAGGTGAGACAGGGGTGGTTGGGGACTCAGAGGTCGGAGCTGGGCAGGAGGTGGACAAACCAAGGTTTGCTCTGGAGGTTGAACAGACAGGACTGTGGATGTCAGGCCATGAAGAGGAGGAGAGAAACTCAGGTCAGGAAGGACTCCTGGCCTTCTGGTTGAACACGTAAGCTCGGGGAAGACTGGGAAGGTGCAGGCTGGGGAGGAGTAGGAAGACGAAGAGCTCTGTTCTATTCCCGCGTGTTCTGTTGGCAATGCCAAAGGGCTGGGAGCCAGAAGCGTGGCACTCTCCTCTTGGCTCTCCCACTTACTAGTGTGGGCCCTGAAATCAGCAGAGTACCACAGAGTCCTCAGGCAGATCAAATCAAGTCTACGCATACATCAGTCCAGCGGCACCTTAACACCTGCCAGGCCAACACTCTGCCTTCATTTTACAAAGGAGGGCCTTTGGCATTAGCATGACTCTTTTTTTTTTTTCTTTTTCTTTTAAATAAGGTCGCGTGGGGAGTTTGGGCATTCTTTCACTCAACAGATATTTTCTGAGTGTCTGACTACACATCAGACTTGGTTCTGAGAGTGGCTGGCAGTTCTGGGGCTCCTGGAGTCTCCAGCTGTCCTGGCACTATGTCATTGCCCCTTCCTCATTGGAGAGTTAAAGTTAAAAATCACATACTGGGCCCTGGCCAGTTGACTCAGCAGTAGAGCCTCAGGCCGATGTGTGGAAGTCCCAGGTTCAATTCCCGGTCAGGGCACACAGGAAAAGCGACAATCTGCTTCTCCATTGCTTCCTTCTCCTTTTCTCTTTCTCTCTCTCTCTTCCCCTCCTGCAGCCATGGCTCTAATGGTTCAAGCAAGATGGCCCAGGGAGCTGAGGATGGCTCCATGGCCACACCTCAGGCGCTAAAATAGCTTAGTTGCTGAGCTATGGAGCAGCGGCCCCAGATGGGCAGAGCATCACTGGGTAGGGGGCTTGCCAGGTGGATACCAGTCAGGGTGCATGCAGGAATCTGTCTGCCTACCTCCCAGCCTTTCAATTAATAATAAAATAAATAAATAAATTAAAAATCACATGCTGCACAAATACAAAAAGTTGTCAGTCAGCATCCCTGCAAGGAAGACTCTCTGTTAACAGACCTCCACTGGATCAGCATGAAGGATTTCCCAACACTCTCCAAAGCACTGGCCACTGCGCAGGGCAAGCGGAGCCCTCCCATGCTCTATGACCTCTGCCCCCCGCCCCCCCCCCCCGAGGAGTTTGCTCATTACACGTCCATCGGGAGTTGTCACCAAGTTGTGCTAGCATTTTAATTAAACATGTAAACCAGAGAAAACATGAATGTAATAAGGGTTGTTTCTATAAAACCAAGATGGATGCTTTGGAAAGACTTAATAAAGGCAAGCTGGTAAAAATACAATACTATTGAATTAGGCATTAGGGAGACACGTGTAAAAGATTTGGAGTAAAAGAAAGTATAAACCTCGAAGCATTCTTCACTCAAAGTGCTTTCCAAGTGACTTTTAACTGACTACTCCACTGAAAGAAACCACAATATTGCCAACCCATTTCAGGCTTGCATAAACAGGCCTACTGTTTCTAAACTAGTGTAGTTCTTAGGTGAAACATGAAAGAGATAAAGTTGTTTTTGTTGTTTTTAAGAGAGGGGAAAGATAGACACATCGATTTGTTGATCCGCTTATTTATGCATTCATTGGTTGATTCATGTCTGTGCCCTAACCAGGATCAACCTGCAAGCTTGGTGTATTAGGACAGTGCTCTAACCAACTGAGTTACCAGGCCACAGTAGGAATCAAGTTTTCTTGTTTGTCTGTTTTTAACAGAGACTCTATTCTTTGCATGTGAGAGTTGCCAGAGAAAACCGAGAAACATTTAGGATTAGACAGAACCAGCTGCTCTGGAACAGCTGCTGAGGTTTCAAATGTCCAGGGAAGTAACCTTTTTAAGAAAACCAGAACTTGGCGGCAGCCACTGAGCAGATCGGACTCTTCTCGTTCACGTAACTGGCTCTACTTCCTCTGCCACCCTGTCTAACAAACCCAACATGGTTGAGATTGAGAAATTCCCTAAGTCGAAATTGAAGAAGACAGAAATGCAGGAGAAAAATCCACTGCCTTCAAAAGAAATGACTGAACAGCAGAAGCAAGTAGGTGAATGGTAACGAGGCTGTGCCGCCCATGTGCACTGTACACTCCACAAGCACTGCCTGCTTCCTTCACTGCTTCTAGATGGTTAACTTTGTCAGATGCAAAGAGGCTGGATTGCTTTAAATGACTGCGCTGCCCCTTTTCACATCAGAGAACTACTGACGAGGAAGGCCGCACCTGCCTCTCTCCCAGCTGCCTGGCGGGCTGGCAGGGAAGGGAAAGAACTTGGCTGCTGGTGCAGGAAGAAGCCGGTGGAGACACTGAAATCTGGAGTGAGCACCAAGCTGGCCCAAAGTGCCCCACAGGTTGCAACATGCAGTTTAATCAGAGGGTCCTTTTCTGTTTGATAAAATGATTATAATTATCGGAATGCACGATTTAAAAAAATACGCAAATCAAAAGTTTAAAACCTAAAAAACAAACAAACAAACAAACAAAAAATCCCCCAGCAACCCTTTTAAGAAAACCTTGTTCTCTAAGGAGGAAATATTCTGGTAGTCAAATGAACTGGGAAAACAGATTAGGGCTGGAAAACAATTACATGTAGGTAATTTTTAAAACATATTTTATCTTGATATTTCTTCCTTTGAGAATGCCTTCAAAACAGATGTTGTAGACTTTTCAGAAAAACAGTGATCTGCTAGGAGAAAGTGATCTTAATTAGGGTATGTGTCAAGGAAATATAATTATCAATTTGCCTGATTAAAATGAGTATTTGAACGTGCCTGAGGAATGTGAGCCTGCTCAGGTGAGACATGTACAATCTGCTTTCTGTAAACATCTGTTGACAGAGCTGAGCAGATGATGCTAACAGGGAATGCATGACTGAAGCCAAGCTTCACCCATAACACTACGGGAAGAAATGCACAGGAGTATCGTTACTTATGTAAGTCGCTGGGGGGAGGGGAATGGTCGCAGAGTCAAGTGCTTGCCAAAGGCTGAGTTTGTGTCCTCTGCCCCAAATTCTTGTGTTGAAACCTAGCCCCCAATGTGATGGTATTGGGAGGTGGGGGCTTAGTAATGGGATTGGCGCCCTTATAAAAGACACCCCAGAGAGCTCTCTCACCCTTCTGCCATGTGAGGACACAGTGGGAGGACAGCTCTCTATGAACCAGGAAGAGGGTTCTCACCAGACACTGAATCTGCAGGTGCCATGACCTTGGACTTCCAGCCTCCAGACGGGGAGCAATAATGTCTGCTGTTTATAACCCACTCAGTCCGTGGTATTTCGCTACAGCAGCCTGACACAGACTAAGGCTGTGCTCTTTCTTTAACTTGCCAGACTTCACTTGAGAAACAAATTGTTTAACTAGCTAATTCTGGAGGGGCATCTAGCAGGGAGTGGGAGAGTTATCAGGGATGTGATGGTAGGTACCATTGCTTGAGTTAACTGAACCTCTCTGACGGGTAGAATGTATTCAGGCAACCGATGGAGTTAGTCAGTTCCTTCCCTTTCTGTTCCTGGCTTGACCTTGGGCAACTCTACTAGCTCCAAGTTCTACCTTCCAGCAGAACCTGGGCTGACACTGGATCTTAAAGGCATCTCTCAAAGTCACCAGCAATGCTGACAGGGAACTAAAACCCAGGGAAAAGTCAGTGACAGCAACTAAGGCAGCTTAGGGGTGGGCTAGGGGTTCAGCACCTAGTGAAGTAAACCAACAAGACTAGGGATTCTATGCCTAAGCCTTCAAGGACGAGCCTCTAAAAGCCCTGCACTATGTAACGCACACAGAGCATGCTCACTGGGGCTGCTCAGCCCACAGAGGAGACCAAGTGCAGGCTTCACTTCTAGAGAAGTCCAGGGTCATTTTCCCTGTTCCTATCTCATCAATTTATCTCCTAAGTCTCTCTCTCCACCCTCACCTCCCATTTTGTAGGTGAATGACTCTTTTATTCTCTGGTCTTACTGGTAGCCCTGTGGTAGCTCCAAAGGGCTAGGGAGCTTCAATATGACCCCCATAATCGCCACTGGAAATCCCCCCCAACCATGACCACATGCACATCCAGTTACTGAAAATAAATAACATGGGGCTCTGGAAATGATGCTTCAAGATAAGTTCTTGAGCTCCAGCTTCCAATCAGATTGCACCCCAAGTTCCTCTTAGGTAGACATTCTTCTGTTGTCACTGCTGCAGCCAGCCCATTCTTTTCAACATGGATACCTGGAGGTGAGTCCCTCTTTCTGCACACATGCAGCTTTAAACCCTTTGATGCTATTAGGTAAAACCAAACTCAACTACCCCACCCCCCACCCCATCCTACAGCATCTCCCACACCACTCTGCTCCAGACTCAGGGCCTTTCTTCCCTCATCCTTCCCTTTCCATCCCACCCGCCAGGTTTTCAAACTGGCTCTCCCCGTGGTCCACAATGTGTTTCCCTCTCTTCAAGGCCCAGTTAACTCCTTATCCTTCAGCAACCAGATGACTCACCCCTTCCTCAGTAAGTCTTCCCTGAATGTTCTTATTAATGCTCCAATGAGAGGCTCTCGTGGAACCAAGCCCTTGCTTCCCTGACAATGGCCGCAACTGCCATTTACATGAGTTCATGTGACTGGCAGGTTAACATCAGGCTTTCCAAGTAGCTATGTAACAGAGGTGCAGAATCACATCTGTTTTTCAATCACTGCACTCTTGCATCCAGCACCACAGCCGGGAGAAGGCAACTGTTCAGTACATTTGATGAGTGGGCAAATGAATGAACCGACAGATAGACAGATGAAGAGCTGGGAATATGATGAACAGAATGGTGGATAGACAGCCAGCAGATAGACGAATAGACAAACAGTTGGACAGATGAATGGACAGAAATATGGAGAGACGGCTGAAGAGTGCATTTGATCCCTGGGCTAACCCTTCTTCCAAGCCCTTGATCCCATCTTTTCCCATCTCCATGGATATCTCCCTCCCGCAATTATCCTGCCTTGTGCATTTTCAACACCAGATCCATCTCATACCAATCATGAGACCTTGGGCAAGTTGCCTAGTCTTTTTGAACTAGATTTTTTTTTCCATTTTAAAAAGAGAATAATCTTAATACTATAGTTACTTCAACAGGACTACTACGGAGATTACATGACATAATCCACATACAGCCGGGAGTACAGTGCTTGCCTGCCATAAACATGTGAGAAATGTCAGAAGCTCCTGTTGTTCTTATCATTATTACTGTTTCAAACCCTTCAGTCTTCCTCCAGCATTGCTCCTCCCTTAAGCTGCTACTGACCTATGTCTACCTTGCATCACCAAATGGTGCCAAACAGAATCCTACCCCTGCTGACTTCACACCCTCACTCTCTGCCATTCCTTAAACACTGTGTACCAGGCATCCCCCTAACTCTACTGAAACTGTTCTCCTCAAGGTGACATAACAATCAAAACCTGCCATCCTCTGCTCAGCTGACATCCGCCTTAGACAACTGCAATATCTGATCCTGTGTACCATCCTGCCTTAAGCCCTCCTCCCCAACTTTGATGCCAAGGTCAGCTCCTGGTTTTATCTTCCAAAAGTTCTGGTGAGCCCTTCAGTGTGCCGCCTTCTTCTTCCTGCCCCCTAAACATTGGCATATCCAAAGGTTACACACAGAGAGACACATATCGTCCACTACTCCATACCTTCCCCCTTAGCAATGCCATTGACTCCTACCACAACACTATCTACTCTGTTCTCTGTGGGTGGAACCCACACCTCCATCCCCAGCTGTGCACTACACACCATAAATTGCATCATATTTCCTGGTGGCACCTCAAAGCCATTACTTCACAAGTCAATCCCATCAAATCTGACCTCATTCCTTATTCTGTTGACCTCAGTTAACAGACCCACCATCACCCAGAACCAATGCTTACTATTCTGACTCCTCCCACTGCAATGGCCTACAAGTTCACTGGTTGACAAGAATTACTGTTTGTGCCATAGTTCTGTGTCTAGGCTGTAAACCCTCGAGAGTATATAGCTTGCCTCCGCCCCTTCTTTTTCTACTCCCAAGATACTAAAGAAAGCACTAGGAACCTAATAAATACATCTTTTTTGTTTGTTTTTGTTTTTTCTGAAGTGAGAGGCGAGGAGGCAGAGAGACAGACTCCTGCATGTGCCCAACTGGGATACACCCAGCATGCTCACCAGGAGGTGACGCTCTGCCCATCTGGGGCGTTGTTCCATTGCAACTGGAGCCATTCTAGTGCCAGGGGTGGAGGCCATGGAGCCATCCTCAGCGCCTGGGCCAACTCTGCTCCAATGGAGCCTTGGCTGCGGGAGGGGAAGAGAGAGATAAAGAGAAAGGAGAGGGGGAAGGGTGGAAAAGCAGATGGGTGCTTCTCCTGTGTGCCCTGGCCAGGAATTGAACCCATGACTTCCACATGCTGGGCCAATGCTCTACCACCAAGCCAGCCAGCCAGGGCATTACATCTTAAACTGAACAGAGGAGATGCCACAAAAAGTAAAAAGGAACCTCATTCACTGCTGGTGGATGTATATATTGGTGCCAGGGCTTTGGAAGGTGATTTGACAAGATCTAGTAAAGCTAGGGCTGATTATACATTACAACCCAGAACTTTGTTCCTGGGTATATGCCCTGGAGGAGTTTCCCCAGGTGTCCACAAGAAAACTTATGCAAAAATGTTCACAACAGCCCTAGCCTGGCAGCTCAGTTGGTTAGAGCGTTGTCCCCATATGCCAAGGTTACAAGTTGGATATCCAGTCAGGGCATAAGCAAGAATCAACCAATGAATGCATAAGTAAGTGGAACAAGAAGTCAATGTCTGTCTGTCTCTATCTCGGTGTGTGTGTGTGTCTCTCTCTCATTTTCACTCTAAAATCAATTATAAAAAATGTTTATAACAGCACTATTAACAAGAGTGAAAAATGAAAACATCTCAATGTCAATTATATCAGGAAAGAGCTGGCATACTCCAAATTAGAAATAATTAAAGAATAGTTTAATAATAGATTATTTGCGATGAGTTGAGTTTAGGAAAACTTCAAGACAGTTTAGTAGCCCAAAGTCAGAAAAGCAGAGCTGCTGCCACTTCTCTATCCGAAAGAAGGGCAGGAGCAAGTGGTTGCCCAAATCTGGAAAGGAAGTCCCAAAGGAAAGGCTATCTTGAAAGCAGTGACCTTCGGGTAAGAAATATTGCAAGTCCGCAGGATAAACTGGGGGAATAGGTACCCTGACTTTCTATTGCCCCTTCCTCTGCTCTCTGGTCAGGACTCCTCATTGGCTGAACAAAATGGAAAGCCAAGGGACAAGGAGCCACTGAAGCCAAAAGAGGTCGACCTCCTGGAGCACAGTAGAGAGCGGAGAGGCGAAGGGAAGACACTCAGCATATCCAGCAACAAAATACATAAGGTATATCTTTATATAAAAGAATATTGCCCAGCAGGAAAATGAGTGAACCAGAGCTACTTATATCAATATGGACAAATCTTAAAAATCTCATGTTGGGCAAAAAGGCCCAACGATATTTAAGACAATGGGTACTACAGCATATTGTATTTTCCAAAATAAATCCACCACAGCTATATTTCTGGCCCCTTGCCACTCTCCACCAAGAGCTGCAAAGAAAGGAAAGAACAAGGTTTTAGGACAGAATGACAGAACAAACCAGCTTTATTTATATATTTATATATTTATTTATTTAAGCGGGGGCGGGAGCAAATAGGGTCAGACAGGAAGGGAGAAAAATGAAAAGCATCAACTCACAGTTGCAACACCTTAGTTGTTCATTGATTGCTTTCTCATATGTGCTTTGACATTTGATGGGGGGGGGTTGGGGGGGAGAGGATGGCTTCAGCTGAGCCAGTGACCCCTTCCTCAAGCCAGAGACCATGAGGTCAGGTCTACGATACCATCCTCAAGCTGGCAACCCTGCGCCCAAGCCGGATGAGTCCACATTCAAGCCGGTGACCTCGGAGAAGAAATCTACTCTAATAGACTAGCCAGGGAAAGACTGTCTGAGAAGTGACTTGACTTGAAATAAGATGTTAAGACTGAGAAAGAGCCAGCCTCCACCTCTGAAGCAGGGCTATTCGCTATGGGGGCAGAGAGAGGCAAGTGGCAAGGTCCTGAGGAGAAAGTGATACCGCAGTTGGCCCTTTTATATGAATTTCAGGGAAACCAGTGTGGCAGGAGAAAGGGGAAGGGAAAGAATGGAGCAAGAAGCAAGAAAGGTGAGCACAAGCCAGACCCAGCAGGGCATCTGTGACTTGCCTTGGGTTACAAAACTGGTGAGTGGAAGGGAGGGAATTTGACTTCCCGTAGGAAAAAAAAAAAAAAAAAAGCCAGAGAGAAGAACTAAGGAGCCAGGAGCGGACATCACACTAGACTTACACCTGTCCGTGTCAGACGCTAGGTTTCAAAAAAGTTTCAATCTTTTAACGCTGGGTTTCAAAAAAACTTCAATCTGTTAAATGAATAATCTTTAATCTGCTATATATTAACACAACCATTTTTACAGCCAGGCAGATTATCTAAATCCAAAGTCCAAACATTTAACTCTAACACGACTCTTGGCCTTTCCTCTCCACTATTCCCGTGGGCACTAACATTTTGGTGGATGACTCATTTTAGAGTAAATAACCGTGATCACGGCCTATGAAATACATCATGGTGAATGATATGATAGAAATCACGGCATCTAACATGCACCAGACGCTTATTGAATGCCACACGGCACCTCTCTGTCATTATTCCCAATTTACAGATGAGGAAACTGAAACGAAGACTTGCTGAGGAACTGCCCTCAGCAACGCGTGGAAACCAAATCCAACCACAGCACCCACACTACTATGAATTGTTCTGCTGCCTTACTCTAGCCTCTCTCAGGGAAGTTAGGTCAAGGCCAGCGAGGTTCCACGACCGCACACTCGCGCGGACACTCTTCTCTCTATGGCACCCGTGGACACGTTGCGCGCGGGCTGTGCGGACGTTATTTTGATCCCCAACACCGACTGCGGTCCCGATGGGATCCGGCTGGAGGTGCGCTCACCCAGACTGAAGGTTCCCGGGGCGAAAGATTCCGCAGCCCCGAAGTCATCCCCTCCCCGAGTACCTGCGGGAAACGCGTCCAGGGTCCTGCCCCGGGCTCGGTGGAAAACACCCCCCGCCTCCGCCGCGGACATGGCACGCGAGTTTCTCGCCCCGATTGAGTACACTGCCGTGGGAGGGAGCGGCGCAACTCCACTCCGCCCAACCGCTGGCCGGCCCTGGCCCGCCCGGAGTGGTACTTTCTGCTCCGGGAGGGACCCGCGGGCGGGCTCGTGGGGCTCAGCCGCTCGGGGCGCCACTAGTGTTGCCTGGGCGGGGCGGGCGCTTGAGCCCCAGATCTGGGATCGACTGAGGCGCCTGGGGCGTGGAGGCAGCAGTCTGGTGACCACGTGCGCACAGAGGTATCTTTGGGTTCAGGCTGGAGGACAGCCCTTTCCTACAGATAGGGTTGTCAGGGTTAACATAAAAATACAGAACGTCCAAATAGGCACCAAACGTGTCCCGTGCACTATTGGGAGACACTTATGCTAATTTTTTTTTCGTGGTCTATCTGAAATTCCAATTTAACTGGACGCCTGGATTTTATCTGGGAACCCTATCTTAAAGTCATGAGGACTGAGCCCTGTCTCAAGACAGTCCTCCAAGTGCCAGCTATGATCTATGATAATCATCAGGCTTTTCAGCTTCCCTGGTATAATCACGGTCCTATGATTACTGTCATCACTCACTACACAACAGACCAGTGGTTCTTAACCTTTTTTGAGGTACCCAACCCACCAGTTTCATATGCGCATTCACCGAACCCTTCTTTAGTGATAAATAAAACATGATTTTTTTTATCCAAATTCAAGACATAGCTATATGTTTTTTTACTGGTGCACAAAATGAGCCGTGCATGAACATCACCTTGCTCAAAGAACAAAACCAACAAAGTGCACGAACTCACAACAAATTACAGTATTACTTTATTCTGCCCTTCACGGCAGAAGCTTCTCAGAACCCCTGAGACCGACTCATCGAACCCCTAAGGTCGGATAGAACCCAGGTTAAGAACCACTGCATCAGACACTGCTCTCAGCACTTTGGGGGAGGCCCACTTAATCCATACAACAGCCCTAGGAGACGGTGCTGCATCATTACCCTCATTTGTCAGATGGGAAAACTGATGCTCAGAGAAGTGAAGCAGCTTTCTCAAGGTGACATGACACACATTTAGAAAAGCGGCAAAGCTGCAGCTGACCCCAAGGAGAATCTGCCCAGCAAAAACCATTGAACTGAGCTACAAGCCAGTGTTTGTCACTATTAAAAGCACAAATTCCAGGGCGGACCTACTGAAATTAAATCTTCAGAAGAAGGGTCTGTTTTTAACTCCCTCAAGAGTTCTTATATTTTGCCAAGTTTGGGCAATTCTCTTCTTAATTAGCTGCCTATGTCTGAAGCACTGTTGGGGTGGCTAAAATAACCACAAGGACTGTCCTCTAATCTTAGGCAAGAGGTAGTAAATCATAGCGGTTAATGTAGGGGTGCAGAAGGAGTCACTCCAAGATGTGTTTCCGTGGTATGCAGATTGTTTTGAGCTAAAGGCCACCAAGACCCTGTGGGCTCAAGAGAAACTTCTGGTTCCCTCTAAGCACTTAACTAACTGGAAGAAATTGAATTAGGGACCTTGCCCATAAGAGATTTTCAACGATAACCTTTTTATGACCTATTGGTGTGGCAGGGAAAAATACTGATTACTGAACAGCTGCTCTCTTGTCATCCTGCAATGACCTTCCTACCCTCTGAAGCCCCAAGATAACCAATCCTCAGCTCAGAATTTCGGATATACCTCATTTTCCCTTGGTATTTTTGAATCTCTCATGTATGAGGGGTTCCCATGTAATTAAATTGGGTCATTTTCTCTTCTAACCTGTTTCATGTCTATTAGATTATAATCTAATAATTATTAGATCAGACAGAAGAACCTTGAGGGTAAAGTTTCTTTCTCCCATGGATAAAAAAAGGGGGGGAGTTCTATGGAAAGTCAGCTCACATAGTGATCTGATCATAAGTTCCTAAATGGTCAAGTCATGCTGGGTAGTCATGTCCGAGACGCGTATATCGAGTGATTGAACTGGCAAGGCTGTACGACCGCAATACATCTACAATTTGTACCGTCCTTTAAACAAAAGGATGCCATCAAAAGCGCAAATCTAGTGAAAGGAACTACAATTCTGTCCAATTAAGGGCAAATATCCATGAAGAAATGGAGAAGCTTCTACTGGTGTGTGTGAAAGAGAAGGAGCTGGCGGGAGATACAGTGACGGAGACTGTAATATGCAAAAAGGCATGTATTATTTACGGCGTCTTGAAGAAGAGAGAACCATCAACTTCAAAAGCGGCAGCAGAAGATACATTTAAGTTAAGTCATGGCTGGTTTGAAAATTTCAAGGAGAGATCTGGCATCCACTTGGTGGTGAGGCATGGTGAATCTGCGAGTGCTGACAGTTAGGGCAGCTGAGGAGTACATCGCACCTTTTGCTGCACTTTTTGCAAAGGAAGGCTACATCCCCCAACAAGTGTTCAACTGTGACGAAACAGGATTGTTTTGGAAAAAAAAAAAAAAAAAAACTGCCCCAAGAACTTTCATCACCACAGAGGAAAAGAAGCTGCCAGGCCATAAACCCATGAAGGACGTCTGACCCTTGCATTGTGTGCAAATGCTAGCAGTGACTGTAAAGTAAAGCCACTGCTAGTATATCATTCCGAAAATCCTCGAGCCTTTAAGACTCACAAGATTCTTAAAGAAAAACTGCAGGTTATGTGGCGCGCCAATGCTAGGGCATGGGTTACACGGCAGTTCTTTATTGAATGGGTAAATCTCATCTGGTATTTCTTCAGTGAAGAAATATCTTCAAGAAAATAAACTCCTGATGAAAGCATTGCTAATCCTTGGAAATGCTCCAGCCCACCCACCTGGTCTTGAAGATGACATTCTTGATGAGTTCAAATTTGTGAAATTCCCCTACCTCCCACCCTGCACGACTTCAATCTTGCAACCTATGGATCAGCAGGTCATTTCCAACTTTAAAAAGCTTTACACAAAGCACTTGTTCCGCCGCTGCTTTGAGGTGACTGAGAATACAAATATAACCCTTCGAGAGTTTTGGAAAGATCACTACTACATCGTGATATGTTTATGCGTTATTGACTTGGCATGGCAAGAGGTTACAAGAAGAAACTTGAACTCAAATGAAAAACGTAATGGCCTGATGTTGTTGCAGACAGGGACTTCGAAGGATTCGAACCAGAGACCGAGACCGAGGTAGAAGCGTCGGAGAAGATTGTGTCCCTTGGAAAGTCGATGGGTCTGGAGGTAGATGAGGGTGATGTAAACAAGCTTGTCAAGGAACATGAGGAGGAGCTCTCAACTGAGGAGTTGAAGGAGCTACAGATGATGCAACATACGGAGCTGCTGCAAGAGATCAGTAGTGAGAAGGAGGTAGAGTCAGAGGAAGTGATTTCTACAAGTGAAATTAAAGACATGCTGGCAATGTGGGAGAAGCTGTCAATTTTCATTGAAAAGAAATACCCAGAAACAGTTTCAACTGGTCATGCTTCAGCACTTTTTAATGACACTTGTTTGTCACATTTCCTTAACATTTTAAAGGCAGGCAAAAGCAAACATCTTTAGATAGATTTTTTTTTCTCTTTGTATAGATTTTTATTCAAAAGTCCTGCAAGTGAAAGTGCTGAAAATGCAGCCAAAAAGGCAAAAACAGGTGATGATTAAATGAAAAATACATAATGTTAAGCTTAGCTTAAGTTTAAAGTTAAGAAAGTGTGTTTTTTTTACAATTAAGTTTTTGTAGTTTCATTTTAAGTAAAGAAAGTGCAGTTTTAGTTTACATTTAGTGTTTAAAAAATGCAGTTTTAGTTTACGTGTCTACAGTGTCTGCGTCCCTTCCTCCCTCTCCCCTCCTCTGCCATTCATTTCTGTTAGCCGGCTGCACTTGTCTGTCTCCAATGTAAAGTATACGTGTGTATTTCTTAATTAAAAACATGTCTTTTTTTAATAATTCGGGATGGTTTGGGGTTGTTTCACAGGGCTGGAACGGATTAAATCTATTTCAGTTATTTTAAATGGGAGAAATTTGTTTGATATACGAGTTGACTAACTTACAAGCTTGGTTACAGAACGAATTAAACTTGTATCTCAAGCTACCACTGCATAACTTTTTAGTAAAGTGTTTATTTTTGCTTCAAGCAAGACCTGTCCATTATTTCTGTATACCTAGGTTAACACACCTTTGAAATAACCACCCTCAAGAGACCATATCTTGTTCACTATCCTGTAATCCAATTCCCTCCTTGCTTTTTCCCACCTCTCTGTAATCTCTCTTATGTTCCCTCCTTACCTTCAAATGCATAAAAGAAACTGCAAAACTGTTTCTCTCCGGAGGGTTTGCGACCTTGATCTCTGACATATGTCATCAGTTCAGCCCAAATAAACTCTTCTAAAGATTCTCTGTAAGTTTGTTTCTTACATCTACACTTTCCCACATAAAGAATATGAGTGCCTAGCCTGACCAGGCGGTGGTGCAGTGGATAGAGTGTCGGACTGGGATGCGGAGGACCCAGGTTCGAGACCCCGAGGTCGCCAGCTTGAGCGCGGGCCCATCTGGTTTGAGCAAAGCTCACCAGCTTGGACCCAAGGTCGCTGGCTTGAGCAAGGGGTTACTTGGTCTGCTAAAGGCCCACAGTCAAGGCACATATGAGAAAGCAATCAATGAACAACTAAGGTATCGCAGCAAAAAACTGATGATTGATGCTTCTCATCTCTTTCCATTCCTGTCTGTCTGTCCCTGTCTATCCCCCTCTCTGACTCTCTCTCAAAAAATAAAATAAATAAAAAAGAATATGAGTGCCTAGGAGTTCTGGAGTCGGACTGCCTGTTAACCACTTGCTGGTAATATGATCTTGAAAATTGCTTAGTTTCTAACTAGAATCATTTAGTTTCTAACCTCCCAGCAAAAGGTTGCTGGGAGGCTTAACTGACTTGATGCATCAAAGTGCTTAAAGCAATAGTTCGAATAGTAAATGGTCAGTAGTACTCAATGAATATTAGTCATTATCATTTTCATTATTATTAATCACTATATTCCTATTCCCTGGGTACAGGCTAGCCCAGTGGAGGATTCTCAGGAAATGTTTAAGGGGAAAAGAATAAATGAAAATAAAAAATTCTAATAGCGGCCTCAAGGCCCTGCAAGATCCAGCCCATGCCTACCTCTCACCCACTAGCTTTGCAGCCTCATGTCCTCTTTCAGTTCCTAAAACATGCAAATCTGTATGCCTTTTTGCATAATATGGCTGCTTCTGCTTAGACTGTACCTGCTCATTTGAACATTGACGCCTCTGCTTAATCCCATTTTCAGGGAAATGCCTTACCCAACATACTCAACACTCTTCTGACCTAAACTAAGTTCTACCTCATTCTTTTCATAGCACTTTGCTCTTGTCCCCCAGCCCCTTGCACAGTTGGTAATGATATGTGTGGTCAAAAAAGGGGGTTCTGTGGAAATAACCTCACACGGTGATCTGATCATAAATTCTTAACTGGGCAGGTTTTGGTGGTAGTCTCACCCCAGGCATGTAACTGCTTTAGTGAAAGGTTTAAGCCAACCCTGTCCGTTGCTCTTGTGCATCTTGGTTAAGACATCTTTGAATACCATAAGTAATACCCTTTGAAGGGGGGATTAATTCTCAAAAGAGTACATAATCTTGTTAACTATCCTGTAATCCAGTCTCCGCCTTGCTTTCTCCTACCTCCATGTCATCTTCCTTAGTTCCTTCCAAATATCAAATGCATAAAATAAACTGCAGAACTGTTATTCTCTGGAGCATTTGAGATATTGCTCCATGACTCAGTTTGGGCTCAGATAAACTCTTATACAAATTCTCCACAGGTTTAGGCCATGGCCAGGTAGCTCAGTTGGTTAGAGCATCATCCTGATATGCCAAAGTTTCACGTTGGATCCCTGGTCAGGGCACGTACAAGAATCAACTAATGAATGCATATAA
Organism: Rhynchonycteris naso; assembly: GCA_037038555.1. NCBI lineage: Eukaryota > Metazoa > Chordata > Mammalia > Chiroptera > Emballonuridae > Rhynchonycteris > Rhynchonycteris naso. Next base: position 189,034,308 of record CM073000.1, on the reverse strand, counting down.
GTAAGTGGAACAACAAATCAGTGTTTCTCTATCTCTCTTTCTTCCTTGCTCTCTCTAAAATCAATCAATAAAAAAAATTTAATTATCTATAGGTTTGGACATGTCATGTGTTGACAGTAGGAACAGCTGCAACTACACCTGTCCACCACCAGGTCCAGCGACCTCTGAATCACATTGCCTGCCTCATTCTCTTGTCAACACTGTCTGTACCAGTGGTTCCGCTCTTCTCTGACCATGGTCTTTCAGCCCATAAACTCTTCCTTCCAGCTGTCTGCAAAGATGGTCAGAGGAGGCAGACAGGTGGCATGAAAAGCACATATTCCAGAACATCAGGCTGAATCTATCCATCCACTTCTCTGCTATGTGACCTTGGACAAGTCACTTAATCTTTCTGAGGCTCATCTTAAAAGAAGCTCTAAACATGTATGATTATCGTGAGGAGTCAACGAAGCTCTAGGCAGAGTTTCTGTAGCATACTAAATGCTTGATGCATTTTTGCCGTAGTTGAGATTGTTAATATTGTTGTTGTTGAAATACCCTTCAACTCATTCTTTTCTGGTCAAAATTCTACCCTGTTTTCAAGATTCTTTTCAGGTGTCACCCATTATAGCAGCTAGTATCATTTCATTGCAAAATATCTAAAAATCAGTTCTATTTGGCTTAATCAGAAAAAGAAGGGAGGGGGGATCCATTGGCATGTATGAGTAAAAACCTCAAGGCAGCAACTTCAGGTGAGGTGTGATCCAGCTGTTCATATGATGTTATAAGAGTCCACCATCTCTCCATTTATCTTCTCTGTCTTCTGTAATTTGGGCTTTATCTTTAATCTCCACAGAGGAGTCCCTCTCGTCACTTGAAAGCTCCAGTTCCCTCTTCACAGGAGGAGAATGGCTATAGCAATTGCAGACCACGCCTTCATGAGACACCTCCTGGGGGTGTGGGGGACAAAGGAAGTCTCTACTTCTCAGGATCCCAGCAAACATTCCCTGGCATCACTATGGATACGTGCTCCTCTCTGAAGCAAGGTCAGAAGGCTAGCTGGCATGTTTAGCTCTGCTTAAGCTGGAGGGCCACCCCTGGAGGAGTGCTGTCACTCTCACCCAGGCTACATGCTTGAGGATGGAATGCACAGCTCTTTTAAAATGAGATTGAGATATATTGACCTGAGAAAATGGAAATAGCTATTTAAAAAATAATTAGCCATATACAAGTGACCATTTGAGGGGAGGGAGAACATAATGGCTAGAGCAGTGGTTCTTAACCTTTTTTGAGGTACCCAACCCACCAGTTTCATATGCGCATTCACCGAACCCTTCTTTAGTGGTAAATAAAATATGATTTTTTTTTTCAAATTCAAGACATAGGTATATATTTTTTTTACTGGTGCACAAAATGAGCCGTGCATGAACATCACCTTGCTCAAAGAACAAAACCTACAAAGTGCATGAACTCACAACAAATGACGGTATTACTTTATTCTGGCCTCCGCGGCAGAGGCTTCTCCGAACCCCTGAGACCGACTCATTGAACCCCTAGGGTTCGATAGAACCCAGGTTAAAAACCACTGGGCTAGTGATTATCATCCCCCTCTCCCACCATTAAAAATTGTCTTTTTTCTTTCATCTCATCCTTTCTAACAGCTAATCCAAAGGTGTTGTTATTTAGAGACCCAGGTATATTATTAAGGACATCAGCTGCTGTACTGGGCTGTGTTATATAGCCTCACTCCATGAAGCAAGCTGAACAATTTGTCCTAACACTCAAAGGCCCCAGGCAGCTGAGCTTTTATAGTTTGGTCTACTTTTTATAGATCTTCTGTCTCCTCCTCACCGCCAGGCTGTGAGCTGTCCCTTCTCACTGTTTCTGGCATCTGCCTCTAGCAATTCCTCACTCTCTACCATCTTCCCTCGTTTGTCATCTGCACAGACTTGTGGAACGAGATGACAAAGGTTGTTAAGATTATGAGTGAGGATGGCTTATGGATTTGAGCCAGCAGGCTTGACCTAAGAACCTGAGGCTTCATTTAGGGTAAATTGCTTGAACTTTACTTTAATGGGCATAGTCATTCCTGGTTAGATTGTGTGACAGTGAATTTTATGTATCACCTTGGCTGGTGCCTGGCACCCAGATGTTTGGTCAAACATTTTTCTGGATGTTTCTGTTTGGATATGTTTTGGATGGGGCTTCCATTTAAATCAGTGAATTGTCAGTAAAGCAGATTGCCCTCTATAATGTGGTGGGCCTCATCAAATCAGTTGAAATTCTGAATAGAACAAAAGATGACCTCCCCCCAGCAAGAGGGAATTAAGCCAGTAGATACCTTGGACTGGAAATGCAGCACTGGCTCTTCCTGGGTCTCCAGCCTGCTGGCCCACCTTGCAGATTTAGGACATGCCAACTTTCTGTATAGCTACAATCCTATTGTTTTTTGATTCTTTGGAGAACCGTGGCTAATCCAGGCCATCAAATCTTCTTTGGAAATTTAGAGTCCCAGAGTTGAGCTCATAATTCAGATAGGTATAATCATTCTGCAGTAAAGGATGGTATTCTGACGAAGCACACTTAAGATACACAGAAATGTAAAAACACAATGTAATTACTAAGCAGTGTGAGTACTGGAAGACACTCACCTTTACCCTGTACTGACCTGAACTCCGTCAGGTGGGACTTAGGAATGATACACTGGGGGCTGGGGTGGGGTCAGGCTAAAGGGAATTCCACGAGGATGTCAGTTTTCCACATTTGATCATTTTTTAAAAAGTAGAAATAAATAGTTTTGACCAGGTCAAGGTGCCATGACCCAAAGTGTACTTCAGACCCTCCCAAAATGAATACTTTTTAAAAATTACTGATTGTACAATTATTGTCACAGACTTGGTATTAATAAAGACGTTCAAATTTTCCCCCTTTTCAAGATGATAGAGAAATTTCTGAAATGTCCCAGATACGTTCTCCAACGTGAAAGTTAAATTATCTCCTTAAGGCCTTTTAGACATTATTACAACTCTCTTAGGTGAGTTGTATAGCTTACAAATTTTGCTTTCATTATTAGAAAAAAATAACTATTATACATGTTATAACATATCATTATTTTTATGAGGGGCTGCTGAGGCATTTCATGCATATTCTCTCCTTCAATTCCCAAACAAAATGAAGTTTCACCTATTTTTAGAGACAAGATCATAGAGCCTCAAGGAAGCTAAGTAACTTGGCTGTGTCATCCCATGATTCACCAAAAGCTGCTAGCCGGGATTCCTCTTTACAACCCTTCCTGCCTTTTGTAGGCAATTTCCATGGCCACTTGGTACTCTTTAGACCTATGCCCATTTTCCTTGTTGCCTACCATTTGGCTTTCAGAGTTTCTTAAGTCTCTGCTTTGAAAATTTGTGCCCATAGGACATAATCATTTAGAGGCTAGGCTGGTTAGTCACATGACCTGAACTTAAACTTGCTAATCTACATACTAGCTCTGTGCACTTTGGCCAGTCACTCAACAGCTCTGAGCTTTGTTTTTCTTTTTCTTTTTTTTTTTTTTGTGACAGAGACAGAAAGAGACAGATAAGGACAGAAGACAGAAAAAGAGAGAGATGAGAAGCATCAATTCTTTGTTGCGGCACCTTAGTTGTTCATTTATTCTTTTCTCATATGTGCCTGACCAGGGGGCTACAGCAGAACGAGTAACCCCTTGCTCAAGCCAGCGACCTTGGGCTCATGCTGGTGAGCCTTGCTCAAACTAGATGAGCCCGTACTGAAGCTGGCAACCTCAGGGTTTCGAACCTGAGTCCCCCACGTCCCAGTCTGACGTTCTAGCCACTGCACCACTGCCTGGTCATACTGAGCTTTATTTTTCATCACCTATAACGTGGGGATAACATTTACCTACAGATTTTTACCTACAAAGCTGTTGACAGAGTTCATTATCATAGAATATTTCAAGTGTGTATCATAGTATATAATAACTGCTTAATAAATTGCTTACATTATTGTGGTTGTCATTATTTCAGACAAACCATGGAAGATGTCCCATACAGCACTGCACTTAGGCTTCTTGTGCACAGAGGCAGGTCTTTTTGACATTCAGAACCTGCAACAGAGAATTCAAGTTTAAAAACTGTCCCTGATGAAATATCACATTAGAATAAGTCCTATCACAATTGCTCAATAGCCACACGTGGCTAGCGGGACCAAAGTTAGGGGGAAAAATACAGAATGGTTAAATTTGCATTTCAGACAAAGTATGCCCTACCATACTTATATGAAAAAAGTCATGTTGTTTATCTGAAATTCAAATATAACAGGTATCCTTGTTTTTGCCTGGCAGTGGCTACCATGTTGGACAGCACAGATATGGAACATCTCCATCATTGCAGAAATGTCTAAGCAGACAACACTGCTTTAGAAATGCAATGAGCAACTTGCAACACATGAACACCACCTGCTACTTCTGTTCATCTGTCCAATGGCATGTGACTGGCATGAGGACCACGGACAACCATAAGGATTCTTAACTACTATAATGGAGTGCTTAGTCTTTGAAGCAGATTATACTAATTATTTCAATTTCTTTTCATCCCCAAATTTGAATTGGATTTCCTCACTTAGGCTTTTGTTCATCCATTTCTTTTCTTTTCTTTCTCCTACATTGCATAACAACCCTCATAAATAACCTTCGCTATGATTGTAGGGGCTCATTCTGACTTTCCAATCTTCATTTTCTTTTTCTTTTATTTTTTTTAAGTGAGAGGAGGAGAGATAGTAAGACAGACTCCCACATGCACCCTGACTGGGATCCACCCAGCAACCCCCATGTGAGACCGATCCTAGAATCAACTGAGCTATTTACAGCACCCAAGGCCAATGCTCAGACCAACCAAGCCACTGTCTGCAGGATAATCTTCATTTTCTTCATCTGAATAGTGAACTCAACCTTATGAAGTATTTAGATATTTTGCTTAGTTGGATTGTGAAAAACTCATTTTTTCCTTTCTCTACAAGAATAAGGATTCTCCTTAAAGGTCCAATCAATCCCAAGTGTATATTTAGTGTACAATATAAGCTTCTTACAGAGATGTAAATTCCCCAATATATAGATATAGATATAGATATAGATATAGATATAGATATAGATAGATACAGATGATATAGCTATAGATAGATATAGATAAATTCCCCAATATATATATAAATGGATAAATAGAGATAGAAAGTAAGAAAGAAAGAAAGAAAGAAAGAAAAGAAAAGAAAAGAAAAGAAAAGAAAAGAAAAGAAAAGAAAAGAAAAGAAAAGAAAGAAGATAAATCTGTATGCATATCTCCACTGGAATATACCAAGTGTCCAGAATAGGATCCGATACATAGGAAACCTTCAATCAATACCTGTTGAATCGAATTGAATTTGTTTCTCAAATAAACTTACTAATGTTGAGAATCTGGAGGGCAGATTTTAAATTCTGTTCAGTTTCTCCATATGCCCCAGTATTAGATAATTTCGTAATGAATGATGAGAACGATAACAAAATTCTGTATACTTAAACAATGCCTCCTGCATTGTGCTTTTCTTTAATTTGTCAAGTGTCTGTGCAAAGTAACTACAGTTGATTCGTGGCCTTCTCTGGGTGACATGTCTGCCATTGCAGGCTCGGGACCAAAGTGAAAGCCATTGGTTTTGTTGGCAAACATTATAGACACACTCAGCCCTCCCTCTGCTTTTATTTTATTTTTCCACCTTCATCACAGTGTGCACTGTTTGCCAATGTCATAACAATGCTTTGTTTCCCACAAGAAGAAACAACTACACACAAGTCTGAATCTGACAAGTCTTACTGGTTTATATCGTCCCAAAGCTAGCCCATTTTTTTGTTTGTTTGTTTGTTTGTTTTGTTTTATTTTGTTTACTGAGCTAATGGTCTGGAGAAATAAGGGCTGCATTCGAAGGCACTCTAACACCCAAGTTTAGATTTTATCTCTTGAGACTCTGACCACATTAATCTCATGAGCGGTTCTCAACCCAAGCTGTGGGTTGGATCAATCATCTGCAGAGCTTTCTGAGCATAGTCATTCCCAGACTTCCTTCTGGAGTTTCTGATTGGATATATCTAGGGGAAGACCTAAACTTTGGTCTTAAAAATACCCCGTGATTCTGATACGCAGCTAGGGTGGAGAACTACTTGTCTAGACACTAAGATGAGGCCAACTACCAGAGTCAGGTGAACAGTGAGTGAACATAACAGCCTATGGCTCCAGGTTTGATGAGAGAAGCACAGAAACATTTACTGAGTTACTGGGCACTGGGATCTGTGACTTTTAATATAGGGTCCCATTTCAGTTTTAATCTTAAAAGGTTGTACACTGGTTTGAATGGTGTTGCCTCAAAATTTAAGTCCACTGGAACATATGAATATGAACTTACTTGGGAAATAATGTCCTTGCAGAAGTAATCAAGTTAACATGAGGTCATGTTGGATTAGGATGGTCCCTAAATCCAGTGACTGGTGTCCTGATAAGAAGAGAGGAGGACCCCTGGCCAGGTAGCTCAGCCGGCTAGAGTATCATCCCAATACACCAAGATTGCGGGTTAAATCTTGGGCCAGGACACATACAAGAGTCAACCAAGAATGCTTAAATAAGTGGAACAACAGATCAATGTTTATCTCACTCTCTCTCTAAAAATGCAATCAATCAAGTTTTTTAGAAAGAAGAGAGGACAGACAAAGACGCATGTGACAAGAGATGCTGAGATTGGAGTGATACAGTTACAAGCCAAGGAACATCAAGGATTGCCAGAGACCACCAGAAGCTGGGAAAGAAGCAAGGAAGGATTCTTACCTAAAGTCTTTGCAAAAGTCTTGGTCCTGCCGACACCTTGATTTTGAACTTCTGGCATCCAGAATGGAGAGAGAATCTATTTCTGTTGCTGTAGCCACCCAGTTTGTAATAGTTTGTTATGGCAGCCCTAAGATATATTAATTGCTATCTGATAGATGAGAAAACTGAGGCATAATAAAAGATACAGAGAATTTGGACATGGCCCCCACCACCAGAAACAATGCTGGGGCTGTCAGAAAGCATCACGTACGATTGAAAACTTGGCTCTGAAGGAGACAGACTTGGATGGCATCTCTTACTAGCCACATGACCTCAGGTAAGTTCCCAAGTCTCTCTGAGACAGTGTTCTCATCTTCAAAACAGAATACTCCATAGAGTTTTGGGGAGAAGTAAATAAGAAACTGTAGGGAAAACACCTTGACTTGCATGTAGTACCTCAAACATGGTACCTGTTATGACTGTCATTATTGTTAATACACACAAGGGAACAATTTTTATTTTTGGGGTTGCATGAAGTTTTAGAACTTTTTCTATATATTTCTGCATCGCTGATTCCAAATCTGAAATTCGTTTTTTGGTGCATGCTCTAGTTTTTATGTAATTTTAATTTCTTTTTGTTACAGTTAATGGCATGCATTGGTTTTTAAATTGGAGTTAAAGGGCAACGACTCTTGGATTGAACATAACCACAAGGCAATTAATGTTTTACAAACATCACTTTTACATAATTGTAGTTGTTTTTAAATGTAAAAAATTATTCTCTGATAAAAACACACTCTTATTTTGTTTTAGGATTGAATCATGGCTTCTTCAAGTAGGTGTAAATGTAAGAATAGTTCTGACACCTTCTGTTATATATGTGGGTGTTAACACTTCAACATCAAAGGCGCAATATTTTATCATTTGTGACACGTGCATATATTGCCTATTTTCAAGTTCCCCTTGGCGATCAAGACAAGAATTGGGCTCCTCATACTGTGTGTCATACTTGTGAGAAAATGTTTCGTGACTGAACAAAAAGAAAATGCAAAGGAATGCCTTTTGGTATTCCCATGGTTTGGCGTGAACCTAAGGACCACAGCAGTGACTGTTATTTCTGTCTGATCCATACAAAGAGCATAGGCAAGAAAAAATGGCATATGATCGCATATCCTAATATTTCTTCACCAATACAACCTATCCCACACCCTGAGACACTCTCGGTTCAAGTTTTTAATGGTTTTATTTCTTCTAAGGACGAAGAAAGTGAACATGGTGATCGAGTGTATTTTGATAAGATGCATGAGGAAATGGTTGTAGAATCTGAAGGGTCTTCTTCTGATGCTAAGCAGTCATTAACCCCTCAGCAGTTTTGCCAACCCAAATTGAATGACTTAGTAAGAGATTTGGGCCTATCAAAGAAAGCAGCTGAGTTATTAACCTCCAGGCTTCAAGAAAAGAATGTACTTTACCGGTCAGCTAAAGTATCCCATTTTAGGAATTGTGATCAAAATTTTGTGGACTTTATTCCCAAAGACAAACACTTTGTTTACTGTCATGATATCAGTAGTCTTCTCAGCCAGCTAGGTGTTACCACTTATAGTCCAACAGAATGGCAGCTATTTCTTGACAGCTCTAAACAAAGTCTGAAATGTGTTCTCCTACACAACGGTAATGTTTATGCAGTGGTTCCAATTGGTTATTCAACTCATCTGCAAGAAGATTATAATGACATAAAAATTGTCCTCAACTTACTGAAGTATGAGTAGCATAACTGGATCATTTTTGTGGATCTTAAAATGGTAAATTTCCTGCTAGGACAACAGAGAGGTTTCACAAAGTATCCTTGCTGTCTGTGTTTGTGGGACAGCCGAGCTAGGGAGAAACACTAGACACAGAAGGAGTGGCCGAAATGTGAAACTCTGGAAGTAGGGATGCAAACTATTGTGAATGAACCTGAAGTTAATCGAGACAGGATCATTTTTCCCCACTTCACATCAAAGTTGGCTTAATGAAGCAGTTTGTTCAGGCTTTGAATAGAGAAAGTGAATGCTTTCAACATATTATTTCTGCTTTTCCTGCCTTGTCTTTCAAGAAGATAAAAGCAGGTGTATTCAATGGACCTCAAATTTAAACCCTCATACATGATGAAGAATTTGCCAGAAAGATGAATAAGGAGAAGAAAGCAGCATGGCAGTCTTTTGTGGCAGTTACAAAGAACTTTCTTGGGAACAAAAAAGCAGAAAACTATAAACTTCTGGTTCAAAGGATGCTGTAGGCTTTCTGTGACATTGGATGTAACATGAGCATTAAGATTCACTTCCTGAACAGTCACCTTAATAAGTTTTCTGAAAATCTTGAAGCTGTTAGTGATGAGCAGGGAGAACGCTTTCATCAAGGTCTGAAGATGATGGAAGAGCATTATCAGGGGCGATCGGACAGAAATATGATGGCAGACTACTGCTGGAGCATCAAACGATATTGTCCTCAACAAGTACACAAACGCAAGAGCTACAAATGCAAATTTTTGTCTGAATAGAATTTAAATAAGTTTTGCGCAAGTTTTATGATTAAAATAATTGTTTTAATATATTCTATTTCGAAATTGTAGACTAATTCTGATGCAATCATATCTTTTAGTGTATTAGTGTATTAGTGCATTATATAAATTACTATATTTTCACAAAGATGATGCCCATGAAGACATTCTACTTCATTATGTTAAACTAAATGCTGATAATTTTGCAATAAGAAGAACACCTACAATCTTTAATTGCAAAAGAACTGTTGTAGCTTACAGAGAAAAACTATTGTCAGATATGAGATCAGCACACTTGAATTAGGTAAGAACAAATGTTTTTGTGGATGCAACAAAAATTTTGTTCCCCAGTGTAATCTATAAATCTGATTAGAATGATTCCAAGAGGAGGAAGAATCAGAATTTACTTCTGATTTTGTGTGAAAGCTTCACCTCAATGTAGCCCAAGTGTCTTTGGTCAACCAAATCAACTACTGGTAAGGGAGGAGGGTTTTGAGCTCCCCCTAGAGGTGAGTGTGGGTAACAAACTATGGGAGCAGACAGGAAGGGAAGAGAAGACATACATGTGTGGGGAGAGCAGAAAATCAGACTGGTTAGCCAGGACCGGATGGAAGAATCTTGAATGCCAAGCAGAGAAATCGATTTAAGACAGACAGACTGCCATTCTGCTTGGAACGAACCACACATGAAGTGAACGACTGAAACCTGAGTTGTGTTGGTGGTGTAGGGTCCTGGCAGTCAGAATGGAAAAGAAAAAGTACAAGACAGAGGTGCTATGACTGAGGGGACATGGCAAAGTATTACAAGGACTCCAAGACAAGAATCGAAAACTTGGGTTTCTTGCCTGAGAAAATAGAAGAAACTTTGGGTCTGCTCTCAGAAACAGGTTAGTTGAAAGGCAGAACCAGTTTGGGAAAGAAAGAAAATAATAATGAGTTGGTTTTGAACAAGCATAATATGAGGAAATTTGGAGTGCGGAAACCTGGATTCTGGTTTTAACTGAGCCAAATGTTAACAATGGCTCCATCATATGTGCCCCTGGGCCCCAGTCACTTGGTCTTTTAAAACTGAGGGCCTTACATTAAACCAAAGTAAGCAAATTGGTGACAGATGTGGTTTGTTTATCCTACACAGGATTTTACATTTTAATTAGCTACCAATGTTTCAAAATTGGGAGATTTTGCACAAAAGCCCAGATTTCTGCCTCCAGCAGTTGGCTAAAACTGAGTGTCCAGGGCCTCCTTTAGAGAGGGACATGTCCCTAGTTTTCTCACCGCCTCTACCATGCCCTACAGTCTTCCTGACAGTGACACCAAATAACAGTTATTTGTCCTCTATAACCAGCCACTTCAAGTCTGTTACCTTCTACTATCCCCTAGGCAATTGAGTTTGAGACCCCTACATGAGAGGCTCCTCAATTCCCTTTTAGTTCAGTAAATCTATATTTTACCTTCATATTTAGTTAGGAATACATGTCAGTGAGAAGTCAGAGTTAGGGGAACAAATGTGGGCATCACCTGAGTAAAGGTGGTATTAAACTCTTCTTGGGAAATATCATGGTGTAAGTATAGAAACAGAAGAGCAGAGTACAAAGGGGAGAGGATGTTCACTCACGGTCACGGTTAAGGACAGAAGGAAGATGAAATGCAATAAAGGACCCAGAAAAGGGGAGTGTCAATGCACAGGGATAGTGCAGGGTAATAAAGACAAAAGATGCCACCATTGGCTGAACCTAGCCAGCTGATGGGGGGCCTAGGATCCCAGCCCATAGGAACCAGGACGCTGTGACACACAGCTGATCAGGAGAAGGGTTAATCAAGAGTTCAAGAACTATGATGTCTGGGGCATATTTTAAAGCAACTTAAAAAATTAATTGATTGATTTTAGAGAGAGGGGAAGAGAGAGAGAGAGTGAGAGACTGAAACATCCGTCTATTCTTATATGTGCCCTGACAGGGGTGTTGAACCTGCAACCTTTGTGTATCAGGATGTTGCTCTAACTAACCTTATTATCTGGCCAGGGCTCTGGGGATATTTTGTTTTGTTTTATTTTATTTTATTTTAAATTTTTTATTTATTGATTTGAGAGAAAGAGGCAGGAACATTGATCTGTTTCTGTATGAGCCCTGACTGGGGATTGAACCCTCAACTTCTGCACATTGGGATAATGTTCTAATCAATCAAGATATCCAGCTAGGGCTGTGGGGCATATTTTAAACAGACTTAATTTTAAATAGCCTTATCAGTTTCTTAGGGAAATTCAGGATAATGACAGGTCATTCATCACTAAGATTAGTCTTCATATGTCTGTTGAGGCTATGTATTGAGAAAATCATGCCTGGAGAATGACAAAAGAAAAAAATTAATTGATTTATTGATACTCATAATTATAATAATAGTTACCATGTATTGGAGCCGGTTATGTGCTCCATGAGTTACACACATTATCTTTATTGATTATGTACTTCTTATAGAGTAGGAAACAGACTCACAATGGAAGTTGACAAGGCCACCAAGAGGAGGCTATGTGTCCTCCTGGTCTCTAACTAGAGAGTTCTTCATACTATACAGGTATTGATCGACTTACGACCTATGCAACTTACGACTATTTGACTTTACAACCACAATGGCTAGCCACGACTGCTCCGTGTCTGGAGCAGTTTTTGTATGCACCTGTATTTTGTAATTTTGCAAATATCAAACCAGTTGTTCTGGTGAATGCAGTGTTTTACTTAAACCTGACGAATGTAAAAATAAGAAACAAAATGGTGTAGAGATGATACAAATGGCATAAAATGAACAAAGAAAATTATGATATATAACAATAATGAAAGAAAATTATGATAAAATACTTAAAGATTTTTATAACATCATTTCACAGTACTGTACATATAGCCTACTCAACTTACGACCAAATCGTGTTACGACCAGAACCAATCGTGGTCATAAGTCGAGCACTAGCTGTACTAGTATTTTTCAAACTTCAGTTATTTGAAAACAGCCTTCACAATGTTTGTCACATTTGCATTCTTTCTGGACTACTTACTCATTTAATATATTTTTAAAAATCAAGTCACTTTTTAATCTTAAATTTAAAGTAATTTTAATAGTCACCACTGAAAATGGAAACCTATCACCTCATCATCGAAGGTAACTGTGAAAAACAAATATAGGGAAAACGTTATTGAAATGCAGGTAGATATGTTGGTTGCTAACAGCTCTGGACCTGAGGGCTGCTGTTGGGTAGCGAAGGAAGATTAGCAAGTGTTAGAAAGGTTGCAGAGTTGTGCACCTGGGACCTTCCCCTTGTGTTATTAGTGTGATTGAAAGGGAAAGGAGAAAAGAAGGACAATCTATGCAATGTGACGTAATTTGACACTGGAGTATGTTTCACCTAAAAGGATGTATCCCTGTGGTAGACTGAATAATGGTCCTCCAAAAGAGTCCATATCCCGATCCCAGAACGAGCGCATGTGTTACCTTACATAGTGAGGGAGACTCGGAAGATGCGAACAACGTACGGATCTTAAAATGGGGACATTATCCTAGATCATCTGGGTGGGCTCAATGTAATCACAAGTGTGTTCATAAAATGCGAGTGGAGAAAGAGAGGGCGATGTGACCCTGGGAGCGGAGAGAGAAGCAACGTGCCCACAGAGCAGAAGTCACAGATCCAGAGAGGGCGTGCACGAAGCCATGATGCCGGCTTTGAACTCAAGGAAGGAGACAAGAAGCAAGGAATAAGGTGGCTTCTAGGAGCTGTCAAAGGTGAGAAAACAGTGTCTCCTCTAGAGATTCCAGAAGGAACGCTGCTCTGCCGCCACCTTCATTTTAGTCTGGGGATACTTTTCCAATTTCTGACCTCCAAAACTACAATAAGTTTTCATTGTCTTAAGCCATTAAGGTTGTGGTCACTTGTTTCAACAGCCATAGGAGAAACTAAGGCAATCCCTGATTTCAGGAAGTGAGAGGAAGAAATCACAGAGTTTGGTCCTAGTTGACCCTTCCCGCTAGTGTGTTGAGTAGGCAACAAAATTATCTAAAGCTGATCATGTTTTATGAAAGGCCCTGGATGGGATCATCAATAGAACTTGCCACAAGTCAGTCGCCCTGCCTGTGCTGTTGAGTGATAAGGGGTCCGATACTGTGCTGTGACACCTGCAGTCTAGTTGTTGAGACGCTAGCAACACATGTGACATAGCCACAAGCACAACACAACAGTGTGGCGTGTGGCTCTGCAGTTCTTGGCACAGACTAAGCATAAGAGGAATTCAAAAATAAGAGAACAAAGAGATTTGTTTTTCTGCTCTGTCCCTTAGTGCTCTTTGAGAGGAAGCCACTGGCTGTCATCAATAATTTCTGGATAGCTCACCTTCATGTCAGAAATTCCATGAAGCCAGAGCTAGCTTAAGAATTTTAGAGACCTAAAACCTGAAATCAGAGTGCCTACTTCTTTATAATTTAAAATAATATTAAAAATAAAGATGGGGAAGCCCAACAAAATTCTCATTTTTTCCTGTCATTGGCACTTAAATGTTTATACTTTTCAAATATCATCTATCAAATTATTTCCACCTTTTTCTCCTTTAACGACCATTCTTTCCTGGTATTGATGTTTTGTCTGTCACCTGGGTAGTCCAGTATTATAAGATATGTAAATGGTAGCCTGTGAAATTTAAGGGACTTCATTAATTTTCTGGGAAATCCCAAGTGCCTAAATACCTTCAGTTTTTATGAAATGGTAAAGTATTTGAGAGAAAATGATAGTGTTTTTTGTAATTCTATTCTCTCCACATAAAAGTTATGTATATGTAACTTTTAAATTGCTACAGGAAGGTGTGGTGTGTATGTGTGCAAAATATCATTGTTTCACAATTCCGTTGGGGTTCAGCAATTGTTTCAGATTCTGTTCTTTTCAGTAAAACTACATGAAATTTCTCTCCTGATAGGTTAAAAACAGTCAAATATTTCATATGGCCATGCAGTTCAACCTAATATTTAGAAATAGTAATACAATGAATAGCTTTTCATATAATTTCTTCAGGATATTATTTCTTCCTAGAATTGGGGTCATAAAGCTAACGAGTATACACATGTGAATGCTGCTGATGTTTATCAGCACGTTCTCTATTCCCCCCGACAGTGTATGAGATGCCCCAATGCTCCCCACACTTGCCAAGCCCCCTACTAAGCCATGGACAGACCAGCTCACTCTTATCAAGTACCTATGCAGCCCTCCTTCTGACAGATTTTTCTGTAAAAATTTGTATCCAGGTGCCTCCCTTTTGTACTCTTCTTTTCTCTGGCATATGGATGCACAACTGACTCTCCCAACCCTCATTTCACAGGAATCAGGGGGTAGAAATCTAATATGGGCTTTTTCTCTCAGGTCGACTGTTACCAGAATTTCATGAAATGTAATTTCTTTTTTACTTTTTTGAGCTAACCCTATTTATTTGCTCAAAGAAGTGGCGATCTTTTTCTTTTTTTAATTGAATTTGTTGGGGTGACTCTGGTTAAAACCATACTTGTTTCTGGTGCCCAATTCTATAATACATATCTGAAATGTGATTTCTAAAAAAGTATTGACTTATATGCAGGTATTTAGATCCCCTTTACTTAATTAACTTCTGAGATTAGTATGCATTATGAATACAGGATGTTATTAATGAAATAAAAGTAAGCATATGAGGTGTCAGCTACAATGTTAAGCAGTTAGCTTATTTATTCCCCATCTGAAAGGTAGATATTGGTATTACCATTATACAGATGAAGATCTTGAGCTCAGAGAGGTTTAGTGGTCTGCTCAAGGCAGAATAAACCCTGTGTCTATAGCTATATAACAAATTATTCCATACTTAGCTGCTTAAAATAATAAATATTCAATATTTTATAATTTCTGTGAATCAAGAGTTCAGGTATAGCTTAGCTTAGTCCACTGCTCATGGGCTGCAGTGAAAGAGTCATCCAGGGCTGCAGTCTCATCTGAAGACTTGAATGGGGAACAGTTGGCTTCCACGCTTAGTCACATAGTCAGTTTTTGGCAGGACTCAGTTTTTTGGAGGTTGTTGGCCTGAGGGCCTCCCTTTCCTGCTGGCTGTTGGCTGAAGGTTGCCGTTAGTTCCTTGGCACACACGTCCTTTCCAACACAGCAGCTCAAAACATGAAAGCTTGCTTCATCATACCAGTAGGGAACAAAATTTTCTAGCAAGACAGAACTCCCATCTTACATCCTCTTATCACAGAGGTGGCCTCCCAACGCTTTTGCCAGACTCTGTTGGTGAGCAGCAAGTCCCCAGATCAGTCCATGCTCTTAAGTGAAAGAGTTACCTTAGGGCATGAGTATCAGGAGGTGGGCATCCCTGGAGGACATTACAGACTAATGGAACTAAGATCGGAATCAGTCCTTTCAAGCTCTGAAATTCCCCACAATTAACCATTATGCTCTACTGCCTTCCCAGACAAATTAACCTGACTATTTCTCAGAAAGATTAATCGGCTTTTTCTAATATGGATTCTAATATTTTCTCAAGTGTATTATCCTTTTAAATTTAATCTCCCAAGTGGAAAGCTGAAAGATCCATCCAGAGCGGGTGAATGAACTAGTTCCATGGATTTTATTTAAGGGTCACTTTAGAAAGTAAGGCTGATGATCACAAGGCTTCCCATGCTAAATAAACCCTTCTCCCTTGAGATTACACTTAAGTCTTCTCATGTGATTTTTAGAGCATCAGACCAATTTGCATAAGAATAAGTACAAATTGGGCAGATGATTAGATTCAAAGAAGATAAAGAAAAACTTCCCTGGGAGAAGGAATTTATATTATTTATCCAATTTGTTTCCCCCATCCCTCTTGGTGTCTTGAATCTGTAACTAAATTCAGAACTGTAATAACTAGCTTTAATAAACATCTACAGACTTAGCCATACATCTGTGTGTAATTTCGTTTGGGGGAGAACAGAAGAACTGGTTCATGGGGGCATCTTTGTGGGCAGAGAAATATCTTCACTTATTGAAATGTTCCCAGCAACAGAAGTTGTTTTCTTTTTCGCCCCCAAGTCCTCAAAGCAGAAACAGACAAAATGATAAGAAATTTAGAAAATTGTAGATGTATTTTAGTTCTTTTTAGAGTACAAATTGTGTTGTAATGATATCTCGTTGCATTTGCCCACATAAAGTCAATTTAAAACATTTTTAATGACAAACATGGGCAAATGTGGATTTTTTTCCCCAAAAGCTAACTTATAGAACAGCATTTAAATGCTATCCTGTTAGACTGCTCCGGGATTGCTTTGGCATTTTAATTGCATTTCCCGTGTGTGATGATTCTCCGTTGGCTGTTTTCATATTATACAACTCAGTGTGCATTCAGAACCTAGCCGGCTCAGTTTTTTTCTGGCAAGCAGCAACGATAACATTTATCGATAAATTTTATCTATCACTTATAGTGTGTCTTACTATGCTCCGCATTGTCCATGCGTTATTTTACTCTCTCTTCATAATAACCCTAAAAATTAGTCGCTTATCCCAATTTCCAGACAAGGAAAATGAGGCTTGAGACTCAGAGAAGTTAAGCAATGTGCCCAAGGTCACACAGCTAGGAATTGGTGGAACAGGATTTGAGACCATGCTCTTTAGACTATAGTGTACTGCTACTGCAGTGTTTGGGCAGATACAATGAATGAACAAATGAGTTAGCTCCATGAGCTCAATTATAGCAGGTATTACCTCTAACTGTATGAGCAAACCAAATTTTTGCAACTCTTCTATCCTCCCTTGGCAACAAGTGCAACATAATAAAACCTCAGGCTTAAAGTGAAAGGCATAAACCATGAAGTCAAATAGAGCTTCATTCCAATTCCCATGGAAAGATGGAGAGCTGGATCTGAGTCCTGGTTCTGTTACTTATTAACTCTTTGACTAGAAGGAAGATTCTTACCCCTGTAAAACGGGCATCATGATATCTCATTGTCATGAGAGATTTTTAAAAAAAGTTTTATGGTAGTGGTTCTCCAATGTCACCAAGCAGACATTTGGTGATAACTGGATATATTTTGGTGGTTCATACTGAGAGGGGATGCTATTGACATCTTGTGGGTAGAGGCTAGGGATGCTACTAAAACATCTCACAATGCACAGGACAGCCTCCACAATGAAGAATTATATGGCCTTAAATGTTAACAGCTTCAATGTTGATAATCCCTGTTGTATGGGCACTTCACAAAAGGTTTAGTGCCCAGTAAATGCTAGCTATTATTATTTCCTGTCTCCTTGAGCTTCCATTTCAATGCGTTATTTCTAAGAGCCTTTTAAGAGTTGAAACCCTCTGATTAAACATAATGTGAAACAAGTAGGATATGAACATTGTTTCTGAGTGTTCTTATCAAGACCAGTTGAAAACAATGGTCTATTTTGGTGAAATGGAAAATTCATTTCTTTTTGTTATTTGAAGTTCTGTAGACATCTTACTTTCGATTAGCAGTTGAAAGTAGGCCTTATAGAAGCTAGTCCCCCCCTCATTTTATATTAAAAGAACAACTCTAGAGAGGAACTATTTGTACTCTCATCCCACCCCTATGTCCAGGGTTTTTATAAAACTCAAGGTTTTCTGAGAAAGGAAATGTCCATTTATTACTGAACTTTTTATTCTGAAAAGTTATGATTATGGGCATATTTGTCTTCTTACATTTTAAGAATTAAAGTGGTTTCTGGTCAAGATGGCAGCATAGATAAATGCAGTACTCACATCAAAATTACAACTAAACTGCAGAACAACCGCCATCCAGAACTGCCTTATATCTAGCTGAACGGAAGTTCTACAAGTAAGGAAATAAAGAAGAAACCATATTACTGGCAGGAGGGGCAGAGTCGTAGAACAAACTGGTCCCACACCCACGTGTGGCAGATAAAAATCGGGAGGGACATCTCAACTGCAGAAGTACCCTCTAAAGAACAAGGGGTCCAAGCCCCACACCAGGCCTCCCAGGCTAGGGTTCCAGTGCTAGAAGAAGTCCCACAACTTCTAGCTGTAAAAACCAGCAAGGATTGTAGCTGGGGGACATAGAGGCTGTCGGAATCCCAGGCATTCATTTTAAAGGGCCCATGCATGGACTTACTTGGACTCACTCTCTCTGTGCTGAGGCAGTAGCTCAAGAGGCACCAGAGACACATGGGGATAAACTGAATTGACTGGCATCAGGTCAAGACCTGGATGGGCAGCTTTCTCCCAGACAGAAGTGCTGACGGAGGCCATTGTTCCTTTGCTGAGCCCTCCCCTCAGAGCTGGTAGTTTAGCACCAGATTTGAATCTCCATCAACCTGGCTAACACTGCTAACTCCACCCTGGCGATTCCTTGAGACCCCACCCACCCAGCTTTTGGGCCCATTGAAACTATTTGCAGTGGTTTTTCAATATGAATGACCTATCATGGCTCATGCTGCAGACTTTCCTAAAATCTCTCAAACAAGCAACAACTGACCTTAGTGTGTCCCATACCTCTCACTAAGTGACCCTAGACCTGGCACTAGTGGCAGCAAGCTTTTTTTTAAAAATTATTTTAGATTTTATTTATTCATTTTTAGAGAGATAGGAGTGACTGAGAGAGAGAAGGAGGAGGAGCAGGAAGTATCAACTCCCATATGTGCCCTGATTGGGCAAGCCCAGGGTTCTGAACTGGCGATCTCAGCATTCCAGGTTGACGCTTTATCCATTGCGCCACCACAGGTCAGGCAGTGGCAGCCAGATCAGGCAATTTGCAGCTTGGCACCTCCAAACCCAGCACAAGTAGCAGCCACCTGCAGATTGCTTTATTGCTCATGCCCAGTGACTCTACGGGGAACACAGGTGGTAGCTGACCTTGGTCTGTACCTCTTGGGAGACCCCAGAGCCAGCACACTCAATGGACAGCTTCAGACCACACTGAAGAATCACCAACCACCTTCACAAGTGACATAGTCATGGGATGTATTCAGCAGGCACCAGAGCACTGCTGAAGTAAGTACTGCTCTGTGGGGTGGGCCCTGCACAGCTGGTCCTCCATGGTGGTTTCAGCCAGTCCATGCAACCAAACAGTCTGGGGTAAATCCCTCCCATTGAGGTGGCAATAACAATCAAGGCTCAACTTTAACAAGAGGGTATACACAACTGACCCTGGGAACACACTTGGAATGCCCAGCTTGAGTGAATAGGGAGGCTGTGTCACTGGACCCTGCATGACACCTACTACATAAGACCACTCTACCAAGCCTGAGAGACATAGAAGCTCTACCTAATACATAGACACAAACACAGGGAGGCGGCCAAAGTGGAGACAAACAGGTCCCAAATGAAAGAACAGACTTCAGAAAAGAACTAAACAAAATGAAGACAAATGATCTAGTAGATGCAGAGTTCAAAACACTGGTTATTGCCTGACCAGGCGGTGGCGCAGTGGATAGAGCATCAAACTGGGATGCGGAGGACCCAGGTTCGAGACCCCGAAGTCGCCAGCTTGAGCGCAGGCCCATCTAGCTTGAGCAAAAGCTCGCCAACTTGGACCTTAAGTCACTGGCTTCAGCAAGGGGTCTGCTGAAAGCCCACAGTCAAGGCACATGTGAGAAAGCAATCAATGAACAACTAAGGTGTCGCAACAGCAACGAGAAACTGATGATTGATGCTTCTCATCTCTCTCCGTTCCTGTCTGTCTGTCCCTATCTATCCCTCTCTCTGACTCTCTCTCAGTCCCTGTAAAAAAAGAACCAAACACTGGTAATAATAAATTTAGTTATGGGAACAGTAGATGAACATAGTGAGGACTTCAACAAAGATATAAGAAACTTAAAAATGGAACTAGAAAACAAAAAAGAACTAGTCAGAAGCAAAGAATACATAAACTGAAATGAAGACTACATTACAGGGAATCTACAGTAGTGTAGATGAAGCAGAGGACCAAACCAGGAATTTGGAAGCTAAGAAAGCAGGAAACATCCACTCAGAATAGAAAAAAGAAAAAAGAATAATAAAAAGGGGGGTAGTATAAGAAGCCTGAGACAACTTCAAGTGTACCAATATTTGCATCATGGGGGTGCCAGAAGGAGAAAAGAGAGAGCAAGAAGTTCAAATCCTATGTGAAAAAAAAAAAAAATTACTAAAACTTCCCTCACCTGGTAAAGGAAATAGACACACAAGTCCAGGAAGAGCAGAGAGTCCCAAACAAGATGAACTCAAAGAAGCCCACACCAAGACACATCAGAATTAAAATGCAAAAGGTTAAAGACAAGAGAGAGTATTAAAAGCAGCAAGGGAAAGACAGTTGGTTACCTACAAGGGAGGTAACTATAAAATGGTCAGCTAATTTCTCAACAGAAACTTTGCAGGCCAGAAGGGATTGGCATGAAGAATTCAAAGTGATGAAAAGCAAGAACCAAAAACCAGGATTAATCTACCCAGCCAAGCCATCATTTGGAATCAAAGGACAGATAAAGAGCTTCCCAGACAAGAAAAAGCTAAAGAAGTTCATCACCACCAAACCAGTAGTGTTACATGAAAGGATAAAGGGTCTTCTTTAAGAAGAAGAAGGTAAAAAATATATTTAAAAATATGAATAATAAAATGGCAATGAATACATATCTATCAACAACTGAATCTAAAAACAAACAAACAAACAAAAATGAACAAGCAGGATAGGAACAGACTCGTAGATACAAAGAACATACAGATGGTTGTTGAAGGGAGGGAAGTTGGCGGGATGAGAGAAAAAGGCAAAGGGATTAAGAAGTACAAACTGGTAGTCACAGAATAATCATGAGGATGCAAAGTACAGCACAGGGAATATAGTCAATAGTATTTTAATAGCTATATATGGTGTCAGATGGGTACTAGATTTATTGGGATGATCACTTAGTAAGTTATATAATGTCTAATCACTGAGTGTACACCTGGAACTAATATAGTATTGTATATCAACTATAATTAAAATATAAAAAATATATAAAAAGACAGCCCTGACCAGGTAGCTTAGTAGAGTGTCGTCCCAATAGGACAAGGTTCTGAGTTCAGTCTCTGTTCAGGACACATACAAGAAGTGACAAATAGATGCATAAATGAGTGAAACAACAAATCAATGATTCATTCTCTCTCTTTCTCTTTTTCTTCTCCTCTTCCTTCCTCTCTCTAAAATCAATAAGTTGAAAAAATTTAATTATTAAAAAAAGGTTAAAATGGACAGACATATCAGGTCATATTTTCCTTAGAGATCAGCTTTTTTAAGTGTACATGTATTTGTAATATTAACACTTAATCATTGTGGAAAACTTAAAGAATCCAAAACATATTAAGAGGAGAAAAAAAGCCTGACCAGGTGGTGGCGCAGTGGATAGAGCATCTAACTGGGATGTGGAGGACCCAGGTTCAAGACCCGGAGGTCGCCAGCTTGAGCATGGGCTCATCTGGTTTGAGCAAAGCTCACCAGCTTGGACCCAAGGTCGCTGGCTTGAGCAAGGGGTTACACGGTCTGCTGTAGCCCCATGGTCAAGGCACATATGAGAAAGCAATCAATGAACAACTAAGGTGTTGCAACAAAAAACTAATGATTGATGCTTCTCATCTCTCTCCATTCCTGTCTATCTGTTCCTATCTATCCCTCTCTCTGACTCTCTCTCTGTCTCTGTAAAAAAAAAAAAAAAGAAGAAGAAGAAAACAGGTAAAATCTCATTGTCTAAATATACCCAAATAAAGTTCTATTAATATTTTGGCATCTTTCTTCCTAATGTTCTTTCTCTAACCATTTCTTTAGACAATTGAAATGATACTATGTAAAGAAATTTTATCTTACCTCTTCCATTTAACATTATAGCATAAAAATTTCTCCATGTTATTAAAATATTTTCTAAACATTTCTAAAGCAGCAGAATATTTCATTATATCAAAATATACTTTAAAAATTATGCTCACCACTAAAATAATTTATTACACAATAAATTAGAGGCAAAATGTCAAAAATACATAAGTATACAAAATACAAATTAAAAATGAACTTCTCACCTCTCCTCAAATTCTTTTCCAGTTGTAACGATTTTTAATAATTTCACATGTATCTTTCAATGTGTTGTGGTAATCAGTAATTTGTCAAATATTTCCAGTTATCCATCTTCCAGGCACATAATCTGATTGCAATTGATGGCTAGTTTATAATTTTGGTTAGACCATGTGACTAGTTTTGGCCACTGAGTTGTGATTATTTAATTGCTGTTATAAGACCCTTCAGGGGTTTTATTCCTTCTGTCATGGCAACTGCCAATGTTCTAATCAGTAGCTCCTTTATCAGTCAAGTTTCAGAAAGAAGGTGACTTAGCAGAGTTCTTAGACTACTCATGATAAACATGTAGATTAAGTGAGAAATAAAAGATTGTTTTATTTAGGAGTTGTTGTTGTAGTAGTATAATCTATCTTATACTTACTAATAGAGTAGTATATGTGTGTATACACACACACGTATAACACACAAACATACATTGACTGTGGTGTCTACATTCTTTTGTAGGCTGTGTTTTCTTTTTTCCTGAGAAATATAATTATTGCTCAAAAGTTGTTTATTGAGCATCTACTGTGTCTCGGTACTCTTCTGGATGTTGGTACTGTATCAGTAAACCAAACAAAATAAAACAAAAAAGCCTACCGTCAATGGTGTTCATTTACATGGATATTTTTCCATCTTTGTACATATATATTATTATTCTACTTTAACACTAAGATTAACCTTAGCATCCTCATTTCTTTACTATTCTACAGTTGCCTATTATATACGGGTGTATCGCAATCTATTTAACTATACTATTTTAAAATATTTAGGTTATTCTTAAACTGTCCTTTGTTGAAAACCAAGGCTATAGAAAATATCAACATAGACACATTTGGAGCTCTGTGTACACAGGTGCATTTGTGGATACATCCTAGTTTACGTAAACATTCTCCTATGATTAGACACATAAAACATTTCTAATTTTTTGCTATATCCATGCACTGTTTTTATAGTTAAAAATTGATTTGTTTGATGCTTTTAGGGTAGTTGGGAATTATTTCTTTATGATAGTGGCTCCAAAATGTTACTGTTGGGTCAAAGGGTTCAGGCATTTTTAAGGATGTCAGTGCATGTTGGCATACATGACTCTTTTGTAGATTTCCTACTTCATCAGGGGTTGTCCTGGCACCTCTGGTTGTTCTACATGTAGCAGGTTATGGGGTCTGAATTGCTCACCATCACCTATTCATCCTCAGGGTCATCTAGAGAACCAAGAAAAGCCCAGCCAGGCAAGAAGAAGCCTAGTGAACCCCGGTGGAGAGACTAATATTTGTAAGTCATTAGCATTTTGCTTTATTTACTTTGGTTTTCTTCTCTAGGAATTGATTTGCTTTTAAATGAAACAACAGTCACTTTACATATATGACTTCACTCTTGAATTGGACCTGAGTCCAGTAAGACGCACCTACTGGGCTTCCCTGGTGCGTTCTCTTTCTTACTCTCCAAGAACGTGGTGCATTCTTTCTTCCCTCATTTTCCCACAACCACTTTCTACCTCCCTTCCTCCTTTCCTCCCTCCAATGATAATGTAGAGACAGACCTTGTGTGTTGCATCCCATTCTCTCTCCTGCTTGGTAGTAGGAGTTTTCCCTCTTGGCACTCTGTCATTTACTTCAGCGTGCAACGGAGGATAGATTTTTGTTATAGCAGTAGTTAAGCCACTGAAGTGCCTGGTCTTTCTGGAATGAGAATAAACAAAGATGCAATGGAGAACATGTTGTCAGATTTTCTAACCAAATCGGAACTCCTCTAACGTGATGTGGGTACAGCTGTCTTATCCCAGAGGGTTTGCCTGTGGGACAGACCAGCTGCTGCCCACATTGCAGAATACCCCACACAAAATGTAAATTTTTAACTGCTATGGTTCCTTTATTTCCAGACCCAGAGTTGTTAGTATGACATTTATGATCCTTGGCTTGCACTCAATCAACAGAACAGATTAACTGAAAAACTGAAATGCTGTTGTTTCACTTTTTATACAGTACTGTTTCAGACTTTCTCAGTTAAACAAATAAATATGAATAACTCCAAGTTAGATTGATGTACAGGGAGAGTGCCTTTTGTTTGGGACATTCTTTCATTTGTTCTGCAAATATTTATTTCATGTCTACTTTGTGCCAAGCTCTGCTTCAGGGGCGTGGGATACATGTGTGAATAAAACAAGAGAATCTGTCCTCATGGAGCTTACATTCTGCCAGGGGAATTCATACAATGTACATTCAGACAATCTATTGCACAGATTCAGACAATCCATACAATAGATGATACAGTATAATCAGGGGGTGGTCTTTATGCTATGGAAGAAAGACAAAGTAGAACCGGGTAAATAGGAGCAAGCACTCAGTGTCAGAAGAGAAGGCAGTTTGCATAATTAAAGAGGTTAGTCAGAGTAGCCCTCCCTGAGAAGGTAAAATTTCAGCAAAGATCTGAAGGATATGAGGGCGTTAGCCAAGTAGGTACCTGGAGAAAGAGTGTCACAGCAAAGAGAAGAACAAAGGCTTCAAGGGGAAGGAAAGGGTGCCTGGAACAGTAGGGAGCAGCGAGAACACCAGTTATCCAGAGCAGAGGAACAAGAGGAGAGCAGTAGGAGAAGCCACCAGAGAGGTGATGGGCGCACATCCCCTAAAGTCCTTTTACGTCATTGCAAGAGCTTTGGCTTTACTTTGAGTGAGATGGGGAGATACTGCAAGATTTTAAACAAGGGTGTGACATGTTTCAGCCTACATTTTAAGGGACCACTTGGTCTGCTGTGTTGAGAATTGACTGGAGGAAAAGAGAGGGACTGGGAGTCCTCTCAGGAGGCTCCTGCAGTAATCCAGGTAAGAGCTGATGATACCTTGGAACAGGATGCAAAAGGAGATCGAAGTGGTTGGACTTGGAACGTTGGAGTCAGTATGACTTCTGAGCAAGTGAATGCAAGAGCCCTGGCTGGTTGGCTCAGCGGTAGAGCATTGGCGGGGCATGCTGATGTTCTGGGTTCATTCCAGCCAGGGCCCATCTGCTTCTCCACCCTTCCCTCTCTCCTTTCTCTCTGTCTCTCTCTTCCCCTCCCACAGCCAAGGCTCCATTGGAGCAAAGTTGGCCCGGGCTGAGGATGGCTCCATGGCCTCTGCCTCAGGTGCTAGAATGGCTCTGAATGCATCGCAGCAAAGCCCCAAATGGGCCAAGCATTGCCCCCTGGTGGGCATGCCGGGTGGATCCTGGTGGAGTGCATGTGGGAGTCTGTCTCTCTGTTTTCTTGCTTCTCTCTTGAGAAAAATAAAGAAAAAAAAAAGAGAGAGAGAGAGAGAACGCAAGAATACCTCTGAGATTTTATCTTGAGCCACTGGAAGGAAGAGTTGTTAGGACATGAGATGCAAGCAACATTGGGAGAAGTAGTCTTCTGGGGGAAGACCAGGTCTCAGCTTGGGGCACGCTGAGTTTGAGATGCTGCCAGACAGCCAAGTGGAGGTGTTAACAGGCAGTTGGGTGGATTAATACAGACTATAGGAAAGGTCTGGGTTGAATATCTACAAAGTGCTCAACTTTTTCCTTTTCTCTCTTTCTCTTTTTAATGGGTCAAAATTTCTGTGTGTGTTTTTTTCTTTTTTTGGTTTTGGTTTTTGAGTAGTTGCACGTATCCATCATCAATAATAATTGATGCCCCAAATGTTGAACGCAAGACCCATACGATCATTATTGTTGAACTAACACCAGGTTAGGAGGACCTTGATTTTTAGTTTATATTTGACAGTTGACAGTCTCTTCATGACGTGTGTGGTGGCACCAGGAGACTTGAATACATCAGCCACTCTCCAGTTCTGTCAGTATAAAGAGAATGTGATGGGAGTGAAACAGTTTTCGAGTCAGACAAACCTGAGCTAGATTCTCCACAATGAAACTTTTCTGCTGTGAAGAGTCATTAAAATGTTCTGAACCCCCAATTCTTCACTCTAAAATGTGAGTACAGCTAGTGCTCGACTTACGAACACGATTGGTTCCGACAGACCGGTCGTAACAGGATTTGGTCATAAGTTGAGTAGGCTATATGTACAAGTACTGTGAAATGATGTTATAAACATCTTTAAGTCATATTTTATCATAATTTTCTTTCATTATTGTTATATATCATAATTTTCTTTGTTTATTTTATGCTGTTTGTATCATCTCTATACCATTTTGTTTTTATTTTTACATTCGTCAGGTTTACGTAAAACACTGCATTACCAGAACAACTGGTTTGATATTTGCAAAACATACAAAATTACAAAATACAGATCCATACAAAAACTGCTCCAGACGCGGAGCAGTCGTGGCTAGTGATTGTGGTCGTAAAGTCGAATGGTCGTAAGTTGCATAGGTCGTAAGTTGATCAATACCTGTAATTCCTTTGTTGGAGAGATATCGGGGAAAATGCTATGCCCGATCCTTTAGAATGACTGCTTTGTAATTTATAGCTTTCTCATAAAGTGAGTACTCAGTAAATCTCTTTATTTTCTTTTATTCCTCCCCCAACCACTCTCAGAATGCCTAGTAAATAGTAGGTGTTTAACCAAGGCTTCCTGAGTCATCACTCAGACTCCCCTCCCCTCGGAAGAGGACTCATTTCCTTCCTTATTCTTCTGCTATACATTTGATTGTGTCTGTGGTGCATGGCATGGCATGATATGTTTATCTGTTTGCTATCTGCCTCCCCCATGAAATGTGAGCTCCAAGAAGACAAGAACTTACATTCATTCAGTCCCTATATCCCCAGTGCCTAGGACTGTGTCTGGTCCATTGCAGGGGCTCAATAAATATTTGTGGAATAAACTAGGAAGTGCCTGAAGGATGTAAGTAAACAAACCAATTCTGTTATTTTATACACCGAGGGAAACTTCAAAGATCACCTTGACAAATCTGCTTAGAGTAGGGAGGAGACAAGAGAAGCAAAGCATGTACTTTCCTTACAAATCCTCTGCTGGGTGTTTTCCTATTGTTTGAAGTGTTTATTAATACATGACAGAAGCCATTTCTCTATTCAGGTGGTACCTCTGGGAATGCCACACCATCACCCCGCTCCTGAGGTAGATTAAAAAAACGTCAGCTTTCAAGATTTTTATTCCCAGATTTCAGAAACTAAATTGCCTTACTACTTCCGGTGAGACGGCACCCACGGCCTGCTCTGTCTGCATGTTGTGGGGCCTGGGAGGCTGGTAATGTCAGTGTTGAAGCAGCTCCATCCAGACAATTTGCTGCTGCATGGAGCCCTGGCCGGAGGGGTTGACTGTCGCCTGGGATCCAGGACTGTCAGGTTCTTTCCATAGACCTCCAGTTCTCTCCTGTCTGCAGAGAGGGAACGCATCCTAGTCCTAACCTAGACGTAACAAAGAGTTGAAAATTATTCTCGGAAACATTGGGATAAGATAGAATTGCACAGGATCTGATGCTCAGGTTTTTATTGGAGTGAAAGATACAAAGGAGTAGGAGGACGGGGTGAGAGGGGAAGTCATGATATGAGCAAGGCAGGTTCCCACTGCCTATGAAATTAGGGATCCATATAAAAGCTGAAATGTGCCCGGCAATGGTTATTCTGGGTTTTTTTGAAGCCCAGATAGATGTGCGGCCTTGTAACTAACCTTCCGACCGCTGCAAGGATGCGAAGTGAAGACACAACACTCACGGGTCCCCTGCCAGGGGACACAGGCACTTTGGGAGTTTCCTTTCTAATTGTAACCAAGATTTAACCGTACAGAATGAGCATTCTTTTACAGAAAAGAAAATAAAAATCAGCATTTTCAAATGCATCAAAGAGCATAAATCATTCATTCAACTCTGGCAGCATTTCCAGACCTATTTTTGTAAATAGCCAAATGCAGTCTCTCCATCCCCCAAACACAATTTTTTTCAAAAAGCAGTAGCTCCCCAAGGTGAAGATTTTGGAAGAAGTCAGTCTAATCACATAGAGGTTGCCTGCCTTCTGCCCTAACGCACACCTGGCTTTCCTGTCCCTCAGGACCCTGCCGGCTCACCCATAGGCTCTAGTGTTTGGATGTGGGAGACAGAAGAACTAGGACCCACCTTAATTCTAACTGCATCATCTCAACTTTTCTCACAGTGGAGCCATGCGGTTCCGGTTCCGGACTCTGTTACTATACCTGAGGGATAGAGTAATAATGAAGTCAAGTGATTCTTTAGTGCTACTTTGTTTTTACAGAAAAATACTATGGAAGGGCTTTAAAGTGAGAAATCAGGATCGTCACATCATCACAGTTACTCGGAGTGCAGGTTCCCAGGCTGAGCCTCTGCTGGATGTTCATGGTTGGTGGAACAGCTATTCAGTGTTCTGGAAAAATCCCCATGCAGCCTGTTGTACTCTGTCCCAGATTCCCAGGCTGTCCTCGTTAGGTCCCTGCAGGCTTCCTGCCCCAAGAAGTTGAAGCCCAGGGTCTTTGCTGCTTTCTGCCATCATCTGGGGTGGATGATCCAAAGCTAAGACAGGACAGTGGTGCAGCCAGAACCCGGGGCAACTCCTCACCTCTCTGCTTGTTGTTACTTCGAGGTTGCCAGGCCCCGGTCCCCCTGCCCTGCCTTCAGCCCACCCTTGCCCACACTTCCTAAGAAATAACAGGCCTGCATGCTCTCTGGGCCATGGCTGGACTTCTCCGCTGGATGGCTTCCCTCTGTGGGGAGTCTCAAGTCCCCCTAGGCTCAGACCCATCCATCTTTGTTGAGAACAAAAAGGAATTGTTGCTGAAACATCAGCAAAGCCAGCGGGTGGGGCTGGGGGGTGGAGAAAGAATGAAAAATCTACTGCCCCGGAAAGGACAGACTTGACATGATTTTCAGCACTAAGGTTTTACAAATTAATTGATTTTTCTGACTCATTTGGTGTGGGTTTAAACCATTTATCTGAAAGCGCCATAATATAGTCTTTGAATAAGAGACACAAAAGCCAAAATAATGAGGTAAACACTTAGTTGGCCATCTCTGCTAACCCCTGGCATGCACTACCTTCCAGCCTCGCCTCTGCAGTGCCGGCTGCAACGCACATCTGGTACTTCTGGCGACCAATTTGATAGTCTTCCCATTTCCCTCCCAGTTCTCAAGGTAACTACAAACCTCCCTGTGGTAACATCACCTACTTTCAGATCAGGAGCCTTTGTGAGAGGCCTGCCAGGTCTTCCAAATAAAGCTGCTGCCTTGTCCCAGCCCTGGTGTGCCACCCACCTATGTGATAGCAATATTTAATAACAGAGCATACAAAGCTTGGTTGGATGAGTCACTGTTGTAAGTGACCGGCCAAATTGAAATCTCCCTTTTAACAAAAAGGCCTTGAAATGCAAAGATAAAAACACACTTCTTTAATTCCCAGTTTTAATGAGGATGTTATGCATTTCCAGGGCCAATGACTGAGTTATTTTTCTTTCTGATGAACTTCATAAAACACCTCTGAATCTGAGTTAGGTTCAAAGTTCTTTCTTAGCCTAGCATTCTGCAAACTTGAAAGATTTGCATACTGTCTTCTCTCACTTTCTTTGCCCTGTCTGCATACCATCTGTATTATCAATATTATTTACTTCCTAGTTTTCTTCACTGTAACTCATGTTTGTTTTTTAAATACCTTTGATTAAAAGAAAAAGAACTATTTCATGCCTTATGATTCTGGTAGACCAGTATCTCCTGCCACAAATAGACACGTATAATTGTGGTTAACAGCTTAGGTTCAGGGTTCCATCAGCAGTGAGTGGATCTCCAATTCACTCTATATTGACCAACAGTCTTAACCGCTAAGAGCTTACATTTCTTTGGTTGAAAAATGAGGATAATAAGAATATTATACTTGTATCAAGGGGCTTATAAGAGGATTGTATGAAATAATTCAGGCAAGGCATTTAGCATATACTACATGGCCCTTAAGTGCTCAATAATTATTTATTTTATCTTCTTTATCATCTATTCTTTCCCTCTTATTCTCCCTCTCTTCTTATCATCACCATCATTGTCAAAGTGAGTTGAATTGTGTTCCTCCAAATATGTTCAAATCCTAATCACTGGTACCTGTGAATGTGATCTTATTTGGAAACAAGGTATTTGCAGATGTAATTGAGTGAAGATGAAGTCATACTGGATTGGGGTAGCCTTAATCCAGTGGTTCTTAAACTTTTTGAAGTCGGGGCACATTTAAAATCTTACAAATAATTGTAGGTGGACTATATAAAAATTTCTGAGAGATATGTTATAATAATTAAGTTAAATATTAAAGAAAAAAATATAAAGTCCAAGCATGTTTTTATGATAATTAAACAAAATGAATACAAAATTAAATTTACTTTGACATTAAAAAACATTTTTGTGTTACATTTTTTGAGTTATGCTTTTTAGAATTCATAAAAAAGAGGGGTCAAAAAATAAAACAAATGACAAAATAGTTATCTTTTTATACAAATAGATACATTCTTAGTAAGATTTAGTAAATTCAGCAGGTACTGGCACTAATGTGTTAAGTTTTTTCATTCTTGTGTTTATGAGAAACATAAGCCTGATGTGTCCTAGTGATTTCTTAAATGTTTGAGCATATATTTGAAAGGCAAACTCTCATTTCCTCTTCAATACATTGAATAATTTCTCTCTTTTTACTCTTAATTGTGTTGAGTGCAGAAATTCACATCCTTCCCATGTGCAAAATATATTCGCCCATTCCAGCATCAATTCTAAATTAAAATATCTCATACACATATCAACTGAAGACCTCCCAAATCTTATCATTTAAGTCAGGTATGAGTGAGATTTGGGATATGATCCATCCTGTGGCAAAAATGTGTTAACTTTTTTAACATATCATCTTAACTTTACACCAAACAAAGGATGGAAGAAACTTGCCTCCAGTCTTTCCAGGGAGCATGGGGGGTAGTATAAACAATCCAGCACCACAGCTTAACAGCATTTTGCAACCTACTCAGGTAAGTGAGGTGGGGATTGGGCAGAATGTCAGTTTACAGCCAATTCCCCACACCTCTGTCCTCCAAAAATCTAAACTCCAAAAACCCTGTTGGTTTTTTGGTCCCCAACAGGCACATATTTCTCTGGAATACCATAGGGTGCACCTGGAAATCTTCTAGGGCTCACCAGTGCTCCCTGGCACACACTTTGAGAACCACTGCCTTAATCCATTGATTTGTGTCTTAAGAAGAGTGATATTTTGAGACAGAGACTCAGAGGAGACACACAGGAAATAAGGTTATCTGAAGATGGATCAGAGATTGGAATTCTGCTGTTACAAGACAGGGATTGTCAGCAACCACTGGAAGATAGAAGAGGCAAGGAAGGATTCTTCCCTAAAGCCTTCAGAGAGAGAGAGAGAGAGAGAGAGAGTATGGCATTGGAAGCACGTTGATTTTAGACTTCTAGACTTCAGAGCTATGAAAGAAGAAACTTCTCTTGTTTTAAGTCATCTTGTTTTAAGTCATATAGTTAGTGGTAATTTGCTATCACAAACCTAGGAAACTCATACAGAGCTTGGTACTGGGAAGCTGAATAGTGTTATAACAATGTTGACATGCCTTTCAGATTGGGTTTTAGGTAGAGGCTGAAAGACTTTTGAGATACTTGATAAAAAGGCCGAATTGCCTGGAAGAGACTCAGTAGAAATATGGACACTGAAAGAGATTCTGGTGAGGGCTCAGAAGGAAGTGAATGGTAATGAATGCTTTTAATGTTCTAGAGAGTACATGTATTGTCATGAACAGAACATTAGTAGAAACATGAATGATAAAGGTGCTTCTAGTGATATCTCAGAAGGACATGAGGAAATGAAGAAATTTAATGGACACTGGAGGAAAGGTGATTGTTATAAAGAAGCAGAAAATTTGTCTGAATTGGGTTCTAATGTTGAGTGAAAAGCAGAAGTTATAAATGATGAACTTAGAATTTAGCTAAAGAAAATTCCAAACAATGTGTTGAAGATGTGGCCTTGTTTTTCCTTGCCCTTTATAGTAACATGCAAAAAGAAAAAGAGAAACTGAGGAAGAAATTATCAAGTAAAAGCGAACCAGAATGTGATAATGCAGTAAATTCTTAGTCTAACTTTAAGGCAGAAGATGTTAGAGCATGTTCCTCAGAAAATGTCAAGAGTGTGACTGGACAACCTTTTGCTGAAGAGATTAGATGCATGACTAATGGATAGAATCAGTTATCACAGCAGAAGCTAGGAATAAAGATGGTGCTATCTAGAACTGCAAGGGACCTTCTTGTCTGTTGGTGTGAAACCCATGAATTGCACAGGAGATCAATAAGGTTTTTGAGAATGTTGTACCAGAACAAACATTGGACTAAAGGGACAGGGACACATAAGAAAGCTGTTAGACTTCTGAAATTTCACATGTAGGACACAAGGTGATGGCGGCATTCAGCGGCCAATGTGTGTTATTTTTCAAGACAAAAGAAGAATGATTCTAAAGGCAGTCACTGAGGGTTATTCTTAGGTCTTGAGACCTAACAGAGTTTTCCCTGATGGGTTTCAAACTTGCTGAGGACAAATGATCCCATTATTCCCAATTTCCTCCTTATGAGAATGAGACTAGGAATGTCTATCCCATGTCTGTCCCACCATTGTGTGTTAGATACACATAACTTGGTTTTTAAGTTCACAGGTCCACCTATGGAGAGGATTTTTGCCACAGGATGGATCATATCCAAATCTCACTCATACCTGACTTAAATGATAAGATTTTGGAGGTCTTGAGTTGTTATGTGTATGAGATATTTTAATTTAGAATTGATGCTGGAATGGGTGAACATATTTTGCACATGGGAAGGATGTGAAATTCTGAGGGGCCTGAGGATACACTGTAGTGTGCTGAACTGTACCACTACAAAGATAGATTCAAGTACTAGCTCCCAATACCTTTGAATGTGACTTTATTTAGAAATAAGGTCTTTGTAGGTGTAATCAAGTTTCAATAAGACTCAATAAGACTATACATGACTGAGATGGGGCCTAATCTCCTGACTGGTGTCCTTATAAGAGAAAAGGGGAGATTTAGAAATACAAGCACAAAGGAATAACACTGGAAGAGGCCATGTGAAGACAGTGACAGGGAATGGAATTATGTTACCACAAGCTAAGGAATACCAAGGATTGCCAGCAATCACTAGAACCATCCACGATGGCGAGCCTATGACACGTTATCAGCTGACACACGTAGCCATTTTCGATGATATGCGGCTGCATGTGGCCGCATACCAGAGAAGTATGGGGCCGCATGCTGAGAAGGACGTTTCATCCTCGGCTCCTGCATGGCCAGGTGCAGTAGCCGAGGATAAAACATTGGCTGTAGTGTAGACACACTGTGCCGGAGGTCTGTAGACCAAAACAACCAAAACTCTGGCACAGAGCGTCTAGTTCTGGAACTTCCGGTTAGGCCGTTTTTCTCGAAGTGACACACCACCCGAGTTATGCTCGTTTTTTTTGTGTGTTGAATTTTGACACACCGAGCTCAAAAGATTGCCCATCAATGCACTAGAAGCTAGAAGAGGCAAAGAAGGATTATTCCCTAGAGCTTTCAGACAGAACATGGCCTGCTGACTCCTTGATTTTAGACTCTTAATCTCTAGAAATATTATACAATAAGCCTCTGTGTTTTAAAGCCACCTCTTCTCCCATTTCCAGTTTGTGGTAATTTGTTATGGCAACCCTAGGAAACTAACACAATTGTCCTTATTAGCTAATCAATCTTTGTACTTCCAGTATATCAGTTTCCACTATGTTATCACTTAAAGCACTCCATGAACTTCTACAGAAAGCCCATTTAACGTTCTTTGCCTTGTGTTTTCAAACTTATTAGACCAGGAACTAGTAGTATTTGCACGCAGCAAGTAGAAGTTGCATTTAGGAAATACTAACTTTATCTCATCTCAAATTAAGAATAAGTGAGAAGTATTTAATTTGCTCTAAGTCATAGAATAAAAATAATGTCATATCTGGAATTATAACTCACTTTCGCTCTCTACTACTCCATCTGAGTAAAAAGAAAAATAATAATCATTGAGCAATAGTATTTTAACTGTCAGGATTTCAGAGCACATCTAGTCCAAATCCTTCTTAAGAAAGTAGAGGCTCAAAGAGAAGTGAGTTCCCAAAGTCACAAAGCAAGCTGCTGTATTTTTCTTGCATGGACAAAATATACAACCAAATTACCCAGTAATCAGTGTAAAATAATCGATGGTACTGCCTCAAGTGGCAAAACTCTGCAATACAAACCATCGCAGCACAGATCTTTTTTAATTTCTTAACAACAAAAACAACAAAAAGTCACAGATCACAAAGCTTATCAGAAATAAAGTAAGGTTAATTATTTGATTTAAGTTTGTGATTACTCTTTGCTATGTATGGAACATTAGTCATTGATACCAAAATATTTCTCTTAGGCAATTTTATATCTTTTTCTTGTTAGTAAAATATTATTGCACATATAGAGCTAATAATTTTCAGTTGAATTTTAATACATAGTAAAATATACTTAAATCAACCAAAAGTAATCTGTTTTCTTAAACACAAAATCTCTTTCAATACATGTACAATAAAAAAATATTTATATTTTCCACAGTAATATAATGTAGAATTGGGATATATATTTTATTCACCCACATGGTTTATGTGCCAGCAAAAATGGTAGTAATAAAAACCAAAACTAAAACCTGTTTTTTTTTAAAAAATATATGTATCTCAATGAAGAATATTATTATTTCTATCTTTCTTTTAAATCATCTTGTATTTTTAACTTCCTAGTCAATGCATATACAAATTTCAACAAAAAAGTGATGGGCAAACAGGTGACTTAACACACCTTCCCCCTGACTCAGATGAGGAGGTAATCTTGACATACGTGCACGTGATCTACTTTTAGGACTGCATCACTAGAACAGTTCTGAGAAGCTGCTTTTCTGGAAAGATCAGAAAGTGCTTATTGTCTCAGGTTCTTCAACTGGAGACAGGGGTAACTGAGACCAGTTGATCGCATACTTGGCCAAGAACTTCAGAGATGAGCACAGCCCTAACTCGGCTCTTGCTGTGCTCTCTGAAATGTAATGATGCTGTTGGGCCAAAGGGAAGAAAAGAACCAGTTTATGCTGATGCTGCCTCATGTATCTTTCCCTGAGAAGGGGTAAGTTGAAGGAAATCAAAATTTTTATGCCAGGCAATCATTTTTAAAATATTTTATCATTTTTAATCCTAACAGCGAGGATGTATGAGAAAAACATCAATCTTGTTTCGTGAATGTGGAACCCAAGGCTGAAAGGGGCTCATTTGTCCTTGGTGTTGTGTGGTTAGCTAGCATTTCCTGAGGATTCATTATATGCCAAGATCTGTAGAATTTATGTGTATTCTTCACTCTTCAATATTTGTGTGGCATCATCTATATTTCTTAAAGGAGGAAACTGAGACTAGAAAATGCTGAAACTTTTATGGGGGACTTTTTAAATTTTATTTTATTAGGGGACTGTCAAACCATAAATAAGGTTTCATGTAATGAACTGAGACATAAGAGACAAGAGTCAGAAACATAGACATCAAAACACCATGTGGAAAACCAGACGCCAAGTGGATGGATGGAAGTCTCCTCCCAACATCTCACATGTCCAAGGTCACAGCTCATGAGTAGAGAAGGTGGGATTTGAAGTCTGATCTGAGTGGCTCCAAAGCCCAGACTCTTATCTACCACACTGTCCAGTCCTTATTCTTTCTCTTTTTTCCAGAGAAATAATGGGATAACAAGGACCTCTTATAAAAACAATTTTCATCCTTTCAAAACTTTATTCTCTATAGGGGATTTTACCTTCTGCCATTAACTGGTTAGCTAAGAGTTAATGAATATATCAATTATATTCATAATAACCCTTGGAAATGAAAAATACTTTGAAAAGTGACAATCCGCCTGATTTAGCAAGTGACAGAGCACAACTGTAACCAGCTTAAACAAAAGCATCCATTTGTTAAAAGGACACTTGAGTGTCACACAAAGAAGAAAAAGGTTGAGTGAAATGAAGAGAAAGCAGAGATATTTCTGAGCTTCTATATGAGGGTGACAGGAAATAAATCTACCAAAAAGACTCTCCTGGCTTCTCTAGCAGCAGGTAGTGTATTAGCATCCTATTGCTGCTGTAACAAGTGCCACAAACTTGGTGACTTAAAACCACAAAATCTGCCTGACCAGGCAGTGGCACAGTGGATAAAGCATCTGACTGGGATGCGGAAGACCCAGGTTCGAGACCCCGAGGTCACCAGCTTGAGCGCAGGCCCATCTGGCTTGAGTAAAGAGCTCGCCAGCTTGGACCCAAGGTCACTGGCTCCAGCAAGGGGTTGCTCGGTCTGCTGAAGGCCCCCGGTCAAGGCACATGTGAGAAAGCAATCAATGAACAACTAAGGTGTCGCAATGGCAATGAAAAACTGATGATTGATGCTTCTTAACTCTCTTTGTTCCTGTCTGTCTGTCCCTATCTATCCCTCACTCTGACTCTCTCTCTCTCTCTGTCTCTATAAAAAAAACACAAAACCCATAAAATCTATTATCATATAGTTCTGGAGACCCCAAGTCTGACATTGGTCTCACTGGGCTGAAATCAAGATGTTAATGGTGAACACACAATGCAATATACAGTTGATGCATTATAGAAAGGTACACCTGAAATCTGTACAATTTTATTAACCAATGTCACCTAAATGAATGCAATAAAATTTTTTTTAAAATAAGTTGTTCCTTTCTGGAGCCGCTGGGGGAGAATCCATTTCTTTGCCTTTTCTGGCTATTAAAGGACACCTGCTTTCCTTGGCTCGTGGATCCCTTCCTCCATCAAAGCCAGCAGGGCTGTAACTCTCCGCGAACACCCTCTGTTTCTCACATCTTCCAATTGTTTCATCTTCTGCCTTCTTTTTCGATGCTTAAGTACCCTTATGACCATACTAGCCTTCCCCATAATCCAGGATAATCTCCCTATTTTAAGGTCAGCTGATTAGCAACCTTAATTCCATCTGAAACTTTAATTCCCCTTTGCCATATACCACAGTATATGCATGAGTTCTGATGACCCAGGAATGGACATTTTTAGAAAGCAATCATTATACAGCCTAACATAAAGGGGATATACCTGGATTACCAACCAACAATTCTGAACACAATGAGCAAGTGTAAATTCCCAAAAGGCAATTGGAGTTTAGGGAAGGAAGGAATGATTTATAAATGGCCCAAAGTGACAAAAGCCCTCAACTGATGGGGACATCAGTCATTTCAGAAGAAGGAAGGGCTGCTGAATGATACTGTCCTAGCTCTCTGGTATCAGATTTGTGATTTTTCACAAATCTCTCTTTGATGACTGATGCTCTCTCACTGTCTGAAGATCAGATTTATGACTACCATAAACTGGGCACCGTACTAACAGGAAACAAAAGTCAAAGTGGCTTTGTATTAACTCATAAAATGCTCTGACATTTTTTTTTTAAATCCTGCCTAAGTTGTTCTCTTGTTGCTTGTCCTTTTCTTATAAAAGTAGAATGTAAAATGATGTAAAAATGACTGTGTGTGGGCACCAATGCATTAACACTTTATTCTGCTGTGTTTAAGAAAATAAAACATCTTAAAAAGGAATGGTAGCAAGACTGTTTTTTTTTTCTTTAAGGCATTAAACTTGTTCTCATATCTATTAAGATTGAACCCCCAATTGTGAATTTTTTGATCAGCAAAAACATTTGGTTAAATTCCAGGCTGCTGTGGAATCCCCCTCTCATTCCATTGCCAGTAGGTAACTACAATTAAGTTTGGAGTGTGTATTTTTGGCCTGTTTCTTTCTGGGGAAGAATCTATACACCTGTCTTTTGTATACTGATTTTAATTCATTCCTGAAAACTGCTGCTGTGTAAAAAAATCACTAACTGGAAAAAACTATTCCCATTGCTTTTTAATGGGAAAATTATGACGCACTTCATAGATCTTTTTCAACATGTTTGTATGTAGGACTATACTATAAAAAATTTCATACCCTGGCTAGATCGCTCAATTGATTAGAGCATCATCCTGATATTCCAAAATTGTGGGTTTGATTCCCTGTCAGGGCACAGTCAGGAATCAACCAATGAATGCATAAATAAGTGGAACAACAAATTGACCTTTCTCTTTATTTTCTCTCTTTCTCTCTCGCTTTCTCTCCCTTTTCTTCTCTCTAAAGCCAATAAGCAAATTAAAATTTTTCATTTATTTATTTTTCTCATGTCACAATGATCTTCAGAAAAGATGGTAGATTAGGCCATATATCTCCATCTTGCTCTTTGAAATAGATCATTGTACCATCTTGTGAATGTTTAGAGATAAACTATAGACACTTATAGGTGAAGTTCCAATATTTTAAAAGTTGGCAACTAGTTTAAAAATGTAAAGAACAGTGGAAGGCTTAAACTGAACACGTGTGTGGGCTTGAGTCATCCAGAGAGTGGTTAGTCTGAGGCCCCTGAATGGACGTGCTCTTCAATGCAGCCCCACCTGCTTGGTTTTGGTAGACTCTGCCAAGGTCTGGAAGTAAAAGGATAAAGGATGACAGCAGACTCAGAGAGTTGAGGTTGAGATGACTATTGTTAGCCAGTATAAGAGAATTATATTTCTCCATTTCCTTGATATTCTGGACCATGGGTAGTTGGCAGAAGAAACATATGGCAATGCCAGGCTGCTGTGAAACCTTCTCACTCTGTTCTTTCCCCAGCAATCATGGAAGCACACCCTCAGAAGGAGCCTCCACCATCCTGGGTTCCTCAGTGACTACTTTTTCTAATTTAGAAATTAAATTTAATGGGGTGACATTGGTCAATAAGAGTACATAGGTTTCAGGTACAAATCACTATGGCATTTGAACTATTGAGTGCGTTGTGTGCCCATCACCAAAAATCAAATCATTTTCCATCACAGTATATCTATCCCTCTTTATTTCTTTTCCCCCATCACCTATAACCACTTCAATTTATCTACGTCCACGAGTTTTAGTTTCATATCCCACCTATGTGTGAAATCATATAGTTCTTAGCTTTTTCTTGATTTACTTATTTCACTTAGTATAATGTTCTCAGGGTCTATCTATGTTATCATAAGTGGCAATGTACCATCATTTCTCATGACTGAGTAGTATTCCATTGTATATATGTACCACACCTTTTTTATCTAATCCTCTATCAGGGGGCACTGGTTGTTTCCATGTCTTGGTCATCATGAGTAATGCTGTGGTGAACATGGGGTGCATGTGTCTTTGCATACCAGTGTTTTTGAATTTTTTGAGTAGATACCCAATAGGGGGATTGCTGGGTCATATGGTAGCTCGATTTTTAATTTTTTTGAGAAACTGTCATAATGGCTGTACTGAGTGACTATTTTAAGAAGAGATTTTCTAATAACCCACATCAAACATTTGGGTGAGTGAGAAATAAACCTTGGTTGATTTATGATTCTGAGACTCTGTTCTTTTTAAAATAATTTTTAACCACATTATGACTTGGTTTATCATGACTGATATGGAATGTATTTGTTTTATATTGCTGTGTAACAAATTACCATAAACTTAGCAACTTAAAGCACTTTTCTGTAGATCAGAAGCCTGACATAGTGTATCTGGATTCTCTACTAAAGATACCACAAGGCAGACATCAGGGTGTTGATTGGGCTGCATTCTAATTCTAAGGTTCTGCTAGGAAGAGCTCCATTTCCAAGACCGTTTGGAGCATTGGTAGAATTCATGTCCTTGTGGTTGTAGGACTGAGGTTTCCATTGTCTTGCTAGTTATTGGACTGGGATAATTCTGAGTTTCTTGAGGCTGATCTCAGGGTCTTGTCATCTGGCTCCCTCCCTCTCAGCAACCAAGAACCTCCCTGAACTCAAATCTCTCTCATGCTTTGAGTCTCTATGACTTCCTTTTCCACATCCAGCCAGAGAAAACTATCTGCTTTTTAAAATCTAATGTTAATTTGATTAGTCTCATTGCAATAATCTCTTTATCTTATAGTCAATTGTGCCACATAATTTAATCATGAAAATAAAATCTATCATCATTTTAGTCCTGGGGATTATGCAGGAAAATTTATACCAGAGGGGCAGAAAATTTTGGGGTGCATATTAAGATTGTGTTGAACATATGGGAAGAAAGTGAGAAAGAGGAAGTGAGAACGATTATTTGTCAGCCTATTTCTGCCAGAATCTATACACCTGTCTCTTGTTTAATGACATTAATTCATTCTTGAAAACTCTGCTGCAGAGTAAAAAGCCATTAAATGGAAAATGTATTTCCATTACTTTTAATGGAAAAATTATGATGCATTCCATCTCAATCCAAAACATCTTTACAATTTTCAAAGGTAGAAAAATATATCAATTGTACAGTGAAAATACCTTTATGTTCATCATACATTTAAAATGTAAAGTAAAGAAATATAGTGTATACAAATGATATAATGCAAACATTTGTTGCACTTAACAAAGAAGGAAGGTAAGACTAAAGTGTGGAGGAGGTGATTTCTGAACCATTTGGGGACTGGTGGGTTGGTTATCTTGCACTCCAACTGCACACATGCACACACAAATAACAGTAGAGCTCAGATAAACCCCGTTAGGACAAAAAACAAGCCTGAACATGAAGGCTCTCATGAAAATGATACACATGCAAAACACCCTGGAGTGAAATGTTGCCTCTGTATCCCTTTCTTTAAGTGTATCAATGCAGAGACATTTTGTTTGGTTCATCTAAACATGGCTTGCCATTCAAATTTGTTATACTTTCTGACTTGAGACTGTTGTGTTGGGTAAACTGAAGAGTGTGTCTTTGCCTGAAACCATAGTGTCAAACTATCACTTCTTCTATTATAGTATATTTATTTAATGTGTTTTGGGACAAAAAATATTTGTATTAAAAAAAAGAGTGGTTGTCCAAACAGTAGGCTAACTTTGCAAAAGCCATTACAACAAAAAATTGAGTGAAGAGATAAATTGTGATCTAGCATTTAGATCTAGTCCTAGGGTACATGGTTTATGGACTCTCTGAAGCACATAAGCCCATAGTTGGTTTCTATTTGTTAGCTGTTGCTGAAAATTGCTCTTCTTTTTTATAGTTTCATTGAAAATGAACAAGTCAAGTATCATAAAAGGAAAAAATAATTGAGATTATATTAAGGCAAAATGACCCATTTGGAGGTCATCACTAATTAAGCATTGCTAGAAGAACCATGTTTAATAAATGAATGTAGAACTTGAACAGTTATTGACTTTTATCAATCTTTTAGTGTAATTTTTTTAAAAAGGAAATTTCAAACTTAAATGTTAATTTCATATTTTAGAGTGTTATTTCTTGTACTATAAAATATAATGAAAATAGAGTTTAAAATATCAGCACAAAAGCAATAATAATGAAATTCTGTATCTTCCTGTAAAACATTTTCATAGAAACTATTCATTTATGAGATAGTACTATATCTCTGTTTTCCAAATGCCATGTCTGGTACCATTTTAGGATTTTAAACGAGGTAAAAAGACTGTAGGCCTTAGCTTTTCTCTTAGTTTTTCAAGTTAACCTTACTTTAACATTCCTGGGTGTAAGTTTATCTTTATCTAAAATGAACAAAAGAGTATTTTTAGCAAAGTCCTTTGACAATTCAAAAGGAGAAAATAAAGTTTTAAGTAACTACTATGTGAAATATAATACATTTAAAATGATGTTTTCCAAAGATGTTTTGTGTGCGCACTCAATACATTTATAATCCAGAACTACTTTGCTTCAATCCTGACATTTCTTTATAGGCTTATTAAGAACCAGTGCACGCACTGCACTGATGGAGAAGTGGGTAGAGTACTTGCTCTTGACCTCTCTTCCCCACTTCCTATTTTAGTTTATTGCTTTGAGCATGAATATTAAGCAAAGTGAAGGGGAAGTCAATATTTGATTTTGGTGAGCATTGATTCTCAGTGTTTACAACCAACAGAGATCAACACTAATTGTTTCAGGAAGATTTTCATTATTCATTCCCTTTGAACAAACCATATTTATGGGTATTGCCTTATGCAATCTGATACCCCCCACCAGATTTCTGAGGTGAAATTGTTATTGATCAAAGTTCTAAGACTTTTTCCCAAAAAAGTGATGACAAATTGGAAGGCACTGTGTTATAATAGTATAATTGGGCTAAGTTATGCTGTAATGAAACCCTCAAGATGTCAACTTAAGCAATAGAAATGCATTTCTTTTTCTTATAAATGAAGTCTAGAGACAGGTAGTCTGGGCCTGAGATGGCAGCTCTATAGTTCTCGGGGACTCATGCTCTTTCTATATTCAACATATGACTTTTACCTCATTGTCCAATATGGCTGCTGGTACTCCAGCCAACAGGAAGAGGAAAGGAAGGGAGAAAAGACAACAGCCATGTGGCAGACATCTTTTAGGAAGGTTTTCTAGAAACTACTAAAGATTACTTCTTGCAAGTTAGTTACCTAGTCATACCAAACTACAGGTGAGGCTGGGAGTGTAACCTTTATTCTGTGTGGCTATTTGTCTAGGTGAAAATTTAACATTTTATTACCATAACAAAAGGGGAAAAGGGATCTTCATCTTTGCCATTAGGAGAAAGAGCCTGGTCTCCCACATAAGAAAAAGGTAAAGAGTTCATCACCACCACATCAATATTACATGAAATGTTAAAGGGACTTCTTTATGAAGAAAAAATATATAAAAAATATGAATAGTAAAATGGCAATAACTACATATCTGTCAATAATTACTTTAAATAT
Source organism: Rhynchonycteris naso (assembly GCA_037038555.1). NCBI lineage: Eukaryota > Metazoa > Chordata > Mammalia > Chiroptera > Emballonuridae > Rhynchonycteris > Rhynchonycteris naso. The sequence goes on along the minus strand of CM073000.1, from coordinate 188,991,146 downwards.
AAATGGATTAACTGTTTCAATAAAAAATATAAGGTGGCTGAATGGATAAGAAAACAAAACCTTACATATGCTGTCTAAAAGAGACTCACTTCAGATCCAAAGACACAACAGACTGAAAGTAAAGGGATGAAAAAAAGATATTTTATGAAAAAAAAAGAGTTGGTATAGCCATACTTATCCAGACAAAATAGAGTTTAAACAAAGGCTATAGCAAGAGACAACAAAAGACCCAGTGATTCCACATATGGATGTTTATCAGAAGAAACCCAAACTCAAAACACTAAATCAAAAAGACATGCATCCATGTGTTTGTTGCAGCATTGTTTACAATAGCCAAAATATGGAAGTAACTTAAGTGCCCCAAATTAGATGAATGAATAAGGAAGAACTGGTGCATATATACAATGAAATATGACTCAGTCATAAAAAAGAATGAAATCTTGCCATCTGCAACAACATGGAAAGACCTAGAAGATACTGTGCTAAGTAAAATAAGTCAGACAGAGAAAGACAAATGCCATAATTTCACTTATGTGTAGAATCTAAAAAACAAAATAAATAAACAAACAAAACAAAAACAATCTCATAGATACAGAGAACATTTTGATGGTTGCCAGGTGGGAAGGGAGTTGAACGATGGGAGAAAAGAGGAAGGAATTAAGGAGTAGAAATTGGTAGTTCCAAAATAATCATGGAGATGTAAAATATAGCATAGGAAATGTAGGCAATAAATTGTAATAACTATGTATGATGTCAGATGGGTACTAGATTTATTAGTGTGATCACTTTGTAAGTCACACAAATGTCTAATCACTATGTTGTACTCCTGAAACTAATAAAATATTTTATACCAATTATACTTGAATAATAAAAAATTATTATTATTGTGTGTGTGACAGAGACAGACAGAGAGAGAGAGAGATAGATAAGGACAGACAGACAGGAAGGGAGAGAGATGAGAAGCATCAATTTTTTTGTTGTGGCACCTTAGTTGTTCATTGATTGCTTTCTCATATGTGCCTTGACTGGGGGGTTACAGCAGACCAAGTGACCCCTTGCTCTATCCAGCGACCTTGGGCTCAACGTTGTGAGCTGTGCTCAAACCAGATGAGCCCACGCTCAAGCAGCGACCTCGGGGTTTTGAACCTGGGTCCTTTGCGTCCCAGTCTGATGCTCTATCCACTGCACCACTGCCTGGTTAGAAAATAAAAAATTATTTTAAAAAATAAAAATATTCTAATGCTCTAAAGAAAAAAAAAGCACTGTCTTTGAAATCAGGCACATCTAGATTCAAATCTAGCACTTATTAACCTTGAAAAAGTGATATAATTAGACCTCTATTTGAAAACTTAAAACAAGGATGATGCCATCTAGCTAGTATGATTATTATGGCCTGCCTGTTTAACTTCCATGAAGTACATCTTTAAAGTGATAAAACTCTGAATCCTGATATGTGCACTTTCTACTATAACTTCTAACACATTCAAACATCTTTGGAAATAACTCTTTTAAAATTTCTTTCAAAGTCTCATAAATCACATTAAATTAGAATCCAATGCTTCACACAGAGTGTTTGTAAAGTAAATGTGGAATGAAAGATGAAATCCGTTTTAAGAATACCCCCATGAACCCTATTATACAACTGTGTAATAAATATTGATTAGATGAAAAATTAAAGAAAAACAAATACTCAGACTCTCCCATTCTTTATTTCAACAAAACATTTCAGCCAGTGCAGACTCCAGGTTAGCACTTAGTTGTTCATTGATTCTACCCCTATTATGAAGAGGACATTTTTAAAAATTAATTTTTTATTACAAAAGGGTATTAGGATTCTGCAGAGAAACAGAGCCAATAGGAGGTAGATGATATAGACATCTCTCTCTCTATATGTATCTAAATCTATACTTTATATCTATACCAACATCTAAAATGATATTTATTAAAAGGAATTGACTCATGTGACTTTGGAGGCTGGGAAGTTCCAGTGCCCTGCAAGCTAGGGACTCTGGGAAGCCTGTGATATAGTTTGAAGGATGGAGCACTGGAGAGTAGGTGATGTAGATTTCAACCAGGAGTCCCAAGGGTAGGAGTGGGTTGACGTCCCATTGCAAACAGGCAGACAGTAAACTTCCGCTTTCTCTGTCTTTCTGTCCCACTCGGGCTCTTAGTGGATTGGATGCTGCCCACCCACAACCGGGTGGGCAATCCACTTCACTCAGTCCACCATTTCAATTGCTAACCTCTGGAACTACCCTCATAGACACACCAAGGAATAATTTCAAACCAGCTCTCTGGACACGCCATTTCCCAGTCAAGTTGACACACAAAATTAACCATCACAAAAATTAACAAAAACATTGGTTGTAAACATGTGACATACAGAGAAGTTTAAAATAAAATATTAAAGCCCATCATTGTCTTTATTTTTAACCTCACTCTCCCGAGATTATTGCTGTTTATGGTATGAATTTTTTTCCATACTGGTATATTTTTTACTATCCATATTCAAGTTCAAATATAGAAATATAGAGATAATGCCAAGCATACTACTATGCAACTTAGTTTCTTTTTCTTTAATAATACATCTTGGATGTCAGTTTATAAAGGCTGTCCTCACCCTTTTTAACTGCTGCATACTACTCCATGGTATGTATGTAAATTTCTTAAGTAGTGCCCAAGTGTTCATATGTAGGTTATGTCCAGTGTTTCTCTTTAACACACACTGGTGCCAGAAATATTCCTGCATAAATAATTTTGCTTATATCTGCAAGGGAAATTCCTAAAAATGAGATCACTTAGACTAAGGATATGCTTACTTGGCATTGAAACATAGAATGACAAAATGCCAGAAGAAGGTATTTGGACATCTTTTGTTTGCCATAACCTGGTTGGTATCTGGACTGATAAGAAATTTCCTATTGGGTAGATATCTTGATTCTCTCATATTTCCAATGCCCACACCTTACCATCTCTTTCTCCCAGCAGCCCAGTGGGTTGTTTAACCATTTAATGACCAATGTCATGTAGGTCAGTGTTTTTCAACCTCCAGTTTGCAGACTGGTGCACCAGATATGTTGTGCAGGCATGGGAAAGAGTTAACCACCCTGGGGTTGTACGAAGATTATAGACCCAATGATCTTAGTTGAATTCGCTTATGCTCAGGGTGATTTCTGCCTTAGGTCCCTAAAATAATTCTCCTATTTTCACTGGTTCTCAAGTGTGAAAAGGTTGAAGACCACTGATGTAGGCAAGAGTCAAATAAGCCTGTCTGGTGTTTCTCTGAGTATTGGCAGCATTGTTGAAGGCAGCGATGATGCTTAAAGCAGACTGCTTTCCTTAGGTCAGGGTCAGCACACTGGTACCTGTAAGCCATACTCAGCTACCTTCTCTTTTTTTTTTTTTACAGTTCATTAGCTAAGAATGGTTTCTACATTTTCTGATGTTTGGGGAAAAAGGAAGACAAATATTAGTGATATGTAAAAATTATATGAAATTCAAGTTCCAAGTTCATAATAAAGTTTTATTGAAACACAGCCACACTGCCTCATGGACATATTGTCTAAGTGGCTTTCACAAAAGAAGAATGGAGATCAGTACTTGCAACAGAAACTACGTTTACTATTAGGTTTTTCATAAAAACTATTTTCCGACCACTCTTTTGTCTCGGCAGTGTTATTTTTCCTTTTGTGCTGGTCTCATTGTTTCCCTGCACAGTTTTCTCTGTACTTCTCTGTGTTATTTCTCTTTGTTTCTCAACACTCCTTAACAGATAATACTGCAAATTAGCAAGGTCCATTTTAATAGTGAATTGTGTTTTTCTACTTTCCAAGTGTTTAAAAGGTACAATATATTTTAAGAAAAATAAGAATAATAATTTTGACCTTGGTCTATAATTAATTTTGGTAACAATATTAACACAAAGCTAACAAAATTCAGAACAAAGGGAACTAAAAATTAATTATAAAACATAACTCTGAATCTTTCTAGTCCTACTTTTCCCTAGAAAGACCAATTTAATTTTAAGGTAGGAACTCGAAGAACTGCTACTGCTTCATATTTGGGCTCCATCAAAACAAAAAGTATCATTAACCCATTTTGAACCAGAACTGGACAGAAGCTAACCTGCTCTTGAAGTATATATGAAAACTCTACTTCTCAGTTCAGAGATTCAGGGAAGGGGTTGGTCTTTTTAGATTAATTCTCTGACTGTCTCCTGATTTAAATTGAGAGGGTAACATTTAGCATCAAAGAAGAGAATATGAGAAGGAATTCTGAGCCCTGTCCAGTTGGCTCAGTAGTAAAGCATTGGCCGGGCATAAGGAAGTCCTGGGCTCAGTCCCCAATCAGGGCACATAGGAGAGGCAACCATCTGCTTCTCCACCTCCCCCCCCCCCTGCCCCTTCTCCTCCCTCAGCCATGGCTGGAATGGTTTGAGCAAGTTGGCCCTGGGCACTGAGAATGACTCCATGGCCTCGCCTCCAGCACTAGAATAGCTTGGTTTCATAGCAATGAAACAGTGGCCACAGATGGGCTGAGCACCAGCCCCAGACAGGGGTTGCCTGGTGGATCCTGGTGAGGGTACACGTGCGAGTCGATCTCTCTGCCCCTTGCCTTTCACTCAATAAAAAGAAAAGAGAGGGAAGGAATTCTGGTGGCACCTTTCCAGGTGGGCTATATGGGGCAGTGAGATGGGACCATGGTTAACATGTGGCTAATGGAGCCCGACCTTGGAAATGAGATGGCTCCTTGAGAGTTTGACTATTAAATCAGTAGTTCAGAATGTCTTCCCCAGAGCCCATTCAGAGGACTTTCCTTTCCTCTGTGTTGTCTCCCATGTTCCTGAGCACAAGCTTAATAAAATCTGTCTGGAAATTTAAAAAAAAAATTGTGTTCCCAGACCAGCAGCACTGGCATCTCACCTAGGACTCATTACAGATTTGAGTTAGCAGACTTCTACCCTAGACCTACTGAATCAGAAATCCTGAGGCTGAGAACCAGCGATCTGTGTTTTAACAGTCTCTAGGTGATAGTGATACATGCTCAAGTGTTTGAGAATTCAAGAGACAGCGTCTCTCACAGGACTGATAAGATTGATTTTTTTTCTGTTGGTTGGTTGTTTCTAATGATTACTAGTTATCTAGTGCTTACTGTGTCTTAGGCATTCAACATATTAAAATAATAATAGCTAGCATTTACTGTGTGTTTAATGTGCTCCAAACACCGTGCCATCTTATTTAATTTTGAGAACAAGCTAATGAGATAGGCACTGTCATTACCACCGTAACACAGATAAGAAAACTGAGGTATAGAGAAGTTATGTCCTTGGTGGAAGGTCATAATGGTAACAAAGAGAAGACCCTGGATGTGCACCAGGTGGTCAGGCTCCAGAGCCCTCACTTGTAACCACTGTTTACTGTCACTGGTATTCTGAGATGTATGAATTAATTCAGTGTAGTATTTAATCCCTTCTATGGTACTTTGAAATTGAAATTTATTATTTATTTATTTGTTTGTTTTTTGGCAGAGACAGAGAGAGGGACAGATAGGGACAAACAGACAGGCAGGAAGGGAGAGAGATGAGAAGTATCAATTCTTTGTTGCGACACTTTAGTTGTTCATTGATTACTTTCTCATATGTGCCTTGACCAGGGGGCTACAGCAGACTGAGTGACCCCTTGCTCAAGCCAGTGATCTTAGGCTCAAGCTGGTGAGCCTGCACTCAAGCCAGATGAGCCCCCGCTGAAGCCATTGACCTCAGGGTTTCAAATCTGGGTCCTCTGCATCCCGGTCCGACGCTCTAACCACTGTACCACTGCCTGGTCAGGTGAAAGTGAAGTTTATTAAACAAATCTTACAGCAGAAGAATTAGAATTTCTGAGAGGTCAATTAATTGTTTTCAAGTCACGCGGCCCATTAAAAGCCCAGCTGGATTTAGGTCCTGGCCTATGTTCTTCTGTGGTGAGCTCTTGGGGCTATTATTATGTCATGCTCCTGTTTCTGCCTGTCATGGTGCTACCAGCCACTGATTCAGAGAATCCAAACCTGTTTTGGGTCATGCCTTAGTGAATATGAAAAACTTCTCTTACCTTTGTTACCAGAAAGGGGACCTGGGCCTTTGGGTCTGCCCAGGTAGAGTCAGCAGGTATTGGGTGGGTTCTTGACTTCGTGCAGGAAAAACTTCACAGCACGAGTCCAGGTGATTTCGACAGTATGTTTATTATAGCTGGGGACAGCAAAACAAGGAAGGGTCCAGAACAGAAGAAGCAACAGAAGATAGCCCAGGCGGGGCTGCCTTGGCCCCCTAGAAACCTTATGGGAAAGAAATGAGCCTGCCCTGGGAAGTCAAAGAGAAGGAGCCTTGGAGACAGGCTCAGGGGTTAGGCCGGGATGAGCTGCCGCTGCTCACTGCTCCCTTGGCTGCTCCCCTGGTTGAAAGCCTCATGGGGACCCTAGAGTCTAGGAGATGCAGGCCTATTGGGGAAGAAGAAGGGAGGAGGAAGGAAAGCTGTGGGCGTACTCCAAGGAGGAAGAGCACACCGGGTCCTTTGCTTTAAAGTGCTTTTGTGTTGTTGTTTGTTTTATATTTTAGAGAAAGAAGAAAGGAGAGAGAGATAGAAACAGTGACCTGTTCCGGTATGTGTCCTAAGCGAGGATTGAACCCGCAACCTTTGCCTATAGGGATTATGCTCTCACCAACTGATCTATCCAGCCATAGCTGTTTTGAGGATTTTTAAAGGCTGGGAGTTTAGGGAAGATCTCAATAGAATATTCATCAGCTTTTCCAGGTACCCTTTCAGGGTCGTGGTCTGTACTGATTGGTCAGCACCAGGATAGGGGGTCACTAGCCATTGCAGCTGGTCCTGATGTTGCCCACCTGGTTTTGCTGCTTTTCTGGGCCAGGAGCTGGAATACAACTGAGGTCTGGAGGTGACCTTCTGTGTTTGGCTGTAAATTGCTTGGCCACTTTGTTTAGCTATTTATCTCAGTTTTCCCATTCTACTTGCCCAGAAATTTTCGTAGCTTCTTACCTGTCCTACCTTCACCGCAAACTGAACATCCTGTCCTACCTTCACCGCAAACTGAACATCACCAGAAAGAACAAGCCTATGAGACCGCTTGAAGCTTGCAGAGAAGGCAATACCTGATTCAAATATGACTCATTTGAACAGTTTTCACTGTCAAATAAATTGGTTGGGGGTGGGGTAGGGAAAGACATCAATTAGAATATGTGATTGAGGCCCTGGCTGGTTGACTCAGTGGATAGAGCATCAGTCCAGTGTATGATAGGTTCAATTCCCAGTTAGAGCACAAAAGAGAAGCAACTATCTGTTTCTCTCTCTCTTCATCTTCCCCTTCTCTACTTCTTCTCTTCTGGCAGCCAGTGGCTTGATTGGTTTGAGCATCGGCCCTGGGTGCTGAGGAGCTTGGTTGATTCGAACATTGGCCTCAGGCAGGGTTGCTGGGTGGATCCTATCCAGGCAAAAGCAGGAGTCTGTCTCACTTTCTCCCCTCTTCTCAATTAAAAAAAAATTGGAATATGTGATTGAATAATTAGAAATATGCAGAAAGTCCTTGTGTCTGGAGGAAATCAGCATGTTGCATTAACACTAATTAAGAAACACAGACTATCTTTTTCAGACTAAATGAGGCTCATGATTCTGGAATATTGTGGTGATATAAAAAGTCTGTCTGCTTTCAAGCTGGAGCTATTTGGTCACTTCATGGTATCAGTGCTCAAATCCTTATTGCCCGCATGTACTGGGGAGTGCGACTCAGTCTTTAGAGTTCACAGGAGAGATCTTGGAGGCTGGTTACAATGACCAACCTTTCCGATTCTACCTTGCATGAACTCACTATGCTCACATCACATTGAGCTTCTGTTGGAAAACAGCTGTGTTAGGCTTGCTCGCTTGTACTTTGCCTGATTAGTGTGTGAGCACGGGGCAGCATCACATGTGTATAGTCTGTGTAAGGCTTGCCCTCAGGCAGGATGGCGGATTGCCTGCCTGCCACTGTGAGGGGTTGTTTTATGCTGTTTGTTTGCCTGCTGCAGTGAGAAGAGGTTTTCCCCTGCTGGTTTGCTTTTCCACTATTGCTAGACTCTACTAAACAGGAATGGCCCAGCTTTTCCGGCTCCACAGTTCCTCTACTGTCTGCCCGAATCCAGTGTGGACCTGCCTGGCCTCAGCCCCTGGCATTACACTTCCTTTCTGCTAAACTGGTCCAAACTCAGGCCCTTTGCCTGCTCTTCTCTCCACCCAGGATACCTTTCCTCAGCTCTGTGCTTCATCATAACATTCTGGTGTTGGCTGATCACCCTAACGTCGCTGTGGCCGTTGAAACCTTGTGTACTCATCTTTCCATTTCAGTTACAGGAAGAAGAAAAAAGAAGGAAGAGAGCTAGAATAGCAAAATTTGACCAGAGCGGGCCTGAACCAAACCGGGCTGAATCTGACCTCCATGAGACTCTGAACCTCATTATACTCTGACTTTAATACATTAGCATGCTAGCTGACATACCCACTGGCTCCCTGACAGGTACAACTTGGACCATATAAGGGAAGAAAAGGGGTGGCACCCCCATTTTGGGAAGAGCCCGCCCATTTTCCAGACAACTAATGCATATACCTCTCCCTCATTTTGTTGCCCTATAATAAGCTCCTCCAGACTTCTCTAGAATGAGATATTAATCTGTGGTCAGATTTCTACTTCTCCATTCTCTGGGCATTAAATATAGCTGGTGCCACTGACCACTCAGCTTTTGTTTTGTTTTGGCTTGGGGACACTGAATGGAGAAAGGACCCTTAGAAGGACAGAGGGTACTTCCCAGGGACTGGGGTTCCTACAGGAGGCACCTGGACAGTTTAAATTGATAGCACTTACTACTGATTTTCTTCATCGCTCCCACTCCATGTCAATCAACCCATCACCCTATCTGAAATCATTTTTGCTCATTGGTTTACCTGTCCTCTGTCTCCCTCTTTGGAACCTCAGCTCCCTGAGAGCAAGGCCTTGCCCAATGGGCTACACACAGCATCCCCAGTGCCTGGTACATGGTCAGGAAACTGTACCTATTGCGTTAAGCCTCCCTGGGGGAACAAGTCCAGATCCCTCATATTTCCTTACCCATCCTGCTCTTGTGGAATTGATCTGATAACCAATCCTGGGTTTTTACTAAGTGCCTGCCCCATGTGAGTGTTAGTCACAGTGAGCCCTGGAGTCTGCACAGCCCTGCTGTCTCCTGCAGAAGGGAGGGTGACCAGAGAGAGCCAGCTTAAAGGCTGCCTTGCTCCAGGCTTGCCTGGAACTGGCAACAGAGCTCGCCTTCCCAGCCCAGAGAAGCCTTTCTAGTTCTGATGGTGATTATTTGAATGAGGCACTTTTAACTGCACAGTCTGACAAGGGCTTCTCGGCAGGGGACCCATTAACCCTGGCCTAAGTGTGAGTCACCTGGAGGGAGTGAAGCCTCAGGGACTTTTCTGAAAGCTTTAGCAGAGCATGCGCCTCCTCCATCGCCATGGCTTCCCCCGGCAATTAAATGGGCGACAGACAAGATTGCTCACTTAACATCTCCAGCCTCCCATCTCAGAGACTGCCAGTGATGCCTGCCCTGCAGCCTGCAAATCAGCCACCTGCCAGCCGGGCTCCCCTCCACCCTTTCTCCATCTTTCCTTCCTCTTTTCCTCTCCTCCTCTCTTTTCTCTCCCTTTCCTCCCCCTCCTTCCTGTCTTTACCTCCTTTCCTTCCATCCCTTCCCTAAGAAAGCGGTAAGATCTATGCATTCTCCAGCTCTCCTACTCTTATCCTTGGCTATTGGCTCCACCCCCTCCATCACTTTTTCCTGAATCTCTGCTGCCTCTAAATCGGAACTATCCAGGGTGACCTACTTTCTCTTTATAAGGGAAGGCTGTGGAGCTGTGGGCTAGATGATCGAGAGAAGTGGGTAGAGGCATCCTGCTGGCGAGCCTCGCACCTTGGGCGGCATTTATACACCTGGAGTCCTTGACCTGAAGCATTTTAGAGCAGCTCCTTTGGTAGCAAATTGAACAGAAGCTGCAATTTTTATAGCCAGAGTGCTATGTTGGCCCAGCATTTACTGAGTGTTACCACCACTGTGCTAAGTAACACGATCCAGTTAGGAATAACTGAGTGCTTTAGAAGGCAAGCACTTTGCACATACCATCTCATCCGAATCCTCCCTAAAGCTCTGTGAGATGGGAATGATTTGAGCCCACTTTCCAGAGAAGGAAACTGAGGTGTATGGAGGTTAAGTTATGCTGCTTCTCAATTTACCACACCTCAGTGAGGAGATAATTATACTCTCCGTTTATGCATGAAAACCCCGAGGCTTGAGGGCAAAGATCACACAGCCAACAAGGGGGGAATCTAGCACTCATCAGCAGCCCACTGCGCATACTCTGCTAGATTGCAGTGCACAAATAAATTGATACCACTTGCAAAATATAAAATCTCAGTTGCTAGGAGAATCGTTTACTCATTAGATGAGTATGTCCTGCACATCAATTAGGTATTAAACTCAGGGGTGGTTGGTAACTTGCAAACAAGGCCACATACTACCGTAGTCCCTTTTTTTTTCACCACATGCCTCTGCAATGTGACTTCGTACTTCTCCCATCAGGAGGTGGAGCCTGTGGCCCCGCCCCTCGGATCTGGACTGGAGCTCCTGAGGACCTTTGAACAGCAATATGCGGCAGAAATGCCGGTGTAGACGTCAGGAGATCTTGGTCTCTTGGACCACTGTGAGCTCCCGTGGGGCCTTGTGACCTTGTAACACAAGCACTCCAGGTGATTGTGATGCAGGCTAACATTTAAGAACCACTCAACTACAAGGTGTTACTGTAAACCACTATGGTTTGGGGTGATTTGTTACCCAACAGAAGCTAACTGATACAGGTGTGGATGATGAACTCACCAACGCCCTTGAGATGCTTAAAGTTCGTTAGGGGCAATAACTTATTCTTAAACACAAACGGTCTGTAATGTATAAGGCCAGATATTAAAATTATAAATTAATATCAGATTGCATGAGACAGTTATGATAACTAATGTTTAAATAACTGCTTACTATGTGCCTGGCTCTGAAATGCTGTGCATTAATCATTTTACTTAGTCCTCACGGAACTTTTTGAAGTCAGCGCTATTTTCCTTCATTTTATAAATGAAGAAACTGAGGCCTAAGGAAGTCAAGAGCTTTGCCTGAGGTCACTTAACCAGCCAGTGGCAGAACCAAGATTCTGATTTAGGTCTCTGCCAGACTCTGAAGCTTATGCTGTTATGTGTCGTGGGACCCACACCCAAAAGTACAGCGTAGAAAGGGTGTTGTGACTATCCTGGGGAGAGCCTTGCAAGACCCCTTGGGAGTCAGGAGAGGATTTATGGCAGAGGGAGTCCCTGGTTGACTTCAAAGGCCAGGCAGGATCAGGACATGTGGTGATAGAAGAGAATGAGGATTTCAGAGGGAATCACTTGATCAAAGGTGAGGAAACAAGCAAACCTCAGGAAGAGCAAGGAGTTTAATGGACAGAAGAGAGTGTTCCTGGGAAGGATTGCAGCAGAATTTTAAATTCAGAGCATTCCAAAGATCCAGCATTAATAATTTTTTTGGACATAAGGTGTGGAAAGGTTATTTGAAATATTGAATTATTAAACCCAGCATTAACAGAATGTCTTCCTCATTTTAGGTAGCACGGTCTCTGAATTGATTCACTGTGGAATTACATACATAGTGTGAAGATGTTAGACTGGAAATGATAGAGAAAATATTTTGTTGCTGTTTTAGTTTTAATTTTCTCACCTAAAACTTTTTTGTGGATATTTTTTTCTTTGAAACCCATCGAGAAGGTACAATCATTCTCTTTCTGCTTTCTTCTCAGTACATACGAACAGTCTAGAGGAGGCATACTTAAGTGAGCATCTAAGAATGCTGAATGTGCCCAGCATTTCAATTCTGCCATGTTCCCCAAAGGTAAGATGCTGCCCCGGCTCCCAAGGAACAGAGCAATCTAATTGGACACTAAACTATCTGGCACAAATTCTAAGGACCATTAACAACGAGAAAGAAAAAAATCAGTGAGCAGGCTAGAGAAACCAAGAAGACCTCCAGGGAGAAACCAGTAACAGTGTGGGAGGAAAACATCTGCGTTTCATACTGACATTCAGTATTGTTAGAACCATCCTTAGTATCAATTAGAATATACTCTCATCCAATTTAGAAAAATAAGAAATGACCTTTTACCTAAAAATTTCTTGGTACTTTTTAGATCTAAAATGGCAAGTCTGTTTCATTTCTTGGATTAATTCTGCTTGAAGTGCTGTCTTAAAAGGATTATGAGTCTCTGCCAGCCTCAGAGGAAATGAGTGCTGAAATCGATTAGTGATGCCTGCTACAGGTATGGGAGGATTGAAGGGAAATATTTTGCATGCATGACTTTTCCTTCCTCTTCGCTGCACATTTTAATAAAATTTCTGTTTTTGTATACCAAACTAGCTGAAATCATTCACTAACTGGGCTTTATGCCTTGCTTTTGACTTTTAGGACAGAAGCACATAAAAAAAATTAAACATGAATATTCTAAAAGAAAATCTTTCCATACATTTCTGTTCAGCTAGTTAAATTTTAAACTTATACCTACATGTTACTTTAAGGATTGTATGCTGATTCATTTATATGCAGAAAAATAACCCCAAGGTACAGGAAAATCCTGAATTATTAATTATGAACTATATATCTATATAAACATTAAGTTGGGTTCTATTGAAAATATATGTTCTTGGTTGAAAGTCTATTTGCATTAAGAGGGAAACACTCATTTGAGGATGTAGGTGCTTACCAGAATGGTATTAGGTGACTCTATACTGTTTGATTCTAATTAAATTTAGATAGCAAATCTAGATTTTGGAGGATAGATATCAGGAAGGAAAATGGGTCACATGGGGAAAACTTTTTCTTGATTAGACAACAATAGCAAGAAGAAGGAAGGTGGAAATTAGTTGGGCTTGAATATTACACAACTCTAGGAGAAGCCATTTGTAACACAGCCATTTGCAACGTTGAGAATGGGGCTCCCTAGCATTGTGCTGTGCAGGCTCTTCCAGTCTAAGCCAATTTCAAGTTTAAGTGCCAATTTCAATTAAGCTCAATAAATATTTATTTAAAATTTACCATATATATTATTAGTCAGGGTTCACTAGAGAAACAGAACCAATTTTGCATTCATATATATGTATATGTTCATATATATATGATTGATATATGCATTATATATGTGACATTTTTAGATACATATTAATATGTGATACATATTTTTATATATAGGAACTCACTCACTGAACTACTTGATTATGGAGGCTGAGAAGTCCCATGATCTGCTGTCTACAAGCTGGAGACCTAAGAAAGCCAATGTGGTAGTTCTCGTCCAAGTCTGAAGGCCTGAGATACAGAAGCACCAATAGTGTAAGAGCAGGAGAAGACTAATGTCTCAACTCAAGAAGTCAGAGAGAGAGTGAGAGAGAAACAGAGCAAATTCTCCTTTCCTCCAGCTCTTTGTTCTATTCAGGCCTTTAATAGTTTGGCTGAGGCCCACCCACACGGGAGAGGACAATCTGCTTTATTCAGTCTACAGACTCAAATGCTAATCTCATTCAGAAACACCTTCACAGTCTCACCAGGAATAATGTTTAGCCAAATATTGGGCCATGCCATGGGTCAGTTCAAGTAATATATAATATTAACTATCATACCAAATGTCTGGCATTGTGTTTAACTCTGAAAATACAGAGATAAATGAGAAAGTATCTATGATCTCAGAGAGCTCTCAGCACAGCGGGAAGAGGAACTGACAACTATAATATGACATAATGCACAGTCGTACAGAGAGAAGTGCCCGATGATATGGGTACAGCAAAGGGTGCCCGGCCTGGCCAAGGACGGCAGGGAACGGGGTCGGGCGAGCCATGAGAAGCAGTTTCCTGGAGAAGATGATGTTTGAGTCTCAAAAGATGGGTGAGAGTTGATGCAGAGAACGAGATTTGGGCAAGTTGTTCCATGCAGTGAACAGCATGGCTGAAGGCACGGGGGTGTGAAAAACCCTGGTGCGTAGTGGGAACTGTAAGCCATTTGGTATTGCTATAAAAAGGGCAGTGTAGGACTGTGTGTGACTGGCAATCTGACTGGGAACTCATAAAGGACTCTGGTGCTATAGTAAGAATTTGGGACTTTATCCTGGGGTAACAAGCAGTGAGTCAATGCAGGGTTTCAGACATGGGTCAGATTTTCCTTTAGGCTAAATCACGCTGGTGAGCAAAGCCAAGCAAGTTCAATAATGTGCATGAAACAGAAGGCTCCTTTTCTCCATCATGCACAGCGATGGGAAAGAACAGAGAAAGTTGAGGAGAGACACCCCCCCCCCCACTTCATTTTTTTTATTCAGGGCTTTGATCTCAAATAGCACTGAATGCTAAAAACTTGGAACTACAACTGGAGGTTTAGATGCATTTTGGAAGCTTTTTGAGTCTAATGAGAAATTCAGAAGAGTTGCTTTTATTCAGTCAACCTGAATAACATAAATGCACAGTTAGAATCTGCAGATTTTTCAATTAAACTTTGGTAAAGATATACCTTAGAGAAACCTGTGCACATGAACTCAATATTTATGATCTAAAATATTCATAGAAGCATTGTTCAAGATATACCCAAAGTAGAAACAGTATATTGGATAAATACATTTTACATTCATGTGACATATAGTATATTTGTGGAATACTATACAGTAGTAAAAAAACATAGTAGAGCTACATGCAATTATGAGGATGAATCTAAACATAATATTGAACAAAAAATAAAAGGAAGACACAAAGAATACAACCAGTATGAATCCATTTATGCAGGGCTCAAGAAAAGGCAAGATGAAACTGTGTTGTTAAAGGGTGTAGCCAGAGGTTGTAAAGCTACAAAGGAAGGCAAGAAAGGCTTACCTCAAAAGCCTGGATGGAGTGTTGGTTCACAAACTGGCCCCATACAGGGAGGGCAAAGACAGACTAAAGAAAGAGACAGGCCACTCCAGGTAGGTAGCAGGTTTTAATAATCAAGAAACTTATACACAAGGTTCATCTTGGGCAGCTTAAAGGTGAATAGATCTCTGTACTGCCCACCAGAATCTTAGGTTTATATAGAGGTTTTAATGGGGTTCAGCCACATGTACCATCCAGGTGGTCTCAACAATGCCTTATTGTCTCAAGGCTGTGTCCTTGAAATGCCTTGAGCTATGGGAACATGGATGAATGGTACATTCTAAGGACAGGGGAGAATAGTGAGAAGTTGGAGAGTCAAACAAACAGTGGTCAAGTCCTCTCAATGATTTTCTTCAATAGAATCTCAGATATTGAAACTATACAGAAAATCTAGACACCAGCTGGGGAAGCTTCATGAATTCCAAGGCTTGGTGCCTAAGAACTTCTCAAAGATTGGTCCTGCAAATTTAGACTTCCAAGGTGATTACAGATTCAGAGCTACAAAAGACTCGTTTTTGTTTGCCCAATGTCTTGGGAGAGGGGACAAAATCACCCTCTTTTGAGATCCATTGCTCTAGAACAGTAATGTTCAATAGAAATAAACTGCAAGCCTCATATACAATTTTAAGTTTTCTTGTAACCATATTAAAAGAAACAGGTGAAATTAATTATAATAATGTATTCTGCTTGATTCAATAATATCAAAAATATTATCATTTCAATAATTCATCAATATAAAAAGTTAATATATTTTACACTCTTTTTGTCAATACTAAGTCTTTAAAATCACCTATTTAACATTCGTGGCACAAGTCAGTGTGGACTGGTTACTTTTCAAGTTCTTGATAGCTCATGTGGCTTGTGGCAGCCATATTGGTTGATGTACTTCTACAACGTAAGTTCCACGAAGGTAGGAATTGTTGTCTGTTTTTTATATTGCTGTATCTTCGGTGCCTAGTACTGTGCACAGTAGCACCTAGTAGATCTTTAATAGATATTTTTAAATAAATGATTAAATGAGTACCCAAACTCATTTAATCATATTGTGGACTAATTATCACAATATGTTTAGTTAAGATCCATATTGGAAGGGATCCTTATTTAGAGTGGGCACTTTAAAAGCAGCAAGGGCAAGTCAAAGCAAAGTGAATAATAAACGTATCTGATGAGGGCTTAAATCTTGCACAAAAATGAAATTCATAAAACCACCGCTAAAGAGGTGGATTACTGTTAGGTTGAAGAAGTATGTTGGTGGAGCTGACACTTGATCTCCTCCTGTCCCCAGAATTCCCAATGAGATGCTGAGTTGTCCTCTTTTAAGCATCCTCTCCTGTTACCCACCTCTCAGAAATGTGGTTTTGATATCCACATCATTGTTAACTTTGTTGCAACTCTATATTAATGGCTCAGATACTGGGTTAAGAACTACAGATTTCTTCTAGCTGTTTGGTTTAAAAAATATTGGCTGGCTCTAGCTGCATTTGAGATTGAAGCTTTTAAACTGGCAAACACCATGATCTCCTGTGTATGTGTAGGCAGTTAAGTGTGTTATTAAAATGAGAAGGTGTTTTGCTTTTTACATATGGCATGCTGATGAAAGCAAACCAGACACAAAAGACAGAGCCAGGACCTTCTCTCAGCAACTTTCCCCACATCTTCTCCCAATATCGTGCTGTACTTTTCAAATTAGACTCCAGGTCTTTCCAGGTCTTGCCTGACCAGGCAGTGGTGCAGTAGATAGAGCTTCAGACTGGGATATGGAAGGCTCAGGTTTGAAACCCTGAGGTCACCGGCTTGAGTGCAAGCTTATCTGTCTTGAGCGTGGGCTCAACAGCTTGAGCATTGGTTCACTGGCTTGAGCACGGGATCATAGACATGACCCCATGGTTGCTGGCTTGAGCAAGGGGTCACTTGTTCTGCTGTAGTTCCCCCTGTCAAGGCACAAATGAGAAAGCAATCACTGAACAGCTAAAGAGCTGCAACGAAGAATAGATGCTTCTTCTCCTCTCTCTCCCTTCCTGTCTGTCTGTCCCTCTCTCTGACTCTCTCTCTCTGTCTCTGTTTAAAAAAAAATTTTTTTTTTAGATATTGCCTTAATTTTTTCCCTTCCAGCAGTAGTAGGAGCATTACAATCCTGAGCAAGCTAGTTGCACAAGATGACCCTAGATTTATTTCATGGACTTTTCTTTTTCTACCCTCTCCAGCTTTGATACAAATATGCACATACAGAGGGACAATTTTTAAGTCAAGAAAAGATTCTCCTCTGCTGACAAATATCAAGGGAGAAACTGAACCGTACTAACTGAAGTACAATATTTTTGCATCAAGAAATTATCTGTATTACAATTGGATTTCCCTATTCCAACAAGTCTGCTATCCGACTCCTGTACTTGTCAGCACTTCCACTTTGTAAATGTTACGTTAGCCTGGATGTTACCTCCCTGGAGGATAAGCAGACACATTTTCCTAAAGCTCCTTGCAATGACAACGTTTTTGCTACCTGTTCAGTGGAGACTGTCCAGGCTTGCATTCTCTGGCTAACACGGTTTACAGAAGTGTAACTCCTGACTGAGCCAGAGGGACCAGCACCCCATACTAGTCTGTCACTTTGCATGTCACTAGGCAGGAGAGACAAGATTTGAACTTTCCAGTGAGGGCAGATTAGTGGTTTGAAGTCTTTGTGAGTCATTTTGGGGTTAATGAATCCTGGGGATTACCACAACCAAATGTGGGCAATCAGTGGCATCATTTAAAATCTTTTAAAGAACACAGATTCCAGTTTTACTGAACAGTTTTTTGGCAGTACTGACAACAGAATCCTTATTTTTTGGGGGGGAACTCATTTACATAATTTAGGTGGAGCTGACATGAATATTGTTGTCACAGAAATGGACACAACCTCACCTATCAGTGAACTACATCCTTCTGGCTACTGATTGGTTAAAAGATGGGCATGTGACCCAAGCTAGACCAATCAGGTATCTGTCAGAGACTTTTGTTGAAACCACCAGGAAAAAGACACCTCCTATCTTTGAGGATCACTAGCAGAAGACAAGCTGAAAACAGAGCTGTTGGTGGCTAACACTTTATCACATGGGAAACCCATCAATGAAACCAGAGGAGAAGATAAGTAAGCCAGGAGGTGGAGGAAAGAGCAATTGAGTCCATGGATCTATCCAGGCCTAAACCTAACCTTGGAATTTTAAGTTTTGTGAACTGATAAATCTGTCTCCTCCCCTTTTTTAGGTTATGTTAGTTTCACTTGAATTTCTATCATTTTCAAACAAAACCATATGTATTAACACATTGCTATTCACAGGATCACTGTGGTGGTATCTGAATTAGAGATAGTGATTTCTAAACATCAGAATGCATAAAGCTTTACAAAATGTTGATCTCCAGTCTTTCTTTCCAAGAAGGATGGAGCCCAGGAATCAGTATTTGGTAAGCACACCAGGTGTTTCTAATGCAGGGCCACACTTTGGGAATCACCGAATTAGAATATTCTTGTAGTCCACAGTTTCAGAATGAAGGAAGGTATTTGATTGGGGTTACCAACCATGAACCAAACCACCAGCTAGGTTCTGCATTTCCCTCACCGACTCCCCAGAACAACCTAGTGAGGTTCATCAAAGGAGAAATAGGATCTGTTCTCTTAGATTTGCAAAAATGATTTTGGATTGAAGTAGTACAGCAACTTTACTCTTCTTAACAAGAACAGATAGTCGCAAGAAATAAAAAAATCAGGGAAGTTTTTCATTGACTTTCCAGACGTTAAGATAGTAATTCCATGGTGACATGAAATTAGGAGAAGTTAATTAACTTCTTAAATAAAACCTACTGATCTTATACATGTGGGAAAGAGGAGTTGATGCTTCCTCCAACAGACAGTCATTAGCCAGCCACAGAGTCTGAGTAGTAAACACGAGGGGCGGAGCTATCAGAAACTGTCATTACATCAGACATGATTTGAATCATCTTGTTTAGTGAAAACTTGGAACTGGGATTTTCAACAGCTGGTCTTGGGTCAGTGGTTTTGTATTTTTTTCTCTGGTTTTGAGTTTAAACTTATAAATTTGAAACCAAGTTCTTCTGAAGAAGAGATCCTGAGATGAGAATTCATACACAGTTTATGCATTAAGGGAGCCCTTGCAGGAGAAAACCCACTTGGAAGTACAAGAAAACAAGCAAAAGTGTGATTGCAGGTCAAGTCCACAGAGCGTAAGGTCAACCTGATCCTCCGAGGACTCTAGAGTTTAAGGTATACTTAGATTTTATCCTAACCCGAGGCAAGAGAGCTGAAACTTTATCCTCCTGCACCCAGAAGTCATTGACTAAAGGCTCCTCAGAGGGACATAACTTCTGAGCACTTCCGGTTCAGAATATTCAAGTCAATTTGCTCCAATAGCCTGAGACATGTCTCTTCCTCTAAACAACTACTTGAACGTGGTAACAGAAGTGAAAACACATCAAAGCAAGCAAGATACACAGAGATTATCAAAGGAATCCAAGGGGACTTGGATAGAATCCCAACAGTGCCTGATCTGGTAACACTGACTTTGTTGCTGACTTGACAAATGTAGCAATTTTTATTCATTTCATGAATTCACCAATGGCCCTGATCTAATCTCAAAACAAAAGATTAGGAAGTATCCTTCAGGTTGCCATCTCTCAGACATTTTCAGATCTTAATAATTTTTGTGCCCCAAATGTGCATAAAAAGACCTTGCCCTTGTTTTTGTTCACTAACATTGTTTTATTCATTAAATGGGTAACCCTAGTGGAAGTCACACATTGTTCATGGGGATCAATAAAGCATTCTTTGATTAAAGAAAATTATGGGTTTATTAAAATTATAAAAATGAGGCATACCACAAGAAATCAAGTCAGAAATAAAAATAAAAAGAGAAAAATCTCTTTCTTAAGTAGCACTACCTACAGGTATACACATTTTTGTGGTTCCTCCTCTTCATTTAATTTTCTAGTCTTTTAGCCAATCTCCTACTAAAAGACATTTAGGTTGTTCCTAACTTTTCACTAATATAATATTTCAACAAACTTTTTTTTTGTCTATAATCTTACCTGCAAGGATACCAGTAACCTGCAAGGATACCAGTATGCAAGGATGGACCCCTTGAAGAATTGTTGATCCAAGACTCATGCATTAAACATTTTAAAAGATGGAGTCAAATGCTCACTTCTTATCCCACCCTGAGGTTGGTACTAATGTATACTGTCACCAATAGCGAGTAAGTGCTAGTTTCTTCAGTTATTTTAATCCTAAATGGAAAAAAACTTTATTCAGATATATCATCATTGTATTTATTGAATTGGCACATAAAAATGGCATTTACCCACCAAACCTCATCATTGATTTTGCCCAAGCTAAGGCTTGAGTCATTTTCCTCCCAGAGATCTTGTAGTGCATAATTCAGCCCTGGCAGGGCAGCTCAGTTGGTTAGAAAGTTGTTCCAATACGCGAGTTTGCGTGTTTGGTTCCTTGTCAGGGCACATACAAGAATCAACCAGTGAACGCATAAATAAATGGAATAACAAATTGATGTTTTGCTTCCTCTTTCCCCCTTTTTCTACCTCTTAAACCATTAAACAAACAAAAATAATAAAGTGCATAATTCGTTGGGTTTTAGTACATTTGCAGTATTGTGCAACCATCACCACTCTCTAGTTCCAGAACTTTTATTTTTGAGAGGCAGGGAAGAGGGAGACAGAAATATCTCACTGCTTTTGTATGTGCCCTGACCAGGGAATCGAAGGAGCAACCTCTGTGCTCCAGGATGATGCTCCAATGCTTAATTTTTATTGATTCTTTTTTTTTTTTTTTTTTTTTTTTTTTTAGAGACAGGGAGAGGAAGAGAGAGAGGGGAGATGGAAGGGAAAGATTCACTTGTTGTTTCACTCAGTCATGCATTCTTTGGTTGCTTTTCTGTGTGCACTGACGGGGGATCAGACCTGCAACCTTATTGTTTTGGGATGACGCTTTTAACCGACTGAGCTAACTGGGTAGGGCATGCTCCAGAACATTTGTTTTTTTTTTTGTTTGTTTTTTTTTGTGTGTGTGTGTGTGTGTGTGTGTGTGTCAGAGACAGAGAGAAGGACAGATAGGGACAGACAGGCAGGAAGGGAGAGATGAGAAGCATTAGTGTTTTGCTGTGGCTCCTTAGTCTCCTTAGTTGTTCATTGATTGCTCTCTCATATGTGCCTTGACCTGGGGGCTAGAGCAGAGCGAGTGACCCCTTGCTCAAGCCATTGACCTTGGGCTTCAAGATATTGACCTTTGGGCTCAAGCCAGCAACTGTGGGGTCCTGCCTACAATCTACAATCCCACGCTCAAGAGATTAATCTAGCGCTCAAGCTGGATGAGCCTGTGCTCAAGCCTGTGAACTCGAGGTTTTGAACCTGGGTCCTCTGCATCCCAGTCCAATGCTCTATTCACTGCACCACTGTCTGGTCAGGCTGTTCCAGAAAATATTTATTATCTCAAAAAGATAATCACTTTTAACTCCCTTTGTATGATATTGAGCGAACATTCACTATTGTATGATATTGTACATTTTGGGGAGGAAGGAACAATAGGTGTTGAATTGAAAGTGACCATCACTGAGATAAGAGATCAGATCATCATTTTTCTTCTGTGCTGTGAAGTTCCTAAGACTTCATGTGTTTCTTTCAGCATTCAGAGACCTACGTGCCCAATGTGCTACTGTTTTTCACTCTCATAATCTCATATTACCCGTCTAGCGTCCTACCATGGAGCCCATCATTCAGCCAAGCTAACTACAATAGTTCCCTTATTCATAGGTCATACTTTCCAAGACCACCAGTAGATGCCTGAATCCGCGAATAGTAGCGAACCTTATATACACTATGCTTTTTCCTATATATATGCAAAACTGTGATAAAGTTTAATTTATAAATTAGGCATGGTAAGAGATTAGTGACAACAGTAAAGTAGCACAATTATAACTACTGCTGGTAATAAAAGTTATGCAAATGTAGTCTCTCTGAAAACATTGTATTTTACTCACCTTTCTTATGATGATGTAAAATGATACAATGCCTTACTACTTTGAGAACTTTCACCTTTTCACCTAAGGGAAGCACTGTATGGCTTTTCTTTGACATATCTGAATTGCCAGCATCACTACTCCTGTGCTTTTGGGTCATTATTAGGTATAAGAAGGGTGATTTGAACACAAACACTGAAGACCAAGATTGCTATTATATGACTAAGAAGCAAGGGAGCGTCTATAGCGTGGACATGTGATTCATGTTCCCAGTTAGATGGCATGAGATTTCATCATGCTACTCGGAACAGTGAGCTTTTAAATTTAAAACATCTGAATTGTTTATCTCTGGAACTTTCCATTTAATTTTTTTTTAGATTGGAATTGACTGTGGGTAACAAAAACCATGAAAGGAGAAGCCGCAGAAAGGGGGAACCATGGCACCAGTGCTTTGGGCTCTGTGCTTTTATTCAAAGTCCAGGATCCTGTATCCCTGGGGCATCCTACTCATCCTTCAAACCCCATCATCAAGAGCACTTCCTCTTTAATGTCTTCCGTGAATTGATCTCTTTCTCCCATTTATAACGCACACTGCATTGTTTAAACCTCCTGTTTCAGAGGATCTGCTATCAGAATGACTTAACTGTGTGTCTGCTTCCCCTGGCTGAGTGTGAGTTTCCTGATGGCAGGGACATTGCCCTATTCATCTTTGAGTTGTCCCATAGTTCCTAGCTCCATAGGGGTTTGCCGAATTGAATTGAACCATAGAACATGTTACTATCAATTTTGATACTATTTAATCAAAAGAAATAATCTCGGGAAAAATTGATTGATATTTCTGGTGGGGGGAAAAGACCTGTTGTCTTAGGACATTTTTGGATTAAAGAATCCCAAATCTGTTCAAATTAGCTTAGGTGTAAGGGTTTTGTAAAAGCAAGATAAAAAAATCTCATAAAATCCAAAGGGAAACTAGACAGCTAGTTTTCTAAGAGAAAAGGTACTTGGTGGTACCAGGGATCTGCAGTGGTAAGAGTTTACAGATCTTTCCTATATTGATTATCTTTTCTATAAACTAGCATGTATTGAGCACCTACTATGTGCTGGAATGGTAGCAGCACTGGGCATGCAGTGGTGAACAAGACTGTTAAAATTCCTGTCTTCATGCAACTTTCAGTCTGGTTCCTAAGCATTAATGTCATAGGACTCTTGGTCTTCAGCCTCCCTTTGTCTGCGTTTCCTAGTTCAAATTCTTGAGGCCAGATCAAATTAGCTTATGGGCTGTATTAGAATTGGTTGGATCCTCCCAAGTCAAGCATCTGAGTCTCTCTCCAGCCAGGCTATAGAGGACGACAGAGCAGAAACTTTTTTGAAGAGGCCTAAGGGCTGATCAGCCACCCTGAGCACAATTCTTTTTCTACATGATTTGCAAATATGTTATTTTTGATTCATTTTTCATCCTTAAATGCACCAGATTTCAAAAATGACTCTAATAAAGAAAAAGCCATTTTACATTATGATGGTATCATCATATGCTGCTGTGGGAAGCCAGGACAATTACTGCTTTAATTTGAAAGAAATTTCTGCCCAAGCAATTAGCTCTGTCAGTGAATATTGCAGATGAATTTTTGGAGTTGGACCTGAGAGAGCATCAGATTCCGCTGACCTGTTTTCCAGGTGAGAAGGCCAAGGTCCAGAGAAGGGAAATGATTAGGTCAAGGTAAAAAATCTGTCATTGAGGACTTGGACTTGCTGTTGAGCTGTTTGATGCTTTCTTTACTTTCTCCTTTTCATCTACCCTCATCCGTTCATTCCTCCTTCTCTTGTTCTTTCCTTTGAAATGACTTTTATCAATTACTTTTCATGACTATTTTGAGCATGTAGATGGGTTAAAACAACAGAACACAAACGTATGCAGGGAAAACATATTCTCCATCTAGTTCCTGTCCTTAGGAGCCATGACTGCTTCTAGTGTATTTTTCTAGCAATAGTTTAAATGATAATCATCCAATCATAAGTACGGTCTTATTTCTTCTTTGCATTCCCTCCTCTGTATCTTGAAGATTATTTGAGATGTAGATGATCAATACATGTATGTCCAGTATGTATATATAGTAGTATATATCATATATCCTGGGGATCTGTAAGGCAGTAACACCTAAACTGAGTTCCAGAGCTTTTGAACTGCTCATTCTTTTTAACTGCTGTATAGTTTTCTGACATGGAAGCACGGTGATTTATTTAGCTAATATCTCTGACTGAGCTGTCACTCCTTGAGATCACTAGTCAGAGCCAGCATCTCACTGATGAGGCTATTTTCAATACTTTGCCATTATAAACAATGCCATAAAGAACATTCTTCTACATATGTCTTTGTGTGTGTGTGTGTGTGTGTGTGTGTGTGTGTGTGTGTGTACACCTCTCTTTCTCATATACACTCCCACTCTGTCCCTCCCTCATCCCCTGCCCTCTCCTCTTGTTCTCCATTTGGCCAACTTGTGGAATCAGGATGGAGAGAAACAAAGTGTAATATTTGGTGGTGATGGGATAAGATGCCTGAATAGAGAAACTGGAGACAGGGTATCTTGGTCAGAATTTAAAAAGCAATCAACTTGAGCTAATTTAGGCAAAAATGAGAGGAAGGTAAGGGGGCTTTATTGGAAAAGCCAGGAGATTCAGACAGAACCCTCAAATCTCAGGAACCAGAAGGCCATCTACAATGTGGTCATCTCTTTTGGTCTTATTTCTGCTTTTCCATGAAGACCCATTTTCCCTTGCTGCTTTCCAGCTCTTTTTGCTCCTCTTAGTGCATGCAGGCAGAGGGGGATCCCCATCAGGACCCCATATAAACTCTGAGCCCAGAACAGTTGGCTTTCTCTGAGTCCCAGATTAGCCAGCAAAGTGATCCTAAATCCCAGGATATACAGAATATATTAACCCCTCCCCTGGTCCCCACAGGATGCTCCACTTCTCCCACCCCAGCATCTATTATACATGTATTAAAATTGTCTGTTGAGGCCAGGATTGGATTATACATTCATCACTTCTCTTTCTTTCTCTGAGCACATAGTAAGACTGCATTTCCCATCCTTCTCTGTGCTTAAGTAAGGACCATGTGACTGAGTTCAGCTAATGGAATATGGTGGGAATTATGTATGCCACTTCCAGGCATGGCCGTAAATTGCCTCACTTCCACCTCCCTGTTCTTTCTTCTGCATGGCTCCATAGGGCCTTCATGCAGTGTCACATGGTGAGACGTAAATGATTTCAAGATGGTGGAACTAAGTGATAGAAGGAACTTAGATTCTTAAGTCATGATTTATTGTGTTAAGCCACTGCGATTTTTGAGGTTGGGTACTACAGCAGACGACCTATCCTGACTAAAATTTGTTTTCTTGTTTCTTTTCTTTACCAAACTGTAGGCTCCATCTTATTTCTTAATGTATCCTCCACCCCTAGCACAGTGCTTGGCACAAGGTTAACATTCAATAAAGGCTTGTGAAGTGAATAAGAGGTCATTGGATTTGTGGGTAGGACTGGTTAGGTGAAGCTGGGGGGAAATGTAATTGTCACCGTGAGAAGTGAAGGCTGTGGCAATGGGGATGAAAGGAAAAGAAGGAGTTGGTATTTACTTAGGAGGGAGAATTGATAGAAGTTGCTGACTGATGGGGGACATTAGAGACCTTCAAGTTTACTGGCTTGGACACATGGCTGGAGGTGGGCACACTGAACTTTCCAATGTGCAGGGTGGTTCTGATATATGTAGCTGAAAACAGTCTATATAACTTCATGTGACTGTTGCTCCTTTGGTTGCAACATAATTCACATGCACCAGTTTTCCCTTGTAAACTGTTGGCTGGGCAGTCTTGGTGATCTGGAGATTTTCACCTGCCGTGATTGGTAGTAATAGAATTTGAGGTGTGTGGCAGGTTGATGTTATGGTTTGAATATTTTCTCCTCCCCCAAATCCATATGTTGAATTTCTAATGCCCAAGGTGATGGTATGAGAAGAGGGTACTCTGGGAATTACTTAAGTCTTGAGGGTGGAGCCCTCATGAATGGGATTGATGTTCTTATAAGAGACTCCACAGAGCTCCTTTACCCCTCTTATCCTGTGGGGACTCAATGAAAAGTCCCTGGCTATGAACCAGGTGGAAGGCTTTCACCAGAATATGACCATGCTGGTGCTCTAAACTTAGGCTTTTTAGCCTCTGGACCAGTGAGAAAGAAATTTCTGTCGTTTATAGACCACCTAGTCTTAGATATTTTGTTACAGAAGCCCAAATGGACTAAGACAGTTGATATAAAAAAATAAGTAGTCATTCACACATCCCCGTGTCGCATTCCTTTTCAGTGTGGCTTTGCCATCAAGGGAAGTCTATTTCTCCATCCCTTGAATACGGACTGGCTTTATGGCTTGTGTTGTGCCCATAAAATGTAGTAGAAGTGATGCTGTGCCTGTTGTGACCCTGGGTCACAAAGGGCTTGCATGCTTTCTCTCGATCTCTCCCTGCTCAGCCACCACACGAGAAAGCCTGGGCAGTCTGATGGGGCATGAGGAACTTCATGGAGTGCAGAAAAGCTGTCCTTGCTGAGGCTGATCCAGACCAGCCAGCATCCTGGTGACTCGGGAGTTAACAGCAAACGCAGAGTGAGCCAGACTAAACCAGAAGATCCACCCAAGAGAGGCCAACCTAAGTTACCAACCCACAGAACTGTGTGTTAAATAAATAGTTGTTTGAAGCCACTAAGCTTTGGGATGATATGTTACATAGCAAAAACCGATACAATCTGTATATATAGGCATTTGAGCAGTGAAGCAGGAGTCTGGGGAGTAAGCAGCTGTTGGGGTTTCATTTAGTCTTAGCTGAATCCTGGGGGTATACCAATTTATTTTAACCAATGTATCTGGTTGAAAAATGCATGACCCCGAAACCTATTTTGGTTTCACAGTAGACTTGGAGGGACTTAAATTATTCAGATAATTGCTTCAACCTACCACTTTATTTGTGAACAAAAGCTACTGTGGGGTTTTAAAATTAGTTGTCCCAGACTCTGGGATTTCATCTATAGTAAAATGAGCAAACTTTGGGGAGAATAGTTTTGCCAATTTTTTCCTGGTAAGAAATATTTTAAAGATCACATACACACACACACACACACACACACACAAACTATGAAATGAATATCTACTAACTCCATTACTTTAGAAAATAAATTGTAATACAAAGAGAGTATATAACAATTATCAGAGATGTTTATCAAACATTTTATTAGCCTTACTCTTTCTCAATTTTCTATGGACCAGTGAAAACTTTAACACATATTGGTACTGTTGTGTGGACTAGCATTTGAGAACTGCTCTTTAAGAGAGTCTACCAAAATTCTTTCTGCAACGTTTCTGAGAATGCTCACATATATTTCATTTAGGACTATTCAAATGTCACCACCTTTGAGTTAAATATCCTCCTATAAGTCCCTATAGCTTCACCTCTGTTTCTGCTAGAGTTGTATTATACCTATATAGAAGATCAGCTACATAACTGGTGGGGACCTTTATTCCAAAAAATTGATCATCTCAAGAAGAAAACTGCAGAGCATTTAATCAAACACGGGACCCTTTAAGCATGACTGCACAGGCTGCTTGCCCAGGAAACCTGTCCTACTTCTGTGTTCCATCTTGCCCTCAAGAGTTTGAGATCCTGGGGAACAAGGATCTTATCCCAGCCATCTATCACCCCAGCACTCAGTTCAGTGGCTGGCATCTTGTAGGCCCTTCAATAACCTTTTATTGAGCACTGCCAAGGTCCTATTCGATGTGCTTAGCACTATATACAAGATATGGAGTGTCTGTAACCTTTCTGGGGAGAGATACTATTCTTATCCCCATTTTAGGGATGAGAAACTGAGTCGTAGAGAAGTGAATTATTTGAGTCTATGACAAAGAGCCAGGATTTAAACATAGGCATGACTCAGTGGTTCTCAATGGATTATGTCTCCACCGCATGCCACCCTAGCGACTTTGGCAATGTCTGGATGTTAACAGTGTTTAGTTGTCAACAACCGGGAAGTGCTACTGGCATCTTAGTGGTTAGAGGCCAAGGACGCCGCTAAACACCCTACAGTGCCCAGGACGGCGCCCACAGCCGAGAGTTCTCCACTTTGAAATGTCAGCAGTGCTAAACCTGAGAACCCGTTCTGATATCAAAACCCGCGTTCCCTAAGTCTGTTTGCAGTACCAGACACTTCATATTCTTCCCTTTATTTGTATTTCACTAATAAACATTATGACGTATTTATTATTTTTTTCTTAAATTGATTTAAAAGTTTTCGATTTAAAGGAAACAACTACACCTTAAACACTTATGCCCGTGAAAGCCATGTGTTTGACGTGTCATGATTTTTTTCTGATACACACCGAAATAAATATAAAACTATCAAAAACCACCTTTGTTGGTAGACCGCCAAACATCATATAGTCAAGGGGAGCTACACTTTAGACTCACTTCACTTCTACTTTCAGGCTTCTCTTACCTCTTCAGAACTAGAGGATACAAGCTACCAAATGAGGGTGTTGCCTGAGCACCTGGCAAGGTGCTCGGTACATTGAGGCTTCTGTTAGAGGAAGTCATGGAGAGGACCTGACCAGAGGCTGACCCTTGAGCTAGACCCAGGCAACCGGAGGCTGCTCACCCTTCCCCTATCCTTGAAATGTACATTCTGCGCCCTGTTCCTGCACTTTCAAGGTTGTGATCTGGGTGAGACCATTGATGGTACTCGTGACCGAACCCATTAAGGCCTCTACATGAACTACAGTGTAGTTGGCAAATGTGGGGGTCTCCTCCTCTTGTGGCCCCCAAGACAAGCCTTGCTTGTTAAACTTGCCACATACCATTCTGAAGCGGCCTGCCTTTCCTCCCTGTTTCCTGGCCCTCCTTGTGGGGGGGCGGGCAGTGTCAGATTTCACCCTGGGAGCTTCCGGTGTTTTGAATCAACAACTTTTGTCTTTTTTTCTCAAGGATAATAGTTGCTTAGAAACCTCTTTGAAAGAAACCCTAAAAGCCACTTATGAGGACGATGTGGAGGGCTACAGCATGAATAATTTGATTTGTTGAGTCGCTTGTGGACATTGGTTGCAAGTCCTGCACGTGGCTCTCCCCTAATTGTCGGGGAGTGTAACTGCATTCTCTTTGTAAGGTGCACTGTAGTCTGACATAATGAAAGCTAGAGCAAATGAGATTCTTCTTTGGATATTAAAAGTGCCTGTGTTGTAAATAATAATGTCATCATCTCTTTCTTAGAAAGCACTTTCATTAAGAGCTGCATTTTAATTTCAACACATTTGCATGAATTCACCTGGGTAGTGCTGGGGGGTGAAATTTGATGATGATTTTTCATCTTCCATGAACTTGCCAGGTGTTTCAATTAGGAGGTTTATACCTGCCTTCCCCAGGAGCTCTGAAAGACGTTCCAAACGGGGGCATGTTTCTAATAATCACACATCTATTAGGAGGCAGTGACGATTTACTGATTGGAAATACCCAGAGGACCTTAACTTTTTTCCTAAGAAGAGTAAAATGAACCAATATGATTTCTCCAACTTCTAAATAATTTTTAAATGTTTAGGAAACAGACTTCAGCAATATTCTAAGCAGCAATGGCAGTCACAATAGGCAGGACCAGAGGGAATTTGATTTGGGCAAAGCTCAAGGGCTAGGAGACTTTAGGTTTGGAATCTAGCAAATAAACCAGGCAAAGTGAATCTGGTCTGCTTCTCTCCAAAGCACAATCCTGCACTCTCTCTGTCACAAACAGGGGGCAGTCTCTGTTAATTAAAGCATGGAGCAGCAGCAACAGCCAGTCTTCTCTGAGGACCAGTCTCAAATGTCCAGGTGACAGACAGTGTTGTACAGAGACTGGATTTCATTAACGTTTTTGTTTTTTAAATCAAACTTATAAATGCCTTAAAACCCCACCTCTGGTGGGAAGGTGTCTGTGACCTATTCTTCTAGCAGGTTCCTGCTCTTTGGCTCTTAGCCCTGATCCATGCTGGGAAGTGCCAGGGTCGGGGTGCAGGGAGGTGGGATGGCAGGAGACTAGAGATTAGAAGTCTAGCAGTCTGCATCCAGCTCTGGCTTTCCCATCTGCTGGCCTTGTAACCTTGGGCAAAGTTCTTAGCCTCTCTGAGCCTCACCTTCCTGGACCTTAGCAAGCCTGCTGGGACAGCTCTTTCCACTTCAGATTTAGCATGTAGAAATATGCCAACCCCTCTACAGGTGTCATGACAGCAGAAACTCTATTGTCTGCCCCTACTTTGTATTCCTTTTTTTCTTGGTTTAAGACAGGGTCTTGTATAAAAGATCTTAATGAATTCATTAAAACAGCCCATATAATTTATTTTTATTTTTATTTTTTTAGTGTTTCCCTCTGTTCTAGATGCTGGAGGACTCTGCAAGAGTCAGGGCCATTTCTGTCATGGAGTTACATTTCAGTGTGAGGAGACAGAAAAAATAAATGCATCATATAATGTCAGGTGGATAGAGTCTGGAGGCCTATTTTGCAGTGGTTATAACACGGGTCCCTGAGTCCAATTTCTTGGGTCAAAAGCCAAAGGCACACTACCCTGCTGAGCTGGGCCACTTGTTTAATTGCTTTGGGCCTCAATCTCTCCCTCAGTTGTGTGGGCCTGATAATATTAGCCAATGGAGAGAGTTAAATGAAGTCTGTCACTCAATGGTTCAGCAAACATTCCCAGATTGTCTGCTAGGTGCTAGGCACTGTTCTAAGCATCTGTGAGGAGCTAGCTTAGTGGGTATGTCACAAGTACTGAATAAATGTCAGCTATCATTAGATCTCACACACCAAAGCTGTGATCGTGGATATTCACACAGTGGTGGTGGGTGTGCGTCTGCAGACACACCACAATGTCCTAATCTGGGGACTCTGTTAGGATGAATCTGACAAATTTAGACTCACAATTTTTACACCTCATCCAGGTGAGTTTGGAACATAATACAGCCAGCAATTTAGAGTCCTCCAAGACTGATAAGCTGGGAAATGCTCTGTCAGTGTCGCCCTGATGTGTTTTGGCTGGAACAGGGTCATTCTTTGCAAGTCTTTGGGAAGGCAGTAGGTGATGTTTCTTCAAAGAGAAGGCACAATTAGCTCTCATCCTGAGACAAGTTGCCCCAATACACCCCCTTACTTTTTCAATTAAGGGAACCCCAGTACTATATCCTTTTACTGGTCCATCTTCTTGGGTCCTTGAAAATGCCCTGTGAAGAACTTGACGGCAGCCAAATAAAGAGGAAAGTGGTGGAAACATCCTATCACTGCAAATAGGCCAGCTGACTGCAAAGAGTATACTTAGTTAATGCAATTAAAAAACAAAACGCAGGGGCGTGTGGGAATCTAAATTTGGTGTCGCAGCTTTGCTACAAATCCTGTTTCGGGGGCTACTGGAGTCAAATTCAAGCAGAGGAGAGGAAGAAGTGGGAGAAGTGGGAGAAATGGGAGAGGGCCGACGGATGGCTGGAATCGGCTGAGACGAGAGAGGGCGGCGCCAGGCTGGAAGCCGAGGAAGCAAGGCCAGTTAGCTCCGCAGCCCCGGGTGAGGATGATCCGGGGTGGGGAGAGGGTCTGGGGGCTTTGCGGGGACACACGGGCCAGCCGAGTCTGGGGACCTATGCGCACGTTGTAGGTCCGGGAGGGCGGCGGAGACTGGGTGCTCAGGCCTTGCACTGCATCAGATCTGGGCGCGCAGAGACTGCGCCGCGGTGTGCCCTCCTGTGGAGCGCAGGAAACGCTGCGAGGGCGAAGAGGGACACAAAAGTGACAGGTCTGGGGCCTGGGAGAGACCTTCTGGGACATGGCATTGCCTCGGCCTTGTCGGCTGCCTCTCCTTACCTTCTGCGCCTCTTTGACTTTAGTTCAGTCCAAGCCCCTCTCGGGCGGTGCTTGCCCTGGGCCCAGGGACATGCCACCCGCCTTCCCAGCTCAGCCTTCGTCCTCGCCTTGGCTCAAGGAGTTGAGCTATTTCGGGTGGCGTGTCTGGCTGGAGCGGGAAGGACAAGGCGGCCCCGCGCACCTGGGAGGCGAGATCCTGATCAGACTAAGCCCCAGTCCGTGCTGGGGTGTAAGCCACATGCTCTGTCCGTATCCCTTCAGTCACCCTTTCCCTGTGGGGCAGACTCGAGCCTCAGCTTCTGAGCCCGCACCTCAAAGAAAGCAACGGGCGGAGCCGCCTCGGCGCCGCGAACAGGTCTGAACCGCGCCTACAGCCCAGAGAGGGCGCGGGAGGTCCCGTCGCGGTCCTCCACCTGCCGGGAAATCCGAGCTGTTCCTTCCGCGGCTGCGAAGCTCCCTCCTCCCCGCCCGCCAGCCGGGCTCCATTCTGCACGCCCCCCAACTCGCTCCCGCGCGCCCGCCCCTGTCACCTCTCCCGCGCGCCCGCCCCTGTCACCTCTCCCGTGCCCCCGCCCCTCTCCAGCTCGCGCCCGTCCGCCCACCCACCCCGCGCCTCCTCTGCCCGCCCTCCTCCCCCTCCTCCTTCTCTTCTGCCCTCCCTTCATTCCACAAGTGTCGCTTAGCTCTCTCCAGCGCACTTGGTGAGCTGAAGAGGTGAGAGGGATCCTGCGAGCCGGCGAGGGGCGGCCAGTCCGAGCCTGCGGTCGAGGGGAGGCGCCGACTGATCGACTCTCCCCTGCTCCCCGGCCCCCGCCTCGCCTTGTAGCCAGCCGGACCTGCACCCCGCGCTTGCCCCCGCTCGTCCTCCCCCCGCCCAGCCCCGCGCGCTCCTCCCCGG
Organism: Rhynchonycteris naso; assembly: GCA_037038555.1. Taxonomy (NCBI): domain Eukaryota; kingdom Metazoa; phylum Chordata; class Mammalia; order Chiroptera; family Emballonuridae; genus Rhynchonycteris; species Rhynchonycteris naso. The sequence goes on along the minus strand of CM073000.1, from coordinate 188,958,287 downwards.
CCAACCCCTCGGCGCTCGGCGCGCTGGAGGCGAACGCGGGCTGAGCCGAGCGCCGTGGCAGCCGACCACCGAGCGCCCCGTGCCGCTCCCTGCATGTGCGGCCCGCGGCGGCTCGCAGCCTCCGGCAGCAGCCTCGGCAGCTTCGGCTGCGCTTCGAAAGGCGGCTGCAGCGGCTTCAGCGGCGGCCGAGCGGCAGAGCCCGGGCTGGGAGACACGATGCGCCGCGTCCTCCGGCTGCTCCTCGGCTGCTTCCTTACCGAGCTGTGCGCCCGCGTGTGCCGGGCGCAGGAGCGAGCGGGGCACGGGCAGCTGGCGCAGCTGGGCGGTGTGTTGGTGCTGACTGGGGGCAACCGCTCCGGGGCCGCCTCCGGAGAGGTTGGCGAGGGCGCTGGGGTGTCGGACGCGCCCCCGACCCGGGCGCCGACGCCGGACTTCTGCCGGGGCTACTTCGATGTCATGGGCCAGTGGGACCCGCCGTTCAACTGCAGCTCGGGCGACTTCATCTTCTGCTGCGGGACTTGTGGCTTCCGGTTCTGCTGCACGTTTAAGAAGCGGCGACTGAACCAGAGCACCTGCACCAACTACGACACTCCTCTCTGGCTCAACACCGGCAAGCCCCCTGCGCGCAAGGACGACCCCCTGCACGACCCCACCAAGGACAAGACCAACCTGATCGTTTACATCATCTGTGGGGTGGTGGCCGTCATGGTGCTCGTGGGCATCTTCACCAAGCTGGGACTGGAGAAAGCGCATCGGCCCCAAAGAGAGCACATGTCCAGGTGGGCTGCTTCCCCCCTCGCTCTCCCCTCCAGGCGTTGCTCACCCTTCTCTCCCCTCTCCACCATCCCCAGGCAATGGCGTCCCCCACCCCAGTCTATGTGCTGGGGGATGTCACCGGGAAGCCAACTTCGGTCGGAGAGGGGGCGCTGGGCTCCACACAGGTGTGGATGTGAGCGTTTGTGTAAGTGTATGTGGTGGTGGGTCTTTCCCTTCCCTCGCCCTCCTACCGCTCCCCCTCCCAGCGCCGAAGATTGAGGCGGACTGTAGGCACACAGCTGGAAGCCCGTGGCTCCGAAGTCTTGGGTTTGTGGGAAGGGGCCACCCCTCGGATTCCAGATACTAGCCTTTAGGAAAACGGGGGCCGGCGGTAGAGCCAGAATGGGAAGGGGTGTGTGTGTGTGAGAGAGCCCGAGCGCGTGTGTGTGATGGAAGGAGGGAGTGAAAAGAGTGTGTGCCGCCTGCAACTCGTACGGCTCGCGGAAAGGAGGCGAGGGAGGTGGAGAGGCAGGGGAGGGCGAGAACAAAAGCCTTGTTTGGAGCTGCCGCCTCGCTTTCCCTGAGCTGCCAGGTCTTTGGAATCGGGAACTCGGCTGCCTTTCTCTCCCCCGCCCCCCTTTCCCCCCCAACTTCCTGGCTCCGCTCCCTGGTTGCCACCTTTCACTGAGCCCCTTGACCGAGCTGGCCTGGACTTCAAAGGTCGGAGCCCTCGCCCCACGCAGTCACCGTCCCTCTCCCCACACCCTGATTCGTCAACTTTCCCGTTTGCCTCATTCATTATGCAAGTCCCAGCACGAGGAATCGCAGCAGATGGAAGAAGGCATTTGGGGATTAATGGAGCTATTTGCCTTTTGATTGTTTTTAAAGTGTCTAAATTGATTCGCACGACCCAATAACTTTTGAGGTGAGGACGCAGCGGCGGGGACGCAGCCCCATACCCAGGAGAGACCGGAGGTTGGTGTGAGGTCCGGGCCGATGGGGTTGGAGAGCGACCGGCGGCCTGTGAACTGCTGGATGGCTCGGGCACACACTCTATCCTCTTTTCGAGTACGGGTAAAAGAGTTGCCTTGCGTCCCCTTACACACACACACACACACACACACACACGCCCCACGCCTCCGGGGGCCCGTGTGTGCGTGTGTGTATGCACGCGCTCCGGGAGCCTGCCTAAAAAACCTGAACAAAGAACCCCAACAAAAATAGGCAAAGGAACATCACCACCTCACTAGTAATTATTTTCTATTTATACGCAGAGTATCCGGCGACTTCTTTCTTCCAGAGGGGCGGGCTTGGGATAGAAGAAGAAATGAGGAAGTTCTTGGTTTGGGTCAGCAGGGAGGTTGGACGGATGGCGAGGTCTTGAGGCACAGGAGTAAGCTCCCAGGGGATACTGACCATTCTCAAAGAGTAAAGCGCTGGCCCCGCCCACCTCCTGTAACCGGGCAGGTGCCGGGTCACCAACCGCACTGATCTGGTGGTTTCACTTCCCCGCAGTGCCGACCACCGCTATGGATTCCCGGGGTCTGTGTTTTAAGGTGAGGGTGAGATACGGAAGCAGGACTGCGGCAGCGATGTCGCCAAGGTAGATTCTTCCAAGGATATGTAGGATGCCTGCAGATTCGGCTTAATTCCTCCGCTGAAATCTTCACCCAGGACTTTCCTCGCAAACCAACGCTTAAAGGAGCCCTCCTCGTGTTGGGGGGGATAGGGGAGATAGAGGGGTTGGTGGAGAGCGAGCAGGGAGGTGGAAAAGTGGGAGAAGAACTAGCCTTTGGGCTATCAGGCACCTATGGGAGAAAGTGATGCTAGCTTCAGGCTCTCTTTGATCCCGGTTTTCCTGTTGCTAGAGCACTCCGCCAGGTAACTTAGGGTCCAGCAGGGACTCAACTTCCTTGTCCTGCCCCCTTGCAGCTCTTTTAGGGAGAAAAAGAATCACTCCAGCTCAGCGGGATGCTGCCACGTTCTTCTGCTGGTACCAGGAAAGGTCTGCTGGGAGGTGGAATCAAGGGGTTATACCCACTACTCTGTGACAGCCTAAACACAGGCTCTCCTTGTGTACGTTTCGGGAATTCCAGAATGCAGTGCAAGTGCATATATCTGAAGAAAAAGAAGAGTTGATTTATTTTCTGGCAGCTTCGGAGGCATGGCATGGTCTTCAATCCTGGCTGTTGTTTTGGATCACTTGAAATGCTACCAAAAAAATAAAAAAGAAAAATCCCTACCCTGGGCTTCACCCTATTTGAATCAAAATCGTTAGGGGGAGGGCCTTAGTGAGCTTGTAGAGCTCTTGAGTTTTACAGTGTCCAGCCAATTACTGCTGAGGAAAAGGAAGTAACATTTACTCAGAAGAGTTCTGGCTATCAGGCACTGCAACAGGGTGTGTGTGTGTGTGTGTGTGTGTGTGTGTGTGTGTGTGTGTGTGTGTGTGTGTAAGTAAACATTCTCTCCTTTAGTTCTCACAACTATCCTATGAGACAAGTACTATTTTAATTACCACTTGTAAGGTTGGGTGGCTTGCCCAAGGTCATACAGAAAATTGTGCAATATCTAGTCCCCTGGTTTCAGGACAGATGTTTTCAGATGAAGTGAGCACCAGAGTTTGGGGGAACTTCCTAAAGTACACATTCTTGAGTTCTACCCAGAGAGATTCTGAATCAGGGAGGTCTGGGATGAGTCCCCCAAATCTGCATTTAATAACTTCCCTGAATGGCTGCTAATAACAGGTCCACCCTTTAAGAAAGATTGTTCTTGGTTTTGGGAATATTTTATAGGGTTGGGGGCTAGATGACTCAATCCAAGGCGGCTCTTATTTGCACTCTGTTGCTTGTTTTCTGCATGTACATAGCTTTGATATGTATTTCTGTGGTGTAGGGGCTGCTCCAAGTCCCCTCCAAATTCACCTTGGGCTGCTTATGCAAGGAACAATTCTTAGTCCCAGCCACAGCAATGGCTTCATTAGGTTGGAGGGGCTCAGGGATGCTTGGGTGGGGCCGATACCCCAAGTTTGGCATCAGAGAGGATATCAGGTGGCTTCCAGGTGAAATTAATGTGCTGATCACGGCATCTTCATTTGTTTTGTCTCGGGCTGTGAGGGTCCCTGAGATGAGGGGTTTATTCTCATGTCATCTGAAAGTACCTCCCCATCAAAGATTTCTAGCATGTTGTTGCTCCCACATCACAAACTGCTCCTGGTGACAAGTGCACTTGTGTTTTCCCAAAAGATGCCTCTGCGATGTCAATTTTCAGGCTCATAGTCCTGGGCATGTCGCCTGCCTCCTTCTAGGCTGATTAGGATTGAAAGCAGGGAAAAGACAGTAATTTCAAGAGGGGGGCACTTGATGTTATAAGAACTGTACAGATGCTCATTCAGCAGCTACATTCAACCACTGTTTACTGGGAGAAGGAACTGCATATGGCCAGCTATGATGACCAAACTATGCAGATGTGGTTTGTTTGGTCTGCAAGGTATTTCTATTTAGGCATTCTTGTTTTTATTTTAAGTTTTCCTTAATCTTTCCATTGTGAAACATTTTAAGCCTACAAAAACTTGAAAGAATTATCAAAATTAAGTTCAGTAGATCCCTTATCTAGATCAGGATTTCTCACTCTGAGCACGATTGACATTTGGGGCTGGATAATTCTTTGTTGTGGGGCCTGTTCTCTGCACTGCAGGATGTTTGCCAGCACCTTGGCCTCTACCCACTAGATGCCAGTAGCACCCACCCCACAACCCAGTCACGACAATAAAAAATGTCCTCAGACATAGTCAAATGTTGTCTCGGGGCAGAATTACTCCCAGTTGAGAATTACTAATTTAGAATGAACAATTATTAGTATTTTGTCATATTTGCTTTATTGCTATCTTTCTCTCCTCAAATATTCCTTTCTTCTTTCCCCTCTCTCTGTCCCTCATCTTTATTTTGTTGTTTGTTTTGTAAGTGCAGACATGACACTTTGTCCCTAAATACTTCAGCATGGATCTCCTAAGAACAAAGACATTCTCCCATATAACACAATTCCAGCATCACGTCCAAGAAAAACAGCAAAATTCTATAATATCATCAAATACCCAATCACATTAAAAATTTCCCAGTCACAGCAAAAAGAATAAAAGATATCTATATCTATCATCTATATCTATCTATATATCTATATCTATATCTATTTTAGAGATTGGCATTTCAAACCTGAATCCAGTCAAAGCTCATTGCATTTGGCTATGAAATCTCTTTAGTCTCTATTATATCGGGTGCTTTAAAACCAACTGAGAACTAATTGCCAATGTTTCAGGCCTGGAAGATTTCCCACAGAAACCCAGATTTCTGATCTCTCTTGAGAAATTGGTAGATCTGGCAACACTGGACGTGTGTTTTTGTGTGGCAACGATTGGTGGCAGCTGAGTGGTGCCCCACTTAAAAAGCTCTCAGATTCATCTCAGTGGCCACCCCGACCCAATTCACTTAGTGATGTGACCTGCAGTCCCCGGAGAGGCAGTCAAGCTGATCTTAACAGCACAGGCTCAAGTCAGATGTTCTCGCATTCAATCCCAGCTTGGCCACTTAGTCGCTGTGTGACCTTGGGAAAGATATTGATGTATCTGAGTCTCAGGTTCTCATCATTAATGAGATAATGATGATCATGATCCTTATGTCATTGAGAATGAGCTTGGAAAGCTCTTAGAACAGGGCCTGTCATAAGGTCACTGCTCAGTGACTATTACCCTTTTGTTATTGTCCTTATTGTTGGACTTTTTTTACCTCTTGTCTACTGAAGAGGGGTAATATTGTAGTCTGGAACTCAGTTCTAGCCTATGTTCTGCTATATATATTTAGCCATGTGACAGTGACCAAGTCTCATAACATCTCTGGACTTGCATTAATCATAGCAGGAGGGGGCAGGCTCAGAACAGGAGAGAAGATCTATGTGTGACTACAAAAATACATCCCAAATTGTTGCCATAGGTAATGTTGAAGAACCTTTGCTAGTTTAAAGAACCTGATTTTGCTATTTTGCCATAAACTTGTGGGTAAATTCTCATTCTATTTCATATTGCTCCCCAGTGCACCAGGCTGTCTGATAGCCTTCCTTTAAGAGGCGCAGACTACCTTCCAGGAGGGCTAACAAGTGCCTAGTGAGTGGAGGGAGTGGATTGCAATTCAAACTCAAACATCGTATGGCCAGAACACAGGTCTTTGACCACTAAGCTGCACTGCCTTAGAGCATAGACAGGCAGGACTTTGGGCTTGTCAAATCACAAAGAACTGCCCGATACCCTGCAATGCCAACACGTACATCAGAACCTGATCAAGGAGCCGCTGTAAGAGCAAGACTAACAATGTGTTCTGCACCTGCCCTGGGCAGGGCCAGCCCTCTTTGAGGAAGCACCGATGAGAAATGACATCGGGGCAGGAACATGCGTGTGAAGCTCTCTCCACTTGAAGCCAGAAGGGAACATGTGGCATTATTTTGCCCACCTTCAGGCAGAATCAGAACTCTAAGTGGCAAATGACATAGCACAGTGTCTTGTATTTCACACATGCTTCAGAAGAGCTAGAGCCCCTTGCAAAGAAATGGACTCAGGTGATAAATGCCCCTCCTTTCCTTTACTCTTCTCTCTTCTTCCAACTTCCCCTCCACTTTCCTTTTCCTGACTTCTGTGGTTATCCTGTGGCTCCAACCAGCTAGCTCCTCGTGCTGGAGAAGGCCATGCCTGCGTGTACTGTTGGCCACAGAAAAGTCTCCAGGTTACTTTTCTTTGCAGGATATGGTTGCTTCTCTTTGGGCACTAAATCCTTTCATTTGAAAAATCACCTTCATGGGGGTATAGTTTATACAATAAAATGAACACACTTTAAGCACACAGTTCGATGAGTTTTGACCAATGTTTATACCGTGTAACTACTGCTCCAGAAAGTTATCTTGCACCCATGGCTCTTGCATTCTTGAAAAATAAATGACTCTTCTAGGGTAAGAGAAACTGCTCAGGAATCCTATCAAGTGTTTAAGAGTCAGACATGAATTAGACGCTGAACCCCTGGATGCTTTCAAAGTGAGAAGCTGGGACTCCGAGCTCTGTTCAGAAATGTTGGGGTCCCTTATTTGCTCGCAATTGGAAAGAAAAGAGATGCAGCCTTTGTTGTTGTTGTTCCTTAAATAAGCCAAGCTCATCGCCACCTTGTAGCTGATTGTGTTGGCTAAGCTCAAATTCTTATGTGTTGGACTTCATGTGGCTGGCCCCTCCTCATCATTCAGGTCTCAACTCAAATGTCACCTTTGAGAAGCTGTCCCTGACCACCCAGGATAAGTTATTGCTGTCCCTTGCCCCCTCTTGCTCATCACTCAGTGTTATTTGGTTCATTTCACATTACCGTCTAGAATTAACTTACTAATTTACTGTTTTAAGAGTTTATTATCTGTTTCCTTCCATTACTGTCCACATTAAGGAGCACAAGGACACTAACCATCTTTTCCACTGTTCCATCCTGAGTGCCTAGAACAGTATCTGGCATGTAGGATTTCTGGTTTCTAACATCCTGGTTTGTATGATATAGGAAGTATCTTCTCATTCACTCATTCATTTGTTCATTCATATACTTATTCAATAGGTACTTACTGAGTACCTATGGAATACATAGCACTATGCTAAGAACTATCATAGAATAATTAATAGTATAGACACAATCCCTGCCCCTACATACCTAACAGTTGAATGGCTGGAGACAGATAACACACAAGTAGATCTACAAGTAAGTTGATACTAAGTTGAACCTTATGAAATTGCCAGTATTCAGTCAGCCTTGACCTAAAAAATGGCAATATTTCAATATAACTGTCCTATAGTAGGTTCTTCCATAGGTAGCTGTATTAGTCAAGGTTCTCCCGAGAAATAATAGATATATTTAAAGAAATTTTTTTATATGGAATTGCCATTGACAAGTTCGAAATCTGTAGAGCTAAGGTTCCAAATGGTTTGCGTCTGAAGGCTGCTGGAGTCCCAGAAAGAACTTGTCTCAATTTGAAGATCATTCTCTCTTACTCTGGAGTGTTAGCCTTCTGTTCTAATCATACCTCCAGTTGATTGGGTAAGGTCCACCTACATTACGGAGGGCAATCTGCTTAACTTGGTCTATCAATTCAAATGTTAATCTCACTTACTAACAAGGAAAATAAAGACAGACTCATCCATACAGAGTTGGCTGAGAGCTGATGGGGTTGGGGCTGGGTGAGGGAGGTGGAAGGATTGAGCAGAAAAGGACACACACACACACACACACACACACACACACTTATGGACAGGGACAGCAGTGTGGAGATTGCCAGGAGGAAATCAGGTGGAGGAGGCTATGGAGGGATAAATGTTGATGGACAAAGACTTGACTTGGGTTTTGAACATGCAATACGGTGTACAGAGATGTGTTGTAGAATTGGGTATCTGAAACCTTTATAATTATGTTAACGAGTGTCACCCTAATAAATTCAATTGAAATAAAAGGAAGAAATAATAGGAAAAAAATGTTAATTTTATTCAAAGGTATACTTTCAGACACATCCGAATAATGTTTGACCAAATATTTGGGCACCCTGTGGCCCAGTCAAGCTGAGATATAAAATTTACCATCATAATACCTTAAGAATCTTGCTACTGCAGCATCTCCATTACTTGAGGGATTGAGTAGAATCTCAGGTCCTCCCTCAGATTTACTGAAACAGAATCTGCAGTTTCACAAGATCTGTAGGTAATACTAATGCATATGAAAGTTTGAGAAGCACCGAAACTATATGCCACAAATAAATGCTCAGTGTTTGGGCATTTGGCTTGCATCATGTGGTGGGTGGTTCTTCCTATTGTCTAATTCATTACATTTTTTGATACATCCTTATTTGTAACATGCTTTTTAGCATGCACCCCAATATATACACATTTGTTTTACTAATAAGTGTATGTACACATTCCAGTGAACAATGATTAGGTATATTATGAAGCACATATAAGGGCAGAAGTTTTAAACTGAGCTGGAGGTGAAATACTTTTAAATTTGTTACTCATCATGATGACTTCATTCAACCATTAGCTATAATCTCAAAGTATGATATAAATTGAGAGTGGTGTTTATCATTAATAAATAAATCCATATTTTGATTATTCCTCAAGAGAGTTTCTATTATTTCTGGTTGACTTCATTTTGATCTGAATAGACCCTCATTATTTTAACCTTGTGAGAAGTTGTTGAAAACAAAGGAAAAGTCAACTTTATTTTTTTCTTGTGCTTGCTTTATCAATTTTTTGGGGGGCTTTGATTTTGTTATGGGGGCTATTTTAAAGTCACATGTATCCTTAGTGATAGATAATTAGCTTAGTTAAAACTGAATACTTCACCTGTATATCCCCTTTAGGGGTTCACATAACTAATACAGGCTGCTGCCTCATTGGTTCAAAATTCCTGATTCTCACCGTTTGATTTGGGCATTCCAACTTAGGGCACCGACATCAATTCATGTATTAAGTCAATTTCTCATTTTTAATGACTAAAGAACATATACAGAAGTTCTCATATTTCCTCCCCCATGTCAAATCATTTTCTGAAGTTCCTGGAATAAGTCAACCACATCTTGAAGACTACTTGTCCAGATGTGGAGGTCTCTAAGAATTCATGTCTCTGCTGCATGTGTTAGGAAGGTCTGCCTTGGGGACAAGTGTTCTTGTTTTTTAGGCTGGATTTTCACAAATTTTGTCATTCAGGAGAAGACCAGGGGATCTGCAGATGGCAGTGCTGGCCAAGTTCATGGTACCTGTCCTGATTACTTTTACAATCCTCTTGAAAGCCTGATCCCTTTGGAATTGGGTGGGTGGGTGGGGGGTGCTTTATAGAATCTGGTGAAAGCTATGGCTTCTTGTTAGAGAAAATGCACACATAAAGTTTCCATTCAATTCCAGATAAGTTCAGAATTCACCTGAAGCTCGTGTAAACAACCTTAAGTAAAAGGCATCTGCTCTTTTTCTCAGATGTTCCTACCCTGCAGCCCCTTTTAGTTTCAGATCCTGTTACTGCACAGAGGTGAGAAGGGGCCTGAACTCTGATTTCAGAGACATTCAACTCTGCATCCCAGTCCTCTGATGAGTAACTGGGTTATTTGGGCACTCTTTTACTCTATAAAATAGGTATAATAATTCTCACTTTGTAATAACCTCCTCTTTGTTTGCCACCTTTCAGCTTTTTTGACCTTCTTGTTTGTTCCTCAGATATCTTAACTCTTTCCTGCCTCAGAGCCTTTACACTTGCTATTCCCTCTGCCTGGAATGTTCTTTCCATCATTTTTTTTGTAACCAACTCCTTTTTACCATTCAGGGCTCAATCCAAATGTCGCTTCAAACAATCTTTTCCTGACCACCTCATCTCTCTCTTTCTCTCACTTTGTAATAATTTTTTAAAAAGTGTACAATTCAGTGGCTTTTAGTATATTCACAAAGTTGAGCAACATCACCACTATCTAATTCTAGAACATTTTTATCATCCTATAAAGAAACTCCTTACTCTTCCAATGTCCCATAAAAATCTACCATCTTAATAATTTTGATTTGTATAATTCAGTGCTTTCTTTGTATATCAGCACCACAGCTATCTAATTTCAGAACATTTTTATTATCTCAAAGAGAAACTCCAGATACATTAAACAGTCACTCCCCAGTCCTCTCTCCATCAACTTCTGTCTCTTTAGGCTTGCCTATTCTGAACACTTCATATAAATGAAATCATACAATATGTGGCTTTTTGTATCTGGCTTCTTTCACTGAGCATCAGGTTTCCAAGTTTCATTCTTCTTGTTGCAGATATCAGTACTTCATTCCTTTTCATGGCTGAATAATGTTCTGTTTCATATAACCCATTTTGGATATTCATTCATTAGTTGATTTGGGTTGTTATTGCCTTTGGGCTATTGTGAATAAGGCTGCCGTGCAGCAGTCTCTCTTGATCATGTTACAATTTTATTTACTTAATTTTGGCAGCCCTTGTCTGTTTATTTAGCACATATATTACACATCTATTTTTTTAATCCTCTTCCCTAGAATGTAAGCAGCACAAAGGCAGTGTGATCTTGTTCACCTTGGACACAGCTGTATTCCCAGAGCTTTGAATAGTGCCTGGCACATGGTAGGCAACAGACAGCTGAGTGAATGAATGAATGAATGGGGACTATTGTTGTCTTGTTCTTAGCACACTCAGTCTTTTCCTCTAATGCATGTGGGAGGTCTGCTGTGTGCACCGGGGTCCCTCTCTCTCACGTCTGACACTTCTCACCAGCCATGGTTCTTGGCCCATTGTCCCACTGCCCCATGACAACCATTCCCCCAAGATCGGGGCCTCTCTACCCTAACCCAGTCTCAAACTTGACTGTGTAGCAGACTCACATAGAGGGTCTGTGAAAACACAGATAGCTGGGCCCAATACCTGGGGTTTCTGAGTCAGCAGATCTGGGTAGATCTGAAAATTTGCATTTTAACCAGTCTCCAGGTGATGATCTTGCTGTTGGTGGCAGTCCCCTGTTTGAAAATCTCTGCGAAGGTGGGGTAGGTTTCAGCAGACAGGCTGGATCCACTGAGTTCATAAGTGTGTAGGCATCACCCCAACAACTCATCTTCCTTCTCTCCTGCCCTTGATTTGAACCCAGAGGGTTCTAGTTAGTTAAGAGCATCTAGATCAGTGGTTCTTAACCTTTTCTGAGGTATCGAACCCACCAGTTTCATATGCGCATTCACCGAACCCTTCTTTAGTGATAAATAAAATATGATTTTTCCCCCCAAATTCAAGACATAGGTATATGTTTTTTTACTGGTGCACAAAATGAGCCGTGCATGAACATCACCTTGCTCAAAGAACAAAACCAACAGAGTGCATGAACTCACAACAAATTACGGTATTACTTTATTCTGGCCTGCGCGGCAGAGGCTTCTCCGAACCCCTGAGACCGACTCATCAAACCCCTAGGGTTCGATAGAACCCAGGTTAAAAACTACTGATCTAGATAGATCCTAAAACATGGCAGTATCACCTGCATGTGCCCAGAGAAGCTCTCTCTGGTCTGAGAGGGGCGTGCATGACAGTGTTCACTGCAGTGTTGTTTACAGAGGCAGGGTGTTGGTAACCATCGAGGTGTCCATAATTAGGGAAATGGGCAGGCAGGGCTGGTGTCCTGCTGGTTTGCAATGAAACAACTCGATGTTTATAGCCGGCATTTATTCTGACTAGTCAGTTCCTCTGCCAGGCTAGTTGTTGTATATGGAGACCATTATTCCTACTAGAGTAAATATGGGGGTCACGTGTGTTGTAATGCAAGTACAAGATACACACACATACACAGTAAAACCTACATTATTATATACTTTTTAAGGCTATTCATATATCTATTTAGAGGGTAGATAGAGAGGAAGTGTGTTGGTGAGGTCTAACACCTGTTGGACAGTTGTCTGTGCTCTGTGTATATGCAAACACTGATCTTTTCTGTAAGCTTACATTTAATTGTGAAGGTTGCTATTACGGGTTGAATTATGTCCCCCCAAGAAGACATCGAAGTCCTAACACCTCATGTGCTCTGAATGTGACCTTATTTGGAAATAGGGTAGTTGTGGATATAGTTAGTTAAGATGATGCCATACTGAGTTGTGTGGACCCCTAATCCAATACGATTGGTGTCCTTAAAGAATACTCATTGAAGACAGAGACACAGTGAGAGCGCTCTGTAAGGTGGAGGCAGATTGGTGCAGCGCAGCTGTAAACCAGTGAATACCAAAGATGTCCAGAAAACTATTGGAAGCTAGGAAGAGACAAGGAAGGACTCCCTGGTAGGTTCCGGAAGGAGCATGGCTTGGCTAACATCTTGATCTTGGACTTATAGCCTCCAGAACTGTGAGACAATACGTGTCTGTTATTGTAAGCCACCTCATTTGTGGCACATGGTCACAGCAGTCCTATGAAACCAATACAGTCACTTTGACACCTCTCAACTTGTTTTCTTATTTATAAAATAGTACTGATAAGAATATTAACCAGCTCTGGTTGGTTGGCTCAGTGGATAGAGTGTCAGCCTGGCATGCGGACATCCCAGATTTGATCCCCAGTCAGGGCACACATGAGAAGTAACCATCTGCTTCTCTCCGCATTCCTCTCCCCCTTCTCTCTCCTTTACCCTTATAGCCAGTGGCTCAATTGATTCAAGCATCGGCACCAGACTGGGGTTGCTGTTGGATCCAAGGCAGGGAGCATGTAGGAGTCTGTTTCTCTATCTCCCCTCCTCTCACTTAAAAAAACAATATTGACCCTTTGGTGAGTGTCAAGGAGATTAAACATGATGATAAATGGCAAGCACCTGAGACACTGCTGGTGCCCCAGGTTCTGCACTTCCCTCCATCCCCAGCTACTGATTAAGAGGCGCACCAGGCCTGACCTGTGGGGGTGCAGTGGATAAAGCGTCGACCTGGAACACTGAGGTCACCAGTTAAAAATCCTGCACTTGTCTGGTCAAGGCACAGATGGGAGTTGATGCTTCCTGCTCCTCTCTCTCTCTCTCTCTCTTCTCTAAAATGAATAAATTAAAAAAATAAGAGATGCACCAGCATGGGGTGTTTACAGATCACACATATCCTCCATAGCTCCTGGAAACCCCATGCGCACAGTGTGCAGGGCTGTGAATACAGACCCTCATTCAAATCCCTGTGCTGCAACTTCCTGCCTGTGTAACGTGACTAGGTTAATTCACCTCTCTGAGACTTTGTTTACTTATCTGCAAAGAAAAAGTAATAATCTTCACAAAGTGTTTATAGCCTGTTTAATTTAATTAAGGCATAGAACGTGATGAGCGTAGTGCCCAGCTTATGGTCAGTGTTCAGTAAATGTTATTTGTTATGAGTAGTGGGCCAGTGCGCTACGTGAAGTGTTGGCATCTAATATTAGATATAAGGGGGACTAAATCTGTGGGTTGCAGACACATGACACGAATTCATCATCTAGTCCTCTCAACAACTCTATGAAGTGGCTACTGCCGCCGGTACACAGCCTTTGTGGGAGGCATGGAGCTGTTCGGCAGGGAGTCCTTGTGTAGCCTCTAATTGCACTGCTCTTACTTAGTTACTTGTGTCTTTCCCCTTCTTGTCCCCAACTAGCATGGTGGCTCCTTGAAGTAAGGGACTTTGTCTTTTGTTCACAAGCAGTGCTCAGAGCAGAGCAGATGCCAATCATTGTGTTTTGAATGAACAGATTTATGTTCTTTCTTCTTTCAGGGCCCTTGCAGATGTCATGAGGCCGCAGGGTCACTGCAACACTGACCACATGGAGAGAGACCTCAACATTGTGGTCCATGTGCAGCATTATGAGAACATGGATACCAGAACCCCCATAAACAATCTTCGTAAGTAGAACTGTGTGATTCATTTCCAGTCCCACATGGTGACCAAGGCAGTGGTCACGCTTCTAGATTTCCCGGTGTGTGTTTGGGTCCATTAAGAGCTTCTCTTCGTTGACTAGTTAGAAGTTTTATTTCCTCTCCCCTGGATGAAGCTGTGTTTGGCACCATCAGAGTTCACGTGGTTTGTTTCTCTGTGAAAGAGTGACTCACTCGGTTGATTTCTCACGGCTGGTTCTTCCGTGAACTAATAGAGCACTTGGTTGGTTCATCTTGGCTGGGTACTTGGTTCATCTTAGATAGTTAATCTGTCAGCCAATGACTCATTTTGTTGGTTCATCTTGATTGGGTAATTGGTGAACCAATGGTCCATTTGCTTATTGGTCTGCCTCCTGAGATAGACCAGTTGTGACTCTTAGGTTTTAGACTATTTTCAGTAAACAGATTGTATAGTTCAGAAGAATTAGATATATTTTTCATAAAACTAAAGTTTCATAAAAATAATCTTTAAACTACTTTGTGTGTGTGTGTGCATGCATGCACACATGTGCTCGCACACCTTTGTGTGTTGGAAATTGTAGTTATGTTGTTTTGGGGTGGGTATGCATGATTCAACAGCAGCAAATTCCATTCTGTGGTTCTTTCAAGAAAATAAAGCTGAATTTGTTAATTGTGTTTTATTCATTCTCTGATGGAGCTTACTTAGAGATCTTGGTATGCTCCCAATGATTTTCTTTCCTTTCAAAGGTCTGTATATACAACATACATTATGGATTTGATATACTGGCTGATGGGAGTGAGGAAAAACAAGATTGTTTAATTTTTGACAGTAATGTACTACTGACCATGGTAATTCTTAGCAATTATGTTTTTAAGTAACCCCCACATTAAAGTAATGCAGAGGGTTTGGTTTAAAATAACAAAAGCCAGACAATTTCAAGAGTGCATTTAGTTGTGGCTGGAACTTCTTAAAAACAGAAATGGTTTTTCTGGCATTGAACTTTTTATAGTCTGGGTCACCTTTGCTGTAGCTCCGCTTGCGGGTGTTTTATTTGTTGAGTCATAGTTTAGGTCTGTTTACACATTTTTATGCTTGATTGGTAGTGGAATATGTATGTGGCATTTGACACAAGTGACATGAGTTCTCTGCTTCTACATGGTGATCATTATTCATGGCCTTGGGAATGTTACAGTATGTTCACAGAGTCAATGTTTACACTATTTGAAAATGAGTACCAAGTAGAATGTCTTAGGTTTCATTGTTTTAAATAATTCAACACTATTTATTTATGAAGCAGGTCATAAAATGGTATGAGAAAAAGCCACATTTTAGAGCAAATTACACCAGCAATTGGAAGTTTTATGACCACATTTCACAGCCGTAAAAGATATGTTATGTTGCACAAACTCTGACATGGCAATTACTGTGTCCAATTCAGGCTCCAATGGAAACGAGAGCATTCTCTTTTAGATGGCACTGGGAAATTAGTTGAACCTATGTGTATGTGATCCTAAACTTCGTAAGTAGGTGAATGTGATCCTGGAATAGACAATGCTGAAATGATGTTGAGTCCATGGCTGTAAAGGATGACTGTTATCAAGTTCCTCATGATGTCTCAGACTCAAGGATAAGTTTTGAATCAGCACTCACCTGGAACAACGAACTTATTGAAGCAATCCAAGTTTCATCATTTCATCAGGGAGACTCCAGAATACATGAATGAATCTTGCTTAATAAGGGACTTTTATTTTTATCTTTTAAGTTGTACTGAAATAAATGACTGCTTAGAAATGGGTGTCCAGGCACTGAGTAATTCAGAAATTTCTTGGGACAGGCTAACTTGATTTATTTATAGTTCTTGCTTTTAGTCTATATTTGTGTCTCAGTAATCAGTGCTCTGTTATTCCAAGAAACAAATGTGTCTTATAATATTCTACAGGGTGGAACATAGGGGAGAATTTCAGGCATAACGTCACAATCATTGCGTTTTCTCAAGATTTGCTCCAAATATTAATTTCATATAATCCTGTTGGGTTGATTCAATTCTTTTTTTTTTTTTTTTAATTTATTTATTTATTCATTTTAGAGAGGAGACACAGAGTGAGAGAGAGAGAGAGAAAGAGAGAAAGGGGGGAGGAGCTGGAAGCATCAACTCCCATATGTGCCTTGACCAGACCAGTGCAGGGTTTTGAACTGGCGACCTCAGTGTTCCCAGGTCGACGCTTTATCCACTGCGCCACCACAGGTCAGGCATCAATTCTTATTTCCTAGAATTCCTGGGAATATTTGGTAAATAAGACATATGTAGCTTTTCCACAAATTTACATGAATAAGTTTAATTTACATAACTAATTCAGTAGTTGATAGTAATGAGAGATTTTCTTGTGAGAACTTTATTTTTTATTGATTTATAGGTGCAATTTATATATTACATAAATATGTAAGTATAACATAAATATAATAGATGCAGGGAAAAATTTACGTGTTCAGAAGCAGGATTTATTCTGGATTTTATTAAGAGGATTAGGACTAGATGACTTATTTATTTATTTTTAAATTTTATTTGTTGATTTTAGAGAGAAGAGAGAGAGAGAGAGAGAGAAAGGCAGGGGAGAACGAGGTAGAGGAAGTATGTGCCTAGTCAAGGGTTCTTAAACCGGCAACCTCAGCGTTTCCAGGTCAATGCTTTCTCCACTGCACCATCATAGGTCAGATTAGATGACTTAAATTTATCAGTTATCAGGGGCTCAAGAAGCCAACCAGAGAGCAGAGTTCACTTTGACCAACAGAGAAGTAGGAGAGAAGGAATTTATTCTGATAACTGGAAAGTTAGACCAGCTTTTGATGCCAGAATTAGAATGTACTTATTAAATATGAAAGCCTTTTCTGGGCATTATAGAAGCTACAAGCATTCACTATTACAGAAAATAGAAAGAAAGATATGTCTGCTTGTGATACACTGAGAAGGGGTACCTCATGCTATTTTCAAGGTGTTCTTCACTAACCATCCAAGTTACCAGGTTTGATTGGGAACTCAATAGTCCCAACTTAAATATCATTTTCATTTCTATTCAATGACCCATTTGACATTGCTTTAAGAGAATATGTAATCATCTCCATCTATTCTCTCCCCTCATCTTCTTAATGCCAATGTTCTGTCACATTCTGGTCTTTTCTTTATGCTTGGGTCAAATGCTAAGAGACTCAAAAGTCAGTGTAGAAGTATGAATATTTAGAAGGAGGGGACCGGAGAAAGACTAGGGTGAAGTCACATAGGGAAGAGAAAGGTTCAATCTGGGGACATTTTTGCCAACCTTTCTTTATACATTTCCTACAGTTGCTTTTTCCTGTGATAGGCAGACTTGCCTTCTTTTGAAGATAAACTTTTTTCTTCAGTTGATGCTGTTCATTTTCTTTCCAGCCATTCAGTGGTATTGCCTAAAAATATTTAGCCTAATAATCAAAAGGGCCTCGACCCCTTTGATGAACAGGAAGTAGATTCAGATGAGATAGTGATTTTCTGCAAATGCTTCTTGGATTCTGTATAATTATAGTTTGCTTTTGAAGGCACATTCTGTCCCCAAGTTCTGTGAATGTACTGTCTTCCCCCCACCCCAGCCTCCCTGACTGCCAGTGACAACTCCCATTGGGAGTGGGGGGTAAATATAAGTTCCCATCAGTTTTACGGATAGGAAATGTGAGTGAGGGGCTATGGATACAATAGTACAACCTGGACCAACATTTCACAACTCCTTTGTGTGAACAGCAGACATTTTTTTTAAAATAAAATTTTAATTTTGTAATAGTTTTATATTTACAGAGAAGCTGCAAAGAAGAGTACACAGAGTTCTGTGTACTCCTCCCCCACTCTCTCCCACTGTGAACATCTTACATTACTATGGTACACTTGTGAAAACTAAGAAATCAACATTAGTACAGTATTTTTAGCTAGCCTGGAGATATTTGAATTTCACTAGTTTCTTCACTAATGTCTTTTGCTGTTCCAGGATCCAATCCAGGATAGTACATTATATTTAGTACAGCAAATTTGTTAGTAGAATTTTGGTTGTGCTGTATTGTTCAATGATGTAGTAAAGACTAAAAACAATACTATATAAGGTGGCAGCAATTACAAAGACTTTATTGCCATGGTATAAAAGCAATGTGTCTTAGTGTCTATGAAAACAGCCATGTCAAATTAGTCACCTGGTCTGCTTTGGAATGGAACCAGCTGCTCTCCTGCCTGTGCTCTCACATATGTACCCACGGGACAAGTTCCATGCGAATGGATGACCCCTCTTTGAAATAAGGTTGATGGTACACTGTTTATTTTAAAGCATGATCTGAGCAAGTGAGGTCTCACCCCAAACTGAGGAGCAATGCTGACAGTATTTTAGGCCATAGAATCCACAAGAAAGACCAGGCTGTCCTTTCAGCCTTACCCAACCCACTGCCTCAGGACCACTCCCAGGTGTATTGACAAGGAGCCAGGTGACAAGCAGATGCACAGGTAAGCTTCTGAAGATGTCATACAGCCCCTATTGAGAGCCAGGTGAATTTCCATTCATTTGTCTGTAGACCAAGGCACTTGATGTCCTAGACTTGACTTTTGGAGATTTATTTTTTTAATTGGGGAGAATTTCCTAATCAGGGATAGCAAAAGGGTAAACGTAAATATAAGAGTGTGCAAGAGTAAAAATTATGTAAAATAGTGTAATATTAACAGTAACTTAGCATTCTAAACCTCAACACATCGAGTCTTCAGAACCTGATTGGGTAAGTACCATTATTTTTACCATGATAAAGGACAGAAAACTGAGGCTCAGGGAGGTTAAGTGGCTTGTCCAAAGTTCACACAGCTACTAAATTTAACTAGATTTAAACAGAGCAGGTAACACTCCAAGGTCGGTGTTTGTAACCACTGTACCACATGACCTTTCTTTGTAGAGCAGGTGTTTGCAGAATAGGATCATCTTCCCCCAGGAGTCAAAGAAAGTTGTTAAAGGCTATGCTAAGTGGACCAAAAGATCTATTAGCACTCTAGAAAAGGGCTGTTTCCGAAATATACCCCGTTGTCTTACTGTCTGGTGATGAGTTCTCTCTTAGGAGGAATAATAACTAACATCCATTGAGCATTTGCTACTTGCCAGGCATTGTGTGCTGAAGCTTTGAATGTATTAGATCATTTCATAGTCCAAACAACCCACCGACAGCCGGCTCATTCTTACCTCCATTCCTCTGTACCACATGGGGTCTTTGCGTATGCTGGGTTTTCTGCCACAGCACACGGCTCCCAGGCTTCATTCCTTTTTCAGCTGTCCCCCATTGCCACCTCATCAGAGAGGACTTCAGCATTTTCCTAGGTCGCCAAGTCACTGCCTGTTCCCCGTGTCCCATTGTCTTCTTCATAACTTTTGTTCTCTCTGAAATTGTCATACTCATTATGCATGCCTCTTCCAGTGCATGAGGGCAAATGCTTTGTCACAGCTGCACTCCGACTGCAGGGCTGGCTCCAGGCAGCAGCTTCGTACATTTTTGTCCAATGAAAGAAAAAACCCGTGGAAGAGGTGTCATTATTCCTGTTTGATGAAGGAGAAAACTGAGGCTCATGGGAATTAGGAATTAAAGAACTCGTCTAACATGATGACTGAGATTTACTTAAAAATCTCCAGGAAAGAATGAAATTATGGGGGATGGTGGATGAAACAAAATGAGGGAAATATTATTGCAGCTAGGTGACCAAATAAAATGATTCTGTTCTATCTTTGCATATATTTGAAACTATCCATAATAAAATGAAAAATCAGAGAACCTGTCCACGATATCAGAGTTAATAAAGGAGCCAGGAGTCAAACCCAGGCCTATCTGGTTCCATAGCCTGGATGCACATGGGTTATCTTTTGGTGAAAATTCAAGCTCAGGCAGGGTGGGAATTGGGACCACCTCAGGGTCTTCAGCCCATGGAGTGGGTAAAGATAGCATCACTGTCTTTTCTGCCCTTAATTTGCTAATTGCTGTATCCTTTAGTTCACATGATCTAGAGAGAGAAAATGTGATTGGCTTGTGACCAGCTAGCTGATGGCCGGGCTTCTCCTGGACCAGCTGTCTGATGCTGGCTCAGTCAGCTGGGTGGAGCACGGTACTGTCAGGAACGTGGTGGGGCAGGTTCTCTAAGAAGGTCATGCTCGAGAAGCAGGGTGGGGACAGAAGTTGCATTTGTTTTTTTTTCACTCCTGTATTTCAGTGCTTCCAAATTATAGTGTTCAAGAGATGTTTATTGAATGAAAAAAATGCATGCATGCATGAACGAATCTATAGCCCTTGTTCCATAAGAAACCTGGAGGAATTCATTAACAGGACCTTGGAATTTTGAGTGTACAGGGAACTTGGGCTAATTCCAGCTCATGTGAAGCTTTAACTCTCTTCTATGAAGCCTCAGCTACCAACACTCTTGTTTCTGAAATCAAACATACATTTTTCCCAGTTGGGCAGGCTAGCTGTTCCATCTGAAGATCTGTGACTATAGCAGTTTTGGCTTATGGGTCAGTAAACTATAAGGCAAATAAGAATTAGTGGATCTGTACTTGATCAGCTAAATACATTTGTAGGCTCAGCACAGTAGCCTAAATTGACTTTGTGTGGTTTAGATCAAGAGCTCTGGTTTTCTCTTGAAGTGTTCAGTGTTATAGCTGAGTCTCTGACATGTGGATGCTGATTACTAAACATGTCCAATATGTCATTGAACTCGTGCAACAAGGGAGTGGGGAATATGGGCTTGGGAGGTAGACATAACTGGACTGGATATCTGCTCTCTCACCTCTTAGCTGTACAATAATGGAAAAATTAATTTAAATCCCTAAAGCTCAGTTTCCCTTTCTGTAAAAGGAGTAAAATAATATTTCCCTTACAAGGTTGTTGTGAGGATTAAATGAATGAACACATAGGAAGTACTTAGCTTAATGTTTAGTAACATAACTGTTGGTGGTTACTATGATTATTTGTGGAATGAGTGAGCCTTAGTGCTACAGTGGTCTGTCCACCGGGGGACAATGACACACATCAGCATGAATTTACTGGGCAGTTGCCTTCACAGGGAAAATGTTTTCATTCCGCGTGCCAGCTGATAACACAATTTGTGTGTGTGTGTTTGTTACTACTAATGATTTTGATGCAAATGAGATGTGAAGAAACTGTCAATTCCTTCCCAAGGAATTGGCTCAAATGGAGCAGCTGTCCCATTCTTAGCCATTTGTTTCTTTTGTCTGTTTTTCTTTTATTTCTATTAAAAACCCATGAGCTTTTGTTCTGCTAGGAATATTAATTTCCATATTTTATTTACTCTGGCAGATAAGGCTAATAGGAATCTGTATGTCCACATAAGTGTCTTGCATTTCTACCCAGAAAAGGAGATGATGTGTGTGTGTGTGTACACATGCAAGCATCAAAAATGAAGCCCTTTAAAGAAAAAAAAAATCACCACTTTCTGTAAGTCATCTCCTGGGCTCTTTTCAAAAATTGTTACTAATGCTGGCCACATGGCACTGTCTAATTAGATTTGCATTGCCTTTCCAAAGTGCTTGCAACCAGCTGTAGGACTATTTGTAAAGAAAGACTAAGTGCTCATCACAGTGTCTGGTTTAGTTTAAAAGATGCCAAGTTCTGCTCCTTCCACACGAGGGAAAGTCTATCCTTGGACAGATTTCCTCTGGGAGAGCATTTCTATTTATATATCAGGATCAAACGGTGCAACATGCCTACAATGTGATTGACACTTAGTGTATATAAAAAAGAGTAACAAAACAGAATATCACTTTTCTGTACCTACCACGTGCATAGATTTTAGTTCCCAAAACTCCATGAAATAATTGAAATAGGTATTTGCATCCACATGTTATAGATGAAGAACCTGGCTCAGAGAGTTCAAGAAACTTGCCTAAGGCCACAGAGATATTTGATAAGGAGTTCAGACTCTTTCTGGCTTTAAAACTTGTACACTATTCATGACCTTTCTCATGTCTTTCCCAAGGACCCGTACAAGGTGACATACCAGATTATGTCTCTTCTTTTCCTTATTTATTGATTTTCACTAAGAGTCACTGCAGTAGATTACACTTATCTTTGAAAATGGATTGACTGAGATAAAGTCACCATTTCTTTCTGGAGGACTCAGATTTTAGCTAATTGTTTACTTCCTTGTCATTAATATTTCCATTTAATCAACCGACAATCAACTGATATTTATGAAAATCTTGCTGTGTCAGGCAAAGTGCTAGGAATTGGAGGTATGAGGATAAGTGAGACAAAATTAATAAATATGTTCCTGGAGCTCATGATACATCGGGGGATGGGAGAGTAGACCAGTGGTTGCAGGTCAGCAGGTTAGGGTAAGTGCAGAATGCTGGGAAGCGTGCAGGAGGCTTCCTCAGAACACCTGAGGCTGAAGGAGAAGGAAGAGAGATTAGGACAAGTTTTCATTGGAAATTGATATTTTTTTCTGAAATAGAAATACTCTCTTCAAGTTTCTAAGAATCTGAGTGAAAGAAAGTGGAAAAATTTCATGTCCTGACTTTTCTCATCTCTGGTAGAAGGTAGAATAATCAGTTTTAGAACATAGATCTCTCTTGCAGATCTGATGAGTTTTAAACAAATTGTATAAAGGGAGAAGAGGATTTTTTTTTTGGTTAGGGCCACACAGCTTTTGGTAGGAAAATAAAAATGCCATGTCTGACCTGGGAAGATAAAAACTTCAGGAATAGCTATCAGGGGTTGAATACAGTTTCTTTTCAGAGAACTTATATAGTTAGTTTGCTATTCTCCAAGATTAGCGTTGAATTTCTTTCTTCTTTTAAAAATAACAACCAGTATAAAATTAAACAACATAATTTAACTCCTTAATACATATATTAAAATTATTTATAATAAGATTTGAAGAACCTGCCAAAAAAATTCCAATAAGAATTCTCAATAAAATTAATTACCAATTGAAAAGGAAATCCCATTATGTTAGTCCGAGAATGCAGTTAATGAAACTAAATGTAATAATAATCTGAATATTTCATTAAATGGAGACTTAAACTCATTAATTTAGGTATTAGGCCTGGAGTTGTGCTTGTACAAATACTGCCATACTCAAAACAGAGACTGTATTTTATTCATTTAAATCTAGCCCTTTGTCTGTGGAGATGGAAGGGCATCTCAACGATCTGTCCATGGTTCTGAAATACACCCTGAATGTAGTTATTCAGTTCAAACCAGTGAGAAAAGTTTATCTTAGAATTTTGGAGCTGGGAGGAATTTAAAAATCACCTTGCCTTTAACTTACCACGCTTTTGGTTTAAAGACGACTAAAAATAAAAAATAATTGAAGAACTGAAGGACCAACAAAGTGTGCTAACTTGAAAGAAAGGTAATTATGTAATTAGTAACTACTAAATACTGTCACCATTGTTTCATGAACGATATGGACATTTTAACACCAAACATTTAAGAAATAGTTCTCAACATAAAATAGGATTTCTAAAGAAAATAAAACTAGCCTCATGAAAAACTCATTCTACCATTCTTATTTACTTATATATTTATTTTATGTTTTGGACTTCAATCAATGGAAAGTGAGAACATGAATTTCATTTTTGGTAGTCACTGTTCATTCCTTAAGTAGTTTGGTCATTGAGTGAGTATTTATTGAGCACCAACTATGTGCTAGGTACTGGGGGATGCTAGAGGTACAGAGATTAGCAATGTGCATGTATTTATGTATGTATATATAATTTCACAATGATTATAGTCAATTCATTCTCTGTTTTGTACAAAATAATGAGACTGAAATCCATGAAGATGTATGGTTTTCTTAAAGTTACATAGCCATGAAGGTTTTCAGGTTAATACTGTTTTACAAATATTATTGAACATTTTGGACACAATTACTGATCACAAATACTTTTTGTGTTGGCAATTCTCTGACATGGACTTAAGGATATGAAAGAAGGGCACTGCTTTACTTTGATGCCTCACCAATTATCTGAAGGAAGCCTTTTGGGATATTCAGATATTCTTGACATTTAACAAAATATTGGATTTTCTAAAGCCCATGAATTGGAAGTTGTGCAAGGGCAGAATGTGGTATTTAATTTACTTTACTGAGTAGGAACAAGGAATGGAAAAACTATCTCATTCTTCAGAGGCATTATTTGAAAAATTTTAGTGCGTGTATTCAAAGTCAAAGAAGGTCATCAATCAAGCAATTCTTTGTTATCAAGGCCATTGTATCAGCATGTTTTTAAAATTTTTTTGTTCTTCTAATCAGCTTGGGGTGGCTAGGTTCAGATTCTAGTACTGTTTCTTTAAAACATGTACTATTTTAATTACATGGGTATTATATACATATGTGTAATTATAAAAATATTCACATATTCAGATCCTGGTTCTGCTTCTTTGAGACACATATTTATTATTATTTTTATTACCTGAGTACTAACATTCATACACATACGTATATAAATCTTCATATAATATGGTACTGAAAATCTTGCTCCTGTCATTGATAATGACCTCTTTAGAGATACGGATATGATCTCCTGTTATATAATTATTAATTCTATGTAAACTGGAACATTTTATTCACTTCAACACAAACCAGGTCAATAACTTTGTCATTGAACTGTTGGAGAGAAAAATCACTCACTGCTAAGGCTGCTAGTAGGATAGGATGTACATCTGGAGCTGCTGGAGACCATCTCACTACCAAGGGGAGAATGTGCCATAAAAATGTTGTAGAATGCAGAAGTGGAACGAGTCTAGTTCTGATGATATTGTTTGAGTTCCAAGATCGAGCCATATCTGAAGCCATGGGCTTTACAGTGACAGAAAAGAATGAATTTCTGAGGGATCAGAGGGTGGCAGAGCAGGTGGAAGTTACACTCACCTCCTCCTAGGACCAAAATGGACTTACAACTAAAATATAGAGCAGTCAACCTGAATAACTAGCTGAAGACTGGCTGAAGAGAAGTCTTATAATTAAGGATCTACAGAAGAAGGCATATCAAGACTGGTAAAAAAGAAGGAGATGTGAGAAGAGCCAGCCCAGCTACCAAGGGTGGTAGCTGAGGTCCCAGGGGGATATATCAGTGGCAAAGGTTCTCCCTGGGAAGCATGGGATCTCAACCCCAAGCCAGGCTCCCAACATCAGAGCCCCAGAACGGGGAAGAGGTACACACACAAAACATATAGTTGTTAAAAGTACTGGGGTTTCTGTCTTGTCAGAGACAAGGATCTGCTAGAGACACAGGTACCCTCTTAAAAGGCCAACATACACAATCTCATTTGCAACCGCTTACCCTGAGCTTCAGTGGAGGGAGGGTGGAACAGAGTTGCATGAGGAGACTGGGGTTTGTGACTATAGGGAGAAAACGGAAGGAACAGCCACCAGGATCCTTGTGCTGATTCACTCTCCCACACTGCAGACACCATCTTTTTTGGGTGGAGCACTCCTCTCCATATGGCATCAGCCTGGGGGAATGAAGTAGCCCCACCCTCCGGATGTCCTGTCACTCCACCCTGTGGAGCTTGTGCCTTGCTGAGGAATCAGCTACCTGGGCTGGGAGTGTAGAGGTCTGGGCAGACTCAGGGGGTGTCAATGACTGAGTGGTGTGGTTATGGGGCTGAGCAGAATCTGAGACAGATTGACTTGTGTGGCTCTGGGATGGGAGCCACTCCCTCCACATTCCCCCAAGCCTGCCAGCACCTCCCCCTCACAGGAGACCCACTAGCCACATCCTCTCAACTCCCGGTGGCCCTATTCTGCTGAGGTCAGGTTCCTGGCAGAATCTGGGACACAGTGAGTTGTGTGGCTCTAGGACAGGGGCCATTTCCCCCTTGCACACATGACTGTAGGAGAGCCTTCCCTTCATGTGAACAAATCTTGGTCTCTTTGGACCTGATAAACTGCTGGTTTCACCCTGATGATTCCCTGAAACCCTATCTGAACACAAAGGGTGAGAGCACCCAGCAGGTAACAGTTACACTGGCTGTACCCTGGGACATTTGTTGAATGGCCTCAGACCCAGCACTGGCACCAAGTTTAAACCTTTATCAGTCTGGTGAACACCACTTGCCTCTACTTGGTGACTTGTTGTGAACCCACCTCATGGAACTCTAGTACTGCCAGGGGCTCTTTCAACAACTGAGCCAAACAGGCAGTAGGCAGGTGGATGCAGGCAAAGACAGACCTTGAGGTGACTTGGAACTTTAGCTGACCTGCTTCCAGACTCAGTGTGGGTAAAAGTTGGCCTCGATGTGCAACTTGGTCTTTCCTGCACATACCAGAGCCCAGAAGAAATAGCCACAAATTGCAGATTGCTTTGTATCTCCATAAAGGTTGTCCAGGGCCAGTCACAGGAAACACCTGACATTGCAGTATACCAGAGTCCCTTCTAAGAGGCCCCAGAACCAACATACTCAGTGTGAGCTTCACACAACATCAGAGCAGGATCAGATAAGCTTCACAAATGGCATTGTGAAAGGGAGATCTTGGCAGCCACCAGAAACTCTGAGGCAAATTCTGCTTCATGTGGTGAACACCAGCACAGCAGCTCATGTGGTTGGGATTAAACCTCACAGTCAGCTAGCCTGAGGATCAGCCTCATGCTCAAATAGGCCAATGGCAATCAAGATCCAATTACTACAGGAAGGCTCTCATAACCCACACAGGGACATTCTTGAATCACCCAGCTTAGGTGACCAAGAAGACTGTGCCACTAGGTTCCACAGGACATGAAAGGCCACCCTACCGAGATCAGGAGTCATAACAGATCTACCTAATATAAGAAACAGCACAAAGAGGCAGCTAAATGGGGAGACAAACTCCAGAGAAAGAGATAAATGAAATGGAGACAAGCAATTTATCAGCTATAGAGGTCAAAGCAATGGTTATAAGGTTGTTCAACAGCATAGAAACGTTAAATAAGAACAAGTCAGAAATGAAGAATACAGCATCTAAAATGAAGAATACACTAGAAGCAATAAACAGTTCGTTGAATGAAGCAGTGGATTGAAATGATTTGAAAGACACGGTAGCAGAAAACACCCAATCAGAAAAGCAAAAAAAAAAAAAAAAAGAATTTTAAATAATGAGAATAGTTTAAGAAACTTCTGGGACAACATCAAGTATAGAGAACCTATTTGAAGAAATAATGACTGAAAACTTTCCTAACTTGGTAAAGGAAAAAAAAAATATACAACTCCAGGAAGCACAAAGAGTTCCAACTAAGATGAATCCAAAGAGGCCCACACCAAGACACATTATAATTAAAATGGCAAAGGTTATAGACAAAGAAAGAATCTTAAAAGCATCAAAAAAAAGATAGTTACCTACAAGGGAACTTCCATAAGATGTCAGCCAGACAGATTGGTATTAAATATTCAAAGTGATAAAAAGCCAGGACCTATAACCAAGAATACTTTAGCCAGCAAAGCCATCATTTAAAGTTGAAGGAGAAACAAAGAGTTTCCCAGACAAGAAGAAGCTACAGGTGTTTGTTACTACTAAACCATAATTTACAAGAAATGTCTAAGAGTCTTTTTGAAGAAGGAAAAGGAGAAGGAGGAGGAGGACATGGAAGAGAAGGAGGAAGAAGAGGAAGAGAAGAAGAAGAAGAAAAGGAAGAGGAGGAGGAAGAGGGAAAGGAAGCAGAAACAGCAGCATAGGTACATAGGAGAAGGAAAAGAAGGAGGAAAAGAGGAAGCAGACAGAGGAACATAGTTAAAATAAATGGCAATAAATACAAACCTATCAATAATCACTTCAAATGTAAATGGCTTAAATGCTCCAATCAAAAGTTGAATGGATGAGAAAAACATGACCCATATTGATGCTGTCTGCCTTATAAGACCCACCTTATAATTAAAGATACACTAGACTAAAAGTAAAAGGATAGAGACAGATATTTCATGCAAATGGAAATTAAAAATAAAACAGCTGGCATAGCAATACTTATATCTGATGAAGTGGATTTTAAAACAAAGTCTATAATAAGAGACAAAGAAAGACTCTACATAATGATAAAGGGAGCAATCCAGCAAGAGGATATAACACTTGTAAACTTTTATGCACCTAACATAAGAACACCTAGATATGTAAAGCCTTAATTAAGGTGACCAATCATCCTCCTTTAGGGAGGACAGTCCTTCTTTGTAAGTTCCATTCTCCCTCGAAAAGTGTCCTCCTCCATGTCTTCTTTTTAATATTAGAAGACTAATCTGTAAATGTCTGTATTGATCGATGCAGAGTCAATCCATTGCATCTGATGTGACGTATTTGTATTTGACATGATGATTCATCAAGGATCAATACAGTGCAGTGAGACGGGATTATGAGAGCGTGCGCTCCGCACGGGAGACCTTGCACGAGTGCGGATATACTGAGCGCACAAATGGCTTTGTGTACTTCTTACTGAAACACGACATGGCACATACAACATTGTAGGCTCATGATTATTTCTTTGTCAGTGAGTATTCAATCATAGACAGGTAAGCACAATTCATGTTTTATTCATTCATTATCTATTTAATAATTCTCAAATACGTATAATTTTATTTACAAGTATTTTCCTGAAATTCGAGTTTTAAAGTGGAAACCTAACCTCAAACCATATCTATTAATAACGTATTTTGATTAAATAGTTGCATAAAACAGACATTTTTTAATTAGAAAATGATAAATACAACCAAAAATCACTCCAAATTAGTGATTTTGTCTGATATTTAGTTTTGTTAATTTAGCTTCTGAAAAATTCGCCTACCATGATGTAATGTTTGCAGTTCCTAATGTGCTTGCATCGTTCATGTAGCTCTATATTTTATTTTTAATTTTAAATTTCATTTAAGGGATGGAAAAATAAAAAAAGAGAAAATGCCATTTCAACGGTAAATTAAAAAACAAATGTCCATCCCTCATATCAAAGAAAAATACCATTGTTTTCTGCAATATTTGCAGCAGAGAATTTTGTATTGCAGTTGGGAGCAGAGCAGCAATAACGAAACACTTGACCAACAAACATAAGCAATCATTAGATTCATCAGCTTGCAATTGTAAAGTAACAAGTATTTTTAAAACTTCAAATTATTCTGAAGATGAAAAACAGTTGTCTGCAATGGAGGGAGCACTTGCATTTCATACCATAATTCACAATCAAAGTTTTTGTAGTATGGATTGTACAACTAAGTTATTGGAAAAGTTTCACAATGCAAAATTTTGATGTGCTAGGACAAAATGTGAGGCTATTTTGAAATCAGTATTTAAAAATTACTGTGAGAAAGTACTTACAGAGGACTTGGAAACTGTAGCATCTGTAATGGTTTTATCTGATGCATCAAATTATAATGAAATTAAATTGTATCCAATAATAGTAAGATTTTTAATGTTACCAAGGGCATTCAAGTAAAAATTTTAAATTTAGAATCCATTGAAGGTGAAACTTCTAAAATTTTGTCAAACCATCTATACAGAGTAATAAATGAAAACAATTTGAAAGCCAAAGTTGTTGCACTAACGGCTGATAATACAAATACAAATTTTGGTGGGCGAAGATGCAAAGGAGTGAATAATGTGTATGTAAAATTACAAGAGTTTCTACAAAAGTAAATACCAGGAATAGGTTGCAATGTACATATTTTGTCAAATGCAATCAACACAGCATCATATGCCATGCCAATTGATGTAGAAGTAATAATAACTACAATTTATTTGCATTTTAGTCATTTTACTGTTTGTGTTGCTACTTTAAAACAATTTTGTGAAGAAGCAAATGTTGA
The DNA here is from genome assembly GCA_037038555.1 of Rhynchonycteris naso. NCBI lineage: Eukaryota > Metazoa > Chordata > Mammalia > Chiroptera > Emballonuridae > Rhynchonycteris > Rhynchonycteris naso. Next base: position 188,928,304 of record CM073000.1, on the reverse strand, counting down.
ATACAAAAAACTTTTAGGATATTCAAAAGTCAGATGGCTTGCTCTAACACCTGCTATAGAGCATGTTCTACAATTATTTGAGCCTCTCCATTCATATTTTTAAAGTTTAGACAAATGTCCTAAAATCCCCGAATCGTTTTTCAATAATAAAATATCTGAGATATTAATGTATTTTGTACATAATCAAGCATCTATTTTCCCCCAAACTATTCAAAATATTGAACACATTTCAGCTATGGAAGTTAGTTTTATTTTGAATGACTTTGTCCTTCAATATAAATCTTGTTTTGAAGAAAAATTTCGTCCTTTAATTATAAAAAGAAAATTGTCAGACTTAGAGGAATCAAATCCAAGCATAACAGAAAAGTTTATCAAAGAAGTACAGAATTTTTAGCACTCATGTTTTCAATATATCAAAGAATAGTCTGAAACAAACATCACAGGAAATAACAGTTTTCTATGGTGTTTTTTGATTTCACCGCAAGTATATTGGACAGATATTGAATCTTGTCTTGAGTTTTTATCTAAAGAAATGCCAGACATCAAAATAGATGACAATGGTCTCTTTGAAGAAATTAGAAGACTGAATGTATCTTTAAATTTTGAAAAATTAATACAATGGGCAAATGAACACGTTGAAATTGATAAAAGATGGGTGAACATATTCCATCAAAAATGAACATATTCCATGTGAAAATTTATTTATTATTGTTCAATTTACATTGTGCTGCCCTGGAAATAATGCAGCAGTTGAAAGAGTTTTTTCAATTGCTAATGATTTTTGGACAAGTGAGAAATCCAGATTGAATGCTGATACACTCTAGCTGCAGCACTTGTGGTAAAATTCAATATAAAGGATATTTCTTGTTCAGATATTTCCAATATATTGTTACAAAATGATACATTGACAAAAAATATTAATTCAATGGAGTACTCATTTAGATAATGTTATCTAAATGAGTATTTTTTCTTACAATTATTAAAAATTAATAGGCATGTAAGCATAATTACAATATAAAATATTACAAAGGTTTTAATTATGCATTTATCATATTATAGTGTATTATTGTTGCAATGAATAAAATGTTTCTTTTATTTATGATATTGTTTTCTTCAATTTATTTTTGTCCTTTTTTATTGTAAAAAACTTGGTAACCTTAGTAAAGCAAGTCTTAATGGACATAAAAGGAGAGATTGACAGTAAATCGTAGTAGGGGATTTTAACATCCTATTGACACCAATGGATAGATCTTTCAGACAGGAAGGAGAGCAGCCTTAAATGACACACTAGGTCAGCTGCATTTAATTGATATCTTTGGAGCATTTCACCCCAAAGCAGCAGAATATACATTTTTTTGAAGTGCACATGGAACATTTTCGAGGATAGAACACATGTCATGACACAAAACAAGTCTCAATAAATTTAAGAAGATTGAAATCATATCAAATATCTTCTCTGACTATAATGATATGTAACTAGAAATTAATGACAAGAAAAAAAACTGAAAAACACACGAGACATGGAGGCTAAATAACATGTTACTAAACAATGAATGGGTTAACAAAGAGATCAAGGATGAAGTCAAAAGATACCTTGAAATAAATGTAAATGAGGATACAACCACTCCAAATCTATGGGACACAGCAAAAGAAGTCCTAAGACGAAAATTTTTAGCATTATAGCCTACTTCAAGAAACAAGGAAAATCTCAAATGAACAATCTAACTTTACACTTAAAGGAACTAGAAAAAGAACAACAAACAAAGCCCAAAGAAGTAGAAGAAAGGAAATAATAAAGATCAATGCAGAAATAAACAGTCTAAAAAACAATACAAAATATCAATGAAACCAAGAACTGACTTTTTGAAAGGATAAACAAGATTGATAAGTTTTTAACCAGACTCATCAAAATAAATAAATAAATAAATAACCCCCAAAACAAAATCAGAAATGAAAGAGGAGAAATAACTACTGACACCAAAGAAATACAAAGAATTTTAGGAAAATATTTGGAACAAATCTGTGCCAACAAATTGGACAATCTGGACAAAAGAGATAAATTCTTAGAAACATACACCTTCTGAAACTGAATCACGAAGAATCAGAGAATCTGGACAGAAGGATTACAACTAGTGAAATTGAAGCAGTAAAAAAAAAAAAAAAAAAAAAAAATCCCAACAAACAAAAGTCCTAGACCGGATGGTTTTTCACAGGAAAATTTTACTTGGGTGGTGAAAACACAATATTATATACAGATGATGTCTTGTAGAATTTACACCTGAAACCTATATAATTTTATTAACCAATGTCACCCAAATAAATTCAATAAAAAAATTTTAAAAAGAGAATGAATTACTTTTATTTATTTTAAAAAAGTTTTTATTCATTGATTTTAGAGAGAAAGGAAGGGGGAGAGAAAGAGACAGGAACATCAATCTGTTTCTGTATGTGCACTGACTGGGGATTAAACTGGCATCCTCTGTGCTTCAGGATGATGCTTTACTCAATTGAACTATCTGGCCAGGGCAGTGAATGAGTGTTTTTTAAACTTAATAAATTTGGGTTGGGGTTTGTCATTTGCAATGGAAACAATGCTTATTTTCTTTCTTTTTTTTTAAGCAAGAGGAGGGGAGATAGTGAGACAGACTCCCACATGTACCCCCATGAGGATCCACCAGGCAGCCCCTGTCTGGGGCTGTTGCTCAAATCAACTGAGCTATTTTTAGTGCCTGAGGCTGACATACTCTGACCAGTGGAGCTATCCTCAGTGCGTGGAGCCCACTAATTGGGCCACTGCCTGCTGGAGGGGAGGAGGGAGAAAATAGGGATAGGAAGGGGTAGAGAAGCAGATGGTTACTTCTCTTGTGTGCCCTGACTGTGAATCAAACATGGGACATCCATATATTGAGCCAATGCTCTATCCTCTGAGCAAATCGGTCAGGGCCATAATGCTCATTTTTGTAACCAAAAGCTACCATTTATAAATTAGCCACGGTTTTCAAATCATGTGTCTCATGTAAATCCTACAAAACTCACCAGGAACTCCATCTATAAATGTGTTGCCTCTCTTGTGAATTTGTTCATTTTATTCTGTGAGCTCTTTTTATGCCATTTTCTCTGTATCTTGGTTCTCAGCACTTAGACCTGAACTCACAGTAGGCAATTAGTAAATGTTTGGTAAATAAACTAATGAAGCCCTGCCCCTGAACTGGTTGTGATGGGTCTAAGCTCACATAGCTAGACAAGTGGCGTAACAAGGACTAGAGTCCCAACCTCCAGGCTCTAGGTTTAGTATTTTTGCTACCCCACCTGGCGTTTGGGCATTGGACAATATGGGAGTGTGGTGACATTTGGGTGTTTAGTTTCATTGCATCACTCTTTGCATCACTTTATTATATTACTTATTTAAAACCTTTCAGTTGAGCTTTCCATTGCAATAATAACAAGAATTGAACTCGCATGCCTACAAGGCCCTACATCACCTTCCTGAGCTCTTTTGCCTTTCCTCTGTCTCGCTCACGTTACCACAGGGAGTTCTCTGCTCTTATTTGAACATTCTGGGATGGCGTCCACCTTAGAAGCTTGAATTTTGCTACTTCTCTGCCTGCAACATTCTTCTTCAGATCTTTTCAAATCATGCTTTTTTTTTTCATCATTTAGGTCTTGGCTAAATGGCTATCTCTTTGTGGAAGCCTTCCCTATAGAAACTCATCACCCCATGTAAAGAATCTCGCTACCACCCCTCTCTGTTAGGTCACATTTGATTTTCATCATAGCACATATCACTACCTAAAATCATCTTGGTTACTTGTTTCTTTTGTATCTTCCCCTCTAGAATGTCAGTTTCATGCGACCAGGAATCTTTTCTGTCTCTTCCCTACTGTATCTGCCGGGCTGCACACAGTGCCTGGCAGGTAATAGGTGCTCTGGAACCATTTGTTGAATGAATGCTGTCAAAATACAGTACAGGGCACATTTTTCTCAAGTAATTGCTACTATTATTTTTCCTTTGTCTATTCATTAGGATTTTATTTCTTGTGGGCTAAACCTTCAGCGTTGTTATCAGAGTTGAACAAATGCCAAATTAGGGCCTCGAGAAGTTGCATACATGTAGAGCATCATGAATATATATTCCACACTACCTGAAAATTAGGAAATATCATACAAAGGCAATGTTTTCAAAATCAAGTCCACCAATTTAATCACAGTTGATTTTTTTCAACAGCATTTCTTCCCATTTCATTTCTTTCAACTTCTTTGTATCATATAGATTGCCTCATAATATCCCTATCCATGCTGACTCTCAATTCCATTAGCATGAAAGCAAAATAAGGAGGGAATTGGGTGTGTTTAATATTTATGAAATGGCTGTTGTGTTGATATGGATAATAAAAAAACCTTAACTCTGGTGATGCAAAATAACCTTAATAATCCCCTGCTTAGGATCATAATATTGATTTTAATGTATTGCCAAGCAGACTATTAAATCTCCAACTGCTGTGTTCCACAGTTAATTATTATATTTAAAAGAAGTCTTAAAACCCAGAGGGAGGAGTTGGTGAGTTCAAAGAAAAAAACACAACAGATACCCAGATCCATTTCATAGCCCATAATTGGGCTATCATCCACAGACAAGCCCTAAGCCCTGGTTTATCTGTTGTTAAGATCAAGTATTTGCCTACCCTTTGACTCTGAATCCTAAAATACCCCAAATATGCCATGGGATTTTATCATCCTTACCCTGGAGCAAAATCAGGTCAAGCTAAGAAAGGCACTTAAGAACAAAAGATGTAGTTTCTGGGTTTTAAATCACGAAGGCTCTGAACACCCCTGCCTCCCAGGATACTTTTCAGGAAAAGTACCAGAGGAAAGTGGCAGGTGTGTTGTGGATGGCGAGGACGGATAGAGGAAGTCGCTCTTGGTTACCTTTCCCTGTTTTCCATCTTCGTGTCCTGCGGCAGTTGCTTCAGCAAGGTTTCTGTTCCTGCCAGCGTGTTTTCTCAGGTAGTCGTGGCATGTGAAACCCTCTGTGAGGCTAACTTGGGGTAAAGTAATAACACCAATAGTTAGCATGCATTGGGTACCTGCTGTGTGCCAGGTGTTTCAACTGCATTATCTCATTTAATTCTCTTTACAACCTAGCAACGTGAGTACGATTATCTATATCTGGCACAGTAAACAGGCGTAGGTTGTCTATCTGATACACAGATTCGAATACAGCAGGGCCTGACTCTAAAATCTGTTTTTTTTTCTTCCACCCAGAGTAGGAACATAGGATTTATTTTGGGTGCTGTCATTGATGGCTGGTAGCGGCAGTCTGAAGTAGAGTGTTGAGAGGGATGTTGAGGCCCTATTCAAGCACTCCGTGGACATAAGCTCTGAGATTGATTAGCGATGTCTGTTGTGAGAGAAGAGAGTAAAGTTTGTGTGCCATATCTTCACACCTCTGTTTCTGCTACACATGTGATGAAAGCCCCTCAAAGGACTCATGGTTTTGTGAATGAAGGAAGATCAATGTAATATAAAATAAGGGAGTGTAAATCAAATTGATGGATTGGGAAGGACTCAAGTGCACAGTGCCTACCATATGGTGTTCGGATGTATAGTGGGTGATTAGCATATCTTTGTTTAATGAGTGAATGAATACATGGATGGAGAGCCTGAAGCGTATCATAATCTTTTTGTTCATCTTGGTTCTCTAAGCTATTTACAAGTCAGGTCACTATAAAGCTACACATCAGAACTGCTTTCCTTTGTTTCCTATAGAAATGCTTACCTAGAACTGTATTTAAATAGCACACTCTTGCTTATTTTTTTCATGATCAGTATAACAAAGGATGACATGAAAAATGTATTTGTATTTCTGTAAATCTGCTGTTGAAAATGGGGCATATTATGTTGTTCGATATCTTTTATATAAAGAATAACTTTGTATCACACAAATATTCAGTGAATCTTTTTCTTGCATTATCTACTTAGGCACTGGGCTAATGGAGCAAAAACAAATCAGGTCTCTGACCTCTAGAGTTTATATTTGCATGGGGGAAGACTGTTCACTTATCCACTAGGTAAAAATGTAAGAATTATTAGCTGTGGTAAGTATGGAAAGAAAAAGTAAGTTGGTGGGATAAAGAATAACAAAGCCAACATAACTAAGAAAGTGACAAGGTAAGATCCAAAGAAGAATGAGAAGGAACCATTCAAATCAACGGTGGGGGAAACTGTCATTCGAGGCAGATACTTAACAACAGAACGTGCAAAGGCACTGAGGCAGAAAAATACTTCATTATGCCTGTGGAAATGAAGGAAGCCCAATGGGGCTAGAATCTGGTGAGGGAGAGGTAGAGGTTATAAATGTGGAGCAATGCTACTGAGAAATGAGAACAGAGCAATATAGCTATTAAAGGCTATACCCATAGTTTTTGAACACCTACTATGTGCTAGGCACTATGTTAGGTGCTTTATGTCAATTATATTGTGTCTCAATAAGTGATCTGTCCCTCTGATAGTGCTTCCCAATAGGTGTTCCACTGAACACTAGACCTTTGAGATGTTCTACAAGATTAGAGTTGCTTGGCCAAACATATTTGAGAATACCTCCATGCTCTCTTCACCTCTTGGAGATTTTCAATACATGTTAGCACATTAAAGACTGAGAATAAATACAATAAAGCCATTGACAACTGTGCTCATTTCAATGCTTTTCAAACCAATATACTATCTATTCAATATATTTCTGTACAACGATTACTTATATAGAAAGGAAATTATATTCTGGAGAGCTGACTTTGAAGAATGCTACTGGATTAGTGTGTACCTGGCTCTACTTAATCATCTTCTTTGGTGGTAAACACATGACGTCCCATGGCAACCCATTCTGCTTCCAGCTGGTGCTCCTTGACAGGGAGTTTGCCTTATGCATGTTACAAAGTTACTGGCCAAGCCCCTTAGAAGGGGCTAATGAAGTAGAGGTCAAAGCTATTACTATGGTTCTTTCCTCTTTTCTCTGCACTCTAATCTCTGTCATCCTTCAAGGCCCAGGGTAAATAGTCCATAGCAGGGTGTTTCAGTTACCTGCAGCAGAAACAAGTGCTGTGTGACTTCAGCAAAAAGGGAATTCTTTTGAATTATATAGGTTGGTTCATAGAACTGGAGGAACATCTACAGAAAAAGATTGGGATGTTTGGAACCAGGGCTGCTCAAACTAGAGCTGGTGGCATGAGCTAATAAGTGGCTTTATCAAAGCTCCCCTGCAGATAAGAATCACTATAACCATTTGTCTTTCTTTGTGCCCACTGCACTGAAGTTTAAGGGATCAAGGGAGAGTCTGATGGGCTCACATTGAGTCACAATAGACCCTTGGCTAGGGAGGGCAGGTGCTTTGAGTGACAGTCTCATCAAGATGATATGAAGTGAGGAAGAGAAAAGTGTCCAAAAGGAAATCGAGATGCTGATCTAAAGAAGCAGGAAGTGGCCCTGGCCTATGGTTCAGTGGATGGAGTGGCATCCTAGAGTGCTGGGATCGTTGGCTGGATCCCGAGGTCACTGGCTCAACCTTAAGGTCGCAGATTCAAGCACTGGTTAGGACACATATGAGAACCAGTCAATGGGTACACAGATAAGTGGAACAATGAGTTGATGCTTCTCTCTCTCTCTCTCTCTGCCTCCCCTGCTCTCTTTTTGACTCTCTCTCTTTCCCTTCCTTCTCTTTCTCTATCAAAAAATGTAGGGAGTGGATGCTGAGTATTCAAAAATAAAAAAAGGAACAGATAATTTCAAAAGGTCCAGACATATCTTGTCTTCTGAATGTTCTGCTCTCTGCCCAAGTCCTTTCCTGACCACTGAGTTCCACCAACACCTGGATGCTGCCTGGTCATCTTCCCTGCCTGGTTGTCCTTCTCTGTGACTTAGCTATTGCTGTGCTCTTTAACTGTGGGGATGCGTTCGTTGGTCTTGCATTTCTAATTAGGCCTAATAATAAAACCTATAAAATGTCATCAGCAAAAAGAAGTGATCACAGGATGATCATTCATGGGGGAGGGAAGACAAAGAATTAGATGGGGGTGTGTAAGATGTGTGCTGCCTCGGGCGGTGGGTGATGTGGTTGTTAAGGAAGGAGATGTGAGTGGGAACAGAAGCACGTGGACAAGCACATTGGCAGAAGGCTGCTAAGGCAGGTGGAAAGGAAGAGTGCTGGGGCAGAGGGGCTGGCACCGGGCATGAGGAGTGATAAAGCTGGCAAATGGATATCCACGTCAAGGACTTCAGAACCGAGCCTCTGTGAGTCCTGGAGCAGATGTGCTTTCTTCAATCACTTCTCTGACTCACAGGTGTCTTGTTGGGATTTGGGGATGCTGGAGCAGAAGGTTCTTGAAGACAATTTGGGGAAGCTCTCAGCAACCTCAGAACACAGCTGCCACTACCTTATCCATGAAGTCCTTGTTCCAACCCCTCACCAAAGCATTTTGAGGGTTGCTAGGAAACAGAGATGCTTGAGCAGTTGGGATCTGATTATAATAATCCTCTAAATTTCCAAGGTTGGAGGAGGAGCCAGGTCAGTTCCATGCCATATTCCCCCACCTGACTATGGAGTACAACAAGGCATATGCTTTTGGGATATGTGAATGCAGTGCTGTGATCTGAGGTCAGAGATGGGCAGGAGCGAATGGGGGGGGGCAGTGAGAGAGAGCACCACATAAATAATGTAAGTATTTCTGTTCCCCATTCCACACAATGAGCATATGCTGGAAGTGAGACGGGAGACATGACTCTGCTTTTGCCTCAGACAGACGCACTTCCCACGAGCTTCTCCTGAGTGTGATTCTAGCATTTAAAGATATGCATTTTTCATATAACTTGGCCCCTAAACACAAGCCAGTTACTTCATCTGGTGTTCAACCAGAAAAATCATGCATAATTTTGGCTGAATGTGATTTTAGTTGCTCTCCCTGACCTCAGGTCCCTGCACAAGACAGGACTGCAGTGTCTAGTTCTGTGAAACCCCTACTTGGTACCCATGAACCATGCCATGTATACTGACTTGCCCACCCCTTGGCACAATGCGGGCTGGCTAGAGGTCAGCGGGGCTGATTTATTTGTTCCTTTACCTCAGTGAAGTCTCCCTTGCCATCACAGTTATAATCTGAAGCAGAAAGTTCTCCCAGGTACCATCATACAAGTAGGTGGTCTTCTCACAAAGCATAATCCCACTCCTGGGTTATGAAAGCCCACCACTGCCCTAGCATTACATGCTTATTTACATCTGTTAATTTTTAGATGGTTTGTGAAGCCAGGAATTTCCAAGAAGGACAGCTTACTCAGGTCTCTGGGCAGTGTCTTTTGTCATTTACATATAGTATATTTAAAAAAAATTTTTTAAATCTATCTGGATAGGCCAATATGTACACAGTAAGGAAAAAAAATCAAGGTATACAGAAGGGTATAAAGCAATGGTTCTTAACATGGGTTCTATCGAACCCTAAGGGTTCGATGAGTTGGACTCAGGGGTTCGGAGAAGCCTCTGCCGCGGAGGCCAGAATAAAGTAATACCGTAATTTGTTGTGAGTTCATGCACTTTGTTGGTTTTGTTCTTTGAGCAAGGTGATGTTCATGCACGGCTCATTTTGTGCACCAGTAAAAAAACATATACCTATGTTTTGAATTTGGAAAAAAAATCATATTTTATTTATCACTAAAGAAGGGTTTGGTGAATGCGTATATGAAACTGGTGGGTTCGGTACCTCAAAAAAGGTTAAGAACCACTGGTGTAAAGTAAACATTAGGTGTCCTATGTTCTTCAGCCCCCAGTTTTCCTCCTCAGATGCAACCACTGTAAAAAGTTTATTACCTATTCCCCAAGAGATAGTCTATGTGTTTCTTGACACTCATGAACACTTTTGCACCTTGCTCATTTAATTTAATAGTAGTTATATTAGTCTGCTCAGGCTGCCATACCAAAATACAACTGACTGGATGGCTTCAACAACTGGAATTTATTTTTTTTACAGGTCTGGAGGCTGGGAAGTCCAAGATCAAGGTGCCATCCAATTTGGTTCTGAGTGAGAGCTGTCATGTTAGCTCACAGACACCTTCGCCTTGTGTCCTCACATGGTGAAGAGAGCGAGCTCTGATCTCTTCTCCTCTTCTTAGAAGGGCACCTATGTTCATTGCAGCATTATTTACAATGGCATGGAAACAACCTAAGTGTCCACTGACAGATGATTGGATAAAGGAGGTGTGAAATACAGACACACACACACACACACACATACATATATACACAATGGAATACTACTCACACATAAAAAAGATAGAACCTTACTATTTGCAACAAAATGGATGGATCTTGAGAGTATCATGCTAAGTGAAATAAGTCAGACAGAAACAGACAAAAACTGTATGATTTCACTCATATGTGGAATATAAAACAAGAAATAACAAACTAACAAAACAAAAAAAACAAGCTCATAAATATGATCAACAAAATAGCGGTTACCAGAGGGGAAAAAAGGTGGGGGTCAGGGGCAAAGTGGGTAAAGGAGGCAAATATATGGTAATGGAAGGAAACTAGACTTTGGGTAATGAGTGTGTAATAGAGCACACAGATGTTGAATCATAATCTTGTAGACCTGAAAATTATGTAATGTCATCAACCAATGACACCCTAATACATTTAATTAAGAAGGCACCAGCCCTATCAATTAGGTCCCAATTCTTATGACCTCATTTAACCTTTATCACTTCCTTGTAAGCTCTATCTCCAAATACAGTCACCTTGGATTTAGGATTTTAACATGTGAATTTTAGGAGGACACTGACATACAGTCCATAACAATGGATGCTGGAGGTTGTTTCCTGTTGGTTTATTTAGACATAGATTTATCTTTTGCTCATCCTGGAAGCTGTGAACTGAGCCTGGAGGATTGGTGGCATTGTGATTTTAGAAGAGGAGGAGTAGAGGACACAGGGAGGTGGATGAAATCTATTCATTGGTGCCCTGGAGGATGCAGAGATCTTAGCAGGTGGGCACATTTTCTCCTGGATGATGACCAGATGCCATACTTTTAGTTTGGATAGAAATTCTTTATGAGGCCAATGCTTTCCTGTGGGGTTACTGAGAGAGGGACAGTTGGGTCAGGTGTTAGAGCTACTCCCAGCAAGCCCCTCCCAATATGAATATTTTGGGGTGGGTCAGGTCTTTGTCTTTCAGAAGCTTCGCTCACTGAGGAAATTGAGACCATAGTGAGGCTATCAATGTTCCCCTGCAACTTAACCCTGAACTGCCTTCCTCCTTTCTCACTAGACAAACCTTATGCCTCCTGAGAACTTCAAGGCCAAACTGAGCTCCTTTTACTCTGTTCTCTTTATCAGCTCCCTGGGTTATATTCAGTGCCTTGCTCATTTCTCAGCTCTCCATGTCAGTTTACGCTAATGATTCCCAGCCGCTAAATCTCATTCTGCCTTTTGATTTTAATTGCCTTTGATTTTGATCTTTGTGGTATAATTTCACTTCTGGAGCATCTATTTTTTCCCCTAACTAGGACCCAAAAACACTTCTAAGTGTTCCCCATCATGTTTAGTGTGCACCATGCTCTCAGTAAGCATTACGGTGATATTGATGGAATTGATACATGCAGATGATGTTCTGCGGAAGATTCAAGAACAAGCTCCATCAAGAAGTGGTTTCTTTTGAATCCCCCCTTCCTGGGTTTGTTGTTGGTGCAACATCTTGTATTGGTCACAAGCTCTTTTCATTATACTTTGGATGGGAGCCTACAGTTGACTAAGAGCTACTTTTTACTGAGCATCTGCCACAACTCTAATTGTCTATTCAAGTCAATCCTATGAGAAACTGAGGCTCAGGGAGGCTGTCACTTGTCCAAGTGGCTGTATTGGGGTTTAAATCCCTAAATCTGTCTTATTGCTTCCTTACTTCATTAACTTTTCTTGACCTTCCTCCTCCCTTTCTGCCTCTGCATGCTCTTATCATGATATTCAATGAATTATTGCAGAAATGGTAGATATGATAAGGCACCTTGCATATCAATACTTTGTGAAGAACAGGTTCTCTGCCTGTTGATATAAGTTCCCATTGATGAGCCTCATTCTCTTAGGGAAGAGATGCTGAGAAAGCAAGTCTGGACTTGGGACTGGCATATTTACCCATTTAAAAACCTCACCATCCTCCCAGGTGGATTATTTTGTAAGATGGTCCTTGGGCCATATTTTGAGATATACTGCCTTAAGGGTTCTAGTTATCCAGCCAATGAATTGTTACTGATGGTAGATACTCAATTAAAGCTTGCATTTTCCCAGATATCATACCTTAATACAGTGTGTCCGTAAAGTCATGGTGCACTTTTGACCGGTCACAGGAAAGCAACAAAAGACGATAGAAATGTGAAATCTGCACCAAATAAAAGGAGGACCCTCCCAGTTTCTGTAGGAAACACCCGTGTGTGGCAAAAACTTCACTATCGTTTGGATGTGTGTAGGGCAACAAATGGAGCCCACATCGAACTGCACTGAATAGGTATGAAACTGGGAGAGTTTTCCTTTTATTTGGTACAGATTTCACATTTCTATTGTCTTTTGTTGCTTTCCTGTGACCGGTCAAAAGTGCACCATGACTTTACGGACACACTGTAGTATTATTCACATGTGACCCTGATGGGAAGGAAGACGTTTTGGGCTGAATAAACCCCAGAGATAAGGGGTTCCTCTGCCCACTTGTGGTTCCTTGATGCCCACCTTCAAGGGTCTGAGGCATAAGCAAGTGCAGGAACTCGAGAGTTCTTTAGGCATGGGTTCAGACTCATGGGTTCTGCCTCTTACAAATGGCGTGCCTTGGGCAAAGTATATACTAACTTCTTTCTCCTCTCCTAGGAGGTGGGGGGTGTTACTGCCCAGTTCCTTGGATCATTGTGAAGATGACATAATGCATGTGAAACTCTCTGCAGACTTTCTAGGGAAGTGAAAACAAACTAACAAGCAAACTAAACAATCAAATTTTGTCTTCCATAGTGTCACCGTGAAAATATTTTGCTTCAAACTTGTCTGTGTCCATGGTGCTGGAGTGAGAAACATGGTTGGAATGTGCCTCTTCACAGCATCACCATTCCAGGACAGGTTTGGGGGCACAGTGGTACTCTTTTGGTTTGTAAGGACAGGGAGCCTGGAACAATCTGTTACTTGGGCTGGAGCCATTTGAGATCCTCAGTGCCATGACAGCCTGATGGTAACGTAAGATCCCAATAGCTTGAATTAATCACGGAGACAGAAGATGAAGAAGAGGGAAGCTCTTGAGAATAGCCCCTGGCTCTGCAGGGGCCTCAGTACCATTCTTCTCAGGACTGAAAGGCAGGAGTTTCTAACTACCTTGTCCTTCCTTCCATGGTAAGAATCATCAGAAGCTGGTACAAATTAGCTTATTTCTGAGAAGGAAAGCACAGAAACAGGCTGAAAATTAGTAGTGGCTGAAATGTTTTGGAACCAGTTCCAGGAATGTTCATGTGCACACTCAGAACACCTGGTCTCTCTCCTGATCCAGTGGAATCAAGTTGACCAATCACATACCAGTGACCCATCAGCATCCACAACAGAGCATGTAAACAGCAGCTTAATAAATCCCATTATCACCACTGCTGATGGTTGTAAGTCAATGAGGACATTCTCCTCCATATCTCAGTATTTCCTTTACAAAGCCTCTGTGTTCTGAGAGGTCAGTCCTTGGAAAAATCTTTGCTTCTCCTATGGATCTTGAATATTCTTATTGCACAGGCAATGAAAATGCTGTAACAACCCAGCTTCCTCCTTTAATTTTTTTTATTTTATTCATTTTAGAGAGGAGACACAGAATGAGAGAGAGAGAGAGAGAGAGAGAGAGAGAGAGAAAGAAAGAGGGGAGGAGCTGGAAGCATCAACTCCTATATGTACCTTGACCAGACCAGTGCAGGGTTTTGAACTGGTGACCTCAGTGTTCCCAGGTTGACGCTTTATCCACTGTGCCACCACAGGTCAGCCCCCTCCTTTCATTTTATCTACCCAGAACTACAGTGCCAGTTTCAAACCTGCATGACCCTCACCTCCTGCTCCCTGGTTTCCATTTTGATATCACCTTGGCATATGCCCTATGCTCAGCCCAGATATTTTATATCCAAATGACAAACAAAAAGGAATTTATTGGGCCATGTCACTGGCCTTGAGGCACAGCTAGGTCTCTACAAATGTTCTCAGGGCTCTGACTGTTTCTCATCTCTAGATTTTGTGTGCCTTTCCTGTCTTCAATTTCAGATGGGCTTTGCCATGGAATGATAAGATGGCCACCAGCAGCCATAGCTCAGCATTGTCCTTAATGGTCCCGACTCCAGAGAGCCAGTATCTCCCTACAACTTTGGAAAAAACACTGGACAGGTCTGTGATTGGTCTTTGATAGGTCACATGCCCATCCCTGGACCAATCACTTTGACCAGGGAAAGGAATGCTCTGATTGGTCAATCTAGGATCCATTATTAGCTATGAGTGGAGTCAACCACATCCAATATCTCACAAACTGAACAAGATCATTGTGGAGTAGGGTGTGTGTGTGTGTGTGCGTGTGTGCGTGTGTGTGTGTGTGTGTGTGTGGCAGATTTGAGGGGGATTTCTTCAAAGAAGAGATTTCAAACAACCAATCACCACAACAAAACACCCTACACACCCCTTCTTCTAATTTATATTATCTCTGGTTTTGATGTATAAGTGCTTATTTATATTTTACTTCACTGTCTCACAACCTTTGTGAAATGAGGCGGAATAAATGATGAGATGTGTAAACCAACTAAATAGACAACATCAATGCATCGCTCCTTACAAAATGAGGGAGGGGTTGATTCACAATAACAGCAAACTCAGCACAAGGTTGAGCTCTGAAATAAGCTGGCAGTAGAAAACTTGTCTCTGATATTTTACAATGGTATGGCCAAGGTCTCTGTTCTGTTATGGGAATTCCCGTTAAAAATGACCTTGCCTCCATCTGTAGACGTTATTGAGGCACTCATATAATGTAAATATCATTTTCTTTACGAGTTGATAACAAAAGCAAAGGGAAGACACTAACTAAAGGTTCACATCTTAAAATTCTTGAGGATTTATTTATTTATTTAGTTAGTTAGTCCTTCTGTGTTCTCTTTCTTTTATTACAGGGTTTCTTAACTTTGATACTTTTGACATCTTGGGCCAGATAATTCTTTGGTATGGGGGACTGTCCTGTGCATTATAGGATGTTTAGCTGCATCCCTGCCCTCTATCCACATATGCTAGTAGCATATTACCACCCCCAGTTTTTTTTTTTTTTTTTGTATTTTTCTGAAGTGAGAATCAGGGAGGCAGAGAGACAGATTCCTACATGCACTCGACCAGGATCCACCTGGCATGCCCACTAGGGGGCGATACTCTACTCATCTGGGGCATTGCTCTGTTGCAACTGGAGCCATCCTCAGCACCCAGGCCAACCTTGCTCCAATGAAGACTTACTGTGGGAGGGGAAGAGAGATAGAGAGGAAGGAGAGGGGGAATGTTGGAGAAGCAGATGGGCACTTCTCCTGTGTGCCCTGGCTAGGAATTGAACCCTGCACTCTACCACTGAGCCAACTGGCCAGGACCCCTCCCCCAGTTTTGACAATCTAAACTGTCTCCAGAGATTGCCAAATATCCCTTGGAGGGGAGGTGGGGTGGATAAAATTATACTGCTTGAAAATCACTGCCTTATTAGAATGAAAGAATAAGAACCTTGTATGATTTGATCCTTGTTTAATCCCTTTCTGTAATACTTTGGAACTTTGTAGATGCTCATTAAATCTCTGTTGACCGAATGAACAGGCACACTTTGAACTTCTCTCTAGATGCTCGTGACCTCTAAGCAGCCATATTTCTTCGTGCTAGGAAAACTCAAAGAAATAATTTATATAAGTCTTACCTTCTTTCAGGTACATGGCAAGCACTCAGTAAGTATTGGCTCCTGACATTACTATTAAGATTATTTTCTTCCTGGACTAGAGCTAAGATGAAAGCCATGTAGGTATTTTGTACTAAAAATCATTGCTGTGTCTTGAACTGTAGGGAAAGATGGACTGAAATACCTGGAGAGTGGGAGAATAGCAGCAGGAAAACAGGTGTGTTTGAAGGATTTCTGGGGGTAGTTCTCTGGGAGAAGACATGACCATGGACTCGTCTTAGAGACAGAGGTCTCTAGCTTAAAAAAACTGTAGAACCAAATGTTTTCTTATGCAAAAATAGTACCACAATCTTCATGCATCAGTATGGGTGTTTGGAAACACGTAAGAACTTTCCAGGTGTCAGTGTGCTCAGTGAGCTGTCTTGGTTTGATTCTCCCAGAAGCAAACCCTGAGACAAGGTTCTGAGGACAACTCACGTGTTTGGGAGGGGATCCTAGAAACCACTGTTAGGTGGATGTAAGCAAGATGGTGAAGCCAGTGAAGGCAATTTTATCAGGCCACTTACCCTTGGGGTCACTGGAGCTCAGTCCTGCTGGGGACACTAAAAGAGAGTGTAGAGTCATTGTAAATGAGGGACAAGGGAACTGGGGAATTGAACCACCAGATCCTCATTCAGCCTAAGAGGAGGGCTGGTTCCAGAGACTTTAGTGAGCTGGCACTTCTGGTTTGCTGTGTAGAGGGACCAAGTGTGTTTTCTAGCCAGAGCAAAGGTTATCAGACAGAGAGCAGCAGGTATTTGCAGCTGGCAGTACTGAGTATAGAAGTGAGTGCTGAAGGGGTGCCGATAGGGTTCTGACTGTGTCTTCTGTGAGACACTTGGTGGACTGGGACCATTGAGCTAACTACTCTATAGCAATCAAGACAGATCTTCGCAAGCAAGGAAGAATTACCCCACCCTGAGTGCCAATAGATGCTCTTTGACAAACACTGTACGTGAGAATGACTATTTCCTTTCTCTTTTTGGATTCATGGAAGAGAGACCTCTTTTTGTGGTTTATTTTCACTTATAAAACCAATAATTGTTATTGTTTTTACTGGTTATAAATGTAACAGGTGCTCCTTGCAGAAAATGTGAGAAGTACCAGGAAAAAAAAATCCCTGAAAGACACACAGTTTGGTGCATTTCCTTTTTATTCAGTGCAAAGGCACTAGAAGTAGTGTTTAGAAAAATAGGGTTGAGAGTCAGACAGTCCTGGATTCAAGGCAAACTCTGGCACAAACTAACTATGGGGTCTTGAACAAGTTAGTTAACCTCTCTGAGCCTCAGTTTTTCCAACAGAAAATAGAAATAATAGGATCTTATAACATTGTTTTCAGAATTAAATGAGATAATGTATGTAAGGTATTGGACCTAACTCCATCTCCTTATGAAAAAGGGAATATTATTAGCCTGCTATTAGCACACAGCCATGAGTCTTTGTTCATGTATTGTCTATGACAATATGTGCTCCAATGGCAAAGCTGGGTAGGTGTGAGACAGTATGGCTTTCAAAACCTAAAATATTTGCTGATTTTAGCAACTTATCAGAGAAGAGAAGAAAATTTAGAGTAACCTGTGATTGTGGAAGGGCAAGGTTTGGGTTAGTGGAGAGGAGTGAGGAAGACCTTCAAGGACTATAAGGTCCAGGTGGGTATAGGGGAAGCCGACACACCCAGAAAGAGGTGGAAGACTTTATTTACCAAGGGGGACAAGAGATGGTAGAGGAACTTTCCCCCAACAACCAAGTGGATATCTGGGACAGTAGCTTTTTTAAGAGAAGAAAGCCACTTACAGCTCATTTCCAGGTTAGAATTCCATTTAGAAACCCTTAATCAGAGAAATGCATGGTCTGGGATGTGCTAAATGCAAATGCATTCAGACGTAATTATTTGGAGCAGCTATAAACAAGTCTGGTCACTTAAGATAAAGATGTAAGCACACACTTTGACTTCATAGAAACAGCAAGAGGAGAAAAGGGTATCTCAGTTCCTGATATTGGTGGATGCTGAGCAGGGATTTATTCAATGCTGGCAGACATCACATGCTAGCTATCAGGGACATCAGGACAGCAGCTCTTGAAACCCACAGACTATTTTTGTCAAAGGAGAATTCAGTATTAAATATTCGATGCCTTTAGGATAACTCATCTATCACTGGGCCAATTTAAGTCTCATTAATCATATAAAGGAGAAGGGGAAAGAACTCCCTGCCCCGTGAAGCTATTAGTGTACAGCTGTGAAATGGAGGCCTGGTTTCCCTGAGAAATGAAACTCAAGTGGTATAATTATGCAGAAATGGGAGCAAGAGTGATCCCCCTGAGTGGGGACTCTTCCCTGATTCAAAATTGCCAATTGTGGGTTCTGCTACAGAGCCTGGAACACTTGAATTGAAAAGATTTGGAAGATTATGATTGGATTTGTGGGTTACACTTGGATAAAAACTAGCTTTGGGGGCCAGGTAGTCTCCTTTCACTGATCTACCATCTACTGATAACCTAAAAATGCCAGGCAATGTACTAAGCACTTTTAACACAAATCCTCATTTAATTCTCACAATAGCTCTTCAAGATATATATTATTTTCCCTTTTCACATATGTAAAATTTGAGGTTTAGAGGTCTTAACTCATTTACCCAGGGTCATAGAACTCGAGAGTAGTAGAGCTGGGATTTGAACCCTGGTCTATTTCCAAACAAACCAAGCTTTTAACTATTACGCTTACACTGCACTCAAGGAAATTAAATTTCATCAGAAAAGAAGCCCTCACTCACCTTGGAAAAAAAAATACAGAATGATAGGAAATAGAAGAAAAATAGAATTCTCATAAAAAGACAGCCATCTTGGAAAGATCTAAGATGGCAACAGAGTAGGTGGAAACCACACTTACCTCTTCCCCGGACCAAACTGGAATTACAATTATAAAACAATCATCTTGAATAACCAACTGAAGTCTAGCTGAAAAGGATTGACAGAAGCTACAACGAGACTGTTCGAAAGGGTGGAGGTGTGAAAACGGCTGGCTTCACTCCCAGGGGTGGTGACTGAGATTCTGAAGGGATATATCAGCTGCAGGGGGTTTTCTCTTGGAAGCATGGGGTCCCTACTCCAAGCCAAGCTCCTCAGTCCAGGGCACCAGAGCCAGGAAGAGGCACACACAAAACATCTGGCTCTGAAAAGCTGTGGAGGTTTCTGTTCATCAGGGAGAGCTGAGAGTCTGCTAGAGACACAGGTGCCACCTTAAAGGGCCAATGGATAAAATTTTGCTCACAGCAATTTATCCTGGGCTCTGGCAGAGTGGACTAGAGTCTTGTGAGGAGAGTTTGGGGTTCGTGGCACTGGGGAGGGAGCTGAAGGGACAGATGCCAGGATACCTGTGCTGAGTCATTCTCTCATATTACAGATGCCATCTTTCTTGTGTGGAGCACTCTTCTCCACAGGGCATGAGCCTAAGGGAATGAAATAGCCCCACCCCTTGGACTCCTGATGCCTCATGCTGTGGAGCTTGTGCCTTGATGAGAAGTCAGCTGCCTGGGATGCAGGTGTAGAGGTCTGGGAAGACTCAGAAGTTTCAGTGACTGAGTGGTGTAGTCATTCTCCCACCTTCCCATAAGAGTGACTGACACTTTCCTCTCATGGAAGATCTGCTAGAACCACTCTTTGGGCTTCTGGTAGACTAACACTCTGGGATCAGGCAGCCCCATCAGCCCAACTCCCAGTGGCTCTGCTCTGCAGAAGTCAGGGTGAAATTCAGGACAGACTGAGTTGTGTGGCTCTGGGATGAGAGGCACCCCCCTACCACTGTTTTGGAAGCCTGACTGGCACTTCCCCCTTGTGGGAGATCCACTAGCCCCATTCTCCTGACTCCTAGTGGCCCCACTCTACTGAGTTTTGTCTCTTCCCAGCGGAATCTGTCCTAGGGGCCATTTTAACCTTGCACACCTGACCAGAGCAGAGCCCTCTCTTTACTCTGCCAAATCCTGGTCTCTTTGGGTCTGATACTCTCTGGTGGCCTCACTCTGATGACTCTCTAAAATACTGCCCCAAAACAAAGGTATGTGAGTACCCAGAGGGTGGCAGCTAGACTTGGTATACAAAGGGACATTTGCTGAATAACCTTAGACCCAGCACTGGCACCAAGTTTGAACCTGTAACAGTCTGATGAACACCACTCACCCCTTCCTGGTGACTCACTGAGAACCTACTTCATATAACTGTAGTACTGCCAGAGGCTTTTTCAGTGACTAAGCCTAACAGTCACCTAGCAGGCAGAAGAAAGCAGAGGCTGATCTTGGAGTGTCTTAGGACTTTGCTGATCTGCTATTGGGCCTACTGCTGGTAAAAGCTGGCCTTTGTGCACAGCTTGTTTCTTCCCACATGCACCAAGGCCCAAAAGAGGCAGCCACAAACTGTGGATCACTTGTAGTTCCAAACAGGATGCCCAGGGCCTGTCATAGGCAGCATTAGATATTGGCCTGCTCCAGAGTCTCTCCCAAAAGGCCCAGACCCCAAATACCCAGTGGCAAGCTTCAGACACCATCAGAGCAGAATCAAATAAGTGTCACAAATGGCATATCTAAAAGGAGTTCTCAGAAGCCACTAGAAACTGCTGAGACAAATTCTGCTTCATGTGGTCAGTACCTGCACAGCAGTTTGCACACTGTGGTTTGGGCTGAGCCACAGCCAGCTTGAGGGTCAATCCCATGCATGAGCAGGCCAATAGCAATCAAGACTCTATTGGAACCTGAGAGCTCGTATTATGCGCACAAAAGACATTCCAGGAGCAGCCAGCTCACGTGATCAAGGAAATGGCACCACTGGGCTCTACAAAATACATACTGCATAAAGCCATCCCACCAAGGCTGGGAATCATAACAGATTTATTTAATATATAAAAACAAAAACAATGAAACCGAAAATGGGGAGACAAAGAAACATACCCTAAAAGAAAGAATATGAAAAATCTCCAGAAAAAAAACTAAATAAAATGAAGGCAAACAATTTATCAGATATGTAGATCAAAACAATGAAAGTTGTAAGGATTATTAACAGCATGAAAAAGGACATAGAAACTATAAAAAAGCACCTGTCAGAAATGAAAAATATTATATAGAAGTGAGGAATACACTGAAAGGAATAAACAGTAAGCTGGATGAAGAAGCGGATCAGATCAGCAATTTGGGAGACAAGGTAGAAAGAACACCCATCAGAGCAGCAAAAAGAAAATAGAATTTAAAAAAATGAGGATTTTTAAAGGGATATTTGAGAGAACACAAAAAAGTAACAATATCTGCATTATCGGGTACCAAAAGAAGAAGAAGAGAAAGAGCAAGGGATCAAGAACCTATTTGAAGAAATAATGATAAAAACCTTCCTTAACCTGGTGAAGAAAAAAGACATACAAGTCCAGGAAGCACAAAGAGTCCCAACCAAGATAAACCCAAAGAGGCCCACACCAAGATACATCATAACTAAAATAGTAAAGGTTAAACACAAAGAGAAAATCTCTTCAAAGCAGCAAGAAAAAGACAATTAGTTGCTAAGAGGAAACTTTAATGAATGTCAGCTGATTTCTAAACAGAAACATTTCAAGCCAGAAGAAATTGCATGAAATATTCAAAATAATGCAAATCAAGATCACACTGCTAGGTTATCATTTAAAATGGAAAGAGAAATAAAGAATGCCCCAGACAAGAAAAAGCTGAAGGAGTTTATTACCACCAAATCAGTATTACAAATGTTAAAGGGCCTGCTTAAAGGAGAAGAAAAAGAAGAAAAATAAATAGTTGAAAAAATAAAATGACAATAAATATGTACTTATCAAAAATCACTTTAAATGTAAATGGCTTAAATGTTCCAATCAAAAGACATAGGGTAGCTGAATGGATGAGAAAACTGACCCATATCCATGCTGTCTACAAGAAACCAAACTCAGAATGAAAGATGCCCACAGACTTTAAGTAAAGAGATGGAAAAAAAGAACTTTCATGCAAATAGAAATGAAAAAAGTTGTAGCAATATTTATTTATATCTGACTAATTTGACTTTAAAACAAGGCTATATTATAAGAGACAAAATGTAGTCTAAAAAAACAATACAAGGATTAATGAAACCAATGGCTAGTTCTGTGATGAGATAAATAAGATTGACAAACCTTTAATCAGAATCATGAAGAGAAAAACAAAGAGAACCCAAATAAATAAAATCAGAAATGAAAGAGGGGAAGTAACAATGAATACCAAAGAAATACAAATGATTGTAAGGATATATTACAAACAACAATATTAATAAATTGGAAAATCTGGGTGAAATGGATAAATTCTTAGAAACATTCAATCTTCCAAAACTGAATCAAAAAGAATCATCAGAGAATCTGGACTGACAGATTACAACTAGTAAAATTGAAGCAGTAATAATAATAATAATAATAAGCTCCTAACAAGCAAAAGTTCTGGACCTGATAGCTTCATAGGTGAATTTTATCATTCAAAGATCTAACACCCCTCCTTCTCAAACTATTCCAAAAATTCAAGAGGAAGGAAGACTCCCAAACCCATTTTACAAGAACAGCATAATTCTAATTCCAAAACCAGATAAATATTCTATAAAGAAACATAATTATAGACCAATATCCTTGATGAACATAGATACTAAAACCCTTAACAAAATATTAGCTAACTGGATCCAGCAATACATTAAAATAATCATATACCATGATCAAGTGTGACTGATTCTGGGAATGCAAGGTTGTACGATATCCACAAATCAATAAACATAATATATCACATAAAAAATGAAGGATAAAAATCACATGATTATATCAATAGTTGCAGAAAAAGCATTTGATAAAATTCAGCACCCATGTATGATAAAAACTCTCAGACAAGTGGGAATAGTGGGACCATATCTCAACATAATAAAGGTCATATTAACAAATCTACAGCCAACATCATACTCATTGGGCAAAAACTATGTGTTTACCTTAAGATTAAGAACAAGACTGGGAAGCCTGCTTCCACCACTTTTATTCAGCATAATATTGGAAATCCTAGTAATCACAATAATCAGGCAAGAATAAGAGATATTAGGCATTCAAACTAGTAAGATAGAAGTATAACTGTTATTTGCAGATGACATGATATTTAATAAAGAGAACCCTAAAGATTCCACCACTAACCTACTAAAACTGATAAATGAATTCAGTGAAGTAGCAAGATACAAAATAAATATCCAGAAGTCAATTGCATTTTTACATACCAATATAATGAACCCTCAGAAAGGAAAACAGTCCCTTTACAATTTATTAATAAAAATGACCTAGGAATAAATTTAACTAAGACTGTAAAAGACCTGTGTTCAAAAAATTATAAGACACCGAAGAAAGAAACCAAAAAAGATACAAATAAGTGAAAGCATATACTGTGTTTATGGCTAGGAAGAATTAACTTCATTTAAATGTCCATATTACCCAAAGCAATATAGAGATTCAATGCAATTCCTATCAATATAGCAATGCGTACGTATTTCAAAGAACTAGAACAAATAATCCAAAAATTAATTTAGAACCACAAAAGACACCAAATAGTCACAGCAATCATGAGAAAGAAGCACAAAGTTGGAAGAGTCATCCTACCTGATATCAAACAATACCCCAGGCCATAGTAATAAAAATAGCATCATACTGGCATAAAAACAGACATATTGATCAGTAGAACAGAATAGAAAACCCAGAAATAAGCTTATATCTTTATGGTCAGTTAATATAAATGCTGCTGTGAAAATTAAACAGATACTTGCAAAAAAATGAAACTAGACCATATTCTTACATCATACACAAGAATAAACTCAAAATGAATAAAAGACTCAAATGTTAGACTCTAAACGTTAAAATCTCAGAAGAAAATACAGGCAGTAAAATCTTGAACATTTCTCATAGCAATATCTTTTTCTGATATTTTGCATTGGGAAAGGGAAACAAAGGAAAAATAAACAAATGGGACACATCAAGTAAAAAATTTTTGCACATCAAAGGAAACCATCAACAAAATAAAAAGACTACCCTCAGCATGGGAGAACATTCGCCAGTGATACATCTGATAAAGGGTAAATATCCAAAGTTTATTAAAAACTTATAAAACAAAACACACACACACACACACACACACACACACACACACACACACACACACACACACACATACACACACTACAATTAGAAAATGGACAAAGGACCTGAACAAACACTTCTCTGAAGACATACAGATGGCCAATAGACATGAAAAGATGCTCAATGTCAGTAATCATCAGAGAAATGTAAATTAAAACTACAAGGAGATATATCACCTTATGCCTTTCAGAATGGCTGTCATCAATAAATCAACAAACAAGTGTTGTTGAGGATGTGGAGAAAAGGGAACCCTCGGGCACTGTTAGTGAGATTGTAGATTAGTGCAGCCACTGTGGAGAGCCTTTGGACTCACTTCTGGAAATGTATCTGAAGAATCTTGAAACACTAATTCAAAAGAATGTATGTGCCACTGTTTATTGCAACATTATTTACAATAGCCAAGACCTGGAAATAGACCAAGCACCCATTAGTATATGATTGGATAAAAAAGCTGTGGTACATTTACACAATGAAATATTTCTCTACGTAAAAAAGGACATCTTACCTTTTGTGACAGCATGGATGAACCTGGAGGTCATCATGCTAAGTGAAATAAGCAAGTCACAAAAAGAGAAGGTCTAATTGATTTCACTTATATGTGGAATCTAATGGACAAAATAAACTAATAAAATAGAGACAGACTCATAGATACCAAGAACAGTTTGACAGCCCTCAGAGGGGAAGGGTGAGAAAGCCCTCAGAGGAGGAGGCCAGGTGAGAAAGGTGAAGGGATGAAGCAAAAAAAGAAAAAAAAAGAAAGAAAACCAATAGCACTCA
The DNA here is from genome assembly GCA_037038555.1 of Rhynchonycteris naso. NCBI lineage: Eukaryota > Metazoa > Chordata > Mammalia > Chiroptera > Emballonuridae > Rhynchonycteris > Rhynchonycteris naso. The sequence goes on along the minus strand of CM073000.1, from coordinate 188,903,390 downwards.
TAGACACAGACAACAAAATGGTGATTACCAGAGGAAAAAGGAGGTGGAGGGAAGGTACAAGAGGATAAAGGTGGGGAATAAATGACTTGGGGTGCTGAACATACAATACAACATACAGATGATATATATATAGAATTGTACACCTGAGACCTATTTAATTTCATTATTCAATGTCACCCCAATACATTTAATAAAAGAGAAAAATAAAGATAAAAAATTGTAAAAATAAAAATATAAACAATCATTAATTTTAATTGCCCAAAGTGAGTTATTGATAACATTTTAGTACATTTTCTTTTGAACTTTTAGAAAATATATATATTTAAAAATCACAGTGCATTTTTGTCTTATTTTTCCAAATCAACATTATACCCTAAGTATTTAAGTGTTATCATATAACTTTGTAAGTATAATTTTAAATAACTCCATACTATGTATGGCTGTATAACCAGCCTATGTAACCCTCTTTTCTTTAAAATGGGGCTAATGGTTTTTACCTCCTTGCTTTGTGGTGAGATGAGATAACAGTGACTAAGTGTCTGAAGTTATAAGTACTCAGTAAATACCTGTTCTCGCTCTTCTTTCCCGGCATTTAGGACAAGTTTCCCAGAATCAGAGCCTGAGACTGGGATTCTTGCACAAATCATTCACTGTGGGCGTGGCCTTCGTAGGGATCTGGAAGGAGTGATGGTGTCTGGAGTGGGTTGGAGAGCAAGTGAGGCAAGATCGTGGTGTGCACTGAAGCCCAGCCACAGCCTGATCCCATGGGGAGCTTGGAGCATGAACCATGTCAGAGATAGTCTCACCTTCTGCCAACTGGGTTGACTTTCTATACTTCTGTGTTAGCAGTCTCCCTGGGCTGCGACTGTGTAAGAAAAACTTACACATCCTCCTGTGTGTTTTCCCTTTACTCTCTTACTACTACCACACTCTCTCTGACACCAGATGTGTGGGTTCATTTCCCCCATCAAGCGATTCTCTGTGATTCCAGCCGGTTGTCCTACCACTCAATTTAGTTCTGATAGTCACCAGAGTTAGTACAGACTCCACAGACTAGGGGCTCAGTCCCAGAAGACTGTGCTCCCAACCCCCATCCCCACTCCAGATGCCACTTACAAGTCCCAGGTTGTCACCTGTACTTCTCAGATCCACTGGATATAAATCAGGCTTCCCTACTTGGGTTTGACAATCTCTGGAATGGCTTACAGAACTCAGGGAAATACTTTAGTTATGTTTACTATTTTACTATTAACCGGTTATGATCAAGGAAGCGGACCACCATTCAGACAGAAGAGATCCATACATATATGAGATGAAGCAGTGGCTTCCACACCCTCCCCGGTAGCACCACTCTGCCTCCCCTCCATGTGTTCAGTAATTGGAAGCTCTCTGAACCTCATTCGTACCTTTGGGGTTTTTATGAAGACTTCATTAAGTATGCATGACCTATCATTAACTTAATTTCCAGCTCCTTTCAGAAAGGTGGTGGAGGGACTGAAAGTTCTAAGCTTCTAGTAATGGTTCGGTTTATCTGGAGGCCAGCCCCCATCCAAGAGCCCACCAAGCATCATGTCATTACAACACAAGATACTCCTATCATCCAGGAAATTCCAAAGGATTTAGGAATTTCCTAAATTCTAGGAGCTCTGTGTCCAGAACTAGGGTCAAAGACCAACTATTTAGAACAAAAGATGCTCCTAGTGATTTTATCCCTCAGGTAATTACATGAATCTTAAGAGCTTTGTGACTGGAACTGGGGGCAGAGACCAATATTTGCATTTTAAATTATTTCATAGGTATAAATTATTTCACACCTCTAGGTGAGGTATCTTCTATTCAACTGAAGGAGACTTCCTGGAGCAGCCTTTTACAATATGGTAGTTTGTAGCCACACAGGGCTGCTGCACACTTGTGCCTAGTCTTAATTGCACTGTGGATGTGTTCTAAGTTTAAAATACACACCAGATTTTGAAGACTTAGTATGAAAAATAGATATCTACATCATTAATAACTTAAAAAATGATGACACATTGAAATGGGAATATTTTGAATTTATTGATTAAAGAAAATCTTATTAAAATTAATTTCACTTGTTTCTTTTCATTTGTTTTTTTTTTAAACGAGGCTGCTAGAAAATGTGAAATTGCATATGGGGTTTGCATTTGTGGCTCTCATTATATTTCTATCTGACAATGTTCTGGTGTAGGGGTTGGCAAACTTTTCCTGGAAAAGGCCAGGGAGTAAGTATTTTAGACTTTGTGGGCCATATGGTCTTTGCTGCAACTACTGAACTTGGCAGTTGTAGAGGGAAGCTGGCATAGGCAAAACATAAATGATGAATGGGCATGGCTCTGTTCCAATAAAACTTTGTCGATAAAAACAGGTGTTGGGCTGGACTTGGTCTACGCACTACAGCATGCTGACCCCGCTGCCGAGAGAAATATCAGCTGTGAACTGTTAGCAGCCAGCGCTCACACCAGCTGGAGGTGGTGGTGGTGGAGGTGGAAGGGTGTGCCAGGCTGGTAAAGGGGATCTGGGTGAGACACCAGTAGTGTGTCCTCTATATTCCCATGTCTCTCCTGGTACGGAATAAATTCTTTTACTAAATGATTGCCCTTTGCCTTTGCTACTGAGGTCTAGATATTTTGTCTCTCGTGGAGAAAGCTTTTAGGGGAAACTTGACTTCAGGGAGCTTAGACTGTAAAACTTTCCTGCATCAGAGGCTAAAGATGGAGAAATATGTAGAAAGACGGAAGACAAGGGCAAACACGTATTTCCGTCTCAGCATTGGGAAGGAGGAACATATGCATGTCAATATAGCATATGAAGATACTGCTTGGTGTTCTGAAGGTCTGTGCAACTGGTCTACCCTGGAAGGTGGAAGCAGTGTCTGTCAACTCGGGGGATTTAAGTGTATTTTCCATAAAGACACATCCTTGTCCCCATCCTCCAGCTTTGCCAATGCAAACATGAGCTTAGAGTTTTTCAGTTGAGAGCAATTAACATAGAATGCCTTAGGCCAGGAAATAATTAACACAAAATTCTGGGGAACCAGCAGCTCTGCAACTCCTGCTTGCCCAGTTGGAATTTTTGCTCAATTAAAATGATTCTTTGGCCTCTAGAGAACTTTCTGTGACCTGTCTAGACTGGACATAAATGTGGCTACTGGCTCTGTGAATTTCAGGTGGCAGCCCCATCCCCTGCCCCTGCCCCTGCAGCTGGTTTGCAATAGATTCTTCCCATTTCTTTTTAACCTACTAATATGTTAAGATGGTCTCCTCCTAACAGAATCCTGTTCCTTCAATGCAGAATTGACATCTTCCTTCCTACTTATTGAACAACTATAGTGTGCAAGCCTGTTTTAGGCACCCTGTCATAAGTCAGGCTTAGTATGATAATAGGGAAGAATAATCATAAATATGTAAATAAATAAGTAAATAACACAACTACAGGAAGTGATAAGGGCTGTGAATATAAAAGAGTGTGTCCGTAAAGTCATGATGCACTTTTGACTTTTGACCTGTCAAAAGTGCACCATGACTTTATAGACACATTGTATAATGTGTGTGGTTGTCTCAGGTAGGGTGGACAGGGGAGGTCTTTTTGGGAAGGTGATATTTGAAAGGATGCCTAAGAAAGAGAGTAAAAATAATCAATGCTCATACAGTGCCTACTCTATGCGAGGCACTGTTTGGAGTGCTTCACAGGCATGGACTGATCAATTTCATGACAACGCCATGAGGTAGAATTATGAAGAAAACCACTTGGTAGATAGGAACCTGAAGCATATAAAGATGAAGTCATTGGCCAACAGATGCCAAGTTCATCAGTTGTGGAATGGGGTTTGAACCTGGGTTCCAGAGTCCAAGTACTCTTGCATCCACAAAAACACTTGTTCTTACCTAATTCGAGTATGCTGATCTCAAATCTGACATTAGTTTTTCTCTGTAAGCTACAGTCTTTTTGCAATTCAAGATTCTAAGTTTTCATCTTATTGTAAAATTTTCAACATTTAGTTTAACATAATGAAGTAGAATGTCTTCTTGGGCATCATTTTTGTAAAAACATAATAATTTATATAATGCAGTAAATACACTAAAAGATATGATTGCATCAGAATTTGTCTACAATTCAAAATAGAACATATTAAAACACAGTGTATCCGTAAAGTCATGGTGCACTTTTGACAGTGTGACCAGTCAAAAGTGCACCATGACTTTACAAACACACTGTATTTTAATCAGAAAATTTGTGCAAAACTTATTTAAATTCTATTCAGGCAAAAACTTGTGTTTGTAGCTCTTGCGTTTGTGTACTTGTTGAGGACAATCTCTTTTGATGCTCCAGCAGTAGCCTGCTATCATATTTCTGTCCCATTGCCCCTGATAACGCTCTTCCATCGTCTTCAGATCTTGATGAAAGCATTCTCCCTGCTCATCACTAACAGCTCCAAGATTTTTGGGAAACTTATCAATGTGACTGTTCAGGAAGGGAATCTTATTGCATAATGAAGTAGAATGTCTTCCTGAGCATCATCTTTGTGAAAATATAATAATTTGAGGTCCATCGAATGCACCTGCTTTTATCGTCTTGAAAGACAAGACAGGAAAAGCAGAAATAATATGTTGAAAGCATTCACTTTCTCTATTCAAAGCCTGGAAAAACTGCTTCATTAAGCCAAGTTTGATGTGAAGTGGGGGAAAAATGATCCTGTCTCGATTAACTACAGGTTCATTCACAAAATTTTGCATCCCTACTTCCAGAGCTCCACATTTTGGCCACTCCTTCTGTGTCCAGTATTTCTCCCGAGCTCGGTTGTCCCACAAACACAGAAAGCAAGGATACTTTGTGAAGCCTCTCTGTTGTCCTAGCAGTAAATTTACCATTTTAAGATCTACACAAATGATCCAGTTACGCTACTCATACTTCACAAAGTCCAGGACAATTTTTTTGTCATTATAGTCTTCTCGCAGATGAGTTGAATAACCAATTGGAACTGCTGCATAAACATTACCGTTGTGTAGGAGAACACATTTTAGACTCCATTTAGAGCTGTCCAGAAATAGCCGTCATTCTGTTGGACTGTAAGTGATAACACCTAGCTGTTTGAGAGGACTATTGATATCATGACAGTAAGCAAAGTGTTTGTCTTTGGGATAAAAGTCCACAAAAATTTGTTCATGCTTCCTGAAATGGTATACTTTAGCTGACCAGCGAAGTACATTCTTTTCTTGAAGCCTGGAGGTTAATAACTCAGCTGCTTTCTTTGATAGGTCCAAATCTCTTACTAAGTCATTCAATTCAGGTTGGCTAAACTGCTGAGGGGTTAATGACTGCTTGGCATCAGAAGAAGACCCTTCAGATTCTACAACCTTTTCCTCATGCATCTTATCAAAATACACTTGATCACCATGTTCACTTTCTTCATCCTTAGAAGAAATAAAACCATTAAAAACTGGAACCAGGAGTGTCTCAGAGTGTAGGATAGGTCGTATTGCTGAAGGAATATTAGGATATGCGATCATATGCTGTTTTTTCTTGCCAATGCCCTTTGTATGGATCAGACAGAAATAACAATCACTGCTGTGGTCCTTAGGTTCACGCCAAACCATGGGAATACCATAGGCATTCCTTTGCATTTTCCTTTTGTCCAGTCACAAAGCATTTCCTCACAATTATGATACACAATATGAGGAGCCCAATTCTTGTTTTGATCGCCAAGGGGAACTTGAAAATAGGCAATATATGTACGTGTCACAGATGATGAAATATTGCGCCTTTGACGTTGAAGAGTGTAACAGCCACATATATAACAGAAGGTGTCAGGACTATTCTTACATTTACGCCTTCTCAAAGAAGCCATGATTCAATCTGAAAACAAAATAAGAGGATGTTTTTATCAGATAATATTTTTTTACATTTGAAAACAACTACAATTATGTAAAAGTGATGTTTGTAAAACATTAATTGCCTTGTGGTTATGTTCAATCCAAGAGTCGTTGCCCTTTAATTCCAATTTATAAACCAATGCATGCCATTAACTGTAACAAAAAGAAATTAAAATTGCATAAAAACTAGTGCATCCAACAAAAAACAGATTTCAGATTTGGAATCAGCAATGCAGAAATATATAGAAAACGTTCTAAAACCTCATGCAACAGAAAATTAAAAATATATTGTTTTCCAGTGTTATCAGAAGGCATTAGAACATTGATTGAATGAATATTTGAGTCATTGGTTTATTGCGATCTCTCACTCACAGAGGACCTAATATGGGGTACGTTGACATATATAAGACCTATTCCTCTCTTACAGCCTGGGGTAGAGAAAGCCTTTAGATCCAGGCTTGCTGAGTGTTATTAAAGTGATGATGAGAACATGATCTTGGCTTAGCTTTTTATGGTGGAGGAATGGTCATTGAAGACAATCCAGAAGAAGTGACAGAGTAAATTGAGATTTGAAGGATGAATTTGCCAGAAGACAATGTTGGACTGGAAATGTAGAGTGGGAAAAGAGGAGTCAAAAGAGCATAGTAGGCAGAGGAGACTGTGTGCAAACAGAGTTCTGGAATGCTCAGAAAGAAGAAGTAGTTAAAGATGGTATAGAATACACGGAAGGAAATAACAGCTTGAGACAGGAAATGTGGACAGAGTTGGATTATCTAGTGAGGGCAGTGGGAGCTATTTAGTGATTCTAAGTAAGGGGTGACATGGTTGGATTTATGTTGTTATATCACATGGGTAGTGGTGTGAGTGTGCATGGTGGTTTGACGGGGTCCCATTATTCCTTTAGTTCTTGACACTTTCTCATTGGTACAGTAGAAATGAACTTTTTCCTTAATTCCTATATATTTTAATGTATTATAATAGTAGATTCCATGCTGAGTACTTCACATTTTTATTTTATATAATCCTAAGAACACTCTATGAAATAGGTCTCACTATTATTTTTATTTCACAGATGAAGAAATGGCAGGTTATAGAGGTTAAATGGCACATCTGGAATCACAGAGCCATTAATTGGTGAAGCAGCAGTTACAGCCCAGGTGTTATTATTATAGAGGCCACAGCAGAAAGCATTAAGCTTCTGTCACTTGTTTTGTCATATGCACAGTGTCTTATGTCCACACCTAGAGGGCAGGGAGTGCATAACTGCATTTCCTGAGCATTGACTACGCACTCTGTGTATGGTAGACAGCTCTGCAAGTATTATTTGTTTTTTTTCTTCACAATAGCCCGGTGCAGTGTATCTCTTTGCAGCAAATGACAAAGTGGAAACCAGAAGGTGTGGGTTGCCCAGTGTTTCCAGTGGGCTTCAGAAACTGTGTTCTTAAGTCTTCTGCGCCTTGAACCACCTTACTTCCAGTGGGATTTTCCACATTTTCCCCAGTAAGTTCTCTGGCCAATAGTCATATTAGGATTGGTTGGGTTACCACCAACCCTGAGACGTAAGTCTTTTCTCTCTGGGTGACTTTATGTTCATGGCTTCCTGGTTTCCCCACCAGGTGACCCTTTCTATTAGCAGCCTTCTCTCCAAGCTGGTTCTCATTACAAATTTAAAAATAATCAACCCATCCAGACTTTGGGCTAGTGTGTGCCTCCCAGTGTCTGTTCCCACAGGCATACTGGGGAAGGGAAGAAGTATTGCATTCCCAGAGACTAATGCAGGCCCCAAGACCCTGAGTTCATGTTCCTCATAATAGCATGAGTTATTTATTAAAGACCATATATATATTTTTTCATATTTCTAAAGTAATATATATTAATCATTAAACATTTTAAATGTTTAGATAAGCAAAAAGCAAGAAACCAAAATAACCTTTAACCTTACCAACCTCAAGACAAACACTACCCACACCTTGGAACAAATTCATCCATTCTTTTTTCTTTTCTCTCTTGCTCTCTCTTTTTCCTTTTAAATTACAAAATCATACTGTAACTGCTATTTTGTGATTGGTCATTTTTCTTTCACAACTCAGCGGAGGCACCTTGACAATCTTCTCAGTGATGGTTTTCAAACTTGTTTTAGCAGCTCCTGAACCATTGCTACAAGTACAGTCATTAGAAATGAAATTTATAAGACAGATGGTCTTAGTGTGCCGGGACTGCTATAATGAAAGCCATAGGCTGGATGGATGGCTTACACAACAGACATTTATTTCTGACAGTTCTGGGACCTGGGAAGTCCAGGGTCAAGGTGGAGAGAGAGAGAGAGAGAGAGAGAGAGAGAGAGAGACTGTGAGGTGAGAGCAAGAGCAAGCTCTCTGGTGTCTTGGTCTCTTCTTCTTCTGAAGGCACTAATCCCATCATGAGACCCCACCTTCATGAACTCATCTAAACCTAATCGCCTCCCAAAGGCCTCACTTCCCCATACCATCACATTGGAGCTTAGGGCTCCCACATATGAATTTGAGTGGGGTGTGTAGGGGGGACAACAACATCCAGTCCCTAACAAAGATAGAAGCAGAGGTTCTTTGATCAAAACAGAAGCCAAGGGCCTAATATTCTGCCTTGTTGCTTTGTTCTCTTGTCCAAATTGGCTCCTAAATTACCTCTGTGGGTGTTCCATGTTTCCAAGGAGCATTGTTTGTGACAACAAGAAGAAAAAAATTCCTCATCTGCCGTTATTTAAAATGGTTGTATTGTGTTTCATCATATGGGTGTATCCAGTTCCCTGCTGTCAGACGTCTAGGTTGTTTTCCATTTTTCATCATTATGAACGAAATTATAATGAAGATCTTTGTACTTCCAACCTTGTGTATACCATTGATTATTTCCCTCAGATGAAGTTTTGGAAGTAAAAACGCCTTTTGACGTGTGACTTGTGGAAATTTCCCTCTGAAGCCTGAATCTCTGATTAGCAGAGCAGGAGTGAGGTCGTTGGTTCAGAGTGTGTATGTGCTGGACACAGTACGTCTTCATAACAGACGACTGGCATTGGCCTGCTGAGTCATTCTGTCCTGTCAGGACTGCAACAGGCTTTCCCTGGGGTCTGGCTGGTAAGATTGATACCGATGATGCAATCTTGTATTTACAATAAATAGCCTTTTACAGTTTTCAAATCCCTTTTCATCTGTGTGCCACAGTCAGTCCATGAGGTAAATGCAGGAAGGGAGAAATAAATCTTTAAAAAAATTTAAAGCATACTGAGATTCAAAGAGGTTAAATAAGATTATGTTTCTAGTAAATGGTGGAACTCTGTATTAGTCAGCTATTACTGCAATAATGCTACATAACAAATACTGCCTCCCTCCATAAAATTTTAATACCTTACACACAGTTTTTTCCTTCTTTCATAGTAGTTGAGTCTGAGTGTTGGCTATGATTTAGCTGATCTTAGCTGGACTGATGTAGCTGGGAATAGGGAGCAAACAGGATAGTGAAACCAAAAATGTCACAGAGGAAGCCTTGGACAAGACCTTAAAGGCTGTGGTGAGGGGTTTGAATCTTGTATTCATTGCAAATGGAAGATATTGAAGGATTTTAAGTAGGGGAGTGATGTGTTCTCATTTATGTTTTAAAAAATTATTTTGACTAATTAATTGACTATTAGAGTTTTCAGTCCCTGGTTCATAATAGCTTCTCCATAAATATTTTATTGGCTTATTAATAAACCTGGTTCCCAGAAAAAGCAATGCAGTGCAAGACCTGAGGAATTGGGGACAGTCCAATTCTGTGCAATGTGCTGGCTGGTAAGTTGGTTAGCTTCTCTGGACAAGACCCATTAATTAGCTTGTTTATTCACATATGCATTCATTTCACTAATCTAGAAAACATTTAGTAGGAGCTTCCTCTGGGGTGTCCACACCTGCAGAAGAAAGACCGTGACTTTGAAAATTCTCTAGAGACCTCAGATGAAATCTTGGCCTCATTTCCTCCACTGTCCTTTTCTTCTGGGGAGGAAAAACTCAGAGCAGCCAGAGAATAAAAGCAGCTCAGACTCTTCAGAGGCATGGTCGTCTCTATTGAAGTCACATAATCAGGGCAGTGGGAGGCCATCACTGTTAGGGCTGGAACACCCTTTATTCACCCTTTCATTCAGCTCCATTGTGTGGAAGAGGAAACCGAGGCCCTGGCAGGGGGTGACCTAATTGCTCAAGACAACCCAGCAAATTAGCACACAGTGTGATGACACAGGAAGCCCTAGCTTATGCCCCTGGGGTTCTCGCACCATGCCAGCCAGCTCCCACTTGCCCTCACCCTCAACTCAACAATTGAAAATCTCTAAATACAAGTTTGGGAAAGAATATAATGGGTTTTATTTTGAACTAAATGCTGTTTTGATTAGAAACCAACCCCATAAAGATAGTTTACATTTAAAATGAAATTTTAAAGTGCAAAGGTCTCCTTCAGGAACAGAAATTATGGTTTCTAATTATATAGTATTTGGGACTACATATTTATGGAACTTTTAAAGAAATAGTTTATAAATAGGGCAAAACAGGCCTCTCAGTCTTTATGTGTTTATTTGCCTGGTGTGCTCATTTGGCATTTGGCCCTGATCTTGTGTAGCCTTGAACTTGAGTTAGAATTTCTTGTGGAAATGAATCATCTCCAGTGAGACTGCAAGCAGGAATTTTTTTTTCTATTCATTATTCTCTTAATTTCTATCTCAGTGTCTAGCATAGTGCCAGGTACAGGGAGTTTGCTTAATAATAAAGTCACTCTCTTCCCTTCCCTTCCCTTTCCCTCTTCCTCCTGTGTTTTCTCCTATCCTGTTTCTTCCCTCTCTTCCTTCCCTATAGCTTCTGACCCCCGCCTCCTTTCCCACCCCCTTTCTCACTACTCTCTCCCTTCCTTCCACATACATTTTTTATAGGCACTGGGGATTCAGTGGTGAATATGGTGAACAAGTTTCCTGCTCTCATGGAGCTCTAAGTTTGGTTGTGGAAACCCCAAAACTAGAAGCTCTGGAGTGCAATGACTTGTAGGATTAAATTTGTAACACATGGAGTAAAGGATGAGCCACAGAACAGCATGAAACAAGCGTGTTTGGTCAGGGGTCAAGAACCGCTTTTCCCAGTAATTGCTGAGCCCTGGGGATGAGGAGAAATGTCCAGCCAAGGAAAAGGGGAAGGTGGAACGGTAATCCAGGCAGAGGGAACTGTATGGTTCTGAGAAAACCTTGAGGTGAGGAATGGCCTGGGTCTTTGGAGAAATAAACAGGAGAATTGTGAGGCTGGACCAGAGAGAGTGGAGGGGGTCATGGATAGGTCAGCCTACAGACACACAAAGTCTTAGAAGCCGTAGGAAAGATGTTGGCGTTTTTCTTGAGAGCAATGGAAATTCATTAAAGAGGTTTAAGTGAGACAAACACTGTTCAGAGTTTTGTTTCTGGAAGGTCATTTTAGGCCAGAAATCTAGGTGGCTCCATCAATAGGGAGCAGATGAAATAAACTGGTGCATCCCTAAAATGGCATGCTCTACAGATGTCACCAAGAGAAATGATGGTCTCTGCATCCTGTTATGGAAATATCCTTGAAATAACCATGAAGTGGCAAAAACCAAGGTGCAGTGCAGTGTCAGAATGAGGGGGATAAGAGAATTCAAATGTACACATTTGCAAATCAATAAATGTGATACATCACATAAAAAAATGAAGGATAAAAAACACATGATCATATCAATAGATGTAGAAGAAGCATTTGATAAAATCCAGCACCAATTAATTATAAAACCCACAGCAAAGTGGGAATAGAGGGATCATACCCCAATGTAATAAAGGTCATATATGACAAACCCACAGCCAACATCATACTCAATGGGCAAAAACTAAAAGCGTTTCCCTTAAGATTAAGAAGAAGACAGGGATATTCACTTTTACCACTCTTATTCAAGATGGTACTGTAAGTACTAGTCACAACAATCAGACAAGAAGAAGGAGTAAAAGGCATCCAAATTGAAAAAGGGGAAGGAAAATTCTCAATATTTGCAAGTTACATGATATTGTACATAGGAAACCCTAAAGACCCTACCAAAAAACTACTAATTCTAATAGATGAATTCGGCAAAGCAGCAGGATGCAAAATTAATAATCAGAAATTGGTGGCATTTTTATACACAAATTATAAACTATCAGAAAGAGAAACTAAAAAATAATCTTATTTATTATTGCAACAACAAAAAAGAGATATCTAGAAATAAATTTAACCAAAGAGGTAAAAGACCTATACTCAGAAAATTATAAGATACTGAAAAAAGAAACTGAAGAAAATACAGATATGTGGAAGTATATACCATGTTCATGGATAGGAAAAATTAACATCATTAAAATGGCCATACTACCCAAAGCAATCTATAGATTCAATGCAATTCTTATTAAAATATCCGTGGCATATCTCACAGATATAGAAGAAATATTCTAAAAACTTGTATGGAACCAAAGAAGACTCTGAATAACCTCAGCAATCTTGAGAAAAAAAAAAACAAAGGTGGAGGTATCACACTACCTGATGTCAAATTATACTACAAGACCATAGTAATCCAAATAGCCTGTAATTGGTACAATGGCAGGCATATATATCAATGGAACAGAATAGAGAGCACAGATTATAACCCATGCCTTTACGGTCATTAAATATTTTAGGTAGGAGGCAAGAACATACATGGGGTAAAAACAGTCTCTTCAATAAATGGTGTTGAGAAAATTGGATGGGTATGTGCAAAAAACAAATGAAACCAGACCACATTCTTCCACTATGCCGAAGAATAAAGTCAAAATGGATGAAAGACTTAAATATAAGTCACAAAACTATAAAAAACATAGGCAGTAAAATTTCAAACATTTTGCATAGCAATATTTTTGCCAATATATCTGCTTAGACAGGGAAACAGGAAAAACAAACAAATGAGACTACATCAAACTAACAAGCTTTTGTATAACAAAAGAAACAATAAACAAAATGAAAAGAGAGTCCACTGGATGGGAGAACATATTGCCAATGATACATCTGATAAGCGGTTAATTTCCAAAATATATAAAGAATTTATACAACTTAACACCAAGAAGACAAACAACCCAATTAAAAAAATGGGCAAAGGACGTGAATAGACATTTCTCCAAAGAGGACATACAGATGGCTCAAAGTTACTAATCATCAGAGAGATGCAAATTAAAACCACAATGAGATATCACCTTATATCGCTCAAAATAGCTATCATTAATAAATTAAAAAAAGTGTTGGAGAGGATGTGGAGAAAAGGGAACACTCATGCACTGTTGGTGAGAATGCAGACTGGTGCAGCCACTGTAGAGAACAGTATGGAGAGTCCTCAAAAAATTAAAAATGAAACTACCTATGACCCCAGCAATGCTACTTTTGGGAATATATCAGGAGAAACCTGAAACACTAATTTGAAAGAACACATGCACCCCTTTGTTCATTGCAGCATTATTTACAATAGCCAAGATCTGGAAATATAACAAGTGCTCGTAAGTCCATGAGTGGATAAAAAAGCTGTGGCACATTTACACAGTGGAATACTACTCAGCTGTAAAAAAAAAAAAAACACTTACCTTTTGTGATAGCATGAATAGACCAGATTACTGTGCTAGGTGAAATGAGCCAGCCAGAGAAAAACAAATACCATATGAGAAATGGACACGAACAGACTGACAGCTGTCAAAGAGGAGAAGGGTTGAGGAGTGGTGAAAGACACTAAAGGGAGTAAGCAAAGAAAAAAAGAGTATATATATTTAAAACATATAGACACTGACAACAGTGTGGTGGTAGGTAGAGGGAAAGGGGGTGTGTAGAAATGGGCATAGAATGGGAAAATCGGGACAGAAAGAGACTTGACTTGAAGAGATGGGCACACGATGCCACATGCAGACGATATTTTATTGAGTTGTACACCTGAAACCTGTATGGTTTTGCAAACTGATATCACCCCAATAATTTTTTTAAATTACATATGTTTGCATAAAGAAACACTCAAAGTATAGAGAACAAAGTACCGCAAATGGCTGTCTAATGTGTGTGTGCGGTGGGGTGCCAAATGGAAGGGACAGGAGTGGGGGGCAACAGACATCTCCATGTTTGGCTTTTTATATTGTGTTGACTTTTGCACCATGTGTATAGCTTATTATTCAAAGTTTAAATAAAAATGAGATGAACTGGGTTCTGACAGCAATTGTTCTAAGTTTGGGGTGGGGCACAGGGAATGGGATGTGAGCTATTGATTTTTTTTTTTTTTTTACACAGAGACAGAGAGAGAGTCAGAGAGAGGGATAGATAGGGACAGACAGACAGGAATGGAGAGAGGTGAGAAGCATCAATCATTAGTTTTTCGTTGTCATCGCAACACCATAGTTGTTCATTGATTGCTTTCTCACATGTGCCTTGACCGCGGGTCTTCAGCAGACCGAGCCACCCCTTGCTGGAGCCAGCGACCTTGAGTCCAAGCTGGCGAGCTTTTTGCTCAAGCCAGTTGGGCCCGTGCTCAAGCTGGCGATCTCGGGGTCTCGAACCTGGGTCTTCTGCATCCCAGTCCGACGCTCTATCTACTGCGCCACCGCCTGGTCAGGCAGCTATTGATTCTTGATGAAAAACGCTCATTTTATTTTCTCCGTGCAGGTGGTGCTTAGTCTGATATTGATGTTTTAATCACTTATTGAACAAACAGCCCCTTGATCTCATACTTCCTACTCTATCAAGAGTCTTGTCTTAATAACAATCATTCGTCAACATTTTCCCTTTAATAATTATCGAGAGTTTCCCCAGTTGGAGGGTAATGTTGTCTAACTTGTATTGAGCTGTTTGCCAGACACAGAGCACTCTACATTATTGTTGCATTTAATTCTCACAACAACCTGTCACCATCATTTTGTGGACAAGAAAACTGAGGCATAAAAAGGGGAGGTGATTTGTTCAAGGTCACTCTTGGAAGTCATTCTGGGGAGGGCAAGTCAGGTCATTTATTAGTGTGATGGCTCTTCTCAGAATGCCTACTATGTGCTGGGCACTGGGTTAGGTGCTAGAAATACGCTGGTGAATAAAAAACAGTTTTGTTCTCAGAGCGTGCAAAAGGGCCAGACAGAACTTTCACACAAAACCATTATACAGTGTGATGGAGGCTTTACGCCAGATACCTGCCGTGCCCAAGCGAAGTACAAAGGGATGGGGGAAGGGAATCGAGGAGGGCTTCCTGGAAGGAGAGGAGATGCTTTAGCAGCCTCCTGTGATATATATAGGAGTTTGACAAGCAGGTGGAGAGCATTTTAAGGAGAAGGTACTCCAGAGAGTGGGAGTGGCGTGTGCAAAGTCACAGAGGCAGGAATCGGTGGATCACGATGGTGGAAGTGGG
The DNA here is from genome assembly GCA_037038555.1 of Rhynchonycteris naso. NCBI lineage: Eukaryota > Metazoa > Chordata > Mammalia > Chiroptera > Emballonuridae > Rhynchonycteris > Rhynchonycteris naso. The sequence continues at coordinate 188,888,085 of CM073000.1, read as the reverse complement.
AATGCTCTCACACTGATATGAGAGAGAAGCCAGATCACGCAGGACCATGAGGGCCATGCTTGGGCTTCATTTTATGTCACTGTCCTCTTGTCAACTTCTGATGTGCACCCTTCCCTGAAGTCAGTGTGTCCCACTGCCTTTAGAACCTGCCTGTAGTCAGTTCCCAAGATTCATTACTTACTTAGGTGAGCAGTTGCTCGGCATCAACCTTGGAGTTAGAGGGATCAAAGGTAACAATGATGAGACAGTGCCTTGGGTAAGTCAGGCAGGGGATGAACAATTTCCATTTGATATGTAGCATAATACTATGCAGCCTGGAGGAGGGGCATAGAATTAGAGACAGGAGGTAGTCAAGGAGGGCTTCATGAAAGAGGTGACCCTTGAGCTAAGTTTTGGTAGATGAAGGAGAATTAGCTGGGGGAAAGAGCTGGTGTGGCCTCAGAGTAGAGGGGACAGCAGGGACAAGGGTCCAGGGGCATGATGCACTTATATGTGTAAATGAGGTCAGGTGAATAACCACAAATAGGGCTGAAGAGATAACAGAGCCCCCAGAACTAAGCACTGAAGAACATATAGTTCTGTGCTGTTTTCTGGGTGAAGAGAGAAGGAGGAAGAAGAAGGAAGGAGAAGAATGGTGACATCATCATATTCTAAAATGCTAGTGAAACCAGGGTGTGTTCTCTTGCCAAGAGCAACCTGCAAGTCAGCCCCAGGATCACAGGAGCACATTGCTCTAGAACTCGCCCCTCTCTCTCCCCCCCCCCTCCCCCCCCCCCCCCCCCCCCCCCCGGGAACAGTGAGTTCCTTCCAACAGGTCAGGTTTCGGCTGAGCCCTACTCATTGCATCGGGTGGCTGCCCTGTGTGATCAAACACACCTGCTCCAGAGAGGACTTTCCCTGCTGTGGAGTCACACCTCGCAGCATGGCTGAGGATGAAAACTCAGGGCCCAGCCTTAAGCCTGGCAAGAGTAATTAAAATGGGATCAGTGGTCCCTGTGGTGGTGATGGCGACAGCAGCCCTCCCAGCATGGAGGCCACTGGCCATGACCGGACTTGCTTTCTGAAGACGGGCGCCTAGCCTGCCTTGCTCACTCTGGCCAGGCTCACCTCAGCCGCCTGGCCATCATGTGCTGGTGCAACGCTGCTGTCATTTCATACACATGACCTCAAACTCTCTAGGTAACAGCCATAGGAGGCAGAAAGGGGAAACTGAGGCTCAGAGAGGCTCAAGAACCTGCCCATGGGCAGTGGGAGCCATAGTAATATGGCCCCAGGTCTTGGGCCACTGTCAGTTCTGGATTTTGTGACCTTCCTCACCATCATCTTTCAGACCCCCAGTTGTGTGGATAATGCTTACCTTGCTCACCGTGTTATGGACCAAATGTTTGTGTCCCTCCCAAATCCAAACTAACCCCCATTGTAATGATGTTAGGAAGTGGGACCTTTTGGGGTGATTCGGGTTAAAGGGGATCATGAGTGGGGACCACATGGTAAAAATAATGCCTTATAAAAAGAGGATGAGGCATCAGAACGCTCTCTCTGCTGTGTGGGGACACAGCAAGAAGGTGGCAGTCTGTGAGCCAGGAAGCTCAAGTACTGAGCTATTTTTAGCACCTGAGGCTGATGCGCTCCAATGGAGCTATTCACTAGTGCCTGGGGCCAGGCTTGAACCAATTGAACCATTGGCTGTAGGAGAGGAAGAGGGAGAGAAGGAAGAGAGGGAGGGGTGGAGAAGCAGATGATTGCTTCTCCTATGTGCCCTGACCGGGAATCGAACCAGAGACGTCCATATGCAAGACTGATGCTCTATTCACTGAGACAGCGGCCAGGGCCAATAACTGAAACTTTATACACATTCAGCGCCATTTTCTAAACGTTCAGCTGAAAGTGTGTCGTGAGAGTGTACGTGCATGTTCTGAGAAGACGGTGGGAAAGGAGAGGCAGGTGCGGTATCTCCATAGGACACAGCACTGGGGATGGACGGACATACATAAAGCAGCAGTCTGGGCTCGGTCCTCCTGCACAAGGTGGCTTCAGGGGTCAAAGATGCAGGCAGCAATGCAACATGGCCGGTGCCTTCCGAGTCTCAAAGTATAGCAGGAGAGATGTGACAGGGACATAAATAACCACCACACCAAGGTGAGCGTAATAAGAATATGAGGAAGGCAAGCTTGGGGGTGGAGGGAATTCAGAGGAGAAAGACATGGCTCAGAGTGTGGGATAACTAATAATAATAGCAACAATAACAGTGATGACAGCTAACATTTACTGAACCTTTATTATGCGCCAGGCGTCTTACTTAATATGTTATATGTTTATGTCATTTAATTCTCATAGTAACCCTAGGAGGGTAGTTTCTGTTATTTATCCATTTTCCAGATGGGGAGACTGAGGCGTACAGAGGTGGTATAACTGGCATAGCTTACCGGGCTAGGAAATTGCTGGCATGGCATTTAAACCCTCCCCTTGCTGGCCCCCAGCCCTGTGTTTCACTCCGTACTGCGCGCGTGGAGACTGAGTCAGATGTGAAAGGCAGGCTGAGACCGCTTAGCCCAGTCAGACGAGGCGAGACTTAGCTCAGGCAGAAGGCAGCGAAACAAGCTTTTTTAAAAAACATATTCTGGATGTTGTAGTGGAGAGAAAAGCATTCCTGTAATCTCCTCCCTCTAGTCCTCACTGAGGGGGCTTCTGGTGCCCTTCAAGTCAGAGCCTCCTAATTAACTAAATGAAAAGCTCCCAGCAAACAAGCAATCTCCAAAGGACTGCCGTCTGCAGGCTGCTAACACTGACGATTGGATCGTGGTGTTCTTTAGAACAAATTGCTGCTGAAGTTGGACCAGGTCTCAGCTCTACTCCAGATGTTAAGAATCAGTATATTTCTAGACCTGGCCTGAAACACTGTTGTTGTTGTTTTTTGTTTGTTTTGTTCCTTAATTGCTATTTATTGATTTGAGAGAGAGAGAAACCTTAATTTATTGTTCCACTTATTTATGAATGCATTGGTTGACCCCGTTATGTTTCCTGACCGGGGATCAAACCTGCAACCTTGTCATATTAGGATGGCACTCTAACTGAACTACCCGGCCAGGGAAGAACCTGAATTTGTAAAGAACTTAGAGCTGAGATACCGACAGAGCTGATTTTGAAGGACACAAGAATGTGTCCACTGTCCTCAGGCCTAGGGACTTGGCACACAGCAGGTACTCAATAAATATATATTGCCCAAGCAAATCAAGTTTCAGAGAAATTTCATAGAACATGATAGGTGTAATATGAACAGAAGGAGTGATGATGTATCAGTCAAGACTTTGGAGTTTTCTGCTTTTTGTGTAACAGAAATTCTAATTGACTTAGATAACAGAGAGAATATATTGGCTATGTAACTAAAATGTCCAAAGTATGGTGGGCTTCAGGAAAGGTTTGCTCCATTCATGTCACTGTCACAAAACTATTGTTTTTGTTGTGAAAGCTCAGCCCCAGGGAAATTTACAAAAGAATGTGTTTATACATCGGACTTGTCTGATGTGGCATGGTCAAGGGGAATACAGGGTGGGGAAAATTTAGGTTTACAGTTGTTTTTATGGAAAATAATACAATAATTAATAATAGAAGAATAAACTCTGTGTTTCACGTACTCACAACGGTAAACCTATGTTTGCCACAACCTGTATTTTACAGACACAGTCTGGTCTGAGATAGAAAGAATTCATGAGATTGTCAAGTTTTTGTGAAGTACAGGAACAGATCAACAGAACGCAAGAACATACAGAGAATGGAGGGAATTCCTAGCTGAGCTAACCTCAGAAAAATTGTTTAAAGGACCCTGAGCCTTATTTTCCTGCAATAAACATCAACAGTAATTTCTGCCCTATTCACCTCTGAGGTTGTCAAAAAGGCTCAATTAATAAAATAAATATGTTAGACTTCTACACAAATGAGCAACCATAATTGGTGATTATGGGGATTAACTGATTAGTGATAATGGTGATTTTTTTCTAATAGGTGCTTAAGACTAATTCATTCATTTCTTCATTGATTCATCTGTATATATAACCTTCAGAAAAGAGTTGATCTGGGAAGTGACCAAATTATTATTGTTGTCTTGAGAGCTCAACCCCTGGGAAATTTAAGAGGTGATGTGCTTAAACTAAGGCCCTGTGTAAAGTCTGAAATATGTCTGTGTGTGTATGTGTGTATGTGTGTTCCTGTGTATATATAGTTGAGACCTAATCCACCTATTGTAACATTTTAGCCTTTTAAGGTGTACAATTCAGTGATTGTTAGTATTTTCACAACATTCTGAAATCATCACCATTATCTAATTCCAGAATATTTTCATTGCCTCTGAAAGAAACCCCATACTCATTAGCAGTCACTCCCTATTTCTCTGTCCTCAGCCCCTGGCAACCACTCCTCTCCTCTCCGCCTCTCTTTTACTGAGAACCTACTGTGTGTGATGCATCCTACTGGGGACAAGAGATAATGAGGAAACTCTTTCAACTAATTTGTAAATAGATGAACAAACTATAAATCACTCAGGCAAAAAATGAATGAACCTTGATGACAGCCAATGTCACTTAGAGGTGCCTGCCTTTTAAAGGAGAGGCAGGATAGGGTGGGACAGAGTTTACACCCTCTGCCACAACTTGGCAGCCAAATGGCCTTAGTTTCACTGCACCTCAGTTTTCTTGTCTGTAAAATGGCACATACCTCGTATGGTTGTCCTGAGGGTAAAATGAGCTGATGTAGTGCTTTGCATAGTATCTAGCACATAGTAAGTGCTCAGTAAATAGTAACAATAGCATGCTTGAAGTGAATGATGAAAAATGTGTATTGAGCAAATGATAAAGGGCCGCGAGTGCTTATCTCAGGAGTTGAAGAATGGGTAAGTTTTTCTTACCAGCTGCTACATTGAGACAGGGATCTCTTGACCTTGGCACTATTATCATCTTGGGCTAGAGAATTCTCTGTTGTAGGGGCTTCCTGTCTATTGTAGGCTGTTCAGCAGCATCCTTTGGGTCTATCTGCTGGATGCCATTAGCATCTTCCAAGTTGTACCAACCAAGATTACCTCTAGACATTGCCACATATCTCCTGGAGGGAAAGGTGCCCCTACTTGGGCATGACCAATCAAAATCAAACACGCAAGTATTCTCCAAAGAACACTGCTTTACTGCCTCTGTGACTTTGCTCATCTCAGGGAATCCCACTTCCTTAGATTCACGGTGTCAAATCCCACCGTTGACCTTTAAGCCAAGCTCCAGGGCCACTTTCTTCCTGCATCTCCCCTGCTGAAAGAGCTTCTCCAATCTCAGATCCCTTGAGCATGTTCTCTCGACCTCCTGTATGATAACATTCAGTGCCAACTGCGTGCCAGCCTTTACAAACCTCATAATGAGTCCACAGGGAGGGCGTCACTATTTTCATTTACGCATTAGAAAGCCCAGGTTGGGAGAAGTTGCGTAACTTGCTCCCAGTCCCAGAGCTGGTGAGTGACAGGGCTAGGACTGTTTGTGCACCTCAGTTTTTACGTTTCTTTTCCTGACCCATAAGTCTTTGTGAAAATTCCTTTCCCTTTGCCCTCGAGGCATCTGTACACATAACTTAGAGCCTTTGAAGACTACGAAGCCCCCTGTCTCACTCATTTCTATCTAGCACAGTGCTTGGCACACAGTAAAGGCTAAAAAAAATCTTTACTGAATAAATAAATGAAAAGAAGAAGTCTCAGAAGAGGCTCAGGGGAAAGACTGATCTATCTAGGATGATTAAGTGTTCATCTTCTTGAAGGAAGGCTGTCGTCTGTACTGTCTCTCAAATTCTTGCCCAATTCTAGACATTCAGCAGGAGTTTCCTGAGTATCTTCTCTGAGCCACGACTTGTGATACTCTCTTTGGGTCCAGAAATGAATAAGATGTGGTCTTGTTGGTAGAACTATTTTGGAGACCAATTTGGAAACTCCTCGGACATTGAAGATGCTTCTACCCTCTGGACCAGTAATCTCTCTCTTAGGTGTAAGATCCTAAAGAAACTGTCGGTCATGGGACATGCAAAGAGTAATTATTGCAGTGTTTTTGATAATCATGAAATACACCCTAATTAAATGGTTCACAAACTCATCTACTATGTTAGAATCAACTGGAGCTTTTTAAAAAATTTCAAATTTCAGCCCACACCCCATACTAAGAAAATCCCAGTCTCTGGGGCTAGGGCTTAGCCATCACAGTACTGTGTTTTTAAACTCCCAGGTAATTCCATTGTACAGTTTGGGCACCACTGATGTCAATATCCATTAACAGGTGAATGAATAAGTAAATCATGCTACACTTGCATAATGGATTACCTTGCTGTAATTATAGGGAATGAACGACACCAAAAGACATGTGCAAGAATGTTCATAGCAGCGCTATTCATAATAGCCCCAGATTGAACACAACCCACACATCCATCAACAGTAGAATGGATAAACAAATCATGGAGTGATCATAAAACGGAATACCATACATCAGCGAGAATGAGCGAACTACAATTATGCACGTGAGTCTCATAGCCTGTTGAGTAAAAGAAGCCAGACCCCTTTAAAGGTGTACAGACTGAAGGACTCCATGTAAGGCATGTTCTAGAATAGGGGTCAGCCAACTCTTCTGTAAAGGGATGGCTTGGTCTGTGTCACTAATCAGCTTTGCCACTTTAGTGCAGACACAGCCACATACAATACATAGAGAGTGGATGTGGCTGTTTTAATAAAACTTTATTTATAAAAACAGATAGTGCGCTGGGCCGGGCCAACCATTCATAGTTTGTCCAAATTTGATGATTCCTATTCTAGAACAAGCCACATTAATCTGTGGTGAAACTATCATCAGACTTGTTACCTTCGGTGGAGTGTAGTGAAGGGAAGGAAAACAACCGGTGGGATTCCGGAAGTGACTTTCTCCTCTTATTTGGCTGCTGTGCTCCTTTGTGAGAATTCACCATTTTGTGCTCTTATGATGTGCACCCTTTTCCATGTGATATTATTATTTAACTTGGCATTTGAAGCAGCACATAAACAAAGGTGCTAAAACACTATGCATTAAATCATAATATGCAAAAAACCGAAAATATACAGAATGTAAAATATAGGCAAAACAATATAATAAATTGTTTAGGGACATGCACTAGATGAAAGTTAAGCAAACATTCAGGGGAATGATAACCACCAAATTCAGGATAGTAGACATCTTAGGGTAGGAGGAGGGAAGAAAATGAGATGGGGAGGGGAAAGAGGGGCTTTTTGTGTAATCGTAATTTCTTGTTTCTTGAGCTTTATCATGTTATTATTTCCTTTTATCTGTTTAAATATTAAAAAATAATAACAAAAAATAACAATATTCCTATTTTCCAGGGGCATATTTTTTTTTAATTAAAAATATTTTAATTGCTGTTGACAAACAATATTAGTTTCAGGTGCACGGCATAGTGATTAGCTATTTATATAACATACAAAGTGTTATCAAGTGAGTCAGAAGAATGTGAGCCTAGGAGCGCAGTGGCTTTTATTTAGTTAACTTATTTATTTACCTCTAGTGCCTAGAACAGGGCCCAATCTGTACTAAGTACTCACAGAATATTTACTGAATGAATGAGTGAATCAAACAGTCACCACATGAGACAGAGGTTGATCGAATGATACAGTAAGGGTGTCATGGGAATTTGGAGAGGAGGGGAATCAGAGACACTTATGTCCCACGTGGGACCTGGGACTGAGATGAATACAGCCAGGCGGCCCTCCTTTTATCCAGTCTTCAAAGGCACTAACTTTCTGTCTTAAATGACAAGGCTACAATTTTGGAGCGGACATTTAAAAGATGACACCTGCTGACCTTGTGCTGGGAGGGATGTGAGGACTCCTTAGCTTGCCTGCTTTGCAGGCTGTCTGGTGGACCCTGAAGCCTTTGTCAGGAGCCAGGACGCCCAGGCCTCCTCTGATCACTGATGGGGAAGACAGCGACGGCGGAGAGGGAGGCTGTGGCCAGCCATGCTGGAGAGGCAGGCAGAAGAAGCCCGCCTCTCTCTTGGCTGGCTGCCTGGTCTTGAATGGGTAAGAGGTCTTCCCATGAAGCATGATTCAGCCTCTAAAGCTTGGAGAGGGAGTGGGGGGCACTGTGCCCTGATTTTGTGCATGATTGTGGAGGCAAGCATCCTCCCTGTGCTCTGGGGATGATGTTGTGTAAAAAATTCATGAATCTCCTTACTCACCCTGTACCGTTGTGTGGATCATCGCTCTTTAGGAGGATGAGCACTAAGAGCCATGTGCTGTACCCGATTATTTCTCTGATCGCCATTATTATTAATGCCATCATCGTTGTTCTTGGGGTGGATCTGTGAGGCAATTAATCAAAGCAACCTAAGTAAAGAAAATCCTATAAAAATGGAGAAAGCCAGCATTTGGCAGACTTTCCTAGCTCCTTTTCAGCTCAGCGTTCAGCTCAATTTTAGTGGTACCCACGGAGTTATTCATATTAGCTTTCTCGTTAAAGGATTGCCCCATGGAGTCTGGCCTGTTTTGCATTATATTTGTCTATTGATTCCACAAAAATTTTTCTTGAGTTCTTACTCTATTCTATGGCACTTTTAGGTTATTCAATGTGAAAATTATTTGGAGCCAAGAATACACACACACAAACACTCTCTCTCTATTGATATCTGTGTTATCTGTATCTTTGTCTCTCTCTCTTTAGTTATGTAAACACTGGGGGCTGCTACAGAGTTAGCTGAGATTCAGACTCTATACATTGTTAACCTACATGCATAATACTCTAATTCATTTATTTTATTTTAATTTTATTAATTTTAATGGGGTGACATTAATAAATCAGGGTACATATGTTCAAAGAAAACATCTCCAGGTTATCTTGTCATTCAGTTATGTTGCATACCCATCACCCTAATTCATTTATTTATTCATCCACTCACCCATCCATCCAACAAATATTTTCTCAGCACCTGCTGTGGCCAAACACTGTTTAGTGCTGTGAACACAGAATGGTATAAGATATAGTCTCTATTCTTGAAGAGTTTTTGGTTCAGTGTGGGTTGTCGTTGGTGGAGAGTGTGGGTGGGGAGACAGATAAACTGACAAATGACTTGTCAGATACTGTGGTCAAAGCTATTATAGTCACATACACAATGTGTTGTGTGAGGATCAGAAATTAGAGCCATTAGCTTTGTCAGAATCATTGGGGTTTATGGAAGTTGGGTGTTTAAGGATTGTTGGAAGTATTTAGATAGTGACAACCAGAGAAGGGCACTCTGGGCAGTGGTAACTGAGGGGTACAGGCATGGCATTATGGTAGAGTTTTAGGGTGAAGGGCATAGGAGGAGATGGACAATGACCCAGATAGTTGACAAGATTCCTAGTCATCCTCGAGGGACTTGAAGTCAAACTCACTGGCCTGCCTTATAAAGAAGGATAGTGGCTTCATTTATTTGAGTGGCATATTGGGCAGGGAACATCAAACGACTAGCAATTCCTAATGAAACTTTAACACATCAAGAATCTGACGACCCTGAGCATCCCGTCTAATCCACGTTTAATGGTGATGCGCCATGGTTCCACTTAGCAATGCGTCTGAACCAGCCCTGGGGTGTCTTCCCCGCTGGTTGGTCCAGAAAAGAACCTCACTGATTTTTGAAGAGTGTGGCTCTTTAGATTTCTTCTGTCCTTTCATGGTCATTGCCACGTCTGCTTCATCTCTTAGCCTGGAAAGTTTGAGATTTTGCATCTTATTCTGCTACTGTCTCAATTGACTCACAGAAATTTAGAAAAGTGCTTAATTCCTTCAAAATTTGATTATTTTATATGTTTGGATCAAAGCTATTTACCTCATTCTCAGAATATCTCTGAATCATTGCAGGTGTGTTAAACTGTGGCTATGGCTTCCTACTGCAAAGCACCTTTCCAGGGGTTGATTATCAAGAGGTGAGCAGTTACACCTTGTGGCTGCGGGTCAGAAGAGCTTGATTCCAGGTCTGGCTTTGCCTAGAATGTCACCCTAGAGTGAAAAAATGAAATTGCATGATGGAAACAGGCAGATGTATCGAGACCTTAAAAGAGAATGGCTGAAGGTAAGCCAGAGAAGGCTTTTAGAAAGAGGTGCTACTTAAGATGACCCAAAAGAACATCTAGGGTTGCATAGTTTCCCTGGAGAGCTTGAGTAATATGGGGGAAAAGGGAGAAGTATGAGCAGAGAGCACATTGGACATTTTTCTGGTATTAGAACTTGGTAGAAGGAGTGTGTGTTAGTCACGATAATCTGGGTGTTATGCCATGGTAACAAACAATCCCCAAATCTCAGTGGCTTAAAACAAGAAGGCTTATTACTCATGCTGCAAGTCTATTGCATGTAGGTTCTGCTCCAAGTGGTACCCTCTCAGGAACCCAGGTTATCAGGTGCTCCATTTTCCAAAATGTTGTCCATCTCCAAGGCAGAGGGAAGAGAATTTGGCAAGTCATGCAGTGGCTGTTAAAGATTTCCACTCTAATGTCATTGGTAAAAGCAAGTCCGTGGTGATGCCTAACTTCAAGGGGGTTGTACATCTGTTCCTACCTGGAAGGAGGAGCGTGGGAAATATCAGGGCACAGAAGGAGCTACTCTAAACAGAGTTCTAACGTTGGTTTGGCATGCTTTGTTTTGTATCCCTACATGATGAGGAGATTTGTGTGCCGGGTGACATGATAATTATAATTATAGCTACAAATCATTGTGCACATGCGTACTGCATACTGGGCACTAGCTACATGCTTTACAGGCATTAGAAATGGACTCTTCACTACCTACCCTATATGGTAGGTTTTTATCATGCCCATTTAATGTATGAAGAAACTGAGGACCCAAAAGTTTACTCATTTAGTAAATTTTAGATTCAACCTTTGAATCCAAGTTTCTCTTGCATCAAAACTCAGGCTCTATCTTTCCAGTTGAAAGGGGAGTGGAACCCTTATAGGGACATGGTGGCTCCTGTCAGGGGTGTGTGTGTGTGTAGTGATGTCCCCATGGGGCTATAAGCTTCATTAAGGTAGGACATTTCTTTTTTCACTGACCACTGGGTCCAAGTGCCTACATAATTTCTAGTAGATGCCCAATAAACATCTTATGAATGAATGAGAAGGGAAGATCATAGGAATGATTCTAGAGTGGTCCCTGTGCCTGGAAATAAAGTAATGGCCCCAGCCCTAAGGGACTCGTGACACAGGAAAGTAAATGGTGGAGAACACAGTCCAACGTGGAAACTCATGCCTCACCCAAGGGCATTATTCCTTAGCTGGAGGGTGGAAGGCAGCTTGTGGAGGGATTAGGTGGTGCAGAGACAGGGGAGAGAGAGGGAGGGAGAAAGAGAGTCCTTGGAAATGGGCAGGTGACACTCTGATAGGAAAGAAAATGGAAGCCTGAATTTCTTTTTCTTTTCTTTTTCTTTTTAAGTGCAAGACAGGGAGGCAGAGACAGACTCACACATGTGCCCTGACTGGGATCCACCTGGAAAGACCACTAGGGGGCAATGCTCTGCCCATCTGGGGCCACTGCTCTGTTGTTCCGCAACCGAGCTATTTTAGGGCCTGAGGTCCGGCCATTGTGCCATCTTCAGCACTCAGGGCCAACTTGCTCGAATGAGCCATGGTTGTGAGAAGGGAGGGAAGGAGAGAGAGGGAGAGAGAAGGAAGAGGGGTGGAGAAGCAGATGGTTGCTTCTCCTGTGTGCCCTGACCAGGAATCAGACCTGGGATTTTCACATGCTGGGCTGATGCTCCACTACTGAGCCAACCAGCAGGAAGCCTGAATATACCTACATCTAGATCCTACTTTCATTAACCTACATGTCACCAACTTGCTATAGGATATTCAGACTGCTCACTGTTTATTCTGGAAGAAACAAGCCTGACTTCTATTCCCCCTTGGGGGATGAATTTTCATAAATGCAGTCATATTTCATCAAATTATGATTGCTGATTTATATAGAGAAGGAAGAGAATTATGTAACTCAAGGAGTTGATTTTGATTATAAGTGACGTCTGAGTATTATTTGAAGTACTCAGAATTTAATTATGCTTTATGTAAATGGTAAATAATTTGAAATGTTGGGCAATGAGTGTATTTCCAAACCCCAGACCAAATGCCAGTGATGCAAATTGCCACCTCCATAAAACTCACATAAAAAACAATTAAAGACAACAGTATTTGTTTGCAGAGCAATCTGTTTAATATCTCATGTGAATGACATTATAGGCAGCCCCAAAGGAATGCAGCTACCTTGAGTGGGGGCTGGGAGGTGGTTCGCTGCCATTGCAGATCATTCCATTTCTATTTTTAAGGAGGTGAGACATTTTCTGTTAAATCTGTTTTCTTCCCATTGCAATTTGACAGAACCTGTACGTGAACCTCCTGCTTTAAAAAAAAAAAGAGAAAAGATAGGTTGATGGGACTGAAGAGATAGATAAAAGGATAGAGGTATGTGAAAGAAAATATACCCAAGTATTAATTATAGAATCTAAGTGTGACGATGTAAGTGTTCACCATACAATTCTCTCAAATTTTCTGCATATTGGAAAGTTTTCGTAATAAAATGTTGGGGGCAGGGGATAAAAGAGTGTCTTTGAATTATGGGATGGTTTGTGATCTGTTTCAGGGTCCCAGAACCTGGCTGGCAACCTTGGTTCCTCTCCCTCTCAATCCCCATTTTTCTGTGGCTTCTACATTGCATTAAGTTTTCAGATACTATCTTCGCCTCGCCTGTTCCCATTACTTCTGCCTCCATCCAGTCTTGTCTGGATTATCCAGCCACATCCTCTTTGCTGGTCTTTATCTGATCCCTCTCTCCTTCTTTATACTGTTATCAAAGTAATCCTTCATATGTATTCATTAAGCACCTTTTGAGTATCTTCTATAACCAAGACACTGTGCCAGGTGATTGGACGTCAGGTGCACAAACCCAGACTGATTGTAGTCTTTGGTTTATAACACGCTCTCATGGTTCCCTGCAGGACTTGCTTTTTAAAGTTAATTATGTTTAATATAGTAAATTATTTTTCATAATGTAGTAAGCACCTTTGAACTCATGTCCCAAATAAAAGCTAAAATATTGACAATAATGTGCATCCAATCACAGGGTTCTATACCAGCCTCTCTCACTCCCCCCCCCCCCCCGCCCCGCCTTGCTCTAGTCAAGCCAACCACCATTCTTCGTCCTGGTTCATATTTGCTTTCTTTTTGGACATATTTATTACTTTAGTTTATATTTCTAAAAGTTTATATTTTAAATTCTGGTTGCTTTTAATTTTTTAAAATGTGTATCATGCCGTAAAAAATCTTTTGCAACTTCTGTTTTCCCTCACTAGATTTATCCAAAATGCCGTGTGTTATTATAGTTCATTTGTCCTGACTGCTGTTTATCCATTTTAATTTCGTACGTTCCACATTTTTATCTTTAATTCTTGCTCTCTTTATCAGAAATGGATATCTCTATCTCCCCTCTAATAAGATAAAACTTAACAATGTTTTCCCATTCTTTCAGTTTCTTCCCTTCCTACTACATTGACATTATGTGGATTAGCACTTCTCAGACTTGAAAGCACCCTGAAATCATCTGGGGATCTCATTAAATTCAGAGTCTGTTTTACTGATGGTGGGCGGGGCCTCGTGTCCAGCCTTTCTAACAAGCTCAGGTAATGCTGGTGCCGCTGGTTCCGGGACCACACTTTGAAGGCGATCTGGGGACATTTAATTCTGTGTTTTTATGGACATAATTCCTCACTTCATTTAGATTGTTCTTTAAAGACGGCATCAGACTTTACTAAGGCATTTGATCCTCTACATCTATATGTCTGGTACCATCTCCTGATGTCTTCTTGCCTTTTAGTGAAGTAATTCATCCAAAATTGTTTCCCATGTGCGGCATTGTGTGGCAAATCCTTGAGGTCTTGTATGACGTCAAATATTTTTTTATCGTGTCTTTATATTTGAACGGCAACTTCATTGGATATAACATTTTAACTGTTATGTTTTTTCATTTAGTTTCTTGAAAACATTACTTCACGTCTTCTTGCGTCCAGTATTGTTGATGGAAAAATTCTGATGTCAGTCTGATTCTCTCTTTTTAAAAATGTGGTCTCTCTTTCTTCTTAGATGCTTTTAGAATTTCCTCTTTGCTTTTCGTAATTTTTTAACTTTTACTATAATGGCTTAGATGTGTTTTTTTTCTTGTTTCTCCTCTTTTGAACTTTTAAGACCCTTTTTAAAAAAATTCAGAGAAATTTGTTTCCAGGATTTCTTCAAATATTTACTCCATTTTAGTTTTATTTCTCTTTTTTGGAATCTTCTTATTTTGATGTTAGCGATTTCTTCTATCCTCCATAACACTTAGCTTGAAAATAATTTTTTTTGTCTTTTCTTTTTTCTTCTAGAAGATTTCCTCAATCTTGTCTTTCAGTTGATTAATTAAATTTTCAGCTATATCCATTCTGCACCCATTTACCCATCCTCGTGTTCTTTATTTCAGCCATTACATTTTTCATGTCTGATATTTCTGCTTGGTTGTTTTAAATATTTCCTTGTTTTCGTTGCATATTGATAATGTCTTCTTTTATCTCCTTCATATGTTTAATAAAAAGCTAATTTTAAATTCTAAGTCCATCTGGTTCTAATATTTTTGCTTCTGTTGTAATCTGTAACCCAGTGTGTTTTTCTTTTGAAGTGGTGGTACTCCTCAAATGTCTTAGTAATTTCAGGCTGTGAGCTGGGCTTCTCTGATGGACAGTGTGGATGGGCAAAGGCCGGAGCCCTGGGTCAGCCCCAGTTAGCTCAGAGGGTAGAGGGCAGATGAGCAACCCACAGTTAATCACTGCTTCCCATTCAAAATAGCTTTTCAGATATCACTTTTTGCCCCAAGGGAAGCAACATTAGAAGGAGACACTTTGAGGTTATGTACTTCACCTCTATTTGAGGAAGCAGCTTTCCTGAGGCCTGTGAACCCCCATCTGCTTTTCTTAGTTCCCCACAAGTGTGCAGCTTTGCCCTGCCCTGATTTATCCTGACAGCATCTGGACCAGGAGTCTGAGCTAGGGTGGGGGCTAGACGCTGTTTGCCCCAGGGCGGTGGTAGGGGAGCACCATGGCCAAACTCCTATCCCCCCTTCCAATTTGTCCTCCCACAGCCATGCTGGGCAGCTTCTGCCTCAGATCCCAGTCCTTCCCACCGCACCCAGCCCAGCCCAGAGCAGCCTCCACCCAGGGCCTCTGCTGTTCTCTGGTCTGCTCCCCCTGCCCCCCCGCCCAGGGTGGATCATGGAAGAAGGACCCAGCAGTCAAGCTAGCCCAGAGCATTGGTAAGAAATGGGATCAGCAATCTTGATGTTCAGTCTGTTCTGTGGGACCCCTTGTGCCGACCTCCAATTGATATGTGTGAGTTCTCACCCCAGCACCTCACAATGTGATTGTATTTGGGATCAGGTTCTTTAAAAGGATAACTGTGTTAAAATGAGGTCCTATGGGTGGGCTCTAACCCCATCTCCTCCTCTTTATAAGAGGAGGAGGTCAGGACATAGTCATGCAGGGGCGACGTCTCTGTGAGGACATTGGGAGAAGATGGTTAGCCACAAGCCACAGAGAGAGGCCTCAGAAAAAACCAGCTCTGCTGACATCTTGATATTGGACTTCTATGCTCCATAATTGTGAGAAAATAAATTTCTATTGCTTAAGCTACCCCGTCTGTGGTACTTTGTTAGACAGCCCTCATGAACTAATACAGTGTTTCTCTGAAGGAATGCTGTGTAGACTGCCACCCTCCCTAACACCTCCCAAAGCTTCCCAGACTCTTCTGAGCTACACACATGTGTTGAATGAGCACTATCGGCCAGCACCATTCCAATGGCTCTGCATGTCTCTGCCCACTTAATCCTCAAAGCACTCCTAGGAGATATATTATTATCCTTGTTTTACAAATGGGAAAACTGAGTATAGAGACGTCAAGGAATTTCCTCAGAGTCACACAGCTAGTCTGAGTTGGAGACAGCATCAAATCTGCCTCTAGAGCCCACAGCTTGAGCGCTAGACTCTGCTGTCCAATAGGGCAACTGCTATCCCCATGTGGCCATTGAAATGAATGGCAATTAAGTAGAATGTAAAGTTTAGCTCCTTAGTCATACTAGCCATATTGCCAGTTAGTGGTCGCCATTTTGGTCAGTGCGGAAGTAAATAATTTCCATCATCATGGCCGGCTCTCCATTGCACTAGGTTAGATGGCCCCTCGAGAAAACGATTACATAGCCGGTCAATCATGGATGAACCTTTGCCTACCATTTTAACCTCATTTGCTGGTAGTCCTTCATAGTCTCTGCTTTTCCATCACACCAGTTCCCCAGAGCTCCCCAGTCGAGCACACTACACTTCTGTACAGTGAACCATGCCTGCATGTCTATTCAGACTGGCTCATGCGCTAGCACCTTCAAAAACTCTCCTCGGAGTCGCTGGGCCAGACCCCTGTCCTCTGCCAAATGGCATTGCCCTTTGTTTCTTTCACCCACAGCACTGATCCCGCTGGATGGCAGTGTTTACTTTCGTGTCTGCTCAGGACATTGTGAGTCCCCTATGGCAGGTGTGATCATTTCTTTCTCTGGAAAGCTGTGGTACACGGTAAAGTACTGGGAAGAATGAGATGCTCACTCGAGAAGTGTTGCATGAATAAGTGTGGCTGTTATAGGTATCTGCCATTTTTCCTACTCACCCATTCCCTAGAGAGGTTCCCACCCCTCCCCTGCACCAGCTGCCCTGATTTTATTAGGTGATATCTTGCCTATCCCATTGTCATATCTGAAGGGATTAGAAGACAGATTTTTTACTTTCAGAATTTGAACCAAAAGACAGAGGTATGCTTGCTCAGGCAGTGGCGCAGTGGATAGAGCATCAGACTGGGATGCTGAAGGACCCAGGTTCGAGACCCTGAGCTCGCCAGCTTAAGTGCGGGCCCATCTGATTTGAGCAAAAGCTCACCAGCTTGGACCCAAGGTCACTGGCTCAAGCAAGGGGTTACTCGGTCTGCTGAAGGCCCGAGGTCAAGGCACATGTGAGAAAGCAATCAGTGAACAACTAAGGTGCCGCAACGAAGAACTGATGATTGATGCTTCTCATCTCTCTCCGTTCCTGTCTGTTTGTCCCTATCTATCCCTCTCTCTGGCTCTCTCTCTGTCCCTGTAAAAAAAAAAAAAAAAAAAAAAAGACAGAGGCATTCATTGGGTGCCTACAAGTGCCGTTGAATGTAATTATTGATATGGGTAGGCTCAAGTCTCCCATCCTGGTATTTTCCTCCAGGTGCCTTTTTGAACCAGATTTGAGACGGCCTTTTGTGCTTCTGCTAGCCTAATGAGACAGGAAGAGCCAGCCTGCAGGATGATGCATTCAGAATATAGCGGATCCAGAGAAAGAGCTTGAGACAGAGCTCATGTGACCTGTGCTAGAGGGCAGATCTTTGGAGGACAGGCTGTGAATTCTAATTCTGCCACTTTCCAACTGTGGAACCTTGAGAAATGTCCTTAACCTTCTAGAGCCTCAGTTTACCTGTCTGAAAAATAGGGACATTTGTAACCCAGAGAGTTTCCATGTGGGTTAACTATGAGATAATGCAGGTAAAGCCTTCAGTGTTCTGACACATGGTAAGACCTCTGTAAACATTATTATTATTATTTTTAAAGTGCAAATCAATATTTGTGTTTTTTTTAAATTTTATTTATTTATTTATTTATTTATTTATTTATTTATTTACAGGGACAGAGAGAGAGTCAGACAGAGGGATAGATAGGGACAGACAGACAGGAACGAAGAGAGGTGAGAAGCATCAATCATTACTTGTTTTTTGCCATTGTGACACCTTAGTTGTTCATTAATTGCTTTCTCACATGTGCCTTGACCGTAAGCCTTCAGCAGATCGAGCAAACCCTTGCTGGAGCCGGCGACCTTGGGTCCAAGCTGGCGAGCTTTAGCTCAAGCCAGATGGGCCCACACTCAAGCTGGCGACCTCGGCGTCTCGAACCTGGGTCTTCCACATCCCAGTCCGACATTCTATCCACTGCGCCGCTGCCTGGTCAGGCATTATTATTTTTAATGTGGCATCAGAAGGAAGTAGTTTCAGTTTTTCACATTCCAGCTACTCACCCTTTTGAGTTCTACTTTCTTCCCCCGATCCTTTTAATTAATGTCCCCTTTAGCTCAACCTAGTTTGAGTGGGTTTCTGTTTCTTGTAACCAAATGGTACATGATTAAGATAATGAGTGCCTCTTGGCTCTTGGCATTGGCTCCTGTTCATGACTCCTGTGTTGGCATCCATTCCACTTGGCTGTTGGTGTTTTCTTGTTTAAATGCTTGGTAACTAACACTGATTTTGAAGCTCAAGAACATCCCGGAGTCCC
This sequence comes from Rhynchonycteris naso, assembly GCA_037038555.1. Taxonomy (NCBI): domain Eukaryota; kingdom Metazoa; phylum Chordata; class Mammalia; order Chiroptera; family Emballonuridae; genus Rhynchonycteris; species Rhynchonycteris naso. Next base: position 188,869,654 of record CM073000.1, on the reverse strand, counting down.
CATATGGGACATGGCATTATGTAACCCCAGCTTTTCCAGCTTGGCGCTCCTGGCCTTCTGACCAATTCACTCTTGTCACTCTGTTGCCAATACTCTGATCCCCATCTCTTTAAGCTTCATCAGTGCCAGAGCCTGAAGCATCAAGGAAGTGAGCGGAGGTATCGAGAGACACAGAAAATGAAAGGCACCTCCAGTATCTGCCGTGGTAGAGATTGAAGCCCTGTAATGTATTCAATCATCTTCCTTGTAGAAGGATTTCATGAAATCGCAGCGACCTTTTGTTTCATCCCCCACCCCCACCCCCAATAGGAGCTCACTTTGCTAAGGTTCTGTGAACAAATTCTCTCTTATTTACTGATATCCGTCTGAATAAAACTGAAGAGCCAGAGACAAGCTACTCCTGACAGAAGTGGGGATGGGACACTTTCCTTAGAGGAGAGCTGTGTTCAGGTAATCAGCTTCTGAAAATGGTTTTCAAGATGATCTTTGGAACATCAGGAAAGGGGACCCCCTTCCCCCAGATAGAAAGGGAATTGGTTCTGGGGTTTGAAGGCTAGGGTTCTGGAAAGTGCTGCCGGGCTTGGATGAGAATGATGGATGCTGTGTTGTCTAGATCTCCTTCTATTCCTTGGGCGTGCTTCTCTAGGTTCTGCTCCTCAAGGTCTGCTCCTCTGACTCTCTTCGAAGGACTCCCTTGAGCTCCTAAAGTTACTCTACTTGGCTGTCTACGTGCCCTGAGTACCTGAGTGGTGCAGGCATCTGAGAGCTTGGCTTTTCTGCCTCAATTTAGAACTAACCCTGAAACCTAGTGTATGATCCAGACTTGCAGTGGTCGGCAAACTCATTAGTCAACAGAGCCAAATATCAACAGTACAACAATTGAAATTTCTTTTGAGAACCAAATATTTTAAACTTAAACTATATAGGTAGGTACACTCCTTATTGAGGTAGCATGTGGTTATGTGTGGAAGAGCCACACTCAAGGGGCCAAAAAGCCGCATGTGGCTCACGAGCCATAGTTTGCCGACCACAGATCCAGAGCTCAAATGGGGTCAAGCCTAGATTGGCACTTTTTCTAAAATCACCCCTTGCTCTGTTTGTTCCCTTGCCTCTCCTGCTCCCCCCCCCCCTCCCCACTCTCTCAAGAGTTTCTTCTGTGAGCACTTTCTCTATAATGTCTCGCACATGACCTGGATGGCACGTAAATCCTCATCTCAGGCTCTGCTTCTGAGCCATGTTTGCCTCAAAAAGAGGTGCCGTTGAGTGGGGATGAGGGTTGGGAAGAACAAAAGCTCTGGAGTCTGGCAGACTTGATGGAATATTTCTGTTACCACTGATTTGTTGTGAAGTCTTCCAAGTTTCTTAAACTTCCTGAGCCTCAGTTTGCTCATCTGTAAAATGGGAAGAACATGACCACCTTGTAATATTGTGAGGTTGGACATGTCATCTGCCTTAGTCCCTGACCCATCGTGATCCCTCCATAAATTTTAGCTCTTATTAGTTTTGGGGGTTGAAGGGGGTGAGGCTGAAGGCAAAGGAACTCATCCAGAAATGAACTGCCTAATCAGAGAAGTGTTGAGCTCCTGAGAAGGTACCCTGGCACTATGTGCACTGTACCCATTGTTTGCACGTATTTCTTCCTCACCTAAAGATTTGAGCTCACATTCAGCTCGTCTGGGCCATGCCGGAGTGTCACTAATTCTCTTAGCATTTTTATTTATTTATTTATTTTCTTCAATTTTAATGGGCCCCACCCTTTGACTTTCCTGTGCCTTTGCTTCTAACAGGTGGTACCAGTGGCTCTGGTTCAGAGGACTTCCCAGGCTGTTCCTGGGGCTTCTTTGTATTGCTCCATATCTTGTCCTCCCCTCCCCTCCCCTCCCCTCTCCTCCCCTCCTCTCCTCTCCTCCTCTCTCCTCTCCTCCTTTCTCCTCTTCCCCTCCTATCTCCTTCATCTCTTCCCTTTCCTTTCTTTCTTTTTTTATTTATTTTGTGGCGAGATGGGGAAAGTGGGATATTGTTTTTAGAAGTGATTTAGAATTTCTTCTCTGTTTACCAAATGAATGAATTACTCTTTAAAGCCACGAGTCTTTTATGGTGTTGGGAAGGTGATAAAATTCTATGACACTGTTTATTTTGATTTGCAAGCAAGTTTCCTCTAGACCTGGATGGGTCACTATCCAGTGGAATTCAGACCTGGTGAGATCATGAGCCCTGAGGTCTGTCCGGACTGAATATTGGAGGGGATGGCTGAGTCCCGCTGGAAGGGTCTCAGCCATCTGCAGGCCAGAGAGTAGCACTTTCTTTGAAAGGACCCATGCATCTCATTGCCCAGATATTAATAGCAGTAGTAGCTAATATTTATTAAACACTAATTGTTGTTCCAGGCATAGTTCTAAGGGTTTCCTCTTATTTTGCATTGCCAACAACCCGGTGAGGAAGAAGCACTACTGTAGTTATTCCCATTTTACAGGTGTAAACACTGAGCATTAGAGAGATAAAGTGATCTGTCCAGTTTCACATGGCTTGCAAGATCTGGGGTTGAAACCAGGGAGTGTGGCTTCAGTGCCTGAACACAGCCTTGACCTGAAATTGCTTCCTTGTGTTACGAGATGGTATCACACTCAAATGAGCTGTGTCTGTGTCTCCCATGTCTATCTTCTCCACTGGGTTCTGAGAAACTTGAGGTCAAGGGACTCTTTCCTGGCCAGCTCAGTGTCCCTAGTACCTACCCAGGGCCTGGCACAGGTCAATCAGTGCTGAAGGGAAGAGAGAATTGTGGTCAGAAGCATTGTGATAAGCCCTGGGACACCTGAGAAGTCTTGATGGGGCTGAAGACTTGCCTTTTATCCTTCATGCACCTGATCACTGAGCTACCCCATATTCAAAGTTTCAGAAGGACCACTTCCACTTTGAGGAAGGTTCCATGCTTAGCGTAACTTTATTTATTTATTTATTTTGTATTTGAGTAACAGAACGGGAGATAGTGAGACAGACTCCCACATGTGCCCTGACCAGGATTCACCTGCTGACCCTGTCTGGGGCTAATACTTGAATCAATCAAGCTATCCTCAGCACCCAGGTTCAATACTCAGACCCACCGAGCTATGGGAGAGGAAGAGAGAGAAAAGGGGAGAGAAAGGGGGTGAGAAGCAGATGGTCACTTATCCTGTGATCAAACCGGGGATCAAACCTGGGACATCCATTTAAATAGAGTGGGCTGACGCTCTATCCATTGAGCCAACCTGCAAGGGCCTGAGTAATATTTTTTAAAAAAGCAATTAGAGCTGCCATTTTGTTTAGTACTTGCTAGGTGCTACCTGGCACCATGCTGCATAGTTTTCACAGCACAGATACTGTCACACTCCTCTTGTGGACAGGAAGTGAAGGCTCTGGTCCATGAAACAAGTAACTTGGCCAGAGTTACAATAGCGAGTACATGGTGGACCCAGGATTCACCTGGAGGTGGTTGGTCCTTCGTTTTCCTATTCTTATACAACGAACTATACGTCTTGTCTAAATACATCAACACTAGAGACCCAGAAAGAGAAGGGAGCTGGCAGAAAAAGTCAGCAAGGTCTGGAAGCCAAGCCCCCAGGTTTTCTCAGTACGTCACAATGGCCGTGCCACAGTTCTCTCAGATGCTCCTCCAATGACCTGGGACTCGTCACTCTCCAGGCTCCAGTCCAAACGGACCACAACACACACAGTAACATCTCCAGATCCAACTCCCCGTGGTTGTGTATAATGGTAGCTGAAAGTGTTAGGCAGTTAGACACTTCATGCTGTTGACAAATCAGTACTTTTGACTTGATGCTCTCTCACCGTCCTGTCCAATTCAAATAACGTTTTCCCACAGGCCGTCCTCTCTGCCAGATGAAATTTTCACTCCCCTCCCCCCATCTTCATGTTGTCACTAACAGTGTTCTTGCCAGTGCCAGGTCCCTAACCATCAGTGATCACTCACTCTCGGGCAGTGCTTCTCTCCGGAGAAACTGGACAAGCTTCTTCTGGGTCGGCGCTGCCTATTTGTTTTCATTTTAAGAAAAAAGATTTTAATTCGGAAAGTAGTCCCTGCTCATGAGAACCCACCCTTGAACTGAATAGGTGCCACCTCCCCGACACCTTGCTAAGCACTTCACATGTATCGTCTCATTGACCTTTCACCTTGCTTTGCAATAGGCACCCGGTTGCCCCGTTTCCTAGATGAAGAGCTAGTAAGTTAGGGCTAGAAAGTAGCAGTGCTGGGATTTAAAGCCAGCTTTTTCAGACCAGAAACCCACTCTCTGAGCTTATACAACTAATGGATATTTTGAAAAAAGAAATAAAAACTGCTTTTTTTTATCCTACTACCTGAAGATAATGGCAATGGGCACTTGCTTCATTTCTAGTCAGTCTGTTTTTCTGAGAATATACGTGGCTAGTTAAATAATTTTGTTCTTTGCGCTTTTTTTCCCCTTACCATTTTATTATGAGTAGGTTCCCATGTTATTAAATATCCAGTAAAAGCTACATTTTAAATGGATACATAATATTCTGTGATATGAACAAACCGTAACTTATTTTTTTTTTATAAAAATAAATTTCATTGTATAAAATTTTATTATACTTTGGTACTTAGATGGTTTTGAAGTTTTTATTCTCGGATCTGTTGTTGTCAATGAGGATTTTGCAATATCTTTGCAATGTTATGGGGACATTTGGCAATGTCTGGAGGCAATGTTGATTGTCATTACTGGGGTGGGTGGGTGTGCTCTTGACCTCTAGTGGGTATACTGTAGGGATGCTACTAAACATCCTACAATGCACAATACAGCGTCAACAACAGAATTGTTTGACGCAGAATGTCAATAATGTTGTGGTTGAGAAACCCTGATCTTAGATATACCACCATGATGGACATCCTTGTCCATTAAACCAAACATGTTGACAGATAGAACTGTGGCTTTCTTGTAGTAGATTTTTAGAAAGAGAATTGCTGAGTCAAAGATGGTAACCTCTTTGAAGGATGTTGAAATACAATATCACATTGCTTTTCAGAATGTTAAAGTATTTTTCTTCCAACACCATGGAAACTTAGTATGCTTAGAACCCTTTGTTAATTTGAAACAAAAAAAGGAGCTCTCTTGTTGTTTTAACTTGCATTTTTCTTTGACTTTTAAAGAGTGCATACCTTTTCATATGCTTATTAATTGTTTGTATTTCTTCTCCTGTGGATTATCAGTTCATGTTTTCAGCTGGCTTTCCTATTAAAGTTTTAGGTGTTTTTAATTGATTGGTGGGGAAATTTGCCTTTTCAAACCTTCCTTTTCGGATTTCAAAGGCAACTCAGAACATATATTTTTGACTCATTATACATAACTTATGAAACCTTGTTTGGTGAGAGCTGTCTAGTAAGATAATGTGGTTTCTTGGGAGCCTTTTCTCTGTCAGATATAGAGAAGTCATTGAAAGTTGCTAATATTCTTTGAAGATGAAAACATCTTCACCTGTGTATAAATGAACGTTCTTTATAACTAGAGAGAAGGAGATAAAAGTGCCTGAGTCTGGAGTGTGAATTGAAAACAGAGAACCGGGAAGTTCAAGAACATTCTCAAACTGACTGATAGAGCCCTAGTCTCTGGCACGGAAAAAACAGTTGTTGTAAATGCTGAATGATTACTCAATTACCATCACTTTTCATTGTTCTAGCAGGGTGGGTTGGAAGACAGAAAGGTAAGTTCTGTCAATCTTCTCTACAGAGGAATTCAGAACAGTACGATTTTGAGAGTTACAAGGAGTCTTAGATATTATCCAAAGCCTTGTGTCTGAAAGCACCCACCTTACATCACTGAGATTATAGTAATAGCATCTGAGATTACAGGTGGACATAAATGGACCCATATCCTTTTAATATTCATGCATTTAACTTGATGTACATTAGAAAAAAAATACCTATTACTATCCTATCAATCCCATGGATATTATTGATTAGATTGGAGGTAAAGTAGTTTTAAAAAAATGTCATCTAGCAGTGCCTCAATGTGTAGAGGAGTGCCTGGGATATTGTAGATGCTCAAGAAATATTTGCTGAATAGAAGGATATAAATAAAAATATTAAATAAGTAACATTACGAGTGGTATGTAGATATATAGCAAAGTAAAAACTGGAAGTGGTGAGGGAACGAAAAGTTTGAGAAATTGTGCTGCTGACATCCTTGACTGGAGACAAGAAAACAGCCTCCCAGAGGGGAGGCATTGCCCGAGGTCCTCTGGTCAGACCCAGAAGCTGGTCTAGATCCCAGGTTTTATGTCTCAATGACCAGGGCTCTTTTAGCCATAATAAAAGGAGGTTTCCAGCCATTTCATTATGGAATGTCCATCTCCGTTCTTGTAACTGTAGTATCCACAGGTGTCACTCTGTGATCTCTTGCTTTGGAAAGTGACAAATGGTGTCTTGCGTTTTGCGAAGGGCATGCCGTCCAGGGCTAGCCAGCCTTTACCGTGCGCTCGCCGTACACCAAGCAGTAAGTGGGCACTTCACACGCTTTATCTTGCTGCTTCCTTCCCACACCACTGCGGGGAAGACACTAACATTATCATCTCATACGACGACTGGGGAAACTGAGGCACAGAACAATGACATCATACTTCCAGTGTAATATTGTCTGTGCCACCTCTTTGGCCCTTCTGCAGACACTGCCTGTGATGTAATCCTCATTTCCATTTTGGATTCTTAAGGAATTCATTGAACTCCTTAAAGAGATGATATGTTTCATGGCAGGGATCGGGTGGAGGGGAGAACGGGATGGCATCAGTTCCTCTAGGAGCCCTGCCCCCACAACACTGACCTCAGATGTGTTTTTGTGCGGGAGGAAAGAGCTGACTTTTTCCTTGCCCCTGCGGCTGGACTATGTTGCAAAGAACAGGGAATGCCAGGTTGTCTCAGGTCCTGAGAAGTTACCTTTGGGTTTCCTCTTGAGAATGCAACATAGCACAATAGTTAATTGTGTGGACTCTTGAAATAGACACAAGTGATTTGGATCTGCGCTCTGATTTTTCCTAGTGATGTGACTTGAGGTACATTACCTTTCTGAGCCTCAGTTTCCTTGGATTAATAGCCTTGACTGAGACAGAAGGATGATGTAAAACAGCATAGAAATCTCTTAGCTGCTCAGTAAAAGACAATTTGGTGTTTGTTCAACAACCAATTATCAAGCATCTTCTATGAGCACTGTGTCCAACGCCAGTGACTTGGTCATGGGCGAAAGAGATACAGCATCCCCTCATGGACTTTACCATGTAGGAAAGAGGCATACATCAAGCTAATAATTGCCCATCTATAATTTCAATCTGTAATGAACAGAGGTTATTTAAAAAATTGGTATGAAGAGTCCATTTAGACTACACAACCGCTTCTCATCCTGTTTTAGCTTAGATCTGCAAGGCAGAAAGGAGGAAGTCTAGGGAGCAAAAAGAATGGGAAGAAGGTGGGTTCAGGTGGAGGGAATAACATCTAGAATGACTGGGTGATAGAAAAGGCAGTGAGTAGTAAGTTAGGGGGACCTGAAGGAGCCAGGGAGGCTGCAGTGTGAATGGGGCATAGGGTTGAGGAAATGAAGCTTGATGACTTATGGGGGTCCATGTACAACAGGCTAAATCTCCCTGGGTTTACTATAGAGTTAGTCAGGGGACAGCTTTTGTAGGATCTTAGAGACCGGAATATAGAATTTGGATTTTTCTGAGCACAACGGAAAGCCATTGGAGAGTTCAGAAAGAGGTAACACTGTCAACAAATCATGCTGGCTTCTTTGTGGAAAACAATTGTCAGGGTCACAGGAAGCAGGGAGACTAGTTGAAAGGTGAGAGATAATGGTGACTTCGACCAGAGTGTAAGCAATGGGGATGTAGAGAAACGAATGGATCTGAGATATATTTTGAAGGTCATGAAAGACTGCATCATTATTCAGCAAATATTTACTTTCCTGTTTACCATTGGAAGGATGAACTTCCAAATTCAACTATTTTTGATTTTGGCCACATAACATGCTTTGGTGACAGAGTAGAGTCTGGTAAGAGGTTTTACGAGGAATCGTATGTGTCTATGAGCCTCTTGGATTCCTGGCATTTGCTATGAGAATGGCAGCCCCATATCGGTGGTGGTGGTGGTGGTGTTCCACCTCCCTGGTTTGCAACAATGAGATACATGCCATGGACTTGAACTTGACCTGCATCTTGAGAACAAGCCCAGCAGAGTCAAGCAAAGCTCTAGTTGATTTCACTAAGATTCTGGAGTTGTTACTGCAGCAAAAACTGACCTTTACAGAGGTACAATTGGTATGGTCCGTGGGTCGTGGTCAGGGATATGGTGTCATGAGTGAAGAAAGTAGAGGTGTCAGTATGATGCCCACATTTCTGGCATAGGCAGCTGGATGGATGGAGGTGCCATTTACTAAGAGTAAGGAGATCAGGAGTTCAAGTTTGTTCTTCTTAATTCAAGATACCTATGAGGTGCCCAAGTAGAGATATCAAGTCTTGGGCTCACAAGAAAGTTCTGAAATAAAGATAGACTTTTTTTCTAGTATGTAAATGATATTCAAAGCCACAGGAGAGGATAAGATAGATCATTTGGCCAGTGTGTCTTGGACTTTGGTATGTGTCCGAATCTCTTAAGAATGCTTGCTGAGAAAGCAGGTACCTTGGCAACGCCCATGGAGATTCTGACTCATGAGGCATTGGGCAGTAGCCAGTGGACTGCATGTTTAGGACTCTCCCCAGGCGATTCTACCGGAGGGGAGGTTTTGTGGACCACAACTGAGAAACATTGGCGTGAGGAGGGCTATCTCAAATCCAGATGACAGTGTATTTAGAATGTCCATCTAGAGTTCAACCCAACAGACATGACATGCCGTTTCTGAATTCTGCCTGCCCCATCAGTGTTCCCAAGCCTCAAAGACCTTCTCAAAGTACTAACATGGAAGAAGGGCTGGAAGGGAAATAAGATGCTTGCATTCATTTCTATTTATTTATTTAAAGTCAAGTCTGTCTTAAGAAGATCTAATAAGCATTTAATTAAGCAGTTTTATCTCATTTAATCACTTAAGGGGGGTGTCAAGGCTGAGCTGCTTGTGGTTGGGATCTGCATACTGTAGTCTTGTGATTTCTGCCTTCTTGACGACTGTTGCTTAGGAGCGTCACTGGCTACAGTGTGTACAGGTACACAGGAAGCAGTACCCCCATTTTCAGTGTGGTTCTTGAGTTGTGGTTTGTGCCCTTGTCCCTGGTAATGCCAATTGCGTAATTCCCTGTCAATTGCAGGAAGGTGTAAGTGAAACCTCCCGACTCCTGACTCTCGGAAGGCAGACAGCTCACATTCCTGGGTGTATCCAGGACACAAAGGGGTGACACACACTTGCCTCTTTGCATTCGTCGCCCAGAACTCAGATGTTTTTTGATTAAACGTCTTGAACCAAAAGTCGCAAATCGATGACTTAGAAGGGTATGATTGTCTTGCAGACGTGTTTGATTTAGGCTACACAATATTTTAAAAATTAATTTAATTCCCAGCACTTAAAAACTGGGAGGCTGCATATAAAATCCAGATTTTTGGCTCTCTTGAAAAAAAAAATCAGATCTGGCAGTGCTGAGCCCATTTTCCCACATAGCGACAACCAGCTGGAGGTGAGTAGCAGCTGTCCTCCTTAACAGGGCTGTGCTCACCAGTTTGCCCAAGTCCTACCTCACCCTTCTGAGCTGGATGATCTGGCTAAGTGCTGTTTACTAGTTGTCATCTTCTCCAGGCCTGCTTGACTTGCTTGTGTTACCGGCATGGCCCCGAGGACCACAGCATCGCCTACCTCCGGGATAACATTGAGATCATCACCAGGAATTGTGCAGTGCTGACCTATGCACCTGACTAGCAGCCCGGCTTCTCCATCGGATCAGGGGTTTTCCACCAGTGATCCTGGGGCCCTCAGGGTCTTTGGGTGCATCTCAGGAGTCTTGAAGGGTGGAGAGGCCTGGAGGTTAGGTCCTTTCAGAGATTTTTGATTGCTTATATCCACTTCAAACAGAAAAGCTTCCCTTTGGTCCATTGTTTTGGAATGCAGAATAATATTTTTATTTTGAAAAAAAGAGAAAAAAAGATTTGTGCCTAAGAAAATTTGAAAAACATGACTGCCAAAATTAGCTTTATATAAAGCACCCAGTGCTGAGTGCTCTGGGGATAAAACCACTCAGCATGTGTGCAGTTGGCTTCTGTAGTCCCCAACTGCCAAATCCTTAACCGAGAATTTGTTTTAATCAGTATCATTTACATACAGCGAGCTGCACATAGCACAAGTGAACAATTCATTGAGTTTTGACAGAGGCATATACTCGTGTGCCCAGCTTCCCTATCAAGATGCAGAATCTTCCATCGCTCCCAAATTCCCTTACGCCCCTTCTCAGCCAGTCCACCCATCCCTAGAGGAAGCCACTGTTCTGATTGCTTTCCCTGGAGAGCAGTTTCTCGTGCTCTTGATCACTGTGTAAAGGGGACCACAGCACATATTGTCCTTTGTATCTGCTCCGCTCTCCATGCTCCGGCTGACCATGCACCAAGGGCCAGGGAGACTTTCTGCTACTCCCTGCTTTCCTCCCCTCCCCACACATTTCTTGGGTGGATCCCTAAGCCTTTGGTTCTGAATCTTGACTTTACAAAGAATCTCTTCTAGAGCATTTAAAATTGCAATGCCCCAAACTTATCTATGGTAGAAAACAATCATATCAGTAGTGGATTCTGGGAAATTGAGGGGTGGGCTGACTGAGAAGTGACCTGCAGGGACTTTCTGGAATGATGGCAATGGTCTGCATCTTGAGGGAGGTTGAAGTTACATGGGCGTTTGCTGATTAAACTCATGAAATGATATACTTCAGATTTTGTGTTATATTCTAAATTCATGTTAGCCTAAAAGAAAAATGAATAAGATAAGTAGATGTTGGACGTTAGTTAATGATGTGGCATGTATGCTGAAGTATTTAAGGGAAAATATGCTGGTATCTGTAATTTGCTTTGACATACCTACGCTATGAGTTTGGATTGAGGGGTGGATAAAGCGATGGATGGATAGATAAATGTGTGATAAAGCAAGAACAGTGAAATGTTAAATGCAGAAGTTAGGCTGTGGGTATATGAGTGTGCACTGTAAAAATATTTCAACTGTTATGCATGCTTGAAATTTTTCGTAATAAAAATGCTTGAACAAGTGCCAATGACCAGGACCTGCTTTCAGATAAATGGGTTTAATTGGTCTGGGTGGGGCCTGGCCGTCAGGGTTTTATAAAGCTCCCTGTGAAGCAGAGCCACTGACCTGACTTAGAGTAATGGCATCTGTAGTTTATACAGTGCCCACCATCCACAGCCAGGACCCTGGCATAAAAGGTCACATATAATCCTCACAACAGCTCTGGGTCATCAGAGCAGTGTCACCTGTTCATCTTCACTTTGAAGATTGTTACTATTTGGAAGAGCCAGGTTTGGAAATACCCTACTCCATATCCCTAACAGTGACCTTCTATTAGTCCTTTTCACATGTTCTAAGCATGAAAAATGAGTCTGCAGAATGTCGCTGCTTCTCCCTGCAGTCATCCTAGTAGTTTAGTATGAGTATCCTCATTGTGCAAAAGCAGAGGCTTAAAGAGGTCAAATCACTTATTCATTTTGCTAATGAAAATCTCTATGTCAGGCACTGTGCTAGAAACTGGCAATGCACTGGGAAATTGTCATCTGGTTCCTGTCTTCACAGTACCCATTGCATAGTAGGAAGGTAAGCTTAAGTAATCCATTCTCGAGTAAGTTCTTAATGACAACAGAGATATATGATACAGAAATTGAATTAGAGGTGCTATGAGTGTATGAGGAATGACACTAGACTGAGCTTTGGGAATGGGGAGACCATCAAAGGAAGCGTCCCTAAGAGAATAACATTTAGCCAAACTCTGAAGGACTAGTTGGTATTGTTAAGGGGATGCGATTCCAGTTGGAGGGAACAGCATGTGCAAAAACTTCCATGTGGGGAAGCATGTGGGGAAGGTTTCAGGAGCAAGACCAGAGTGGTTGAAACAGAGAGAGATGGATGAGAGGGGAGTAGCGTAAGATGAGTAGTAGACAGCCAGAGCATGCAGGGTCTTAGACGCCATGGCAGTAACTTGGGATTTCAGCCCTAAGTCACTGGGGAGCCATCGAAGGGTTTCACACGTGGGAAGAACATGACCCATTTTGCTCCATATTATATAAGTTAAAAAGTGGCCAAATCCAGATTTAGACTTGAATCTCTCTGCCCTCAAAGCCTTTGTTCTACTCTCTAAACTTAATGGGATTCTAAACTCTTCAAACGCTGGTATATTTCCAAGAATTAGTTCAGGCAATGTACAAAAAACGCAACCTGCTCGAATGGCAAAAAGAATTCTCTGTTTTATAAGGCAGGGGGCATAAAAGCAACTTGCAGACACTGCTAACAACAACAGACAAAAATTGGGAGTTACAACATTCGTAATATTCTCTGTGGCAGGGCAAGTCGATGGATGTTGGATGGTCTTGCGTTCCTTATGACTTCTATCACAGAGGTGTCCTGGGAGAACAAGGTGTTGGATCCAGCTGGAAATAAAGCAGGGAGGTCAGGATAGAAGTGTTTCACATGCTCTCTGCTGTATGATGTGCAGAAGGTATCTGAGAAGGGGACTGTGGGTCTCTTCCTTAGGCGTGCCTCAAAGGGGCTATCAGAAAAAGCCCAGTCTTTGACATATCAGGAAGGGCTCTAGTGACTAACTTGTCCATTTTAAAGAGACCCAAAGGAGGGATGTTAGGGGTTTAAGGCTCAACAGGGAGCCATGGTAGTTCAGGAGCCTGAAGCCAGGTTACCTGATGGACAGGGCAGTGAGTTTCATATCTCCAAACTCAGGGCCAAAGACATAGTAGAAGGCAAGGCTGGAAGGCTGGGCTGGACTCGTTCATGCTTCTTTTTGGGGTTAAGGTAAGGATTTTGATTTTATTCTAAGAGCCCTGAGAAACCATTGGAGGGCTTTAAGCTGGGAGAATGACTTGAACAGATTTATATTTTACAGGGACATCTCTAGATGCTTGGTCTCTAGTAGATTGGCACCGTCACCCAGGTGGGAAATGATGTGATTGAGTCCAGGGTGGGATGGAAGAGATGTTGAAATGGGATAGTTTCAGGAAATATAATAGGAGATAACAATCAGTAGAACCTGATGATGGTTTAGTTATGAAGATGAGAGAGAGGTAGTGAGGATGCCTCCAGGATTTTGGGGTGGGGTCATTGAGAGGAACAGGCCTGCCGGTCTTGAGATGAAGATGACTGGCTTGTGGAGTTGGGGGTGGGGGAAGGCTTGTTCGATCTGAGGCACTATTAAGTTACACACTCAAACAGAGATGCCACGTCGGCTGTTGGACAGATGAGATTGGAGTTTAAAAGAAAGATCAGTGTTGGAGATTTACATTTGGGAGTTCTAGAAGGTTCCAACACAGTAGAAACAGCTGCTGTGGAAAAGTGGAGGTAGAGGCTGGGAGGGGACAGGCTGTGGCCAAAGGAAAACCATTTACAAAGTGCCTACTTTGTGCTAGGTCATCCTGCTCTATGCAAGCACCAAATGGGTAGATGCCCTTTTTGCCAGTGAGAAAAATGAGGCTCAAAGAAGTTAGGTCCTTTGCCCAAGGGCACTGGTATTGGCCCCAGTGACCCCATGGCTGGAGAGTTGGGGGGGAGGTGGGGAGGGGGAGGATCTGTGAGCAGAAGAAGGAGGGAAAGAGTAGGTTGCTCAGGGCAAACAGAGACTTTGCAGCTTGGGTCCCAGCATCCCAGGGATGGCTGCCTGTTTTGAAAAGCATAGCCATCACATGGCAGCTCTTGGGTGACCTCGGTTTGTGAGCAGGGGAAGGTCTGAAGCAGTGGGAGGCTCTTATTTCAGAGAATTGAGCACAGAATGTTGGAGTCCTTTTAGATTGCAAAGTCACCCACAAAGGCATATGTCTCCCTGAAGCTCAGCTCCAGATGGGCAGTGAAGCCACACACACACACACACACACACACACATGCACACAGACACACAGACACACACAGACACACACACACACACACACATGCTCTGAGAGACTGATTTCAGACAAGCTTTTATTAGCTAACATATCATCTGTGCAAAGAAGAGACTCACATTTGAGCATTTGCATCATTTGAAGGAAAGAAAATAAGCTTGCCAGACTGTTTCCTTCCTCCCCTCAAGGGAGGGGCCCAAGGGACCTCAGGAACCTGATGGGGTGTGTTTTGCTCTGAGCACTTGCCTCTTGGCTTGTGCTCTCTAAACTAAGGGGAGAGGTCAAACCACAAACAGTCAACAGTGAGAGAGACCCTGCAGGGAGGAGAAGGGTTCCTCCCTCCCCTCCCCCTGCTGACTATCAACATAGCAGTCAGCCCTTGACACTAGGTCAATATTTATCAAGCACTTTCTCCATCTCTCCAACTTGTGGGTGAGGGCAAAGAATGCCAGTGAAGCATGACTCAAAGTGCAGTCCTCAAGGACTTTGCAAGTCACTTGGAGACTTGATGTATTCATTCATTCATTCATTCATTCATTCATCAGACATTTTTATAAGTCTTGTTCATTACTGCATCTATTGCCAGTACCTTGTGCAATGCCTGGCTCACAGCAGGTGCTTAGTCAATATTTGCTGGATGCACAGTGAGGGGAGAAGTAAGAAAGTGAACAGTGTTAGACCCCTCAGTGGAAGGACTGGGAACCTGCGCCTTTGGGGGACATGGGGTTTGTGGTCAAATCTGACATCCTCTCCCTCCAGCCTGCTCTGCTACAGCTCAGGCTTGACTCCATTGGCTGTCCCTTGATCCTTGAAATGCACCCCTCCCTTGCTCCTGCTCCACTCTCCCCTGTGCTTCCCTCCCCCTCTCAGACCACGCAGCACAGGTGACACGTTTTCTGCCTGTCCCTTGCTGTAGAAGTCTATGGTTCTCTTTTTGTCACCCTGTGCGCCTTCTGCACACCTGCTACCTCAGGGCTATAACCATGCTGAGGAGTGCTCCTCGCCATTCCCTCATTCAATCCACAGATATTGATGGGATGCTAGTCATGTGCCGGTCTATTATAGATGCCAGAGATAATACAACAAACAACACGATCAAGTCCTTGCCCTCAAGTGGGAATGTCTCTCTCCCACTCTAGACTCTCTCTTGAGCTCCACTCATGTAGCCAAATGTGTGGCTGACATTCCATTAGACACCCGAAAGGAAATTCACTGTTTCTCCCACAGACCAGCCCCTCCTTCTGTTTTGTGGTTCAGCAGATGGCTCTTCCCACCACCCACTTCTGCAAATCAGAGAATGGGGACTCACTCTAGACACTGCCTTCTCCTCACAGCCCTTCCCCCACGCCCAGCAAGCCCCGTTTCTGCAGTTCCTGCGTACTGCTCATGGCCTGTATCTACCGCCCTTCTCCACTGTTCCCTACAATGGTCCTCACCTCTCACTGGCACGTATGGCCACGCCCTGGGTCTCCGTGTCTTGGTTCTGGCCCCTTCCAGTTTATCTCCCCGTTGCAGCCAGGGGGACCCAAGATCCCAATAATATCTCATTTCTCCATTGCTTAAAACCTTGAGGGCCTTCCATGGCCCTAGGGTGAGAACCCACGCTTTTGTTTGTTTCCTTCTTTTCTGAGGAAAAGAGAGCAGAATATCTTATTGCCAAACGTTCATGTAAAGGAAGCTTTCAGTCTGGTGCATTCTGATGGTAAGACACTAGACACGGAAGCCTACTGTCACAGTAACAGTCCACACAAGAACCCAAGCTTTGGAACATAGCCTGTGGGGCCCATCAGGACTTGCTCCCTCTGTCCACATTCCCCAGCCCTAGCTGCCACATGACCCATGCAGACCTGCTCACAGTTTCTGCCCATCAGCCTGCAATCCTTTGCTCAGGCCCACCTTTCTTCTCTGCGGTGGTTCTTACTCCTTGACTCCTCACAGAATTGGCTTCTCTAACCCTCAGACCTCTTGTGTGCCCTGTATTCTCTCTGCCCCTGCAGTTCTTTTAGTTATTATTATTATTTATTTTATTCTAGTGAGAGGAGGGGAGGCAGAGACAGACTCCCATATGTGCCCCGGCTTGGATCCACCTGGTAAGCCTACGAGGGGGCGATGTTCTGCTCATCTAGGGCTCTTGCTCCATTATAACCAGAGCCATTTTTTAGCGCCCGAGGTGGAGGCCGTGGAGCCATCCTTAGTGCCCGAAGCCAACTCACTCTAGCCAATTGAGCCATGGCTATGGTAGAGGAAGAGAGAGAGAGAGAGAGAGAGAGAGAGAGAGAGAGAGAGAGAGAGGAGAGGGGTGGGGAATCAGATGGTCACTTCTCCTGTGTGCCCTGACTGGGAATCGAACCTGAGACATCTACATGCTGAGCTGACATGCTACCACTGAGCAAACCAACCAGGGCCTGCTCCTGTAATTCTTATTGCCCATGCTTGCTGACATTTTTTTTTTTAATTCCATAATGGAAGGAGCAGTGTCTTAGTGTTCCCAGGGTCTGGCACTTGGAAGTGACCGTAGCGGACATAGTTGGTGCCCTGCCCCTGGTCCTTTGCTTTCCCTTTTTCCATACAAGTTGCAGGCTTCCCACTTGCAAGGACTTGCCACTGCTCCCCTGCTGGTTTTCTCCGGCCATGGGAGCATGCCTGGGATGCAATCAGAGCAGGATAAAGTGCCAGGGACTCAATACTGTAGAGAGTATTGGTGAATAGATAGCAGTTACATTATATGTTAAATAAGGATGAGCAGTGCAGGATTTGCAGTCCAGCTTCGTACTCCTCGGCTGTACCACTCAGACATTTCTTCACCCTCTCCAGGAGATCCTCATTGTGAATGGGTCCCGGTTGTGTTAGTGGTAACTTGCTCATCAACACACCCTTCTTCCGTATCATGTCCGCACTCCTCTACAAGGACTTCCTGGAATCATCTCTCAAATAAACCATTGCACCCAAATCTTCTGCAGGACCCCAGCTAAGAGAGTGCCTTAAGAAATGTTTGATGACTGACTAAACAAATGTAATACAGTGACTATAAGATATCCATAAAACAATAAGCAAGTAATGCGAGACAGTTTGTAACCAACAATTAGTAGTTCCAAAGCCTTTGTAAATCAGAGAAGGTGCCCAGTGCAGATGGGCAGGAATTAAAACCAATTCTTAATGGGCATTTACTGTGTCCCAGGCTCAGTTCCAAGGGTGTGTGTCTCTGTTTTTTTTTTTTCTCTTCTCATTTAAACGTCTCAACAACTCATGGTAGGTGCTATTTATACTCCTGCTTCACAAATGAATGGAACTGGGGCACGGAAAGGTTGAGCCCAAGACTTCCCAGCTGCAGGTGGAGAAGCTGGGAGTCTGAATTCCATCTGGATTCTAACCCTGGGCCCTGTTGAGGGATGAGATGCGATCCGGGTCTTGGATGTCTGGAAGGGGTTGGGAAGGGCATTCCAGGAGACAAGTCAGCAGGGGCAAAGGCAAGGGGATGAGAAAGCGCAGGCGCAGCTGGGGTCATCTGCCTTGGGGGGAGGGGGTGTCTTTATTTGCAGGATTTTCCGAGTGCTACAAGGATTTCCTCCTCCGTTTTCCCTGTTCCCCGGATTATGTCCGACTCCAGAGCACGCGGGGAAGGCTGGAGGGACAAAGCTGGAACCCGAAACCTCAGCGCTGCCCGACTGCAGTGCAGCAGTGGGACCGCTTCTACAGCTTCACTTACTCGCAGTTAACAAGTCTCAGACGCACACGGGAACGTGGATTCACAATCACAGCAGCTGGAGTCTCCTAGCCGAGGTTGAAAAGGCAAAGGCCTGCGAGGGCCAGGCAGCCGGGGCGTCCGCTGGAACGCGGGCTGTCAGATGGTAGGTGGAAGGATGGAAGGCCCTGTGCCTTGCCTAGAGGAAGCGCCAGCCCGAGCTGTCTCCATCATTGCCCGGTGGGAGGCCGTCTCAGCGTGGCTGTTTTATTTTCCATCTATGACAAAGGAGAAGCCAGGAATCCAATGTTAAAAGGTGAAACATCTCAAGTTTTAAATATTGGCAGTAAATTAATGCTTAAGAAACACTTTGCAGTTGACTTTGAGGAGTTCAAACAAAATGTGTTCGTGGGTCACATTCGGCTCCCAAACCCCCATGTTAAGATCCCCTATGGTAGACAATAGAACATTGTGCTTAGACAACAGACTCCTGGATTCACAGGATCGTAGCTTTAGAAATCATTCATGTTAAAGATACTTAGAACTATCTCTTAGGCTACTTGACACACGGAATCATTAGACTATGAGATATACATAGAGTTTTAGCTGAGATCTCAATTATATAAAATCATATAACTGGAAAGTCATTATTGGTGTTTTTTGAGCCTGAATCTCTTACTCATTAACCTCTAAAATCTCAGAACCAAGCATTATTGGAACCAAACGCCCTCTACATCAAATATCTGGCCTTTAAGAAACACTAGCGGGAGGAATAGACTTCTTGAATGAATCCCCCCCTTCCCTAAGGCAGTCTTGTTCTTTTCTTCCAAGAACGTTTTTATTGAGCACCTAGGATGGGCATCAGTAAGACGAGAGAGCCAAAGTGCCTGCCTGCGGTCCTGCAACTGACATTCTTTTGCCCGTGAACACCAGATTAGTTTAGACAGTAGTTGTTTCTAAGGGAAAATGAAACAATAATATTACAGAAAGTGCCATGGAGGGGTGAAAAGATGGGGCACCTTTGTTGTTCAGGGTGACCTTCCCTGTAGAGGTGACCTTTGGGAGGAGACCCAAATGATGAGGAGGACTCAGCCATGGGAAGACCTGGAAGAAAAGAGTCCCGGGGAGCATGAAGAGCAAGTGCAAAGGCCCTGAGCTAGGGATAGGCTTGCGTGATTATGGTGTAGGAAGAACACTGTGTGGCCACAACATAGCGAGTGGGAAGAAGAATGGGAGATGAGACCACTGACGTGAAAATTATTCATTTCAAATAAATGAGAAATTTCAGCACACCTGTTTAACCTGCTACGTTCCCCCCTTCCCCCCTCCCCCAACATCTTATGTAAGTCCTTGCTAAGTGTTTTTGGATGCAGAAACCGGGTCACAGAGAATGTGTTGGCAGTTAGCACTGCCCTTGTCCCCAGCGTCATGCAAGGGTCCACTGCTGTATTTCCCCGGTGCTTGTGCAGACATCCTCTTCTGTACTTAAGCCACTTGACTATCACGGCTGCCTTGTGACGTCCCCTCTTCCCTGGTCCTGCAGCGCTGGGGTCCTGCGTCTCCATCAGGGTGTGTGAAAGCTGTCACAGCCTCTGTGCTTGCTATCTCCATGGTATCCAGGCAGGGGGACAATCTAATTAGGCTATTTTCAGCATCCCAGAGGGAGGGGGAGAGGAGGGGAAGAGGGAGAAGGGGACCTGCCTTTCCAGCTGCCTGTTTCTCTCTCTCTCTCCCTCTCTGAAGTCATTATTGATTAAGCAGTCCAGGGCCAAGGAGGCAGGACCTCTCCACACTTTGTGCTAGGATCAGAGGAGGCTTTCTGGTGATGCAGTGGGCCTTGTGAACTGCACCAGGGACCCCAGAACTGGCAGGTTTCCAGGCGCCTGGTGCTAATGAGCTCTGAAGCCTACAGCTTTGACCAGAAACACAGCCCCTGCAGGCTGTTTGTCCTCTGCTGGGACTGGCTGGTACCAGCTTCCTCTGGACTGATGGGCCCAGAGACAGGATTCTGGCAGCTCTTTGTTTTTTAGCCTGAGGCTTGTGTTGGCCTTCAAGGCTCTTGCCTGTGATGTTCAGAGCCTTGGAAGGAAGCTGGCTTTCATCTGCCTGGAACATAAGTGGCCAATGGCTCCTACAGGTGACTCATGGGCTCTGGAGTCAATGGAAACCCATTCAACTCTAAGTTCCAAACAGGATCACATCCAGTGCGCTCACCCCATGACCCAGCATCTGGCATTTGTGATGCGTTAAACATTTATTCACCAAATATTCTGCTAGAAGCCTGTAAGAGTGCTGGCTCTAAGGGACTTCCTTCTTTAAGGCACCACCGTTCACATCTCCCCAGTTGTTCCTGCTTTGTGTAAACTCTGTCCAAGTCCGCTGGATTTAGATTCTAATGGGGTCAAATCAAGTTGGAAAATAAACAATACCTGTCAAGTGCGCACTATAGGAACTGTGCCAGGTGGACCACATCCATCAGCTTATTTAACTCTCATAACCACTCAGTGAAGTAGGTATTTTTATTATCCCCATTTCACGGATGATAAAACTGAGGCACAGAGTGGTTAAAGGAACATGTCTAAGATGGCCAAGCTGGTGTTGAGTTTGAGGTTAAAACCCAGGTTCCTGGGACTCCAGAGCCAGACTCCCAAAGCAATAAATTTACATGGGAATTCTGGTTTCCAAATTCAAAGGAGTCTTTCATAGGCTAATATGAGTTGTGAGTCACCAAGAAGGGTCATTTCCTAAAATCATTTGATCCTTCCTTTTTATTTGCTGGGCATACTTGTTAACATCTTCTGACAGCAGTTAGGGAGCGGCTGCTCAGAGGTAATTAAACAGAGCAAGTGATAATGTCCTTAATTAATCCAATTCACTCTCTTTCATTTGTGCTTATTTCCTTATATTGGCAATAGCTCCAACAGGAGGTCTTTAACAATCAAATCTCTGGTTATTCCTCCTGACTCCAGAAAAAGCATCAGCACCAAAAGGGGCATTTTCAAAGAGGATCTGACTGTGGGTAACTGCTTTGCACCAATCTGCGATGTGATGCTGTCTGTCACAGTAGAGACTTGGCATGGATTTTGAACCAGAGTTAAAGCAGTTGCCCCCCCCCACACACACACTCTTGCTCACTCTGATGAATCAGAGCTCACTGTGGGACTTTGCCCTTTTGCTTAAAATATTATGGAGTCACAGGGCTTGAAAGTCATCCCTCTGACATTTTTCCATTGCTGTATTCCTCTCACCCATGACTTGCTTGGTGCGTGAAAATACCCCAGAGGTGGGGACCTCCTCTGTCTGCCTGCTTCTTCTCTCCTTCAGTCTAGCAGAGGGTTGGACTCACCAAAGTGCTTGACAGGTGACCGAAGGGTGGGTCTTCTGCATTCATCAGCATTGCTACCATCGTCATCCTCAAAGCTATCATTTATTGGTTGTCTTTCATGTGCAGACATGGGGCTTTGTGCTGTTGAGTCAGGAGTCGACGCACTACTATGCATGGGCCAGATTCCCCTGGCTGCTTATTTTATAAATAAAGTGTCCTTGAAACACAGTCACGCCCATTCATGTATATATCCTCCTTGGCTGCTTGAGGGCTGCAGTGGCAGAACTGAGTAGTTGCGTTGGAGACCATACGACCTCGAAAAGCCTAAAATAGTTACTATCTGGCCCTTTACAGAAAAATGTTTGCTGACCTCCGCTTTATACATGTACACAAGTTGTTTTAATGCTCATGTCAACTTTGGAAGGCAATGTGCCCATTCCACAGATGAGAAGATTAAGGTTCATGATTAATAAGTTTGCCCAACTGATACATGGTAGATCCAAGTTTTGGATTCAGGTCTGCATCTCAAGAGTCAATACTCTTTCTTTTGCTCTATGCTCCCCATTTTTTAATACCACAGAAAATTGAGAACAGACTGAATTTTTTCACTTTATTTTTGAACCAAGTCTTTTGAGCCCCTGGAGTTGATTCCATTGGGGGCTTCTCCCAGGAAGACAGGCAGGATGCCTGGGTAGTTTGTAGCTGGAGGGGACTGTTACTCTCTACACAGATTCCCTCCTGGAGATCAAAGGTGTGTGGAGCAGCTGATTCATCAACACCTTTGAAGTCTGGTTCCAATTCGACAAAAACAAATTAATTTCTTCAGTTTCTCGGCTGCAGGTGGCTTCAACAGTCCTAGCTCTTTCAGCTGGAAAGTCTTCCCTGTCTTTCTTTACACCACGCATCCCTGGAGCTGTCTACATCTTTGGTGACTGATGGATGCCGGGGAAGAGGCAGTGGGTGATGAGGCTGGGTTCACAAGCTTGTGTCAAAGGTGGTGGTGAGAACGGTGAATATTCTTGTCTTGGGAAAGCAGAGTCCATGGAGCAAGGCTCCCAGCTGTGGTGTGGTTTCACCTTGTACATTTATGTTAGGCACATCCTGCAAGGCTAGTCACTAAACCCAAACTTGGCACATTTCACTAGATTGATTGATCGATTGATTGGACCTATAACTATATATTGAAAGTATTGTGTGTGTTAAAAGATTGGGTTTAATGGAAAAACATGAAGTGTCATAAAATCAAAATGATCTTGGATCATTTTGGAAAACCAAGGGACATGCCTTGTTAGGTACTCTTTAGGAATTTCTCAGGGACATTAAAAATGCAGTCCCCCCAAAAGGCAGTTTTGACCTAGTGAGCATCCTCTGATAATAGGAATTGCAAAGGACATATTGAAGGGAAGAGCAAGAACCCGTGAGTGTGTGTGTGTGTGTGTGTATGTGTGTGTGTGTGTGTGTGTGTGTGTGTGTGTGTGTGTGTGTGTGTGTGTTGTGGATCCCTGACCTCTGGGGAAATTTCTTCAGAAACAATGTGATCTTGGACTCTGGGAAAGGTACATTATCTCAGTGAAGCTACATACATAAACAGCTTTCCCCATCAGAATAATGACCCCCATTTTGTAAAAAAAGGGAACCAAAACTCATAACTGTTAAGCAATGTGTTGAAAATCTCTCATGGCTATTGGTTAAGCCGGGCTTCCAATTTAGGTCTGTGTTATTAAAAGTTAATTTTCTTTGAAAATAACGGTATCATCATCAACAACAACAGCAATAATAGTGGATGAAATAGGCGCTGTAGTAAGCACAGTACATGAATTATCTCATTTAAGCCCCACAGTAACCTCATGAGGTAGGTTACACATTATCCATTATTCCCATTTTACAGATGAGAGAAACTGAGGTTCAGGGCAGTAACTGGCTCAAGGCTCCCAGCTTGTAAATGCCAGAAACAGGGTTAGAATACATCCTTGTGTGATACCAGTGTTGCAAAGACATAAACTCCTAATTTCTACTCCACTCAAGTGAAACCAACTCATCATGCATTCCATCCAGAATGTCTTTGCCTTAGGGGTCATCTCACCCAAATCCTTCATCCAACAAGGGATCAAATAAGACTTAATGAAACCCTCTCATGCCCCTACCTTCTTCCCAAAGGAGAGATTTTGGGCTATTTACGGGAGAGGGCTGTAGACCTAGCTTTCTTTCTCATACTGGGTAAGACCATTCACTGTTCTGCAAGTCCTATGTTGTTCCCTACTGAGTGGCTAGCTCAGAGCTCCAACCCTGGGCTGGACAGAGGCAGCCTCATCTGGACTCTGCCAGGCCAGCTTGTTCTCCACTCTTTATGCCTGTCTTGGAAACAGTCACCATCAGCAGAGCTCCACTGTCAGGAGGGGTCACTGAGTGACTGCTGGCCCGGCTTCCCCTTATCACTGATGCCCTGCACCCCAAGCACCCGGCCCCACGTCTGGCAAGAGGGATCTGGTCTCCGATTTGAACTTAGTCTCATGCCAATTGGCCCCACTTCCCGAGGAAGCCACCGATGGTAGTCAATGAAGACCAGTTTCTCAACATTTTCCCTTTCGTTCTGGTTCTTTCTCCTAGCCTCAGTCTGTCTCTGCTACCTCCTAGCATTTAGCTAGCACACAGATCCTCCATTTCTGTGAGGTATCCTTTGCAAGCTGTGCCTTTGAACAAGGTTGGGGGAGAACCCATAGGGATGGCCCGTGGGGATGAAGGCAATTTGCAGGGTAGCAGAGAGGGGTCCCGGGTAGAACTTGTGGAGATGTCTCAGTGCTCTCTCTGCCTCTGTCACCGTCATTTCCAAGGAGAGGCACTGTAGCTGGTAATATTTCCAAACTTTAAATCTCCTTAAAATCCTCTGTTGAGTCTCAGTCGCCTGTCAGCTTTGGTTATACAATTCTAATGTGCATAAATATCACCTGGTGCACTCGTGAACACGCTGATTCCTAGGTCCCTTTCAATAGACGTGGATTACCTATATTTGCAAGAGCCTCTGGGAGTTTTCAATGCAAATGGTCCAGGAAACAAACATTGGAAAGCTGTGTCCTATAGGCTAGAATCCAAACTCCTTAATAGGTGTCTTCGTCTGTTCAGGCTGCCATAGCAAAACACCACACACAGGGGGGCTTAAACAACAGAAACTCATTTTCTCACAGTTCTGGGGGTTGCAAGTCCAAGATCAGGGTTCCAGCTAACTCAGTTTCTGGTGAGGGCTCTCCTGGCTACAGACTGTGCCTTCTCACTAAGTCCTCATAGGGTCTTTCCTTGTTGTGTGTGCCATCTCTGCTGTCTCTTCTTACATGGACAGCTATCCTGTTGGATCAGGGCCCCACCCTTATGACCTCATTTAACCTTAGTCACTTCCTTTAGAGGCTCTATCTCCAAACACAGCCACACTGAGTGGTTAAGGTTTCAGGATTGGGGGACATAGCACAAACCTCTAGTCCATAGCACTATGGCACTCAAAATTGTTTAGGACCTGATCCTCACATATCCTTTGCATCTCCACCATCCTTTCTCCTTTGCATAATGGGGTCTCGGTATATCAGTTCTGATATTTTGGAGGAATCCGTTCTCAGATCTTTGCCATTGTGATTGTCTGGCATTTGTGTCATTTACTACCCTATCACTCACCCCTTTTTGAAGGAATTATACACAAAGACAAAAATCTCTGGCTTTTATTTTTTGCTGCAAACACGTAATATCTTCCCAGTCCTGGGCATATCTGGTGATTGGTGCAGGGCAAGAAGCTCAGGCCCAGAAACCTCCAACTGGGTTTCCTACCCGTGGTTTTCTCGGAAGGGCTTGGTGTGTCAAGCATAGGCCACACTTCCTCATTCCACCTCATGGACGGAGACGATGGTGTGGTCCTACCCTCCTCATGACAAGGCTCATGTGCTAGACTCTCCTCAAGAGCAGTCGCTCTCGACCAGGGATGATTTTGCCTCTCTTCCTTCTCCTCCAGGCACATCTGGCAATATCTAGGGACAGTCCACAGCTGATGGAGGGCATTGCTCTTGGCATCTAGAAAGTAAAAGTCAGGGATACTGTTCAATATCTTACAATAAACAAGACACCCTCCCCTCCTTATGCACATAACAAAGAATGATCCAGTCTAAATAGCAGTGATGAGGTTGAGTAATTCTGTCCTGGACGCCCTGCTGTGGATGTGTTTGCAAAACAGTCTTCCGGGCATGCGGGTAGGGAGGGGGGTTTAGCTTCCTATCTTTAAGGCTTGGTTACTATGCCCACTAGTCAAATGTAGGTCAATTAATGTAGCTAATTTCCCACATTCAGGTGAGCACCTTCTCTTCTTGTGGGCAATAGGAAGACTCTGGAGCTGGGATGAGGAAGAGCCTGGAGACCTCAGCAACTGATCTTTCTTTTTATTTTTTCCTTTGTGGGCTGAGGTGGATACGTGGGGAGAGAAGGTGTATCAGGGTCCTGTGGCTGCATGGCAAATGATCCCACATAGCTTCAAAATAACAAACATATTTCTCTTATAGTTGTGCAGGCCAGAAATCAGAAATTAGGGTGTTGGCAGGGGCGCACTCTTTCTGACGTCTCCAGGGAAGGATGCTTCCTGCCTCTCCTAGCTTCTGGTGGCTCCAGATGTCCCTTGGCTTGTGGCTGCATCACTCCAACCTCCCTCTGCCTTTGGATTTACATGGCCTTCTTCTTTCTATGTCTATATGTTTCAAATCTCCCTCTGCCTCTCCCTTCTAAGGACACCTGTCACTAAATTTTGGACCCATGTGAGTAATTCAGGATGATGTCATCTTGCGATCCTTAACCTGATTACATTTGCAAAAACCCTCTTTCTAAATGAGGTCACTTTCATGGGTTTTGGGGATTAAAAATTTGGACAATCTTTTGGGGAGATGCTATCTAACCAAATACAGAGGGAGATAAAACATGAATGGGGAACCGGATAAAAGCGCACCATGGAATATGATTGGCCACCTATAATTCTGAGAAAGAGGCTGAGCAAGAAAAGAAAGTAAGAGTAATAGGGCGTCTGCTATGGGTCAGGAACTGGGCTCAAGCTCTCCCTTCCCCATATCCATTATTCCCAATCCTTGGAAGACTGGTTATCTTCATTTTAGAGATGGAAACAGAAGCTCAGAGGAGGTGAACAAGTAGTCCAAGCACACACAGAAATGGAAGCCTGGTCTGCTGACTCCAGAGCCCGTGCTCTTTCTAGGACAAAGGAAGCACCGGCATGGCTTCCCACTAGCAGCTGCAGGGAGAGGCCAAGTCCAGAACATCTATTTTGCAATAAAGAAGCTCGCACGGCTTATTTGGGGCCTCCCCCAGCCTGGCGTTCACCTGCCCGTCTTTGGCAGGCGGAACCAAGGTGCTGAACAGCCCAGTTGGCCCAAGGCTCCTGGAAGGGGGGCGGGTTGTGTAGAGAGGAGGATTTTGGCTGGTGCAGAGTCAACTCCCTTTTTGAAGCTCTAGTTCACTGGGCACGGTGGAGGAGCCAGCCCCATAGATAAATATTAAAGGACTGGATCCCTTACTCCCACCAGGGCTGGGATTGGAGCAAGCCAGGCAGGATTTCCGACAAAAGGCAGGGCAGTGTGATAGAAAGAAAAGATTGGAACGAGTCAGTACCTGGGTTCAAACTTCACCTTTGGCATTTAGGGGCTGTGTGACCACAGGCGAGCCTTCAGTTCTCCGAGCCTCAGCTTCTTAAACTCTAAACTCGAGGGTAAGAACACCCTTCTTCATTGGGTGTACACATACAGCATCTTGAATGATGCCCGCTGCACAGCAGCCTCTGGAAGTTTCTGAGTTGGCTGAGTTTGCAGTTTCCTGAGATGCTTCTCTCTACCTGGTTGGCATCTGGCTTGACTGCCAGTGGCAGCTGTGTACCTGCCATCTGACTGCCTGGTACCTTCCGTGAAGTGCCAATGTGGGGAGCAGCGTGGTTAATGAAGGGAGGCAGGTCTCGGGGGAGGGATGTCTGGATGGAAAACTATGAGATCCTGTGTGACTTGACCTGGAAGGTGACTTTTATTGAATACTGACTAGGAGCCAATCCTTGTGCTGGCTGCTTGACTACCTATCTCATTCACATTCATGGTCACTTTGGGATTGATATCAATGTTTTTAGAGGATTCTTTAAAACTTTGAGTTGTGCACTTGAAAGCTGTATGGTTCTGTGAACCAATGCCATCCCAATAAAGTCATTAATAAAAATAAATAAAACTCAGCACAACATCGTCTCTTGGAATTTTCTCTGAACCTATAAGCATAGGTGATATCCCTTTTCTTTGAGTTTCTAGAATATCCCATATTTCATTTATCATAATACTGTATTGTATATTGTATAACATTGTATATTAATTGTCTACAAGATAGGGAAAAATTTAAAGGCAAGGGTTAATTATTCTTTTTTTCCTGAATTTTCTTTTATGAATGGTTCTCAAAAGTTGGTCCCAAGACAATCAGCATCAATGTTATCTGGAAACTTGTTAGAAATGTGCATTCTCAGGAGATAGTCCAGACCGACTGAGTCTGGATGTGGGGCTGTAAATCTGTTTGATCAGCCCTGTGTGTTGTTCTGATGTGCTCAAGTTGGAAAACTACTACTCTAACTACCGGTCCTCAAGTTTGGCCATGCCCAGGAGGCCCTGGAGAACTTTAGAAAATAGTGATGCCTTTGTTTCATTTCCAGAGATTCTGGCTTAATTGTTTAGAGGTGTAGCTCAAGTATTGGGGCTCTTTAAAGTCTCAGAAGGATTGTAATGTTCAGTCAAGGGACCCTTACTCCTTATAGGTACTCATCATGTACTGATTGCCACAGGATGTGGTTCAGGGAGTCAAATAGACTCAGATGCCACTCTGGCCTTCTTCCTAACTGTGGGCCAGTTCTTTATATATATATATATATATATATATATATATATATATATATATATATATATATGAAAAATGTGGTAAGAATACTTAACATAAGATCTACCATCTTACCAAGTTTTTGTAATTTTTATTATAGTATTCTTAACTATTGGCCCCATGTGGTACAGCAGATCTCTAGGACATACTCATCTTGTATGACCGAGACTTTATACTCTTTAAAGAGCACCTCCTCGTTTCTCCCTGCACCAACTCTGACAACTGCCACTCTACTGTCTTCCTCTCCTAGTATGACCACTTTAAATGCCTCACATAAGTGGAATCAAGTAGTATTTTTTCTTCTGTGACTGACTTATTTCACTCAGCATAATGTCCTCTGGATTCATCCATATTGTTACATACGGCAGAATTTCCCTCCTTTTTTTAATTTTTAAATTTTTTTTATTTTTCTGAAGTGAGAAGTGGGGAGGCAGAGAGACAAACTCCCATATGAGCCCGACCAGGATCCACCTGGCATGCCCACCAAGGGGTGATGCTCTGCTCATCTGGGGCTGTTGCTCTGTTGCAACCGGAGCCATTTTAGCACCTGAGGCGGAGTCCATGGAGCCATCTTCAGCGCCCAGACCAACTCTGCTCCAGTGAAGCGTTGGCTGCATGAGGGGAAGATAGAGATAGAAAGAAAGGAGAGGGGAAAGGGTGGAGAAGCAGATGGGCACTTCTCCTGTATGCCCTGGCTGGAAATTGAACCCAGGACTCCCACATGCTGGGCGATGCTCTCCCACTGAGCCAACTGGCCATCTCCCTCCTTTTTAAGGCTGAATAATATTTCATTTTGTGTATATACCATATTTTCTTTATCCATTCATCTGTCAGTGGGTACTTAGGTTGTTTCCATATCTTGGCTATCGTAAACAAGGTTTCGATGGACATGGAGAGCAAATATCTCTTTGAGATCTCAATTTCAATTATTTTGGGTATAATATCTACAAGTGGGGTTATTGAATCATATGGAAATTCTGTTTTTAATATTTTTCAAGGAACCTCTGCTGTTTTCCATAGTAACTATGCCATTTTACATTAACTGTGAGTTCATTCTTAACTCCTTTAAGCCTTAATTTCCTTATTTGTAAATATGAATAACAATGAAAATCTTCTCACAGAAATATTTATATAAATTACCTATATAATGCATATAAAACACCTGGTATGATGAAAAACTTCCAATTATCCATAATAGCTAGTGGTGGCTCCATTTTATAGGAGAACACTATGAAGCTCAGAGACCTTGGCCAAGGAAAGAGAAAATCAGTTCCTCTCCTGGATCAAAATCAAACTAAACATTTTAGAGTTGAAAGTCATTGGCTTTGCCTTCAGGGGTACCAAACAATCTGAAATTTTGTGGTCTGGAAGAGACTTGAAGAGACTCCCTCTTTCCACCTTAATCACCCAAGTCTTTGGGGCAGTAGCTCATCTACTGAACAGCAAAACATTTAGATATTCCCAAGATTTCTGTCCTCAATATTGAGCTATACTACCTATTGTCAAGTGTTGGGTGAAGAATCCCCAGCTGGTCAACACTTACGGATATCATCACCTGGAAGATGGGCTCCTGCAATATTCTCTCACTTATAAATAGCAGTAAAACCCATGTCAGACTTGCTTAAGCAGTTGGTGGTATTTTGGGGGTCATGTGACAAAAATTCCAGGAACCCAGCAAGATACAAGTGCTCAAAAGAGGTTGTTCAAAGTCTGCCTTTTGCTTCTTATAAAATGAAGCAAAATTCAACATACACTTAGCATGCAACCCAGAACTTTCACTCCTGTGTATCTACCCAAGATAATTGAAAATTAAAATTACATCCACACAAAGAAATCTACACTGATATTCATAGACACTTTACTCATAATAACCCCAAACTGGAAACAACCCAAATGTTCATCAAAAGGAGAATGAATAAACAAACTGTGTTGCATACACACAATGGAAGCATTCTCATTAATAAAAAAAGACAAATATTGACACATGCAAAAACATGGTTGAATCTCAAAATCATTACTTGAGTGAAAGAAACCAAGCATATATTGTATTATTTTATCATATGAGATTCTAAAGAGGTAAGACTATTGTGATAAAATGTTGGCCAGTGGTTGCCTGAGGTTGGAATGGAGTATTTTGACTGCAAATAGGTGTGAGAGACCTTTCAAAGGTGATGAAAATGTTCTATCTTTCAATTGTCATTGTGGTTACTTGACTGTACAAGTGCCAAAATTGATCAAGCTGTACACTTTTCGTGGGTCCATTTTATTGCAGGTAAATTATACCCCAAGAAAGTTTATTTTTAAAAAATCTGCCTTTATCTCTAGGCTCTGTTTACCTCTATTTGGCTTTATGCTCAGGAAACCTTCCCTCAGATGTTGACAAAGACAGCCTTCAACGGTTTATTGCCCTCAGTTGAGGAATCCTAAGGGATAATGAGCTCCTTCTTATATAAAGTTATGGTATAGATTGTCATTGGACTAGCTGTGGTCATATGACCTTCCTTGAACCAATCAATGCCTGGGAAAGGTAGTGGAATACTCTCATTGGTCAGGCCTGGCTCATGTGCTAAAACCAGAAGGTGGAGTCAGCCCTCCAAACTACAGAGTGTGTAGTAAGAGTCCCCCACCCCAAGAGAAGTAGAGGAGCTGTTGCTAGAAGATGAAGGAATGGATACAAATGCAATGGAGGTCTTCTATATAGAACTTCCCCAGACATAACTTTATGGCTAAGTACCCATCTCTCTTTCAGACCTATCACCCTCCAAAATTAGGCAGATCCACTTCTGTGTTCTCACTTTTGTGATTTCTGCCAGCATGAGTGGTAGAAAAACAAAGGCATTGGAGTCAGATACTTGTGGTTTCAAATCTCAGCTCAGCTTCCTCCTAGCCTCTTGACCCTAGGTGATAGATTTAAGCTCTCTAAGAATCAGTTTCCTCATCTATGAAATGAGGATACTTGTAAGACCCATCCCATGATGATGCTGTGAGTATTAGGTGAGATAATTTCTATCAAGTGTTTACATAATGCCTGGCATGCAGAATGCACACAATCAATGTCCTCTATTATTTCTGTTTTTAATTATTTAGATTTATTTTAAGAACTATTTACCTATGACCAGGTGTAGCAGATATATTGGTGCCCTGCCATATGCTCTAGGCACTTTTATTCCCATAGACACTAATGACTTCTTACTACCAGAATCTTCCAATCATTCTGTCTGAGGGCTTTCTCTGGCACACTCACCTGCATGCAAGGGGGGCTAGAAGTTCTGGGACATGAGCCCCTGGGAATAGCCCTCAACCAGTGATGGATACCCAGCTTTGTAATATCTTGGGAACACAACTATTGGGCACATTCCACGGCATCTCCCAGGGGTTATCCCTGCCCCAACTCCACCTCCAGATTGAGCCTCTGCTGTCCCCTGCAGTAACATGTCCTTAAACACTGGATTGGCTTACACCGCTTCCCTGTCTCGCCTCCCTGCTCCTTCCTATCTATCACATACACCAAACCATTTGCATCCAAACTTTATTTCAGAGCTTGCTTCTGAGGAAACCCAACCTCAGACCCAGATCCCATAAGCAAGTTGAGACATGTTTTTCTGCTCTTGTCTGAAATCACAACATTGTGTACTGTCGCAGTGTAGTTTTCTCCTGCAGGCTGGAGCCATTGACTAGCAGCTCTTTAAGTCTTTAATGAATAAAATATGATAGAAAGGATTAATTATTTCTTAATAAACGCTTTGTGCTGGATACGCAAACTCTATAAAACAATTATAAGAGAGGAAAGCATTGGAGGAAATGAATCCCCAAACACCCTTTCTTGCCAGAAAGAGAGGGAGTCACTGACAGGAGAGTTCTCAGTAAATATTGGTCGAGTGATTGATTAGCCTGGCTCCTCGCAGGGCTATTACTCACTGTCAGAATAATGGGCTGTGGGTTTATGGGCAGCCAAGTGACAGAAATGCAAGACTTGGAAGGCTGAGCCTGGCCATTCCTCTACTCAGTTGTATTGATGGATAGGGGCTAGTTTGGGCAAACAATGACTAAATCAGGTCTCACGGAACTCCACGGTTACAATAGATCTTACTCCAGGCATATCAGAAATTACTTTACTTGAGATCCACAGTCTCAGATTTTAATCCCTGTCCTGTCACTGTTTTCTTGTGTGGCCTTGGTGAGTTTCATGCTCTGTCCGGCCCTTAGTTTCCTTTTCTGTCAGAGGGATAGTTGGGTAAAGAGCCCCAGTCATGGTATGCTTTGTGAGCCATGGGGGCACTCTTGCCTTGTTAACAGTGGACTTGTTCACTGAACCTTGTCCATGAAATGAGTGGGTAGTAACTGGACGCAGCTCTATTTTATAGATGGACTAACTGAGGCAGTGTAAGCCATATGATATCATTATTTACTGTGCCAACTTTAAAAAATACAGAATGTAACTTCTGAGACTTGATGAGAAGACAGGCAAGGGTAAGGCAACCTATTTGTGCATCAGAGGAAGCACTGGTATCCAGATAGACCATGCCAATATGCAAAGCATGTGAGCATTAGAGTCCAATAGACATGGGTTCACCTCTTAGCTTGGCCACTCACTGGCTTTCTGAACCTCATTGTCTTCACTTTTAAGACAAGAGAAATAATATCTATGTCACAAGGTTAAGGTTAAGCTCACATGAGATAGTCCTACTGTAGCACTTGTCCCCCAAATGTCTACCAGACGGACACCTAAGGGATGAGCCATACCCATCCATATCTGGTATTAAAACATTCCATTGGATTTCAGATATATCAGTCTGACCACTTCACATCTCATAAGCTGCAGTCCTTCTGACACCTAACTCCACAAACCGGCTTTAGATCCTTTCTGAGATTAGGTTTCCTATTTATTGTAGTATGTGTGTATTTTAAAAACCAGTTAATGCATGTAAAACTGTGTCACCATTATTTTATTAGGTTCCTGTGCTTTGTTTTAATGTATCACTGATGAAGTTTTTGAGTGTTGTGCTTCAACCTCATTTGTCCATCAGTGTTGTAGTTTTTCTTGCACAAGATTGCATGGTGCAGTGGATTTTAGAAACACATATGTTGTACTATATAGCACAGGTTACTCTATAATGAAGTAAGGTGCTCAGCACAGAGCATCGTACAGAGTAAATATTAAGAGTGTCCTCAGCCCCTCATTTTTTATCCTTGTGTGATGACAAGTAGAAAGACCTGAATTGTGACTCTTGATTGTTAGTAGGTAGAAAAGAAGGATTTATTAGAATTCTATGGGAATTTCTCATTGACAGGAATGTAACTTGGTTTCAGGAAGTCATAGGTATGACCTTTAGTTGTAAGAAACAGAAAATCCAACTCACACTTGTTAAAACGTTTATTGGCTTGTAAGTAAAAAAGTTATTTGAAGACTTGCTTTCGGCTCAGCAGGATCAAGGCACTAAAGCCATGCTGCCTCACTGGGGCTTAGCTCCATCTCTCAGCCCTGCCTTCTGCCATGAGGGCTCTATTTTTAGGAAGGCTTTATCCTTGCAGTGGCAAGATGGTGACCAGCAATTCCTGGCTTACATCCATACAGCTTCAACTCTGGTGAAAAAGAGAGAGTGCTTCTTTCTTCTAATCTCACCTGCCTAAATCCTGAGATTTACTGGTTCTAACTAGTCATATTCCTATTCTAGAAATGATAATTGTGGCCAGAAGGATGCCATGTTCTCATTTGGCTAGTCTTGGGTGTGATACCCTCCCCTGGGACTGGGGTATGGTCAGTTCTTATGCAAATGAGTAGGACTGAGAAAAGAAAGATGTTTCTCCAGAGGAAACTCAAAGTATTATTACCTGAATAAGGAAGAATGAATACTGGACAGGCAAAGCCAACAATGTTCCACTATAAAAAGCAACCCAAACCAGGGATATGGAAGCCATTTAAATTGTCTTTACTACTTTATGCCTCATTGTTTTCTTTCTCTGAAATATTTCTTTCTGATTTTATGATCCACATGATCTTCGTAATGAGCAGAAACTGCCAACACCACATTTTCCAAGCTATCAGAGAGCCAGCCATGGGATGGGAGTCAATATCCCAATTCAAAATTCTAAAAGAATGATTCCGACCCAGCTTGGATCAGGGGCCCATTTAAATTCATGTGACCTGAGTCAGGCATGGAGGTGTTGCTGCTTTGTTGTATCAACAGACTGCCAGGAACCCCCTGTTATGTCTGTAGATGGGGAGGCCAACAAGAATGATCACTGTGAGTTGGGTAGACTACTTAGCAGGCATCTATGACAAAGCAGGTCTGCTCAACTTGCTCCAGTCCACCTCTACTGCTTTCAGGATTTAAGTCCGGAATGGCTAATTAAGTGAGGGAGGTTTATTAAGATACCTTTATCTGAGGCCATAGTCTTCATCTTCTCTGAGCAGAGAAGTAGTATGCTTGGCTCCTTGGAATCTAGCCCATTTAGAAGAATAGAGGGGAACAGAGAGGAGTGGAATTGGTGGTGAGCAGAGGCAGTCAGCATTATCAGCATCTCCTATAAATGACCCAACTGCTGAGCTTCAGTTTCACCTCTTGGCCCTACTAGACTGGCTAATGAGCAATGATGCTGACTCACATCTTATAGAAGTCAGGTCATTGAAATGTTCTTTTTTATTTTTTCTGGGATGAGGGAAATTGGATCATAGATATTCAGCCTCAGTCCAGAATTCGTGAGATATGAGAGCAGGAAGTAATTTAAGTATATCTTTTTGGTCCACTTGAAGATTGTTTTGTATGGCAGATTGTCATGATAAATCCAATTCTTTAGTCCTCCCTGTATGCACATTCTTTTCCATGTGACTTTGCAGTTTCTATCACCAAAAATGTGGGGATATTTTCTCACCTTTTGAATTCAGGCTGGTCTATGAATTCCATGTTCATAGTCGAATATGGTAGAAGTGGCTATGTGCCAGTTCTCAGCTTAGAGCTGAAGAGCACATAGCCACCCATAGTACAAAGTAATTTTTACTCTGTTCTGTGCACTGTGCTAGGTTGTGAGTTTCTCCTTACTCTCTTACACTCCCACCATTGTTCAGAGAGCATGTTCAGACTAGCTTGTTGGATGAGTGAAGAGATGGGAAACTGAGCTGGGAGACCCAGTAACCCCATCTGAGATTATCCTAGGTTAGTCAACAGTCAGCCCGTCACAGATGTGTGAATGAGCTGAACTGAGACTGGGAGATCTATCTAGATGATCCTAGCCTAAGTCACTGATCACACTAAGCTAAATAAATGCTTGCTAATTTTTAAATTATAGTATTTTGAAGGGTTGACTTAAAGCAGCCTTGCTGTGGCAACATATAACTGGCATGTTCAAGATAGAACTGCTAGCTCTCTATATTGAGTATCTGCTATGCAACAGACACCTGATGTATACTGGCTTCAGTCTTCCCAACACATTTAGGTAGGTTGCATTTTGTAGATAACTGAGATGAGAATTATGGAGGTTAAATAGGGCTAACTGGGTACTAAGAGGTTGATTTGAGATAACAAGACAGACACTTATCTCTATATCAGTCCACCTACCTCTCTGTGGTACAGCCACATCCAGAATCCCATGTTGGCAATAGCTGTTAGTCCAAAGATTTCAGTACTTCAAATTAAAAGGAATACATTCTCATGGATGGTGTTATCCTGAGGTTGATTATATTTTCCTGTAACTCTCAGTCTTAATCATTTCTACTGTAAGAACCCTGAAATTTTTGATAACATTAAAATCATATTTAAAAAAGTAAAGATTTTGAATAGACTGTTCGCCAAAAGTGATATATGAATGCTGATAAGCACGTAAAAAGATGCTCAGAATCATTAGTTATTGAGAAAATGCAAACAGAAACCATAGTAAGACATTACCCATTAGAACGGCTAAATTAAAAAGAGTGACAATACCAAGTGATGGCAACATAGACCAACTAGAATTGTCATACGTTGCAGGTGTAAATGGTACAACAGAAAAGAGTTTAACAGTTTTTTAAATAAAGTTTAATCTACAATTACCATATGACTCAAGATACATGTAAACCTATCCATACAAAGACTTGTACACTAATGTTTGTAGCAGCTTTATTCTTTATAGTTCTAAACTGGAAACATCCCCAAAGTCAATCTTAGGTGAATGAGTAAACTACCTGTGGGATGTCAGTACTAAAAATGAATAAATGACTGATATATGCATTAATATGTATGAATTCTAAATAAATGGTGAGAGGAAGGAGACATATATAAATGAGTACTTACTATGCAATTACATTGATATGAAGACTAGAACTGACAAATCAAATCTATAGTGACCGAAGTCAAATAAGTGTTTTTTGTGGCAGAGGGTGGGACATTTATGAAGATGGGACCCACAGGGGCTTTTGAAGGTGATGGAAATGTTCTGTGTTTGAAAGATGGTGGTGGTGGTTAAACCAATGTATAAATTTGTCAAAAGCCATAAAAATGTACAATTAAAACAGGTGCATTTAAATTATATATAAATTAATACCCGATAAAGTTTATTTTCAAAGAGACTTAAAATTACATCTTCAGAAAGTCATGTGGTTAGAAATTCCTCAGAGAGGGTGGATGGTGTGGCACCATCAGCTTCCTGAAAGTAGGAGGAAGAAAAGCCCCCAGCTGTCAAAGACAATTCAGCACCACGGATAGCACCTCTATATTAAATCATGGACTGCAGGGAAAGCGGTAGCAGAGCCTGACAACAGAGGAAGCGATCGCTACGAGGCAATTCAAAAATCCCTTTAATGAATGTCTACTATGCGCCAAGGAGCATGTAAGACCTTATTTATAGGCATTATTTCATTTTATTTTCACCAGCCACTATTATCTTCACTTTGCAGTTGAGAAATCAATCGTTTCCTCAGTGCCATTTTATAAGGAAAAGAAAAAAAATGGGGAAGAATGAAACACACACACACACACACACACACACACACACACACACGTTAAACTTTAATATGTTGGTCCCAGGTCCTGAAAAGGGGAAGGGCATTCTTCCAGGGCATCTGGAGGCAGAGTAGTCATCAAGTAAGCAGGTGTATGCACCAGTGTGTGGAGAAGCTACAGGTACATTTTTCCAAGCCTCTGGCAGATCAGTTTTTTTACATACAAAATTACTTGTCGGCAGATTTTTTTCTCCCTTAGTTCTCATAGGGTAGAAACAAGAGTGTTACATAACACTCATCAGCAGCGTTGGTTTTGCAGAGAATCTGACCAAGACTGGAGGGTAGGCAGCAGCAAGAGAGGATGTGAGTGATAGCTAACAGAGCCTCGAAGGCTGAGGTTCATGCAAGAGGCTGAGTGAGAAGATGGGGCAGAGATGAATACTTCTTATAGGAGACTGGGCAAAGGTCCAAGCCGGGAACTCCAGTCCCAGGGTCCTTTCCTGTCAGCATCTCCTTCCATATTCATTGTAATTATCATGGTTCCAGCCCCTATCTCTTGCCTGAACTCCAGAAGTAGCCTCCTAACTGGTTTTCCTTCTTCCAGCCTTTCCCTGCGTTGATTCTAGAGCTTTGTAGACATATATACCTGATTCTTTCAAATGTATTAAACATTCCCCCACATTGAACTTGCTTCATAAGCATCATGTCAATCAAACTCTGGGCTATGCTACCTTATCTGTCTCTTTCCTTACTTCTCTGTACCCTACTGAACTATTTGCAGGTCCCTGAATGCATCAGGCTGTGCTGAGTTTTGCCTACATGGTTTTTTCCACCTAAATGCTCTTTCCTGCCTTATATTCTCTAACTCCCAAACAGCCTCAAATCAATAACTCAGATGTCAGCCTTTCTCATAGTCTTCCTCAGCTTTCTTCCCCCATTACACTTCCAGCTAGATTAGAGCTCCCTTCTCTGTGATCCTATAGCATCCTTATTCTAATCCCTTACTAAAACTTTCACAAGGAGATATACTGGTCTGTATAGCTATTCTATAGTTTGACTTATTTTCTCCATCCCCCCCTCCCTTTTCTCCATTTACTTCAGAGCAACTAGGATAATTACACTGTGGCCCAAAAGGTTTTGTACAATCTAGCCCCTCCCCCTGCTTCAGCCTCATTTTACCCTACTGTTATTCCCTCTATTCCAACTATGGCTTTTTTTTTTTTTAGGTCCTCCAAAGTGTGCCATACCCCTTCCTGCCTCAGGGCCTTTGTACATACTGTTGACTGGAATGCTGTCATCCTTCCCCAAAGTTTCCCATCTCATAGTTAATTCCTATATATCCTTCAGAGTTCAGCTTATTTTTCCTAGACACAATTTGAGCTTTACAATCACCTTGCATGTTTCTTTAAATATATGTACTGACAATTGAAATGAAATATTTACTGACTTAATCATTTGTTAATTCTCTCCCCTATTAGACTGTAAACAACATGAAGGCAGAGATCAGGTGCCATGTCTATTTTACCCACAACTGAATTACTAGTGTCTGGCACATTATAGAGGCTCCATAAATATTTGTAGAATGACTGAATGGCTCTTTCTACCTCATTCTCTTATTAAATACTAGAAAATTCATAATATTAACCATGTCACATGTTTCAGTTCACAAAAGATTTTGGGATACAATGTCTTATATGATCCTACATGAACTGTCTGACATTGACAGGATGAGGGAAATGACCCCATTTTTCAGATGAGAAGTTTCAGGTCCAGAAAGGTTAAGTGACTTGCATAAGATCAAACAGCTGTTTAAGAACCTCCACCTCCAGCCCTCTCCACGCTCCCACCCCCAGTTTCATTGTTTGGAGATGTGCCTGGATGATGTGTCAATGCCATGGATTTGTTTATTTTCATAACTCATAAGGAGATTGTGAGATTAGAGAAGGTGGCATATTCAGAGCCCAGAAAAAGCCACAGTGTAATTCAGGCCCTTATTACATTACCCTTTGGAAGATGAATTGGAGCTGCCAAGTATTTGCCTAAATCAATAAGCGGCGTGGCATTAAGTAGTGTGAGGTTCATTTTTCCTCTCCAAATGAGGATCAGTTGGCACAGAGGGAACACGCAAACCTCACACACCTGTTCCTTGGCAATGACCGCAAGAACAAAAGCTCCATAATAAGAAGGCCAAATGGAGAGAATATGCGGGCTCCGGAGCCATACAGACATGGTTTCAGATCCAGGCTCTGACACTTTTCAGCTGTGTGACCTGGGCCTCAGTCTTCTTATATGAAAAACGGGAATGATAAAGCCGTTTCTCATTATTCCCACTGATTGCTGGTCTGCTTGATTTCTTTCTCTTGTGAGTTCCGTCAACTCCATCTATGTAATGTATCTTGAATATCTCTCCTTCTTGGCACCATTTTGGTCCAAGCCACCATCATCTCTGTTAGTGGATTGTCATAGGCTCCTACCTGATTTCCCCAATTCTTGCTTCCTTTACAGCCCATTCTCCACACAGCAGCCAGGATGGTCCTTTAAAACAAATCAGATCACCATCAAATCATCCACCTGCAAACTCCCCACTTGTGTGTTGCAAAGTGGGCTTGATCTGGTCTCAGCCTTCCTTTCTTGTTCATGTACCTCTTTCTCTGCCTTTATTATTCAGTTCCAACCACACTGATGCTTTTTCTATGACACTTGTCCGCACCCTCAACACATGACACTTGTCTGCACCCCAGGGCCTTTGTACTTCTTATTAGCACTGCCTGGTGTGCTTGCTGTTCTCTCTAACGTTTGCATGGCCATCTTCTGGTCATTCAGATTTCAGCTCAAAATGCTACTTCTACAAATGGTCTCCTTTTCTAAAAAGCTTCCTGCCCTGCCAGGTTCTTTCTACTGCATCTCCCTGTTTAAATTTTTTATAGCATTGATCACATTGCAAATGATCTCTTTCATTTGCATGTTTTCATGTTTATGGCTTGACTCCCTCATTAGAATATACACTTCAAGAGAGAGAGATCTGTCCTATTTTTTTCCCCCTGCTCTACCATCAGTGCCTTATGCAGTGTCTGATGCATAAAACATCCCAACAGGATCTTTGAATTAAAAATATTGAAGAGTCACTAGGTAAAAAGAGGTTATTTTTTTTCTTCCTATTATACTCAAGTCTGAGGATGCTTAGAGGCAATTTTTTTAGGGGGCAGGCGAATAATAAACATGCTTTTAAGAGTCATAAGCAAACATTGCTTGTGTTATGCTGCCCTACTGAGCTTTGCAAACCCCCTTTTCTAGAGCTGGCCTGACTTTCCTGGTACTTGGAATGGGGAGCAGGTATGGGATCCTCTATCTCATCCCAGGGCCCCTGATTTGGAAATGGGAACCTCTGCTTCAGAGGGGAGTAACAAGGGTATTATAGAAGATACAAAGTCTTTCATCCATCCATCCATCCATCCATCCATTCATCATCCATATATCCATACATTGGTCTATTTAATAAATACTGTGTTGTTGAGAGCAGGCTCTGAGCAATTACTGGATGAGGTACCCAGGATGCAGCCTTAAACACAACACACATCCTCTCCTCCCCACACCTCGCAGGTGAGCTGTCTTGGTGATGGCACTTTATCAGAGCAGCACAGCTATCCACAGGAGCAGTGCGTGCCCCCCAGTGAAGTTACCTTTCATCATCATCTCTGCCCTGGCCATGTGGAACCTGCTTATTTGACCAATCTGTTTGCCTTTCTCTGTGCCACACCTGGTCTTCCTTTGTGCTCTGGGCTCCAGTTCCCATTATGGCTGACCCAGACTTAGGACTCCTGACTTTGGCTCCACTCTAGATTTGCCCATTATCAGACTTTGCAACCTGCCTGACTCCTCCCCCATGTCCAATGTCAACACCTGTTCTCTCTTTGGCTGTTCTCTTCTCTGTAAGAGCCAGGCAGCCCCACACGTGGCTTCTGTAGCACACACTCTACGCTGGCCAGCCATCCCGAGGCTTGGGCTTGCAAACAAGGAGCTGTATGCAGCTGATTTCGTGCTTTGAAATCCCGAGGAAAAGTTTGTTTTAAGATAGTGTTCTGAGGCTCTGATCAAGTCAAAACCACGATCAGATCAAATGAATGCACAAACCGGTTTCTCCTTATTTCAGCAAAATGTCAAAGCAGCACCAGGCTAGCAGTTCTCTAAGAGTGCATGAGGCTTGCTGGGGAAGTGTGATAAAGATACCAGTTCCTGGGTTTCACCTCCATAGGTTCCAATTCTGTAGGCGTTTGGTGGGACTCAAGAATCTGCAATTTTAACCCACTCACCAGGAATTCAGATATAGGTCGAGGGGTTAATATGAAGAATATTTAACACATGTTACAAGATGAGCACCTTCCACTCATCAAGTACTCGGAGCATCTTCTCTCCCCCTTGCCAAGTGCCTGGCTTGATTTCTAGATTGTGAGGAGGTCTAGAGAATTTGGAAGGAGGGAGTGTAACATCTGTATAATCAGGTGGATATTTAGGGTTATCCGAGCAGTAGTTATTACCAACAAGTATGGAAACATTTCTGTATTTTAATAACTGGTGTTACTGCCAAGTTCTTCCCTGATCTGCTGATAGAAGGTCTTCAGAATACAGCTTGAACACAGACCATAAAGAAAACAGGGACTCTTGGGCCAGTTCCCACCACCTCCAGCTTACCCTGCAACTGTGTGATCATGTCGACTAACATCTAAAAGGGGTTTCTTACCTGATTCTGGGTTAAGCTTTAATACCACTGTGCTTGAGACTGCTTTCTGCTCATTGACAGAATTTTTTACTTTGGAGACTGGTCTATAGGATTCATAAAATAGAAGGTTGACTTTGACTGTATTTAATGGAAATACAACAGCAACTTATAGGGCAAAATATAGCAGAGCAAAACTCCCCAATGCTCGTTGGAAACACCTGACCAGGCTCTGAACGAATGCCTCAATGTTCTCATCAAAGTCTTCCCAAGCCAAGGTCATTTGGTTTCCACTGAGCTGGATGTCCTATTTTATGATGAAGGGGATCTCAAGAGCGGCCCCTTTTTCATAGTCCTCTGAAATGGAGTTTTATGTTTCAGACAAAAGTACTGCCTTTTTCAGGGTAGGCGCCCTTCTTCTTACTCTAATTACATCATCTTATTTTCTTTACAGCTCTTATCACGGTCTAAAAGAATCTAAATTGCTTACTTATTTACAATTTGTCTCCTCCCACTAACGTGGCATAAGGCACAGGATCACTGTATCACCGATGCCTGGATACATCCAGGACACAGGGCTGATGCTGAAAGAATATTTGTGGAATGAATTAATGGAGGGCATATATTGGTTAAAGTCATGCTAACTTCCAGAATAGATGCACCTCAGGATCGCAGGGGCTTAATAAACACAGAAATTTATTTTGTATTCATCTAAATCCTGATTATGCGTTCCTGGAGGGCAGCTGGTGGGATGCTCTGTTCTGTGCAGCCACTCAAGGACCCAGGACGATGGAGGAAGTGTCAGCTTCATCATATGACTCTTCGAGTTGGCCTGGGTATCATCAATATCTAGCCAGCAGGTGGTGGGGAGTGGCACAGGCAGAGGAGTGGGGGATCCCATGGGAGGTTTTAACAGGCCTGACCTGGAAGTGGATACATCAACTTTGTCCATATTCTGGTGGCCAGAACTTATCCACATGGCCACATCTAACTACAGGGGAGCCTGGAAATGTTGTCTCGATGTCCACTTAAGAGGACAGAGAAATGGGCTTGCTAAACAGCTAGCCACTCCCTGTCATGAGGGCTTCTGAGGTTGATCTCTGCCTCATGAACTGGACTCTAATTAAGCTGTTTCTGTTTCTTTGTGTACCCAAAGTTTATATTTCTCTTTCTGCAGCATGAAGTCCATATGCTTAAGCCTTCCACAGGCTTCCTTCAACACTGTGTGCCTCTTTGAACCCAAACTCCATCGTCTAAAGCCTTGCATGCTATACCTCAGGGCTTTTGCTCTTCTCTTTGCCAAGAATACCTTGTCAGCATAGGCTTGTTGAAATTTTGCTGACTGCTCCTTCAAGGCACAATTTCTCTCCTCCAGGAAGCCCTCTTGGCATTCCTCTCAGCAGAACCAATTTCTGCCCCCCTCTCTCCAATTCTCTGTTTCACTTCACTGTGTTTATATCCTCCCCATCTTTACTTATTTACCTAGCCTGTCTCCTCCTAGACTAGAAAATATTCTGTGTCATGCTCCAGAACTTAGCCTGGCCAAAGAATGTGTGTTTTTGGTTTCTAAATGAAAGGAGAGGGCCCTGTTCAGAGTTTGCTTGGAAAGTGACACGTAAGATTTCACAGATTCAACCTGTGATGTATCTCACCAGGTAGAACCTGAAAATCCTGTTGAGGGAATGGGTCCTAAAGGAAGTCTAAGTTAGTTCCCCAGTTTTTAACAGCCAGTGGTCAAAACCACATGGCTCTTATGGATATCTGTATGGCAAGAAGGACGTGGATCCCGAAAGACATGGGTGTGAATCCCAGCTCTGCTCTCTACTGACTGTCTGACCTTAGGAAAATTGCTGACCCTCTCTGAACCTTAGTTCTCTTTCTCATGCATAAAATGATTACTTGAACAAAACAAGTGTTTACCAGGCGCCTACTAAGTGCCAGCCTGAGAGTGGATGCTGGCTGCATGGGAGTAGATGAAATGGATGTAGACCTTAGGGACTAGAGACCCCAAACCAATGACTTAAACAATTAGGTCTGTGGTTCCAATGCACAGAGAAGATTTCAAGGGAAGGTGTCCCCAAGAAACTGTGGGGCAGTGACGAGCAGGTAAGTATA
The DNA here is from genome assembly GCA_037038555.1 of Rhynchonycteris naso. NCBI lineage: Eukaryota > Metazoa > Chordata > Mammalia > Chiroptera > Emballonuridae > Rhynchonycteris > Rhynchonycteris naso. The sequence goes on along the minus strand of CM073000.1, from coordinate 188,825,903 downwards.
AATGGCAGCAGAAGAAGTTATAAGAGGAGTCCAGCCAGAGGCAACAATATGTGTGAAGGCCCAAGGGTGGTGGGGACCTGGGTAGGCTGTGGGGGAGATTCACTGACTGCTGGGGCTTTCTCAGCATGTAGCACACGATACCCGGGTGTCTCCCAGCGTGATGCCAGTGGGGTAAACAAGTGATCTCTTGATTTAAAAAGAAAAAATAGTATTGTCTCTACTTTTTGAATGTTTAAAATTTTCTATCCTAAAGTATTAAGTGAAAGTTAACATGAATGTGATACTTACAATCCCTAACTGGGAAGTCCTGTGAGTATTCTCTGGGACAGTTAAGCCATAGACCCTGGGACCCTGAAGCCTGTTTGAATCCCTGCTCTCTGATTCCTAGCCCTGTAACCTTGTGCCAGTTCTGTGTGCCTCCGCCTCCTGATCCGTAAGATGGGGATAACCATAGTACTTACCTCCTACAGTTGTTACAGAGATGTAAGATGTTTGCTGCTATTAATGGAACTAATTTAAAATGTATTTAAGTCAAAATTGTGAGTGGATATAAAAATAAGTTTGTTTGAACACTTACTAGGTGTTATACATCTCATTGAATACTTACGATGAGGTGGGTGTGATTAACCCATTTTACAGATTGACATGCATGCAGGTAGGTGCTTTGCTCTGGGTCATGCATTTCATAGCAGAACAAGGATGTCAACGCTGGCATTCTGCCTCCAGATCCCACACCACTCCTCATTCCATCAAACTGTCGTGGTTCAAATAGTATAGATGGTCCATGAACACGATATGAGTAACGGAAGGCTGGTCACTCGTGTATTCACTCAAGAAATGTTTATTGAGCACCTACTATGTGCCCGGCTCCATTGCAAATGCTGGGTGCAATGGTGCAGAGTAAATCTCCTGCAGAACTTCAGTCTACAGGTGAGAAATCAGTAAACGAAGACATAAACCAGATAATTCCAGACCCAGATAAGTCCTGCAAAGAAAATAAAGCCTGATAACAGGACAGAGAGTGACTGGGGAGCTTTCGTGCCAGCTGTCCCTCTGGGAGAAGCCACACGGTGTCTGGAAGGGAAGGTTTTTGTTGTCGTCTCCCCTGCTGTGGCTTGTCTTCCCTGATAAGCCAGGCCACGTCATTGTTATGAATTCAATCCAAATTTCAAGACGGTCAGGCCTATTAAGTCAGACCTTGCAACGAGTGCGCAGAGCTCAGATTTATTATATGTCAATGTTTGTTTAAATCTGTAACCCTCTCACAGTGGGATTGAGGAGGCAGGCTCCAAATAATCATCAAAGCCCATTCATTTTCTCCCAACGCAATAGCATATTAATCAGACTTCCCCAAGCAGCTGTGGTTCGGAGGTGATACCGATCTAAGACAGATATCTTAGCCACCCCCACCCCTTCACCGGGAGAGTCAAGTTTTCCTCTGGCTGTGCATTGTGCACAGCCCTGTGTCAAAGATAAAGGCAGAATCACAGGCTATTTGAGCCTGATGGGAGCTTACTGAGGGAGGTTGTATCTTCTGAACCTAGATTCAGGTCTTATCTGGGCTGATAAAGGATTTTTAGGTCCCTCTAAATGTGAGGGGCATTCTGGATATGGAACCAGAACCCCAGCGAGCAGAGTTTCTAGTTGGTTTGGGGTTGCGTGACACAGAGGATCTCCTGGGCTTACCCTGGGAGAGCCAGGATGGATTCTTCTTGTGATTTAGGATCATCAATTATCTTTTCTCATCTTCCAGAAAATAGCGCAGAGAAAATGGGACTAACTCATAATCACACAGTGAGTTACTGAGCATCCCAGTATTCCTGACAAAGCAGTCAGATCATGCTTTATGAAAGGAAATTTAACTGAGCTTCCTCTTGCCTAAAGCCCTCAATGGCTCCCCATTGCTCTAACAAGGACTGCTATACCCCTTACCCTAGCCTACAACACCCTGTATGCTCTGGCCTGGATCTGCTTTGACTTTTTCTCACTCTGTCTAAGGCAGTCATCAGAAACTTCTTTAAGTTTCTTGGTTGGACCAGTGGTTTTCAGCTACTGGTCCATGGGCCAATGCTATTCCGCCAGAAATTTTGTGCTGATTCGTGAAATAGTGAGCTAACCTGATGTTGTCTAAAGATTATGGAATCTATAATTATTGCATCTATAATTTTCATAGACCCAATTTAGTCTCTCTTCCACCTCCTAGTGTAACAGTGTTGTTTCTCAAAAACACACGATCTCTATGTCACCTGGCTAATTTCTGCTCACCCTTCATGCTTCCGCTGCAACGTCATTTCTTCTAGGATGTCTTCCTGGAGCCCCTGGGTTAGGCTCGCCTCTCCTGCCCTGTCTTCTCTCTACAATAGTGCTCTCCCCATGTGCTCCTCTGCTCAGTACTGGACTCAGAAAAGAAACCTTCCAAACAGATAAAGGCTGGTGTGCAGTTCTCTCTCCAGTGGATCTGATTTGATATTTTCTGGAAAAATAAGCTGAGGAAGGCTGCAAGTGTATTCCATGAGCATCGGCCCAACTCCCAACTCTTGATCCTTGCCTTGATTTCATGCCTTTGGGGTTAGTGTTTCGAGACTGACTCTGGAAGTTTTCTCATAAATCCTATCTGCTTCTTCTGCCCACCGTGGGAAGATGGGAGCCAGCCCATTCCCTGCCACTGGCCAAAAGGCTGCCTGTCCCTTCATCAGTCAGACCATCAGTCCACAGTGCCTCATCCATCATGCGGAAAACCAGCACATTTCCTGGAGTCTTTGGGAGCAGGCACAGGGCCTCCAGCTGCGGCTTCCAATGCTAGGACACATCTAGCCCCAGACTGTGGCAGACTTGCTGTTTTTGTCTTAAACAAATCTTCTTAGGCAACAGACGGAAGTTTGTAGTCTGTCTGCTTACACAGGGCATAGGAATTAGCTTTGTGATAGTAGTTTCTGGAGGGTGCTTGGATATTTACTGCATAAATGTTCTTCCCTTCAGAAAAAGACTCAACACAGAATATCCTCAATAGGGCCACCTGGGAAAAGTGACAAGGAATCAACATATATTAAAGTATCTCTCGAGTGCTGGCATCTGTGCTAGATTATTTACATACTTTATTTCACTTGAGGTTCACACAATCCTATGGGCTTAATACAATACATAATATTCCATAACAAAATTGCTAAGCTATCCTGAACAATTGCCATGCTCCAGACCTTACATTGGGTACTTAACATGTTTCATCTCAATGGATCATTCACACCTCCCTGTAAAGTGAAAGCTATTCATGTTCTTCACGGAGAGTGACATGGACACTTAGAGAAGCTAGGAAACATCCAGTTTTATATTGTCTGTAAGTGGATTCAAACTCTGTCCAGCACACTCTGAGTCTCATGCTATTTTCAATGTCCAGCGCTCCTGCCTAGTGATTAGCTGAGCTTATCACCCAGCCCTCTGAGGCTTTCTGAAGGATATCACCCTGGAAGACAGCCCCCCCACACCAGAAATTTCTTGAAATAGATTAAGAAGGCTCATTGCTTATTTATTTCCCCACATAAACACTGTTGTTGTGATAAATGGCATATCTCCAAGTACAATGATGAAGTAACAAGTGATTTCTTTGATTTTTTTATAATTCAGAATCAGATGAGTTAATCAGAACCTCTGACCAGCATGAGAAGGAGGGCAAACATTCATGTCACACCAAAAGCACATCCAGGCATCTTGAGTGTGCTATTCCTAGTAAGCTTTTTGAACCATTGAAAATAGGTCTGGATTTACAACATTTAGGCTGTTTGTTTGTTTATTTATTTATTTATTTATTTATTTTTACTTATTGAGTTCAGCAAGAGAAGAAGGGAGAGGGAGAGAGAGAGAGAGAGACAGGAACATTAAGCTGTTTCTGTATGTGCCTTGACCAGGGATTGAACCAACTTCTGCACTCTGGGAAAATGCTCTAACCAACCAAGCTATCTGGCCAGGGAGACTTACAGCATTTTGAGATAACACTTTATGGGTCTGGGATTTTAAGAAGGAAGCTCTGATATAAGAGAAGCTTTGGACTTTAAGAAAATGTCATAGTGGTTGGAGGTCATGAGATCTAATTAATCAGATATGTGTGGATTTTATTGAGTAGACCGTTCAAACATGAGCTAGTTATTCAATTAAATACATCACTCCTTCATTTAACATTTCATTTCTCCTCTTATTTATGGACTGATTCTGTCACTCAACTCTTTAACCCTTTAGTTCATTCAATAAAGGTTTCTTGTCTAGTGTATGAGGTACTAAACCCTCCAAAAGAAGAAGTAACTTTGTTGGGGAAATGTCCCAAGGTCTACTAGAAGGCAGACACAGGGCTGGGACTGAAGAAAGAGGCCGATGACTCCAGAATTAGAGTTTATTAAGGGAACTTTAGGGACTGAAGCACATGAGTCTTGAGTGGCAGCAAGGCAGCAGATTTCCACACCCAAAGGAGGGTGGGGGCTTGAGATATATGTAGCCTGCAGGCACACAGGTAGCTTATTGAATGGTATATTCTAAAGCAATCAATATCTTAACAGGCCTACTTACCTGTGCAAGAAAATTTATTTCAGGTGATACGGGCTTGCCCCTCCCAAGGCGAACTGTTGGTCACTGAAAATAACTTGCTTCTTAAGATGATGTTGGTCATGCCAAGCACTAGAAACCATTTCACTTAACAAACCTTGAAAGAAATCTACTTTTTATTCCAGGATCAGGCACTAGCCAGGAATTATTGGCAAATCTAAAGCCTTCAGCAGCCATTTGATTTTTTTGGTTAGGTAGGTAGATGTGTGTGTGTATGTGTGTGTATTGGGTTTGCAGGCTTTCTCTTGGTATTCTGCCATGATTCATGGCTTACGAATGACCCTGCTCCTAAACAACTGTGTCAGTTCTGGTGAGTTGAAGAATGTCTACAAGTCTCACTTTCTGCATCTGTAAAATAAGCAGGTTGACCAGATGTGCCCAGCCCCATGCTCAGCATGTGGTCAGCTCTTATTAGGTCATCCCTTCCTTTGCTTCTCTTCTTCTGGGTTTGAAATGCGGGTTCATTGATACATGGCCCAGTTTAACTTTGCTCTTTACACACTGGGGAGGAACATGCACCTTCCCTGTTGTTCTCCCCCTGCATTGTTGACTGTGATGAGGGAGCAGGTGACCGTGGGACCAGCTGTGGGAGCTGTAACTAAAACAAGAACAGCGCTCGGCGGCATGAATTTCTTGCGTCCATGGCTTAAATCTTTCCTGTCAAGAAGGGAAACTTAGACAAAGGAAAAATCCTGAAAGCATAATGAGTCTTCTTTTCTTCCTGCTTCTTTCCCTCCTGGGACCTGCTCAGTCAAACTGTCCTGGCTTTACTCTCCCACGCCCAGCTCAGCTTGTGCTGCAGCAGATTGTCACCTTGGACAATGCTCATCTTGTGGGGAGGATGCCGTGGGGTCAGGTTGTCCCTCTCTGTGATTTGGTAGAGCACCTGCAATTTCAGTTTATTTTCCTTTGGTATTTGTTTTCTCATCTGTCCCTGCTCATATCTAATGTATCTTCTCCAATGTAGAAACAACTATTATTTATTCTGAAGAAATCAGCCAGGAGGTGTCAAACTAAATGCCTCAAAGCCAGGATATTGCATAAATGAAATATGTCACCATATCATGATGTAGAATAACTATTGACATGGAAAAATCGCTATGATGTACTGTTAAGTGTTTTCAAAGCATGGTTACAAAATTGTAAAAATAATATGATCCCACTTGTGATATGGAGAGAGATATGGATAGATGTATAGATATATTGATATTTAACAAAATGTTAATCTGTGGGTGTGGATAATATGAGTCCATTTTACTTTTTTCATTTATATTTGTCCATAGTTTTATAATTTTCAATAGTCAACATCTTTTGCACCTGTAACAAAAAGTACAGTCAATATTATCATGGAACCAGAATGGGGAAATCAAAGCATAGAGACATTACCTGTCTTTCTTTAGTCTCTTAACAAACCAGTAATAGACTAGGGTTCCGTCATCCCACTTCAGGCTCAAATTCCTTCCATGTGACATCCTGCCCCCTAAACAGTCATCAAGAAAAACACACCAGAAAAATCCCAAACATTTTGCCACGTCTCTCCCACGAGTACATCTCTAAGTATAGAGGTGGCGATGCCTCTGTGCTCTGGAGTTCTATTTCACCCCTCAGCTCTGTGACACTGGGTCTCAATTTCGTTACCTGAAAAATGGGGTTAATAGTAATTCTTTTTTCAAAGGGTATTTGTGAGGGTTCCAGGAGCTAAAGCTTCTAAACAAAGCTTAGCACAGAGTACAAATTAAATACTGCTTAGCGACTGTTGGGTGTCGTGCACACTTCAGCTTGAGGTTCAGAAAATACTACCCTCTATGCCATTGGCTCTTACTGCCCACCTTGTTTTATCTACCTACTTTCTGCTTTCTCCTCCTCCCCCTCCCCCTTCTTGCCCTCCTCTTTCTTCTTCTTTTAGTGACATGAACAGGGGAGCAAATACAGTTAGTGTTGGAAGCTTGTTTCTATTTTCAGAGGGAGGAGTACTTTGAATTAGAGCTCAATTTACCCACAGCCATGCCTGCCCCCATTCAGTTTTTGTGTTAGTAAACCATTTTTAGACTTTTAATATTTCTCATTGCAAGCCTTAAATTCTCGAGGAAGGACCAAGTAAATCTAGCTTACCCGCACTGATGCCAGAAATCCGGGTCATTAAAAACTAATAATAAACCAAAAAAAGAAAAAAAGAAAAAAAGAAATAAGCAATAGTGTGTAAAACTCCAAATTGGAACCCAATCTCCAAAGGGCTTTATGCTTCCATTAGCAATTTAGAGATTTTCTCCTCTTCTTCCTGAAGATACTCTGGGCAGTGGAAATGAAATAGTTTTTCTGTAATAACTCTTGGTGAACATGTCACCCAAACTGTTTGGCTCTAAAGATGATTAAAGATTATGTGTGAGGAGATGAAGAAATAAGGCCAAAGAGCCCCTTTGTCAAGCTTTGTCTTCTGAGAGCTCTACAGTCATTATTAGGAGAGATTCCCTCCTCACCCCTCCCTGGTTGATGAGTAATGACTCAACCACATCTCTGAAGCACTCAAGGTTGCCAACTGCTTGAAATAATCGAGTCTTGAACCCAATCTATGGCAAAAATGCAACTGACTGACACACGGTGTAAACACCCCATTCAGATGAGTCCACTGAACCAAGAAAGCCTTGTGGCACTAAGTGGCTGGAGAGTCCGGATTAAGTTAAATTCCTTTAACCATATGTTGCTCCTATCCGGTGGCAGCCAAACCTCAAACACACTAATGGAAAACAGATTTGTTTTAAATGTTACCTGAGCCAGGCCCTGCCCGAGGCATGCATTTGAACCTCCCTGCTCCCCTCAGCATGGGCCTGGTGATTCTCATTCCTGGCTGGGGAAACTGACGCTCAGAGAATTTGAGTCACTCAAGTAGATACAGCTATGAGAAATCCAGAACCCCTTCAGGAGTCCCTTACCTTTCCTCTCCCTGCATCCAGCCCTTCCTCAGGCACTGTCATCGCATCTCCATGATACAGTTCACACCTGATTTCTTCCCTTCATCTCTACTGCCTTCTGCTTCCTCAAGGTCCCCATCACTGGTCCCCTGTGCTATGTGGTCAGGGCCTTTAACAGCAGGTAGGATCACCTGCCACCATTCTAGCCCCTTACAATCCATCCTTCATGTGTTCCGTTTTTAAAAGGTAAAGTGGACCATGTCATTCCATTGTGATGCCCCTCCAGAGGGTTGCCATCCACCTGGATTAGACACTGAACTGCTCCCCATCATCCCTCTCTCTGCTCAGCCATCGCTGACTCCTCCCTCCCCAAGATGCTCAGCCTCCCTCACACCTCTTCCTAGGTCTGAAACCCGCCAAGCTCTTTTCTCCCTCAGTCACTCCACATTGGCACTTTCTCACCTTTCTTCCTGGAACACTCGGCCTCCAGGTGTTGCACATGGCTTCACGGTCCAGATCTCGGGTCTCATGTCACCTCCCCTACAGGTCCTCCATGACAATTCCAGCCAGAGAATCTCACCTCTTCACCCTTTGTCACTCTCTTTCACATCACCTACTTTACCTGGAGCCCATATCAATCCCTGAAATTATTTTGTTTACTTTAGGTTGGTTTAATTTTATGTCATTCTTCTCAGAATATAGCTTCTGTGAGGATGGAAATTAAAGCTGCCTGTTCCTCGCATAGAGAACCATGCCTAACACTTAGTCTGAGTTCAACAGTCACTTGATGACTGAAAAAATGATTCCGTTCTTGGGTTTGGAAAACACGGCCATTCTATGGGCCATCAGCTCTTCTTTTAATGCACTTTTTCTGTTAGAACAGTCTCAGATATACAGAATTATTATGAATATAGTACAAAGAGTTCTCGTGGACCTTGCACTCCGTGTCACTTTCTTATTATCAACATCTTACATTAGTATGGTACATTTGTCACAGTTAGTGAACCGTTGCTAATACATTTTATTAACTAAAATCTACACTTTACTCAGATTTTCTCATTTTTCTCCGCTGTGCCCTTGTTCTGTTCTGGGAACCCACTGAGGACACCACAGTACATTTCATTGTCATGTCTACATAGACTCTTTTGGGTTGGTACAGCTTCTCAGATCTCCCTTGCTTTGGTGGCCTTGAAAGTTCTGAGAGCTAGTCAGGCATTTTACAGAATTTTCTTCAACTGGGATTTGTCTGATTTTTCTTTTTCTTATGATTAGACTGGGGTTATATATTTTTGGTAGAAAGCACACAGAGGTAAAATGCTCTTCTCATCACATCATATCCAGGGTACATGCTATCAATATGACTGATCACTGTGATCAAACTTGAACTCTTGGCTGAGGGAGTGCTTGCCAGGCTTCTCCACTATAAAGGTATTCACTTCCCCCTCCCTTTTCCATGTTGTGCTTCTGCAAGCCACTATGTACAGCCCACACTAAAGGATGAGGAGTTATTATCTTCCCGTTGAGGGCAAATCAATGTATATTACTTGAAACTTTTGCATAGTAGATTTGTCTATTCTTTCCTATTTTTTCATTCAATAATTTATATCATTGTGGGCTCACAGATATTCATTTTGTATGTTGAGTTATAATCTAATATTGCTCCATTTTGTTGTTAGATTGCTTCAGCCTTGACCACTGGGAATTCTTGTGTCTGACTCTTGTGCCCCACTAACACACCCTCACTACTGTCAGCTGCTTTTCTGGTACTTCCTTTCTAGCTCTACAGCCTCACCTTGTATGTGCCCTCGCCCCCAAACCTGCCATTTCTCCAAGGAGCCCTGGTTCCTTTTATTGAAGAATGTATTGAAAACCAAGATCTGGTGCTAGCTCCTAAGGTTTTTGAAATATTGCTTATATATTACTATAGAATAAATGTTTAACAGCTTAACTATAGCAGATGTCCTTTTTTATTAAATTTATTGGGGGAGGGTGACATTGGTTTCTATACTATATCACCTGTATGTTGTATTGTGTACTCACCACCCCAAATCAAGTCTCCTTCCATCACCATTTATCCCCCCCTTACCCTCTTCTACCCCCCCACGCCACTTTCCATCTGATAATCACCATACTGTTGTCTATGACTATGAGTCTTTTTTGTTTATTTATTCCCTTTGCTTTTTTTCTCCCAGTCCCTTACCTTCCTCCCCTCTGACAGTTGTCAGTCTGTTCTCTCTACTTTTGAGTTTGTTCATTACATCCCACATATGAGTGACATCATATGGTACTTGTCTTTCTCTGACTGGCTTATTTCACTTAGCATAATACTCAACAGCTCTTAAAATTTTTTATTCTCACCTGATTTTATTTAAATGTATAGGGGTTTAGGAGTATGAACAAGCTCTCCCTCATACAAGGTGCCTCCATGCCCAGTAATGTTATTTGTTTCAAAATTTTCTCAGGACCCTGTCTTGTGAGAATTTTCCTGGATGCTTCAGCATAGAAGGCAGGATGAGCCATCCTGCTGGTTTGCCAAGGATTAGGGAGTGTCCTGGGGTATAGGAATTTCCTTGTTAAAATTGGGATAGTCCCAGGCAAACCTGCAAGGTTGGTCACCCTAATGAGAAGGGACCAGCTAACCTATACATTTTTATTTTCCTATTAATTTTCTGGTTCTTTGCCTCATATTGTAATACCTATTAATAATTCTTCTCTGAAATTCTTTTAAAATTCTGTATCAGATGTTATTCCTTCTCTGCTCAAAATTTCTCCCATGACTCCCAGCTCCCTCAAAATAAAAGCCAAGCTCTCACCATGGCCCAAAAGGCTCTAGACAGTCTGGTCCCCTTCCCCTTTCTGACTTCACTTCCAACCTTGAACCATTGCTTTGTTTTTCTTCCTTACCTTGACCACTAATTAAAGGTAGTAGACATGCTATAGATTCAAACTTTTGGTTTAAACACTGACCTTAGGCAAAAACATTTAAGAATCCTCAGTTTTGCCATTAGAAAAATGGGGAAAATAGGAATCTTTACCTTACAGGATGGGTGTGGACAAAATAAGAAATACATCTGCAGAGCCCACTGCTGACTCAGCGCTGGGTATGTAGTTGGCCCTTAATGAACGTTACTCCCTTCCTATCCTTCCGCCTTTTTTGTGTAACATTGAAGTTTCCTAAGCAGCAAATGGTAACTGTTCTATTTTAAACTCCCCGATATTTCTGGGAACCAAGGAGCCTTGTAAGTCATTTGAATACACACACAGCCACTGAGAAATTCTTATTGGTGAATCAAGAAGAATGTTTTTAACTTTCTATCATAACCTCTTTTTAAAAATAGCTGACAAATTTGACTTATTTTCAGGGTAACAGTAACATTTTGCTCAGGGGGGTTGTGAAACTCCCCTGGAGATTATAAAAAGGAAAATAACAAAATTGCCTGATATGGGGAGGGTTTAGACTTGCCCCAAGGCAAAAAGCTCAGATAAGAGAGAAATCTTTGGCAAGGGCCGCCTCTGTCTGGCCTCTGCTGGCATCTCCAACCCCATCTTGATCTATGTTTGCCACATTCTCTGCCTTTCAGGTATGCCAGCCTCCTTTCAATGTCTGGCAATTTCTATGCTTTCTCCTGCTACAGGGACTTTGCACATGCTGCTCTTGCTGTCAGATCCACTATTTCCTCTAGTTTAACTTAAGTTAGCTTTTACTTGTCCTTCAGATTTCCACTAAAATAGTTCTTCCTTACAAAAACTTTCCCTGAGGTCTCCAAGTCACATTTCTTTGTCCCACCCATACTTTCAGTGTCTCAATGATCACAGATGCAAGTTTACATTTATACAGGTGCTATAGGGCTTATGATGGGGTGACACATTCCAATAAGCCCATCACAAGTTGAAAATATCAGAAGTCAAAAATGCATTTAATATGCCTAACCTATTGAACAGCATAGCTTAGCCTAGTCTACCTTAAATGTGCTCACAATACTTACATTAGCCTACAGTTGGGCAATTATCTTGAATTTTATCACAGAAGTAAGCACCTTTCTTTTTTATTCACCAGAAGCAGGAGACATAGATGTGTGTTTTGTAGACATGATGGGATGCAAATACACAAAACACATCCAAAAAACATGGGCAATGCAGTGCACTATAGAGTATCGGCTGTTTACCCTGTGATCGTGTGGCTGACAGGGAGCTCTGGCTCGCTGCCTTGTTCAGTATTGTGGGAGAGTGTTGTACTGCTTATCCGATTCCAGAAGAAAATACTAGTGTAAAATCTGAAGTATGGTTTCTAGTGAATGTGTATTGCTTTCATACTATCATAAAGTCAAAAAATCATTAAGTGGAAGGCCAGCTGTATTTATCATTGTTAAATTAAGAGTCCCCTCAATTTGCCCACCACCACCACCACCACCATCATCAATACAACTCACATTTTTTAGAATTCTTTTGCTGTGCCAGGCAGTGTTTAAGACATTGCACTCGTGTTAGTTTATATAATCCGCACAACAACCTTATGAGGTAGGCACTATGTCTGTGCCCATGTAAATAGACAGGGATACTGAACCACATAGAAGGTTAGTGATTTCCTGAGACCATGCTTGAAATAAATAGAACTGGGGTTCGAGCTCATGTATCCTTGTTTTAGAGTCTGTGCTGGTGACCACTATGCTGTTCAGTTTCCTTTGAGCTCAGTAGGAGGAGTGTCCATGCTGATTTTTGCACCTGACTGTCTGTCCAGTTCTAGCACAGCGTCTAACACGCAGTAGGCTCCACCTACTTTTGGTGAATGAATGAATCTTTCTCTCTCTCCTCTCAATTTTGTGTCCTGGGGCTTCTATTTTTGTAGTCTTGCTGATGATCACAGGAAGGTCTCTTGACTCCCAGTTTCGTGAGAACTGTAATGGGACGTCGTTGAACCTATTGAAAAGTGAGTCAGCATCCCACTCTGATTCACAAAAGTTGAGCATAGTTCTAAATTCACCACCATGTCCACCTACCCTGCTTCCTTCACAGCATGCTGGAGGTTGTGTGGCACCCAGAGCAACACTGAAATACATTCCTGGGCAACAGAGAAGCCACCGGAATAACAGGGTGCAACCAAGTTCATGTTCTGTGATTCATTACTCAGCTAAGATGTGTTTCAGAAGAACCCTTTTCGGGGGTTCAGCTGAGACAGGCTGAAGAACTCCCAGCTGCCCTAGGTGACAGCCAATGAGCCTTGCTCGATGGAGGCCATAGGAGTTGCCATCTAGACCTGCAGACTCTTGCTGATGTCGTACCGCATAGTTTTCATGATGCCTGGGACACAGTGTGGTTACGGGGTGGCAGATCTCTCTCCCTCCGTAGCCTGTGAGCTCACAGAGTGCAAGGACTGGGCACAGCCACCCTAGGGCGCAGGGCAGGGCCTGGCATGTAGCGAGCAATCAGGAAATATTGGCAGATGGATGTGTGAGATAGCAGGGCCGTACGTTTAAATGGGACAACTCTGGATTCCTCACACCAGGGCAGCAGAAGAGCAGGGAAAGCATGTGTGCATTACTCAGCACTAAGTGACGGGAAGCGTGCTGGGGTGCTTTTCATTCCGATGGAAGAAGTGACAGCCAGAGGAGAGAAGTGGAGGCAAACCAGGCTGTGTTCACAGCGGGGTCCAGTCTCTTCATAGGAGCCTGAGTGTCAGGAAATAAAAACCTACCCCCTAAACCCACTTCTCCTGGCTCATCCATTGGTGTTGGCCCATCTATGATGGAATCACCTATTGACATCACGGTCAAATATGTGATACCGTTAGGTGTGGGGAGGGACTCGTAGCCCAGGGTTAGAGGGAAGACTAGATCACAATCAGCGGCGGGATGGGAAAAATGTAACTAGGGTAACAACATCGTGTGACTCTGGGGACCGGCTGCCTGAGTTCAATTCCAGGGTCTGCTCCCCAGCGAGCTCTGTGGTCTTAGCTAAGTGACTTCACCTCTCTGTGTCTCAGTTTCCTCCTCTATACAGTGTACTTTCTGCCTCACAGTGTCATGACTGAGGATGAAGTGAACTCTCATACGCAGAGTGCTTAGGAGACTGCCAACAGTCGTGAAAGCTATACAGGCATTAGCTTATTGGAGTGGGAAAGGGGTCCTTGGATTAATGCAATCAACGCTTCTTTTTCTGGCTGGTTAACCCTCCCAGGTTATCGGGAAGAAGTGAGAGAACATAGCCACAGAAAGGTTGGAGGAGCTAGAGAGTCTGGCAGATTTGTGAGTTAGGTTGAAGACAATCTCAGTGCTACATTAGCTGTGAGACTACAAAAGGAAGTACAGATTTGGAGGGCGGATGCGGAGAAATCAAGCTTTGAAAGAAGAATACAAACTTGAAGTCCGAGGACTTGGCCTTGGTGGTGTGGCCCTGCCAGCAGAGGGTGCTACTGAGCATGGGTCAGTGATACTCTTCCTGGGGCTGAGGCTCCCAAGTGCAGACCAGAGGACCGTCCATGAGCCCGAGTGGACCTGGCCTTTCACAAGGCTGTCATGGAACTGGACTCTCACTGTGGAAGGCAGGCACCCTGGTCCTTCGGAGGGCCTGGCAAGTTTAGGAGACAATGTTTTGCCAACCGGGAGTCATCGAGTCCCTGTATCCTGATTACCTGGGAAAGCTTGTTAAAATGCAGATTCCTGGGCTTCACTACAGACCCGAGAATCAGAGGGTGGGGATGAAGGGTCTGGGAGTCTGCATTTTAGATGCACTCCCAAGGGGATTGGCTACAGTACACGGTCTGAGAAGCGCTACTCTCAAGCAGTGACTTATTTTTAGCTTTGCTGAGAGGTCTTGTCATCGCTCATTGAACAGCGATTCTGAATCGAGTGTGCTTCTAAGTCGCCTGGGGACCTGTTTCCACGTATAAACGTGTAGGTCTCACCCCCTGGACATTCTGGTTCAGTGGCATTGGGAACCAGGCAGCACCCAGACGCATGAATTTTATGGGGAAAAATGCTTTTTCAATGATTGGGGAATACCAACTTGATTGGCTTATTGTCTTATGATGATAATACCTCACAGTTAGTTAAAATGCAGGTCCCCAGGCCTTGCCCTAGAGTTACTGAATACACCTCTGCAGGAAGGGATGACTCTTACCATCAGTTCAGTCTGGGATGCACAGTACTGCCCTGGGCCTGGCACTCAGGGACTCCCTGTGCTCACAGCCAGGGGAATTTATTGTGACAAGTAACTGCTATGTTCCGCTCTGAGCCGTGGGCCTCCTTTATTCATTCTCACAGCCATCATAATGGATGTTCACGTCACTCCCATTTTACAGGTGAGCAAAGGGAGGCCTAGGGAGCAAAGCCGTGATGCTGGGATGAACATGCTGTAGCCACAGAGATCCTCTTTCAAAGCCCAATGTAGCTGCAGGGGGAAGCTGGGGGGGATGGGCTGCTGAGGCTTTTACACATGTCCTGCTGCCATTCACCATGCTGGACTTATGACCCAGGCCAGTGTGTGTGTGTGTGTGTGTCTGATGTCTCCTGCCGGGAGGGATCCAGGTCAGGACCAGTACACACCAGCACCGTTACCAACTAACCAAGTAGCTCACCAAAGGGCAATATGTAATCCTAGACCACTTGGCCAAGGTATGTGATGGGTGCGTGTTTGGGGATGGGCATTTGGGAGGGTGTTTCTGTGTATATTATCTGTATTAATCATAAAAACATTCTTATGAGGTTGTGTGATGGGTTGAGTTGTGTCCTCCCCAAAATTCACGTGTTGCTGTCCTAACCCACAGTACCTCCAAATGTGACCTTATTTGGAGAGGAGGTCTTTACAGAGGCAATCAAGTTAAAGTGGGGTCGTTAGGGTGGGTCCTAATCCAACACGACTGGTGTCCTTATAAGAGGGGAATGTGGATCCACAGGTGTGCATGGAGAGAGGAGGGTGTGGAGAAACATGGGGATGAGAGGGAAGACCGGGGACACCCAGTTCCCTCACAGCCCTCACAAGGTACCCAGCCTGTGCTCCCCTTGAGTTTTGATTTACAGCCTCCAGAACTGTGAGAGTGTCCATTTCTGATGTTCAGGTCACCCATCGGTGGTGCATTCTTACCGCAGCCCCAGCAAACTAATACGGGAAGTGACTACTACAGTATATTCATCCCCATTTCATAGGCGAGGTAACGGGATTCAGAAAGGTCACATGACCACTGAACCCTGAATGGGCCTGACTCCAAAGTCCAAGTGGTCTTCACTTTCTACGGCTCTGAATCATATAGACTAAACGGACATTATCCCCGCGAAACCACTTAGATTTCACCCCTCCTTCCTCTGGGGACGATGATGACGATGATATTGACCAGGCTATCACATTTGCCTTGGGAAGGTGCAGACTGAGGTTGAAATCCCCTATTCTGTGTCTTGTTAACTGGGGCACATGACGCAGGCTGCTTTCACCTCTCTCTGGGCCTCAGTTTTCATCTCTGAGAAGTGGGGAGAATGGAACTGGTCATATAAGGTGACGGTCAGGATCGGAAGCAGTAATGCTGGGAAACAGCCTAGCAGGGTGCTGCGCATAACCCGGTGCTTCGTGTAACCAGGTGCTGCGCGTAATCAGGCCATTGGTGGGTGGTACCTGTGGTTCTGGTTACCCTTCAAGTCAAGGTGCTTGTCCTGGGGGATGGGAACCTTTTGTTCCAACGTTCCGAACTCCATTGGCACTAAAAGAATGGCATGTCGCAAAAGCAAGGCTTGCTTATCACCCTGCCACTTGGAAGCTAGTTCCTGTTAACGGTAGTAAACAGCAGAGATGATTGCTCAGGCCCTTCACACGGGGCCTAATGCGGCTACAACAAGACCCACTAGAATAGGCTTCCGAAGCCCTTGCATATGCTCTGCGCTGCAGCCAGAGATATAAATACGGCTCACACACAGCGTCAAAAGAATCATTCGCAACCTACACAGATGTCAAAATAATAACAGGATGATGTTAGGCAAGGAAATATTTTTGATGACTATTCTTCCATCTAGAGTTATATAATACTTTGTTGTTGTTGTTGTTGTTATTGTTTTGCCGGGAAGTAATCTAAAGGTTGGTGAGTAGAAGTATTCAATAGGGACAAAGCCTTTGAACTTGGCAGGTGTAGGCAATGTCTGGGTTAAAGGGATTGTGGGTATGAGGTTACATGAGAGGATGCTTTGGGGACAGGCAAGATGCTGCTGAACTGGGGGTTCTCAATGGCATTGACTCAACACATTTCTTGAGCACTTACTATATGTTGGGTGTTGTACTAGGTGCCAGGATGGAGGTGGGAGACTGTATAATAAAAGCATTGCAAGTTGTGATTTCTGCTGTAAGAGAAACAAACAAGAAGCAGAGAGAGTGGACATGGGGTGATGGGGGTGTTCTCTGAGCAGGAAGCCAAAGACTCAAAGGACAGAAGAGCCTGAGCCACTGAATAGTGAGGGAAGGAAAATTTCAAGCAGACAGAAGGAACTGTGTAAGGCTCACGGGAGGGAGGGAGCAAGGATGGCAAGGAAGGAAGTACCCAGTGAAGGGATTAGTTTATTATCTATTATTTTTATTATCCCAGGGCTGTTGCAGCCTAGGTTGCCAAATAAAATACAGGACACCCAGATAAATTTAAATTGCAAATAAACAACAGACAACTTTTTAGTACACTATAAGTACGTCCCGAATACTGCATGGCACTGATAGTACAAATTATCCACTGTTTATCTGAAATTGAAATGTAACTGGGTGTCCTCTACTTTTATTCGTGAAACCTGGCAACCCTGGCTGGTGTGATAACTACCTCCATGCGGACTGGGGAGGCGGCAAAGAGTTCAGATAAGCCTTATGGGCAAAGATGATGGTTTGACATAAAAGCAATTGACCAGTGAATCTTCAGAAAGAAGAGAACAGAACTCAAGACTAAGATGATGTCCAGGGCACAACAAACTGAAACTAACTATGGTCACATGAAAAGGACACATCTGTTCAACTACTTGGCATAAAAATGACAACTTCAGGCATCCAGGTGGCCTCTGACCTATGTTTCTAGCTCTTAGGTGATATTACCCTCTTTTTAAAATGCTTTTCATGTTCCTTGCCTACTTGAACAATTCTGTTGCAATGGAAGGGTTAGAAGCCTTGTCGTGTTTCCTACACTGCAGCTATTCTATAGAGCAAAATAGAGAAAGGACAAGAAAAGTTTCTGAATCGAGGTGTGAGTCTTTTGAATTTTCCAAGAAAGGCAAAAGCTGTGACTGTTCTCTGGAGCTGATCTCTGCTTGTTAGGATGACTTTGCAGGTCTCTCATCACTCTCAACTAGACCTTGACAATGCACTGGCTTCCACAGCTCAATCTGCAAGTCTGGTTCTGTGTACCGGTGGTGCATGTACTATCTTTTATGCCAGGGCTCACTGATAATTCATCCTGGTAGCCTGGCCCCGTGAGAAGGTGTGAGCTTGTGAAAGCTCAGAGTTCAAATCCCAGTCCTGCAATTTTATATCCAAAGGCCTTCTCTCATCTCTATTTAAAGCAGCCTCCTGAATTAGTCTCCCTTCTTCACTGAGGGAGACACAGGAAGACTACCCCTAATACTCTATTTCTCCATTGCCCAGGGACAAGGCAGGATCCCTCTTCTGTACCCACTTTGAAGTTAGGAGTGGCCATGTGAGATGCTTTGGCCAATGAAATGTGAGTAGAACGTGCTACCTTTCCATGGAAGCTTTAAAAGCCAGTGGGCCGTTTTCTGAGTCCTCTTCCTCTTGCTGTGGTGACTGTTCCGAGATAGAACAAGCAGTGAGATGAAGCCTGCATCAGCCTGGGTCTGTGGGAGAGTTCACTGAACATATCCCTCTGCCTACATGCGTTTGACATGTAGTACGAGTGGGAGATGGAACAGCCACTGAAACTCGGAGACTGTTTGTTACTGCAGCATAAACTAATGGCTCCTGACTGATACAATATCACCTTTTAGTGTTTTTCTTTTTCTTTTCTAACACTTATCACCATCATCATGCTTGTTTATGTGTTGCATACTTTTTTATTTCATGCTACTTTTTCTGTAGAAAATAAATTCTATGAGAACCATGTTTTGGTTTGTTCGTTGGTGTTCAATGGAGTAACTTCAGTATCTTGAAGAGTGCTGAGTAATAGTAAGTGCTTACTTAATATATGTGCTGAAAAAATTGATTAATTGACGTGGTTCACGTGGGCAGGTCATTTCACTTCTATGAGCCGTCCATTTTCTAATCTGTAAAAGGGAAATACTAACCATGCCTGCCTCATAGGGTTTATTTAAGATTTAAAGAGAAATGAACATAAAGCACCTGCACCATGCCCAGCACATAGTAGGTGTGCATGGCATATGTTCTGTTGTTTTTGTAACAATTGTCAATTCAGTAAACCCCAAACAGGGCCTCTGTTGTCAGTTGCTTTTGGCAGATATACAGTATTTTACACTGTTCCCCAGACTTATTAAAGTCCCTTGCAAACAGGCGGCATTGTTACGTTGGAGTCAGGGTCCTCACTCGTGGACACTCTAGAAGTCTTGTTCTAAGTGTTTGCTTTTAGTTCACAGGTTGGACATGGGATTTGGGGAAGGATTTCACCCACGCGGGACTGGAGCACCATCAAGGCCCCCTAGAGCTTTAAGGGCTTTGGGTCAGGAATGGACAGCCTGTGCCTGTAGCATGTTCAGTGTACACAGGTAGTACACAGGTAATGAAACTCCATGAAGAATGCATAGAAGAAGAGACAAACAGGGTGCTTACACTTATTTTCTTTCTCAGTGCTGGGCATGGCATCCAGTCCTTACAGAGTCTTGACCAAGAGATTCAAGAGCCAAGTAACAGCCAGATGGAAGGGGCTCTGGAGCTAGATGAACTCCAGTGTGAATCTGGACTCCACAACTTTCCAGATGCGTGACTTTGGGCACGTGGCTTCTCCTTCCTGTGCCTTGGTTTCTCATCTGCCATTCTGGGAGAATCAGATAAGATTCTGTATCTCTCCAGTTGAACTTACCGCCTTCATTCTGTTCTCTTGGCTAAAGCGACTGTTTTCTAAGAGGCAAATCTGATCTTGTGATTCCTCTTCTATTGACAGAATCTTCAATGGCTTGGCATTGTCCTCGGGGTAAGGTCTAAGCTCTGCATTCCAGCTTAGGCACTGCCTTCACTGGCCTTCGCCCACCTTTGCAATCCCACCTGCCCTTGCTGCTCCTGCTGCAACCAGGCTTTGCAATAAGCCTTCCTGTCATTTCTTACCCTGCTCGGCATACCCCACGCTCCTGCCTTCCACCCCAACTTCCATCCTCCCACTAATTCTTCCTCAACCTTCAGATCTCACTTTAGATGTCACTTCCTCAAACCCCCAGACACCTGCATTCAGTAACTATACACAGTCTCTGACACACAGTAAGTTCCAGGTGGCTGGGATGGGGCCATTATTTTGGGAGGGCTCAATAGCTGAGTGGTTCAATACGTAGATTCTAAGATCGGGCACCCTGGGCTTGATGATGGGTCCATGATTGAGAGGTGGCAGCCTTCAGGAAGCACACTTCACCATTTATTGCCTTAGTTTTTCCATCCCTAAAATGGGTTAACATCAGTCACTATGCAGATGAAATAAAACAACACATATAAATGATGCCTGATGCATAAAGAATGCTTTATAAATAGTGGTTATTTTTTCCACTTTCCAGTTGCTTTGTGGACTTAGACATAAAAAAGGCCCATAAGAGGGTGTGTAGACACACACAGACACCCCTGCACTCATCTCACTCTCCCTGTCACTAAGGGACATTGAGGATAGTCCTCTCAAAGCACCAAACCCCATGCAGCAGTTAGGCTGGCTGAGGAGTGGCTGGGCTTTTAGATGAAGAACAGGACTGGTTGTGTTCCCTTGCTCTCCTTCTACCCCATCCTACACCTTCAGAAATAAATTTATTCTGAAGAGTGGCTTTGACAACCTTCCAGAATACCAACAAGTACCACCATGAGGAAGCCCAGCTTCCGCGGTCCCTTGGAAAGGGAAAGGGACTCTAGATGTGCGTATGTGTGTTTTTGAATATGTGTGTATGTGTGTGTTGCATCTGTATGTGTATGTATGTGCATGTGTGTGCATATATGTGTGTATGTGTATATGCACGTGTGTGCGCGTGTATGTGTGAAAACAACAAAAGAAGGCATGAAATTTCCTTTTATCCCTCCTTCCATTATTTTTGTTTCTTCCCACTGTGTCCCTCCCTGTGTCACTTTGTTTCTGCCACTCTTTCCTCTGCCCTGTCTCTGGCCCCTCGCTCTGCAGGTCTGCCACTCCTTGGGTCTCTCTCTATGTCTTCCCCTTGGTGCGCCCCTTGCCCAGCACCCAGTCTCTCTGTTGGCACAGGAGTACTGGTTACCTAGGAAACCACTGCAGGGTGATCACATGTGATTGGCCAGGCTGGGGCCTGACTCTAGGTTGGCAGGCAGATTTTTGGGGTGATTCTTGTCCTCAGTCCCCTTTGGGGGAGGGACAGTCTTCAGAATAAGAAAGGAACTGGAGTGTGCCGCGGTGAGCCGAGCTCCTGACCTGGGGAAGGAATTCCTGTCCTGATGAGGACTCAGACTTGCAGAATGAGGCCACACTGACAAATTTTGAAAAAGGCACGCATGCAGAAGGCTGGGGGAGGAGGGGAGCTATAATAATAGCAGCTAACAAGCACCTGCTTATCACTATTTGTTAAGCTCTGTATGTATGTTAGCTCGTTAGCAAATCTCTGCAGGAGGTGACCTTTTCCTCCCCACTTTACAGATTAGGAGAGGAAGGCTAACAGAAGGAATTTGGGGAAGGCCACACAGCTGACAATGTAGGGCTGGGGTTTGAACCCAGATGTCTTGTATTTAAGAAATCTACACAGCCACTTTTCTGGGGACTCCAGAGAAGGATGGAGGATGTGGATCTGTGCTCACAGAGGCAGGGGCATAGATGCGGTGGCTTCTCCAGGTCACTCCTGCCCACTCCCACCCCATCCTCTGACCCAGTCCTTCCTTCTCTCTCTTGACCGACTAGCCTAGCGCCTCACACCTGCTTCCTCCTCTTTGAAAAAAGACAAGGGGCGGTGGATGGTGGTAACGGCTGCACAGCAATGGGAATGTCCTTACTGCCACAGCAGCGTGCACTTCATAGTGGCCAAGTGGTGAACGTTATGTAATGTACATCTTAACAAAGGTGACAAGGGTCCTGTGTATATTCAGTTGGGTCTTGTGCTTCTGGCTGGCGCTCTCTTGTGGAAGGGAGAAGGTTCAGCTAGCAGGGTGCTTTGGTGCCCCTGCTCTCCGCTAGTTACGCACTTTGATAAACACTTAAATGTGGATTATTTCATGAATCCTGCCAATACCTTATGTGGCCGCTTCTCTGATCTCCGTTTTATAGATGAAGGGCTCAAGACTCCGCCAACGCGAGGAGTTGCTGGAGTTGACACAGGCAGTTAGGGCTGCAGCCCCGGTTTGAACCCAGGCCTATTTGGCACCAGAAAGCCTCCCAAATTGCATAAGTTCTCCTCACTGCTTTACCATTGTGGGCGGGGATGCCACCGAGAGCCTGGCTTCTCTGTAGTCCCTGGAGATTCGGTGATTCTCTTCCCCGGTTCCAGCTCAGTTCCGTCAGAAGGCTTTAGCACCCGTCAGTCTCCTCGCTGGCGGGTGGTTGGATGGCCCCGGCCATCTCCCCAGTGTCCTTAAAGTGTCAAGTCGGTTCAGTGATGTTGCAAAGCTGCGGCTGGAAGTAAACCTGGGACCTGAAGCTAGTAAGCTGGCCAGATCAAAGCTAATGAGGCATGTCCTTGGGGAACACAGCGGGGGTGGGCAACATCTCCTGTGATTACCTGCCATAGTCACTTCTGAGAATGTGGCTGGGCAAACAGCTGGGTGGGAAGGGAGGAGCTGTGGACTCCACAGGGTCAGAAGAGGACGTGACAAGGCAGAATGTACTCCTTTCCAGGCATCGTATACGGCAAAATGAAAGCCAGAGTCCTTTTTGCTCTCATGTGCCCATCATGTAACAGCATCTGGGACACTTCTCAGCACTGCTGGCTTACTGGGGATTTTAGCTGCAGCCAGTGGAAATAAGGCTCTTTCATGGAGTCATGAGAAAAGCATTTTGGGGACTCACACATGGAGGATGAGGTATAGCGGTAAGAGTTATTAAAGCAAAAACGAAGGACTGTCTCCAGGTACCCGGTGTCTCACCTATGACCAGGTGACTTAACTTCATCCTGCTGTGGAAGAAGTCCAGCCCAGTCCTCACCAAGCCCAGAAGCAGCGGTAGGGTCCAGAGATGGGGTCCATTGCCTGGCGTTGGCAGGGCATCTGAAGCTGCCGTAGTTTAGTTTAGCCCATGCCAAAGCTCAGTCCAGGTCCCTCTCTGTCCCCATCTGGCTTGCTTGGTCTCTGTTCTGTTCCTGGCTGCACTCTGGCTGGTGCTGTGTTGCCGCACCCAGGCTGGCACTTGGAGCCTCGCCGCTGCAGCGCCCGCATGGCGGCTCTCATGATTGAATGGGCAAATGCATACTACATTGATGGGCCTTTGTGAAGCTTAACTAATTATATTACTTTAGGCTTGGGAAAGGGTAAGCTTTCATTCAAACTAACCAATCTCTCTCCTGGCTCTTTGTGGGCTTGTGCCAGATCCTCCCCCAACCAATCCCTTTCCTAGATCTTCCAGGGTTTCATGGCCCCATCCAACCCGATTGCTTTCCTCAGGCTAGATACCTCCCCTTTAGAGCCATTATCTTGACTCCTACTGTGCATGCACCCAGCAGAGGAATTTCCCCTTCATTGTTTATTCCCCTTCCCCCTCCCCCCATAGTCCTGAATAGTAGACCTGTTATACCTCCAGGAGACTGGAAAGCTGGTTGGTGTTAATTGCCTTGGTGGGGATTTGGCTGTCCCCTGTGGTGTCTGAAAAGCTGTGACTTCCAGACTTAAGCCTGATTAAGTGTAACCTCCAGACTCAGTTGGACCCAGCCAGTCTAGCTCCCTTCTCTTGTGTTAATGCCTAGCTGCCTACGCTAACAGCTGCATTTACATGTAGGGTTTATTCAAGCTGCTCAAAAAATGAGAACTAGGCTATCTTACACTCATTTTACAGAGGAGGAAACTAAGGGTCAGAGAGATAAAACGGTTCATCGAAATTCACATAGCTGGCAAGAGGCAGAGCCAGGCCTGGTTAAGCTCAACCCTCCTTTTCTGTACAAAAGGCCTCATAGCTTCCTGAAGATGGATTGGGGTTACTAAGGAGTCAGGGCAGGGACTTATTAGGTAGTGAAGGTTGAAAGACAGGGGCAACAAGTCAGCCATCTTTCACAGTTCTGCTCAATGCAGACACTTGATGCTTGTTAAATCAGAACATCAAGTCACGTAGATGTGAATTTTGGCCAAAGGCAGTGGTCCCCAAACTGTGGTCACTGGACCAGAAACATTGGAATCACCTGGGAACCTGTCAGAAATGTGTTTTCTTGAGTTGGGGCCCAGCAGTCTGTAATGACTGGTGGCCCCTCAAAAGATATATTCACCTGGAACCTGTGAATACAATCTTCTTTGGAGAGAAGGCCTTTGCTGATGTAATTAAGGTCAAGTTTATGAGATGAGATGATCCTGAATTAGTATGAGCCCTGCATCCAGTGACATGTGCTTTTATAAGAGGGGAAAAGAGAAAGAACAGAGGAGAAAGTCATATGCAGACAGGCGTGGATTGGGAGGATAAGCCAAGGAATGTCAAGGTCTGTGGGCAGCCCCCAGAAGGTTGGAGAGAAGTGTGGAATAGATCCTCCCCAAGAGACTTCAGGAGGATCCAAGCCACTGACACATTGATTTCAGACACTGGCCTCCAGAGTCTCAGGAAATTAGTTTCTGTTTTAAACCACCCAGTTTATGGTCATCTGTTAAAAGGACCTGTTGGCCACAGGAAACCTACATGGAGACCACCTGGTGTTCCTGGTGCAGCCTAAATTTGAGAACCCCTAGTTTGGAACAGTACCTCTCCTCATGTACAGATACATCAGTCTCATCCCTTGTCCATCCAACCAAGATCGGCCCAAGGTTGTGTATTTTTTAACAAGCTCTTATGATGATTTTTATACACACTAAAAATTGAGAGCACTTAGCCTTGAGGAGTTTTATTCTACGAGTTAATGCCTTTTGTCTTTTCTGTCTGAGCATGCCAAGCCAAATGAGAGACATCCTTCTTTAGCCAGCTTGCTACACTTGCAAGAATATTGTTCTTTGTATTGTTACCGTCATCATTTTTTATTTTTGTTGTAAGTTTTCTCTGCTTCTCTGCACTTGGCAGGTGAAAAAAGTGAACCAGGTTTTTTGCTATTGTTTTTTTTTCTTTTAGTGAGAGAGAAGGACAGGTGAGGCCAGACAGGAAGGGAGAGAGATGAGAAGCATCAACTTAGTTGTTCATAGATTGCTTTCTTATATGTGCCTTGGCCAGGGGGCTCCAACTGAGCCAGTGACCCCTTATTCAAGCCAATAACCTTGGGCTCAAGCCAGTGACCACGAGGGTATGTCTATGATTCCACACTCAAGCCAGCGACCCTGCACTCAAGCTGGCAACCTCGGGGTTTTGACCCTGGGTCCTCCGCATCCTAGGCTGATGTTATCCACTGTGCCACTGCCTCATCTGGCCTGAACCAGATTAATGGTAGAGATATATGCACCCAGTTATGACCCTACATCTACCCCGTCCCATAGTGCACTCTGGCATGCTGCATGAAGCATCAGGGCCTTCATGGGAGGATAGCACAGCCAACAGGCATGAGAGCGCACTTTCTGATCCACATCTCAGGGTGGGATCACTGAAGAAACAGAACAAGGATGTGGAGATTTCCTAATCATGTGCTTGGGTGGTGTCATGAAATCAGGATGCTGCTTTATTACATATTTGAGAAGTTTTATTATTCCCCATGTTCTGATATCCGGCACTGAGTGTCAGTCCCTCCAGAGAAAGAGGAATGGCATGGCAAGAGATTCTTGCCTGACCCTCTTGATCCTGAACTGAAAGGATCCTGAGAACATCTTCATAGCTGGACACTTTGTGAAGGTCTTTTAAATTCATAATGTTCAGTTGTCTATAAGAGACAGGATGATGGGGACCCGCCACCACTGGGCTGGGCTGGGAGAGGAGTCAGCAAAGGCTGTGTGCTCCCCAGAGATCCTCTTGGTTCTGAACACAGCCTGGAAGTTTCTAAAGATGCTGTGTAGGAACAGTGCTTTTAGCTAATAATATCTACTGATAGCTTTGGTGGTCTCCTCTATACAGGCAGTACATGTATATTATCTTAGTTAACCCTCATACAAGCTCCATACTGAAGGTATTATTGAGGCCCATTCTATAGAAGATGTAAGGCCCAAGAAAAATGTAGCCTGCCAAACGTCACACAGCTGGAAGGCGGAACCAGGGTTGGTCTAACCCAACATTCCTTGGTACTATTGATATTTTGGGTCCAATTATTCTGTGTTATGGAGGCTGCCCTGTGCACTGTAGGATGGTAGCAATAACTCTGGTCTCTACCTATTAATTATCAGTAGCACTCAACCCCCCCCCCACACACAACTGTGATAACCCAGAATGTCTCCAGATATTGCCAACTGTCCCCTGGGAGCAAAATTAGCCTCACCTTCATCCCATTGAGAACTACTGTCTAACTTTGGATTTTGTGTTTTTCCTAAGATGCTACTGAGCCTCAGCAAACATTGCAAATCAAAGCACCTCTGTTTCAGGCACCAGGGCATAAAGTTATATGTGATAAACCTTTTTAATCTTATTACTTTCTAGTTTAACGCTCTTACACACACACACACACACACACACACACACACACACACACACACACCTCTTCTTGCTGACTTGTTTTAAGGTGAAACAACTTGTAACTAAGTCAAGGCTAATGCCCAGTTCTGCAGACCCTTCCTCCAATTTTCTTCTCATTTCTCCATCCTCTCGCACCTCCACCTCTGCAGCTCCAAGGCTCATCTCTGCTCCTGCAGAAGGCTGAGTGGGCTTCTTGAGGATCCATTCTGTGGCATTAGCAATAGCATCTTGGGCTAATTGGTTTTCTTCCTTTCCTTCCATTCTTTTCCATGAAATCTACTTGATTGTCATATCCACGGATTAATAGCTGTCTCTAGTGTGTCTGAAACTGTACCCCGAATACCTGTCTGGGTGCTGGGCACATAGTAGGCCTTAAGTATATATTCATTAAATTAATTAATAAGTCATGTTTAGTTTCGTTTCCATAAATTCAATCTCAAGAGCATTTATTAGCTTTCAGTGTGATTGACAGCATTTCTCAGTTGCCACTGATTTTGAGAAACCCACTCAAGCTAGATAAAACAGAAAGTGTTTATTGATTGGAAAGACCCAGGGATATGTCACAGACTCTGAGGGCAGAGTGACAGTCCAGCCTTATGAGGTACCAGGGCCAGGAGCTGGGGACTCCTTAAAACACAGGCTGTCACTTTGCTTTTCTCTCTCTTTCTCTCTGATATCGGGTTTGTTCACAATTGGCTTTATCTTTATTTCCTCTATTTTCCCCCTCTTTTTTTTCCTTTATTTTTTTTTATTTCTTCTCTGTCTAGACCATCTTTCTTTCCTTTATCCACATGGCAGAAGATGAGCTCCTCAAAGTTGAAATCTTGACACGTCCCCTCCCATTTACTTGGCCTTCATTATAACGCAAACTCAGAACTAGGTTGCAGATTTCAAATTTTGAACCACCAAAGTCAAATTTTCAGGAGAAAAAAATCTAATTAGCCCAACTTGGGTTCAATGATTATGTCTGGCCAAACCAGGAATGGCCAAGAAGTAGGTAGAGTTTGCTTGATATAATCATGACACCAAAGGCCCATTTTCCGGGTGTGGGGAACAGTTCTTAGGAAGGCAGGTGGTGGGGAAACACCCCAGAGTCCTCTACTAAACTTTCTCTGCCCAAATGAGAAGTAGCAGTGCCCCTAGCCTGGCAGAAGATAGGCACTCAAGAAGAACCTTTGGAAGGTGGGAGAACTGGGTGTTGGCATGCCAGCCTCAGGTGGGCACCAGACAGAAAGACTTGGAAAGAGGCCCGCCGGGGGAGTCGGAGTATCACACTCTTCCCCTTCCCACCGCTGCCACTTCTAATTACAGCCAGTCTCAGCCAACTGGATTAACTGGGGCAGAAGTCCAGTTTACATGAAAGATTTTATATACATATATATATATATATATATATATATATATATATATATATATATATATATATATATATATATGTATATATATATATATGTGTGTGTGTGTGTGTGTGTGTGTGTGTGTGTATAGAACACTTATTTTTTCTGTATTGATTACCAATAAGGACACACACAAAAAATTATAATACAATCCTAAAACTGGCAAAAACCAAGTAAAAAGCCACCAAAGAAGATGAATAGAAGCATAGGCAACAGAAATCCCAAAGGACCTGTGTGATTGAGTAAAACTGCAGTGGCTGTAATGAACACATAAACAGCTGGAACAGAAGCAGGAGCTTGTTTGATTCTCTTAACTAATAATAATGATAAGAAAGGAGAATAGCAAATGTGTAGAGAACATTTACTGGGTCGGGCACTGTTCTAAGTGGGTGGCAGATTTTGTTGTAACTCATTTAATTCTGTAGCAACTCGGCAATGGGGCTTCTAATGGGTGGGAAACCTAGTGCTAGACACTGGAGGTGTGTGTAGGGGGTGTTCAAACTCTTCAAATCAATTAGGAGGGTCAAGGGGAAGGGCATGTCTAATCTGCTCTAGAGGAAGCGTAGCAGGGTGGTTAAGAGCTGAACTTCACAGTAGCCGGGCAGCCTGAGTTTTTTTTAATTAATTACTTTTTTGTTCTTAAATTATAGTTTACCTTCAGTATTATTTTGTACTGGTTTCAGATATGCAGCCTAGTGATTAGATAATCATATTCTTTATAAAGTGTTCCCCTGATATTTCTTGTACCCACCTGACACCATACATAGCTGTCATAATATTATTGCCTAAATTCCCTATGCTGTCCTTTATATTCCCATGACTTCTCTGTTACTACCAATTTATATTTCTTAATCCCTTCACCTCTTTCATCCAGTCCCCCACACCTCCTTCCCTCTGGCAACCATCAGTCTAGTCTTTGGTCTATGTTTCAATTTTGTTGGTTTATCTATTTGGTTCATTAGATTCCACATGTAAGTGAAACCACATGGCACTTGTCTTTCTCTGACTGACCTATTTTACTAAGTATAACACCCTCCAGGTCCATCCCTGCTGTCACAAGTGGTAACATTTCACTTTTCAATGGCAGAGTGATATTCCATCGATATATGTACCACAACTTTTTTACCCACTTCTCTACTAATGGGTACTTGTGTTATTTCCATATCTTGGCTACTGTAAATAATGCTGCAGTGAACACAGGGGTGCACATGTTCTTTCAAATTAGTGATTTGGATTTCTTCAGATAAATACTCAGAAATGGAATCTCTGGGTCGTAAGGCAGATCCATTTTTAATCATCTGAGGATCCTACATACTGTTTTTCATAATGGCTGCACCAATCTGCATTCCCACCAACAGTGCACACAAAGTGTTCCCTTTTCTTTACATTCTTGCCAACACTTGTTGTTTGTTGATTTATTGATGATAGCTCTTCTGACAGGTGTAAGGTGATATCTCCTTGTGGTTTTAATTTTCATTTCTCTGAAAATTAGTGACATTGAGCAATGTTCCATATGTCTATTGGCCATCCGTATGTCATCATTGGAGAAGCATACAGCCTGAGTTTGAACCCAGGTGAATGACCTTGTGCAAGTTACTTAACCCCTCTGAGCCTCAGCTTCCTCTTCTGTAAAATGGAATTACTTCTCACTGAGCTTCCACGTTCTCATCTGGAAAACATGGTTGATGATCGATCCTACTTTGTGGAGTCTTGTGAGGAAGAGTTCAGGTAGTGCAGGTAGAGTACTGAGAAGGGTATCTCCCATATTGTAAGTTTTCACTGGATGCTGTTATTATTATTCACATTCTAGGATGGTGCACTAAAGTAACACAGAGAAAAGGGTGGTCATTAAAAATGACAACATGAAACCCATTCTTGTGTTAAGTAATTTGCACTGTGCAATTAGAAAATTACACTTGACTTTTTTACAAAAGTGCTTACCAAGAAGAGGCCTTGTGCCAATCATGCCATCCCCTAAACAATTCCTTTCTCCTGTAAGATCCATTTTCTCCTGACAGTGGGCACTCAGTTTGACAGCATTTGCATTCTTCTTGATTTTCTTAATTTTAATGAGACTTTAGATCAACATCACAAAAGTCATTTAAGATTACTCTGGTTCCTAGATAAAAATTCTTTTGTCATGACATTACTCGGTTTATACATGGAGAATCTTTGCCGTTAATTTCCAGGTCCAAACTCTTATCTACTGCCAGTGCAAGTGTAAAGTGGTTACTTTTTAAAATATATAATTAAGGTTTTAAGAATCCAGGAAACAGTTCTTTGGAGTGTACACACTACACATTAGTGTTCATTGTCGCAAGGAGCGGAAACCAGCTTTGGCTAATGAAAGAGAAATGTGAATCCATTGAATGGAGACTAGAAGAGAAGCCTAAGGAACAGGGGCCCAGGGAATCCAGGTGTGTAGGAAGCAGGACAATTGGATAGTCTTGTTTAGACACCACACTTGATTAACTCCAACTTTAATCTCCACCTTGTTTTGTTCCATTTGAGGGCTGAGGTCCTAAGAAGAGTCCTGTTGGCTTAGCTTAGATCTGTGTCTGTCCCTTGGCTGAATGGAAGGTGAGACATGATGATTTACAATTTCACCAAAAGCACACACATGGAAGAAGAAGAAATTTTCTAAAAGAACAGCAGGTATGGTGGTGACATGAGAGCACACAGAGCAGATACATGCCATTTAAGTTTTTTTTATATATAGATGATGTATTATAGAATTGCACACTTGACATCTGTGTAATTATATTAACCAATGTAATCCCAATAAATTTAATAAAAGTGTATTTTTAAATGTTTTTTTTGCATTGTATACAAAAAGAAAACACAAATCACTCTGGCTTAAACAATTTACGCAACAGGAAAGTCAAGAGATGATGCCCAATTCAGGAGGGGCTAGATCTGGAGGCTTAACAATCTTCAACAGTTCAAATGTTATAGAAATGTTTATCTGAAAACAAGGTACTGTAATTCTATGCAGAAAATTTAATTTTTTGCATAGAATTCCAAAAAAAGATCTTATTTCCTCCCACTTTGCCTTTTCTTTTAAAATTAATTTTTATTGAATTTGTTGGGGTGACATTGTTTAATAAAATTATACCGGTTTTAGGTGCACAATTCTACAACACATCATCTGTATATTGCATTGTGTGGTCACCTCCCCAAATGAAAGCTGCCTCCATCACCATTTGTCTCTCCCCTACCTTCCTTTACCTCCTCCCACCACACTTCCCCTCCTGCAATCCTCACACTGTTGCCTGTGTCTGTGTTTTTCTGCTTTGCTTAATGTCTTCGCCTTCTTCATAGTCATAGCTCCACCCCCACTTGGATAAGTGGAATCTCCTTTTCTTTAGTTGTCACTCATCAGAATTCCAGCCCATGCTTTGCAGTGATTGGCTGACTGTCACCTGGGATGTAAAAGAGACATGCAGTGGGAGAAGGGAGTCACTAGATTATGGAAGATGAGGACTTTTAAGACCATTCCTAGTCTCATTTTATTTCATTCAGGGAGTTTCTGCTATACCCAAGAAGGGAGAGAGAAGGTGATCCCCAGGGGTGGAGCCTTTAATGACCCAGGCTTTGCAGTCATTGGACATGGGGAGGGAGTGCCTCATCTATATATAGACCCACAGCTGTGTGAAGGGATCATTCATCCCAGGTAGAAGAAGAGAGGGGAGAAGACAATTTTATAGCCCTCTTTATCATGAATGTAATAGTGTCACAGAAGGCAGACAAGCCAGTCCTCACGGCCACTGTGAACAGACTGAAGAAAGCTGGATTGAAACTGTAATATGAATTATTTAGTTAGAACATGAAGAAGGACTTTTTGGCTGCAAGGGAGTTAGACATTGTAGCAGGCCGTCAAAGTATGCTTTTGATTCAAGGTGGCCAAGGAGTGCCGATTTCATCCCTCGGCCCCTACTTCCTGTATTATGATGTGTATCAGCAGGTCATCAGAGTTTCTTCTGGACAGGATGGGATTTCAGAATGTTCCTCAACCAGACAGGACTCAAGATGGCTTCCACTGACAAACTAGATAAACAAAGGTTTGGGGGGGGGGCACCACTAGATTATGAGTAGAAATGGGCTGCACTAAATAGCTTTTCTTTCTTTCTTTTTTCTTTAGATTTTATTTATTCATTTTTATAGAGAGAGGAGAGAGAGAGAGGAGGGAGGAGGAGCAGGAAGCATCAACTCCCATATGTGCCTTGACCAGGCAAGCCCAGAGTTTCAAACTGGTGATCTCAGCATTCCAGGTCAACACTTTATCCACTGTGAAACCACAGGTCAGGTGTAAATATCTTTGCAATATTTTGCCATTTGGAGGAGTTACTGATAACTCATTGGTAATTGCCAACAATGGCAACAACAGAAAACCCGAAGGGGAATAAAAGCACAGGGAATTGTGTAGGGGGTCAACTCTCTGAAGCAAAAGTGAGGTATTAACCGAAAGTGTTTAATTCCCTTGCGAACACAGAGTAGATACATATATTTAAGATTTCTTTTTTTGCATTGTACTCAAAAAGAAAACACAAATCACTCTGGCTTAAACAACTTATGCCCCTTGTTGACTAAAGCAACAAAGTCAAGAAATAGTGCTCAATTCAGGAGGGGATTGATCTGGAGGCTCAAAGATCTCATTTCCTCTCACTTTGTCTTTCCATGATAATAGCTCCATCCTATGGCAGTAGCTCCATGCTCTTTACTTTTGGTTCAAAAACAGCTGCAGCAGCTGCAAATTTTCATTTTCACACTACACTATACAAAGAAAAAGGGAATTTCTCTTCAGGTAATTTCTATTCAAGTCCTGGGATTCACTCTTTCTCATTGGCTGGAATTGGGTCACGTGCTGATCTCTGAACCTATCGCTGGTTGGGGAACACTATTAAGGTCAAACCTCAGAGCAGAGGGAAAGATAAGCTTCACCGAAATGACATGGCTGAGATCGGAGTGGAGATAAATTCCCCAGATGAGAAGTAGGTTGTGATTGAAAGGAGAATGAAGAATGACTTCTGAGGAGGCATGAAAAAATATTAATTGCAATGGTAGTTTGTGCATGTGTGAATGGATTGATGAGGGGCTGAAGTCTGTGTCCTAAAAGCCATTCATAAATAAAATGGGACAAAGGAAAAGATGGGAAGGAAGTTCATCATGTCCAGAGGTTATCAAGGGGCATGATTTAGAGAAAAATTCTTCATTTCCCAAAGGAGTCCATCACCTCCTTCACTGCCTTGGATATGGAAATGGGCTTGGGCCCACTTTTCCATAGAATCACTTCACCCACTTTGTTTGGAATTTTGCCTCCCTGACAATCATGCCAAATGTGTGTGCATATCTGGCTCAGAACTGATGTGCCAGGTGAGACTGAGCTTCCCTGGTGGTGAAGGATTCACAGGTGGACAGACAACAGTGCGACTCTCATTGGCTGACCAAGGAGTAACCTGAGAAGTAGACACTATTTCTCCCTCTCTGGCTTTCCTTGCTTCCCGGCTAGCTACCATTAGGGGCTGGTGACAGAACGGGAGAGGGGTATGCTTAGACTCAGGCTTGTACATGTTGCTCAGTCTCTCTTGGTCTCATGTTCCATCTCTGCATTGGTCATATGAGTGGGTTATTCTGAAGAATGCCGTAGGCATTACATGCGATGATGTAAATTAAACAATGGGGTATCATCTTATATCTTAGATTAGGTTCCCTTGAAGCAATGTCTGAAATGAAGATTTTTGTGCAGGTGATTTTGAAGAGTGTTTTCCAGAGAAGGGTACATACAAGAAAAGCAAGATGGCACAAGGGAAGAGACCTGCAAGGATGTGGTGGTTTCAGCTGGTCTTTAGTCTCATCCCATGGGGATCAATTGCTTCTCATAGATTATCTCACTTTTGAGGCACGGGGTCTGGCCTCCTGTGTTCCTGTGCTGTTCAGTCGTGGACTATGGGCTGCTCCAAGGGTTGGGAGTTATAACCTTACAGATGAGGCAGCTCCCACTCAGCTGGAGCCCACAGAGGAGGGTGAGCGTGAGTCATTAGTAACCGTCATTCACAGCAGCTGGGGGTGGGGCCACTCTTGATAAAGGTGATCTGGGCAGGGCACCAATGGCACCCACTACACCATGCTGGATACAATCTGATGTCAAAGCGGGGGAGAGGGGATAAAGATTGTGAACAACTGTAATTTATAGATAAGGGCACTGAAGTTGAGAGATCAGGTGACTTAGTCAAACCCACACTGCCAGTAGGCAATAGAGAACAGACATGAAAATTTCTTGCCTCTTGCAGTGAGGTTATTCCTGCCATCAGTTGTCTAAAAAAACAGCCGAACAGTTTCTTATAGGTTATCTGGACCAGCCCCTTCACTTTATATTTTTAAAAAACATGAAAACTGAGGCCAGAAAAGACCAATTCACCTTAATTCATATAGAAAGTAGGGCAGACCCAAGACTCAAGACTGCATGAACACATCCATCTTCAAACGAGAGAGTCTCATTCTGCTTCTTCTCTTTGAAAACAGGCAACTCAGGGAGTTGCCATTGCTTTGTGGAAATGTGTTCCCATGAACTCAATGACCCCCTGCTGAAACAAATTTTGATCATGTGGTGAATAAGCCTCTCTGACAAGGGGGCTCTTGCTTCAGAAGAGGCTTGTGGGGAAATACAGGGAGTGCCAGTGCATGTTCATACAGGTGACAGCGAGGGCTGGCACCAGGGCACTCACACTTATTGGACAAATATGGATTGTGCTGGACAGTGGGGGCCGTGCAGTGCCTGACGCAGATTGGTTCTTCCTTCTGGAACTTACATTCCAAAGGGAAAGAGAAAGATTCAACTACTGTTTGTGCAATTAAAATGACAATTGTGGTAAGTGCTACAGAGGTGTTCCTGGTACTGGGTGAACATCTAACCATGTGACCTGACCTAGTTTGGGACCAGAAAGCCTTTCTCTGTGGGAGTGATGTTCACATTCAGATCGAAAAAATGAAGGAAAAGTAACGAGGAATGAGGGCTGAGGAGGGGATGAAAGAACGTTCCAGGCAGACTGCACAACTTGCACATGGTCTCCGGGCTGGGAAGGTCTGTCTGAGACCTGTTTGCGTGAGGGAGGCCAGCGTGGCTGGCAAGTAGAGGGAGAATGGGCTTGCTGAGAGGCGAGGGTGGAGATTTGGCTCCTTAGTCCAAGGGAAGATATTACATGAAGGTAAGCAGGAGTGGGCGTGAAGAATGAGGGCATGTGTGTAGGGTAATAAAATAAGATTTGTGTTTCATCATTCTGGTAGTTATTTTATAGGGGGAATATAGTTAGCAATATAGCAGGCTCAACAGAAATGACCCTCGGCCTTCTTAAAAACAGACAGAATTATTGGAGAGGTATTTATAATATAAAATATATATGCTATATAAGTGAATTAATATATTATTAATGTTAATATGAATATATAGTTGCAACTGACACTCCCACCTAAGGCCAAAAGCCCACCTCCTTTAAAGGGTTAGGAAAACTCTGTCCAAATGTCTGTCTAAGCAAGGTTGTTGCCTCCCAGGGTTCAATGTTGAAAAAAGAAAATGTCCAGTGAGAAAGTAAAAGGCCGAATCTGTGACATATGTGGGTGTACCCCTCTAGGGTAAAAATTCTAACGTGAGGAATTAAGGTATTAACTAATCTAAAGCCAAAGAAATACTTGGAGAGCAAGACCCCTTTGAAGGATAACTTCTACATCCCTTAGTTCACAGGACTTAACAGAATAAAGAACCTCTGTTGAGGGCCCTAGCCAGTTGGCTCAGCAGTAGGATGTTGGCCTGATGTGTGGAAGTCCCAGGTTCGATTCCCAGTCAGGGCACACAGGAGAAGCACCCATCTGCTTCTCCACCCTTCCCCCTCTCCTTTCTCTCTGTCTCTCTCTTCTCCTCCTGCAGCCAAGGTTCTATTGGAGCAAAGTTGGCCCACGTGGTGAGGATAGCTCCATGGCCTCTGCCTCAGGTGCTAGAATGGCTCTTGTGGCAATGGAGCAACAGCCCAGATGGGCAGAGCATCACCCCCTACTTCAGAAAAAAAAGAACCTCTGTTGAAGATGAGCTCATAATTAAAAAAAAAAATTACAGGCCACATTATCAAACATTTTACGTAAGGAAAAGTTAGCAGGCATAGTAAGTAGAAGTAGCATTGAAAGAACTTGAGAGAATAGAATCATTTGGAAGAGACTATAAAATAAGTTTGTTTAAAACGATCAAAGAGATAAAGGAAGGATGAAAGACAATAATGAAAGCACAGGATATTATAAGAAAGAGGAAGATTTTTTTAAAGCCAACTTCACAGGAATCAAAAATATTGTCACTAAAATTAAATACTGTTTTAAAAAAACTTTTAATGCTTTATTTTATTGATTTTTTAGAGAGGAAGGGAGAGAGCAAGAGAAAGAAACAGGAGCATCTGTTCCTGTATGTGCTCTGACTGGGGATCGAACCAGCAACCTCTGCTCTCCTGGTCAACACTCTAACCAACCGAGCTATTTGGCCAGGGCTAAAATTAAATACTTGATATTAAAAT
Organism: Rhynchonycteris naso; assembly: GCA_037038555.1. Taxonomy (NCBI): domain Eukaryota; kingdom Metazoa; phylum Chordata; class Mammalia; order Chiroptera; family Emballonuridae; genus Rhynchonycteris; species Rhynchonycteris naso. The sequence continues at coordinate 188,789,623 of CM073000.1, read as the reverse complement.
TAAGCAGGAGACTACACATAGCTTCAGGGGGGGGGGTGAATTGAAAGACAGAGTGTAGGTCCTGATCAATTGGCTAAGCGGTAGAGTGTCAGCCTGGTGTAGAAGTCCCAGGTTTGATTCCCGGTCAGAACACACAGAAGAAACAACTGTTGGCTTCTCCCCCCTCGTCCACCCCCTTCTCTCTCTCTCTCTTCTCCTCCCACAACCATGGCTCAACTGATGCAAGTGCATCAGCCCAGGAGCTGAGGATGGCTCTGGCAAGCATCTATCTCAGGCACTAAAAATAGTTTGATTGCAAGCATGGCCCTAGACAGGCAGAGCAAATCGGCCCCAGATGGGGGTTGCTGGGTGGATCCCAGCTGGAGTGCATGCAGGAGTCTGTCTCTGTGTGTCCCCTCCTCTCACTAAAAAGAAAGACAGTGCAGAAATTTATCCGGAGTACCAAAAAATGGAGTTCAGGATGAATTGGAGGAAGTCCAGAACAGACTCAGAGGTTGCTCGGTTTTATATTTGAGAGACGGTTGTGATGTCTTGAGCCAGAGGGTTGCCAGTGAAGATAAAGAGAAGGGGACAGGTTAGAATGAAATTTAAGGTAGTTTGTATTTCAGGACTGAGAAAAGAAAAAGAAAATCTCAAGAGAGAATTGCCCACTGGGGGGTTAATAAAGACCAATAGATGGAAGTTGGACAGAAGCTGATTTTCACACATTAAAAGGAAGGTTTTACTTTTCTAAGAACCAGGTTTGGAGAGATCATGAATTTTTATGAGTTTTAGAGAAGGGAATATGAACTCAGCTTTTTTTAAGACAAAAAGTCCATTTGTGGAAATACAGAGCTTGAATGAAAAAGAATGCAACTTCGAGGTCTCCCCGGGGACATAGAGTCCTGGGTCTGGTTGACTGCAGCGGATCTGGAGGGGGTGGGGAACATGGGACAGTCTGCTCAGGGAGCTGCATGTCCCTCTTTTCCTGGGACTTGAGTTCAACCTCAACTGACAAGAGGAACTTCTATGTAGATCCTCCTTCCCACTGTGGGAAAGGGGTTCAGAAAAGCCCAACTCTGCCCCTTGCTGTGTGGTCTTAGTCCAGTTGCGTTCTGTCTCTGGGCCCCTGTTGTTCATCTGTAAAGTGAGGATGCTGATCAGACTCATCTTTCAGCATTTTAGACAAGATTAACCAAGTAATGTATACAATAGCAAATGGGTTGTAAAATTGATAATAAAAGTTAGCAGGACATGATTACTCATGACTGTTTCTGAATGCAGTTCGTAACTTGGGATGGGAAGGATCCACCTATGAGGGAATCTGGGTGCATTAGCCGTCACAATGTCCAGGTAGGGCTAGAAAAGAGCCACGTAACTATTATAATTCAAGGTATGACATGTGCATTTGGGGGATGGCGGGAACAGGCAGAGTATAGATCAGAGAAAGCTGGCCTCTGGGTGAATCCTGTCTTCCTTTGGGTAGCTGTTGCTGTAATTCAGCCCTTGAATTTTCCCCAGGTGCTAAGGTGTGCTTTGAGAATTTCCTTGGGAGTGCGGTATTTTTCTGCCTACCTCTCCAGCAGCCTTTCTATCCCTTTGTGTCTCCACCGTGACAGGCCTCTCCATCTACACAGCAGGGCACTGTGGCAGATAGATGTATAGTGCAAGGGCAAATCAGTTCAGATGAAATGGTTGCTGACTCAGAGGTTCCTCCTCTCTCAGAAGAGGGAGGCGCTGTAGGATGGAAATAGGCGTGTCTTGCCCTCCTCCTTCTGTGTGCCTCCTCCCTCAGACTCTTCCCTCCCCTCTGCCCAGCTCCAGGCCACACCCACTAAAGACATGCCCATTTATAAGTCTCTCATTTTGATGAGACAGCCCAGGTCCCCTGCATCTTGGTACTTTTTCATAATCTCTGTCCTTTGCCAAGGTGCCGGCCAAAGGGATTGTGGGAAAGAAAAGATTGTCATTGTCTCAAGAAAGGAGATAAGGTAAAATGTGACAGGTTCCCCAAGGTGCTTCTCTGATTTGGGATGAGAATAAGAAGATGCTCAGAACTGCATGAAACAGCTGAAAAAACATGCCACCAAACTTCCCATCCTTGGAAGATGACTTTAAAATAGGCCATTAGACAAAAGTAAGCTAAGAACCAATTTAGTGCTAAATATACCCATTCTTATAAAATCTGCTATTTTTGAGTTAAATGTTGTGGAAATTACCGAATTTGCATTTAATTATTTTAATAGATCTTTGTTTACAGATGACTAGGCAAAAATGAAAAACAAAAAAAGGTCCCCCAAACTAATTCACTTTGACTGCTCAGGTTATAACTGTTCCTGAAATAGACAAACATACCCAGAGTATTTTCTCAAAGTCAGAGGGAAAGCCAACTTTAATTTCATTTTGTCTCAGTGTCAACACCACATATGCGTTTCCCCTATTAAATAAGACTTGTACTTTTTATATTAAGGATGAAATATATTTCCCCTGGCGAAGGACTTTTCTGGACCTGCCTTCTAATTGGCTTGTAGACTTTGCTTTGGGTGTAACTAGGAGTAATATTGTGTATAACCAACAAGATCATGGTCTTTGTGGTCAGGCTTGGAGGGGTTGGGGGTGGAATTCTAGTTTTGCTCCATAATAGCCCTGTGTCCTTGGCTAAGTCACTTAACCTCTCTGAGCCCTGGTTTCTTCTTCTGAAATAGATATTAACTCTGTAAGAGTGCCAGAAAAATTACCAAAAACTTATATGTAAGGTGGTTGTATAACGCCTGGCACAAAATGAGTGCTCAGTAAATACACATTCCTTCCTTATCCTCTTCTCCTCCCCCCCCCGCTCCCCCCTCCCCCCCCCCCGCTCTTTGATACAGCAATCTTGCTAGGTTCAGTGGTTTGTCAAATACTTCCTGGGCCCCAGGAATAGCTGTGAGAGGGGAGAGCAGAGTTTTCTGAGTAATCACTGTTTGTAGCCGTACCTGCAGGCACCTTGTACTTGGAACCTATTTCTCAGGGGACTGGCAGCCATCCACTTGAAAGGTTTTTCATTCTTGTTTTCTGATTGGGGACAACCTAACCCATTACTCCAAAATACACAGTTTGCCTTTGTGCTTTCAAAGTAAGCTCAGGATGCTGGGAAGTGGTCAGCTTTCCTGTGTTGTTTCTGCATTGGTCGAACCCTTACAGTCTGCCGAAGTTGCATGCCTTAACTAAATGGGGGATGGGACAATGGGTGAAAGAGGCAAATGATAACTTCTCACATGTGAGAATGGCTAGCTCATGGGCCAGGGAAGGGAAACCAAGAAAGGAAGTGCTGGGTGCTGCCAGCACCTTCCTTAGGTTTGTCCTAGCTCGTCCGGACTTTTGGCACATTCTTTTCCATGTATTAAGGAAAAGGACAGTGGCTCATATAGTTCTTATTTTACAGCTTTCGGGTTACAAATATGATGGAGTATAACATTCGTTCAGCAAATACTGCACCACTCGCCCCATAAAGGCAGGAGCTGGTGGTGATCTCTTCTTACGACTGTATTCCCAACATTTAGCCTACTACTTGGCACCTAGTAAATAATCAACAGTGAGTGGGTTCATACTGCTAGACAATAGACTCTATCCAATGGTTCTCAAACTCGAGCGGGCATCAGATTCATGTGGTGGGATTGTGAAAACACAGGTTGCTGATCTGTATGGCTGGAGTTTCTGATCCATTAGGGCTGAGGCAAGGCCTGAGAAGGTACTTTTCTAACAGGTTCCCAGGTGACGCTGATGCTGCTGGCCCAGGGGTCATATTTTGAGAACCACGGCTCAGGTGGTCAAGAGAGAAAGCTTTGGAGTCAGGAACGCTTGTATTTGAATCCTACATCTCTAGGTAGTAGCCAGGTAACTTTGAGCAGGTCCCATAACTGCTCTGAGCCTCAGCTTCCATAGCTATAAAATGGGAGAAATAGCATATATGTCTTAGGGTGGTTGACAGGACTACATGAGAGACTGCAGTAAACTTTAGTGAAGGCCCAGTTTATAGTAGACTTTCAATCGATGGAAACTAAGTTGGATTATACACTGAGAACCTACTACTTACAAGATCCTGAGCTCTGCAGCAGGGTATGCAAAGAAGGACAGGATATATTCCTGCCCCTCAAAAAGCTTAGAGATGACTGAAGGAGGCAAACAATTAAAGCCATAATTATCTACTACAACCACATGTGACAGATGTAGGCTTACTATGGGAGCACAGAGAAAGGCACCTGACCCAGCTGGGGCTGGGGGCTCAGAGGCAGGTCCTCTGGCAAAGCTGATGCCCAAACTGAACTATAGGAACTATGAGAAGATGGGAAGGTTGGTCCAGGCAGAGAAAATGTTTGGGTTGAGTTGGAATCACCCATTTGGTGCCCTTGTAGATACTCAAAGGTCTTTCATGATGTTTGAATCAAATTCCTCGGGGTCAAAGCAAGTCCTTTCTTGGAACTAAGCCCTGGTCAAGTATAGGTAGCTCCTCACTGGTTCAGCTCCACCTCTGACATTCTATGAAGACTCCAAGCTTGTTCTCACCGGGCTTCTGCACATGCTGGTCCTTCTTCCTAGAGCTCTCTTCCATCAGACCTTCTCATGGATGGCTCTCTCCCTGCATGTCACTGGCTCAGAGAGGCCATTCTTGACAACTGTTTGGAAGTAACTCTCTATGTCTTCACTATATTTTTACCCTGCTTTATTTTTCTTGAGGGCATGTATCACTCCCTGAACTAATGTGTGTGTGTGTGTGTGTGTGTGTTTTCTCTTTTATATTCTTCTCCTTCACTAGAAGATTAGCTTCATAAACACAGAACTGTGTGTAGCTTGTATCCTAAGTGCTTAGAATCTGTTGAATAAGTATATGAATAATTGAAACAATGGGTGAGTGAGTGAGTCTCTGTAGAGAACCCTATAATGTTTCTTAGAGACTGTCTATTTCTGCCCTTTTATGTTACATTGAGAAAAACTGAGGCCCAAGGAGTGGCTGGAAGTTGCCCAATGCCACACAGTAAGTTGCTGTTAGGTCTGGCCTTGACCCCAGGACCCTTGAGTCCTACAGCAGTGTTTTTATCTCTTCTAGCCCAGATGGCAAACAGGCATTTCATGGGATGGATGACTAGGTGGTGGGAAGTCCTACACTGTGGTGGACTTGTCTGGTCAGACAGTCTTCAGGGGCTTTCACTTTGGTGAGAGTGTCCTTCCTATACAGATTACAGTTTCAAAGCACTGGACTAGATGGGGTGGGTGAGGAGGAGTTTTGAAGTGGATGCAGTAGAATAGCATGGCAGACAATACCCGTCTTCACGGAGTTGTCTCTCACCAAGGGAGAGGACCTTGTGATTCTCAGACTCAGAGCGAAGAAGACGGTAGTGAGGGCAGCACTAGCTCTAGCCCCAGTACTAGTAGTTCTCATGGTAAGTGCACTCAACATTAACTGAGTGCTCGCTACGTGTGCACCACTGTGCTGAGTGCTTACACACGGAATCTTCTCACCAACCTGTGGACTAGGTACCATTGTCAGTATCCCATTTCACAGGAGAAAACGAGGCTCGGGGAATGCGAGTCGCTGTCCAAGGTTTTGAACAAAGGCTGGGTGACTTCAGGGCACGTGCTCGTGCTGCTGATGCTGAGGAGATAGATAAACCTGGGCTCAAATCCCGATGGTGACCCAGGAGCTCTGTGATTTCCAGCAAGCAGTCCCCTCACTGAACCTGGGTTTCCTCATCTGTAAAAACAGAGTAAAAAATATACACTTCCTGTTCAGACTGTCGTAAGATTTAAACACGATGTATAAAAAGTGCCAAATGAGTCCCCGGTGCATAATTGGCACCCATAAATGCCAGCTCTTAAATTAACGACTGCTACTCATTTTCTTAACGAATTCAGGATTAACTGTTCTGTCTTGCCATGTACCATTAAGTCCCAGCAAGACCAAGAGGTCTGTTTCCCCTTTGCCTGCTGACCCTGGGCTCTCGTTTGGCCCTCTGAATTTTGGAATTCTGTTGTCTGCAATTGAGAGGGGTTTTCCTCCTTGTGGGGCAAAGGAGCCACTTTCTGGTTATAGAGAGAAAGGAAGGCTGCTCAGAGAAAGCGACCCCTGGAATGACACCACAGATGTGAACGGCTGCGGGAGGACACACAGGGAAGAATGAACCAATTCTCTTTAAGGACCTACTGTGGGTTCTGTTCACTCTGTGCCTGAGGCAATTGCTTCCTGGGGAGGCGAGCTCAGGGCCGAGGCTGGTGGAACTGAAAGGAGGCGGGTGGTTCCGGAGTCAGACAGACACCTGGCTCTGCTCCTCTGGGCTCTGGGATCTTGGATAGCTCCCTTTGTCTCTCTCTGAGCCTTGGTTTCTTCATCTGCAAAATGGGATGGCTGGGAAGACTATGTGAAAGGACAAGTAGTGAAAAGAAACTGTCATGTATATGAAAGGGACTGGCGTGAAAGCTGGTGCATTTATTTAACTAATACTCATTGAGTGCATGCTCAGTGTCTGTAGACACAGTTCTGGGTTCAGAGTTAGCACATTGGGACCCGCGGGTCAAGTCCAGCAGCTGCTTATTTCTGTAAGTAAAGTGTTACCAGAACATACGCAACTCTAGTCATTTACGTATCGTCTGGCTGACTTGGTGTTATGAGGGCAGAGTTTAGTTGTGACAGAGACGATGTGGTCCGCAAAGCCTAAGTATTTGCTGTCTGGTTCTTTACAGAAAATGCTTGCTGACACCTGATCTACATAATGATACATGGAGAAGGAACGTACATATGTCTCTTCTTTAATGTAATGGGACATTCTAGAAAAAAGAAGACAGACCATAAACCAAATAAACAAGTAACTTTTAAAATATATTGGGAGTTGGTAAGAACAATGGGGAAAAATAAGACCCGGGTTGGGTGACAGGGCCTGCTGGGGAAAGAAGATAGCTATGATTTGGAGGCTGGCTAGAGCCAGCTTCCCTGAGAAGGTGATATTTTAGCCTTGATATGAAGAAGGTGAGGGAATGAGCAGTGAGTTGTCTCGTGGACGAGTGCTCCAGGTTGAGGGAACAGCAAGTGCAAAGGCCTTGAGGCAGGACTGTGCGTGGTACATCCTAAAAGTAATGAGGAGTTTGATGCAGCTGGAGCAGAATGGTTGTGGAGAGAAACGTGGATAGAAACAGAAGACTGGACATACTCCTCCTGGAGGGGCTGTTGCCTTGAACTTTGTGGGTTCTTTGGGGGACTCTGCTTTTTCCTGCAAGTAAACTGGGAGCACTTGGAGCTGCTGAGCTGAGAAGTGACATAACCAGATTTGACCATTACAAGTCCAACTCTGGCTGCTGTGTTTGAACTGGGGAAAGATCCAGGATATTGGAGAGCCTGGGGTCCCCCATGTGGACCTCAGACATTTCATCTCTGACCATTTTCTTTGAGTGTCAAAGACTGTGTCAAGAACACTGGACACTGACAGAGGCCCGACTTGGTGTGATTGAATAGGGAGCAGGGACACAGGGCCCTTTAAGGGATGGCTGCTATTAAGCTCCAGGTGGTTGTCCCTATATGGGAATGTGAGCTCAGTGTCCCCAGAGCTGACTCCTTACAAAAACTCAGGAATGCAGACTTTGATATGAACTCTTTCAGTTTTTTATATATTCAGTAGTAATTCAGTTTGTCTTTTTAAACACCATGCACAACAAAACATGTATGCTGTACCTTTTCAGCATAAAAACAAACATTAAATGCTTCCATTTTGCCAAATCTCCACAAGGATTTGGGATGTAGTTTCTGTTGTTTTTTGTTTGTTTGTTTGTATTTTGTGGGGTTTTTTTTTGTCATTTTGTTTCTTTTCCCAAGAGGAGCCATTTGGGACCTTCGTATTAGCAAATCATTGCTTCTAATGTGCCCAATCCAGAGCACAAAGAAGACTGTGTGGGGTGGCATGTCCTGTGAGCTGGTGTAACAGGAAGCACTAGGACTTGGGTGTGAAGGTTCCTTTCCTGCTTCTGATACCCTGATGGTGTAACTTATGCAGCAATGACAAATGCTGGCCCAGCTTGTTCATGATCCAGGCTTGGCCCTGTGTTCAGGGCTGTCTGAGAGATGGAGAGGCTATACAGCCTTGCTCGGGCCCTCCCGGAGTTTCCACCCGAGGAGAAAGAGTAGCTCAGTTGTTCTTAACAACAGAGAAATGCTGGCCAGTGGCGGGCTGCACACTGGAGCCCTCAGGCAGAGCTGGTCAGCAGTCATGTTTGTTGGGTTTATAATAAACATTTTTAAACTAGTTGCTGGCTTTTGAAAACCAAAAGATTTTACTGAAAATTCCTGCTTTGGGCTTAGAACATCAGGAGAACCTGGCAGTATCAGGACTGAATTCCAGCATGGCCGAGTTGGTGCTGCTGAGAATGGCCGCCTCCTTCAGGTGGGCCGTGTGCTCCCAACTCACCACAGTTCGGGTCCGCTTTACCCACTAAAGTTCCCTGACTGTCCCCTTCCTCCCGCAGGCGTTTGAGTTCAAATCTCTTGAAGTTGGGGATACAGATCTGAGTGAGGCTCACCTGGGGCTGTGTCCTATATGCAAGAAGTTCCATGCTTGTCCCCAGGACTCAGAACTTCATAGGTCTTTGGTGACCACTTATGATCCCCAAGCACCTAGCCCAGTGCTCCAGTCTCAACATCTCGGGCAGGTTTCTCTACACACAGAATTGCAAGCAGACTAAGGAGCTGCTATTTTACCAGAATTCTGACCTGCTTCGTGTGTCCCAAGGTAGACTTTCTTTACCTCTGTCAGGTCCCTTTGTCAACACCTGGTGGCCCAGGTGCTCCATTTCTCTGAATGTGGCCATGGGAGCCCTTGCTGCCACTTTGAAGTCCTGGGCATGAGAGAGGGTAGCTTTCCCTCCACCCCATCTGATGCCCCACTATAGCTCCTGGGCAAGTTGATTACACGGCAAAATCGGGGTCGCAGCTGGGCCTTGGGAAACATCTCATCCATGACAGTGTAATCGATTTTCCTCCTTTTTTCTCCGTGCTGCCCCCCCTTGGCCCCCTCTCTCTGCTGCTATGAAGCTTCACTGATTCCCCTTGACGCTGGGGGAGAATTCGCTCTCCATGACTTGTTTTGGTCCTGCTAATCCTCAATCACTATGTGGCATCCAGTACAGTTGCTGTTCAGGGAAAAATAATTATTTTTCTGCTGGGGCCAAAAGTCATCTTAATTTAAAGGATAAATTGCTAAGTCAACTTCCAGACATTTCATTCTTAAGGGAGACAGGTCATGGGTTGGCAGAGGGAGGCACCAATTCCTGATAGTCTATTCATATAACAGTACCCTTTTTAGCTTTTCTTATTTCTACTTTTATTGAGGGCCTACAACATGCAAATCTCTTTGACTACCATATGTCTAGGGAAACTGAGGCAAAAATTGCATAACTTATCCAAGATCATGTAACTCATTTGTGGCAGAGCTTAGATGGGAACTCTGGTGTGTAAGACCCCAAAGCTCACACTGTACATTGAGGAAGAGGTCCCCTGCCTTTCTTGTCCTTCCCTGGGGTCAGGCTGAAGGCCCCCTTCTCAAAGCTCTTCCCTTGGTATAGTTTGATGGTTTATCTTTCTCCGCCAAGCCTGATTTATAGAGTTTTGGTTATTCGTAGGGGGATGTGATCATGTTTCTGGGATGAATTATGGCACATTCAAGGTCACAGAGCATCCTTAATGTATCATGAGCAGGGGAGTGAAAAAAGCAAGAGCCGATGGAAGGAGGCGAAGGCCACGTCTGCAGAGCAAAATGCCTGAAGTGAGAATCAGCTCTGTCTTGAACATCATAACCCAATCTCCCCAGCCTTCTCAACCTGTGGGGAGGACAGAGCCCCAGGAGCTGGGCTTGCCCACATCCCAGCTCTTATCATCTCATACATAGGGCTTACGGCTACGTGAAGTTTCCCTCCGTTATGACTGAAGATTCCTGCGGCAGGTTCGCTGTGTATTTGCTTTCATCTGGCTGCATTCATCTTACAGTGACCACCATGTGTGTTCTCCTTTGGCCTCATTGTCAATGTCTGCAGCTAGAGAAGCTCTTAAAGGTGCTTCCTGGTGTTGGTGCTCAATAATCACCATGCCACGGTCTCTGTCTCACCATGTTCACAAAGGTGTCACCTCTAAAGGTTGCAGAGCAATGAGAAGTCATTTCTCCACAGCTCTAGGACAGACTCTACTATTCAAGCTACAAAGCCATCCTGAGCAGGCTTTGTGAGAAAGTGTTTCATGAACACAGAGGCTTCCCTCTCTCCTTTCATCCCTTGTCTAGATTGCTCCATGGGCCATGCACCAGGTTCTGCTCCATCCCTTCCTCTCTCTCTTAGGATAGCAAAGCAGCTTGCCTTTGTCTTCCATCCCTAGCCAGTGTTATCATAGAATGGACTCATCTAAAGCATTGTCCCTGGGGGTGGGTGGCAGCTCTCCAGTTCTGTGCTCTTACATGTGGCCGAATTTCAGTTTGGCTGCAAAGTATGATATGTTAATAGTTAATAGTATGGGCTTGGGTGGGAATAGAAAATGGTTCAGCAGCTTTGGGAAAATGGCTTGGCAGTTACTTAAAAAGTTAAATATAAACTTACTATACGACCCAGCAGTTTCACTCCTAGGAATCCACCCAAGAGAAATGAAAACATATGTTCACACAAAGACATGGTTATGAATATTTATATGAGCATTATTCACAATAGCACCAAAGTAGAGACAATCCAAATATCTATCAATCAGTGAGTGTCTATACAAAATGTGGTATATCCATATAGCGAAATACAATTCAGCAACTAATAGGAATAAAATACTGATAGGCATGGATGATCCTCAAAATCATTATGCTAAATGAAAGAAGCCAGATGCAAGGCTGCAGTTTGTATGATTTTATTATGAAATGTCCATACATGGAAATTCTATAGAGACTGAAAATAGATTAGTGGTTGAGCCTGGTGGTGGTGGGGGGAGCAAGGATTAACAGCATATAGGCATGAGGGAACTTTTTGAGGTGCTGGAAATGTCTAAAAACAGAGGGTGGTAATGATTGAAATTCTGTACATTTACTAACCCCCCCCCACAGAACTGTATACTTGCAATAGGTGAATTTTATGGTGTGTAAGTTATATCTCAATGAAACTGTTCAGACCTTAATTTCAGTTCCCACTCCATTGCTTCCTACCTGTACCATTGCGGAATATTTAACTTAAGTGAGCCTCAGTTTCCTTAGCCATAAAGTGGGTATAAATACTACGTCATCAGGTTTTATTTTGAGGATAAAAATTGGTTAGAGAGTGAGAAGTACTTAGCATCAACAAAATGTAATAACAATAAAATTAAACCATAAGAATAAACTTTTCTATATGTAGCACTTAATAACAGTTATTTTTTATTGTTGTTTTTCCTTGATGCTAAGACATTTTTTTTTCTGTTGCTAAACAGAAAATAAAAGGGCCATTTAAAGTAAGAGGCAATCAAGCATTTGTTTGACATCAATGAGAATCATTCATTCAGGCAAAAGCCCAAAGAATGTTCCAATTAGGAGACAAAGGTGATGGGTATTTACGAGAAAGGGAAGGGGAACAATGACATCAGTAGAAGAAAGGCATTTCTATTGGCGCAGATAACATAACGTAGTCATGTGCATTCTAAACCATGTTTTTAATATTCAGTCCAGTAGTCATCAGTCCAGTAATCATAATAAACGCTTTGTTGTTATCTTTGCAAACAGTTCTTTGGGATGCAAATTTGCCTTAGCAAATTTGTCCAAAGGTTACTTTGCCCTGTTTTAATATTCCAGGGTTTAAGGTACAAGACGCGCAAGGCGGTTCCTCTGGCGTGGCAGCTCCGCTCCATTGGGGAGTGGCTTCGTTTCTGTTACGGTTTGGGCTAACATTTTTTGAAATGGACCTTAAGAGCGTATAGCTAGCGAAGTAATTGGGTTTCTTTCATCTGGGAAAGTGTTTCTGAGTGCATGGTGCTTCTGTGGAAGGGAGATGTCTGAGACTGGAGGAAATGCAGCACTGTCATTATTGACTGTCGCTTCCAGTCCCAAGTGGGTCTTCTCTGGACTGCATTTCAGGCCACCGGCCTCCTTCCTCCTTGTTCACCACAACAGGTCTTCCAGGCTCCCTGGGCTCCTGCTTCCTATTTTTGCAAATTCTCTTGTAGGGATGCTTAGAAGGAGGATGGGCAGGGTGTCCCCATGAGGCTTCCCGCAGCCTCCCAATTAGACTAGTTGTGGGGAGACTCTGGAGGAGGGAGGTCTGGGCTCGTGCCAGCAGGATGGCTGCAAGTCTGGAAAGAGAGAAAAATAGAGCACAGAGAGGGAGCTGAACTTTCTAAGCAGCCAGTTTCATTTTGGGCACGGCGAGTGCTTGAGCTGTCAGGAGGAATCAAGCTCATCTGCTGAGGAGAGCTGCCAGCGACTGAGCCACTCTATCCTTGCAGGTTCCAGCTCCTCCTGGGCTTCCCAGAAGCCTGGTACTGCCTGGCGGGGCACGCAGCGCTTTCAGGTTGGGGAATGGGGCGCTGAAGTGGAGAGCACCGTCTCAGATGCCCCGTCATCGTTTGCCTTCTTCCAGGGACATTCTTCTTCACTCTCGCATCTCACCGGAGCTTGACCCTTCCGTATGCTTTGATCTCCCTGTTTCCATAGGTGTTGTTCTCCCTCTGCCTCTTCGTCTTTGTCCCAGCAGCCCTACCCCCCTTCACTTTGCAGACGAGGAAATGGAGCCTGAGAGAGATCCAACAGCATGTTCAAGGTCATATGGCTAGTACACGGCAGGGTTGGAATTAGCACCCAGATTTCTATGACTCAAGAGCCTGAGATCTTGGCTACTAAACCTTATTATCTCCCCAATTTTGATGTGACTTGGAGCGCATCTTATCACATGGTATCGTAATTGTATGCGGGCACATCTACTCCCCCTGTGCACAGATCGTGTATTTCTCATCTCTATTTTCTGGGCACAGCAGAGACCCGGATGTACAGGAGCAAGGTTGGTGTGTTTAAGTTTCTGAGTCAGAACCTGCTTTCACCACTTACTAGCACTATGGCTTTTGACTCATTTTAGCTTTTTGAGCCTCGGTTTCCCCAGTAGGGGATAGCAACAATATTTACCCAGGGTGTTTTGTGAAGATTTGATATGGTGATGCATGTATGGTGTTGCATGCTACTTAGGTGTGGTGGGCAGGTTTTGGGGTGGGAGTGGGGAGAAGGAACCAATCTGTTCATTCACAGCCCAATCAGTTCAAATAGGGTAAATCTCCAGTTCCTGGAACAATGTTATGACCCTGGCTGGCCTGGCCAGAGTGCTGAATCTCTCTGGCCACAGGGATTGGTTCAATGGTTGACATGTGACTTAGATGGGCCAATCCATGCCTTCTCTGAGACTTTGACTAGGGTATCAAGAAGAGTCATTTTTTTCCTTTTGAAATGATCGGTGTTAAGTGCCATATAAACAGTGAGATGTTGCCACCAAATAGGAAAGGTCTTTCCTAATAATAAACTGAGACTGAAGACTACCCAGAGGAAACAGAAGCAATAGAGGAGAGTGAAAGAGGAAGTTCTCATTATACTGTTAGAGTTTCTAGATTCAGTCATGCCTGGATTTTTCCAGCTACATAAACCCATAAAGCTTCTCGCTCTCCCTCTCTCTCCTTCTTTAGCTAGCTTAAATGGGTTTTTGTCATTTACAAGTGAAATTCTTGTTTAATGTAGTAGGCATTTAAAAATGGCTAGTCTTGCCTGACCTGTGGTGGCGCAGTGGATAAAGCGTCAACCTGGGAACACTGAGGTCGCCAGTTCAAAACCCTGCACTGGTCTGGTCAAGGCACATATGGGAGTTGATGCTTCCAGCTCCTCCCCCCTTTCTCTCTCTCTCTCTCTCTCTCTCTCTCTCTCTCTCACTCTGTGTTTCCTCTCTAAAATGAATAAATAAAAAATAAAAAAAATAAAGATAAAAAATGGCTAGTCTTTTTTATATTTAAAATGTTCAGGAAGGGAGGGAAATAATGTATGCTTGTAGCATTATCAGTTGAATTTTAGATATAACAAATATTAAATAATTAGGTAGGCAGACAAGGTGAAGATGGATAACAAGGTCCAGAACTCACAGGGCAAAAGGTTCTTCCAAAGAAAGCAGAGCATTAAGGCTGAGTCTGTATTTTCTCACAAAGAGTGACAGTACATTTGGGGAATAATGGTGGCAGGGGAGGCTGACCTGGTAGGTTGGGGTCAGGTCATCAAGAACCTTAAATGTCATGATATTGAATTGGAGGATGAATAGTTGATGGTAAAACAAAAGGCTAGTAGCTCATTTAAGAAACTGAATGGAAATGAGTGAGGACAGTGGCAGTGGGTTTGAGGTACATAGATAGTTCTTAATTTTAAACTAGCATCAGTCAGACTGGAGAGGGGAGATGAGTGCGGGGTCTAGTCGTGCATAGCACACGCCCTACACATGGTAAATCCTTTAGATCAGTGGTTCTTAACCTGGGTTCTATTGAACCCTAGGGGTTTGATGAGTTGGTCTCAGGGGTTTGGAGAAGCCTCTGCCGCGGAGGCCAGAATAAAGTAATACCGTAATTTGTTGTGAGTTCATGCACTTCATTTGTTTTGTTCTTTGAGCAAGGTGATGTTCATACACGGCTCATTTTGTGCACCAGTAAAAAAACATATACCTATGTCTTGAATTTGGGAAAAAAATCATATTTTATTTATCACTAAAGAAGGGTTCGGTGAATGCGCATATGAAACTGGTGGGTTCGGTACCTCAGAAAAGGTTAAGAACCACTGCTTTAGATGTAAATTTGATTTGATTTTTTAAAAGGAACTGAGCTTGTCAGCTGTATAGCTTTACAGTATCCAAAGTTTAACTTCTTTCCCTCATTCATTCATCAGATATTTATAGAGCACTTAGCATAGTCCGTGCACTGCACTAGGCACTTGGGATTCAGCTGGTGAAAAAGAGAGAGTTTGTGACATCTTAGAGCACACTTTTTACAGGTTGTGAGTATGTAATACAGTGCATAAGGTGGTGATCAGAGCTGAGAACTTTGGGTGGGAGGACAGGAAGAGGGGGAAGAGGTGCAATTCAAGGAAGGAGGGGAAGGAAAGCAGATAAGGAAGCCTGCCTTCAATTCAAGACACATGGGAGGACATCGTTATTAATCCTCGGGGTGAAAATCAGCACAGGAACTAGACAGCAGACTGGAAGGAGTGAGATTGCTTTCACCACTGGGGAAATCTTGAATCTGAGCCAATCACTGTTTACTTCTTTTTTGAGCAAGTCGCATCCAAATTTTGGGATGTTTTTCATGATTTGAAAGGACTCACTCACATCAAAACTCATGATCACACAAGAGATTATCATGAGCTCAAAGTAGAGAACAGCTCCTTCAGGTAGAGTCTACTTTTCAACCTTTCTCCTCCATTGTAGTGCCCTGAACTGACTGCCACCTCCAGAGTGTGAGATGCGGCCGAAGAGCCTGTGGCCTCCAAGCCTGTGACAGGTTCACCAGGAGTCAGGCTGGCCGTTCTAACCTGGCTCCAGTGTCACTGGATATTTACCAGTTTTCAGGATGCTGAAAATCAAGTCATTTTCTTTGTCTATTCTTTTCTTTATGAGTCACCGAGTACGGTGACCTTCAGACACCATATCCCATTTCCAGCATCCAGGGGCAATGTGACCCTGGCCTCATTCCTTACTGAATCTCTCCTTGTGCTCAGGGATGGGTGACAGGTAGTGGCATGTTTGCAACTTGTCTGGTACACACATCGTTCGGTAATTTTAAAAACTCTGAATATTTGATGACTTCTAAAAACCCCAACTTTATGGCGGTCTAATTTACACACACTGGTCTTAAGTGAGTAATTCAGAGTCATTTTGGAAATTCAGTGAGTTGTGCAACGATCACTATTCAGTTATAGAACGTGCCCAATCACCCCAGTAAAATCCTCCTTCTTGTTCTCATTTCTAAAGCCAGACAATCACTAATCTATTTTGCTTTTCTATAGGCTTGACTAATCTGGCTCTTTTTTTTTTTTTTTAATTTTATTTATTCATTTTAGAGAGGAGACACAGAGTGAGAGAGAGAGAGAGAGAGAGAGAGAGAGAGAGAGAGAAAGAGAGAAAGTGGGGAGGAGCTGGAAGCATCAACTCCCATATGTGCCTTGACCAGACCAGTGCAGGGTTTTGAACTGGCGACCTCAGTGTTCCCAGGTCGACGCTTTATCCACTGTGCCACCACTGGTCAGGCCGACTAATCTGGCTCTTTAATATCAATGGAATCACACAATGAGTGGCCTCGTGTGGCTGCTCCCTTCCCCTAGCATGTTGTTTCTGAGATTCCTCCCTGTCGTAGTGGGTATCAATACTTCAGTTCATTATATTGCTGAGTAATATTTCATTGTATGGAGAGACCACACCCTTTGTCCATTGGTGGACATTTGGGCTCTTTTTTTTGGGGGGGTATTATACGTAACGCTGCTATGAATAGTATCCTGTAAGCATGTGGATGTACGTTTTCATTGGGCTTGGGTGGAAATGTGGGAGTGGAGTTGTTGGATCCTATCGTCAAATGGCTTGGTTTCTAAGCCAGGCTAAAATGTCTTCCCAACCACAGTAAAAGGGCAATATCTGAGTGTCCTCTGTGACCCCGGATGCTCTGAACAGATGACTGCCACTGAGATTACAGTGGCATTTTCAGGACCTTCCGTGCCCCCCCTCCACATTTGCTGGAGGTTTCACCCCTCAGCTGCCCCTCCAGGCATCCCCTGGCTGCCCCCACCAACACAGCAGAAGTAGGGACACAAAGACGCCATGGCTGTCTGGACTTAGCTAGTTCTCCGGATCAGACTGGTGTCGTCCTGTAAGAGCAGCTGCGATGTTCCCGGCTGAAAAGGCTTTTCATGCAAGAGACAAAAAAAAGGGTGAATTATGCCAGAAAGGTGAACCTCGGTCGCTGGAATGAAAAGCGTACAATGTTTGCTCCTTGTCGCTCTGGGAGGAATTAGCTGGGTTTGAGAAGCAGTCCCTTTTCAGCCTCAGCTACTGCTTGGGTCTATTTTAAGATCCAAAAGCACAGGTGGGGGACCCAGACCTTTAGCAAGAATCGAAGGTTGCTGGAGATAGTGTCTTGATGGTGTGATTGGTCAGTGAGGCCTGCCAGCCAGCCAGGGGCCGGGGTGAAGAGAGAGCCCTGATGGAGCTAAAGGTGGTAAAAAAAAACAAACAAACTCAAAATTAGTCTTGCAAGATTTAATTGTACCTCCCTTTGCTTGTTAGGAAGGTGATTTCAGACACCAGACTGCCCGAGTTCAAACCCTGGTTGTAGATTATTGGGACAATTTATTTCATTTCTCTGTGCCTTGGTTTCCTCATCTGTATAATGAGACTGAAAATAATACTCCCCTGTTTGGAGGATTAACTGAGATTATCTAAACAAAACACTCATCATAGTGGTGGACACATATTAAGATTATAGTAAAAGTTAACTATCATTCCTACTACTTTTAAATGTATGTTTTATTACTAAGGTAATTTTCTCTTTTAAGACTCTGTTCTACCAAGTGAGTAAAATTGATGCTTGGACTATTCCAAGTAACCCCCGGCAATTCAGTACTGTCTTTCTCCATAGATTTTGATTCTGAAATGGGTTGTATCTGAAGCAGGGTGGGAGAGTAGGATTATTGCTGGTTGGTCTTCAGTTATCATCTGTCCAGATCGATATTCATGGAGGCCCACTTAATCAGGTATTTCAGATTTAGGAACTGAGGCCCAGAGAGGTTAAAAAACTTGCTTAAAGATACACAGCTAAGAAATGAGCCTGAGATTCAAAACCAGGTCTGTCTGACTTTCCGGCCCTTGCTCTTTAACATCTGTCATCTAAAAATGACTGCAAAGACCTCTCCACCTTAAGTCTAGGTAGTCACAGCATTGAAAGCAAAGGAACAAAAGGTTTTGTTGATGAGTATCCTGTATTATTGCCCTGTGACTGGGCAGAGAAAACCCCGAGGACTTACTTGAATCATCTGCAAAAAAAACAAAACAAAACAAAAACAAACAAAGCAACGAAAAAATGTTTTGCTAAATTTGGAAAGCAATCTGGGGTTGAAGTTTACAAGATATATTCAATGAATATTTGTTGAATTGAAGGTAAGAGAGAGAGGAGAAGAAAAAAGTGAAATAAAGGGAAGAAAGCAAGATAAAAAAAAGAGAGGAACGTAGGAAGGGAAGAAGAAAAGAGAAATGGAGGGAGAGAAGAAGGAAAGAAAGCTTTGTTTTTCATTCATGAGGCATACCTGTGAAATATATTAAATTGGGGGGACTTGATCAGCCTTAGAATCTCCAGAGGAACATTTTCAAAATATGTGTTCTAGGGCCACACCTCACACCTACTCAGATGGAATTCCTGGAGTCAGTGGTGGGCAGATAAATACAGGGGATTCTAAATTGTACCTCTGAAAACTGTGAGTCTGTAGGTTTTCTCTTTGGTAGGTTCTGTGTGGTTGGTTGTTTTTTTTTTGTTGTTGTTGTTGTTGTTTTTTTTACAGGGACAGAGAGAGAGAGAGAGAGATAGGGACAGACAGGGATGGAGAGAGATGAGAAGCATCAATCATCAGTTTTTCATTGCGACACCTTAGTTCTTCATTGATTGCTTTCTCATATATGCCTTGACTGCGAGCCTTCAGCAGACCGAGTATCCCCTTGCTCAAGCCAGCAACCTTGGGCTCAAGCTGGTGAGCTTTGCTCAAACCAGATGAGCCCGCTTTCAAGCTGGTGACCTCGGGATCTCGAACCTGGGTCCTCCACATTCCAGTCTGATGCCCTATCCACTGCGCCACCACCTGGTCAGGCTGGTTGGTTGTTTTTTAAGCCAATTTAGGGTCAGTTGAGGCTTACCAGAAGGTTTGTTCAGGTTGCTAGATCTGGGCAGGTGTGGCTCTGTCTCTGACTTGAACATTTCCCGGTGATTCCCATGCTGAGAGAAGGTTCGAGGTGATGACTTTTAAAGGCCATCAAGTGGTGCCCCCAGGGTCATGGCTTCAGCTTACCTTTGTGAAGGCCAAGCAATGTGTGCGTGGACATTTTCCCTTTAACCAAACCCCGTGCTACCTGGCACGAGGGTCTCTTTTTGCTTTTATCTTGTCTAAACTTCCTGATGGTAGGACGATGAATCTGAATACACCTTCCTCATTTTCAGGTTTAAATGGATCTGAACCCAAAATGTTTTCACTAGTTGCAGAGATGATGGCTCTGGTGGTTCCCAAGGGGCCAATGGTACATCAGCTACTGTGCATTTGGATTTGGGGGCTCTCACAGCCCATTTAGGGTGAGGGTTAGGGCAGAGGTAGGACCAGGAGATCTGTTTGTTCTGGCAGTGCCTGTCCTGACCAAGCCTGGCGGTTGCCTGATCTAAATGTCCCATCACGCAGAGTAGAGAATGATTATCCTTGCTCGGTACCTCTTCTCTGAATTAAGTGGATGCCTTTGTCAGGACTTGTCGGTGTCGCCCATTGGGTAGGAATAGGCACTGAAGCCACCGGAAAATTGTCTTGCCTGAGAGGTTCATTACTGCATTCAATACCAAGGAATTTGGGCAGGGAGGTCAGAGTTAATGTGTTTAATATTCAGTTGCTGCAGGGACCCAGCCAAGGATTGAGATTGTCCTGAAAATTCCTGGCTCATTTGTTTGAATTCTCTGGCTGTGTTTTTGGAACCCATGGTGGAGGGAGGGCTGAACACATGGAAACTGGAAAGAGGCCCAGGCTCGTATCTTAGGGGGAGAAAAATTGGGAACTGTAGTCGAGGTCATTTAACTTGATTCTGAGTCAATGTAAGCCTCTTCCCTAAACTACCTAGTAGCCTGCCTTTCTCTCCTTCCCCCTCCCACCCTTCCTCCCCACCTCAAACACTTACTGAGTGAGGACCTGCTGTAAGCCTGGAATTTTGCCTGGAAAAATTGAGATTACCTGTGTCGGTTAAAATTCCTCGAAGTCAATGACTGTTGTTCCTAGAGCATAGAGACTTAGTTAACAAAATCATAATACTGAGGTCTCCCCCACTCCCAATTGTCTTTTTAAATTATAATTTTTATTTTGAGGAAATTAAAAATGATACAGAATGGTTTGAAACCCTGAGATCACCAGCTTGAGTGTGGGGTCACCAGCTTGAGCGTGGGGTCATAGACATGACTCCATGGTTGATGGCTTGAGCCCAAGGTCACTGGATTGAGCAAGGGGTCACTGGCTCAGCTGGAGCCCGTCAGTCAAGGCACGTATGAGAAAGCAATCAATGAACAACTGCAAGTGATGCAACTATGAGCTGATGCCTTCTCGTCTCTCTCTTTTACTGTCTCTCTATCTTGCTAAAAATAATAATAAAAAGAAAGATATAGAAAAGTACATGGAACTAGGTAACAATCACCCAGGTTTTCACCACTCAGAATTGACAATTGCTAATGTTGGGTGGTATGTCTTCAGATATTTTCTTAAACATCAGAACCAATATGTGAAAAATGATGCTGAAATTGCCCCTCTTCTAGTGCCATCTCCATCCCACCTGCCCCCAACCAGGCCACTCGAGTCATGTACTTTGTGTGTTTCTTTTTTATACCTAATCCTAATGCCTTTTTTTATTTTAAATGTTTAAAAATTATCCATTTTAAATTATGGTAAAATTTGCATAGCAAAATGTACCAATTTATCATTTTTTAAGTATACAGTTCTGGGGCATTAAGTATGTTACATCGCTGTGCAACCATTACCTCCATCCATCTCCAGAACTCTTCTCAACTTGCAAAGCTGGAACTCTGTCCCCATTAAATACTAATTCTCCATTCCTCCTCCCCTCACGCCCCTCAGCCCCTAACAGCCACTATTATACTTTCTAGTTTTACAAATTTGACAGCTATAAGGGCTTCATATGTAGTATTTATTTTATTTATCATACTATGTTCGTCCTCTTGTGACTGACTTATTTTACTTAGCATAATATCCTCAAGTTTCATCCATGTAGCATGGGTCAGAATTTGTTTCCTTTTCTAGGCTGAAGAGTATTCATTGTACAGATAGACCACATTGTGTTTATCCATTCATTCATCCACTCATGGATACCTAGGCTGCTTCCACCTTTTTGCTATCATGAATATCACCTTCTGGCTGTTGTGAATAGTGTGGCTATGAACATGGGTGTACAGACATCTGTTTGAGTCTCTGCTTTAATTTTTGGGGCTATACACTCAGAAGTGGTTTAATTTTGGGGGGTATACACCCAGAAGTGGAATTGCTGCATATGGTAATTCTAGGTTGATTTTTTCAAGGAACTGCCTTACTGTTTTCCATAGAAGTTGTACTATTTTACATGCCCACCAGCCATGCACAAGGGTTCCTATTTCTTCACATCCTCAGCAATGTTTGTTATTTTCTGTTTTATTTTTCTTTCTTGTGTTGATAGTATACATATTATTGGGTGTGATTTGTATTTCCTTGATGATTGGTGATTCTGAGCATCTTTTCATGTGCTTGTTGGCCATTTGTATACCTTCCTTGGAGAAATGTGTATTTATATTCAAGTCCTTTGCCCATTTTTGAATTTGGTTATTTTTTTATTTTAAGTATGGTTTAAATGTTTATTTTATTGATCTTAGAGAGAGGAAGGGAGAGAGCAGGAAAGAGACAGGAATGTCTGTTCCTGTGTGTGCCCTGACCGGGAATCGAACCGACAACCTCTATGCTCCGGGATGATGCTCCAACCAACTGAGCCACCTGGCCAAGGCCCTTTTCTTTTTTTTTTTGGTTGTGTTTTAGGAATTCTTTATACTGTATGTCCTGATTGATAACCCCTTATCAAATATATGATTTTAAAATAATATTTTTCTCTCATTCCTTGGGTTGTCTTTTTACTCTGTTGATAGTGTTCTTTGATGTACAAAAGTTTTTTATTTTGAGGTAGCCCAATTTATCCATTTCCTTTTGTTGCCTGGGCTTTTGGTGTCATCTCCAGCAAGTCACTGACAAACCTGGGGTCAAGAAGATTTTCTCCTGTTCGTTTCCTAAAAAACTTATCGCCTTAGCTTTTATGTATATGTCCCTTCTTTACTTTTATATAGAGACTTATATTTCAGTAAAAATATGTAGTATTTTTATATGTTTTAGTTTATGTGTATTGTATCATAGTTTACATTTTATTCTGTAATTCCCTTTAGTCAACATTATACCCTGGGGCTTTATATATATATTGCTATCTAGCAGGTATTACATCTAACTCCATCCATCCATCCATCCATCCATCCATCCATCCATCCATCCATCCATCCATCATTCTTCATTCAGCTAGTCCTATATCTACCTACCTATTATCTCTTTATCATCTTCCTTTTCCTCCTCTGCTTTCCCAATCACCATCATCATCATCATCATCATCATCATCATCAGTGTATCTTTTTACTTATTCTTCTTTCTGGCTGGCTGGTATCTACTTTACACCTGTCCTCTTTCACTCACTCATTCATTTCTTGCTGCATTTATGTAGCAGGGGTAATGCTCAAAATATTTAAACAGTCCATATGCCCCAGATACCAAATAATAAAAATTTGTAATAGCCCAATCAGACTAAATTGGTCCCAGAATAGCTGATAAATATATCAGATTAGTTCAATCTAGCTAACTACTAGCCCTACCTGTTGGCATTTGTGTTCAAACCTTACACTAACAATGCTTCCAATTTCTTCCAATGCTGACAGTTTATGAACAAAAGCCTCTGACTTTCTTTTCCAAGAATACCTTCTTCTTTACTGACGTCTCTCCCTGATCTCTGCTTGTAGAAATCTAAGCAGCCTCTGACGTCAAGTTCAACTACCATTTCTTGCATGGATAATTCTAGGATCTCCAAGACAAATTTTAGTTTGGTTCTCCACCCTGCCTTATAATTGGGGTTATATTTGTGGGATTGTCCAGGGGTTGAACATTCCAGGGACTGTAAGTTTTGTGAAACTGGGGTTGTACCTTGTTTATTGATCTACCTGACCTTATTTTTTATTTACTTCTAACATAATCATGTATCCCAGTTTGTCTTTGGGGTACTCCATGAATCTTTGTTAGGTTGGCAAAGAATTAATGGTAGAATCTACTTGGCTTAAAATATTAGGTGTGTGTGTGTTGGGGAGGGGACGTATAATTTTCAAGTTCTCCAGTTCTCATTCATGGGAGTTTCCCAAGGTTGTCCTAGCTACAATGATTATTGGCTCTGAGAGAGTTTGTTAGAGCACCTTGGTTTATAGCAGTGGTTCTCAAACTTTTTGAAGTTGGGTCGCATTTAAAATTTTACAAATAATTGTAGATGCACTATATACAAATTTCTGAGAAATATGTTATAATAACTAAGTCAAATATTAAAGAAAAAAGATGAAGTCCAAGTGTGCTTTTATGGTAAACAAAATAAATACGACAAAAATAAATTTATTCTGACATTAAAAAACATTTTTATGTTACATTTTTTGAGTTATGCTTTTTTAGAATTCGTAAAAAAGAGGGGTTAAAAAAAGAAAAAAAGAAAAAAGTTATCTTTTTATATATAATCCTTAGTAAGATTTAGTAAATTCGGCAGGTCCTGGCGTGAATGTGTTGTTTTTTTATTCTTGTGTTTGTGAGAAACATGAGCCTGATGCGTCCTGGCGATTTCTTCAATGTTTGGGCATATATTTGAAAAGCAAACTCTCATTTCCTCGTCAATGCATTGAAGAATTTCTCTCTTTTTACTCTTAATTGTGTTGAGTGCAGAAAACCCCCCACCATACATATCATCCTAACTTTACACCAAACAAAGGATAGAAGAAACTTGCCTTCAGTCCTTCCAGGGACAAACCTCTTGGAGCCTGTGCCCAGAGGAGAGTCCTGAAAGTGTGCCTTTTGAACCCAGTCATTCCCCATTCCCGGTACATGGTAAGCACTCAGTTAATATTTGCTGAGTATGTCAATGGGGCCAGAAAGCCCTGTGTTCCAATCCTGGCTCTGATGCTTACTACCACCTGTGAGATTTTGGACACATTTTTTATCTGAAATAAATCTATTTCCTTGTCTGAAAAATGGTGACAATAATATATAACCTTCTATGTTGCTGGACAAAGGACAGTTCATTGATTTAAAGTGCCTAACACAATTACATGCCACGTAGTGTACATGTAATAAATACATTTCTCCTAGTATAGGGGAAATGGGCTTTTGTGTGTATTAGGGACAAAGCCTCAGGAGACCCATGTATATATATATTTGTCCTGATGCGATTGTAGTTGTGTGATGCTGGGAGGTTTTTGTTTTGGTTGTTGTTTATTTGTTTATAAACACTCTCAGTTTCAGTGCTGCATCTATAGAGTGGGTGGGCATTCTGTTGACACCTACTATGAGATGGTGTAATGGGCTGAATGGTGGCCCTCGAGAAGATATAGCCAAGTCCTAATTCCTGGAACCTGTGACTGTGACCTTATTTGGGGGGGAAAGTGTCTTTGCAGGTGTAATGAAGTTAAGTTTCTGGAAATAAGGCAGCCATCCCGGAGTATCTTCCTGAGCCCTGAAACCTTGCAAGGGGCACACAGAGGAGGCAGTGTGAGCCACAAGGCTGAGGTCGTGGAGCCACAGAAGCTGGAAGAGGCAGGAACACAGCCTCCCCTAGAGCCTTCACAGGGAGAGCAGCCCCTGGATTTCAGACTCCCAGCCTTCGGGACTGCAAAACAATGCATTTCTGTTGTTTTAAGTCACCAAGTTTGTGGCGATTTGTTACAGCAGCAGTAGGCAACACATGCAGTTTCTGTGCTAAGTTCTGCTTGTGCAAGAACCTTTTACACATTGTAGGTGCTCACTGGAGTGCCCTTACGAAGCTCATGGTCTAGAGCCGGGAGGTGACACATAACCAACAGTTACATCATAGAGCAGGTGAGGGTCGTGACAGAGGGAAACCCAGGAAGGGCAGGTAACTCTCAGGGAGGGAGGAATGAAGGTGTTTCCAGGAATATTTCCTGGAGCGTAACTAAGCTGTGCCCAAAGATCAAGGAGTTATCCAGACAAGGAAGGGAGAGGGCATTCATTAGAGGGAGCCGCACACAAAGGCAGGACACAACAAGCACAGGCCATTTTTCTTGTCTTCCTTACTCTTGGAAAGGTCACAGAGCCATCCAGACTGGTGCTTCTCAAACATAAAGGTGCATGGGTCTCACCTGGGATACCGTGCTGTAATGCAGATTCTGACTCGGTGGGTCTGGGATGAGTCCAGATACTCTGCATTTTTTTTTTACAAGCTCTTAAAGGATGCTGATGCTGCTGGTCTGTGGACCATACGTTGAGAGCAAGGTTTAAGTGTTCTGAACTTTACAGCACCTTCCACCATCTGTCCCAGATGTGAGCCTCCCCTGGAGATAGTCACACCCTGGATTTGCAGCTGTGAAGCCAGAAGCTTGCAGAGGGGAGGTGACTTGCCAAGGTCATGCAGACTCAAATGGTGCCTTTGATCTTAAAACCCAAGTGTTTTGACTTTGAATATAGGTGTTCTTTTTCATAATCCAACATGGAATTTCATTATGACATACAAATAAGGGCTAGATTTTAATTTTTTGACCCGGTCTGAGAGTCTTTTTCTTTTAATAGATTGTTTATGCCCTATTTCCACTTATTGATATAACATGCTTGTTTGTTATTAATAATTACGTTGTATAATTATCAAATAATAACTATTAACTAAAGAATATTAATTATCATTATCAGTTAATAATTGTGTTAATAATCATTAAGCTGCCTCTCTCTCTTGCCTCCCACAAGGCATGGACTGCAATCTCTGTCCATGTCCAAACTGGCTGTTTCCTTCACGGAAAGTGACTCAGTGGGGTTTGGGGCTGAACTGAGCTAAACCCAGGGCAGTTCCCTTCTCATCTGAGCCTTACAGAACTATAGTGTGGGTCCTCGGCCTAGGCCAATGCAAAGAACCATGCTCTTACTGAGTTTTTGGCCAATTTGTTATGATAGATTAAAAGTGCATATTAAAAGGGGGCTAGTGTTTTGTTGTTGTTCAGGATTGCATGAGATTCGAGCTACTACTGTGCATGTCCACCTGTAGCAATAGGTAGGACACGCATTTTTTGGAAGAAGGATGGTGAATGACCTTGGAAAAGGGGGGATGGACTCCAGGGAGAATAAGGACCTGACAGAGAGCCATAAAGGGATGCAGACAGTGTGGTCTTGGTGGTCAGGTGGGAGTGGAATGACTACAGCCCACATGGCCTTTCTTGACAATGGCACGATGACAGTGGCCCACAGGAGGGACGAGGTCAGGTAGGTGTGTGCGCAGGCAGCACTGAGAATGGAGTAAGGGAAAGGCAGGGTGCACATATTCACTTAGACAGATACAGATTTCTCTGCTTTGGTCAAGCTAGTTTGGGTGCAGAGCCCCTCCCAGCCCGAGGGAACTCCCACGGCAGGTCTATACTTGTGCCAGGAGAGTTGATGTATTCCAGCCTGCAGCTTTGGAGCCTTTGGCATACCGTCAGGGACCTGCACCAGGGGATTTGTTAACAGGGGATTACACAGCAAACATCTGTTCCTGCCCATGACTCAGGAGGAAGCTGGTGGCCCTGGTGCTCCACCAGGCTGCAGGGCGGCCCTCCATCAGCAGTGCCCCGGAGGCTCCCCGTGGTCCTGTGTACGGTGGAGAACCTGGAGACCGGGAGAGCATATTTTTACACATAAATATTTATGTCAGACCAGCTCTGCTAAGAAGGTGGCGCAACAGGCATGAAAACACCATGAGACAGAACAGCCCGACTGAGGGCAAATATTCCTGAGCGAGGGAACCACTGAGAGAGAGAAATGGCCCTGGAAGACTGGCAAAGAAGGAAAAGGAACCCTCAAGGGTGCCCCGAGCCGTGGGAAGCCCGCTGCCTTCTGGAAGGACCAGAGGGCGGGGACAATCAAAGCTTAAGCCTTTGACCAAGGGAACATTGGACACTTTTTATTTGCATTTTTTTAAATCCTGATACGACAGTCATTATACTTTCCTCTCTCTCTAAAAAATCCATCAATAACAATGATTTTAAAAAGAAAGTAATAATGGCATTATTGGAAATGCACAGACTGCTGATGCAGAGTCTCCCTACCCGTCACACTCCTGCCCTGGCCGAACCGGGCCAGGCAATGGCGGCCCAGCGGCAGAAAGGCCCTACGGATGGCGGCCACTCGGTGTGCATGGGATCCCAGGTCTCTCCCTTACTAGCTGAAGACATTGCCTGAGCCAGAAAGGTACATAAAATTCTTCCTATGTTAGACCTTTCTTCGTTACAGTTTTTGCATCAATATCTTTAATAGCTGAGTACTTGGGGAAAAAAATATCCCTGAATCACTTTGACTCTTAGTTTTCCTATAGTAAAAGTCCTATTTTATGGGATTCTCTGAGGACTGAGTGAGATAGTCCACATAAACTACCTCAGTGCCCAGCACTTTGAAAGCTCTCCTCTTGTTAGATGTCAATATCATTTTTTAATCTAGCTCATCGAAGAAGCCCATGGAGTGGTGGTTGGTGGGTGTAGCACTTGCCTGGCCGGTGGTAGGGGCTCAACACTTTTGTTGTTGTTGAAACATAAAGAAATGCACTGGGACTGACCGTGGGCTTGAGAGAAGGAAGTGTAGCCTCTGTGCATATGATACAGAGGCAGGTGGTTAGCAACCATGTGAGGACTGTAGTGCTCGGCCAGAGGTCCTCTTCTGTCCCATTAGGGCATGGCCAGTTCTTGACAACCCACCAGCATTTGTTTCTGCCTCTGGCAAGTGGTTATCCCCAGGTTGACTTGAGAGTCCTTTTTAAATGCCGGAGGGAACAGAACAGAAAATTCTCTGTAATGTAGGAAACCAGCCAAGATGTGGTGGTGGAGAAGGAAGGTGATACCTCTAAGATGTTTGGGCATTTTCTCAAGAAGTTGAAAAAATAGAAAAGCCACCTGGGCTTGTAGATTTGCTGCGTAGTGTTATTCCGCACCAGTTTTCTATAAGGAGCAAATAGACAAGTATAATGATTGGTGGTTGGCGGGGGGAGAGAAGAATGTTGACATTGGACAGTCCATTGTCCAGGAATTGTGTTTGGTGCCCTTGTATGTTTTCTCATTTAATGTTCTAACAATGCTGCAGGGATGATAGGTTAGAATCATGTGTATTACAGATGAAGCCAACTTGCCTAAGTTCCCATAGCTCAAACAAATGTGATAGAAGTAGGGTTTGAGAACTAGAATATCTGTCTGGATCCAAATCTTTGGAAGAATGTGGGGACAGGGTGGAAAGAGAAACCAGATGTGATAGTAAAGGTATGCATTAGAATACAGTCAGTTTGGTTTTCTGCTTTCTTGGGAAATGGGTCAGGGAAAAAGAGATTTTGTTTTTCTAAAAGGATAAACTCGATAAATTTACTCATTTACTTAGGAGCTGTGATTGGCTCGGGCCATGGACGGTAAGTAGATAAATCTTGAGTGCTTAATCTGATCTATGGATAGTGGCTGCTCACTGGGAAATTGATTAATGATGCCTGTATTGGGTGTAAGGTGGGGGATTAGTGGCCCACTTGCTATTTTCATGAAGCAAAGAAGTGGCTGTTCTGAGCAATACAGGAAGACGTACTTTGTTGAGTGACACTCATAAAGGCGGTGGACTCTGCCCTTGTAAGAATAAAGACGTGCAGTGGGTGGTGAGCACAACTGGCAGATACTGAGAACCTAGTGAGAATGGGCAGAGGTCTCATTTTGTGTTATAATAGGAGATGGTGACCTTCTGACTCTTCCACTAAATCCAAGGGAAGCAGCCCAGTCTGGGCAGAAGAGAGACTTTAGGAGAAGTTCAGGCATGCCAGCTCTTCTAATGGTAAAGTGGGTATTAGCAATGGAACCTGTGGAGCTAGAAAGAACACATTTCTAATCCTGGCTCCATCACTCATAAACTGTGTGAATTTGGGTTTTTACCTCTGTATTCTCAGCCACAACATTTGGATACTACTTGTGGCTCTTGGTGTGATTCTGAGGATGAAACAAAATAAAACATTATTAAAGTGCTCTGCATACAGCAGGTGCTCACTGTATGGTTGTTCCCTCTTCACTCACTCCCTCATGCCGGGTGGTTGGGAGTGTGCTCCTTGGTGAGGAAAGCCCTCATGGATAGGCACCAAATCCTGTCCAGTCCTTGGTATACAAATATCTCTTATGTCCCTTCCCATGACACGACTTCAGGGTCCACTTGGCTTTCCTTATTACTATTAATAGAAACTGAGTTCCTAATCCTCCTCTCACTGTGCAGTCAATTTACCTCTAAGAGCCTGGCAGGGGCAGCGTGTGCAGAAAGATTGACAACATTGTTCCCACTGTTTAAAGGTTCCACTGTGTGCTGAAAATTGTCTAAATGGGGGGATAATGAACAATCTCCAAATTGGAGCTTTCTCCAGCTGAGAGGGAAGAAAGGCTTTGGAGAGGGGTTGCCACATGAGCAAAGTTATTAGCTGGGTGAGGAGTGGAGAGAGACAGTGTCAGTTCCCCAAGGCCAAGAGAGATTGGACCTGCTAGAGCATGACACATTTGGAGCCTGTCACTATTTGCAATTTACCTGGTAACTTTCCTGGGGCTGCTGGGGTAAGAGAGACAAGTATACTTTTGGCTCTATCAGCTGCAGACGGGTTCCTAAAGCTGTGACCCCATTGTTGTCCACCACACACTTGGCATGTGAATTCATTATTGGTTTCCTGATAGTAACTCCCCCAATGGGCAGCAATATCCTGCGTGCAAGGATTGTGTCTCAGCGCCTGGCTTTCTGTTCTGTTAGCAGCTGGTATTTGGGAGGGTGACTTCGCTTCTTGGAGTCTTCACTTCTTTCCTGAAATGCGGGGTGGATGACATACCTATCTCACAAAACCATTATGATAAATTATACTTATGATATTTAGAAATCATAAGTACCACTTACCAAGTTCTTATTTTATGAGAGAGAAGATGCTGTGCTAGTTTCCATTTTGATCAATAGTCCTGCACTGTGGGTATTATCCACACTATAAAAATGGGACATTGAGCCTCATAGAGCTGAGGTTTCTCTTCCAGGACCTCACAATTAGGAACCAAAACTTGTTTGACTCCAAGTATGATACTTTATCCCATCTATATAAGACAACCTCATATGAGATGCTTGCTGATTGCAAAACCACCCCGTCTGGAGCCAGATCATACTAATTACTCAAGAAGTATTTATGGGTTTATTGCTAATTCATCTGTTCTCATGAACACTGGACATTGCTCAGCTCTGCGGTTCATGTTAGACATCAGCTGGTTGGTGTCTGATATTATCTGACTATTGACCATTACCTAGGACAGAGAGTAGACAGGCAGAGAGCAGACCATCCTTTTATTTCTCTCAACAATGAATATGACTATTTCAGCAACAGCCAGCCCTACTTGAAATTGACAGGATGTGAGAAAGGGTCCGATTCCGTGACATTCTCGCTAGTGGCAAGCCCTTAAGCATTGTGTTGCACAAGGTGTTGTCAGTGGTCTACAGAGGCTGACAAAGCCCATGACGAATGGTGACATCTTGAGTTCAGACTGCAGTGTAGACAGTGATGGAGACGCTGCCTGCAGAGGAAGCCTTTCTGCGGAGGCGGAAGGCTCGCCTTCATACACCCAAAGCCCCTCCTGATCCCTCCACCATAATGATCACCTCACTGCTGCTGTGGCCTGCTTTGCTCTTTGTACTCCCTCCCACCTGAGTTCTCTTAGGGCAGAGACAATGTCTAATTGATCTGCCTATTTTCAACATGTTCCATAAGGCCAAGCAAAGAGTAGGTAGTTAATTAATACAGAGAGAGTGAGCATGCAAGAGAGACTGAGGAAGAGAGAGACAGAAAGAGAGAGAGAAAGAGACTGAGGAAGGGAGAGGGACAAACAAGGAAAGGAGGGAGGACAAAGAAGGAAGGATAGAGAATAAAGGAAGAAAGTTAAAGAGAAAAATGATAGGAAGGAAGGAATGGAGGAAGAAGGGAGAGAAGAAAGGGAAAGAAGGAAAGGAAGAGTGGAGTCTACAGGACTACTCTTGCAGGGATTTTTTTGGGTCATTTCCTGAGACCTGAACTCTTAAGCTATAAATGTGACTAATTTCCCAGGACACTGGGCTGTAGGGTGAACTTAGGAATTTTGTTCCAAAAGACCCAACTTCTCCAGCACAAGAGTCACAGCCCCCAGAACATGGGACAGTGAAGCAAAGATGAGGCACTTTGGAATCAAAAGTGTCCTGAGATGTTAGGCAGGAAGGACAGGATGGATGCTCCTGGGAGAGTCTGATCCTCGTGGTGACTTCTTGGCTTTTCCTTTTCTAAGTACGTACTGCCGTTGTTAAAAGCTTTTAATGAAAACTTTTCTTAGGCTTAATAGGCCTGTGTATGAGAATGGGACCTTTCCTGGGATGTACCCAGACTGTGCTATTTTGAATTCTGCATCATTAAGATAATTAGGTGCCCAGACGGAGGGATTCAGTACTATTAAGGATTTGGTGCACACGGCTGGCCCTGGTGGCAGAGTCATCTGGGGACACAGCCTCTCCTTTTGCTGCTGGTTTTTGGAGCTGAGAACCTTGACTAGGACAAAGTGGCTCTCCTGGGCAAAGGATAGGAAGGGAAGGGGAGGTGGCATATTATTGAGCTCCTACTACGAACCAGGTGATCTGCTTAAATTTCATCCTCCTAATAAACTTGTCAGGTGTTTGCGGTTGCTCTCATTTCAGATGAGGACACAGTGGTGGGGGGTGAAGGCACATGCCAGGAGTCAGGCATCTAGGAAGCTGCTGGCTAGGTGGCCTGGAGCACTTTCATTCAGCTTTCTAAGCCTGAATTTGCTGACCTGTTAAGTGAAGATAATACAGGGTTGATAAGAGAATTAAGTAAGATGGGACATTTATAACACTTATAGTTCTGGGCAGCTAACAAAGAACTTAGAAAGGATGAGATAACATTCTTAATCGTTCCCAGATTATCTACATCCAAAGCCTCAACTTGGGCTATACTCTGGCCCCAGTATGTCCCACTGGGAATTAGATATGGGCCCTACATGGACATGGGGTCTGAAAGTCCCTGATTCTGTCTGAGGCACGAGCAGGTTTGGTCACCATCATGCTGTAAGAATTCAGCGGTGCTGAGTCCCTTTGCCATCTGTCTCTGCGGCCTCCCCAGGGCTCAGATCTATCCAGTGCTCTGCTGCGGTGCCTTCCTTCCTCCTCCTCCCCCTGAGCTGAGCTCTCCCTCTCCTGTGAGTCCCCCACCACCTCTCAATGTCTTCTCACAACTGGGAACCCAGAGAATTTCTTGTACCTTTGAAACATTCTCAGCCATTAGTAGCTCTCATAGTAATGCTACCACTTAATTTGAATGGTCCTCACAGTCTTCAAAGAATTTCCATGTGCTGAAATTTCTTGCTCAAGGTCTTTTTATTCCACTAGACCCTGAGTACCAAGACAGCTGAGACCGTGGCTGTCTGGGCACAGCTGGACATTGACTGTTGCCATAGTTCCAGGGGCACAGGGGCATCCACAGGACACTGTACGTGAACAAATGAAAAGGTTGTTGAGTATATTTTATTCAATATTCTGAGAAACACTAGAAGTTATGTATAATTATCTCCATTGTGCATTATTCCACCTCCCTGGTTCAATAATGTGATCCTCAGTTAAGAAAATATACAACAGGATCAATAATTCAAATACTATAGAAATGTTCACCTGAAACCTATGTGCTCTTATTGATCAATGTCACCCTGTTAATTTTCTAAATAAAATAAAAAAAAGAAAAGAAAAAAATCTCAGACTCAAGGAACTTACTAACTACTCCCAAATCACACCAATAATAATTGGTTAGACTTGGATTCAAATTTAGGTGTGCCTGATTCTAAATCACGTGCTGTTTCTGTGTGTTTGTATTTTTGACTATGTCACATTATATCCAACCATTTAATATTAAGACTACAATGCATATATTTTTAGTACCTTTTCAAAGGAGTTTTACATGTCATTTCATTAGAGCATCATATTTCAGTGTAGTACGTAGCACAGGTTCCAGTTTTATTTTCTTGCTTTGCAGATTCGGAGAGAAAATCTCCTGAAATATATTTCTACACCAGAGCTCAACCAACTTTTTCTGTGAAGGGCTAGATAGTAAATATTTTAGGCCTTGTGTACCACACAATCTTCATTGGAAGCAATGAGGAATGAGGTAGTGTCTCCACATTCCAGAAACTTACAACCTAGTCCAAAAGGCAGGCAGGTAGCAACTTCTTAACTGTGCTACGAGAGCACAAAAGCAGTTGTAGGCAGTATGTAATAGTTGGGTGTGGCCATGTCCCAATAAAACTTTATTGACAAAAACAAGTGACAGCCATATTTGTCCTGTAAACTGTAGTTCTGCTCTATACAACCACCAGAGCGCTAAAATGAAAAATGCCAAAAATGAAAAATCAGGCTCGAGAGCTTAAGTAACTTTCCCAGAATTCTAGAACATATTTGTGGAAAAACTGTGCCCCAAATCTGGCTTTTTTCTTCCTGAAACAATGTTCTTTCCAGTACACCAACCTCCCTCATTAACCACCATGGTGGAAATAGAAACCAATCTCATACTCAGGGATCTGCCATTTGTTTTCCCCAACTTCAAACATTAGTCACTGTTCCGTCTTCAGCCCTGATGGCTCCCATCCACTGAAACCTACAGAAGTCCACACTCTGCTTTGTTGCATTGTAAACTCAACCATGAACGGGTGCTGTGTCTCTTTCCTGAAGAAATGACTCTAGAAGCAGAACAGGACCCTCCCTGATTTCCAAGTCACCAGAGTGGTTAAGAATACAGATTTGGAGCCAAATAGTTGAAGTGGGGATAGCAGCTTTGATACTCACTAGCTGAGTGACCTTGGGGGCCCTAGTTTCCTCGTTAGTAAAATGGGGATAGTAATGAGCCCTGCCTCAAAGGGCTGAGGGACAAGGATTGGCACAGTTACGGTGGAAAGCACTTAGAAGAGTGTCTGCCACCTAGTCGGTGTTTAGCGCTGTTGCTAC
Source organism: Rhynchonycteris naso (assembly GCA_037038555.1). Lineage (NCBI taxonomy): Eukaryota > Metazoa > Chordata > Mammalia > Chiroptera > Emballonuridae > Rhynchonycteris > Rhynchonycteris naso. The sequence continues at coordinate 188,755,544 of CM073000.1, read as the reverse complement.
TGCTATCATTCTAATCATCAACATTATCTTTCCTAACGTGGAATTTGTGACTTCCTGTATTTAAAGCTTCTAACCTCCAATACTGCTAATGCAGACCTTCTTACCCTGGGCACTATTAACATGTTGGGCTGGATAATTCTCTGCTGTGGGGGCTGTCCTGTACATTTAGGGTGTGTAGCAGCATCTCTGGCTTCTTTTCTCCAGATTTAGTAACATCCTCCTCGTCCAGTTGTGACAACCAAAAGTATGTCCAGATCTTGCCAGGTGCTGGGGGAAAACTCTCCCTGAAGTTGAAAACCACTGCTCTGATGTCACTGCCTCTTCTCCATGAGTGTTCGGCAAGTCCTGACATGTACCTTCCTCATGAAGAGAGAAAATAACAGGTCTTCAGAGAAAGTCCTGGAAGCAGTTAACCCTTAAATGGAAACGCTCTCACTGATATGACCAATTGAAGGTCATTGATGCAGACTTTGGGGAGAAAGTGGGCAGCTTGTCAGAAGCATTTCTGATTGAAACCAAACATTTTGGGATTTAGTCGCTGACCCAGACCATTAGGTCCTATGGGGAGGGTATTCTGTGTGACTAAGTCAATCACTTGGGGAAGGTGTACTAGGAGGGTCGCCAGGTTAGACCATGACAGAAAGAGGCAAAGCCGTCCTTTACTCACTCAACAAACTGAAGCTACTGAGTCGCACAGGAAGCAATGAGGAATGAGGGAGTGTCTCCACATTCCAGAAACTTACAACCTAGTCTGAAAGGCAGGCAGGTAGACAAATAGATGAGCAGTCCTGGACTGAAACCATAGAGCAAAGTTAGATCTTAGACAAGTCATTTATTTTTCTGGATTTTGGTTTCACCAAACATAAGGGGATCCTGTGTTGATGTGAAAGTATGGAGATGAAATTCCTATCCTCTGTTATGACAAGATGTCCATAAAATTATCATCCAAGGCCCAGGAAACTGAACTTAATCATAAGGAGTGTCTGTGACTTTTACTTCTCTTTTCCTGAAGGAGTATAGTTGGGTAAGCAGAGGGCTCTGACCACTTGGGTCACTGCCTAATAGTGTCTGTACAACTTCAGGTTCCAGATTCCTTCCCAAGTCCTACTTGCATCTCTGTGGCTCTGGTCACTGGCATAAGTAGGGGCACCAAGAGGAGGTATTTTTCTGTCCCCACACTTACTGTGGCTGGATGATGCCAGGCTCTTTAGATTTGCAAAATGGTTGGTTTTCATTCTTTCCTGAATGCCAGGCCCAACCAGCTGGGTTGGCTGGCTCCCCCCTCAATTTCACCCGCATTACCCAAGGGAAGCAACATGTCAAACTGGGCTAAGGGCTTTGCTTTAGTTGAAAGTCATGGAAGTAATTGGTTTGTTCTCTGCGAATTGCTGCATCATGATTCTCATCATTATCAATTCTATCAACTAGTTCATTCATTTAGCACCCATTCAGTGTTGCATCAGGGGGGTGGGAGGTAGAAAGAACTGACCTCAGTAGGGAAGATTATTTTATCAGAGACATTGTTCAGAATTGCTGGTGGATAATGAGAGTACAAAACAGACCATGTTTCAGTTGGTTGTATTTATCAATTTTCACAGCCACTGTACCCCTTCTGTCCCTGCAGAAGGAACAGAACCCCAAATACCCCGACTGATACACCACTGCTACCACTTAGTGTGTGTCTGCTATGTGTAAGAACCTTGGTTAGAATTTGAGCACATGAGAATTGCTACAGGATGGCACACTGGTTAGGAAGTGGGTAGTAGAACCAGACTGCTTGGTTTTGTCATTGCCAAGTAACAACTAAGTTACCTAACCTCTCTGGACATCAGTCTTCCCATCTGTAAACTGGAAAACTGTAGTAATACTTACCTTAATTTAAGATAAATTAAATCCCTTTATTATCGAGCACTTAGGGCAGTGACTGACACTCACTAACGCCTCAGGATACATTGGCTATGGTTTATTCCAGCAAATACTTACTGACCACCTGCTGAGTGCCTGACAGCGTGCTAGGCACTAATAGGGATTAACAAAATAGGTTCTACTCAGGCTAATAGGAATGACGGGAGGAGTTGTTTCTGCCTAGGGAGAAAGACTGCAGAAAAATTACATAGAGTAGAGAACAATTGAACTCAATCTTAGAAAAGGAGAATGAGATTTCCAAGAAGAGAAATTAGTTTGGTGTGGTTGAAGCAAAGCAAGAAGGTGAAGTATGATGAGAGACTAGAGAGATGGGCAGAGGTTGGATTATTCAAAGCCTTGCTGAGGACCCTGGGCTTTATGTCCCAAGGTGATGAACGTGTTTCAGTCGACTAGGCTAAGTTTGTGCTGTGGTAACAAACATCCCCAAACACTTTAGTGGCTTAAAACGGCATAGGTCCCTGCCTCACTCATACATGTCCATTATGTAGAGGCTATAGCTTTTGCTTCATATGCCTTTATATAGGGACCCATTTTGAGAACGCAATCCCCCTGTGAGACATCCTGGATTATTAGTAAAGGGGGAAAAAAGAGAAAATAACGTACGTGCTATAGGTCTTAAAGCTTCTACTCAGGTGTGATATACACCCCTTTTACTCATATCTTATTGACCAACACAAGTCACATGACTGAGCCTGATGCCAGTAGGGCAGGAAGTAATTATTTCATAGGGAAGAACAGTGAATATTTAGAACAAGAATAAAATCTACTACAGCACTCTGTGATCAGATCTGGATTGCAAGGAGCAAATGTCCTAATTAATTATGAAACTGTCATAAATTGTAAAGCCCCATTTAAATATCAGTAGTTACCATTAGTTTTAGTAGTTACCATAAAGATGCACCACATGGATCTTCCTTCAAAGAAGGACTTGCTGTCCAGCCACAAAGAGTGGGGTCAGCAGGTAGCCTGCAGCCATCAGTCCTGCAGGTCTGCCTCATATGTGGAGAGAGCTGCCTCGTCACACTCTTCCCAGTGACTGAATGCGGCAGATAGGTAATGGTTGGCTCATTTTGGCCAAAGGGGGACAACTCTGATGGATAATATTTGTTCCAGAGTTCCTTGCTGGGTGTCTCAGGCTTTCCCAGCATGATTGTAGTTCAGCTTCTCCCTGTGCACAATCTTGTTTCCTCCCACTCACAGATGTTTCTCTCCAATAACCATCTTGTCCTCTAAATTCCATCTCAGCGTCTGCTTCTGGAGAACCCAACCTGTGACATTGTTATAATAGTAGTAATGATAATAATGTAGTTATTATTATAATCTATGATAATATCCAACAAGATTAATGTATTTATTTTATTATACTTCCTATTAAGGGCAAACAAAGGGAAATAAACCAGGTTGCACAATTAGCAATTAAAATAACAGATTATTCCTTTGAATTTTGTCTGATAAAACCACCATTTTGGTTTTTAAGGTTTTTAAGGATCGGCCAGAAGCTGATCATCAGAAACTCAGAGATTCTGGGCCAACAAGGGCCCTTTAAGAGAACCAACTGGCTCTTCTAACTGTTAGAGCTCTCTAGGAAACACCACCCTAAAGTCTTTGCCAGTGTGTGGTCTCGTTTTTCATCAACACCCTCTCTGTGATGCCTCTGTTTATTAAAGTGTACTGTAAAAGGACTCATATTTCAAGCCAGAGAGCCCTGGGCTTCAATTCAAGCTCTCCACCAGCTGTTTGGCAGCAGGCAAGTCACTTAATGGCTTTAAAACTCCTCTGTAGAATGTGAATGACAACATTTACCCCATATGGCTACTATGCACTGAGGATTAGGTGAAGTATTCTGTATGTAAAGTTCTTAGGAATGTGCATGGCACGTAACAGGGGCTCAGTTAATGTGTATTTCCTCTGCTTTCTTTCATCTCCTTGGATGAAATATGCAAACGTCGCTTTCTGAATAGGCAGTCTGATCACCTGATGACCCCAGAATAATGGTTCTCCTTATTGAGAAGTGCATACCCTGAAGAAAAAGGATGGTGGCCCCTTTTCTCCTGTGCCTGGTAGACATTTATTTTGACTAATGTTCTCAGTTGGTGAGGATGATTTGAGATGGTTTCTATGATAGTGTCTGGGATCGATTGCTGATGTCTGTCACAAGACAGCATAAGGACAGCATAAGGAAAGGGTGACACACGTGCCAGACATTAACCTTCTTTGTGACATATCAATGGGATGTATCCTTCTTTTCCTCTCTAGGAGTTTTCAGGCCTGTCTTAGCTCATGGGAAATTAGGTCCAGTTTTGTCTTGGCTATGATGTTGACCTTCTGTGTCTGGTCAAGTGAATATAAAACATTTGTTGGAGCTGAAGCAGGAGGCACACTGTGGAGTTTGAGTTTGACGGATGGTTGTTGTCTCAGTTTCTTGTCATGGCAATGTCACCTCTTTCTTTAGGACTTATTTCAAATGGATCCTTAACCATGCTGCTTCTTAGGTGCTAGCATGTATAAGAGTCACCTGGAGAATTGGGTAAAACACAGATTTTTAGGCTCCATCTCCAGAAATTCTGATTTGGTGGGTCTACATACTCAAAGTGAGGCTGCTCATGGAGCAGGTGTTGTGTGGCTCTATTCTCGGACCTTGCTTGTCCACGTATGGTCTGTGAGCCGGCAACAACAGCATCATCAGGGAGCCTGCTGGACAACCAAATCGGAGGCCCATGCCAGGGCTCCTGAATGAGAAACTGCATTTAACCAGATCCCCAAGAAAGTCATCTGAGATTCAAGCTTGAGATTCTTTGCTGGAATAGGTGCTAGCACGTTTCTTCCCTTCATCCCTCTCCTACCTCGCCGATAGCCCTTTTCACACATTATCATAACCAGAATGACCTACATTTAGACTTTGAGCTTTTGAGAACAGGGGCCAACATTTTCATTGCTGTGTATCCATCTTCTAGGACAGTACCTGGACTATAGGAGGCCCTCAGAAAATGCATGAATGAACAAATATGACAACCCTTAGACCTTAGACTCCACTGACCAATCTCACCCAAGTCTAATTCAAGTTCTCTTTTGTGCAGTCTTTGAACAGAGATTTTTCTCAGTGAGTCGGGATTATGGATGCCTCATGAGAGGACTATTTGAGCCATTTAGGAGGACAAGGGATTTCCAGGCACAGCAGCTCTTATTTACATGCAAACAGTTGCTGCCCTAATTATGAATCATTTTCCGCTATTCATGTGAGCAAGTTATGAGGATTCTCTATTTGGCAACATCTCTTTGCAGTATTCGTGGCTCATGAGATAGCCAGAGTGTCTGATCTCCTATTTGAATGGTTTAATTTCCACTATAACACCTTTGCTTGTCGCTGCATGGGGCATGCTGGGCTTGGTGTGTTTGTCAGGGCACCCTATTACATTGCGGGATGGAGGGGAGGAAGAAGTAGCTAATGGAACTCCTGTCCTTAAACATGGTGGGAATGAGAGGACTAGGGTTGTCATCATGACAGTGCTATTGCCATCTTTTGTGACCAGAAATACCATCTCTCTCCCAGCTCTGTTTTCTCATAACAGATTTGGTTTTTATTAGTAGTTTTTCTTTCTTTGTTTCTCTTCCTTAACCTTCCTCCCTCCATCATCCCCTTTCCTCTTTTTCTTTTCTTCCTTCCTTCCTTCTTCCTTCCTCTCTTCTTTCCTTCTTTGCTTTCTTTTTTCTTTCTTTCTTTTTTCCCTCTTTCTTCCTTCCCTCTCCCCTTCCCTCCTTTCGTCTCTATCTAGTTTTCTCTTTTTCTCTTTCCTTCCCCCTTTCTTTGTTTTGTTCCTTCATCCCTCCATCTCTCTTTCTCTTTCCTCTTCTCCTTCTTTCCTTCTCATCCTTTCTTCTTCCTCCTTCACCCATTTCTCCCTTTCTCTCTCGTTTTTTCTCTTTCTTTTTCTCTCTCTTCCTTTCTTCATTCTTTATTTATTTCTCCTTCCTTCTATCCCTTTCTTTATTTGTTTTCAGCAGAACCATTTCTTCCAGAATTTTCTGTGCCATGCTGATACATAAGCCAGTTACCTGTGGAGCTACCCAGATGACATGCGTGATGTGGTCTGTCACACCAGTCCTTCCCTGCATTTCATAACAAATGGACAGAATCCCAGGTTTCTGTGAAATGCAGTTTGCAAATTACTGTATTTGATGATCTCTGATGGGCATTTTGTTTCTAACAACTTAAGGTACATGTAAGTAAATGGGGCAAGTTGAGTTAGGATCTTTTATTTGGCATATTACAGCAAGGTAACTTTAAACAGTCACCCTGGGACCTCAGAAGAGGCAGCCTTTGCTTCTCAGAGTTACTCACATTGTTTCTGATTCGAATGAGGTTCCTGGTCATCTATATCCCTGTGCCTTTGTCACGGCCCTATCTGCCTCTCATCAGACTTCCCAGCTTGGCTCTGGCTCTCTGCTTTGGCTCTTGGTCAAGACTTCTTCTTTTATAAGTAGGTAGTGGTCCCTTCTGGGGGTAGCCAAACATCTGCTCATGCATCTGTTCACCATATCCACGCAACAAAGGGTTTTTTCAATGAGTTCCACATTCCAGGCACTGTATGGTCACTGGGGACGCAGTAGTATGTCACACACATGCTGCCCTCAAGGATCTTGTAGTCAGGCTAAACATGTAAGCACATCAACACCTATCAGTGTGATAAGCACAATGAAAGGAACCTGCATATGGTAGTGAAGGGAGAGTATGAATTCTATAAGGAGTCTTGGAGAGGGAGGGGTTGCTGGAGAAGGTTTCTGAGAAAGGGTGATATTTCAGCTTGGGCAGAGAGGGTCTGAGAAGGTGCTTTCTCTATGCAGTTTTTATTCAGTGGAGGAAATACCAGTGGAGAGTATAAAACACAAGAGTCATATTCAGACTTGCCTGTTAGAGCAGTCACTTTATGCGCTGAGTGATAGCTCGAACCCTATGCAAAATCTTCATGAACTAAAAAAGACTTAATCGTCTTTTGTTTTTAAATGTTCTGTTTTAGAATAGTTTAGATTTACAGAAGAGTTGTCTGTACAGTAAATCTAAACTATTCTAGACAATGCAGACATTGTCTAGAGAGCTCCTGTGTACCCCTTCACCCTCGTTTTCTATTGAATAGTCTTTTAATTAACTGAGATTTATTGCCATTACTTGTTAGTCAGGTAAGGAAATAGGCACACTATGGACTGTTTAAAAACATAATGTCTGGTTGCTGCCTCCCCTGCCCCATATTCCTCACATCGAGAGTTCACATCGATAATCCTGAAGGGACACACCGGTGGGTCTTCCACACTGAAGCAGAAAATTAACTCAGATGCTAGAGAGATTCTGCACCACACAAGTTGAAATACACATAGTTTTCTACTCTGTCTGAAGTAAAGTCACAGTATCCCCATTTTAGGAACATCTCTGAGGCTCATCCTTGAACTCAGAGCCAGTTGGGTTCAAACCCATCACTCTGCTGGGTATGACCCTGGGGCTTTCTTTTCTGGGTGTGGACTGGGTGAAGTGGAAGCCCGAAATTCATTTTATTGTACTAGAACAGTGGTTCTTAACCTTTTTTGAGGTAACGAACCCACCAGTTTCATAGTGCATTCACCGAACCCTTCTTTAGTGATAAATAAAATATGATTTTTTCCTCAAATTCAAGACATAGGTATATGTTTTTTTACTGGTGCACAAAATGAGCCGTGCATGAACATCACCTTGCTCAAAGAACAAAACCAACAAAGTGCATGAATTCACAACAAATGACGGTATTACTTTATTCTGGCCTCCGCGGCAGAGGCTTCTCCGAACCCCTGAGACTGACTCATCAAACCCCTAGGGTTCGATAGTACCCAGGTTAAGAACCACTGTACTAGAAATAAGATGTCTAGCAGGACTAGTCTGAAGAGTATAGCCACACTGTCAACTAAGCCATCTCCAACTCTCAATCAATGAACAGCTTACATGTTCCCTTCTGTAGCTATACAATATGAGCTCCCCAAACTATACCACCCGAGCCAGGCTGTTTAATTCTTTGCAGTTTTTGAGCTCCTCCAAGTTTTACTTAGTTTTCACGCTCTGCCTAAATGCAGGTAATCAGAACCTAATTTATTGGACACCTCTGTGGCCAGCTGTGATGGAAAATTTACAAGTAGAAACCAATAGTCACAATACACAAACTCCAGGTCTTGATATTTAGAATAGTACATGTTTATTTTGCTTCCTCCATGACGTCTGCACTACCAAATTGTCCTTTTGACTGTCTATCACCTGTGTCTATCACTCAAAATGTCTCTGCCTCTTATTTACCTCAAGTTTACTATTTTATTATCACCTCATTATTTTACTGAAGGGGAGATATTTCCTTTTTTTTTTTCTTTAGCATGTGTATGCACGTGAAAGAATGAGAAATCAAAAGAGCGAGAGAGACAGACAGACAGGAAGAGAGAGAGAGAGATAACAAACATCAATTCATAGTTGCGGCACTTTCATTGTTTGTTGATTGCATTCTCAGATGTGCATCTGTACACAGAATTACACACATCTCTTCCCAAATCCAATATTCATGTTGGTTGCTTGCAATAGGTTATGATGTGAATATCTACACTGTGACAATTGGCAATGGTTACAAACTAGAACTTTTTTCTCCCCCAGAAATTTGGTTGTTAAACGTTTACAAGCACAATGTGTGTCCTGTTAATTACATCTGCCATAGGTGTACTCAAGTTGGCAAAATCGTCTATACGTGTCTTAGATAGTCCTGTGAGGCCATGATCATTATCTTCCTTTTCCACTATGCTTGTTGTATGTGTGTGGCTGGGCTGGAATCCATCTAATGGTTGAATCAACTGTTATGGCCTAGCCTGGGAGAATTCTTTTCTGGTCAGTTCTTTATTTTTACAGAGACAGAGAGAGAGAGTCAGACAGAGGGATAGATAGGGGCAGACAGACGGAAACAAAGAGAGATGAGAAGCATCAATTATTAGTTTTTTGTTGCGACACCTTAGTTGTTCATTGATTGCTTTCTCACATGTGCCTTGACTGCAGGCCTTCAGCAGACCGAGCAACCCCTTGCTGGAGCCAGTGACCTTGGGTCCAACCTGGTGAGCTTTTGCTCAAACCAGATGAGCCCGCACTCAAGCTGACGACCGTGGGGTCTCGAACCTGGGTCTTCCACATCCCAGTCCGACGCTGTATCCACTGCACCACCACCTGGTCAGGCTCTGGCCAGTTCTTTTAAGTTGCTATTACTTATCTCTATTTTGGTGTCCATCTTGCATTCTGTGGATAGCCTAGTTTCTAGATTCCAAATTCTGTGGAGCCACCTCACTGTTGACCTTGTGTACACTATGAGGAGGGAGTGGAGGAATGAAACAAAACACTACAGTGAGGAGAGGCCTGTTGTCACTTTTCGTGACTGTTGCCATCTATCAATCAATTTCTTTCCTAAAACTATAAAAATAGGTATACTGGAAACTGAAATTTCATGCTAAGACTGGCCTTCTGCTGATCTTGGACCTTGGTTTGAACAAATGGAAGGCAGCAGAGGTCACCACTAAGTGGATTTTGCTCTTCTTAATGAGGGCTACAGTGTCCAAAAACATTGTTTCTTTCATTAGTGAAAATGAGGTTCCTTCATCAACTTGCACATTATACAAAGAAAGAAGGGGAAAAAATAAGACAGTATAAAGGGAAGGAGCCTCGATAAAGTAAACAATTATTTTTGATTCATTGATCCCTGCAAGAAGATAGAGCTTTTGGCAGAACAAGCAGCATCTTTCTTAATTAGTGTCATGATTTTCCGCAGTTATTGACAATGCAGTTTCTTCAGCCCTGTTGCTTCCTTAGTGTCAGCCTCTTCCCCTGTGCCATCTGGTGGGGACTCCGTCAGAGAGGGAAGGGGAAAGAAGGCATTCTGCTTCTCCCCAGGAAAGCACGGGGTGCCTGGATGGCAGCGGGGACAGTATAAGAACCAGCTTTGGACCCAAGTGCCCATTGTATCACTTGGCCGTTACGTGGCCTTGGGCACGTTGTTAATCTCATTGGGTCTTAGAATACTAAACTTGCTCATCTATGAAATGGAATGATCAGACTGATTCATGATTTTGCTGAGAGAATTAGAGATTTGGTACGAAACAAATTTCACAGTTCCTGTGGAAAGTGGCAGTTGTTAATAATAATAATAATTGGACAGGTGAATTTCTGCAATCTGCTGACAGGTACAGTATTCGTTATCCTAACAAATATTTTCTGAAAACCTTCTGTATGCCTGAAACTGTTCTAGGCACTGACGTTATATCAATGAACAAAATAGACAGAAATAAAGGAAGGAAGGAAAGAAGGAAGGAAGGAAGGAAGAAACCTCTGACCTCATGGGGCTTACTTCCTAGTACACTATTAAAAATTCTCACTCAGTTCAGAGCGTCATCCCAAAACGACGAGGTTGCAGGTTCAAGCCCTGATAAGAGCACAGAATGAATGCATAACTGAGTGGAACAACAAATGAATGCTTCTCTTCCCCTCCCCTCTCTCTCCCTTCCGTTCTCTAAAAATCAATCAATAAAAATAATTCACAGTGAAAATTATTATTTGATTGAAAAGATGCTGTATGCCTGATCTCGTGGACAATGCTCTTAACTGAAGCCACACTCCTGTATTCAGAAAATGGAAGGGATATGATCTAAGCTCATTGGGAAGGAGTTGGGTGCAACTTCTTAAAGCTAAAATTTATTGAGCCCTTACAATGAGGTGGCATCTCACCAATCTTTTGAGGTAGGTTTGCTATATGAAACAATTGAGATACAGAGAATTTAGGAAACTTGCCCAAGACCACACATCTTAATGCTGACAGAGTCAGGTTTCAAACCCAGGTGAGTGTAATCCTGAGCTCATGCCCTGAGATGCCAACTTGATGGACGGGGTTTTTTCTTTCAACTCTCCTTTACTCCAGATTCAGACACCAGTTCTGGTACTAGGTTTCTGGAGAAAAGTCTGATTTCAGTTCATTTTAATATATAAGTTTTACAAGGCCAGGAAATGTGTCTTTTTGGCTGGCAACTGCATTCTAGAAGCTAATTGAGTTTTTGAAACTTATTAATTTCCCCCAAATATATTGAATGAATGAGTGACTCAGTTGATGAATGAATATGTTAGGATGTATCTTTTCTGGTCTTTGTTGGTCTTTCTGCGGAAGGGAAGACAGAAGAGTTATGTTTATTCAGTACAAGGACAGTGACACGTTTCTTTGCAGTGATAACATTGCCTTTGAAGAAGAGTCAGTAGATTGGTGAACGTAGAAGGTATGATGACATAGAAAAATGTCAGGAAATGAGAAACTAGTAGGGTCAGGTCCAGGAAGGTCTTGGATGGCATGCTAAAGTGATTGGACTCTATCTGAGGGCTATAAGGAGCCAATGAAAAGTTTAATGTACAAATACATGGCTGGTGAGGTTAAGCATTAAGACAAAGGTGTTAGGGGTGGAGGGGGAGTGGAGTAAAGAGGGACAAATATATAGTTACGAAAAATGATTTGACTTTGGGTGAGGAGCACACAACACAATCAGCAGTTCAAATGCCATAGAAATGTTTACCTGAAACCTATGTGCTCTTATTGACCAATGTCGCCCCATTAAATTTAATTTTTTTAATTAAAAAACAAAAATTTGAAAAAGATTCTAGAACCGAGAAGAGCAAAGGTTTGCCCAAGGTCGCGCCGCAGAATAGTGACAGGAGAAATAAGAAACCCTGAAACAAGAGAAGTTTCTTCTAAGCCACACTGTGTTTTCTTAATTCTTATGGGAAATTGTGAAGTGAACTTTCACTCGAGCCTATTTCTGCTCAGGTTTTTTGTTTCTGATCCTCCCCCCCCCCAAGAGGGAAAAATCTCTGCCTCCAGACCAGAGTTTGAGACACACGCATATGTACCGATAAATGGGAACTGCTCCAACACTACCTGCCTGCTCAAACAGGTAATTAGGGGCTGCTCTCCCAGAGGGGCAAAGGAACAGTGGGTTAGCATTCTGGAAAATGTCCTCAAATTTGTCTCCGGAAATATATTGGAGGAAGACCTAGAATGTCTTAAACATTGGGGACAGGCGCTTAGGACATTGTGACTGTCTTTCTTGGTGTCATCAGTCATGGTACATGTGTATGTGTGTGCGCACACACACAGCACGTACAAACAGGCACAAATCCCTTTCAACACACACCTGAATGCTCAATTCTTACTTCTGGCCCCACCCACACATGCAGACTGTCCACACATATTTCGCACACATTTCCACACAATCTGAGTACACACAAAAACATTACCCACCTCAGTGAAGTACAGCCTCCATACACTCACATAAGCAAGGGCAGATGCGATGCCTTAAGTTTATACACCCTTACACACACCTGCAAACACATCAGTGCTGTGCGTACCATGTATGGTTTCCACAATGCAGCAGACAGCTCCTGCTCTCAGCCTAAGAAATGTACTACACACCTGTGTCAAAATCTGCCCACCCACAAAATACATACAGCTCATGCTCGCCTCCCCGCCTGAGTCAAAGTGATACTCATTCTTCTACACCTCATCACAGGAAACCACAGCCCATATCCTACATTTCTGTCTACCTCTATACCCATCTCTTTATACACACATATATCCACACACACATCCCATCATATACACACAGCCACATATGCACACTCTCATCACAAACATATGCACACACAAACATGTCACAATTACTGCATGCATATATACCATATTAATTTCCTAGGGATCACAGTTCATCAATGAAAAAACTGCCCAGGGCCAAACACAGTCTTCCTTAGAATCACTAAAAAAATATTATTTAAAGCCTAAAATTTTTATAGGGAAATAAAATTCTATTTGCCTATTTTTAGCTCCCCTGAGGTTAAATACGGCCTTATTCCATGCTCAAGCAGCTTCTGGGATTATGTAACTCCAACAGCTCTGAGTTCTGACGTCAGTGCCTGCTCTGCCCTTGGTGCCGGGTGCACAAAGCCCTTTCAATCCAGCGGCAGCAGCAGGTGTTCTAGGCAAAGGGATATTTAGTGCTCTGGTTTAGGCAGAAACATTAAATATTTGAGGGAAGTAATGCTATCAGCCAGTTTGCTGAGCATCTTCGATCACAGTAAGTCCTGCTTGGGGATAACTGAGGTCCAGACCAACAAACGAATTATGGTCTGTTCTTGCCGTATACCCTTTGCTTCCCAAGCTCTCTGTGTGGCAGACAGATGTCTGGGGAGAGCGAGTGGGAACTCCTGCTGATCAGGCTCAGACTTGAAGAACAGCTGGGAGGAGAGGTGAGGGGCCCCATGTGGAGAGACTGTGGTTTTCTGCCTCGGTCATGCTCACGGAGGGTGGCTACTCTCTCACCAGGTGGGTTTAGGTGGCATGATGTTCAAGCACATGGAGCCTGGAGCCAGGCTTCCCTGGGTCAAATTCCAGCTCCCTTGTCTCTTCGCTCCATGACCCTGGGCAAGTTACTTCGCTTCTCTGAGCCTCACGTTTCCGAACTCTAAAGTAGGGATTGCTGTGATGTTCAAAAGGGATCATCATAAAAAGAGCTGAGTCCAGTGGCCAACACATAGGAAACAGCACTCATCATCATTTGCATTTCTTAAGAAACCAAACCTATTTTGTGTGTGTGTGTGTGTGTGTGTGTGTGTGCGCGCGCGCGCGCATGCGTCAACTCTGGCCAGGACTGAACTCTCAGGAACCCTCGCTCTTTTATATTTCTTTTGAAGACAAACTTTACTCTTCACCAATACTGACCTTGGAGCAGTTCCCCAAATACACTGCGTGTGCGAGCGGCTGTCTCTCCTCTCCTGCTGTCTCATCGCCATCTGCTGCCGTCCTCTCCCTCATGGGCTTGGCACACTTTTACTCACCCTTCAGGAGTGGGCTCAAGTGTCCTGTGTCCTGCGTGGCCTCCCAGATAACTAAGGCAGGCCTAGGTTTCTTCTGCTCTCTCACTATACCTTGTGCCCCCAGTCCATCATTCTCCTGTGACAGGTTCTCTTTGGCAGCAGCAAGGGACAGGAAGAGTGGCTAAGAAGGAGGGCTCCTCGCAGTCTTCGAGACAATGAGATCACTCTATTTACCCCAAGCCTTACTACCCAGTATGTGTTCTCATCCAGTATGGGACTCATCCTCATCACTGAGGAGCTTGTTAGAGATGCAGAACTTCAACCCTACCCCAGACCTAGTGAATCAGAATATAAATTTTAATAATGAGGTGATTCATTTGCATAGTAAAGTTTGAGAAGCGCTGTCAGGGGCTCTCCTCATTCAATGAAATGTGATGAGCATGGCAAGTGAAGTCACGTGCATCCGTGAACACTTGGTTTATTTAGTTGGGTTTCAACCATGACTATGCAAGAAACCCCAAGTGTGGTTATCATATGTTTGCAAGATGTAATCAAGAATACAGTCCTGGCTTATCCTCTTAAGTGAACCCCCAAATCTTTCTCTATATTATCTTCATCACTGCCCTCACTTTATTAAAATTTATTGGGGTGACATTGGTTAATAAAATTATACAGGTTTCAGGAGTACAATTCTGTAACATATCATCTGTTAAATGTTTTTGTGTTCACCACCCCAACTCAAGTCTCTTTCCATGACCTCTCTCAAACTGTATCCCAGTATTTCTAAGGTAGAACCAGCAGTTTATGGTTTACTCAGCCCTTAATTATTATTTACTTGGCTTGCATATAGATTTTCTTTTTATAGCATCATTAACTTAAGGAGAAAGTGCCACAAATGGAATAACCAAGAAGAGAGTTCAGCTTCCTCATATGGTCCTCTTTCTGTGTCTTATCCACTAAGATAAGTTCCCTCAAGTTTCCTCAATTTGTATCTGTCTCTTCTGTTGCTTTATAAAGAATATTTCCAAATTTACATGATGGCATAATTAAACCTTTCCGAACTCTTGAACTAAATATATTTGTATACTTATTAATTAGCCAAATACACATCTCTCATTCAGAAAAATTAGATTTCCCTGCTGATCAATTCTGTACATCAGCACATGTGTCTTTTATAAGCTTAGAGTCTCTAGACTCTAAGCTCCATGAGAACGGGACGATGGAGTAGCTGGCACCTAGCAAGTCTGCTCAAGAAATATTTCTCAGATGAATGAATAAATAGGACCCTGGAACCCAGGGGTCTGTCTTCCTCACCTCCACATCCTCAATGTTCCTGGCACCAAGGAGATGTTATAATCTATTTCGAAAGAATGACTGGACAGAGGCAGCAGTCAGTTCTGCAGCCCTTGCCCAGAGGGATCAGGATGGCTCTCTAGATGAGCTTGTGTGAGAAAAAGATCATGGAAGAAAACAAAGCAGGAACCTTATTTCATGCATATTATTAGACTTCTTTTCCATTCAGTATAAATAAATGAAAGGGCTAGTTCTACCAACGGAACTGTGAAAATACGCAGAGATGCACACAGCAAGTCTACCACTACCGAGAAATAAATCCATCTGGTTCAGCTATTCATTTCAGACTGACTTTCTTTTTCTCCAAAATAAGTATGGTGTCCTCCATGTGAGTTAGGAGAGGTTGTCTGTATGTCCGCTTTATCCTTAGACTCTCTCTTTATCCTTCTCTACTTATCTCCCTGTGTCTGCCTTCGAGTCTGAATCCCTTAGAACTTGTGGGTTGTAAGCAACAGAAACCAATTATAGATGAAAAACAAATAAATGCTCTATTAGGAAAAAAGTGGGATAACTTACAGAATCAGAGGAAATGCTGCAAACCTCACCTTAGGAAGGAAAGAAATCAGGGAAATTTCAGAGAACTTGAAACTTTTCAGTATACTCTGTCATTGAATGATTGAATTTCAACCATTTTTTATTATTGGGTAACTCAACCCAAGATTCAAATTCCAGTGTCTAAGTAGCCTACGTTGGGTCACATGTTCAGTTCTTAGGCAGGCAAGGATAGAACACTAGTGTGATGGATTGGTCAAGACCACATTAGGAGTAGAATAGATAACATGGAAGATAGAATAATGGGTCCTCCAAAGATGTCCACATTCTAGTTACAGAAACTGTGAACATCGCAAGGGATAAGTAAGCCTGCAGATGTAATTAAGTTTGTTAATCAGTTGACTTTGAGATAAGGAGATTATCATGGGTTATCCAGACAGGCTGATATAATCACAAGGGCTCTTTAAATTTGGAGGAGGTAAGCAGACGAGTGTCAGAGCAGTACATTATAAGAAAAACTCAACCAGCCAGTGCTGACTTTAAAGATGGAAGACCATGAGCCAAAGCCAAAGAATGAGGGAAGTCCCTAGAGGCTGAAAAATGTATGAAAAATGATTCTCCCCTATAGTCTCCAGAGAGAAATATGACTACTGACACCTGGATTTCAACCCTGTGAAACCCATTTTGGGCTCTGACCTCACAATAGTAAATCTGTGTTGTTTTAAGCCACCATGTTTATGGTAGTTTGTCACAGCAGCATAGGAAATGAATATGGATATCTACTAGGGAATAACATGTCAAAAACAGGGTCAGCCTTTAAATGTCTGTATCTATGTTGGCCTTTAGTGGCTAACGTGGTGGCTGCAATGTACTTGGGAATGGAGAACCAGAGTTTTATTTCAAGATATAGTTCTGTTTCAAGACGAGGTGCTTGGTGAATGTTGGCTTTGTAAATTGATAGACAAGTAGAACTTTCTTCCTCTTGATCCTCCCCATTGTGGTGTTCAGTGGATTGTAGAGGTGCTCTGTGTCCATTATTCTAGAACCTTGTGGTGGAACTCTATTGTGTGACTTCCCACAAGGGAAGAGGTGGGGAGCCTCAGGCCCTGCTTCCCACAAGGTCTTTAGATGAGGCAAAAATGTGCCTCAGAGTCTACATTCCACCCATGACAAACTCCAACAAACAGAGCAATATGGCCCTATGGAGGGGCCACGCCGGATGCTCCAGGACGTTTGCCAGTCTTCTCTGGAGCATGAGAAAATATTGTACTTGATGATCGTTCATTTTGATTACACTTCTGCTCTGGGGCGTATGATACCTTTTTTCTACAGTGTTTGGGAATGAGGCATCTCTGGGCATTAGTCTATGCCCATCAGAAATCAGTGTTGTGATATAATTACATTTGTGAAGCAGATGGATCGTCAACATGCACGTGGCTGAGGATCCTGTTATAAACAGAGGCGACCGATCTGAGGGCTGGGCTGGGGGTGGGGGTGAAAGCTTCCCTCTGTTCCCAGATAAAAGCCATCTTATTTGTGTCTCTGAAGTTTTTGTAAGGAGGATGGCAGAGAGAGAAATTCAGGGGATCCGGGAAGAGAATTTATATTCATTAAACACCTACTGTGACTATTTCATTGAACGTTTACAACAGAGCTAAGAAATAGGCTTTAATCATCGCCATTCTGCAAGTGAGAAAACTGAGGCTCAAGAAAGTTGAGCCTAAGTAAGGAGCTTATAGATACCCAGCCAGTGTGGAACTCATTAGGGTTGCCAATCAAATACTTCCAGTTTTCCTCCCCCACACGAGACTTTCTCTGGTCTTTGTCTTCCCCACAGTGAGATTTCCCTTTCCTGACCTTCAGATGTGAACAGAAGCATGTGACTTGTTTAGGATGGTGAAATGTGAGCAGGACTGAAGTGGGTCTCATCTGGGAAGAAGACGTAAGAGCTGATATCTTTCTTGCCTCATGCTCTATCCCTCCACCGTGCTGACGGGCAGTGTTCCAGATGGAGGCTGCTCTGTCAGCTGGGTCTTGGCAGTGAGTATGCCATGGCCAAGGTCTGAGAGACATGAGTCATAAGTGATAAGTAAAAATTTGTTTTAAGCTACTGAGATTTTCAAGACAGTTTGGTACATAACCCTGCCTACTACATCTGCTCAGGCGAAGATCTGGAAGCAGACCCCTTGTCAGCGTGGTTTCTACTCCTCAGGGCGCCAAAGCAGGCATGGTTTCTTACCCATGATCTGTGCAGAGACTTAGACCATCAGGGTTTTTGCCCATGATTCTTGATTCAACTGGATTTAAGGCAGACAAGGTCCCGTGGCTCTTATATTGGTTTTGTAAGGGTTGTTTTAGTCTCTCTAAGAAGAGTTCAAAGATGGGGATGTCTCCCTCTCTCTTAATATTCCTCATGGCCCATGGGCTGCCCATGTCGTAGGTGCTGATAAAAGACTTCTAATAGGAATTACCAGAACATGTTGAAATGGTTAGGAAGACAATGAAATAATAAAATGGGATGGAATGGAATTACTGGGGATGCAGTGGCTTGAACTGGAGAGCTTACTAGCGCTGGCAGGAGATGAAATGGAAGTGGATAGAGACAGAATGGATTGACCTGCAATGGAATGGAATTTGTTGGAATTTGAAGGGGTGGGATGGCTGAGGATGGAAGGGCTTGCAGTGGGATGTGGGGATCACTGTGAAGTATTCCAAGAAGACGAAATGGAATGAATTGTATAGAACAGATTTAGTTTTTGGATTGAAGGAAAAGATTAGGTTAGAAAGAGTTCTTTTTCTCTAGTCTCTTATCCTAACCCTTTACCCCAGGGACTGTTTTTGCTACTGTAAACAGTCAATATACTGTTGAAAAAATTCCACTGTCAAAAAGATGCCCCTCTGTGAGGGAAATAATTTCCATCTCTTCATTAGTTCCACCGGGCTGTTCCAGGGATGTAATAGTAGGCACGTGTACATGCGTGTGGTGGATGGAAGGCAGGCCCTGTTGGGGTACCCAAACCACAACCTTTGTACCCACCAGCAATTCCTGGACATGGCAGGCACATTGCTGGGTCAGGGCATGTTTGGGCAGTGCCGTTTTTGGAGAAGTGCCTCTTACTATCCCATTGGGGTCCCTGTCTCTTCCCCACTTTGTTCCCCCTGCCCTGTTCTGTGATCCCTCTACAGTAACAAGAGCCTTTCTCTGCTTTTTTCTTCCCTCTCCCAGGATGAGGGAATGTGCTTGGAAACAGTTGCCCAGGGAGCAATCTTGGTTTTGAAAAAGAAACTATAAAAAAGAAGGTGTTTGTGGGGATGCCAAAGTGGAGTGAGCCTTATTTAAGTGAGTGGGGTGGTGGGAGTGTTTACACAGCAAGAAAACGCAGGCTGGATGTCTGCCGTTTCTTAAATGGATGGTATTTTGAAAGGCCTTTATGATCTGTCTTTTAATTCATTGTTACTCCTTCCAGCCCCGGAAAGTGTGCCTTCCCGGCGTTATTCATGTCTCCTGGGTTAAGCAGCAAAAAATTGACAGCCAGTCTGAGCCTGTGCTCACCTAGCAGCAATCTGTGCCTGCGCAGCTCAGACAGCGCTGTGCACACGTGTATAATCGGGCGCATCCACAACCACTGTGAGGATTAAACGCGGTGATATTTGCAACGTGCTTAGGACTGACCTTGACACACAGTAAGCTCAAATTAGTGTTAGCCCATTATTAACCGCGTGCACACGTGCTCGTGCACCATATCCTGCAAGTGCTCATTGCTAGGGCCAATATAAAATTGCACCCTTGCACAACTGTGCACAAAAGCTGAGCACACCTGTGGGATTCTGTTTATACTCAGACTTCTATGCACAGCTCTAACGATGCCTATATACAACCAGATGTACTCTTATTTGTGCACATGACTTCACACTGTGTGCACTATCAAAACGTGAAAGCACAAAAAAAGGGACACTTATGGAATGTTTTTTTTTTAATACAACAGATTTGGCCCTGGCTGGTTTGCTCAGTAGTAGAGCATTGGCCCAGTGTGTGGATGTCCTGGGTTTGATTCCCAGCCAGGGCACACAGGAGAAGCACCCACCTGCTTCTCCACCCTCCCTATCTTGCTTATCTCTCTCTCTCTCTCTCTCTCTCTCTCTCCCTCTCTTCCCTTCCTGCAGCCATGGCTTGATTGGAGCAAGTTAGCCCTGGGCTCTTAGGATGGCTCCATGGCTTCCGCCTCAGATGCCAAAGAAGAGCTTGGTTGCTGAGCAACAGAGCAACTCCCCAGTGGGCTTGCAGGGTGGATCCCAGTTGGGGCACATGAGGGAGTCTGTCTCTGTCTCCCCTCCTCTCACTGAATGAAAAAAAATACAACAGATTTGCAGAAGCAATTTGCAAATTTCCTTTAGAAACTTGGCTGAAGGTTTTCCAAGCATGCATCAGAGGGTCCTCATTTAGAGCCTTATTTCTATATTCTACTCTGTCTTGGTTCCAAATGGCTCCTTTCTCTCCATCTCCTTGCTACCATCTGAATCTCAATCTTATGGATTCATTTGTTCGTTTATTCATTCATTCCACTAACATGTTTTCTATGCCCATTGCAGGTTAAACGTGGTCCTGGGAGCTGAGCTGTAAGACAGAATATGTGTCTTCCTTCTCAGAACCACTAGTCTATCTTAACATCAAGTAAATTATTTGCTAATATGTGTGAAGCAATTTATAGTTATGAAGCTGGGTGCATACCTTGTCATACTTGGTTAGCACAGCACTGAAGATCTTTGATTTTGGAGCTAGAATGTCGGGGTTTAGACCTTAGCTTTACCAATTACTTGCTATAGTAGGTCCACCTTCCTTTGTCCCACTTTCTATCATAAAACAGAAATGATAGCAGTACTAAGAGTGTTGCTGAGGGCTGAAAGAGTTCACATACAAAACCCCTTAAAACTGTGTGGCAGAGTGTGACAGGTTCTTGCTAAAATAGCTGTTGCCCATTCTCTCAGACAAACCTGTACAGTTAGTGGTGCTATCCCCATTTTGCACATATAAAAACAGGACCAGAGCAGTTCAGTGTTACCCGTGGATGACTGTCACTGCCTCTCAGCTGTCCTCCCTGGTTGCTTTCAGGAGGGAGACCATCTCCCATCCTAGAAACAATCATTCATTCCCTCTCCCTGTTTCCCAGGACCTGGTGGTAAACATAGATTAGAATCTTGCTCTGAGAAGAGCCCATCAGAAATAGCTGCTCAAGGTACAAGGAGCCCCCGCCACTCAGTTTGTCTGGTCTCAATAGTCTCCTGCTTCTACTCATCTCCAAGGGCTTAATCCCACTAATATATGAGCTCCTCTGTTTGTTTGAAACAAGATTTTTATGTTGGGAAGTGTTGGAAGTGAATTGTGTGTGGTATATTAGAAAAAACCATGGGTTTAGAGCCCAAGCCTGGGTTTCAGTTGCTCCCAAACTCAGTGGTTCCCTGCCTTCTATGTGCCTCATCTGTAAAATGGGATCAGAGTTATTTCCAGACTTCCTCCTGGCAGTATAAAAATAGTGGAGAAAGCTTACTTTTCCAAAAATAGTGGTTTTGCCTTCAGACTGACTAGCACCCAATTCCAGCTCTGCCTCGCCCTCACTAGGACTTACTTGTCTTGTCTAAGGCTGAAGCAGCCCGAGTTCTTAGTTGCAAGCAAAAGGACCCAACTCTCAATGATTCCAGCAGATAAATGAATTTACTGAACACATATGATGGAGCTCATAGAATCTCCAGGGCATCTGGGAAACTAGCTTGGAAAACAAGCAGAGATAAAGAAAGACAGAGTAGCCATAACCAACTCCAAAATCATGCTATAGAGTTCATCCTGCAAGGAACCTCTAATGCCCCCGCACGACACTAGCTATACCATGGTACTTCTAAGATGGCTTCTTCACCATCCGTGTTTCTTGCGCCATCGCCTCCCATTGCAAAATTTGTGGCGGCTGATGCTTCTGATTGGCCAAGACTAGGTCATATGTTCTTACCTGAGCAGCAGGTGAGGCTGAAAGAGCAAGTATCTGGTCTTTTCAACTTCTGGAAGTAGATTCCATCTCTCTGTAAGACTCATAGGATGTAGGGCTCCCAGATATAGGAAGAGATGCTTAAGACGAGTGAAACAACAACTAAACAAGTGTAACTAAACTAACACTGTCAACTACAACATTGATTCCTCCTCTGTAAAGCTGGGGGAAAGATCCATCTCTAAGAATTATTGTGAAGGGTACATGAGTAAACTCATGACGTGCTTAGGCATAGTACAGAGCACATTATATGCACTCAACAAATGCTTGTTTCCTGACCCAGTTTCTTAGAAGCTACTTTAGGACCTGCATTTCAGGGCCAGTTCCCAGAAGGCTCTCTTTCCTGGCTATGTAAGTAGGAGAGGCCGCCTTGGTCAATGATGCCAATTTGTCTCCAGAGCCCTGGTGGAAGTTCCTGATAATCACTATGCTTGAGATATGAAGGAAAAGAGCCTAGTGTTGTCTAGTTCTGAGAAGGAGCTCAGGATGGGTATTGGTCTTGTCTTCTTGCGTAGAACAAGTGAAATGTATTCATTCAGGAGACTGACAGAAATGGACATGAGTGGCTCTTGGTTCATTAATCAGAGCATCCTTAGAGCATATTCTTCTCTCTTGATAACCATTTGCTGTATTTCTATGCCACCAAAGCCTTTCTTGCATTAGATACTTACAAGTGGCCTCTCTTAGAAGAAGTGTTGGCTCATGGAGATGGCCCAAATCATTTCCTATTCTCCAGGACCCAGATTCAAGTCCATCTCCTGGTAAAGCTCCCTATGGTAAAGCTCCTGGTAAAGTCTTCAGAAATTTCTCCCTTCTCTGAATGCTTCAGTAGCTAATATTGCTTACCTCTCTTCTTCAATCTTGTTCTTCCTCCCACACATACTTGTTGAAAGCCTACTATGTGCCAGGAACCAGAGACAAAGTGGGTGATAAGACCAATTAGCAATATGTTCTCAGAGAATGTTCATTTTAGTGGGAGAGAAAGAAAATAAACAAGTAAAGAACTAGTGCCATATTATGGTAGGTATTAAGAAGACTGAAACAATGACATCAAGGAAGGATGGAAAACTTTATGTGTGGATGTCAGCAAGGTTCCTTCTAAGGAAGAGGGAGCCATGTGAAGACCCTGGGGAGAGATTTCCAGCTAGAGAAAGCCACAGTGCACAGGACTGAGGGTGGTATGAGCTGGTGTGTTCCCGGTACAGCTAGAGTCAGCATGGCTCAGGAAGAGTGAGGAAGGAGAGAGTAGTACGTGTAGTTTAGTTAATAGACTTATTTAAGACAAGTTAAATAAGCTATTTAGATAATAACTTTAATAAACAAGTTATTTATATAGACTTGTTATCTTTGCTTATTTAATAGCGTTTTCTGCAATTAAACCTGTCCACTACCTCTTAGTTTTTGCATGTTATTGTGATGGGAGGTACTTAAGTTGACACTTGTTGATCAATATTGGTCCCTCCCCCAATTGCATGTTATGCTGCCTAAGTGGTCCTGGTCCCTTTAAATTGTTATGTTCTACAAAATAGTGGTGTCAACAGCAGATGCGTGAGTGCCAATGCAGTCTAATCAGGAGGCCCAAACCCAAGGATTGAATATAAAAACAAAGTCTAGTGGAGATATTTTTTCATATTTGCTCTTTGAGGACACTTTTTGCCTGTCCTGGGGTTCAATTTAAAGATACAGCCCTCTGAACTTAACAGTTAACAACTTTCCTTTTTGTTTTTTTCCCTGAAGTGAGAAGCAGGAAGGCAGAGAGACAGACTCCTGTATATGCCTGACCAGGATCCATCTGGCAAGCCCACCAGGGGGCGATGCTCTGTCCACCTGGGCCATCGCTCTGTTGCAACTGGAGCCATTTTAGTGCCTGAGGCAGAGGCCATGGAGCCATCCTCAGTGCCAGGCCGACTTAGCTCTAATGGAGCCTTGGCTGCGGGAGGGGAAGAGAGAGACAGAGAGGAAGGAGAGGGGGAAGGCTGGAGAAGCAGATGGGCACTTCTTCTATGTGCCCTGGCCAGGAATCAAACCCGGGACTTCTACACACTGGGCTGATGCTCTACCACTGAGTCCACCAGCCAAGGCTACTACCTTCTTGTTACATGTGTCCACAGACCCCTCAGAATACTTCTGCTAGGAACATTCCAACAAGAGGGAGACCGTAGTGTCTCCCTGAAGCTTTCGAGTTCTGCTGCCTCTGGCTGAGATAGAGTAGGTGAGAAATCAACACCCTTTTTTTCAGACTAGACGGCTTCAAGGACACAAGTAGATTATCAGCCTCGGGATAGACATTGGTGTTGATATGACCCCGGTTTCTCTCCCTAGTACCGTTTCCCATGGCAATAGAAATTGAAAGCCTGGCATTTGATTGAAAGCTTGACAATACAAATAATTTCCTGGAAAAGGGAAACCCTGGTTAGAGGCAAAGACATATGTATTTCAAAGAAGCCATAGAAAGTCTCAGAATTTTCTGCCCTGGCTGACTCCAGGGGCTTGTGAACAGAGAGAATTATGGGTTATAGGGAGCTGTAGGCTTCAGGGTTTTTCTGGGATCTGTGGAAACAGAGAACCTCCCAGGATGATCAAAAGTCAAAGTATGAAGGGCTTCTGCTCTGTTGATGGGTCACTCTTTGTGACATCAGTGAGGACATCTTCTCCAGCTGCCCTGGCCTTTATATTATCCGACTCAGCTGCCAGTGTGAAAGTGTCCACATCAGACCTGGGCCCTGATAACCTCTCAGCCTTCTTTCTGAACAACTTCTCTTAATTCATCCTGCATCATTTCTCTGACCAACTTTTGAACCAGTTAATCAATCTCTGTCACTTTGGTCGGTCCCTCTATAGCTAATATGCCATATCTACATAAACTCAAAGGCATTTTTTCTGTCCCAGCCATCCTAAGTGTCCCATATTGGCCAAGGCCCATGACCATGACCTAGACAGTAATGAACCAATCCATCTTTCTTGTCTCTGCATTCTGTGTCTTCAACTCCCTGACTCTTATATCTTCCAGCATCTTCTATAGGTAGTGGGTCCTTTGGGTACCCACCCCATGCAAGGTAAAGTTATAACTCTGCCTTATAAGAAAACCCATTTATGGATCCTTTTCCCTGTCAGTATTAGGAATGGGGAGTTTCTAAAGATTTGTCTTCTTACACACTTTCCACCGGGGAAGGGGCAAACGTGGTGGCAGAGGTGTACCTCAGATGTGGTTGCTATGAGAAGGTGAATTAGCTCATATGTCCCTAATCGTCTCAAGTAGATAATAGTTTTTAGTAGAAGTAGCCAGAAGGGTGGGTGTTTGGCAGGGAGTGGAGGAGAGCTATTTTTCGGGGCAGGGAGTATGCATACTATTCTTGAGTTCTTTGGTGTAGAAGATACGAACAAAAGGATGAATTTTCAGGATGAGTGAGTGAGTGTAAAGCGGTGTAATTTTTCTGGAAAACAGAAAAAGTGTTTGGATATAGGCGTCATTAAGATAGAAATTACATAAGATTTTCATGTGATTCTTAAAGGGCTGTCAAGGTAAAACACTTAGAGAGGTGAGGATGTTCTTTTATACCTTGCATTAGCATTCATCACTGTGCTAGGTGTAGAGAGCACATCTTTAATACATGGAACTGATTGCTAGAATGATAAACTGAATTCCATTAATTCAAATTCAAGACTTGTCCAAATTCTTCTCTGTGGTAGAATTGGGGTACAGCAAATGGACTTGGAAATAAGGAGGCCACTACAAGGCCTTGATGGTGTGTTATACCTAGGATTTTGTTTTAATGTATTTGGTATAGTGGCTATTATCTGGTAGTTATATGATCACTGTTGTAAGAGAAAATGGGAAAGAATCTCAGCATAGATGTCAGAACACTTGGAAAAGATTTCACTTGCAAGTGCTCGGGAAAGGAACACAGACGAAGTTAGTCATTGACATGAGAAAACTCTGATGTAAGAAGAGGAAGAAGTGATATATATATATTCATTTTCATTAGAAAAAGGGGAGAGAGAGAGAGAGGAAAGAGATAGAGAGAACAGGGGGATGAACAGGAAGCATCAACTCCCATATGTGCCTTGACCAGGCAAGCCCAGGGTTTCGAACTAGCGACTTCAGCATTTCAGGTCAACACTTTATCCACTGCACCACCACCGGTCAGGAATTGGTTTGAAAATTTCCTGTGTTATCACGTTGGAGTAGGTTTTCTGTCAAAAGACAATTCTTCTCAATTCTAATTCTTAAAGCGAATGTGTTACTTATAATGCTTCCATTTGTCAAGAAGAAGAAGAAGAAGAGAGAGAAATTCTAAGTCAGTCCATATCCTTTTCTTTTCCTTAAAAACCATGTTCTTAATAAACATGAATGGAACCTAAGTGACCTTGAGCAAGTCTCTTAACTTACCTGAATCTCAGTTTTCTTGTCTGTAATGGAAGATAATAATGTGAAACTTGTAGGCCCATAGTAAGGATGAAATTAGGAAATGTTTTTGCAAGAACCTACCTAGAACAGGTCCCAGGGAGAAGGGCAAGACAAGTGCTCAGTAAGTCTTGAATGTCAGGTAAGGGAGGAAAAAGCATGATCTTCATTTGATTTTGGGAAAATTACTTAGCATTGCTAAAGCAACTTTATTCAACTTTTCAAAGTTTTTTTTTTTTTAATTTTTCTTAAGTGAGAAGTGGAGAGGCAGAGAGACAAAGTCCCGCATGCGCCCAACCGAGATCCATCTAGCATGCCCACCAGGGGACAATGCTCCGCCCCTCAGGGTCGTTGCTCCATTGCCACCAAAGCCATTCTAGCGCCTGAGGCGGAGGCCATGGAGCCATTCTCAGCATCTAGGCCATATTCTTTGTTCCTATTTGCTCCAATGGAGCCTTGGCTGCAGAAGGGGAAGAGAGAGATAGAGAGAAAGCAAAGGGGGAAGGGTGGAGAACTAGGTGGGTGCTTTTTCTGTGTACCCTGGCTGGAAATCGAACCCAGGACTTTGACATGCCAGGCCAATGCTCTACCACTGAGCCACTGGCCAGGGCCTACAGATCTTTTGAATTTCCATATCAATTTTAGAGTCAGCTTGTCATTTCTACAAAAAAAATCTGCTTGGATTTTGATTGGGATTGCACTGAATCTATGTATTAATTTAAGGAGAATTGACATCTTAACAGCATGGGGTCCTCTAAACCATGAACGCAGTGTATGATTTTGTTTATGTAGGTCTTCTTAAATGTCTCTCAGCAAGGTTGGCTTTGTACTTTTCAGTGTACAGGCCCTGCATATCTTTCTTTTCAGATTTATCTCTAAGTATTTAATATTGTTTTGCTATTGCAAATGGCATTGGTTTTATCTTTCAATTCTAACAGTCTATTACTATTCTATCAAAATACAATTGAGTTTTTTACATTGATCTTGTAATCTGCAACATTGCTAAAAGCATTTATTAGTTTTAATAGGGTTTATTTTGTATAACCCAAGCATTTTCTTCGTAAGTAATTATGTTACCTGAAAATACAGATAGTTTTAATAATTTTCAAAAAGGATTCCTTTTCTTTTCCTGCTTTATTGTGTTCACTAGAACCTCCAGAAAAATACTGAATAGAAATAGTAAAAGTGGATATATTCTTGCCTTGCTCCTGGCTTTAGAGGGAAAGTATTGGGTATTTCACCATTGAGTATGATGTGAGCTGGGCCGTTTTTCTTAACTGCCCATTTTCAGTTTAAAGAATACATCTTTGTTCCTATTTTGCTGAAAGATGTTAAATTTTATTAAATGGCCTTTTTACATCAATTGAAATAATCATAAGGCATTTTTTTAGACTGTTAATATTATGGATTATGTGGATTAATTTTAAAGTGATAAGCTGACTTTGAATTTATGGGATCATTATTACTTGACCATAATGTATTATTTTTATATATTATTGAGAGAGATTAAGTGAGTTGCTTCAAATCCCCCAGAAAGTATACTGCTCACAAAAATTAGCAGATCAGGGAATGTGCAGACACTCCAGGACTTTCAGCCTGTTGTATAGTACATTTTCACCAATGAAATAAAAGTTGGTTTTGCATCTCATTTGCATAATCAAACAACTTTCTTTGACTTGTTTGCTTTTCTGATGTTCTTGTTTAATAGTAAAAAAGGTCAAATGCTTATTTTTTAATCGCTTCATATTTATTTTGAAATAACCCCTAATTTTTGTGAGCAATATAGCAGCACCAGGAGGAGAATTCAGGCAGTCAGACTTCCCAGCCTGGAGTTCCCCATTACAACTCACTGCCTCTCCAGTGCAGCAGCTCAGTGCAGTCACCATGTACCTAGTTGCACATAAGAAGACTTTAGGAAGTATATAAATACATTTATTACAATTTTGATTACAGTCTATGAGAAAAAAAATATATATATAACTAGCACTTCAAATCTGCAATTTTATAAATATTACTGCTTAGAATTAAGCCAAGGTAATAATAATATTACACCTGTATAAGAGTGATTTTAACAAACAGTTTTCAATTAATCAATTATTTAATAAATAAGTTGTGGGCAAATTTGGCAAAACCCATGAAAGTGTCACAAGCTTAGGAAAATTTTTATGATACCCTCTGTCCCGTGGAATGCGCGGGGAGACTGAGGTTGAGGTGGGTTCCGAGTCCTCCTATTATGAGCAGAGAAGGCACTTGCCAGGGTCTTTTCTCTCTGTCTTCAGGAAGTTGACAGTGGCACACGCCAGCCCTTCCCACAAGGGGAGGGGGAGTGGACTCGCTATCACATGCTGACCGGTGAGCCAAGTTCTTTCCACTGTGAATTTATTAAGATTAATTCACTAAGGTGGTTGGCGGATTTATCGAGCACTTAAAAATGTTAATGGACACGGTATCCAATAAATCATGTCAACAGATCTTTATAAAAACAGTAGGGAAGCTTTTCAACTGGGCCCAAGAAGCAGCATTGGCTCTTCCAAGTGGACTCAGTGCAGCCTTTCAAGAAAATGGCAGAGATTATGGGCTACTAAGTCTGCAGCCTGCAATTCCCAGGCCACAGTGTTTTGAATGGGAAGTCCTTTTCACAGTAATAGCTGCCATTTGTTCATGCCTAACGTTAGGGGTTTGTAGGAGGCTGTGCTTGGTGTTTTTTATATGCTCTCAGATCCCGAAAACATCAGTTTTATTATCTCCTGTTTAATCCCAGGAAGGGAAGGGTCGTGCCCAGGATTGCTGCAAGTCCCTCTCTCTCCACTGCAACCACGTCGGATTATTTACAGTTCTCACCTGCTTCTTCTGGGCTCTTGCTCTCATTGCTCCTTCGATCTGGAACACCTCTAGCTCCCTCTTTATACACCATTGGCTGACGTGTCCATCATGACTCATCTCTCTTCATGTCTCTGCCATCTGGCCATGGCACACCAATGCTGACCAATTTCAGAACATCCCCTTATCTTTACAGTGAAGGGCATACTCCTCAGTATGTCTGACAAGGCAAGATTGGCCAGGCCTTTCCCAGCCACTGCTAGCAAAGCTCTCTCCCTTCTCCCTCCACACTCTCTCTTTTCCCACTTTCCTCCAGAGCCTTGGTATTACCTGCCATTATACATTTGTCCACTGTGATGCTTTCTCACCCACCAGAATGTCACCACCATGAAGGCAGGGTTTTTTGTCTCTTTTGTCTACTGCTGGGGTCCCTGATCCTCACCCAAATGTTGCAGAGAAGCTGTCAAAAATGAGGGCAAAGAAAAGGTCATTGATATGATGAGTGAAAAGCCACTGGTGACCTTCACGAGATGGCTCTGATCCCAGAAGCCAGGCCATGAGGGAGGAAGTGAGGACTTGGAGGAGGCAGTGGGTAGAAGAATTATTAAAATTCTTTTTTCATTAGGACAATAGTTTTGCATTCTCATTTTATCACACGCCTTAGTAGCATTTGACACAGATGCCCACTCCCTTTATTTCTGGCCACTCCATTTCCTCATTTTTTAGATTTTCTATGCTGTTTATTTGCTTTGAGCAGATATTCTTGCTCTTCCCGTGACTGATTGCTTCTTAGTCAGGACAGCTTACATTTCTGTGTAATAACTGTATTTTCTAGTTTCTGTATTTGATTGCTTTGACATGTTGAGGACTTCCTGGGCCTTGGTGGCACTGCCCATCCCATGGTGAGCCAATCCCTAAAGATGGGAAAGGGCTACCTTCTAGCATGCAAACCAACAAATCCCCTCCCCCCATAGCTCCTCCCCAGGCCACTCACTACTCTCCTACCTCGATCACCCAGGTCTAGGTACTACACAGCTAGGGACAGCTCCCATGCCACAGAGCCCACCAGAATTGTTCAATGTATGCTAAGCCTACCTATCCTGCCTCTCCTATCGCTTCTTGCAGAAAGCACAGTAAGGGCTCTCGCACATGTACGCCCCTTGCTTCTCCCTCTGCCTCCTGACTGAGCCTGGTAAGTCCCCATGTGTCCCCGCCCTATGGTGTGGTATGCCCCCTCCTCTTGAAATCTGTGAGTATAACACGTTATTTTTTTATTCACTTATTTTCGGATCCCCTGACCTGTTGGCCTTTGCATACCTGAAAAAAATAATAAAAC
Source organism: Rhynchonycteris naso (assembly GCA_037038555.1). Classification (NCBI taxonomy): domain Eukaryota; kingdom Metazoa; phylum Chordata; class Mammalia; order Chiroptera; family Emballonuridae; genus Rhynchonycteris; species Rhynchonycteris naso. Next base: position 188,725,293 of record CM073000.1, on the reverse strand, counting down.
CTACTATTTTTATTTTATTTTATTTTTCTATTTTTTTATTAGAGAAAAAGACAGACAGAAAGGGAGAGATATGAAAAGCATCAATTTATAATTGTAGTTGTGGCACTTTAGTTATTCATTGACGGTTTCTCATACTTGCCTTGACCGAGGCCAGGGGCCGGCTCCAGCTGAGCCAGTGACCCCTTGCTCAAGCCAGAATTTTGGGCTTCAAGAAAGAGACCTTGGGATCATGTCTATAATTTCAAACTTAAGCTGGCAACCCTGCATTCAAGCCAGATGAACCTGTACTGCACTCAAGCCAGCAACCTCAGAGTTTCAAACCTGGTTCCTGTGTCCCAGGTTGACACTCTATTCACTGCACCACCACTGGTCACACTAAAACCTGCATTTTAAGGCAATGCCATCTCCCTGAAGAGTTTTTTCCTGACTACCTATAATACTCAATCTAGACAAATTGTTGATTTCCTTAATGGAGATTACCATAAGTTATAATTATTTAAATTTGTATATTCATATCTACTCATCTTTCTACCTCCCTCAGAGAACCAGAACCAATAAGAGATATATCTTCATCTACATCATATCTATATCACTATCTATACCTATCTCTCTATATCTGGCGAACATTCCAGTTCAAACACCAGCAGTCCTGACACCAAGAAAAGCTGACTTTTCAGTTTGAGTCCAAAGGTAGGAAAACATCAATGTCACCACTCAAGTAATGAGGTAATCGAAGTTCTTTCTTGCTCAACCTTTTGTTCTAATCAGATCTTCAGTGGTTAGGATGAGGCCCACCCACATTAGGTAGGGCAATCTGCTGTCCTCAGTCTATGGATTCAAATGTTAACCTCATCCAGAAGCACCCTCACAGACACACAAGAATAACTTGGACCAAAAATCTGGGCATCTAAAGACCCAGTCAAGTTTACCCCAAAAATTAAGCATCACACAGACCCAGGACCATTGCCGTGATTACTATTGTATCTCTGGTACCTTGCACACAAGAGATGTGTAATAATGTCTGTTGACTGAATGCAGAATAGAGATGTGATTATTCTTTGAGAGGATGGTCTAGTTAGGTGAGGCTAGGCTATACATCAGAGATAAATAAATCAGGAAACTCAGTAGCTTAATACAATAAAACTCTATTTCTTATTTACACAAACTCTGCTGCATACTGGGCAGCCCACCTCCATCTTATAGCAATGCCATTCAAGCAGAGGGCCTCCAAAACGGCCAGAGCAGCAGCCTGAAATTGGCTAACATTTGATCACATGGTCCCAGTATAACAGCAAGAGAGATTGGGAAATGTAGTCTTCCAGTGTGCCTTGGTGTGGTGAACTGCAAAGCACAGTCTCCCTGTACCACACAGTGAAAGGGAGGAGGAGGCCTTTGAAAAGGCTGGGAACTGCTGCCATGGAGAAAGCCAGCCAGGAAGCAGTGAGAGCTTAGGAGGAGCTAGAGATTGTAGATTTGCTCTAAATCTCCCCAGCATCTAGTTTCTCATTTTCCCATCATTCCCTGAGAGGTCAGGAGCCCAGAATGTGAAGTTAGAAGGGCATGATCCACACCCACTTCCACATCCACATCCATTGACCAGCTATGTGGCTTTGGGCACATCACTTCACCTGTCAAGTTCTTCCTCAGTAAGAGTGGCATAGATATCCACCTCATAGAGTTGACGTGAGAATTGTTGATGGTAGCTGCATTCTGCCAGGCATGAACACTTTGCTCAGCGAGTGATTGTCATCATTCTGGAGGTTGTTTTTATCTCCTAGAAAATGATGGTGAAACCTAATGAGACACGACCCCTACTCAGCAAAGAGGAAATGGCTTCCAGCTTTTGGATTTCCAACTTGCTGCATATGGCAGCGCTAGGGGAGAACTCTCACTTCGGAGAGGAGAAATATTTCCTCTGTCTGACGTTGCCACATGATCCTCCCCCTCCCAACTCTCGTGGGAAGGTCAGTTGCAGTGCAGCCCTTTTCCAGGGTGATCAGTTTTTAATGTAGACGCAATTAGTGAATAAGCAACTGATTAGTTCATTATGAAACTACTGAGAACAACACCATTTGCGGTGGCAGAAGCCCTGGGAAGACAAAGGGGCTTTCTTCTCATTTTATCAGTGGGGTCAGAGTGCCGGGAAAGTTGACATATTTTACCATAACATTAAGCCCTTTTAACACTGAAAGGCCATTATGTTAGAAAAAATTCTCACCTCTGGGGTATTAATTAGAGAGCTAGAGCTTAGAAAAATATCATAATCTCATTAAATTTCTCTCTTATAGTTATTTTCATAAGGAATCCTTAATATGTAACGTGGATGGAAAAACGCAACTTCAGCCGAAGGATTTATGAGAAACAATGGGCAGCTGATCTATCGTTTTTAAGGGAGAGACAAAAACAAAACAATTTTGTCAGATTCCTGGCTTTGGGTTTCTAAAACAATTCTGAGCAGCCTGGGCCAGAAAGTCGGAGAATAATGCAGTCTGTGGAGTACAGTCTCTAGCCTCCCTCGGAACTAATGATGACGGATGATCCCTGTGGGTGGAGATTTATGCTCTGTGTCCCAACCCTGAATCACTCTCTTTTCTTGGGGTTTCCCTGGGTTGCACTGTGTCTCAGGCTGACATTACAATTTAATTCTGAATCTTTACACATGTGCTTGAAAATATAGACACTTAAAATACATGTTAATTTGTTCATGTATTCGTCCCTATGGGTGATAGCTATTAAGCCACTCTGCATGCCACAGGCTGCGCTAGGCGCAGGGGATACAGTGGTGAGTGGGAGAGTCCGTTTACTTAGCTGCATCTGGTGTTATGGACAGGTGAGACATTAATCAATAAGTCACAGAGACTGGTGTGACATTGCAGGTGGGATAGATGTAATGGGAGAGGGAGGTTTGTGGTGTTGAGGCCATTGATGTTGTCAGGGAGGGTTTGTACCGGTTCCCCCTAAAGCTGATAGGAGGGAAGGGAGAGGGTAACTAGGTAGGGCTGAGTGGATGAATGGGGACAGGAAACAGTGTTTGCGAAGCTCCTGCCGTAGGAGACAAAGAACACAGGACATTTGGGAAACTCGAGGAGGCCAGTTGGCTGGAAGTGTGCGTGGGGGTGGTGGTGCATGGTGTGAGGCTGGAGAGGCAGGCAGGGGCTGTGTGGACTGGCTATGGACTGTACTAGCATCTCTTCCTAGGAGAATGGAAAAACCATCGGAGCACTTTAAGAGGTGACATGGTCATTTTACAGCATGTCTACACACAGACACAGATACATAAGATAAAGATGCCACGTTATATGACACTTAATTGAATCACTCTCTAATCCTTTTTAACATGTATTAAACGAATCTAATAAAAGAATTTACCTCATTTTAGTTTAGCTAGTATATGAAATAATCCAAATTCAAGTGCTACTCTTAGTGTTTGGTATGCTGTATGTGTATTAGAAAATGTTCTCCCTTCTTTCCTCCCTCCCTTCCTCCCTCCCTCCCTCCCTCCCTCTCTCCCTCCCTCCCTCCCTCCCTTCCTTCCCATTTTCTTCCCTCCCTCCCTCCCTTCCTTCCTTCCTTCCTTCCTTCCTTCCTTCCTTCCTTCCTCCCTTCTCTTTCTTTCCCCCATTTCCTCTGCCTTATATTCTCAGTGTGTGTGTGGGGAGGCAACTCATTGAAGAATATATTTTGTTTCTTTTAACTTTTAGGACTCAGGGCTATTTTAAAAACAAAACAAAACTAGGGATTCTGCTTTGTTTATTGCTTTTATTAAGTCAATCCGTTTTCAAATTGATCCGTTGGTGAGTATGAACTTGGTTCTGCAGCGATGGCTAGGGGACTGGACAGCTCCTTCGCTGGAACACCTGTGCAGTGTTAGGGACCACAGTTTCCAAGCGATCCTTCCGTGAACATGCAGGTGGCATTGGGAATACAAGGCTGCACAGAAAGCAGGTATCCCTCTGATCGCGCTTCCTTGGGGTAATTTGAGTCCAGTCATTAGTCATGGCATCAAATCAACATGCAGGAACTTGTTAAAGATGCACAATCTTCTAAATAATGGTGTGGACTTTTCTGCCTTCTTGTGGCACCATCCATGGCCCCTCAGTGCCTATTTTTGTAAGATAATAATGAAAACAAAGTTTCACTGTCGACAGCCATTATTCAGCCTTCCAGTGACTGTTTTTGCTTGTCTGTCTAGGCTCATAAAAAAGTGTTAAAAACAGTCATATGACTTCATCACAATTCACTTGCCCTGATGATTTTTCTTTCTTTCTTTTTCTTTTTTGTAAATAATCTTGATGTAAATTCCTGGTGGGTTATGAGAGAAGAGGCAGGATTTTAATGAACTGGTGATGAAGTGGAAATATTTTGAAATACAAAATAATGTATTTTGCTTGTCACCTAATTACTTATCTTCTGCTTAAGAGCACATTTCATAACATCTTACTTCCCGATCTGTTCATCTGGCAGTAAAAATTCCTCTTTGTGATTGCCATGTGCTTCCAAGTAAAGACCAATGCATTAGAAACTCACCATATAACGACGCTTTAATGACCTGATAATGTCTCTTTTATGGAAAGGGTTTTCTTGTTTCACTGAAAATTTATTTTCTTCTTCAAGTGAATATTGTTTAAAACGGACCTGTTATCAGTCAGAAGAGATGTACACACACACATACACACACACCCCAATCCGGAAACAAAGGGTTGTTAAATTCCGATTAGCTAGCGGCAACATTTTTAGTTCCCTTTGCTTTTACCAATGCAACAAAAACACACAGAAATGTGAAATGTATCTCAGAAGACAAAACAGTTTTAGATCCTTTGACAAATTATTTTGAAAACCACAATGTGGGAATGGCATGTGCAGCGTGTGTGCATACACACTCACACACACAACCCCCCACCCCACTTTTTGTTAAGTACAGATGCAGTTTGTTGCATGTTTACCATGTTAGAGGTCTAGTGTTGCTGAACACAGTACACAGAATAAGAAGACACTGTTTTAGCCCTCGTAGGCCTCACAGTCTAGCTGTGCAGTTATCAACTTTGGGCCGTTTTCCTCTCCTGCCCCTCCCTATCACCGCAGGGACATCTGAAAAGGTCTTGAGACATATTTGGTTACTACAACTTTTTCGAGGGGGGGAGGGGCGGTGCTAATAGCATCTAGTACAGTGATGGGCAATCTTTTTAGCTTGGTGTGTCAAAATTCGCCAAAAAACCGAGCATAACTCGGGTGGTGTGTCACTTCAAGAAAACAGCCCAACCGGAAGTCCCAGAACTAGACGCTCTGTGCCAGAGTTCTGTTGTTTTGGCCTACAGACCTCCAGCACAGAGTGTCTACACTACAGCAAATGTTTTATCCTCGGCCACTGCACCTCAGCTACTTCTCGGCATGCGGCCCCATACTTCTCTGGTATGCGGCCGCATGTGGCCATGTATCATCAAAAATGGCTACATTGCCTGACCAGGTGGTGGCGCAGTGGATAGAGCCTGGGACTGGGATCTGGAAGACCCAGGTTTGAGACCCCGAGGTCGCCAGCTTGAGCGCGGGCCCATCTGGCTTGAGCAAAAGCTCACCAGCTTGGACCCAAGGTCGCTGGCTCCAGCAAGGGGTTGCTTGGTCTGCTGAAGGCCCGCGGTCAAGGCACATGTGAGAAAGCAATCAATGAAAAACTAAGGTGTCGCAACAGCAACGAAAAACTAATGATTGATGCTTCTCACCTCTCTCTGTTCCTGTCTGTCTGTCCCTATCTATCCCTCTCTCTGACCCTCTCTCTGTCCCTGTAAAAACAAAACAAACAAAAAAAATGGCTACATGTGTCAGTACTGACACACGTGCCATAGGATTGCCATCATGCATCTAGTAGATAGAGACCAGGGATGCTACTAAACATTTCAAAATACACAGGGCAGCCCCCATAGCAAAGAATAATCTGGCCCAAGGTTCCAATTGTGACAAGATTCAGAAACTGTGGTTATTGGGGAAGATAAACAAAATACCCAGCAATTATAATAGAGTCTGGTAAGTAAATTCTGTCAGGGTTAAGGGAGTAGAGCACTTAACCCAGTCGGGAGTTCAGGAAAGGCTTCCTGGAGGAGATGGTGATTGTATTGAGTCTTAAAGGACAGGAAGGTATTAACTAGAAACAGAAATGGGAATAACAATGTTCTAGGAAACATCACACTGACTGCGGAATCAGAGTTGTGGCAGAGCCCACAGGCTGGCTCGTGACGTGGTCTAAACATGTGTCCTCACCTGGCTGGGTCTCAGTGACCCGCCATTTCCCTCCACTGTACAATGAGAGATTGGACTCTATGATTTCCAAAGTCCTTTCGAACTTCATGTTTATTATTCTGTGCCTCAAGTTTACATCCATTTGGAAAATACAGTACTTGATTTTTGCCTGTTTTTGTTCTTTTCATTGTGGGGCCTTCTCATATGACAAATTCTAGCCTCCTGTTCGTTTAGCCAGTAACAAATAACTTTCCCCTGGGCCCAACCTCATGCTGGCTTTTGAGAACACGGACACTTCTCCTCCTCAGGCCGCTGAGAGGCTGGCCCTCCGATCTGCTTTTAGAAGCTGCCCTCCATTGTTGTAACGGGCCGGAGCACCTGCTGTGGGTTGAAGAGCTACGAGACCATGGGTGCCTTTCCTCTTTCCTGGGCCGTGGTCCTAGCAGAGATGGTGCTGGCCTGAATTAGGGCAGGAAACATGAAAATGGAACTGGGGACAGGGATGGGGACCATGCAATGTGAGGACTGTGAATGAGAAAGGATGACTAGGATGTGGTCTGTCGTTGGGGCTTGGGGTGACGTGATATAGTTCAGGAAAAGGCGTGAGGTTTGACTTGGACAGTGGGGGAGTGGGTGCCCTCTCTGAAAAGGGGAGGTGCAGATGGAAGAAGCTTGTTTCATGCGAAGATGGGGTTCTTTCTTCCTGGTAGCAGAGCCAGGGAGGCCCATGGAAATGGGAACGGTCCAAAGGGGCCGAGCAGCGTCCCTTCTTAGCTCTAAATGCAAGCAGCTATGCGGTGGAGGAGTACCCACCCTGTGGGGAAAAGCCACATTTTACTCCTACCCTACTGACTTCTTGACCACTTGGGACAAACCAAGATCAGGACATGAGAAATCTATGACAGGGTCCCAGTCCTCAGCATGGGGCACCAAAAGGGACTTGAACTTGGAATGAAATAATCTGAGCTTGAGTCCCAAATCTGTCTGTGGAGTGTTTGCTCTGGTGTTTAGTTTTCTCCTTTTAAAAAGGGGCATGATTCTTCCTATGTCCCAGAGATGCTTTACGGAGTAGATGAGAAGACGGATGAGCAGAGTTCTTTGGAGGCTGGAGGGTTCTGTGACTTGGGTGAGACATGTCAATGGCAGGGTTCTGAGATGGACATACATTCAGGCAGAAAAGGTGAGGATTATATGGGACCTATAAGAGAGGCAGAGTGGTGAAAAGTCATTCTCTAGCTAGTCTTAAAGGGACTGGGGTGACTCCAGTGTTTCTCAGCAGAGACAGAGTCAGCATACTGAGTATGATTGACAGCTTTGTGGGATCTCACATATTTAGCAACCTTGATTCATAATGCCCATAGCCTCTCCCTTACCATTTTTATAATTGAAAAATGGCCTATCCCACACAACCACATGTGTCCAAGGGTGGGTGGGGTTAGAATCACTCCAATTAGAATCACATATAAGGAAAGCAAACAACAGAGAGCAACTAACTGGAGCTAATATCATATAGCTATTAAGTGGCAAAACTGGGATTTGAACCAAGGTACATTCTTATTTTCTCTCTCTCTGAAATGTAAATATGTATATATTCATACACACATATATAAATGTAAATAAATATATGTAAAATATACAAATTATATAAATATATAAAATATATTTAATATGTAAATAAAATAAGAACATATCATGTATTTATATACTTATATAAATGAATATATACACACATAAATATATAAACACATTTGTTCATATAATAAATATATATTTGTTGTATATAATATATAATGAATGTAAGTTATATAATTATATAAAAGATCAAGCTAAGATGTAAATAAGTATATACATATTTTATGTACATATATGTATATAATACATATATACATATATTTACACATACATTTATAATTTAGCTTTATCTCTTTTTAAGGTTCTTATTCTTTCTAATGTTAAAAGCTTGCACCAGTCAATTAAGATTTCTTTGCTCAGTTTATTCTACCTTCCTCTTTGTCCCCAAGATTGCCTTCAGATACAGAGTGGGCTTACACAGTGTCCAGGCATGTTTGGGGTACCGGGCTGACCTTTGGTCATTCTATCTCTATAGTGGCTTCTACTGATAGGTATATCTTATAGTCTGCTTCTTGGCCTGTGGGAGGCACCCGTCCTTGTACCTGAAATGGTGCTCATTTTCTGTTCCAGTCCCTGGGTATATAGTCCATGCCATGTCTGCTGCTGTGCTTCTTTGTCCTGACCCCAGGTCTGTCAAATCCCAGAGTCTCTTTTCAGAGCCTAGATCTTAAACACTACCTCTCTTGGGTCTGGTGGTCCTATACCAGAGAGGGCCAAGGGCTACTGGGAGGCCTGGCCCGGGTCAGCCAGACAGACCCCAGGACACGGATTCGGAGTAGGGGTTCTGAATTCAGCCCAAGACTTGGCCCCTTCCTATTTACATAACTAGTGGTGCCATTTGCATCTGTGAGCTGGCTTTTGACTCACCACTATCTTTTTTTACAAGTAAAATATAATTGCAGGCTGATTGTTATATTATAACCTCAGATGGAGGAGTGGGTGATGGGGAGGGCTGAAACTCAAGACAGATAACGGCCTTATAGGGCTGCAGCTCTCAAATTACCCACATCTTCTCTTCTTCCTGTTTCTGATCTCTGGTGAGACAACAACTAAGCCACAATATTGATGTGATGTTGTTCATCCATGTGGTTACTCCAAGAATGGGGAGGACACAGAGCTCCAGATATAAGCTGTTGGCCAGGCATCGACCTTTGAGGATCCAGGGATAGGAAAGCTTCTCAGTTGCTGACTGGGGAAAGCCTGGTTGTCTCTGAATATTTTCTTCCCTTCTCAGTTGGAAATATTTCTGGTCCGGGGCCAAACTCTTAGGTGTGCTTGGGGATCTGAGTTGTGGAGAGCCATGTTTCATTTCTACCATGGGCAGTGTATGTACCCTGTCTCAGAGAATGCGCACCAACAGCTCCCTCAGCTGCTCTCTAGTTCTCCCTCTCCCATAGTCCAGAGTTCCTCATATCTTCTGGGCCAGAAACAAAAAACAAGCTTAGCAAATGCTCATCCATCTAGATCAATGCTGGGTTTTGAAAATCAAAACTCTGGAATTTGACTCCTTTCTTGTCTGTTTCTGCTGTGCAAACTGTTCAGGAGACTCTGACTGCCCTATGGCCATTTGCCCAATGAGGAAGGGTCACTGCATAAAAAGAAGCATGGGGGGTATGGCAATCAGCTCTTCATAATATCCCCCAACATGTGAATTAGGCACTACTAATATTCTTTTAAAAGACCTAATTTGTAAGTATATATCCATTCACGTGATTTTCTTTTTGTCTAATATCCATCTTGCCCACTAAGTTATGAGCTCCCAGAGGCAGGAACTTGGTCCAATGTATTCCCAATGCCCAGGTTGATGCCTTGCACATAGAGGCTCTCCAGAAATATCTGTTGAATGAATTAATAAGTGAATAAACAAATGAATGAATGAATGAATGAACAAGCAAATGAACAATCAGGTGTATTCTAAGGTTCTGGGGAGAGAAAGAGATGCTTGGACTTGAAGAACAATGAGAGTAGAGATGAGAACTGGGTCGTTTTATTCTCAAGTTCTCAGAGAATCATCTCTAGCCATAAGCTAGGGGTTAAGTTGGGTCAGATGTGTCTGTATGGAGAGAGAAGTAATCTAGAATTCCAGAGAGTTGACTCTCAACTCATCCTGGCAACTGACGCACATTCGCTGAGTGACCACAGGTCAGCCTACTTCCTCTCTAGATCTTGGTGTGTTTTATTTGTTCCATCTGTAAAATTTTTGAAGGGACTGGGAGAGTCTTCACGGCACATCATTCTACAGTATCCTGAGGCAGGCTCTGCCTCCCACCTAGGGCCTCCCCCTATCCAGGTTGCTTCCTCCAATCACCCTCCAGGCTCCTGATGCAGCAGATGGGGCTGGTGCCACCCACAGCGGACAGATGAGCCTCATTTACAGCCCACAGCATTTAACCACTTGCTATTTGGCAGAGTCATTTAGCTCTGAGACTCTGGGGGAGCCCTCCTGTCCTCAGCAACACAGACTACTTTCCACCCCCGTGCCAGAGACCTGGGAACAGGGAATAGAGGAGTTAGCCTTCAGCCATGCATCTAGGAGGCCTTAGAGAGAAGCCATGCTGTAACCTAGCAAGATTGCCCTGAGAGCGGAAGGATGAGCTGGTCTCCAGGAAAACATTAGCTAGCTTGGTCTAATTCCAGGTCCCGACTCCTCAGAGGCCAACTGGTTCTTTTTGTTGTCCTATTCAGTAACAATATTAGTAATGCTAGAGAGGCCTGATATTAAATAGAAGGTGGCCTGAGACTGGAAGCAAACTTTATTCCTATCTCATTTGTTGACATTTAAGGCTTTGAGTGGCCAGTTATTCCCACAACACTAACAATTCCCTAATACCTATTTGAGTGCTGTTCATATGCTAGGCATAAACATCTTTACAAGCTTTATCTTACTTTATCTTCGCTACACCATTACAAGAGAGGTGCTGTGATTATCAATATTTTATAGCTGAGGAAACAGAGAATGAGAGATATTAAGAAATTTACTCAGGCCCTGGCCAGTTGGCTCAGTGGATAGAATGTTGACTCCATGTGCGAACATCCCGGGTTTGATCCCCGGTCAGGGCACACATGAGAAATGACCGTCTGCTTCTCTTCCCCTCCTTCTCCCACTTTTCTCTCCATGTCCCCTCCTGCAGCCAGTGGCTCAACTGGTTCGAGTGTCAGCCCTGGGCACTGAGGATAGCTCAGTTGATTTGAACATTGACCTCCGGACGGGGGTTGCTGAGTGGATTCCAGTCAGGGGACACGTAGCAGTCTTTCTATCTCTCCCCTCCTCTTACTTAAATAAATAAAGGAAAAAAATTATTCAAAGTCCTATTGTTACTAAAGAGCAGAGCCAGGATTCACACTCAAGCAAACCCACATTTCTCCTCCTTTTCTTCTCAAGTAATTGAGGGAAATCCTCTGTGAAATAGGCATGCCTGCTGGCCTCAGCCCAATGATGGGAAGGAGCATGGGGCTGGGGAAAGTGCAAGTTCTGCTCTTTCTATGAACGAACAGTTTTGAGGTTCATTATGGGATGAATAACTCTGAGGTTCAATAATTCATGGCCCAAGTGGAAAATTAAAGAGTGAGACAAGGCCATTGGATGGGAACAGAGTCTCCTCACTGTAAAGAGGGCCAGTCATAGCTAAAACCTCCCTTTATTTCTTTTTCTTGGCAGAAGTATGTGGGTGTTCAAGCACTGTGTTGGGAGCAGGGTGGACTGGGTGGGACAAGACCTGAAATATTTGTTTAGATCTTTCTTTGGGTTGCTGTTGGCTCAGTCCATTGACAGTTTTATTATGGGAGGGAGTTATTGGGCAGTTTGGAAACATTCCTAAGTCTGTGAGGTTAATGGCCTCTGGATAAGTTAGTTTCTTAGATTGCCCGGGAACCCATGACTTAAAGCTCCCAGGGGCCATTAGGTCTAGACATTGACTGTGTCCCTGAAGTGTCTGTTGAATGAATGTAGACTCTTTTTAATACTTTTATACTTGCCTCTCACAAAGAAGTATAGATATATTCAAGGTGTCTGTTTCCTTCCTAATTTTTAAGATAAATTCACTACCCACAGCTCTGTTGAAATCTGGTAGAATCCTACATGACTTCTCCCCTGTATGAGGTCCCAGAAGTCTGAAGAAGCAGAGGGTGTGGGGAGATGGAGGAAACTTCCTTCCTTACCTGGAAGCTCCTTCCACTGCACACAAAACTGATCACTTGACAATACCTTCATTCCTTCCTGTTCCCAGGCTCCCCATGTCCAGATGTTTGAATCCGTCTTCCACGGTAGTATTCTCTGGTTCACATTGCGTTTTGAATCTACTCCTGTTTCGACCACGTATTTCAGAGATTCCTCACAGTTCTGGTCTGCCAGCAGTATTCATTGTTTCTAAGTAGGGTGATGTCTGTACATATTTTTAAAACTTGTTAAATTTTATTTTAAATTTATATTCAAGAAAATTTATTCTTTCTGGGTGAACAGTTCTATGAGTTCGGTGCATGGAGCCATGGAACCACCACCACCACAATCGAAACCCATAGTGGTTTCATGACCTAACTCATCCCCAAATTCCCTACAAAGGCTGCCTCTGTGTAGCCAACCCCTTATCCAAACACCAACCACAGATCAGTGTTCTGTCTCTATAGTTTTGCCTTTTCCAGAATATCACATAAACGGAATATGGAGTATCTTGCATTTTCCATCTGCCTTCTTTCACTTAGCAAACAGTATATTACTAACCCATCCCTTTTTCTTCTTGAGAGGTCCTCCATGGTGTGGCTATTCCATGGACTGTTTATCCATTCAGCAACTGAAGGGCAATTATTTTGCTCTTCAGTTTTGGTCATTATGAATGAATCCACTTTCAATATCATACAGGTTTTTGTGTGAATGTTAAGTTTTCATTTCTCTTGGTTAAATAACTAGGAGTAGGATTGTTGAGTCCTATGGTATACATGTGTTTAACTTTTTCAGAAACTGCGAAACTAGTTTTCCAAAGGGGTAGAACCATTTGCATACTGACCAGCAGTGTATGGGAGTTTTAGTTGCTCGCATCCTCACCAGAACTTACTGTTGTCAGAGTTTTTATTTTTTCTATTCTTACAGATATGTAATGGTGTTTCATTGTGGTTTCATTTTGTATTTCAAAATATATTTTGATAATTATTTTTAAGAATTTGTTATAGGAGGGCTATTTTGAAACAGCAATTGCTTCTGATCTCTGTACCTACTTTTTTTTTTGTACCTACTTTTAACATCGCATGTGTTATAAGGAAGTTGTCGGCCTGTCTGCTACCCCCCATTTGACTGTGAGTGTCTCAAAGGTGTGTGGATGTCCGAGGTTTGATTTCGGTCAGAGCACACAGGAGAAGTGACCATCTGCTTCTCCACCCCTCCACTTTCTCCCCCCCACCCCCACAGCCATGGCTCAGATGGTTTGAGCAAAGTTGGCCCTGGGTGCTTAGGATGGTTCATTGGCCTCACCTCAGGCACTAGAATGGCTTGGCTGCCAACCAACAGAGTGGCAGCCCCAGATGAGCAGAGCATCACTCTGGTACGTGGGTTGCTGGGTGGATCCCAGTCAGGGCACATATGGGAGTCTGTCTCTCTGCCTCCCTGCCTCTCACTTAATAATAATAATAATAATAAAATTTCAAAGCTAAGTGGGGGAGATTTGCAGCTCAGTCAAGTGGATGCTTTAATAGACAAAATGTAAGGGCGATAAAAAAGTTAAAGACTATTATGCCACCATGCATCGGCTGTGTAAAACTTCAACCAAAGCATGAGCTAAAAGACTTTATGGTGGACACTGAAATATTCTTCAAACAGCCCCTGATGTGGGATTGTCTGCAGGGTCCTCCAACTCCTGTGTAGAACTGTCTTTGTGGGAGGGCACATTTCACCACCCCACCCTACCCATGGAATGCATATACTGTGTCCTCACTCAAGGATACACACCTGAGCAGTGTAGCATCCTCAGTGCCAGGAGGAGCCTTGTTTTCTCACTGGCTGCATTGCTTTGCTTTTTTGTTGTTATTATTTGTTGTTCCAGGCATCAAATGGTACATAAACCAAACACTTATCCAGTGTACCTACACTCAAAAAAGAAAAGCTATGAATTTCAGAGCAACTAAAATGGCTGTTGCTCAGTCAGTACATTCAATGCATTTTTCTATGTGACTGCCTGTCACATAGCAGGTGCCTGAAAACAATGTTCTTTCTTTCTTTCTTTCTTATCCTTTCCTGCATTAGAATTCGGTTCCATGCAAGGAGCTCAGCTAGGCACCAGAATGGAGGGGAGAGAAGATAAATTCCCTGACCTCAGAGGTACAGGAAAAGAGGCACTGAAAAGAAGTAAAAATATGCATGCGGGTCAGGAAGGAAGCCAGGGAGTCTTACAAGTTGAATTGTGCCCCCCACAAATTGATATGTTGAAGTCCTGGCTCCCAGGACTTCTGAATGTGACCTTTCATAGGTCATTGCAGATACACAGTACCCCCCCCCATATATCCGTGTTTTAGCTTCCTGGGGTCTCAGTTAGCCACGGTGGTCTGAAACTATTAAAAGGAAAATTCCAGAAACAAACAATTTGTTAGTTTTAAAGTGTGGCTGTTCTGTGTCGTGTGATGAAATCTCACAATGTCTCACCCGCGATGTGAATCATGTATTCACGCTGCACATGCTGCTCCCTGATATTTAGTTACTGCACCGCCATCTTGGTTATCAAATCTGAAACGGTATCACCGTGCTTGTGTCCAAGTCACTCTCATTTTACTTAATAGCAGTTCCAAAGGGCAAGAGTAGTGATGCTGGCGATTCATATATGCCAAAGAGAAGCCAGAAAGTGTATCCATTAAAGTGAAAAGATGAGTACAGTTCAATAAAGTATTTTGAGAGAGACTCAGACCACATTCACATTATTATAATTGTTCTGTTTTATTATTATTTATTGTTGTGAATCTGTTACTGTGCCTAACTTATAAATTAAACTTTATTAGAGTCATGGATGCATAAGAAAACACATGGTGTATACAGGGTTCAGTATTATCCGCAATTTCGGGCATCCACTGAAGATGAGGTCATACTGGAGTCAGGTGGGCCCCTACTCCAGTTTGACTGGTATGCATATTAGAAAGGGGTATTTGGGCATAGACTGGCACACAGGAAGAACATCCTATGAAGATGAAGGCAGAGATTGGGGGGATGCATCTACAAACCAAGAAACTCCAAAGGTTGCCAGCAAACCACCGGAAGTGAGGCATGGAATGGATTCTCCCTCACCATTGCCACAAGGAACTGACTCTTCTGACACCTTGATCTTGGTCTGGGAGTCTTCAGAACTCTGAGAAAATAAATTTCTGTTGTTAAGGCCCCCCAGTCTGTGGTACTTTGTCACGGCAGCCCTAGCAAATGAATACAGAGAACAACAGGAGTATTTAGGAAAGCACAGGGTTAGGAAGGTTATTCGGAGTGCCTGATGTGAAACTGACCCTGGCAATATAATTCCGAGTTAACTTGGGGAAAATGTAGGGGAAAAAGAGAGCATTAGCAGAAGAAAATAGTGATTTACATAAGCTGTTTCTTTACAATGTATTCTAACAAATGAGAGTATCTTTTAATCTCATAACACAGGATTTGAAACAATGAAGTCCAGGAGCACCAGCTCCAGCTCACCACGCAGCTGATGTAACAGACTCACCTTGCTAGAGGAGAAAAGAAAACTATTAAATAAATGCAATTAGGAGAAGGAGGACACAGGGAAGAGCAGAAGCTAAACAACCACACCACTCTGGGGCTATTGAGTGAAAGGGCAGCCCTCTCTACCTTTATAAGATCTGATGAAATTGGCTCCCTGGGAAATGGCTACTGTAAGCACAAAACAACCTTTTGTATTTATAATGGTGATGCTGAGCCGTCAATGGTGAGGTTAGCTACCTTAGACATGACCCATTTCAGAAGTGAAACCAATAAGTTGTAGTTTCTTGTGTATCCACATGATGCTACTGTACATTAAAATGGCCCTCCTCTTCTTGTTACTGTCTTTGATACTCTTTTTCAAAATGTAGATGAAGAAGGCCTTCTAACACTGGGTTTGGTACCCTCTCTCCGGTGCTTTCTGTTTTGCCATATCATGGCACTAATCATGTTGACTTTTACATCCTCCATCTCTCCTGACTTATTCTTGTTCTGCCTCCTACCCTAGACTATCATCTCCTTGGAGCACAACCTGAGATTGGAAATGTTTCTCCATCTCCCAAAGCCTGCATAAAAACTGATCAAAAGTGAACACTCAATAAACATTTGTTCAACAACTCCAGTTTTAAAATATTCCCATCTTAAGTGGTAAAAATTTAAAATTTTTTTTTTTTTTATTTGCATGCCTAGAGGTATAAACCCTTGGGTAACATAGACGCTGCATTTGCAAAGGTTTTACAATGATATATGTACACTCTCTTCTCCACTGCAAATCCCTGCTGGTCTCTGCCACCCAGATTCAGTAAGATGAATTCAATTCCATTTCTACATAAACCTTTCCTGGTGAGAGGCTAACTTGTTATGTTCTTCTTGGACAAATTCAGGGTAATTTTATTTTATTTTTTTTCTGAGAAAAATCTGCATGGTGTTTCAAGCTATAATTTTCAGGGTTTTGCTTAAAAAGGATGCTGAGCATAAAGATTTGGAAAGAGTAGATGGAAAAGCAGACCTAAAAGTTAGAGCTCTGTCATGATATCTGAAGGTCTGTTTTCTTCCCAGATGCAATTGGTCCTGAAGGAATATCTCCTACCTATTCCCTCTCATTTGTCCACTTCTGAGGTGATGGAATTATCTGGAATGGGTCCAGGAACTCTGAGTCCAGAGGGGTTTCACGGAAATCTAACACCCGCTTCTTCTCATGGTCACTCTGCCATGTTGTCTTAGTTTCCTGGACAGAAAATACACAGGATGAGTCTGGGCCATCTTGCAGGACATGAAAGTAAGGAAGTCCTGTCGGTATGTCCAGGGAACATAAGAAGCACCTGAAAGAGTTTACAATTGCCAAACCTGGAGCAATTTGAGCAAGAAAACAAAATCACTAGTAGTGGATTATAACCCAAAGTATAAAATACATTATGAATGTGTCCATAACGATATAAGTGACTGCATAAATAATGAAATGGAGATGAAGAGACAAATCTCCCATGAAGGAGAATTTCAAATAATTTATATAGATACTCTATACTCAAGGAGGTGGAGCATAACTCTCCACTTCTTAAGTGTGGGTTGTCTATGGTGACTCCCTTCCATGCAAAAGAGGGGAAAATAGAGTAGCTCTGTAGTGTAGCAGATCAACACTCTCTCAGCAAGGTGAGGTTAACATCAATAGCGATAAGTCATCATAGCGTATATCCTTGATATGTTATGACAAGAATGTCCCTTTATCTCTAGGGTTTTCCTCCCCCAAACCCATAACCCGGTCATGAGAAGCGCATCAAATTTCAAATGGGAGTCATGCTACAAAACACCTGACCAGTACTGCTGAAAAAACTGCTTAACTCATCAAAAACAAGGGAAATCCGAGAAACTCACAGCCCAGACTAACCTAAGGAAACACGACGACAAAACTGAATGTGGTACCGGGATGAGATTCTAGAACAGAATAAGGGCAGCACAGGTAAAGTCTAAGGACACCTGAATGAACTGGGGCTTTCGTGATCAGTATGTGTTCATGAATTACTGTAAATGTATCATACCCAATAGAAGATGGTATTAAGAGGGAACACCGGGTATATGGGAGCGCTCTGTACTATCTTTGCTGTATTTCTGTACATCTAAAACTGTTCTACAATGACAAGTTTATTTAAAACAAGATATTGTCCCTCGAAAGCCAGGGGCTGGAGTCTGCAGCCGACTTGGCGGGCCCCGGAGCCCGGGAGCCCGGGAGCCCCGGAGCCCGTAGGTCCGCGGCTCAGCGAGGCGGGGCGGGGCGGGGCGGGGCGGAGTCGCCGCGGAGCAGCGGCGGAACGTGGAGCGTGAGCGTGGCAGAGTCGCCGGTGACAAAACACTTCACACTGGGGGCCGCAGCTCCTCAGATGGGCTGAGCCACGTTCCCCCCTCCACACCGTTCCCCCCAGACGCAGACAGCAGGGCTGGGGACTCTGCAGACTCTGGACTGGCTCCTCTCAGGCTGATCCCTCCAAGTGGATCCCTCCAAGTGGATCCCTCCGAGTGATCCCTCCGGGCTCAGGCCGAGACCAGAGGACACTGCGCACCCCTGACCCTGGCATTTTCGTGGCGCCCAGGCTGTGTCTGCGTTGTAGCAGCTGGAGACCTCCTCCTGCTGCCACCTCCCCAGCTAGGGAGGGACTAGCTCCTTCCCACTGCCTCGTTCTGCGCCCCTCCCCTCCCATCCGAGAACAGGGCTCTGTTCCCTCTCCCCTGGAAATCCTGCCCCTGGCCCCTGCCAGTGTGTCCTTCCGCAGCTCCTGGAGCACCCTTAGAAATAGTACCTAGTTATCAGAGCTGAGAATCGGTCGTTCTTGACTTGGCTTTATATCCCCTTTAGGGGACAAAAGTTGTCCCCTTAATATCCTCTAAACTGGTCCTTCATACCCAGGACCTTACTCATCAAGATCACCAGCTCCCTCGCCGTTTCTATGGGACTTCCCCCACCCATTTGAGCTCCAGTTTCTTCTGGGATCCAACCTCCAGCTCCCAGAGAATCTCTTTAGTCCCACCACTGGGTAGGAGTGACCAGGGGGCTCTGGCCCAGTATCCCCCATCCTGGAAGGCAGCTCCAAGGTAGCAAGAGAACTTGGCATTGGGTGCGAACCTGGCAGCTAGCTCAATAGTGGATGCTCCACTCACCCCCCCCACCCCCCCACCCCCCGCAAGAAGATAAAAAGGGGCAAAGAGCTCAGTGCATTGATTGGCTCCTTTCAGGACAGCCAGAGAAAGACACCCAGGAGGGCTCAGGCCACTGCCTGCTTTGCACTGAGCCTCCCAGCTCAGAATGACTCCCCCGGCTCAGAATGAGTCCAGCTCCGAGGAGGAAAAGGAATTCAGTGTAGCTGGAAATTGCTCTCACTTTGTCAAGGAAGACTGTAATTACGTCCTCCAGGATCTGCTGTCCCCTCTGTGCTTTGCTTGCCCCTGTGTCCTCGTCTGGGTGGGTTTGGTGTGGATGCAGGTTGCTCTGAAGGAGTTGTGGTTGGATCCCCTCAAGGAGAAATTTAGAACAATGGAATCTAATCAGAAAGTTCATTCCAAGAAATTCCCAAACTTAATGAAGAACTGCACATAAAAACAACTTGAGAAGATTGAATCTGAAGACCTGGGCTTGAAAGAAGTCTGGAGAAACATCACAGAAATGAATAAGAAGATTTCTGTGTTGAAGTCTGCAGTGAACCACCTCAAAGCCAATGGTTAAGTCAGATGCCGACTTAATTAGCATGCCTGCCACTGTACAGCGACTTCAGAGAGGTGTGGCTTCCATTGGCAATACTTAACACAATGTCCATCTTGCTGGGAAGGCAACTCAGAAAACCATGGGCGAACACAAGAAAGGCGTGGAATTCCTGCAGAGTGGTGTGGATTAGCACCCCTTGAAGGAGACGGGTGGAAGCAACCAGATTATTCCATGACCTTCAGCTCCATCAGAACTTGACAGTAAAACCCACAGTAAGAATTTGAAACAGGATATCCTATACCTTCACAAGTCTTTAGAAAAGGGAAATAGGGCCCTAGTAGGGTCCCGGAGCCAATGTTTCCAACCTCGAGGGGACGAATGAGACAGTCAGTGATCTTACCCAGAATCAATTTGGTAGAAAGAGAGCTGGTTGCTGTGAGCAAGGTAGAAAAGCAGGCAAACTGTCCTTCTGCAAGACAGGGGGTAGACTCATGGCTAGCTGCCAAAGAGTCTTTGCAGCAGGTCTCCAGCAGAACAGATACAGTAAAAACCCGAAGCATAAGGAAAGAAGATAGTTCAGATTCTCAGGTATCTAAGCCAAGCGAGAAAGTACAGTTGATCAGTGCTTTCACCAACAGACTGAGAGCCACAAGCCTCTAGAGACCACCCATGAAGAGTAAGTACAGAGTCTCATGTCAAAGCCACCAGCATTGCCAGCATTTCCACAGTCACTTGGAGACCACATTAAGAAAGCTGCCCAGCTAAGACCTATCTTCCTGCTCAGAATGTCTAGCATCCAAGATCTTCAGGATGTATTCCGCAAGACTGACAGAACAGGGATGGGAAGCTGACCAACAGGGAAATTTGGGACCCATTAGGCTCTGCTGTGTAGATTTGGGACCCATTAGGCTCTGCTGTGTAGCACCAGAGAGTTTGAGAGAGTGTGATGATGTTAGAGACGGCTGATTCTGATTTCTGGAGCTAAGAGTAGCTTCAGGTGTCCAGCCTCATCGGGCTTATTTAGAAATGAATATATACCGTGGGCTACCTAATATCTACTCACCCAACAAAACAACACTTCTGCTCAGCTATCAGTCCTCCAAACTGCTGTAGCACATACACTGCCACCTTTTAACTTATTTTTAAAAGTTCTATCGAAGTATTTTTTTTTAAAAGACCATTTTACTTAAAATATTCACAAATCTATGATTTCCTAAAACCAGTAAGATCTTAATTTTAAAATCTGCCACAATAAAAGTCAAGCCCTCTCTTTCTCATTCCTTTCATTTTTGAGGGAAGGAGACCTTATTCTTTAGAGCTGGGAAAATGTGTGCATAGGGAGAATAAGCCACCTTTTATATTTCACATAAATTTGCATCACATTAGCTGCACTTTATATGGACTCAGAAAATGTCTTTCCTTTAAAAGACAGACTTTTTTCTGTTTTAAATATTTAGGATGAAAGAAAGAATTCTGCATATTTTGTGGGAAGTAGGAGGAATGGTTTGAAACGGGATGTGAATGAATGATTTGTGATTAAAAGGCACTAACCTGATTAGGTTGCGGCTGAAACGAGGTCCATGCCCCCTTCAGACATCGCCTTTAAGTGCTGCCATGGGGTTTGGTCTCGTGGAAGGAGGAACATGTTTAGGGAATGGACACTGGGGGGACAGTGTAGCCTCCAGGCTCAGGAATGCATAAGATCTGTCTCTTTATTTCTGTCCCCTTAGCTAATCCCAACCTGTGAGCCAGAGAAGTTTTACTGGAGAATTTTCTCAGGTTCAATCCTATTTCAGGGTTTATGACAATAGAAAATTATCCAGTGGAGAGCTACATTTTCCTCCCTGAGCGAGCTAGATTATCTCCTCCCTCCACCCCAGACCCCCACATACTCAAGTCAATCTTAAAGCTGTAACCGACTTCCACCTCTGATTCTATCTCCGTTCTGAATAGTAGGGCTGAAGTAGCTTGGCCACTGTCTCCTCCTGGCTTCCCTGGAGCTTTGGAAGAGAGCTATGCCTCTAATTCTGACCCAGGGAATTTCTTGAGATTTTACTTGGGGGCTAACCAAGAACCTTATACACTCCTGTATGGACTAAGGCCAAAAGATTGGGAACATACAGTACTAGGTTTCTTTATAATTACCAGGTCAGAAGAAGCTAGAACAGTGGTTCTTAACCTTTTTTGAGGTACCAAACCCACCAGTTTCATATGCGCATTCACCGAACCCTTCTTTAGTGATAAATAAAATATGATTTTTTTTTTCCAAATTCAAGACATAGGTATATGTTTTTTTACTGGTGCACAAAATGAGCCGTGCATGAACATCACCTTGCTCAAAGAACAAAATCAACAAAGTGCATGAACTCACAACAAATGACGGTATTACTTTATTCTGGCCTCCGCGGCAGAGGCTTCTCCGAACCCCTGAGACTGACTCATCAAACCCCTAAGGTTCGATAGAACCCAGGTTAAGAACCACTGAGCTAGAAGCTTTATGTCCAGAGGCTGCCAGACATTAGCAGACAGGCCAGGAACACTGCGATTCATGTGATGGTGGCAGCTGTTTTCCAATCTAATACAGTGGTACCTTGAGATACGAACAGACCAACATACAAATTTTTTTAAGATATGAGCTGCGACTCGGTTCGTATTTCTGTTTGAGATCTGAGTGAATTTCCGAGATACGAGTCGTGATTCGGGAAGCTGCCGCTAGTTGGCGCGTTGGCGCATGGGTCCAGTGTCGGCAGTTTGATATGTATACGAGCTGACTGACTTATGAGCTCCGTTACAGAACTAATTAAATTCGTATCTCAAGATACCACTGTACAAGCAAGTGCAATGCTTTTTCCTTTATACTTCTGTAGGTCCAGACTAAAGGGCCATGGACTGGAAGGCATTATACCTCCATGTACCCTCTGTGGGTGCTGTGTTGTTCTCAGAAGGAGTCTTTGGACAACACACAAGGAAAACACCTGGCAAAACTTAACTGTGCTGTAGTCAAAGAGGAACTAGAGAGCTTGCATGGCTCCACCTTCTTTAGTGCAGCTCATTTCCATTTTAACCTGGTCCATGTCGCCTGGTTAGCCATGGATGTAGCAGAACACCCTTAACTATGTAAGGGCTGGGTTTTTTCCTTTATATGATGTTCAACTTGGTGTCGGCTAACCTTGATTTTTTTTCTAGAAATATTAAAATTCCGTTAAAGCAAAATAAAGCCTTTTCCTATGAATGGGTTTGCTTATCTCATCATAGCTGAGGCTTCTCTCTCTTAAAAAAATTTTTTTTTCCTTGTCCATCTGAGCTATTTCACTTCCTTGAAAAGGTTAAACTATAGTATAAAGTTAGCCTGGCACTTTAGGTAACTTGAAGATTACTCTTCTGGCTGCCATCCAAGCTCCTCTCCCCTTTTAAGATATATACTCTGACAAATTTTGTAAGAGACCAAGTAACATTCCAGCAATAAATTGAATTAGGCTGCTATATTTGTATATATTGTACCATAAATATGTAGTATGCCTGAACCTGGAAGGTATTGTTTTGAGAACTGATTTCTATAAAATATACTTGAGGGTAATGTAGCTTGTCCTTTTTAGTTTCAAATTCTTATTCATAGGCAGATACTTGGAGGACAACTTAACTCTTTGTTGTATGTACTTTTCTTTTGCATTAACTAGTTATCCATGATATTTATCCTATATATTTATCATCTGTTCTCACCTCAAGCCTGTCTGGACAGCATCATCCCTGAGCCAGGTACATAGTACCATCCCCTCCCCCTACCAAACTTGGCAGAAGTGTTCTGCTACACTGTCAAACATTTGAATACCCTTGTCACGCTGCCTGGGGAAGCGCCCTATCTCCTGGGCAAAACTAGGGATTTGAATGCCTTTGTTCTAAATTGAGCAGATTCACTGGTTTAAGAAGAGCCTCACAAGCCTATATTGTTCAGTGTTTATTTGGAATTTTTATTTGTAAATTGTCCTAACTTACACCACCTGTGACTCGTATTTAGCCATGATGAAGCCTCACCTGCTACATCTCCGGAAGGTCGAGTGCTAGTGGCACGTTTGATTTTGTTTTGGTTTCATGAACCTTATCACTCTGGCTCCTACTGCTGCTTTCCCAAGTTACCCAAATCACTGCTTCTCAGTCCTTTATTTCTTTTGTCTTGTACTGTCTGGTATAAAACTTAAAGGGCCTCCTTATAAGTCAGAGAAGCAAAAAGGTTGTGAAGGAAGAAAAGAACCAACAGAAGAGAGAACCCAGCTGAGCTACGACAGTAGTGTCATCTTAGGGCACAGACAAGCCTGGCACTTCAGAATGTGTCTTGACACCGCAGAGCTGAAGGTCGGACACTCTTCTCTGCTGGATGGGTCATCCTTGGCACCCCGCTGGTCTTGCCAGTCATGGCTGAAGATTGTGACTGTGATGGGCTTGTGCTTACAATAGCCTGCTGTTGAGCTGTTGTTTTATTGAATTTAATTTTTTATTTGTTATTTATTCATTTTAGAGAGGAGAAAGAGTGAGAGTGAGAGAGAGAGAAAAGGGGGGGGGGGAGCTGGAAGCATCAACTCCCATATGTGCCTTGACCAGACCGGTGCAGGGTTTTCAACCAGCAACCACAGTGTTTCCAGGTCAACGCTTTATCCACTGCACCACCACAGGTCAGGGCTGTTAAGTTGCTTTAAGTGACAGCTTTCATCTGCTACATATCTCACTGGCTTGCTTACCAACAACCAGCTAGATGCAGCCCACCGTTTTATATTTAAACCAGAACACATTCAGATATTCCTTAGACTTTATAGAGCAGTGGTTCTTAACCTGGGTTCTATCGAGCCCTAGGGGTTCGATGAGTCGGTCTCAGGGGTTCGGAGAAGCCTCTGCCGCAGAGGCCAGAGTAAAGTAATACCTTAATTTGTTGTGAGTTCATGCACTTTGTGATTTTGTTCTTTGAGCAAGGTGATGTTCATGCACGGCTCATTTTGTGCACCAGTAAAAAAACATATACCTATGTCTTGAATTTGGAAAAAAAAATCATATTTTATTTATCACTAAAGAAGGGTTCGGTGAATGCGCATATGAAACTGGTGGGTTTGGTACCTCTAAAAAGGTTAAGAACCACTGTTCTAGAGCATGTATTGTTTGTTATTTGAACCTAACCTACCTTGTGGTTTTCTCACACTAAGAAATATCAATCTACTTTGCTTTATTGGAGCTATATTGGTAGTGCATAGGCAGTTTGGGTTCTGGTTGGGAGTGAGTTCAAGGTTCCTATGACTTCATTTGAACTATGCTTATTTTGTATCGGTTATATAACCACTTTAATTTATCTAAATAAGACATTTTCTTTTTCAAAACAAGAACAAAGATATTGTCCTATACCACTACCTCACAGGGTTGATTTGAGACTTAAAGGAGATCGTGCATAAAAAGTTCTTATTTTAAACTATTTAGTTTTAAATTAAAAATTTCTGTTGCAGTTGACATACACTATTAGTATGAGATGTACAACACAGTGACTAGACATTTATATAACTTAGGACCCACTTGACACAATATATATGTATTACAATAGTATTGATTATATTCTCTAAGCTGTACTTTAAATCCCCAGGACTGTTTTTATATCTGGCAACTTGCACGTCTTAATCCTTTCTCCCTTTTCACCCTTTCCCCACCCTACCCCCAAATCTGGCAACCATCAAACAGTATGGAGATTCCTCAAAAATTTTTAAATAGAACTACCCTGAAACCCAGCAAATTCACTTATGGGTACTTATCTGAAGAAATTTAAAATACTAACTTGAAATGATATTTGCACCCCTATGTTCACTGCAACATTATTTACAATAGCCAAGAATGGAGGCAACCCAAGTGCCCATCAATAGACAAGTGGATAAAGAAGGTGCGGTACATATATATGTGAACCCTGAGGGAAAAAAGACACCTCCTAAGGAGGGCTCCTGATGGCTAACTGGGCTCAAATTTTTAAGAACAGCCTAACAGCGACTACTGTCCAGGGAACTCACATGCAAGCTGCACTTCAGGGAGAAGCCTGTGCTGAACTGCCCACCTCTGTGCTGAACTTCCTGTCTCTGCACAGACTGCTTGCCTGCACTGTATTTCTGCCTTCTGAGCCAGCCCCTATAAAAGAATTCCTGGAATCCTGTTTCAATCAATAGGACTGAGGTTTTCCTCATCCAGTCAGAGCTGTGCAGCTCCAACCAATCACAGTGGTTTTATTCTGATTAATCAGGACAGTACCTTTTGGACCAATCAAACTGTGAGGATTTGGAGTCCTCATTTGCATGAGGATGAACCAACCAGGGAGCAGAAGTGGGAACTTTTGTCCATATAAGCCAGCCTCTTCTGTTTGGGGGAGTACACTTTCTCTTTCCACCAAAGACTAAAGATTGTGTCTCCCTGGCTGAGCTGAAACATCAAAGATGTCTCAAGCAAAGCAGAGCAGACCAGTGCAGCAAAGCTGACCTGCATGGAGAAAAGCAGAACAGACCATCAAGGAGCAGAGCTGTCTACCCAGGGAGGGGCCTGGCCCCAGGACCACCTTACAGCTGTGCCATTTGCATAGCTGAGCTGTATCACAATTGAACTGTTTTGCACTGAGTAAAGTTTCCTTCTTCACTGCACCCCAAATTGGGGATTCCTGTTGGCATTAACCATAGGTTGACATATACAATAGAATATTACTCAACAGTAAAAATGAATGAACTCTCACCATTTGAAACAACGTAGATGGACCGAGGGGTATCATGCTACACGAAATAAGCCCGACAAACACAAATACCCTATGATTTTACTTATATGTAGAATCTAAAAACAAAATATGTAAACAAACAAAACAGAAACAAACTTGTAAATCCAAAGAAGATCTTTTTCAAGTGACTAGCACATAATGCTCCACAAAACAATAGTATTTTGCCATCTTGTGCCTTTCCGTGCTATTCTCTTGTGATATGCCTTGAAAAACTTAGTTGTTGTTGCCTTTCTTCTAAGATGAGCCAAATTGGTCGAGTTTCTGATACTTGTTATTTGTCTCCTGTGCACTGAGAAGCCGGGAGCATCATCCCAGTGTTTTTATCTGAGCATTTTTACCTTAACTGATTCTATCTGAGTTGCATTTATTTTATTTCTCTGTTTGATGACTAAGATATACCACATAATAATGACACTTACACAGTGGTTACCTTGGTATAAACCTGCCAAATGCTTCTAATTAGAGTAACTGTATCTTAACTTTCTCTGGGGAAAAAAAATGTCAACTACACAAGGCCCCTTTTTTCTCTTAGGGAGGAGAGCACAGGGATGCCATCAGCTTTTGGTTTGCTGACTGAGGGTCTTGATGGAATGCAGCATCGCAGAGCATCAAGTTCTTGTTAATTATTTCTAAGCATTGGAATGAGTTGCAAAAGTATAATGAGGCAGGGAAAGTCTTCTTATGGCTTTCCCTTGTGGGTGGGAAGCATTTTTCTACAGAGGCAGGGTGAGCCTGAAGTGTATCTAGAAGAGAAATGATCCTGCCGAGAACAAGACGTTGTTGGTCCTACTGGATTCCTTTTCTGACCATGACTGTGCAAAAGACATTGTATATTTTATATAAATATATACATATGTATACATTCAACTGAATACATATATTCTATATATTCAAATCTACCTATTCAAATCTATCATCTACCTATTGTCTATTTATCTCTATCTATCATCTATTTATCTATCTATCTATCTATCTATCTATCTATCTATCTATCTATCTATCTTTACATTCCTTCTTTCAATTGGCAGGGGCACAATTGGCATATTATAATCCTGATCTTACCCACTCGTTGCTCACCCCATTGTTCTGTCCTCTTGGATGCCACCTGGGCTAACTTCCCATCTACACTTTTGTTTCTCCTTCTCAACTGGATATATTTGTGAAAAACTCACAGAGAAACTCACAGAGAAACAGGTCTGGGCCATCTCCCTGTTCAGCAAAATGAAAGTAACACTTAAAAACCAAGTCACAAATGTCTGTTTAATAATTCTTGATTGCTGCCCTGAGACTAGTTTCAATATTTCTGACTATTCCATGCCTGGGAGCTGGCACCAAATGATTATCTAAAACTGCGAGCAATTCGCTTCCTGTGGTTCTGAATGTGGAAGCAGGCGCTCAGGGCAGCACTGTCTCTCCTTGGTGAGGGTGCACTTTGGGGAGCCATCTCTGCCTTGCGCACTCACATTAAGGAGCTACTCGCTGCCCTTGATGTAGCTTAGGACTCGGTAGGATCATCCAAAAGCAAATACTTTATAGTGGAATATTAAATATTCTGTGTAACAATATAAAAAGCTGCCCCAAGTGGTGAGGACCATCTCTACAGATTTTTTTTTCTTTAACGAAGTGTTTAGCATTTCCCCTGACCAGCCTGGAAATAAGATATGAGCTGAGTGGGTGAGGTCTGGGATTGAGGGAGCAATGGGGTGGGAGAGACGCACCCACTGGCTGGTGGGCTGAGGGGGTGTTAACTCTGTAACTGGATAGGCTAGTTTAGGGGATCTATTTTCAAGAAAGAAGAAGAAGGAGAAGGAGAAGAAGGGAGACCTGCCATAAGACATTAGTTAATTTGCTTATGACTACCCTTGAGTTTTCTTCATTCACTACTAGAACAGTTGCTGTTTGAAATAGCTACTGAAGCTCTGTAGAAGCCCCCGGGTAATCCCCTTTCCATCTGACACAATTCTCTGGCCTGCCTAGATCCCCATGGGCAGCCTCCCTTCTGCTCATTTCCAGATAACAATCACACCAGTTAGAAGTCTACCTTGCAAGTGACAGATATCCCAAAGCATACTAGCTTGTTTAGCAAGGGGCTGCCCTGTCTTCTCTGCTTCTCTCCCATTGTCCTTATTCCTTCACAATGGAAAAAGGTTTTGTCCATGTGGTAGAGTCGAACTCATTTGACTTCATGGCCCCTTAGCTCCCTGATACCAAAGGTTCCAAATAGAAAAATTCAGGGAAAAATTCTGGTTGGCCCAGCCTAACCTGTGGTGGTGCAGTGGATATTGGAAAGACCGGTAATCTTGAGGTCACCAATTCAAAACCCCAAGCTCACCTGGACAAAATGCACATGAGAGAATTGATGCTTCTCGCTCCTCACTCCATCCCTTCCTCACTCCTCCCCTTCTCTTCTCTCTAAAAAAAGTCAATCAATTAAATATTTTAAAATTTTCTGATTGGCCCAGCCTATATCACATTCTCATTTCTGGCCCAATCACCATGAGAAGAAGGAGGTGTTGTAATTGGTCTGATTCAAGTCACGTGCTCACTTCTGTGGCAAGAAGGGTAAGGTATTGGCCTGATTTCCAACTGCCAGCTCTTACATCTCTGAGTAGGAATCTCTCTGGTCACTAGAGCTCACTCTGCTCATGAACATGACAGGTGCAAGTACTGAGGAGTCACTGTCTCCCAGCCCTCAATCAATGACTATGCAAGCTAGTGTAGAAATACTAAGGTGCTCCCCTAACGACAGAATTCTGAACCATGCACTTCACACTAACACGCCAAAACTCCAGAGTGAACTTGAACTCCAGTTCACAACAGTTGCCTTTTGCTTGGCATTGCATTCCCTACCTGCTTCTCCCTCTTCCCTGTTTCATGCCCCCGACTCCTTCACTAGTATTTCCTGAGGTCACCTCCCATTTGTGCTGGATTTCATTTGAGTCCTTATCTCAGTGGCTTCTTCTGGGGAAACGCAGGCGAAGGCAGCCACCACAATTGGCAGCTCACCCCGTGATGGAATGGGGGTGAAGTAGGGTGCCAAAGAAAGCGGTGGTTGTGAACACACAAAAACAGTAGCTGACCACTAGAAAAATGTATCATGAGAAAAAAGCACAGAACCACAAACAATGAGAACTTACAGTAAGCCACTTCCCACTGGACTAACAGTTGGGCACAAAGCATGTCTGTTCTGACATGCCGGAGGAAGCAGACTGAACTCTCCAGCAGTTTGCTCTGGAGAGGAAATTTTCAGAGGCTCTTGGAGTCCAGGATACAGTGAAAGTTAAACCTTATGCAATACCTTTCCCACATTACTTCATTAATCTTCAGCCTCCCCTGCCCCAGCTGAATCTTAGCCAAAATGTTAGCATGGGAGAAGGCTATGCCTGCCTCCTCAGGTGCTGGCCAGAGCCTGGGTACGTGGCTTATGTTTGGTGACATTCCCATTAGAGAGTTGGGTTTGTGTGATGGCCCATGCAAGGGCAGTGATGAAAATGCTCTCCTTATCTCTGTGTCTCAGCTGTGAAATCCCTGCCTCTTTCTATTTGGGTTTATTGGTTTCTAAAGCCCAGATATTCCATTCATGTCAAGGGTTGAATTGTCTAGAAGCAGAGATAAGAGAGGGGTTTAGGGCATGACACTCAAGGGAGTGCCCTTCAGGACACAAACACGCAAATACACACACACACACACACACACACAGCCCTTTAAGATTGTGAAGAAAACAAAATATTAAAGATAAAGGACCCTCATACAGGGCATAAGTCTAGACCCAGGGTTGGGCCAAATCCAGCCATCATCTGTGTTTCTAAATAAAGTTTTATTGGCTCACAGCCACGCCCATCATCTATATAATGTTTATTCTGTTTTCTTGCTATAAGGGAAGAGCTGAGTAGTTACAGCAGAAACTGTTGTAACTGGATGGCAAAGCCTACACAATTTATAATCTGGTTACATTCAGAAAAGATTACCAACCCTGGTGCTAAACTTGTCCCAATCCATCGGAGCTCTGTGGTATCCATTGCTCCATGATTCATCCCCTCCTTGAGTCAAAGGGCTGGTCATTGTACCTTAATGTCAGCCAAACATTGGTCCGACCACCCCAGATGGTGAGGTGAGGTGCATTGAGTGCATTAAGCCTTGGGGGGATGGTTCCATCAGCCGAGAGAGCAATTCTCCAGATACTAAGAGCAACTAGAGCGGTTAGCAGCTGACATGATGGCTGGGAAGCAGGTGTGGGTGCTGGGAAACTTTCAGGACATCACCAGCACCTACCGCCATGTTTACCTTGGTCTGCACGCGTGCTTCAGGGAGTTGGAAAGACCCTGAATTTCATGCCTGAAACGGAGCCATACCTGTGTCATCTAGACTCCTGTCTCCCATTTCACTCTTATCTCCTGTCTGTCCATCCATCCCACTGCTCTCAGGGTGAAGATGAAAACCCTTAACAAGGTCTGTGGGTCCAGCCAGCCTCTCCATTCCCACTTTGTCTCACCTCCCTCTCACTCTGCTCTCCAGCCATGCCTGGCTAACAACCAGAGGCATTCTCTCAGTTTCTGAGGAAGCAGTGTCCCCTCCAATGACTTCATGGCTTTTATCCATGCTGCTTCCTCTCCCTGGGACATTCTCCCCAGCACCTTCTACTTGCCACCACACTTAACTGACATCTATCTAGATCTCCACATCACAACTCAAAGAGCATTTGCTCAGAGAAATCTTCTTGAAATGCTCTGCCCACGATTCTCATTTCCCATAAGTTGCCAGTATTCAGTTTGTGTGCCTTGACATATTTTTTCTGTCTTTGCAAACCATACATAGCTCACAGAAATACGCATAGATTTTCTTTAACAAGAGTGCTGTATTATTTTCTTTGCTTTGACATTTCCCTTTTAGCTCTTAACAATATAAAACTATATGAAACTATCCAGTTTAACATGGATTGCACTAACTGATATTTATCTCATCTTTTTCTAGTGGATGAATGATAGATAGTTCATCGTATGTATGTATATATTATGTACATAACGTGAATGCACAATAATTTATTTAAGAATTTTGTGAGCATGAATTATGTTCTAGTTCCTAAATTTGGTGGTAGGTTAATAGCTTACATATATGTGTATTTATATTTGCTATATATCAATTATTATATAATCAAGTTTAAGTAGTGAATGAAAATAAGAGGTTGAACATGCTCAAATATAATAAAAGAAATGAAAGTTAAAATTAAAAAAAAATTCCCATATTGGTAGGAGTTCAGATTGTTTTTCTATGTGTGTGTGTTTTCACTTTACAAATAATGGTGCAAAGAACATCTCTGAATAAATATACTGACATTATGATGCTTCTATTTCTGAAGGCTCTGTCCTTAGAATCGGCACCCCTTGGTCAAGATACACATGCACTTTATGTTTCTGTACCCATTCCCAGATTCCTTTCTGTAAATTACATGTCCACCATCAGTTTAGGAGACCGCCCAGTTATGAGTTTGCCAGTATCGGTGTCTCAATCTTTTTAATTTCTGCCAATCTCTTGACAAAGAAATGGCTTCTTGTTGTTCTGACTTGAGTTTCCCTGACTATTACTGAAGTTGATCATCTCTTTATTTATAGATTGTTTTGATAACAAAAGTAGTCCCTACAGTGATAGGACCCTGTGTTAATTAAGGGGTAAGTGGAGACTTTCTAGGCATATCTTTTGCCTTTACACATTGGTCCTCACCCGTTCTCTGTTGAAGAGTGTGTTCCTTTTTCCTGATGTGTCCACACATCCTCTGTGTTCCTTTCTCTCACATCCCTGGAGGATTGGGAGTTGGTCTGGATGAATATGGTGATATAGTCGGGCTGGGAAGGAGGACCTGCACTGCCTGTGACCTTCTCCCTCTGTCTCTTCATTTCCAGACCCCACCCAGATGAACAACGCAGTGCCCACCTCCCCTTTGCTGCAGCAGATGGGCCATCCTCATTCGTACCCCAACCTGGGCCAGATCTCCAACCCCTATGAACAGCAGCCCCCCGGCAAAGAGCTCAACAAGTACGCGTCTCTGAAGGCTGTGGGTGAGTGCCGCCTTTTCCCCGCCCTCTCCTCTTTTCTGTCCCTCGAGAGCTCTTTCTCTCCAGCTTTTCTTTCCTACTCTCTTTTCTGTCTTCCTAATCTATCTCTTTCTTTACCTATCTCTCAAAATCTCTTTTTTCATTTTTTTCTTGTCTTTTTTTCTATCTGTCTATCATCTATCTATCTTCTTTCTTTCTTTCTTTTTTTCTTTCTTTCTTTCTTTCTTTCATCATTCTATCATTCTACCTATTGATATATTTTGGGCCTCTTTACCTGGGATACAGTTTACTAAGGACCAGAGCCCCTTAGCTGCTTTCTGTCTGACTCAGCTCAAGTCCTTCCCTACTGTGTAGGGCAGCATGGATGGGCGAAGGCACATGTTGGGGCTGTTTCCTGGGGAGGAGGGTCTGAAGGCTCATTGGGTCTCCCTGATACCTCAGCCCCTTCATCATCCACCCTGTGCCCTCGAGGAATCTAGACATAGAATGCAGGACATACAGTCTCTAAATGCCTTGCCCTTTAGTGGGGAGCACTCCCCATCCACACAGTCATCCTGCCTCTGCGAAGTGAGTAAGCATAGTGGTCCTGTCCCCGGAAGCATCTGCTCTTCCAGATGTAAATAGTTACCAGGGTGGGCAGCCCGGAGTTCGTACCACATTCTCATCAAGTGTGGGACATTGATTTGGCCTTTTATACAGTCTCATTTCCTCACAGGAAGGCACAGTCTTTGTCCCAGTTTTCAGATTAGAAAACTAAGACTCAAGGAAGTTCATTTAACTTGCTCCAAGTCAAGCAGCCTTTGCGCAACAGAGCTGAGACTTGAACCTTTGTTTTTATTACCTGGAGCCTATGCTTCTGCCACAAGGCTCCTGCCGCTGCCCTCCCAGCCCGGGGCTTCCTTCGGTCTGTTCCCCGACTCATGCACGAGGGAGAGTGACAGTGACCCAGGAGCTTCAACATGGATGCATCGCCGAGTTCCACTGGGTGAAAGCAACAGCCAGAGCTAAGTCAGACTTTGGGCCAACAGAAAACCCATGGACCACGTGCTTTCTTTTATTTAAGCTTCTCATCTCCTTTTTTCTCCCACTGCCCAGTGCCTCCTGGGAGACAGAGTGGGGGACACTTGCTGACCGGTCCCAATACTGATCTCATTGCACATTCCCACCAGAAGCCACAGCACAGACACTGTCACGTGTCCAGGATGCTTGATTGCTACGGTCTGCAAACATCAGACTCACTGAACAACCATATTGGTGCCCTGTAGGGAGCTGGGCACATACTAGGAGCTTATAAGTGTTTAAACCAAAGCTCACGCTCCAAGAATTCATGTTTCCCCATCTCCTAAGACTTCCAAATGGAACCATTCCGAGAGGGGCTGAGCCAAATTTATAATGCCAAGGGCAAAGGTTGTGCAGGCTGACACAGGCTTTTCTAAATCTGAAGCTTCCTAAGACCTATGTAACAGCCTGTCTGTTTCACCTAGCTCAACCCTCACCTGCACCCCCTGACCACAGACTCCTCTATTCCATACTGCGTGTTTGCATAGCATATGCTTCTTAGGCATGTTCAAATAGACTCAAATATTATTGGGAATGGATGAGGGCTGTTGCCTAGAGAGAAGGGATCAGGGCATGCGTCTGTGCCAATGTAGCTGAGGACCCCTCAGACACTGTTTGGTGGCCTGCTCCATTTCTGAGCCTTGCATTTAGTTAATAAATAGTGTCTGCTCTTATATTTGATTCTTCTTGGGCACTAAAAAAATCAGTCTAGATGCCTTTTTCTTTTTGAACTGATCCCATTACCCTAAACGACTCATTTGTTCAACTTAGGTCCAATGTCAAATCTCCCCCACCTCGAAATCCAATAGCTCTTTGGATAAGTAATGGATGGATATTACCACAAAGTCCTTTGATTTCAGAGTTCAGGATTTATGCAGGATTTATGCAAATGTCTGCAGTGCATTTGGAATCAAATCTGCAGTATGAAAATTTATTTGATACTCTTTGAGTCACCCTTTCTTCCACAAAGGAAGAACTCCTGAAATGTTTGTTGAATGAATGAATGAGCTTTTCTTTGACAAGAATAAAAGAATAGCTTAGTAGGAAGAAATTAGCACCTCTATACCTTTCAAAAACTCTGAGGGATATCACTTGGGGAACAACCCCCTAGTCCTGGATATCATTGATATGAACCTCCTCTTTTCCATCCATTTCCTCTGACTATTGTGGGAGTTCACAGTCTTTGTCTGACTCACACATGGTCCTGTGAGTCTCTGGTGAGTGGAAGTCCAGCGAGGAGCTGACCATGGGACTACCTGCTTCAGTGGGTTACCCAGGAGTCCAGCCTCTGCCTGCACAAATAGTGTGCCAGTCCCATAATAAACATTCTTTCAAGGACTCTTTATTAAGTAATAATGTGACCACGGTGCAAATGATGAAGTGCATTTCATTAATGAAATCATTACTACCCAGGAGAGAAGTTGTTTAAAAAATGGTTTGTTATTAAAAGCTTGGCATCCTCTGATAACCAGACCCATTTCATAAGAACTCCAACTCAGTAAATAAGGGGAGGCTTGCACAGCTTTTAGGGGGAGAGTTTTAAAATACCTCTGAAAAATTCATTTCTCTTGGTGGCTTTAATACCCAGAACATCAGGTAGGCTTGTGGTGGTCACTGAAGCTCTCTGGCCCAAGTTTATTCATTTGAAAAATGAGGAAGCTGAATTATAAAGACGCCAAGATCTATTCTAATTTTAAAATTAGAAAATTAAACAATTCCACCCATTCTTGTTATTAGAATACCCGTGCACCATTAAATTGTCTCATTCTTTCACTTCCAACTCTGGGGAGAAGAGGGTAATAACTGTCAGTTGATCCTTTTTTAAAATTTTAATTTTTTGTTTGCTTGTTGAAATCATACTCATTCATGTTTAGAGAGCTCTTTCTTCTCTACAATTCAGAAATTTGGGCATGTAACATCTGCTTCTATATAGCATGTGACTACAGAAACATCTCTGTTCCCGAGGGTTTCACTACCCAGTCACTGATAAAAGATGAGCACATGTGAGGGAAGCGTCAGAGGCTAAACCTCATTGGATTCTGTACAAGAATGAGCAATGGGATTGCTTTATCATTTATTCAGTTCATTTATTCATTCGATCAATGATTCATTTATTCACTCCCCAAATATTTAATCTGGTGCCCCTTTATTATAGGTCTCACTGAGGCATGAACCAAGTCTGCCCCACCATCAATGTATCCCCAGCATCTAGTACCATGTGGGAAACTTGATAAGCTATCCCAATACGTATTTGTAAAGCGGGTGAATAATGGCATGTGATAGGCACCACATCAAGCCAGGAGCGTGAGGTGGACCAACAAGATGGCAGAATGTCACATGGCCTCTGCAACTGGTCAGGACTGAGTTTTAGTGCTAGTTTAGACATTTATAGAGTAACTGAAGATACTACTCCTCAGGTCTCAGTTTCCCCATCTTCAAAGTGGAGATAATAAAAGTACACAGCTAATGGTTTGCTGGAAAGGTTTAATGATTCAGTGCCCAGGAAGTGCTTGACCTGGGCTGTGGTCAATCCCTAGTAAATTCTGCCACATATTTGTCTCTAGACTAGAATTGTTGGCTGCTTATAATTTTCCTTGAATCTTTATACACTGGACCCTTGATTGGCATGCAATTGCCCAGACTGCACATTGACTGAAATAGATTTATATCCTTCACTGCAGTTGGTGGGAAAGACATGCATGAAAGCTAACTCATTTTGGGAGTCTCAAAAAACAAACAAACAAGCCAACAGCAAGTGACTTTTTGGAGGATCAGCAAAGTGGCAGCCCAGACCTCTTCATTCTTCCTGTCTGTCTCCGGGACAGTGAAGACCTATGCCTAGATAATGGCTACAGTCTATCAACTAAAGTTTCCATTTCACTCAATTAACTCTCTTTACTATGTTAAAAAGGTGGGTTCAAACATTTTATAAATATTTCCCCCTCAACACTGAAGACGAGAGGTGTGATTTCTGATAAACTGAGCCAGAACGTTACATTACACACATGAGTTTTCTGGCCTGAGCCACCAGTGCGAAGGGTGATTACGATATGGCGACTCACGTATAGTTCCTTGTGGGCCAAGTTTACAGGATAGAGGCGTTGTCAAAATATCCCTAAGCATCACCTGATGGTTCCGAGAAGGGTGAATCCTGCCTGCGGGACTGGAAAAAGGCCACCCTTTTATGTCGTTTCTGATGGGCGTGGCAAACAGAAGCTTGCCCCCACATTGGCATGTCTCTCCCACTGGGCCCAAGTCTAGTTATCACTCTCGGTATCTGAGAGTTTAAATCCGTGCCAGCACCGATTCCTGAGCATGTGCTCTTGAGGTGCTTCGGTGCAACTTTGCTTACTTTAATGAGAGAGACAGGGTGGGCCAGCATGACTGATAGCATGCTGTGGTGCCTTTGCTTTTAATTCAAAATTTTAATAAGAAGATATTTTCTCTGTTGCTATTTGACAGGGGATGGACTATTCTTTTGCTGGAACTGAGTTAAATTTTCCAATAGCATGTTTTAAAATCACAATAACAATGCACTTAGACATGGCAGAGTTCCTTCTTATGTTTGGGGTGTGAAAATGCTAAGTGATTTATAAGGGCCTCAACTATGAATTGATCTCCGCTAGTTTTTTTATTTTATTTTCTTAGTTATGGAAGAAAGGGAGTTAGTATCATTGAACTCCCAAACAGTGCACCTCTGTATTAGTTCCAGCATTTCACAGATGGGGAGAGAGATGTTCAGTCTAGTTAAGTAATTTTCCCAAAGTCACACTTTTAGTAGATGGCAAAGGCAAGAGTCATATTCAGGATTGCCTGATTCAGAATCCTATGTTTGTTCCACGAAATGATGCTGTCTTCCAGAAATCAATTTCTGGCAACAGAAAGATATAACCAGACAACAAAATGAAACAAATTAAAAGAAAAATAAAAAGAGGCAGTTCATTCTCCTCTTTTTGTAGAGACGGACTTAGTAAGGTATTCATTGCTTTTCATTGTTTGAAGGCAAAAATTCTCCCATGATGCTGAGTATAATTTAGCTATAACGTACTGATAGTGTACTACAATTGAAGTATAGTTTACACATGAAGAAATACACAGATCGTAATTTTACAATAGTGTGTTTATTGAACTATGCATACACCAGAGTAACCGACATCCAGGACATCCAGTAAGGATAAGAAATACTTTCATCTCCTGGAAAATTTCCACATGTCCCCTTCTTCTCAATGCCTTAGGTCCAACCCTTTTTAATAAGAATATAACTTTCATCCCCCAAATACTTACCTAATGTCCACTAGTGCCACCAAGTGCATAGTGAAACCTTAACTATATGTTTTGATAGCCTATGTGTCATCTGATCAAATCCCCTTATTAGCAATGGATTTATGAAACAAAACTTGTCATTGCCTTGCCAGGGCTAAGCCCTGGTCTTAGGTAGGGGGACACAGAGGTGACTACAGCATGGTTCCTGCCTCCAAGGCAAACAATGATGGATTTGACTGGGGTGAGAAGGGGTCCCTGAGGCCGCATAATTGTTTCCAGGTGTCAATGACCCTGACTCAGAGGAAGAAGAAACACGAAGTCATCCTGGGTGGGCCCCACTTAATTTGAACTTCATCACTCTTCTCCTGTCACTCTGCTGTGAGTGATGAGGATGTAGAGTTCATATCCGCAGGGGAAACTAGCAATTTGAGCGTCCTTTAGCACGCATGAGAGGCCAACCGGAAATGTTTAAATGGGGCCAGACTTGTGCTCTGTAATCATTCGGATCACAGACTGTTCTCTGTGCCTCCTCCCAGCTGGCAGCCTGAAGGATTTCTGGAAACAGTGCACAAAGGTTGAGAACTTGATCTTCCCATGTAGATTCCTAAGAAAGAGAGGAGCCGGTGGTGCACTCTGATTGGTCAGACCTGCAGCCAATGGGCACAGGCTGCGGCAAAGACACGTTGGGCAGGTTTGCCCGGCTTTAAGTAAAATCCTTTCTTGCAGAGAAAGTCTACCAAAGACAGGCATAGGGTTTGTAGCCTCAGTCATCTTTTGCTTTATAAAAGGGGTCCCCATGAGGCTCAGCTAATAATGTGAGAGTCCCTCAGTGCTCATTCAGAACCTCTGAAATGGAATTCAATTTGGAGAAACTGATTTATAACTAAACTTCCACGCATTATGGGATTCTCAGATAACCAGCTTAGTTTTTAGGGGAATTTGCATACCTTAGGAAAAGTGACTCTTTGGAAAAAGTTGAATTCATTCATTCATTCAACAATATTTTTTCAAACACAGCTGCCACCCAGCATTTAAAGTTGCAGTGAGCAGAATCTGTCCCTACCTTGAATTTGACACTAATAATGCACCCTTTCAGGATGAGAATTATGGTAAAAGAGGCTCAAAATTCATTTCTTGTCAGCAGAGTGTTGTCATTAACCAAAGTCACCTCGTGTAACTCAAATTTTTCTGTTTCTTAGAGGGCTGAAATTTAGGGTTAGTCACTGCTAAGATTTTTTTTTTCCTTTGAGTTACTGAAAACATCTAGACCATCTGCAGGGGGCTTCTTTTGATCCTCTGTGGGTTTCATCTTGAAACAGCGGGAAGGCCTTGCAGCAAGAGGTGCTCACATAATTGCATTTGCACATGTGGTCCTTCGCCCTGGTTTCCCTGTGTCCCCTGAGACCTACCCCTTTCCCAGGCTCCAGCTGGGGCCCCCAGCAGCACCTGGCTGTGAACGCACAGCCAACCCCGGAAGCAAGAAACAGATCAGCATCTCTCGATTGTTATTTTTTAGGAAGTTCTGATGGTGACTGGGCAGTGGCGACACTTAAGTCACCAAAAGGTACCGTATGGCTTTTTCTAGCTCTTTTGTACAGGTGTTGTCGGGTTTGACATTAGTCAGTGGAGGTACGCACAGTCCTGGTGTCTGTGTATGACCCAGCGCATATGTGTGTCCGTGTTGGCTGGACCTGCAAGTCCGTCTAAGTTCCAGTGTATAAGTGTTGTGTGTGTGTGTGTGTGTGTGTGTGTGTGTCTGGAGTGTTGTGTCTGTGCTTGGAGCCCATTGTTGAAGAATTACTCCTGGCTCCCCACTATGTGTTTCCTATAGGAAAATACCACTCTTAGGAACCATGGAACCATCCCAGGTAAGACCGCCAGGAAATGTTGCCTTTTCTCAGAAAGCTACACAGGCAAAATGGCAAAACACAAGGTAAATTAATGCAGGGAAAAACACAACTTCTGAGGAAGAGATGAACAGAGAGATAGACACCCCCGGGGGTCTTGGGAATGAGGAGGCTTTTAGGGAACAGAACGCTATTTTCAGCTTTCCTGAGGCAGCAGCAGGAGTGAAGGAGTTGGTCCACGTGAACCTGTTAACTAACTGGGTGACCAGTTACCTCACTCCTGTGTACCAGGCAGAATGCTATGCTATCATTGAATTCTTCAATTACCCAGTGGCTTGGGCATTGCCGTTCCCCTTGATGAGAGTCCTAAAGTCACAGGACTGCTAAGAGGTAAAGCTGCCATTTCAACCCGCGTCTGTCTGTCTGACTGGAATGCCTAAGTTATTTTTCACTGGGGAGTGGTGGGAGCAGCTCTTTTCAGAGAAGACTGGAAACTTGGTTTTCCTTTCTCTTCACTCCTGGTGCTTTCTTGGATTGGGGGTGGGGAGAAGGTGGCTGACTCCCAGAGGTGGAGGTTGAACTCCCTGGTGACCTGGAACAGGGATAAATTAGAAGACATTGCAGAGCTCTAGGCAGGATAGTGGCAGGATTTTGCATTCTCAAAAGATCGTTCTGGTTTGCAAGTGGAGACTGGATTAGGAGAGTGGACTGGCATTGGCGATAACCAATGGGATGCTCCCACAGCCATCCAAGTGGGCAGCGACCTGAACTGGGGTGGGCAGAGATAGGAGAGAAGACAGTGGAGTAGAGAGACTGTGGACTAGAGAGAATGAGTGTGTGTGATTGGGGAGGATGGAGCAGTGGGCAGACCAGTGGTTCATACATTTGAGTACACTTCAGCCTACCCTGGAGAGCTGTGAAAACCAAGCTCCTTGGGTCTCACCAGGGATTCTGACTCAGGCCTTGGGTGGGTGCCCTGATGGGTTGAATTGCTAAGATTCTGAGGTGATACTGATGCTGCAGGTCTGGGGACTACACTTGGAAAATCACTTCACTAGAACCCTGGCCAGTTAAACTCAGTTGGAGCATTGTCCCAAAGCACAGTGGTTGCTAGTTTGATCACCGGTTGGAGCACATACAGGAGGAGATCTATGTTCCTGTCTCTCTCTCTAAAATCAATAAAATAAACACTAAAAAGGGAGGAGGGAATCACTGCGGTAGAGAAATTTTGTTTGGAAACTAAGATCCTTTGATTAGACCTCTAGGTATCTTTCTGTGGGCTGGAGGTTGTGGAAAGGGGTGTTTGACCAGGGCACTAAGAGGCTCAGAAACAACCATGCCTTCTGGGGGGTGAGAGGTGAGGGAGGGGCTGCACTGTATTCCTGCATTAGGAGACAGAGCTTAATTCAGATCCACGTGCAGGGAGAGTCCCTTGACTACTCACTTGTTGCCTTGAGAGTGGAAGATTTTTGGGTCTTGCGTTAGATAATAACTGTTGACATGTCAAAGTCCATTTTTAGAAATGCAACCAATTTGAAACATGACAGACCTACTAATTTGAGCCATAAACTTTTTTTTCCTCCCCTGTGAAAAACAAAGCCATTATGGTTCCCGTGACAGCATTTGGAGACAGGCATCCTTGTCCTCACATCAGCCTGTTGTTGTCTGATGCAGTTAGCAAACAGTTCAAGCCAGGTCAAAAGGAAGGGACTGGAAGCTGTTTTTCTACC
Source organism: Rhynchonycteris naso (assembly GCA_037038555.1). Taxonomy (NCBI): domain Eukaryota; kingdom Metazoa; phylum Chordata; class Mammalia; order Chiroptera; family Emballonuridae; genus Rhynchonycteris; species Rhynchonycteris naso. The sequence goes on along the minus strand of CM073000.1, from coordinate 188,684,340 downwards.
CAAACTGAGCTAATTTCACATGTCTTGCTTAATTTACCTTTATTTATCCTGCTTTGTGTAAGGAAGAGAGAAGGCGGTCTAGAGAGGGTGAGGCCAGGTTCCTCGGGGGTCACTGATCTTCCTCCAGCCTGTGGACCCCGAGTGCCATCTCTGGGAGGTGGGATAAGAAGGTTAGGGTTTGTCCGGCTCTGCCTCCCACACCCTGCTGCCTGCTTGCAAGGGAGACATGTGCAGGGTGTGGTGGCTTGGCCTCAGACACACCTGGCATCAATCACAGCCCCATCATTTGCATGTGCTGTTCTTGTTACCTTCAGTAAGTCACTCAGCTAATCTGAACCCCTATTTTTGATCTGTAAAATGGAGATAACACCGTCAGCTACCTCCTTGGTGGCTGTAAGAATAAGATGAGCCTGACCTGTGGTAGCTCAGTGGATAAAGTGTCGACCTGGAGTGCTGAGGTCGCTGGTTCGAAATCCCGAGCTTGCCTGGTCAAGGCACATGTGGGAGTTGATGTTTCCTGCTCTTCTCCTGTCCTTCTTTCTCTCTTTCTCTCTTTGTCTCTCTCTTCCTCCCCTCTCTAAAAAAGTTAATAATAATAATAAAAAGAATGAGATGAGACATCATGTACAACATATGTCACAGTGCCTGGCATGTGGAAAGTATATCTGCATGAGGGTTGTTACTGTTATTAATGAAAGGCTCTGAAAAATCCCGCGGGGACAAAAACTCAGACTCTGTATAAACCATTATTTTCCAAACACTGTCGATGTCTGACCTGGTTTTTGTTTTGTTTTGTTTTGTTTTTAGTAAAACCAGTTGGTATCTTAACATCGAGTGGCAGGAATGTTGCTAAGAGTCCTCTCTGGGAAAATAGAGAATGAGCTGAGGAAGTAGGCAGAGGGGCAAGTGTCACCTGGGGAGGCTGGGTAAGGACGGGGTAGCGGCCAAGGAGAAAGGACAAGGTTCCTAAAGGTACAAGTTTTCTGCTTTTACTCACATTGACTGTATGTCACTTTGTCACTTTGGAGGGCAACCGTATCTGCCAGGGCAAGAAACTGTAAACAGATCATACCAGTTTGCACTCGTCACCGATCACTCCAGGTGGTTTCCCATGCAGGTTGCCCCCTAGTGGTCACTGCTGTTGATCCACCCACGTCCAATCCTGGGAACTCCTGGTATATTTGCTTAAAACCCAAGATGGAAGACATCACCATGTCAAACCCAGTGGACTCTCCCAATCAGTATAAAGAAACGTCTTTCAAACTGTTTCTTTTACAAAGTGAATCTTTGAACCTGACCTGTCTCTTAGTCTAGTGCCGCTACGCTGGAACACTGAACTTGGGGGAAGTTGCTAGACAAGGACTGATTTAATTGCTCTGGCTCTGATTAGAATTAGGCTGTATGCTCTGATCAAGTCATGCCCATGCTCAGACCCTCCATTTCTGCCATTTCCAAAACAGACACGATGATAATATTCACCATCAATCGAGTTTGGGGCAACAATTTTATGAGACAAAGCAAGCAATATACTTCACTGAAGACAAGGAAGAAAATACACATCACCTAGCTTTCTTGCTTTTACAGAGGAAGTAACTGAGTCCCCTGTGATAAATGATGCTCAAAGTCACACAGAAAAATTACATCACACTCAGGGCCAGGACTCAGACTTCAAAGAATGGCCTAAAGACTTGACCCAATATTACTGGAGAACCTTATTAGAAGGGCAAATCTTAGGCCCACTCACCCACTCTTTTTTTTTTTTTTTTTTTTTTTTTGTATTTTTCCGAAGTTAGAAGTGGGGAGGCAGACAGACTCCCGCCTGTGCGGGAACAGGATCCACCGGACATGCGCACCAAGGAGGTGATGCTCTGCCCATCTGGGCCGTTGCTCGGTTGCAGTCAGAGCCATTCTAGCGCCTGAGGTGGAGGCCATGGAGCCATCTTCAGCGCACGAGGCCCACCCACTCTTAAAGGACTGGAACCGATGGATGAGGGGTCTCTGCATATTTTCATTCATTCTTTTAAAATGCATCTTCTGAGTAATTCTATGTACACTGCAGTAAGGACCTACCTTTTTTCTAAGACCCAAGCCTAGATGCAAACACAGTTTTCCCTCAAACACCAATTTTCACATGCCAGGTTCTCCAAACACGATTATTTTTGAAATAAAACTGTCTTCTTAGTTGCGGTTTGAGCTGGGGTTGCAGCTGGAAGGTAAGGGCCTTGGAGGTGAACAGTCTTGAATTAGCTGTCCTGCTCTGCTACTTATCAGCTGTGGCAGAGTAATTTGGCAGCCAAATTACTTCATATTTCAGGGCCTGGGTTCTCATCTGTCACATGGAAAAATGATATTGCCGTGTCACCCCTCTTTAGAGGGTTTAAATGAGATAATGTTGTTGAAATGGCTGAAACAGTGTCTAGTCCATTGTAGGTACCCAATAAATCTTAGTTATTTCTTCCTTCTAAGCAAACTGATGTGGTTTAGTGATAAATGTTCTTCCAAGGGATGGTATGGCAGGTACACAGCAAAGAAAATGTGTAATTTGGGTTATAGATTCTTTGGAGCGCACATCTCTGGGGGAAGAACTCACTTAACAGCAGCCTTAAAGCATCACTTCATGAAATTCAGGCTTTTGAAACTTTCTAATTTGGGATATTGGTTTGCTGGTGAGCAGTAGGGTATAGAGCAGGTGGACGATAGGGAGGTGTTCTTGTTTTTTGTTTTTAAGTAAAAATCAAATCCCACCAGCTCCTGAGTTCAGCCTCTTTGGGAGAGCACACAGCATGCACCGAAGCTTTGATGAGCTTCCTTAGGAAACCAACAGGAAATGAAGTGAGTTAGTGAAGGAGATTTTTGCTTTGCCGAAAATTCCATTACAGCAAGATTGCAATAAGCATTTGAGTAGGCTGGAAGTGTGTGTCTCTTTAATGCTAAGGCAGCTAGCTCTCATTGATTTCAGATGCCTAGCACCTTGCATGGCGCCCACAGCACAATGTAGACACTCAACGTACACTGTTTAGTAAGTTATTAAGTGAAGCTGGACATCCTGTTGACTTCTGAAGAGGCACTGGGATACAGCTGAAAAATTAACCGGAAAGAAGTCAGAACTATATTCTAGACCCAATGCCGCTTCTATGCAATTGGGTGTCCTTGAGCCTTTCCTATAAAATGGAAATTTTGGATACCTGATCTCATTAATCTATTCTATTGTTAAAATAAAAATCCCGGGCTTTGCTCTGATCGGCTCATCTTGTTATGTGCCCACCTCTGAACACATCATTATGGTAAAGGCAAGGAGACTTTTTTTGTAGTTATTAGGAATGGCTGGGGTTAATGGAGTGGAAGGGCATATCATCCAGACCAAATGAACTATGACTAGGGGAGAAGGGGATTCCCACCTGAAAATTAGTGGCTCCTCCTATACGTAGGTTGAGTGAATGACTGATATTTGTATTAGTTATCTATTGCCACAGTAGTCCTGTATAACAAATTAGTTCAAATCTCATGGCTTAAAAATTATTTAACTCAGCATTTACTGAGTTCAGGAGTCTACACACCAGTGATTTGTGCAGATGCGGGAGATTTTTCCAGTCTCAGCTGAGCTTGCCCATGTATCTGGGAGTTGGTTGGATGTTGACTGACCTAGACGGGTTTTAGCTGGAATGACTGGAGTGACTTAACTCTGCTCTGTGTGTCTTTTATCTTAGAGAGTATAGCCCAGGCAGGTTCTCATGATGTTGGAAGAGGTGCAAGAAAGCCACCCCAAACCAGCAAGTACTTTTTCAAATATCTGATAATGTCATATCTGCTTACATTCATTAGTCATATGGATGAATTCAGAAGCCAGTGGTGGGGAAACAAGATCCTCCATTTTGGGGGTGAGTTTCAAAGTCACATGAAAAAGAGTGAAGATACAGGGAAAGGTATAGCATGAGGTCATTCATGCTCTGATCTAACATAAGCTCCCAAAACCTTAAACTGATCTACTTAGAGAGGATCCTTTGTGACAGCAAATTAGAAGGGGTACATAGGATTAAGGATAGTTAACCGTTATTGGATTCATTTTAAAAACCACCAGTTAGATCAACTTTTACCAGCTGGAAAATAGATCAGAAGGCCAACCACATGGTGATTTCAGAGAGAAAATATCTGCGTCTATGGAGTAGCCATGCAGGATGCTTGCAGAGGCAGTGGGCGAGGGCATGGTCTCCATCTAGAACCCTGCTGTGCAGAGGGCTCGGCGGGCAGCCATGGCTGGAGCATGAGATCATCCGCTTTTGTTCAGCAGCCTCGCAGAAAGTGGTGACTGCCTAGCAGCACTGCATCAGGGAAGAGGCAGAGGGCTTGAGGTTTCTGAGGCCTGTCTGCAGCACGACTCTGACAGAGGGCTCCCTGCAGCCACAAGAGAAAGGTTCATGGGACAGCCTGGACAGCTTGGGTACAAAGCTCCAGCCAGGCACTGTTTCAGAATCCTCCTCAGCATAGGCAGAAATACCTCTGGTTAGGAGCCCTCAGGGTTAAGACAAGAAAGGGCCAGGCTCCCGGACTCCCTTGTCAGTTTTCACTCTGATAGAGACATGGCTACAGAAAAGGTATGGGGCGCCTGGGAATAGCCCAGGACTCTGAGCTTCATTAGGACCTAGTTCAAATGTGATTTTCCCTGCTTGTGTCTCTACAGCAAGGCCCAGGACCAGGAGGAAAATGGCAAATTTGCCATAAAGCCTAGTCTGCTCGTCTCCTCCCCTGCCCTCTCCTGCCTGGGAAACTGGGCGTTTTCTTGCCTTTGTTGTTTCTGCCCACTGAGACAGCTTCAGGAACCTGCATAGCTTTATAGAATCTACTTCAAAAGAAGAGAGAAATACCTGGATAATTTTTTAACGACATGAACTGCCCCCGTTTTTACTTTTTAATTGAGCTTGTGAAGGAAAAGAAATGAGACCCAGAAAATATTTTTATAGAAGTAAAAAAGTAAATACTGTACTACTGTAGCAAAAGACCCCACAAATACAGTGGTTAATAAGAAAGAAGTCTATTTTTCTTTTGTGTAGCAGCTTCAAGGGCCAAGGCTGGTGGGGCAGCTTTGCTCCAAGTCCTCACTCAAGAACCCAGGCTCCTGCAACATTGTCTCTCTACCCCCCTCTACCATATTATCCTCTTCTGCATTGTTATAGTTGATTGTTGGTATAGTCTGTGGAGAGAGAGACGAGAGAACATCCAAGGCAACCAGTTTTTCTTTAAACAGATAAGGCAAAGTAAAAATTGGATGCATCACTTTTGCTAACATTTCATTGGTGAGAGGTCAGCCACCTGGCCAAATTTAGCTTCCAAGGTGGCTGGGGGAGTTTATTTTGGAACTGAGTGGCCACACGTCCAACGTGAATGATATCTGGGAAACAGGTAACAGTCTTTTACAGCATCTTCTCAGGTCACGGTATATATATACTTAAGGAGTCCTACTATGTGCCACTCATAATGGTGTCTGTCTTTACATGCCTTGTTTCACTGCACTCTGCAAAGTAGATCTTATTATCCTGATTTTATACTGTTTTTATTTTCTAACAACAACAACAACAATAGTAGCTACCATCTATTGAATACCTACTATGAGCCAAGGACATTGCTTCTTTACGAAAAGCACATGATTCTCTTCAATACCCTCAGTGCCCTAGCACATGGGCATTATTATTTTATTTTCAGTTTTATCAGGGAAACTCAGACAACTTAGCTAACTGGCTCAAGGTCTCCAGATTATAAGTGGAAGAGCTGGGATTTGAACTCAATCTATCTGCTCTGAGTGTTTATGCTTTTTCTATTATATTGTAAACAAGATGCTACAATCACAAAATCAGGTGTGCATTCTCCCAAATTGTTATATACTAAATAAACCTGCTGTCCCAAATCCTTGTAGTTCTTGATGTTATTAATACCCCTACCTCTAACAGCATTTCCTGACCTTACTGCTGAAGTCTTCCTTTTAAGGCTACTATCACTGTGAAGAGCCCGGTGTAAGATTTAACACCAACACTTTGTTTCTTTGTCATCATCGAAAGTGGCTGCTGCTCCCTGAGGGCTGGGGACGGCAGAGTGGAAGCCCATGGAAAAGAAATGGTGGTTAATATCTCAAAATATGATTTTTCTCCATTGTCATGTTAGAACCAATCTTCAGTTGTGACATTTTGATGTTTCTTCTAGAAAATACCGTATTTACATGGCTATTCTAAATCCCTGGTGTTTTGAGAGAGGAAACCAAGAAAAGTGTTTTCTCTACATAATTCTCACTCCATCTTCCATTTTCCTTAGTTAAAGGAATCTTTTTTCTTGAGAGAGTCTCCCATTGAGGAAACAAGACTGTCTTCTCTAAGGCAGGCAACTTGTTAATTAGTGGGGAGTGTTGTAGCACAAATTCATAAATTCCAAGTTCCTGGAATTTGGCCAAGTATATTGTGTTCAAATTCCAGCTCCACCACTTGGGCAAGTTACCAAAGCTCTCTAGCCTCAGTTTCCCCATTTATAAAGTGAGAGCAATACCAGCATCGACCTCATTAGGATGTTGAGAGTATTAGAGGAGTTAACGAGTGTCTAGTCCGCGGCCGAGTACCTAGAACGGAGCACACGCTTGATGAAGGGGAGCTTTTACTCAGGGAGCTGCTGGTGAAGCCACAAGGGAGACCATGTCAGCACCTACCATGCTGCTATACCCAAGCCATCTAACCGACCTGGCCCCTTCACCCAACTTCATTCCACCTCCCCCAAGCTAAAGCTGCTAAAGAAAACTCATGGTTCTGCAAATTTTCAGCCAAGGATATTGAGCCGGCCAGCAGTGTGCTTATCCTACCCCAGAAACAAAGGAATTTAACCCAGGCTACAGTCCTATCCCTGTGAAGCATAGGTCACTCAGCCTTCTGTGATATGGACTAGGTATTATTCAGGGGTGTCTAGAAAAACCGAACCAATAGCATATACAGTTGACCCTTGGACATATCATGGGTTAGAGTCACTGACCTTCTGCACAGTTGAAAATCTGAATAACTAGTCACCCTTCTACATTTGCAGATTCCCAACTGTGGCATTGACCCTTGAAAAACATGGGTTTGATCTATGTGAGTCAATTGAAAAAATTCATGTATGAAATATACCCATGGAGTTCAAATCCATGTTGTTCAAGGATTGACTCTATATGTATATATATGTATGTATGTATGCTATTGGTTTGATTGAACCAATTTCCCATAATAAATCTCCTTTCATGTATATATATAAAATAGAAATACATATATATCCTATATGAATATTCATATATGGGTTATACACACACACACACACACACACACACACACACACACACACACACACATATATATATATATATATAGATATTTATTATGGGAAATTAGTTCATGCTATTATGGAGGCTGAAAAAGTCCCACAGTCTATTGCCTACAAGTTAGAAACCCAGGACACCCGGTGGTGTGATTCTAGGCTGAGTCTGACAGTCTGAGAACCAGGGGAGCCGCTGTTGTAAATCTCAGTCCAAAGGGAAGGAGAAGACCAATGTCCCAGCTCAGGCAGGCAGGCAGGCAGATCATGAATCCTTCTCCCTCTGTTTCTTGTTCTCTTCAGTCCCTCAAGGGATTAGATGATGCCCACTCTCACTAGGGAGGGCGGACTACTTTACTGAGTCCACCAAATGTTAATCTCACCCAGAAACAGATACATCAAGAAATAATGTTTAATCCCGACAGTCAGGTTGACACATGAAATTAGATATCACAGACTAGATGATCAGAAGATGAAGCATCCTGCCTATTTCTAGTATGTTAGAGAATGCCATTGGAACTGAAATATCTGTAGTGCTTCCTTTCTTCATCCAATGCATGTGATTGTACCCCTACTCTGTACCAGGCACTGGGTGGGCTAGGAGTTGGGGATACAATAGTGAGTAGAACAAATATGATCTTTACCCTGATTGGAGTTTCTATTCTAATCAAGGGAGACAGATAATACACAAGTAACTAAGAAAGATACTTTCATATAATGATATAGGTTAATTAAGATAGGGAGAGGTGACAAGGGAAACTGGGGGACAGGAAGTCTCTGTTTTGATTGGGTCATCAGAAAGAACTTTGTGAAGAAAGAATTTTTGATCAGAGCACCAAACGGACAAGAAGGAAGCAGCTATGTAAACGAAAGGAAGAGCCTTTGGCAGCGAGAACAGTGGGGCAAAGGGTGCTGGCTATGAGGTGAAAAGCTCCGTGTGTTCAGGAGCAGACAGGAATCCCATGGGAACTGTGACAAATAGCGCCCCTCCGATCTGTGTCTACTCAGATGTGGTCACACTCGGAAATAAAGTCTTTGCAGATGTAATCAAGTTGAAATGAGGTCAGATTGCATTAATGTGGGTCCTAATCTAATGACTGGGAAATTTGGACACATGGACACATACACAGAGGACAGACAGTTGAAGTCAGAGACAGAGACTAGAGTGATGAGCTATAAGGCACAGAATGCCAAGGATGGCTGCATCCACTAGAAGCCAGAAGAAGCAAGGAGAGACCCACCCTTAGAGCCTGCAGCAGGAGCGTGGCCCTGCTAACACCTTGGTTTCAGACTTCTGGCTTCAAGAACTGGGAGAGAGCCTGACCAGACAGTGGCACAGTGGATAGAGTGTCAGATTGGGATGTGGAGGATCCAGATTCAAAACCCTGAGATCGCCGGCTTGAGCGCGGGCTCTTCCGGCTTGAGCACAGGCTCACCAGTTTGAGTGTGGGGTCGCTGGCTTGAGCTTGGGATCATAGACATGACCCCATGGTCACTGGCTTGAGCCCAAAGGTTGCTGGCTTGACCAAGGGATCCCTTGCTCTGCTGTAGCCTCTGGTCAAGGCACATATGAGAAAGTAATCAATGTACAACTAAAGGAGCCACAACAAAGAATTGATGCTTCTCATCTCTCTCCATTTCTGTCTGTCTGTCCCTATCTGTTCCTCTCTCTGACTCTCTCTCTGTCTCTGTCCTCCCTTAAAAAAAGAACTGGGAGAGAATACATTTCTATTGTTCTAAGCCTCCTGGTTTACATTATGGCAGTCCTGGGGAACTAATCCACTGTGTGATGGGCTCATAATAAGTGTGGGAGAAATGGAGGTAGACAAAGAGCTAGAGGTTGGGTTGTGCAGACCTCAGGGCTATTACAGAGAAGTTGAATTTTATTCATAGCTTGATGGGAAGACTAATCACTTCATTTCCACATATTCTTGGACTAAAGGCAGGGACAAATGAGAGATGGTGAAAGCTTTGGTTTGCTTATCAGGTGGAATCTATCACCTGAGACCCAAGAATATCACCATGTGAGGATGAGCTGCAGGAAACCCTCCGTCAGATATCTGTGGCCCAAGGAAAGAAGGTAGGTGGGAGGCCACCTGCTGAGACCTTCAGATGTGCAACTTGTTTTGAAAATTGATTATTACCTTGACTGTCTCCATTTCCACAGAAGCAAGACCTCCATCCCACCTCACACCTGTACAAGTGTCTGCTGCTAATTATAAGAGAGACAGATGGAGGAAGGTACAGTTTCATTTTACAGCCTCGATTCCTTCAAGGCTATTAGGCTCACTGGAAAGAAAGCACCTTTTTTATTCTTTCTGCCTCTTTTTAAATGAAAAAAATCAAGCTGAAGAGGGCCAGCATTGTAAAGTTCACACATCTGTTTCCTGGGCGATTTGTCAGCCATCTGCCCATGAGATACCAGGGCTGATTAGGTTAATGCATTTATTAATAGGGCTTACAAAGCTGTTTAATGAATCTGTTACTTCCTTCATACAGAGCTTTTTTAATATACAAAGACAGGGACCACACTGCACAAAGCTGAGAGTAGCCATGTCAGCATTTCCTCCCCCTCCCAGAGCTAAAGCAGATGTGACCAGAAACCCTGGAGAGAGAGTTTTGGGAAAATTCCACGTTCTGGTTATGGGAACAGTTCATCAACCACCAAGCGCACACAGTCTCGTTGTTGGAATTCTCTTGAGAAGAACTCTTTGAAGGATAGGTTTGTGTCCCGGGCCAGGAATCTGTGCCTGTTCTTCACGCCTTTAAAACACATGAGGTTCCAGTGGAGGGCAGGTGGTTATACTGAAATGCAGGTGCAAGTGACACAGTCTTGCTGACAGGACATTAGGTGATGTGGTGGCCCTCGTTTTCTTCACTTCACCACACAGAAACAGTTTCAGTTTCTTCAAGACACCTTGTTCCCTCCTGCCTCAGGGCTTTTGCAAATGCCTCCCGTATCAGTTAGCTACTTCTGCGTAACAAACTCCCCACAGCTTAGTGGCTTCACATAGCAACCAGTTACTAAGCTTCTGCTTCTGGGTCCACTGGGCAGCTCTTCTGATTTGGGCCGAACTGATTGGTCTCGGGCAGGCTTACTCAGCATCTGGAGTCAGCTGGGAGGTCAGCTGATGGCCGTCTGGTCTAGGATGGCCTCGCACGGTATCTGGCAGTGAGCAGGCTGGTGGTGGTGGTGGGCATGGGCAACTGGCCCACAGGAGTCTCATCCTACAGCAGGCTGACCTGGTCTTCCTTCTCCAGGTGAAGGCAGGATTCTGAGAACCTGAGAGCGGAAGCCATAGAACTCATAAAAGGCTAGGTTCAGGACATACGTGACATCAAGCCAATTACAAGGCCAAGCCAGATTCTAACGGCGGGGAAATAGAGTCTCCTTCTTGATGGAAGGCACTGCAAAGTATTATGGCCATGGTGGTTGCACACCATGTGTTCCCTCACCCGTGATGCTGTGCTGTGAATCTCCTCCGTGTTGCGGCCACAGAGCACATCTTCGGGATGCCTTCCCTAATCAGGTCTTCCTCCCAAACAAATCAGTGCCCCTTCTTATGCCATGTCATAAGGCAAACTAGGTCCTCCACACACGTGGTGGGCGGTGGGTAGCAGAGAGGGAAAGAAAAGAGAGAAGGATGGTTGGTTTAGACACGTACCTCCTTTGTGCTTAGCATTAGCACGTTGCCTGGCACAGAGCGAGTGCTCAACAAATGTCTGTTGGATCTAACCCAGCTCTTTCATAGGCCAGGAAGCAAAATATATGTATTAAATAGTTACTATATTTCAGAATTGTGCCACGTAGCTTATACATCTCAGAGAATTTATTCCTTGCGATAAACTGGAGAGTAGTTGATATTATCTCCATTTCACACCTAAGAAATAGGGTTTTAAGAGGCTAAGTGACATCCGGAGGTCTCATAAACTTGGGTGTGTCTGATTCCAGAGCTCACAGACTTTCCTGTGTACTCCACTCGGGTGCCACATACTGAACACTTTCTATGCTCGGGAGTACCTGGTGCTAGGCTTACCAAAAATATCAGTTCCAGGGTGAATGCGGAGAAGAACGTAGATTTTCTATGTGGAATTCCATGATTCCTCTTGATGGGGCTTCTTCCTGTGTCTGCACTGACTTGGCAGGAGTAGGATGCCTTGAACTATTTTTCTTTAGAACTTTCTGAGAAGACATTACCTATTTCAGCTTTTGGGACATCTACTTCATCATCAATTTTCTCAGCTTGTCAGAGCAAGAAACCTGGAAAGCATCCCATGTTCCGAGCAGACCTGAGACTAGTCCATGGTCTAGAAGGAGAAACATGAGAATGAACGATTCTGGATCATGCCTGGGAACATAATGACTGCATGTAAGCCTTCAATGAGGAACGGGGAAAGGAGTATCCACTCCAGCTGTCGTCCTGATATTCCCTGTTCTGTTACGGTGTCTTGCTCATACATTCACTCACTGAATAGTTACTTATTGGGGATCTAATATCTGCTAGGAACTAAGTTGGACAATGCTTATGCAAGAATGAGCAAAAATCAGAGTTGGCCTTGCCCTCTTGGAACTCCAGTGGGAGAGATGAACAGTAATAACTGAATGGCATAGGGAAGTGTAAATGGCAGGCATGACATGTGCTGTGGACAAGGGCCTGCCACAGTGGGATCCGCCCTTGTCAAACTTCCTAGAAGGGAGTGGTAGCTGACACAAGAGGCAGTTGGGGGCAACAGGAGATGGGTGGTCATTGTCTTTCAGTTCCTTACAGAGATCCATGTGCCGGCACTGTGTTAGGTGCAGGAGCCCAGCTTGTGCTTCCCAGCTTTGCCTACGTGTTAGAACCTCCTGTTGAAAAGGCATTAAAAAAATATCTATGTCTGAGCCAGACGCTTAGAGATTCTGATTAAATTGTTTGAGGGAGAGGTCCAGGAATCTGAAATCTTGAAAAGTTCCCCATGTGATTTCCATGTCCTGCCAAGGTTGAGAATCGCTGAGTTGTACAGATGGAAAGAGAAGGTCCCTTGCTCTCAAAGCACCCATGGTCTACCAGGAGACATAGATGTGAAAATGGAAACTTGTAAAACAGCACGGTCAGTGCTGTGGTGGAGGCAGTGGGGTGCCTGAGGGAGTCCAGGGGCAGCGTCTCAGCTAAGTCTTGAAAGATGAAAAACAGAATCCTGCATAAATGAAGGGGTGGGACGGGTCTGCTCCAACATCTGATTCTCAGATCAACTCAGAGATCTCACTGTACTCGTAAGACCAATGTTCTTCCTAGCACGTATCATGTTTGCACTGTCATGTAATTCGTGGGACCATCTGGTCACTCTCTGTTCCTCCCTAGTAGAATACCCTCTCGTGAGGGCAGGGACCAAGTCTGTTTCTGATTCTGCCTTAGATTTCCAGTGTCTATCTAGCACAGTGATGTGCAATCTTTTGAGCATGGTGTGTCAAAATTCACCAAAAAACCAAGCATAACTCAGGTGGTGTGTCACTTTGAGAAAAACGGCCTAACCGGAAGTCCCAGAACTAGACGCTCTGTGCCGGAGTTCTGTTGTTTTGGCCTCCAGACCTCCGGCACAGAGTGTCTACACTACAGCAAATGTTTTATCCTCGGCTACTGCCCCTGGCCATGCAGGAGCCGAGGATGAAACATCCTCGGCATGTGGCCCCATACTTCTCTGGTATGCAGCTGCGTGTCATCGAAAGTGGCTACGCGGGTCAGTGCTGACACGCATGTCATAGGTTCGCCATCACGGCTCTAGCACATTCCCCATGAATGATTAAAGGACGGAACAAGTTGCTTGAAGGTATTTTGGTAGATGCATGATGTGGTCAGTCTTGCCTTTTAGAAATATGCCCTCGACTGCAGGGAGGAGAGTGGGTAGGGGGAGGTGAAACTCGAGGCAGGGAGTAGAGCAACATTCAAAGTGTGCGTGTGAGGGGCAAAAACGGAATAGGTTAGAGAGGTACTTGTTAAGCAAGGTTAGAAGGACTTAATGGGTCAACAGTTGGGCTGGAGAGGAAGGGAGATGAAGTCAGAACTGCTCCCATGTTTGTGGCATAAGTGACTGAATAGTCGGTGTTCCCATGCCAGAGAGAGGGACGAACCTGAAGAACAGGTCCGAGTAATGTTGATGCGGTCAGCCTGGCCTCCTGGAATGGGGGATGCCGGTGAACCTGTCCTGGATATGACTGGATACATGAATTTTGAAGTTCAAGGGGGATATCAGAGTATCCTTCTATGGAAACTTCATTCCATTGGAAACCTAGAACTTTGCTCTGGAAGGCAGGAAGATGGAGATCTAGTCTCATTCACGGCACTAAGTAATGCATGGCAATTTCAGGACTGGGTGCTCTTAGCTTCCTCAGTAGCAGGCTCCCAGGTTCCCTTTGGCTTTGACATTCTGTATCTGTGTACAGCTGTGGAATTTTGCAAAGGAGGACTTTCTCTTGAAAGATTGTATCTGTCAGGGCTCTTTACATTAACAAGAACAGAAACCCAACATAAGCTGTATGAACACTACAAAGTGAACGTGTGGCGTCCTGGGGAGTTGTGTTGAGAAGGAGTCTTAGCAGAGGCCACACTTGCTGGGAAAGAGGGCAGTGATGAATGAGTGGTGTTTTCCCCGGTCACAGAGGGGCAAGAGGTGCGTGTTTCTGCCCAGTCAGTTCTGAAACCAAAGCCTTCCCTCCATGGCCTTTCAAAAACATGACATAATGCTTATCGGACTTAGGTCCTAGCCAGGCTCAGCCACTAGCTGTGGGGTAACCTCCGTTAAATCATTTCATGTGCCCGTGTTTGACAGTTTCGTAGTCTGTCAAGCAGGGGTTAACATCAGGATTGTTAAAAGGATCAAACGATAAAAGAAACAAGGAACTGTGATGGTCTGCGTGAGTTTACATAAATCCACGTGTGTGATAGGATGGGAGGTGGTAAGTGTGGATGGAAGGACAGCACATATTTCTGGCCTCTCTCTCAAAATGTAAATTCAAAGGGGTATTGACAAGAAATTAATTTAAAAAGTGTAGAAGATCTAATAAGGAAATAATTGTAAGAGAAAATAAAATAAAAGGAAGTCTCATAAATTTATCAAATAAATAAATAGGAAAAGAAAGAAAAAGGAAGAGAGAAGGAAGGGAGGAAGAAGGAAGGGAGGGAGGGAGGGAGGAAGGAAGGAAGGAAGGAAAGAAAGAAGGAAGGAAGGAAGGAAGGAGGGAGGGAGGAAGGAAGGAAGAAGGAAGGGAGGAAGGAAGGGAGGGAGGGAGGAAGGAAAGAAGGAAGGGAGGGAGGGAGGGAGGAAAGAAGGAAGGGAGGAAGGAAGGAAGGAAGGAAGGAAGGAAAGAAGGGAGGGAGGGAGGGAGGAAGGAAGGAAGGAAGGAAGGAAGGAAGGAAAGAAGGAAGGGAGGAAGGAAGGGGAGAGGGAAGGAGGAAGGGAGGGAGAAGGAAGAAAGGGAAATGGAGAAAGAGAGAAACAAAAACAAAGAAGAAAGAAACAAAGAAAAAGGGAAGAAACAGTGCTGGAGAGTGGAGAAATGGAGTGGAAATTGTTCTAACCTTTTTGCAGCGCTGTTGGCAATTTATATATATATCAAGGACCTTAATAATGTTCACAGCCTTTAAAAGTAATTTCACTTCAGATAATTCATTTCAGGGCTGGATAGTAAATATTTCAGGCTGTGGGCCAGTCAGTCCCTGTCTCGGGACTCAGATCTACTACTGCCTAGCGTGAGCAGCCCCAGGCAATAGGAAAATGAATGGGCGTGGCTGTGTGCCAGTAAAACTTTATTCTCAAAAACAGGCGGCTGCGGGATTTGGTCCATGGCCTATAGTCTGCCAGTCTCTGACGTAAACTAAGAAAATATTTTTAACGTTATTCTAAATTCAAAACTCTAAGTACAAAGAGAGCTTTAGTCTAGAAGTTTCTCCTCTCAGTTTGTTTATATTAGCAAAATATTGGCACAACTTGAATGTTCATCAATAGGGGAATTGGTTAATTTTAATAGTTTCATTCAATAAAATATTCTGTGGGCATTAAAATGTGTTTATTAATAATTTTTAACAACAGGAAGGAATGCTTGATAGAATATTACAGGAAAAATCAACTATTTATAATGATAATTGTGATAATGGCGGTGGCTAATATCTAAGTATTTTACACACAGCATATCATTTAACCTTCCAAGCAACCCTATGAAATATACTTTTTACTGTAAACACTTGTCTTATGCAGAAGCTGTGATAATAAAAGTTAAATAATGTAACCAAAGTTACACTACCCCCAGTTGACAAAGTGGGGATTTGAACACCGCTCTGCTTAACTGATAAAAGAAAACAGCCTGACCTGTGGTGGCGCAGTGGATAAAGCGTCGACCTGGGAACACTGAGGTCACCAGTTCAAAACCCTGCACTGGTCTGGTCAAGGCACATATGGGAGTTGATGCTTCCAGCTCCTCCCCCCTTTCTCTCTTTTTTTCTCTCTCTCTCTCTCTCTGTCTCCTCTCTAAAATAAAAAAAAAAAAGAAAACAAACACACTAATAAAAATTTCCAATTCATTCTCTTTATTGAGAAGACCAGAAAAATATTCACTCCAATGTCGATATCAGCTCTTTCGAGTGGGTAGGGATAGATACGAATACGTCTCCGTATTTTCTCCATATTTTCACCTCTTGCATTTTGTAAGAAAGCCCATGGCAGAGTGTTAGGTCTGAGTGTGGTGGGAGAAGTGTCTGTTTGAGGGGGTCTAACAATGCTGTTGGGGACGCCATTACCGTCTTGGTGCTGCTCTTGTTTGTGAGAAGGACATGACCTGTCCTGCCTGCCGTCTGTTCCAGGTGCAGTTCCTAGTGTGTGTCTCGTTTGGACTGTTGGCCCACTCTGCTGCCGTTTTCAGGTTGACTTGCCAGTCCCTAACTGTCTCTCTCTCTCCTCTCTCTCCCTATCTCTGCTCTCTCCTCCCCTTCTCTGTCCACCTGTCCCACTGTCCAGCTGACAAGATAAATGACGACTTCTACTCCAAGCGCCGGCACCTGGCCGAGCTGGCCGCCAAGGGGAACCTACCTCTGCACCCCGTAAGAGTGGAGGATGAGCCAAGGGCCTTCAGCCCCGAGCACGGCCCCACCAAGCAGAACGGACAAAAGTCTCGCACCAACAAGACGCCCCCACATCCTCTGGCCTACAATTCCACCACCAACTTCAAGGGCTGGGACCCCAGCGAGCAGTCCCTCCGGCGGCAGGCTTACGGCAACAAAGGCAAGCTGGGCACGGCCGAGTCAGGCTCCAGCGACCCTCTGGGGACTCGCTCCCAGCACTACCCGCCCCCGCAGCCCTACTTCATCACTAACAGCAAAACGGAGGTGACTGTCTGAGCTTTCGCTACGCGGAGTTTCCAGGAGACCACACTCAAGTGAGAGGCAAAAAATATTCCGGCCCACACCCTCCCTGGCCTCCCCCCCACAGCCACTCACACCCACTCTGCGCACCAACCCACCAGAAACCCGCTGGTGACACGGAATCACGCTTTTCCTGGGTCGTGCCTAATGCGTGCTGGTGGGCAGCTGAACAGGAATCAAGCATGGGCATCCAGCAATACAGCAAAGGGGAAACTGAGGCACACTCTTTCGACTTCAGTCCCACGGTTGCCGACTCACAGACCCAAACCGTGGGGCTAATTTTTCTTTTCCTCCTAACTTGAAACTAAAACCCATGATGAAAAATACCGGTAGCACAATTTAGAGAAATTGTCCATTTGAGCACATATATCATTTACCACGAGCTGTCTGTTTCTGGGTGAATGAGCCAGGGTGGAAGGGGGCGGAAAAGGAGGGTGGACACTAGAGGTGAGTGCCCGAGCAGAGAGCAGTCAAAATGGGAAGAATTTATGCGCATTATAAGTGCTCTCTAATCCCTAAAAGTGGTGACATGGACATCATTTTGCTGAGCACGAAACAATAACTGGACACTAACCATTCTATTAATAGCCCTTTTCATATCATGAATGTCGGAAGCAAAAAAAAAAGACACACACTCAAACTCACAGAACGTGACCCTGAACCCACCAGCAACGATGGGGAAGGAAGAACCTTTTAGGACTCCCATTAAGACTATGACCATGGAAATGGGAGGGATGGGCTTTTATGGCGGGGAGAGGCTGCAAAGAGTGTAAAATAACTTCTTTTTAAAGAAAGAAAAATGAAATATAAGCCCACCACAAAACGGACAAAGACAGCAGATTCATTTTTGTCCCAAATCTTCAAGACTTAGGAAAAATCCACAATGACATGAAGAACAGAGAAAAGAACAATCACAGATGAAAAGCTGACAAGAGGTGAGAAAGGGACCCAGAGCGTCCTATTTCTGGCGTGCCCCCCTTGCTTCTGAGACAAGACACACACACACACACACACACACACACACACACACACACACACACACACACACACACACCAGTCCTTCATGGACCGTCAATCCCTGACTCCCTTCCCTTCAGCCCATTGCCGCCACCGCTGCTGAATTTCAACTGCTTTGGACTGAAAATGTCATAAGTGTGGGTGGTGCCTTCAATGTGTTCCTGTTTAATGACAGTCGTATTTCCCAAGTGAAACCTGTGTTCTTTCAGCCTCCCTCCCTCCTGTTTTTCTGCAGTACTGGAAGATGTTCCCATCCTCCCTTTGTTGGTGAGCCCACCCCATCATACCCTTTGAGGGGTGGCTTCATTGCCCAGGGTACATAAAGACCAAGACCCCCCTACCTCCCACACTGTCAAAAATCCATGAGTTCTACCATTTTCTAGCTCCCCCAACCCAATGGGCATTGCTGCATCCCATAATTCCCAGGGGCCCTCTAAACTATCTCTCCAGATACTTAAGTGCATTCATCTCCCATCCAGAATTCTCTAAGGCTGATTTTAGTTTGGTTCTCATGGCCAGTAGCCCATGGGTGTCCCACAAAGGCAGGTTTCATGCTAGATCCATTTGTTTTGTGGAAGCCCAAAGAAGGTTGGTGAGAGAGAAGAGATTTGCATTTAAGGTAAGAAGTTTTCGATAAGTCCCAAAAGGTCTTAGCTACTTAACAGGAACCTTTAAGAGACCCCTAGCGATGCGGGTGTCAGAAGCAGCACAGGGTCCCAACAAGATTCAGAGGATTTCCTGGATGCTGGACCCCAGCGTTCTGCCTCACCCATCTCTCCCATGGACAGAATGGAATCAGAGAAGCCAGGTGATCACTGTCTTATTCACTCCCAGCTGATGTGTGACATTGACAATGCATTTTATCTCTCTGGGCTGTAGTCTCCTACCTGAAACCCAAGATGCTGAGGCCTGATCAAGCTTTGCAAACTTCTTGAAATAGCAAAACTCTGCCTGTTTTTAAAAATGAAATTGTACACGGAAGCCACTATAGAAAGTCTCCTTTCATAACAAGGCTTGTGCTGGACGAGATGGGGGTGGGAGATTTATTGCCCACTTTTTCAGCCTCTTTGCTGGGACCCTGGGGCTCCCCAGAGTGGGGTAAACACCACTAGGCTTGGTTTCCTTGAGGGAGTTATCTGTGTATCTGCAACAAACCTTTGGTATCTCTGTATCCCCATCACAGTGTTTGTATCTAAATTGATTTGTTTTTAATACATTTTACTTTTAAAAGAAAAACTTCCTGCCATCATCACAAATAAAAGAATCCAGTATCAGTCACTCTAAACAAAAAGTAAGTATAAAGAAGGAAGTACAAAGGCAACAAAGCAGCAATTGTTAAGTTCTACCTAGGTTCTGTTGCCTGTGCAAAGGTCTAAATCTAGAGCCTGGTGTTTGTGTTCTTTCTAGCTCTACTCCCTCCCGTCTCTCTCTCTTCCCTTCTCTATCCCGCTATCTCCCCTTCTCTCCCTTTTTCTTCATTAAAACAAGATTATCACAAGTTAAAGAGCTGTTAAAGATCTACCAGCCTCTAATGAAGACTTTCTCCTTGACGTAACCAGATGGACTGACAAGAATGCAAAGGGAATCAATTCCAACGTGACTCTGTTAATTAGTGCTGTGTCCATGTACTACCAGCACGGCCCACGTGCTAGCGGCGCACTGGGCTGAATTTATCGGGGAGGTTCCCTCCAGCTCAAAAGTTCTGGGATTCTAGTCTCCCTCTTAGCTTAACTTTGCTCCCTGCCCTCTACTCACTTCCTCTCACCTTTATCCCAACCCTGATTAAGGTCCTTTCTAAATCTACAGGCTTTTATTTATTCTGCATGTTCCTTCTCTTCTGAGTCGGCGCCATCCAGTGACTTCCGTTAGTTGGGGACCTGCAGCTACAGTTTGGGCAGCAAAGTTGTGGCATGGTCAAAAGGACGTAGCAGGGATGGCAGCCCAAGGAGAATCGTACCTCTCAGGCTTATGACCTTCAGTAGGCTTTGGGAACCAAACCGAGGGGGGACATGTGGCCAGGGAAGCGTATTCTTCTGCCTCCTCTGGGGAGGGTTGACAGACTCATGATGCTGAAAGGGCATCATAAAGGATGACCCAGGGAACTGTGACTGCCATGGACCTACAAGGATCTAATAGCTAGCGTAAGGAGACATAGAAGAGAAACAAGAACAAAGCAGAGAGCCTGTTTCTTCCCCATCTTATGCCCTGGTCCTGGCCTCCCCCACAAACTATCCCGACTTCTAGCCCCGTGGGATCACAGTCTGACTGCCCTCTGCCCTGCCCGAGTGTCTCAGCTCCCATCTGCCTGACCTCCTCATCTAACTCCCTCAGTTTTGGTTTTGTTTTTTGTTTGTTTGTTTTGTTTTGTGCAAATGGAGCATATTTTATGTGCAAATATTTTAGTAACCGTATGTTCTGCAAGAAAACCTGTGTTAATACTTGTCGACAAATGCAGAGTTTATGAAACCAATAACACTTCCTACAATGAAGAAAAAAACATTTGTTTGTTTTCTAAGAATGTTTATTTGTAAACATATGTATTCACTATATTAATATGAATTTCTTACCTGGCAATAAAACAGATTATATGTGATGCTGTTGGGGTCACCCTGGTCTCTCTAGGGTTCCATAGCCTAACCTGAGTTTTCACCGGGGAATACAGGTATTAGCACAAAGAGCTAAATTTTTCATATTCAGAACACATGGGAAATCATTACAGAAAAAAGGAACACTTTAGTTAATAGCAACTCATACAAAGTTTCCGGGAGACTTTTTTTGTTTGAAGCTTTTCTGATGAGTCTGTGCCAGGTCTCTTAGTTCATGTCCTGCTTTATAAAATGTCCCCTTGCTAGGTCTCCACATCCAAACCAAATTTACCTTAATGATCAAGAATCCTGCTTAGATTTGCACTTTTATTTTTATCAGTGGCCAGGGTTGTAAAACACGAATATTGAAAAGATGGGAGCCTGGATTCTTTCCCTACATATTAAATTCTATTTCCTACCTAGCTTCTGTTAGCATTGAGGTTGACATTTTCAGGTAGAAATCTGCCTTCATAAATGGTTCCCTTGAAGGGGCTCTGAGACACAGATTTAAGCGCAAGTAGTTTATTTGAGAAGTGAAGGGATCACTGGTAGGGAGGGAGGTGAGACAAGGGAAGAAAAGCAGTTTAGTAATGATACTTTTTCATGCCAGCCGCCACTCTGAGTCACTGCATTTCAGTGTTGCAGGGGAACTTGGGGGAAAGGGTGTCGAATTATCACACACTCAGAATTATCGCACCCAAATGGAGAGAGAGCTGGGGTGTGTCTACACACCAGCTTCCATCAGGCAGCATTTGAGCCTTGCTTTCAGCACGTGTTCATAGTCAGAAACTTCTGGCTGTCCTGTGTGAGGGCAGAGACATTTCCATGGCATCGGAGGAAGCCCCGGGCACAGAAGTGTACCTACTGGTAATTGGAAGCCAGCCATTGTGTACCGAAGTTCTTCCTAAAGACCCAATGGATGGAGGTAGGAGCTCACAGGGGCTGCTCAAAGCCGGAGGTCTGAGCTGAGGTCTCCTGGGAATGAAGCTACCACTCACCAGATACAGATACTTAGAGAAATTGTCAAAGCCAAGCAAAGAGGACAGTCAACCATAACCTTTGGTCAGAGTGAGTCACTAGGATGTAGAGATCCTTAATTGACTAGGTGGGCTTTCGGTGTCTCCCAGACAGAGGAGGGTCCATAGGCTCGGGCTTTCTCTCTCTCTCTCTCTCTCTCTCTCTCTCTCTCTCTCTGGCATAATTTTGGTTATTGGAGAAGTCTGGATGGCAGAGCATGCTTCTGCAGCACTTGGGAACTGTCAGGGATGGAGTCACTGATCAGCACCCATCAGAGCCCCAGGGATGCGGTAGAAGGACAGGGAATCTCACCTTGGGAGTTGGGATGGGGATTAAACACTAAAATTTGCTCATAAAGCCACTGAT
Source organism: Rhynchonycteris naso (assembly GCA_037038555.1). Classification (NCBI taxonomy): domain Eukaryota; kingdom Metazoa; phylum Chordata; class Mammalia; order Chiroptera; family Emballonuridae; genus Rhynchonycteris; species Rhynchonycteris naso. The sequence goes on along the minus strand of CM073000.1, from coordinate 188,662,646 downwards.
TGGGTACAACTCATATGCAACAATCTGATAAGGTGTATTTGTAGATTTCCCTCTATGTGCCAAACACTGTTGAAGAGTTGATATGCCTTGTCACGTTTGATCCTAACAAATGTATGCGGTAGGCACTTCAGCTTTGGAGGTGGGAAATCTACCTAAAACTTGAGTAGTTTTGCCCAAAGTGATTTAACGAGTAAGTGGTAGAACCAGGATATGAACTATGGAGCTCATATTATACCAGTGTTTCTCACTTGAATAATCATATAAATCAGGAGGAAGATTGATAAAAATGCTGATTTTCAAGCTTCTCCCATAGAGATCCAGGTGAAGTAGGTCTGATTGGGGGCCCAGAATTCAGTGTTTGTAACAGATCCCCCATCATCACAGTGCAGTTGCTCCTGGTCCACAACCTGAGAAGCACCGCATGATGTCACATTCCCTGATCCTCCAACACCTGTGGGTGTATCCTGAGGGTCCTGGGATGCAGAAGGACATCGATGGAGGTGTATGCTTTGGAGAGAGGGACTTTCACTATTTGGCTTCATGTCCAGTGTTGAAGGTCCTGTTCTGTAACGGACGGAGGCTGACTTCAGAGGAACTGGATGCTGGTATGGATTCCAATTTGGTGTGTGCCCTGGGGCCTGAAACAAGCACTCTTTGACACTAATTCTTTATCCCAGGAAGGAGTCTGGGATAGCTAATCTCCAATCCTGCTCTCTCGTTTAACTAAGTGTTCCTCCCCCCCATTACTGTGGCATCTGGACAGTCGACAGATCAAGCCCCTTATCACTGCCAGTGTTTGCTCCTGGACAACCAGGATTTCGCTGGGTATAATAATTATTACTATTGTACAGGCTTCTGTGCACTGAGCACCTGCTAGGCACTGAGCTTTATGCTAAGGGTTGGCATTGCTCCAACTGCTATGGACTGGTATGGAGGTTCTTAGCTTTTTTGACAGGCTGGTGACGTCTATGAATCCTTTCTCAGAATGGAAATTTTAAATGCACAAAATAAAATAGAATGTATAGGATTACATAAGAAATATTTATCTTGAAATATAATGAAGATTTTAAAAACACGCATTTGTGATACAATGATATATGTGATTTTTTAAACTAACGCATTATAACAAAATCTAATACTAATCCAAGTGCCATTTAGGGTGACAATACTGTGATTCTGTTGGTGGCATCATCTCAGATCAATGCTAACCGCACGATGGTTTGTTGTATACATTTATAATTGAGGGACATACTAAAATTCTAGTAGAGGTTAATGAAAAATAAAGATTGGTGTTTACCTTCCAAGTTGTCAAACCCACTGAATTTTATCCAGGGGTCCCTTGAAGGTCAGTGGGTCTTGGCTAAGCACCCATGGACTAGTCAGACTCAGAGCTACATATCTGCTCCTCCCCTAGCTCTACTGTCTCCTCTTTCAAACAGGGATAATAATAGCATCACTCTTATCAGCTACTGTGCAAGATAAAATAATAAATTAAAAGACATTAATTAACACCTAGTAAACACGAGTCAGCTTTTGTTACAATTCTTATTTCACTGAATCCTTAAGATAACCCCGTGAAGTAGCATTTTTTATTATCTCCCACTTCCAGAAGAAGAAACTGAGGCTCAGAGAGATTCAACTTGCACGAAGTGGGACAGCAAGCCAGTGACAGAGATGACTTCCACCCAGATCTTTCAAACTCCACCTCAAGCTTTTGCCCAGATAGAACATTATATCATTGTTTTGTAGCAATTGTATTATATGTCCTCACAACACTCTGAATAGGACCAGCCAGACCCTGGGGTAGATCTTGGTGCTATCCCTGGCTCTTTGCCACTCCCCACAGAGAAAGGCATGGTCCAGAGGTCCAGGAAGCTCTTGTCAGACTTGCCTGAGAATGCTTTATTTAAAGGCATATTGGAAACAGTTAATGATAATGTCCTCCCATTTAAAACAGACTTTCCCCAACCTAGTACTTAGAAGATCCCAATTAAAAGGACCTCACTGTCCCAGGAATTTTCAGATTCTGTTTTTTTTCAATCAATCTCTGTAGAAATAAAGTCACTCCCAAAAACTGAAAGGTCTTAGCCTTGAAAGAAAATAATCTTTATAATAAAAAATAATAGCAACAACTTCTTTTGCCACCAATGGTTGAAATTTTATTATGTGCCAGGCACCAGGGTAGGCACTGTACATACATTGCCTCATTTTCTTCTTTCGGCAGTGCTCTGAGGAAAAGGTATTGTTTCCATTTTCTAGATGGGGAAAACAGAGGCACACAGAGGTGAAATGACTCATCTAAGATTGTACACATCGTGAGTGGGGTTGGAATTCAAACCCATATACACTGCTCACAAAAATCAGGGGATATTTCAAAATGAATATGAAGTGATAAAATATCCCTGAATTTTTGTGTGTGTAGGCTCCACAATGAGCCCTGTCACAGTGATTCATTTTATTCTTTCATGTCCCATCCTTGTGCTTGCTTTCTTTGGAGTAAATAGTTGGGAACCATTGTGTGTACTAAAATTGTTCCAAGTACATCTAGCTACATCCAGGAAAACAAACTACTCTGGATCAGGTGGTATCACTAGTCAGTATCCAATCCCACCGGTTGTCCCTGACCTGGAGGCGTTGAACTAGCCTGATGCTGCCTCGGTTGATGTTTCTGTCCTTCAGGTGTGTTCTCCAATGAAACAGACTTGATCTTCAGAATGCTTTCACATTTCTGAGGTGAACAGAAAGCAGTACCAGAACTGGCCTCTGGAGCAAGAAGACAAGAAACTAGAAATTTTAATTCAATGTGTATAACCTTGGGGAAGTCATTTCCCCTCCAGAGGAGGCAGTGTAACCTTTAGGGCAAGAGTAGGACCTCTGGAGTCAAGGGATCCTTGTCTGAATTCAAGGAGATATAATAATGACACCTATCAAAGGGACGGTATGAAAATGATACAAGGCAATTTATATAAAGCTCCAAAAGTAGCTCCCAGACAATATTATTTGCAAGATTTTAAAACCTCACTTGGAAATCATTATATACCCCAGGCTTCGCAGAAGGGATTAGAAGAAACACCAAGTTTCTTTGCTTCGGGTAAGACGTGTCTGAATTTGGTATGGTGCCATTTCTTCTAATCCTTTGGCTGTTGGTGATGTTACAAGCATGTTAGTGTTAGAGATCTGATTTTACTGTAGACCTTTTTAGATACATTCTCAATGAATTATGGGGAAGAAAATAAGTTCCTGCTCACTGAATGCGGTTTGTTTGATGGAATAAGTTTTTCAGATCTAGAGGTCTGTAAAATCATAATGAGATCCATGGTGATAAAACAGACTGTCAACTCCTGGTTTCAGATGGTTTATTAGTTAACTATTGTTACTTAACTACGTAATTACTCCAAAACTTTGCAGCTTAATACAATACACATTTATTATCAAGGTCTGGAATCGGAGCATGGCTTAGCTTGGTCTTATGCTTCCAGGGTCTCTCAGGAACCTGCAGTCAAGGTGTCATCCAGGGTTGAAGTCTCATCTGAAGCCTCAACTCGGGAAAGAACTGCTTGCAGTCTCACTCATGTGGCTGTTGGCAGGGTTCACTTCCTCAAGGAATGTTGGACTGAGGACCTTGGTTCCTACCTGGCTCCTGGCCAGAGGCCATCCTCACTTTCTTGCCATGTGGACTGCTCCAATATGTCAGCTTGCTTCATTTAAGAGAGCAAAAGAACATGTCTGCTAGCAAGACAGAAGTCACAATCTCTTCTTATCTAATGACAGAAGGGACGATCTCTCAACATCGTCCTATTTTATTGGTTAGAAGCAAGTGGCTCAAGGGGAAAGGATTCCTTATGGCTGTGAAGACCAGCAGGTGGGGGTTATGTGGCGACAAGTTAGAGGCTGCCTGTCACAGATGGTATATAAGGCCCCTCGGTGCAGAAGTCTGAGCTGTTGTGTCTTCTGTGAGTAATGAGTACCTGAGCACAACTATGACATCTCTGTCTCTTTTAGAGAGATAGCTAATTTACCTGAGATCAAGTCTTAGCCCCACCATTTTGGGTGCCTCAGTTTCTCCATCTCCGACAATAGAGATGATAATAATAGCCCCTCCTTCCGAGCTTTAGCGTGTGAGGCATTTCCTACGGAGTGCATGAGCAGCACAAGTGATCGTCCAACAAAGACATAATGTAGCATGAGGCTGCCCAGTAACGGCTCCGCTCTGCTTCCCAGCTCTTTCCACTTGCAAGAGGGTGGAGGCCATGTGCTGGGCTGTGTACAAGATGAGTGGAAACAGAATAGGTTCGTGAAAACCTCCAGAATAATCCTTCAACTATCTCCCTTTCTGCTATGTGAATTATGCCAGTGCCCAGTGCAAGCTTGGAAACTACATATAATAGGGGGCAGAGACTCGGTCAGCTGGAGCTGTTGAATGATGTTGTGGAACAATGACTCTCCTCACTAGCCACCATCACCTCTCTGAATTTTACATGAGAAATAACCTTTATGTTGTATTAACCCCTGAGATTTTAGGGTTTATCTGTTAGAGTAGCTAAAATGTTCTTAACAAATATAACAGATGACACATTTTGGAAAGTACCTGGTGTATAAAAAAGCAATAAATGTCATGTCATCTGTTACTGTCACCATTGTTATCATCTTAACTAAACTTCTAAACTTCTCTGTGTTTAAAAAAATAAAATCCACCCCTGATCTTTAATCCTCCCAGGAACTGTGAAAGGGTGAGTAACCCCATTTAATAGATAAGAAAACTGAGAAGTCAAATGACATACTTAAGGTTGCAGAGCAAGTACTGCTATGGGACCTGACTGCCACCCTCTGGTCCCACCACTTCCAGCATCCCACTCAGCCCTCTCGAAGTGGCTGCTACGATCCAGACTCAGTGATGGAGGTAAAAACCTCTGTAGGAAAACAACGTCTCCATCGTCAGTTTGGCATCTCGCTTATTTTCTTGTCAGATTCCAAATCCCAACTCATGCTGTGTTGTACAGTTCAAGGAAAGCATTTCACATCAAGAAATGTCATGGTTGCTAGAAATAATTTTGTCACATCCTCTTGAATTTTTTCTCTTTGCAAGTTCAGAGGTTTCAGCTAGATTCAAATCTTACAAATGCCTCATTTTAAAAACTATGAAAGGGCACCCATTTTTGAAAAATTGGTCTTCATTGTCTTTATCTTAAAGGGTACAAAGTGGGAAGATTGTAAAGAGGCAATTTATAATGCGGAGGCGCCATATGTTTGGTAATTGGAAGCTGTTTTTATGCTATAATTTTGTTTTGGGGTTCACTTGTCAAAGGCAGTTGAGCTGAATGTACAGGAATTCTACAAGTTGGGCTTCATGTGAGTCCCCAGATTTAGGTAACAAAAATGAACACTATGTAGCCTTTATCCTGTGTCTCATTGTTTGCCATGGAAATATGCCTCAAACTGAGTCTAAAGAATTTGGGAGAAGATGTAGAGACACTTCTGACTGTTTAGTTCATCTCAAAACACCTCATTTAGCTATTTGCTCAACAAATACAGAGCAGTACTATGTGCCAGGCATTGTACTGGGACTTGAGGGGGAAGGCTTCCTCCCTCCTCCACCAAAAAGCAAAGGAAGATGGAATGTGGACAAATGGATGAGTCAGTACCATAAAGACAAGCATCGTGGGTAGAGAAAAGCCTTGACAGATAGTCTTGGATTCAAATCCCCTCCCTAGCACTTCTGGCTATGTGGCCTTGGGGACATTACAAAGCTTTGTTCAGAACCTATGTTTTCTCATCTTTAGAATGAATGGACATGATCAAACCTACCTTGCAATATGGCTTGATCATTTAAGATCAGTTGTGTAAGACATTTAATCATGGTGGACAAGGCCCTGGCCAGTTGGCTCAATGGTAAAGTGTCAGCCTGGCGTGTGGATATCCTGAGTTTGGTTCCCAGTCAGGGCACACAGAAGTGACCATCTGCTTCTCCTCCACTCCTCCCGTCCCTCTCTTCCCCTCCCTCTCTTCCCCTCCCATAGCCATGGCTTGATTGATTCAATCACATTAGCCCCAGGTGTTGAGGATGGCTCCATGGAGCCTCTGTCTCAGGTGCTAAAAATAGCTTGGTTGCGAGCATGGCTCCAGATGGATGTTGCCAGGTGCATTCTGGTCAGGGCACATACAGGAGTCTGTTTCTCTATCTCCCTTCCTCTCACTTGGAAAAGAAAAAAAAATTATTGTAGATGTTTTATAAATTGGAGTTATTAATATGAACCTTTGCTTATCATTGATCTATACTTATTGAAACCAGGCTAATGGGCTAGCTTGGTTTCTGCCTCTGTTTATGTTGGGATCCCCAGAAGGATTCATGTGCAAGAAAGAAAGGGATCCCAGCGGAAACTGGTAAGGGAGTGATGGGAGTCAGACAGAAGGGGAAGAGCCAAACAAGGGTACAATCTCAGGCAGCATCCCACAGGGTAGCTCTGGTATGTACTAGACCAGTGGCCGGCAAACTCATTAGCCAACAGAGCCAAATATCAACAGTACAACGATTGAAAATATTGAGAGCCACATTTTTTAACTTAAACTATACAGGTAGGTACATTCCTTATTAAGGTAGCGCCCGCACATGGTATTTTGGGGAAGAGCCACACTCAAGGGCCAAAGAGCCGCATGTGGCTCGTAAGCTGCAGTTTGCCGACCAGGATACTAGACCTTAGAATCCACATCTCCTCCAAGCAAGGAAGTGGGGCTTCCATTATTCCACAGCCACCAGTTATTAGCCAAAGAGATGGGAAGCCCCAGGACCCTCTGGCACCCTGCATGTGGGGGCAATCATGTCAATAGTTTGAGGGACGATCTTCAAAGAGTGTCTCAGATGCTAGTACTTAGAGTCACAGGCACATGGGATCTGGAAGAGGTTCATAAATACAGGAAAAGGATTTGAGGGCATGTGGGTAAAGTGCCAATCATGTCTGTTCTACCTCCTTTACCTGACCTCTGGGGAATATTACCCCTGGCCCAACTAGTCCAGTAAGCAAGATGAGTTTCCTTGGTTCATAAGCACAAGAAGTTGGGAAAACTTACCTATACAAATATGGCTAATGGGAGGCATGGGGCATAGCTTTGATGTCATCCTAGTTTAAAGTAAAATTTCAGCCCCCTAACTGATTTAGCCTCTCTGACTTAAATTTTCTCATTTATAAAATAGGAATGATACATTTCTTTTGTAAGCTTGCTCTACAAAGATGTCTTTCTGTTCACTGATTTATTTGACAGATATATACTGAGCAGCTGCTATATGTCAGGCTCGGGGCTAAGCACTGGTACACTGAAATGAATCAGATACCGGTCCTGCCTTCCAAGATGTTGGCATCAATTGGAGGAGGCAGACGTATAAATTACAGACTGTGTGTCCTTCCTTAGACAGTCTCTCTTTCTCTATCTTCCTCTCTGTCTGTGTCTTGTTTTTGACACTGGTCATCTGTCCTCTCCTTTCTTCGTCCTCACTTCCTCCTTCACTTACTCTTTACGTTTCTGTTTTGCATCCTCCTACCCTCATCACAGTCCTCGTTTTCATATCACCGGGACCATAATCAACCTCCTGCCCTATCAATTTCCTGCCTCCCTCTGCTGTTTCCTAAGGCCCCTTCTGAAGGCGTCAGAGGCTATGAAGTTCCGGGGAGTTCAACTCAACCCAGATCCTCAGGTGTGACCAGAAGTGGCTTGGAGATAACAGAAAAATCATTGTGCACATCAGTGCAGACTTAGGGACCAGGGAAGGGTGGCATGTGAGGAGCACGGGTACAACCAGCAGCCCTGAGTCCTAGGGAAGTGCAAACAGAATTAGGGCTCATTGCTTTGGGGCAGTGGTAGGTCAGGAGAGAATCTGGATAGCAGAGCTGACCACCCTGCTGTTTTGCAGATGTGTGGCTGCCTAAGAGCCCTGCAATAGGAGTCAGGAGATTTGTAGTTTTAACTCTAGCTCTGGAACTAGCTGCATGATCTAGGACTTGGTTGTCCTCATCCCTATGGTATACAGGCTGTGGTAAGAGGACTGGTCTGGTCCTCTTAGCCAGGAACTCCACCTTCAAATACTTCTGATCCCCCCCCCCCATGGTGGGTCAGTCTTGGAATGGCACCCACTAGGGGATTCTATAATAACAATCAATTCTTTTTCTTTTATTCCAAGATTCTGGGGGATGATTAGCTTTGGGATGGATAAAGCTCTAAGTCCAGGGCCTGGAAGCAGGCCTGCTGGCTGTAACTCAGGTATCATTTCATTGTGAAGTCAAGGGTAGCTGCTGCAGCTGGAGAGGGAAACTCTGGTGGCTTGTCTAGAATAGTACCCGGACTAGACTGTCATGCAGTCTCTGGGAGGCTCTGACTCCAGCATTTTAAGTACCACCGAAGGGAGTTGGTAGACCACTGCGAATTACTTCTAGACACCTGTGCTTGGCTGTGCCCCCAATAGTCTGACCTAATTGTGGAAGGTCTCGGAGCATCTTTCCTTGTCCACACAATAAGGCTCTTCCCCCCTGCCCTGACTTTCTGTGGGATTTCTATCAGGAACAGACAAAATGGCAGATGGGAAAACTCTCAGAGACTCCCACAGAATGGAAGATGATGACCTAGGGTGTGAATTGCACCATCTCAAGCCCCCACCTCTGTTCTAAGCAGCAGGGGGGCCAGATAGAACATCTATGAGAATGCTTGAGCTCTACCTCCCACCTCCTAGATCACATACCTCTTGATCCCAGCTCATTTCCTCTTGGCCAATTGGTTTGTCTTTACCAAGCAGCAAGGGAGAGCTCTACAGCACACCTGGAGCAGGTGCCCACTGTGGCAACCAGCTGAGCAGGTATACACAGAGGGCACCTGCTCCAGGTGTGCTGTAGAGCTCTCCCTTGCTGCTCTCATGCCTTCCCACCTGCCTCCATCAGTAATGACGTCAGGAACCTTCTCAGCCATTCGGAATCATGTGCTACGCTGAAAGTGTGAGGGGTAACAGAACATGGGTCAAACCTTGACTGGGGGGGTCGGTGGTGACTATTCCCCACCTCTGCTTTTTGACAAAGAGTTCTGAGTGTGTTCTATCAGCCCTGGAGAGGTCCTGATGGGGTGGAGCCCAATTACCCACAGTGATTGTCAGTTTCATAAGCTCCCTGGGGTTTGCTTTTCCTGCTCCCCTGTCCTCCTCTTCCCAGCCCCTCCCTGTTCTTCAGATCTCTTCCCAAACTCACAGTCTCAGAGCTTCTACTTTGTCCCTGCCTCACATGGAAAACTCACAAAAAAGTATTATCTAGAATAATTCTGTCAATTACAACCTTGATCCTGAACCTTTTATTCAAACTCACCTGCACACACCACATTCCACCCTGTAATGCACTAGGTTATATGGAGGGCCCACCAGTTCTTGAGTTGGAGGGGGTAGACACCCACTTGGGCGCTAATTATCCCTGGACAAGAGTGTTATGCAACAGCCCCAGTAGGTGAGAAGGTGAGTTCAGAAGAAAGTCTTTGTCTGATTTCTCTTAACACTCACGACGATTAAGAAGACAAAAATCGCCTGACCAGGCGGTGGCGCAGTGGATAGAGCGTCGGACTGGGATGTGGAAGACCCAGGTTCGAGACTCTGAGCTTTCTAGCTTGAGCGCGGGTCCATCTGGCTTGAGCAAAAGCTCGTCAGCTTGGAACCAAGGTCACTGGTTCCAGCAAGGGGTTGCTCGGTCTGCTGAAGGCCCGCAGTCAAGGCACATGTGAGAAAGCAATCAATGAACAACTAACGTGTTGCGACGGCAACGAAAAACTAATGATTGATGCTTCTCACCTCTTTCCGTTCCTGTCTGTCTGTCCCTATCTATCCCTCTCTCTGACTCTCTCTCTGTCCCTGTAAAAATAAATAAAGAAAGAAGACAAAAATCCTCCCACTTCCTGTTTTCTCTTGGGAGATTGAAAAGTGTCTTCTCACATATTTCTCATTATCAGAAGTTAATGAGAATGTTAATTAGGGCCACTGCACACTTTGGTGGCAGTTCACAAAAATGTAGCTGCTCTGGCTTCTTGTCAGGTTGCCAGTCCTACATCCTTGCCAAAAATGTCCTCTCCAATAATAATATTAATAGCTATCATTTATTGAAAGTCTATGGCGTGACAGGCAATTTGCATACACTGGCATTCACCTTCACAAAAATCAGGAGGTAGGAACTATTAACCCTAATTTTGAATGAGGAGAGTGAGGTTCAGGCTGATGAAGTAATTGGCTGGAAGTTATGCAGCGAGGAACCGGTAGACCCAGAATTCAAACTCAAGTCTATTCTCTGGTCAAGAACTTTCCATGGTCAACTTGCACAGAGAATCTTGGGGAGAAAGAAGATAAGACAGCAGAATAACTTGTCACTGCTTCTGGAAAAGCCATCAGTTCCAATCAGAGTATTTGCCACAAGGTATGATGACTCCAGCCTCGATTTCTTGGTCTCTCTGGGAACAGTGCTCTAGGGTAAGGAATCCCAAGAGACCTTGAGAGCCCAATTAGAGGGACAGTAATATCAGACTCAGGAATAGACTGATTGCTTATTCATTATTCTAGTTATGTCTGAATCCTTCCATCCATCGTACAGAAGGCTGTTGGCAATTACCACTATGTACTTTCCAGAAAAGGGCCACTTGGCTTGGCTAATCATCTCTCCCAGAATTGGACAGAGACTCAGAGCAAATCTTCCTGATGCAACATCAAACCCCTGCTGTCTCTGGTGCTTCCCAGTGAATCCTCAGCAAACACCTTAGGGGCAAAGTAAGAGGACTGGACTGTTGTAAAGGAAGAAGCAGTCCCTTCCAGTCTTGTTAAGTGCCAGTTGTCTTGGTGAGCAGGTATGCCTAGAGGCAACATGTCTTGTGATATAGACCAGGAGATTAATGCCAGGTAATAAAGAATCAGGTGTGCGTGGATTGTCTCACAGTAAGAGGGAGCAGGTTAGCTCCCCTCTCCTCCCAGCAGGGGCCTCTTTCATTTTGATTTTTCTCTTCTCTGTCTTCCTTTTTTCTCTTTTATCCATCCTCCTCAGCATCTCCTTAATAATACACAGGAGGTCAAGAGTATTACTGGTACTGTCTACAGCTCCTCAACCTCCTACTCTCTTCCCTCTCTCTCTCCCTTCATATTCCAGGCACTTGCCTGCCTCTAAAGATTGCCTTGCCTCCAGACACATACTCTTTCTGACTCTCCTTGTTTCTCCTCCCTTGATCTCCTTCTGTGGGACTCTCTGTCTCTTCTCTGGCTTTGTTTCACACCTCTCTTTTCCATAAACATAAAAAGGATTCGTTCTATTCTGAAGTCAGTCTACATGAAAGCATCCTCATCATCTTCCATTTCTACTTGTGTTTTCCCAAGCAAGCACCATTCAAGTTCTGAAGACAGAAGGTAAACTCAGATCTGGATGACGCCAAAGCTTGTGCTCTTAGAAGCTGCCTCAATTTTCCTCTTCCACATCCAATCTGTTTCCTGTTTCTGCTGAGTTAATACTCTAAATATTTCTCAAACACGATAGCCACCACCTCCTTTATCCATTCAACATGTACTACTTAATCACCTGCTCAATGTCAGTGTCTGTACTAGTAGGTTTTGGACAAGTGGCAGAAAAGACAGAGTAAGACATGATCTCAGTTCACAGTGAAAAAGATGACCACTCCTTTTTGTATAAGTTTTTTCACTGCATGGTTAGTTTAGTATAACAGATTTTTGGCAACCCTTCTCTGTACTGCAGCTAGATTTCTAACACTTTGTTTAAAACCTTTAATGCAACCCCTTCCCTGTAGAATAAAGAAGTGTCATACAGCCCTCCCTACCCTGTCCTGCAGCCTCCCCAGACTCATCTTTCACCTTTCTCTACCTTTTCATGTTCTAGGAAAATTAGATTGGTGGAAGTTCACCCATAAACCAGGTGTTTCCTGCCACCTGGCTGGTTCTTCCCTCTGCCCAGAGTGGCTCTCCTTCTACATAAGGTCAACTGTACTCATTCTTCAAGACTCAGATCAGCATCTGCCCAGCCTTCTCCATCTGGATTAGCTGCTCCTTTCCACGGCCTATAAATAAATACCCATTGTTAAAATGATAGCATATTGTTTTACAATATTCTGCTTCAGAGTCCTTTTGGAGCATTGATAGCTTAGGGTTTACTGAGCACAAGGAATAATTTGTGGTTTGAAAGATGAGGGTGAGGGTATCTCATGTTCCCTTAAACGTCTGAGGTGACCATCTCTCCAGAAAAAAAGACACAAACACAATTTGTTGGATATAATTGAGAGGAATTCATGGATTTCCAGTACTCATATACATTGACCTCTGATTCCCTTGAACCAGTATTAAGAACTCCATCTCTAGCCCTGGCCGGTTGGCTCAGTGGTAGAGTGTCAGCCCAGCGTGTGGGAGTCCTGTGTTCGATTCTGGGTCAGGGCACACAGGAGAAGTGCCCATCTGCTTCTCTACCCTTCCCCCTCTCCTTCCTCTCTATCTCTCTCTTTCCCTCCCACAGCCAAGGCTCCATTGGAGCAAAGTTGGCCTGGGCACTAAGGACGGCTCCATGACCTCTGCCTCAGGTGCTAGAATGGCTCCAGTTGCAACAGAACAGTGGCCAGATGGGCTGAGCATTGCCCCCTGGTGGGCATGCCAGTGGATCCCGGTCAGGAGCATGTGGGAGTCTGTCTCTCTGCCTCCCTGCTTCTCACTTCAGAAAAATACAAAAACAAACAAAAAACAAACAAACAAAATTCTCTATCTCTAGAAATGAAACAAGAATGCAATGATCTGCTGGAGACTTTCTGTCCATTGAGAAAATTTTGTACGGTCTGAGATATGATTGCGACTCTCTGCCTTCTCTCTGTTTCCTCTGTGACATTGCATTTCCTCTTGGCTGATGAGTTTGGCCATAGGTATGGAAACCTTCCATGGACAATGCTTTCTTTCTTTGTTGCTGCTGGCATGAAAAGCTTTCTTATAACCCTGGCAAGTGACTTGGTTAATTTTTGGAGATGCTGTGTAAGGTAATTAAATGTAATTAAGCTGGTTCATGTGGCATCTGGCTTGGTTCTTATTAATAACACTGGGGAACAAAATTTTTGTTGCATCCAGAAAAACATGTGTTCTTACCTAATTCGAGTGTGCGGATCTCAAATCTGACATTAGTTTTTCTCTGTAAGCTACAGTTTTTTTTGAAATTCAAGATTTTATGTTTTTATCTTATTGTAAAATTTCCAACATTTAGTTTAACATAATGAAGTAGAATGTCTTCTTGGGCATCATCTTTGTGAAAATATAATAATTTATATAATGCAGTAAATATACTAATACACTGAAAGATATGATTGCATCAGAATTTATCTACTATTTCAAAATAGCACATATTAAAACACTTATTTTAATCATAAAATTTGCACAAAATTTATTTAAATTCTATTCAGGCAAAAATTTGCATTTATAGCTCTTGCATTTGTGTACTTGTTGAGGACAATCTCGTTTGATGCTCCAGCAGTAGTCTGCCATCATATTTCTGTCCCATCTCCCCAATAATGCTCTTCCATCATCTTCAGATCTTGATGAAAGCGTTCTCCCTGCTCATCACTAACAGCTCCAAGATTTTCAGAAAACTTGTTAAGGTGACTGTTCAGGAAGTGAATCTTAATGCTCATGTTACATCCAATGTCTCAGAAAGCCAACAGCATCCTTTGAACCAGAAGTTCATAGTTTCTGCTTTTCTGTTGCCAAGAAAGTTCTTTGTAACTGCCACAAAAGGCTGCCATGCTGCTTTTTCCTCATTTATCTTCCTGGCCAATTCTTTGTCACGTTTGAGGGTTCAAATTTGAGGTCCATTGAATACACCTGCTTTGATTTTCTCGAAAGACAAGGAAGGAAAAGCAGAAATAATGTTGAAAGCATTCACTTTTTGATGTAAAGTGAGGGGAAAATGATCCTGTCTCGATTAACTACAGGTTCATTCACAATATTTTGCATCCCTACTTCCAGAGCTTCACGTTTTGGCCATTCCTGCTGTGTACAGTGTTTCTCCCGAGCTTGGCTGTTTTCTGTCCTTGTTCACAGAAAACAAGGATACTTCGTGAAACCTCTCTGTTGTCCTAGCAGGAAATTTACCATTTTAAGATCCACACAAATGATTCAGTTATGCTCCTCATACTTCAGAAAGTCGAGGACAATTTTTATGTCATTATAATCTTCTTGCAGATTAGTTGAATAACCAATTGGAACTGCTGAAAATAGGCAATATATGCACATGTCTCAAATGATGAAATATTGCGCCTTTGACGTTGAAGTGTATAACAGCCACATATATAACAGAAGGTGTCAGGACTATTCTTATATTTACGCCTACTTGAAGAAGCCATGATTCAATCTTAAAACAAAATAAGAGGGTGTTTTCTATCAGATAATAATTATTTACATTTAAAAACAACTACAGTTATGTAAAAATGATGTTTGTAAAACATTAATTGCCTTGTGGTTATGTTCAATCCAAGAGTCGTTGCCCTTTAATTCCAATTTAAAAACCAATGCATGCCATTAACTTTAAAAGAAAGAAATTAAAATTGCATAAAACTAAAGCATGCACCAAAAAACACATTTCAGATTTGGAAACAGCGATGCAGAAGTATATAGAAACAGTTATAAAACCTCATGCAACAGAAAATGAAAAAAATATTGTTCCCCAGTATATAATTACATGGCAATTTACTTAACTTCTGTGATTCTCTTTTCTCATCACTAAGATGGGGCTAATAATAGCAAATCTCTAAGGTGTTACATAAATAACATTCAAGGGTGTTGACTAGGACAATGTTTTGTATATGGCACATGTTCAACAATCATATCACCATCACCACCATCATCATCATCCCTAGGAGTCAGGTTTCTTGGACTGACTAGGTGATGCCAAATCATCTTGTTAGGATCTCTCCTTTTCATACACAGAAGAGATGCTGGTGGATACCATCTCCTTCAGTTATCATTTTCACCAATTTAAACATCGTAGTTTTTTAAGGCACAATCCAGATATCTTTGCAGATGTTCCCCGTGGAATCCAACACTTAGATCGAAGCCCTTACCTTGACCTTTAGAGTTGGAATGCTCTTTTCCCTTAATGTTTTCACTCCCTAACATGCTGCTTAGAAACTGATGAAACCTAAAATCTTCCCATTATGTGCTTTTTTGGAGGAACACCCAGTTTAAACACTTCATTTTATTGGCGACTAAAACCTGTGTTTGCCATTCTCTTTGCAAAGAACTCTGCGATTTTGAAAGCAGCCCTCTGCAAATAACAACACCCTGACCAGACATCTCAGCATGCCCTGTGTAGATGAATAGTTTTGCAAATGGAAAGTATTGTGCCTATTCTTGATTCCAAGTGACTGGGATTTTACTAGAGAATCATAGCAGCCCTGAGGCCATGTCATTTAATGTTCCTGACATTATTTGGTTATCTGCTCTTTGCTTCTCCAACCTTAGTGCCCTTCCCCTGCAACCCTATTTGGAGATAGTTAAAATTTGATTACGTGGAATAGTCAGAGTAAGAAATATTCTGAATAAATAGAATTTCTGGTTCATTATGGGATCATCCCAGTAGGAAAAGATTACTGGGCAGATTTGTGAGTATTATCAGTGCCACTTATTAACTGTGTGCCTTTGGTCAAAGTCACTTAATTTTCCAGGGATTTTTGTTTTGTTTTATTTTACTAAAGCCAAGGTTTCAAGGATACTTTGAGAATTAGAAATAAATTTGAGGTCCTGGTCAGCTTGCTCAATGGATATGGATAGAGCATTGGCCTGGTTTACAGACCTCTTGGGTTCAATTTCCAGTCAGGATACACAGGAGAGGCGACCATCTGCTTCTCCTTCTTCTCTCCCTCTCACCCTCCCACAGACAGTGGCTCAGTTGGTTTGAGTGTCAGCCCCAGGTGCTGAGGATAGCTTGGTTTGTCTGAGTGGGTCAGCCTCGGGTGCTAAAAATAGCTCAGTTGATTGGAGCATCAATCCCAGACAGGAGTTGCCAGGGTAGATCCTGGCCTGGGCACATGGAGGAATCTGTCTCTCTATCTCTCCTCCTCTCACTTAAAAGAATAAAATAAATAAATAAACAAACAAATAAATAAATAAATTTGAAAAGCATACGTTATTTTATAAGTGTTCAGAAAGAGTTGTTCTCTTCCCTTCCACTTTTTTATTTATTTAACAATGTGTTCAGTAGTTACTGTGTACCAAGCACATTCATAGGAACTGGGGCTATAACCTCAAACAAAACTATACTGCCCATGCCTTTCAGGCAATAGTCAAAATGTGATATATTCTAGGATAGGGAAGTTTAGGGTGCTTTGGGAGTGCATAGGAGAGGAATATAACCCAGCCTAGACCCACTTATAATTATAGATGGAGTATAAATGATAGTGATGATGATGATGATGTTACTCATGTTTTGTGTTGAACACTGACCTTAAGTGACTAGTCCAAGGCCACACAGCTGATGAGTGTCAGAGTCCAATTCAAACTAAGGCTCTTCCAAACTCTAGAGTTCAAGACTCTCTCCAGCTGTCTCTAAGCCCACGGAGCTTAATGATATCCTCTGAAGTGGACAAGAAATGAAATTTGGGGCATCTAAATCCTTGTACTTGGATGACATTCACTATACCCTTCCTTATAATTCAAACCCACTGTTTTCAATATTTTATATCTTCCTATAGGAAAAAGCTGGTGGGTGAACAGTGTCACATGTGTACCAAACACCACGTGCTGAGACCACATGATCATGAACACTTTCTGTGACCTACAATGAATATGGGCTTGTGACCATAGCTTTCATGAGCCATAGAGGACTTTGACAAAGAATATTCTGAGGTGGGAGTTAGTAAGATTCAAACTCATCTGTGGCCAACTCTCAATTAGATATGATCATCCTCAGGAATCAAAACATCTCTAGCTTTGTCTCTAAGTTCTGTGGCTGAGTGTGACAGTAGACGGGTTTGCTGGCAGGTGTAAGCCCACAGGTCTGTCATTGTGCAGCTTTAATATCTACAGCGTGACAACAGCTTCAAAAGCGGCAGATAGAGAACACAGACATTAATTAAATCAGCCAGCCCAGGTGGGCTCCCTCTACTGAGACTCGGAAAGGAGTGATAAGAACCACAAGTTCCCTTTGAGGTTCAGACAGAGAGAAAACCAACATCCTTACCACCCTCTAGTGCCCTCAGACAATCTGGCACAACAACAGGCTGTCAATCATCCGATGAGGAAAACTGGTCCTGATATGCTTGGTGCCTGAAAAGAATAGGTTGATACCAGCAGTAAATTGAAGGGAGGCAGCTTGAGTACTTACACAGTTGATCGCAGCCAGAATGGATTGGTTTTCATCTAGTATCCTTAAAAGTCCAGATTCCTGATCCTGGAATCCCCAGCTACCTGGTGAATTTCTGCCTTACATTTCAGCACCTTCTTTCGCCAAACACATCAGTCCCTCTTAACTCTCTCCTATATTCAAGGACTTGGCAGATTGTATCATACGATTGACCTGCTGTCTTACACATCTGCCTGAAAGATCCTTAAAGGTAGGAACTCTATCTTTTTTTTTTTTTACTTTATTCATTTTAGAGAGGAGACACAGAGAGAGAGAGAGAGAGAGAGAGAGAGAGAGAGAGAGAGAAAGGGGGGAGGAGCTAGAAGCATCAACTCCCATATGTGCCTTGACCAGACCAGTGCAGGGTTTTGAACTGGCGACCTCAGTGTTCCCAGGTCGATGCTTTATCCACTGCGCCACCACAGGTCAGGCAGGAACTCTATCTTATTGATCTTTTTAACTTGGATCATAACAGGACCAATAGAGCTTCCTCAATGTGACCTAGGTAGTAGGTTCTCAAAGCTTTTTTTACGTTGAATGAAGAAAGGGAGGAAGGAAGGAAAGAAGAGATTCCAGTTGTTCCACCCATGTACTGGGCCGCCCCGGCACAAAGCATGGTGATTGGGGTAAACTACCTTCCCTGCGATCACCCAGTTGGGAGGCGTACAGCCAATCCTTGCTCACTCAGTCATAAGTTGCTGAAAAGGACATTAACTATCTTTCCACATTGTTCCTTCTAACTCACTCTCCCTGGGTCCACCCCTGCCTTCATCCCCCTATCCCCACACTTAGCCATGGGGTCTCTTCTTTATTCTTCATCTCAATCTAAGTACCAGAATGCCTCTATTCACTTGCCTTGAATTGCCTTCCACATGACAAACCTTTCCTTGGATTCAAAATTTTCTCATATCTTGAAATTCCCGGGGCTTTCCCCTACTCTCCTCACCTCAGTTCAGCTGAACTACCCTTTGTTGTGAATTTCTGTCCTAGCAATTTCCTCTCGGGAGGGAGGTTGTTGTAAACTAAGGCAAGAGCCTTAAACTTGATGAGTCCATAGCCACGCCATCTCTGGGTCATGTTCGGGGCCCATGATTCCTGTGAAATGAACATAATGCCTTGTGTGAGACTGTGCTAATACGTGCTCCTGGGTTTTGGTGATGTACTGCACTTGTGTAAGATCCCACACTGAGAGAGCTGGAGGAAGGCTACCCAGGAACTGTCCATACCATTTCAGAAACTTCTCGTGAGTCTACCACACCAAAATAAACAGTCTTTACAAATCTTCTGAAGCAGCAAAATATGTAAAATAGAAAACAAAAACCCTGTGCATGGGCCTGTTTACTTTCCAAAGAGAAGTTTCCCTATTTTCCCTCCATTTCTTAAAGTGGAATTTGATCCACAAAATGTTATAAACACTGATGTAACTACTTACACAATTCTGAGCCTTTGTTCCCCGCCATTGTACGTCCCTCCCTGTGGGCTGTCATTTGCCATCACCTCTGTCTTTGCACTAAGTGAGGGAGCGGGGAGAGAAATTGTTTTAAATCTTGAGACTGGAGAAAACCAGGGGCAGAGCTCCTGTCGATTTCTAACCTCAGGATGCATCATCCATACACCAGCAGTGAAGGAGAGAGATTTGTGTACTTGAGATCCCCTGAACCTCAAAGGGAACTCGTGGTTCTTATCTCTCCGAGTCTCAGTGTTACCGTAGGCATTTAGAGATGTGAGGAAACGTTCAGTGAAAAACTCATAGACTGGGATGTGGTAACGAGGTTCCAGTAATCTCAAGGGACCCACATGCCCCAAACAGAACATGGCTGCCCACCAGGTGCTGCCCTCACTCAGCCTGTTGCAGATCTCTGCAGCCCCAGGACACTTGCTTGTCCATGGTCTCTTCCGGATCTTCTGCCACAGATTGCTGGGCTGATCTAGATGTCTGTTCATTGTAGTGAAACTTGGGAGGTGGGAAGGAACCCAAAACACAAACTGTGGGTTGAAATATTAACCATCCACTCAGTTCCTTGGTGTTCATTGTGTTTGATCTGCACATTTCATTGTGGCTGGTTCTCTATATCCTGCACTGCATTAACCTAAGAGATTATTGCTTTGTAACTGTTGGCATTATTGTTTTGGCAGGGTTTGTATTATATACTTTTTTTAAAAAAAAATCTGAACTAAAAACAAAATAAAATAAGAACAAACAAATTTTAAAAAAGAATAAAACACAATAAAATCTTTTGTACTGTGAAGCTTAATCCCATGCTAATATTTCTCTTATATTTCATTATGCTAAACACACTGCCACTTTTATTTCTGGCCTTGAGTTGCATTTCATAAGATCCTCCTGCAAAAACATTATTTTTGAGTTGATAAAAAGCCCTGGTTTATGAGTAATAATAAAATGTCAGTGTAAAGAGCACTTTCCAGGCTTTGAGTCCCACTGGCTCTGGACAACTTGTAAGCAAGCCATGGTGATCCATGTCAGAGCCACCAGAGCCCCCGGGTTTCCTCTTCCAGGTAGAAACAACAGCTCACAGCCCCCACTCCAGGAACAAGTCTATATGGCAGCTGTGTTAGATTCATAAGTCAGTTGAACCTGCAGACAGAAGAACTGAGTGAGTTCTGACAAGCCATGTCACCTTTCTCAGACCTCAGTTTCCAATCTGCCAAGTGAGAAGAGTAATGTAACCCTCACGATAGAGAATGAGAATTGCAAAAACAGGCATGTGAAAGCACTTTGAAAACTCCAAAGCAGGCCCTGTCCGGTGCCTCAGGAGTAGAGTGTCAACCCAGCGTGTGGAAGTCCCGGGTTCAATTGCCAGTCAGGACACACAGGAGAGGCGCCCATCTGCTTCTCCTCTCTTTCTCTTTCCTTCCTGCAGCCATGACTCAAATGGTTCAAGCAAAACTGGCCTCGGGTGCTGAGGATGGCTCCATGGCCTCACCTCAGACACTAAAATGGCTCCGTTGCCAAGCAATGGAGCAGCAGCCCAGACAGGCAGAGCATCCAGCTTGCTGGGTGGATCCCGTTCAAGGCGCATGTGGGAGTCTGTCTCTGCCTCCCCACCTCCCGCTTAATAATAAAAAAAGAAGAAGAAAAAAGAAAACTCCAAAGTAATACACAAATCTGAGAGCTTTTTGTCATCAAGAAGAAAGATGGGAAAAGAAATGACCTAGATATGGGGACTGGATTTGGGCCAAACCTGTGCTATGCATTTACAAATGTTACCTAAATTAAAGACACAGACCCAAAGCAGAGGTAAACTATAGCTTTGTCGTAGAGGTTTCAATGTGTTCTCAGATGGAAGAAAGAGAGTAGACACGTTGACTTCCTGAGACCCGAGGGCATTCTCTCCTATCCTATCCTATCCTATCCTATCCTATCCTATCCTATCCTATCCTATCCTATCCCATCCCATCCCATCCCATCCCATCCCATCCCACCCTACCCTATCCTATCCTATCCTATCCTATCCTATCCTATCCTATCCTATCTCATCCCATCCCATACCATCCCATCCCACCCTACCCTATCCTATCCTATCCTCTCCTCTCCTATCCTATCCGACCTTATCCTGTCCTACCCTATCCTATCCCACCCTATCCTATCCTCTCCTATCCTATCCCACCTTATCCTATCCTATCCTATCCTATCCTATCCCACCCTATCCTATCCTATCCCACCCTATCCTATCCCACCCTATCCTATCCTATCCTATCCTATCCTATCCCACCCTATCCTATCCTATCCTATCCTATCCTATCATATCCTATCCCACCCTATCCTATCCTATCCCACCCTATCCTATCCTATCCTATTCTATCCTATCCTATCCCACCCTATCCTATCCTATCCCATCCTATCCTATCCTATCCTATCCCACCCTATCCTATCCTATCCTATCCCACCCTATCCTATCCTATCCCATCCTATCCTATCCAATCCCATCCCATCCCACCCTACCCTACCCTACCCTATCCTATCCTATCCTATCCTATCCTATCCCACCCTATCCTATCCTATCCTATCCTATCCTACCCTATCCTATCCTATCCTATCCTATCCTACCCTACCCTATCCTATCCTATCCTATCCCACCCTATCCTATCCTATCCTATCCTATCCTATCCTACCCTATCCTATCCTATCCTACCCTATCCTATCCTATCCTACCCTATCCTATCCTATCCTATCCTATCCTACCCTACCCTATCCTATCCTATCCTATCCTATCCTATCCTACCCTATCCTATCCTATCCTATCCTATCCTATCCTATCCTATCCTACCCTACCCTATCCTATCCTATCCTATCCCACCCTATCCTATCCTATCCTATCCTATCCCACCCTATCTGATCATTTAACAAATAAATATTCATCAGACATACAGAGAGTATCAAACTACATGGTGCATGCTAAGGATATGAAAACCAATGGACACTGGTCCCTTCTCCCTAAGAGTGGAGAGTCTAGTGTGGTAGACAGAAATTGTTCCTTTCTAGGGAAGGAGGCAAAAGGCAATCAATAAAAAACAAGCAGTTTCAGAGATTTTGTTTTTTAAAGAATAATTGCCAACATCCAGAGTAATTTGGCCACCAATTCACATTGCAAGCAATCTTTTAAACTCTGATCCATATCTCTGCAGGCTTGGATGGTGAGAATCTTTGTAAGATATGAGATCAGAAAATAAAGGTTCACTTCCGCTCACCTGGCTTCATATAAGAAAGTGGGTGCATATTTTCTTTCTTTTTCTTCTCTTCCTCTTTTTTTTTTGCATTGCCATGTTCAGTGGGTGCTTTTTAAGATAAGTTATTTTTATATCAAAACAATTGCATGCACAGAGTTAGAGACATCAATCAGTCTTCAAAGGAAAAGCAGAGGTCTTCTCCCCATGTTTCCTCATCTTCCTTTTGGGATACCTTTCCAGAGGCAAGGAGTTTTCATGGTTAGCTCTTTCTTTCAGAAAGTTAGCTCTATATTACTAAGTATGCCTATATTGCTGTTTCTTGATTAATTTCCTCCAGACATTATCGATTGGTTCCCCGTTTGGGAAGATAAGGATCTGGTTCTCATATTCAGGGGCGACTTCTCGCCTCAGTCTTGGACTAACGCAAGGGTCCTGTGGTTCTCAGAGCCTGCAGGGGCTCCTCTGGAAGTCCCCCGCAGGCTGTCCCACCCAGAGGCTCTTCCAGGCTCCAGAAAGGCTGCTTTGATGCGGGCAATGTTGGCAGGTTCAAACACAAGAGCAGCCCTCCCACAGGCTCAGCTGCTGCTGGTTCCCAGCTGGAATTGCTCCGGGAGGTCCAGGTCTCCTGGAATGTAGGCTGGCATTGCCAATGAAAAAAATGAATAAATAGAAAGCCTTACAAGATGGCAAATTATTTGACTGGAAATCCAAGGATAGCTCAGGGGACCCTCCTGGAGGAGGAACTGAGTGTGTGGCGGTGGTGGAACAGAGGGAAGAAAGGGCATGTGCACAGGCCCTTGCACAGTTCAGAGAAGGGAATAAAAAACAGGCACTCTTTGGAATTAGACCTTAATATGTGATAACAAGCCACGGGGAGCTGAAGGATGATTCAGCACACACGGCTGGGACAAATGTTTGTTAGCAATTTGGCCAAAACTCAGGGTGTCCTTACATCAGATTTAGCGCCCCAAAAGAAAAAAAAACCAAGAAACCTTTCAGATAGAGTAAAAAAAGGCTTACAATTTTTAATGAATATAAGCAAGCACCAGAAAATAAAATTAAAATGTACTGAGTGGCTGAAACAGAGAGGACTATGGGTAGATAAAATTTAAAAAAGGAAGATTGATGGATCTAATTATATATATATATATATATATATATATATATATATATATATATATATATATATATAATTATATGTGTATGTATATGTTAGAATATATATATAGTTTATAGTCTATAGTTTATAGTCTATAGTTTAAAGTATGTTAAAAAGAAGCGAAATGGGACAATATCCTGAGCAAAGATGACAAGCCAAAGCTTGACATTCTTAACACCAAAGAGCTTATAAAATCATTATGAAAATCACTAAGACACTGAAAGCTAAATCAGACAGAAAAATAAAAATCACAAAGAGGCAACGAAAGGGCTTTGAAAACATATGGTAAAATGTTCAACCTTTCTAGTAATCAAAGAAATGGAAATTAAAATGGCGATACTATTTTCAGCTAGCAAATGTGTAACATTTCCCAAACACCAAGAATACCAAACTGAGAGGAGTGTGGTAAAATTGATACTCTCACCCACCACTGCTGGAGGCAAGGAAAGTTTGTGCCCCCCTTTTGGAAGGCAACTTGGCAATGTGTATCAAGATCTTCAAAAATACCCACGCTCCTAAAGTCGGCAATCCTACCTCCAAGGCGGCAATCCTAAAGACAGACAAAGCTTTTTGTATTAGAAAACCTCATCGCAGTGTTGTTTATAATGGTGAAAAGATTTACAGTTGAGATGGATAACAAGGAGGGGACTGGTTAGGTAAGGGATGGCATTCATTTGTTGGATCATCACAAACCATTAGTAGTGAGTCAGGCCAACCTGGATCTGCTCCTCCCTTATCTTGGCATCCTGGGAGTGCTGCTTAGATTTCTGTGTCCGTACAACTGAACTAATAGGCTCCTGTAGGCTGACTGGGAGAATTTGGCTCTGTATTTGGCACATTGACTGGAGATGTTTTTTGTGTTTCTCGCTCTTTCTCAATTTAACACCCGGCCCTGTGCTTCCTGTTGCTCAGCTTCCCTGTGGTCAGAAGATTTCACCAGGAAAGCATTAGCAGGGGCGGGGGGATGGACTGAAGGACTTGGGGGCCAGGGCTGATGAGCTGGAGGCAACTGCACCAAAGATGTATGAGAAGGGCTTCAAGGGTCCCACACACCACTCCCACCTTCTTCTCCTCAAACTCCCCCAATTCAGTTAGGATTGAATAGCTGTTTTTTTGTGGGGTAGGTGGGGATTGGGAGACATCTGGGATGCCAAGATGAACAGTCATTCCTTATGTTCAATGAAAATGTTCATCTTTGAAATACTCATGCTTTGCAAGATGCTTAGCAGCACGTCACGTTCTCCATGGAGAGGGGACCATGAAGGACACTCTCTGTAGTGTCCATGGTCTTGCTCTCATTTTCAATGCCAGCGTGGTTTCCGTTTTCCTATTGTAGGCACAATTCCTTGTGATACTTCCTAATGAGCTAAAGTGCCTTTATATTAATCCTGGGGAATCCTTTGATTAAAAAAAAATCAACATACAACCATAATAAACAGTAATTCTTGGAGGAATCACCGTCACCAGCTTTGTGAAACATTCAGCACGTATTCACCGAATACCTATTATGCGCCTGCAGCTGCAGAGCCCATCCTTCTTTTAACGAGATACTGAGTTGTTTTTCAGAGATAACAGAATAAGGCCATAGATCAGGCAATCACACAGTCGGACATGCACCCAGAGAATTCCCCCTGGAGTAACCTTTCAATGTCACCCAGTCCAGACGCACCACAGACTGCATAATAAATTCCCCCAAATTTAAACTTGTGATGCCTGAAGAGCCGTGATCCCTTGGCGCCTGCACACCAGGCTTTCATTATGCTGAAATAATACAACTCCATAGAATATGCATAACTTCCCCCACTTCTTCCTTTAAATGTACCCAAAAACCCTCGCCTGGAGAGACAGATTTGAGCCTTGACTCCTGTCTCTTCACCAACAGCTTTGCAATAAAAGCTTTTTTGTTTTTTCTTCTCAAAAACCAGCGCCATAGTATTGGCTCCCAAGCACATAGGACAGTGGTAACATGCCCAAGGGACACATACGACCGGTTAATATCTATATGCTTATCACCAGTTATAAGTGCAGCTAGCATGTGGCTGCAATGGACAGGTGTGGAAGATAACACGTGGTCTCAGTCCTCAGAGAGCACCACCCATCAAATGGTGGAAACACCCAGGTCAAGAAAGAACTGTAATGCTGAGTTATAAGAGCTCCACAATTGTACAGCAAAGTGCTGTGGTGGCAGAGGGAAGAGAAAAGAGTCTGTTTAGGAAGGGGAATCAAGGAAGGCTTTCAGGAGGTGGTGAATCTGAGCTGATCCCTGAGAGAGATATAGGCTTCTGGATGTTTGAAAGCTGAACCATGTAGGGCTGTTGCAAAACACATATGGCTTTGAAGGCCAGCTCAGTTACCAGCTAGCTCTGCATATTAAAAATCTACTTAATCTCCCTATGCCTCACTTTCCTTATATATAAAGTGGGTAATGCAATATTTAGTCTATGGGGCATATACAGGAATGAATCTCTCTTCACTTATCCAGGAATGCTCAGAATGATCATAATCAGGAAGCACTTCTCCTAGGATAAAGCTTTTGAAATTCTCTCTGCTTTCTACTTACCTGATTCTGTTTGCTCTTAACAGTAAGCCTCTGTTGACTGATTCCCTGGGTGATCTTGGAAGAGACACTTCCCTTCTCTGTACTTCACTTTTCTCATTTATAAAATGAGGGAGGCCCTGGCCAGGTGGCTCAGTTGATTAGAGCATCATCTCGACACATCAAGGTTGTGGGCTTGCTCCCCAAGTAAGGGCACATACAAGAATCGACAAATGAATAAATAAATAAGAGGAACAACAAATTGATTTTTTTATCTCTCTCTCCCCCTGTCTCTCTCTCTCTAAAATCAAGTTACAAATTAAAATAAAATGAAGGAGGTTGGCAGAATGGTCTCTTACATCTATAATGTTCTATGAGTACTCAGGCAGATGACTGGTATATGCAAAGGCTCTGGGGGTGACTACTCAAGGCAGAATAGATAAAGAGGAAAAATAAAGAAATAATGGTTAAAATAAATCTGCACAGGTAGGTGGGAATCTGTGACTCAGAGAGGTGCTCTAACTTGCTCAAGACCATATATCTTATAAATAGAAGATCTGAAATTGGATCCCAGGCCCAGGTAACCAAAATTTATACCTCTTGCAATCATCATAGACCTGATAAGACTTGCCCTCTCGAAATCTGCCCTCCTCCACCCCAATAACAGGCTAACATTTGTCAAAATGCTATAGTTAAATACCATGGCATTAGAATGAGACCCTGAGAGGCTGACCCAATTACCATCACCCTACTTGCCACTAAAAACTTAAAACCGGCCACACTGGGAGGAAATGTTTGTTGAGCTGTGATAAGGACTTAAATGGAGCAATGTCCTGCCTTGCTCACCAGACTCCAACAGAATCCAACTGTTCATTTGATGAAAAATGCAGTTTGCCTGACTGAGACAAAGAGTAAGACTTCATAGCATGGAGCTGATGTGATTTTACAGACCCAACCCAGAGGATTTTAGGGTACTAGCACAACCCTCTAGCCACCTCTTCTGTGTTTTTGGAAGGAGACATTTTATATAAGGCAAAGCAGACTTGGAAACAGAATGTACCTTCCTAATGATTCTCTTATAGGATAGTGAGGTACGAATGGAGAAAATGCAGGAGATTGAATGAGCTTTGCAAGAATATATTTACAATTAAATTGCATTTTAAAGGGAATGTGGAAATCCTAGTTCTGCAAAGAAGCGAGGTAAAGAGAAACCAGCAAATTTTAGTAGAAAGTTAGAAAGTGACAGATTTGAGAGTCAAGAAGACCTGAGTTGAAAGGTTGATCTGCAATTATCAGTTGTATGACCTTGGTCAATTAACCTAGCTGGGAATCAATATCTGAAAATGAGGATAATGGTATACTTATACAATGGGGTGATTATGCATGTTCTGACCCAGCAGTCACTGAATGTATTTTTTTCTCTATCCTATTAATCAAGAAACATGTACAGTAAACAAGAAATAGGGAGGCGCAGAACACCTTGGAGTCATAAAACTAGGCTCTAATTAGAAGTATAGTAGTTGGCACCCTGAAATCACTTGGAGTTTCCTTTAGAGAAGAAATCACTTTTGAGCCATTAAAAGTAGCAACCCTCAGAGGGGGGAGTAGGGTCTGGAGCCACAGTTAGGATGTAGACCAAGTGACCCCGATCTTTTGGAAAGGAGAAGTATCTAAAGAATTTGGTTTCTAAGGGTTTAGGAGAAAGAGTGAACTGACCATGACCTCAGGCCCTGACACAGGAAATGGGCGGATTTTGGGGTTCTATGGGTAGCAGGTATATGTCCCAAGTCTGACACTCCAATAAAATGCAGTAATATGAAGCTTATATTTGGGCATCCTTGGCCAAGCTTAATTCAGAAATAAAAAAGATTTTATTTATTGGGGGTGGGTGTGTTGGCTGGAGGAACGGGAAGCATCAACTCGTAGTTGTTTCTCGTATGTGCCCGGACAAGGCAAACCCAAGGTTCTGAATCATCGACCTTTGCATTCCAGGTCAATGTTCCATCCACTGCATCACCACAGGTCAGGCAGAAATTAGATTAAAAAAAATCCATAATAGTGATCCAGGAACTGTAGCATCAAGGTAAACAGAGGACAAAAGTGACCAGTCTATACTGTATCTGTTAGTCCAGTTATTCTCTTAGCCTGTAGAATCATCTGGAAAGCTCTGGAAACATGGGTCATGAACTCTATCCAAGACTCATCATTCAAAATCATCATGTTTAGCCTGGCTTGAGAACCACAGGTATAGACCAATTTTAAGAAGCACTCAGGTTGTTTTCCGTTTGGGGCTATTATAAGTAATATTACTATGAACATCCATGTACAAGTTTGTGTGGACACAGGTAAATGAATTGAAAATGTGGTCTATCCACCAATGGGATACTTGTCAACAATAGAAAGGAACGAACTGTGGACACATATTACATCATGGACAAGCCTCAAATACATGGCGTGAAACAAAAAAGAAGAAACAGAAATCACAGATCGTATAATTTTATTTGTATAAAATATTCAGAAGAGAAAGTAGGTACGTGGTTGTCTGGGGCAGAAGGTGGGGATAATGATATCTCTAATTGTGCATGAGGAACCTTCTACATGTGTGCGCACGCGCATATGCACAAACTGTTCTGAAACTGCTTTAATGATGATGGTCGCCCAACTCAGTAAAGTTACTAAAAACCATTGAAGTATAAAATTGAAATGAATGAATTTCATGATATGTAAACTAAACCTCAATAAACTTGTTTATAAAAGCCACTCAGTGAGGCAGCAAGAAGCAATGGTGCTAGTGGACTATTTAAAACCTTGAATTTTCTTGTTGAGTGAGGAAGTTGGACAGCTGCCCCGCTCCCTGACCCTCCGCCATGGAGGCTGCATAAAACCCTAGTTCCTTCTGGTGAATGTGAAGTTGACGGGAGACCCATGAAAAGGCTATCAGAGTTTCTGCCTACCTATTAGGTGAGAACTCTAAGATTACTTGGGAAAATAAAAGAAGCATCCCCATACTTTCACACTAAGTGTATGGGGCAGCCGATAGCCGTTCCATGAAGATTAAGTGAAATGTTTCATGCATACGCAGGTAGAGTGCATCAGTGGGTAGAAGGGGCACAATAAATATAGTCCCTGTCTCCTCTGCCTCAACAAAAGCCTATTGTCCTTCTGTCTGAGCATCTACTCCCCTCCCGCTCTTTACCGCCAGAACTCTATGTGTATCCTATTTCATCTTCAGATGAAACTCACAGATGCACTCATGTCCTCTGTCGGGACTAAAGACTTTCCTGATTGACTCACTCAGATGATCTCTCCCTTGCTCTTACTCTGTTTTTATTTGGGATTTTAGACTCTCAGGATAATTGAAGCTATTGCTTTCTCTCCCCTTCTCTGAACTGGGAAAGCCTGGACTCACAGAACTGGTAGTGATCTGGCTAAGCCCTCCATTGAATAACGTCAGAACTGGTCATTTTCATGGTGTCTCACTGACTCAGCCCATCATCAGCTGTGAACAGTCTACAGAAATATTATTAAGAACGTAATTTCTGACTATGAGCTTTCTTATGCCAGTGTAGTCAAAGAGACCTCAGTCTGGTGGCAAGACATCTCAGTGGTGTGGCCTAATGGAGGCACTTTGAAATCTCAGGTGTGCATTTGAGCATGTGTGACTCAGGTGTGACTGTGGGCATGTTGCTTAATTCTGTAGACTTTTCCTTCATCTGTTAAATGGGAATGCCCACTGTGAGATTATTTATACAAAGACGCCACAGGTCCAGGCTCACTGAATTCTTGTCTCTCCCCTAAGCTGCAGAAAATTAGGAAACTGCTGGATTGTCATGAATCATTGAAGTCTTTGACTATCTATTCTCTGAGAACAGAAAACACTTGCAAATCTGTCAGTCTCAGGCTCTTCAAGCAGACCATCAATTCTGAGTGTGTTAGAACTGAAAACACTAATGTTGAAAGTGAATCTGGGCTCTTCCAAGGAGGGTGTTTTTTAGGAAGGAATCACCTGCTGTGTGACCTTGAGAAAGTCCCTTCAGTCACTTAAAAAGTTGTCTTAGCTCCTCATCTAGGCAAAAATAGTGTATTTGGCTGGACAAGTGTCTATAACAGTGGTTCTTAACCTGGGTTTTATTGAACCCTAAGGGTTCGATGAGTCGGTCTCAGGGGTTCGGAGAAGCCTCTGCTGCAGAGGCCAGAATAAAGTAATACCGTAATTTGTTGTGAGTTCATGCACTTTGTTGGTTTTGTTCTTTGAACAAGGGGCTGTGCATGCATGGCTCATTTTGTGCACCAGTAAAAAAACATATTTTGAATTTGGAAAAAAAATCATATTTTATTTATCACTAAAGAAGGGTTCGGTGAATGCGCATATGAAACTGGTGGGTTCGGTACCTCAAAAAAGGTTAAGAACCACTGGTCTATAATATATGCCATTAGCTTGCTTACTTCTCATTTAAAGCCTCATAAAATAAAAACATGAAATGGGTTTCTGCCCATCAGTTATTGGACCATTCCAGAGTTATTGGGGCTGATAGAAGGGGAAGATGGGCTGGTCATCATTTTGAATTGCCACTTTTATACATTGATGTGTTTTAATTTTGTATCTTAGCTCTCACTCTCTCCACGTGAATCCATTTTGATGCTCTGGATAAGTTTCCAATTGTTATCCACAACAAGATAGTGCTGCTTTAATGTCAGCCTTTATGACTTGATTACTTACATATATGCTTCAGGAATATACTTTATGCTACCAATATTCCCTTAGAAAAAAGTTTTCCTTTCTCTTGGTAATCAGTTGAAATGCCTTGAAGAGGTTACTCCCTCCTATGGTTTCGAATGCAAGGATTTGAAATGGTTTGATTTTAAATTTTAATTAATTATTCCAGCCTCTAGCAGCTGTGCAGTGAAGTGGTTGTTAAATCCTCATGGTAGAGATAATGTGGGGAGACAGAAGGGAGCCAAATAACTGCTGGCTGACCCTGAAAGAAGGAGGGAAGAGAAAGCTCCCAATTATGTCAAGTGGCCCAAATTCCATAACATGCCAACTCTGTGGAATCAGAATGCTTGGGGAAAAAAACCATTCATGGTGCCTTGAAGCTGGAAAAGACACTTAGCCATAATAGCCATCCCTTCGGAGAAAACCCAATGGAATCAAACAGGTCTCAGGGTGAGCTGGTTTCTTCACCTGAGCAGAAAGATATTAGCCTGTGCTGAGAATTCAGCCATCTGTCCTCTGGTCAAGCAGAAATTCCCAATGTCCCCTGGAAGTCTGGCCCAGTGTGCTGGTCATTTCGTCCATTTTGAGTTGGAACAATGGTGTTTTGATGTAGCATGGATACATGTTATTCAAAAAAAAAGTATGAATTCCTCATATTTGAGGACAATGCACGCAGTCAAACACCCTTTTCTTTGAGTTCAGCTCTGTTCTCTCCCAGCTGTGTGAGCTTAGTCAATAAAGAAGAAAATAATCCTTACCGATCAGGGCGGCTATGAGCATCAAGTGTGATAATATTTCTGAAACCTTAATTCTGGGACTGGTTAGGTGTTCCGCACACATTTCTTTTCTGATATTTTCTATGAATATTTTTACATAACTGAGATGGCACTGCGTATACAATTTTGTCTGATATATAAATAAAAGTTCAAAATCATATTCCGTTGGTACTCAGGACAACTCTCTATTGTTCTCCCAGATGATAACTCAATACAGTTTTGATTTTTTTACATGAACTTTTCCCCCCTTTCTCTTCACTATTTTAGCATTTTCTTTTTATATGTGTGGTCATAACATATGGTCATATATATGAATTTGATTTAACAACATCTAAGGATATCCGCATCAATATGCAGGAGTAATTTTGGTCTGCAATTTTATTTATTCCTGGAATGTCTTCATTCAATTTAAATATTAGTATTATGCTGGTCACACAAAACATAATAAGAGGTGCTTGTTCCTCCTCAGACTGTGAAAAACTTATCTAAGTTTGGTGTGACTTCTTCCATGAATATTTGATAAAACTCACCACTGAAACCACTCTAACTTTACATTTTCTTTGTGGGAAAGTTTTTCATAAATTTAATGTCTTTACTAATATCCCTTATTACCTTTCTAATGCCTCTAGGATCTGTGGAGTTACAAACCTCTCTTTCATTCCTGATTTTATTAATTAGAATCCTTTTCACTGTTTTTTTTTTTTTTCAGCAAGAAAAAGAGACAGAGGAAACAGAGATAGGGACAGGCAGGGACAGACAGACATGAAGGGAGAGAGATGAGAAGCACCAACTCATAGTTGCATCACTTTAGTTGTTCATTGATTCCTTTCTCATATGTACCTTGATCGAGAGGCTCCAGCTGAGCCAGTGACCCCTTGCTCAAGGCAGCGACCTTGGCCTTAAGTGAGCGGCCATGGGGTCATGTCTATGATTCCATACTCAAACTGATGACCCCACGCTCAAGTTGATGAGCCTACACTCAAGCCAGATGAGCCTGCACTCAAGCTGAAAACCTCGGGGTTTCAAACCTGGGTCCTCAGCACCCCTGGGTTGACATTCTATGCATTGAGCCACCACCTGGTCAGGCCATCTCTTACTTCATCAGTCTAGATAAAGTTTTATCAGTTTTGTTGATAATTTTTTTTAAAGAAACGACTTTGGGCTTTATTTTCTCTAGTTTTTCTTTCTTTTTTTAATTGATTTTAATTTGTTGTGTTTACATAGTTACAAATGTACCTCCAAATGTAGCTCCCTCCCTCCCCTCTAGTTTTTCTTTTATCTGTTTCATTGATCTATGCTCTTTATTATTTCCTTCCTTTTTACTTATTTTGCACTTCTTTTTCTACTTTCCTAAGGGGCAATATTAAGTCATTATTTTCATACTTTTTTTTTTTTTACAGGGACAGAGAGAGAGTCAGAGAGAGGGATAGATAGGGACAGACAGACAGGAACGGAGAGAGGTGAGAAGCGTCAATCATTAGTTTTTCGTTGCTGTTGCAACACCTTAGTTGTTCATTGATTGCTTTCTCACATGTGCCTTGACCGTGGGCCTACAGCAGACAAAGTAACCCCTGGCTGGAGCCAGCGACCTTGGGTCCAAGCTGATGAGCTTTTTGCTCAATCCAGATGGACCTGCGCTCAAGTTGGCAAGCTCAGGGTCTCGAACCTGGGTCTTCCGCATCCCAGTCCGACACTCTATCTATTGCGCCACCGCCTGGTCAGGCTATTTTCATACTTTTCTTGCTCCAATCTCACTCTCTTTTCTTTTGGGGAGTTTATGCATATCAGATAATTGATATTATCTCACAGGATCATGGGACCCTATTAATTTTTTGTCAATCTTTCTCTCTCTCTCTCTCTCTCTTTAGTTTGGATAAATTCCAGCCATTAATCTTAATACCCACTGACTTTTTATTTTGCCCATCCAGTGAATTTTTAAATTCTGGGTATCATAACTTAATTATTATAGTTTTAATTTCTAAACTATTTATTTGGTTCCTTCATGTAATTTCCATTTACTGTAATTGTGTTTGTCCATGTTTTTACTCATTCAGACCACATTTTCCTTTAAATATTTCTTTCCATTTTTGTACTATTTATAGTAGCTGCTTGAACATCTTTGTCTGCTCAGTCCAACATTTGGGACAAGTTTATAATGACAACTTTATTTTTCTTTTGTCTGTGATCACCTTTTCCTAATTTTTTGTATAACTAGTCCTTTTAATTGAATACTGGATATGGTATATAATACAGGGTGGGGCAAAAGTGGGTTTACAGTTGTTAAGAATGCAAAATACAGAGTTTATTCTTGTATTGCTATTTATTAGTCATTGCATTATTTTTCATATGAACAACTGTAAACCTACCTTTGCCCCACTCTGTACATTACAGATACTTTGGATTCTGTTTATCTGAAGAGTGTTGATTCTTATTCAACAAGGAGGTAGTTCAATTACTGGCTGATCCCCATGAACATGTGAAGGTTTGGTTTTATTATTTTGCTAGCACAAAAATTAAAATAAAAAGGTGTTTATTCTCTAATTTAGCTGACTTCCATATCTACATTCTGTCTCACCTTAAGATCTTCTTGGGCTTGTTCGTAGGCTTTGTTAAGGCAAGCCAAAGTAGGTCTTGCTCTAGGGTGTGTCTTTATCCTAACATGGGGGGCATGCTTGTATCTCAGCTAGATTTGTTAAGACTATTTAACAAGATCCTTCCACTCTAGGCCAAGGACACTTAAATCTTTTGGCATCCTTCTTCCTCCAGTGCTCTTGACCTCTAGGGTCTAATTTCATTTTCAACCCGTAGCAGGTCTGTCTGGTAAATCTTGGAAGATCTTACCTTAAAAATGGACAACCTAGTTCCCGTCTGTAAACTTTCAAGGGACCCCCTGAATGGAATGCTAGGGTTTCCTCTTTGTACAGCTTCCATCTCCTTGATGCCTTCATTAAGTATTATTTTATTAATTCATTATTTCATTCTTTAAACAGATTCCAAGCTACTTCCTTTCAGATATTACAAACTCTGACCTATGCCTCCTCAACTTAGAAGACTGTTGGTCTCAGACTCTAGTTTCCTGTTTTATGCTGGGAAAGTTTTCCCCAGGTCGAGGGCTGTGTGATCATGGGGCTCACCTACGAGTGTTCCTTCTTTCAGGCCTTATGGTGTCACGTTGCCTGTTTCCCACTATCTAAACATCTATTGACTCACATATACTTTTAGTTTTCTAATTGTTTATACTGGGAGACTCACCTAGTACCAGTTATTCTATTACAGCCAGAAGCAAAAAAGTCGAGCGTTTTGTATCAATATTTACAGTTCATGTAACTTCTCCAGATTATATTTAGATGCTATGTTTATCTTTCTTACCACTGCATTTAACATAGTGCCTGATATATAGGTAGTCAAAAAAATTATGTTGAATAAATGATATATCCTGGCTGATTACCTGATCAGTCCTGTCTTCAGCTCAGAAAATTTTCTTTTTTATTCATGTCATCATTTCCTCTCTTTTATCCTTTCTGGAACATATACTAAACAGATGTTTGTTGACCATCTGGATATATCATAACATCATATTTAACCTTTTTTCACTAGTTCTGAGAAAATTCTTCAGCTTTGTATCCTAGCCCAGATTTTAGTCTTTATTGATATCTATTTTTCTATACAGACTTTCCACCTACTAAATTTTAGTTTGAAAATAATGCTTTTAGATTTTTGTTTTGAGGGTTCTGGTTGTTTCTCTTCCTTTGCAGCCTGTTCTTTCTTATTGATATAATAACTCGGTAAGTTTCCTTCAGTTTATTGTGTTAACTGTTCCCTCACACATTAATTTGCTGTTTATTGTATTTTGAAGTTCTTTTCCACGCTGTTAGACTTCTTCATATGTATAGTATGTGTTGGTTGCTGTTCATTATGATTGATGAAATTTAAACTGAGTGATGTTGGCAGCTGGGGAGCAATTCTTCTGTCCAAGTGAATTTCATGTTCTCTTGGCAAAGAATACAGATTTGGATCATAAGAGCCTTAATGCTTGTGTTTTTATAAGAGGAAGGAGTGGAGAAAGGGGTAGGAGATTACATGGGCTTTTCTTTAAGGTATATAAGTAGAGGATATTTTCATTTTGAGTATGTGATCTTCCTGTCCTTTCTGGAAGCAGTAATTTGTCTGAGACACAGCCCCCCTTCTCTGGCCACAGATCTGACTCTGAGAACCTCTGTCAGAATTTCTGGGTAAAATACCTCTACAGAAAACATTATCCTAGGGGCAAGTGTCCATCGAGACACTCTGATATTCAGGATCTGGCTTAACTGCTCTAACTTTTAATTCCTCTCCTTGCTAACAACTTATGACCATTCGTTTTTTATCCCTTCTACTTCCGACATCAGTTCTTTCTAGCTGCTTTCTCTCCCAATATAGCGCATTAGTGGTAGGTACTCTTGCCATCTTTCCAGCTCTGCTATGGATGTATAAGGTATATGTATGCTTTTCTTCTGTTGTTGTAGCCATGCACATTAAACCATAAATTTCCACTTACAATTTTCTGTCTTATTTACCTGCACCCAAGCATTTTCTTCGTCACTAAATTATTCACACTCATGTAACACGGGCAAACATATACGCGAGTCTCTTGTCTGGGTAAAACATAACAGCCAATGTTTGTGTATTCCACAGTGATTAGAAAACAATTAAATCAACATTAGGGAAAAGAGTAACAAGAGGGAACAGGTAATTTGCAAAGTCCTTCTGACAAGTTTAATGTGTGCTTATTTATCACTAGGGGAAAATTGTTAATAAAAACAGGTCCTCATTATGAGTACTTCACAACAGTAAGCACTGATGGATGGAATTTTTGAGAAGGGAATGGAATTTGCATAGAGGATAAATAAACTTCTGACCCTGCAGTATATAAAACCGTAAAAATACTTATTAAAGACCCCACAAACGTATCCCCCTTACAGAAGTGATGCTGTGGGGGTAGTTTGCTTTAGTAAAAGCTGAGTTGAGTGATTATGATCACCATGCAACTGGAATGTGGATATGAGTTTGTATGTTTTTGCATATTTTTTTCACTCATTACTTTATTGATTCACTTATTAAACAGACATCAATTATGTATCCACAATAGACGCCAAATGCTAGTCCTACAATTAGGGAACTCAACAGAACAGGGAACAAGTAAGCCCACAATTTATAATACTATAAAACGGTTGGTTCTACAGTAACATGGTCTGTGAGATCCCCTAAGAACCTAATTAAATTTGGGGGAAGAGAAGGCTTCCTAAAGAAAGACCAACTAAGCTGAACCCAGAAAGACTGATAGAAGTTAATTAGGTAAAGAACACTGAAAAGGATTTTTTAGATAGAACCAATGTTTAAACATTCAGAGGCATTGTTGAGAATAGTATGGTCCCAAAGAATTGTAAGTAGATCTGCGTGGCTGAAGGAAACATTGTGAGGGGGAAAGAGCAAGAAAGGATGCTGGAAAGGTTGAATG
The DNA here is from genome assembly GCA_037038555.1 of Rhynchonycteris naso. NCBI lineage: Eukaryota > Metazoa > Chordata > Mammalia > Chiroptera > Emballonuridae > Rhynchonycteris > Rhynchonycteris naso. Next base: position 188,625,903 of record CM073000.1, on the reverse strand, counting down.
GGAGTCAGAACATGCAGGGTCTTTGACTTGTGCTGAGTTTTGCACAGAGAAGCAGCATAATCACATACACAGGGCTGCAGAGTGTAAAATAGAGTCCAGAGATCAGAACTGGGATCAGGAAGACCACTTAGGAGAGTGTTGTAGAAATGCAGCTGAGCAATGGTAGACACTTCCTCTAAGGTGGTGCCTGCAAACGTGAAGTTAAATCGAGGAGCTCTGGAACTATTCAGTAATTGTAGTAAATAGAATTGGTGAGCGGTTGAACTGTTTCTCTGATGTGTGAATGTGCCTCTGTTTACGGAGATACAGAACATAGGAGGAACAATGATGGGAGAGGAGCTTTGGGGGAAGATAAGGTGTTCATTTTTGAACATCTGAGTGAAAAGCACCCATGGAAACTATATAGTAGGTAGCAAACTCTGTTCATATGTAGCTCATGTGGGAAATCTGAGATGAAGATGAAATCTGGGAAGCCTAAGTGATAATAATTGAAAACATGGGACTAGATAAAAATCAACCAAAAGAACATAGAGACCCTGGATGGATGGCTCAGTGGATAGAGCATTGGCCCAACGTAGGGACTTTTGGGTTCTATCCTGGTCAGAACACACATGAGAAGCAAGCATCTGCTTCTCTCAACCTCCCTCTCACCCTCGTCTACCTCTTCTCCTCCCACAGGCAGTGTCTTGATTGGTTCAAGCATGGCCCCAGGTGCTGAGGAAAGCTGGTTGGTCTGAGTGTGTCAGCCTCGGGTGCTAAAAATAGTTTGGTTGATTTTTGGACTCAGACGATGGATCCCTGGTGGGACACATGTGGTAGTCTGTCTCACTATCTCCCCTCCTCTCACCTAAAAAAAGAGGAGCATAAAAGGATAAAATATCAGAGAGATAAGAACAAAACTAAACTATGTCAGTGTATTAGTTCAGGCCGCCATACAAAGTGGCCTAAGTGACACATGTATTTTCTCAAAGTTCTGAAGTTTGGAAGTCTGAGATCAGGGCATCAGAATGTTTTTATTCAGGGGAGAGCCTTCCTCCTGCTTCCGGGCTTGTAGCAGGAGCAGGGGTAGGGATGGGATGGGGAGAGACAAAGAGAGAGAGAGAGAGAAATTCATTTGTTGATTTATTGATTATTTCTGGCAGCATTGAGTTTCAGGATGAATCTTCAAACCCAAACCCCCAAATCTTCTTTGATCACTCTGAGCCATCCCACTCTGAGCCATTACAGACATCCAAAATGTTTCATTTGTTTCATAGAATTTGACTTGTGTTTAAGCTTCTATAATTTTTGAAGAATCCTGACTAATACTGTGATTGTTGGTGTGGAGATGAAAGCAGGAATACAGTGATTTAAAGAATTAATAAATTGCAAGAAACTAGAGAAAAGTGTAGTTGTTTTGTAAGAGACATTCATCGATTCCTTCAACAAACATTTTTCTGTTCTATGCACTGGAGAATCAGCATTGACCAAAGTGATATGGTACATGCATATCTGCGTGGGAATCAATCTCTTTGATAAAAAATTCTGTTGAAAATAAAAATTTGGAATCTATTTATGGTATGACCTAGTCTTTGCTTCTATAGTATTATGTATGTAGCAATAATACTGAATTTTTATAGGACTTCTCTCTTAAGTATAACATTGGTTTGAGGAATGAGGATGTAAACAGAAACACACTTTCATGAACTGAGTACTCTCCTTGCTATTCTTCCCCATGGTCAGCATTCACTTATGCCTTTGGCCAAGATGAACACACAGGGAACAAGATAGTACATCATTGTTAGGACCTAAGGGGATGGAGGCTGATATAGAAACAGACCTACAGCAGGGAATGTGGTATCTTGTGTTGCTGCCAGTTAATTAGTGATGAGTTTGTTGTGTTGCCTGTTGCCCAGGATGATTAATCTAAGCCTGAATCCAACTAAACCATTGAGGAAAGTTCACAGCAAGATAAGCTGTGAGTGACAATGTTGCCCTTTAGAAGAAGGGGAGCTGACAGAATGAAATGCAACCCCCTGCCACCCCCTCGCTGGTTCCCAGCCTGTCACTGTAAAATCCCTGAGCTGCTACTGTGACTAAAGCTGAGAAGGCACGCTTTAGAGTCACATGATCAGGGACTCTCAGAACTTAAAGGGTTTGGGGGATTCACTTCTCCAACTTGTTCACACACAGATGAGGGGGTTGAAATCTAGAGAAGTCAAGTTATTTTACTTGCTTATAGATCCCCAGCAAGTCATTGACTGGGCTGGGCTACAGCCCTGCCTTTTGACATTGGGTGTTGTTTCTTTCCTGCTGTACCACAGAGCACTGCTCTCCCAGTAGCTGTCCTTTCCTACAGAGGAGAACTGCAGTGTTGAGCATACTCTTTAAGAACATGAGATTAGAGACCTGGAGATCTTGATTCTAGTCCAGCCTCTGGCATCAGCTTACTCTGTGAACTGAATCCACTTATGGAAAGAGAGGCTAGCTGCTGCTGAGTTGCCTTGGTTGTTTCCCAAGTGGGTTTTCATTCTTCATTAGGCCAGATCTACTCCTTTATGTGATGATCTCAGAGAAGCATTTCAAGAGAGCAAAGGTGGACACTACAAGACATATTGAGAAGACCTAGACTCCAAAATTTGCACAATATTGCTTCTACTACTTTCTGTCGGTCCAAGAAAGTTACTGGGCCAATCCAAACTCAAGGGGTAAGAAAAAATACTCAAGCTTTTGATTGGAAGAGTGGCAGAGTTACACTGGCTAGAGTTATATGGGATATAACATTTTTTAAAATTAATTTTAATGGGGTGACACCAACAAATCAGGGTACATATGTTCAAAGAAAACATCTCCAGGTTATCTTATCATTCAATTATGTTGCATACCCATCACCCAAAGTTAAATTGTCCTCTGTCACCTTCTATCTGGTTTTCCCTGTGCCCCTCCCCTCCTCCCTATCCCACCCTTCCCTCCCTCCCCCCAACCCGTAACCACCACACTCTTGTCCATGTCTCATAGTCTCACTTTTATGTCCCACTTATGTATGAAATCATGCTGTTTTCAGTTTTTTTCTGATTTACTTATTTCACTTCATATAATGTTATCAAAGTCTATCTATTTTGTTGTAAATGATCCGATGTCATCATTTCTTAGGATATAACATTTTTAAAGTAATCTTTGCAAATTGAATCTTTCTCAAAAGTCTGGAAACTTTAAGTCCCCAGAATATATCAAAATAACCCCATTGACTTCATTACCCACATGCACTTTATGTATTTTCTTTGGATTATATTGCTTATAAATTTCTCTCAAGTATATATTTTTTTGGTGGTGGTGGTGTGAGGGGGTGGTACTATAAGAAAAAAATATAAGCACGTGTGTATAGAACATGTGATTGCATATATGTATGCATGTCACTATATGTTTAAGTGCATGTTTTAATTTGACTGAGAGATTTAGCTTTTAAAAAATGTGTCCTATGACACAAAAGAATATGTAATATCTGAACAGAAAGCTTAAATTCAAAATGGATGCAAGGTAATTAAAAAACAGAAGAACAATCAAATGGAGCCAAAAAATGACTTAAAATTGCATAATATTATATCTCTAACCACTTGTGATAGTCAAGCTAAAAACCTGACTCTGAGCTTCTTAGGAGACATCAGGAAGAGCCTAACACATGACTACTGCACAAAGAAATGAAGAAAGTAGCGATTTTTCATTTCTCGATCATAGAATCTCCTGTCAAGATTGCATTCCCTCTCTTGAATTTTATGATCTACTCATATAAAATTTCCCATTTTTATTTTTGCAGCTTGCATAGGGTTCCCTATCATAATTTTTATTTTTGTTTTAAAATGTGATCTTAAGGGGAAATAAAGACCAAAAGTGGAGTCATCATGGGCTCTGTGCTCTGTCCATGGTGCTGAACTAGGGAGCAAGCCAAAAGTGGACCTGATTTTTAAGAGCCTGTGGGGCATGACTGACAGCAGTCAGTTACAACTCAACAATGTGTGTGTGTTTGTCCTGAGGGCTGCTTTTAAACCAGGCCACTCCTAACCCACTCTATTTCATATCAAACTGTTGGAACACTGCAATACAGGAGTTGTATATCCCTACCCAACTTATCAAGAAAGACTTAGATTTCTCTTTGTTGCTATCTTTGTATCTCAACGCTTAGAATGTCCCTATGTTTATATTTCATTGATATTTTTATTTAGACTCTCTTACCTAGCTTTGTGCTCATACAAAATGTTACATCTCCTGAGTTATTTTTCATCTTTTGAATTCTATTTCAGATATCCAGCTTGCACTGGTTTATCTTGTTCTGATAGTCTTCACCATATAGGTAAGTCCAAGGTTCAGAAATCTATTTCTTATCCTAAAATTGGTCACCTGGTCCTTATCAGATAGTGTCAGTCACTGGATAAGGAGAAGTCATACGGAAAGAAATCTTAACTTTAAGACAAGACAGGAGCAGGGAGGAGGTGAAGGGCTCTGACATGATCTTGTACACTGTGCCCTGAAGGGCTGTCTAGAAAGTAACCTCTTCTAAAGCACTTTTTAAAATTTTTGTCAAAGATCAAAAGGTCAGCATCCAATTGAATGAGAACTCTCTCTTTCCTACTCCTACCCATTAACTCTTAGAAATAAAGAAAATATACTTGCTAGCTTGAGCAGAAAAGCCAGTATTGACCTCTATCCTACAGAGAATGAATGCTGCTCCTCTTCAAACAAAGATCTTTTTTAAAGAACAAGACAAAGCCAAGAATACACAGGGTTTTTTTTTTCTTCCAAATGGCTGTTGATCTTGTTGAGTCTTGGCTACTATATTAACTGGAAAAATCAAGGAGACAAAACAGACTTCCAATAGCCTACATTTATTCTGAAAGATTGAAATGAGTCCCCAGCTGTGGTACAAAAATTTATGACAAGTTATTTTATACAATTGTTTTTAAAATAATTTGTTTATTTGACTGCCCTACACACACACACACACACACACACACACACACACACACACACACACACTTCCCTAAAACAAATGAGAAGACCATGTTATTTTCAAACTGTTCTGAATTCTCTATTCCTTACCCCATATGGCTAATCAACCACAAAGTCCTGTTTATTCAACCACCTGCAAACCTCTTGAATAATGCAGTAACAGAATCCTGCAGTGGTTAAAAGCCCAGACTCAGGATCTAAATTTCCTGAATCTTCCATTTGCAGGCTAGGTCATTTTGTCGTCAACATCATCATATGTAAAGTGGAGAAAATAATAATACCTAATTTACAAGACTGTTGACTAAATATATATAATGCTACAATGTTGACTAAAAATATATAATTATATATAATATATATAATTTACTTACTAAATATAAGTAAATGACAGATAACAGGCACCTGATGAGTGTTGTTATTGACATTTTTATTATTTAATCTTCTTGTATATTCTTTCTTACTCTTACAGTCTTCAGTCAAGTCAATACTATCTTCAACCCAAAGACTTCCAAAGGCTCCTTAATGTTTCCTCCTGACTCAGCATCCCTAGTGCACAGTCCATTGAAAATACAGTTAAGACAAACAAACTAAAAAACCATGGTGATATTGAGTGTATGTATGAAAATACGGGGATTACAAGAACCATGAAAAAAGGAGCTATGGGAACTGGGAAATCCATGAAGGGCTTTGGGTTTCCTAGGACACCTGATGTGTCCTAGGGTTTTGTTCAAGGTAGTATGAAAGGTTGGGACACCAAACTGACAGCTGGCTATCCAACACTATAGCCCTGAATATTTAACTTCATGTAAGTTAGTGAGAAGTCTGGTTCTCAGAGTGTTTGGCCACATCCAACACAGATGACATTATCATTATATTTTGAAAAAATCTGCAATGTACCATTTGGGTCACTGAGTGATGCTAAGAGGTTCCATTAGACAATTTATCAGCTGATGTTTGCTGTGTGACAATCCACACCAAAACTAAAAGGCTTAGAATAACAACCATTTATTGTATCTCACATGAGTGTCGGTTCATTATGGATTGGTCGATCTAGGTTGGTTTCAATAAATCTATGCTGGTTTTGCTAATAATTTTGCAGGTCAGCTGGGACCCTATTTTATGTTGGATCTGGATAGGTCACCTTAACTGGGAAGGCCTGCTTCATATTAAGCATCTGCCTGAGCTTTTCCTTCTCAAGAGTAATGGTGAAAATGAGAGAAGGAACATGTAAGGCTTAGGCTCAGAACCAGGTCACATAGCCAAATCAGGACCAGGAAACAGTGTTCCATTTTTACACTCATAGACTTCCTAATGCCAAGAAATTTGTAGCTGTGGGATCTCTGGGATTTTAGCCAAGGCAATATTACCCTCATGGGTCTACAAGGTCCACATTGACCAATACTGTATTTTCTCTTTCTTTCTTTCTTTCTTTCTTTCTTTCTTTCTTTCTTTCTTTCTTTCTTTCTTTCTTCCTTTCCTTCTCTCTCTCTCTCTCTCTCTCTTCTTTCTTTCTTTCTTCCTTAATGAGAGGCAGGGAGTCAGGGAGGCAGAGAGATGGACTCCTGCATGCACCCTGACCTATATCCACCCAGCAAGCCCCCTAGAGGGTGAAGCTCTTTTCATCTGGGGCCACTGCTCTGTTGTTCAGCAATGGAACTCTTTCAATGCCTGAGGTGAGCAACTGTTGTGAATCCCTTTCCAGTGTTAATAGCAACATAGTGTAGTAACTGTTCTAGTACATATGGCAAGCACTGTTCTAAAAGCATTGCTTATATTAGTTCATTTAATCCTTACAACAATAAACATTTAAGGTAGGTATTATTATTATTTTTTTATTATTTTACAGATGAGAACATTGGGGCATAGAGAGGTTTGGTAACTTGCCCCCAATCACAAAGCTGGGATTCTAAACCAAGAACTCTGTCTCTGGAGTTCACGGTCTTAAACACCACACTCTACAGCCAAATCATTTTATTTTGAGGGGAAAAAGAAAAGCCAAAAATGCAGACTTTCACATGAAGTCATTTCAAGTTTTACATCTTGATAAATAAGTTAAGTAAATAAAAATCATTGTGCAGGCCAATGAAAATATATCGATGGGCTGAATTTGACTGTAGATCTCTAGTTTAAGATCATTACCTGCACCACAGGGTTGGTGTGATGATAATTTTATTATCCTGAGTTCAGAACAGCTACCCGGTCGCTCCAGGCCTTCTACCCTTCTGGGAAAATACTGAACTCAATGAAAGCTTTGAAAATCAACCTCCAAGATCCCAGTCATGTCTTCACAAAACTCTGGCTGACTCTGCTACCCTGACACCGTCCAGTCCCTTAGAGAACATTGAAAATTAGAACGGAAGTCGGAGGTGGAGATTGACTTTGGTTTGCATAGCAAGCTTGGAGCCAGCTGTGAGCCTTTTCACCTACAATGGTTCACCTTTCTGTAGGGGCCTGGGCAGGTGAGAGAGGTCTGGGTGCCAAGCAGGTGTGATTTAACATTGTTGTCAAGAATTGGTGGGGGAGGGGAGGTGGTTAGAGGAGGGGAAATTCCTAGGAGGGCAAAAGGATGTGAAAACCTGTGATGAAAAATGTATCACACTATGCAGAGAAAGAGAGAGAGAAGTAACAATGCCTGTGGTGTGCCAAAGGGAGTTTGAAAATGCAGAAGAAGGAGCATTGATTGAGAGAGGGCTTTTTTCTCCTTTCCTTATAGCTCTTCCTTAAGCTCCCCCAAATCAAAGGCAAGTCCTTGTGGGATAAGCCTGCCTCTCTTGAGCCTGTATCAGACTCTGTGTGTCTATTAGTTAGAGAGAAAAAAGGCACAACTTTCCCCTGCCTTCCTTACAAATCTGAAAGTGTCCCGTATTCCCTGGTTCTTCCATAGGTCTTACCCCTTATTCTCATGCTGTGAAATTCAGCTCAATTAGTGATAATAGCCAAATATTTTATTTTATTTAATGCAGCAGTTTTCTCCATTATCAACCCGACTTCTTTCTGTCAGTTAAAAAAATAGATTTATTTATTTATTTATTTATTTTTGAAAGAGGCAGGATCATTGAACTGCTGCTGTATGTGCTCTGACCAGGCCGGGTAATCAAACCAACAACCTCTGTGCTCACACTCCGGGATGATGCTCCAACCAACTGAGCTATCCGGCTACGGCTTATTTTTCTCATTTATTGGTTGATTTTTAGAAACAGAAAGAAGAAGGGAGAGTGAGAAGAGCGGAAGGGAAGCATTCATTTGTTATTCCCCTCAGTCGTGCATTCACTGGTTGCTTCCCATATGTGCCTTGACCAGGGATCAAACCTTCAACCTTGTCATTTCCCTATGATGCTCTTAACCAACTGAGCTAACCAGCCAGAACCTTTTTTTTTTCTCTCTCCCTGCAAAGTTCAGCTCCCCAGCCTCCTACATTTTGGCTGGAATAGATGCTAAGATTTCTGATAGTGGGAAAAATCAGTGGTTATATTCTCAAGTTATATATTTTTTAGCACTTTATATAACACATCCCGGCAATATTTACCCATTTGTATTGTCTAGAGAATTGTTATATGCTGTGCCTGCTGTTTTCTGAACAGCATGCAGGGGTGGGGTGGGGGAGGCAGCAGATTCTTGCCCTTCCATGTCCGGGAATGCTGAAGTGTGGTCACTACATTTTCCTGGAGGGGCCACTATTCTGTGGTTGGGACTGACCAATGCATTCATGGCACGGAGGCACATGGTTGGACTTGTCAGAAAAACCCTCATGTAGATTATAATATAATTTTCTTAATATCAATGTCATGCCTAATTGCTGTCAACATATCTTAGAAAACACAAAAGAAGGAGAATCATCACCGGTATTTCTTTCCATCTGTGACAAACTTAACAGTTTGCAGCGCCCATGCACCCATTCAGAATCTCCCTCTAAGGAAATATTGGGAGCCATATTTATTTTGTAATCTAATGGCATCCACCCAGTATTAAAGACTTGAAATGCCTGCATGATTTTTTAACACATTGATGTTCAATAACTTTTGAATCTATTCCCTTATGGTTAGATATTCAGGTGATTTTCAGCTTTCCACCCCATAAATGCTTCCTGGATAAATGTTCTTCTTACTCCGCCCCGTTTTTTTCTGGTATTTCATATGATTTCTTTAGGCTATTTCTATGAATCAAATTGTTAAGTCAAAGGGGATGGATGTATTTAAGGCTCTTAATAATTTTATTAAAAATTGGTACAAATTTACACCATGTGATCTTCTGAGACCAGGTCAATATTAGCCTATTTGGGGGGCTTCCTTTTGTCCCTAGGGAAAAATAAAAAAGCAGGCTGGGGAATGAATAGTGCCTGGGTGAAATTGAAATATAAAATAGAAGTCGGGGATGGTGTCTCTATAGTGACTGTTATGGATCAAATGTTTGTGCCTCCCCAAAATTCATATCTTGAAACCCTGCCCTGAAATGTGATGGTATTGGAGGTGGGGCCTTCAAGAGGTAATTAGGATTAAAGTCGTGAGCCCTCGTGAGTGGGGTGAGTGCCATTAGAGGAGTCACGAGGAAGCTTGCCTCCCCTCCCTGCTCTTGGGCACGTGAGAACACTGTAGGAATGAGCAGTCTGCAGCCAGAAAGAGAGCCTGCATCAGAACCCGACCCTGCTGGCATCCCGACCCGACACTTCCGGCCTCCAGGACTGTGAGAAATAACTTTCTGTTGTGCATAAGCCACCTGAACTCTGCTGTTTCGTTATAGCAGCCCGAACAGAGTCAGATAGTGACAGACACCTGAAAGGGTGAGAAAGAGTCTCATGTATAGCTAAGGGAAGAGACTTCCTGCAAGGATAGAGCAGGTAGAAAGTCCCGTAGGTAGAAAAAGATTTGATTTAGCAAAGAATTGTAGGAAGGGTGGTCTGACTACTAGCTTCAAGCTTCCTGACAGCCAGAGCAAGAAGGGAAATTTGACCTCAGGGGCTCCCTCCTCCACTGACACAGCAGTTGGTGCTTTCTGAAGCACTGACCTTCCAAGAAACTGCTAGGATGCAGGAAAACATACTCAGGTGACTGACCCACATCAGACACCTGCTGCTCAGCTGAAAAAGTGAGATATTTTTCAAATACAGAGATACTCCCTTCCTGTAGAGACTCTCAACAGGCTCCCTGGCCATGCTCCTGTTGTTCAGATGGCTCGGAAGTTCAGAGGAGATGTGGACATGATGGATGGACCCCACTGAGCTGGGAAGAACTGGCGAGGAAGCTGGTACTAGAAAAAGGCCCCTTGAAAACTCTATTCATCTATTGACATTATTAAGTTTACTAATTATTAACATCCACATATTATCAAGAATGAAAATAATAACTCAGAAATATTAAGAGATTATCTCCCAGCCATTACATTAAAAGCTTTATGTGGATAATCTCATTTTAATCATTAAAACAACCCTAAGAAGTCAGTAATATTATTATCCTCATTTCATGGAGGAGGAGGAAATTGGGGATTACAGCGGTTAAGCAAATTTTCCAGTATCACAGAGCTAGGAAATGGTGGAGCTGGGATTTGAACCCACTTCTGTCTGATGAAATCTGCCTTCTGATTTGCCTCACAGAGAGAGCTCTGTCAGAGCTGAGCTGTACTCTATCTGGTGAAATGCTGATATGTGGCCCTTGGAAAGAGTTTATTCAGTTACCTAGGTCCTGTGGAAGGAGGGCTGGAAACTCCACTCTAAACATTCTGGCTGCCACACTGAGATCTGGCCTAATTATGGTTTTCAGAGCAACAGAATGGGCTCCATTTGTCACAAGGCATGTGCAGCTTCCTCCTGCACCGCTGGGTTCTGATCACAGACAGACTGGGAAGCTCCCTGTGTGGGGTGTCAGGAGGCCTGTTTCCAGACCCACTAGGCTGAAACGAGCCGTCTCCTTGGCTCCCCTTGGAGCTGCAAGATCAAGGAAAAGCCTGCCCTGCGGAGGATCCCCAGAAGGAGGTCGGGACAGCAGTGACTTCCTGCTCAGCCAGTTAAGTCCGGCTGGGTTTTCCTTCTCCCCTTATGGAAACCGCACCCTCTAACAGATGAACATTCACTCCTTTATCGCACCGAATACTGCTTTGTAGCTAAAAATGTAAAAATTCATTTGCCAAACTTCCTGCACTTAGCCTTGTACTAGTCTTCACTGCTCTACATGATTGGCCATTTTGATTAAAAATGAATAAATAAATAAATACTCATTCACCCTTCACCATCCTGTGAAGCTGGTAGACTTACCTCTCTTTTGCAGATGACTCAAGGCACAGAGATGTTATATAATTTGCTCAAGGTCACACAGCTGGTAGGGGGAAGAGCTCAAAGTCACATGCAGATTGGCTGGCTCTACAATCCATGCTCTTGACTGCTCTGTAGACCTGGAGATGAACAGACTGACTTTCAAACCCTGCTTTCTGTCACATGTCCCCTACATGCCCATGGGCACACCTGTTAATTCCTCTGTGCGTCAGTTTCCTCTCTGTAAATTGTAGGTGCTCCTGCTCTCTACTCTGCAGGATTACTGGGGAGATTAAATGAGAGTGTGGACGTGTAGCTCCTGGTAGGAGCGTGGGTTCCCAGAAGGTGTATGTGCTGCCTCCACTTCCATCTCAATGCCTCTACTTCAAAGCAGCTCTGCTGTTTTCCTCCCTCCGGATGTGAAACTTCACCTTGATCCAAACCAAAGAAAGAATTAAAAGTTACAGACGGGAAGGGGAACAGAGCCCAGATGTAGCAGGCTCTCGCCCTCCTCTCCCTCTGATAATTCTGCATTTCTAGATTTGCTGACTTCCTTGACCCAGTTCATCCCCAACTCTGATTCTGAGTGGGAACTCATGCTGTAATGACTGCAAAGCCGAGCCAGCTCCCCTGAAACAGGGACCTGTTGTTGAAGTTTCCTTGTGAGTGGAACTGTGGGTCCTCCAGGAGGAGAATCTGCAGAGAGGGGCACCTTCCTGCACTTCCCAGACCTGCTCTGTCCTCTGGTCCACGTCTTCAGCAAATACCGAGTCCCATTACTCAAGGTCTCATTTATTAACGGGGAATCAGAGCCCCTATAGGACAGAACTGGGCAATTGGTGAAGAGACGAGCTACAATGAAAGAATTTAATTTAAAGAATAAGTCAATTCAACTGCACCCTGAAAATCATTCCGATGTTCCCCCAGGGAAGTCTATTTGAAATGAATAAATGTGCCAGTGTCAATGGTCCTGTGTCTCCTCTCCCTTGTGGCCCCCAGCCCAGGGGAAATCGCTCAAAGGGACCAGGTTTCATTTAGGAAAAATGTGGGTTCCAACAAGTACAAAAACAGGGTACTTCTCAGATCTGTAATGTGATATATATATATCTCTCCCTCTCTCTCTCTCTCCTTCTCTGCCCTCATGCTGTCACCTGCTCCCTACTTATCCACCCCACCCCATGTCTCTCTCTCTCTCTATAGGGTCAGCTTTTTCTCTGAATTCTTTCTGTCTGAATTCACACTGTGGTTCCTTTCTTCTTCTTAGAAATCTCTAACCCTCCTTTCCTGCCTTCAGACATGCTGTTGAAAGATCCAAACTGAGAAGCAGAGAGCAGAATGATGGTTGCCAGGGGCTGGGGGGTGGAGGGGAAGAGGACGATGTTGGTCAAAGGTTACGTACGAAGTCTTCACCGCTTGGGATGAGTGCATTCTAGAGACCCAGTGCGCAGCACGGTGGGTGGAGTTGGGACACGTGGTACCTACTGCAGAAGAAACACGGATTTCAAAATTTGGCCACAACATGGACTCAAGCCCTGATCCTGCTGGACTTAGTCTCATTAAACCTCACATTCTCATTGTATCCAATGGGGATAACCTTGTCCACCTCACAGAGCTGTTGTGAAGAGATAGTTTGTGGAACATGCCTGATGCAAGGTGGGAACAGAGCTGAGGATGCTGATGGCGGTGATTTTGCTATTGCAGGGTATTTTGAGGGCCCAGACAGAGTGGGGAGTACACACTGATTTTCAAGGATACAGGGCAGCCGTGGGATCTAGGCTGGTCATTTCCTTTCGCTTCCCACTGTAGAACCTAAATGTTTGTATCCTAGTCCAGATGAGTCATTTTTATTAATGGAGAAGCTGGAGAGCAAGCAGTCTAACTGTAATCTTTTCTTTCTGCTCAGCAGAACTGAGGTGTGCAAGCAGAAAATTTACCTATGTTTTAGAACACAAATAAAATAAAATAAAACAAGCCCCGGCTGGTAGGTTCAGTGCTAGAGTGTCAGCCCAGCGTATATGGAAGTCCCCAGTTCAATTCCCAGCCAGGGCACACAGGAGAAGAGCCCATCTGCTTCTCCACCCTTCCCCCTCTCCTTTCTCTCTATCTCTCTCTTCTCTTCCCCCAGCCAAGTCTCCAATGGAGCAAAAGTTGGCCCGGGCACTGAGGATGGGACCATGGCCTCCACCCCAGGCACTAGAATGGCTCTGGTTGCAACACAGCAAAGCCCCAGATGGGCAGAGCATCGCCCCCTGGTGGGCATGCCGGGTGGATCCTGGTCGGGCGCATGTGGGAGTCTGTCTCTCTGCCTCCCTGCTTCTCACTTTGGGAAAATACTAAAAATAAATAAAAATAAAATAAAAAGCCCATAGCTTATATACATGCATGTGTAACTCAGTGGGACAGAGCCCCAAAGCCTGCCCTGGAATAAACAGGTTTTACTATAACTGAACCTGACAGAGATGGGCTTCCCTCACTCTGAAAGGTAAATGATAATACTGGAACCAGATGCCTCAGCAGGGGTGAATGGAACCCCTCTGGCCTGTGTTCCTTCCAAGAGACCCTTGATTGTGCCAGACTAACCTGCCTGAATCTGTTCATAGCTTCCTGGCATGTAACTCTGTCTGCTCTGCTGGGTCCCCTGGGAGTGACTTACTTTCCTCATGGGGATATGAACCAGTGAAAATGACAATGACTTCTCTGTCTGAAAATCCTGATTATTCTAAACTTAAAACATGTTAAAGTATTCATGTTCTCTTCTCCATCTGTAAAAAGAGAATATTGAGCACGTCTGAAAAAGTTAAAGAATGACCATATGACCAAGCCATTCCCCTCCGAGGAAATGAGAGCAGGTATTCCAACACCTGGACACATGTTCATAGCAGCATTATTCCACCCAAAAGGTGAAAGCAGCCCAAATAGCCATCGAAGGATGAATGGATAAATAAATTGCACTATATCCACACAACAGAATATCATTTAGCCATAAAAAGGAATGCAGTAGGAATACAAGCTACAATGTGGATGAACCTCAAAAACATTGTCTGAAAACAATATGTGGGGGGAGGACTGAGAGGGAGGGGGTGGGAGGAGAGGAGGGGCACAGGACTGGAGGGAGGGGGAGGGAGGAGAGGAGGGGCACAAAGAAAACCAGATAGAAGGTGATGAAAGACAATTTGACTTTGGGTGATGGGTATGCAACATAATCAAATGTCAAAATAACCTGGAGATGTTTTCTCTGAACATATGTACCCTGATTTATCAATGTCACCCCATTAAAATTAATTTAAAAAATTAAAACAATATGTGAAAGAAGCCAGACATAAAACATCTCATATTATTTCATTCATGTGAAATATCCAGGGTAGGTAAAACAATAGGGACAGACTGCAGATTTGGTGGTTGCCAGGGTCGGGGGGTAGGGGGTTCTCCACATGGCAGTGAGGACTGTGGGCTGCTAACAGCCACACGAGTGATCCTGAGTAGACTGTTCCCCAATCAATCCTTCAGATAAAGATTACAGCTTCATGAGGGACCCTGAGTCAAATGACCCAGTTAAATCACACGAGATTTCTAATCCTCCAAAACTATGAGATAATAAGTGTTTGTTGTTTTAAGCTGATAAGTTTTAGAATAAATTGCTATGTCATCAGTACAATAATATTTTCAAAACACTGCCTTGCTAGTGACAGGAGAGTTTCAGAGAAATGAGACACAGCCTCAACTGCCAGGAGCTCATGGACTAGCAGGATGAAAAGACAATAATTCAAAATGGAAAAGTGGAAATGTGTTCAAGACACAGAGCCAGTGGAGGGGACCGAGCATTCATGAAGAGTTCCAGGGCTTTGATGTATGAGTAGGAGTTCACTAAGAAGATGCTGTGTGTGCATTTGGTTTTTGAACAGATAAATAGGTAAGAGTGGTAAAAGATGGGAAGCAAGACCCTTTAGGATACAGGAAATGGAATTATTATGATTCGGTGACTAATCTGTAGAAAGTGAGGAATAGACATGGGGAGTAGATACGATCTGTTTTGTTTTGTTTTGTTTCTGTTTGTTTGATTGAACAAATGGGTGATTGTGCCATCGACTAAAATGGAGATCTCAGAAGGAGGACTCTAAAAAGCAGTGAGACTTTGGCACAGGTCCCGGATATGTTCCATACTGATATACTTTAGCTTTCTTTGATTCTTGTTTTATATCACACGCACACATAGACTTAGTTTTCTATCACTGTGCAAACAAATGACGCCAAAGCTTAGCGGTTAAAAACAGCAAACATATTAACTTTCTGAAGGTCGGAGTTCCGAGAGCGGCTCAGCCTCTCAGAGTTTCTCACACAGTTGCGGTCATAAAGCTGGCTGTGTTTGTGGGCATCTGGAGGTCTGAATGGGGAGGAGGATGCACTGCCAAGAGGCTCCTCAGCATGGCTGCAGGCTGGCGGCCTCATTCCTCTCCCTGTGAGCTTCTCCATGGGGATGCTCCACATGGTAGCTAACTTCCTTCAGGACAAAGCAACCCAAGAGGGAGATAATGATCAGGAAGCCAGAGGGCTTGTTATACTCTAGTCTGCTTTTCCTAGTCATTCGAAGTGAAGAACATCAAAGAATTTGTGGACTTACCTCAAAATGAATACACACATATACTGATGTTGGGTACATATATTTGCACATCTATTTGCCAGTGACTAGCCCAGTCAGTACTCAATAAGTATTTTTTGAATGAAATAATTATAAACTGCATGCAGAAGTTTTATTCTATTTTATTGAACACATTACAAATATGGTGCCCTGGTATTAAGAAATACACCATAGCCTTTGCAGTCAGACTGGCTTGGGTTTGGATCCCAGCTCTATCTTTGCAAACTTGAACAAGTCCTTTTAACTACTCTGAAGCTCAGTTTTATTGGCTGTAAAGTGAGAATTATGGCACCTATATACCAGAAAAGTTAGAAGGATGAAATAACCTAATATATGCACAGGACTTAATCCATTGCTTAGCAAATAGTAATTATTTTTTGAAATGGCATTCATGGTAAATATCATGCATTCCTGAATGGAGTGGCCCTTCAGGTGATCTCTCTGTATTTTCTGCTGCTTGTGATTGGGGCTTTAAGGATGCAGACAATGACGGATGAGGTTTCACAGGGATCTCACAGCGCAGAAAGGGATGTGCCTTCCATTCTAGTAAAAGCTCAGGATAGCTGCCTGTTTTGTATCTGCTGTTTAGCAGTCTAAAAAGCTTGGAGCCTAATGCCAGGCATTTTGCTGACTGTAGACGTGATTAATGGTTGTCTGTTCCAAGCATTAACGCTTATTCCCATAGATACCTGATTACAATGACTAATTAGACAGAAGTTCTTTCCAAAGCCTGTTTGAATTATAGCTCTAATATAATAAACCCCTAAGTCTTTATTTAATTTGTACACGATCTTTGTTTCTGCTCCTTCTCTTTACAAGAATCGATAACCTGTTTAGATACCTTTAACAGAGAGGAACTGAACAAAGAACAGGTTTTGCCACTTTATGAAAGTGACTGTTAAATGTTTTACCTTTAAAAAGAATCATTCTTTTTCATCCACCCAATGAGTTGGGATTTTCAGGAACATCTAAATGGGCTTATTTGCATGAATAGGTGAGGATGATTAATGGCCTTTCCAGCAATTAAAGTTGAATTTCACTGGAAAGGAAATGCACCTGCTTTCCCAAAGCTCACTGTGTTTGTTCTGGGCACCGTAGATCACAGGCCAGGGCAATTTGTTTTCCATTCTCGCCGCGTGCTGCTTCTGATGCTGGTGTTTCCTCTGCTCCTTCATGACATTCCAAGTGCATCTGGGATGCTAAGATCCTCTCAGAAAATAATTATTTTGAGGCACCATATGAATAATAGGATAGTGAAGAAAGGGAATAAAATGTTCTGGGACTTTGTAACCCCCAAAGCAGCACGTTGTATGAACTACTCTATTATCATCATCAAAGGAGTCTTTGTTCTGGGCCCATCCTCTTGGGGGAGAATCTTGTTCTGGTGCTTATATGTGAGGCTGTGAAGGAAAAGCACCATGTAAATTTCAGATGGCATTGACTTTAAGGTGGAATGGCAGGACAAGAGACTGGTACCCACTGTAATGACCTCTTGTCCTTCTCCATTCCCTGTGGCCATAACACCGAGGTTCCCCGGGTGATGTTGTTTAAGGCAGACCATATAGTCAGGAGAAGTGGTGGCGATAATTTCTTTTTATTTAATTTTTTAAAATTTATTTATTTTTTAGAGAAGAGAGAGAGAGAGAGAGAGAGAGAGAGAGAGGAAGAGGGAGAGGGAGAGGGAGAGAGAGAAAGAGGGGAGGGGCAGGAAGCATAAACTCCCATATGTGCCTTGACCAGACAAGTGCAGGGTTTTGAACCAGCAACCTTAGTGTTCCAGGTGGACAATTTACCCACTGCGCCACCACAGGTCAGGCTGGTGGAGATAATTTCTGCCACATACTGTCCCCCTGAGCATAGACCTCAGGTGTACATCTTGGATCAAAGATATCCTAAGTATCCCAAAGACAATATCTCTTTCACATTCCCTCTTGCCACCCTGTCCTCCTCCCAGCATAACTCCTAGCATAGGCACACCTTAGGAGACAAGGTGTGTGGGAAGAGGCACAGGAAATCCTAACAGAAAAGGGGGCAGAGTTGTGAGTGTAGCGTTTTTGCTCTCCGTTTGTTCAATATCCATTGAATGAGCATGTACTATACTCCAGGTGCTGTTTTAGGCCCTGAAACCTTTGCCCTGAGAAAGCTGGGATTCCAAATAGGTCATGACCACACACACCCCTGGAAACTCTAGGCCAAATCTCAAAAAACACAAGTTTTATATTTTAAATATTAAATGGAGAACAAAGAGTTTTCAAAGCTTTTCCATTCAACCCATGCTTAGCCAGTTGTAGCTAAGTTCTAAAACTGAAGTTAGGCTTAAGAAAAAAAGGTTTGATTTATCTACTGTAAAATACGTAAGCCATAAAACGTGTATCAAGAAAAGTTTAGTGAATGTCAGGTGTGTATCAGGTAGTTTAAGAAATCAAACACCACGGATTCTACTGAAGTCCTTTGTGCCTCCCTCTGCAGTCCAATCCTGTCCTCTCAACCACAGAATTGCCGCCCTGACTTTTATGTTAGCATTCCTAGAGGCGTGTTTGTTTAATAGAAGTCTTCTAACTCAATAATGTGGGGATGAAAGAAAAACCATTTGGTGAAATTGTGTGCCCATTTAAATCAGACCACCTTGAAGCATTCTAGCGAGAAATGGGAGATGAATTTGCACGTTGGATCTAAAGTCTCCCACTGCATGAGAATTAGCCGCATGGATTTTATACTTTAACATCCACATTTTCTACCGAGGGGTCATGTTATGGGCATGCCTTTGGCCATACATGCAGGGAGCTTGTGGGCAATACAGGAATGAGCACAGACCAGGGACGGAGTCAGGGTCTGGGAGATGCTTCCTCTCTCATCTCTGCACCTCTATGTGTGTCTGCTGAGCTCCCCTGCTCTGTGTGCAGACTTTCCCCAAAACAAGGGCATGCACAGGGCCATCAGACTGATCAAAAAATATACCTATTCACACATATATCCTGTGTTATAGATTACACAGAGTAGTTTGTGTAGCATGTGTGTGTATACTGTATATGTGTATTTAGGATACTCAGTTAAATTGGAATTTCAGGTAAAAAAAAAAAAAGAGAATTTTTTTACTGTGTGTCCTATGCAGTATTTGGACATATTTACGCTAAAGATTTTTTCATTATCAGAAATTTACATTTCAGTGGGAATCCTATATTTTATCTGACATCACAAATAGGTTATACAGAAAGCCCAGCCTCACGAAGAAACTGGCTTTCACTTTCTCTTGGATCCCGGGAGGAAAAGGACTGTGATTGGCCCAGCTTTACTCAGGCGCCTTGGTAGGTTTTGAGTCAGCTCTGGCTGAGTCCTGTTGATTAAGCAGTGCCGCCAGGAGACGATCTCACTGGGTAAGGGCAGCGAATGGGGAAAGTGACTGTGAACTAGGAGCACACAAAATGTCTGCTTCAAAAAAATCTGTATTTACTTCACTTTCGAGTGAAGATTGCTCTCTTTGGTCCCTCCTCCTCTCATTTCTCTGTGGGACGGTATGACAGGGCAGCTAGAAATATGGGATCTGAAGTCTGATGGCCCAGCATGATTCATCGCTTTTTAACCAGAGTGATGACCATGTGTGAGCTGGCTGAGTCAGCCTCTTTATCTATAAAAATGAGGTTATGATAATAACAGTAAGTATATCATAGATTGCTGTGAACATTAAATGAGTGAATGCTATATAAACACCTTAGTGCCCCGCTTGAAACATAAAAATATTATACAACTGTTATTTTCCCCTGCTTTAAGTATACAAACAGCAGCTTTCAGGAAGGATGTACAGGAAGAAGGTTAAGGAACTATTTATCTGCCTCAATTTCTGAAACCGTCAGCTTTATTTAAGATTGTCTAGCTCAGGAGTCTACTGATATTTCTCTAAAGGGTCAATTATAAAATTTGAGCCTTGATGGGCCATTCAGTTTTTGTTACAATGACTCAACTGAGCAGTCATTGACACTTTTTAAACAAGAGCATGGCTGTGTTCCAATAAAACTTTATTTATAAAAACAGGATGTAGGCTGGATTTGGCTGGGGGATCATAGTTTGCTCACCCCTTCTTTTAGCCCTTCCAGTGTCACAACCACCACTCTTTTATCAAATGATCTAATAGAAATTATTTCTTCTATTCCCATTCTTGATCATGGATTTCACAGACATTCAATGCTGAATACTTAGAATATTTCCTGGAAATCCATTTCATAATATGTCAAAACTCTTAAATTTATTCAGACCTGCCACACTTCACCCATTACTTTGGCAAATATTGATGAATAATCTACAATATAGTGGGCACCTTACTGGTCACTATTGGGTGTCTCTTCCAAAGAAGTCATCAGAGAAGCAGGTGTAGACAGAAAAAGAGTCAAATACTTTCATCACAGTGTAAGTTATAATAGCAAATAATTAGAAAACTATATCTTTAAATACAAACTAAATACTTATAATGGTTAGGAAAACTGTGGTACACCCATAACATGGACTATTATGTAGTCCCATTCTTCATAATAAAGAAAATGTTGTTTTTTAGTTTTCAAGTTCCAGAGTCAACCTATAGAGAAATCATTATCGATTCAGGAGACACTATAAACATTATGAAAATTGAAAATTAAAAGTAAAACTATAGCCAACATAAGTTGAGAAGTATCAGGGGAGAGAATAAGACCCTCATTTTATAAAACGTTGAATAAAAACCAAAGCATATGTAGTATAAGTATAATGGTAACCAAGAAAGAAATTTTTAAAAAGTTAAGTCATAACTATTTGGAAGGGGCAGAGGGAAGGATGTATCTATAGGTGGTTGTGGAAACTAACTCAGTTCTCATCCATCAGAGCAGAAAAATCAACAGGTAATTCCTGAAGTAGAGAAACCTAGAAGTCACATAATATTTAGCCATATGGTGGTTGGTGGTAACAGTCAGAAAGGTTCTAAATGTACATGATTAAAGTGCTTTCCAAGGGGATCTCAATCAGTGTGTGTGTGTGTGTGTGTGTGTGTGTGTGTGTGTGTGTGTGTGTGTGTGCAAGCACAGATTGGAAAAAGGGAAGAGACTGTTGCATTTCGTTATTGAAAAAGAATTGTTTATAAAGTGTTTGTAATAACATGCAAAATATTTATAATTTAAGTGGGAAGGCTGGTAACAAATTGTATACACAGTGCATTCACAAGTATATAAAAACTAAAAACAAAACAAAACAAAAAGCTATGTCTAGGGAAAGGCCTAGAAGGAAACATGCCAAGTTATCTATAGCTCTCTGGGTGGTGGGAAACAGGATCAGTTTATTTTTGTTACAACTTTCTTCATTTCTGTATCTTCCCAATTTTCTATAGCAAGCATGCACAGCTTTTATAACGCCAAAATAAACTATATATTAAAGGACTTGAATGGAAGGCCTCTGGTGCACTTTGCTATTCTCTATTTGTGCTGAGTGGCTTGCAAAAAAAAAAAAAAGCCTCTTTTGGCTGTGAGTCAGGAGCTGTGGGGTTTTTCTCCAGCTCTGCTAATGAGCTGTACCCCTTGGGCAGGTCTCCAAGCTCCATTTCTAGTGCAGAGAGAAGGTTGGAACTAAATGATCGGCATGATCCCTTCTTGCATTGTAGGATCAATTTTTAGGGCAATTCACTGTGATCTGGGAACAACTTATTCTTTGCTCATCATAGTCCCCGTGGTACCTTAGCCTTGCCGGTCCCCTTGAAGTTTAGCACCCTTGTCAGATAGAACCTGTTGTTGGAGTCATGGGTTTAATGGAGAGAGAATGGTCTTGGAGTCAGGGAGAGCTGTTTATTCAGTTGTGTGCCCTGGGCCAACTCTCCTCCAGCACAACACATGAAATGGTACATAGTATTTTGTAAAGAAAAAACTTTCTGTCTCAGTGGGTTAAAGCATCGTCTCAAAGCACAATCGGGGTCAGGGCACATACAGGAACAGATTGGTGTTCCTGTCTCTCTCTCTTTCTCCCTCTTTCCCTTCCTCTCTCTCTAAAACAATTAATAAAATAAACACACACACACTTTCTAAACATAGTTCCTTGTCTTTAAAATGAGGGTAATAATAATTCCTATTTCTTAGGGTTATTTTGGGGAGAGGGAATGCTTTTTCAGGGAACTAGTACAATGTATGTATAGCACAGGGTAAGTGCTTGGTAAATGAGCCTCACAGCGTAATCAACTTTTATTGTTGTGCTTATAAAGGTATCACATCCATTATCTATCTATTCTTACCACACTGTAACCATCGGGGAGGCATTCCTGTCAGGTTTGGGATGCAACATACGGTTGTGGTTAAGAGTATAGACTCTGGAAGCAGACAGTCTGCTACTGTCTAGCTGTGTAATGGGCAAGCTATGTAACTTCTTGAAGCATCCTTTTCTCATCTGCAAAATGGGGATGCTAATAGGACACCCAGCTCCTAGGTGGTTGTGAGGCTTAGATAAGTTATTGTACGCCAACTGCATGAAGTCATGCCTGGTGTTTAATATTCATAGCTTTTATTATTTTCATTTGACAGATGAGGTCACTAGCACTGAATGCAGTGGATCAGCTTTCCTGTGGACAAAGGTCACATAGTTAGGAATGAAGACGTGAACCCAGTCAGTTGCTTTCTAAGTTTCTTTCTTTCTTTCTTTCTTTCTTTCTTTCTTTCTTTCTTTCTTTCTTTCTTTCTTTCTTTCTTTCTTTCTTTCTTTCTTTCTTTCTTTCTTTCGAGAGACAGACAGACAAGGACAAACAGACAAGAAGGAAGAAAGATGAGAAGCATCAACTCATAGTTGAGGCACCTTAGTTGTTCATTGATTGCTTCTCATATGTGTCTTCACCAGGAGGTTCCAGCCAAGCCAGTGACCCCTTGCTCAAGCCAGAGACCTTGGGCTCAAGCCAACAACCTTGGGCTTCAAGCCATTGACCTTTCAGCTCAAGCCAGCAACCATGGGGTCATGTTGATGATCCCACGCTCAAGCCAGTGACCCAGTGCTCAAGCTGGTGAGCCCGCGCTCATGCCAGCAACCTTGGGGTTTCGAACCTAGGTTCTCAGCATCCCATGCCAATGCTCAATCCACTGCGCCACCGCCTGGTCAGGCGGCATTTGCTTTCTTAAATATCGTGCTGTATTTTCCCTCTCTGTGATCAACTATTTAACATGAGTGAATGTTGATGAAAATGCCCAGATGACCTGCATGCCCACTTACTGTTGTACTTGTAACTTTTCTTTTTTTGAGTTAATAACTCTTTATTAGGTCACAGTTCTTAACAAGGTAAGAAGCAGTGGCAAGAGGGGCTTATCAGAGTAAATAAAATCTGATAAAAAGCATTGTGATCTGGGCCATAACAATGCCAGAAAGTTGCAAAGGCCCAATTTTGTAGCCACGCTGAAGATGAGTGATGGCCCCTGGAAAGGGCTGTCACTGGTCTGGCAGAGCCTCGGCATGAAGCCATCTCTATTCACTGTAGAGTCCCTGGTTGCCACCATAGTCTGAATGGCTTGTTGGTGGAGCGGGGAGCAGAGGTGGAGGGGTCAGTGGTCTTATCTTGCAAATTGTGGAACAAAGAAGAAATATGATTGCAAAAGTTCTCTGAAGTCGCAGAGAACCTGTCCAGAGTGATTTATTGCAATCCGGCTTTCATCATTTCTTCCTGTCCAGGGGATTGTGCTTGTAGGTTTGTGTTACTCTCTCTCTCTGTCCTGAAAGGGAGACTGGAGTGGCCTCTCCTTGATATCTACTGGGGTCAGGTGTTCAAATGCACCTTAAGGTCAAGCTCAAACTCATGAGGAATCTTCTTTAAGCCCTCAATTATTGAGCACCTTGACTGGGCTTGGAGCTGGTGATATAAATAGGACTGATAACAATTCCTAATATTTTAGTCCTGTACAACAGTCCAGGCATACCATATCACTGCACCTAAGACAGATCTAATAACTTACACTTTTATTTTATGCACCACTAAGACAAGAAGCACTCCATTCAATAATCTATGATACACCATCAATTTTCACATTCCAATTTTCAGAGATGATAAAATGTGGGAAATGTGTACCATAGAAGTGATGGAATACACCATTAAACCTTCTGTCCCTTCATCGTCTCCAGAAAGCAGATATTAATATACGCCCGGGTCAAGAGGAAGAAACTAGCTCAGAAACATTAAATAACTTGTTCAAAGTCATACAGCTAGTAAGAGAGCCAGCGGTGAATCTAGGCAGCCTGATGCAGCCCCTGCCGCTGCTGGGAAGCCACAAGGCATCTGTCCTCCAGGCACTTAAAGCAGAAAGCCTGCCTGCTGCTCTTCCTGCCTCTCCCCACCACCCTAGCTGAGCCTTGGGCCTGTCTTCACACCTTCCAGCCTTCCCTGCTCCGCAGCCTGACTCCCTGGCTGCTTTGAGAGGCCATCAGGGTACAGGAGGCTCATAGTACCCTTCCTAGATCTTTCTTGTACCGCACTTCTCCAGTTGCAAACATCAGAAACTAAGAATGCCCAACAGAAGCAGAAGGCAGAGTTCAATGGCGAGAAAAGGGGCAGCTTGCAGATGGGTCAGGAAAATGGGACCCAGGGCAACGCCAGGAGTCTAGATGCCAGGGAGTCTTGAAACATGTGCTTTAAGAAGTCTTTCTCAACCATTGTTTTAATTTTTCTAAATTTGTGTCACAAAATTCAAGAGTCAACATTCCAGGACAGAGAGTCTGGTTGGTCTGGTGTGGGTCATGTCAGGGATGTTCATTGGTGGTTTCCCCAATATGACATGCAGCAAGAGGTCTCCAAGGGGAAATTAGAGTGAAGAGGACAGGCTCTTGGGTCCACCTGCCTTCTCTCCCAGGCTGGCCCTGCCTACTAGCTGGGTGACCTTGAACAAGTTACTTAACCTTTCTGTGCTTCCGTTCCTTTATCTATAAAAGGGAGATCCTAACAGTCTCACCTCATAGGATGGTTGGGGATGGGTGCACACGTTAAATGCTGAATAAACAGCTGGTACTTGTGCCTCAAAAGGCAAACATAAACAGCTATGGCTGTTTGTTGTAAGACCCAATACCTGCAACTTCATGAATCACATTTGCCCAGAGGCACCTGGAATCCTTGAGATTAGAAATGCCTCACATTTGATTTTCTGTAGCTCACACTTGGAAACAAAATTTCCAGGTGCTCATATTTTCTGCCTGAAGCACCTAATATGTGACATTGGTATATAAACGGATAATTTCTAAAGCCATCATATGAACGCATTGTTTTATTGGACCCAATCTGTATTTACTCTGGTGCCCAGCACTGCAGGTACATCTATGATTTATACGCAAGAAGGAAAGAGCTAGATCATTCATGAGTTTTTGACTTTCTAAGTCAGGGATTTCCAACTGCTATATCAGTCATATCTCATCAGTTCTGTCGTGGGGAAGCCTTCCTATGCATTGTGGGATGTTTAACAACATCCCTGGCCTCCACTCCTAGATGCCAGTAGTAAATACCCCTCCCCCTTCAGACATTTCCAAAAGTCTTCTTGGGGGACAATATTGTCCCTGGTTGAGAATCACTACTCTAGATAAATATACGGTGGGGCAAAAGTAGATTTACAGATGTTTGTATAAAAAGTAATACAATAATGAATAAATAATAATACAAGAATAAACTCTGTGTTTTGCATACTCACAACTATAAACCTATGTTTGCCCACCCCAGTATATAAACTCATGAGAACCTACCTGTGCCTGTCTGGTTCCTTCCTGAATTCTCAACGTCTACAAGAACATCTGGCACACAGTAGGTTCTTACAAAATAATCAAATACACCCAGACCATGGTAATCTTCTGCTAGAAATAAAACAAGAAAAAAATCTGGCATCTCCTACCACTTTTTAAATCAAGTCCAAATCCCTCAGCTGACATCCAAAGCCCTATGAGGTCTGGGTCCAGTCTTCATTCTCAGTCCCGTGCGCCCATCAGAAGCTGGGGATCCCCACGGACTCATTTCAACACATTCACGCTTACAAAACAAACTCACCAGTTTGGTAAGAAAACTCTCCAGCCAGTTGTAATTCTGTTGCCTTAAGAGACCCGTTGGGAGAACTCTCAAACAAATATTTCAGTTGTCAAAGTGACACTAAGAGGTAAACCCTACATGAATAAGAGATGATAACACTTGATCGCACAAGAACAAAGCTGACTGGCTGCCTTGCTTGACACAGATTGGAAATGGCCTAGCTCAGGCTGTGTTTAAAAAGAGCCCAACTTCAAGCGAGCCTTCCTGGCCTTTGTTTCTCCCAGGGTGGGGATGGGGAAGAGAGAAAGATAAAGAGAGAGAGAGAGAATGTGTATGTGCGCGTGTGTGTATGTCCATGTGCGTGCATGTATGCTCATGTTGGGGGAAGGAAGGCTCTCCAATCTGAGATTTGAACTTACCCCTTCACGGCTTTCTGCTAGGTGCAGTCCTGAGTTCACAGCGGGAGACCTGGGCACTCAGCAGTGGAGCTCTGGCTCCTTGGGGGTCCTTCTAAGTCCCAGCATCAGTTTCCTGAACCCGCACTGCTGAGATGTGTACAGAAGTGATAAGATGGGGCAAGGAACAGAACACAGTGGCTTTTCCAGTAGGAATGGTTCTTGTTTAAACTTTGGTTTTTCATTTGTTTTGATATTTGAATTTGTAGTAAGGCCAGGAAATAGGAAAATCTGCAATTATAATTGTTTTTTATCCTGTTAAAGGGAAGTTTTAAAATGAAGTGATAGGTTCAAATGGAGGCAAAAGAGCAATGGGCCCTGAGGTCAAGAGACGAGGGTTCCAACTCAGTTCCTCTCTTTGTGGCTGGGTGACCTCGCGCCAGGTTCTCACCTTTCTGAGCTTTGGTTTTCTTCTCTGTAATAATGACACCAAACTCTTTGGGTTGCTGAGGAGGCTTAAGAGAAAATTCATGGCAAGTTCACCACACATAAAGGGATGTTTTCTTTGTCACTGTGGTTGTTCTGTAGTTACTGATACACATGGCCACAGGGCAGAGAGCCGGGTCATCTCAGGAGGGCATTCTCTGAGGGCCAAGTCCTACCGCTGGAACAGGTGTAGAAATCTCTAATCTGAAGTTGATGACTTCTTAGCCAAAATTTGTGAAATGGAGGCTGACAAGCTAGGTGGGCAGGGATAGAGGTACTATTTAGCCAAGGCCCTGAAAGAGTCCTGTTACCGTGGGACTTATGTAGGGCCAGTAGCTGCAGCCATCACAGCCAGGCACATGCAGGTTCACATTAGATTCGGTCAGATGGTAAAGAAACAGCGGAGCCGAAAACTGGTGAGCCATCTGTTTATTCTAGCCTCGCACCCGGCCGGTGAGTAAAAACTCACAGGGCCCCCAAACCCACTCACACATTCCCCAGTTTCATAATCAGGAGAATCTTCTCCGAGTTTTCCTAGAATCAAAGGCCCCACCAGCTCAGTCACCTCAGGTTCCCCATCTCCTTCTCTCTGCACAAACTGGCTTCTCCTTCAGCACCCTGCCATCTTGGCTGCTTTCTCTGCAAAAAAAAAGACACGGCCTCCTCCTTTCTCCTTCTTCTCTTAAAACTTTTTGGTGCGAAACCCCTCCTCCAGCACACATTAGCATAATAAAACCCCTTCCCAAGCAGGAAGGTTATTAGCAGTTTCACTGATCACATATCTGGGCAGTGGCCATTTTTAACAATAAAAGTGAGCAAAATCAAATAATACAAATTTTACAAACTTATTTGCCCAACAACTTACTATGGGCTCATTCCCTGGCCACCCCTCTCTGGGCCTCAGTTTCACCGTTTGTACAATGAGAAAGGCAGAATTTGAATGTCTCTACATTCTCCTCACTCTTTGATACCCTAGTCTGGCTCTGTTCAGTAAAACTCTGCCATGATGGAAACATCCCATAGCTGTGCTGCCTGAGATAGTAACCATTTTCCAGATAAAGGTGCTGAGCACTTAACATGTGGTTAGCACAGCCAGGAATTACATTTTTAACCTTACTGAATTTTAATACATTTAAATTCAAATGCAAATAGCCCATGTGACTAGTGGCTACCATATTGGTTAGCACAGCTCCAAGAATCTGGGAATCCATAATGAGGATCCTAAATGGAACTACAATCTTCAGATGTGACTATCTCAGCTAATCCAGAGGTGGCATTGGGAGGGCACGGTTAGGAGCAGGTATAATTCCAACAAATTTTTATACCTCTAATGAGGTCAAGGGTCCTGCCTCGCTTGCTATGGCTTTCTCTCTAGAGCCTGACACAGGGTATGGCACATAGCTGGCAATCAATATCATGTCATTCAGTGAATGACTAAGTGAATGGGTCTTTCTCCTGGGTTTTTCTTTTTTCCTTTTCTAGCATAGGCCTGAAATTCTTCTAAGAGTAAAGAATTCCAGCAGCTTTTGCATTATAGTGCCCACAAGTCATCTGTTAAAATGCATCTACCCTGGGGAAGATACTGCAATAAAGCCATCATTAGCATCCTACCTACATTAATTCATCAGATTAGTGGAGCCCTGAAGGGAGCATACAAAGGAGAAGGGTTTTTGGGTAGCAGAGGGGAAGGGGAAGTCTATGATTTAAAGAGCCTACGTATTGTACAATGTATGTGTTTCCTCGTCTATTCAGGTGGGTCTGTCTGAGAACCTCTGGCTGTGTTTGTATACAGATGTGATTCATGAATTGTTAGCAGATTGGGCTACATATGACAATAATAATAAAAAAATAACCACAATAGTAATAATCTCTGCCAATTACTAGCTAATGTGACCTTGAGCAAGGACTTACCTTTTGGAATTTTCTAGCTGTGAAATGGGAATAAGAATAAAAATTACATCATGGATTTTTGATAATTAAAATATATTTAAAGTACCTAATATAACACCTGAAAGATAGCAAGTGTTCCACTAATGCTGGCTAAATAACATAATAGAATTGTGATTATATATTGTATATGTCTACGTATTGTATAGGTCTTAGTAATTATATTAAGTGCATTACCAATATTTCCTCCTTTGATTCTCATAACCCTGTTGCCAGCTAAGTAGTATATTATCCTTGTTTTACCCACGGCAATGGCCTCAAAGAAGCTGAATGTCTTAATTGAGTTTAGTCAACCAGAACAGCAAATTAGCCTGTTTGAAAAATACAGTGTGTCCGTAAAGTCATGGTGTGCTTTTGACCGGTCGATCAGTCAAAAGTGCACCATGACTTTACGGACACACTGTAATAGTAATGATCATATAGTGGTCTAATATGAAAAGATAATTGGAAATGAGACTGAAATTTAAATCTGCAGTCTTCCCCCACTGCCTGTGGGCAGGTAACTGGGGACAGTCTGTTACCTTTTTTTTTTTTTAATACAAAACCTGGACAGTATGGTTTATAAAATTTCAGAGGCTAGGTAAGGCCTATTTTGAATATCAAAGGCTGAGAAAAAGTAGCTCAGGCCAGAAAATAAATAAATAACAATAGTTTCCCCACCAGATGAGGTTCCCTCTACCCACCCTCATCCTCATCCCATCCTAGGGATGCTCGTGGGTGCAAACATTTTCCCCTTTCATCAAATCTGGCCTGAAAAGTTATTCACTCCCATGTTATGAGTGATACCATACAATCAGTAAAATCAAAGATTCTACTGTATCTTTATAGCCAGCTAGTCTGTATCTTCATGTTGTCCCAGGAGCTGGATCACAGCTGTGAGACATCTGTGTATGTGGAAGATGATCCCTGGTAGGTGAGGCATCTGAGGAACCCAGGATTGTCCTGGTATGTTTGCTTAAAAGTGTGAATTCTGGATGGAATCAAATTGGTTAGAGTCAAATCCCGGCTCTGAGACTTTAGTAGGATCTTTTAACTTTCTGTCTGTTTTCTCCTTTCTAAATGGGGATCATAATAATGCTAATATCAATGTGATAGTTAAAGAGGATAATCCACGGGAAGCATTTAGGACAGTGCCTACCACAAAACAAGTGTTCAAGAAGTGCTGGCTGTCCTTGTCATTTCATTTATAACGAATACCCTTTTGGAATTGAAATGTGGACAGTCTCATGGCCAGGAGTCAAGCTGGCAATTTCCTGTCACAAAGTCTGCACCCATGGGTGGAAAAGGTGAAGGGATTAAGCAAAATAAAAAATATAAAAAGAACTTAAAGACACAGACTTTGTATGTATGGGGATTGCAGGAGAGAAAGGGGGTGGGGGAGGTAGAGGAGGGTAGCAGGAGGATAAATGGTGATGGAAGGAGACTTGACTTGGGGAGGTGAACACACATGCAATATGCGGATGATGTATTGTAGAATTGTACATCTGAAATCTGTATCATTTTATTAACCAATGTCACCCAATAAATGCAATAACAATTTTTTAAGTCTGCAGCCAGAGTGACACTGTCCCTCGGGAGGCAGAATCCCCAGGTATTTAGTGGCAGACCCCAAGTTTGGCAATTGGCTCTGAATCAGAATTGACACCGATAGGCTATGAATCCTTGACCTCTGAGCATCTTTCTTCCTCCACATGGGGCCAGGTGAGCTGCCTTTGGGAGTTTCTGTAGCTCGACAGTTGGCCAAGAGACACCTTCGGGACCCCAGCCCCATTTCTAGCCACCTTCTGATCATCAACCCTACAGGATTAGGAAAAATGGATTCAAATCCCAACTCTGCCACTCACTGGTCATGTGACATAATTTCACCTCTATGGATTGCAGGGTTTTTGTTTTTTGTTTGTTTTTACCTTTAAAGAAGAATAGTATTTACCCATCTACTAAGGTTACATAATTGGGTATGATTCTTTGGTCAGAAACAACAGAATCTGGTTCTGAATTACTTAAGCAAAAAGGAATTAATTAGAACAATGTGGACTAGCCTCCAGAATAGAAGGAAAGGAACAGTACAATGTATCCTGGCCTCTCCAAAAGGCTTTGGTAGCACAAATCTCTTGATGGTTATTTTTGTCAGGGTTCTCTAGAGGAATAAAACCATTAAGTCTGACCTGTGGTGGTGCAGTGGATAAAGCGTCGACCTGGGAACACTGAGGTCACCAGTTCAAAAAACACCCTGCACTGGTCTGGTCAAGACACATATGGGAGTTGATGCTTCCAGCTCCTCCCCCCTTTCTCTCTCTCTCTTTTTCTCTCTCTCTCTCTCACTCTGTGTCTCCTCTCTAAAATGAATAAAATAAAAAGAAAATTTTAAAAGAATTAAAAAAAAAACATTAAGGTCTAGCCTGACCTGTGGTGGCGCAGTGGATAAAGCGTCGACCTGGGAACACTGAGGTCGCCAGTTCAAAACCCTGCACTGGTCTGCTCAAGGCACATATGGGAGTTGATGCTTCTAGCTCCTCCCCCCTTTCTCTCTCTCTCTCTCTCTCTCTCTCTCTCTCTCTCACTTTGTGTCTCCTCTCTAAAATGAATAAATAAAAATAAATTAAAAAAAAAACTCTTAAAAAAAACCCCATTAAGGTCTATCTATCTATCTATCTAAGATTTATTATAAGAAATTGACTCACACAATTATTATTATAATTAGGATTTGCACCACCTGCCGTCTGCATGCTGGAGACCAGGAAGTTGGTGGTATAGTTCCAGTCTGATTCCAAAGCTCTGAGAACAAAGAGGGCTGATGGTGTAAGTTCCAGTCCAATGCCCCAGCTTGAAAACAGCCAGGCAAAGAGAGCAAAGTCTCCCTTACACTCACCTTTCTTTCTATGCAAGCTTCTAATAGGTTGGATGAAACCTGCCCACATTGGGGAGGGCCATCTTTTTTACTCAGTCTACCCATTCAGTTGTGAATCTCATCCAGAAACAACCTCAAAAACACAGCCAGAATAATGTTTGACCAAGTATCTGGGCACCCAGTAGTCCAGTCAAATTGACACATAAAATCAACCATCTCAGTGGTCTCATCCTGGTGCCAACATTGAGTGAAACAATCCTTAATGGTTTCCATGGACCTTGCATCACTTAAAAGTCCCAGGCAAGAATCTGATTGGTTGATAGTAGGTCACATGCCTATCTCTACTATATTAGGAGAGTGAGAAAAATGATCTGGCAGTAACACCCAGCACATTGTACATGTTTCATATGTGGGTAGCTATGGTTATTATTTTCATCCTCCTTGTGCCTTATCATCAGTAACTCAGTGAATCATCTCAGAATGTCTTTGCAACCTGGTTATCCTGAAAACAACCTCCTCAACACCCAGCAGTCAAATTTGCTTCTTTTGAGCAACAATATGTATAATTTAGGTGTTAAACAATGTGGATAACAATTGTTTAGTTATTTTCATAATGTTTACCAATTTTTATAAGTCTAGCCCCCAAGAAACACCAGCCATTATCATTCTGTGAATGTAATATGGCAGGTTATTCTTAATACAGCAAGCCAGCCTCCCACCAGCCCTTCTCCTTGCCCACCCCCACTGGAGGTGCAGGCAGGTCTTAACCAGGGAGAAAGGGAGCTTGGGAGCAGGGCCTGTTAGGGGTGGAGCCTGTTGGGGGTGGAGCCTGTTGGGGGTGGAGCCTGTTGGGGATGGGGTCTGAGCCTGCAACTTTTTGTTGGCAGATTAATCAGTGAGCTCATAAAAAGGCACTAGCTCTTGCCTTTCTTTGGGCCTCAACATTGCATTTTGACACTTGTCACATCTAAGAACCTCTCATCATGTTCATATGTTAGCTTGGAACAAATAACTGAAAAGCTTTCACTTTGAAAGTTATGCAAGGGAGAGAGAACCCACCCCTTCTGCTATCCTAAATACACTTCTGTCCCCTTCCCTCCTCTCAATCTGAAAATGGACCTGGAGCAGGTGCCCCAGGCCACTACCCCCTCTGGCCCTTGAACACTTCTGCAGAAGCTTAGGCAAGTCAAAATAGTTTTGAAAGAGAAGAAAAGATCACCTTCTAAACACCAGCTTTCTAGTAAGGCTCTGTTCTTCCCCTTGACAATACCAGTGTGATTCCAAGGACTCCCTACCCACGGGAGTATGTGAACTTCCCCACATCGGCTACTTCCTTCTCCAAGAGCCGGCTGGCTGCACTGGGCTCGGGACTGAATGGCATGAGTTAAAATCCACGTGGTAGACTGTATTGTTTTGACCCTAACTCTTCACCACTCCCTCTGTTCATGTCTTTTGTCTCGTGACTTTTATTTTCTTCTCCTAAAAGAGTGGAAAATAATGTCCCACCCTTTCCATTCAGGCTCAGCCATGTGACGTTTAGCCAGTAGAATGAGGCAGAAGCGACACTGTGCTACTTCTGAGACGATGCCTTCTGAGACCCTGTGTACTTCCCTTTGCTTTCTTGTACCTCTGCCCATGCCAGAAGGTCATGCCCAGGATAGCCTGACAGATGAGTGACGCATGGAGCAGAGCGGAGCCAATCCCTGGCTCATCCCCAGACCGTCCACAGAACTTGAAGCTTCATCAGTGCTGACTGGGGTATGTATGCTACTGAGTTCCTGGGGATGTTTGTTACACAGAAGAATTGAAGATTTATATCTCCCTTATCCGCCTTGTTCTGTCAGTTTATACTTGTGTGGCCTTGGTCAGGACTGTTGCCTCAACCTTTTCATCAAGTTTGAACAAGAGAATTCTTAAGGATCTTTTTTGCTCTAAAATTATCCAATATCTTCTGAGACCCCTAGTAACACCATGAGTGAGTCGTCTCGGGGAATCTTCAGGCAGGGCATTTATTACATTGTATCATAGTGATTTATTGAAGTGTCTGCCTCTCCCATTCTTTGTGAGATCTCTGAAGCAAGTGTCCCTCTCAGCATTGGGACATATTCAGTGTTCAGTTCATGGGTGCTGTAGGAATGACAAAATGGCTGAGGGACCATCCCGGGGAGCATTCAGATAGGCAGTAAGTTCCACCAGCCCCCTTCCTGAGAGGCAATCAAATATCTTCGGACTCACTGGACTACATGCATCTGGTGACTTGGCCAGTCAGCAGTAGTTTTTCATTTAAGTAATTTACAGCATACTTATTAAATGCATACAATGTCTCAAACAACCTTTGCATTTTTACTTATCTATTTGTATATCTAGCTATCTGGTTAATCAACTATCAAAAAAGTAATACATACAAATGATTTAAAAAATAAGTAATATAGAAGGATATCTAGTCACAGTGAAGTCTCACTTGCTCTTTGTAATTCCTCAGGTCACCTTTTTGTCATAGTTTCTTGGGTATTATAAAGACTGCGAAGATATTTAGTGACCATATAAACAAATATGCATCCATCATTCCCGTTTGTACTCTCCTGTGGCATGTTCCCACATTATTTTGTATTTTACCTTTGTCATTTAAATTTCCATAAAGATAGTACTGTATTTGGTAGACAGAACTCTAGCTTGCTGTTTAATAGCTGTGCAGCATTTCATCTGTGGCTACATCACCATTTAAGCATGTGCTATTGTGGGTATATAAGTTATTTTCAGTGTTTGGGAAATACTCTTTTGAAAATCTTGGCTTCATCTCGGGCCAGTAGGATTACACACTTAGAGGATAATGGAGAGTGACATTCGAGCCCATATTCCACTTATCAAACCAAAACCCCCAGTGTAGGACTGTATATACGAAATGTACAGGTTCTATAAGTGGGTAGCTCCCTGGCCTCACCCCTTTGTAAGTCTTAAAGAGGCAGTCCTCCGAACCCAGCATCCAGCATACCCCAGAAATCATAAGTGATCTAAGTCAGATGACCAGTAGCTACCAAGAACTACCACACATACTAAGTAGCTACCAAGAACTACCACACATACTAACCACTCAGAAGGAGTAATTATTAGCCATCTATGGCTATACCACCCTGAACATGCCCGATCTCGTCTGATTTCGGAAGCTAAGCAGGGTCGGGCCTGGTTAGTACTTGGATGGGAGAAGGAATAATTATTAATAGTTATAAAGAGGCAGAACCAAATAAGAGTTACTGCATAGAGAGCTGGCTTAAAGGCTGGGACTTGATAAAGGACCAGAAAAAATCTAGGATGCCGAGCCATCATGTGCCAACAGCCAGAGAGAAGAGGGACTATGGGGGAGGGGGAGGGGATGCAGACCTGAGCACTGGCCCTGGGCAGGAGGGGCCACCAGACGGTCAGTGGGAGGGTTCCTGAAGGATAACAGAGAAAAAGAAAAGTTAACGGCTGCAAAAAGAATTGTAAACATCTGGTGAAAATATAAGACTTTTAAATATATTTTAACTTTTCTCCCCCAAGTGTTTTAACTTTTCTAAAAAAAAAGAAAAGAGAAAATCTATCTCCCCCAAGCTCTTCTCCTTCTTCCTCTGTTCTCAGATCTTTAAATACACCAAACATGATAATTTTCTGAGCAAACCACATTATACATAATGCATTTACAAACTGGCTGAAGTTAACTCACAGAGTGTTAGTTTATTTTAAAAGAGGAACGCATGGATTTCAGTTTCCCCACATGGCTGCTCCATCGGCTTTCCTCCACCACAGGAAGTGAGTTCCTTTCAGCTTCAACATTTGAGGAAACTTTATAACTGTGATCTCAAACTTCTTTTCCAGGATAACCTCTTTGGTTCTCCAGGCCTGGCCTCCGCTAATTCTCCTGCTCCACTATTGGTCACAGTATGACTTCCAACTAGTCACTGAATTTCTCTAATCCTTGGTTTCTTATCTGGGAAAGGGAAATAATAGCATTACTTCCATTGCAATAAGAACGTGGCAATCCAGAAAGGAGGAACCTGGTCTTGGTAACGTGTGAAATGTTATTTCCCTGATGGCATCATCGATAAGCGTCAAGGTCGTCCCCAGATGTCCATTTGACAGAGATGCCCATGGATCGCAAACACTGCCCTCCCCGCATCCTGAGGGGAGGGAGGTCTTCATGTCCGCTTCCTTTGGTGTCATGTATATTTTATCGCATTCGGGGTGAATGGAACTTCTGGACATCTTCCAACAAGCTCAGGCTTTCTGGAGCCAAGAGCCACATCATGCATTTGGAGGGACAAGTTGTCTAACTTTGATAGATAATAACCCAGGTTTTTATTCATCCACTAAAATGTTTCAGAAAGATAGAGAGATCAGCAGGGATGTCCTTAAACAGTTACACATGGAAGGAAAATCACTATGTAACTAGCCAGTACATAAACTACCTTGTCACCCAGTCCTGAGCAGCTGAAAGATGTGAGGGTTCTGGAATTTTGCCATGCCCAGCTTGATGACACAATTCCTGCTCTAGGCTTCCTTGTTAAAACTTCTATGGTCTTGTTGCAGAGGATAACAAAGGCCTGGTCTCTCAGAAAAAGCTATCTCACCTCGCTCCAAACTCTCTGCTTTCTCCACAACCACAAAAACTAAAAAGATCAGTATTTGCATCATTTTCCTGTTTTCATACTCATTCCATTTGATTTCCCCAGCCATATTCACATCCCCAGTGTACAGATGAGGAAACTGAGGTTTGGTGATCTTTGGACGTTGCAGCTGTTAAAAAACAAACAAACAAAAAAATACCAAAACAAACAAAACCACAGGTCCCCAATGGAGTCATTTGTGCTAGACCCAACATCAGCAAACCGAGATTTAAGACATAACCAGGAATGTAACCTTCCACATGAAATTACCCAGGCACCACTAGAGATAACCCACCCAACAGGCCTCTTTTGTCCCCCTTGGGAGGGCTGGCTTGCCCAAAACAATGCATTCTTGGCTAATAATTTCCTTTTATCTGCCCCTTTTCCACCTTTAAAAATCTTTCCTTTCCTATGGCTCAGCGGCGCTCCTTTCTATTGCTAGAAGGATGCCTCACAATCCACGAATTCTTGAATAAAAGCCAACTGATCTTTAAACTTACTCGGTTGAACTTTTGTTATTTAACAAGGCCAAGTTTCAAAGTTTAATGTCAAAGTTTAAAATCAAGAATAGAACTCCGATCCCTTTTTTTCAGTTAATTAGGGAAAGACAGTTGTCACTAATGAGCAAACTCTATGTTTGTGCCATTCACCTCTAAGAGAAAGAATCTGCCTATTGGTGGCCATTAGGCCAACTGTCTGCAGTTCTGTGTCAGTACTGGTGACCAGACAGTCCTCATGGACACATGCAATCGACGGTGGGGAGAAGCAGCTCCCGGTCTGAAATTCTAGTCCTGCCGGCTGAGGCGTCTCCCTTCTCTGGGCTTCGCCTTTACACTCTTGTTAAACGGAGACAATAGGAGTGCCTGACTCTTGGGTTTGTTGTGAAAGATCAATGAACTGCTATGAATATTTGTTTGCCCATGACTAGTTGACTAATATCTGTAAAGTGATTAACAGGAGGCCAGACATATAGTAGATGCTCAGCAAATGTTAACTGTTCAGCCTTTCTAAAGCAGGATACTCCACTTCCATCTTATGGGCCAGGGACCTACATACTCTAAGGCTTTACAAATCCTACCTTTGGCTCTGGTAACTTTTTGTGCTTCCTCACTCTTATCTTTTAGTTCTTTCCATGTGCAAAGCTAATTCCTGAATTCTTATTCCCATTCAGAGAACCCAGAAGTTATGGGTCAAAGTGTATTCCACCAAAAAATACACACTGAAGTCCTAACTCACAAGTACCTCAAAATGTGACGTTATATGGAGATAGGCAGTCAAGTTAAGATGGGGTTATTAAGGTGGTCCCTAATCTGATATGATTTATAACTGGGGTCCTTATAAAAAGGGGCGATTTGGACACAGGAACAGACCCGCACAAAGGGAAAATGATGTGAAGACACAGAGGGGAAAAGATGGCCACGTGACTGGAGTGAAACATCTCCAAGTAAAGGAAGGCTAAGGCTTCCCGAAGCGACAAGAAAGGCTGGAATAGTTATTACTCTGTGTTTTCAGAGAGGGCACAGCCCTGCTGACAGCTTGAATTTGGACTTCTGGCCTCCAGAGCCGTGAGATAATAAATTCCTGATGTTTTGTATACAGCCCTAGGAAACTAATACAACAGGAGCTGGAGATGGGCTCATCTAGAGCTTTCTGCCTTGGCAAGGAGGCCTGATTCAGATTTCTCCTGTGGCCTCTGTTCTATGACCCAGTGGGTGCATGCCTCACAGCCTGGCCTTTTGAGCCCCAATCTCCTCAATTCAATCTTTTGCAGGAAGTCAAGCTGCTTGCAGAAACACATGCACACGCACTAACTCTCCATCTCAAATGCCAAATAATCAGAAAGTAAGAGACGGGCATATGTAGATCCGAAGGGCTAACCTGTAGATACTATGTTCCAGACCTTGCTCAGAAACAACGTAGTATTTTGGAAAGCACTCAGATTTTGGGTCGCGCCAGAAACCAAGGTAAAATCCAGCTCTGTTACTCTCACCTGCAGCTTAATTGTGGACTAGTTCTTCCCCTCTGAGATGAACATAGTGATAGTTCTGACCCCATCAGCTTGTCATAAAGTTGGAGGAGAAGCCATTAACATTGTATTTATCACAGTGCTACCTAGACAGTCATGGGTACCTCTTTAAAAATAATTATTAATAATGCAGTTGTCACTGTGTCCTAAAGAACAAAACCATCATACCTTTTTCCTGCATGGCTCTTTAAAAACATTTGAAAAAGATAGAGACAGGACATAATTGTATAGTCTCCTCAACTACCCAGGAAGGAAGATTCAGTGGGTCTGTTTCCTTACGCAATAATAAGTGGCTCACACAACGTGCATTTTTGCATGTGAAAAATGGAGCTTCTGACAAACCCGGAGGAAAAACATTTGAGTGGTTTGTCAAACAGCAGTGGAGGCTTATGCATGTAGCGCTCCCCCTTGACCTCACCTATACCCTGACCAACAGCAAAATGTGACAACAATTCTAGGAGAAAATCTGTGTAATAACCAGAGATAGAATAGAGGTCCTCACTCTCCACTCTGCTCCCAGGCAGACATTGCTAACCAATCATGAAATTCCTTCCCACGGAACCTATTCAGAGATTTAGAATCGTAAGAACTCAGCCACTATTATACTATCACAGTCAGCCTTTAGTTTGAAAGATATTTGATATCTCTAGCTCAGGAAAAGAGAGAAGATCCTAACTGACGTATATCTCTTTGGTAAGACAGATGAGGCAAGTCACTGATCCACAAAATCTGATGGCCATAGTGAGGAGGAAGAATAAGGCTTTGGGTGTAAAAAGAGCTAGTTGAGGTCAAAAGTGGGAGAATATATAAGTAAGTAAAGAATCAGTTCCTGAGTAGTTAAGTCAGATACCCTAGAAAGAGAGAAGTCATGGCGGAGACTTCAGGACAGAGAAGAATGAAGCATAACATTGAAGGTCCATACTATAATAGATCATGGCACAGTGGTGGTATCCAAGAGATTATTCGGGCTATAATATAAATACTTTATGAGCCAGTACAAGGTACCAGGGATTCTCCTGGGCACTTCCATGGACATTTGCTCATTCAGTCCTCATGATACGTCTATAAGGGAGGAAGTATTCTCTCCTTTGTACAATGAGGGCACTGAGATTCAGAAAAACAAAATAACTTTTCTAAAGATGTTTTGAGTCTTTTCCTTTTTCATTGATATCACAGATGAGGTTCATACTGTTAGATCTTGAAGGCTTTCCAGACTACTAATAAAATGCAAAATAATAATAAAACAACAATAAGGAATAATAAAGATATCATGATCTCTGCCAGGTCACATTAGCTGAAATTTTCACTTGATATCTAGGACCTTCAAGGTAGAAGATAACAGATATCCAAAGTGGGAAAAGACCAGACAAGGAGGTAGGAGATACCAAAGACAACTCTTGACAGGAAAGGCTGAAACTGTTTCTAGCAAATCTGTTCTGTGCTAATATCAGAGTCAACCCAGAATAATAAGCTGGTGGCGCCCCTGTCCCTGAAGGGCACACTCTTCCATGAGTGGCAGACAGAGCGGCACAATTGTGTGTGGCTCCTGATAGCAGCTGCTTGGATCTATACCCCAGCTCCACCTCTTCCCAGCTATGTCACTTTTTAACCATATTTCCTTGGGCAAGGTATGAAGTAGCCAGATGTAAATCAAGAGACAGAAATGGGGAGGAGTTCCCTGGGGAACTCCTATAGGTTGAAGCAAAGGGAGAGGAAACTGTGGGCAGTACCTTTAGTATGGCTTCTTTAAGAAAGATATAAAGCCAAAGAATAGGCAGGTTTAGGATTGGCTAATTTTAGGGTTAGCTCTGGGGTACAGGTAACCTGGTGCTGGGGTGATTGGGGAGGATATATTGGCCTGAAGTGTGAGAGCCCAATAATGCAGGTATTTGGGATGTGGACTTCATTGTCTGCTCAAGAAGGAGAACTAACGAGCTTCTGGCCAGGGCCTCAAAACTGGGTCAGCAGTATTTTAAAAGCTGTAGTAGATTAGCCTTAAACAAATAATGGAATCTCTGGACCTCCGTTTCCTTAGCTGCAAAATGGGGCTAACAGTATATACCCCATAGGATTGTGTGAAGATTATTACATAAGAAAATAAATGTAGCCTGACCAGGCAGTGGCGCAGTGGATAGAACATCAGACTGGGATGCGGACGACCCAGATTCGAGACCCTGAGGTCGCCAGCTTGAGCGCGGGTCCATCTGGTTTGAGCAAGGCTCACTAGCTTTAGCCCAAGGTCGCTGGCTTGAGCAAGGGGTCCCTTCGTCTGCTGCAGCCCCCTGGTCAAGGCACATATCAGAAAGTAATCAATGAACAACTAAGGTGCCGCAACGAAGAATTAATGCTTCTCATCTCTCTTTTTTCCTGTCTTTCTGTCCTTATCTGTCCCTCTTTCTGTCTCTGTCACAAAAAAGTAAAGTCATTAATAAAGTCCTAAGAAGGACCCTGCTTTTTACAACCAAAAGCTCACCATGCCGAACACCCCCTTCTAGTTAAAGTGGCCCCACCCTCAGTCCCTACTCAGCTAGCCCGCTCTCTCCATGGTGGCACTTCTGATTGGATATGGAGTCTGTAGTTCATCCATTGGCTGGCCAATGATCTATGAGGTCACCTGACACAAAGACCAGTTAGGTTGATCATTATTAGCACTGGCAGTTAGACTAGCTTCCTCTTGGATATGAAGAAGACCAGTTACTGAAAGAGGAAGGGTAATGAAGCTGAGAGATGAGATACAGAGCCACTGTTAGGAGAAAGCTTGTGGACTAAGAGAGAGTTGGATAGCATAGGTTGTTTCTAGAACTACCTTGAATTCTGATAGCTTTTCTGCTTCCCCTGCTAGAATAACCATGTGATTTTTCATGTTTTGAGAATAAGAATAGGCCTGACCAGGTGGTGGCGCAGTGGATAGAGCATCAGCTTGGGACGCTGAGGACTCAGGCCACTAGAGGATGAGTCGGTGACATTACATAGGAACTACAGAGTGGGAACATCTATTTCCTTGGGCTCTGAGCAGAACTGTTTGGGTGCTTGTGGTTTGTACCCATTGATGCCTAGAGAAGAAATAGAGATGTATTACCAACCCAAGAAATGGAGATAAATATAGCCCCAGTTGGATTAATATTCCCAGAATTACTCATGTCTCCTTCAAAGTGAAGCAAAGATCATGTGCTGCCTGACAACCACCCATCTGGCCCGAGAAGAGTTGCCATATGGATGCTTCTCGCTAATTATAGTTAAACACCAAAGGGAGGGGTTCGAGTACGAAGCCTCATCAGATCACAAGTCCCTTGGTTCCCCTTTTCCAGGAGTTTAGCAGGAAGGTTGTGAAGTGCTCTGCTCACACTTGCCCAGGCACATGTAAGCATGCCATCCAGCCTTGCCAGAATCAACTTTCTCCACCTTGCAAGAGGAAGAATAATATTCTTCCTTCTGAATGTTAAAAAGGGTTAACAACAGTGGCCTCTACATCAAATAAAGGGCCAATCAAGATCCTTAATCGTGGAGAAATCCAAGGAAACAATCAATAGTTTAATAAATTTGCATTTGTTGTTCCTATTATGAACCTAAATTCTTGTTTCAGTGTACCAGAATTCATACAAAAGGTATAAAGATATATTTGTATTTTTTTTGGTTCTGACATAAAGCACCCAGTGAATCATTCTGATCCCAGAAAGGAAGATCCCTTGTTGAAATCATGTGGCAATCTATTACTTT
Source organism: Rhynchonycteris naso (assembly GCA_037038555.1). NCBI lineage: Eukaryota > Metazoa > Chordata > Mammalia > Chiroptera > Emballonuridae > Rhynchonycteris > Rhynchonycteris naso. The sequence goes on along the minus strand of CM073000.1, from coordinate 188,584,005 downwards.
CTTAAAATAGTGGGAGATCACTTTCCCTCCACTGGAAGAACATGATCAACTTGAGAGATGAATGTGCTTCCTTCATATGCGCCCTTGGACAATCACCAAGGGCGATTTAGCTTTGGACCTAATGTTGGGTAGGGTACTCAGTTTGGGGGGAGGCAGTGGGGGAATATTCATCTTGTGAATGAATGTCTGCTTTCATTCCCTGTGCACTGCTTTGCCTACCTCAGAGCCTGGTTCCCCAAGCACCCCTCGCTTTCCCACCACCACCAGCAAAGTAGAACGACTTTCCCACGGTGGCTCCCACTGCCGTGCCTGCAGAAGCTAGGTGAGCAATACACATAACTAAAGTGGAACAGGTTTGAGAAAAATCCCAGGACTCTCTGTGTTGATTATCTGTGTTGATTAATTGGCACATTTTTCTTAAAGATGTGGATACAAAAACAAAAACAAAGAGAAAACACTTGTCTTCTGAAACCAAACCAACAATGAAAGTATGGTGAGAAATGACAGCCGATTCTGGCTCTAGAGTTTGGGAGACAATGAGGGGATCGTAAACTGAAGGGGGAGCACATGTCCTGCTTTAGAAAAGCACCTCTAAGGAGCCAGCCCCTTCTTACCATGTACCACTGAAGGCTCGAGATTGCCAGATCCTCTGACATCTACAAATACTCTCAACTAGGTTCTTCAGGTGAAATAGTCTGATTTTTTTCTTGACTCAAGCTTTTAGTAAATATCTGAAGCTTTTCTACTATTAATTTCTTTTTTAAGTGAACATGATTTTTTTTTCTGTCTTGGTTAAAGTGTTAGAGTATGAGGAAAGCACTCCCAGGGGGGACTTCTGTCAACTTAGGAAGATAACTTTTTAAAAATGACAACACAGAGGGACACAGAGTTGAGAGAGGGTTGAAGCCTGGCCCTCGTGTTGTCATTCTAACCCCTGGATCCAGCCACACCTGAAGCTTCTTTCTGATATCGCTGAATTTCCCAACTGCATAGCCTAACAATTTCTTACTCTTGCTTAAGTCAGTTTCAGTTATGGCTTTTTTACTTGCAACCAAAAAAATAAATAAATAAATAAATTCTAGTTAATACAATGTCCTCAGGGTTATTCATAAATAGTCGATAACAGGATTGCTCAAGATGAACATGCCACAGACCCAGTGTAGTTTGAAATGGCTGGAAAAGAGAGTGTGTTGGGGCCAAAGACAGCTGCACAGAGAGAAAGAAGCTGAGTCGTGAAGACTTAGGAAGCTTTCCCAAAAGCTTTATCTCATCACCCATCGACAATAGTCTCCAGAGAAAGGTTTAGGCCAGTTATGGGTAATCTTTTGAGCATGGTGTGTCAAAATTCACCAAAAAACCGAGCATAGCTGGGGTGGTGTGTCACTTTGAGAAAAAAGGCCTAACTGGAAGTCCCATAACTAGACGAGCTGTGCCCGAGTTCTGTTGTTTTGGCCTACAGACCTCCAGCACAGAGTGTCTACACTACAGCAAATGTTTTATCCTCGGCTACTGCACCTGGCCGTGCAAGAGCTGAGATGAAATGTCCTTCTCGGCATGCGGCCCCATACTTCTCTGGTATGCGGCCTCGTGTCATCGAAAATGGCTACGCGTATCAGCACTGACACGCGTGTCATAGGTTTGCAATCACAGTTTAGAAAGTGGCCCCAGCTTTCTCTGCATTGGGATTTTTATTTGGATGTTTGGCTTCCCTACAGCAGGTCCCATCTTTTCCTGTGAGTTATTCCAAGGCAGTGGCCAGGCTGTCTTCTGTGTGATGGGGTGAAATGATTGAGCCTGTGTTTCTGGGCTTCTAACATCTCCGGGCCATGTTGCAGACTTATCTGACTTGTTTGTGATCCCCGGGAGAGTAGCTCAGAAGCAGAAGCTCCCGGCACTTTGAATACATGATACAATAAAGCCAAAGGCACGATTATATAGAAGAACAAATGGCACAATATTTTCCTAAGCGTGTTTGGATTAGATTTATGTTAGATTTGGGAACCTAGAAATGTAATAGGTAGGAGAACTTCTATCAGACTTTATAAAGTACATGTATAATTCATGGCAGCTCAGTACATGGAACTGCAGGGGAGGGCACGCAGCCCAAGAGAGACGCAGCACGGCAGAGAGCAAAATAGTGTCACCTGTCACCCTGCTGCGCCTCCTCTTGCAATGTATGGGGACTGTTAGCTACTAACAATCTAAATAACTCAGTTCCGTGCCAGAGGTGATAACTAATGCAGAAAGTACTGGAGATCAATCCCATGTTGTGACCTTATTTTGAAAATGGGGACACAGCTGGTGCATGGGTGTCACGGAGTAGGAGTTAGCATGACTTTATGGCTAATAGGTAATTTTTAAAATATTCTTTTTCTGCTTTACTTTTTTCTCAAGGGTCCCAAAGTTCATTCAAGAAGAGCTGTAATGGAACCAGTGGAGAGAGGCTGATGGGAAATTGTTTTCATGTCCTAATATCCATAGGGCGTCGGGGTCAAACAGGCCTGGATTTGAATCCGGATTCCTCCATTTAGAACCTGTTACCCTGACTGCGGAGCTCATCTTTCTGAGCCTCGGCTTCTTAGTAAAACAGAGACAATAACAGCAAAAACATTACACAGTTGTTGTACAAAGTATATGCTTCCACTTTGTTTTATTTTTAAAATGTGTTCAGATAAGAATTCAGGAGTAATAGAGTGGGTTTCCCCCGTTTGGTGTGTGTGTGTGTAGAGCAAGGGTTGGGAATCTTATTGGCTAAGAAAGCCATGAACGCCAAATATTTTAAAATGTAATTCTGTGAGAGCCATACAATATGTTTAATGCTAAATACAAGTAAATGTGTGCATTTTATGTAAGACCAACACTTTTAAAGTACAATAAGTCTCTGAATTCTTTTTAATAATGTTGTTATGCTGTTGCTAACCAATGATGAATAAAGTACTTCTTACCATTACTGTGACTTCTGATGCTGCATGGTTTTGCTGATGGCTTTGCAGTCTGGTTGATACATGGTGAGGTTAAGCTTCATGCAGGCGTTGAAACTTCCATCCGTTAAATGTGATAGTAGGTTGGTCTTAACGTTCTTTAGATGTGAGAAAGACTGCTCACATGCATACATAGAGCCAAACATTGTCAGCACAGCAACACTCACATGCTGCAGTGTGTGGTATGTGATGGGAAGTGCATTCCAAGTTTTGACAATCAGCTGGTTCACGGGTTGAAGTTTTTTCATTTCTCCCCACTTGTGTTTGCTCGCCAACTCTGCTTGCTGTCGTGCAAGTCTTTCCAAATCTTCATTCAGTGACTTGAACTTATTCACCCACTTGTCTGAGGCCTTCAGGTCAGCAGCTTGTAGCTCAAAATCTCTGGTGGAGACACCGGGGATGTAACTCAGGTCGGCACTGTCCACTGCACACTCATGTGGATGGGTGATAAACTTAAAAAAACGAGTGTGCTCATGAAATTCTCCAAAGTGTGCTTTGAATGACTGCAGGAGATTAGATGTGAGGCCTGCTAGCTGCTGGAGATCAAGCTGTTGAGCAGGGTCACTTGCTGTGCATGCCTCTTTAAATTCTCCCAGTTTTTCAAAGTGTAGTAAACGACCTGTCTTATGTCGGTGATGAAGAGTACCAGCTTGTTTTCAAATGCAAACACTGTTTGTTGAAGAAATAAGACTATATTTCCAATGTCTTGCATTTTCACATTGAGCTGGTTCAGATGTTCAGTCATGTCCATGAGATAGTAGAACTGCAGGAGCCACTCAGTGTTAGCTAACTCAGGATGCTCGACATTTTTCATTTCAAGTAAAGTCCGGATTTCGATCAGACAAGCTGCGAAATGGTTAAGCACCTTCCCTCTTGACAACCAATGCACATTGCTGTGCAGAAGCAGACCAGGATAATTATTCCTAACTTTATCCAGCAGTGTTTTAAACTGGCAATCATTTAAAGCTTGGGCAACAATAAAGTTGACCACCCAAATGACCAGCAACATCACCTCATCAAGCTGCTCGCCACACATCTGAGCACAAAGCACCTCCTGATGTAAGATGCAGTGAAAACTTAGGATGAGTCTCTTTTCAATGTTCACGAAGAAGCGCTACGAATCCTTTGTTTTTCCCCACCATGCACGCAGCACCATCAGTACACACCGAAATAAGTTTATCCATCGGTAGATATTTTTCTTTAGCGAACTTAGTGAAAGACTTGAATAAATCTTCCCCTCTTGTTGTCTCTTTCATAGGCAAAACAGCAAGACTTTCCTCACATGGTGTGTCACCGACAGCATACCTTGCAATCACGCTGAACTGGGATAAATGGCTTACGTCTGTTGACTCATCCAAAGCGAGAGAAAAGAATGGTGCTGCATTTATGTCCTTCACTTGTGTTGCCTCAATTTGATTTTCCATCATGATGGTACGATCGTGAACAGTTCTTGCTGACAGAGGCATATCTTTTATTCATTTGATTATCTTGTCTTTATCCGAAAAGTCGTCAAAAAAGTTCATTGGCAACGTCAAGCATGAATGTTTTGGCATACTCCCCATCTGTGAATAGCTTTCTGTTTCTCACAATTGCTAAAGCACCAGCAAAGCTAGCTGAATTCCAGTCACCTTGTTGGGTCCAAAGACGAAGTTGCTGCTGGCTAGCTTGTACTCTGCACAGTAGCTCTTGACATGCTTTCTTCCTGCTGTCCCTTGCTGGATATTTTGATGCAAATGTAGTATGGCATGTGTCAAAGTGCTGCTTCATATTTGACCATTTCATCAATGCAATTTTATCATTGCATATTAGATACACTGTAGAACCTGCTCTCTCCACAAAGTTGAATTCCCCTGTCCATTTCTGCTGAAAAGTACGATACTCCTCATCTTTTTTTCTTTTAGCCATCTTCTTAGTCAAAAGGGTTTCTGTAATTAGCTGGCTGACTATTTGAGTAAAAGGAGAAAAGTTTACTTCCTGACCTCATAACAACCCGTGTACATTATGCATTATCCAATAAAAATTTGGCATTGTCCCCGAGGACAGCTGTGATTGGCTCCAGCCACGCGCAACCATAAATATGAGTGATAGGAAATGAATGGATTGTAATACATGAGAATGTTTTATATTTTTAATGTTATTATTTTTTTAATTAAAGATTTGTATACAAGCCAGATGCAGCCATCAAAAGAGCCACATCTGGCTTGTAAGCCATAGGTTCCTAACCCCTGGTGTAGAGAGAGTGGTGGCAGGGAGGACAGGAGCAGCAGGATGTTTACTTGCCTAGAGTCCCAGACCAGGCTACAGGGTTTAAGTCATGGCTCTGCTCCTTACATAACCTTGTCAAATTCCTCAAGTTCTCAGTGTCTCTGTTGTCCATGTGTAAAGTGTTGATGATAACACTACTTTATCTCATAGGTGGTTAGGAGTGAATAAATATATGGAAAGTGCTTAGAACCATACCTGGCACATAGTGTACTCTATGTCTTAGCTATCAGTAGTAATTGTATTATCAATTGAACACTGTTATTATTTCTGTTAAGAATGATAATAATTACTCATTTGATGTAAAGGATTATGACACTTGGGGAAGAAAATGATGAAGAGTATGTAGACTTTGACTTAATATATGCTCAAGTTTCATTTTGACATTTCTAAAATAGAGATGATTTCTATCCCTTGGGTTTAAACTGACATTAAGTTGAGTTTGTGGCGTGCCATCCTAGGACACAGTGGCTATTGTGACGACCTCTCCTTTTAGAGAGGAGGGAGTACAAAGGAAGCCGCCTGCCCACCAACACAAAGATGTATGAGCAAGTGTTTTTCCTAAGGTCCCTTGCCCTTTTCACTTCTAGCTGCTGCCTTTTCCGAAGAATATTGGGACCATTTTGGGGACAGGGGTAATCTTTGGGTTTTCATGTCATGGAAAGTTATGGCACCACGAGAACAAATGTAAATGTTATTTTTGGGATCTGTTCAGTTTATTTTTTTCTGACTACTTCCCCTGGTGGACCCCAGCAGCTAGGTTCCTGACATGTGGCCCCACCTCCTGTTAGTGGATTGTACCAGGGTTGGAGCCTGCTTCAAACACATTGGTGCTTCCCTATTGCTTTTGAAATAAGGACCTGGTTAGTCTGACCATACACAGAGTCTCGTCTCAACTCACCTTTCTATTAGTCATGCTGGCCTTCATTGACCCTTGAGTCCACTGTATACCGTTTTTCTATACAGCCTTTGCAAATGCTGTTCCCTCTGCCTGGAACACCAGAGCCTCTACTCTCCTCCTCACCTTTCTAGTATCATTTCCATGGTTATTTTCTGAAGCAAACCTTCCCTCACCTCCCTAATGGGGTTGAATTTTTCCACTGTGAATTTCCATCACAGGCAGTGCCCTTTGTGTTAACATTAGCCACAGTTACAATTATACATTAGTATGTGTGATTATTTGATTAATGACCATATCTCCCAGCAAACTCCAGGCACCAATGGGGGAAGTCATTTTTATTTTTGTTCACTTTGGTATCCCCAGTACCTGGTACAGTGCCTGGCCCATAAAAAATGATCAATAAACACTTGCTGAATAAGTGAATAAGTATCAAGGATGGTAGAGAACTACAGGGTAGAAGTCCATAGACCACTGCTGCTGAGATGGGAGAGTTGTCCTAGTTTCCACCCCCACCTTCTTTAAAGTCTTTTCTTAACATTTTCTTTAGAGTCCAGGAAAGCCCCACACCCTCAGCCTTCCACTGAATTCCTATACTTTGTTTAATCTCTTGTGAGAGGAGCTCTCTTAATCTGCAGCCCAATGGGACCCTTACATTGCTGTAAGGAGATGGAGAAAATCCCAAGGGTTTTCTTCATCCAAGATGATCCACAGTGAGGATATACAACACAAACAATGACAGTGACCAAGCACTGAGAAACATAAAAGATGGTTGTAGTTTTTCCCTGCTGCTATTTATAGTCTGGCTCAGCACACTACCCAGCCTGGCCAGGGAGCACCACTTCAGCTATTTCTAGTCCTGGTGGGGTCTTATCTTCAGTTGTTAGAACAGCTTCCCTACCTTTGGTATCCATTTCTCCATTTTTAACCCTATTCCCACAAACCTTATTTGAGTTAATTAGTAACCTGGTCAAATGAGAAACTAACTCTCCTTCCAGGAGATCAAACATTGAAAGCATAGGATATACAGTCAATAATATTATAATAACTATGTAGGGTGCCAGATGGGTACAATACTTACCGGGGAGATAACGTCATAAGTTACATAGATGTGTAAACACTATGTTGTGTAACTAAAACTGATATAGTATTGAATGTCAACTATAAGTGAAAAAATTTTTTATTATTTTAAAAAATGATGGGTGATGGCCATACAACACAATCAACATATAGCTCAAATGCTATAGAGATGTTCACCTGAAACCTATGTACACGTACTCCTATTGATCAATGTTACCCCATTAAATTTAATCTCTAAATAAAAATAAATAAATAAATAAAAGCAATGTATAAGGATCCTGTCTGTATGCCATGAAGAAATCCTGGTTTATCTTAAACCTTTTAAAGTCTCTCCAACTCTGTATGTCTACCCTGGATTCACTGTTTCAGTCCTTCCAAGACCTTTTTTTATTTTTGTGATTGGGCCAAATGAACATTCACACATTAGCCTGGACCAGGACTTAGCTTCATCCATTTCCCTGATCCCGACTTAGTCAAACCCCCTGAGTTCATTCACCATCCTACCTGCTAAGCACCTCCCCAGTCCCCTGCATCCTCACCTGTACCCTCACTGCCACCATCCTAGCCAAGCTTTTATCATCTCTTTGCAGGATGACTCAAACTCTTTTCCAATCGTCTCCCTGCTTCTGGACTTGCCACTTCCATACTGCTCATCTTTCCACACACAATCAAGTCTATAATTTCATTTCCTCCCTTCCTCAGCTCCCACCTCAGGGTCACACCTTAAAACTCTTCATCTCTGAACACTGCCCCGTCTACAAACATCATAATGCCAACTTCTGACTTTGTGGCTGAAAGCTCCTATTCTTCCATTGAGAGCAACTAACTCCAATACAAGAATTCTTCATCTTTACTGTGACCCAAAGCCATTGACACCATCACTTTCTCCACTTCCATTAGCCCCGTCTTCCTTTTTCTCCCATACTTATTCTGATTTCATGGCTCTTTTTTTGTGATTGTATGCCTCCAAATGCCAACTTTCTCAATATCCTTATTTCTTTTCTCTTTCCACCATATTTGCCTAGCAAAACTCAACTGTATAGGCAATGAGCCCTCTGTCTTCTTTGAGCTGTTAGAAAACACTAGACAGGAAATTAAACCAGGATACTGGCCTTACATTCTGTGATGCTTTCCTACTGAGTTTGCTTTACTGCTCTGCAAGACCCAACCCAGCTGTGTAAGGTTGTTGTGAAGATTAAGAGTTAATATATACAAAATGATTAAAATATGCCTGTTCCATGGGAAGCACTCAATGAATGTTGGCTATTGTTGTTGTTATCGTTACTATTGCCGTTAATCCACCTTCCTCTCACATAATGACCTGACTACACACTGAATGAGAAACTGGAGAACTTCAGGTGAGAACTCCCTAATCTGAGATCACCAAATCTCCAAACCTCCCAATGGCTCTAATGATCTCATACTTTTCTTCCCCAAGTCAATTCTGTAACACGTAATCTGGATCTTATGTACTTTTGCTTCCTTAACACTTTTACATTTTCCCATTTTTTTCTCTTTTTCTCTCTTGTATCATAAAAAAGTGTGCATCATCATTCTAACTGAAGTATTTATTTTATTTGTTGGTTTTGTTGTTTTTTTTTTTAGTGTTAGCATACCCAGTTGAGCTTGGTGGGTATTTTTTTTTAATTATTTTTATTTATTTATTCATTTTAGAGGAAAGAGAGAGAGAGAGAGAAAGAGAGAGAGAGAGAGAAGGGGGGAGGAGCAGGAAGCTTCAACTCCCATATGTGCCTTGACCGGGCAAGCCCAGGGTTTTGAACCGGCAACCTCAGCATTCCAGGTCAATGCTTTATCCACTGCGCCACCACAGGTCAGGCTTTATTTGTTGGTTTTAGAGAGAGAAAGGTAGAGAGAGAACAAGAAACACCAGTATGTTCCATTTACAGCTAGTGCTCGACTTACGACCACGATTGGTTCCGACGGACTGGTCGTAACACGATTCGGTTGTAAGTTGAGTAGGCTATATGTACAGTACTGTGAAGTGATGTTATAAAAATCTTTAAGTAATATTTTATCATAATTTTCTTTCATTATTGTCATATATCATAATTTTCTTTGTTCATTTTATGCCATTTGTATCATCTCTACACCATTTTGTTTCTTATTTTTACATTTGTCAGGTTTAAGTAAAACACTGCATTACTAGTACAACTGGTTTAATATTTGCAAAACATATAAAATTACAAAATACAGGTGCATACAAAAATACAAAATACAGGTGTAAAAAATACCATAGGAAACATTTTCCCAATTGCAAAGTGCTGCCTGGAGCTGGTCCACACTGTTGTACGCCCAGCTGGGCAACGTTTGCGCTGCCAGACGCAGAGCAGTCGTGGTTAGCAATTGTGGTCGTCAAGTCGCATGGTCGTAAGTTGCATAGGTCGTAAGTCGATCAATATCTGTATTTATGCATTCATTGGTTGATTCTTTCATGTGTCCTGACTGGAAATCAAACCTGCAACTCTGGCATATTGGGACAGTGCTCTAACCAACTGAGCTACCCTGCCATGGCTTCTAACTAAAGTATTAAGTCATCAGTTTCTAAACCCCATATTCTGGACAATAAGTCAAGAATTTAAAGCATGTTCCACAAAATGACAGTAGGAGAAATAAGCATAAAAAGAAGGAGGGGAGACTCTTATGAAGTCATAGTTGTTCTCTGAAAGTGACTTCTTTCAGAATGCAATTCATTAGCACAGAGCAGGTTAGCTGCGGTGTTTACATGTCGAAAAGTATAAAAACTATTCTGGCAGAAAGGCCAGCTGAACTAGGCATTATGCTCTTCAATTAGATCAATAGGAGAAGAGCATCAGTACACATCTTGGGAAGCTTTTGCTATATTGGCTGGTCTCTCATCAGATTCCCACCATCAGTACTAATCCATAGGAAAATGTTCAGAAAAAACACAGCAGATTAACAATGAGCGGAAGGATAATTTGGATGAAATTAATCATCATGGTCACAGTACAAAAGTAAAAATCAGCTTATAAAATGAACACAGGGCATTGAAGACCATGCCCGTCTCTGCCATGCCTTAGGGTAATGCATAGCCATGGCTTTCAAAACATCACTGTTGGCAGAGAAAAGTGACAATTCTATCACTGCTGTGTACTTTTCCATTCACAGGAAAAGCCTGGGATTATTATACTTTTAATGATAGCAGCCAAGAAAGTCACTCAGTGTGAACCACAGAGCACTCACCACATTTACAGATGGATAATAAGGGAGGGCAATGATAGAATTGGAGACCTGGCCAACAGGTCTGTGTGTGGCCACTGTTAGATGTTGGTTTTATAATAATTCATCTACTAAGGATTCATATATATATATATATATGAATATAGGAGAAATAAATAAATACCCCTACACACACACACACACACACACACACACACACACACACACATATATATATACAGAGAGAGAAGGAGAGAGGAGAAATTACTATGTGTTAGCTAGAATGGTTTCAGGTGCTGCAAATTTGCCTTTCCCTATTATTCTTTCGTTGTTTTTATCTTCTTCCTTCTCCATGTTCTTTCTTACTTCTGAGGACTTTGAATTTTTTGCAAATTTCAATATTATTTTCTGAAGATTAGACCCATCTGCCTCCAAATAGGGTAAAACAGGAAAAATGTTAACAATAAGGACATTAGTAGAAATGACCATAGCTGCAACAGAAGTCACACAATGGCAAGTAACTTGGTTGAATTCTTACCACTTGCCAGGCACGATGCTATATACCTATGATACAGATCCTATTATAATTCTCACTTTATTGAGGGACAAACTGAAGACACAGAAAGATGAACTTACGTGCTCTAAATTATGCAACCAATCAACGACAAAGCCTGACTTCAAGCCCATGAAACCTGAGCCCAATCCCAATGCTCTTGGTGATTATACTACAGTAAGAACCTCAAAGGAGATATTTACCCTCTTGGCTTCCCTGAGCAGAAAAGAGCTAAGACATTCTGTCCATTCTACATATAGTGAAAACAGAGTTCCAAAAGGGTTGCTATCTCTCTGATGTATATAGAATATATAAGGAAGTAGGGGGTGGTCAACTTAAAGTAATTTCATAGCTCCTCAATGACTCTCTGCTGTGGATCACCCAACTACTTGTTTGGGTACACTTAAAGACACCATGAATGAGGGGACAGCTTAAACTAGCCAGCTGCAATACCATCAGATCTTCATGGAATGAAGACTCCTACAGCTTTTTAGAGCACACGGTGGTCAAGCTCTCAGGTATGACATACTAGGAGAGTAAAGACAGATCCCCTAAATTGATAAATGCACATGTATGTCCATTGAGCTGATCCTGGAACCCATCCAGGCTCGGGGTTAGTTCCTCTGAGAGCCATCTTGGGAGCTTCAGGTCTGTACCTCTGCATCCTAAAGGCAGAGAGGCATGTACAGAAGTGGGTGCTTTCTAGCTGTGCGCTCGTCCCTGGAGGCACCCAATCACTCCAAGACTCACCTAAGCTGTGTGCTCATTTTTGCAGAGTGATGGGGGGAAGGGTGGACACTGGAGTGTTAACCCCGAACATATCACTGAGTGGCTGGTTTGAAGATGTTGCTCCTGGCCCTGGCCAGTTGGTTCAGTGCAAAGAGTGTTGACCTGGTGTACGGATGCCCTGGGTTCAATCCCCTGTCAGGGGGGCAAACGTGAGAAGCAACCATTTGATTCTCTTACCCTTCCTTTCCGCCTTCTCTCCCTCTTTCCCTCTCACAGCCAGTGGCTTGATTAGTTCAAGAGTTGGTCTTGGATGCATTGACCCCAGACAGGGGTTGCTGTGTGGATCCTGGTTAGGGCACTTGCAGCAGTCTGTCTATCCTCTCACTTAAAAAAATAAAAAAGATGTTGTTCCTGTTACATAGAATCCTCTTTATTCTCTGAAAGAGGCTGTGGTGAAGTCAGAGTGAGGAAGGCTCCATCTTACACAGAAACAGCTATTCCAGGGAACATGATATCCAGAGTATCTTCTACCAACAGTACTTTATGGGCCTATAAAAGGCTTATAGGTGTTCCCAACAGTAATAAAAATGATTATTTATTGAGCCCTGATGTGCAGGCACTACGCTGAATTCTTCAGAGGAGTAAATTTTTTATACATATTGTCCCAATCCATTTTTATAACAACCCTACTGTACAAACGAGGTAATTGGGAAGCAAAGAGATTAAGTAACTTCTCCAAGATCACACATGAAAAAGGAGGTGGAGCCAGAACTGAAACCCAGACCTATGTCTGTCACTCCAAGGCCTAGTCTCTCAGCCACCCACCCTGCTGCCTGCCCCTGACCACTTATTTTCTCCATTCCAGATGGGCTGCTCAGGAGGTAGGCAGAACAGGCTGCTAGCCAGACCATGTTAAAGCTACCTGAAAAGCGAATGGCAGCGGCTTCATCATGAACACACTCTTCTGTATTTTCTGCCCTTCAGGAGTTCATGGACTTGTGGGTGGCAGAGACAGAAAACAGGTACTACATACACAGTGTGGTGAGCAGGAGGAGGAACCAAGCACCGCTGATGTGCAGAGGAGGTTGAAAGTGTAATGGAAGGAAGCCAGGACAGTTTTAAAGTCAGGCCCAGGTCTTGACTGCCTGCCCACCGACCCTCACTCTCCTCCCTCTAGACTAGGATGGGTCCAGGGAAGAGTCGACCTTACCGAAGTTGCTGTCTATTGCCTGAAGTTCATAGTCACCAGAGAAAACTGTCTCCCCCTCTCTCACTTGGAAAAATTGATGTGTTGGAATAATTATGATTCATCCTTTGATCTGTCTCTATATCTGCAAAGCATAAATAGTGTCAGCTGGTGAGTCCTGATTGCTCCGATATTTCAGGTTTGTATTTTGAATAACACAAGACTTGGTTGCTAACACCGGTAAATAATTTACTCTTGTCTGAAATACAAGCTCCGGGCAAGAAAAATGAGATCAAACGCAGGAACTGCAGTACCAGAGCAAACACCGCTGTCCTGTGAAGATTTTCCTAAACTCACTGCAGGAAGAAGGGGGGATTGACAACATGTGATCAGCCTGCCACGGTCCTTCAGCTATTGCAATGGAGGCTGGAGAGAAAAATATCAATCGTGAGTGTGGAGTGGGGAAGTGACAGCCAAAGATTTCTTCCAGATTCTAACACCAAAACATTCTTTTCCCGCCCCCAACCCTCAGCCTTGCACAAACTGAGTAGCAATGCCCACTTCTTATGTGTCCTTTAAGAAAAGCACTCTAGCCCTGCTGAGATAGCTTGGATGGTTAGAGCATCGTCTGGAACTGTAGAGGTCATCAGTTCCATCCCCGGTCAGGGCACATACAGGAACAGATGGATGTTCCTGTCTCTCTCTATCTCTCTCCCTCTCACTCTCTCGTTCTCTCCTTTCCTTTCTCTAAAATCAGTAAATAAAATTTTTATAAAAAAGAGAAAAGGAAAAAGAAAGCATTCTAAGCCACCGGATGCACATGAATTGGAGAAGGGAGTACATGGTCCAATGTCTTAGATTTTATATCTGTGGGACAGAAATCACAATTAACGAACAAGGAGGTTATTATGCTAGGGGAGTTTGTTTAATGCTTTAATTGCGATGTCACATGAAAAAAAGGCAGAATTTGAAATACAGCTGCAGTATGATCTCAGTTAAGTTCAAGTCGACAGCAAAATGTCTGGAGTGAGGAAAGACGGAAAATAAATGCTCTAGCACGTTATCATCGGTGGTGGCTGTTGGGTGATGAGAGGATGGTTCTATGCAGCACAAGCTCCCTGTTACTATAAATGGGGGATCCTGGAAAAAGTGTAGGGGGAGACTCTTTCTCCTGCCAGCATATCTTTGGCAAGTGGGAAGGATATCATTTGGCTTTTACTGTACTCTACTCAATTGGCAGTGACTATCTGGGACACTGAAGTGAGAAGAATCCTGAAATCAGTAGAACAGAAGACCTGATTGATTAGTGATGTCTGCCTGAAGGCAGGATAGGAAGTGGCAGCAGAAGAAGCTATATTTGCCATCTGGGCTTGAAGTCAGCCACCAAAATTAAAATCTTGGCTTTGAGCAGGAGTTTTTGAACCTTAAAACGTCCCCATAGTTTTCTTGGATCTCTTACCAATGTGTGGGAATGAAAGGAAATAATTTATAAGGATGTAATGAATACGTAAATGCTCAGTACACTTCTCTATTTCCTCCTCTCCCCTTTCCTTTCCTTTTCATCCTGCAGGACACAAAGATCATAAGAGAACTTTATTCTATTTTCAGAACTCTCACAAATTCAGCACAGTTCTAAGTGCTTCAACCAATGAGTGGGAGGTCCCAGGTTAGAGAATGATTGGAATTTTTTCCTGCACCTGCCTGGCCTGCACCAGACAGCAGAGGGCTATGAGTTCAGATGCAACGGGATCTGTAACAGCTGTTTGATGCACATTCCTATGAAGATGAATACAATATGATTGACAGGCCTAGAAGATAAGGAGTTTTAGGACCACATGGTGTTAGAAAAACCTGGTAGAATGAGAGGAGAGAAAAATACTTCAATTCATTGGGTATAATGCTGAGCTAAGCAGATTACAGATGGAATGTTTGAAATTCTTCCTCCAAGGCTAAAAGCCTGGAATCTTACTAGCTACATATTCCCAGAGATAAAGAATTTCTTGATTGGGCCAAGAAATGCAATTTCCATCCAGCAGACTTCAACTGGGAAGAATCCAATTTCACAGGCTTCGTGGCTCTCATTTCCTTCCCTCGTTAGGTTCTGTGTGGCTGTGTCTCAAGAAATGGTATTTTTAGGTCCTGGTTTGGAGAACAATAACTCAGCAAAACTCCAGTAATTAGTACTGGGGAGCACTGGCCCATTCATGCTGCTGCCACGTTCATGTTCATAGAATTCTTTGCTGAAGACCAGCTATGTGGCAGGTGGTAAAGGGTTGAAGTTTCAGATTTCATCCGATACGGGTTTAAACTCCAATTTACCAACTTTCACTTTCTGAGCCTTGGGTCTTCATATATTAAATGGCACCAAAGGTACTTACACATTTCAGAATTTTTGTAAGATCTGAAATTTATTACTCACAGTGTGAATTTCTCTTGGTCTACCTCTGGCTTTAGTGGTAGCTGAATGGTCACTGCCTGTGTCTCACCGCAAGTCCCCGCTGTGTCTCTCCGCTTTTCTATCTCAGGGCTCTTTTTTAAAAATGGTGGCAGCTCACTCAGGTCACACATAGTCAGAGCCCAGAAATCCAGGGGGGTTGACGCCATCATGGCGACCCCCAGCCATTGGGAGGGGGCAGTCAGTGGGTAAATGCCAGAGCCTCCTGCCCATCAGATGGGGGCACTTTTGGGTGCGTTCTGCACAGTTACCCAGAGAGTCCCAGCAGGATGCTCTCTCCCTATCGTGGTAATCAGCTCAATAGCGCCTCTTTTATCAGACATCCTTCCTCTGACTCTTACTTGCCCTATATGTTCATTCCTGCTTTTAGAGATAACCTCTCAAATAAAATACCCGTGCCCAAGTCCTTATCTCACGTTCTGTTTTGGGGAGATTCAAACTAACAGCCCAGCTGCATCGCTAAATATTCTTCATTTTTCCAAAACCCACTCTTTCTCTTTCAGTTCCCACATTCACGGATAATACAATTTATCCTTTAAAGAATGAGAAAAATCTGCCTTCTTTTTATCCTATATCTCTCTGCCCATCCTTTTCTTTCTTTCATTCTTAGGGAAACACGACTACTCTCTAGAGCTAACACTGTTATGTTGTCATGAAAAGCCTGGATCTCCTCCAAGGTGACTTTTTAATTAAGGGTACTGACTCTCTCTTCTTAACCCAGAAAGCTGGGGGGTCCTCCTCTTCTCATCCTCTCATCAATCACCAAATCCTCTGTGCTCCTCCACGTTTATCCATCTCTCTAAATTAATGATGGCCAACCTTTGTTGAGTATTTTCTGTGGGCTAAGAATCTTCTAGGCTTTACATGCTTTATCTCATTTACATCCCTGTGAGTGTGGCTCTATTTTTATCCCCACTTACAGATGGCAAAATCAAGACACAGGAGGTCAAGGAATTGGCTCGACTTTGTCTCAGTGTGGAAGTGGGGATCTGGGCTGTTGATCTAGTCCCTAGTTGGAGAGCGCATGCTCTTAACCACCTTGCTTGTGCACCTGCCTGTCTCCCTGGGCATCACCACCCCCACCCCTATTCCTTCCCACTCCAGCACCTCCACGCTCTCCTTCTCACAGGGCTCCACCCCGTCTGCCTCGCCATGCTGATGCCTCCTGTTTTATGCAGTGGTCTCACGCAAATGACTTAGAGAATGAATGAGCCTTTATTTCTCTGGTTATCCTTCCCACGTGTATTGTTTGCACTAACACTCAATTGTGCGCTATTGTTTGTCATTATCAAATACTGGTAAAGAATCTGGGGCTTTGGAGTCAGAAAGGCCTAAGGTCAAGCCCCATGGCCATCTCTTAATGGTGATGTGACCTGGACTCACTGAACATGTCCCAGCAGTAGTTTCTTTATATTTGAAATATGAATTAAAAATAACTCTTCCCCACAGGTTTGTTGAGAGAAGAAAATGCAAATTACTCTTCAGTATTTCTGCCACATAATAAATGTTTATTACTCTGTAGTACTAGCAGCAGCAATGGCAGTAGTAACAGTAGCAGTAGTAATAGTAGTAGTAGTAGTAATAGTAATAGAAGTATCAGAAGCACTAAATTCAGATGTCAAGAGGGTCCCTAACTACATGCTATCTATAAGAGATGGACATAAACCTCAGCTCCATGGTCAAGGTAAGTTCAAGATTTCTATTTATTTATTTATTTGGTTGATTTCAGAGAGAGAGAAAGGGAGAAAAACATCGATTTGTTGTTCCACTTATTTAGGCATTCATTGGTTGATTTTTTTTTTTTTTTTACAGGGACAGAGAGAGAGTCAGAGAGAGGGATAGATAGGGACAGACAGACAGGAATGAAGAGAGATGAGAAGCATCAATCATCAGTTTTTCATTGTGACACCTTAGTTGTTCATTGATTGATTTCTTATATGTGCCTTGACCGTGGGGCTACAGCAGACCTAGTGACCCCTTGCTAGAGCCAGCGACCTTGGGTCCAAGCTGGTGAGCTTTGCTCAAGCCAGATGAGCCTGTGCTCAAGCTGGCGACCTCAGGGTCTCGAACCTGGGTCTTTTGCATCCCAGTACGATGCTCTATCCACTGTGCCACCGCCTGGTCAGGCCATTGGTTGATTCTTTTATGTGCCCTGTCCAGGAATTGAACCTGCAACTGTGGCACATGGAGACGACACTCTAACCAACTGAGATATTTGGCCAGAGGAAGATTTCCATTAATTTTTTAGGTCATCTGGTCTCCTCCCCTCCACGCTGGCCTCTTCCAGCCTATGCCTCACATATGCTTCAGCGGTCAGAAAAGGCCTTAAAAACTCAGATTAGACCCCATCTCTTCTCTGTTCCAAACCTTTCATTGGCTCCCTATCCCACACCCCACTCCACACAGGTTAAAGTCCCAATTCCTTGCCATTCAACACCCATGTGGTCATCCCCCTGCTGTCTGGTTGACCCCCTCTCTTTCCGCCGCTCCCTACCCTCAGCTGCTGCAGACATGCTGGCGGCCTCACTGTTCTCAATAAGGCCACACATTCTCCATCTCCATGCCTTTTCACTTGTCCCAAACGCCTGGAGGCTCATTTCATTCAGGTCTCCACTTCAACATCATTTTCTCCGAGGGGCTTTCCTGACCACCATGTCCCATCATCGCACCGTCATCTTGCTCTACTGCATTTTTTTTCTTAGCTCTCAGCATGCCAATTACATTAAATGTCCACTAGCACATAAACCCCATGGCATCAAGGATTTTGCCATTTTGTTCACTGCGGTAACCCCAATCCTAGAAGGCTGTCCAGCACCTGGTCATGCACAGTGAGTATTGCTTGCCTGAGCAGCATCCTAATTCAACTGAATCGCTTTATCCCACCAATGATTTTGTTGCATAATTCCTGGGTCCTTACTGCATTGACCCAGACACAAAATTCAGCCTCTTCTTTTATTTCCCCTGAGCAAACACTAACAAGAGCACTCGTAGAAGGCATGTGTGAGTTGGTGTGCCAGGGCAGATGTAGGAGGGGTCCCAGTGAAAGTAATACAATGGACTTCCGCTGTCACTGAAGTGTGGTCTCTTCTCTTTCTCAGTCCCTTTCACTCTTTGCTTTCTCTATTCTCTCCCTTTCTTCTGTGATCCCTCTTCAACAGCCTGGGGGCAAAGCCGACCTCCTCTCATCTCCCCACACAGAACTACATGGCTTTTCCTTCCACTGCCTTATTATTTCTCCAAAGTTCAGGCTTTGGAGAACTAACTCCATGCTTTTCTTCAAGCCCTACGTAGCTTCCCAAAGGATTTTTCTGAAAAGAAAAAAACAAGGACAAAAACAGTCCCCACATATACCACATATAAAAGGAATTCTGATGCCAACTAATAATATAATTAAGGTTTTCACATCTGCTGCATTCGCGCTAGCATAAGATCGTTATCCCTTTGGGAAGAAGAGCTATGGGATATTGAACTCAGAAAACATTTAGAAAGTATTCAACCATGTGACCATCTCTCTCTGGGAGATGAAATGAAGTCGAGTTGGCCCTCCACCGAGCCACAGTCTAAGCGGAGAATCAGGCACAGAAAACAACTATTTTCACGTTAAATGATCAGCCCAACACTAAAATATGCAAAAGGCCCAGCAAAATACAGAGGCAGGATTTAGTTGCTCATTTGCTGTCTTCCCTGCCAGATTGTCATTTCCTTGAGGGAGGGATTCTTCCTGCAGAAGGACTGAGTCTCCTTAGGGGAGGATGATAGTGTGGAATATGGCATTTGAATTAAGCTTTGAAGGATGAAACAGAGACATGGGGAAGAGAGTTCTGAATAGATGAGAAAGCACACGTGGACGCTTAAAGGTGCAGAACAGTTCTGAATTGGGGGAACTGTAAGGGATTTATTTCATAGAGCTTGAACATCCAGCTGGGCTGGAAAATTGTGGATGGTAGGACTTCAGAAGCAAGCAGGGCCCAGCCTGCACTGCACCCTCCCTGCTGAATCTAGCATAGTGCCGGTTTCAGAATAAGCACGCATTGCCTTGGTGGGTCTAGACTTCTGGCTGCATGGTTCCAATGTGTGCATGGGAGACACGTGCATTCTCGAGTCTCAGAATATTTTGATTCAAGACTTTTAGGGCAGAAGTTCTCAAAGGGCTTTCCATAGACCAACAACATCAACATGTCCTGGGAACTTGTTAGAAATGCTCATTCTCGGGCTCTCCTAGATCAAAAACTCAGGGGGTAGGACCCAGTAATAGGTATTTTCACAAACATTCTATGTGACTTCTGGTGCATGCTCAGGTTTGAGGACCCCTGATCTAAAGTGTGGGGCTAAAATTCTATATACGATTTATTTCGAAAATAAATAACATTAAAAAAACCCATATTTAAGATGATCTGCCCAGTTTGAGAACCTCTATTCTAGACATGTCCGTGGTCTTTATGGCCATTGGCTTACTGCCACACTGACAGTGTGTTCTGCCTTTTAGAACTAGCTTGGGCTCTCTCCAAAACACCTGTGTCCACTCGGGCCTTAACAAAATGTGAAAGAGACCAGCATCTGGGGAGGGAGGAGAGGCTAGTCTCTAATGTTCATGTGCTCCAAAGAGGAGGGGAAAGCAGTTGCCTCTTTGCCGAAGACAAAGACAAGAGAAGCCTTGAGATAATAAAGAGAAGCAAATTTAAAACAGCAACGAGAGATGCTTCTCTGCTCAGCACTCGTTCAGCTTGCAGAATTTGGGTGGGCTTATGCCTTTCAATAAACATACAAGAAGATTCTTTTCACCCAAATATAATTAACACCATTCAGTATTTTTATTCAACAGACAATATACCATATAGACAATATTAAACAGACAGTACCCAATTATAATGAACACCAGGGAATATTTTTATTAAATAGACAATTTAATGATGAGAGTCTCCTGAAAGATTATTTCATATTTCATTTATTCTTTGACCAACCTCTGGAGGAGGCTTGATTCTCCATATATAAAGAATTGTGCTCTCTCAATGGGCTCCTTCCCTAGAAATTAGTCACTTTTTGATTGATGTAAGTGACAATTATAACAAAGTGTCTGTATTTGGTTGATTTCTTTGGTTGGAGCATCAGGGTCTTTTGAGCAGGTTGCTGGTAATGTCAATGTTAAGCATTCAGTCTTTGTGTGGATGGTAAGAATGAGGACATGAACAATTTGGGGTAAGAAACAATGAAGGGGGCAGAAGTAGATGGTAACATACAAGGATCTTGAGACATTATAACTATATTCCAAAAATGATGATGATGGTGATGATGTCAGGAATAACTCCCAGGTTTGTATCTGTTTGTTGGACCTCATGGACGACCAGTGTATTTAAACCTCTGAAAAAAATCAAGGGCAATGGTGGAATGACTCTACAGTTCAGGAAATTTCCCCCAAGGAAGGTTTCATCTCATAAAAAAAATAAAATAAAATAGCCACTGAAATTTCCTACATTGCCTTGAATTGAAACGCAGAGAACCCCTACTTTGGTGTTATCTGTGCAGGGTGTGATATTGGTAATTTTGTCTCACGGTGGGGCCAGCAAATTATGAATCATTCAAGAGCTGTGTGAAAAATGTGTGTACAAAATTTCCATCAGTTACTCACTACTGGCAAAAATATCCAGGATTTTGCGTAAGTGCTCATGTCATTTGAAAAGATCTTGCAGATTACTCAACGGGCAGTGCTTTAATGTAACATTGAGTCTTTGGTCCACTCGCTAGTACCAGCTAAAGGCAGAGACCTTATGCACAAATAAGGACACATCTATCTAAAAAGAGTGGAAGAGTGTTTTAATATGTACTATAAATATTTAGGTAAATACATTTTAAACCTTATAGCACATACAAATTCCATGAGAAATTTATTAAAATACAGACTCTAATTCAGTAGGTCTGGGGTGCTGAAATTCTGAATTTATAACAACCTTCTTGGTGATGCCAATATTACTGGTCTTTAGACCATACTTTGAGTAGCAAAGATCTAGGTTGTAAAACTCTGAGTTCATAGTTTGGATTAACTCCCTTCCTCTCTAAAAGATCTTAAACACCCCAAAAAGCATCTGTCACTAGTACAACAAGGAGTTCCAATCAACAAAATTCAAATGTGAAGGATGAAACTGACTACCAGGGTGAACATCTAGATAAACGTCCGGCAATAATTGCCAACAGCCACTCAGAGATCATGCTTTTTGCGGCTACCATGTGTTGATTGCTTATTGAATGCCAGAAACCATGCAGAGTTTACTCTGTGGAACCTGGTCATGCTGAGGTCTGAATTCAGGCTAACAGGCTGCATAAAACAGAGGAAGGGAAGATGCCACCTGTGGCTGCCATTTATTAAGCTCTTACGCTGTGCCAGGCACTTTACAGACATCCCCTCATTTAACTTTCACAACGATAAGAGGAAAGTAGAATCATTCTCCCCACTTTTCAGAACAAGAAGCTATGATGAGAAGTTAAGCCATTTGGTCAAAATCACGTGGTTAACTGGGAACCCAAGAATTTGAACCCTAAGGCTGTTGACTCATGATCTAGCTTCCATCAATCAAATCTTGCATCATTTGAAATGGAAACATGGCCCCCAATCCTAACACAAGCCGGGCAACTAGCAGGATGGGCTGAGAAAATGAAGCCTCCTCCCCAAATAGGAGGGTGCATCAGTGGGGTCTACTTTTCTTAAAATTTGAACTGAGAACACACACCTGTTAATGAGCCCTTTTTTATGGCTGGGTGTGCCATAGTCTTCCAGGCCGTTAGGCCTCTACTACACTCCAAATCTGTTTTGCCAGCAGCTAGCTGCAATCATTTACAATTCAGAAAAGCCTTCTCCAAAAAACCCCACAGATTTGTCAATTCCCTCCTGGGCTTCAAATGATTAATCAACCAAGTCAATCAACAGGTCCTTAACACTGAGCTGAGGTCACTGCAAAGGCATTTCCAATCAGCCAGGTCTGAGCAGTGCACACCGGTAAGTCGAATCGTGGGCAGGATTTTGCAACCATGTGTCCAGCCTCGGGGGAGCCAGAGGTGGCTTCTGACATGGTGAGATAAGAAAGGGGAAATTTTAAGGAATTTTGGAAGCACAGGTAGACTCTTACTCATAACTGTTATCCAGGGAGTTGCGACTGCCGACCTCATACTAAATCGGGATCACCACCATATACAGAAACATGCTGATGGGAGGGAACATGACTATATAACTATTGGCAGGAAAACCAATGGGAATTGGACCAGACTTGAATCTACCATTTTTAAAGCTTGATGGGAGGGGAAGAGGCAGTGTAGATGAGGACAAAAGAATGTGTGAAATACAGCGTGGGCTTGTACCATTAGAGAAAACTTTTAAAAGACCCTTGAAGCTGGTGAGAAGGTGATGGGTTTCTCTATCGTCTCTACTTAGAAAATTCTCCCTAATTCTGGGAAATCATTAGGTTAATTTATAAATATATAAAACACACTTGGTTAGAACAATGACCTCCTAAGCAAGATGTGTGCAACAAATCCCACTGGAATACAGGAAGAAGATATTGGCACTTCTAATAATGTTTACTTTCACTTGACATTAAGAAACAAATTACATTTTATGGCTATCTAACACAGGATTGACAGAAAGACAAATGCACAGTGTATAAATGAAGATTCACACATATGGGTGTATAATCAAACATTATTTCCTGCTAGAGGAGACTCTTTAGCCAGTTAAGATAATTTATATGTAAATGTGTGTTTGGAAATATTCTAAATGTTATGTTGGTTGAAATAAAATGTACTAGACCAGATAAATAAAGGGTTAGATGTTTTCATAATGGAATATTAGAAAGCTGTTAAAATGAATAAACTGAATTTAGATAAATCTCAAACGAAGTGCCAAACAGAAAAAGCAAGCTGCAGGATAATGTGTTGAGTGTGATCCCATTTGTGTATAGTTTTATAAATGTACAAGACAATATCATACATTGTTTACCACCATTTGCATAATAAAAGGGCTATAACATCAAGAATGAGAGGAGTGCTCACTAATTTCAGCATATGCTAACACCCAGGAGGAAATTAAGGGCACAAGATTAGAGAAGACCACATGGGAAAGTCTGAACATTAACATTTGTTCACTCTGGGAGGTGAGTGAAATGTGCAAAATTGCTGGGTTGAAGAGAATGCATCCTGTACAGTGAGATTTGTAAGTCACAGTGTGGGGAGGCTACAGAGACTTCAGTTTCTTGTGACCCGAGGGTGAGATGAGGCAAAGCAGGGTGCTCAGCCAAGGGACGCAGAGGGGACAGCAAAGACTCAACTGTGCTGCTGCCAGTCGGGGTGCATCCTACGTGTGATTCTCTCTTCATCATGAGGTGCAGAGCCATGTACTAATGAAAACTAGTGATCTGTGCAATGTGACGTGATCCTATGAGCCCCATCCTGGAGGATTTGGGGTAAATTTGTGAGGAATATGAGAGAGAAAACCTGAACTCATGGGAGCCAGTTAGACCAGTGGTTCTCAGCTGCAGCAATATGTAGGCATCGTAAGCATGCTTGACCCCTTCCCAGACCAACCGGGTCAGCATCTCTGGGAGCAGAGACCTGGCCACGCAGTGAAAGCTCCCCGGCTGATTCCAAGTGCAGCCTAGGGCTCACAGACACAGGCTCTGTCTGCTTTTACTCCGGGGCTTGTAACACCCAAGGAAACTTGTATTTGCAAACACATATCCCCTTGCCTGCCCCCCCGGGGGGCCATTTTTGCTCTGGACACAGACCTCAGTGGGCAGTGAGAAGTAAGGTCAATGACCCTTAGAGGGTAGGGTAGGGTGACCCCATTTTCAAAATGAGGAAATGAAGGTCCCGAAATGCAAAATGCCTTGCCCCAAAGACACGTAATTAATTAGCAGTAGATCCAGGATTCAAATGATGATTTGTTTTCAACACCATCTTGAAAATAAAACAAAAGGAAGTTTTATTAATAAAGGTTTGTTTTCCTGTCAACCTGAACTGGCTTGAGGTGGTGTTGCTGAGTGGACCTTCTTTCGAGCACAAAATAATTTATAATTATTCTGATTGTATGGAAATGAGTGTTTCTCAATCATGTGAGGTTTATAAAAACATCTTGTTCATTTAGCTATTTTAAGTGTTCCCTCTATGATCTCGTTTTTAACATAAATTTATTTTATTTTTCAGGGAGTGTTTGCTTAGTAATGAGAAACTCTAACCTACCCTCTGAATGGTGATGCATTAACATTATTGGAAACCAAATTAATAAGGTGCAGAAGGGCTCTTTACTCTGAGGGAAAGGCTTGGAATAGAATGGGCTCAATAATAAAAATTTGAAAACAAATAATAGCAAACGCTGATTAGCACTTGCTGGGGACCCTTCTCAGTGATAGGGTTGCCTGACTTAGCAAATAAAAATATAGGACACCCAGTTAAAACTGGATTTCAGATAAACAACAATTTATCAGTAGAAGTAAATTCTTCTATTTTTCTTTGTTGATTCTGACAATTCAACTAAGTGAATTAACTCCACTTAATCCTTACAACCCTATGCGGTAACTGCTATTATAATTCCCATAGTACAGAGGAGAGAATAGAGGCAGAGTGCTAGGTAACTTGCCCAAAGTGACAAAGATAGTATATGGCATAGTTGGGATTTTAACTCAGAAAGTCTGGCTCCAGAGCCTGTTAATTTAATCACAATGAGATACTGCCTCCTTTGAGAAATAAGCTAAAAGTTGTTTAGCTGCTATTCAGTAGGCAAACATTTATTCTGGGTCTACTACCCTGTATCAAGTGAGAGGAGCTGACACTTGAGAGAGAGGTGTTTCGGAGAGTCAGTTTCCTGTTTGGGCTGCGGTTTCCTCCTGTGTTCAACGAAAGAACAATTCCAATCATTCTCAACTTGGCTAAATGTGGGACTGACTAAAAGCCGGATTCTGAGACAGTAGCTTTAAGAGTGGATTCTTGGAATCCAGATTTTTGAAGCAAGCTCTCCAGTTGCAGCTGATGAATCTAAAGTTTGAGATTACCTCGAAAGGAGGTAATCTCTATTTTTCTTGATTCTCAACCCTGGTTGCATTAAAATCATCTGGGAAGGTCATAATTCATTGGGTGTAGGGTGGGGCCAACTGGGTGATTCCAATATGGGAGAAAAGGTTGAAAACCATTGCTGTATTCTTCCCAGCTCTAAGTTGGTGTGATAGCAAGTGAATTCCTATGGTTGAAACACTCCTACAAAGTGAGGTTAGCGATAAAAGGGAGTAAGATGGGTGATGTACCTTCATGATAAAAGCCCTGTTCCTCCCTTGCCATCTGCGTACTCATTTTTGCATCAGTCCATTCTGTTTCCATATCTCTATCTATCTAAATACCTCACTGTGATTTGGTTCATTGCCACTGCTGAAAAGTTTATCCTTAGGAAGGTGAGCTGGGTTGGGAAGGATCATGTTCCCACCTTCCTTTCATGACCACCTAGAATTTTGCATCCCAGTCTGCTTTGAAAGTCTCCAGGTCAGTCAGACACTCTAAGCTGGTGATGGTTGATGGAAACCTCAGCTGTCTTTCTTTTTTACCTATTTATTTTAATTGTTTTATTTTTACTAAAACAAAAATTAGGGAATCAGGGAATGTGCAGATACTTCAGTACTTTCAGCCTTTTGTATTGTGCATTTTCACCAATGAAATAAAAGTTTGTTTTGCATCTCATTTGCATAATTGAACAACTTTCTTTGACTTGTCATTTGCTTCTCTGATGTTCTTGTTTAATTAAAAAAAAATCAAATGCTTCTTTTTGTTGTTGTTGCTTCATATTCATTTTGAAATACCCCCTAATATTTGCAAGCAGTATATTTCAAAATTTATTTTGCTTATTTATTTATTGTTTTTGCTTATTTTTTAAAAATAATTTTAAAGAAAACTCAGAGTTCTTAAGACCCAAAGTCTTTCATTCATTCAGGAAATATCTATTGAGTGTTGGACAAATAAAGGCAATCAAGACAGACAAGAGCCTCATCCCCACGGGGCTTGTGTTCACTTTATCTTAGATTAGTTTGGACAGCTTCCTTCTAGTAAACATGGTGCAGACAGACTATGTTGGCCTAAGTGCAGCCCATCCTAAAGCAAAGGGGATGTGGCAGCTTCTACTCTGACACCCAGGGAAAAGTAGCACCATCGCAATGGCAGAAATGTGAGTCACATTGATGAGATTTGTGACAATGGAAACTTCAGACCATGGTCTCCTGAAACAGGCTCTGGTCAGTCATTCATCCTAGTTCTTAGCATTCATAAAGCAACACCTAAGATGATTCTGTTTTCCTGACTCCAGAGTCTGGGTGTCTGGCTACTCTCCTGTACTATTTCTTCTGAATATTCATGGTTAAGGATAGCATTATTGCAGTCAGACCTTAATTAACATCTGACTCTGCTGCATGATGGTTAAGGAATCTTGGGAAAATTGCCACAAATCTCTGAACCTCAGTTTTCATTCCTCTCTCTCTCTCTTTTTTTCTCTCTCTTTTTTAAGTGAGAGGAGGGGAGATAGAGAGACAGCCTCCCACATGTGCCACAACCAGGATCAGTCCCACATGGGCAACACCCAACTGGGGCTAATTTTTGGACCAACTGAACCACAGGCTAGAGAGAGAGAAGTGGAAGAGGGAGAGGAGGAGAAGCAGAAAGTCACTTCTCATATATGCCCTGACTGGGGATCGAACTGAGGACTTTTGCATGCCTGGCTGACACTCTATTCACTGCACCAACTGGCCAGGGTCATTTCCATTTCTCTAAGGCAAGGAATACTGCCACATTTCCCAATTTAAGGCATACATTTTTTCACATTTTTCAAACATGTCTTAAATTGGGATGTGACATACAATTGATTTAGACATTTAAAATGTTAATTTCCCCCTCCTTAGTTTTTGAACTAAGAAACTAAGATGGTGCATCTTACAACTTACAGCATTTTAGAATAGAGAAAATGAAACAAGAAAACAAGAAGACTCAACCTGATTAACATAGCTGCTTAGTTTTAAATTTCCATTAGGTTTAACTCTTGGTTGGTTATGGGGAACATTCATTCATTCACTCACTCATTCATTCATTCATTCTTTGATTCATCAAATATGTAGTGCAAGCTTACTCCATTGCATTGTAGTTGGCAAAGGGATATAATGGTAAACAAGAAAAATTTAATTACTACCCTTGTGGAACATTCAATTCAATGAGAGAGACATATTTAAAAATGATTATAAAAGTAAAGCAATTAGATTTAGATTTAACATCCATCAGAGGAACATCAATGGAAATGGAATTGTAGAAACCTCCAAAAAGTTGTTCTTCCATATAAACAACACTAGTGAAAATTGTCAAAAACCCAACTTTTTCAGAACTCTGCAAATTAACCAAAGACTAGCAACAATCTAAAGAGCATTTATTCAAGATAAACAGCTAAAAATTTCTGAGAACAGAAAGCTTTGTGGCATATTAACTTGACACATTCAAACCTTTCTCCTAAGCCTCAGGATAGCCTTGAAAACCAAGAGTCTGCAATCATAGTGAAAACCAGCAGCCTTGCAGCCATTGGAAGGGAAAGAACCAGACTGGAACCCTTCAGAAGTGCCAGTATCAGATGACTGTCTTTACCGACCTGTCTGACAGTCCCTGGGAACACCTACTAACAAAGTTTGTATTTACTTGACCTGACTCAGAGCCTCTCTGTGTGAATAATCTCTTCCCTGGAGTCATGAGATACCACCTAACACCTGTTATAATGACTCTTATTAACAAGACAAATAATAACAAGTATTGTAAGAAAAGGAACCTTCATTCACTGCTGGTAGGAATGTAAACTGGTACAGCCATTATGGAAAACAGTTTGGCAGATCCTCAAAAAGTTAAGAATAGAGTCACCATCTGACCCAGCAATACCTCTATGGGCTGTCTACCCAAAAAACTCAAAAGAATTTATTTGCACAGATATATTCACCCCGATGTTCATTGCAGCACTATTCACAGTGGCCCAGACATGGAAACAACCAAAATGTCCTACTAGAGAGGATTGGATAAAGAAGATGTGGTGCATATATACTATGGACTACCACTCAGCCATAAGAGAAGATGAAATATTGCCATTTGCAACAACATGGATGGACCAGAAGAATATGAAATAAGCCAGTCAGAAAAAACTAACAACCATATGATTTCATCATATGTGGGATATAAAACTTAAACTCATAGTCACAGACAATAGCATGTGTTAGGTCACGCTGAGAAGGAAGCCAAGCCAAACGTGAGGATAAAACAATTTATTGGGGTATCTGCATACTGATGAGCTGAGACCCTACACAGCATCAGACTGAGAGAATGAGAAACCCTAGCCTATACAGGAAAAGGCCTGGTGATATTTCCCTCCATAGAGCAAAGGTTTCTGTTACCTGTGGTGGTTAAATAATGGGGGAGGGTGGTGATAGCCAGAGGCCAGATTCATGTTACTTTCTTCTGGCCTGACCAGCCTTACAGTTTGGTGGTTACCAGAGGGAAGGGAGTGGAGGTGGAAGAGGGGGCCAAATAAGATTTGACTCTG
The DNA here is from genome assembly GCA_037038555.1 of Rhynchonycteris naso. Taxonomy (NCBI): domain Eukaryota; kingdom Metazoa; phylum Chordata; class Mammalia; order Chiroptera; family Emballonuridae; genus Rhynchonycteris; species Rhynchonycteris naso. Next base: position 188,555,081 of record CM073000.1, on the reverse strand, counting down.
GGTGGTGGGCAGACAATGCAATATACAGATCATGTATCATAGAAATGTACTCTTGAAACCTATATGATCCTATTAATCAATGTTACCTCAATAAATTTAATTTAAAAAATAATCAGTGACAACTGTTGAATACAGCAGCTACTTAGGCAGCAATACACATTTGAGCAAATAAAAAGTTGACCGAGAAATTTAAAAGGAAATGGTGAAAAATGAGATGTCTATTGAGGATTTTGAAAATGCCTGACATGTTTCTAAGAACCTAGAAAGCTACACACATGAATAAAACTGGGTGCCTAGGACTATGCACAGACTCAGGAAATATTTGTGTGTGTGTGTGTGTGTGTGTGTGTGTGTGTGTGTGTGTGTGTGTGTGTGTATGTGTGTGTGTGTGAGAGAGAGGGAGAGAGAGAGAGAGAGAGAGAGAGAGAGAGAGAGAAGGGAGAGAGATGAGGAGCATCAACTCATAGTTGTGTCACTTTAGTTGTTCATTGATTACTTCTCATATGTGTTTTGACTGGGGGGCTCAAGCTAAGCCAGTGATCTCTTGCTCAAGCCAGTGACCATGGAATCTTGTCTATGATCCTATGCTCAAGTTGGTGAGCCTGTGATCAAGCTAGATGAAACTGTGATCAAGCAGCAACCTTGGGGTTTTGAACCTGGGATGCTGAAGTCAGCCCATGGTCAATTTAAAACCTCAAGGTCATTGCCTGGGATTTCAGCATCCCAGGTCAATGATCTATCCACTGTGCCACCGCCAGTAAGGTTTGGGAAAAGTTTGATAAGACCCTGAGTACTCGCTTCTGGCTGACCTTGAGGCTTTGCACAAGCAGAAGGTGAAGGCTAAGGAAGAGTTTTAAATTGTCCCTCTGGGCAGTGAAGGGCTGCTCTGACACACAAAGGAGACCCTGGGCAGAGGATGGGTGACTTCCTGGTTTCAAGAATTTAAGGAAATCTCTGTTCAATCATTAGCTGACCACTCAGCTAAGCAAGCAGAAACTCCAATATCTGCACATAACTAGAAGTACAGATTTTAAATAAATGGATAAAGAAAGTCACTAAACTAACAGCAGCAGCAACAACATCAATAAACAAACAGGTGGAGGTGGGACGATAAGAAAGGTCTCAAGTTGACAAGAACCTTTTACATGAACAATCTAGAAAAAGAAGAGAAAACTAAACCCAAGGCAAAGGAAGGAAGGAAAAAATAAAATCCAGAGAAGAAATTAATGAAATATAGAGAAAATCAATGAAACCAAAGTTTGGGTTTTTGAAAATATAAACAAAATTGGAAGACTGACCAAGAGGAAAAAAAAGAATCAAATTAGTAAAATCAGGAGTGAAAGTGGGGTCATTCTACCAATCTCATAGAAGTAAAAACAACTCTAAGAATATTATGAACAAGTATATACCAACAAACTATAAAATCTAGATAAAACTGTTAAGTTCCTTAGAAAGACTCATTACCAACACTGTCTCAAAAAATATATATGAGTATCAAGTTAAAGAAAAAGTTCACACAAAACAAATACCAGACTCAGTTGGCTTCAATGGCAAATTTTACCAAATGTTTAAAGAAGATAAAACAACAAATTTCACAAACTCTTCTTTCAAAAAGAGATGGGAGGATACACTTTCCTACTCATTCTGTTGGTCCTACATTATCTCGATACCAAAACTAGACAGATATCACAAGAAAACTACAAGCCAATATTCTTTCTAAATATAGTCACAAAAATCTTCAACAAAATTTCTAGCAAAGTACAAAAAGAATTATTCAGTATGACCAAGTGGGATTTATTCCAGGAATCTAAGGTTGGTTGAATATGTGAAAATCAATGTACTATATCACGTTAATAAAATTAGGGACAAAAAAAAAATACATGATCATTTTTAATGGACACGGAAAAAGCATTTGAGAAAATCCAACACCTTTTTTCTAATAAAAATACTCCAATAAAGTAGGACTAGACACTCCCTCAACCAACTTAATAAGGAGGACCTATACAAAACCCACAATTAATAATATGCTTTATGAATCTTTTCTCCTAGGATCAGGAGCAAGACAAAGATGTCCACTTTTGCCACTTTTATACAACAATGTACTGGAATTCTCAGCCAGAGTATTAGGCAAAAAAAAAAAAAAAAGTCATTCAGATTATAGAAAGAAGTAAAATGAACAAAACTAATATCCGGGCATTTATCTGCAGATTACGTGATCTTGTATACAGAAAATCCAAAGGGAAATAAAAAAACCTGCTAAAGCTAATAAATTATTTCAGCAAAGTAACAGGATACAGTATTAATATGCAAAGATCAGTTATATTTCTATACATTAGCAATGAACAACCTAAAAAGAAAATTAAGAAAACAATTTCATTAACAATAAATAGCATTAAAAATAATAAAAAAAAACACTCAGGAAACTTAATGAAAGAAGTGTGAGACTTGCCCACTGGAAAGTATAAAACATCATATTCATGGGTCAGAAGACTTAATGTTAAGATGGCAATACTCCCCAAACTGATCTACCAACTCAATACAATGGCTATTAAAATCCTTCTTCCATTTCTGCTACATTTGACAAGCTGATCCTAAAAATCACATGGAAATGCAAGGGATCCTAAGCAGCCAAAACAATATTGGAAAAGAGCAAAGCTGGAAGACTCACACGTTCTGATTTCAAAAGTTTTAGCAGCCAAAACAAGTATCCAGGTTGATAAAAGTCTCTCTGGGGCATTGCTGGCAGTGTTGCCAGGGAGGAAAGAAGTGGAAGATCGCACAGTGACTCTTCAAACTTCTGCTCACAATTGGCTCACACCGTTTTGGTTCACATTCCATTTGCCAAAACAAGTCAGATCGTCAAGCCTGCTATCAATGGGCAAAAATGTATAAATTTCCCACAGGGAGGGGCAGTGAATATAGACTGTAGAATATAGAATATATCACAGGTGATACTTCAGATAGACTGATGACATAATAATTTGAGGTCTAGTCAACAAAAGGCTATGTATATTGGAACAATCCTCCTTGCCCCCTCCTCCTTAAAAGTTTTTGAGGCATTGCTATTAAGAACAAATGTGTTATTTAAAATACAAATAAGCCTGGCTGAGTAGTTCGGTTGTTTAGAGCATCATTCCAATACACCAAGGTTTCCACTTCAAACCTTGGTCAGGGCACATATGAGAATCAACCAATGAATGCATAAAAAAGTGGAATAACAATTCGATCTATCCCCCCGCCCTTTATCTCTCTAGAATAAAAAAATAAATGTTTTAAAATACATAAAAGTAAAATATAAATAAATGGTTGGTATTTGGCAACACAATGCAAATGAATTAACGACAAGCTGCAGAGCAGCCCATTCGTTTGACGACCTGGTTGCTCTCGGTACTCATTACCCCATAAAAGAGCCAGCCCCCTAGCTTTCTGTCCCTGGGCCGTCTGAGCAACAGTACATGTATATACACTGCCTATAGGCTTCTAGTGTCATCCATCCTGGAAGAAGAGCTTTTAATTCATTCCCCGACAATCCCAGGCGTAATAAACTCTTGCGGCAGTCGCCCTGTTCTTCTCCTCCCCTCCCCTGCCTCCTGGGAGGACAGAGGTGGAATTAGAGCATTCTTCTGATTCACTCTCCCTTAGGGTATCTGCCCTCTTGATTTACAGACCTCACCGTTTATCGAATCGGGAGTGTTCTCTCAGCTTTACTCCTATAAACAGAAATGTCATTTTTAAATCAACCTAAGACAAATTAACCTGCTTATTCACAGCCACAGCCCAGCTTCCTATTCTCTGCAGCCTTCTAAGAAAATCACCTCTGGTCTGAATGATAAGGGCCCGGCAGGGCGTGGTGGGCTGACTTGGGATTCTCCACCTGGCTCTGGTATGCAGCCTTCTGCGAAGTATGCCCCAGTGTGTTGACAACATCTTCACCCACTTTCCGAGGGCTCTGCCACAGAACCAGTCAGGCTCCAGAGCGGGCAAAGAGGTGTTCAAATAAAACCAGGCGGTGGCGCAGTGGATAGAGCGTCGGACTGGGATGCGGAAGACCCAGGTTTGAGACCCCGAGGTCGCCAGCCTGAGCGTGGGCCCATCTTGCTTGAGCAAAAGCTCGTCAGCTTGGACCCAAGGTCGCTGGCTCCAGCAAGGGGTTGCTTGGTCTGCTGAAGGCCTGCGGTCAAGGCAAATGTGAGAAAGCAATCAATGAACAACTATGGTGTTGCAAGGGCAACAAAAAACTAATGATTGATGCTTCTCATCTCTCTCCGTTCCTGTCTGTCTGTTCCTGTATATCCCTCTCTCTCTCTGTCCCTGTAAATAAATAAATAAATAAATAAATAAATAAATAAATAAATAAAATAACCTCCATCTGAAAGGGCATGTCGCCAGCTCTTAGAACAAGAAGGGACCAGTTCTAGGAACTTCTGATAACGTAGGTGTAGGGTGGTCAGCAATGGGGGATGGTCATTTGAGGAACTCAGGCCCGGGAACTTTGACTAGGGCCGGCCACAATTAAGCGCGCCAAGGGAGGCTTCCCAGGGGTCCTTGGGAGAAGAGTGACTGTCTGTCAGCCAGTGAGATTTCACCATGTCATAATTGCTCACCTACCTTAGAGGACCCCTTTAAATACCTCTCACGTAGTCTAATTCACGCGGCTCTCCTAGCCTCTGACCCCGGACCTAGGGGACCTCGTAGGGCGGGATGTGCAGTACTTAATAAATCCTTTGCTATTCCACACTTTGTAGCTCCATGTTGGGCAGATAAAATATATTATGCTCACTTTGTTAAAGATGGCGCTGCCCACATGCAAGTCTGTTGATATTAATATGTGTTGGGGGACAGGCTGTGGTCAGGCGGGGTCGGTATAGCTTAAGGCTTAGTTTTGTTTTGTTTTGTTTTTTACAGAGACAGAGAGAGTCTCAGAGAGGGATAGATAGGGACAGACAGACAGGAACAGAGAGAGGTGAGAAGCATCAATCATTAGTTTCTCTTTGCCATTGCAACACCATAGTTGTTCATTGATTGCTTTCTCACATGTGCCTTGACCGCGGGCCTTCAGCAGACCGAGCAACCCCTGGCTGGAGCCAGCAACCTTGGGTCCAAGCTAGCGAGCTTTTTTTTTTTTTTGCTCAAGCCAGATGGGCCCACACTCAAGCTGGCGAGCTCGGGGTCTCAAACCTGGGTCTTCTGCATCCCAGTTCAACGCTCTATCCACTGTACCACTGCCTGGTCAGGCTTAAAGCTTAGTTTTAAGAGTAAGCTTTTCCCCACACCCTTGACTGATTGGATGATGTGGGTGGTGTACTCTCATGAGGAATCCTCCCATTATGCCTCAGATAAGTGACTTTGAATCAGAGACTTCCTTGTTTGTAGATTGGATTAAAGGTTTGAATTTCTACACTATAAAATGGGGCAAACCAGGAGCTTGCTCTCTTGGTTCCTGAGATTAGCATTAGAGAGGAGAGCAGATTAAGGCCATGTGGAGGAGAGGAGAAGCAGCCAAGATGGCAAAGTGCTGAGGAAGAAGCCAGTTTGTTCACAGTTTGTGCAGAGAGAAGGAGTTGGAAAATAGAGGTGAATAAGTCTGGTGAGCTAGAAACCTTTGATTCTAGTAAACTCAGATAAGTCAGTAGCTTTGTGAGCACTGAATGAGTGGGTTTGGAGCCCAGTGTGTGTTTTTACTTGTCTGACAGGTGCAAGCTAAAATTAAAGATGATGGCCCACCAGTTTTTGGCTCCCTTGTTTCATTACCGTCTGTTTGAATCTAATGCGAACCTGCACCGGCCGGGCGGCTGTGATGGTGGCCGCGACTACTGGCTTTACACTCCAGTCCCCCCTTCCTTCTTTCTCGGTGGGGAAAAATACCTTACATTTTAGTGCCGAAACTCGGGAAGGAGTTAGAAGTCCGCAAGGGGCCACTCCTCTCTCTCCTTTTCCTCTGAGAAAGAAGCAGGATCTCAGGACCTCTGACCATCCACCCACTTCGCGCATGGTGCAGTAAGTCCCATGCCTCCAAACTTCCCTCAGTTCTTTCTGCTGAGGCTCCCTGTTTGAAACCATAACTACATCAGGGAAGTCTTTTCTGTCCGAGTGCGTGTGTGCCCGTAGAGATGTCCTGAGCACATCCACTTTCCCTATCTGTCCATGGCCAGAGCTTGAGTTTTGGGGTGCCAATTCTCAACTCTGACCACTCCAAGGACTGAGGGCGGCCATGGGGTGCTGGAATCCCAAAACATGCTGGGAGTTGCCTTATTTGAAATCTCTCTTTCCGTAAAGAAGAGGAAACTGTTCTTTTTCTCTGCTGTGGCCAGGCCACAGAACCCACTGGATAATGAGACCAGGAGCCCCCTGACGGGACTTTCGGTTTTAACACCCTCACCAATTTAACTATTGCCAAAAAAGTTGGGAGCTGATTGGAGATCCCTTTACACTCAGGGCCTCTAATTATTCACGTGCCTGTCCTTAACCTCTGTGCCACCTGTTGCACCACACAGGCTGTTTCTGTTCAGAGAAAACCCTCCACTTCTAATCTTTCCTCTTCCGCGGACTCTCAACTTTTTCTTAATCCTGCCTGACCCCCAAGGGCACCCCTGTCTTGGTCTCTCTCTGGTCCCTCTGCGGACCTCTTTCACTTCAGTCTCTTCCCTCCAGAAATCCCCCTCTCCCTCCCTTCGCTAAATCCTGTTTCTCATTCACTTGCATATACCAATCTCTCTTTTTCTTCTCCTGCTGGCCAGGGGCCCCTCCCTTCTTCACTGTGTTCTTAAGTCCCTCCTCCATCAGGCCACTCTCAGCCTGTCATTGGCTCTTACACCGGTTTGCAAGATGCCCAACCCCAATCTGCTTACAGAAAGTTCTGACCCTATCCTGCCAATGGCTCTAGCATTTCCAGCTGGATCTGGGTGCTGGGCTCCCTAGGAGCCCTCCTCTTATTCTCAACCCCCAAATCCCTATCCAGGACCTGTGAACATGGCATTTAAAGTTTTCAATGGTCACGGCTAGTAGGAAATGGCCCAGGCTGTTCACCAGGCCCACGTGTAGCAGAAGGTAATGCTCCAAACCCAGGCTCTTGTGGCAGCCCTGAGGCCGGCAGAACAGGGGCAAGGCACAGGAAGTGCCCGGTCCAAGTCTGGACCACAAAGAGGAATCCCACCAGCAGCTTGCTTTAAGTGTGGCAAGCAGGACCACTGTGCCCGACAGTGTCCCTGCCTGCAGCTGCCCACTGAGCCGTGCCCTAACTGCAAGCAGCCCAGTCACTGGCAGAGTGATTGCCCCTTTGGGCAGCAGGATCATCCTCAACATCTCTACGTAGAGGACAAGCCACCTGAATGGGATGATGAGGTAGCCACGTGGGCGCATCACTCGAACTCCTAGAACACAGCCTGGTCTCGGAGAACCCAGGGTATGCTGCAACTAGTGGGTAAGTCCATCTCATTTCTTGTGGACATAGGAGCTGCCTTCTCTGTTTTGCCATCACACTTTGGACCTCTAGTTCCCTCACAGGTCTTGGTTATGGGAATGGATGGGACCCCTTCCTTTCCCCTTTGCACATCACCCCTGACATGCAGTTTGGACGGAATCCCCTTTTCACACCCATTCTTAATTATGCCATCGTACCCTGTATCCCTTCTGGGTCAAGACATTCTTCACAGTCTCAGAGCCACTGTCCAGCTGACAGCATCTTCCCACTTACTCCTGCCATTCCTCACTACCAAGGGCTCCCCCATAATCAGTGCTACCCTCATTTCTAACTATGTCTCTCACCTCAAACTTGCTCCCATGTAGGATCACCGGCAGTCAGAACCACTGGGCCCTGCTCATCTATGTCTCACCAAAAGGTTGGGCCCTGCAGACCCTCCTGTTGCTCCTGTCCCTCCCACCAGGAACCTGCCACCAGAGTGAGCTGAAGCAGAGAGCAATGCTGTTCAGTAGGACTGGCCTGATGAAGGAAGCTTCAATCTCCTCAACTGACTGTGAGAAAATTAAGCAAGAATCTTTCCTCCTACAACCTGCTTAACTTCTGATGGCAGCCACCCATTCTTACCTGGGCTGCCCCTAACCCAAGTCTTCTTCTAATTATCAGCATATAACTCATAGTTACTCCTCTTTTTTAAATTCTTACAGAACCACATCTGCAAAGTTTCTCAACTCACAGCCAAACAGATGTTCCTCCTGACACCCCTCAAAGTCACTGCCTTACGACCTCCCCTCCCCACGATACCCCTAACCAGCAGGAAGTAGCCAGATGCCCCTATTCTATTTAAGAAAAAAGGCTGGAATGTAGGGTGGTCAGCAATGGGGGTGGTCACATGAGGCACTCAGGCCCGGGAAATTTGACTAGGGCCGCCCACAATTAAGCACACCAAGGGAGGCTTCCCAGAGGTCCTTGGGAGAAGAGCGACTGTCCGTCAGCCAGTGAGATTTCACCACATCATAATTGCTCACCCACCCTAGAGGACCCCTTTAAATACCTCTCACGCAGTCTACTTCACGCAACTCCCCTAGCCTCTGACCCCGGGGCTGGGGGACCTTGTCGGGTGGGATGCACAGTACTCAATAAAGGCTTTGTTATTCCACACTTTGTGGCTCTCGGCCCCCCCTTCCTTCTTTCTCGGCGGGGAAAAATGCCTTACTGTAGGCACATGCGTGATGTTTAGCCATGCTCACGATGAATGAGAGGCTGTTTTAAATAGCTGTGAGATCCAATTATTGACCCACCAAGTTGGCAAAAATTAAAACGTTTGGTGAAACCTTACATGATTGCGAGTAGGAAGTGGGCGCTCTTGTCCACTGAGGTGGGCATGGAAGCCTGGCCTCTTCTGCCAAGAGTAATGGGGAAATTCCCATCAAAGCGAAGAAAAGCGCTTCCTTTCGGCTCAGCGATCGACCCTCTGTGAATATATTTCACAGATACATTAATCTGTGTGCTGCATTGCAACTGCCCCCTATGGTAAATCAATAGCAGACTAATTATGTGAATTAAGGCCTATCCAGACAATAGAAGACCAGGAAGCTATTGAAAACACTGTAAGCTGATATAACACGATGTCCAACATGTATCGTTCAGTGTTAAAAGCAAGTTAGAAAATGATTCTTTTAGAGGAGAGTTTCTCAACTTCAGCTCTGGGGACACTTTGGGGGCTCAGGATTCTGTATTGTGGGGTCGTCCTGTGCATTGGAAGATGTTTAGCAGAATCCACTACCTCTACCTGCTAGAAGCCAGCAGCAACCCTTGCCACTCTCAAGTTGTGACAATGAAAAATATCTCCAGGTGCTGCCACATGTGCCCTGTGGGAGAGGGGTACAGAAACATCCCTGGCTGAGAACTACTGCTCTGGATGCATGGAAGCTCCGAGCGATGGGTGTTGTTGCACACGGATCATTTCTGCCATGACCGTGTGAATCACCGGTGGGGGCCGCCTCAGTGGCGTGGAACTGGGGTCTTACATGAAGAGACAGTCTAAGGCTTCACTATAATTACCTGTGGATTGTTTGACTTCTACCATGTGTGCTAATTTGAAAATCAAATTAAAAGTCAACCTCACAAACGATATTTTTTGAAGTGCTATTTTGACCGAAGAGCTCATCACCTGCTTCCTCTGGGGTTTGGAATGTGCACAGGGTGAAGAGCTATGGGACAGAGGCAAAATGAGCTGCAGCTGTGCACTGCGAAGTACACCTTCTTTGGGATATAAATACATGGATCCACTGGATCCACTATCCATTGAGTCTGGGAAAATGATTTGCTGGAAAGAGCATCGGACAGGCCTTTGGCGCTAGAGTGTTGAGGTTTCAACCCAAGATGTGCCTCCTAATGGTATATGATATCTCCCAGGCTACCACTCTGAGCCTCAGTTTCCTCATTTGCAAAGTGAGCATAACATTATTCAATTCACGTAAATTTTGTGAGTATTTTATAACACCTATGCACATGCATACATATATTCTGCATAAAACTTCTGATGACTTCCAGTTAAGAGTACCTTTTCTGAATGGAGCTATTAGGGGATTGAAACATGATGATTAAGAGCTTTTTCTTTGGAATCAACCAGACCTAATCCAAATCTCAACTCTGTATCATGGCTGCTGTGTGACCTTGAGAAAATTAATTCACTTCCTTATGCCTCAGTCTTCTAAATTTTTTCTGTATGAACACCATCGTGGAAATTGAAGACACCTGACATGAGAGGTGGCCCTCCCTGATCTTGCAAAGCCTGTAGAGTTGAGACAGATGATGTCCCAGGTCTTATATTACTTAAGGGCAGAACTCAAACTGCTTTAGGTCAAGGGAGGGATTTAGTGACTCACATATGGGAACAGGTTAAGGATTATTCTGATATGGTTACCTCAGGTATGACTGGTTCCAAACCTCAGATGATGTCACAAGGGCTTGGTCTCTTCCCAGCTCCTTGTTCCATTTAGTCCGCATTGGTTTTCTCCTCAGGCAGGCTTTCCGCATGGAGCAGCAGGATGACTGTGCACACCAATAAACCCTAGGATAAATAGAGTGGCATGACTAGATAATCCAGGCGAAGTTTCTGGGTTGTGTTACTTACTGACCCTGCCTGAGTGCCACGCCCATCTCTGAAACAATCACTGCATCCAGCAAGATGCGGTACTCTACTTGGCCAGCCCTTGCTCATGTGCCCAGGCCTGAGAGTAGAGTCGGGTAAACTCCCCTGAGTCACATGGAGAAGCTGCAGTATAGGTCTGTTATCCATGACATGCCATAATAAGTAGTGTATTTATAGACTTCATTTTTTAAAAAACTTTTCTACTAGACTCTGAGTAGTAGCACAAGGGCTTGCATTCTCTGAACCCAGCATCTAGTACAAAGCCTGAACCATATGCATGATCAATTGCTTTTCCCACAATGCAATGAATTACAGGGACCATGTGCATTCTAATGATCTCGTCTGGGGTCTGTCCCACAGTTTAAAAATATTTGCTGAATGAATCGATAGTTCCACTGCGGTGGGAAGTCACATCTGACTCACTGTTTGTGATCTTAGCAAAGTGTACTTTAAGAGACCAATTAATACTTGTTAAATAAGCAATGGGTAGAGAGAATGAGCTCCAAATCCCATCACAGCATGGACCCCAGCTCCTTCACCTCTTAATTCCCAGTAGAGGTCCAGTGAGACCTCCCCTCTGGGGACCCAGGCACCACCAGCAGCTCCTTGACTCACTCCAGGTGGGCAGCCGCTCCTCACCTATTCCCCAGAAGATGCTCAGAGGATGGGGACCCTAGGGAGAAGGTAGTGGGTTTGAAAATGAAGACAAGAGCAAGAAGGAGAGAAATGAGTTCAATCCAAGTTCATGTCTATCTTATTTTGGAAGGAAGTGGGAAAGGAGAACAAAGTTTTCATGAATAATGCTGCTTATTATAATGCTTGCTCTCTCTGATGGTGATTAAGATGGATGCAGCATCACACTGGCTTGCAGAGGGTGTGGGAGTACAGATGACAATTTTCCCATCAGAGTTTTTCACAAAGAAGGAGCAACTCCTAGGTCCCCTCCTTTCCTTCCTCCCTCTCCAGCCTGCCTCTCCTGCCGAGCTTCTGGCTGCTTCAAGGTGCTGGGGGAGGAATCCATCAGAGACTGACAAGTGGCAAATGACATTAGCTTCCAACTGTGTTAAAGGCTGTGAATGTAGCAGGCATGGTGCCTTGTTCTCCTCTCCGCTTTCCCAGCCCCTGTGCCTGCAACAGCGCCTGGGTCCCAGGAAACATATCATATTTGGAATCGTTCTGTTGTGGACGTTCATCATTTTTTGGCATTCCACACCCATTTCCTTTCTTTCTGTCATCAGTGCCTTCCTTTCCTCTCAGAGAGTCACTCTCTCGCCTTAGTAGGGGATTAAAGGAGCTAATTCTGTAAAGTTCTTAAATACTCCCTGGTTTAATTAATATTAGCTATCCCTATAGATAATATTATGTTATAATTCATGAAACACCCATGAAACAGGATAGCATAAATAATAAAACTATCAGAGTGTATGAAAGAGCTCTTTTGAAATAGAACTTATCTTTCACAAGAACTTAATAAGCATAAAAGGTTGGAAGATAGAAATCGAAGATCTCTCAGGAAGTAGGACCAAAAGACAGAAACCCCCACAAACACATATATGCATATTTTTAACTTGAGTGTTAATCCAAGAGACCCAATATTTCACTAAAAAGAGTTCTCAACAAACAGAACAGGATTATAAGAATAAATAACTTATTAAAGAAGACATACAAGAAAAGGGCACAGGCTTGAAAAACACTCTCCTCCTAACCCAGTGCTCAGAACAAAAATGTGAAAAAAAAATGCTAAGATGTATCATAATTAAGTTTTACAGCAAGAAAATTAGAGGGGAAAAGTTTAAATGCTCTAAAGGAGGAAAAAGCAGATAATGTACAAAGCGTTGGAAATCAGTATAGTATTAGATTTCTTAACCATGGTCTTTGAAACTAGGAGACAATAGAGCAAAGATGTCAAAATACTGATTAATAATAATTTCTAGGTAATACTTTCACACCCATTCAAACTATAGATCAAATATAAGGGAGAACCTTTTTCTTTTTTTTTCAAATTTGAAATTTCTCAGAATACGTTCCCCTAAAAGAAGTCAACCAGGAGACAGAGAGATAAGCTTTCTAAGGAAGAGGCCAGCAGAGACAAGAGGGAGAGAGGTGTTTTCCAGAGTGGATTTGAAGGAAAGCGCCTGGTGACCCCTAGAAGGAGGCCTTGCGAGCAGCCCACACGGACCGGAGAGAGAAAACTGGGATTTGAGAGATGTGAACAGAGAGTCTCTGGGAAACAGTGGAGCCAATGGCATAACTGATTCATCTGCAAGGGAAATAAAGGTGGTGAAAAGATTTCTTGAGTTCTGTGGAGAGCGTCAAGTAATTTATACGTACATAGAAAACTAAGCAAATAAACAAATAATTATCCAACTCTAAGAAAACATATACTTACATAACTGAAAAAAGATAATCAAAGTACACTGCTTGACTCAGCAGTTAACTTATATGTACTAACTAGGTTGTGACCTAGCAGTGAGTAAGTAGTTACATTGTAAACACGAATGTTTAATTAAATTTGAGATGACATAATTGGAAGAAGGGTTGTGGAAGATGCCACAAAACAGTCAGAAAATTATTTTGTTAATTATCTTGTTGATGGCAATCGTTAAGTCCTGCTGGAATAAAAAAAATGCATAGAGCTACAAACACACACACAAGTGAGTACAAGTGAAAGTTAGTGAATATGAACCAGACAAAGGATTATACTGACGTTAGCATTCTGATTGTGATATTTTACTATAGTTTTGCAAGACATTATCATTTGGGGAAACTGAGTAAGCAGTATAAAAGATCTCTGTATTATTTTCTATAATTGTCAAAAAATGATGTCTAACATCATGGACTCCCCTCTACTTCATGTTGGAGGTAACTAACTACTCATTAAGTGTATATGCAATACATACAAATAACAGCAGAAGAAATAGCCCTTTGAGTTCATACACCATTGAATTCAAAGTGACAGCATGAATGGACCTGGAGATTATTATGCTAAGTGAAATAAGCCAATCAGAGAGAGACAAGTAACATATGATCTCCCTTATATGTACAATCTAATGAACAAAATAAAGTGACAAACAAAATAGAAAAAGAGTCATGGACACATGGAACAGACTGACAGCTGCCCAGGAAGAGGGGATGTGGGGGACTGGATAAAAGAAGGTGAAGGAATTGGCCAAAAACACATGTATATATGACACATGAACACAGATAACAAATTGCTGATAGCTGGAGGAAAAGGGAGGTGGCTAGTAGGGGAGATAAAAAAGGGAGGTGGGCAGGGGCGGAAGGGTGGGAGACAAAAGAGACTTCACTTCAGGTGATGGGCACACAGTATAGTGTGCAGATGATGTTTTGTTGAATTGTACACTTGAAATCTGTGCGGTTTTGCCAATCAATGTCACCCCAATAAATCCAATAAAAACAAAAGAAATATTCCGATTCTACCACTCAGTAGTCCGAGAGAGATAAGTTAACACTCTTGTGCCTTAGCTTTCTCTTTATTACATGGGATATAACAATAGTACTTAACTTGTTCTGAGAATTTAACAAGTTACTCTGTGCCAGTCTCTTAGAACAGTGCCTGGCAAGTAACAAATACTATATATTAATTTGATTATACATGAATCCTCAGAAAACATGTAGCATAATTTTCTTGGATGTTGATCTTGTTTGTTTCATATACATGGTACCATGCTCCCTGTATCAGTCTTTCATTGGCTTTTTCCTCCCCACGACAATGTCTTGGATTCCTTTCCACGTCACTAAATATCAAACTACCTTATTCTTTGTCATTGCTGCATAGTATTTCCTGGTTGGTTATATTTAAATGTGTCATTTCCTTATTGATGGAGATTTAGATTGTTTCCAATTCTTTGCTATCTAAATTCATATGAGTGCATCTCTGAGCTATATATAAGAAATAGAATAGCTGGTTCACTAAGTTTGCCATTGAAATTTTTAGATAATGTACTAAGATTCAGTGCTGTCTATATAAATTTCAAGATCTCCCTCACCCCAAGCAATGGTTTGAAATTCTCCTTGCCACTTTAAAAAACTTGATTGAGGTCTAATATACATATTATAAAATTCATCTATTTCTGTTGATTTACACAGATTAGCAAACAGCACCATGATTCACTTTTTTTTGCAGAAAGAAATTTGTCTCCCCAAAACAATATGTTGAAAATCTTAACCCTAATACCTCAGAATGTGACCTTATTTGGAAATAGGGTTTTTGTTGATATAATTTGTTAAGTTTAAGATGAGATCATTGTGAACTAGGTTGGACCCTAATCCAATATGAATGAAGTCTTCCTAAGAAGAAGGGAACTTGAGCACAGAGAGAGAATGCCATGTGACAACAGAGTGATGCTCCCACAAGCCAAGGAGTGACTGGGGTTGCCAGAAACTGAAATAGACAGAGAAGGATCCTCACACAGAAGGCTTCAGAGGGAGCACAACCCTGCCCACACCTTGATTCCGGACTTCTAGCTTCCAGAACCGTGAGAGAAAGAATTGTTATTGTTTATGTTGTTTTAAGCTACTCAGTTTGTGTGGCTATGTACAATAACCCTAGGAAGTTAATGCACACTTCTAAAATATTTGCATCACCTCAAACAGATCCCTTATGTCCATTGACAGTCAATATTTTGCTCTCTGACCCTGCGTCCTCTTCTGGAGTATGAGGGAAGACACAAATCTTTCAGCTGCTGCTCAGATTGGTATTATCCTTGATGACCGATTTTTACTCATGAAAATTTACCAATAGGCAACTCTCAGATGGTCAAGCTTGGGCTATAACATCATTCCACCCTCCCCTCTTCTCCTGGTCTCAACAGTTCTCAACCATTGGGTCAAACCCAGTTTTGGAAACCTGCTAGAAATCTCCCCCAAGGAAAACAGTACACATATCTCCACACTCAACATTGGGCAATTTTTGACTCCCCAGAGCCTACCTGTGAACCCCAGTTTAAGAATCCTTGATGTTTCTGTTTGTCCATTGTCTAACTGAATACCTATGGTAATGGGGAGGGGATTAATACAGTAGGTGGCAGCCCATTCTATCCTGGGGAGCTCTACCTCCTGCAAAGCAATTTTTATTTGTTGAAATCTGGGTCCCAGGGGCTTTCATTTCTTGGTTCTGGAATAGTCTCTGTGAATCACAACATGGAGGAGAATGAGGAATATTCAACCCCAGGAGTCAAATAGGAACCTATAGAAACCATATGAGGATGACGGCCAGTCCTCTGGCAAATTCTCAGGATGTGAAGGTAGTGCGAAAGCCCAGAGCGTATTTGAAAATTCTGACCCATAGTGTACTAACTCTGTGGTCTTTTTGAATATTGGTAGTCTTTCTGAGCCTAAGTCTCCTTCATTCGTAATTAGAAAAACTTGGCACACAGTGGGTGTCCCATCACAAATGAATTTAGATGGAAAAGAAAACCTCACATGAACAAACGTGGGACCTGCTGTCAGAGGGGGTGGGAAAGAAGTGGACAGGGGAGTTCTGTGTCTAACAGCATCCTTACAAACAAAATTATCAAGACTTTCATACATACACTTTACATCTTTTTTAGATTAACTTTATTTTTTAGAGCAGTTTTGGGTTCACAACAAAATTTAAAGAATGTTGTTTTTTTGGAATCGTATAGTCTGTAGCCTTTCCAGACTGGCTTCTTTCACTTAGTCATAAGTTTCCTCCATGTCTTTCCAAGGCTTGATAGCTCGTTGCTTTTTTTCTTTTCTTTTTACTGTGACAGAGAGCGAGTCAGAGAGAGAGTCAGAGAGAGGGACAGACAGAGACAGACAGACAGGAACGGAGAGAGATGAGAAGCATCAACCATCAGCCTTTCGTTGCAACACCCCAATTGTTCATTGATCACCCTCTCACATGTGCCCTGACCGCAGGCCTTCAGCAGACCAAGCAACCCCCTGCTTGAGCCAGCAACCTCGGGTCTAAGCTGGCGAGCTTTTAGCTCAAGCCAGATGAGCCCGTGCCCAAGCTGGCAACCTCGGGGTCCCAAACCTGGGTCCTCCGCATCCCAGTACGACGCCCCATCCACTGCGCCACTGCCTGGCCAGGCTCATTGCTTTTTAATGCTGAATAATATTCCATGGTCTGGGCCCTGGCCAGTTTGCTCACTGGTAGAGCATTGGCCCGGTGTGTGCTTTCCCTGGGTCAATTCCTGGTCAGGGCACACAGGAGAGGCGACCATCTGCTTCTCCACCCCTCCCCTTTCTCCTTCCACAGCCATGGCTCGATTGGTCTGAGCACATTGTCCTTGGTTCTGAGGATGGCTCCATGGAGCCTCTGCCTCAGACATTAAAAATAGCTCAGTTGCTAGCCCCAGAAGGGTAGAGCATCGGCCCCAGATGGGAGTTGCCAGGTGGATCCCAGTTGGAGCACATGTGGGAGTCTGTCTATCTCCCCTCCTCTCACTTGGAAAAGGAAGGAAAAATAAATAAATAAATAAATATATTCTATGATCTGAATATACTAAAGCCTATTTATCCATTCAGCTGCTGAAGGACAGAGACCTTTTACTGAATTATATTGGTCTCCATCTTACAGCCTAGTGACTACAGCATAGAATGAGCTGATGGTAGCATTCTAAAGTCACTGGGATGTGAAGTAAATGCTCTCAAAGGTCTCCAGAGTCCCACCAATGTACCACAAAGTACAAATCTTAGGTCTCTGACATCACAACACCCACCGTATTAAGACATTAAAGAAACAAAACCGATTTGCTGGCAATGCTGGAATTGGCCTGAAAATCTCAATGCAATGTCCCCGCTCACTATAACTGCTGACGAGCTCCCCCCACCCATCCCACTGCCCCTGCAAAGGGATGCTGACCCACTTCCCTAGGATGGGTCCTTTTAGAGGATCAAACCTGGGAAATGCACCTGCATTAGGCCTCCTTATTCCCATTTACTTCTAAGGACAATAGTGAATTAGGCACTTGATTTAAGAGGGTCTTTGAAGACTCTAATTGAAAAATGCAAATAATAAGACTTGAAAAAAAAATCAGAATGCGTTGCCTTGCTTTGCTGAAAGCTGGATTAAACAGAACTTAAGTACTAATTTTGGGGGAGGGGCGGTTGGACTAAGCTTAGAATAAAAGAAGGTTTTCTTTTCTGCCTTCTCAAAAGACACTAGGTAAACCAGAAGCTATCATGCGTTTTCTAAAGCCAGTGAACAGTGATATCAGAATACCCTCCGAATCGTCCCTGAACCAAACCTACATTTCATACAGTTGGAGTCTCTTGTTTAAATCAGGCCCCAGATCTGGAATTGTTCTACCCAATTCAGAAAGGCAACACCAAGTGTGCTCCTTGGGTCTCTCTCTCTCTCTCTTTCTCTCTCTCTGTTTCTCGGCGCCATGGTGGTAGTGGTGGTTCTCATGGGTTCATTTCCTATCTGCTTCTCTGCTTTTCGGTGGCTGGCTTTCTACATCCTTCTGTGTCTCTGTCTCATGTCTGTCTTCTTGCCTCTTTCTTTCTACCCCTCTCTTTCTGTGGACTTACTCCTTTTCCCACTGCCTCCTTCTGAAATTCTGCAAGATAAAATCCCGTTTATGAGCCCAGATTCTGGAGCAGACAGCCTGGGCTTGAGACCCCCTCCTGTGTCTGTGCATCAGTCTCTTTATCTGTCCAACATGCTTAGAAGGGCGCCTGGCATGGAACAGGCTTGTTGTAGTCACTCACTATGCTTATTTCCCACGTTTGTGTAGCCAGCTTCCCAGGCAGCTCTGGGACCAGCAAACAGTGACACAGCCAGCTGGGGGAGGAAGACTTCAGGAGGGAAGGCTTCATGGGCCAAGGACATGGAGAAAGAGACCCAGGTGAGTTCTCTAGGCCGTCTACTTTCTCCTCACAGCTTTTGCAAGAAGCAATGTGAAATATCTCAGCAGACAACATGAGAAAGAACACAAGAGAGAAGGAGAAAGCGGGTGAGAATAAAAGAGGGGAGAGAAAGAAAGAGTGAGTGAGAGAGACAGCAAGAGGAAGAGAAGGTGAGAGAGGGAGAAAGGGTAAGGGAGACAGACTGTTTGAGATTCAGTGAAGACATGCCCACATGTTTTCTGCTCAGTAGACTAGGAAAGATTAAGCTGCATTGCTGGAGGGGGCGGGGAAGATGGCATGTCCTACGTTATTGCTCCTTATAAATAGATAGCACCAAGTGCAAGCCTCTTATCTGTCCCATCCTGTTGTGGCACAATTCTTCCTGCTGCTGTAGGCCTCAGTTTCCAGCTGGGGCACTGCCTTGGTAAGAAAAGGAAAACTTCCTACAGCAAACATTTGGCTCCTTAGCAACTGAAAGAAGTTAGGCTAAAGAAAAAGTAAATAGAGCACATGGTGTTACAGAGTTAAAGCATGGAGATATCGAAGCACTTAATTTGGAAGCAGCAAACAAAACAGCCCCAACAAACCCATGCCATGCCATCTGCAATCAATATGCATCATTATAGATGCCCAGATGGTTGTGTTCTGGGAGAGTTCCAAGCCAGTGGTTCTCAAGCTTAGCTGCACATGGTAATTCACCTGAGAGCGGTAGAAAGAAGAACCTCAGAGCCCAGGTGGTACCCTAGACCGAATCAATGGAGGGACCCGGTCATCAGTATTTTGAAAGTTCCCTGGGTGACTGTCATGTGTAGCCAAGGTTGACAGGCTCTGATCTTCCATAACTAAGTGAGCTGAGTCACAAATTTTTGAGCTGGATAACCTGATTGCAGATAGAACAGCTCAAGATAGGCCTGCACCTGCCACGTAATTAAGATAACAACTCAGGGACTCTCAGAGGATGATTTAAGGCCCATCCTTTTTGGATAAGCAATGCAGTTTAATCCAATAATATTCTTCAAGAGCAACTACCTCATTCCCTGACATTTGGTATGCCCCAAGTGTCTGATGGCCCTGGTTTGCTGGTGTCTGCTGATGGCCATCTGCTACCTGTGCTAGTGGCGGAGAGGAGCAGTGTGCTGCCAGGTGAGGCGTGTGCAGGACAGCTCTCCTACCTGTCAGTCTCCTGGGAGGGCATGACCCAGAACCTCTAGCTCAAGGACCCACAATACACCAAATGTGGCTTCAGTTTTTCCCCTCTCAAATTTGCATGTTGGGGTCCTAACCCCCAGTGCTGTAGAATGCGACCTTAGTTGGAAATAAAGTCATTGCAGTCATTAGTTAAGATGCGGTCATATTAGAGTAAGGCTGGTCCCTAATTCATTGTGACTGATGAACTTATACAGAGGGGGGATTTGGACCCAGAGACATGCACTCAGGGAGAACAAGACGCAGAGCTGAAGACAATGATCAGGGTGATGAATCTATAAGTCAAGGAACACCAGAGATCGCCAACAACACCCCAGCAGCTAGAGGAAACAGGTAGAGAGGTCCTTCCCTGACCACCCTCAGGAGGAACCCACCCTGCTGACACCATGACATCAGACTTCTGGCCTCCAGACTGTGAGACCATAAATTCTCTTGTTTAAGTCACCCAGTGTGTGACCCCATGTGGCAGCAGCCCTAGCACGATTCTGCCACTGATCAGAACAAGTGGAGGGGGAAGGGGCTGGGAGAGAATGTCCCTGAATCAATTGGCCATTCCGGTTTCAAACCAATCATGGCCATGCTTGCTCTTCACCCCACTCCTGCTCGCTGTATCCACCTCAGGGGGACTGAAATACCCCATGTGGGATCACCTCATGAACATGTGACCTGTGCGCTTGCACAGAACCCCACACCTAGGAGAGTTCCTTCCTTGTGTCTGGTGTGACCATCTTGAAATTCTTAATAGTTTTTGAACATGGTCCCAACATTTTTACTTTGTACCAGTCCCTGCAAATGTGTGGCCAGCCTGCCACCAAGCCCCCCACCACCTTTCCCTCCTTCAGTCAGATCTCATCTATACCCTCATAAGACTGTCCCATAGCATAGGGGTCACTAATGTCACCTCCTTTTGGTTTCCCAATGATGTTATGAACTCCTCTTAATAATACTGTTTGGGTCATTTGTAGGGATTTGGGGCAGGAGGGGATGGTAGAAGGGGACTGTGTCGGCCATCCAAATAAAATATTCCAATTTGAATAGGACTCCCTTGTTTATTAAGCTGTTGGTCCTATTAGGGAACATGGCTGAAGAAAGGAGCAGCAGATTATAAAAAACTAATTCTCTGGGAACTGACAGTCTACTTCAGGGCTCAGGTGACCAAGTAGGGCCAAGAAGCATGGAGGGGGTTTTGGGTGCCTCTGGGCTCTTGAGGGTGGCTGTCTGTATCTAGTTTCTATAAGCACAGTGTTTTGCTGATCTGATCATTTTATTCACAGCTCTCTCTCCTTGAAGCCCTGGCATGAATTTCTGTTGTCCTTAGGTTGCTGTTCCCACTACTTTCCCCCTCACTGAATTAAAACTGCACATCCATGCCCTTTGCCGTGGGCCTCTGCAGTGCACCCCATTTTGGGCAAAGTGACCTTCTCCGCCCATTGATGTTGGGTTTGCCAGGTGACTTTCCTTGGCTAATGGAACTGTCAAAATGCCAGTTCCCAGCTGAGGCGTTAAGAAACATTATGTGTTTCCTCTCATCTTCTTGCCTATCTGCCATCTGCTGTGAGAAAAGCATGCCCCATGAAGTCGCTGGTCCAAAGAGAATGAGACAGGTGGAGTTGACCTCATGCCAGCCTCGATTCCATTCTAGCTGATCCCAATCAAGCCCTGAAACATTACAGACAAAGACCTCGAAGCAACATTTAAACGCTTGTTTTTATGACCCAGGGAGTTTGGGAGGTCTTTGTTATGCAGAATTACCATAGCAAAAGCGGACTGATACAAAATGATGAACTTTCTTTAACTGGGCTGACATGACCTTTCCAGGTTTGGCTGCTACTCACTCAGCTTCTCCCCGCTGCCCTCCACTCCCTTCTCTGACCACTACAAACTCAGTTCTCTTACTCCTTGAATGTGCCATGTTCTTGCTTGGCTTTGAGCCAGTAACACATAGGCTCCTCCCGCCTCTCATCCCCCACCCCCTACTAACCTTTCACCCAGGTACTTTCTTCTCATTCTTTAGCTGTCTATCTAAATAATGTCGCTTGTACCAGTAAATCTTCCTTAAGGCTCACTAGTAAATGCTAATGACCCCTTACATATTCCTGTTGCACTGGGTGCTCCCACCATCAGAACATTTGTCACAGACTACTGTCATCACCAGTATGGAAGGAAAATATATTGAGACGTTTGTTTGTATTTCATTCTCACTGCCGAGGAACGACCGGAACAAATGAGACACAGCAACAAATAGCAACCCTTTAGGCTCTCCACAGTCACTCCCTGCTCCTCTCCCCTCCCCCGTTGATCCCAAAACGTCGATAGGGCACTTCGTTTCCACATCATTATGAAACAAAATCAGAATCTGTTTTTACTGCCTCTGTGGAGCTCCATAGCTGTTCTCGTGCCATCCAGAAGGGAAATGGGGAGAGAAGTGGTGGTGACAGGGGCTGGGCCCCACCTCTGGGCTCCCAGCCAGCAGGTTTCTGTTTGTTAGGTGTTATGGAAACAAGAGCAGGAACAACGAAGGCTCGCACAACGTGGCCCTCAGAGGAAACCAGGTGAGACCAGAGGAAGGATGAAGGGAGCTGTGTATTCATTTTCTGTTGCTGCATAGCCAGTGGCCACACACTGAGCAGCTGAAGACAACACAAATGGCACAGGCAGCCCCCAGGCTACGAACAAGATAGGTTCTGTAGGTTTGGTCTTAAGGTGAATTTATAGAAGTTGGAACAGGTGCATTTACCTATGAAATGCAACTTAAGACAGATGTTTGTCTTAACATAGTATTTATTTTTATCTTTCTGTGCATATAATTACTTAAACATGTTCCAATACAACCTTTACCCATCCTGGATGTTGCAGAAGGTGATGGAGTTGTTGGAGAGGATGCGACCAGCGTTAGAGAGTCAGGGTCTGATTCTACTGCTGGAGTCGGTTTCTTAAAGTCAGCATCAAGGGAGGTTTGTAGAGAGCTTCTCTTTTTCTCGTCATAGATGGCCCTATACCATCTCAGGCCTTTGGTAACTGTACGGTACACTTGGGTAAACCTCTCTGTATCAGGAACTTGCTGCTCTAACTTTGCCATTCCTGCTTCTATGAGATGAAAATCATCAGCTAACTCTTTCATAGAAAATGTTTTAGGTTCTGGAGTTTCTAGGTTCTTATTTTCTTCCCTAAATGCTGTCATCTGCTGCTCTAGTTCCATAAGGTCTTCATCGGTTAGTTCTTTGCCATGGGAGTTGAGTAACTCTATGATATCATTTTCACTGATGTCCAACTGCTGTTGATCACCAATAGCACGTATGGTGCTCTGTTGTAAGTCCTAGTTGTACTTAAGTCTGATGTTTGTAACTCTGGGACTAGCTGTGTTATCTCAACAGTTTCAGGAGTCCGGGCAGGGCATAGCCACGTTTTCTGCTCAAACTCACAAGGCTGAAATCAAAGTCTTTGCCAAGTTCCACATTAAGGGAATGAGCCCTAATAATGATTAAACTGAATGATTTGCCAATCAGACATGACTGGGACTGAGAATGGAAATTGATTTAGGAAAAATAACAATCTTTGCTATTTCTTGTATTCTCCCATTTAAGTTTTAAATTCACACCCACTACTCTCTAATTTTCTGTCTTTCCTGGTATACCATAAGCTCTTAGAAGCTGGGATGTTCCTGTCTTGCTTATTGTTAAGAGCCTAACAATCTCCAGAGCCTATCACAGTGCCTGGATCATATAGAGAGGGAATCAATAAATGAGTGATTGATTGCCTGTTAGGTGCTCAATACATTATTATTGAACTAAAATAAACCAATTCTCGTAAACATTGTGTGAACTACATTAGGTGGCTATCACTGTGACTATTTATAAAGGAAGAAAAGGTATGAGGAGTTTTGTTAACATGTTCATGATCATGGTATCTCCCCACACCACCCAGTCAGATAACTATAGTTAACATGCTCAGAGTCATGTAAATAGGAGAAGCAGAGTTAGAACTTTGTCATTGTATTCAGAAAAAAAAGAAATTATTCCTTCCTATTTGGAACATGCCCTGAAATGTGACACTATGACACCTCCTTCATCTCATGACTCATGCGTTCCATCTTCAGCGATTAGAGTGGGGGAAAGGGTAACAAATTAGAAGCCTTCAGAAGATGGGATTTTATATTGAGGCCGCAGATGCTAAAGTCTCAGAGAATCTCCAACTCTGCAGTTCCTGGATTTTCCAAATGGATGACCCTCCTCTTACTAGGAGCACAAATTAAATCAGTCCCAAGGGCCCACAGCATAACCTGGTTTTTCTCAGGCAGAATTGACTCACATCCTCTTTTAGGCTTTCTGTTGCTTCGATAAGGTGATTGTTCAGTGAGCAAAAATCCTGGGTACGGGTTCTAGTTCTTATA
Organism: Rhynchonycteris naso; assembly: GCA_037038555.1. NCBI lineage: Eukaryota > Metazoa > Chordata > Mammalia > Chiroptera > Emballonuridae > Rhynchonycteris > Rhynchonycteris naso. The sequence goes on along the minus strand of CM073000.1, from coordinate 188,531,069 downwards.
AATCACATGACCACTCCATTAATTCTTGCCTCATGGCCTTTGCACATGCTGTGGTGTTGGCCTGGAATATTCTTCTACCTTCCCATGGTTCTATCTTTATCATTCTTTAGTTCTAGCTTAAAAGGTCTTTTCTGATACCCTGGGTGAAGGTATAACTCCCCATTACTCCCTATCACTCTGTACCATATACAGAACTTTTCATCACGTCCGTTATATATTCATTTGGATGTTGGCTTGTTCATCCCACCACTAGATCACATGCTTCAAAACGGTAACTATCAATGTGATTTATTTAGCAATATTAGCTCTAACATCATGTCGGGACTATAATAGACACTAATTATTTGTTAAGTGAATGAATGGAGTTCATGGGGCCATTCAGCAAGCATCAATTGAGCACCAATTATGTGGACAAGATTCTGGGAACACAAAGTTATGCAGGACCTGGGTCCTTCCTTTTAGGGGTTCCCAGTCCAGGGCAGAAACATGCACAGGTGCACCCAAAATGCCTCCAGCTTTTCCTGGCTGAACACCAAATGGGGCCAAATGCACACAAACACCTCAATTGAAGTTACTGCTCCCCAAATGTCCCTCAGTCATTCCCTGTGTGTCCTCTGGGAGGGTTTGCACATACTCCAAAACCAGTCCACTCCTGTGCTCGTCCCCAACCTCCTGGATAAGTTGCCACGTCACTTCCAGCACCACGACCTCCGGTTCCTTTCTTGGGTAAGTGGCTTTCCGGCTTTCTTTTGGGGCTCCCCACTTCACTGCTGTGCATGGGTTGGCTGGCTGTGGTCCTCCCGCACGGGGAGCGGGAGGGGGACCGTGTGCATTGGAGTCACCTGGAGGTGTGGTTACAGTTCAGGCTCTGATTCAGCAGGTCTGGGGTGGGGCCTGTGATGTTGCATTTCTACTAAGCCTCCAGGTGGCGCTGACTCTACTGGTCCTGCACCACACTGTGAGGAGTGAGGAGGTATGTGTAGTGGGCCTGGTAAATCCTTAAACAATTTTGGCTGTTTTGATTTTCATATCTGTGAGGCACCCGGCACAGGGGCTGTGATTGGGCCAATGCTCCGAAGTGTAGCAGACACGGCCAGTAACCTGACCTCCCATGCCAGAACTCACCTCTGCATGCCCCAGGCTTCCAGCTGTGCACACTTGCTACTTTTTCAGCCACGGGGGTATGAATGGCCTTCACGTGAGGCAGGCCGGAGGTGCCGGACAGTCAATGCTCCCTGGAATTAACGTCAGCCAGTGCCAAACAGGAAAGTGGGAGCTGAATGTGTCATCTGCTTTGCCCTCCCCATGCCCTCTGGAATCTCTCTGAGGCATGTGTTTCATATGGGCTCCCCAAGTTCCCCAAAGAGCCAAGGACCAGTGGCCCACTCTAGTGACTTCTTGATGGCGCTTCATTAATTGTTTTTCTTCTCCTCCCTATCTCTCCTCCCTCTGGTCTCCCTCCCCAACCTGGTGTTGCCAGCAACCGCCTCCCAAGTAAACTCTTTCCACTCCAACCCTTGCTTCCAGCGGATTTCAAACTGAGGCTGAAGGCTCATTGCCTTTGGGTCTGTTTAATACAGAATGGAGAACGGACCTGAAAATCCCCTGGGTGCTCAAAACCACAGGAGCCACAGAAGGAAAACTAAATCTAGCTTATTTCATGCACATAAGTGAAACTTAAGCTATTTCTTATAAATGCTTCTGAAAATTGTAAAACCAACTTCATTCATTCATCTTCCTAAAAAATGGTATAAGATAATCACTTCTTTATATATTTATTTTTTATTGAACTATATTTGACACATAACATTGTGTAAGGTGTACAACATGTTGATTTGATACATTTATATATTGCAATATGATCAACATTGTAGCATTAGCCAATACCTCTTTCAAGTCATATTGTTATTTTATTTATTTTTATGATTTTTTTTTTTTTTAGTGAGAGAGAGACAGAGACAGAGACAGACAGACAGGAAGGGAGAGAGATGAGAAGCATCAATTAATTCTTTGTTATAGCACCTTAGTTGTTCATTGATGGCTTTCTCATAGGTACCTTGACTACAGCAAAGCAAGGGCTACAGCAAAGCAAGTGACCCCTTGCACAAACCAACAACCTTGGGCTTCAAGCCAACAACCATGGGGTCAGGTCTATGATCCCACACTCAAGCCGGTGACCTTGGGGTTTCAAACCTGGGTCCTCCACATTCCAGTCTGGCACTCTATCCCCTGTGCCATCACCTGGTCAGACTATTTCTTTTTTGTGGTAAGAATAATAACTAAGTTCTAGTCTCTTAGCCAGGTTGAGATCTATATTACAGCATGTTGTCTATAATCACCATGCTGCACCTTGGATCTCCAGGACTTGTTTGTCTACTAGTTGCAAGTTTGTCCTCTTAAGCAACATCTCTCCTATGGCGTGTGAATAAGATAATCACTGATAACCAATCCCCTGCGTTGGAAGCCCCACTGTGATAACCAATCATGGTAGAGGTTAAACCACTCCTCCTTTTCACTTTACAAGCTATCTAGTCACATCACACCCCTGCGCTTCCTATCAGTTTAAAATTATAAAACTCCCAGAACTGTTTTTATATGCACAATAAACTCTTACTAAATACCGTTGATTGATATGGTCATTTTAATGTTGCTATTTCTGGATTTTTGACAGGGCCTAATCATCATAACATAAAAATCACAATTTTTTTTTTTCAGAAAGACCTAGAGTGATCATGGAGGCCATATCCAGACACCACCCACCGGTGCACTCAGGGAGGCATCAGCCACAGCTCTGCTTGCCTTCCAATGATGTCATCTCAAATAAGGGTGACAGTTGCTGCCAGGGTCCCCACAATTCTGTCTTGATCAGATGACAAGTGAAAACTCCATCCCAACAATCCTCACTCCTTGTCTAACACATGAGTTTGCCTGTTTCCATGTGATGCAGGTGAGCAGCTGGTGCAATCCCGCTGACCCCACTGAGCCGAGTGTCAAAGGATGCACCAGGCTGTTGGCTGTAAGATGCAGGGAGGGGTCACTCTCTTGTTGATACTGACTTCTTTCAACCCACGGAAGAAAGAAAATTTTGTGTTTAAGAACCATATGGAGACTATGCAGGTAAACAAGACAAGTTTCACCAACCTCTGTTGGCAGGAAAGTTGTGATTCTTCAACTGAAGCACGCACCCAAGTCATTTAGAGAGTGCGCTAAGGTACACATTTGCTGCCCAGACAGAGGACATTTGACAACATTTTATAAAGCACAGCTATCAGTTCCAGAGCAATGACTCCCCAGGGGACTAAAGACGATGTATTGTGCGCCTGTGCCAACTATTCTCTGAGCTCTGTGCGTGCATGAACCTCTCTAATCTTTATAATAACCTCAGGGCTTAGATACAGTTATTGACTAGATTTTACAGATGAGAAAACTAAGGCACAGACAGGTTAAGGAACTTTCCCCAAGTCACACAGCTAGACACAAAGGAACCAGGATTCAAACTACCAATCTGGCTCCAGAGCCACAGCCTTCCCACCACACTGGAGCTGAAAGACTGAGCAGGCCCCACACGTTCTACCTCTACTCCCTATAAAGACCCTGCTAGGGACTGAATGTTTGTATGCTACCTGCCCCCAAAATTCATATATTGAATCCTTAATCCCTAAGGTGACTGTATGTGGAGACAGGGCCTGTGAGGAGGTGATGAAGGTTAAATGAGGCCGTAAGGTTTGGGGAAGGTTGGAGCCCTTAGGAGCCGAGAAAGTGACACCTGAGATCTCTCTGAACCCTGTTGAGGACACAGCAAGAAGGCTGTCAACTGCAAATCAAGAAGAGTTCTTACCAGACACCAAATCGGCCAGCACCTTGATCTTGGACTTCCCAACCTCCGGAACTGAGAGAAATGTTTCTGGTGTTAAATGTTTCTGTGGATTTTGTTTTATCAGCTTCGGTAGACCAATACAGACTCTGACCTCTAGTGCTCCGGGAGGTTTTTCCTGGTTACCTCTATCAGAATTTGTCTTTTGTTCATTCTCTCACATCCCTGCTGTGTGACCAGAAATAAACTAAACTAAATTTCAACTGCCATTCAGGACCTATTTTTTTTTTTTTAATAATTTTCTTTTCTGATTACAATCCTAACAAGTTTAGAAGACATGTGGAGCATCTTTGTGAAAGGAATGAATGCATGATTAGACAAATGAGTGACTCTGCAGGACCAGAAATGAGTCTATCCCCTGCAAAATGCACCATAGTAACACTCATGCTAATCTTGTGTGTAATATTATCCCGATCACTATTGGGTTGACACATTCCAAACGCTATATTGGAAGTGGAGACAGTAATTAAAAAGCGGCACTTAATCACAGTATTAGATGGTGCAGCTAAGAGTCATCATACACACCTTCCACGGGGAAAGAAGCATGTTATTAACATTAAATCATCTTCTGAGTAGGTTGTATGAGGAACTGAGGACAGAATGATGCCTTCCAACTTCAGGGTCTAAAGTGATGCTCTTGAAAAGATGGACTGAGAAATAAGAAACCCAATTTTGTAGGTGGTGGTTTTGGTACCAACTGGCTGGGCATTCCTGGGCAAGTCATTTGACCTCTGTTGGCCTCAGTTTCCTCTTCTGTAATGGAAGGGGCATAAAGCTGGTGGTTTCTATGACTTTTCTTTGATCCCATCAAGACAGAGGTAGATGTCTCTTCTCTGAAAATACAAGACATTATAAGAGCAAATAGCCCAACAGAGAAGCCCCTCTTGTAAATGGTAGATGGGTAATTCAAACCCAGCCTTTCCTTACCCTCACCCTATGCACTTTCCACTGTTATCCTATTTCTGTTATTTCCTCACTACCTGAAATTTCCGTCTTCTCTTAACAATCATTGTAAATATATCCTGAGTATCTGTAATGGCCTTTACTGAAATTTGCTCTCCAGACTCAGACCCAGAGGACCCTCTTTCTCCCTGATCCTGTAAGATTTCTGGGCAGTGTTCTGCTGCTCTGCACCTCTTTCTCAGCACTTAACCACCTTCCCCAAAGTCCTATGCTATCCTAGAGTATATCACGGACATGGCCTTGTGTGTTAGAAAGGCTATATGACTTAGTAAAAGGCATCAGTTGAGTTTCAGAGCCAAACACATATGGATTTTCTAACTTCATCACTTCCTAGGCATGTGATTTTTCACACATCATTTTATTTCATTAAACCTTAATTAGTTGTTATAGAAAAAAGGAGGTGATGATGCTATTGTGAATACTGTTGGCTGCCTGAACAATAGGCACTTCCTCTTTGTTGACAGTTCTGTCCTTGTTCAGGTATGCAGAGCCATCTGTCTTATCCTGGAGATGAATTTTGATCTCTAGATTGAACATAATAATCCCATTCTTATTTGTGAACGATTGCTTTAGATTAAACAGCCATTTCCTCTTTGTTGACAGTTCTGTCCTTGTTCAGGTATGCAGAGCCATCTGTCTTATCCTGGAGATGAATTTTGATCTCTAGATTGATCATAATAATCCCATTCTTATTTGTCAATGATTGCTTTAGATTAGGCCATATGACCATTTGTGGGCCATAGGATAGAAAGGGAAATCTGCTGGAGAATCTTGGGGATAGCGTTCCCTCCCTAACAATAAGAGAGAGACTCGAGAAAAGAATGAGCCCATCTTCTTTTCTTCATCATTTTAGGCATTATTGTGTGATTTTGTGACAGTTGGCACTATAGCAGCCATCTTGCAATCATGAGAGAAAATCCAAGAAAATAACAGAAAAACCATACATAGCCTTAGCCCTGGCTGGTTAGCTCAGTTGACTAGAGTGTCATCCTAATACACCAAGATTGCAGGTTTGATCACTGGTCAGTGCACATACAGGAATCAACCAATGAATGTTAAATAACTGGAATAATAAGTCGATTTCTCTCTCTCTCTCTCTCTCTCTCTCTCCCTACTTTCTTCTCTCTCTAAAATCAATAAATAATTTTTTTAAAAAAATACACAGTCGACAGTGTTTACTGAATCTTCCCTACCTGAAATCATATATCTTCAGATGTTTTATTATATGAGAAATAAAAGTTTCTATTGATTAAGTCATTTTTATACTTTTGTGGAATCCGAGTGTTAGACTACACTGTATACACTCTTTAAGTAAAGGAAGGCATAATTTAAAATACAAAAATTGAAATCCCTGGTCATATAATTCAGTTGGTTAATGTATTGTCCCAATATGCCAAGGTTGCAGGTTTAATTGCTGGTCAGGGCACATATAAGAATCAACCAATGAATGCATAAATAAATGAATCAACAAATCAATGTTTCTCTCTATTTTTCTCTCTCTCTAAAGTCAAATTTGGGAAAAGGTCTAATGAATTTGTTTCATATGTGAGTTGTATGCTTTAGAAGAATTTACCACAGACTAGCTTCTGGCTATGCACACTTCAAACCTAATTTCTCCTCTGTTACCTACATTTCTTCTGTTCCCATTGCAATACCATTGGTCCTGCTGTTTTGTATCATGATACTAGGTGAGTCTGCACAGTGGTGGCAGGGGTATTCTTGGAAGCCACCCCTGTCCTGAGCAGCTTGGAGCAACTTAACTACACAGAGAAAAGACTGAGAACCATATAAGCATATCTCATCAAACTCCATCCTACTGCGTTACTGTAGCTGAATCTCAAATCCCCCAAAGCCCTCAGCCTCTAACACCAACCAACATGAGGGGATGTGTAACAAAGGAGATGTGTTAAATTGTTTAAATCCCACCACTGATACGAACACACAATACAAATATAGTAGTGAGCACAATGTCTGGCACACAATGAGCTTTGACATATGGTAGCTGCCATTATATCTTCAGTAGTGTTTATATTACCAAAGGTGATACCTCCCACCATACTTTCTTGTTTTTCCTCCTGAACGTGTTTTCACTGTTGTCATAAATGAATGAAGCCTTTGACCCACACTCTTCTACCTCTAGGACACACCTTCAAAGATGGTTGTCCTATACAAAATTTGTTCACAACAGAGCTCTAGTTTTCAGGGATTAAACATGCCTTAAAGACGGAGTGCATGTCTCTATAATTACAGTGACCAGGATATCAAAGTGACATCTTTCTAATCAATAGTTTAAGTGATTTTAAAAATGATATCTTTGCCTTAAAATTGGCATGCTATATTTAGTCACCATTACCAGGAGACATCTGCCCAATGAAACAACAGCTCTTTACATAAGTGATACAACATCTATTTATTTCACCAGCTAAACACCTTCTGGCACAACAAACAGCCACCTTTGCTAACAAAAGTGGAATTTTGGGTGCCTTCACAGGTATGACTTGTCTAAAATTACAGATGGTGCTAATTGGAACACGAAATCAGAACCTACAGTTCAAAAAATATGCAAGAAAAATGAAGTGTTTGTTAGAAACTTTAGCAACAAGAAGCTAAACTGGCTGTTTTAAGAATGCTAAATTGATGATAAGAATTATGCGTTGTTAAATCTCAATAAACAAAGCTTGTGAGGTTGTGCCTGAATTAGGTCATTTGTTTGCTCAAAGAGCTGGTGTTTAAATTCCCTTTCACTGATAAAAATTATGAATAAACCCAGTAAAAAGATATTATCTGTGTTTACTAGATGACTTTCTCTAGCATGGTTGAAATTGACCATAACTTTATTTATGTTTGACTAACAAACTAATTTTTTTTTAATCAAATACACCTTAATTCAAAGAAAGCAACAATCATTAGTATTCTTGAGTAAAACCTGAGTGAATTGCTTAGAAGGTTGAAAAAAATAGCAAGAGAGTCTGGTGGACTTACCTGGTACATGTGCTAATGTTCTTCTAGGAGAGAGTCAAGTGAAAAGGTGCAGTTTTGTAGGAAGGGCAACGTGTCAAGGTCTGGAAACTGGTATGTTCATCTTGATGCATCACTAATTCACTGGATGATTTCAGTCAACTTACTTAACAGATCTGGCTAATAAGGACAATAGCAATTTCTACTCCTTAACTCAGGAATAATTGGAAAAATTTTGAAGGCTAGAAGGCACTACATAAAAAGAAAAGTGGGAATGCCAGTAGAGCATGGCAATTAGGAGCCCAGACTGTATGTATATCAGAGCTAGACTCTGCTAGAAGTTCAGCTACTAACCAGGTGGTAATCAAGGGCAGAGGACTTTACTGTTTTTCTTCAGAAACCAGTGTAACAATGGTCAGATGAAATAATGTGTGTAATTAGTTCACCATTGTGTATTAGCAACCCAGAATAATGACTTAAACATAAAGAAGATGAGACCCATGGCAAGCCATCCAAGCTAGTATTGGTCTCTCTGCTTCATGAGATCATCCAGGGATCCAGGATCCTCCTTCCTTGTTACTCTGCCATCCCCAGACTGTTCACATTTGCATCAACAAAGATAGCTTGACAGCACTAAATTTCAAGCAGCAAATCAAATGAAGGTAAGGTAGAGAGAATTAGAAGATACTCCTTTTCTTTAAGGATACAAGCCATAAATTACACTTGCCACAGCTGCTCACATTTCATTGTCTCAAACTTAGAAATGTTGCTACCTATATCTTCAAGAGACACTGGATTATGTAGACTTCATTCTGGGAGGATACGAGCCCACCTCAAATGCAAGGGGTTCTTTGCCAATAAGAAGAAAAAAATTTACAATGGGTAATACTAAGCTGATTCTGTCACAGTATCCAAAATTCTTAGCATATATAACTGGTCAATACTGTAGCTTATTGCCTATTATTATCTTGAGAGGAAGAGCCCAGCTAATCCCTTCTCCTTAAGTCTGGTCTAGTGCACAGTGTTCTTTATCTTTCTGAGTAGTTTCACCCTTAGCATACACAAGACCTCGTTTCTGCTATAAGTATGGAAAGAGAAAATCTTCTAAAAGATCTAAAAATGAACTACATTAAATAATTTTGGGGTTTATCAGTTATAAAGACCTTCATCCTCTAGTCAATTAGAAGTGATATCAGTCTTGGATAACTTGATTGGCATGTCTGCCCATACTGACATATTTGACCCCTGCTATCTATCTATATCTATCATATCTATCTATCTATCTATCTATCTATCTATCTATCTATCTATCTATCTATCAGCTATCTATCTTTATCCACTTTTCTACAATTTACCTGTTTGACTTATATCATTATGAGACTTAACATGATGTTTTTACAAGGCACTCACTGTTGCAAAGTTCTTAATGCTTAGAGATGGGACACAGTCATTTTAATATAGGATCTATAAGAGGAAGCCTTACCATTGGGATGTGTCAGTTAAGGGGAGGGTGTCAGTCTGAGGTAACAAACTTGTCCCAGTTTCCTGGAATGTTTCAGGTTTTAGCCCTAAAAGTCCCATGTCCCAGGATTCCCCTCAGTCCTGGGAACACTGAGATAGTTGTTCAGCCAAAATGCCCTATAATGGACTTCAGAGAGTCCTTGGGGATGAGAGTGGGTAGGAGCTTCATGAGAACCAGATGAGACATCTAGGGTATCACAGATAGAAGGGACCTTAAAAATAGAGGTGAAACCCTCAATTGGTGGTTAAGGTTGTTATAAAGAAGAAAGAGAAATAGATTTAGCCATGGTTATGCCATTCCTAAAGTGTAAGTATAGTAATTTGCAGCGGGCTGGGAAGGAGGCCATTTCCAAGCACACCCCACCATGGGTCAATCCTGGCATGGCCTTCTCTTCTGCCTAAAAAGCAATTCTGTTCACTAGCTCTGCTGCTGTTCTAGACCAGGAACACCCAGTTAGTAGATGGGGACTTACCAGTACAACTTAGAGGTGCTTAAAGCCTCCCCCCCCCCAGTTTTTCTTTTTATTTCTATCTTTATAACTCTTTTTCTTAATTGGAGCTCTGGTAACTACAGACGAAAGAAACTTAACTATTGGTTTTAACAGTATGGTGGTTACCAGAGGAAAGGGGGCTCAAGGGTAGTAAAGGGTAAAGGGAGTCAAATATATGGTGACAGTGATTTGACTTTGGGTGGTGGGCATACAATGCAATATACAGATCATGCTTCATACACCTGAAACCTATATAATCTTATTAACCAATGTCACCCCAATAAATTTAATTAAAAAATAAAATTAAGTTAAAGGGACTGGTTTCAGCTGGGAAAAAGAAATACATATATATATATATATATATATATATAGGCTCATGTATATATATAGATGCATAAGTAGGTAAGCTTTAGGCATAGCTAGTTATAGGAGCTCAAATCAGAGTATTAGGCATCTATTTCCATCCCTATCTTTATCTGAGTAAGTTTCATTTATTGGCAGATTCTTCCCCTTATGGTAACAAAATTGCTGCTGGAATACCCAAACCCACTCCTTGAAACCAGTGAGAAGAGAGCTGCTCTTTGCAGTAGTTCTCAAAAGATTCGCAGAGTTGAGTTATACCAGTCTGACTTGGTCACACATGCCCATCTTTATGGCCAAAGAGCAGAACATGTTGATTGGCAGCCTGGTTTGTATGCTCATCCCTGGAACGGCATACTATGAGATTAGCCTCACATGGGGTACATGGACTGGGTGGGAGTAGAGAGGACTGGTTTCCCACTTACAAATATGGATAATAAAGACAAAATAAAAGGACATGTGTAAAGCCAGTGGCCACGGCCACCATCCCAGCCACCTGGCCCATTCAGGTTCACATGTGATTTGGACAGACAGTAATGAAACAACAGAGCCAAGAATTGGTGGGCCATTAGCTTTAATCCTAGCTTGCATCCAGCAGGCAAGAAATACACACAGTGGGAAAACACTTTCCTTTCCATTCAGGGATCCCAAAGCCACTGACTTATCCGAGTTTTCCTAGAATCAAAGCTTTCTACCTCACCAGCCTTATTCACCTCTGTTCCCCATCTCCTCCTTTCTGCACAAACTCTGCACAAACTGGCTTCTCCTTCAGCACTCCGCCATCTTGGCTGCTTCTCCTCTCTTCCACATGGCCTTTCTCTGCTCTCCCTCCGTGGGCTCTTCCTAGAAGGTAATCACTCTTCCCTGGAACAATGTGATCTCTCCTTTTAAAAGCTTTTGGCGCGAAAGCCCTCCCCCAACACACATTCATATAATCACGCCCATCCCAAGCAGGGCAACTAATATTATCACCTGGGTGACAGGCTTCCACATGGGAAGCACCATCTTTAACAAAGTGAGCATAATATAATATATTTTATCTGCCCAACAATATGGCTGCTCAGTAGGCAAAAACAACAGATGTTATAACATCTCTTAAATTCTTTCCTTTCTCTTTTCTTTCATCTCTCTTCTTTCCCCTGCCTTACAAACTCTTTCTCCCTTCCCTCTTCTCTCTCTGTTTATCTGTATCACTCTCTGCATCTCTTTCTCTCTGTCTTTCTATGGATTTCTCTCACTGTTATAGTCATTATGGAAGATTCAAAGATGAACTTCTTGTGGTCCCTGACTTTAGGCACCTCTCAGATTCAAAAAGAGATACAATTAGATAACAAACTCTAATATGTGACATGTTTGGGATTAGATTCATACATATATAATACATAATATGAATAAAAAAACAGACAAATAAGTAACGATTGGATGGTATAAGAGAAATATGCAAAATTACTCTAGGCACAAAGAAAAAGAAGGGATTAATTTCATCTGGATTCAGTCAAAGCTAAAGGAAATTTTCACAAAGGAGACATTATTCAGACTAAAGATGAGGAGCAGGTTGTAACATTTCGCAGCAGAAGGAGACCCCATGTAATCATAATTAGGGTATTTAACTGTCAGTTGTATGCCAAATTGTTTCATGAAATTTGAAAAAAATCCCATGATCACAAATCAGGAAATATGGACAAACACAGCCTGTGACTAAGTTTAACCTTGTGGAAGTCATTTATCTTCTCTTGTCTTCAGTTTCTATCATTTGCTAAATAAGCAAATGGAACTATTTCTGAGGCTCCTTACAGATCCAAAACAAGGAAATGTCTCTCTTGGAAATGTCGAAGACCCTTGGCTTGTAGAGTTGTTGGCGGTGATGAGAACAAAAATGGCACTATGTGTTAGACCAGTGGGGTCAGACCAGACCTTCCTTCAGAAACCTTGGTACTTGAGTTCTGGCTCGGAAAGAATTCAGAGCCAAGACTCAAAATGTGAGAGAAAGTTTATTTAGAGAGTCACAAAGGTAGAAGAAATGGGCTTTAGGAAACAAGTTATGGAGGCAAACAAAAGGAGCTCAGAAGAAAGAGAGAAATGCAGCTGGGGGTGGTGGGGTAAGGAAGGGAGCAAGCATCTTCTCAGGAGGGAGAGTGCATTGGGTCCTCCACCTTAATGGCTTTTAAGGGCAGATATTTTAGGGGAGGTCTCAGGAGAGGATCTCAGTAGAATATTCATCAGCAATCCAGCTGTGGCCTTCCAGGGTTGTGGTGTCTACTGACAGGTGGGCACCAGGGCAGGGTGTCCTTAATCAAAGCAGCTGGTCCTGAGGTCAGCCGTGGCATTGCTTGTCTGGTTTTGCTGCTTTTCTGGCCTGGAGCTGAAACACAACTGAGGCATAACCTACCATCCTTGCTTTGGTAACCTTCTGTACTTGGCCCATCATCCTTGCTCTGTTTATGCCTGTCTACCTAGCATAGAATGAATGGAAGAGGCTTCAATGCTGAGATTCTAGTAAAATGTGTTGTTGCTTTGGGGACTCTGTGAGTATATATGTATGGGGAAAATTGGTTTACCAGATGTCTGAATGAGCTAGTTGATACTCTGAGTATTATCAGTTTGTATTTAGTGAGATATTAAGGAGATGAAGCAACAAGACTTCTCTAAGCTAAATCTGGGTTATTTTATGATATTGTCTGAAGTCATCCTGGAATTGTAGCAATTGCTGGAATAGAATGCAATTGCAGAGCCGATAGGGGATTTCTGCAACCAGATTAATCTGTTTTCTCTAATTCCCATCATTTAATGATCAACTTGGTAAGTCTTTTTTGTAGCTTTTTCCCCCCCCCATGAGTTAAATTTTGCTTTCTCATGCCAAAGATATCATCATACTTGGCCAACAAATGAGATAGAGCAAGGGGTCCTAAAATATATGTGTGGTTTTAAATTAACACGAGTCCTTAATTTAGTAAATAAAGAGAAAAATAAATCCTATACGACCTCTCTGTGTTATAATCTTGTATTCAGAAGTCCTATTGAGAGAGCAGCATGACCCATTAATCCCTGACTTTCCCACCATAGAAATTACTACCTCGATCTAATGATTACAACTTGCTATTGCTGTATAGCCCCAGAAGATGAGAAAGTTCTAGCACACAGAGAGAAAATAGACTCAAAAACAGGATGGAGTAGAAGTTTACAAATGCCCATATAGTATTCCTTGAAACAAGGGCTTTGAATTCCCTGGGGACATCATTAGCTTCATTTTAAATTCAAGAAAATAGGCTCAGGGAAGTGAAAGGAAATGGATATGTAAATTAGGGGTTCAAATAGGATTTTTTTTTTTTTTTTTTGCTGTACTGTTCTTTTTATTGTTCTTTGCTAGCTTGATTTTTAAAAGCAAAACCAACACACCTACCAAGATAGTTAAAGTGGAAAAGATAGAAAATACCAGTGGAAGGGATGTGGGCCTCTCACACACAACCGGTGGGAATATAAAGTGGAACAGTGGCTCTGGAAAATTGTTTTGTCTGCTAAAAGCACACATATACATCCTCTATGAACCATCTGTTGGGCGGATAAAGTTATTTTTTCTCACCCTTATTGTTAACGATGGCTCTGCCCATGTGGATGGGCATCACCTAAGTGATAATCTTAATTGCTTTCCTGCTTGGAAAGGGTGTGGTTATGCTAATGTGTGTTGGGGGAGGTCTTTTGTGCCAAAAGGTTTTAAAAGGTGGAGCTAGGAAGCCATTTGGGAAGAGTGGCCACGTTCTTGTAGGGAGGAGGAGCCTGTGCTGGAGCAGGGCAGGGAAGCCACCTGGAGGAGGCAGTTAAAATGGCAGAATGAGGGAAGGAGAAGCCAGTTAGTGGAAGAGAAGGCAATGGGGAACAGAGGTGAATAGTGAGGTGGAAACCTTTGATTCTAGGAAAACTCGAATGAGTCAGTGGCTTTGGGAGCCCTGCATGGAAAAGAAAGTGTTTCCTGCTGTGTGTATATTCTCGCCCACCAGGTGCGAGTTAAGATTAAAGGAAAATGGAACACCAGTTTTTGGCTCTGTTGCCTCTTTACCATCTATCCAAATCAAACCTGAACCTACATTGGCTAAGCGGCTTTGATGGCAGCCACAGATACTTGCCATACACCACCCATTCCATTGCCAATAGTAACATGAGTCTATATTTACCCCAAAATGTTCAAGAATGTTTGTAGCACCATTCATAACATTCCTGAACTGGAAGCTACCCAAATTCCCACCAACAGGAGAACAGATAAATGAACATAGAATATTCACATGGGGTAATATTATATAATGGGAAATACATGCAATAATATGGCTGCATCATACATACATAATATTGGGCAAAATAAGCCAGACACAAAAGAGAACATACTAAAAGGTTATATAAAATTCAAAAGTAGGCAAAACTATATATATCTGTGGTGTTAGAAATTAGATAGCATTCTCCTTGGGAAGGAGTTATTAGAAGAGACTGAGGGGGAGGCTTCTTGGGTCTCGGTGATGTTCTGCTTCTTGATCTAGGGCTGGTTACATGACTGTGATTAATTTGCCAAATGAGGCAAATTAATTTTCCAAATGTGTGTCCTTATGTCCTTTTGTACATATATTCTATATGAACAAAATCTCAAAAAAGTAAAGAAATAAAAGCAAATGCACACAAAGAAACAAGCTAAAAAAGGCTATCAGCAAGACTTATAAATGATAATAGTAGCCTGACCAGGCAGTGGCACAGTGGATAGAGCATGGGACTGGGATGTGGAGGACCCAGGTTCAAGACCCCGAGGTCGCCACCTTGAGCACGGGCTCATCTGGTTTGAGCAAGGCTCACCAGCTTGAGCCTAAGGTCAAGGGCTTGAGCAAGGGGTCACTTGCTCTGCAGTAGCCCCCTGGTCAAGGCACGTATGAGAAAGTAATCAATGAACAACTAAGGTGCCACAACAAAAAATTGATGCTTCTCCTCTCTCTCCCTTCTTATCTATCTGTCCCTCTCTCTGTCTCTGTCACAAAAATAAAATGATAATAGTAGCTGGCACTCTATCCTTTATCATAGGCTTACTTATAGAGTCTCCCACTTTTATGCATTAGTCTACTGAATTCTTTCAACATCACAAAGCAAATTCAATTATTACCCAATCCTTAGAAGATAAAACAAAACTCAAAAACTTAATTACCTTACCACTGACCATAAACGATATCAGATAAGCAGTAGAACAGGTATTTAAACCAAAGCAGCCTACCTCCAGTGTCCACATCTTAACCATCATGTTGACATCACCTCTAACATGCTGGGAGGATCTAAGACACCCAGGATCACTTTGGTTTACAAGTTTTTTCTGTGAAAACCACTCAGATACCCAAGACATTGGGGTTGGGGGAAATCCAATGTTAACTGAGATGGAGAATAACTGTTTATCAAAAATTTAGAGCAGTCACAGAAAGAGAATTATGAAAGGTATAACTTTCTGCTTGCCAAAGGCTCCTTTTGAATAAATCACTGTCTATATCATTGCATGGCAACTGGAAAAGACGTGGATAAATACACTCATTTTCAGGAAGTTAGAGGACTGTTAACATCAGTGCAGGATTCATGACGATGTGTTGAAGGACAGTTGGCACCCAAAGGAGAGAATGATGTACAATGATGTACGTTTCACATTTATGAAATGATAGTCACTTAGGGGGAATCCAGAGGTTGAGGCACTTATAAAGTGAAGATGGAAGCCAACTTTCTCTTCTTGTCACTTGGGAAGTTGTGAGCTGAAAAAAACAATCAGAGACTGACTGTCCACTAAAACACAGGTAGTTATTCCTAAGAACTAGACTGGAACCAGAAACAGGTCAGAAACAGCAGAAGGCTAGGTAACCAGCTACTTGCTCAACTTACTCACTGTTTTTCTTGTTACCTATTTGGTTTCTGTCATAGCATCTTTGCTGCTTCCTTTACATCTTCACATACTCCTTTTTGACCTACTAACTGCCACTGGGCTCCTCATTCCTAAACCAGAAGCAGCTTGATTAAATGCGTAATCATGGGAGTCACACACATTAGTCAGACCTCTCCATCACAGGCTACCATGGTAGACACCCCCAGCAAAGACAGCCTGTGCATGTGTTGGGAAGATGTGTGGCCACCCCTGCTCAAGAAAAAGTCCAGTGCAACCTCCCTGAATGAAGACAATGGGCAAATTAATTCCAATGAGCAGAATGAGGAGAGTGGAGCAGATTGCCCTATGGACATGGCACTATGACTTACACACCAAACTTTAGAGTCAAACAGAAAGTGCTTGAAACATTGGTGCAGTGAAGCTGGAGGAACCCTGAAAACCACTTTGTAGGGTTTGTGCCAAAAGATACCCTAAATAAACCTCATCTGGTATTTTTCTTGCTGAATCCATGAGTCTCTTTATTTTCTTTGTCCTTCACTTCCTTCTTTCAATCTTTCCTTCTTTTCATCTTTTACTACTTCATTCAACAGATGCCTGACATGTTTTGGAGTGGAAAACCTAGCCTGAAAGTAGGCTGCTTTCTTCACTGAGAATATGCTTATTTAGGCATGTCTGATTTGCTGTTAGAGTGGCTGACCTATACACGTTTATTAGCATAATCTTCCAACAAGGAAGTAGAGGTGTTTTGGTCATTTATTGCCACATAGCAAGACAGCTCCAAACTTAGTAGCGTAAAAGAACAACCACTGAAATATGCTTGTGATTCTGTGGGTCAGGAATTTGAAAGCACATGGAAGGTTGCTAGTGTTTCCATACACATGCACGTTCTACGATGTGGGGTAATGGCAGTGGCTGGAGATGGCTGAAATGGTCAGCTGGAACTGTATTTCTGGGGCCTCTATTCTTCACTACTGGCATCTGCTTAACCTGGATGTCCAAGATGACTACTTCATTGACATGCCTGGTCTCTGGGCGGAGATGGCTGAGAACATTTGGGGTGGACTGCACTGCTTTCTCTCCATATGATTAGCTTGGATTTTCCTACAATATGGTGGTCTGCATGTACTCAACTTAGTTATACAGTAGTTGACTTCTCTCGAGCAAATGTTCAAAGATACCAAGGAGGAAGTTGCAGGCCCTCTTAGAACCTATGTTTGGAAGTCACACAGCATCACTTCTATTAGTCATGCAGGGCCAGCCCAGAGTCACTGTGGGATAAGACAATTTAAGAGCATGGACACAAAGAGTGAGGTGCTTGGAGATGGGGCATCTATGGAAGCTCATTATCATAGAGGAAATAAGGTACATAACAAAGGGTCTGTTTGGATCCCCTAAGCAGACCCAGAGACTCCTACCTGGGCCCATGGCAAGGGCAGAAGCTGCAGGAGTCATGGTGATGCGGGACCCAGCACAGGTGCTCTGTGGTCCAGAAGGCAAAGCAGCACATGGTGTGGGGGGGGGGGGGGTAATTCTGTCAACCTTCTGCATCACTTCACAGCCACACAGTATGGCTCTGGCATCTTAAGTTCTGCAAGTCAGAATCTAACCTTGGGGACACAGAAGATGGTATTCTTGTCATGGTCACATTGAGACAACTTCAGTCAGCCCAAGAGGCAGAATAGACAGCAAAGGGCAGAGCAGGAGAGGAAGATATGTTGTATACCACATAGTGACCACATTAACAGCCTGAATAATAAGCACAAATTAGACAATTCTTGGGACAGTCACAGATGTAAACTAGGGACATTCGACAGAGACCTGGAGATTCTTCATAAGTAGTTGAAGCAAAACTAGTGAATGTGGGTAGCTAAGTGAATAAGAAAGCAAGACCCACCTCAGAATGAAAGATATACACAGACTTAAAGTAAAGGGATGGAAAAAGATATTCCATGCAAATGGAAATTTTAAAACAGCTGGTGTAGCACTACTTATATCTGAGAAAATAGACTTTAAAACAAAAGCTATAGTAAGAGAAAAGGAAGGATACTACATAATGCTAAAGGGATCAATCCACAAGAGGATGTAACCCTTGTAAACATTTATCCACCCAACATAAGAGTACCTAAATATGTAAAACAAACCTTGAGGGACATAAAGGGAGAGATTGACAGCAATATAGTCATAGTTAGGGATTTTAAAACCCCAAGGACATCAATGGATAGATATTCCAAACAGAAAATCAACAAAGAGGTGGAGGCCTTAAATGACACAATAGATCAGATGGATTTAATTGATATCTACAGAGCATTTTGCCCCCAAGCAGCATAATATAGTGAATGTGGATATTCAATCTCACATAAGCTCATTTGTACAAACTGGATTGGAAAGATGCAAATTATATTGGATAATGTTTTTAGTTCAAGCTTTGTACTTAATGACCTCACCCTCAGGGGGTTAGCATCTAATTGGGAAAATAAAATTAATATATATTAAGTAATGGCATAAGACGATATAAGAGCTGTCACCTGGGAGACACAAATAAATGGCTCACACATTACATTGTATAGGAATACCTCAGAGAAAGAAGGTAGTTTGCGAGCTAGAATGAACAGTGAGGCCCGCTGGATGAGGGAAACATGATCTGTGATTCGGAAGTGGGGAAATTTAGTTAGGCGGAGAAGAAGCAGAGAACAAAAGAAATCTCAAAATTAGCAATGATTTTGAATGACTTTTGGCCAAGACACAATTATTTTTCTCCCAAACATTTTTTTTTTAATACAGGGACAGAGAGAGAGTCAGAGAGAGGGATAGATAGGGACAGACAGGAACGGAGAGAGGTAAGAAGCATCAATCATCAATTTTTCGTTGCAACACCTTCAGAGGTCCCCAAACTATGGCCTGCGGGCCAAATGCAGCCCCCTGAGGCCATTATCCAGCCCCCACCGCACTTCCGGAAGGGGCACCTCTTTCATTGGTGGTCAGTGTATGTAGTACTGTATGTGGCAGCCCTCCAACGGTCTGAGGGACAGTGAACTGGCCCCCTGTGTAAAAAGTTTGGGGATCCCTGCTAGCTGTTCATTGATTGCTTTCTCATATGTGCCTTGACCACGGGTCTTCAGCAGACCGAGTAACCCCTTGCTTGAGCCAGAGACCTTGGGTCCAAGCTGGTGAGCTTTCTGGTCAAGCCAGATGAGCCTACGCTCAAGCTGATGACCTCGGGGTCTCGAACCTGGGTCATCCGCATCCCAGTCCAATGCTTTATCCACTGCACCACCGCCTGGACAGGCAACTCTCTCAAACATTTTTCATTTTTAAACCTTACCTATTTTTAGTGTGCAATGCAAGGAACTCTGGGGTTTAAAGACTAATGGGAAGACTAAATGTGGTTTTCAAAGGGGATTGAAAAATTAAAAGAAAATGAGGTATTTTGGAGTAGTTATTTACTTATATCTCTTCCTGGACTTGGAAGGAAAGACCATGGCTTGGCCAGATAGCAAATATTATTGGCATTGTGGGCCATATAGTCTCTATTGTAATTACTCAACTCTTCTGTTATAGCACATAAATCAGCCATAGATGATCTATAAACAAGTGGACATGTCTGTGCGCCGATTAAACCAGCTCCAATAAAGCCAAGTGGCAGACCAGATTTGGTCCAGGAGCCCGTACTTGCTAACCCTGGCTCCAGAACTTCCATTTCTCCCATAGATATTTATTGAAATCTACACTAAGCTGACAACTGTGGGTTAGAATGTGATGATGAGCTTAGCACTGTGCCGATCAAGTGGGATATAAAGCTGAACAGGTAGCTGTGACCCTCCCCTCAGGGCTTCTAGGAGGAAGGACTGGAAATGTAACAGGAGCCAACCTGATCTTAGGGGATGGAGGATACAAATATGACTTCTTTGAGGAAGAGACATTTAACCTGGGACTGGAAGAATCTGGTTCTGAGCAGATCTTAGATGCTCTATGGAAGCTGGGATGATAGGGAGGTAGGAGAGAGCTCCCTGCCGACAAACAGCTGCCTCAAACTCACAGAGGTGAAAGGAAGTGTGTTACATTAGAAAAACTAACAGAAGTTCAGTATGGCTTCCACAGAAAGGGGGAAGAGGAACGATATAACCAGAGGACTCAAGAAATTGGAATTACTCCCAAAAAATACACAAGTGGGGAAATGTTCGACCCCAACACATACCTACTTCCTCTCCAGCACCAGGGTGTTTTATTTATCATCAGCCTTGTTGAGAAACAGTTGACATTCCACAGATGACGGACACTTTGAAACCCTCTTACTCAGACATTGATTCCACTCCTGGGAAGGGGGTGTTGTGGCAGCTCCAAGCCAGTCAGCTCAAATTTGCTTCAGGGAAAAGCAATGATCCCACTTTTACTGTTTCCACATGCCAGGCAACGACAGAGTCGATTTCCACATCGCTTTCCACACTGATTAAACTGGCACCAGTTAATGTAGACCCAGAGAGCACATGGAAGTGAGACTTTCCCCTCAACAAGAATATGCAATTGGCTGGAAACCTTCATCCCTGGTCCATGCCAATAAGAGAGTGGTCACTGCATTTGGATTTCCGAGAGCCAGTGGCACACCTTCTGTGTCATTTCTGACAACAAGCACTGTCTGCATTCCGTGTCATTCTAGTCTCCCGCCCTTGGGCTCTAATTAACCGAGACATGAACTCCATCTGATGGAACGCAGTAAACACTCAGTAAATTTTAATTGATATGATTGTGTTGTGTGTAAAAGGACAGAGCACAATGCTGGACACGCAGTGGGCATCGGCAAGCATCAGTTCTCTGCTTTTTCTTCCAGGCCATCCTACTGCACACGTCTGGCCTGAAATCTCATAAAACCTTCCATGAACCACATTTCCCACTTCATTAGATGTGCTGGGCACATTCTCATAAACAAAACCCAGATTGGAGTGGAGTAGGCAGTTAGGTAGCCATGGGCAGAGCAAAGATGGGCCAGCTGCAGAAGGCCACCAGGACAGAGAGCCCCCAGGGTCTTGCAACAGGCAAAACTACACACCCTTGCATGACCACCCCCTTAAGCATTAACCCCTGGAGATGACATCTAGGCCTCAGCTGTGTTTCAGGTCAAGGCCCAGAGAAGCAGCAAAAACAGGCAGAGCAACACCATGGCTGACATCAGAACTGGCTGCATTGACTAATGACCCCCTAGTGCTGACCAATCAGTGGAGAACAAGACCCCGGAGACACACCAGGGAAGCTGAAGAATATTCTATTGAGATTCTCCCCTGGGAACTCACAGAAAAGTCCTCAGGATGGAGGACCCTGCCAGCTCTCTCTATAGCATGCCCCCCCTCCCCTCCTATTTCCTTCCCCGGAGTACTCTCTCTCTCTCTCTCCTAAGCTTCAAGGACCTTCTTTTACTGTAACTTGTTTCCTGAGCCCATTTCTTCTACAGCTCACTTCGTCTATCTCTGTGACTTTCTAAAGAAGCCTTCTTTTATCATTTGAGTCTTGGCTCTGAACCCTTCTCTCAGCCAGAACTCAAGAACCGGGGTTGACGAACCGAGGTCTAACACCTGGTTGTTGTTTTACCGTCACAAACAGGAGCAAACTTTTTCCAGTCTCACTCAGAGAGACGCCTGATGGGCAGGATGCAGGGGAGAAGCTAAGTGCCTGGTGACAAGCATGGAGAATGCCTCCTGGGGGCGCTCACTCCTCCATAGGACTTTTTACTTCCTATCCTCTCCTGAAGAACTGAGTTTGCAAAGCCAACTCTGAGGTGGGCTTGCCGAGTTTCCCTTCCTCCTGTGGTCACAGGATAGATCACTCTCAAAGACCCAGCTTCACCTGATAGTGAAATGTAGCCCTTAATATCAGACTCACCTGTTCCCCAGCCAGCCCAGTGCGCAGGGAGGCAACAGAGATCTGTGGTGGGAAGGACTCTAACATGCCCCAGGTTAAAGCTCAGGGCCAGTGGCAGATATGTTTCTCTCCCTGCTACAAGTTGTGTACATTGAAAAGAAAAGAATGCTGTTCCTTAATGCCACCAACATTCACATAGACTGGAGAAACTACATTTGAAATGGTCACTAGAAGGTATTTGGGTTACATGGTGAAATCTGAATTCTAACCTGTCATAACCACTACCTGGTGAGTAGTCTTATTGCTGGCATGTCACCAATTCTGTATCTTGTGTCTTCATCTGTTGAATAAGGGGTTCATTCTAGATGAGAGTGAAGGTCCCTCCAGCTCTAAAATCAAGCATTTCTATGGCAGCTTTGGAGGAAAGAAGAGATAGCATGAACTTGAAATTAGAGAACTAGAATTTCTGTACCACAAGTCAGTTGCACAGCCGTGGGTAAATACTTCAGACAATCTGGGAGTCAGTGTCCTTAATCAATAATAAAAAAAGAGAGGTGGGTTTGATCAGCTCCAAGTTTTGTGAGTCTGTGATGTAAAGGGCTTGCTGAGTGACCCTCTCTGAACAGCGCCATGAGCTCGTGGAGGTCAGATACCCGATGTTTGCCTGAGATGAATGAAGGCTCTGACCTGCCAGGCAGCACAGAACTGGCTGTTTGCTCAGTTTGCAGAAAGGACACAAGCATCTAGCTATCTGATATCTGCCTTGTGTTTACCTGGAAATTGTTTTCTTTATTTTTGTCTCATTGCAAAAGTGAGACATGTTCAAAGGAAAAGAAAAGCAAAAAAAAAAAAAAAAAAAAAAAATCACTCTTATAATCTACCCCTTCCCCCAAAATGCCCAGGGTTAAATTTCCTTTTATAGCCTCTGAACCTGTTTTCAATACCCAAGTGAGAGTCATCATTTACCCAAACCAACTAAGTTCTTCAGCTTCCTGGGACCAGTCGTTCATTTCACATCCAAATAAAACAACTTTTTCCTTTGTGTTTCTGCATAGCATACTATTAAATAGCATACTATTTAAGGGCAGATAACAATGTACAGGCACCTTATGTCTGAGTCCTCTGCTCAGGGTTTAAAATGAAGATGATGGCTGGGCACATTCCATTCTGGAGTCTCTGGGACTGAATTTACTACCAAGCTCACTCAGGTTGTTAGCTCAATTCAGTTGTTCGCAACTATATGACTAAGGTCCCTGTTTGCTTGTTGCCTTTCAGTTAAAAGCTGCTCTTGGCTCCAGGGGACCACCTGAATTCCTCACCACATGTCTGTCTCCCATATTTCTGTGTCCCTATAAGGCCAGTAGCCAAGGCCACCATCACAGCCGCCTGACCCGTGCAGGTTCGCATCTGATTCAGACAGACGGTAATAAAACAAGAGAGCCAAGAATTGGTGGGCCATTAGCTTTAATCCTAACTTGCACCCAGTAGGTAACAAATACACACAGTGGGAAAACACTTCCCTTTCCATTCAAGGCTCCCAAAGCCACTGACTTATCCAAGTTTCCTAGAATCAAAGGTTTGTACCTCATCAGCCTTATTCACCTCTGTTCCCCATCTCCTTCTCTCTGCACAAATTGGCTTCTCTTTCAGCACTCTGCCATCTTGGCTGCTTCTACTGTCCTCCACGTGGCCTTTCTCTGCTCTCCTACAGCATGGGCTCCTCCTAGAATGTAATCACTCTTTTTCTGGAACAACATGATCTCTCTTCCTTTTAAAACCCTTTGGTGCGAATGCCTTCCCCCAACACATATTAACATAATCACGCCCATCCCAAGCAAGAAGGGCAACTAATATTATCACCCGGGCAATGGGCTTCCACGTGTGCAATGCCATCTTTAACAAAGTGAGCATAATATATTTTATCTGCCCAACAGTCCCCATCTTTAAGCCAGAAAAAGCCTGTTGAGTCCTTTTCATGCTGTGATGCTCTTTACAGGAAGAACCCTGTCCCTTTTCAGCACTCCTCTGTTTGCTCATGTCTACCCAGATAATCTCCCTCTTGGTTAACTTGAAATCAGCTGATTAGTAACCTAATTCTATCCAGTCAAGTTCATTGGGCCTATTACTCTCCAGGGAGAAGGATCATATAAAACATGTATAGGGAGTGCAGGAATCCCTCATTTTGTCTAGCTACCGTAAGTCCACTGACATCTCCTAAATATCTCACTAGGAAGTAATGTCACACTGCTCAGTACATAGCTGATATTCATTAAATATGTTTAAATAAATTGAAGCGTCCCTGAATTTAATTACTTTGTTGTGTCCAGCATACTGGCATTTATTATTCAGGTGGCACCCTCTTTTTGTTCCTTCCAGCCATATCATCACTGATCTGTATGCTTTCCTTCCTGTTGCTCAGACCTCAGCCCGACCCCCAAGATAGCAGTAGCAAAAGCCAGTGGGGTAATCACTAAACAGGAAGTAATGAAGTAATATGAAACCAGGTAACAGGCATTACTGCTCCTTTAGCCAAGTCACACTCCATCAAAGTCCCTGACGGTAATCGCTTGCTTTACGCCAAGACTGTGGTATAATAAGAGATAGAGTGTGTGTGTGTGTGTGTGTGTGTGTGTGTGTGTGTGTGTGTGTGTGTGTGTGTGTGTGACGGAGACAAAGAGACAGGGAGAGGAACAGACAGACAAGAAGAGAGAGAGAGATGAGAAGCATCGATTCTTCATTGCAGCATCTTAGCTGTTCATTGACTGCTTTCTCATATGTGCCTTGACGGGGGGGCCACAGCAACCTTGGGCTTCAAGCCAGTGACCTTTGAGCTTCAGCCAGCGACGATGGGGTCATGTCTATGATCCCATGCTCAACCCAATGACCCCACACTCAAGCTGGTGAGCCTGCACTCAAGCCAGTGAGCTTGGGGTTTTAAACCTGGGTCCTCATGTCCCAGTCTGACGCTCTATCTACTGTGCCATGGCTTGATCAGGTGGGATAGATTTGGTCTTATTCCTGGCTCTGGGCACAGAGGACTAAAACCATTGGAACTTCCTGAGTGGTAGGAATGTCTACTGTCATTCACTGGAGCCTTTCTTGAGCACAACTGAGTTTATGCTAATGAAATGACTAGAGTGGGATCCTAGAGAATCTCAGGGTTGGGCTGGTCACCAGAAAGTGATTAGAGGGTTGGAAGTTTCAACTCCACCCACTGACATCTTGGAAGGGACAGGATCAGGATCTGGGACTACAGATTAAACTCTTCATCCCTCCAGGGTGAAGAAAAAGGGTGGGGTAGATGTAGGGAGGAGAGAGAGAGGAAGAGAAAAAACAAGAAACATCGATTTGTTATTCTACTTATTTATGCATTTATTGGTTGAGTCTTATATGTGTTCTGACTGGGGATTGCACCTGCAAGCTTGGTTTATGAGAACAATGTTCTAACCAACTGAGCTAACCAGCCAGGGCAGAAAACTCTCATCTCAGGTCATCAGAGGAAGGTATAAATTTCATAACATCCATATTAACTCTTCTTACAATGAGTACCACTCATTTAAATTAACATGAAAAATAATTTTAGCTTTCCATTGTCCTGATTTTTATTGTACATTAACATTATTTTAGACAAACCAATCTGAGAGTTGTTGTTTATTTATTTGATTGTTTTCTCCCTGGGAAGAATTCTTAAGCAACCCAAAGACCAGAAAGAAACCATGAAGTTAGAGTTGTTGTTTTGCTAAACCTATAGCTGTAGATGGAGTTCTTAGGTACTGTTCAAGGTCAAGTGACTTGTGTTTCCCTTGCTGCAGTCATTCTGTAAGAGGACACTAATGGCAAGAAATAGACAACAGAAGAGTTATCTCCCCTTTCCCTAGATAACATCAGAGGTCCCTGCTTTCTTTTTTTTTTCCTTCCTGCTATAATAAGAACTTCACAGTTCAATGGATTCTGTAGAATATTTGGCAGAAAATGTAGTTTGAGCTGCAACTTGCTGTAATAATAATAGTTACCATTTATTGGGAGCTTATACAAGCCAGGCACTTTGCCAAGTGTTTTGTATGTGTTATCTCATTTAATTCTCACAACAATTCTGTGAGTGGGGCACTATTCCTTCTTCCATTTTATGCAAGGTAAACTGTAGTGTCAAGAAGTTAATCATATAGTTCTTCATTTTTTTCTGATTTATTTATTTCACTCAGTATAATGTTATCAAGGTCCATCCATGTTGTTGTAAATGATCGGATGTCAGAGACACGGACAAGAGTGTGGTGGTTACTGGGCGAAGGGGGAGAGGGGGGGAGGGGAGGGGCACAAAGAAAACCAGATAGAAGGTGACGCAAGACAATTTGACTTCGGGTGATGGGTATGCAACATAATCAAATGTCAAAATAACCTGGAGATGTTTTCTCTGAACCTATGTACCCTGATTTATCAATGTCACCGCATTTAAATTTATAAGAATAAAAAACAAAAAAATAAATAAAAATAAAAAAAGAAGTTAATCAACTCCCCAGAGGTAACAGAGTCAGAGAGTGGGAGAATCATATTTTGAACACAGATCTCTCTGACTTCAAAACCATTTTCTGGCCTGACCAGGCGGTTGCACAGTGGATACAGTATCGGACTGGGATGAGGAAGACCCAGGTTCGAGACCTCAAGCTTGCCAGCTTGAGCTTGGGCCCATCTTACTTGAGCAAAAGCTCGCCAGCTTGGATCCAAGGTCCCTGCTTCAGCAAGGGGTTGCTCGGTCTTCTGAAGGCCCGCGGTCAAGGCACAAGTGAGAAAGCAATCAATGAACAACTAAGGAGTTGAGATGGCAACAAAAAACTAATGATTGATGCTTCTCACCTCTCTCCGTTCCTGTCTGTCTATCCCTATCTATCCCTCTCGCTTACTCTCTCTCTGTCCCTGTAAACAAACAAACAAACAAAACAAAAAACAAAATAAAAACCATTTTCTGTAGCCACTACCCACAAGGAGCCCCTGCATCTAAGGGTCTGTCCCCAGCGACACACTGGCTATGAACATTCTGTCTGCCTTCAAAGTGATGGAAGGAAATAGCCCCTCTCATAAAGCACATCACAGAATCTTGACATTCTCTTACGACCAAGACCACTTAATAAAGTACTTCTATTGACATTCTAGTAAATAAATTCAAGACAGGCTCAAGGGCTTAATTTCAGACAGAACAATATTTTAGGAGGAAGCAAGTGCCACGGAGCTAACTTAACAAAGCTTCTTACTTATGGGATCTTCTGGACCACATCAAAATGTAACTGTGAAATTGAATGTTGTCAATGTAAAATACTTCCAAACCTGTAAGAATTTTTATGAGTTTATTTGAGTCAAACTGTCGACAATTGCCAGGAAGCAAAGTCTCAATAGATTGAGAAAATGCTCTGGAAAATGGCGGTTTCACCACTTATTTTATACATTAGAATCAAAGGGGAAGATGTAAGGGAGTTACATGAAATTTATTGATGATAGATTAGGGAGGTGGGAGAAAGCAAAGCTGGGAAATCTCTGGGATTGGATATAAAGTAAAAATGTATATAATGAAACTTCTATTACATAGGCAGGAATAAGATAGTTAACAGTTAACAATTAACATGATAACAATGAAAGGGTTTGTTGGTTCCTGCTTTAACAGGATACCTGCCCTGAGGAAGGCAGGAAAAGATTACCCATACATTTCAAAGGCATGTTATTGCAGATGCAAAAGACTGCATTAAGGTAAGCATTGACCTTTGTTAGAGAAAAATACCTCCCTGGGATATGACTAATCACCATGAACTGCTTCTAGTTAGAAAGTTGTGTGTTGCTGTTTCTGAGAGAGAAAGGGAGGGACAGACAGACAGAAAGGGAGAGAGATGATGTAAAGCCTGTAGCCACGGCCACCATCACAACCACCTGGCCTATGCAGGTTCGCATTTGATTTGAAGAGACAGTAATGAAACAATGGAGCCCAGAACTGGTGGGCCATTAGCTTTAATCCTAGCTTGCACACAGCAGGCAAGAAATACACACAGTGGGAAAACACTTCCCTTTCCATTCAGGGCTCCCAAAGCCATTGACTTATCCCAGTTTCCTAGAATCAAAGGTTTCTAGCTCACCAGCCTTATTCACCTCTGCTCCCCATCTCCCTCTCTGCACAAACTCTGCACAAACTGGCTTTTCCTTCAGCACCCCTCCATCTTGGCTGCTTCTCCTCTCCTCCACATGGCCTTTCTCTGGTCTCCTCTCTAATGCTCATCTCAGAAACCGAGAGAGAGCAATCTCCCTGTCTGCCCCATTTTATAGTGTAGAAATCCAAACCTTTAATCAAATATACAAACAAAAAGGTATCTGATACAAAGTCGCTTATCTGAGGCATAATGGGATTCTGTAAAGCCAGTATTTGCGGCCACCAACAGAGCCGCCTGGCCAGTGCAGGTTCGCATTAGATTCGGACAGTCAGTAATGAAACAATGGAGCCAAAAACTGGTGAGCCATCAGCTTTAATTCTAGCTTGCACCCGGCGGGCAAGTAAAAACACACACTGGGCTCCAAAACCCACTCATTCAGTGCTCACAAAGCTACTGACTTATCCGAGTTTCCTAGAATCAAAGGTTTCTAGCTCACCAGACTTATTCACCTCTGTTTCCCATCTCCTTCTCTCTACACAAACTCTGCCCAAACTGTCTTCTCTCTCAGCACTCCACCATCTTGGCTGCTTCTCCTCTCCTCCACGTGGCCTTTCTCTGCTCTCCTCTCTAATGCTAATCTCAGGAACTGATAGAGAGCAAGCTCCCAGTCTGCCCCACTTTATAATGTAGAAATCCAAACCTTTAATCCAATCTACAAACACGGAAGTCTACGATACAAAGTCACTTATCTGAGGCATAATGGGAGGATTCCTCATGAGAGTGCACCACCCCACATCATCCAATCAGTCAAGAGTATGGGGAAAAGCTTACTCTTAACACTAAACCTTAGGCTTTAACGACCAGGCCTGTCCACAGCCTGTCCCCCAACACACATTAATATAAACAGACTTCCATGTGGGCAGCGCCATCTTTAACAAAGTGAGCATAATATATTTTATTTTATCTGCCCAACAGATTCCTAAAACGGGTGGGAAAGCCTTAGTCTTAAAACTAAGCCTTTGGCTTTAATGACCCTTCCTGCTTACAGCCTGTCCCCCACACCCAATGCAAACTATAAGCGAGCAAACCTATATATCATATTTACAAACTTATTTGACCAACAGATGAGAAGGATCAACTCATAGTGTCCACACTTTAGTGGTTCATTGATTGCTTTCTCATATGTGCCTTAACCTGGGGCAGGGCAGGGTGGGGCTTCAGCAAAGCTAGTGACCCCTTGCTCAAGCCAGTGACCTTAGGCTTCAAGCCAGCAACCTTTGGACTCAAGCCAGCAACCATGGGGTCATGTCTATGATCCCATACTCAAGCTGGCAATCCCATGCTCAAGTTGGATGAACCCATGCTCGAGCTGGCGAACTCAGGGCTTCAAAGCTGGGTCCTCAGCAACCCAGGCCAATGCTCTATCAGCTATGCCAGGGGTAGTCAAACTTTTTATACCTACTGCCCACTTTGGTATCTCTGTTAGTAGTAAAATTTTCTAACCGCCCACTGGTTCCACAGTAATGGTTATTTATAAAGTAGGGAAGTAACTTTACTTTATAAATTTATAAAGCAGAGGTACACCAAGTTAAAGCATATAATAATAATTACTTGCTAAGTACTTGTAAAGCCAGTAGCCAGGCCACTATCACAGCAGCCCGACCCGTGCAGGTTCGCATTGGATTCGGACAGTCGGTAATGAAACACAGGAGCCACCAACTGGTGAGCCATCAGCTTTAATTCTAGCTTGCACCCGGCGGGCAAGCAAAAACACTCACTGGGCTCCAAAACCCACACATTCAGTGCTCACAAAGCTACTGACTTATCCGAGTTTCCTAGCATCAAAGCTTTCCAGCTCACCAGACTTATTCACCTCTGTTTCCCATCTTCTCCAGCACAAACTCTTAACAAACTGGCTTCTTCATCAGCACTCTGCCATCTTGGCTGCTTCTCCTCCACATGGCCTTAATCTGCTCTCCTCTCTAATACCTCAGGAACTCAGGAACCAAGAGCCAAGAGAGAGAGATCACTACTGCTCTCTCCCACTTTATACCATAGAATCAAAACCTTTAATCCAATTATACAAACAAGGCAGTCTCTGTATAATGGGATTCCTCAGGAGAGTGCACCACCCTACATCATCCAATCAGTCAAGGGTGTGGAGAAGAGCTTACTCTTAAAACTAAGCCTTAGGCTACAACGACCCGGCCTGCCCATAGCCTGTTCCAGAACACACATTAATATCAACGAACTTCCATGTGGGCAGCACCATCTTTAACAAAGTGAGCATAATATACTTTATCTGCCCAACAGTACTTTATGCCAGATTTTTGCTGTTTGGCAGAATAACTCTTTATAAAACAACCTACTATAGTTAAATCTATCTTTTTATTTATACTTTGGTTGCTCTGCTACGGCCCACCATGAAAGCTGGAACACCCACTAGTGGGTGGTAGGAACCAGATTGACTACCACTGGGCTATGCTAAAGTAACAGGTAACCCTCAAATCCCAGAGGCTTACAAACAAGGGTCTATTTCTTGCTCATGCCACATGTCTATTACAGTCAGCGGGAAAGTCTGCTTTTCTGGGACCCGGTAGCAGAGCAGGAGCTACATGGAGCAATTCTGGTTGGTATCTGGAACTTCGCTGGCTAGTGCTGCAGAGGAAAGAGGGCTCCGGAGTGTCTCACTTCACAATTTAGTGTGCAAACCTAGAAATGTCACATGGCTCTTCTGTATAAACTCATCAGCCGGAGTCACATCGCAAAGGGAAAGACATTAAATATTTGCTCGGAGGCAAGTGCTATTATTATCCTACCTTTTACAAAAGAGGATAGAGAAGTTAAGGAACCTATCATGGTTATACAGCTCGATAAATAGTTGAGCCAAGATTTGACTTTCTGACTCACTCTTTACCCTCTGGTAGAGATAAAAGTATAAACAGGTTACTGTAATACAAAATAGATTAAAGATATAATCACGGTTCAAACAAACAAAAAAAAAGGAAACTGAAAAGAATTGTAGGGGAGGAATAATTCTCCTGGGGAAGTAGAAGAACTGAAAAAGAAGAGACAAAGCCTTGTGGAGAAGAAGGGCCTTGAGTTGAATCTTCAGAAGTGAGAAGTTGCGTTCTAGGTATCCGGTAGAGAACAAATAAATACACAGAGAAGGCAGACACAGGACAAGTCAGGACATGCAATGCAAGTGTGGCTAGAGGGTGAGGGGGACATTGAGAGAAGATAAGTAGAGATGCAGAAAAAGTGGGGCAAAAAGCATACTGGAGAAAAACCATAGGTTTTGTTCTCCTAGCTATAAGGAGATGCGAACAGGGTATTACGAGTCTAGAGCAACTGAGACTCACAGACAGATAAAGCATTGAAGGCACACACCCAGTAACTAACGAGTCCAAAGCCTCACCTCTAAGTATAGCATTTCTGGAGTTCTATAGAGTGCTTGGCACATTGCACTGTAGGTATTTAATAAATATTTATTGGCGTTGAATGATTTACAAGAGAAGAAGTATATTTGAGGGTTAGAGTCTGCTCTGAGGCCAAAACAGAAAGAACTAGAAATCTAGAGAGACAAGGAACCCTGAAAGTAATTTTTTAGATTGAATTTGTCACTGAGTACACAGAACACCAACATGCTGGCAAATAGCCAAGGCAATAAAAATGATGAAACACTAGAGTACACTGTGTGGTCAAGGTTTAACTAGTCTTTCAGTGAATGGGGCTGCCATATGGAATTGTTTTTATTTGCTGTGGGTAATTTTCTGTGGAAGAGCATTCTCTTAACCCAGAATAATGAAGCCAATTATTCGTGCTCA
Organism: Rhynchonycteris naso; assembly: GCA_037038555.1. Taxonomy (NCBI): domain Eukaryota; kingdom Metazoa; phylum Chordata; class Mammalia; order Chiroptera; family Emballonuridae; genus Rhynchonycteris; species Rhynchonycteris naso. Next base: position 188,499,207 of record CM073000.1, on the reverse strand, counting down.
GAATCTCCAGCAAAGAGAGAGAGAGAGAGAGAGAGAGAGAGAGAGAGAGGGAAATGCATTCAAGTACTTTTATGAGGGAGCTATTCTCTTGGTTGGATTCCATTAGTGTGCACCCTTCTGGCTGGACCACCAAGGAGGTGACAGGGTGAATTATCAAGCATACTGGCCAAGCTCAATTCACCAGGAACTGTTACATCTATCTTTAGGACTCCTAATGCCCAGTAGCTCAGAATGTGACTATTATTTGGAGATAGGGCCATTCAAGAGGTAATTAAGGTTAAATGGAGCCACTTGACCCTAATCTGACTGGTATCCTTATAAGAGGAGATAGATATGTAAATTAGCTTGATTGTGGTAATCATTTTACAATGTACACATACATCAAAACAGCATGTTGTATGCCTTAAATATACACAATTTTTTATTTGTCAAGCATATCTCAATAAAGCTAGAAAACTTTCTTTAAAATAATAAAGACAAGCATGGAAGAAAGCTGATGTGAGGACACTGGGGAAGACAGCCATTTATAAGCCAAGGAGAGAGGTCTCAGAACAAATAACCCAGTGGACACTGTGATCTCAGACTTCTAGCATCTTGAAAATAAAGTCCTGTTGTTTAAGCCAACCAGTCTGTGATGGCAGCCCAGGAAGACTAATAAAGTCCTCAAGGATCTAATATTGCGCCTGACCAGTGCAGGGGATGACCCATGGAGATGGGAAACATTGAATCTTTCGGGATGACTGGATTCTTATTTGCCAAGGCCAAGGTTATTGTTGTCATTTAGTAATCTGAAAGTTTGCAAACTCCAGCAGGTCTGAAGCTCAGAGGAAGGAAATATTTATAGGGTTTCCCATTGTAACAAGTCCTGACATCCTAAATGCTACCATGTTGTCTGCCTCTGGTGACCATTATTACAATTTGGGTTTTTAGATGTGAAAAGTCTGCTCAAAGAGGAAAGAGTGTGTTTTATGTTACTATCATTGAGAAGGGAAAGAAGTTGAATAGGAGAGAGAAGAGATCATGGGAAATGGAAGAGAAAATGGAAGAAGGAAAAAGAGAAATTGGAGAAGAGAAAAAGGGGATAGAAGATGACAGACAAATGAGCCAATGTAGATCCTGGAGGGGTTCCAGCCTCAGCACTACTGACATGGAAGCTGGACAGTCCTCTGCCCTCTGGGGCTGTCCTGTGCACTGCAGGATGTTTAACAGCATCTGTGGCCTGGACTCCGTAGATGCCGATAGCACCTACCCAAGTTGTGACAACCAAAAATGTCTCCAGATACTGCCAAAAGTCCCCTGGACATTGCCCAAGGTCTATGGTATGATCTCCCAGAAAATATATAACAAGTCTTTTAAATTTTTTTTAGAACAAAGGGCAGAAGGTGAAGAAACACATAAAAACATAAGAAGATGGGAAGACAAGAATGTAGGCATGGACCCTACCGAGTCCCCCGGTTTGGAGTCTTAGGTTACATGGGTGGGGGGTGGGGGTTGTGCTGTATTTATCAGGCACAAATAGAACTGGCTGATGCTTCATAATTTAGACAGTGGATTCCATGTACTTGTTACAGTTATATCACATTTCTTTCAACACATGTCCTTTTTACTCAGAACATGGTTGGCCCAGCCAAATACAATTATAGATATAGGGGGTTCGCTTCTTTTCCTAATTGGTTCCAGTGCCTCCTACTTAGGATATAATTTCTTTTTCAGCTGAAAGGTGACAAAGCGTATCTTCAGTCTTTGTCTAATCATCTTAATGAAGTCAGTGGGAATCCAGGAGGCAGTATTATTACTGCTAAAAACTAAGGCTCTGGAGTGTTACTTTGGGCAGGTTACTTTTCTGAATCTTCATTTTCTTAAGTGTAAAACTGGGTGAAAATAGTCTTTCAAGGGATTTGTGTGAGGATGGAGATAATAAATGAAAAGTACTTTATAGCCCCTGAAAAGGACTCAGTAAATATTTAATGTTATTTTTACCAGCAAAGAGTGATTAGAAAGATAAAAGAATTGGATATTAAGTTACATGAGGAGTGAATTAAAAAGATGTTTATTTTGATAAGAGTGAGTTATACAGGCCATTAGGGCTGTCTTCACGTGTCTGTTGGGTCCCTGTAAAAAGAATTTTTTCCAAAACAAAGAACTAGAGTCAAGAGAGGTGTTTATAGAAAAGCATATTTCAGCTCAAGAAGTTTTTCAACAACTATAACAACATATATGGCTATTGGGGGAACCTCTTCAGCTGGATAAGCAAAAACTCCTACACATCCTTCAAAACCTACCTCAGATATCCCTACCTCAGGAAACCTGCACAGATCACCCTCTTGAACTTTGCCGTCTAAGATTACAATAGTTAGTTGTTTACCTGTCTCTTTCTACACCTGCATGGTGAGCTCCTTTGGGAAGAGAACTCTGTTCATTTCTTTTACCACAGTGCCCATCATAACGCCTGAGCTGATACTCAGAGGACATCAAATGGAAGAAATAACTAAATGGTGGGAAGAGATTCCTGATTTTGGGAGGGAGTTGAGGTTGATAACCTATAAATTTCTATCCAACTCAAATATGTGATTTTTTTGGTTATAACTTTTAATATCTAAGTTGTTTTTACCAATGCCTTATAATGCTGAATATCCAGCAACAAAACAACAGCTTAAAGCAAGAAGGGGGGAAAGAAGAACATTTGGTTCACTGTTTTGTTGTTGTTGTTTTCAAACACTGTGCCCCATGGTCCATTTTGTGAGAGGCATGATTTTTGCCAATCTGCAAGTCAGTTGGCTTAAAGAAACAATTCTAGACTGACTCAGCTTTCTACCTTCTAACAATGTACTTCTGTTGAAGAATTGAGACTTGTAAACATATACTAAATTTAAATAACAAAATAAGAGCAGAGCCTTTGGGAGGTGGCGATGGAAGCTCTGGGGGTCATGCATGGCAGGATCTCCTGACCCAGACCCTTCCCGGTGCAGGGAGAACGAGGAGCTCATGGACCAGGTGTGCACGACTGCTTTGTGAGAAAGCCCACCTGCTAGCCCAGGTGTGCCCACCGGCTTGCCCCGTGACTTTTCCAGAAACGTTTAAAGGCAACTGTAGGTCAAATAACTTTGTAAATATGATATATATGTTTGCTAGCTTATAGTTTGCATGGGGTGTGGGAGACAGGCTGTAAACTGGCAAAGTCATTATAGCCTAAGGCTTAGTTTTCAGACTAAGCCTTTCCCACTCTTTTAATACTAAGATCTTTTCAACATCCTCCTAATATTAAGATCTTCTCAAAACTAAGCTTTTCCCCACACCCTTGACTGTTGCATGATATGAGGTGATGTGCTCTTATAAGGAATTCCATTTATGCCTTAGATAAGTGGCTTTGTATCAGAGACTTCCTTATTTGTATATTGGCTTAAAGGCTTTAATTTCTACATTATAAAATAAGGAAGACCAGGGGCTCTCGCTCTCTCTCGGTTCCTGAAATTAACATTGCAGAGAAGAGGCAATAGATGGCAGAGTGCTGAAGGAGAAGCCAGTTTGTGCAGAGAGAAGGAGATGGAGAACAGAAGTGAATAAGGCTGGTGAGGTAGAAACCTTCGATTCTAGGAAACTTGGATGAGTCAGTGGCTTTGGGAGCCCTAAATGGAAAGGAAAGTGTTTTCCCACTGTGTGTATTTCTCGCCCACCAGGTGCAAGCTAGGATTAAAGCTAATGGCCCACCAGTTCTTGGCTCCATTGTTTTATTACCGTCTGTCTGAATCAAACCTGAACCTGCGTTGGCCAGGCGGCTGTGATGGTGGCCACGTCTATTGGCCATACAGAACTCCACCAGACTTCCTGAGTTTTTTATCCAAGTGGCCTCTTTCTTGAGGTTCTTTGAGGCCAGATTCTCCCATGACACCCTAAAGGGAGCATTTTAATGAGCTATCTCTCTGGGGTGACAGAAGAGTGAGTAGTCACCTCCATTAGAGGGAGAGCCTCATCCACGCTCATTACAAGGGCTTCGTGGACACTCTGAGGCTGGCCTTTGGCAGGAATGGGTATGTTGGTCAATTAAGTTTTTAAATATGATGTATATGTTTGCTCACTTTGGGTGTGGGAAACAGGCTGTAAGCTGGCAAAGTCATTATAGCCTAGGCCAGTGTTTGGCAAACTCATTAGTCAACAGAGCCAAATATCAACAGCACAACAATTGAAATTTCCTTTGAGAGCCAAATTTTTTAAACTTAAACTATATAGGTAGGTGCATTCCTTATCAAGTTTGCGCTCGCATGTGGTATTTTGTGGAAGAGCCACACTCAAGAGGCCAAAGAGCCGCATGTGGCTCGTGAGCCGCAGTTTGCTGACTAGGGACCTAAGCTTAGTTTTAAGACTAAGCCTTTCCACCTGACCAGGTGGTGGCGCAGTGGATAGAGCATCAGACTGGGATGCAGAAGACCCAGGTTCAAGACCCCAAGCTTGCCAGCTTGAGCGCAGGCCCATTTGGCTTCAGCAAAAGCTCGCCAGCTTGGACCCAAGGTCGCTGGCTCCAGCAAGGGGTTACTTGGTCTGCTGAAGGCCCACGGTCGAGGCACATGTGAGAAAGCAATCAATGAACAACTATGGTGTCGTAACTGCAATGAAAAACTAATAATTGATGCTTCTCACCTCTCTCTGTTCCTGTCTGTCTGTCCCTATCTATCCCTCTCTCTGACTCTCTCTCTGTCCCTGTAAAAAAAAAAAATAACATAAAAAAAAAGACTAAGCCTTTCCCTCTCTTCTAATACTAAGGTCTTCTCAAAACTAAGTTTTTCCCCACACCCTTGACTGTTGCATGATAGGTGGTGGTGCACACTTATGAGGAATCCCATTTATGCCTCAGATAAGTGGCTTTGTATCAGAGACTTCCTTATTTGTATATTGGCTTAAAGGTTTTAATTTTCTACACTATAAAAATGAAGCAGATCAGGGGCTCTGGCTTTCTCTCTTGGTTCCTGCTATCAGCATTGCAGAGGCCTTTCTGATCCCTTGCCCTCTATAGGAAAAGCAGGTTTTCTTTCTGCTTTTTCCTTGTCTTCTCTTGTGGCTTGCCTGTCTTGGTGAGACACCAATAAACAGAATGACCCACCATCCTCCAACTCTGCCACTTCTTTACCATCTGCCCAGATTCAATGAGACCCTGCATGTGAATGGCCAAGATGGTGGTCCCTGGCTATACAGGGTAGAAAACCACAGGTCCATGATTCTGGAGTCAAGGTGAGGACTGCAAGCCTCTGGCTCCCCACAAACCAGGCCCTGCTTGGCTTTGATTCATAAAGAACTCCCCAGTTCCCAGCTCCTGGGCCCCAAGCCTTGCTGGAAAACTTGGCCACAGCCTGCTGTTGCCACCCGCACTGCACTGTCTTTGCAGTCATCCCCAGAACCCAGTCTCCAGCCCGGAACCTGCTAGAAATTGAACGGCCCCCCCAGGATCACACCCCTCCCACCTGCCAACTCTGAAGACTGACTGTTGCTGACCATTTTGAAAATGCAGGCCAACCTCAGAAGAAGCGCCTGAGTTTGCCACCACCCCCGTGGACACTGACTTGGATGCTCAGGCCTGGTTCTATGGTTAGTGTCCCTGGCAACAAAATTTGGACATTTCCCCCCAAAGAACCAATGTTCCACATACTTCATTTCTATTCTGAAAACACAAGAGTCTCAAAGATAGTACCTTTTAGTCAGGGAAATCCAGGCACTGGACACAACATGGAAAAAGTGTGTATGTTTAAAATTTAAATACTTATTTATCTTACCAGAAGCCTAGTACTGTACTTGGTTTTACAGGAGAGACAAAGATAAATAAGATAAAATGTATGTCCTCAGGAACACAGTTGTGTTCTAAGAAAAAAAAATTCTAAGTGCATATTCTGATGTCTGATAAAATAATGCTTTTGTGTGTAAAGAATGACATATTTGATTCTCTTTTTTAATGGCATTTTTTTCTTTTTGCCCCATAGTTTAAAAACATGAAGCTTACAAAAGAAACAGAAAACCCAGTTGAACAACTTTAAATTTGCTGCAGAATCAGCGAAGATGTTGTTTTTAAATATGCATGTAACTAATGACAAAAAAAAAAAGTGCAGATGGTGCATTCTTTGAACTGTATCCACTTGGCTTTATTCCTTTTTATTAAATGACTTAGCTCCTTCATTGTTTTGTAAATTACTTTGCATTTTTGGCCTCAGGTTTTCCTTCTGTAATTAAAGACATTACTTGATCATTACATAAATAAAAATAAATAACAAAATGAAAGTAACTTGTCTTCAGGTAGTACCCAGGCTGGTAAAATCTCATGTTATGAACTTCTATCCTATAGTCTCTAAAAGATAAAAAGGACTGACCAGATGGTGGCACAGTGGATCTAGCATCAGCCTGGATGCTGAGGATCCAGGTTCAAACCCCCCGAAGTCAGTTGCTTGAGCACTGGCTCACCAGCTTGAGTGCAGGGTCGCTGCCTTGAGCTAGAGCATGGGATCATCGACATGACCCCCTTATTATTGGCTTGAGCCCAAGGTCGCTGGCTTGAGCAAGGGGTCACTGGCTCAGTTGGAGCCCTCTGGTTAAGGCACATATAAGAAAGCAATCAATGAACAATGAGCAACTAAAGTCCTGTCACTATGAGTTGATGATTCTCACTTCTCTTTCTTTTTGTCCCTCTTTGCCTCTCTCTCTAAGAAAAAACCAAAGATGAAAAACTACACAACCAATTGATAATGTTGGTTATTCTGTCCTCATTCCTTTTTTCTATACTTCCAAGTTCAGAAACTGTAGGACATCTGTATTGTCTTTAAACCTCTTAGAATAGATGCCTGTTCTCCTGGGCCAGTGGGCAGGTGACTATTCACAAGGTTGCAAATAGATAGAAGTTGCAAATCTGGAATGGAAGGTGAGAATTATATCCTAAAATGCTTTATGGTGAGGGGTTGAGCAGAAGAAAGAGATTTTGAAAACCAATGAACCACGAAATAATTAAAAGGGAGGGTGACATTCTAAAGAGTTCAAAAATTTGTATTTTGCACGTCTCTAGGATCAGGGAGAAAACATTTATCCCAAAAAAATCACAGGATTATAATTTAACAGACTATATCTCTCAGCTTTGTATTTGTTTGATTGTTTTCTTTTGCCTTATTTTGTGTTTAGGAAAGGTATTTCAACGTAATTCAACAAACAAATAAGTGTTGTGGACCTACTATGTGCAAAGCACAGAAGAGGGAAGACATACATGACAGGGGTTTTGTTTCAAGATGTTATTAACAGAGTGGTGGGAAATAATTGTGTTTATTACAAGGATAATAATAGCTACTGCTTATTAATTTCTACCTTGTTCTTCCAGAAAAGTCTGCATAACAGAGTGGGAAGCTCATGAAAACTGGAGGTAATAAACCTCAAATCAAAATTCAGAACCATTACTTAACTCGCTGTGTGACATTGCGAGAGTTTCTTAGCCTATCTGCATCTTAGTTGCTCATCAGAAATAATCCAAGTACCTACTTCATGGGGTTATTGTGAGAATTAAATGAGTATACCTGAAGAACTTAGAAAAATTCAGTTAATGTTGTATGTGTTTGCTATAATTGCTATCATCTGAAAGTGTGTAAAACACATTGCATTTATTATATCGTGTGGCAACCTGTTACTATCCCTGTTTTACAGATGAGAAAACGGAGAGTTAATTCCTATGTTAGAGGACACAAAGCAAGTAAGAGCAAATATCACTCTGGCTCTAAAAGTCATGTTCTTAATGCTACAGGTCACTGAATCCAAAGTGACAATATAACACAAAAGGAAAATGAAGGTATTAGGTGAAAACTTTAGGAATGCAGGGGGATATGGATAGATTTATGTAGGAGGTAGCGTCTGAGCAGAGCTCAGAGAAAGAATTTGCCAGCCTTCCTTACCCTTATATCCCCTGGATAGACAGCCACTGTGGGTCTGAATTTTGTCATCTAGATGACATTTCTTTGTAGAAGCTATGCCTGGTACACAATAGGTACTCTGTAATTGTTGTTGGAATGAGAAATGAATGAATGAACAAATTAGTTAAGGGGGACTGGCTTTCCAGAGTTTTAGCTTACTTTCAGTTGAGCCTCAGTTACATTCAACCATCATGCTATCCAGTCTTATTACAAAGTAATTGAATTCTCCTTTGTTTGGAAAGAGATTGGTGATTTTCAGAATATACTGTGAGCAAAGAAGGTCTCCTCAAAATGAAAAACACATTGACACTGAAAATGTGTTGTAGGATAAGAGTTCAGTAATGTGTTCTTTTCTCAAACATAATTTCTTCTTTTTTTTTTTTTTATTTAGAGAGAGAGAGAGAGAGAGAAGTGGGAGAAAGGATAGAGAGAGAAGCATCAACTCATTGTTCCACTTAGCTGTACCATTGATTACTTCTCATACATGCCCTGACTGGGGCTCGAACTGGCAACCTCAAGGTCAAGCCAGTGCCCTTTGGATCCAGCTGTTGAGCCCAGGATTGGCGACCCCAAGCTTGAGCTGGTGACCCCAGGATTGAACCAGTGACCTCAGTGCTCTGGGATGATGCTCTATCCACTGTGCCACTGGCTAGGGTTCAAACATAACTTCTTGATTCATTATGCTAATAGATGAAAATATCAGCTTTCAGAAATGTATCAAGGTTTTATTTGTGTTTTGTGTTTAGTAAAACTTCCATTATTTGAACAATATGGTTTGCCAGAGAGGGTGGATGTGCCCATTTCTTAAATCATTTCTTTAGTGATTACAGTGAGATAACTATTATGTCACAAGTTCTTAGAATGACAAAGACTTCAGAAAAGTTCAACAAGAATTTGCCCCTCAAGGGATCTGAAATGTGGCTGAAAAAAGCAGACCGACCTTCACAACGAAGTTAAATAGCAAAACATTAGTCAAATGACTGTAAACTCTATCATAAGAAAGTACAAAACTCTGCATGATTTAGCCCAATTTGGTGGAAAATGGCGTCTATTCAAATGGGACTTTTTTTTACACTTTTATATTCATTGGAGTAGATCCGGGGAAAGGTTGTTTTCAATGGGCAACTAATATGCAAACTATCCAAATCTTTTGAAAAATGATTTCTGATGGACTCAGTCTTGGTCAAAATCTGAGAAAAGAAAAACAGTTCGTACTAGAGCTCTGACAGTTCAAGCAAAGTGGTTTACTTTTTTGACATGGATTCTTCTAAGGGGCTGCGTGCATAAAGGAACCTTCATGAAATAAGGTGGGAGAGGTTCTGGCAATGTTCTGTCTGTTGTTGTTGTGTTGTTGTTCTGTCTCCTGAGCTGGGTGCTTGTTATACCTATGTGCTCGCTTTGTACCAGTGCATTTAAGATTTCTGTCCTAGCCCGCATATATATGCTATGCTTCAATATAAATGTTATAATTAAGAAAACGGAAAGGAATAAACATTAGAATTCTCTCCCATTTCCCATTTCTGCTGCAATTTCCACCATTGTCCTTAAAACCGGATGACCTTGTATTTCAGACAGACTTGATTTTTGTCTCCTTCATATGACTGGTTAATTGCTTGAAGACATTTTGTCTAATCCCCCCTATCCTTGCTTAAAGCTTTTTATGGCTCTGATAGAGACCTAGATTCCCTTTGGCCTGAAAAATTAGATAGCTTTGGTTCTCAAATGAGATTTTCAAATTTTTGCTTAAGAGAAAAGAAATGTCATGGAAACATCTGTTTGCCATGGTTACCATAAAGATGAAATGACTCTAAAAAAATGGACATTAAAGGCTGCTACAGCCTAGGGGAAAAGAGATTTCTGTGATAGTGATAATTACTAATTACCCAGTATTTACTAATCCAGGCTGAGTTCTGTTCACTTTTAACTCATTAATATACCCACCAGTACAATGAGGTAGTTGCTAACAATTCCATTTTACATATAGATGCGCTATTAGAAGCAGAGAGAGGTGAAACATTTTTCCCAGGGCTGCATGGTGGAGAAGCTGGAATGAAAATTCTTTACTCTGTGTTGTTTCTGAAGAACAAGGTCATGGTGAACCCACTGGGAAGATCCTGATAGGTATTAATTCTCTCTCCTATAAACTCCCCCTTGTCTTCCTGGGAATAACAGCATTTGTCATATAGAACACTTACTAATATCAGTTTTGTCTTTTCAAGGTGAACCTTGACTCATAGGGAAAAGAATCCAAGGGTCATAACTGTGGATATAGCAAAACAACCAAGCCAGGAAAAGTCTACTTATTGGTTTTCGAGCAGGACAGGCCTGGGTTTATTGTACTTTTCTATCAGTTAATTAACTGTGAGATCTTGTGCAAGTCATTCAAATTATCTGAGCATTAGTTTGCCCATCTGGAAAGTAACAATGATATCCATTTTGCAAGAATCCAAAAGGGATTAAGAGACTGCACATGTATTGGGTACATAGTAGGTGCTTAAAAGGTACCAGTCTCCATGCTCATCATTATGGTGCTTTGATGACAAGAACTTGCCAATATCTACCTACTTTCTATCTCTTACAGAACCTAGCACACTCAAACATACCTCGGAGGACCTCAATAACTATTTGGAAAAGAAATCGTAAATAGTTTAATTTTTCAAATAAAATGTTAAGCTGCAAAAGAAGAGAGCATAGCAGTGCATTTGCTAGAAATGTCATTGCAGAAATGTAGCTGAAAAGCATCTAATTGTTATTAGATATTTCTCAAAAATGAAAGTCTGCTATTACAACTGGGAGGGGGGAGATAGAAATCACTTCATTATTACTATTGAAACGCTTAAGCAAACTGTGAAGACTATGTGACCTCTGGACAAGGACCAGAGGGAAGCAGTGAAAATTCATTAAGAGGTCAGAAGAAAAGGGCCCACATGAAAAGGTTAAAAATAACTGGGATTTGTTAGCCCAGAAAGGAAAAGACTACGCAACAACTTAATTACTGTTTTCATCCCTTCACAAAATAAGGTGCCCTGTGTTTCTTCCATCTCCACTAACTAGAAGAGCTGACCTTACAAAGAAAACAAAGGCAGAGTAGGCACAGTTCATGAGACATTCTTATTTGATAAAATAAACACTTAAAAGGTGATTCTGAAATTGTCTATCAGGGAAAGCCTGATAGACAGGTGTGACATGCTGGAATGTGAGGGCCAGAGAGGAGGACTCGGGACATCTTAATTAAGAATGGTCAACACCAAAGGCAAGAGACTGAACCAAGTGTCTTTTGGTGACCCCTTGAGCTAGCAAATTCTTAATTTCTTGAATTTGAGTTGAGTTGCCACTGCCCCAAGCATCCCTGCGGCTGCCATTGTGTTACCTTCCTGCCAAATGAGGACTTTCTTCTGCCTCAGAGCCATGAATGAAGTGAAAGGTCAGCTCTCAAAAGCCCAGTGGGGAGCCGACTATGGTTCTTTTAGAACTTCTAGACTTTCCATTAGAAGGTCAGTGATCTCAGCGATTTACCAGCATGGGCAGCTGTGACTACGATTAGAAGAAATGCCATTAAAGGACTGAGTGCATAGGCAGCCACAATGCAGGAGGATGTGTGATCTGGGAGGGTCATAATCTTCTTACACTTGTTGGTAAGTTTATGTCCTTAATGGAGAATTGGAGACCTGGTAAATAATCAGTCTCACTACCATCTCATCAAATGCCCCCAGAGTCTATGAATTTGCATATGATTCTTAATTATGAATATGTGGGGTGGGGAGTCATTTTGGATACCTGGAGCTCCTTTCCTCAGAAGAAAACCTCTCCCTTTACATCTCCATTAGTTCCCACTCCTAACCCATGGCTTTCTTACCTCTTTAATGCCTTTACTTTCCCCACTAATGTCCGTCTCTACCTCTCTTTGGCTTTGGAGGAGTGGTATCAGTCATTCAATTCCATCTATATAGTTTCCTGTTGGGTTGGAGATCAGGAATAGAATTGAAGCCCCTAATGTGAGGAGGAGAGAAGAAAAGAGGTCTTTTCCATTGTCCGGCTTCAAAACAGAGCAAATACACCCTGGCCGTGTAGTTCAGTTAGTTAGAGCATCATCCCAATATGCCAAGGTTGCAAGTTCAATCCCTGGTCAGAGCACATACAAGAATCAACCAACAAATGCATAACTAAGTGGAACAACAGATTGATGCTGTCTCTCCCTTTCTCTCCCTCTAAAAAAAAATTAAAAATGAGACAAAATAAAATCTAAAACAGAGCAAATACAAGACATCCAGATCTGAAAATGTAAGACAATCTCTCAGTGTGTCTCTTAGTAATTCTGTTAACCACCTTCCTTTTTCCTCTTCAAATTCCTTTCCAATTTTCTTTTGAGCCTAAAACTTGCATATGTTTTGTTTAAAGAAGGGATATGGGGTTGTTTCTACTCCTGGAATTAATCTAACTCACAAGAGCAATAATGAGATCAGGTGATGAGGACTGGGAAGAAATGGGCAGGAACAGTAGATGGCAGAGGAGAAATAAGTTTTAGTTCACAGTGATCTAAGGAAAGAAAAAGCAGTTGAAGAAAAGTATATGTGAGGTATGTTTGGAACCCCATGCCTGTTGGTAAGAAAGGAGTGAGCTGAAGCTTAGGAGGATGTGTAAGCAAAACTAAAGAATCCTGCTAAACTAAAAATGCTTAAAGTCATAGAAAAATGTGTTCCACGGGTTCCTGGAATCACCAACCCCCAACAATAAGGATCTGTGGGCCCCAGTTCAAGACCCCCAGTTTCAGAAGTATTCTGGCCTGGAGCTATTGTCAGTGGGTCTGAAGTCATAAAATTCTGCTGCATAGGGAACTGCTGGAGAGGTACCCCAAGTTCATTCAAAACTTCCCCTTTTGAAGAAATACAATTAAAACTCAGGTGTCTCCAGAGGCCAGGCAGGTAACACAAGTGAAGGAAGCTTCATAGATGTGGAGGGCACTTGCCTATTGACAAGAGACAGTCACTAGCTGACACCCCTGTAGAAGCACATTACTGGATGTTCCAAGTTTCCAAGACCAGAAATCTTTTACGTTACATCTAGTTTTGTTGCTGATGTTTGTTTGCTTGTTTTGCTTTAGTTTTGGTAACTAATTTAGAGAAAATAAAAGATTTAAAACAACATTGTACTATAGCTATGTTAGATGCAAAAGGGTACATGAGGCTCTCTACTATTTTTACAACTTCCCGTGAATCTATAACTATTTCAAAGCTAAATAAGCCAGTCAGAAAGAGACAAGTATCATATGATTTCACTCATGTGGAATCTACTGAAAATGAACTAACAAGCAAAATAGAGACAGATTCATAGATAGAGAGCAGGCTGACAGCTGTGGGGAGGGTTTGGGTGGTGGTAGAGGGATTGAGCAAAAAAAGAAAATCTCATGGGCATGGACAACAGCCTGGTAAAAGCTGAGGGAGGAGGTGGGGGATGTGGAAGAGGGGATGGGGGCGGTCAATGGTGATGGACTGAAGACCTGCCTTGGGGTGGGGAGCACACAGTATAGTGCAGAGGTGATGTGTATCTGAAAAACAAATGAAAGGAAAAAATGGCCCCAAAGGAAACACTGCAAATCAAACCAAACTAGGTTGGGCAGCTCCATTTATCCTACTCTCCTTCAGTTGAAGGTGTTGATTTGTGTCTCGTGAGTCGTAACTCACCAAAAGGCAGCAACCAACAGTAAGTACTAAGGTTGCCCAAGAGGGGACTTTCCATTACACTTTCCTTATGAGACAACAAGCCATTTCTTCTGGCAAAGTTCACTGAAGAGAGGTAGTAAACAATGTTACTGAAATTCTAACTATTCCAAATATATGGACTTCATCTGGGTTGAAGAGATTTTTATCAAGATTCACTAGAACTCTGGAGAAGTTCTGATTACATTTCTTTAGAGGACATTGCCAGAAAGGGGTATTTGGGGAAGGGTGTTATACAGACAAAATGAATTTATTGAAGAGCCAGTGAACTTGAGTTTTGAATTCCAGTTAGGCTCCTTACTGGCTGAAAGACCTTGAACAAGGCTCATCCAATTTATCCTCCATTATCTGTAAAATGTTCACTTTCCCAGGGTTGAAATGAGATCCCACGAAATAATGCATTGTAAAAAGCACTTCATAATCTTTAAGGTAGCAAACAAGCATGAAACGGGGTGGTTGTTTTTGTTCTTACCTGGCAGACATATCCCTATGATCACTTTTACGCCCTTGTAATCAATTCCCCATGTCCCAGTGCCCCTGTGTTTTTATTTAGTTCATAGGGGTTCATTGTTTCCAACAAGAAAATAAAACTTTCATCCAGTGCCTTTTTCTTTGACTTATATGACACACCTGGGAAAGCTTAACATTAACAAAATGCCATGCATCATAAACCTCCCACTAATGCCCCTTTATTATTCTTCTCAGGCCTCTCTTTATTCATTTTTCTCCCTCCCTTGACATTATTTTTGGTCACTTATAAAATAATCTGAACATCAATCTTGTTTAAGGGCAGTTTCCTTCTTGTACAAAGTAGGAATCAAGCCTGGACATGTAAGTACAATGACTTATTTAGAAAGTTCTTGGCCTGGAGGAGCAATAATGGTCCATAATAGCTATCTCCCAAGATCTATGTTTTATCCGGCCATCTTAGAAGGAAGCTTCCCTCCCCTCCCTTTCATAAAGACCAATTTGTTTCCTTTTCATTTCTGGTAACTATAATGCAGATCTTCTGGAAATACTATTTGTATTTTCCAGGGGTGCTCTGATTGCCCTTGTTCCTGTATTCTCCAACTTGATCTTCATGATCGCTTCTCACTTTGTTCTAGCAAAGTGCTAGTAGATAGATATATAGAGAGTTGGTCCTCATTTCTATGCCTTTGCTGGAACTCTCACAACTCTCTTCACCTGGTTACATCTGTGGATCTCTCAAGATTCAAGGGCAGCCATACCTTCTCCAGGAAGCCTTCTAGAGTCCTGGAGTTAGGCTCAGTCTCCTTCACACAGATTTTTTTTTTTTTTGACAGGGACAGTGAGAGAGTCAGAGAGAGGGACAAATAGGGACAGACAGACAGGAAGGGAGAGAGATGAGAAGCATGAATTCTTTGTTGTATTTCCTTAGTTGTTCAGTGATTGCTTTCTCATACATGCCTTGACCGGGGGCTACAGCAGAGCAGTGACCCTTGTTCAAGCCAGCAACCTTGGGCTCAAGCCGGTGACCATGGGGTCATGTCTATAATCTCACGCTCAAGCCAGCGACCTTGGGGTTTCAAACCTGGGTCCTCTGCATCCCAGTCCGATGCTCTATCCACTGCAACAGCACCTGATCAAGTTCCTTCACGCAGATTTCTGCTCTTCTTCACCCTTTTCCCTTTCAGTTGTTGCTATTGTGTCTGTCTCCCCTGCCACTTATGAGTTCTTGAAGGAACTGAGACTCTTCTTGATTCATTTTCATGTCTCTAGAACCTCACCTTATCTTAGCACAAGGGAGGTTCTCAGGAGATATTGATTGAGAAAGAGTTAAATTTAGATTCTAAGCTTTGCAGAGATAAAGGCTGAATCCTTTTCTGTTTATTAATAAAAGCTAATTCCTAAAACAGTCAGTCAATAAATATTTGTAGAAGGAGCAAAGGAAGCAACAAGTGAATGAAAATATATTGGTTTACATACTAGTGATGGTAGAAAGGGAGGGTTATTTTGAAATCAATTTATTCTACCCTTTTCCTGTGATTGAACCCTTTGGTCTTTTTAATGCACAGCACTATGTAATTATTCAGGGGACAATATAAAATAGTGATGGAATAAACTCATTGATTCTACTTGAGGCCTGACAACTTGTACTCAAATCCCAACTCTACCACCTACTAAATGTGTGATTTGGGGTAAATTGCTGAACCTTTCTGGGTCTTTATTTCCTCATCTGAAAAATGGTGGTTGACTATTACCTCCAAGACCAGTAAATATTCAGTGAGGCAAGAGAGGCACTTGGAATCTTGCCTAGTACATAGTGAATAATCTCTATAAGTATTATATAAACTAGGAGACATGTTAACTGTAATATTTAAAATAATTAAAAACATCTATTGAGCACCTATTATGTGTTTGAGACTGGGTTGAACCTTAAGGAGGCATATATGGAGGAACAAGTTGCAGGTGTTCACCTGCAAGTCACTCATAGTGTATAAAAAACAAAAATCTAATTTGGTGGTATGAGTTCAGTGACGCAAATAAAACAAGGTCATCATAAGGGAGAGGTGCTTTGTTTTCAATTGGGACCAATAAGATGTCCCATAGAATGAGATCCTGAGCTGGGAGTTAAAGGATACATAGCAGTTAAGCAAGAGAACAGATACGTATGCAGGACTGTTTGTTGAGATTACATGTGTGGGGGCTGTGTGTGTGTGGCCGCAGGGGACCCAGAAAAGAGAGAATCCACGTGCATTTTGCTTTGTATGTTGTGTTCTCTCCCTACCCTTATTTAAAGAAGGCAGCCTAACATCTGTCAACCTTGTGTCTTGAGTATATTCATTGAGCCACCATACCCTTTTCAGATTCTTATTCTCCAAAATCCAGGTAGAGAATAAAAGAATCAGGGCAAGGGGATGTTTTTGAGTCCCTGTAATCAAAAGCTGCAGAAGCAGCAGGAGGGCCCCTAAGTCTAGAAGTGGTGGTTTGGTGTTCTAAATATACTGGTGACTTGAACCCTACGCATTTACCGTGTGTCAAGGTGGTGGCAGGAATTCTGGGGAAGTGACAGGTTTGTTACCTGTTGCCCCATCTCTGGCCTCAAAGCATGGCTGCAAGATGGGGCAGCCAACCCTGTGACGTGGGGTGGGAGGGGTGAAGAACACCTGCTGGCCCTCCCACAGATGCTGCCCTATGAGCAGACTCGGGCTACCTGGGGTTCCCGCACCCGGGCATCCACAGACATCCAAATCATTTTCTTTGTGGGGACACACAATATCCACACAGAATGAACACGAAGGAAGCAAGATCATCAGGGTTCAGGAGGCCTGCAGAGCATCAACTCACCAGCTGCACACTGTTTACACAGAAGAACTCGTTTCCTTTTTCATAGGTGATAAAAGATTTTCACAAAAATGTCATTAAGCTGCTATTGTGGGTAAACATTACAGCACCTAATAATGTATCCTAGGGGGAAAATCACACATATTCACAACAGAAATCATTGTGCCCATCCTTTTAATGTAGGATGGATTTAAAAAATAGAGGTGTGAAGTAATTGGGTGATTACAGGTGAGTATCATGTGATTTAAGTCATTTAGAGGAGCACCCAGACAGAAACCACCATCTAAAAGCTCCGGTTCAGGGCGTCTGACTTCAGGCAAGTAAACGGTGCCTCCAAGATGATGTAGACCACCCACTCACATAAACCCCCTTATCCCAGGCACGACCGTCATTGGGTTTACTCCTTTGGGCTTTCTGAAAGTCCGTGAGAAGTAAGTTGCTGTTCATGCTGGAAAGTTTTTCTTGGCATGGTTTTCCTGAAAGCAAGTTTGGAGAGAAAGTCCCACAGAAAGCAGGTACACTCTGGCCTTTTATTCTAGCTCAAAATGCCATATTTCCTGGAGATGCAAGGGGTATTCCAAAATAGCAGGCCAGGCCTTCAAAGGCTGTTTTGGAGCCTGACCTGAATGTGAGTTGGCCCCAATCATCCTGCCTCTTGGCCGTGCTCTGCACTGTCGCAATCAGTGCTCACGCCGCCCCCATCCTCATAAAGGCACCCTCTTAAGTGGCCCAAGTCACAGAAGGCTCTGTCAACTCCTTCCTCCTCCACGCCATGATGGAATGAGAGGTGAACAGAATGTACTCTTCGGCAGGAGGTTATGTAACGGGAGGCCATCTGTGACCCTGCTCCAAGGCAACCCACAAATGTCCTTTGTCTGACGTCCCTACTCATCCCCCATTGATGTCTCCAGATGTTGAAGCAAAGTGATTTTTGAGGTCACCTATTCAGAATATTTTAGCATCACAGAAAATGAGAGGAAAAATGAACCAGTTTGTTCTTTATAGTGGACTCTGAATAGCGCGTTTAGTTTGAGAGCTTTTCTGAGTTTTCCCAGATAGTCCTTCAGGTTTAAAAACAAAACAGTGGTGCTCCATGCCGATAAGTATGAAACCCATGGGGGAAGCTCATGAACCTAGGTGAC
Organism: Rhynchonycteris naso; assembly: GCA_037038555.1. NCBI lineage: Eukaryota > Metazoa > Chordata > Mammalia > Chiroptera > Emballonuridae > Rhynchonycteris > Rhynchonycteris naso. Next base: position 188,481,117 of record CM073000.1, on the reverse strand, counting down.
AGGAATGTAAATCAATATATTCTGGAAAGATCTTTGGTTAGACACATTAAGGTTTTGAAAGCCATGTATTATTTTAACTCAGTATTTCCACCCCCATTTTAATAAGAGTCTGAAATCCAGTCAGAGCTTGGTGAAAACTGGCCTTCATTACTGCATGCAAAACATTGGAAACAAATTAAAAAGCCAACATTTTGCAATTGGTAAGTACTTTATGCTGAATTCCTCAAAATGAAATATTTAAAGCCATATAGAATGAAGTTTACAAGGAATTTGGAATGAACCTGGAAAAATACATAGATTTCTATGATCACTTTAAAAAAACAGAATGTAAAATTGAATATACAGTATGGCCTCACATTAAAGTAAAAAATGCACACTAAAGAAAGCAAAAATAGACCAAAATGACCAAGGCAGTTACTTCCAGGCTATAGGAAGATGGGTGATTTGATGGATTCCCTTCAATCTTTTTAAATCATTGTCTGAATTTTCTACAATAAGCATATATTCCATTTATACATTAAAGGGATATTACTTTGAAAGTCTAATCTTTGGTGATAAAAGTCAGAAGAGTGAATTCCTGTTGGGTAGGGGGATGAAGCTGGAATGGAAAGGGCATGAGGGAGCTTTCTGGAGTGAGGGAAGCATTCTGTATCTGGATCTGGGCTGTGGGTATATGGGTGTAAGTAGCAGTACAAACTCGTTGGGTTGTACCATCTATATGTGTGTTCTCCACTGTATGTACATTTCACCTCCATTTGAAAAATGCAGCATGTTGACCCTTCCACCCTTTTAATTATGTAAAGCCCCCACTTCTCTTTCTTTCATGGCATTTCAGCCAGCCCCTCATTTCCCTCCCTGTCTCACTCCAATTCCTGACTATGCTTCCTTCCTTCACCTCCCAAATGAACCACTTGCACTCGAACCCCCAGCGTCTGCTATGGAAGGAAAGCAGGCAAGAATAAGCACTCACATCTATCAGACACCTGCTTTTATGCAGCTTGCACCCTGGTGGGAGAGCTCAGCCATAAATAAGCAAAGAGTAAGGTGACCAGACGTCCCGCTTTTGGCGGGACAGTCCCAATTTTTAACAATTTGTCCCACGTCCCGTGGTGTTTTAAAAAAGTCCTGATTTTTGGAAAGAATGCATGAAAAGCTAGGGAACAGCAGGAGAACAGGAAGGGAAAAACAGTTTTCCGCGGGGAGACCCTGCCTCCACCTGGAAGCGCCTGCACTGCCACAAGAGTTGGCTGCCCCGTGCAGGGCCCTGAAACAAAGAACTTCAGGCAGGACATACCTGCTGGGCATCGGCTGCCAAGTCCCCTAACTACCCATAGGCCCGCGTCCTAGACGCTAGTGTATGGCTCCGGGCTCCCAAGGCGCAAGCCACTTGGTCTCCATCGGGCGGCAGGGCTGGACGTGGGGAGCCCGGCCGCCACAAGGACGAGTCCAGGTGGGGAGTGTGTGCGACCGCTCGTGTGTGAGCATGCCGGTGGTGCTGCCCTGCCTGCTCCCGCCCGCTCGTGCAGCTCCGACATCAGTTTTGGGACTGTGTAACCTGATCCCTCTGACTCACTCAAAATTTCCCATATAGTAATATTTCTGAAAATCATCTTTTTAATGAGCTATCGTTATTAAAAAAATAGATTGATAAGGAAAAGGTTAAATCTTGGGCATCAGCAAAAATCACAATAGAGAACAAATGGTTACAAATATTTCATCATTTGGAAACAAACCATGTTCCATACAATAATGCACTAAAAATTGTGGACTACACTCTGTCTTTACCAGGAACTAATGCTGTATCTGAACATGTTTTTTCTACGGTAAATAAAGTGTGGACATCAGAAAAATCACAATTAAGTGTTGAGACTTTGAAAGCCATTTTATGTGTGAAATATAATTTTAAAAATTCTTGTGAAAAATTTCATGACCTTTTCAACAACAACAGCAATCTACTAAAAAAATTCACTCAAATGAGAAATATATCAAAGAATAAAATAATACTATACATAATTTTTAATGTATTATATTTGTAAATTGTACTCATGTTGAAATTTAAAAATATATATTACAATACTATTTTTGCATTCTATGAAAATTTTTTTGCTCCATATAGACCAAATTATTTTTTATTATTAATTTTAATGGGGTGACACCAATAAATCAGGGTATATACGTACAATGAAAACATCTCCAGATTATCCCATCATTCAATTGTGTTGCATACCCGTCTCCCAAAGTCAAATTGTCCTCTGTCACCTTCCATCTTTTTAATCAAAACTCGCCCTCCACCCCCCGTTCAATGGTGTCCCGCTTTACGAATTTTAAAATCTGGTCACCTTATCAAAGAGTAAATAAAAGATAATTACAGATCGTGAAAATTACCAGGGAAGAACCAAGATGGGCGCTAGAGAATACCTGGGTGGAAGAGCTATATTAGACCTGGAGGTCAGACATGGTCTCAGGGGAAAGTGAACCTCAAACCGAGACCTGGAGAACGAGAAGGAGCCGGTCCTACAATGGGAAAGAGGAAGAGACTGTAAGAAGGAGGAACAGCAAGGACAAAGGTTTTGAGGTGGGAAAATGCATTGCATATTTATGAACTCAAAGGACAGTGTGGCAGTAGCAGCGGGACTAAGGGATGCAGAGACACAGGCAGGTGACAAAAAGGGAGGGATGTGGGCCCATCAGGAAGTTCAGAACCACAGAAAGCCACTGCTATGCTTTAAGGGAGGTCTTTGCTCCTTACATGGGTTTGACCCATTCACGGAGGTTATTGCTGCCATCCTTGGGAGTCAAATCCGTTCACCTGGCCTCAGGGAGGAAGGGAAAGGGAGAAGGGACATGGGGAGGCTGCCTTTGCAAAGAAGTATGTCAGGAGTGGCTGAAGGGACCCTTTGTTTCATTGGGCTAGTTTTTTCTTTGTTTCCTCAATACTTCTAATTCCACGGGTCACCAGGAAATAGGTATGCTACAGGAAATCGGTGACAGCCTTCTTCAGTGTCTATGGCAACCTGGGGCTAGGGCCATTTTCCCTTCACTAAAAGAAGGAGCTGGCTTCCTGAAGATAAGTAAAGCCCCATTGTTGCTCTCAACAGTTGTAGAGGTACTGTGCACAGGAGTCATAAAGATACGACTGAATGGTGCTAATGATCTTGCATGAAATGACATGAATTAAATAAATCATTTCTCCCCAGTCTAATTACAGATGCTTCAGGATGAAAAGGCAAGAAAGAGCCTCAAACCAGGACCTTGCTTTTTATTCCTGCCATTATTCCTGGTGTTCTCCGTGTGCGTGTGGCCAGAGTCCGGATATTTTATTGTCTAGCAGCTATGGAGAGAGATGGCTTCCAGACCTGTGAATTAGAACCATTTGGCTGTGTTCCTGAGAGGAACAATCGAGCTAGACAAAGCAGGGTGGGTGGTGGAAGGAGCATTATTTGACAACAAAAGTCTCCTGACTTGCAGATGGGGGTGGGAGGTAAGACTCTTCCTCCTCTACCTACCTCTTGGGTAAGGCGATCTTCCCAAAGGAAGGCAGATCACATCATTTAACAGTAGAAGAACCTTTGGTGGTTTTCAGTAGGCCGTAAGATAAAACTGAAACCATTTAGCTCGATCTTGTCACCCTCAGCTTTCCAGACACAACGTTGTACTCACTCTGCTGAGTTACTGCCTGTTCCTCCAATACACCGAGCTGTGTTGGGCCTCCAAGCTCTCCTGTGAGCTGCGCTTTTCCTGATGGCCCTTCCTCTTAAAGAATACAGGCTCATCCTCTAAGGGTCGGCTCAGGAATCTCTGCCCTTATAACGCTGCCCTAGCCTACCCAGGTAAGACTGTTCTCAACTTTGTGACCTATGTGTCCCCGATCCCCCACATTGCATACTTTGGGACTAGGCTAGATTGATTGCATTAATGGTCCCACTTAATGACCTGCCTATATCCACATCCGCTGTCTGTCATTCTGTAGTTCCCTGGGTCAGATGTGTGACTTGTTTTTAAGATAAGATGAGAGCAAGGACAGTGGTACCTTCACACACAAACACTTTAAATCACGAGCAATTTGAGAGACGAGCAATCACTCATGGGATTTTTTTGCTTTAAGTCACGAGCGGATATTTGAATCACAAGCTTCTACCACCCTCCACTAGATGGCCTGCCAAACGTTCTGAAAAGGAGGAAGAAACAAACTTCCATGGAAAGGTTTTTGTTGAAACGGCTTATAAGTGAAAGTGAGGAAAGTGTGGTGAAAAAGCCAAAAGTCAGTGAAGAAAAAATAGCAATTAAGTTAAATTTTGCAGTTAAATGTAGCGTTAAGTGTATAGAGAGTAAGTTATGTTAAACGACAGCGCACGAAATGAAAACCTGCTCCACCAGTCTCCTTCCCCTCCGCCAGCATCTTCACCTGACCTTGAAGGTAAATACACTTCATAAACCAATTTATTTCTTTACATTCTCTCTTATTTTGTGTGTGTGTGTATATGTTATTTATAAAGTACATTTTCTTCTTTAAAAGCATATAAAACAAAAAAATTGTGTGTTTTTTGGAGGCCAGAATAGATTAATTGCATTCCCATTAATTTAAATGGGGAAATTTGATTTGACACACGAGCAAATTGAGTCACGAGCTCGGCTATGGAACGAATTAAACTCGTGTGTCAGGGTACCAATGTATCAGGTGATCTGAGGCTTAAAAGCACGCGTGCGTCTCTTATCCTCTCATTCAACTAAGTTTATTCTCAAATCTTGCCACCACCACAGAACAAGCCTGGGCTATTCTATTGGAGGATGAGAGACACACAACAAACCAAGGCCATTGTAGACGAACCAGACTCTAGCCAACCCTCCAGCTGACTGAAGATGCATGAATGACCCCACTCACATTGGTAAAACCACCCAGATAGTCCATAGACTTGTAAAAAAGAAATGGTTGCTGTTTTAAGCCACTACATTTTAAGGTCCTTTGTTTTATGCCAATTGCTACATGACACAGAGGCCCACATAAGGGAGAGTTATGTCTGGTCGGTCGTTGTGCAACCAGCTGCATGAAAGACTGTACTCCACTCTCACCAAGAGTAGAGGTAGAAGAAAAAGAGGGGTCCACTACCTGTCACACATTAAGTTTTTTCTCACAGAGAAGGCTGGTTCATTTATGATATAATCCACTCATCTCATAAATCAATAAAGAACTCTTCTTGCTTCGAAGGGTACCAGTGACAGATTAGGAGATGGCAACCATAGCTACTTGATCCTTTTGAGAGAACAGAATGTTCTCTTAGCAGGTGTTTGTAGGAAGAGAAAAAGAGAATGGCTCCCCCTACAGGACATATGTGACCAACCATACACAGTTAAGAAAGTTGAAGTCTCCAGAATCAATGTACAGCCCCTTTTCCTATAAATGTGTATTAGCTTGGTTGCTTGTGTTTGGAAGTGAAGGAGAAACTCTGTCACTATAGACCACCACTAAGGAGGGAATGAAGGGGAAGGGTTCGGGCAGAAGGAGAAAGGACGAAGAGATACTGGCAGAGGACGAGAGGCACTTCAGGAAGGGATTGTGCCTTTGTGACACCCAGACTCACACTTGTGGGTCTTCTCTTTAAAGTATTAGCTGTCATACTAGAAACTGTTTTATGAGTGCTTGCTACATGCCAGGAGCCGTACAAACTTATTTAACGCTCACAATAACTGTAGATGGGATTGCCATCCTCATTTTGCAGATGAAGAGAAAGTAACTTCCCCAAAATCACACAGGCAGGAAGGGATGGAATTGGGATTCAAATCCAAGCAGACTCACTCAGATGTCCGTGTATACACTGCCTTGAGGACAGGAGCCACACTCTGCCTTGTGGTCCATTTTGTGGCATTGGGCATTGGATGTGCATCAGTAAGAATGGACAGAGAGAAGAAGAATCACCTCTTCTATTACCCCACTTTAGTTCTTCTTCCAGATGGAGCAGCTAGGTCCATGCTGTCTGCCCTTGATTGCTATATACTTCTAGGCATGTGACTTTCTTCATTACCAAGGCAACATCAGAGTTTTGCTTACTTTTCACCCTTTAGTAGACACTCCACTCCACTTGGTTGAATTCTAGCTGTCACAGAAACATAATCAAGTGCCTTTTTTTTCTTATTGCCCACATCATGTTCCAACTACTAGTTTAGCCCATTCAATTTCTACACCAGAATATTGTCATATATATATAACACCACATCATTAAACCTTCATTAAACCATTTATCCAAATTCATTTTATATTAATAATTTAGTACAGCTTCCCTTTCCAAAACAAAAGATTCCCCTTCTAGTCAATCCTGTGCATCATCCCCTGGCATTATCTTTGTATGAATTTCTTGTTTCCTAGTAAATAAAAGAAGTTCACCTCTGCATTTCCCCCAAGTCATTCTCTGCCAATTTATACACGCCCTGTCAACCAAGACGTACCTATAATTTCCTCTTCAGAAAGCGAAGTCCCCAATCCCCAACTGAACTGATTTCAAGAGCAGCTTCATGTTTGGCATTCAGCAGGAATTTATGTGGAAATCGATAAAATGGAGTCAAAAGAAAGTGACATAAATCTGCATGTGGTGGATGTGAGAAGTGAGTAAAGTGCTTATCATCATTGTAGACAACCCATGTTTAGAAAGCATTTGTCTGACCCTGGATCAATCATAATATGCATATGAAAATTTATAATTATGTTCATTCAGCCTTCTGCAAAATGGCTTCATGTGTCAAGATGCAAAATTGGAAAGCTAAGTGCCTGATTCTTTATTAACTCAGTGTGGACATTTTAAAGATAAAGGCAGCAGGTTTGCATCTACAATTTCCACTCAGCTTTTAGGCAGATCTAAATGGATAAATGAATCACACTTCCAGCAGCCTCCTGTTCCCCCTAATACAATGCATGACTCTCCTGCTGGAAAAAAAATGAACAGGAACTGCCCTGGCCAGTTAGCTTAGTTAGTTAGAGTATCACCCCGGTACACCAAGGTTGTGTGTTTGGTTTCCAGCCAGGGCATATGAAAAAATTAAAGAAAAGGAAACAATAAACAGGAATTGAAATGCAGTGAGACACTCTGTTGGTGGCTATGAGTTTCTTTTTGATTTAGCTGTAAAAACCTAAGTGCTGTAGGTGAGATATTCAGAGATCCTCCTTGTGGCATGGAATTGGAACAAAATTCATTGAATAGATGAATGAGTGTCTACCTTGTACCAGGCACTGGAATATAGTGGTGAGAAAGACAGGCAAACATCCTCCCTTTATCCTACTGGTAGAGATGAACACCAAACCAAAATAAATAAATAAATACGGTACATAAATAGCAAGGTCATTCAGATGTAGTAAGTGCTGGGAAGAAAAAAGAAATGAGATCTGGCTGGTGACTCCTCTCTGTCTGTTTCTTATGGATTTGAATGACTTGTCCCCATGCCCTGGCCACATAGTTGAACTTCCTCTTTCTCAACTTTCTGGAATAAGAACAGTGTTATTTCCCTGTGGACTGTGCACTTGAACTTTACTGTTTCCCCTTCCAGTGCTACTCTCTCTAGCTAACTAGACCACTTTCCAACCTCTACCTGCTCCATGTCACCCATCATTGCTCACATCTGAGTCAGCTCAACAACCATGTCTTTTCCCCTCACCATTTCCCCTACAGTGTCTAGCACAGCATTTTGCACCAAGAAATGAATGAATGAATGAATGATTCACTGGAGCAATTCTGGGACACCAATGTCTATTCTTTAGAGCCCAGTGAGGTAAAAAATTAAGCTGACCTAAAGAAAGGCCTAGCCTTTGGCCTTGGTGCCTGGGATGTTATCTTTAGACCCTTGAACTATCATGACTAATAGGAGTATCTTTGTTTATGTGGAGACTTGGCCACAAGAGGTGATTTATAATGGAAGTTTGGGGCTATATAGTATCAGTTTCACCTATGAAGGAAGCGAAGACTAATGGTCAGCCCACATTATTTGTTCTAATTAATAAAGAAGTGCTGTCACATGAGCTTTATGTGATCAAGTCCCAGTAAAAACTGTAGAAGCTCAAGTGAGCTTCCCTGGTTGATAATACTCTGTGCACTAGTCACACCTCCATCCTGGGAAGGTCACTCTGCCCATTACTCCATGGAGAGAGGACAGTTGAAGCTCCACTTCTGAAACTTTCCGGACTCTGCCCTTACACTTCTTCCATTGACTGACTTTAGTCTGTATCTTTTCCCTGTAATAAACTGTAGCCATGAGTATAACAGCTGTCAGTGAGGTCCATGAATCCTTCTAGCAAATGATCAAAACTAAGGGTGCTCTGGGGGGACCCTTTGAACTGGTGATTGGTGTCAGAAATGAGAGCATCATATGGGGACGCTGTTTCCTCTAACTATACAGCTGTCCAGCCCTTGCAGCCACACACCTGCCCCATGTCACCACATAAAAAGGACAATCTAGCACATACTTGCAGTTCACAGCCTATGTTCAGAATGCCTCCCTTTGGCTGCCTCTCTATACAGAGAGCAGCTCTGTGTGACCTTTCACCCTTCCAGCTTCTGATTGTTCTCCTTTGTCCTTTTTTCTTTTTAACCCAGAACCATTTTACCATTTATACAATTAATTTCTCTTAAACTGAGTTTATTCATATTGGTTACTCAGCCATCAATAAATACAGTCTACAGAACTTCCTGTTGTAACCCTTATACTAAAAGTAGCCCCCAAATACAAACTAAAGTTCCAAGTAATTCACCTGAACAACAAAGAGAAGGTGGAATAAAGTAACAATTCCATATGAGAAATAGGAATAAAGTAACAATTCCATATGAGAAATAGGAAACATAACTAAGGAGAGTTCTTCACTTGTCTCTTTTCTTCCTTCCTTCTTCCCTTCCTCCCTCCCTCCCTCCCTCCCTCCCTTCTTTCCAATTCCTTCATTTATGTCAAGGACAATAACTGACATTGGAAGCTCAACAAATATTTTTATTATTTATTCAATGATTGGATGAACTAACCTACTGAGCACCTACCACATTCTATACACAGTTTTAGGCACTGGAGATACAGTGATGAATAATAAAGACACGTTCCAACTCTAATGTTGAACCAGGAAGTCTCTAAAGGAAACACAGGGAGTAATAAAAATAACATCTTGGGGTCATTTAGTCTGTTGTAGCTCACTCTCTCTTTCCATCAACTGTAGCTCTTTAGGATATTATAAAAGTTATGGAGATTCTGTGACTTGAAGTATCTTAAGTATTCTTAGTATGTGCCCATGCCTTAGGAGTCGAGCACAGTGCTGGTCTAGACATGCTGCAGGAAGAAAGAATTTCATAAACACTATAAAGCAAACCTCCGCTCTCCCTCCCCCGATTTCACCCTCCTTCCCTTGTATCACCACACAGAGGACAAGAGAAGTAGGATACAATAGGAGCGTTATTATGAGAAACAAGATAGATTAGTGTATAACCTTCACCTTTTGTCCAGAGATGTTCTAGCCTATTGATTTCTTATTCTCCCCCCCCCCTTTTTGTTCAGGGCATCTTATCTTCTTTGTTTTTCCAAAAAGCGATAATCAGATGATATGGTGCCCCAGGCCATACATCACAATCTGAACTCATTGGAGTTTATAATTCAGATAAAGGGAAGTTTACATTTCGGAGGGTAGGAAACATACATCCCCATCCACCTTTTCCAGCCAGGGGTTTACTAACATTAGGCTGCATTTGACTGCATGTATCATATCTGGAGACATTGATGGAGGCATTCTAATACAATTAACTTAGAAGTAAAGGGTGATTAAAACTACTCTGCCTTAGATAGTAGATATTGACCAGTAATATGTTTGCAAAAACCCTTCGATGTCTTTAGGTTAGCATCAAGCTTCATATGATTATTTATCTGATCCCTAAACACATACTCAATGGGCAGTAATTGAGTGCCTACTGCATTACCAGCAACACTGGAATGATGGAGGACACCAAAGGAGAGCTATAGACCCCGCCCCCTTAGAGATGGAGTCTCCTGGCACATAAACAAAGCACATTAAAAAAAAAAATGCTTTGAAAGGAACCAGCTCTCTGTATGTCTGGAGGAAAGAAATGGTATCATTGGTGTTGCAATGATAACAATACATAATAATAAGATAATAATAAAAGTAAGTTTACAGTTAATATAATAATAAAAGTAAGTTTACAGTTGTGAGTACATGAAACACACAGTTCATTCTTGTATTATTTATTATTGTATTATTTATTATCATTAACCTACTTTCTCCCACTCTTGTATGAAGACTTGGTGTTCATTGATTATTTACTGTATGCTGTAAACTTTATGCTCACATCTCTCATCTTTACAACAAGGCCCGAGATCTATCAAATTGGGCCCCTTTCACTTTTAAGAAAGCTCAAGTCTAGAAGTCATGTGCTTTGCCCTCTGTCATGCACTTGGTAAATTCCAAGAGGAGAGCTGGTATTCAAGAATGTCTAATTCCTCCAAAGTCCATGTCTTTTCCAGTGGTTAGTATTTGGGGGCCAGCACAAATGGTATAAGTTCCAGTAGACTCAATGGGTATGTAAAAGACTGTAGCAGAGCTTATATGGAAGGTGTCTTAGAACAAGAGAAGCTCATGAAAACTAGTGGGTCTAACACTGACGAGACCTGAAGTAAATGAGGTCCATAAGCCCTCCATCACTGGGCACAAACTCTCTTCTTATCTTTGGTATGATCTGTTCTAGATTGACTGCATTTAGAACGACACAGTCTGCTTCAGAGGTGTTACCAGTTATCTACTGCTGCATGATGAATGACCCCAAAAGTCAGTGACTTAAAACCACAATGTATTATGATTACAATTTCTATGAGTCAGGCATTCAGGAGTAGCTTAACTCAGGGTCTCTGATGAGGGTATAGTCAGGGTGTTGGCTAGGGCTGCAGTGATCTGAAGGTGTGACTGGCACTGGAAGGCCCACTTCTAAGATGGCCCACTCACACATTGCTGTTGTTGGCTGGAGTGCACAACTACTCCCCAAGTGGGCCTCTCCACAGGCAGCTTGAGTGTCCTCACAACATGGCAGCTGGCCTCCTCCAGGGTGGGTGATCCCAAAAGGGACAAAAATATGGTGCAGTAATGTCTTTTATGATCTAACCTCAGAAATCATACACCATCAATTCTGCCACATGGTATTAGAAGCAAGTCACTAAATTTGGTCTGCATTCAAGGGGTAGGATTTGAGTCCTGGATTTTGAAGAGAGATGTGTCAGAATTCATGCACATAGGTTTGAACTACTTCAAGAGGTAAGGAGAAGAAGCCACCAAAATGCAGAAGGACAAGCCCCTGACACAGTGCAGGAGACTTTTAACCTTTGGTTTGAGTCTGCAAAAAAAATGAACAGAATGAAACCACTTGTTTAATCCTGTTAAGCTTGGAGAAAAAGGAAAAGGTAATTTAGATAGAAGAAAGCATGTGTAAAGGTGAAGAAGTTTGAAACTGAAAATCACTCAATATAATGGGGACTGGAGGAAGCAGAGTCAAGAGATGAGGCTGGAAAGGTAGATCCCGTCTAGATTTCAGAGGACACTACATCATATTAAGGGGCTTGGTTTTACTTTATTGCATGGGACCCTCTCTAAACAGGATGATGACCCAATCACTGTGGCTTTCAGATAGCAGATACACAAATTGGGAAGGATGAGCATGAAGCAGGGAGACTAATTAAAAAGCTGTTTGCAGTAGTTCTAGGAACTTACCTATGGGTAAAAACTAACCCTGCTAGCATGGGGAGGGAGAGGACTGTTGGGCAGGAGAGCCGGCACAAGATAGAGCCAGCAAGACTTGGAGACAGACTGCTTAAAGGTATTAGAACAGGGAGAAGAGTCTAGGAAGATTTCTGAGCCTGTTTTGGCTGGAAGGGTTTAACCTACTCTCTGAAGAGCTGCCCTTGAGCTCCATTACCCTCTCTAGTTGCAAAAATAAAGGAATTTAATTTCAGCTGCATCGAGAGTGATAATCCAGTTCTTGGTGCTTTGAGTAGCCAAGGTCAAAAGTAAGAAAAACAGCCCTTATAGACTGTGTATATGTGCAGGGCAGGGGGCTCTGCTTCCTAAAAGAATGAGCGTCCTTAGCAGATGCTGTACTTAAACAACGTTATCATGGCTCGCTGGGACGGGAATGTTAGCTGTTGGGGAAATATCGAGCCACTGGTCAGCTGGCGAAGAATTAATTCCTGTGTCACATCCTTCCCTCTGGGTCAAAACTGCTAAGTGGCAGAGGCTTCTGAATCCTTGCCTTTGGGTCCCTGGAATCACAGAAGCTTGTTAATATTGACTTTCATCTAATTACTTCAGTATTTAGTTGGCAAGTTGTTTTTGTTTTGTTTTGTTAGTTTTCCTAGTTACCTTATGCCCTAAGGGAGTGTTAATTAATAAGAAAGTCCAGGTTTTCCCAGATTCAAAGTGCATATTGTTTTCTCCTCACCCCACTACATGTGTGTTATGAGCAAACTTGTCACTCAAATTTTATGTGCTCCAGTTACCTTATCTGTAAAATGGGCACAATTTTATTAACTATTATTTCCTTTATAGAGTAATTATGAGGACTAGGGGACGCTTTCTAGCTGAGCATACTGCCCGATACTTAGTGAAGTTTTAATAATTGGTAGCTATATTATTATTTATTGTTACTTTATCCCATTTTCAGGAAGATGTTACCAACCCCCGCGACTCCCGGAGCAACTGTATTACAGGAATCCAAAGGTCTAGAATTATACTAGGTGGATTTCATCATTCTTGCATTGGTCTGCCTTACCATGACTTTCTTGTGGATGGACTAAGCTGCTAAGCTCAGTCCAAGATCAGTCCAACATTCACAGCTTCACAACCCCAGTGCCAGCTGTATTTTACCCACTCTGGCCTTTTCATACGTTAGTCAAATAAGTTTGTAAATACGACATACATATGTTTGCTTGTTTATAGTTTGCATTGGGTGTGAGAGACAGGCTGTAAGCTGGCAAGGTCCTTATAGCCTAAGGCTTAGTTTTAAGACTAAGCCTTTCCTACCCTTTTAATACTAAGATCTTTTCAATATGCTTCTAATACTAAGATCTTCTCAAAACTAAGCTTTACCCACACCCTTGACTGTTGCATGATGTGGGGTGGTGCACTCTTATGAGGAATCCCATTATGCCTCAGATAAGTGACTTTGTATCAGAGACTTCCTTGTTTCCATATTGACTTAAAGGCTTTAATTTTCTACACTCTAAAACAGTGATGGGCAATCTTTTGAGCTTGGTGTGTCAAAATTCGCCAAAAAACCGAGCATAACTCTGGTGGTGTGTCATTTCGAGAAAAACGGCCTAACCGGAAGTCCCAGAACTAGATGCTCTGTGCCGGAGTTCTGTTGTTTTGGCCTACAGACCTCCGGCACAGAGTGTCTACACTACAGCAAATGTTTTATCCTCGGCTACTGCACCTGGCCATGCAGGAGCCGAGGATGAAACGTCCTTCTCGGCATGCGGCCCCATACTTCTCTGGTATGCAGATGCATGCAGCCACGTGTCATCAAAAATGGCTATGCGTGTCAGTGCTGACACACGTGTCATAGGTTTGCCATCACGGTTCTAAAATGAAGCAGACTAGGGGCTCTCACTCTCTCTTGGTCCCTGCTATCAGCATTGCAGAGGAGAGGCAGCCAAGATGGCAGAGTACTGAAGGAGAAGCCAGTCTATACAGAGTTTGTGCAGAGAGAAGGAAATGGGGAACAGAGGTGAATAAGGCTGGTGAGGCAGAAACTTTTGATTCTAGGAAACTCTGATGAATCAGTGGCTTTGGGAGCCCTGAATGGAAAGGGAAGTGTTTTCCCACTGTGTGTATTTTCTTGCCCGCCAGGTGCAAGCTAGGATTAAAGGTAATGGACCCCCAGTTCTTGGCTCCATTGTTTCATTACCGTCTGTCCAAATCAAATGTGAACCTGCACGGGCCAGGCAGCTGTGATGGTGGCCGTGGCTAATGGCTTTATACCATCTCAGCCTATGTGTTTCAACACTTTATTTTTCTGTTTTAAATGTTTATTTTTATGGATTTTAGAGAAAGAGGAAGACAGAAAGAAAGAGAGACAGACAGGGACATCAATCTGTCCCTTCATGTGCCCTGACTGGGGATCAAACCAATAACATCTGTGCTTTGGGACGATGCTCCAACCAACCGAGCTACCTGACCAAAGTTCCGATACTTTAGTTCAACTTTATAACTGAAGTCTGAACCAGACTTCCTTGTCTTAAGCTAAAGACTCCATGTTGAGACATCGCTTTTGTTTTGACTCAATCTGAAATCGCATCCTTCATTCCTAAAACTGCTGACCCATTTCCTCTGAGTAGGAACAGCTGGAACATTTTTATAGTAAATGATGATGATGATGATGATGATGATGATGATAGTAATACTGACAAAATAATGGTGGCTGAGATTGAGCACTTACTATAATATACTGGGCACTCTGCTAAGGGATTTGTATGAATAACATCCTCTAGTTCTCATAAAATTCCTTGAAGTAAGTTCTATTCCTTTCTCCATTTTACAGCAGAGAAAAATAAGGCCCTAAAAAATCCACTAAGTCCTACATCTAGAAAAAGACTTTTGTAAACTCTCAATCAGGCGGAGAGTGTCCTTCTAATGTTGCAGTTGAGGCATCTAAGGCAATCAAAGATTTTGTTGTAAAGAATAATGGAGGCCCCATTTTAAAACATAAACTTTTATGTCCAAGAACTTAACTATTAGCCATTAACTTTATAGCAGGGTTTTCATGCCTCAGCTCTCTTACCATGTGGGGACAGATAAGATGTTGGGCTTGTCTCACTTCACTCCTTCCATTCCCACGTGGAGTCTTGGGCTGTTTGAGTGTTGTTTGTTTTCTTTGCTAGTCAACTAACACCAGCTCCATCTATTTCCACCAGAAGAATCCCTCAATTGAAAAGTGAAAACAATACAGGAAGGAAGACTTGCAACACAAACAGCATGTGTGAATGCCCCTGAAATTTATCCATTGTACACGTGGCTCTTTTTGAAGTTGTGTTATCTCCCTTCTATAGAACTGAAACTCAGTGGCAACTCATATAACAGAACCCATCTCAGTCTGGCCATTACACCAGAGGGTTTTATTCTCCCTGTTCCTCTGTCAGGTTTTAAATAGATGTGGTTTTATTCCCCTTCTCATCTAATATTGGAACACATCAATCTACAGCGAGATCTCACTTTTAAATGATGTTCTCATATTTCAAGAGACCTTTTTTAAAAAAGAAAAATAATAGCTCCACTCTAGAGAAAGCTCATGGCTGGGAAGCAAGTATATTTATCTCCGATGATTCAACAAGTACTTATTAAGTGGTGGGCCCAAATTCTTGGTGGCTAGAGGAGAAGCTGAGGTTCAGAAGGGGCACACAACTTGCTCAGAGTCACACAGCTAAGTTAGCGTGATGACTGTGCACTTTTGTCCTTCTCATAGCTTGGGGTATTTTCCGTTCCCTCGAGGTGAGGCACAGACTCTGGTTAGAACTAGAATTCCTGTCCTATGCTGCTCTGAGATGTAGCACCCTAGAGAATTAAAGTGTTCAGCTCTTGCCATTGTCTATAGGTGTATAACCTCAGTATTCATCTGTTTCCCTTAGAAAATGGTGACTCAGCAGACCATGACTGCAATCCCCCACATAGTCCAAACCTTGGTGATCTGTTTGGTTTATTCTCTCAAAGGACCCTCACCCTGTTCATTCCTTGTACTGTCTGTAGTACCTACCATCACGGGGTCTGTGTATTTATGCACTTCCCATATACAATCATCCTAGACCAGCCTACCAGCCACTTTTCACCCACCTAACCCTCCTCATTCTATTTATTCATTCATTCATTTATTCATTTACAGGGTGGGGCAAAAGTAGGTTTATAGTTGTGGATATATGAAACACAGAGTTATTTTTGTCTTATTAATTATTGTATTATTTCCCATATGAATAACTATAATCTTACATCTGCTCTACCCTGTACATACTTATTTATTTGAGAGAGATGAAGGAAGAGAGAAACATTAATTTGTTTTTCCGCTCATTCATGCATTCATTGGTTGACTCTTGTACGTGCCCTGACCTGGGATAGAACCCAAAACCTCAGCGTATCGGGACGAAGCTCTAACTAATGGGGACACCTGGCCAGGGCTCTGTCATTTGTTAGGTTTTATTTTAAACTGCCCCCAAGACGCCCACCCCCAAGCACTGACTTCTCAGACTAGCCAAGACATAGATAGCTTCCTATATTCATCACTGATCACATTTGTGATTAATTGAAGAGAATTCCTCCCATTTCTCTGTAAACCTCATGAAAACAGGGACTGAGCTAGTCATTCTGTTCACTGCCGTATAAGCATTTATGTGTCGACAAATCAGGCAATATGGCCTTTAGGTGAAGAAAAAGCAGGTGCTTTCATGATAAAAGACAATGGGAGTAGTGGGAATTTGTCTTCCCACTCTCCTTTATGATGGGCCTTTCAAAAGGCTAGTTTAATCCCACAGGGCTCCTTTAAAAGGCTCTGGATTTTGTAGCTGACATCAAATAACGCAGGTCTCTAACGTCCTCACTCCATTCACAAGCTTATCCTCGAAACCTTTCTTCTTAGACCCTCCTTATATTCCAGACCAGCTTCTGACCTCTGGATTCTCCTTCTCCGATTTAGTTTCTCCTACATATAAAACTGTCTCCAGAGAGTTCTGCCATTCTCCACCCCCAAAACATGGGTAGAGCTCCATCCTTCTTAGCTGAAGATGTGTCTGGTCCAACTGCCCACACCATGTTCGGCTCTATGGATACATCAGCCTAATTCACAGCCTCTCAGCTTCTCAAGTCCTTTGCTCCCCAACCCCCAGGGCTTTGCACATGCTTTCCCCCCACCAAACAGAACACCTCCCCAACTCTCAGGGTCGGGTCAGGCTCCCCTTTTACATCTTCTGTTAACAACATAAGCACAGTATTTCTAAAAAAGATATATTTGGAGCCGTTTATAAGGTCCTATTTGTGAGATTATTCTGATTAATGTCTATCTATTCTAGACTTTAAACCCCAAAAAGGCTGCAATCCTATCTTTTTTCATTGTTATTTTTGTTCATTATTATAACCTCCATGTCTGTATGTGCTTAAAATATTGGTTGAATGATTAAAGAATTCTTCAAACTGGGTACATCCACCTTGACCCCTTGCCCTCTTTGCTAGTCTAAGAAAATGGGTTGAATAGCATGGAGAGTCTTTTGTATAACCTTCCCTAAGTGTCTCCTACAGCAGGGAGGCAAATAGCAATAGCCCCTGTTACTAACAGTGAGAACTGAACAAGCTACCCACTTGCTCTATTCCTCAGTCTCTGCCTTTCCAAAATGATGACTAGAATAACTGCCTTAAAGTGCACATTTTTTCTTTCATTTATTTATTCAGTAAAGAGTCTTTCTCAAAGTTAGGTCCTGGGACCAACTGCATGGGACTCACCTGGGCCACTTATTACTGACGCAGATTCTTAGGTCCTATATGTTAAGGTCATAGAACTAACATTTCAACAAGTATTATTGGTGAATCTTCTGCACCTTTAAGTTGAGAACCAGTGGGTGTAGTGGGTGTGCTGACTAAACGAGGGGCTCTATCTGAAGCAGCCCGAGAGCTGCTTTCTAGCACAGAGCCTGGTTCATGGTCAGTGTCCGACACCAGCCCATTTTTCCATCTACTTAACCATCCATCTGCCTGACATCTATCTTCCTCCGTCTTTTCTAATGCAGTACTTTCATTTTTCCCTCTAATTTCACCCTAGGCTTTCATTGGCTTGTCCCGTCTTATCCTACATATCCTACTCTACCCAAAACTAACAGGAGGTCTACCTACCACTGCACAAAGTGATGTGAGCACTCTAGAAAATGTAAAGGACAAAGTGCTCGTTCTCAGAGAGCTCCGAGCAAGAGGAGACCAGGAATTCTGCAATTGTGTAAAGATAACATGGCCACATCCCAGCTGATGGGCCTTGACCTGTGCAGACGTCCTCTCCACTCCTCTCTCCTCCCATCCCCAGAAGCCTAGCTCCACTCTCACCCAATGACTCTAGCTCTGGTTCTAAAACCCGCCCAGCCTGTGCTTCTCTGTCATTTGAAGATGGCACAGTCACTCATTCACCATATCCCACCTGTGCATTCAGGACTTCCTTCTCAGGATAATCACAAGATAAGATACATTATGCTAATCAGCCTCTGCAGGCTGACACAATCAACCAGAGCATGAGATCGCTCCAGAAACCTGTATAGGAGCTGCCTACCTGCTGGGTTTAATTTCACCATCCAGCACAATAATTAGAGAGGCAAAGGGGGGGGGGGGGGGGCGTGCCGCGAGAGGAGTTTGCTCTTTTCAACTAAGAATCACTCTGTTTCACCTGCTAAATGGAAGTTGCAGGACGTTTTTCATGGGCCGTCTAGCCACTCAATTTCCCCTCTTCGGACCTACCATTGAACATTTTCTTGGAACTAGGCACTAACACTGTAGATAATTCTTTTCTTGAAGGTGGTACAAAATGAGGTACTTATATTTATACATTTTTAAATCCCTTTCCTTTCTCTATCTGCCCTTAAACACCTTTAATTTTTTTAATATTTTTTTAATTTAAAAAAATTAGAGAAGTTGCAAAATCTTTAGATCAAGCAACCCTAGCATGTGTTTCAGGGAGTGTTAATTCTGCAAGTTGCCTTAAAATAAAAGTTTACAATTCAAGTTTGGGAAGCTCGAAGTTCTTTATTTCCCTCTTGAATAGTCATGATAAAACATTAGCATATTAAAGCTCTAAAACACCAATAGCAAAGAAAACATGTTTAACTACACAGTTAACCCAATAGTTTTCAAATTTATTTCAGCATATATTTTAGGTTTCTTTTTCTCCAAAAGATGACCCTAAGATAATAACTTGAATACAGTTAGTTTGAGAGAGGGTTTCAGAAAACCGAAGTAAGGATGGGAACAGTGAGGCAAGACAGGGAAGAAAGACAATCAAGAGTGTATTGATAAACTAATTACTGCTATGAACAGCCAGTGTTTAGTTTTGTTGGGAACCCCCGAAAGATTCGTGTAGCAAATGTCACAGAAATGTTCTGCTGGAGTGTAAAAAAGCTTCAGCATTTATCCACTGGCTCACAGCCCTTTTTGTTTAAGAGTTGCTCTAAGGGCAACTCTTAAACCTCGTGTACTACTGAGTTCATCAGTTGTCAGCCTTCTCCAGCTTGGAGAAGCAGATTGCAGAGACTCTGTGACTCAATATGGGATACTGGCCATGAGATATACAGCAGTGCTGAAATCACGAGGGTTAAAGGGGTGGGCATGGTGATCACAAGCACTTGCTACACTGTATACTTATTTGACATTAGAATTTTAAGTTTTTGACATCTGAAATATCTGTATTTTATGTATATAGTTTAGAAAACACTGCTCTGTTTGAAACTATTAGTGTTCACCTATATCTAGTTTTTCCTTTCTCCCTCCCACCCCCATGGCACCCTGGGAAGATAAAAGACGACATTTCCAGCCCCTTGCAGTGACAAATGCTGCTCAACAGACTAAGAGTAAAGTTGCATATGTCACTTGCAAGCTGAGGCAGTAACAGTCTCTGTCCAACTATCCATCTTTCCCTTCTCCTGCAGTGACAACTCTGAATGTACTTATTGAGATGGCCCCAATAAGGAAGCAGACAGGATCCCTGAGTAACCCTGGAACGGACTTCCCCAGTGAGCTGATTGACCTGCAGTGGATTCTGGATGAAGAATAAATCAGCTTTTATTGTCAAGCCATTGGAATTTAGGGCTTTGTGCTTATCGCAGAAAAGCCGAGCCTACTCTCAATAACAGAGAGAAATAAAGGTCATTGCGATTTCTAGGATATCCCTTATACAAGATGTCTGATATGAGTCAACTGGTATTACAGCAGAAAATAGAGAGGATAAAGAAAAACTAAACTGCTATCTGTACTCTGTGGTGTAACTAACAGAGAATCATAAAGACAAGTGAAGAAAAGGTCAAGTGAGTGGCCCAAGCACTACACGAAAATATTGTATTTCTGCAGAATGAGATGGTCAAGAGGGTGCTGATCAGTTTGGTGGGAGCAGGTACAAGTCAAGCCCTTCCTGAAAAGTAGCAGAGATCTGAGTGCTGTGCTGATATGCCCTACTCGTGACTCTTTATGTGGGCTTATCTATCTATAAAATATATACTTGTTGGCCTATAGATATAAATGATTGAAGCAGTGTCTCCTGCTCTTAATTATTCTAATTTGCTTTCCGTACATTTTCCTATGAAAACTAGCTCTGAAATCTTGGTTCTGTAAACCTTTTTAAAATATTTTTCTGCTCCCCCTTTGGGGAATCTAATTACACATATATTTTACTGTTTTAATTCATCCCACAGCTCATTAATGCTCTATTTATATATACATATATTATTTTCTTATCCCTTCACTTTTTTCACCCAGCCTTCAACCCCCCTCCCCTCTGACAGCTGTCAGTCTGTTCTGTTTTTATCAGTCTATATCTATTTTACTTGTTAGTTTATTTTGTTCATTAGATTCCATACATCAGTGAAATCATATGGTACTTGTTCTTTCTCTGACTGGTTTATTTCACTTAGCTTAATGTTTTTCAGGTCCATCCTTGCTGTCTCAAAAAAAATAAGATTTCTTTCTTTTTATGGCCTAACAGTATGCCATGATATAAATATACCAAAACTTTTTATCCACTCATCTACTGATGGGCACTTGGGCTGCTTCCATACGTTGGCTATTGTAAATAATGCTACAATGAACATAGTGCTGCAGATATTCTAATTAGTGTCTTGGGTTTCTTTGGCTATATTTCCAGAAGAATTGCTTACTCATAAGGCAGTTCCATTTTTAATTTTTTTAATGTTTATTTTATTGATTTTAGGGGAGAGGCAGAGAGAGAGAGAGAAAGAGAGGGAGATAGGAATATCAATCTGTTCTTGTACATGCCCTGACTGGTAATTAAACCAGTAAACTTTGTGCTTCGGGATGATGCTCTAACCAACCAAGCTATCCAACCAGGACCATTTTAAATTTTTGAGGTAACTTTATACTGCTTTCCACAGTGGCTGCACCAACCTGCATTCCCACTAACAATGCACGAGGGTTCCCTTTTCTCCACACCCTCGCCAGCACTTGTTGTTTGTGGATTTATTGGTGATAGCCATTCTGACAGTGGAATGTTTATATTTAAAATTTTTCATACTTTATTTAACTTTGGATAGTTTCTATTACTATGTTTTTATGTCCACTAATCATTTTTTCTGTCACATCTAATCTCCTGTTAATATCATACAGTATTTTTTTTAAATCTCACACATTGTCGTTTTCATTGCAAGAATGTCGATGTGAGTCTGCTTAAATTTTGAATATTTTGAATATAGTTATTACAACTATTTTAATCTCCTTGTATGCTAACTGTAATGTCTATGGCCATTTTGGGTCAATTCTGATTAACCAATTATTCTCATCATTATCAGTCATATTGTCCTATCTATTAATTTTCAGTTGGATGCTACACATTGCAAATTATGGTTTGTTGGGTTTTGAATGTCTCTGTATTTTTATAAATATTCTTGAGCTTTGTTACTAGACATAGTTCAATTCCTTGGGAAATTTTTATCTTTTCAGATCTTGCATTTGTTAGGTAGAACTGGGCAATTCTCAGTCTTGGGCTATTTACTCTCCATTATAAAGCAAGACCTGTCTGTGTGCTCACACCAAAGCATCATAAATCAGAGGTTTCCAATTTGGTTGGTGGGAACATGCACTCTTCTCAGCCCCATGCAAGCGAGAAGCACAGCCATCTCTCCTGCTCTTGGAGGTTTTTCCTTCACACTGGGTAGTTTCCATACATGTGTGGGCTCATCAGTGTTCAGCCAAATATTCAAGAGGAACTCTCTTTGGGTCTTGCTATGTGAGCAAAGAATATCTCTTACCCACTTAAATCACTGTTTCTCTTGGTTTCTGTGACCGAAGTGGAGCATAATCTTTATTTATGCCCCTTTGTTTCCTTCCTTCAGGGGTGCGAACCTTGGTCTGAACCATCATCCACACATAGAAAACAGAAACAAGTCGATTCTACTTGAAGGACCCTGCATCCCATTGGGTTTGGTTGAACTGATGTGGAAATAGAAACTTAGAAGTGCAAATTTTTATTTAAAGCAAGGTAATAAATGATTGGAAAAACTACATTTATTGCATGTTATTTATGTGTCAGACCCTGGGCTAAGTACTTTATATAAATCATCTCATTTAATCTTCAAAACTACACTAAGATGTAGATATTTTTATATTTACTTAAGACTTATTGCTGGCTTTTAAGAACTGTTTTATATACTGTGGAGATTGCCATAAATGATACAAGGTACTTTCTATCCATTATTCTGGTGAGAGAGACAGACAACATTGAATAAACAAATAAAATAAAAACACACAGTTATGGACAGATCTCTGAAGATCACTAAAACGTGGAATAAAGATAGAACAAGTGTTGCTTAAGATCAGATTACTGCGGAAGGTGAAATCTGAATGACAAGCAACAACCACGTGAAAGTCAGAGCATTCCAGCCAGAGGTCACAGCTAGGGCAAAGGTCTTAAGTTAAGAACAAGCATGGTGGCCTCAAAGAATAGGGGGGAGAAGCCAGTGCAACTAGAAAATAAAGAGTGAGGGGAAATAAGGCTGCAGGTTGTAGGAATGCAGTCATGACAACCATGATGGGCTCAATAAACCAGAGGAAGGAACTTTTATTCCATTCCAAGTACAATGGCAGTTCATCAGAGGATTTTATGCAAGGCTGGGCTATGATTTGATTTATATTTTACAACATTAGCCTGGCTGCTTTTTAGTAAATAGATCTAAGGAATAAGAATGGAAGTAAGGAGGCCCTGACCTATTGGCTCAGTGGTAGAGTGTCAGTCCAGCATGTTAAAGTCCTGGGTTCAATTCCCAGTCAGGGCACAAAGGAGAAGTGACCATCTGCTTCTCTACCCCTCCCTTTTCATCTCTCTCTTCACCTCTTGCATCCATGGCTCATTTGGGTTGAAAGAGTTGGCCGCGGGTACTGAGGATGGCTCGGTGGCTTCCACCTCAGGTGTCAAAAATAGTTTCAGTTGCAAAGGAGCAAAGGTTCTAGATGGGCAGAGGATCGCCCCCTAGTGGGCTGGCCAGGTGGATCCCAGTGGGGGCACATGTGGGAGTCTGTCTGCCTGCCTCCCCTTATCTCACTAAAAAAAAAGAAAAAAAGAATGGAAATAAGGAAATGAATTAGGAAGCTGTGCAGCTGCCCAGAGGATAAAAAGACTCAGCTTGGACATGATGTTAGTAAATCTGGAGGGCTGGAGAAGAAACTGAAATATGTTTTCGAGGTCAAGTTTTTTAGAGCTCACTCTAACTCTATGAGAGAAGAGAATCAAGAATTGCTCTTAGGAATTTGGCCAAGGAATTATCATCCCCATTTTATATATGAGAATATAAATGTATATAGATGGAGAGAGACTATCTATTAGAGAGATGTATACCTTGCCAAAGGTCATAAAATTTATTTACAATGTATTTATTTATTCATTCAACAAATACTTGTGAGATACAGCAGAAATATAAATAGTCTAGACAGTCATTGTACCTCGTGGAATTCACAGCTGTAGAGGAGAAGTAGTATATAAATAATCATGCACATATACCCTGACACACAGAGAATATTTTACTTCCTTATTTCAGTACATAAAAGAATCTGAAACTCAAACTCAGTCTTTATAAGCCAAAGCTCATACTATATACCTCAAGCATGGTTGCTGCGTTTCCCCAGGTTTGAAACGGAAACCCAGGAGTGAGGACTATACAAACAGAGCATCCCTGCCACCCCACTTAGCGCAACTCATTCTCTGCTTCGGTTTTTGTTGTTAGAAACAAGTAACTCTGGATTTCTTTTTCTTTTAATCATTCCCCTCACATGCTCCACTGGTGATTATTGTAAAAATCTTGGCAAATATTTACTGAATACCTACTCTGTGTCAGGCACTGGGCTGGTCTCTCGAGAATCAAAAACGAGTAAGAGATCTTTCTGTCCTCAGGGAGCCCACAGTCTAATTAGAAAAGAGAACAGAAATGATTGTTTCAATCCCACAGGAGGAGAGCCATGCTAGAGATAAGCACAGGACACCACTGGGTCCCGCGGCAGGGCATCTCACACTGACTGGGGAAATGTAATTGGAAAGACTCTTAGAGGAAGTGCTGTAAGAGGAGCAGAAGGATTTCGCCATGCCAAATGGAGAAACAGAGAACTCTAAGGCACACAGAGCAGTCCAAGTAAGACCTGAAGGTTTGAAACAGCACACAAGTTGGAGGGCCATGATGGACTCCAACCATAAAGTGAAAGCAGGGATGGAAGAAGATGAGGGTGGAGAAAGGGGTCCCAGCCTATCCCCACATGAAATTATTTACTGAGCTTCTCTTTCCCACACTCCTTCATCCCCCTCTTTCTCTCTTCCTCCATTACTTCTTCTAAAAAGAGAGAGAGAGAGAAGAAGAAGGAGAAGTACCCTCTGCAAATTGGCATCTACAAGTAAAAGCATAAACATTGTTGGTTTTCTCCCCATCTCTTTTCTGGGGACTTGCTATATTCTGGTCATGGAATCGCTTCTGTTTGGGGGACTGCTCAGCATTTTATTTGAAATTCTTTCTGCCCCTCTTATTATTATCCTTCTTAATTATTTTGCAAGAGATAAAGAGTGCGAGTGAGAAAGAGAGAGAGACAGTAAGGGAGACAGATGAGAAGCATCAACTCACAGTTGTGGCACTTTAGTTGTTCATTATTGCTTCTCATGTGCACATAGACGGGGGGGGGGGCTCTAGCTGAGCCAGTGACCCCTTGCTCAAACCAGTGACCTTTGGGTTTAAGCCACAACCATGGGGTCATGTTTATGATCCCATGCTCTAGCCAGCGATCTCGGAGTTTTGAACCTGGGACCTCAGTGTCCTAGGTTGATTGATGTTCTATCCTCTGTGCCACCACATGATCAGTCAAGCTTTGATTTATTTTTTTTATTTTTGAGAGAGGTAAGGGGAGAAAGAGAGAGTCAGAAACATCAAGCTGTTCTTCTATGTGCCCTGACCAGGGATCAAACCACTACCTCTGTGCTTCAGGACAACACTCCAATCAACTGAGCTATCTGGGTAGGGCTTGCTCCTATTCTGTAGGGTCATTTCTTTAACTACAAAGGGAACTTGTCAGGGCAGTAAGTCAGGACCCTGACAGAATCAACTGCTTGTATATTTTAACCACATAAAAGGGATCCTGAGTCACTTAGGGGCATCCTCTGTTCCTTATATTTCTGTCACCAAAGCTCCCCTCTCAATGCTGAGAGCTTTGGGTCTTCTTCCTGTAGTTAGAAAGTATTACTCTCTTGAGTTTGGCCCTTGGAGAGACAAATAAATTTCATTATTCTCCTGAGTGCTCTCATTATTCTTTTAGCTCTTCAAGACACACATGAACATATAAGCACACATGTGCAACATACATGTGCACATACATATACATGCATGCACACAGAGACACATGTGCACACTCAGATACACATGCACATTACCAAGTATTTTCAGTTAATTTTTTTTTAACAGAAATGTACTTTTGCAGGAATCTGAGAACACTTCAGGCTTCTGGTCTAGCAGGGTCTGAGCTGTAATCTGTAGGAGAATTCTGTCTGCTCCTGACCCCACTGCAGAGAATGTCAGGGAGGACTCCCCAGTTATTTTATGTCATGGTTGATTTTAATGTCTTTTATCACACATGTGGAAAAACTTCTCAAAAAATTTAAAAAATATATCCCTCTTTTCAATCCAAGAAACTCAAGATGACCTATAAGAACACATAAAATTCAAGTAATTGAAAATATTTTTTAAAGCCAGGCAAATAGATAGCTAGGCAGACAGATAATGAGAAGGTAAAACAAAGAGAAAAGATAATATAAAAATATACATTCCAGGTCTGACCTGTGGTGGCGCAGTGGATCAAGTGTCGACCTGGAATGCTAAGGTCACCGGTTCGAAACCCTGGCTTGCCCAGTCAAGGCACATATGGGAGAAGATGCTTCCTGCTCCTCCCCCCCTTCTCTCTCTCTCTCTCTCTCTCTCTCTCTGTTTCTCTTCTCTAAAATGAATAAATAAATAAAAATAATTTAAAAAATAACAGTATATACACACACACACACACACACACACACACACACACACATTCCACAAAATTATACATGAGCATAAACACTGTGTTTTTAATTTGCTTTTGATCTGTCTGGAGATTGCCCCCTCCCAAAAAAAAACCAAAACACTTAGACCTAAAAAAAATGCACTTTCAAATCAATGCTGTCTTCCCAAAATAAAAGGTCATGCCCTGGGAGGAATCAGTGCTTCCCTCTCGCTTTGATTCAAGGAAATCATCCTGCAGCCCTGAGTTCTGGGCCAGACTCAGACTCCATACTTTGCTCGCAGAAACCCTGGACCTGCTGTTTCATTGGATCCTAGGTCTGCAAAAATAGGCATTGAACTAGATCATCCCTCAAAGGTCTGTTCCAGTTCTAATAGTCTAGGATTTTACAAATAACTTACTTATGATTCAGTGATGCTACCAAACATATTTCAAAAACCAAATCCTCTGTCTCCATTTCCTGAGTATTTTCTGGCTCTCCTGTATCGGAACCCCCTAGGAATTGGGGGAGTGGAGGGGATTAAAAGTACAGCCCCACTGGCCTGACCTGTGGTGGCGCAGTGGATAAAGCATCGACCTGGGAACACTGAGGTCGCCAGTTCAAAACCCTGCACTGGTTTGGTCAAGGCACATATGGGAGTTGATGCTTCTAGCTCCTCCCCCTTTCTCTCTCTCTCTCTCTCTCTCTCTCTCTCTCTGTGTGTGTGTGTGTGTGTGTGTGTGTGTGTCTCCTCTCTAAAATGAATAAATAAAAAGAAATTCAAGAAAAAAAAATTTTAAAAAAAGATTAAAAGTACAGCCCCACTGGCTGGACTTGGATCTGATGAAGCTGACTGTCTGGGGTAGTGCTTGGAGATAAGCCTTTAACAAGCCGCCTAGGTGGTTCTGATAGGCCACCTGGGCATCAGATGTTTCCATGGGTAGCACTCTGTATTAGTGTCCTATTGCTGTTTTGAGAAAGTACTGTAAACTTAGTGGCTTAAAACAACACACATTTATTATTTTGTAGTTCAGAAGGTTTACAAGTCTTAAATTAGTTTGTGCTAAAATCAAGGTGTTGGCAGGGTCTCCTTCTGGAAAAATTCAGTTCCTTGCTTTTCCCTGCTTCTAGCAGCGGCTCCAATTCCTTAGTTCATGACCCTGCATCATTCCTGCTGCTGCTTTTGCCACCTCTCCTCCTCAAACTCGGACTCAGATCCTCCCACCTTCCCACCCTCCTCTCCACCTCAGACTCAGACTCGGACCCTCCCACCCTCCTCACCTCTTCAGACTCAGACTCAGACCCTCCCATCTCCTCTTCTCCTCAGACTCAGACTCAGACCCTCCCACCCTCCTCTCCTCCTCAGACTCAGACTCGGACCCTCCCACCCTCCTCACCTCTTCAGACTCAGACTCGGACCCTCCCACCTCCTCTCCTCCTCAGACTCAGACTCAGACCTTCCCACCCTCCTCACCTCTTCAGACTCAGACTCGGACCCTCCCACCTCCTCTCCTCCTCAGACTCA
Source organism: Rhynchonycteris naso (assembly GCA_037038555.1). Classification (NCBI taxonomy): domain Eukaryota; kingdom Metazoa; phylum Chordata; class Mammalia; order Chiroptera; family Emballonuridae; genus Rhynchonycteris; species Rhynchonycteris naso. The sequence continues at coordinate 188,453,346 of CM073000.1, read as the reverse complement.
GACTGGGACCCTCACACCCTCCTCACCTCTTCAGACTCAGACTCGGACCCTCCCACCTCCTCTCCTCCTCAGACTCAGACTGGGACCTCACACTGTCCCCTCCTCTCCTCTTCTTCTCCTCAGACTCAGACTCAGACCCTCCCACCCTCTTTTAAGGACACTTGTGATTACATTGAGCCCACTCACATAATCTTCCATCTCAAGATCCTTAATTGACACAAAGTTAAGATTATTTTCTTTTTATAGCTGTGTAGTATTCCACTGTGTCAATGTACCACAGCTTTTTTATCCACTCATCCACTGATGGGCACTTGGGCTGCTTCCAAATCTTGGCTGTTGTAAATAATGCTGCAGTGAATGTATGAGTGCATATGTTCTTTCAAATTAGCATTTTGGGTTTCTTTGGATAAATGGGTGAAACTGGAGATTATTATGCTAAGTCCCTGGTCTGCAAACTATGGCTTGCAAGCCACATGCGGCTCTTGGCCCCTTGAGTGTGGCTCTTCCACAAAATACCACGTGCGGGTGCTACCTCGATAAGGAATGTACCTACCTATATAGTTTAAGTTTAAAAAATTTGGCTCTCAAAAGAAATTTCAATTATTGTACTATTGATATTTGTTTGGCTCTGTTGACTAATGAGTTTACCGACCACGGTGCTAAGTGAAATAAACCAGTCAGAGAAAGACTAGTACTATAATTTCACTCATATGTGGAATCTAGTGAACAAAATGAGCTAACAAGCAAAATGGAGACAGACTCATACATAGAGAGCAGGCTAACAGCTGTTGGAGGCGGGGGCTATATAAGGAGGGTGGAGAGATTGAGCAAAAAAAGGACAAAAAAGAGAAAGAGAAAAACCATGGTCACAAACAAGTGTGGTTATTGCCAGGGGCGATGGGAGGGTGGAGGAGGGTACAGCGGGGATAAATGGTGATGGATGGAGACTTGACTTGGAGGGTGAACACATAATACAGTGTGCAGAGAGGTGTTGTAGAATTTGGCACCCCAAACCTGTATAATGCTAACCAGTGTCAGCCCTATAAAATCTATTTTTAAAAAATTTAAAAATAAATTTAAAAAAATAATAAAAATGATCCTTAACTGAATAACACCTGTAAAGTTCCTTTGGCCACACAAGGCAATGCAGTCACAGGTTCTGGGCATTAGGATGTAGACAGCTTTGGGACTATTATTCACTGGTCATGTGCCTCCCTGGTTTTGCTGGGATATAAGGGTCTTAGAATTTGTTGCTGCAATTTTTCTCTTGTAAAAGCCAATGAGTGCCATTCTGATTGGTGTGAGGTGCTGGCGAGGATGTGGAGAAAAGGGAACCCTTCTGCACTGCTGGTGGGAATGCAGACTGGTGCAGCCACTGTGGAAAACAGTTTGGAGATTCCTCAGAAAATTAAAAATCGAACTGCCTTTTGACCCAGCTATCCCAATTATAGGAATATACCCTAAGAATACCATAGCACTGTTCGAAAAGAAGAAATGCGCCCCCATGTTCATGGCAGCATTGTTCACAATAGCGAAGATCTGGAACCAGCCCAAGTGTCCGTCAGAAGACGAGTGGATTAAAAAGCTATGGTACATATATACTATGGAATACTACTCAGCCATAAGAAACGATGACACCGGATCATTTATAACAAAATGGATGTACCTTGATAACATTATACGGAGTAAAATAAGTAAATCAGAAAAAAAGAAAAACTGAGAACAGCATGATTTCATACATAGGTGGGACATAAAAGTGAGAATATGAGACATGGACAAGAGTGTGGTGGTTACGGGGTGGGGGGAGGGAGGAGAGGGTGGGATAGGGAGGAGGGGAGGGACACAGGGAAAACCAGATAGAAGGTGACAGAGGACAATTTGACTTTTGGTGATGGGTATGCAACACAATTGAATGATAAGATAACCTGGAGATGTTTTCATTGTACATATGTACCCTGATTTATTGGTGTCACCCCATTAGAATTAATAAAAAATATGTATATTAAAAAAAAAAAGCCAATGAGCTGACTATAGAAGACGCCACTGAACCACTTGACAATAGTACCCTATATCCCCCCAGGAAATAGCAACTGCCTGCATCATGTGTCACTTAGAACTGCTCTCCCCACCCCATTTCGTGAATACAAATATATTCTTCTCAGAGGACAGAGCTGTGTCTTGTGCAAACAAGCCGGCTAAGGGGCCAGACTGACCTGAATTATCATCCTGCCTCTGCCACCTACTAGCTGCATATTACTTAACTTTTCTGTCCCTTGGTTTTTTAATCCGAAAAAAAAAGAGTTTCTAAGCCATTATTTGGCAGTTAGCATGGAATCCCTACACCCAGAGATTCTGACTCCCGGACCTGTGCTGTGCCTGGTATGTGTATAGCAGAAGAACACTATTAAGAAAGAAAACTTTCTTTTCCATAATATAATACATCTTAATGATTGTTTTGAATCTCAATTCCACCAAGCAGAGAAAACTAAATCTGAGACTATTCAGAATACTTCTTTAGTTCTTTCTCAAGGGATTGTGGCTAAATTCTGGGTTTTCTAGAATGTCATTATGCTAAGGGGCAGTTTACTTTTTCTGTCATTATCAGTCTGTGCTCGCACTGCCTAAGAACTGGCCTTCTGCTCAAAGTCATGGCCACTCCAGGCTCAGGCCCTCTCAGGATCCCACACACACCGGAACACTGGGCTGTTCTTTCTCAGGGCTTGGGGAACAGGGAGACACCAAGATACTCCCCATTCTGTCAGTGTCCCCTGCTCTCTCCAAATCTTGGGAACTTTAGTGCATCTATTTATCTGCTTCCATTTCTCCTCTGCCACTCCCAGGATGCAGGAGAGGGGTCATTCTAGGGTCTAGCCATTTTTGAGCTGTGCTTTTTCTACCGCAATAAACTAGGTATCTTCAGGAGCAAAGCAGGGGTCCCTCATTCCAACTGCTTTCTACTGTAGACAGGCAAGGATAAGAGGCTAAGAACGGGTGAGGCAGCGGCCACAGGTTGAGTTGCCGAGGCCACTGCCACTGTGATGGATGCCTTGCTAGCAAAGGAGCTCTGTGGGCGCCCCTCCCTTGCACAGAACTCCTCGGCAGCAGAAACTCAGAGGCGGTAAAAGGGTTGTAGACAGTATAAAACACTTATGTTTAATTGCTGAGGGAGGGTCAGAAATGACTCTTTGTTCAGCTTCGTTAAGCTAATTAGTTGGAAAAGAATGTGCCCAGCACGTAAACAAGAGCCTTTTTTCTATAAGCAATTAGGAACGACCCTAATCTTATTCATTTAAACACATGCCCATCACAAAGTTGGAAATACACCAAAGAGTTGGAAAGACACCAACGTCGGGGCTGACAACTGCTCTGGCTAATCCTCAAACCTTTGTATTTAAAGACCGATCTTCCTTTTAGACAAGCTTCTCCTCTTTGCTAATCCTTGAGTGCTCGCTTGCTTTCAAGGGTCTACTAGTGAGATCATCGGGCCCTGCTCTGCCACCACCGCCCCTCCCCCACCTCACATCTCACAGGTTTTTAAAAAACATTTATTTATTATTTTTAAATATTTAAGTGAATTTATTGAGTGACATTGGTTCATAAAACTATATTTTTTAATTCTATAATACATCATCTGATTATCTTATTGTACAATTCTATAATACATCATCTGTATATCTTATTGTACAATTCTATAATACATCATCTGTATATTTTATTGTCCCCAAGTCAAGTCTCCTTCCATCACCGTTCTTCCCCCCTTTACCTTCTTTTACCTCCCCCACCTCCCCTTTCCCTCTGGTGATCACCCTACTGTTGTCTGTGTCTATGAGTTTTTATTTTTGTTTTTTTGCTTAACCCTTTAACCTTATTCACCCAGCCCCACAACTCCCCTCCCCTCTGACAGCTGTCAGTCTGTTCTCTGTGTCTATTTTGTTTTAGTTTACTTTGTTCATTAGATTCCACATACGAGTGAAATCATAAGATACTTGTCTTTCTCTGACTGGCTTATTTCCCTTAACATAATGCTCTCCAGGTCCATCCTTGCTGTCCCCAAAAATAAGATGTCCTTCTTTTTATGGCCTAGTAGTACTTCATTCTGTAAATAGAACACAGCTTTTTTTATCCATTCCTCTTCTGATGGGAACTTGGGCTGCTTCCATACCTTGGCTATTGTAAATACAATCAACATAGGGGTGCAGATATTCTTTTAAATTAGTGTTTCGGGTTTCTTTGGATATATTCCCAGAAGTGGGATAGCTGGGTCATAAGTCAGTTTCACTTTTTTAATATTTTTGAGGTAACTTTATGTTGTTTTCCACAGTGGCTGCACCAGTCTGAATTCCCACCAACAGTGCACGAGGGTTCCCTTTTCTCCACATCCTCGCCAGCACTTGTTTGTTGATTCATTGGTGATAACCAATCTGACAGGCTCACAAACTGTTTTCTAATTGATGTCCTATGTGTCGCTGCCCTCTGCCAGCCTGTAAACACTGAGACGAAGGGCTATGTCCACCACCATGGGTTTAGTGCCTTGTACCGTGCATGACACAAAAAAGGGGTTAAGCAAATCACTGTTGAGTAAACTGAATGAATGAATGCCTTTCCTAAGAGGAACAGTAAGAAGTGCCCGTGGTCACTGCTAGAGTGAAGAGGCTCTGCAAATCTGCAAGGCAATTGACACTGAGAATGACAACTAACTTCCCCTGATTTTTCTATAAAATGGAATGTCAAAATAGAAACACAAGAATCACGAAAAGGGAGATCACTAATTCTGCACACTTTGATTAAATAATTAGGACCATTACGGTGATGAAGCATTCTGTGTCCATCCATTCCTCTCTCTGTTTGTTACTTGAGCTGGATGTCTTCTATCGGGCCCTCCAGTTGCATCTTCTTTCCCTCCTTGTCCTGCTCTGAGTGCTGGGATGTAATCTTTATAGATTGCCTGGAGTCTCTCGCTCTCCAGCCTCTAGATGGATTCAACCAATGGAAGGTATCAGAAGAAGTCAGGGAGAAGAAGTAGTATATGGTCAAGGTAGTTAGTCCCTTGGCTTCCTTCTTACCAGGTCACCATGGGTTAGCTGGCTGCATCATTGTGCTGAAAACCACAGTTCTTATCTTGCAGCCTTCTCCATATTACTGCCTTCTCTAGGTGCCACTCACCACCTCTTCCTCTTGTCCTTTCAGGGCTCAGAACTGTTTCAGTTGCCTACTGTTCCTGGTCCAGGGGCATTCACTATGCCCTGTAGGTTTCCTTATACTCTATTCACACTTTCCTCATGACAACAGTCCCTTGGTGCAGTTTATTAATAGCTCCACTTTAAAGAGAGGATGTTAAGTCTCAAAGAAATTAGAAGACATGTCCAAGGTCAGAGTCAAGAGGAGCAGATCCTCATACTTAGATCTGTCTAACTTCAATTCCAATGCCTATCCCCTTCCATAGCTCCAAGCTTGGGGTGTAACTAATAGAAAAACTGACTAGAAGACTGTTTAGTGGGGCCAAAAGCTGAATTCTCATTGCAGAACTCTGCTTCCACAGATGGGCACTTAGAGTTTGGCTCCATGTGTTGGTGGTGGTTCACTGAGAATTCAAGCCCCATCACAGACACATGTGGGTCTTTGGTTCTTCTAACTGCCTAATACAGGCATGCAGATGGGTGGGGGTGTGAACCAGAGGGCTTTGAGTGGATTTCATTCTTGGATATAACCTATAAATATGTATTTTGGGTCCCATGAATCAGTTAGGGATGTGTTGGTTGCACATTTTTTTAAGGAACGGTTTGACTGACTCAGAGGTGTTGGCAAGCACCCCTGAGGCCAGAGTCAAACCAAAGGCTTAGCAGAAATTGGAAGAAAACAAAATATCTGCTGCTTAACTTTATTCTGAGCACTTTTTCTAAGTTTAAAATGGTATCTGGGAGTATAGAAAACCAGTCACAGATGTGCTTGATTTGAAAGTGATAAAGGTTTGAGAAATTGCACAGCTCTTAGAATTTATTTTTACCAATTATTACAGTTGTGACTTTGAGAAAGTTATCTCACCTCTTAGAGACTCAGTTTCCACATCAGCAAAATGGGGGTAAGAGCTGCATGAAATGTATTTATCTGAGGTACAAGAATGAGCACAGATTAGACATGCATAACTGTTAAACTCTCTCCTCCCTTCTGGACTGTTCCAGTCCACAGCCAAATCTGAGGACCCATCACACTTACACCCAGGCCTTGGAGATTTGCAATTGTTGCATCTTTGGTTGTATAGTAAGCTCCTGAATGGCAGATGTGTCAGTCAAGTTATGCTGCGGTAACAATACTCAACTCTTTTGTTCCTGTACCATTTAACCTCTTCATCTCCATGCTGAGTATCTGCCTAGATATTGCTGTCCCTCCTCTCCACTCCATCCAGAGGGCTATCTTAGAAGCTGCCATGTTTGAAGAATATTATCCCATTCCTGGGCAGAGTTGATTGCAAGTGGTCCATGGATGAGTATCTAATCCAGTCAGATTCCTTCCCCGACAATGGGGCCTTTAGAATTGAGAAAGAAACCCTATCTTCAGGACTATAAAAACTTAAAGCTTGAGTGGTGTTGCTAAGAATTGGAGAAAGCCAGTCTGAGGAGACAGACCGAAAATGGAATAACCTCTCAAAAGAGGTAGATTGAAAAAAGGCATCATCTTAACAGTATTCAAATCCCTGGTTCCAGTTAGACCAGAGGCCCAGTCACATAGCTCTCTTGACTTCCATGGGTCACCCCAGTTCTCCACTTTTCTCAAACGCATTGGATTTCCAACACTTGCAACCAACAGTCAACAGCAAGATAGCATAGCAGATTAATAGCTATCAACTTAGTTTTTCATTGTTGTTGTTTTTATTTTTTTTTAATTTATTGATTGATTTTAGAGAGAGAGGAGGGAGGAGAGAGATAAACATTGATTTGTTGTTCCACTATTTATGCATTCATTGGTTGATTCTCGTGTGTGCTCTGAATGGGATTAAAACCATAGCCTTGGTTCATCAGAACAACGCTCTAATAAAGTCAGCTACCCACCCAGGGCTCAACTTGTCTTTTTAAGTCATTATTTTGAAATAATTTAAAATTTAATGCCAACTCACATTCTTTTTTACTCCATATCATTTTTCTTTAATTTTCCCATTTATAAAATGAGAGAGATGATTGCAGACAATCCTTTTGTAGCAGGATGTGTGTAAATCATCAACTCCAGTGCCCGGCACAGAGTAGACACTCAGTGGGTACTCACAATAACTCTCCATACCCACTTTCTTCTGAAGTTGTTTGTTTCTTGGTCCTGCACCAGGCTCAGAGGTTGTTTGCTTGTCTTCCTGATCTCTTTTTTGAATGAATGGCTCCTACCTCCTTCCTCATTGCTTATATATGCACTTGGGCTGACACAGTTTATGGTGGGACAATGGAGATACCCTTAGGAGTGAGGGAGGGTTGGGATACTCTATAATGGGGTAAAAGGATCCCTTTTAAAGCAACTTTTCTTTAAGAACTTCTAACAAGGCTCCTACTTGAACTTGGCTCACATTCAAAGTAACAAACTGTAGCATTCATGCTAACTATTCCACCTGATGTTTCAGAAAATGATGAGCCACCAGGGAGGCTTGTTAGCCAGTGAACTTGACCCCAATAGCCATCCCTCCCCCCTCTTCCCACCTAAACCCCTAATGGCTTTATTACCATCCCCTTTCTCCCTCTGCATTAATATATGTGACATCAAACTTCCTCAAACTGTAGAAAAAGAAATTATTTCTAGTTTTATGTCAAAGAGTATAAAGTGTATATTTGAGGAGAATTTTAAAAATCTAATTATAGACTAGTATTGACCTACTGTCTGACCTCAGGTCTCAGAATCCATATAAATTCTTCATTTTTCTTTGTCATCTGAGAAGCTTTCATATTAAGACACTTTCATATTAAGATTCTTTCTATAAGAAACTGTTTACATATGACTAGAATTTTATAGCTAACAAGGCATCTTCACCTCCAAAATGTTTGTACAGTATGCGTATTCCCAGATACATACATAGCAGGCACTAAAAATTATTTGCTAAACTCATAAATGACACTCAGTAGCTACAGAAATGTAAAGAGATAGAAAAAGCATTTTAACACAATTATTCTCCTTTTACAGATGAAAATAAAATAGGTTCAGGGAAGTTGAATGGCTTATCCAAGATCACACAACCAGTATAGGGTGGAGTAAAAGTAGGTTTATTTACAGTTGTTTGTTTGGAAAATAACACAATAATTAATAATACAAGAATAAACTCTGTTTTTCATGTGCTTACCACTATAAACCTATTTGTGCCCCACCCTGTATATGTCTGAACTAGAACTCAAATCTAGGTCTTTATTTATTCATTGAACATTATTTAGTCACTAATCATTGATATTTTCTTGGCAATAGAGTCATAAAGTCAAATAATATTTAGTACATGCCCTTAATGAGCAAATAGTCTAAAGAAGAATCCAGTAAAATAAAACACTGATTATAACAGAACAGTATTTATCATTGTTATATGTTTGGGATATGTAAATTATATATACTCTCATGTAATCTCCCATGCATGTTATGAGATAGGTTATATTATCTCTACTTCACACATGGAGAAACTGAGGCACAGAGGGAGAACAGGGGTTGGAACCAGTGCACAGAGTCATACAGAATGTTAGGGCTTTAATCCAATCAAATGAAATTGAGAATAATTAGTCTCTGTCAACCTACAGAATGGCAATTTCATGCAGTTCAACTGAACAGAAAATTGACAGAAATATGTAGACACGCAGGATGGTACATTAAAGATGGCATCCTTGGGAGAGTTTGGGTTTCACTGGGTTTGCAAAAATGAAAGGGCAAGGACAGTTTTGGGAGCAGGGTGATTTAGGCAGAAGCCACAGCAGAAGCAAAGATACTGGGGCATGAAAGGGCATAACACAATCATACTGACCAGGGCTTTGGGTGTTTATGAAAAATGTTAGCTATTCAGGGAAGGAAGACTTATAGAGGCCAGAACTAGGGAAGCTCTTGGGGTAAACTGAGTCTGAACTTCTCATCTGGGAGCTACAGAACTCTTGGGCAAATAAGTTTGTAAAATGTGACTTTTATGTTTGCTCACTTTGTTAAAAATGGCGCTGCCCAGATAAAACTGCTAATTACCTTCCTGCTTGGGAAAGGCCACTGTTACGCTAATTCTGGAGGAGGGGTTTTCACACTAAGGAAAGTTTGTGAGGAAGAAGGAAGAGAAAACCAAGATGGCAGGGTGCTGAAGGAGAAGCCAGTTCGTGCAGAAAGCAAGAAGCCATGTTCTGCATCTATTGAAATTGTCATGTGATTTTTGTCCTTCCTTTTGTTTATATGAAGAATCACATTGATTGATTTGCGAATATTGAACAAGCCTTGCCTCTCCAGAATAAATCCCACTTGATCATGGTGTATGATTTTTTTCATATATTGCTGAATCCAGTTGGCTAATATTTTGTTGAGAATTTTAGCATCTAAATTCATCAGGAATATTGGCCTATAATTTTCTTTCATTATGTTGTCTTTGCCTGGTTTCAGGATCAGAAGTATGCTCGCCTAATAAAAGGAGTTTGGAAGTCTTCCTTCCTCTTGAATTTTTTGAAATAGCTTGAGAAGGATAGGAGTTAGTTCTTCTTTGCATTTTTGGTAGAATTCACTTGTGAAGCCATCAGGCCCAGGACTTTTCTTTTTTGGGAGTTTTTTGATAACTGTTTCGATCTCATTTGTTGTAATTGGTCTGTCTAGGTGTTCTGATTCTTCCAGATTGATTTTTGGAAGCTTATGTGATTCAAGAAATTTGTCCACTTCACCTAGGTTGTCTAATTTTTTGGCATATAGTTCTTCATAGTATTTTCTTACAATACTTTGTATTTGTGTTGTGTCAGTTGTTAATTCTCCACTCTCATTTCTAATTTTATTTATTTGAGTCCTCTCTCTTTTTTTCTTGGTGAGTCTAGTTAAAGGTTTATCAACCTTGTTTACCTTTTCAAAGAACCAGCTCCTGGTTTCATTGATCCTCTGTATTGTTTCCTTAGACTCTATGTCATTTATTTCCTCTCTGATCTTTATTATTTCCTTCCTTCTACTAGTCCTGGGCTTTATTTGCTGTTGTTTTTCTAGTTCTTTTAGATGCAGGGTCAAGTTGCATATTTGCGCTTTTTCTAGCTTCTACTGGTATGCCTGTAGTACTATGAACTTCCCTCTCAGTACTGCTTTTGCTGTGTCCCATAAATTTTGAGTTGATGTATGCTCATTATCATTGGTTTCTAGAAACATTTTTATTTCTTCTTTGATCTCATTGTTAATCAATTTGTTATTTAGTTTCCAAGTGTTTGAGTATTTTTCAGTTTTTCTTTTGTGGTTAATTTCTAGTTTCATGGCATTGTGATCAGAGAAAATGCTTGATATGATTTCAATCTTCTTAAATTTGTTGAGACCACTTTTGTGTCCTAACATGTGGTCTATCCTAGAGAATGTACCATGAGCGCTTGAAAAGAATGTATATTCTACTGCTTTAGGGTGAAAAGTTCTGAAGATATCTATTAAATCGAGTTTATCTAGTGTATCCTTTAAGTCTGCTGTTTCTTTGTTAATTTTCTTTCTTGAGAATCTATCCAGTGATGCTAGTGGGGTATTGAAATCCCCTACTATAATAGTATTGCTGTAATCACGCCCTTTATATCCATCAAAGTCTGCTTTATGTATGTCGGGGCTCCTATGTTCGGTGCATAGATATTTATAATGGTTATATCTTCCTGTTGAATTGTTCCCTTTATCATTATCTAGTGTCCTTCTTTATCTCTTACTACAGCCTTTGTTTTAAAGTCCATTTTGTCAGATATAAATATTGCTACCCTGGCTGTTCCTTCATTTCCATTTGCATGAAATATTTCTTTCCATCCTTTTACCTTCAGTCTATGTGCATCTTTTGTTTTAAGGTGTGTCTCTTGTAGACAGCATATGTATGGGTCCTGTTTCCTTATCCACGTAGCTACCCTATGTCTTTTGATTGGATCTTTTAATCCATTTACATTTAAGGTTATTATTGATATGTAGTTGTTTATTGCCATTTTATTCTTTAAAGCTGTATTCTTCTTTTGCTATATTCTTTTCCCCCTTTGAACTGTTCACAACAGGCCCCTTAGCATCTCTTGCAGAATTGGTTTGGTTTTAATGAATTCCTTGGGGGTTTTTTTGTGTGTTTTTTTTGTTTTGTTTTTTTTTGTCTGGAAAGCTCTTTATTTCTTTCAGTTTTAAACGTTAGCCTTGCTGGATAAAGTAGTCTTGCTTGTAGGTTCATGTTCTGCATTACTTTGAATAAAATATATCTTGCCATTCCCTCTGGCCTCAAGTGTTTCTGTTGAGAAGTCAGATGTCATTCTTATGGGGGCTCCTTTGTAGGTGATAGTCTTTTTTTCTCCAGCAGCTTTTAAAATTTTCTCTTTATCACTTAGCTTTGGTATTTTAACTATGATGTGTCTTGGTGTAGATTTCTTTGGGTTTCTCTTTAATGGAGTTCTCTGTGCTTCTTGAATGTGTGAAACATTTTCCAGTCTTAATTTAGGGAAGTTTTCAGCTATGATTTGATTGAACAAAGTTTCTATCCCTTGTTCTTTCCCTTCTTCTTCAGGAACCCCTATGATGCAGATGGTATTTCTCTTCATGTTGTCACAGAGCTCCCTTAGAGTTTCCTCAGATTTTTTGAGTCTCTTCTCTTTTTTTGCTCTGCTTCTGTGCCTTTGTTTATTTTGTTCTCTAACTTGCTGATTCGATCCTCAGCTTCATCCATCCTGCTTTTAATTCCTTCCATTGTGGTCTTCAGTTCTGATACTGTATTTGCCATTTCTGTCTGATTCTTTTTTATTATTTCAATTTTCTTTTTTATACTTGCTATCTCTTTATTTAGGTGTTTGTAATGACTATCCATTGTTGCTCTAATTTCTTTGAATATCCTAACTATCATTATTTTAAACTCTGCATCAGGTAGTTTGGTTATATCTGATTCATTCAGGTCCTTCTCTGGGGATTTCTCTTGATTCATTTGGGTTGCATTTATCTGCCTGCCCATTTTGTTTGTGTGTAAGAAGGGTTTAGCTACTGGAGTCCAATGGGTGTTGCCTCCCTCTATGTTCCCTAGATGTGGTCTGCAGGCCCGCCACCCCCTCTGCCACCTCCTAGGACTGTTGGGTATGGGTGTTGCTGGTGCCGGCTTCTGCGGCTGCTGCTGTGGTTTCACCTCGCCTCCATGGAAGAGGCTGTGTTCTTGTGCCAGGCTCTATAAGCCTCAGCTGGTCTTGGCCTTCGCCCCTCTCCCATGGGTGGGATTGTGTACCACACTCAGGCCACAAGCCTGGGCACCAAGGGCAAGGGTGAGCACTTTTGCTCAGCTCCATGTCCCTGTTAGCCGGTTCCTCCGGCTGGGAGGAGCTTCTGGTGCGTGCTCAGCTGCAAGCCAGGCTTCCGCCCCACCAACCTCGGCTCCCTGGCTGGGAGGGGCTGCTGCTACATGTTCAGCCTGGAGCCGGGCTTCTGCCTTGCCCCCGCCAACCTCAGCTCCTCAGCTAGGCTGCTGGTGTGCGCTTAACTGTGAGCCCAGGCTTCCACCCCACCTCTGCGGGCAAAGCAGGTTTTGTGCAGGGCTTCAAGCCTCAAATGCCAGGTGAGGCTGCACGCCCGCTTGCCCCTGCCAGTGGCAGATCTCTGCCTGTCCCAGGCTCCCGTTTTTCCCCCACAGTTGGGGTTGAAGGTGTTCCCACCGCCGCCAGACCACTTTCACACATCCCCTTCACCCCCACTGGGCTAGACTGAGCTCACGCCGGCCGGTCCAGCCTCTGCACCCGCCGACAGAACCGTGCTTCTGCATCCCATCGCCGCCCACTCTCCAGCAAGCCCTCAGCAATGTGAGTGGGGGTACTGCAGCTCAGACCCTAACACTCCATATTGTAGCCCTGAAAGCTCCTTCCAAGCTACTGTGCTCTAGTTGCCACAGGGGAGCCTGTTTGGCTGGTGTCCTGTTTCCCCTTGCTGGTTCCAGGGGAAATATTGTTTCAGATTTGTGGAGTGACTCAGCCCAGGGTTTAGGGTGGCTGTTCCTCAAAGCTTTTCTCCCTGTGCCTTCCAGACCACAGTCTCTTCCAGTTGCTCCAGTCCTCTCCTCTCTCCCTGTCTCCCAGAGCCCCTGGTGAGTGGTTGTGAGAGAATTTTTCTGCACTGTCCCTTTAAGAAGAATCCTGGGTCTGAGACAACTGTCTCTTTCTCACAAACAGTATCCTAACCTGTTTCACAACTAAATACTATCCATATGCCCCTTCTAGGCTCTGGGGCTGTAGGCTGGTGCTTTGTTCCTGGAAACCAGGTCCCTACCCTTCCTCTGGCCTCTCTTCCCGCCACACGAGTCTCTCCGGGCTGCTTTTCACTCTGGGGAGCTGGGCAGCCCTTTCCGTGTTTTCGCTTTTCCTACCAGTCTCGATGTTGCTTCTTTAGTGTTCCTCGGGTGAAGAGTCCTCTCAGTCCAGTTCAATGTTGGTTCATCCAGATGATGGCTCTTAAAATCAAGTTATAATCCACTTTGGTTCTGGGAGTTGGAAGTTGGTCTGTCTGCCTACTCTATCGCCATCTTGCCCTCTAGTCCCTTAAAAGGGAGGGGAGAGGAAGGGAGAGGTGGGTAGGGGAGGGGGGAAGATGGGAGGGGAAGGGAGGGAAGGGGAGGGGAGACTCCTGAGAATTATCAGAGACCTGGCAGATTTGGCCACATGCAAAGAAGCTAATGTGACTATGGGTGAAAGGTATGTGCCCTCCTATAGTAAAACAGAACACACGTATGCCTCGGCCAGTGAGAAGCTCTGACACGGTCAGAAATGCTCTCACAGCTCTGCTATCCAACTTGAGTCTCTGACTCTGTTTCACCCTGTTCACCATTTTATCTGGAAAAACACTTAAGATCAAGTTTAAGATATAGAGACTGAGGGTTACAGACATCCTAATCCCAAAGGCTATGTGCAAAAATCTATTCAAATTCAAGTTCCACTAAGTTGTATTAAGCACTTATGTGCTGAATACTTCCACTTAGGTTCATTGAAACTTTAAAATAACCCTGAAAAAAAAATTTTTATTGCCTCCATTTTAAGAGAAGGAAGCTAAGACAGATGCATTAATAGATTTGCTCATAAATGGTGGTGTTTGGACTTGAACTTGACTCTTTGTTCTTTGCTATGGCTCTTTCCCCTACAAAGATGCACCTGGGAATCTACTGGTGATGGCAATGATAATGATGGTTGTAGTAAAAAATGTAATAATTGCAAACAGCATTTGCCTTGCTATGTGCCAGGTACTGTCCTAAGCACTTAGAGGAATAATTTGATTTTTTAGAGACCTTCTAAAACGAAGCTTTTTATTATCCTTAATTTGAGGGAACTAAAACAAACAAGGGTTAAGCAAACTGCTGGGATCAAATAGCTTATTATGGCAGGGTTGGGATGTTAAACTAGAGGAAGTGACTTGTGTTCTAGATTCCAGACCCCACTCTTGGCCCTACCCATCTTACTCCTCCTCCACCAGGAAGGAAGAACAAAGAAAACCTCCCCTCTCTTAGCAAGGTTCTCAGCATCCTGGGTCACCAAGACAACAGCCCAAGTCAACTTCCTCATAAGGAAGGGAAAAGCAAAAGTCAAACAAAGCTTCTATGGGAACATTCTGTGGACAAACACTGGGACCATTGTGCTTGGGCCTCTGTGTCCTCACTCAAAATAGGGTGAATCACTACTGGAATTGGAACTGGGAGGTGAGCCAGGCTCCTAAATAGGTAAGGTTAATGGTGCTCTTGGAGAGCCTTTGGGTCACTTTGAAAATGAATCCTTTTTTTCTTTAGACTCTGAGCTCATAAATGAGCAGATTAAAAATCAAAGGGGAGAATGAATGAGAGTTCCTGGCAAGGGATTTGAGAGCACCACAGCTTCCTCCTGAGGCTGACGTCATCTTGTCTCGCCACTGTTGCCCACCCTCTGCCAAGGTCTGGTCTGTTTGAAGACTGTCAAATCCTAAAAGAATGCAGACTCCAAAAAGTTGGGGGCCATGTTAAGCTATTCATCACTGTATACACAGTTCCTAACACAGTGCCTGACTCACAGGGAGCCCTTACTAATTATTGATAGTTAATTGATTGATTGCAGATAACACAAGCAATGATTTGGTGGAAGCAGAATGCTTTTGTTCCCAGTATTAGATAACTCAAAGCAGAATGCTTTGACCCCTGTAGGAAGTGACATTTAAGCTGAGATTTGAATGACAAGAAGCATCAAGTTATATGACAATGAAGAAAGAAAATTTGGGATAAAAGAAATAACAGATTCAGAGGTGGGAAGGAGCATATATTTGAGAAATAGCCAGAGGCCTCCGTGGTTTGAGAGGAATGGAGAATGGTCAGAGTGAGAGGAGATGCTGTTGGAGAGACAGAAAGGGCCAGCTGCTGTGGTGAAAACATGGAATTGAAATTTCCTTCTGTTATGTGAAGCCATTGTAAGGTTTTAAATTTTAAAAAAAATGTGTCATTCACTCGGTGTCCCCTATGCTTGGCATATAACAGGTGCTTAGAAACTGGATGAATGAGCAGAGACAATGCATATCAACTGCTTTTTAAACAATGAAGTGTTTCAGAATTGACAGTCTTCAGCATATGGAGGAGAATAAGACACTACCCCCAATATTATTCCCTTAGATCACAAAGCTTTCACAGACTTCTGGGTAATAAGGGTGGAAATCTAGAGGCAACCAATTTTTACAGCACTTCTTTTCTGTTAAAATAATTTTAATTCACACCAAGAGGCGTGGTTGCAATAGCACTGGTCGGTCTCCAGAATAAATTGCCACAAAGAATTCACTCTTGGCCACCTGACGCAGAAAAGCAAGATCAGGAAGGGGAAAGGTAATAGATTTCCCCTAACCCCTGATATCTGAGACACATAGGGCTCTGATATGTAGGAGGTACATCCTGATGAGGTCACAATCTTTCATTGACCCCTATGACACCAATACAATGTTTCTTATTACATTCAGTAGAAGAAGGCTGTGGCCAGTCATTGTGGTGGAGGGTGCAAAGAGAGAGAGGGAACATGGTTGTGTATTGCCAGCTGGGATGCAAAATGTAAGAACTTAAACGAGAGGAGTTGAGGAGACAGAAAAAGCAGTAAGAGTACAGTGTGTCCGTAAAGTCATGGTGCACTTTTGACCGGTCACAGGACAAAAGTGCACCATGACTTTACGGACACACTGTAGTGTATTCTGGGTGGTGTTTAATATGCTGTTTCTGACAAGGGAAGGTCACATATCATGGTAAGTAGTCCATAAATGAATTCCCATTGCTACATCAATGGAGCAAAGATCACCCTTCTGCCTACACTCAGTATACAGGCACCAAACTTCAGAAATGTGGCTGGCAGCATATTATGTTCATAAGCTAATCATCAGGGAGGGAAGTCTAACAGGACCCAGGTGGACAATTACAGACCCAGAAGAAAATCTGCCCACCCTTCCTATCAGCAAATACTAAGCCTGCCTATGCCTCTCTTTATTTTTTAGAAAATGGAGGAAAAATAAAACACCAACAACCAGGTGTCTATGAAACAACTTCCTGTTAAAAAACAAACAAACATAGAACATTGCACTCAAAATGCATAGAAAGTACACAAATTTTCAAAAGATTTACAGAGAAAGAAAAGAAAAAAATGTTAAAGCATCTGGCATACTCTGGATAAAATTCAAAGAAACATGAAATAAATTAAGGTACGTCCATATGGAAGAATATTATGCAGCCATTAAAACACCATGTTTTCAAAGACTAAATAATGTCTTGGAGAAATGCTATATTTTAAAAGTGGGGCTTCTAAATTCTAAAAATATCCAATTTGTGCATGAATGTTCATGGTAGCTTTATTCATAACAGGAGAAACACTGAAAACAACTCAATTGTTCTTTAATAGGTGAATGGTTATAGAGACACTGGTCCAGCCATGCATTGATATCCTGGCTGGATACATTGACATCCTGCATGGATCTCAAGGGCATTATGCATAGTGAAATAAGACAATCCAAAAGGTTATATACTGCATCATCCTATTTATATAAAATTCATAAAATGACTATAGAGATAGAAACAGATTAGCAATCACCAACATACAAGTATGAAAAGATGTGAATAAACGGAGGAGCTCCTGTGTGGTAATGGAATAGTTTTGTATTTTTATTGTAGTAGTGGTTTCGTGAATCTATAATTGGGATAAAACTGTACACCAATGCATGCACACACACATAAATGTATGCAAAAATGGTAAAAACTAGATTAAATCTGTGTTTACAAAACAATATTTTACCAATGTCATTTTTCTGGTTTGAACAGTATGCTCAAGGTCTACATGAGGGCACCTGTGGGGGAAGCAGGGTGAAAGGCTCATGGGACTCTATGTTCTACATTTTTTTTGCAAATTCTTGTAGTTCTGTAATTATTTCACAATAAGAGTTAAGAAAAATGTATACCAAAGAAATCAGAATTTTGACAGAAAGACAATATTATATCAGCAGTGATTTTGTTTTTTGGCTCATGGAAAAATGGTCAGTTTTATATTCTTCTGTATACTTTTCTGTGTTTCTTAAATTGTTCTGCAGTATGTTACTTTTAGAATCTGGAAGTAGTTATTAGTTCAAAGTTTAGTACTTGAAATAAAATACTTGATCAATGAAGGATATTCAAGAAACAATATATAATAATGTTATAACAGAAAATGCAGAGAAAAAATGTCTTGATTCAATACAAACATGTTTTGAGATACAAAATGTAATTACAAAATTAAATCACACATTGAAAGCAGTGCAGAACACTATAGAAACTAACCAATGATGTATAGCACAAACAAACCTCACCCCGAATGCACTGTGAAAGAACATATATGAAATAGTAAAAGACACAATGACAGATGCATAGGACCAAACATGGAGAGTCAGCATAATACTAAATGATGTTTTGAAAAAAGCAATCATAAAAGTTAGAACAAGGCCCTGGTGTTGGCTCAGTGGTAGAGCATCAGCCCAGCGTGTGGATGTCCTAAGTTTGATTCCCGGTCAGGGCACACAGGAGAAGTAACCATCTGCTTTTCCACTCCTCCCCCTCCCCTTCTCTCCTTCCTTCTCTCTTCTCCTCCCAGAGCCATGGCTCAATTGGTTCGAGTGCATTGGCCCTGGGAGCTGAGGATGGCTCCATGGAGCTAAAAATAGCTCAGTTGCAAGCATGGTCCAGACTGGGGTTGCCAGGTGGATCCCAGTCAGGGTGCATGTGGAAGTCTGTCTATCTATCTCCCCTCTTCTCACTTGGAAAAAAAAATAGAGCAAGAGAAATAATTAGATAAAATAGCAAAACACTTTCCAGATTAGTGAGGTGATCACATTGTACAGTACAAAAATGTTTAGTCACTACCTTGTACACCTGAAACCAATATAACTATTATAATATTGTATATCAATATAGTTAAATAAAATAAATTTTAAAATAAAGTATATAAAAGTAAAAATTCTACATTTGACCAGGCAAACAACTTAAATATTGGGTTACCTAGACAGATGAAAACATCAAACTGATTTCAAACTTTTCTTCCATAATGTCAAGATTTTGAGGAGAAAAGATGATTATCTAACAATTTTCACTAAATATCCAAGTTGTTATTAGTGTAAGAGGCAATGACAGAATCATTCTAATAAGCAAAAATAGACATTTGATAAACTCAAAATTTGTTACATTACTAACAAAAACTTAGTGCAGCTAGAGTAAAATCAAAGTGCCTCAACACAAGTTTTTTTAATTGTCTTAAGTCAACGGACAACATCATATAAGGAGATACTAGCATTGATAAGGAAGTCCGCTATTATTTATTAATGTGCTGGGTACTCTAGTCTAGCCAACAGGTCCATGAGAAGTAAAGGAGTAAGGAAATAAGATATAATTGTCTACTTACAAGAAATTAGCTAGAAAAACATGGAAATAATAAGTATGTTCTGAAAGTGATGAACTGCAAAAATAATAAAAAAAAAAATTTTAATACCCAGAAACTAATGAGAACACACACACACAAAGTAATCTTGGAGAGGGGACAGACATGAAGATTTGAAGAGCTCAATATGACATTTTCCTAAATAAGGAAACTTAATATTATTAAAATATCATTCTAAAATTAATTCATGTATCTAATTCAATAAAAATCAAAATTCTAAAAGGAATTATTTTAGAACTTCATAAAATTATTCTAAAGTTTACTTGAAAATATAAATAGATGAGACTGACCAAGAGATTTAGGAGAAAATGGGTGAGGGGTGAAATGAGGGGCATCTTGTCCTGTAAATACTAAAATTCCAATAAGGCATGACCAGGTGGTGGCACAGTGAACAGAGCATTGACCTGGGATGCTGAGGACCCAGGTGCAAAACCCTGAGGTTGCTGGCTTGAGCGCAGAATCATCCAGCTTGAGCATAGGTTTATCAGCTTGAGCGCAGGGTCACGGGCTTCAGTGTGGGATCATAGACATGGGGTCACTGGCTGGAGCCCAAGGTCACAGTGACCATGGGGTCACTGGCTGGAGCCCAAGGTCACTGGCTTGAGTCCATGGTTGCTCACTTGAGCAAAGGGTCACTGGCTCAGCTTTAGCACCCCCATTCTAGGCACACCAGGAGAAAGCAATGAATGAACAACTAAGGTGCTGCAACTATGAGTTGATGCTTCTCATCTCTCTCCCTTCCTGTCTGTCTGTTCTTCTCTCTCTCTTATTTAAAAAAAAAAAAGATGAAACAGGGGCAGTTGTTTTTAGAGGGGAAGATAGAGGAAGTTAAAGGAAGGGGTTGTTATAACCACAGAGCTCTGTTGTAACCTTAAGAGTTCCTTCTGTAGAGCTTTGAACACCAACATTGCGTGTGTGAGTTCCCACAGGCCCTCCCAATATCTGTCTTGGTTACAGTCTCTGATAGTAATGTTGACATTCATTTGAGCCACATCCTCTAAATTAGTAAACAGTCAGTAACCAGGCTGACAGTTGATCCTCACCTATTCTAACTCCCTGAGTGTCTGGCCCTCAATTGGCTCTGAAGTTGAGTGAAATGTTATCTATTGCCCACCCACCCTCCAGCCCCAGTTCAGTGATATTTATAACCACGCACCAGAAACAGCACAACAGTGAGTGGCAAGCAAGGGGATGGATGAACTCAACATTAATTTCCCTATAGCGTGAAATATCATACAGACTCTAAAAATGGTACATAAAATAGACAGTTTTTAAGATCAAATTCAAGAAAGCACATAACAAAAATAGTGTATAAATAAATACATGTACAAATTGTGATACACAGGAGAGAAAAAAGACCAGAAGAAAGTACATCAAAATGCCAGCATTTCTCTCTGGGTGCTGGAGCCATGGTGATTTTTATTTTCTCCTTCCTGTCTTTTTGTATTATATAAAGTCTCTACAATATGTTTGTACTGCTTTTATAATCAGGGAGAGGGGGAGAGGGAGCCCATGTTATTTTTGAAGAAAGCCAAATCTTAGAGGTCATAGTGACTTTGTACTATTTGTCCTCTGCACATCAGGAAGAATAAACTCTGATTTTGGCCCAGGGCACTTTGAACATATGAGTACAAACCCAGTAAAGGTTTATTCTGAGACAAGACACTGCAGATGCTCTCCAATAGGGCATCTGATGACACTCAGACTTTCTGTCCTTGCGCAGGGTCAACTGCTTCTGTCCGTCTACTGACAGGTGTCAAGAACGATGGCTGAGCAGTGACCCTGTGCCTGGCACTGTGCTCAGCATCACATGTGTAGCCTTACAAGGGTTGATTCCCATCCCAAAAGAGTGTTACACGGCAGGAAGGCAGATGTGCATACAAATACAGCAAGCGGTGTGGGTAATAGATGCCGTGCTCGAGGCACCCACACAGCCCTGTGGGGGAAATGCAGCAGCCAGCATCCAATCTAGCCAGTCTCCCTGGCATACTCAGGGAAGGAAATAGCATTTGACCTGAGTCTTGAAGGATGAAGAACCAGGTCATCAGCCAGGTGGGCAGGATATTACAGGCACAGCAGTAGGGGCGAGAGAGAATGAGTGAAAATGTAATATTAGTATTCTAAAAATTGCAAAGTGCATAGGAGGATATAGGAGGATATGCCAGTTAGGGCTTCTTGGTGATAGATCCCAAAATCCGGCTCTAACTAACCAAGGGAGAAAGGGAACTTGCTGGAAGAATGTATGGTAGCTTTGAGAATCACCAAGAAAGTTGGAAAATGAGACACAGAAAGATTTAAAACGCTAGACTGGTTTCTTCTGGAAGCTGCAACAGGGTTGATCATGGTGAATCCACTGTTTAGTTCAAGACTAAATTCCAGGAAGGATGGGTCTAGCATAAGTCAGGCAGCCATCCCTTGCTCCTGAGTTTTCATGAAGAGTCATCTAATTCATACAATGCAACATACTGCCCGGGCAGTCAATACATTTTCTTTTCCTTCCGTACAGAATCCAAATTGTGGTAAGACCGATGCCTAAGGTTTTCCGGAGATATGTAAGAGGGAATTGACAATCAGAAAGTACACATCATTTACGTGCCATCTGGTGACTACATAAATGACCACAACCAACTGATTCCCTTCCCTGAGATGTCCCACACCCTCACAGTCCCTGGGCAGGAAGTGACCCCACATGGCAAAGCTCAGGCCAGCATCCCTCTTGAAGCTGCCGGGAACACAGCTCCAAGCCAAATCCAAAAATAATCCCATTAGTCACATTCGAAGCACTAAGCAGAAACAAAAAGAGATCAAAATTAATTTCAATACTTACAGTGACAGCAGCAATTAAGGTGACAAGATTATGGAAATCATCGCCATCACAGGAGGTCTTTGCCTAAGGGGAAAAGATCTTTGCCTGAGGGACTTAAGTTATGGTATAATGAAACTCACTGCTCACAGCATAGGCGCTACCAGCTCACGGGGAATTTGAAATGGACAGTCCTCCACTTAATTGTAATGTGTTCTGTACCTATGTACCAAGATCTTTAAGTAATCACCTCTAGATCTCACATCAACTCTACAGAATGTATTACTGTTCTTATCCCACAGATGAAGAAACTGAGTCACAGAAAGGTTTAATAAATTACTCAAGTTCACGTTGATGGAAAGTAGCACAATCAAGATTGTAATCAAGGTCTTTCTCAGGTGAGAGCCTAGGACCATGCCTCTGCCCTGTCATTTCCAATAATGTTTAGATAACCAGGTAAATTCAATCTGATTCCCCAGGCTTCCTGACCTGTACCCCATGTGCTAGGGATTAGAAAAAGTCTGCCCATTTTTTCTCTCTGCCTTTTGGTTTGTACCACTGCAGGGGATTGCTAATGAACTTCAGTATGGTTATCTGAAAAAGATCCCGGCACAGGAGATGAGCGTCCTATTCTGAAATCATAGAAAAGATTTTAAAAAAATCATTAAAGTCAGGGGGACCTGGCATAAGGACATCCAAGCAGCACTGAGAAGCTT
Organism: Rhynchonycteris naso; assembly: GCA_037038555.1. Lineage (NCBI taxonomy): Eukaryota > Metazoa > Chordata > Mammalia > Chiroptera > Emballonuridae > Rhynchonycteris > Rhynchonycteris naso. The sequence goes on along the minus strand of CM073000.1, from coordinate 188,430,751 downwards.
TTTGTGGCTGTGTCCCCTGGTTCCCTTTCCTGGGAACTGTGCCCTTCTGGGTACTTTTTATAGCCTATTGATCATCTCTATGGGAGCCTGGGGTCATGGAGAGAGAGAAGCCCGTCTGGAGAAAATTTACTTTTATCAGGATAACAATGAGTGACTGTCCTGGGCTAATTACATCACTCAGTCCAATTTGGGGCAAATTTGAAGGCTTTTAGAGCAAGGAAGCAGTAACAGTTACCAAGAATCTTCATGTGTATGGCTGAGGGCAAATAAATAATAACAACGATAACAATAATAATACCATCACCCACCAGTAAGACATAGTATGTTTTATAGTCTACAGTATTTCTCCATTAAGCACACTTTTTAAAATTGAATTTATTGGGATGACATTGGTTCATAAAACCGTACAGGTTCCAAGTGCACAATTCAACAAACCACCATCTGCCCACTGCATTCTGGGTCCTCTGCCCTTAGTAATATCTCTTTCAGTCCTTACTGCCCCACCTTTTGCCCACCTCCACCCAGCCCCGCCTCCCTTTTCCCTCTGGCCATCACCACACTGATGACTGAGTTTATGTATTATGTATATATGGTTTTGGGCTAATTTCTTCACCTTCTTTTATCTAGTCCTTCCACTGCCCTCCCCTCTGACAGCTGTCAGTCTGTTCCATGTATCCATGCCTCTGTTTCTAATTTGTTCGTCGGTTTATTTGGTTCATTAAATTCCACATATAAGTGAGACCATATGGTACTTGTCTTTCTCTGACTGGCTTATTTCACTTAGCATAATAGTCTCCGGGTCCATCCATGCTGCCACAAAAGGAAGATTTCCTACTACCCACTAAGCACAGTTGGATATCTAAGCCAGTAGGCCTATTTTATGAGCATCCTGAGAGAAACCTAGAGAAGGTGGAGAGTCAGAAGTGGTTTTAGGAATTTGGGAAATTTTATTAGACTATCTGGTGAAATGATATGAATGTACTAGCTTGTCTAAATTAAGCACACCACAGTCCTGGTCTGCATCCATCACATTCAGGAGAGCTGAGAGACCCAGGAATTGGTGTTTTTAATAAGGAGCCCAGGGCATTTCTGTGTCAGGGATTCCAGGACCATGCTTTTGAGAAACACTGTTAGCAGTGCCAAAAATCTGAGAGTGGGTGAGTTGACCAGATGTTTCATTCTGAGACAGGGACTCATACATAATGACAGGAGACAGGTGCAGTGAGACTGCCAGCCCTGTACCAGGTTGGGCAGCTTCCTCGTGTCTGTAACACCCCTACCCAGGGGCCAGAGCAACTCTCCAAAAGTGTACTCAGGTTTAGGGGCTCGAGAGCTCAAAGTGAAGTGCTTGCTCTTTTTTCTTCACATCGCCTCTTAAGATGAAGTTCTTCCCTAAAGCTATCATATTTTTTCTTTCCAGACTGCAAATATAAAGCATACTTGTGGTAAAAATTATACCACTGTGCATAAAGAAAAAGCAATTGCTTTTGGGTCCCACCCATCTAGGGTAACCACCAATAAATTATGTGTTTTCCTAGCTCACATATTTTAATTCTCTCTCTCCATCCCTCTCTCCCTTTCTCTCTGCCTCTCCTTCTAAGCCTTTGTTTCCTTTTCTTTCATATGGAGATAAAAATACCTACCTGTCAGGTTTACATATGGATGCTTAGCAAATTATATTACACCTATTACTCAACTTTGATTGTGTTTACTTTTTCCACTTGACATTCGATAATGAACATTTTCCATGTGTCATTAACTGCTCTTCAAAAACATGACTTTTAATGGCCGCTTAATACGCTATCATTTAATGAACTATAATTTATTTAACACTTCTTCTGTTATTGAGCTTTAAAGTGTTTTCTAATATTTTTCTATTTAAAACTTCCCCTACACCTCTGGTTTGCTTCAGGTAAACTTCCAAAAGAGGAATGACAACAATAAAGAGTATCAACATTTTAAGCCTTTTTATGTATGCTGCCAAATTATTTCTCTGTTGGGGGTGAGGGTGGGGGGTTAAGTGTATACTTCTAATACCATCACCAGCCTAAAGATTACCTAGAATTTAACACTTAGGTCAGAAATGAATGTGTGTCAGCCTAATAAATAGTGGGGAAATGGAGAGGAGAGATAAAATCCATTATAGATTTTAAAAACCAGCAAGTCTTCCAGGTAAATACATCACATTAATTCTATCAGGGAAGAGACTCAGAAATGCTAATCATTTCTAACCATGGTTCACTTTCGAAGAGACTTTCATCAGGAGAAGGACATCATTTCTCATTGGCAAGTTTCTAATATTAGTTAGTATCCTGAAACCTCTTTCACTCTTCTGGCCCCGATTGATAAATTCCAATCATCCTGAAGGGGATTAATAATTGTGGCAATTGCACAAAATGACTGCTACCTGCAGAGGCAATCACTTTCACCGCCTGCAGAACTGACGAGCAATTCATTATCAAGGCTTTAATCGCCATCAACCTGGGAAGAAAGGGGATTTCTCGTATGATTTCCTTGATTTCGTGTGTTCAGTTCTCCTTGGCTCCAAATTGGCTTTTATGAACAGGCATTTGAACTCAGGCTATGGCGGGTGGGCGATTACACAATGGAAAAGGCCTTAGAAATATTTGCATAACCTATCTTGAACTTGCGATGTTGACTTTAAAGGGGATGCTGCCTCCATGAGTGGGGTAGCTCCTCCTCAGAAGATTATAACAATACCCTGGCAGCAAGCCCACAGCTGGTTTGTCGGAAATGCAAAAATTCTAGTTAAAAGCAATGTGTAAGAACTATGACGAGGCAGTATGGGTTAGTGGTTAGAATTAGAACTTTGAATTTGGACTGCCTGGACTTGAAGACTGCCTCTGTTCCCCAGTCATTACTGGGTGAACTTGAATAAAGTAGAAATGTCTCTCACAGTTCTCATTTGAGATGACAATGATAAAAGTGCTGGACTCATATGATCGCTGCACATATGGTCAGGGATGGGGTCCATATAAAGTTAGTTAGTATTATTTCTAAGACATTCTAAAGGTTTCCTTCATTTTCTGAATTTGAGTCTGCCCACTGATCTCAAGCATTCTTACCACCAAGAACCATTATTTTTAATGATTAAATCTTACTTTAGGGAGTCTGTGTTTTAAAAAGTTACAATGAGAAAAAGGGGCGTACTACTTATTGAAGACCCACTGTATATCAGGATCACATGCTATGATATTTAATTTTTTACCAATGCCTTAAGATAGGTATCATTTTGCCTATTTTGTATGGTACTATCGTGAGTCATGGTTCAAGTCCTGGTTCTCCAATTATTATTCATGTGATTTAGGGCAAGTGACCTCTCCAAGCCTCATTTCCTCACCTGTAAATGGGATTTTAATAATCCCAATGTTACCTTGGCATGATGGCTGGCACAAAGCACGAGCTCAAGTAATGCTGATCTTATTATTATTTAATAATTATTTACTTTAGTAATAGAACATAAGTTGTGACTCATTCAGATGTGTTAACATTTTCAGGATCACAAAACTAATTAGTGGCTGTGTTGAGATTTGAATCCATGTCTGTCTAATTCCAAAGATCATATCCATTCCACTATATCATGTTGTAGTAATAAGTCATTCATTCTCATAATCTTATTGTTCAAACAAAATTGTAACCGCCAGACAGACTTACCAGATCATGGCTAGCAGACAAGTATCATGTGTCAATCACATTATGTTGAAAACAGTGCCTCAGTTTTCTCACTTTAACTTGTCTTGCACAGTGGTTTCAAAGCTTAGAAATAATGGCTTGAATATATAATATTCTTATGAAGTAGTAAATAGTTTTATATTTGATAATTTCAGCCCAAAGAGGCAACAACAAATGATACTTCATTTCTCTGTATAGATTGATTGTTGAAAAAGTAAATTTTCTTTCTTTATTTCTTTCTTTTTTGTAATATAATAAATAGCATAGAGGTTATCATCTCTGCAATCAAGAACTTTTGTTATTTAAGTACTACAGTCTGGGAATTATTGTAGTAAATCCTGTCAATGAATATTAGAAAAATGCCTGCAATTCTTTCAATAGCCACTAGGTGACAGCTGTCTCTGCCTGCATAGATCAATTAGATTTTCTCCAGGCATGAACATGTACAGAAAGCAAAATTTAGCATATGATTCACTTTTTGGAGATATCTCTACATTAACCATGTATTCTATCTAAAGATAAAACTGGCTAATGCTTGTGAATTGAGAGTAGCTACTAACAAATCAGTTGATGATAGCCCAGATTGTAGTTGTTCTGCCCCCTCCCCAAAAAGTTTTTAAAGGCTGTAAACATATCCTTGTACTTCTCTGTGACTCATTTGGAGAAATTTATCACTGATATGTGACCCTGTTGCTAAACATGTGAAATTCACAGATAATTATTATATACAGGGTGTTATATTGAACAATGAAGCAGAAATGTTGAAAATAAATAATGGTATCCTGACCTGTGGTGGCGCAGTGGATAAAGTGTCGACCTGGAATGCTGAGGTCACCAGATTAAAACCCTAGGCTTGCCTGACCAGGCAGTGGTGTAGTGGATAAAGTGTTGGACTGAGATGCAGAGGACCCAGGTTCAAGACCCCGAGGTCGCCAGCTTGAGCTCGGGCCCATCTGGCTTGAGCAAAAGCTCACCAGCTTGGACCCAAGGTCACTGGCTCCAGTAAGGGGTTGCTCAGTCTGCTGAAGGCCCGCAGTCAAGGCACATGTGAGAAAGCAATCAATGAACAACTAAGGTGTTGCAATGGCAACAAAAAACTAATGATTGATGCTTCTCATCTCTCTCCGTTCCTGTCTGTCTGTCCCTATCTATCCCTCTTGCTGACTCTTTCTCTCTGTCCCTGTAAAACAAAACAAAACAAACAAACAAACAAACAAAACCCCTAGGCTTGCCCAGTCAAGGCACATATGGGAGTTGATGCTTTCTGCTTCTCCCTACCTTCTCTCTCTCTCTCTCTCTCTCTCTCTCTCTCTCTTTCTCTCTCCCCTCTCTAAAATGAATAAAAATTAAATCTTAAAAAAAGAAAATAAAGATGACCTCAGTTTAAGATTATAAGAAGTAAATGAATATTGTTTATCTATTCTCTGCCTGCCTGTGATCAGCATTATTTTACAAATACTTTTTAGTTTAGCAACCAAGGTAAAATAACAGGGACCAGATTGGCTTTTGTACTTGAAACAACTAAAAAACTGATCACAAAATGAAACAGCTGTTTTCACATATTAGATATCAGGCAGTGCAAGACAGTGATCCCTAAAAGAAAGAAATCAAATAAATGTCACAAATTGTCCCAACTTACTACTGGAGAGAGTTCTCAGGCCACAGTGTAAGGAGGGGGAACTCAGGCTAAGTCCACTGGTCTCTCTGTGAATTGAGGTGAAGTTCGAATTTCAGAGAGACCAAGGTGCCTAGAGTTCACAGGAGAGAGTACTGGAGAGGATAATATAAGAGAAAGAAACAAATACACAAAGACAAAGACAGAGACAGACTTGATAAAGATACCTCTTAAGTCCTAGGCTGACTATTAATCAGAACATTAGTGAGAAAATTCTAAGGAAAGAGACACTAGGGAAAGTAGCAGAGGGAATAATTTTCAAAGCTCACAAAGAACCAGGAGAAGTTCCTACTTCTGCAAGCAGAGTGAAAAATAATAATTTCAGGGCACTGGGTAAAGTACTCAGAAGGGAAAAACTAGCCCTAAATAATGGCTGGTCTGTTCTTTCCTAACAAAGCTGAAAAGCAAGCTCAAAAGGGTCAAAAGTTGTTCACAAAAATGAACTTCACCCTAGAACAAAGCTCAAGAATATTCATAGAAATACAAAATTATTCAACACTCAACAAGTTGAAATTACAATGTGTGATATACAAACAAAAATTACCAGACAATCAAAGAAGCAGTAAAATATGATCTATCATAATGAGGAAAATGAAAAATTAATTAAATCAGACCCAGAAATTACACATAATGAACAAAGATATTAAAAGTTATTATAAATATACTCATATGTTTAAGAATGTAGAAGAAAGATTAAACATGTTAAGTAGAAATGTAGAAGATATATTAAAGACCTAAATTGACTTCCAAAAATGAAAATTACACTAGAGGAGATCAACAGATAATTAGACATTGTGAAAGAAGATCTGTGAATTTTAAGACAGCAATAGAAACCTTCCAAAGTGACATGCACAGAGAGAGTGAGAGAGAGAGAATATAAATAAAATAAACAGAGCATTATTGAGCTGATGTGACTAACTTCAGTTGGTCTAATATACGTGTAATTAGAGATCCCAAAGAGTGGGGAACAGAAAAAAATATTTGAAGAAATAATGATCAAAATTTTTATACACATCATAGAAAGTATAAACTCCATGATCTAAATAGCTCAACAAACCCAAGCACAAGAAATATAAATAAAACTACACCAAGACACTAAACTCAAATAGTTTAAAATTAGTAATGAAGATAAAATCATAAAATTAGCTAGAAAAAAAAATGCACACTACATGCAAAGGAACAAAGAATAACCGCAATTTTCTTGTAAGAAACAATACAGCAAAATGACAGTGAAACAATATTTTTAAAGTACTGAAAAAAACAACAACTATCAACCTGAAATTTTATACCCAATGAGAATCTCTTTTAAAAATAAAGGTGAAATAAAGACACAGAATTCAAACAATTCAGTATAAACAGATTGCTACTGAAAGAAATGTTCCAGGCAGAAGAAGAATGATTTCAGATGGAAATCTGGAGCTACATTAGATAAAATGATGATTACATAAGTATATAATGATTTTTCTTCTTATATTTTAAGTTTTGTTAAGACATAATAACTGTTTAAATCAATAATAATAATACTCATAAAGGTGTTTAATATATAAATCATTATGCTTATTTTAGAGACAAGAAAACTAAGACTTGTACAAGTGAAGATCTTATCCAGGGTCACAAATATGTTTGACATCAAAGCCTGGCCTCTCTTACATAGTTGTATATAGTTCTAGCTAAATACATAATTTCATAGTATATAGAAATGTGAAATTGGTTAATATTTTTCTATGAACTAACAATGTACTCAGAAATTTAGAGAGGTTTAAAAAGTATTTAGTCAAGTAGAATTAATTTGAACTAACTGACTACCTTTTTATAGGACAGAAGTATGAGGCCAATGAATAATTTCAAGTCTATCTTGGTATAGTTTTATCCCCCCCTTTATTTCCCAATGACTAATACATCCCTGCTGGTTCATTTTATTGTTCATTCCTTTCTTTATGAAAGCAAAATTTCTCTAAGAGTTCTCTATGAGAAATTAATGCCTCCGTTAAATGTGTTTTGTGGTGAACATAGTGGAACGATAAATAAGCAGGCTTGTTTCTTGTAGAATACAATAGGATCTTAAATATGATAGCATATGCTATATATCCTTAAAAGAGGAAAGAAAATACATGGTATTTTTTTTACTAATTTTACCCTAGGAAATTTATTTGTAAAACTCTTAGTAATAGAGTATAAATTTTGTTGGCAATCAAGATATCAGGGATCAGAGGAGGATACAATTCTTAAGACCTGTGTACTCTTAGTATTTTGCTGACCTTTGAAAAATGCATCTGAGTGCATTTTGAAGAATGCTTCTGAGTGACATCCTTGGTGGCAAGAATGCCTAGATCTTCTGGTGACCTTTCCAGCACTATTAAGTAAATATTGTGTGTTAAAACATGAGGAGGGTCCAAAAGAAGAAATTGGTTTCATCACAAGAGACTCCTGGAAACAAAACATTTCTACATTGGGGGTAAAGGTTATATTTGCTAAGGTGTTCTTTTTTTTTTGCTTCCTGCTAACATTCTTATTGGTTATTATGAGATGCTAGTCTTACAGGGATGCTATAAAGGTTCCACTGGATGGAGACTGGGAAAGATGTTGCCAAAACAAGAGGCAAGGCCACCGTTTCCCAAATGTTAACACACATATGAGTCACTGGGGATCTTGTTAAAATTCAGATTTATATTGACTCGGTCTGAGGTGGGGTCTAAGATGTTGCATTTCTAACAAGCCCCCAGACGATGCCAATGTTGCTGCTCAATGGACCGTATTTTGGCCAGTATCTATCTTGCACATATTTTAGGAGATGTACAGTCTTTGTACTAGCCTTGATGCTAATGGGGCTCATGGGATGCTACCAGCAGGCTGTTCTTTATTTGCACAACTCAACCCGAAAGCAAGAAGATCATAACAACTAACAACCAGTAAAACAAATAAAAAAAAATCCAAGTTCTTTAGCTGGGAAATCCAAGCCATCCATAAATTGCCTTTGCCTCCTTTAATGCTCTTTTATACCACTGTGGTTCCTCACAGAATGCAATCTTTGTTTTGGGGACATGGGTCTGGGGTGCCATTTATGTTTTTTTTTATTCTTAATTAAAATTTTTTTCAATTACAATTGCCATGCAATATTATACTAGCTTTAAGTGTACAACTTAGTGCAGAATGAACTCTTGATTTTTTTAAAAGATTTTTATTTATTCATTTTAGAGAGGGGGGAGAGAGAGAAGGGGGGAGGAGCAGGAAGCATCAACTCCCATATGTGCCTTGACCAGGCAAGCCCGGGGTTTTGAACCAGCAACCTCAGCACTCCAGGTTGACACTTTATCCACTGTGCCAATAAATACTTGAGACATGAAGTACTTGCTTTTCAAGGCTGGGAAATCAACATTCTTCATCCCTTTTGTCTTTGTAAGAGTTGTTCTTTCTCCCTGCATGCTCTTTGTCTGCCACTGAGACATTCATCTCAGATTTTCTCACCCTGCAAAGTCCAGTTAGTTCAGGCTCTACTTTCTCTAAGAAGCCTTACAAGTACCCCAACCCCAAGGAACTAACTGTGCTCTCCTCCATTGCACGTCATGGCTACTTATCATAACATGATTATCATAGAGTGCGCACTCTATTAGAGCCATGGGTCTCTCTCCATTATATGTTGAAGTCTTGGAGATAAGAAGCTTTGTCTTCTCTATATTTGAACCCTCTCCCCTATAGTACTTAATATAGAGGTGTGGCCTAATAAATACTTGCTTAGTTAATTATGAACAAAATGTATTAGTGTCTAGAGGAGAATGGTCCATCTTCTTTTGAAAACAAAACTTCAAGAAACCATTTCAGAAAACTTAAGAAACCACTTCAGAAAAATACAAGACTAAAAATTAATTAAATTTTAAAAATAACTGTTGTATACTGATAGGGTATTAAATTCCAGGCACTGTACTAAGCATGTTTCACACACTGTAATTTAATCCTTGCAAAAACTCAATAAGAATAGAAGTTACCTCCATTTATAGAAGAACAATCTGAGACTTAGAAAGACAAATGATTTATCCAAGGTCACTGGTTCTGAAATGTAGAGGTACGTAGTAATTGCCTGGGAATTTTAAGAAATATTGATTGATGCCTGGGGTCTACTCCTAAAGATTGTGATTTCATTGTTCTGGAGTGGGGCTTGGTTGTTGGGATTTTTAGGTTCCCCAGATAATTATACCCTTCAGCCAGGGCTGAGAGACTGGTCCAGGACACACAACTCAGAGTATTTCTGGGTCTGCTCAACTCCAGGTCTCGGGCTTTACCCTTGTTTCATTGTCTGTAAGCAAAGGTAAGGGGGAGTGTTAAAAAGAGAGAAGGGTTAGAGTAGATGGCAGAGTTGGGGATGTAAAAGGGGTTGGATTTTGACCACATTTAGATCTGGGGTTGGGATGCCACTGTTACAGGGAAAACGCAGGCTTCCAGGGCTTGGAGAGCAGTTGTGGCACCTGGTCACCATAGTAAATTTTGTCTTTAGGTCCTAAATATTTGAGCAAGGCTGCCCAGGTAACTGTTTTGTTGCAGGCACACAGCAAAATAAGCCATAAGAAGTAACCGTTGCTGTACCATAGATGGAGGCACAATGCCACAAACTGACTGAATAACCCTTTTTTCTTTTTTTTCATCAGTTACCTAGGACCTATCTTATCTTCTAAATATGTGGCAGGATGATCAAAAGCCTTCCAAATACAAATGGGCACTGGTCGCATGAGTAATTCTCTCCTGCAAAAGGTGTGTCTTGCCCAGGTTAATCCTCAACTCAGAAAAACCAACCTAACGGAGGGTCAAGAAGGGTGGACAGAGCTTTGATGCCTCCCAGCCAAGCCAGGATGGGTTAAATGTCCTTCCTGTTTGCACACAGGCAAAGCCCTCTTTTTCTCACACACCGGTGGAGGCAGAATGGAGGGTCAGTAACCACCCTCCACTTAGAAGCAGAGAAAAGCAAGCATTGGGAACTTGCTTATATGATTGAAACCGTATTGTTGGAGAAATTCTACACGTCAAGAAGCATTTAGGGTTTCTGGAATCCACAGAAGGTCCATCGGAGGTTCCAGAAGGAACCAAACCTCTGACATCATGATTCCAGACCTCCAGCCTCCTGAATCTTAAGAGTATATGTTCTTATTATTTTAAGCCATCCAGTTTGTGGGTGATTTGTTGAGGCAGACCTGGAAAATCATACAGTTGAGTCACAAGTTCGCACATTATTCTCGGGTAAGAAAATGCACCATTTACAATTCCCTAACTAACTTGATAATCCTCCCAACGCCTCCTCCCAACGGGTAGTGGGGCAAACCCAAATTTAGTTTAATCCAGTGAACTCAGTCCGATGCAGTATTTCAGTGCCTTAAGGTAACTCAGCTTTGTTTTCCCCAGTGTTTCCAATGTCCTCCCTCTCTCCTCAGATGCACCATTCAGGCCCTTCCCTGGTCCAGCAAGGGGGATAGATGTCCCTTGCTGCTTGGCTGCTGGGCACCCTGCTTGGCAGTGGATGACTCGGAAGCCAGTGACCAGTGACCTTGACATCTGTGCTCTCCAGATGCAGAGGGCCTGGACCCAGAGAGCTTGAGCATGCCTCTCCCAGCTTCTCCTCCAGCAGGACTTCCTCCCAAGGGTGCTCACTCCCTCTCAGCCTCTGGCCACCATAGCCACGTGGCCCACCCTGCAGCAGAACCCAACCTGCAGTACATCACTTAGCCTCTGGAAGAGCAACTCCTAAGGCAAGCTCCTTAGTCATTCATCCTCAGCTAACATCCCGGTCTGGTAACATTTTTTCTAAATCTAGCTTTTTCCAGTCTTCACAAAAGTCAAGGGATGCTTAAGATGTTACCTCAAACTTTTACCCTAACCCCAGGGTGTCTGCCCTGGCTCTGAAGTAGCCACTCCATGTTAATGTTGGGGGACATCATATAAACCCCTCTCTTCTTGTATCCCCAACAGGAAGCAGGAAAAGAAAGACCCTCTTCTGCTTTCAGCTTCCTCCCGAATCTACCCAGAATCCTTCCCTCCCAACTTCCCTCCCAGAGAGGTTGATAAAGACGCATGCGATTTGCCACCTGCTTCACTGAGCTGCTAACTTGCCCCCCCAGACCACAGGGAGCCCTCGGCCACTTCTTCCTCTCCCACAGTGAGGACCCTATTCTGCACCCTTCTCCTCCCCAAGGTGCCCTCTTTCTTCCCTCATCCTCTAAGGCTGTATTGGAAGAAGATGATTTCCACACACAAAAAAAGAAGAAAACATCTCTTTAAAGTTTTCAAAACATCACCCTCATGACAGGAGTGAATCAAGATGTAAATAAAACATTTGGTAAGTATTCAAAATAAAACAAATGGAGGAGAAGTCGCAGGAAATAATCAATGATTTCTTAAAATAGTTAACAATAGGGCATAGGAAACCCTCAGCTTTTTTTTTTTTTTAACAAGAAAACAGTATTGCAGTTGCAGCATTAATTGTGGCATTGTTATGGGTAATTCCACTGTTAACTGCAATAATTGACTGAGATGTTAGAAGATGGATAAGCCTATTCACAACTCAGCTGGCGATGGGTATCTGTCTCACCTGGTGTCGACCTCAAGCACTATTTCCCAACATGAATGTCATTGCTGAAATTCACAGTACATCTTCAAAATTTCTGCCAATTACCAACTGTTAACAAATTGTATGTCTGTTGCCACAGTCATCTTTGTCCCTATTAGCTGTAGCACCCACTCATGGAAATGCTGCAATTTCCAAAGCAGTAATATCACATTTGTGTCCGTCACTGACATGCCATTGAGACTGAGGGAGACCCAGAAATGTCAGGGCCACGTGAGCCATTGCAATGGCCACATGAGCAAATATCAGAAGCACCAGGAAGTCAGTGGATGCTAGTGGCTGCCACAGAATCAACTTAGACAAATATCACCTAGGGAGTTTGAGCAAGATTAGTATGACGCGTTATCACTTCAAGGGGACCAGAACATCCATCCAGCTGTCATCCTCAATAAATCATGGCTCTTAGTCAGTGAGCAGGTATAGGTAAATATTACCAAAAACAGAACTGGAGATGCCCCACCATTGATATGGTACAATCAGGCTATTAAAATGTTCTGGGGAAGAGAAAGCTCCTAAAACCACCAGTCATGAAAATCAGTTTCTTCAGCAGAAGAGCCAATGAGAAGAATAAGAGCGGGTAGAGGAGCTTGGTGTCCTGGTCTTAAGCTACATGGAATTCACTAAATGCTAACAAATGCTTTAAAAAATATTGGCCCTGGCAGGTTGGCTCAGTGGTAGAGTGTCGGCCCAGCATGTAGAAGTCCCGGGTTTGATTCCCGGCCAGGGCACACAGGAAAAACGCCCATCTGCTTCTCCAGCCTTCCTCCTCTCCTTCTCTATCTCTCCCCCTCCCACAGCCAAGGCTCCATTGGAGCAAAGTTAGCCTGGGCACTGAGGATGGCTCCATGACCTCTGCCTCAGGTGCTAGAATGGCTCAGGTTGCAATGGATCAATGCCCCAGATGGGCAGAGCATCACCCCCTAGTGGGTATGCCAGGTGGATCCTGGTCGGGCGCATATGGGAGTCTGTCTCTCTGCCTCCCTGCTTCTCACTTCAGAAAAAAAAATACACACACACACACACATATATATATATACTAATGGCACAACAGGTTCGATGTCATCCAGTGTCCTCTCTACCACCTCTCAATCTAGGAGGACAGGTTTGCATTTATTTGCACTGCCCTCTCAGCTGAGGCTCTGAGCTCCACCGAAGAGGAAAGATTTTTCTAGCCACTGATTCCTCATCAGTCAAGAGCAGCATTTGGGTTAGGTATGACCATTATGCACAAATTGCTGTATATCTTTTTAAAATTTCTTTCTTTCTTTCTTTCTTTCTTTCTTTCTTTATTTCTCTCTCTCTCTCTTTCTTTCTTTCTTTCAAGTGAGAGGTGGGAGATAGAATGACAGACTTCTGCATGTGTCCCAACCAGAATCCACCCAGCAACCCCTGTCTGGGGCTGATGCTTGAATCAACTGAGCTGTCTTCAGCACCTGAGGCCAATATTTGAACCAATGGAGCCACTGGCTACAAGAGGGGAAGAGAGTGAGAAGGGGGAGAGGGAGAAGAAGAGAAGCAGATGGTTGCTTCTCCTGTGTGCCCTGACAGGAGATTGATCCTGGGTATCTGCATGCCAGGCCAATGCTCTATCTACTGAGCAAAGTGGCCAGGGCCAATTGCTACATATCTGATAGTTATGGGTCAGAAATGCCCGGCATCCACTTGATTTTGCTCTGTGTGCATGCAACAGCATGTGTGAGTTCTTCCTTCACTCTTCTTCCCCACTTGACCAATTGGTAGAATCCTCTCTCTTTTTCAAAATTTGTCTAACATCATTTCTTCCATGAAGTATTCTCTGATTATCCCAAGGCAAATTAGTTAGCCCATTCTCTCCAAAACCTCTATACTTTGTACGCATTACCCCAAGTACATCTAATATCCTGTATCACATATATTTACTTACACAATTTCCTCTGTCTACTTTCTAAAGGGAGCGAATTATGTCCTATTCAAGTCTGTCTTCTTAGGTCAGTGGTTCTTCACACTGAGTTCACATTGAAATCACCTGGGAAGCTTTTATGGATGCCTAGGAGGATTCCCAGAAGTTCTGATTTAATTAGTCTGGGGTTTGGCTTTGACTTGTACTTTTTATCAGATTGTTTTTGAATGCCAACGATAATTCTAATGCACAGCCAAGGCTGAGAACCACTGCCCTTGTGCTCGGCACAGGGCTCAGTATATTCTACTAGGAGCCATTTCACCTTTCCGTGCTCTTTATGTTTAATGTTCTTAACTTTAGCAGACTCCCCCTACAACTGCTGTTAGTATGAGTCATGGAAATATTGCTTCTTCTTGAAAAACCAAACAAAGCCCTGAAATAGGAGTCTCTACCTTTCAGTGCTCTCCTGCTGGTGTGACACATAAAACACTCAAGAAAGAACTTCCTCCAAAGGAGGGAGGCTGGCTGTTGACTTTATTATTTTTGCATGAAGCCCACATACTCCCTGGGAGATACTCTGTGGCCCAGAAACATAAGTCTGAAGCAACAACAACAACAAATCTAAGAGGAGCACCCATCATGTTGAAACCCTGACCTCTCACTTTGCCCAGCCTTGGAATGCAAAGACCGTTCAAATAGCTTTCCAATAATTCCGTTTAAGATGAGAGCACTGTTATCAAGAGGGCTGCCTCGGCATCTGCGTGAGGTTTCCCTGTTCTTTTTCTCTATTTTGACTTGGAGATTTTCCACTGTGATGCTCAGATGCAAAGACAGAAAGAGGCTCTTGCATCAGGTAGTTGATGGTGTGAGCTGGGAACCTCTTGAGGACCTTTGGCATATTTCAGAGATTACAAAAAAGGAAAAGAGCCTTGAACAGTTCTTGCTAATGAGATGTTTGAAGCTTCCCTCATCAGCTCTCCCTCAGTGGTTTGATCATCTAAAGACAGATTGGGGGTGCTCTCCTATTAATAATGTTGACCCTGTTTGCTTCCTGGACCATTAATGAGGAACCCACCCCCTTCTTTGTACCTAGTGTGGCCAGGAGGCCAGCCATCCTTCCATATTGTGCTGATTTATCCATATTCTAATAGGCAGGCAAGGACCGAACTTAATGGAAGCAGACAGATTTTGATTCCTTCCCTTTATTATTTTGAAAGCCATATTAACCCAGGCTAGGCTGACCTTATGAAAGCCTGCCTAGGTGGGTGAAGTAATATTTTGCCTGAAAACATCTTCCCCGATGCTGATAATCTATCGTTCAAAATGCATTCTTTGAGACTTAGGGCAGCTAGTGTATATAGAACCAGACACCTGTCCTATCCCCATTAGTGATAACATCAATCTTCTAAGTCCCGAGGTAAAGTCCAAGAAGCAGGGGGTTTATGGTGCAATTTACATCAGAAATAAGAAAAGAGAAGAGAGGGAAAGGTGGTTCTTGTTATGGTGGGATTCAATGTCAGATCTGAGGTGGAGAGAGAAGGCCAGATCTAGAGTGAGCTCAAAGAGGTGGGCATCCAGCATTCTTGAGTACGAAATGAATAGATTTGCCATTCTATTTATTTATTTATATTATTTTTTTAAGTGAGAGGAGGGGAGATAGAGAGGCAGACTCTTGCATGTACCCTGACCCGCATGCACCTGGCAACCCCCGTCTGGGGCTGATGCTTGAATCAACCAAACTATCCTTAGTGCCTGAGGCCAGCAGTCAGACCAACTGAGCCATCCTCAGCACCTGGGGCCGATGCTCAAACCAATCAAGCCACTGGCTGCGAGAGGAAAAGAGAGAGAGAAAGGGGAACGGGAGGGGTAGAGAAGCAGATGGTTGTTTTTTATATGTTCCCTGACTGGGGATCAAACTTGGGATGTCCACATGCTGGGCCAATGCTTTATCCACTGAGCCAACTGGCCAGGGCCAGACTTGCCATTTTAAAGATGTAAGACTTAAAGAGACAGTACAGAGAATTGATAATTATAGTTCACATGTGGCAAGTATTTTCTTCGGGTCTGGCACAGAATTAAGTGTTTTACATCTATTGTCCAATTTGATCTTCAAAACATTGCTGAAAGAAAAGTATTACTATTGTTTTCATCCTTATTTTATAGACAAGGCAACTAAGGCTCAAGAAAATGGGGAATTTGCTTACAGTCACACAGCTAAGAAATGGTGAAGCTGAAATTTGAGCTCCAGATGGTACAGCTGACCATTACCCTATACTGCCTCACTAAAAAGGATATTAATATGCAATCTTTTTAGGAGAGGGGGGATCTTAGCATCCAGGAGACTGTTTGAAGAGTAGGTGTTGAGGGAGATAAGATAGGGTGCATCAAACACAAGTCCCACAATTGCTTTTGGCTACTCTGGTTTCTTGAGCTGGACTCCACCACCAACTGTGACCACAATCTGATATGCATTTCAAGTAGCATGAATATGACCGTGTCCACCACCAATTTTGACCACATCTGGTGTCCATCTCAGGTAGCATGAACATGACCGGGTCCACCAATTGTGACCACAATCTGGTATGCATTTCAAATAGCATGAACATGACCGTGTCCACCACCAATTCTGACCACATCTGGTATCCACTTCAGGTAGCAGAATATGGCCGTGTCCACCACCAATTCTGACCACATCCAGTATCCACTTCAGGCAGCATGAACATGACCGTGGGCAGTCTAGAGAAGATCCTTGCCCACTGGTCATTCATTTCTGAGCACTGGCAAATTAACATCATGCTATTTAGTCTACCAGAGGTTAGCATAAGCCACAATTTTATGACTGCTATACTCAAAGATAGCCCCATTGGCCAAACCACAATGCTAATCAAGCCAAGATCAATTAGTCTGGTATAGGGTTTCTCAATATGAGCACTATTGACATTTTGGGATGAAGAATTCTTCATTGTGAAGGGCTTTCTTATACATTGTAGGATGTTTAGCAGTGTCCCTAGCTTCTACTAAGATGTCAGTGACACCCTCTGACCCTGTTGAGACAACCGGGAATGTTTCTAGACATTGCTCAATGTCTTCCCAAAATTTAGCATGCATCAGAATCGCCCTATGGGCTTGATAAAAGAGATTTCTGGGCCTCATCCCCAGAGTTTCTGACTCAGGAGTTCTAGAGTGGGTCTAAGAAATTGTAGTTCTAATAAGTTCCAGGTGATAGGTAAGCTACTAGCCTAGGAACCACCTTTAGAGAACCATTGCATTAGTCCATTCTGTTACATATCCAGAGACACATGCCTCCCTCATCATGAAAAAGCGCAACAGATGGAGTGTGCATGACTCTGAAAAGCTCTTCCTCACCTGCTAGAAAGACTAAACCCTGACTTAGACATTGACTCTTAGAAGAGTCAGGTAGCAAAAAGAAACCTAAAATTAGATCCAGTAGACATGAGTTTAAGCCTCTTACAAAAAAGAAAGAAAAAACAAAACAAAACAGAATGAGTTATTTAAGCTTGCAAAGCCCAAATTTCCTAAGCTATAAAATAAAGTAAGAATAAATGACAACCTTCTTACTCTGTATTGTTTGATCATCCCCACAACACATCCTCATACCTACCTACCACCTGAATCAAATACTTCTCTTTAAATCAACTGACTAAAAGGGAGGGAAAAAACTTGATCCTCTACCTTGCCATAGGAATAATATTTGTGAAATCATGGTTTTCGTATGATAGTTCTATTTTCCCTAATATGCATTAAGAGAATATAAAAAATCTCCATGTACCACTTAGAAAGCCTCTTATATAACCCGTATGGTTCATTTTATCACACTTTGGGGAGCACTAATATTTGTAAGAGAGCTATATAGGTTGAAAAATATTGTACAGATTCAAGGTGCTGTTGTCAACTTTATCTGGGCAGGGAAGTGACTGTAACTCTCTAGAAAGTGAGAAAAATAATGAGACCAGGATGGCCTTCCCCAATGTAAGTTAATGCAGTGAGGGTATGTTCTCCTTCTGTCCTTAAAGTTTGGCTGTATATCAGAAATGGCTACTTGAGCCTGTTATCCCATCACTTTATGTCTGGAGAGCTCTCCCTAACATGCTGTAACACCATTTCAAAAAGAGAGATGATGAATTAAAAGGGCAGAAAAAATTGGAGCCAGTGGGAGTATACTTGACACTAACAAGATCCACCTGAGCTTCAGTTATTTTTCTTGTAATTATCAAAAACAGGTCTTTACTCCAGAAGAGACCCATCAATGGCTGCAGCACAGCTTCTCCCTGAGAGGACACCACTTTAGAGCCTTGCCAATGTCTGCCTGTGGCAAAGTATTACCTTCCCTGACTGCCTGTGATCATGTGGCTTTTTGGTCTTAGTGTTTTCTTGGAATAGGCTCAGGTCCTCAGGCAACTGCCTTTCACATTACATCAGTGGCTCTCCCTTCTGTGTGTACTAGACTCACCTTGAAAACTTGGTGAAAAAGCTCTGATGTGCCTGACCAGGTGGTGGTGCAGTGGATAGAGTGTCAGACTGGGATGCAAAAAGACCCAGGTTCGAGACCCTGAGGTCGCCAGCTTGAGCGCGGCTCATCTGGTTTGAGCAAAAGCTCACCAGCTTGGACCCAAGGTCGCTGGCTCCAGCAAGGGGTTGCTCGGTCTGCTGAAGGCCCGCAGTCAAGGCACATATGAAAAAGCAATCAATGAACAACTAAGGTGTCGCAACAACAAAAAAAACCTGATGATTGATGCTTCTCATCTCTCTCCATTCCTGTCTGTCTGTCCCTATCTATCTCTCTCTCTGACTCTCTCTCTCTCTCTGTCTTTGTAAAAAAAAAAAAAAAAAGGCTCTGATGTGAGACCCCACCCCAGACTAATTGGATGAAGACTCCCTGGAGATGAGACCTAAGCCTCAGGATGTATAAAGCAGAAATAGAAGAGATAACTCCCACTTTAAAGATCCATATGCACATCCATGGTTAAGAACAGTTTGAAGTGAAGGAGAAAAAACATCTTCAAATACGTTCAGTCTCCTTGTCACCAAAGGACCTCTCCCTTAGAGATAAGTGCACACCAATGTCAGTTCTAAGAAGAACTTCATGACCTTTTAACTATGTCCCCTTGAGCTCATCCACTGACTTGTTCTCCTTTCCAAATGTTAACTCAATCTGATTCCCACCTTAAGAGTCAAAGAAGAGGGGAAATAAACACTGTTGAGTGGCCAATACTTGTAACGTGCTGCAGTTATCGAGCATTTACTTCCCTGTATCCACGAAGTTCCAAGGGGGCCGCCATCTTGGTACAATGTTACACCCAGGGTCTGGATGCATAAGGTTGGGCTAGGGTTGCATACAAGCTTTACTTAGGCCAAGTAATCCCCTCCTTGAGAACAGAGAATTTGAAAGTGGTTGAGATGGAGGAAGAGAAAGGGAGAAAAAACGGGAGTGGGGGTACTGCATAAATAATCTAGTCACATGTAAACTAGAGGTGCCAGTAGTCTTTCTTTCTTTTTCATTTTGTGGAAAATGAAGAAAGCCGTTATGCATTGAACAGAAAGAATGTAACCAACATACAGGAAAGCTCACAGAATGGAGGGAAGGTTTACATGGTTTTTAAGACCCTGATTATTTCCATTTGCTCCTGAGACCCAGACCTGCTTTTGGGTTCTTCTGTGAGATAACAGTATTCTTAAAATCAATTCCTCTTTTGGCTTAAGCTAGTCTGAGTGGATTTCTGTTACTTTCAACAAAAATAAATTAATACAACTATGCAGAGGAGGGGTGCAAAGGAGTATAAGACTGGTAGATGCCCAGTGGGAATTTATGATTCAGAAAACAGAGTAGAAAAATGAAAACTTCGAAGCAGACACAAGTCAGCTCAAAACTTCACTCACCAGCTGTGTTATTTGAGGTATTTATTTTACCTCTGTGAACTGCAGTTTTTTATATCTACAAAGGGTACCAATATTTCAGGGGCATGTTGTGAATATTAAACACTAAAATACTGCCTGGCACTTCACTGGGGTCTGAACTAACCAGAATTTCTTTCCCCATCTTAGAACTAGAAGGGATTTTAGGGAAAGAGGAGAAACTCCTGAGGGCTTCCCATCTGAGATGTGAGTGTGACCTTGGTTTCATGTGATCATAATCTCCTCACTTCTCCCTTTGTTCTTGGCAAGGGAGAAGAGGAGGGTGCTATCTCATACCCTAAGGATGCCATTCTCACACTCCTGACCCCATGCAGCCCAGAGGATATTGGAGTAGCTAATTAAGCTGTTTTCTCCTAGAACAGTGGTTCTTAACCTGGGTTCTATCAGCCCTAGGGTTTCGATGAGTCGGTCTCAGGGATTCGGAGAAGCCTCTGCCGTGGAGGTCAGAATAAAGTAATACCGTAATTTGTTGTGAGTTCATGCACTTTGTTGATTTTGTTCTTTGAGCAAGGTGATGTTCATGCACGGCTCATTTTGTGCACCAGTAAAAAAACATATACCTATGTCTTGAATTTGGAAAAATAAATCATATTTTATTTATCACTAAAGAAGGATTCAGTGAATGCGCATATGAAACTGGTGGGTCCGGTACCTCAAAAAAGGTTAAGAACCCCTGTCCTAGAAGTTTTCAGGTGGAAAGAGGAAGTTACAGGGCTTGGACTGCCAAAAGGGGGTAAAGTTCACTGCAGAATGTGCTTTGAAAGTCTTACTCTAAAATAAAAATTAGAAAGAATGAATTAAATTGAAACTCATCAGGATCCTTATTTAAAGCTTGATCCCCACCACCACCACCCCATAAGAATCCCAAATAACAGAGGAATATGAGAATAATATTTGGTTATTTGGGGATCATAGAATATGTTTGAGCTTTGAAGCCAGACAGAGCTGGGTTCAAATTATGGTTTTGTCACTTAGTAGATTAGTGGCTTGCAGCAAGCCACAGCCCTTATTTTATTCTATGTTTAGACATGATAGGAATACATATTGGGAACAAAAATGCTGAATGCATTGGGTTAATTAAAGGAATTAACTAAGATTTTTATAAGTGTCTCCAAAATACCTAGCACATAGTATTGACTCAATAAAAATTGTCACCTCCCCTCTATTACTCCATAAAGCTTTTGTGTGACCTTTAAAAATGTGTATTTTAGGGTCAAACACAGTTGGGTTCAAGTTCCACTTTCTATTTGATGACTGTGTCAAGTTACTTAACCGTTCAGCCCCTCAGGTTATTTCTTATGAAAAAAGAATAACACCACCAACCTACAGTGGGCACTAATTATGCTCATACAGATCTATTTTCATTTTTTCCTCACAGATCATAATTTTCTCCAGGTAACATGCTTTTTCCATGGTTCCAAAAGATTGATATCACCCTCAACTCCAAAGGTGGTTGGTCTGGAGAAAATTCTATTCTCTGATTGGTTCAGAATGGGCATGTGACAAACTTTGGTCAATGAGGCAATACGAGGAGATCACTGGGGGCTTCTGGGCAAAGTTCCCTTTTTCTAAAAGTCTCTTTCATTCCTGGCTGTTGTCTCACACAGATGTAATGCCCGTAACAACTTCAACCACCTGAGACGAGCCTCTGAGTGAAGCCAACTGGAGGAAAGCAGAGAAGAAAGATAAAAAGAGCTTGGATCCTTGGATCACTGTTGATCCTCTGAATCAGGGGTCCCCAAACTTTTCACACACGGGGCCAGTTCACTGTTCCTCAGACCATTGGAGGGCTGGACTATAAAAAAACTATGAACAAATCCCTATGCATACTGCACATATCTTATTTTAAAGTAAAAAAACAAAACGGGAACAAATACAATATTTAAAATAAAGAACAAGTAAATTTAAATCAAACAAACTGACCAGTATTTCAATGGGAACTACGGGTGTGGATGCATCCTGTGCTCCCCTCACTGACCACCAATGAAAGAGGTGCCCCTTCCGGAAGTGCGGCGGGGGCCGGGTAAATGACCTCAGGGGTCCACATGCAGCCCATGGGCTGTAGTTTGGGGGCCCCTGCTCTAAATCAACCTACACTGAAACCTACTTTGCCTATGAGTTTCCATTTACAGGCAGTAAGAAGTGGTCCACCATTTAAGGCAGTGGGAAGTGCAATTTCTGTTACACCTGAAGGGATCCTAACTCATGGGAGTTAATTAAGATACCACATGTAAATCACTTGTCACAGTCAGTGCTGGCACCCCAGTAAAGACACAATAATTA
Organism: Rhynchonycteris naso; assembly: GCA_037038555.1. Classification (NCBI taxonomy): domain Eukaryota; kingdom Metazoa; phylum Chordata; class Mammalia; order Chiroptera; family Emballonuridae; genus Rhynchonycteris; species Rhynchonycteris naso. The sequence continues at coordinate 188,408,680 of CM073000.1, read as the reverse complement.
GATCTTATCACTGAGGCCATCAGAATCGTTATCATCATTACTAGTTAGTTAACAATAATAAAAACAACAGCAGCAACTAGAAAAATAATAGCTAACACTTCCTCTGCCAGACACAGTTTTAAGTGCTTAACATATTTCAGTTATTTAATCCTCATGACAACCCCATGGGATAGATGTCATAATGATCTCAGTTTTACAAATGGAGAAAGTGAGGCTCAAAAAGACTAAATAATTTCCCTAAGGTCACAGAGCTGGTAGGTGATAGTGGCGATATTTAAACCTAGCCAGTCAAGCACCAGAGTTCTGATATGGCAACTCTTCTTCCCTCCAGTTTGTTGGCAAAGTCAAGGCAAATAAATATGTTTCCTGGGGAGGGACCATCATAAGGTAGAGAGGAGGCTGATTTTGGAGTCAGAGATATATTTGTGACCTCAAGTAAGATCACAGTATGACTCAACTGCCAATTTGTAAAGGGGACAGGGGAAATACCTTATAGGACCGCTGTGAGAACTGGGTATAATGCTCCATATCAACCGTACTGCTCAGAGCTTCACTGAGAGCTAGCTAGTAAGGATGAACTATCACAGTATTTGAGCACTTCTCTACCTTTCTGCCAGTTTTCAGTTGCCTGCTTTGTCTCATTTAATGATGACATGAAGAGGAAGAAGACTTAAGGTGACTGTTTAAATGCCAGCCAAGTTGACAGTTACAACTTTAAATCCCTTTCTCTGCTCTCACCTTTAAGGAGTCTGATGATAACTCCTGTCCAGGGTTTCATTTCACAACCAAGACCAATTTGATTCATTATCTCCCTGTCAGCACCAGGAGAATCAAATCCAGCTGTCATAATCAACTTGTCCCTAAACTGAATAGAATCATGGGCAGAGAAGTCAAGAGTGAATTCCCTATAGAGGTTATTAACCCTTAGGACAACATCCAAGGATTCTCAGCCCATCTCAGCCTTGGACAAGGTTGCAGATCCTTCTGAGTAACCTCAGGGGATGACCTTTGAAGGAAGAAGCTACATGGTCAGGGCAGAAGAGGTAGCATGTGGCAGAAATTAATAAAGAGTGGTGTTCAGATTTATGAGTCACACCAAACCAGAGCACAGGTTCCGGAATCGGGCAGAGGGTGGCTCGAATTCAAGGTACCCTGTGACCTTGGGCAGGTTGCCTAATATCACTGAACCTCAGTTTTCTTGCCAGTAGAATGGAGTAACACCATACACACACACACACACACACACACACACACACACACACATACATACATATATCTATGTATACATACATTTATGTATATATATACACACACATATGCTAACTGAAATATGGCTGTCCTCTGGAGTAATTATTTTTTTCTCATGTGCCAAAAGGTGGGAAAGTATTAATTGCTTCACCTGGCTGCTTCCCAGCATTTTTTTCTGTCTTGATTTAAAAGTTCAGCTCCTTTGAAGTTCATTTTAAGTTTTTACCATCCATACCCCCTTCCTTTCAGTCTTCTGCTAACCTTATAGTCAGTCATTCGCTAAAGATTTATACACTTGGATAACTGTCTTCCTGTCCAATATTATTCCTGTCATTCTTCCTCATGACTCCAACATCACATAAATGATCTATCCAAGTATCCATCCAAGGACCTAGCTTCTCAGGACCTGTATATTGATAATCCCAGAATTATCTAGCCAATCTTTCCATAGTACTTGACTGTTTACTCAGCTCTCCAATAGTTGATTCAAGATCTTCATGTAGACATCTAATGCACATCTTAAATTTCTCATGTCAAAACAGAAACTTTTATTTCTCTGAGAAAAACTATTCCATATCCAAAAATGTATATTTAATTTAATTGTTTATCACTACCTTCATCATATCTCTTAGTAAGACAGGGAGCAACAAACTATGGCCCTTGGGCCAAATCCAGCCCATCATCTACTTTTATAAATAAAGTTTTATTGGAAAATAGCCACCATCATTTGTTTGTATATTGTCTATGGCTGTTTTCATGCTACAATGGTTAAATTGAGTAGTTGTGACAGAAACCATTGGCCTACAAATATAAAATTTTTACCATTTGGCTCATTATAGAAAAAGGTTGCTGACCACTAACCTATGCCAACATTGTTTCATACCTATGTGACTGCCATGGCCTCCCATTTGGTAGTCTTTCTCCCATTATTTTTTCCCTTCTTCATGCAGAAGTTAGAATGATGTTCTTAAAACATAAATCATATATTCTCACTCTCCTAATTAAAAAGCTTTAATATTTTTATCACATTTTCAATAAAAGCTACACTCTGTGTCATAAGCTTTTAAGACCTTAAATGATCTGGAAATACTTTCTTCTCCAACTTTATTTTCTACAACTTTTCTTCCTAATCACCGACTCCAGCTACATGGCCTGTTTACTGATCCTCAAATAGGACAAGCTCTTTTACCCTTCAGGGTCTTTGCACTTGTTCTGCCATCTGCCTAAAGCACATTTTATCCACACAGTCTTATGGCTGCTTCTTTTCATCACTCAGGTGTCCCTCTTTTCCAATATCATCTTCTTCCCTGTAAGAATGTCATTTCCCATTTGACATGGATTTACTCTCTCTCATTTACTGCCATGTCCATAGCTTCCAGCACTGTAGACTCTCAATATATAATAATGAGTAAAATTAATGAATCAATTCTAACATAGACACAAGCAGAAGGGACTGTGGGAGAACAAAGCAAAGGTACTTAGCCCGTTCTAGCTCTAAGAGATGGTTAAGAAGGATAGAAAATAAAGTGACAGTGGCAGGGGAAAGAGCTTTTTAGAAAGAGGAAAACATGTGCAAAGACAGGAACGTGAAGGAAGGCAGCACTCATAGGAGAGCACAAGTAATAGGTGCGTATAGAATATACCATAGGTATACATAGAGATCATGATTAAAGTCCATAGGTATACATAGAGATCATGATCTGGGTGTGGAAATAGACATAGAAAAGATGACAAGAGACCATGAATATCAAGCTAAGTTATTTGTATCTTCCTGAGGTCACTGAAAAGTTACTGAAGATGAAACAGAGCAGTGGCATAACCAGAAATGCTGGTGTCCAGCAATAGGATGGTCCTACTCTAAATCTCACATTCTCTCCCCTCTTCTATGAATAGTTTCTCTGAACTTTTAGTACCAAGGGTATTAATTTGGTGCCTGTTTTTAGAGTCAAACTTAAAATTTTCCATAATCTCTCATGCAACAGTCCCATTTCTGGAATTTCATAACAAGGTAATTGCCTAAAAGAGCTATATATGCATAAGAATGTATATCACTGTATTATCTATAATAGAAAAAATAGAAAAAACTAAAGATTTTACAGAAACAGAACTGTTAAAATACGGTATAGTTCTTAATTATAGTGTTATGAAATTATTAAAATAATGTTTTTTTCTAGAAAGACAGATTTTAAAAAGCAGTGGTTACAAAGGACTGGAGTGTGGGGAGGGAGGCTTATTTAAAAGGTTTATGAAAGAATTTATGGTGGTGGTACACATTTATCACAATTCAAACAACTGTGCACTAAAATGGGTAAATTTTACTCTATGTAAAATATACCTCAAAAATCCTGAAGAAAAATTTGAAAATATTTTTGATAATTTTTAATGCTATGGAGAAATTACATATGCAGTATGAGATAATATTAAGTAAAATTAAAACTATGCAGAGAAAAATATACTAGAAGAAACCGTGTCAGAAAACTAACAATAGATTATCTTTTTGTGGTGATAAAGCAAATGTTTTCTACTTTTTTCTCTTTTTCTGTGCTTCATTCTGATAATGAAACAAGTAATCTATGCTTTAAGATATATTATGTTATGGAAGTTTCTGTGAATTATATTATGGATAGCTGTGATCTGCAGTCACTCTGAGAGCTGGGATCTGCGGGGGAGGAAACGGTGATGAGTACCAGGGACAGCTCCCCAGTATTCCCTAGGCGACTTTCTAAGGGATTTGGAATAAGACTCAAAGAACTGCCTCTTCCCATCACCCGAATGCAATTACTCAGGTCAGAAGACATAGCTTTGCTCTCAAAAGGCTCTGTAATTGATTTCCTCTTCTAGCTAACACACATCCCAGTCCATGACTCCCTTTCTAGGAGTTTGTGAATACATGTGAGTCACACTCAGAATACTTGGTGACCACAAGAGGAAAATGGTGTTATTATCTAGACTCTTCATGTAGACAAGCTCTTCAAAACCATTCCATTAATCCCATGTTAGAGCCTGCCAGAAAATATATATTGCAAATAACGATAACAATTGTGTCCTTTGGGAAATGGATTTTAAACTTTCGTCTAAGTCCATTAGAAACTTTTCCTCCAACGCAATGTATGTTTTTGTTTCCTTGTCTAAACGGTTATGATGGACTGAAGTGGTGGTGAAGGGAAAACATCGTAATGAGGACAAACAGAGAAACCAAGAAACAAGATGGAAAAGCTATAATAAATTATAGATTTTGATAAATTACCCCACATTGTCGAGTTTCAATTACTGAAACACACAGCTTATACAAGTAATTACTGAAGAAATTACCACAGAAGCACATCCATTCATTGAACTATAAGGCATCAATTCTCTCCTCTGATTGCATCTTCAGTTCCAAGGATGCCAATCACAGCTTCACCCAAAACTTTAATAACACAATTTTTTGGATTAAAAATTCCATTGGATGTAAAATGTGTACAGGAATGATAAGAAAAGGCTGTTGGTTCATATTGAGAATAAAAATGGCTTCGACGAGTTAGCTGCAGAGCCAGAACTTTGACAGGTGAAAGTTGGCTATCTGAGAGTCTGACGTCACCTTGAGGGTCAGGAGAGATAATCCACATAACCAATACATCCTGTTGTCGGAGTGTCATGTAACATTAGGAATGGATAGACCTTTAATGGCTTTCATTCTAACTTTCAAACCAGTGCTTACACCTTTTCCTCAACTTAATATCTAGTTATGCATACACAAACATACATGTCTGCGCACACATTAAACCTCTAATAGAAGACACTCTCAGTGTCCTCTTATGTTCCCTTACTCTGTTTTTTTTTAGTTATTTTCAAATCAACTTTACTGTAAATTAAGATGTAATTTATATACAGTAATAATCACCCATTTAAGTGAAGTTTGATGACTTTGGATACAGACACCCAAGTAACCATTATATTCAACTTAAGGAATATGTCCATCACCCCAGAATGTTCCTTAATTGCTAAGTCCAGTCAATACCTCTCCCACCCAATCCCAGAAGCAATCACTTTCTGTCTTCTGACACTAGCATTTAGCTTTGCTTTTTCTAAATTTTCACATGAATAAAATTATACAGGATGTCCTTTTTTGTGTTTGTCTTCTTTCTCTTAGCATAAGGCTTTTGAGATTCATCCATGTTGTTGCATATAATAATGGTTTAATTTATATATACTGCTGAGGAGTATTTCATTGTCTCGATAGATCAGAGTCAGTGAATATTTGGGCAGTTTCCAGTTTGAGTGCTGAAGGACAGCATCTCTTTAAAAAGGTTTTTAAGATCTAAGCCACCATCTTATTCAACCATCACTGATTACAAGGAGAAACTGCTCAAGAGAATGGGGATGATTCTTGGGAACTCATATCCATTAGTGGGTCAGTCACTTATAAAAAAAAATGGTGAACTTACAGAATAAAGGACAAGAGGGTATCCAACACGAAGAGCAGAATTATCAGGTTATGAGATAGATGGCCCCCCCCCATATTTATGTCTACCCATAATCTCAGAAAGTGGCCGTATTTGGAAATAAAGTCTTTGCAGATATAATTAAGGTAAGAATTGAGATGGAACCATACTGGATAAGGACAGATCCTATTATAGTAGGTATCCTCACAAGAGATTTTAAAAGGACTCAGAAAGACAGAGAAAAAGATCGTGTGAAGTTAGAGACAGAGATTGGAGTGTTATTACAATAAACCATGAAATGCTTGGGGCTACTAGAAGCTAGAAAAGTCAAGAAAGAAATCTCCCCTAGAGACTTCAGAAGGAACCTGGACAAGTCAACACCTTTATTTCAGACTTTTGACCTCCAGAACTGTAAGAGACTAGGTTTCTATTGTTTTAAGTCACCAAGTTTGTGGTAATTTGTTACAGCAGTTCCAGGACACTATTAAGGGAACACTTATCTTCAAGGACAGGAGATAAGCTTCTACAACCATCCTGCCATTTAATCATCACAAAGTACCCACAAGATAGATAACATCATCTCCATTGTATAGGTGAGAAAACCAAGTCTCAGATGGGGTAACTTACTCATTCAAGATCACAAGGTTCTGCCTTGGCAAGATAGCTCAGTTAGCTGCAGCATTATCCTGAAGCACAGAAGTTGCTGGTTCAATCCCCGGTCAGGACACATATGGGAAAAGACTGATGTTCCTGTTTCTCTCTTTAAAATTAATAAAATAAACATTAAAAAAAATAAAGAAAGTCATTTGTGTTTTTTAAAAAAACACAAGGTTCCTAGTTGGCAAAGCAAGGATTTGAGCCTCGGCTGTATTTCCCCTGCCTCTGAGCCCAAACTCTGAGATAAAGTGCAGTTGCGGACCTCACAAAAAAATAAGTATGCCCCCCAACTTCACCCAGAATAATCTGTCCACTCCCTCCCTCCACCAAGGACAGCAAAATGCACAGAAGAACTCAGGCCTCTTTAGGCTGCAAGTAGTATAAGTTAAGTTATTTAAATCAAAATAAATAGCTGAACTTAAAAGGGTGACTTATAAAAAATAAAAAAAAAACTCAGTGAATTTCAGATCTGAATGCCCATTTTATATTTGGAGATGCTATGATGTAGTATCAGTGAAATCTTTACCTCATGGAGGAAAATGAGACCTCATATCAGACCCCACGCTGAGAGCCTCTATTCTCAGCTCTGATTTTTCTGGCCTTATTCATCATCCTTTGGGCTTATAAAAGCCTTGAAAGGAAGAACCAAGTCCCATTATTTCTTGACCTGTACTGGACAGTGCCCAGTGCCCAGCAGGCTCCTGGAAATGTGGGTGTTGTCACCCACTCTGATTCTCGATTCTTACTTACCCTTCCCTGAATCATAGCTTTTATTAATGAATCATTCCAGACATAATAAAATTTAAAGAGCAGGACAAATTTCACCATAGTGAATCTAGGCTCAGGTGACATTATCAGGAATGTCTCTGTCTTCTCATCCCATATGTTTTCCCTGTGTTAGACAGTGTTGGAGAGGTTCCACTTCCTCAGCAGTGGCCACCAGTGGCAAGGGGTTTGCTCCTGGTCAATTTAGCAATTCTGATGACAATTTGAACCTAGGTCTGTCTGACTTAAACATTTTGCCTATTCATTTATTTCACAAATATTTATTGAGTGGCTACTCTATGCCAGGTGCTTCGCAAGGTGCTGGGGACACCGCAGTGAGATCTCTGCTCTCGGTGAGGGCATTATTCTTATGTATGGGTGGGGTGGGGGGTTCAGAGAAAAGAAGATGACTATAAACAATACATTATGATGCACTGTTACGTGGTGATAAGTGCTAGAAAGAAAATCTAACCACATTATTATATAAACTGTAACAGGATGGAAGGGTGTTTATTTTCAATATGGTGGATGCATAAACATAGGACTGTATCCTAGGAGTCTAATCTTCCACAGGTCAGAGCCAAGAATAGGGAAGAAAGATAAAACCCTGGGGTATGAACTAAAGAACCTGTAAGGAAAATCCGAGCAGAGTCTAGAAATGTTGGGAAAAAATCTCAAAAGTTTGGAACTGCAGGAAAGAAGGAGAACCAGAGCCATGAGTCAAGAACTGGACCATGACTTGATCTAGGAAAGAGGAAGCTGGAAATAGATGACAAGTTCTTAGTGAATCACTTCACACCGGTGTTGCCAATGATTTCCTTCATGGGACAGAGTGCGTGGGTGTCAGGCTGACTCCAAGTACTGAGTCAGTGACTAGCAACGAACATGGCTGATGGTTGTTGGAAGCCAGCCTCAGAGTGCAATAGCATAATGATGAGCAATAAGTTAGAGTAGCAATTTTGAGGAAAACACCATTTCCAGGAAATTTCAGAAAGTTAGACTTGGGTTGGTTTCACTAATAAAAACTATGATTCAAGGAAGGGTAAGAATTGAGAATCAGAGTGGGTGACAACACCCACATTTCCAGGAGCCTGCTGGGCACTGGGCACTGTCCAGTACAGGTCAAGAAATAATGGGACTTGGTTCTTCCTTTCAAGGCTTTTATAAGCCCAGAGGATGATGAATAAGGCCAGAAAAATCAGAGCTGAGAATAGAGGCTCTCAGCGTGGGGTCTGATATGAGGTCTCATTTTCCTCCATGAGGTAAAGATTTCACTGATACTACATCATAGCATCTCCAAATATAAAATGGGCATTCAGATTTGAAATTCACTGAGGTTTTTCTTTATAATCTTCAGTCTTTTAGTTAGTCAGATGTTAACAGAGGCTAGCAAAATTCTATAAAATGGATCTCCTAACACTTAACACAATTTTTTCCTGCCCTTTGGCAAATAAAATCATTTTATAAATTAATATGTATGGTTATTTTTAAATATTTAAAATAGTTTTCAATTACAGTTGACATAAAATATTATATTAGTTTTGGGTGTACAACCCAGTCATTAGACATTTATGTAATTTACGAAGTGATCACCCCAATAAATCTAGTACCCATCTGACACTATACATAGTTATTACAATATTATTGACTATATTCCCTTTGCTGTACTGTACATTCCTCATGACTATTCTATAAACTACCAATTTGTACATCTTAATCCCTTTATCTTTTCATCCATCCTACCTTGCTTCCTCTCATATGGTAATCATCAACATATTTTCTAATCTCTGAGTGTATTTCTGGTCTGGTTATTCATTTATTTTGATTTTTTTAGATTCCAGATATAAGTGAAATCATATGGCATTTGTCTTTCTCTTTCTGACTTATTTCACTCAACACAATACCCTCTAGGTTCATTCATGTTGTTGCAGATATAAATATTTTATTCTTTTCTTTTTATGACTGAGTCATATTCCATTGTATATATACACCAGTTCTTTATCTATCTATTCATCTATAGATTACTTCCATATTCAGGCTATTATAATAAAACTGCAATAAATAAATGAATGGATATATCTTTTCAAATTAATGTTTTGGGCTTCTTTAAATAAATACCCAGAAGTAGAATTGCTGAGTTCTTTTTTTTTCTCTTGTAGCCTTTGTTCTAAAGTCTATTTTGTCTGGTATTAAATTGCTACCCCGGCTTTTTTTGTTTGTTTTTATTTTCATGATATATCTTTTTCTATCCCTTCACTTTCAGTCTGTGTTTTTCTTTTGATCTGAAGTGCATCTCTTGCAGACAGCATATGTAAGAATGTTGTTTTGTTATTTATTCAACCATTGTATGTCTTTTGATTGGAACATTTAATCCACTTGCATAAAGTAATTGCTGATAAATATGAATTTATTGCCATCTTATTGTTTATATTTTTTATCATTTTTCTTTTCTTCTTAAAGAAGACCCTTTAACAATTTTTGTAATACTGGTTTGGTCGTGATGAGCTCGTTTAAATTTTTCTAGCCTGGGAAGCTCCTTTCCTGTCATCTGATTCTAAATAATAGCTTTGCTGCGTACAATAATCTTGGTGTAAGCCTTTGCTTTTCATCACTTTGAATATATCGTGTGAATTCATTCTAGCCTGCAAAGTTTCTGTTAAGAAGTCAGCTAACAGTCTTATGGGAGCTCCCTTGAAGTTAACTAACTGCTTTTCTCTTGCTGCTTTTAATCCTCTCTTTGTCTTTAATCTTTGGCAGTTTAATAATAATGTGTCTTGGTGTGGGCCTCTGGGGTTCATCTTTTTGGGGACTCTCTGAACTTCCTAGACTTGTATGTCTATTTCCTTTACCAGGTTAGAAAGGTTTACCTGTCATTATTTTTTTAAATAGGTTTTTAATTCCTTGCTCTCTCTCTTTTTCTGGCACCTCCATAATTTGAATGTTGGTATGTTTAAACTTGTCTCAGAGGATCCTTAAACTACCCTCATTTTTTAAAATTCTTTTTTCTTTTTGCTGTTCTGATTGTTTTCTGCTTCCTTATCTTTTTAATGGCTGATTTTGTCTTCTGTTTACTGTTGATTCCCTATAATGTGTTCTTCATTTCAGTTAATATATTCTTCATTTCTGACTTGTCCTTTTTATGTTTTCTATCTCTGTTTTTGTTTTTTACCTCCTTGTTAAAGTTCTCACTAAGTTTATCTAATCGTCCCCTAAGTTCTTTGAACAACCTTGTAACAAGTGTTTTAACTCTGCATCTGGTAGATTGTCTTCATTTTGTTTAGTTCTTTTTCTGAAGTTTTATTCTACTTTTCATTTGGAATATGTTTCTTTGTCTCCTCATTTTGACTGCTTCTTTGTGTTTGTTTCTATGTATTAGGTAGAGCTGCCATGTCTCCTGGTCTTGGTAGAGTAGCCTTATGTAGTACATGTCTGCTGGGGCCCAGTGGGACACCTAGTGCATAAGATGTCACAGAAGAAATATAGTTAAATATAGAAAGATCTTACCTGTACATTCTTGCTTTAATAATAATAATACCTATCTCATAAGGTTGTTGTGATGGTTAAATATGTTAATAATAAGTGCATAATAAACAATTGTTGGGCAGATAAAATATAATATGCTCACTTTGTTAAAGATGGCGCTGCCCACATGGAAGCCCATCACCCAGGTAATATTATTTGCCCTTATGCTTGGGATGGGTGTGGGGGAAAGGCTGTAATGTAAGCAGGCTGGATCATTATAGCCTAAGGCTTAGTTTTAAGAATAAGCTTTTCCCCACACCCTTGACTGATTGGATGATGTGGGGTGGTGTGCTCTCCTGAGGAATCCCATTATGCCTCAGATGGGTGACTTTGTATCAGAGACTTTCTTGTTTGTAGATTGGATTAAGGATTTGGATTTCTACAGTATAAAGTGGGGCAGGCCGGGAGCTTATTCGCTCTTGGTTCCTGAGGTTAGTATTAGAAGAGAGGAGAGCAGATTAAGGCCATGTGGAGGCCAGGAGAAGCAGCCAAGATGGCAGAATGCTGAGAGAGAAGCCAGTTTGTTAAGAGTTTGTGCTGGAGGAGATGGGGAACAGAGGTGAATAAGTCTGGTGAGCTAGAAACCTTTGATTCTAGGAAACTCAGATAAGTCAGTAGCTTAGTGAGCACTGAATGAGTGGGTTTTGGAGCCCAGTATGTGTTTTTGCTTGCCCGCCGGGTGCAAGCTAGAATTAAAGCTGATGGCTGACCAGTTCTTGGCTCCATTGTTTCATTACCAACTGTTCGAATCAAATGCGAACCTGCATGGGCCAGGCTGCTGTGATGGTGGCCTTGGCCGCTGGCTTTACAACAGTTAACAATAATTGATTACTGGGTGTTTACTATGCATCAGGCACTATTCTAAGCCTTTCACATATGTTAAATAATTTGGTAATAATATTTTTTGTATGTGACAAAGACAAAGAGAGGGACAGACAGGGACAGACAGACAGGAAGGGAGAGAGATGACAAGCATTAATTCTTCATTTCGGCACCTTAGTTGTTCATTGATTGCTTTTTTAAATGTACCTTGACCGGGGGGACTACAGCCGAAAGAGTGACCCCTTGCTCAAGCCAGTGACCTTGGGCTTCAAGCTAGCAACCTTTGGGCTCAACCCAGTGACTGTGGGGTCATGTCTATGATCCCATGCTCAATCCAGTGACCCCGCACTCAAGCTGGTCAGCCCGTGCTGAAGCTGGATGAGCTCGCGCTCAAGCTGGCAACCTCAGGTCTTGAACTTGGTTCCTCTGTGTACCAGTTCGACACTCTATCCATTGCATCACTGCTTAGTCAGACTTATGAACCCCTTTTGAAGAAGGGACACCTTATAGAAATTGAGTTGCTTGTCCAAGTCTACATACAATTTGAAGCTACATTTGTCTAACTCTAAGTTCTAGGCCTGTATATATGTATGTGTGCATGGTGTGTGTGTGAAGTATGTGACATGTGGCAAATGAATGTGTATGGTGTATGGTTTGTGTCTTCCACTTCCTCCTGAGCATGTGTAAACTCACACATTCACTTCTTAGCCTCGCAAGCTGGGCAAAGTCTGTGGTTGGCTGAATGAGTAGGGCCTGCCTCCACTGCCCAATACAGTCCATTCAGGACCCTCTTCAGTCTTCCATGCTGGGGAAAACCAAATCAGCCCATTTCACAGATCGGAACTATTATAAACTAAGGAGACTGTGTAAGACAAATAAGACAGTCAAGTTCAGGTACATTTGAACAGTGTTAGAGCTGCCTTGGCTTTTAAAAAAAAGAATGAGGTAACCAGAGAGGGAGTTAAGAATTTGCAGCTCTGTCTGAGTCTCCACTGACTTCCTCTGTGTGCGTTCTGTGTGCTGACTTCCACCGACTACCTTAATCCTGGAAAACGGTGGTAATCCTTGCTACCAGCTCCATTCTGTTCTCTTCAGCCTACAGAGTGATGGTTTTTAAAAACACAAATCAGATCATAAGACTACCTGATGCCAAGCTTTGCAAGCTGTGGCTCTCAAGCCAAAGCCAGCCTTATATTTGTTTCTGTAAAGATAGTTTTATTGGAGCACAGTCACACCCATTCATCTTATTATCTATGGCTGCTTTCTCTGTAAAGGCAGAGCTGAGCAGTTGCAACAGAGGCCATATAGACTGCAAACCCTGAACTATATACTGTGGCTTTTTCCTGGAAAAGTTTGCTGACCCCTGCCTATCTGGCTCACCCTTGCTCACTACCTTCCTGTTCTGCCACAGTCAAATTGGCTGCCATAAATCTCTCCCTTGCCCTAGGCCAAATTCCCTTCTCCTGTCCTCACAGAGATGACTCTTCATTGTAAAGCTCTTAACTCAAAAACCTCATAAAATTCATTACTTTAGGAAATTCTACATCTAATTCCTTTATTTAAATCATTCATTCAGCAAATACTTATTGAGTGCCTACTGTTGGTATATTCCAGTGGACAAGACAGAAATGATTCTTATCTTTTTATAGCTCACACAGGAGCTGGGGAAAACAAAAAATAAACACCTTAACACATGGTAATCTGTCAGAAAATGACTACAGGGATGGGACAATAGAGTTGACTGTTAATATCAGATCTGAGAACAAAATGACAAGGCATGAACCGTGTGAAGTCTAGAATATTCTAGGAAGAGGGAACCGCAAGTGCAAAGTCCCTGGGGCAGGAGAGAACTTGGAGGAATAGAAAGGAAGCGGTGTGGCTGCAGCAGACGGAGCAGATGTGAGTTGTCCACCTTTCCCTTGTTAGGTTTATACTCCATAGAAACCTCAACCAGCTTGCTCACTGCTGTCTCTCCAGTTCCCAGAAACGCTCCCACCCTAGGCCTCAGTCTGCTCATCCATGTGTAAGTGCCTCTCCAAGTCAAACTTTCTACATATAATTTGAACTTTCTGAGATCATAAAGTTAAAATTCATTGGCTTCCCCGACACCAGCAAAATGTCCTCCTCATCGTTTTTAAAACCAAGTGGCAACTCTTAACCATGGATCAGCAAACACACAGCTAAGCTGAAAATCTCTAGAATGTTCCCTCATATATGCAGTTTGTTGGAATGCAAACGAAGAGAGATTCATGGGAGTCTGGTTCTTCTGACTCTAGGCCTTTCCGGGAATGTCAGATACACAATGAAGCTTTTTAAAAATAGCTTCCTCCTTACATTTTTAATGCACTTTCATTTTTTTAAATATCAGTCAGTAGTCACTGCAAAAAGGGAAAGAAAAATTAATAGACTAATAACATTTTTCCCTCTGAGTTTACATGACCTCTGTCCCAGTTTCTTTCCGGGTTTACTAAGTGGGGAGAACACAATTCGATTTAGTAGTGATGGCAATGGTAAAAATCTGCCGAGGGTCTTCCCTTTGCTTTCTCTGTCCCTCTCTCTTTGTCTCTCTTTGTCTCTCTTTCCCCCCCCTCTCTCACACAATGTGTGTGTGTGTGTGTGTGTGTGTATGCCTACAAGCACACCCAAAGGTATCAGATGCACAGCCACTGATAACACACACAAGTACCAAACGAGATTGGCAGTCACAGCCTCAGAGGTTGCATGAATACTCACTTGCATGTGTGCCTGTACATTTGTATATTCACATGCACCCAATACACTTCTAATAAGTCACATAAGCAAACACATTCCTTTACTCATATATATACAAACACAAACACAAAAGTGATAGGTGCTTACACTAGTAAGCTCACACCTGCATGCACAGCACAAACATGTAGGTACACATATACAGACTTACTTGAGATATATAAAGACATAGGCACAGAAAGCCACACCCACTGACACATGTGCAACTGCAGGCACCTGCATGGGCCTGCACTCATGTCCATAAATACTTAGAGTCACACGACATGCATGCAACCACCCCTGACCTCCAGCATACAGGCAAACACACACTCTAAGGGCTTTATACTGCTTTTCTGAGTGATCAGGTAAAAAAAAAAACACAAATGGTAAAGGATTGAGGATGCATTTTTGCCTCTGCTTTGTGTGTTTTCCGGCTACAAAATGGAAAATCCATTGTAGTGAAATGAGAGAAGCAGTCAGAAAATAAGATTCAGGCTCCTGGGAAACAAAAGAGTCTGGAATTCATCTCTGTAAAGAAGTGGAGGATAAGGAGGTTAGGTTCAGCCTGGAGCTGGGTCTGCGCCCTTGAAATTCATCAAATCCTCACCAGAGGGAGTCTCCCAGGACGTTCCTCACCATCCCATAAATTAACGTTAACAACAGCCTTACATTTCTGATTCCTTTTGGCTTTGAGGGGAAAGCAAGCTCATATCTCTGTTCTCTTTTTATTCTTAGGCCCCAACGAAAGGTGGGGAAGATAGGTGTCATGATGCCAAGTCCCAGTTAACAACCACCGAGATGCGATCGCTTTTTCATGTATTCTATGGTGCTAAGTGCCTCTGCTACTTTAGCTCATGGAATTCCTGCAACAACCCAAGAAGGTAAAAGTTTTTATTATCGTCATTTTGCAGTTGAGTAAAGTGAGGCTAAGAGAGGTAATAACTTGCTCAAGGTCATAACTAATGAGGCTGGTATTTGAACCCATGTCAGATGTGGAAAGACAGACACAGGAGGTGGTAGAGCCTAGGGTGTTTTCAAATAATGAGATTTTTTTTAAAGCTTTAGTTTTAAAGTCTTCTTTTAATGAGCATAACCAAAATTCACTGCATAAGGCTGGTTCACTCTCTTTTCTTCTGAGAGTTCGCTTCTGCCCTATGGTAAGAACTTTCCATGAAGAACAGCAGTCATAAAAGCCACAAAGGGACCAAACTATGAGCACTTTCAGTCTTTTGAGTACAGTAGAGTTTCTCAACCTTGGGCAGCTTGATATTTTGAGCCAGATATTCCTTTGGGATGTGAGGAGCTGTCCTGTGTATTGTGGTCTACTTAGCTATCTCTCTGTGTGGGCTATTTAGCTATCTTTCCACACACCAAATGATAGTTGGTCCTCTCCATCAGTTGTAACAACCAAAGACGTCTTTAAGCATTGCCAAATGTCCCCTGCGGGACACAATCATCCCTAGTTGGGAACCACTGGACCCCTTCCTTCTTGATTACCTGCTCCATGCTAGGCCCTGAATGATGTATTTTAATTAACTTGCTCTTCCCAACGACTCTATAAGGTAAGTACTACCAATATTCCCATTGTGTAGATGGGAAAACTGAGGCACAAAGAGGATAGATTATAATCGACTAAGGTTACAGTGATTCCTTTATGTTATTCGACTGATACTTCCTATAATAGCCACTTCACCTGAGCACCAATTCTGTGCCAGGCATTGTGCTTCACATGATTTTTAAAAATTTTACCCCAGCCCTTTGCAGTGAATACCACTAACATATCCATTTTACAGGTAAGAAAGCAGAGGCCCACCTAGTAAAAGGAATAGGTATAGTAGAGGTTTGAATGTTCTCTATGTGACTTGCAGCATTAACATTCAGCAGGTCTAAAATACAACTGCTGTAGCAGAGGAAAAGAGTAGACTAAAACCCGTAGAGCAGAATACAGGATTTTGTTGGAATATTTCCTGGCTCATGAGCTGGCAGAGTGATTTTGAGTGTCCAAGCTACTAGTTTTTTTGGTTTTTTTGTTTTTTTAAAAATAATAATTGTGGAACCAAATTCTAAAGCAAATTGCTTGTGGCATCGTAAGCCCTCACCGCCATTTCTCTCTGAATCTCTACCAAATTGTAGCACTGTGCTTTACTTAGAACCGATTAACTCCCAAACAATTGAACATATTTTCTCGTATTAAGAGGCTGTGTGAAACCTTCTGCTGGGAAGACCCAGAGACCTTAGTATGTGACCCAGATGATGATCCTCATCTCTTTGTGACACAAAATAAATGAGTCAGAACTGTGAAAGATTAAAGATAATATTCTATTAAAATGTTAGCATCTAACACCCTGTGTGATCTTCCAAAACAGTGCAAGACCACAGCTTAGAGTGTTTTGGAGGAACACTCTTGTGTATCCTGGGGGAGAGCAAAAAGTTAAAAAGCAGCTGGCACACCCACTCCACTTTACTGTTGGTAAGGAAACTGCAGCTTTGGGCTGGGTCTCTGCCATCCAGCTCTTGTATACATACAGCCCCACCCTCACCTCCCGGGATGGGCTCAGATGAGCTTAAAACAGTCCACATTCTCTAGGAAGCCACTCTGATTGGCTCACCGCATCTGACACATTTTGAACCAATAAAGTAAGACATCTGTTTACTAAAGGAAATATAGTCTTCCCCAGCTACCTGAGACAGCTATAGGAAAAGGTATTCTTAGTTCCTGTTGCTTCAGGGCAAGGAAGCCAAGGGCTCCTGCAAGTTCCTGGCAGCCATTTTGGGTCATGAGGAAAGTCAGTCTTAGGATGAGGAGGAAAACAGGAATTCAAAGAGGAGAGATTGAAAATAGTCATGTGAGTTGTATCAAATTCTGCTTAAAGCCAGATATTCTTCTGTGATGCTCATTTACCCAGTAAGTTTCTTTTGCTGTTCAAGGTAACTTAAGTTGGATTTTCTATTAACTTCAAGAAAAGAATTTAGCCAAGAACAGGATTTATCATTTGCATTGGAAGCATATAGGAGGTACTTGGGAAGAGAATGAGACCCGACCTTAAAAATCATGTCCATGCCAGAAACTTTACATGCACTATAGCAGCTGTCCTCAAACAATCCTGAACAACTAGATATGATCATTGCTCTTTCATAGATGAGGAAACTGAAGCTTGGGAAGGCCAAGAGACTTGCCCAAGGACTCGTGGCTGGTAAGTTGTGAAATCGGGGTTTGAACCCCAGTTTGATCAATTCTATAAAAGTTTGTTTTATTATACTACCTAGCCTCACCCAAATCCTACACAGACTGACATCCTCACTGACAAGGAATTCAAACAACTAAGAAGTAGAGGAAATGGGATCCAAAGAATCCTTAACTTCAAAACAATGTATCTGCCTGCTTCTGGAAACCTGGTTGTGGGGACTTCTGCAGGTCACAGTACAACTATTACAAACAAACTCTTTAAATGTGATTGATGACTCATGAATACAGCCATTTCAAGGCCCTGAACTGACTGTGGCCCCAGGGAGACAGTGCTAAGTAAGCATGGGTTATTCACCTGCCCGAGACTTCCTACCTCTGAACGACCAGCTTCTACGGACACATTAGCCTGGAGCGTGAAGTGGCATGTACACTCCAACTTACTCATAGCGAAGTTGATGTCACCCCCTTCATTCCAGTCCATGTCTGTGCCAATGCATAAATGAATGGCGACATGACTATACAAATGATCTACAGCTCATTGGTTCCTTCAAGTATGCTATTTATAATCATGAAAAAAAAAACATATAGCAATAAAATCTCTTTGACACTGGAGCTCTCAAAATTGTTTTCTTAATGCCCAGGCTGCACTTAAGAGGAGACCTGGGAATTATCAAGGTTAAGCTGACACAAGCAGGGAAGAAAAGTCACTGCAGGTTCCTGGGTCCAAAAAAGGCTCCCAATTCCCCAAATCCAAGGTTACTGTTACCAGATGCTTCCAAATTCCCAATTCCAAGAAATTAGAGGCTTTTCATATTCAGAATTGATTCTGATGGTCAATGAAGGAAAATTGATTTTTTTAAAGCAAGTTTTAAAAACTGCTCAGAGGCTGTACCAATCATATGCATAAAGTCATTTATTCTTTCATTGTGTTTACTGAGTAATTATTATATTCTAAGTAAGTCTCTAGACACAGGGACAAACTGTTAGCCTTGCAGCCACACATTTAATGTAGTAGTTTACAGTCTACACAGTATTTTACATGATATCTTTAGATCCTCTATGAACCAGGGAGGCTGTGGTCAGGTATGGTTAAGACTGTGGGTTCTAAGGTCAGATGACATGAGTTCAAAATATGAGTCCACAGCTTATTCCATGTTATTAGATAAGTGACCCAGTTTTCTGTCTAGATTCCCACTTCTCTAAGTGGGGCTAATAACAATGGCATAGCATGCTTGTGAGAATTCAGGGAGTGAACAGTCCATATGCATGCAGTGTTGGCACAGTGCTTAGTCATAATGAGCACTTAATAAACAGTAGCTGTTATTACCCTCAAAATACGCAACTTGACTCATGGGTCCTAACACATGGTCTGGATTTAGAAAACATCGGTCCTTCTCCCCACAGAGAAGCCTTTCTTGAATAAAGATGGTATAACCACCCTCAGAGCCTTTCTTAAAAATTGCTGAGGGGAATAACACAAATTCTTTCACCGAAATCCAAGAAGGTTTGGTAGCTGCTTTCAGTGCAGGGAAAACAAAAGACACACGTGGGCTGAATGAGAATAAACCATTTTTGAATAAACATAAAGTCACATTGCTTTAAAAATGAGCAAGAGAGAGAACTATAGTATTAACTCATACAGCAGGCATCTCAGAACAGCCAAGAGGTCTACAAACAAGACTGACTGTCTGGGCAGGGAGGGAGCCCCGCCCCTGCAGGAGTTTAAGAAACACATGTGGCCATCTGCTGTAATGCAGAATGAAGGAAGGATCAGCCCCGCTGAGCTCTAAGTCTGCCTGCCACACTGATAGTTCATTGTTCTCTGCCTAAAGACTCTTGTCCCCAATGTTACTTAGGTGAAAGGATGGGACAGGATATTTTGCTGGTTTGTTTTGTTTTTTTTGTTTTGTTTTGTTTTATTTCAGAAAGAGGAAGGAAGGAGGGGAAGGATGAAAGAGGGAGAAACATTGATCTGTTAGTTCCACTTATTTATGCACTCATTGGTTGATTCTTGTATGTGCCCTGACCCAGGATCAAACCCTTCAACTTGGCACATCCGGATGACACTAACCAACTGAGCTACTGGGCCAGGGTGGACAGGAAGTTCTGTATTTAGGGGTACAATAACTTCCCACGTTTCAACCCCACAGCGAAGTTCAGCCTGAGGGACCGGGCTTTTGGAGTCAATCCTATCTAGGTTCAATTCCTCACTCTGCCACCCAGATCTCACACCGTGTGTCCAGCGGCAAGCAGCTTTGCATCTCTGGTTCTCAGTCTCCTCATTTGTGAAAAAGAGGAACTATGGCTGATATTTTGAGATTGTGCAGAGATTTAAATGCACCAAACACAGCATCTAACCAGAAAAGGCCAGTCCCCCTGCACACTCCCAGAATTCCCTAAATTCCTCCTTCAGGACATGTGTTTATTTACTCCACTTATTAAGCATTACCAACCAGATCCTTGTTTTATAGATGATGAAACTGAAGCACAGTGAGGTTGAGTGACTTGTCTTATCTAAAGACACACAACTGGGGTCCATGTTGAGCAATCTGGCTTCAAGGTCCACGCCCTTAACCAGTGCATTATTCTGCTTCTCATTTAATTGATTAATATATGTCATGGTTTTTTGCTCTATTCTCAATACCTAGAACAATGCCCAGCACAGTATAGGTGTTTAAAAATATTGAATGAATGAATGAACAGAATACATACTCTCCAAATGTCAATTTCCTCTTTCTTCTACTACCCTGCTATTCCTAAAGAGTTAGTGGAAGTTGAATTCAAACCTCTTGCCTTCTCGATGATTTTGCACAAAATTAGTCCAAAGTTCCATGTTATCATGGATCAGTCATAAAGATGAATTCAGTTAAATTAGATCGAAAATACAATCTCCGTATTGCAATGCAACATTTGTCCAGAAAAGGTATTTGGCTGTAAATTCAACCAAACTAGATGGTCCTCGGAGGTCACTGAGGAGAAGCACAGCATGCTGAATAACAAGGCTATTGAGTGCTGGGATTAAATGATGATTAGAAGATACCCGTGGCAAAGCTGCCTCAAAACAAGATTAATTTGGGGGCGAGGAGAGGGTGGTTATTAATGTGTCCGGAAGACGACTCCCAGCCCTGTTTCCCTGATGAGAGCAGAATCACAGGTTATTTATAGCCCCTTCTCTGGAGGGGCAAGGCAAAGGGCGTCGGAGGAGAGAACCATGCCAAGGTGTGCTAATGGAACTTTGAGGATAATTTACTGCTCAAGTTCAAGGACTTCTGCAACAAGAGCCTCCCAAACTCTCAGCAACCTCTGCTCAGTGAGGAGGCTAATGGTGAGGGGGCAGGTCTGTCTTTTAAGATGAACCTTCAGCTCTCCTCCAAGTTACTGCAACAGCCTCCTAACTAATCTCCTCCCCTCTTCCTTGTCCCGCTTCAGTCTGTTCTCAAAGATGCAGCCATTAAAACTAACTTAGATCATATCCCTTCTTTGTCAAAACCCTGCAAGGTTTTCCACTTGGCTCAAAGTGAAGACAAAGTCTCGCGGTAACTCACAAGGCCGCACCTGACCTCCCTCTGCTACTTTCTGACCCTCCCCTCTTTCCACCGACCCTCCAGCTCACTCCTTTCCGGCCACACCAGCCTCCAGGCTGCCACTCCGACATGCAAAGCCATTTTCTCCAGCCGAAACACACTTTTCAGACGTCCTTTTGAAATCTGGGTTCCCTTTGCTGCGTCCCTACCTTGCTTTTCTCCGTGGCTCTTACCAGTGTCACACAGCACCCCGGTGCTTCTTGTATATGGCAGCTATATTCCATGAAGTTGTGCTGGACTCCGAATTAACACATACTGAGACCCTTTGCTCCTGGGGGACATACAGGATTTAGTTCCTGCGAGCCTCTGGCCACAACATTTTGACAACCCATAAATATATCACCTTTGTTTGTTTGTTCGTTTTTTAATTTAAAAGCATCTTATTTACTATATATGGATTCATTAATATGGAACTCACAACCAGCAGCACCATCACTCATGCCGGAACAAAGCTTATGTAACACACGTACACTGCTCACAAAAATTAGAGGATATTTTATCGCTTCATAGTCACTTTGAAATATCCCCTAATTTTTGTGAGCAGTATATTTCCTCTGCAAGGTAGATCACAGCCGACTTGCACTTAGGAACCCTAGACAGCACTTCAGAACTACACACTACACGAGGGGCTATTTTAAACAGCAAAATCACTAAGACAAAGCACACACATGTGAAAATTTGGCTCTAACTTGGTTGCTAAAACATTTGTTTACAATGTGAGGGTTGAAACAAGAGGGCAGAGCATTTGTTTTGTTTGACCTCAGCTGGAAGTGTGTGCATTAGGTGACTCAAATTTTCATCATTCTGTGCGTGAATGGGCCAGTCATTCAGCCAGTGGCTGTGAAAGTGCCTCGAGTATTGATTTGGGGGTTAGAGATAAGTTTTAGTAAGCTGGCAAATTTGTAGATCTGGACTCCATGAATATGGAGGATCCATGTATATCTTTTTTTTATTCTTTAAGTGAGAGAAGGGGAGATAGAGAGACAGACTCCTGCATGAGCCCTAACCGGGATCCACCTGGCAACCCCCATCGGGGCTGATGCTCAAATCAACGGAGCTCTCCTCAGTGCCTGAGGCTGATACTCAGACCAAGCGAGCTATCCTGAATGCCTGGGGCCAATACTCCAACGAGTTGAGCCACTGGCTGAGGGAGGGGAAGAGGGAGAGAAGGGGAAAAAGGAGTGGGAGAGAAGCAGATGGTCGCTTCTCCTGTGTGCCCTGACAAAGGGATCAAACCTGGGACATCCACATGCTGGGTTGACGCTCTATCCACTGAGCCAACTGACCAAGGCCTCCGATGTATATCTTCCTTAGATATTTATTATCTGCCTCTCTCACCAGAACGTAAGTTCCAAGAGAGCAGGTGCTTTTGTCTGTTTTGTTCGCGGCTATGTCTCCAGCACCTAGGACATAGTAGACTCTTCACAAATACTGGTTGGGTATATAAGCCTGAAGCTCTGTTTATTTTGAGCAGACACAGCATCAAGTATGTTTACATTATTTGTACACAGAGAATGGCATGTTAATATTGGAAAGGATTTTATAGACTTGTCAACCACTGCCCTTGCATCATAAATGAGAAATGAACGCTTATGGAGGGGTGGTGGTCAGTTCAAGGTCACCAAGCAAACTGAATGAAAAACAGGCATGTACAGGAATGGGCAAAAATAGTTTTATAGCTATGAGTACGTGAAATAGTTTATTCTTGTATTATTCATTTATTATTAATTATTGTAGTATTTATTATTATTATAACTAACCTACTTTTTCCCACCCCTGTATTTCTTAAACCATGATTCAGGGCTCCTTCCATTTCACTTCCTTCCATATGCCAGCACCTTGCAGGTGAGACTTTTACTGTTCTTGTGAAGTCATAGAGCATCGGGCCCAGCGCTGCTGGGACAGGTGTTCAATAAGTACTGACAAGGTGGATTACAGAAAAAAGTTGGAGGGTATTCCCAGAAGATCAAAATGCAGCCAGCACCTTCAGCTAAAGTCAATCACACCAGTTGGAATGACTGACTTGATTTTCAGCGGTACCTCTTGCTAGAAAAAGTTCATGGGGAGAGAGGTTCTGAGTATCAGTCAAGACTGTGCTGCAAGTGATGGAAAACTAAACACAAATTGGCTTTAAAATGAACAAGGCAAAGAATTTATTGACTTGCGCATCACAGAATTCCAGAGATAGGGTGGATTTCCAATGTGGATTGCTCCCGAGATTAAAAATGTCATTGGGTTTGCAGTTTTGTAGCTTAGGGTCTCTGCCATTCCCTTGGCTGTCTCCTCAGAATGGCTCCCCTCACAGTAGCAGAGTGTCTACAAGAGTCTGAGACATAGCACCTGCTCTACACAGCTTCCAGAAGGAAAGAGCTTCTGTGGTCCAGAATTTCCAACCAAAGACCTGAGAGTCACTCTAATTGGATCAGCTTAGAACTACAGCCACCCCGGAACCAATCACCATAGCCAGAGCATGAACACTGCTGATTGACAGAGCTGAGTCACATGTTCTAACCCAGTGGTTCTTAACCTTTTTTGAGGTACCGAACCCACCAGTTTCATATGCGCATCCACCAAACCCTTCTTTAGTGATAAATAAAATATGATTTTTTTTCCAAATTCAAGACATAGGTATATGTTTTTTTACTGGTGCACAAAATGAGCCGTGCATGAACATCACCTTGCTCAAAGAACAAAACCAACAAAGTGCATGAACTCACAACAAATTACGGTATTACTTTATTCTGGCCTCTGCGGCAGAGGCTTCTCTGAACCCCTGAGACCGACTCATCAAACCCCTAGGGTTCAATAGAACCCAGGTTAAGAACCACTGTTCTAACCATAGAGCCAGAAGTTGGTGTCAGCTTTGCCAGTAACTGAAGAATATAACCAAATTCAAGGTCGGTAGAAATAGAAGGGGGAAAAAAAGTAATACAAGAAAAGCAATAGTTTTCTTCTACATTATGACACACACATGAGACCAAACACTCTCCAAGCACTCCCAGCAGAAGAACAGAGATTTCATAAATTGTTATTTAAAACAAATTTTCTTATTGATTCACAAATATTATTATTCTAGGTCCCATGCTGGGCTCTGGGGATAGAAAGATGAAAAATTCCCAATCTCCACCCCTAACGAAGCTCACAGTCTAGAAATGAAACAAAGAAATGTACCAACATTATAATACAGTCTGATAAGTTCAATGACAGAAGTAAACACAGGACATTGTGGACTGAGAATGCGGGATCCCATTGAAGCTAACATGAGATCAAAGGAGAAGGAGATGACTGAGCCAGATGTCTAAAGAAGGCTCAGAGTTATCCATGTGGATGTCACAAAAAGAATCTGGATGGAAAAATGATTCCCTTAAAAGAAAATGGTGTGTGCAAAGACCCAGGACTGAGAGAACATCGACTGTGCAAAAAATTCTTGATAAATCACAACAGACGTATCACAAGCTACCCACAAAAAGGGGAGGAGAAGCAGAGGAATGACAGGGCCCTCTCAAGCCCTGGACAGAAAATCATTTCCACGTTACTTATTGCTCTTAACATCTTTTTGAATAGCATATACACACTGGGGACAGAAATTTGCAATGTCAAGTGAACTCTCTTTCTCAGCTATTAGTCCCAGAATATTAGAAAAGCTTGGCTCACCGAATGAACGTCTTTGAGGGAATCAGCAGCCTCCTTCCAGCAGTCACTGCATTACTTACATAACTCACAGGCACTTGGACAGGAGGATTTGGCCTCACGTCCCTTTACAATGTGTCAGAGAGAATCCCATGACTTCATTCTTACACTGATGTCTATCAGTGGCTCCACTGTTAAGCATTCTAAGCAAGAAAGCAAACAGTGTACAGGAACCTCCCCTTGTTCTATCGACAGCCATCAAGAGACCAAAGGTTTGCAGCAAAATTGCATCTGATACTTTTGCTTAGATTTTGCACTAAGTATGCTGATCCTTCAGGCCTCTGTTCAAATCCAGACCCTAGCTATACAGCAATGTTGAGATGTGGAGAGCTGGGATTAGGAAGAGGTCTCTAGAGCAGTGGTTCTTAACCTTTTTTGAGGTACCGAACCTACCAGTTTCTTATGCGCATTCACCGAACCCTTCTTTAGTGATAAATAAAATATGATTTTTTTTCCAAATTCAAGACATAGGTATATGTTTTTTTACTGGTGCACAAAATGAGCCGTGCATGAACATCACCTTGCTCAAAGAACAAAACCAACAAAATGCATAAACTCACAACAAATTACGGTATTACTTTATTCTGGCCTCCGCGACAGAGGGTTCTCTGAACCCCTGAGAATGACTCATAGAACCCCTAGGGTTTGATAGAACCCAGGTTAAGGACCACTGCTCTAGAGGAAGTCTGATTATACTGCAAAGGTCAGGGAAGTGACCTGAGTGGCTCTAAATGTCAGGCACGGGCTAAGGGAATCACCTAGTATAAGCTCTGGAATACAGTAGATGCCCAATAAATGTTAAATAATGTATAGAACTGTGAAAGCAGAGAAGAAGTGCAGGTATGTTTCTATATTGGTTGTGCTTCAATTTCTTAGCTTAAGAAAAGAAAAGAAGAGCCTGAGCAAGCAGTGGGCACAGTGGATAGAACATTGGACTGGGATGTAGAGGACCCAAGTTTGAAACCCTGAGGTTGCCAGCTTGAGCGTGGGGTCGCCAGCTGGAGTGTGGGATCATAGACATGACCCCATGGTCACTGGCTTGAACCCAAAGGTTGCTGGCTTGAAGCCCAAGGTCACTGGCATGAGCAAGGGGTCACTGGCTCAGCTGGAGCCTGCCTGTTAAGGAACCTATGAGAAAGCAATCAATGAACAACTAAGGTGCTGCAACTACAAGTTGATGTGTCTCATATCATTCTCTTCCAGTCTCTTTTTCTCTCTCTACCTCTCTTTCTCTCTCTCATGTGTGCACACGCAAAAAAAAAAAAAAAAAAAAAAAAAGAAGAAGAAGAAGAAAGCAAAAGATAGAGGCACAGTAAGTCCTCACTTAATGGCATCCATAGGTTCTGTGACTTTAAGTAAAAAGACTTATAATGCAACCAATTTTACCCTAAGCCCATTGTTATAAGCCAGAATAAAGTTCCTACAGCATCTTGTCAACATTATAATAAAATGACATTGAATGGGAAAAAAGAACAGTTTTGGAGGGTCTACTGTATTGGCTCATATGCCTGGCAAGTGAAGATGGGGCTAGTTCTAGGCAGGAGGAGATCAAGGGACATCATTGAGGCTGGAAGAGCTGTCTCTCCATCTTTTGGCTTACTTCTCCGTAGACAATGGCTTCCTCCTCACCTTTCACAGACAGCCTTTCTCTATGTAGAGGGAATGATGGTTGTTCTCAGCCACTGACTATCATTCTTTCATCTCGGTAACATGAAAGGCAAGGTTCTTTTCCTCCAGCCAGTATCTGGAATTGCAGAAGTTCTCTGACTCAGCTGGATGGGGTAGGAACACCACCCCTGGGCACAGGCATTGTGAACTGGGGAAGAGGAGCTCCATGACTGCAGTTTGGGGTGCTCATGCTAGGATTGCTCAGTTTAGCCAACAAAAATGAATGTGTAAGTATGGAGTAAAGAATTATCCATTGTGCATCTGAAATTCAAATTCAGCGACTGTCATATTTTATCTGACAACCCGACATGGGAGGCAGGATGAGGATTCTGCTGTTGGAAACTCCCCAGAGTCACCTGCAGGAAAGGAGGAAGGATAAATCCAGACTTTTAGTTGGACAAAATATAAATTACCTCTGTAGCTCAGTTTCTCATTAACATACTCGCAGAGATACACAAGAATTCAAAACTTGATGGAGAAGCCAAAGAGAAAAGACTAGAAACCAATGTTTCCTAACACATGCTTCACAGAATACTAGTTCAGTGGGATGTAAATAGTTCTTAAATATAAGTGGAGTTCTGTGGCCAAATAGTTTTAGGAAAGACTAAGTAAACCCAGTTACTGGGGGTTTCTCTGCTATAGGAATCTCCTGGCAGTAATATGTCAATTTCCATTGTGAATTTTCCTGGAAGATGTGGTTTTCCTCAAACCCAGTAGGCCATGGAAACCATTTGGAGCAATACATTTCCTGGGGCTTGCATTTTATGAAAAGCACAAAGTTGAGGAGGCATTCTGCTTGTCAACGGGATGGAGACCACATGCTTCAACGTCTGGATACAACAGGGTATCCCCACAGAACAAAATTAGAGGAAATATTGGTCTTACTTAACTATTTCCAACTTAAACCTGGATGCCAGGGCTGCAGATGCCCCAACTCTCCCATGATGTGCCCATCTCTCCAACCCATGAAGACTGTGTCCTGAACCAGCCAGGTGAAGTTCTAACACTTCTCAACTTCTTTCCTGCCAAGTCCTGCTTTATAGCATTTTCTCATAAGTTGTAACTCCCAGCATACAATGCAATGGGAAGTGTAGGGACAGAAGTTCAGAGTTCTAATTTCTGCAATGCTTAGATACCCAGATACCCTGTCCACCTTTATGATTACAAGTTCTCAGGGACTTAAAGAGAATTTAAAAGGAGAAATAGGAGAATGGATCACATCTTAGCCTTCAGGGACAAGCCAGTCACTAGGCTTGTCCTTTTTCATTCATTTTCTCAGTGGCTTCTCTACCACATCCCTATATCTTATATATCGAAGAAATTCTGTGACCAAATAAGTTTAGGTTTCTCATGGCCACTCAACAGATGCAGAAACTGAGCTTGGGGACAATAGCTTGATTGAGCTAATTAAACTCCTTGGAAAGAATTTTGGATTAAAAAGTTTTTATCCCCCACACTGACGCTACTTTATAATTCTGTCAGCCACACTGTGCTTCACATCCCCAAGAAACCCTGCTTCTTATTCTAATGCTTGTCAACCTCTGCCTCGCCACCAAACTTCTAATAAGCAGCATCCAGGAACTACCTATTCCCTTTGTGCGGCCCCCACAAGTCATCTGTATAATGTTTGATCTCAACACTGCATTGAAAATTGAATATTAGCGGTCACCTGCCATGATAATGAACCATTCATCTCTCAATTTGAAAAGGCATTTAAGACATCTGTTTTCATTAATAATTATAGATAATTGCATGGAAGAGGGTTTTTTTCTTTTTCTTTTTTAATTATTGCACAGGGAAGGTCTTTGAGAAACAGAACAATTAATTTCCTGAAACCTTATCAAGAGAAAAGTATGATGTTGGCCCTCACTATGAGAAGTATTTGTAGATAATTGAGCTTGGCCGCTTGTGAGGGGGAAAAGTAAATTATACTCTAGAGTCAGCTTCCTGACATATCCCAGCCATGAAGAACTATTTCTTTTTAAATGCTTTTAATGTTTTGTTCAGGGTTTACTCATTGATTCATTCTAGGAAGATTTGTTGAATGACTCTGATGGGCCAGGAACCTTGTTAAATGTTGAAGATGCAAATACTCACTTCATTCATTCATTCATTCATTCAACAATTATAAAGCCTTAATTTGACAGTATGAATCCATTCTAGTAAAGAAATGTTCCTGCCCATGGAGCCCACAATTCCATAATCTAAGACGTTTTCTTAAAGAAATTATATTTGAGTTAGGAGTAATCTAAATTTTTATCAGGAGGTGAAGAATGGTTCAATGAATAATAATAATCCACAGTCATTAAGAAATATCCCACTAAAAAGGATATGATATGGGGAGTGATATAGTAAAGAGGGAAAATGTGGTTATGAAACAACTCCAAACTTGCAAAATAAGAAAAACGAGAAGAACAGAAGCCAAAAATTAGAACTACCATACTATCCAGCAATTCCACTCCTGGTTATTCATCCAAAAATATTGAAATCAGGATCTCTAAGAGATGTTAGCCCTCCTGTGCTTGTTGAAGCACTGTGCACAGCAGCCAAAATGTGGAAACAACTTAAATGTGCATCAACAGATGAATGAGTAATGAAAGGTGGTATATATATACAATGAAATACTATTTATTAAACTTTTAAAAGGAAGGAAATTCTGCAACATGCAATCACATGGATAATCCTTGAGGACACTGAGCTGAATGAAATAAGCCAGTCACAGAAAGATGTCTATTGCATGATTTCACTTATTTGAATCATCCAAAATAGTCAAATTCTTAGAATCAAAGGGTAGAATGACTATTGCCAGGAGCTAGGGAAAGATGAGGAGTTACTAACCAATGCATAAAGCTTCAACTGACCAAGATGAATAAGTTCTAGAGACCTGCTGTATACCACTGAACTGCTAGTTGACAATAAATAAGTATTACACACTAAAAAATGTGTTAAGAGGGCAAATCTCATGTTAACTGTTCTTACCATAATAGAATAAATCTTTTTTAAAGCCAAAATAGAAGCAATACATAGAATCAGGAAGTACTATTGGAACAATAGTTATTTGGGGGATATTTATTGTGAGAGTGTATTTTACCTGGTACACTCCTCTGTATTTCCAAATTTCCAACAATGAACATTTATTACTTTTGTAATCATGGAATTAGGAAGGAGAGGCATTAGGGTTGGAAAAGTATAGATGTGAAGATTCTTCAGATCAGCCTTGGGATCTACAGATACATCCAAAAGTGATAATATATTCTTAATTATAATAACAGCAAAAGTGATTCTCAAGGTCTCAGGGCTGGAGATAACCTCAGTGGTGGATTCCCTCTCTATCTCTGATTATTGAGTGCAGATCACCACACTGAAGCTTTTGAAACATAGAAATACTCAGGCCCATCCCCAGAATGCACACCTCTCTGGAGGTTCAGCCTGGGTAGGGCTGGGCATTGGTAGTTTTTAGACGCCTTCTATAATTATGTGCAGTAGGCAGGGATAAGAACCACTACACCACTGGTTCTCAAACTTGGCTGCACACGGGAGTTACTTGGAAGGCTTCACAAAAGTACTGATTCGTGAGTGCCACGTGGAGATTCTGATCTGACTGGTCTGAGGTGTGGTCTGGATCCTCAACTTTAAATAAACTCTCCAAGCGATCCCAGTAAGCAACCAAACTTGAGAGCCATCAGTCTACACCCATGTACATAAAGAGTGGCCCGTGGGCCAGCAGCATTGGTAGCACCTGAAAGCTTATAGAAAATGCAGCATCTCAGTCCCCAGCACAGACCTCCTAAAACAGAAGCTTCATATTAACAAAATACTCAGGGAGCTTGTGTCCAAGTGAGAGAAGCACCGCCCTAACCATCCCAGACAGAAAACACAGAGTCTCCAGCTCTCTTTCAACTCAACTTTCCGCGGACCCCCATCTCTACCCCACCCATTCCCACCCCTTTGAAAAAGGGGGATGTCTAGTATAGGACACTTCTGCATCTTTCCAGACTTTCAACCCCACAGGCACCCTGCTGCAGGGCCATCATCTGCTCCTTCAAGCAGAAAGAACCCCAGTTTTTATTATTCCCAAGGACCACACTGAGTGGAAACAGAACAACTCTGAAGAGGACATTTCACCACCAATCAGCTTCAACAGGTCTCCCTGGGGTCCCCAATTCCCACACAACAAAGTGAGCCCATTTTAATCAGCAGCTGCCATCTTATCTGCATGTGAGAGCTCATGAATATGCCCGTCGAGTAGATGGGGTCTCAAGGAGCAGGAATAATTGGCCCCTTACATTTCATATTCTGGGCCAGGCCACTGTTTTCCTCTGGTGCGGTTTCCCTCTCCAGCAATCTTGTGAGGGATTTAGGTCGAGCAAGGACCACAGCATTATCCATTAGAGCAAGATGAAAGGGAAGAAGGATTGAATTTTAAAGAGTCCAGTGTGCAAAGCAATTACTTGATGATACTATTAAATTTCTTCTGTGTTTCGTGACCTCTCTGGAGAGAGGTCTGCCCATGTCTCACACCTCATTAGCCTTGAGTCAAAGCAGCCCTGTGCTCACTTGGTGGGAGGTATGCAGTGAGTACCTACCAGTCTGCCTCTACCTCCATCTTTAGGAATGGGGAAAGGTGGGAGCTCTACAGACAAGGTTAGCTGGGGCTGTGTATATACCCAAATCATCCAGAGCAGACACCCTTTGGGTCACCAGCATTGACTTTCTCTTCTTCCTCTAGGGAAGCACTCTCTAACCAGCTATTAATTTGCATGATTTCAAGGGGATTGGACCAAGCTTGTGTGTGTGACTCAAGCCCAGCCAATCAGAGCATGTCATTCTCCCAGCCACATATGGCCCAGTTGGAGTCGATGAGAGATGAGAATTTAAACTATTGCAGAAGAAGGTGAGTGTTTGTGCCTGGGGAGATCTAACACCAGGCCACCAGCAGTCATCTCACCACTCAAAGGGAGGCCCTGTCTGAGACTGAAACTGACATGGACTTAAGTGGAGCCAAAATGTCAAAATAGGTAGTTCTGTGCCCCTGGGTCTGATCGTAGCTGAAGTTTGCGCCTTGTGGAGACATGAACCAATAGGTTTCCTATTTTTTTTAAACCAATGGAGCTAGGTTTCTACGATTTACAAGCAAATGGGTCCTAACTGATAATGGACTCTTGTTCAAATCATGCCATGACACCACCTGAGGTTGGGTTCTACTTGTCACATTGCCTGTACTCTGTACTGAAGACAGGAGAGCATCCCATTCATTCTTTTTCATAACATTGTGCCAAACACTATGTGCCAGCCACTGTTTCAGGGGCTCAGGACAGCTCAGCCAGCTAAATGGGCATAGGCCCTTCCATTGCTGAACTTCCATGGGCTAGATTCAGAAGGCTTGGAGGGAGGTCCCATAACATAGAAGAGACCAGCTCACTGAGGTGTTCAACAACCACCCAGGAAACACGTGATAGACGGGGAATTCCAACCCAGATCAGTTTTACAGCTTAGCCTGTGAGAAGCTCTAAGCCAGTTTTCAACTGGCAAAGTCAGTCCAGGTCATGCCAAAAGATAGAGTTGGTTTGGACATGAAGATTTTGTTGTTGTTGTTAAATTTAGAAGTATTAGCCATCATTAAAATTTAGATTTTATAAAACAGCGAGATTATGGAGTAGTCTTGAGAAGTTAAAATTTCTGATAGCAATATACTAGAATTTCCACAAGGCAACAATTGTCAGGAGTGAGAAGAGAAAGCCCCTTGAAACATGACTGCACCATCCAGCAAGCCCGTCTGCAACTGAACCACCCCTCACGTTTTCTTCTTGCCCCTGTGGGCTTGAGTTTGTGAGTCCTGCTGTGAACTCTGTGAGGGGACCCTTCTGTTCGCCATACCATTGCCTTATGAGCCATAGCTACTACCTAGCACGGAATCAACATCGGACGGCTCTTCTTTCTACCACGTGAAAAGTGAGATGAGAAAAAGTAACTTTACCTAAGACGGTGCTGATGAAAGTGATCCAATCATTTTTTTATTAAACAGAAATTGCATGTATTTAAGGGGCACATGATGTTTTGATAGACATATGCAGAGTGAAATGATTACCACAGTCAAGGCAATTAACATATATTGCCACGCAGGACCATTTGTGTGTGTGTAGTGGAAGTACCTGAAATCTACTCTCTTAGTAATTTTCCAGTACTCGATACAGTGTTATATTAACTATAGTCATCATGCATCAGACATTAGATCTCTAGACCTACTCACCTTGACATTTGCATATGATTAAACTTTGGGGAAGCAGAGCAGTCAGATAGAATCAGCTCCAGGAAATATATGCCCACTCGTCTCTTTAATTTCTGGAGAGAAAACTTTAGCATGCCCAAGGCTTTGCACGTGCTATAGGCAAACCAGTGTCTAAGGTCAACATATAGAGGAAAGCCATTAAAGTGATAGAAATAAACATGCCTCCTACTTGTCTGATGAGGAATGAAATGACAGATCAAAAGGGCTTGATCTGGTGTGCTCTCCTTCCCGGGGGCAAGCCCATGCCTTTCTTCGCTCTCCAGCATGCATCTTTTAAGCTCTAAGGGTCTCCACGAGACTTGCAACCAGGGGAGCAGTGGGCGGTGGCAGCTCGCTCTGGTCTAACCTCCTGACCCTGTCTCCAAGGCGCCCTTCTCTCTGACTGCAGCAAGCTGACAGCAGCCCTGCCTGGGCTCACTTCTGTCACTGTGCCTTTTCTTTCTCAGGGAGCCAAAGCAGCCCCTCCTAGGCTCATTCTGTTGCTTCTTCTGTCCTAAGCCTTTCCTTGTTTCACTGTCCCCAGCTTTAATTTAAAAAAGGAAGTACTTGCTCTGTTTTCATAGTGAGGAGAAAGAAAATGTTGTGGGAGAACATCCAGCTTGTTGTGGAGTATTTGCTGTGAGCCAGGCACTGTGCTAGGTGTTCAGGTACAAAAGTGAGTGACACACAGTCCCTGTCCTCAGAGAGTTTATACTTTACAGCAGGTGGTGTAAGGAGATGTGAACTCACAGAATGCAGGTTGTGACAGAATTTGGCATGGAGTACAGTGATCACTCTGTGCAATGTCAAAAGTGTAAGCAAAGAAGTAAAGGAATAAAAGAGCAAAGGACATTAGGGGACATTTGGCGTGGCTGGTGCATAGGCTGTGAAAGGGGCCAGGGGACCAAGTTAGCCAGGTTAGACTGGAGACATTACGATGAGTCCTTCATTCTTTATTGAATGAGGTTCTCAAAGAGGACACCACACAGACCAGGGGCAAATTCCTAGTCCTCATCTAATTTTCTGGGTGACCTTGAATAACTGACTTCTTTTCTCTGAGCTTCATGTTTCTCATCCAAGTAATAGGAAACTAGCAGTGCTTACCTTATAGAGTTGTGGCAAATTAAATAAAATAATCTATTTAGCTGTTTACCACAGTGCCTGGCACTGAGTTGTATTTAGTAAACGTTACTATGGAGAGCTCCAGGAAGGTGAGGCAGGGAGCCATCATTCCCCCAAATGCTGAATGTGCTGCAGATGCTCTGAGAAAAGGGACCCTCGAGCTCCCTTGGAAGACCACCTCTGTCTCTTCCCGCCCCCACTGATGAGATATGTCAGTACCCAGGAAATACACACAGCTTTGAAAGCCCTGGACATGGAAATAAAGTTTCTGATTTACTTTTCAATTTGCACTTTTATAAATGTGTTGGAGATGTAGGTCACTCTGAATTATTCGGAAACTTTCTGAACAATGCCCATGACGAAATGGGTGCTTTGAAATAGTGCTTTGAAGGGTGACATCATTTAGAAGTTATCAGCAACACTTCCTGAGAGATACCGGGCAAAGCAGCATTGGTTAGACAAGTGCTAACTATTTAAGCTCCTTGAAAATTAAAAGAGAAAAAGTGATAAAATTAAGAAAGAAACGGTTTACATTTGCAATTCGCATTTGCAATAAGAGGGAGGAGAGGGTGGGATAGGGAGGAGGGGAGGGGCACAGGGAAAACCAGATAGAAGGTGACAGAGGACAATTTGACTTTGGGTGATTGGTATGCAAGATAATTGAATGATGAGATAACTTGGAGATGTTTTCGTTGTACATATGTACCCTGATTTATTGGTGTCACCCTATTAGAATTAATTAAAAAAAAAAGATCCACACCAAAAAAAAAAACAGAAGTGCCTTGTGTGACATCTGCACATGCAAGGAAGGGAGGGGGGAGAGGGGATGGTCATTCAGGTGGCCAGGGTACTTGAGACTCCACTATGATGTCCATTCATTTGAGGCTTGAAGACTTCATGGTCTTTCTGAATTTAAAATGTTAATATCCCAATAAAAAGGACAAGACTTTCAGATAAAGATTATTGGTGTTCTTGTTTAATTCTAGCCATATTCTGCTTGGGCCTAAAACAAGTAATAGCAAAATCAGATCAGCAAGTGACAATACCCTGGGCAAATGCAAAGCAACAACTAAAAGCACACATCGTGGTGGTATCCCCGGACAGAATACAATTCAAGACTTAAAGCACAAATTTGCCAACATAAGAGATTATAAAATGATAAATAGCATAGTTGCAAAACTTTCGGCACCAAACAACAGAGGCACAGGGTAAAGATATCAGGAGCAACCTGAATGAACACAAACAGAGAAGCAGATGACTAGATTTTGATGCACTGGTATAATGAGATATTTTGTAGGCTATTAAAATGGATGAGTTACACCTGTATGTGTTGGACTAGAATGGGGGCTCTCAACCCTGACTGCATATCACAATCATCTAGAGGGTTTTTTAAAAGGCCAATGTCTAAAGTGATTAAATGAGTCCAGTCTTTGGAAGTGTTTAAAAACTCCCAAGGTGATTCTAATATGCAATTAGTGTTGAGACCCACCAGATTAGAGGAACATCACTGATATACTGAGTAAAAAAGTAAGAAAGCAATAAAGGGAGGAGGAAAGCAAGAAAGGAGTACATTTCAAAAGAAGTAAAAAGAGAATAAACAATATAAATGTGTATAATTTTGCATAACTCTGAATGCTATGAAAAATGAAAGAAAAGATATATAATACCAAAAGTAAAAACATTGGTATCTAATTAGGGGGAAGGAATTTGGAGTGTAGGAAGGTTAATCATAATCACTGTATTTCCTTATTTATTACTTTGCCTAATTTTACTTGTAAGGAGAAGAATGAACTCTTACAAAGTGTTTAAAATTCAATCATTCAAATTAAAATATTTTAAAATAAAAGTTAAAAAAATAAAGGTAAAATAAAGATTTTATTAATGCACAAAAAGGCTTAATTCATAAACCAAAGATTTACGCCACAAAACATGTTAAAGAAATTCCTTTAGGCAAAAGGAAAGTGGTACCAGAAGAATTTGGAGCTATAGAAAAGAATGAACTTTGGGTGATGGGCACACACACAATCAACAGTTCAAACAGCATGGATATGTTCATCTGAAACCTATGTACTCTTATGGATCAACATAACCCCATTAAATTTAATTTCTAAATTAAAAAAAATTCATTCACTGTAGGACAAACTATAAGCAAAAGTTTGTGTTCGGTTAGCAAAAATTTATGTAAGAATATTTAAGAATAAAAAGCAACCCAGGTTTTATTTGGAAGGACTATTAGCATCAATTGTATTCTCTAAGGAAAAAGTCTAATCTATGGAAAGCATACAAAAATGTGGGTAACTCACTAAGAAACTAAACCAGCAAAGCTTCAAAAGCAAGCTTTTTTTTTTTCAGAAAAAGCCCTTATTCTTAATTAAATTCAATGCCGAAATTCTAATTAGAACATGCTTCCATCTTGGCTAATGAGTTGGCAGTGGATATGCCCCTCCCTGGGAAATGTCTATATAAAGAGAGTGAAGAGAGTGCATGCAACTTTTCACACTCAAATATTATAGCTGCAGGGAAATTCTGGCACTTTTGTACAGTGCTAGAATCTAGCGCTTTATGCTAGAGATCATGGAGATGATTTGTCCTTCATATCTATGCTTCTTGGAACAGGGACATCTTTGAATATATAACCATGCATTAGTAATGTTTTTCCATGAAGCACAGTAAAAAGTAAAAATATAAAAAAATAAGTGAAGAGCATCAGAAATAGTAAATGCATAGGTAAATATATAAGATTCTTTTATATTTTAAAAAATCTCCTTATAAGATAATAGACTGAGGCAAAAATAACAAAAATATATCATCTGATTTATAACTTAGGTGAAAGTATAATATATGACAAAAGTAACACAAAGGTAGGTAGCAAGGAAATGGAGATGTAGTGAGATTCTTATATGGGGGTGATATAATAATACTTGAATATAAGCTGTGAGAAGCTAAAGATGTATACTATAAACTGAAAGGAGTCACTAAAAGGAAAAATCTAAAATGTTTTAGATAATAAGCCAACAAAAAGACAAAATAAAATCATAAAAATACTCAAGCTAAACAATGCAGAATTTTAAGAAAAAGAGGAAGTAAATAGAAAAGCAATAGTAATATGGAAGATTTGAATTCAACTATGTAAATAATCACATTAAATATTAATGGGTTAAGTGCCCCCAATTAAAAGACAGAGATTGTCAGATTAAATGAACAAGCAAAATCCCACTAAAGCCTGATGACATAAAACCACTTTAAAAATATAAATACTCAAATAGGATAAAAATACGAGGGTCAAAATGATATGCACAGTAAACACTAACAAAAGTAAAGCTTGAGTAGTTACAATAATATTGAACAAAGACTATTACTGAGGGAAAAGGAAAGTAATTTCACAGTGATATAGGAGTCAATTCATCAAAACATCAGAAAAAATCCTAAAAGTTTATGTAGCTGATAGCAGAGCTTCAAAATACATGAAACAAAAACTGACAACATGAAAAGGAAACAAAGTATCCAAATATATAAAATATTTCTAAAGCTCTCATTCAATAATTGATAGAATATGTAGACAAAAAATCAGCAAAGACATAGATTAACTAGAATAATACTTTCAACTAACTTGACCAAATTGTTATTTATACAATACTCCAGCCAACAATAGTGAAATACACATTCTTTTCAAATACAAAAGATTACCATGATAGACCATACTCTTGGACATTAAAAAAAAAAAGTCTCAATAATTTTGATGCAAAAATATGTTCTCTGGACACTTGAAAGCAGTAACAGAAAGATATCTGGGAAACCCTTACATATTTGGAAACTAGCAAACCACTAAATAGCAAGTTGATCAAAGGAATTAGACAATATTTTAAGCTGGATAAAAGTAAAAACATAAGGTATCTAAATTTGTGCAATACAGCTACAGCAGAGCTCAGAGGGAAAGTTATAGCACTAAACACCTATATTAGAAGAGAGGAAAATTTCAAATCAATGACCTCAGCTTTTACCTGAATGAGCTAGAAAAGGAAGATGAAACTAAATCTACAAAGCAGGAGAAAAAATCTAACAAAGAAAAGAATAGAGGCCCTGGTCAGTTGGCTCAGTGGTAGAGCGCTGGCCTGGCGTGTGAAAGTTCCAGGTTAGATTCGCAGCCAGGGCACATAGGAGAAGTAACCAACTGCTTCTCCACCCTTTCCCCTTTCCTTTCTCTCTATCTCACTCCTCTCCCTCCCGCAGCCAAGGCTCCATTGGAGCAAAGTTGGCCCAGGTGTTGAGGACGGCTCCATAGCCTCCGCCTCAGGTACTAGAATGACTCTGGTTGCAACAGAGCATCACCCCCTGATGGGCATATCGGTGGATCCCGGTTGGACGCACACCAGAGTCTGTTTCTCTGCCTCCCTGCTTTTCACTTCAGAAAAATACAAAAAAGAAAGAAAAAGGAAAAGAAAAGAATAGAGGCTCTGTCTATCTTGCTCAGAGGATAGAGCATCCTCCTAGCATGCCAAGGTCATGGGTTCCATCCCTGGTCATAGCACAAATGAGAGGCAGCCAATGAGTGCACAACTAAATGGAACACCTAAGTGTAACAACTAGCTGCTGCCTCTCTCTTTCTCCTTTCACTCTTCCTCAGATCAATGGGAAAAAATTTTTAATTAATATAAAAAAAGAATAGAAATCAATGCAATAGAAAAAATATATTAAAATTTGTTTCTTCAGGAAGATCAATAAAATTGATAAACATGTAGTCAAATAGATCAGGAAAAAATATATGTAAATTACCAATATTAGAAATGAGAGAGTGACATCACTATTGATCCTAAAAATACAAAAAGGATGAGAAGAAAATATTATGAACACCTTTACACCAATACAAACCATCACTTAGATGAAATGGGCAAATTCCTCGAAAACCACAAACTGTCAAAACTCCCTCAAAAAAATAGATCTGAATAGCAATATAGCTACTAAATACATTAAAATTATAGTTTAAAAATCTTTACCATAAAGAAAACTCCTTACCCAGATGAATTCATTGGTGAAGTTTATCAAACACTGAAGGAAGAAATAATAGCAAATCTCTTTATTTTTAATTTTATTTAGAAAATTAATTTTAACAAGGTGACATTGATCAATAAGAGTACATAGGTTTCAGGTAAACATTTCTATAGCATTTGAACTGTTGATTATGTTGTAAAGCCATTACCCAATTTCAAATCATTTTCCATCACCATATATTTGTCCTTCTTTACTCCCTTCCCCCAATAATACTAACTCTATAAAAAGAAAAAAAAAAAAACTCTCCTAAAATAAAACTGGGCCCTGACCAGTTGGCTTAGTGGTAGAGTGTTGGCTCAGCATGCAGACATCCCAGCTTCAATTCCCAGTCAGGGCACACAGAAGAAGTGCACATCTGCTTCTCCACCTTTTCCCCTCTCACTTCTTTCTCTCTTTTCTCTCTCTCTTTCTCTCCCTTTCTCTCCCCCTCCTACAGCCATGGTTCAATTGGAGTGAGTTGGCCCCAGGCATTGAGAATGGCTCCATGGCCTCAGCCTCAGGTGCTAAGAAGAGCTCAGTTGCTGAGCAACAGAGCAAAGCCCCAGTTGGGTAGAGCATGGTCCTCTGGTGGGCTTGCCAAGTAGAT
Organism: Rhynchonycteris naso; assembly: GCA_037038555.1. Classification (NCBI taxonomy): domain Eukaryota; kingdom Metazoa; phylum Chordata; class Mammalia; order Chiroptera; family Emballonuridae; genus Rhynchonycteris; species Rhynchonycteris naso. The sequence continues at coordinate 188,369,340 of CM073000.1, read as the reverse complement.
CCCGGTTGGAGTGCATGCAGGAGTCTGTCTCTCTGCCTTCTCTCCTCTCACTGAATTAAAAAAAAATACTGAAGGGGAAGGAATACTCAATTTATTCTATGAGATCAATATTACACTGATTCTAAAACTGGATAAAGACATCACAAAAAGAAAACTATAGACCAATATTCCTTGTGCATATAGATAAAAAAATTCTTAACAAAATTTGAGCAAATCAAACTTAACATTGTTTTTTATTTTTTTAAAAGATTTTATTTATTCATTTTAGAGAGAGGAGACAGAGAGAGAGAGAGAGAGAATGGGGAGGAGCAGAAAGCATCAACTCCCATATGTGCCTTGACTAGGAAAGCCTGGGGTTTTGAACCGGCGACCTCAGCATTCCAGGTCGACGCTTTATCCGTTGTGCCACCACAGGCCAGGCCATTTTTTTTTTTTAATTTTTAAGGAGTTGTATTAAAAGGAAGAGATTTATTAATATCCCAGCTGCATATGACTAACATGGGGCAAAGCTGACCCAAATCATGCAGTCCTGACTATAGCTCTGAGGCAGGTTATATACCTTTGATCACATAGATTGGAGGAAAAAGGAGGGGGGGCATGACATAATTATTATTAAGCTTATAACATTCATTTATAGGATTTATAAAAAAGCATTTCTACATATTAAAACTTACAAGGTAACACAATAGCAAAAAATGTTGTTTTTCATATTAAAAGATATTTCTAAATCTTTCAGTGTTTATCTGCTATTTCTTTGTCTAGAGGTATATACATTAACTATACGCCTTTGAGAGAGGGGGTGGGGCCTACGTGGCACCAGGAGATAAGCATTTGTGAATGGCCCATATTTTAAATTAATTTTAATTTATTGTGTTTACATAGATTCTAGTGTTGCCCCTCCCTCTCCCGTATTCCCCTCAACATCTCCCTCCCAATAGTGCCCTCCCCCCTCAAAATTAACATTTTTAAAAGAGATAACAAGCATACCAATGTGAAGTTTATCTCAGGAATACAAGCTTGGTTTACGATTTAAAAATAGATCCATAAAATTTGCTGAAAGAGCAGCCTATGGGAGTGGGGAAGTATGATCACATCAATAATAGACAAGAAAGAGCAAACATCAAATCATTATGAAATATCTGAAAACTAGGATAGAATGGACAATCATCAACCTGAAAAAAGGCAGTCATTAACAACATACAGCTAGCACCGTACTTAATGGTAAAAGATTCTATGCTTTATGGTAAAAGATATATTTCCCCTAAGATCAGGAACCAGGTAGGTATGTCTGCTCTCACTACTTCTGTCCATCCCTATACCAGAAGTTCTAGCAGTGCAATAAGGCAAGAAAAGTAAATTAAACCATCCATATTGGAAAGGAAAAGGTAAAACTGTCATTATTCACCGACATGGTTATATATAGGGTAAACTTTACTGAATCTACCAAAAAGCTACTAGAACTAATTGGCAAGTTTAGCAAGATTTCTGGATATTAGGGCAATCTATTCAAAAAATTACTTTTGTTTCTATAGTACTGGTAGTGAATAACTGAAAGTTGACATTTATAAAACAACACTATTTACAATAACACTATATATATGACATACTTAGGAATAAATTTGATCAAAGTTGTGCAAGACCTGTATACTATAAATTACAAAACATTCTTAAATAAAATTGAAGAGCAGCTATGTTTATGGATTAAAAGACAATACAGTATTGGTAAAAGGTCATTTCTCCTATTGACATAAAGAATCAAACTGCCCTGGACAGTTGGCTCAGTGGTAGAGTGTCAGCCTGGTGTGTGGATGTCCTGGGTTTGATCCCCAGTCAGGGTACACAGGAGAAGCGACCAGCTGCTTCTCCACCCCTCCCCTCCCCCTTCCCTTCTCTCTCTCTCTCTTTTCCCCTCCTGCAGCAATAACTCAATTGCTTCAAGCAAGTTGATCTCAGGCATGGAGGATGGCTCCATGGCCTTCACCTCAAAAATGGTTTGGTTACTGAGCAACAGAGCAACACCCCAGATGGGCAGAGTATCATTTCCTAATGGATTTGCCAGGTGGATACCAGTTGGGGTGCATGAGGGAGTCTGTTTCTCTGTCTCCCCTTCTCTCACTAAAAAGAGAAATATATATTTTTTAAAAAAGAATCAATACAAACTCATTCAACATGCCAGCCAGCTTTATTTATGTGAAATTGAATAGCCACTTCTGAATTTAACATGCAAGTACAAAGAATCTAAATTGCTAAAATAGTTTCGGGAAAGATAAAGAAAGCTGGAAAACTTATACACAAGATGCCAATACTAACTATAAGATATTTTAATCAAGACAGTATGGTATTGTTCAAAGGATAGATACAAAAATCAATGGAATAGAATAGAGTCCAAAAATAGACCCACATATATATGGTCAATGAAGTTTTTCCAGATTTACTGAAACATAATTGACATACAACATTGTGTAAGTTTAAGATATATGTGTTAATTTAATATACATATATATTGCAAAATGATTATCATCATAGCATTAGTTAACACCTGCATCATATCACATAATTACTATTGTGTGTGTTGAGAAAATTTATGATCTACTCTCTTAGCAAGTATATAAAAGAGTATTATTATTATTTTTTGTTTTTTACAGGGACAGAGAGAGAGGCAGAGAGAGGGATAGATAGGGACAGACAGACAGGAACAGAGAGAGGTGAGAAGCATCAATCATTAGTTTTTCGTTGCCGTTGCGACACCACAGTTGTTCATTGATTGCTTTCTCACATGTGCCTGGACCGTGGGCCTTCAGCAGACCGAGCCACCCCTTGCTGGAGTCAGCGACCTTGAGTCCAAGCTGGTGAGCTTTTGCTCAAGCCAGATGGGCCCGCACTCAAGCTGGCGAGCTCGGGGTCTCGAACCTGGGTCTTCCACATCCCAGTCCGATGCTCTATCCACTGCGCTACCGCCTGGTCAGGCTAAAAGAGTATTATTAATTATAATCACTATGCAGTACATTAGATCCACAGGACTTATTCAACTTACACCTGGAAGTTTGTACTTTTTAACCAACATCTCCACTCTTCCCCATGATCAGTGATTTTTACAAAGAAACCAAGGTAGCTCAACAAAAAATGAGAAGGAAGTCACAGACTGGCAGGAAAATACTTGTAAAACATATATATGACAGAGAACTTCTGTCAAGAACACAGAAACAACCCTACCACTCAATAACAATAAGGCAAACAACCCAATATAAATATTTGAACAAACAGCTCACCAAAGAAGATATACAGAAGGAAAATAAGCATACAGAATGTAAGGTATTTTTCCCCGCCGAGAAAGAAGGAAGGGGCCGAAAGCCACGAAGTGTGGAATAATAAAAGGCTTTATTAAATACCGAGCATCCTGGCCGACGATGTCCCCCATCCCTGGGGACAGAGGCTAGGAGAGTTGCACAAATTAAACTGTGCGAGAGGTATTTAAAGGGGTCCTCTAGGGTGGGCTAGCTAATATAACGTGGTGAAATCTTACTGGCTGACGGATGGTCGCTCTTTTCCCAAGGACCTCTGGGAAGTTTCTTTTGGCACGCTTGGTTGTGGGCGGCCCTAGCCAAAATTCCCGGTTTGAGTTCCTCACGTAACCGTCCCCCTTATCCACCGATCTTACACAGAAAATTGCTCACTACTACTAGTCTTTTAGGAAACATAAAATAAACTCACTCATCCTAGAATGCTAAAATTTAAAAGGCAAACCATATCAAGTTTTTGCAGTGATGTGGAGGAACCAGAAAAAAGTCACAATCACTTTGAAACACAGTCAGGTAGTTTCTTAAAATTTTGAACATACAATAATGTATGATCCACTCATTCTACTCCTAGTTATGAATCAAGAAGACACTGAAGCAAAAAAAAAAAACAGCTGAAAAGTTTATCATCAGGTGGCTAGATAAACAAGTGAAAGATATCAGATAAAAAGACTATATATTCTATGAATCCACTTACATAAAATTCTAAAAAATTACAAACTAAGCTGTAGAGTCAGCAGATCCATGGTTACCTGGGGATGGAGAAGGGAGAAGGTGTAGAGATGAAGGCATTACAAAGAGACATGAGCAAACTTTTTGGGTTGATGGACATGTTCATGATCTTGATTGTGGTGATTGTTTCACAGATGCATAACAATGTTTCGGCTCATCAAATTGCATCCTTTAATAGGTGCTTGTGGCAGGTCAATTATACTTCAATAAAGCTGTATAAAATGCAACCCCTAGTGCCAAGTCCAGATGTGCTGATCAAGAAGCAAGAGGTAGAGTACAAGAACCAGCTTTTCTAACAGGCCTCCCAGGACACACTGATATAGGTGAGCCCTAAACTGCACTTTGAAAAATGCCGCTCTAGAAAAATACATCTCTCGGCTACACCAGCCTAGTCTGGGGTCCCTTGTGCTAGAGGGTCAGTCACCTCAACCAGCCAGGCAGGCAGGACTCACATAACCGAAACCTGTAGCCACAGTTTTCTTCCCTTATTTTTTCTCTACACTGGCTCGATCCGATCTGCAGGTTCATTTTTCTCTCCTGGCACTTCCTGTCTAGCGTTCTTACCTGGTTCTGGCTTGACCTCCTCAAAAGTCTTGCCATTGTGCTTTTAAACTGGTCATTCCCCTAACGAGCCAAACAATTACCATAGCCCTTCTTGCCCTTGAGCCACATGAAGAATCTTCCAACTAGGAAAAAAGGCATTACAAAGCTTTCAGAATTGATACATATAAAAGATGCGCCTTTTGCCTGAAAAGGTTAGAATTTAAGCTCAGTCTAATGGGAAGGCGTTGAATGGCTCTTAAAACACTGCTTTTCCTTTACAAATTTTTGTGTCCTTTCTTCTGACTGCCTCAATTATTTATTTATTTATTATTATTATTATTTGTATTTTTCCAAAGTTAGAAGCGGAGAACCAGTCAGACACCCGCATGCGCCCTATCCACCAGCATGTCCACCAGGGGGCGATGCTCTGCCCATCTGGAGCCATTCTAGCACCTGAGGCAGAGGCCATGGAGCTGTCCTCAGTGTCCCGACCAACTTAGCTCCAATGGAGCCTTGGCTGTGGCTGTGGGAGGGGAAGAGGGAAATAGAGAAAAAGGGGAGGGGGGAGGGTAGAAAAGCAGGTGGGCACTTCTCCTGTGTGCCCTGGCCAGGAATTGAACCTGGAACTTCTACACACTGGGCCGATACTCTACCGCTGAGCCAACAGCCAGGGCCTCTGACTGCCTCAATTTTTTAAGATCTTATGATTTCATGTCAATGGTCAATACAAGTGCACATTGTGTTAGGATAGAAAAAGGGTTTGTTTTTTTTAAGAGTAAGAAATGGAAATAAAAATACAGTAAACTTTTTAAAAATGTTAATAGCCATGTGGAAGGTTAATGCATTTTGTCTTATCAGTAGGTATCGTTGTGTGGATTAAAAGAATTTGTTCTTGTTCTTGCTGTTGTTAGTGAATCACTTCTGCCCATATTTTTAAATTAATTTCAATAAGGAGACCATTAGACTGAAGTGGCTTTACTGCTTTACAGCTTATGTAAGAAACCCAAACCAAGGCTGTAATGTCTTAAGGTTAAAAAATGGAAACCAATCCCAAATCACCAACTACACTCTCCCAAATAAGGCAACTGCTTAAGCTATAGCCAATCTCATAATTCCCCTGCTTTGCTCACCCCTCTCCTCTGTAAGGCTTTCCCCTCTAGCTCCTGTTGATGGAGCACTGCTAACCACTTCCAGTTTGGCGCTGCTGATTCAAATAGATTTTTGCTCAAATAAACTTTTAAAACATGTAACATGCCTCACGTTATCTTTTAACAATGTCAGGACATGGCCCATTGCCACCCCCACTCTACCTTCCCTGCCTCTGGCTTGGCTTGGGCTGGCAGCCTGGCAATGGCCACTTTGCTGGAAAGTCACTGTCACTAGCACCTGCTGTCAGGGAAAGTAAATAGGAAATCCCCTTTCTCAGAGGGAGGGGCAGCACTAGTGCCCTCAGGCTACCTAATATGCCACCTGCGACAATGCAAACCTCATTAGGAAAGTTGCCCTGGCTTTGGAAGGCTCAGTCAAAAGAGAACTTTATTTACATAACAACAATAATCCTATAAATCGATTGACTGCTCCTAATATGCATAATGGTTCTGGGTCCATTACAGCGATGATATCAGTCAGGACTCTGTGTTGCAGGTACCCAGAATTCCCAGCTCAGGGAGTCAAGCAAAAGAGATTAAAAAAAAAAGAACGGGGGGGGGGGGGCTTACATAACCTGAATGTGCAAGAGTAGAGTAAATTTCCAGCATGTCTCCATGCAGGGACTTAACCGAGTTCTCCCTTATTTTTCTCTCTCACTTGACTTTCTACCATCCACTGGTCTGTCTTTATCTTCACTGTCAGATTCCATGTTTTCTCTCCCTGCCTGTCCTGCTTCCCTTACTGCCATACACGTTTGTTCTGAGAGCACTCCCTCAAAAAATCATTTTCACAAGAAACCCTATTGCAAACTCTGCTTTCAGGCAACATAGCCGTAGGCAAAGGAAATGGGAAAAGCATGCTAAGCAGAAAAATGACTGTTGACCCCAATGATGATGGAGATGGTGATCCTCACCACGTAATATGGATCATGATAGATACGTAGTGGTCACCATGCCAGATGTTTTACGTAGAATTCTCTGTGTCTGTCCTACAGCCTCAGAAAGTGGTCATTATTATCTCTGCTTCGCAGAGGAAGAAGCTGGGGTTTAGAGAGTGAAACTGAATTGCCCAAGTCCATATTGCTAGGAGCTAGCAAAGCTGCACTTGAACCTACTGTTCCTTGTTGCCAGTTGCTACTGCTTACAGACCAGTTAGTTTGCTTACCTCCACTCTGCCTGGCAATATAACACACCTCCTTATCTGCTGTATTATTTTTTTAAATGCATACTATGCGTCGAAGACTTTCTGCTAAACCTTTATATGCATCATCTTAACAGCTCTTAGAAGTGGGAGAGCGGCATAATATCTCGTTTCACAAACTAGGACGTGGAAAGGTGAATAAGTCTGCCAAAAGTCACACAGCAAGTAAGGCAGTAGAGCACAGATTCGGACCCAAGTGTCTGACTTCAGGCCCACATCCCTCAAATCTGCTTTCATACTCTTACTCAGGTTCTTCCAAGATGTCCGGAGAAATCGAACTTCACCTCGCTGTGGAAAAACTAAAACAAGGATGACCTTTCTTTTCTTCCCCTGAAGCCTGACTTCCTACCTATGTAAGAAAGTGCTAATAACTCAGGATTGTTAACCTGTGACTCTTAATCTATTTAAATCAATTCCAAAAATGGCCAAAGGTAGATAGGAAATTGTCCATCTGCTCCATATATCTATGACCTAAAAAAGAAATGTATATGAGAATTGTGTTTGAAATTGGAATCCCTTTCCTTTAGCTACACAAAGAGAAGCTGGCTCGTTTTCTTCTTAGTAATGGCCACAGTTTTCCTAGTTCTTTGTTGTCTGGTTCTCCCTGAGAGTCTGTTCCAGAGGAGGAGGGGACCATGTCAGCCTTGTTCACCACTGTCACAACACTCAGCACTGTCTTGGTACATTGTTGATTTTAGAAATATGTCTTTGAATGAATTAACTTTGAAAATGAAGGAAAATAGCAATCTTGTTGGGCTGTGTCACTGATACAGAAACCTCCCTTTGAAAGGGAGAACCAAACAATAAGGTGAGAGGTCAACTGACTCCTCATGCGTCTCCCGGTGATTAAAAGCCTGTAATGCCATTATTCTGTTCTGTTCTGAGGGCTCTCAGAACTCAATTCTGCCTTGTAAATTGAGGTCAAAAAGATGGCTAGAGAATCAAAATCCTCTGGGATGTTTCTCTGCTCTGGAGATACGGTCGCCATCCATACTGTCTTAATGAATCTCCACTCTATTTAATTGTTGGTTGGTCTTAAAGTGGGTCATTTGCAGCCCCTAGTCCTCTGAACAGAAGGTAGCTGGCAGAAAAACACAGTCGAGGCAGAATGAAATTAAGATGTACTTCTCCAACAGTGGATCCTCATTGAATTAATTCTTACAAAACAAAGAATGCTCAGGTAAGAGGCTCACACTGCCAGAGAGGTTGTAGGTGGTGGAACTTCCTGCATGGAACTGTCCAGAACTGGACATGGTAGGAAACTCAGGGATTGTGTGTATGATCGGAGAACTGAATCTCTTATTGTTGGGAGCCCAGAGAACTTAAACTTCTTGAGTTGACTCAAATCAGGTGGGAACTAATTCATCTTACTCTTATCACCCAATCACTGTGCTAGCTTTTGCTCTCATCAGTTTTCGTACCTCTTCTAAACTGCTCTCCATGCCTTCAACCTCAAACCCTACCCCTCTGTAAAGCCAGTAGTCGCGGCCACTATCACAGCCGCCTGGTCCATGCAGGTTCACATTGGATTCGGACAGTTGGTAATGAAACACTGGAGCCAAGAACTGGTGAGCCATCAGCTTTAATTCTAGCTTGCACCCGGGGGGGTAAGCAAACACACACACTGGGCTCCAAAACCCACTCATTCAGTGCGCACAAAGCTACTGACTTATCCGAGTTTCCTAGAATCAAAGGTTTCTAGCTCACCAGACTTATTCATCTCTGTTTCCCATCTCCTCCAGCACAAACTCTGCACAAACTGGCTTCTCCCTCAGCACTCTGCCATCTTGGCTGCCTCCTCTCCTCCACGTGGCCTTAATCTGCTCTCCTCTCTAATACCTCAGGAACCAAGAGCGAGCAAGCTCCTGGCCTGCCCCACTTTATAGTGTAGAATCAAAACCTTTAATCCAATCTACAGACAAGGACAAAGATACAAAGTCACCCATCTGAGGCATAATGGGATTCCTCAGGAGAATGCACCACCCAACATCATCCAATCAGTCAAGGGTGTGGGGAAGAGTTTACTCTTAAAACTAAGCCTTCGGCTATAACGACCGGACCTGCTTATATTACAGCCTTTTCTCCACACCCATTCCAAGCATAAGGGCAAATAATATCACCTGGATGACGGGCTTCCATGTGGGCAGCTCCATCTTTAACAAAGTGAGCATATTATATTTTATCTTCCCAACACCCTCCTTGCAAGCTAAAGAGGATAATTATTAAATGGGCTTCAACTGCATTCTGATACTCTAAGTCCAATACATGCATTAACGTGTTTAATTCTCACAACAGCACCATGGGGTAGATAAGATTATCATCTTCATTTTGCAGAAGAGAAAACAGGAATTTAAGAAAAGGAAGTGATTTGCCCAAGGTAAACCCAGCCTGTGGCAGCCTCATGCCAAAGACAGTGCTGCTCACCTGGCTTTCCTGCCTCTAGCCAGTGCCCATGTGCTCTCTCTGAAGCCCAGGTCTGACTTTATCCTTCTATTAGCTCTCTGTGATTCTCTGCTGCCCAGTTAATGAGGTCCAGCTCCATAACCTAGCAGGTTTCCAAATTGGGCTAAAATCGAGGTCTCCATTTTATCCCTGACTCCCTGACACTGTGTCCAATATACTCCCCACCCCATTTCTCCAAAACTTTTACTTCTGTTTCATAAACACTATTCTCCTTCATATATCAGCATATTTGCATATGCTGTTCCTCTGCTTGGAATGTCTTTCTCTTCTTCCCACCTGGGGAATATTAAGGTATTATCCAAAGCTCTGAAGGCTTATCCTCTATAAAGCTTTATTTGATTGTCCAAAAAGAAGCTCATCTCTCCTTTGTCTCCAAAAGACCTATTGCCAAACCTTTATGAGGCACTTAGAGTTTGGAACCATACTTGCTTACCTATGTGTCTGCTCATATGACTTGCTCAAGGACAGAAAGGGTGGTTTATTGATCTTGATATTCAGAGTGCCTATTTCAGTATTTTTCAACTGGCAGCAATTTTACCTCACTCCCAGGGGACATTTGGCAACCTCAAGAGATGTTTCTGTTGTCACGATTGGTGGAGGGGGAGTGTTCCTGGCATCCAGTGAGTAGAGACCAAAGATGCTGCTAAATATGTAAAAATGCACAGTCCCACACAGCAGAGATTATCTCGTCCAGAGAGTTAACACTGCTGAGGTTGAGAAACTCTGGCTTGTCCCAGAACCTGCTTATAGCAAGCAAATTGACCTGTGTGTCGATTTGAGCAAACACAGCTAGGAACCTTCGTTGTAGTGAGCGTTTGTGTTAAGAGAAACCAGGCTCAACCCTTGGGAACCCAACTGGAAAATCCAAACAAAATCAAAGACCTTAAGGACCTATGAATCTACTGTGGAAAATACCTAAGACATTATGTTCTTCAGTCTTTTGCCGATTTGAGCTTTTGAAGATTAACACTTTCTTGATATAGACAGGATACCTGGTATGGCAAAAAATACCAAAGAGCTCCATTCAGAAGGCAGGTTACGTTGTTTTTCAGGAGCTTTTGGGGGGAGGATGAAGAGGAGAATTTTCAGAGATATAGAAGTGGCTGAGTTGTGTGATCTGGCTTTGTCGGACAATCTACCAACTGTACTCTAAATGGGAAGTGTGAATCATGTACGTGTCTAGAGAAACAAAGGCTGTGTTTTGTTGTTTTGAACAGAATACTGAGAAAACCCTGGCCCAAAGAAAAGAAGACTGTGGCTAATAATGAGTGATCAGGGCCCAACAATAGGGATTTAGGAATATTTCTTGAGTTGACAAATGCACTAATGATAATTATACAAGAATTTTTTCCTGGGTGGTTATATATAATTTATTATCCAAACTGGGACACTCTTTGAAAACAAAGTGGGTATTGTACATAATTGATCTCTGACAGGCGTAGACTGAGACTGTCCCAGGGAAGTTGGAACTTACTGTAATCATATGTAACTTTTCCATTTTATTTCTTAGGCCACGGGTAGCATGTACATGGCATGCATATTGTTATTTCTTCTTCCTCTGCCTACAGCAGACATTACAGGACTCTTCCCCTATGAATTAGTGTGTGGTCTTATCTTAAAATCATTCTCAGTAGAGCTTCCCCAGCCGTCTTACAAATTGATGGGCATTGGCATACGAGATCGGACCCAGTGTGGGCAAGCACCTCACTTCTATGTGCCGCTCAGTTCTTCCCTGTCTTTATTCTCCTACCACTTCTCCCTTCATCCTCAGGAATCTCAAAATCCATCTTTTCAGAGTCCCATAAAGAGGCAAGGTCCTGTGGTCATAACTTAAGGCATTACTTGCAGAATTGTTTGAATATCTTGTTGAGCTTTCTTTGTTAATGCTAGATGATGTTTTATCATTTGGGTATCTAGGGTCAATTAGGCATAAATATTAAATATGTTTTTCAATGAATGGTTAATAAAATGTAACCCTCAAGTGGATTTTTGCTTGTTAAAAGTTATAGGGCTTGATTAATGTGGCCAGTTTTCCTAGGAGAGATTCTAGGTTTTATTTTAGCAAATACCTCAGAGAATTTCAACAAGGTTGACTGCTAGTTACTAAATCGAGTGGGATGAACCAAGAATAATAAGTGATGGGCTAAAGCTATAAGCAATTAAGAGGCACATCTTCATCTATGAATATTAATGTTTAGCCATTGGGAATACTACAGTGGGGCAAGGTTGGGGGGTTATAATAAAGAAGTTAACAAGGGCGATATACCACTTCCATTATTTCAGCATAATGGAGATCAGCTATCTGGAAACCAGGCTGACTCAAGGCATCTATTTCGTTCAGTGAAATATGCAAGTTGCTAAAATTGTTCTTTAAGTCCATTATCTTTCCTGTAAATTGTTATCTGGGGAAACCTTTGTGATGTGTGTCTACTGATATGTAACCTCAGGGCTCAACATTGGGTCTTTAACAGGGTTTATGTTGTTCAACAATAAACATAGTATTTGATATTACCCAAAGCTATTTATTTTAAATTAAATATTTATTGCAAACTAAATTACAGATGTAAAACATTTACACTGCAGGTATATTTTATTTGGCTCACATAATATTTTAGAAATTATGTTTTAATGTTTCCAACTTCTAAAAACCTAAAGATCAGGAATTTTTACATTTAAAGCACACTTTAAAACTTTTTAATAATTCCCTCTGAAAAAAAGCAGACTATTTAGCAACACTGGATGCTCATTCCTATAAGACAGAGGTCAGTTTTTAGTTGTATCTAATTATCCTAGAGTATTATTTCCTTCCTGCCCCTCAAGGTACTTTACTTTGCAACTCTTGGTTTAGGTTAATAAGTCAATCACAAAGGAATCAACCATGAAATTGAAGATGTAGTCACCCAAGAGTGTATTTTAATTTAAATTTCATATTAGCCAGTGCTTCAGGCTAATTAACATTATCCAGCTGTTTCAACATAAACACACACAGAGCTTCCAGACAAGTTCTTTGATTCAACCAAAAAAAAAAAAAGTTTACAGAGGACCTACTGTGTGCCAAAAACAAAGCTACATGTTTTGATAGCAACGTCAACTTGATTGCTTCCAAAAAGCCCAGAGATGAGCAAGACAAATGCACACGCTAATTGAGCAATACACTGACTTGTTCAGTTGGGAGATGTATTATGGAAACTATGGAGTGAAGCATGTTCTCCAGATTTTTTAAATGTCCCTTGTACATAGTCAGTCTGGGAGGCAGAGAGATAGGTTGAATGAATTTATAAATTTCTAACTGCCTTGTTCTTTTAGACTTGAAGAGGTATTTGGAGATCCTGTCCAAGTCATGGAAACAGAAAGTCAAAAGAAAGCTATAAGTGACTCACTCAAGGTCACTTGGTTTACATCATGGGCAGTACTAGAACTCAAGAGCTGAGCAATTTTCTTTTTTCAGAAGAGATACAGATTCCTACCCCACTGGCTTGAAAAAATGGATCACTCCATTGCTGATAGAGACAAAATTTTGCTTCTGGTCGCTGCTATGTAGTGCCTACTGATTTCACCTCTGAGACCATTACAGTGGTCAAAAAAATAAATAAATAAAAGGAGGCTGAATGATATTTTTGACTTGTGGACATTTATCTACGATACCTGGCCTAAATAATGATTTTTGTGTGGTTTTGAGTCAACCTAGAGGTCAGTCTTTAGTGAAACAACCACAAAAATCATTTCATTGAAATCACGGATATGGAGGAAGCTCACATGGTCACACTGATCCAATTTGTGTTTGACAAAATGCTAAATGGGATAGCTAATCCCCAGAATGAAAGAATTAAATTGAGAAAGATCTCATCAGACTGGAATATTGGGCACAAGCCAAAAGATGGACATTAACAGAGATAGATATTGCTTTAAAAAATCAATTGCTCAGAAAAAGAATGGAGAGCACCAGGTTTGGCTGTGGTTTCTATGAGAAAGACCCGGGATATCTTAGAGGCTCTTGAGAGCCAATGGATGCAACGCCATTAAAATGTGTTGATGGAGAAAACTCTTTTGGTTAATACATAACAAAACTCTAACTCAAATTGATTAAAGCAAGATGGAGAACTTATGGGATCATATACCAAAATCCAGGAGTGAACTTGGAACGTTCATCCCTTTTTAATGTGTAATAAACAACTTCCAAATCTCAGTGGTTTTCAACAAAACAGGTTTTTTTGTGGTTGTTGTTTGTTTGTTTTTTCTCATAGGTCCATGGGCACCTATGTTTAGGCTAACACAGGTTGGGCTTGGCTGGGCCAGACTGGACTCAGGACTTCTGTTTGGTTTGGACTGGTCCATGGGTCATCAGTCTGGAGCTCAGCCAAAAAGGCAGGGGCAACATGGGCAGGATCACCTCATGGCTGATCACAGAGCTTAAAAGCAGCAAGTGGAAATAAGAGTTTTTTAAGGTTCTGCTTAGAACTGGCAACCACCACTCTTGCCCACATTCTGTTGGCCATGACCAGTCATGTGTGGAGGTGGGAAATACAATCCACACTTTGTTTATTAAGAGATACTATGGCTACATGATACAAGACATGACTGTGCAATTCTATCGCCGAGAGAGTGAGTCAATCTCCCACCTTCTGGCTTCAGTATGTCTGGACCCAGAATTCAAATGATCCCAAGAGGAATCATTTCCCTCATCTCTTTGCTTTCCAAGGTGCTGACTTTGAGTACTGAAACCATCTACACTCACAGCTACTGTCTACATTACCAAGACTTTACACTTTCACTGTCTTCATCAACATGCTTTTACTTTTCCAGAAAACTCTTGCCCAGCGAGATAAATGTTACAAATAAGACACATTATGAAAGAGCCTTGAATTCTTCCATAGACAGCGTTAAACAATAGTTTATACACAAGACTTTTTGAATTTCTCCCCTCAAATTTCTCATCTTTCTGTACCTACCAACCCTATACTATTATATCACAAACTTTGCTAATTGTAACCAAGTCCCCACGTTAGAGACCCACCTTAAATTGACTTCAAAACTCCAATAAATATTTCAATTTTGTCCTTTGAGATGCTACTGGATCTATGAAGGTAGTGTCCCTACCTTATAGTGTTAAAAACCAACTGAACTTTGTCTTATCGACAAATCATTTTGTAGTATTTCAGGGAACCAGCATTCATGTTCAGGATATCACCACAAGGTTGCAAAAATGTCTAATAGCTCCTTCAGATTTATGGTATAAAACTTGAATGTCTTTAAAAGAAAAGACAAACAGCATTTCTTGGAAGTTATATATATATTTTAAAAAGTCCTGGTAAGCCTCTGATTGTCCCAGGTCAAATCACATGTTCAACTATAAACCAATCAGGTTTAGGGAGTATTGTGCTCTGATTGGCTGTGCCTGAATCTCTTAGCTAACTGCTGGAAGTGAGCATGCAGTAACCTCTCTGGAATCACAGAGCTTGAAAATAGGGGAGGAGAGGTTCCTCAGAGGATAAGTGAGCATTTGATACCAGAAGAAGGGGGAATGGATGTAGAGCAGACAAAAACGACAGGTTTTTGCTACACTATTTTAGCCAACAGATATTACCGGGTTCCACATAAGAGGAGAAAAGCTTTATTGTACTGCTTAATATTGACCTCTACAAGTTGTTGGGTACCCAGAAGAAGAGTGATAACAGTAATGGGATGGACACCAACTTAATTGTGAAGCCTGCTTAGTTTATCCAGAATAAGGAGAAGCCTTAAAGGCCTGTCATGTATAAAAGTTAATAAATCTGATTTACATCTGATTCCATTCAACTCAACCCACAAAAATTGAGCTTTGTTATGAACTAATGTTTGCTCCCCACCCCTACCCTAATTTATTTAGAAGTACTAACCCCTGGTGTGACTACTTGGAGTAGGGAAGTAAATAAGGTTAAATGAAGTTATAATGGTGGGACCCTGATCCAATAGAACTAGTGTCCTTGTAGGAAGAGACTCCAGAGAGCCCTCTCTCTCTGTGTACACACTGAGAAAAAGCCACGTAAGGACACCAAAAGAAGGCAGCTCTCAGTAAGACAGAAAGAGAGCTCTCACCAGAACCAAATCACAGGAACTTTGATCTTGAACTTCTAGCCTGCAGAGCTGTGAAAACAATTAATTTCTGTTATTTATGCAACCAGCCTATGGCATTTTGTTATGGCAGACTGAGCTGACTAATACAGGCTTCAAGGTAACTTTCTACAGAGTATTCTCTGGTTTCTTTAAGTAGAAAACAACTTCACTAGCTCCTGACCATAGCAAAGAGCCTATGCCAGATACTGGGTTAGATGCTAGGCCAAAATCATAAATAGACCTTGACCACATGGACTGTTAAGAAAAATTATCCAAAAATTAGAAATAAGGCCAAAAAAATAGCATAGCATATTCTTTCTGTTTGTTTTTTTGTTTTTGTTTTTTTAGGTGAGAGGAGGGGAGACAGTGAAGCAGACTCCCACATGCACCCCTACCGGAATCCACCTGACAACCCCGTCTGGGGCTGATGCTTGAGTACCAGGCTATTTTTAGTGCCTGGGGCTGGTGCACTCTGACCAACCAAGCTATCCTCAGTGCACGGGTCGACACTAAAAGCAATCAAGCCACTGGCTATGAGAGGGGAAGAGGAAGAAAGGTAGAGGGGGAGAAGCAGATAGTCTCTTCTCCTGTGAGCTCTGACTGGGAATTGAACCCTAGACATTCATATGCCAGGCTGATGCTCTATCACTGAGCCCCCAGCCAGGGCCAGCATATTCTATAACTCTCATGTCACAGCATTGTTTAACACTTCTGCTCATTCAAGATTTATTTAATTCTCTTAGAGAATGTATTTGTATTGGCTTTGCTTTTTATTCTTTGATTAGAGATCAAGGATATTGTAAAGTTACATGTCATCTTATAGATTTTTATGCAGTGGAAAAGATAGCTCTATAGGTTACAGTCCTATCATCCTGTAGAACATTGCTCCTTTTTGTATCTAACCTAGCAATCTTATTCTAATATCTTCTTTTCATAATGTCTATAAATACCCAGTTCTTCAAAATGTTCTCCAAACAAGTTTCACCTTTTTATTGATTTCTTCATTAAAGAGTGCGCTAAAACTTGACGTGTGTTCGATTTATATTTGCATGAAAGCCATGGTTTCAACTTTGCAAAAATTATTCTTTCACAGAGCTTTCTAGAAAACTAGGAGAGAGACATTAAGCCCATTACGAGGAGGAAGGGTATTAGGGAAAGGGAACTACAGCATGCTGAGGGGTCATGAACAGAAGGATTTAATCTAGTCTAACGGACTAGGGATGGTTTCCCTGAAAATGTGACATTTCTAAAAGCACGAGTGGGAATTAGACAAGTGAAGGAAAGAAAATTTAGATTTGGGGTGGGCCTGCTGCTATGGTCCATGGTCATGGATGAAAAGAGGAGGTGGGTAGAATCAATGGAGAGAAGCCATAAAGACCATATTTTTCACGAGAGGGTCTGATGCAAAGTTCCTGGCCTTCCGAGGATGTCAGAATCCCCAGAGTGAGAATGGAAGAGGTGTGCATGCCCCTGCATCTCTAATGAGGCTTGCACATGGTTTTGGCTTCCATGTAAGTGGTCCAATGTCTACCACAAAAGAAACGGCTCAGAGGCTTAACCCTGGGACTCAGAGTTCAGCTTCAAAGGGCAGGCATATAGTTAGCTTCTCCCCACCAACTGTGCAACCCAGAAAAAAAGGAGAGAAGCACTTGGCATAGCCCAACAGGAAAGACATTCCTCCCATGCTTGTGTTTCACGGGAGCCTAATTAAATCTGCAGCAGCGGCCACGTGGGCTCACTCTGATCCCGTCTCTGCTTTGCAGATGAGGGGGTTTAGATAATGAGCCCAAACCGTATCTCATTTGATTGAAAATTTCAGAAGACAGGAGGGAAATAAAATGCTAGGGTTTGTGCTGCCAGGATATTAAGCCACTCATCATAAAACAAGATAACCAGATGCAATGGAAGGCGTTGGCTTTTCATGCAGGCTCCCTGGACCTTTGCTTCTCAGCACAGGAAGGTTTTTGTCAGGGAGCTTTGACCTGGAGGGTTTCGGGGCAAAGTGCTTTGTTCAGCATGCCACCAATCCAGGCAGTGCCAGCCACAGAAAAAAAGTCTCTGTTTGGATTTTTGACACTGGTCAGAAGAGTATAGACTCTGGAGTCCCACAGACCTGGGTTTATATCCTGGCTCTGTCACATACCAGCTCTGTGACCTTACACAAGTGGACTCAGCTTCTTCACCTGTATTAGGGGTGATCAATCCTTCTCTCATGGGGTTACTTACTCCTAGCAAAAAGTGAGTTAATACGTGCAAAATTCTAAATCCAGGGTCTGCCATGTAGTATTATCTATCATTATTACAACTATAGTAATAATAATGATGATGACCCTAATCATTAAGGCCTGCCTGTAATTTCTCACTATTATAAAAATTTGATTTCAAATTCATCTCTTTGAACTGCAAGGTTCATCTTCAACCAGTTTTAAAGAGCATTTCAGTATCATAAGGAATAACAGAATTTTGATGTCTGTCATTCATTCAACCTAAGGACCAGTTGGGTTTAAAGTGAAAATATGGGTGACCAATTCATCTTGGTTTGCCTGGGTCCCGCCTTGTTACATTCAGAAAGTCCCATAACCCGGGAAATCTCGTAGTTCTGGGCCAACCAGAACAGTCAATAGGACTGACTCAGGTTACACAGTGAGTGACAGAACCAGGACAGAAACCCAGGCCTCCTACACCCAGCCAGGATGGTGTCAGCAATGCCTTGGCCTGGGGTGGGATGAATAGGAGCATTCACTGAAAGAAATTCCAATGCATTGATATAAGCCTTAGGACGTAGCTTTGCACAACGGATACTGCAAATGAATGAGATGGGCCAGGGGACTCTGGCAGCAGATCACACATGCTCTCCAAGCCACCAGCCCTCTGGCAATGGCCACTCATTGACTCTTGGGAATGAGAACACAGTGTTGCTAAATACCCCGATTATTCAAGAGATGATAGATATCCGAATTTTTTAAAATGTAAGAGCTCCTCATTTTCAAATGTTGCTAACTAATTAACAAATGAGAGACCTGTAAGAAAAATCCATTTGTGTGCCAAATGGGGTATGCCAGCCTCCGGGTTACAATCCTGATCTTGACCAGGCTCTTCCTCATGTCCAGGCCTTTATTCCTGCTGGCCCCTGTACCTGGCACTCTATGTCCTACCGTTACCTCTGAGACAGCAAGCTCTTACTTACCTTCTTCAGCATCAGAGGTTATGTATGAAAGACAGACACCACATGCCGCGGGGTTTCTTAACACTTTCCGGAGAGTCCCGGGGCTCTGTCCTCGAACATCTCTTGTCTATCTTCATTTCCTTGTTCATTCACCCTTAAACATCATTTTTAACCTAATGAATCCCAAAGTTTATTACCAGCCCAGATTCTCTCCTGAACTTCAGACCCATATAGGTATTCAACTGCCTACTCAACATCTGTTCTTGATGTTTAATAGACATTTAAAACTTAGTATGTCCAAACCTGGACCTTTGGTCAAATCTACAAATCTGTCCTTTTCCGATTTCAGTGTATGGCAATACCAGTCTCCCATTTCTCAGAACAAAATGACAGCCATCCTTGGCTGCTTTTTTTCTATCATATCCCATATCAGTTCTTCATTAGATCCCACTGGCTGCGCCTTCATGATCCATCCAACATCTAACCTCTTCTCAATCCTCTTCTGCTACTACCTTCGTCCCAAATAAACATCGTTTCTCACCTAGATCAGAACCACTGCCTCCACACTGTTCTCCTGGCTTCTACAGTTCACAATGTCCGACTGTCTGCCCTCCTTCTCACCACATCTCTGACCTCCATGCCGACTGGCTACCTTGCTGTTCTTGTCATGGTCCCTGTGTATGTACAATGCTCTCAGCCGGAATGCTTTTCTTACAGATACCCACTCAGCTCATTCCTTGCCCCTTTTCAGATCTTTATTCAAATATCACCTTCACAGTGAGAGAAAGCTTTGGAAAGTCAAAATTTGCCTTTGCGACCGTGCCCACCACCATCCCCCTCCCGTCACACCCACACCCTACCCCACAGCGCTCCTGTTCCTGAAACTTGCTTTATTTCCTCCTTGGCATTCATCATCATCTAACATCTAATATATTTTAGTTTTCTTGCTTTTTTGGCTACTTGTCTCACTTGCTCCTAAAGGACAAAGATTTATGATTATTTTTTCACTTTGCTGTCTCCAGAACCTAAAACAATGCCAGAGACATAGTAAGGGTTCACTAAATGTGATGAATAAGTGAATTAATGAACTAAGAGGATTTTAGGTAAAAAGATACAAAAGATTGGCTGTCCTTGAAGAACAATTAAGAAAATTTGAATAAATCAATACGATACACATTATACTTGCTCATTTGTCTCCCTCTGACTATCGGGGGTTCCCACACTGGCCTGTAAGCACACATCCATACCCTCTGACAATCTCCAATCTCTGACAATTCAGTGTGAATGTCTCTGTGGCTGGAGGCAGCAACACTAAAGCAGTTGTTGAATGTGAAGGACCCTTTTGGAAATTAACCTACTGGGAGGGTTCTTGCCAGACAGAACTACAGTTCCATTGTCTCATGGTCTTGTAATGCGCTGGTATAAACAAAATAAAGAGTGAGAGTCAGGTACCTTTCTCATGTAAACAAAGGACTTTGTTACTTTAGCTGCAAAGCTAAAACAGCATTACTTCAAGTCTAAGCCAGCCTTGAAGTTAACAGTCATGACTTCGTAGATGTACTGTTTTTCTTTGTCATGAATGTCCTTTTAATTTTTTTCTTTGAAAACTGTTATCATATAAGATGAAATGTAAACTGCTGCCAACAACAGTAATGATGCTTTTAATAAAAGTGACCCATGATATGCAAAAAAATTTGAATAAATCGAAATAATTACAGGTCTGCCTAGTCAAAATAAACAGTCAAAAGGAAAATAATAAATGGAAGGGAAAATGCTTTTATTTCACCTATGGTAGGAAAAAAGGATGAGTTTCTTTCATCGAATAAATGCTGTTTCAAAGTAAAAAATGATCAGTATCCCATTAGAAAAGTCAGCAAAAGATACAAGCAGTGCACAGGAGGGGGAAAAAAATGGAATGGCTTATTAACATATGAAAAGATGCCTGACCTTTCTCATAATTAAAGAAATGCAAATTAAAACAACAATGAGAGACTGGTTTTCACCCAACATGCTGGAAAATACAGTATAAAGATACTTATAATACACAATGTTAATTGGAGCAGGAGCAAATGGTGAGTGTGCCAGCCTGGGCAGCCTCTAGGAAAGCAATTTGGTTACTGGTATACAAACGGTATGGCCCAAATCCTGTAATCTAACAGGAATTAATCCTACACAGAAATTATCCTTGCAGAAATGCATTCTAATATATGGACAAGGAAGTTCAGAGCAACATTTTTTTACAAAAAAAAAGACTAGATACAAGCTAAATATTCATCAATAGTAGTGTTGTTAAGTGTTTGAAGCAGGTCAGGACTGTCCCATTTTATAGATGACAGTATACCTCTATTTGAGGGAGGGGGAGAAGATCTAAATTATATGGAAATAGTAAGTAAAAAAGTTCAAAATGTAGAAAAATGCACTGAATTTTATCCCGTTTGTGTTAAAGCAAAAACAAAAACAGCTGCTACATACATATGCTTGTACATGCATAGAAAATTTATAACAAATACACAAAAAACAATTAATATTGGTTTTCCCTGGGAAGAATAATGGAAGAGATCTGACGTGGGATGAAAACTATGATTTTATTTATATGTTTTCAAAATATGTAATATTGTTTTGTATTTCTTAATTAAAATTTTTGTTTAAAAACACCAGTTCCCAAAAATATATACATTGAGTTTTGTTTTGTTTTGTTTTGTTTTGAGTGAAAAAGAAAGAGATAGACAGGAATGGAGAGAGATGAGAAACATCAACTCGTAGTTGTGGCACTTTAGTTGTTCATTGATTGCTTTCTCATGTGTGCCTTGACTAGGGGGCTCTAGCTAAGCCAGTGACCTCTTGCTCAAGCCAGTGACCTTGGGCTAAAGCCAGAGACCATGGTATCATATGATTCCGTGCTCAAGCCAATGACCCCGCACTCAAGCCGGATAAGCCCGCGCTCAAGCTGGTGACCTCGAGGTTTCGAACCAGGGTCCTCAGTGTCGCAGGTCAATGCTCTATCCATGTGCCACCACCTGGTCAGGTTACATTGAGTTTTTAAGTTATACATCCCTAGGACCAGGAGAAGAGTGCCTGTTAGATCATAGGCTCTACATTTTTCTACCCCAAATGGGAATTTTTGCTACTTCTTAGAATTTTAACCTTATGTATGAACCAGAGTGAGAGAGCTCCTCTTTCGTTATTCAACCCAGGCAATGGTGCTAATAGGGAAAACTCAAGAGTTAAATTTCAGCTTTAGTAATAGTAACTTTTAGTTTTAATCAATAGGTTTAATGATTAATTCAAGTAAAAACCTTTGTTCCTGGGGCTGGGATACACAAATAGGTCTACATGACTTCACAAGGGCTGCAAACAATCCACCCTTTGTGCCCCAGATGTAGGAGATCTGCAAGCAACCAAGATGGTATCTGAGCCTTGGTGCTCCAGGAAAGGCATGTCTGCTGACAAGGACACTGACAAAGAATTACTGGTCAGCAGATGAAGAAATGCTAGAAAAATCTCTGCACTGCAACTTTTATGTAACTTTTTTCTTAATTTTAAACTCCTTACCTATCCCTTCCCCCTCCCCCATATAAAAGGTTGATTTGTTGTGAAATGTTTAGATGGTTTTTAGGATACATAACCCACCATCTTCTCAGATCGCGAGCTATCTGAATAAAGTGCCCATGAAGGATCAATCTTTGTCTCTATATATTTGGCTGAATGGTGACAAGCAGCATGAGTTTCCAGTTTCAGTACCTCCCGACCTGCCCAGCACACCTAATTGCATTATGATGGCATTTTCTTTCCCCCCAGGGCTCTATCCTCAGCACAAGCTTTTAGAGAAAGAAAATTAAGAGAACTTTTATCCCTGCCTTGGAAATACAGTATAAAAGCCCTGTGAACTACCTGGAAAAATAAAGAGTAAAACAGACAGAAATCTTTAGTTCCAGAAATAACTTCTTCTTTAGGAAGTTATGTGTTTTCCATAATAACAGCTTCTAATTAGGATGTAATTTTTTATATCTTTTGACCACCTTCACCCACTTTTTTCCCCTCTTCCCAGCTCTGGCAACCACCAATCTGTTCTCTATATTTATGAGTTCTGTTTTGTTTTCTTTTATTCCATATATAAGTGAGATTATACAGTATGTGTCTTTTTCTGTCTAACTTATTTTACTTAGCATAATGCCTTTCAGGTCCATCCAATGTTCCCACAACTGGCAGTGTGTCCTTTTTATTGACTGAATAATATTCCATTGTATTTGCATACCACATTTTCATTATCTATTTATCTGTCATTGAACACTTAGGTTTGTTTCCATGTCTTGGTGATTGTGAATAATGCTGTAATGAACAAGGTGGTGGGAAGGTGATGCAGAAATCTTCTCAAGATAATGAGTTTATTTTCTTTGGCTAAATACCCAGAAAGAGAATTGCTATATCATATAGTAGCTCTACTTTTAATTTTTTGAGAAACCGCCATACTATTTTTAGGATGTATTTAAAATATGGACAAGACCAGGTAAAACAAGACAAAACAGAACTTAGCCTTCCCACTTCAGTATGGAGAATACAGGGTCACGTGTTAAGATGGCATCTTTTTTTTTTTTTAGCTTACTTATGTCTGTGCTAACGTACATCAATTGGAGAATACTTTATGCTTCTTGAAGTCGTGTTTACATCCATGGTCAATAACTAAAATTTCAACTCCTGAAAGCACTGGGGGAGCCATACTAATAATGATAAGTAAAGTTATAAATAGAAGCAAAAGTAGTAGAAATAGTGAAAGTGGAAGTCAAAGTAGGAGCAATAGTAGTGGTAGTATAGTAGAAATAAGAGAAATTGTGGGTGCAAAGGAGGCTGATGGACTAGTGACAAAGAAGCTCTCATTGACCAAACCTAACGCTCTTTGATCTCTTTTTCACTAGGCTTGACTTTTGGACTTCCGCTGTGTCTCTGCATTGTCCAATTTTAGCAAGAATCCTCCATATTTGATCATCTTCAATATCTGTTTGGGTTCCTTATTCTCCCCGAATCCCCAAGTGATATCTGATCACCCTGGCCTGTCTTCAGCATGAATTATTAGGGCAGTTTAGCCAGAATCCTCCTTACCCTTGATAGTTCCTCTTAGCAATTTTCCATTCATTGACTTCTACCCTGCTCCTCAGTTATAAATTTCTACTTCCCCATGTTCTAATTCAGTGTTGATTCCAATCTCTCTTCCACTGCAATGCCCCATTTCAATGGTCCTTACACCTATCTTGAGAGCCTTTTCCTTACAACAAGAGCTTTATGGGGACCAAACACTGCCTGTCTTGCTTCTTGCTTTTATCCCCACCATCTAACACTATTTTTTTTTTTGTTTTTAAACCTTCTACTGGCTCTGCTGGTATTCTTCTTCATACCTTTGTTTTCCTTGAAACAATTTCACATATAGCTCTTTAATTTAAATTTAATTTCATTTAAAATTCAGTTCTTTATTTGTACTCCTCACACTCAAGGGCTCAACAGCCATAAGTGGCTATTGGCAACTGAATTAGACAGAATAGATACGCAACATTTCCATCAT
This sequence comes from Rhynchonycteris naso, assembly GCA_037038555.1. Classification (NCBI taxonomy): domain Eukaryota; kingdom Metazoa; phylum Chordata; class Mammalia; order Chiroptera; family Emballonuridae; genus Rhynchonycteris; species Rhynchonycteris naso. The sequence continues at coordinate 188,345,144 of CM073000.1, read as the reverse complement.
CACAGAAAGTTCTATTAGACAAGCTGAAATAGACCATTTCCATATATTGCAGGTTTTCAGAGATTTGAGTCTTTTGGGACATTGCCAACACTGATTCCCAAGATGTACTTGAATGTATTGTTTCTCCCAGTGCTCCGAGTCATCCAGCAAGGTCCATTTGAACCAAAGGAAGTTATCAATGGAATCTCATGAGGACCATCAAGTCTTGTTTCCATACATGTGTTGCTTTGGGTAGTTTTGGATGGTCATACAGTGTAACCCCTGTGTATGTTCCTGGAATCCCCAAAGCCCAGCCTCTGCCTCTACAGCCATTGTCTTCTCCATGGATCCTCTCCGTTGGGTGGATGCTGCATCCACATGTGGATAGGGGCCGAGGATAGAAAGGAAGAGGAAAAAGTGGTGTGGTGATACTGTTTCCACAAAACTCTCGAGGTCCCTCCTGATTCCTCAAATGTAGCAGGTGCTGAGTGAGCAGTGACAAATGGCTTCTTTGAAGTTAGCCATCCCCATTTCAATTATTTGATCCAGTGGAGTGCAGTAACTTGACTGCCTTAAATTCAGGATCTTTCTAGGCAGCCAGAACTCAATCAGGATGTGTTAAGTGCTCCTCAGTTACAAGATAGACTGAAATTCCACTTAAACTCAAATTACTTTGGGGTGGAAATCTCCAACTATCAGATTTAAAGACTTAGGAGCAAAAACAAAAGGAAGAGGAAGAACTGGGAGGAAAAACTAAAGAAAAGAAAAGAAAAGAAAAATTGGAGAATATAAGAGAGAACACATTTAGTCAGAAAAAAATGGCTCACAAAAGTAGTCCTTCGAGGTTTGAAAATAGGATTTATTGCTTCAACAAGAAGTTATGAAAGAGCAAAGATGTTCTGTGTTAACTGCTCTGGTGAATTTAGAAGAAGAGTTCTATGTTTTGATCAGACAGCTCTGACTTTAAGTCTTGGCTCTTCTGTTTTATAGCTTTGTAATTGTAGTGGAGTCACACAGCCTCACTGCGCTCCCAAGTTCGATGGTGCCTACTTCAAGCACCACCGTGAAGAGTAAATGAGAAGGTACTGAATATGGAGCACCTTGCACACATCTAAATGATACTAGGCTCCTACCTGAAGATAAGGAAGGGGGTGGGCTGACCCAGGAAGTATAAAGACAGAGGACGGACAAGAGCCCAAGTTCAAGCCCTGAGAAATGTCAGTTTACCTTGAAAAGGAAGCTAGAAGATGAGAAGGCAGAGGCTACTGGGCTAGCTAGAGAGATCGCAGAAAAACCAGGAAAGAGTAGAATTCCTAAAGCCAAGGAAAGAGAATGTTTCAAGATTCTCCCAAAATGTAATGAGAAAGAAGACTGAAGGTGTCCATTTATAACCATGTGCCACCATTAAAAATGAGGTGTTGCTAAAATAGTAGATGTTTGTCATATACTGCTGCAAGGGAAGCATCCAATTATAAGTATTTGAACTTGTTTAGCTCATTTATTCAACAAATATTCACTGAGGGCCTGATATAGTACAAGCACTGTTTAAAATGCTGGAGCTATGGGGGTGAATGAGACAGGTCTCATGTTACTTACATCCACCTGTGCATGTGTACATGAGGTTATATGTATATATACATATATATATACACACACATATATACCAGTGGTTCTTAACCTTTTTTGAGGTACCGAACCCACCAGTTTCATATGCGCATTCATCAAACCCTTCTTTAGTGATAAATAAAATATGATTTTTTCCCCAAATTTAGTTTTGCCGGTGCGAGACTAGAGTTGCTCAACTTGGCATTGCATATCATGCAGATAGGACGCTGACTCCCATCCCGTTCTGTGATACATATGAATCCATGTTGTACATATTCGTCCGACCACTTTCTTTTTTTGGTCGACATATTTAGTATGGGTTAAAATATTAAGAAAGAAACCACACGACGTACAACTACGACAGCCGTTGACTACTGCGCGCACTAAATTCCCCACAGCACTGGTTGGCCAAGCAATATAACGTGATCTTCTGCAGCAAGTGATGGCCAAGCGAGGTGTGTCATCACGACTTTACATAAGTGTGTCTTTACCTCCTTGGCAGATGCTTCTCCGAACCCCTGAGACCGATTCATCAAATCCCTAGGGTTCGATAGAACCCAGGTTAAGAACCACTGATATATACACACACGTTTCTTTCTTTACCTTTGTTTGGAAATCAGATCTATGTAATCAATAATAAAATTAGACTAAATCATATTTCTACATATGATATTGCTTACATAAAAAATATGGTAGGTTATGTACCAAATATGAAAAATCATTTATTCAAGTTGTGGGACAGTGTCTGAGTGGCTAGAGCTCAGGTTGTGCGATCAGGCAATCTGAACTCAACTTATTTTTGCTACCTTGTGGCTACCTAGCTCAGCAAGCAACTGGACGCCACTCAACCTGTTTACTCTTCTCTAAAATGGAAATAATGATAGTCCCTAACTCACACTACTATGGTGAGAACGAAATGATGTAATGCAAGTATATGCCTAATCCAGTGTTTGACACTTAGTAATTGCACAATAAATCTCAGTTACAATTGTTTAACTTGTCTGGCTTCTGTAATTTTTAAAAAAATATTACGGGCATATCACTTTTGTAATCAGAAAACATAATAGAAGTTGTTTGAAATGATAACTTTTATTGAAAAGCAATGAGGGGCCAGCTGACCAGAGGTTAAATGCTCAAAGAGAAAAAAAGAAAGGTCACTATAACACAATCTGATTGTGCCAAATATTGGCACTTTGCAGATTTTACTTTATTTCCCCTTTTTCATTGAGTTTATTGGGGTGACATTGGTTAATTCAATGTATAGGTTTCAGGTATACAACCCTATAATATATCATCTGTATATTGTATTGTGTGTTCACCACCCCAAGTCAAGTCTCCTTCTGTCACCATTTATCCCCCTTTACCCTCTTCTACCCCCCCATCCCTTTCCCTCTGCTAATCACCACACTGTTGTCTGTGTCTATGAGTTTGTTTGTTTTTATGTAATCCCTTCACCTTTGTCACCCAGCCTCTCTACTCCTCCCACAGGATCTGCTCTTGAAGCAAAATCACAGAAGAATCATGTTACCAAGGATGAGAAGTGAGATAGACCAAATAAAGTAAAAATCCCATCTCTGAAAATCGAAGTCATAACAGGGGTCCATGGGAGAAATGAGCATCACAAGACTTTCATGATAGCCTAGAGAAGACAAGTCACTGCCCCCAAATCAAGAGGGGAGACTAGAATGCAAGCGTCCGGTTCCCACTGGCCAGCACCTTTCTACTACACCTCACTGCTAGGGCATTAATACTTTCAAGGATACTCTCTGCTTGATAGTTTCCCCATCTCTTATTCTAAGACATGTGTTCACCCAATTTCTGAAAGACTATGTCTCATCTTTCTATAGTTAAAAGTCAATAAAAGGTAGGCAAAAGTCAAAAGAATCTTAGTACCTATATACTTGAAACTATGTCTTTTCAGTTTTTCCAATAAATGAAACACAGTAATAACAAAAAGTCATTGCAGGTGAGTCAGGCGGCCCAGGCGCGCTAAAAGAGGTCACTAAATTATAATTTATTTTAAATAGCTCTTGGAGGATGGTCATGTCAATTTCCCTCCTAATGCAGAGTGTTTGCTAAGATAACTCTGATTAAATGTTAAGTGAGCTGCTGATTGAGCTACTATTTATTTAGCAACTATTATTTCCAGACACTGAGTTATCATCTGTTTCCCAGAAACATCCCGAGTGATCTTGAAACCTGAATCAGGTCACACACCACTCTGAGGACTTCCCATCACGGTTGGAATAATGCCCAAAGCCTCTTCCCAGCTGATAAGAAAGGGCACTGTGGCTGCCTCTCTGACTGCATCGCTTTCCACTCTCCTCTTACCTAGTACGCTCCACATCCTGGCTGGCTTTCAGGCCTCCAAATATGCCCAGGTCATTTCCTCCTCAGGTCTCTATATCTGCAACTCCCTCTGCCTGAAATTCTTCCCGCCTGGGTCACTGCATGGGCAGCCCTCTCTTGACATTTATGTTTCAGTGAATGCCCTCTCCCCCAAAAGGCCTTCGTGGACACTTGATCTTGATCTAAACCCAAACCTTGATCCCTGGCCACCCTCTGTCCCACTTCTCCTGTTCAATGTCTTCATAGTCCTGATCAGTACCAGGAATTATCTTGTGTTTCAGGTCAGGTTCCCGGACAGAACCTGGTGATAGATTCTTGAGCAATTGTCTAATTTCCTAAGGGAATACTCATGGGAGAAGCTTGTAAGGGAGTGCAGGTGGTGGGATATAACACGAGAACACTAAGCAAAGCAGGCACTCTGGAGCATGAACTGCACCTTTGGGTCTGTCCTGCCTGTGGCAAGGGAGCTGGTTGTGTGTCCTCTCATCCATCTGTCAGTGACTGAGGGCTGCCCTGAGGAAGGGGACATAAACTTTGAGACAATCTCAACTGCCCAATGGCAAACCTTTGTGGTCGTATGTGTGCACTGCTAAACAGGCAACAGCTGGGGGATGGGTTCCCCAATGGTGAGGCTCTGAGTAGCATGCCAACGGTGTCTGCCGTATCGGGCTCATTCATTACTTTAACTGATCCACGTCAGTCTATCCTGCTAGACTTTAAGCTCCATGAGGGCAAGGAAAGCATCTGCTTTTTTAGCTATAGATGACTCCTTAAGACATAATAGGCACTCAGGAAATATTGGTTGAATGCTCAAAGAACTAATTAATAAGTTAAGACACTTTACTTCCTTGTCTCGCTAATCCTTACAATCACCCTGGGAGATAAGACCTTCAAGTCTGAGTTCTTTCCAGGCTTCCATCCAAGCTCATCCATCTGAGAGCCAATTAACCAGCTAGCCTGGATAGAAATAAATCATGTGGGTAAACTTTATCAGAGCCTTTACTCTAAGCCCTTCTCTTGAGACCCCTCTCCGCTATTTCCTGCTGTGCACACGTAGGCTTTTTCATGTGTTCCCAAGTATTTAATCCCCAAACCCCAGCCCAGGAGAGCAAATGACCACAGAAAATCAGCAAACAGTTCCTGCACTCTTTTCTTTGGTACTTTCTTTTGTTTACCATATGTTAAGAGTACTTTAAAAATAAACACTAGTTGTCATTAGTTTGATGAACAAGGGCTACATGTGTGGAGGCTAACAGTACAGGTTAGCATGCACCCAGGCTGTACAGGGTTTTAATATGTAGTACTAAAAACTAAGAACAGATCTACCATATGACCCAACACTCCCTCTTCTGGGCATCTACCGGAAACATTTGAAAATACGCTTATTCATAAAGACATACGCACCCTTTTGTTCACTGCAGCATTATTCACAATACCAAGACATGAAAACAACCTGAATGTCCTTCAACAGATGATTAGATAAAGGAGATGCAGTCCATATATACAAGGAATACTACCCAGCCACAAAAAGTCATGAGATACTGCCATTTGCGACAACATGGATGGATCTCAATAGTACCATGCTATGTGAAATAAGCCAAATGGAAAAGTACAAGAACCATATGATTTCACTCATATGTGGGATAGAAAACAGAAAGCAACAAGTGAACAAGCAATACAAACAAACTCATAGACACGTGGTTACCAGAGGTGAAGAGGGTGGAGAAGGATGAAGATGGTAAAGGGGCTCAACTGCATGTTGATGTAAGGAAACTAGATTTGGGGTGGTGAGCACACAATGTAATATACAGATGATGTGTTATAAAATTGCACACCTGAAAGTCATATAATGTGACCCCCAATAATTTTAATTTAAAAAAGAAACTAAATTGAATGAATTATCTCACTGACAGGAATATTGGAGAATGCTTTATCCCCTTGGGTCACTAAGGATTGTCAGGTATGTGACAGCAAAATGCTTTAAGACCCACTCCTCTAAGAGTGGCTTGTGAACCTGCAGCATCAGCATCCCCTGAGAACTCTCCGGAAATGCAGAATCCCAGTCCCCTCCCCAGACCCGCTGAGTCAGGATCTGCATTTTACCCAGATCCCCAGGTCATTGGCTTGCACATCATTTAGAGAATTACTACTTTAAGACAATCATATTCAGCCTTTCCTGCTGCCCCTCCTTTGGTGAAGCTAAATATTTTAGAACACTTCTACTAATTCCCTAAATTCCTTTTTCCCTGAGTCATCAAAACCATAATAGTGTCCTAGATCCTTCCTCTGGTCTGTAAGAGTAAAGAAGTAAAGAGCTTAGGATCAGCAAAAGAGGGTACATCCTTGTCTTACGATTAGATTTCTAGAAAGAATTTGCATAAGGAATATCTGATTCTGCAAAGATGAACATCAATAAAAATCACTGTCTCTACCTAATCTCTTTTTTGAGCTTCAGAGAGAGAAATTTCTCCAGAAGCATGTGGACTAATTCTGCCCTTGTCCTTTCCAGGTAACCCAGAAGTCCTCCAGAGGTCACAGTGGATCTCTCCTCAAAAGCCTCCAGGGCCCTCCAGCTCACTCAGGGTGAAAGTGTAGACCACACAATAGCCCCCCAGGTCTTGTATCAGCTTTGCCTTCTTGCTCCTACCCCCATCCCTATGACCTCCTCTCCTAGTCTCACCCTTGTTTACTGTGTTCCAGCCACACTGGCCCCTTTGTTGTTTCTCAGACACACCAGCCCTGTTCCTGCCTCAGGACTTTTGCACTGGCTGTTCCCTCTGATGGCAATTCTGTTCCTCACATATCCACATGGCTCCCTCTCTCACTTGCTCCAAATCTTTGTTTAAAATTACATCTTTTTAGTGAGACCTTCCTGACCACCCTGTTTTAAGTTGCAGCCCATGCTCCTGGCTCTCCCAGTCGCTCTTACTCACAACAGTTAATTTTCTCAGATCACTATTTTCTGACATACTAAGTAATTTAACCCATTTATTTTGTTTGTCCATCACCTGGCCACTAGAATGGAAGACCTTTGGGACAAGGATTTTTTGTCTCTGCTCACCACAATATCTGCAACGCTCAGCACAGTGCCTGCCACAGAATAAATACTCAATAAATATTTAGTGAATAAATGAATTCATTCAACAAACTGTATGTCCTGGGCCCCACACAAGTCACTAACAATCTAAACATGAATGGTGCGGGTCCCTAAGGGAAGCTTACAGCAACCTGTGGGAAAAGGATCAAGGCACAGGAATGCAAAGCTGGGAAGTGAGAGGTCGACACAGGAGGTGAGTGTGTAAGGCACACGCATGCAGGGCCACTGGAGGGAGGCACGGACTAAGCCCAGGAGCCAGAGAGCTCAGAGGGCAGCTGGCGTTTGAGTCAGGCTTGAGACGATGGACATTTTGACAGAGGGAGATAGGAGAGGGAGCGAGTAGCTCTCCCTCGGCAGAGCAATCAACAAGTGCAGAACACATCCAATTCAAGTGGTGTTCATGAGAACTGCTAGCTGTGGGGCACAGGAGGGGAGGGAGGGTACAGGTGTGTGTGTGTGCGCGCACGCACGCGTGTGTATAACAGTAAGGCTGGAGAAACAGGTGCCCTGGGGCCCGGTGGAGCACTGGGGTTAACACTCCCGCTCTGCTCTCCTCTGTCAGCTGGGTTCCACGCTGTCTTGCTGATCAGTCTGTCTTCCCCGCACCACTACCTCCGCAGGTGCCTGCACCCTCGGGCCCTTCCATACTTTGCAAAGCAATTTACCTTGGACCTATCTTCACATTCATAAACACAAAATGTCTCTGTTGAAATCAAGTGTCATATGTTCCGAGATGCAGTTCGAAGCAGCACAGACGACTGGGTAGAAAGTTTATACCAGTCTGTCCAAATGATAGGGATATGTTCACCCTTCCTATAACACAGATCACCACCCCATCTTCATCCCCCCAGGAGGCTTATCGGCAACAGTTCATTTTGGTTTGTAGAGTTTCTAATGTATTTTTTTTTAATCTGATACACCTGAATCCTCACAGCACCTCTGTGAGGTAGGTATTTTTGTCCTAATTTTCAGAAGAGGAAACCAAAGCTCAGGGTCACAGCATATAAGTGACAGAGCTAGAGCGAGAGCCCAGGTCTACCTGAGTTCAAGGATAAAACACTTCTTACCAACATCAATGAGAAACAGAACAGGGCAATGTATAGCTCATAATCAAGAGATTAAAGGCTGATATTTCAAGGAGATTGAAGATTCAAAAACACCGCAAAGAAAAGATGCTTCCCCCTCTCCTTCTACCATGCCCATATTAAATATTAATTCCCTTTGTCTTTGCAAATACAGAAGTTGACTAAGACACACATCATAAAAAATGCAAGGTAAAGTTTCACTCTAATTTTGGCTTTTGTATGGGAAATGCTTCTGATGACTTGCCTGCCTCCTTTGCCCTTGGTCAGTGCTGTCTAGAAGAACATGGATGTCCAGCAGTAAGCAGGAGATCAAGGACACATCCCCAGCAGGAGCCTGAGGACCCCAGCTCCAGGCTTCAGCAAACACTGTCCTTTAGGTATTTATAGGAGACAAGAGACCCTGAGACAGAGTCTTTTAAGACTAACAATTATCTAAATCATGGGAGGGGGCCCAGGATGGACAGCTGGGCAGTGGAGGTCGAAGGACCCCCAGGAAAAAGGGAGGCCGTTGACTGCAAGCCCTTGAGGGAATGGACATTTTTCAGGCCCAATTCCCTTAATTTCTAATGGGTTTTAAAAAATTAATACCTTTTACCTTTTTATTTTTTGCTTGAGAAGACATGTGTTCACAGCATGAAATTTCAAATATGTGAGCATGCAAAAAGAAGATAAAAATTAACCATAATCAAAGAAATGCATAAAAATGATAAACAATAGTGTTTACTCCTAAGGGGAAGGGGAGGGGTGTAATGGGAAAGGAATAGACAGGTACCTTCAATTGTATTGAAAATGTTTTATTATTTCTTTGGCTAGGTGTTAGATACATGGATATGTTACTCTTTGGAAGTATCTTTGCAATATGTTTTAAATACTTCAGAATAATTTTTAAAGTTATCTGCTACACTCATGTTGAAAATTTAGTGCCTACCAGAGCCTAGTAGACACTTAATAAATTTTTCCTGAATGAGTGAATGCATGAATGAATGAATGAATGAATGACTTAACTGTGTTACCTCTCAGCTTTAAAGGATAGAAATTAGGGCTGGTAATATCTACCCTCAAAAATTAAGACAAGAGTGAAATGTACCTGGGATCCCACCTCCCACAACCACCATTTTGGTAAATCTTCCAAGATTGTTATTTTTCCAAAACATGAATATTTTTAAATATGGGATCATTCCATATGTACTACTTTGTAATCAGATACAATCACAGCATCTTTGTTCGTCCCTTAAATTCCTCTCTTCATTATTTTAGCAGCTAAATGGTGTTCCATTGTACAGTGAACTTCCTTTGAGCTTTGAGTCACTGTCTCCAGCTGTTGAGAGGATCCTCTAGGGGCAGCCTTGCCAGACTCATCAGCCTCAGGGGGAGACCCCAAGAGTTGGAAGGCACTGTCCCTGGCCAATAAGGGGATTCATTACATTCCTTCAAGGTAACCCCAGTTTAAGCTCATTTCCCCCAAGAAAATGTGTTAGGGACATTCTGAGAGGTTTGGGGACCTAGATTTTTCTAGCTTCCTAGGGAAGCACAGCCTCAGACATCCTTCTCCTGTCTTCCAGTTATCTATAGAATAAAATTCAGACTTTCGTATAGGTCGGGCATCCCACCAACCATTCCTTGTCCCCTCAGCTCTTCACCAGCCAGCCACACGGTGTTGTGACAACCCTGGGTCACGGCAGCTTCGTCCTGGCTCGGATACATCACCTGTATCTCCCTGCATGCCAGAAGTATTCCTTCCCAGCTCCTCACTCTCTACATCTAAGCTGAATGTCACCTCCTCAGAAAGCTTTTCCTGCTCCTAATTTGAAGACTCTCTCACGTCCCCTCTCAGCACCCTGTGCAGTCCCTTCACAGCCTTTGCTCTATTGCAATAATTAAATATTTACCTGCACGTGTATCTGTTGAATGCCTGTCCTCCTCACTGAGAACTCTAAGTCATTGCATCAAGAACAGGGAGGGACTGCATCTGTTCTGTCTGCTGTGGAATGTAGAGCATCTAGCAGCCCCTGCTGCACATCGATGCCTAATAAACCTCACATGAATGAATGAATGAATGAATGAACGAACTACTTCATTGTGTGTTACTGAGCTCTGGGCTTTAGTTTTCCCTCATCAACACAACAGGTTTGGCAATATCTCCCCCCACATTGCTATGAGAGTAACTGCACTAGCTTCTGGAGAACGCCTCACTGGGTGTACTGACAGGTGAGAAATGGTTCTTGCTGCCATGATTATTTTGCTCTTCAAACATTTCTGGCCTCAGTATATAAAGAGAGATACACACAGCCCTACTTTACTTAAAGGCTTTTTCTTTGCTCTTTTGAAGGCAGGTATAAATGAGAACACTGGGGCATTTGTTTTAATACAACCCCTTTGAACCTCAAAATGCATACGATAGAAAACAGGATGACACATACAATTTTACCTTTTCTTCTAGCTATTATTTACAAATGTCATTTGCTCTGGCTTAACTCAGAAAAGCTTTTTAAGGCTCAGCAGTTAATTACAGCGGCCTCCGGGGCAGTGGCACCTGAGCCACACTCAAAGATCAGTGGCTCTGACTAGTCTTGGAGGGAGTAAATGTCTCACAGGTACAACAAGCTGAATGCTAGTCACCCCAGGAACCAATATCTCTGAACGTCACTGGTCCCACCTTCACATCCCATTTGCAATAGTTCATACAAATAACAACAAGTGCAAAAACATCCTTTACTTCCCAAAGACAATCTAGCCTCCAATCTAAAGGGAAGGTGAGATGATATAATTTATCCATTTGTTCCAAAAATATTTATTGAACACTTACTACATGCCAAGCTATGTACTAGGTGCTAAGCAAGAACAAAGCAGTTAACAAGATAGGTAAGATCTCTGCTCTCAAGGAGCTTACATTTTTGGGGAGAAGGAGGCAGTTACCAAAACAAACAAAAGAAGAAAATAAAGCAAAAGATCATACAGTGATGAGTGCTTTTTTCAGATAAATTAAAATGAAGTAATGGAAAGTGAGATATTTAATGAAGATATGATAGTTAATCATCTCAATGACGAGAAGAAACCAGCTACACAAAAATCTGAAAGAAGAACATTCCAGGAAGAGAAAATAGCTAGTGCAAAGACCCTGGGATGGGAGCTTTAAATTTTAGAAATTTAGTAAGTGAATAGAAAATAGAAACAGGAGTCTAGAAATCAGCCTTGCAAACCATGGTAAAGAGCTTCCATTTGATTCCAAGAGCCAGGGGAAGCCACTGAATGATTTTAAGCAAGGGAATAACCTGATGTGGTTTATGGGTTTTTTAAAAAGAAAATCACTATGGCAACTGTGTAAAAAAAAAAATACTATAGGGACAAGTGTAGAAGTAAAAAAACCATGTAGGAGGATGTTGCAATAATCTAAATGAGAAGTAATGGTGACTTGGGCAAAGACATTACAGACTATTTCTGTTCACAATGAGTTTATAATTGGTTAAGGTAAACTTTTAAGTGCACAGAGAAGGTCCATTAATCCTACAAAAGGTTGGCCATCAAATAAAATTGTCAGTTAATTTGGACAGGAAAGTTCAAATATCCCACCTTTGCCACTGAAAGAGGTAGTGTACACATAATCTTTCTTTCCTCTCTTCTCCAATCATCAAGTTAAAATTCACCTATTTAACATAGCTGCAGATCTTGGCTTCTGGCACAGCCTTCCAAGAACAAGATGAATGTAGGGAAAGATGAAAGACAGGTGTTTTTCCTTTCAGGTATATAAATTCCTTGGAATGGGGATGTCCAGGCCATTGTTTATGTGAATGAACGCAGTCAGCAACCAAGTCTGAACTGGAAACCTCTCCTTCTGCCCCACCAGAGGATGGGCAGGGACCTCTTGGGTCATGGAGTGAAGGCTGCAAATGAAATTACCCAGGATCTCCTGATGATGTTCACTTGGGCAGTTAAGAAAATGTCTTGGGAAGAGATCTGGAATCAGGAGAGAGTTTTTGTGAAAGCCACTTAGAGTCGTGCCTGGTCCAATAATACCACCTAAGATTTTGCCAAGTAATTGGTCTCTTTTTAAACTGGTGTTACTCCAATACCCTGTGGCCATAGCAACTGAGTGGGATGCAAGGAGGGGCTCTTGAAAGCTTTATGTTGGCTAAAGAGTCTAAGATATATCAATGATCAGTAATCTACATTTAGATCAGAGGAACTGAGACTCCCCTCTAAAATATCAGAGATGAGATATTTTAAAATGTACATGGAGAAAGAGTGCTCTAAGATGTGGCATCTCTCAACTGCCTGCATATCATAAGCCCTCTAATATCTTTTTCAGGTGTGAATTGGGATATTGTTTTATTTGCCGATAATGAAAAAAAAACAAAAAACCATGAGACATGAGAATCAGAGAGAGAGAGAGAAGCAGAAAGACAGAGTCTATACAGAGGACATTACTCTTGTCTCTACCCATATGAAAAGGCCATTAAAATATATCACAAAACCAGGGACCACATGTCCTGGTTCATAGAAAGAAGCAAGTCAGGAAATTTATTACAAATCAATATTAAGCTATGACTTGGAATGAATTAGATGTAAGCCCTTCAAACGGTCTACTTTCTTCCCAACCTTAGAGCAAAGTTTCTGTGTGGGAGCTAGCCTAAAATTAACACACACACACACACACACACACACACACACACACACAGAAAACACTCTTTCATCACCAAGATATGTATTCAAATAAGTTCTCAAATTTCATAAAAAGTTTCAAGTTGAGGAGCCTTCCATTTTAAATGAAACATTCTGACAAGATAAGAAGCTACAGCCTGAAAGCCAGCAAACTGATTTCTCACCAAATGTGTGCGATGTGCCTGTGGGAACACCTTCACAGGAGAAAAAAGACCTCACTGCCTCACCTCCCCACGCTCAAGCCGGCGACTTTGGGGTTTTGAGCCTGGGTCCTCAGTGTCCCAGGTCGATGCTCTATTCACTGGGTCACCACCAGTCAGGCTATACTCTATAATCTTCATACCACATCAGGGTAGTTAACTCTTTTATGGATCTGCGCAAAGTTTCTGGTGGACTGGCACCAGCCCCCATGGTCAGCGGCTGAAAACCACTGCTCTGAACAATGAGCAATTTTCCACTGAAGCACAATTTTTCCTTACACCACAAAGATGACAGAGACTGAGAAGTCAGAGACTTCTCACATGATATCCGGGAAGACTGACATAAACAAATGACTTGCTTTGTTCTGGGGGGGAAGAGAATAAGTCTTTATGGTGCTTATCTTCTGTTTACAAGGACCCTGTGAAAGAAACTCCCATGCAAGAGGATTAAATATTATACAAATAACTGGGGCAAAAGCTATAATTTGTTCTCTTTCTTTTTTTTAAGTGAGAGGAGAGGAGATAGAGAGACAGACTCTCACATGCGCCCTGACTAGGATATACCCGACAACCCCTGTCTGGGGCTGATGTTCTGCCCATCTTGGGCCATGCTCTCAACCAAACTAATTTTAGTGCCTAAGGCAGAGATTCCACAAAGCCATCCTCAGCACCTGAGGCCCATGTGCTCAAATCAATCGAGCCATGACTGCGAGAGGGGAAGAGAGAGAAAGAGAGAGGGAAGAGGGAGAGGGTGGGGGAAGAAGCAGATGGTTGTCACTCCTGTGTGTCCTGACCGGGAATCGAACCTGGAACATCCACACACTGGGTCGACATTCTACCACTGAGCCAACTAAGCAGGGCCTATAATTTGTTTTCAAAGCGCATTCTGAACTTTTTTTGCAGTAACAATCTTATTACAAATAACCACAAAATCAATACCTACTCATTGTAAAAATAAAATCCAAAACATAAAAAGATATGGAAAAAAGAAAACAAGAGTCCTTGGCTGCCTCCCTCCCATCTGTTCCATTTCTCATCCATTGGAAATGCTACTAATAAAAATCAACAATTTCCACATTATCATTATTATTGACTAGATTATTATTATTCATAGATGCATTGTAGTGCTAAAGGGAGGAACCAGGAACAGAGGGTCCCTTATTCAGTGAGGACACTTTAATGAAACTTTTGGACATGTAGGGCTAGATTCATTTGGGGCAAGGAGGGGAGGGGAGCTAGAATGCTCTACATTTGAAAGTCACAAGAACGTTAAGGGTTCAAGGCTGATAAAGAAAGAGGGGAAGAAATACCCAGGGAGATGGAGAAGAAAGGTGTGTAAAGTAATATCTACAGCCAGTGAGAAATTCTCAGTTCCAGGAAAGGCTTGATGAATCGTTGGGATCATGGCATCTAATATTTCATCTCAAGCTATTGTTTATTCTGTTCCATGATGTAATCTCCCACTATGAGCAAAAAGTCTTTCGTTAAATAAATATCTGCTAGATAGGACAGCCTATGTCAGTGGCAATTTGAAAACCTTTGAAGACTACGTCAGTATGGGTCAGGGGAAGGGAAAGAAGAGAATAGTCACAGGAGGTGAGAAGCAGGAGTTGAGAAACTAAAAAGTCAGAGACTCAGAGCAAGAGACGGCCAGCCAGGAGAGTATAAGGTCCTCCCACACACACATACTCCACCCCTCCAGGTTCTGCAAAGAATCCCTGGAGATAGAGGACACATATACTATGCATCCTGCCTTCTATTGGATTGGAACTCTGTATGACTATTAAAGGAAAAGTGTCATCTCAAGAAACTAGAGCAACCAGTGAGAGCATGGAGGGCTTCCCAGAGGAAGTGACATTTTCACTGGGTCTGGAAAGAAGAGGAAGTTCTTACCACTTAAAAGGGGCTAAGTAGAAAGGGGAGAAGGAACCACATGTACAAAATCAAAAGGCATAAAAAAGCAATAAATGTTTGGGGGAACCAAGAGTCGTTTGGTATGATTAGAGCTCAGCCTATGCAGAATTGGTGGGATATGATTTAGGGCAGTATCTAGATCTCTTGGGATAATGTTGGTATCAATCTTCAAAAAATATACCCGGTACAAAGAAGGAAAGCAATGTGGTGGAAAACTGGTGATTGGATAAGAAATTGACCCAATATCTAATATCCACTCTGTCGTTAACTCAAGCAATCAGCTTTCCTTTATCTGTAAATAGAGCGAAACCTTATCAGGCTGTGTATGTCCGCTCAGAACACTACAAGAATACAAAGTGTTGGAATCAGGGAAGATTTCTCCTTCTCTGAGCAAGGATGTAGGGCAACCCGGTGAAAGAAAGAGTGTTACAAGAAAACTGCCCAGAACAAGTAAATGGACTGAGTTGAACTCCAAGTGTTGGAAATAAATCAAGGAAAACAGAACAAAAAATATCTTTAAAAAGTGCTAATGGTATTGTCTGGAGTGTAAAGAAACAAGATGCAATTGTAACAAATTCTGTCGAGGGGTAGGGTGGTTTACTTGCCCTTTGTTGGCGTAATGATATAGAGTGTGTAACTCCAAACCTCACGCTCAATTCTTTCCACCTTCTTAGCTGTTTTGGTTATTGATGTTGTTTGTATCTGTTCCTCTCTGATCCTCTTCTCAATCTCTGTTATCTTGTAAAGGAGAGAGAATAAATAAATATATAGCACCTCATATTTTTTTACTTGCTATGTTGCATGCAGGCCAGGCATTCTAACAATACTTTCAAATGTTTTTACTTCCATTAGGTCATGTGAGGGTGATACATATTATGTGTGGTCACTAGATGTGTGAGTCTTACAGGAGGCCAAGCAGACAGACTTGCGGCCACTCTGATGAACAGGCACTTGTTGCATCTTTTTCTCACTAGTATGAGATGTTCTGAGTCCAAGAGACAAGACTGGCCCCACACACTTTTTTCTAAGCCTCAAGACCTGATCCCTCAAGTCACTTCAGTTCAGCCGATTCATTCATCAGCTTTGGAAGAACCTGAGGATTTAGAGAAGATCCTTTAGATGATCTTTAGATACTGAAGTCCTTTCTCCATGGGGACATCAAAGTTCTCAACAAGTAGGCTTGGCACTATGTCAACTAGTTCTCTGGACATAGAAATGGGAATTAGACTTATTAATGGTTACCTGGCCCAGAAGTAAATACTTTTGCAGATGGGACTTAATCTATGTAAACCAATGTCTATTAAAGCATCATCATCATTAAATGCTAACTAAGTACTTACGATGAACTACATGCTAAGAGAGATGCCCAATGGCAAAAAAACACAAGTGTTCCCCTGAAGGAGCATAAAGAATGTAAAACACACACATAAGATGAATAGTAGCATGTGTCAAGTACCTCTGAAAGATGTGTCTACTTGCCTGACAAGTTCAGGACAGGACATGGACTGCACCATTTTGCTCACCAATATTTTGTGACTACTCAAAACACAAAGCATATTCTTATACTAGAACTTACTGATTATTGTGTTATTTTCCTTATGAACAACCGTATACCTACATTTGCCCCATGGTTAAGTGGTGGTGATGATGATGATGATGATGGCCATGGTAAAAAGATGGAGGCTCGTGAAGAATGAGCCAAGCACAGGAGTGTTAGGGCATGGAGACACTGGCTGGCTGAGGGAAATGTGGTAGGGAAGCAGTGAGCAGTAAGAGCATACAAAGAGGAGGTCCAGACTAGAGATCTCCTCAAATAGCACTTGGATGTTAAGGTGCAGGTATCTGACAGTTTTATTAGGGAGTGCTCACCAAAGGGTGTTTTAGAAGATGCAGAAATAAAATGCATATCTTTTAATAATGCAAATATGAGAATATCAACAGGAAAATGGCCCAGTAAACTTTGGTGTATTAATAATGTAAAATACTATGCAACAATTTAAAAAATGAAGTCAACCTATACATAAGAATTTGGGAAAATCCTAAGTCATACTGTTGAGTGAAAATAAAAAGCATGTTGCTAAACAATAATAAATTATGATTCTATTCATACACATATATTTTTACATATTTTTTAGCAACACGTATGTTTACAAATACAAAGAGTGATGTCTGAAAGCCCACCAAACTGATGTACATGAGGAATCTAGAGAGAGGAAAACAATTTGGGGGATAAGAAAATTGTCGAAGGGATTTCACCTGCACTCTCCATGTTTTGATTTTTAATAAAGGAGAATGATTCAAACATTATTTATATAAATAAAAAGCAATTTTTTAAAAAAAGCTTGTTTGCATAGAGGAGATACTAGAAGTCAAAAGCTTAATTAGAAGGCACTGCAGCTATCTGGGTTTGAGGCAATAAGTAGCAATGTCCATGACAGAAATGACAAGAATCATACCAGACGGACCAATAGAATTCAGCAGAGAGCCAGAGAGAGAGAGAGAGCACTCAAGTTCAGTTTAGTGACAGGCAGTGAAACCAAAGCTCTGAGAACAGCTAGCATCCAAAACTCTACAGCTTGCATGTGCATTGCTTCTTTAGCATAATAATGACCAGATTCAATCAATTAATTTTGCCAATTAATTAATCAATCGGCCCACAGCTGTTTTAACAGCTTCATAGAAAACTGCAAAGAAAACCCCAAACAGTTGAATTGACATTGACTAGCTACAGCTTTGCTCTTGTTTAATAAGAAATAGCCCCACTGAGACCAGAGTATTAACCTTTTATCAGTGCATTGAATCTGATGCACTAAATGGTTCACTATTGATCTGGGGAAGATATTTTTATACCATAAAGAAGGGTTAGTTTCTAGGTAACTTGCATTAAAGCTTTTCTGATTAGTCCAGGGCCAAATGCATATTTCACCTACATGCAGTCAAAATAGCATTTATAATGTCCTGACCTAGTCAAGGCCCACATATAGTCTCTTTTCCTTCTGAAAGTACATCCATAAAAAAATACAGTTATAATGCCTGACCTGAAGTGGTGCAGCAGATAAAGCGTCGACCTGGAACGCTGAGGTCACCGGTTCAAAACCCTGGGCTTTGAACACCAGTTCATACCTGGTCAAGACACATATGGGAGTTGATGCTTCCTGCCCCTCTCCCCTTCTCTCTCTCTCACCCCTCTCTCTAATAATGAATAAATAAAATCTTTTAAAAAATGCAGTTATTGCCTGACTAGGCTGAGGCGCAGTGGATAGAATGTCGGACGGGGATGCAGATGACCCAGGTTCGAATCCCTGAGATCACCTCCTTGAGCATAGTATCATAGGCATGACCCCATGGTCACTGGCTTGAGCCCAAAGTCACTGGCTTGAAGCCCAAGGTCGCTGGCTTGAGCCCAAGGTTGCTGGCTTGAGCAAGGAGTCACTGGCTTGGCTGGAGCCCCCCAGTCAAGGCGCATATGAGAAAGCAATCAATGAACTACTAAGGTGCTGCAACAAAAAATTGATGCTTCTCCTCTCTCTCCCTTCCTGTCTGTCTGTCCCTATCTGTCTCTTTCTCTGTCTCTCTCTCTGTGTCTCTGTCACACAAAAAAATCCAGTTATTAAACCAAGTTTAATATTAATCCTGTTGCCAATTGCCCATTGGCAATACCAAATAAAGTTTCTTTCTGCTTCAGCTAATATAAGATGCAAGAGAATTAACCTATTGAAGTACAAGTTCTTCACCTTGGGCAAATAAGGGTGGTAGCCCATGGATGGGTTTCAAGCGACCTAAGAACATTCTGAAATGTTATGCAAAATTCTCTGAAACTGCCTTGTTCATTTTGCCTTGTTAACTGGTTGGGAAGCAAGAGCCCATGATTTAAACAAATTCTAAGAAAAAAACAACAACACTTAAAAACTTCCACAATATTATTTTACAAAATATGTCATCCTAGCTAATTGCATCATTCCAAGTGGACAAGGATTGCTGATTCAGACAATATAAAATTGAGGTTATTAATAGCAAGTCAATCTTTTAAGGAAATTATGATTTGTGAGCCTATAACATTTTTAAAAATCATAGTTGGTGATGAGCCCAACATATCTCAGAAATGATTATCTAAGAAAAAAAGTTTACAGTAACTCTTAGAAGAAGTTTCGAGGAGAGAAAAGCTTCATCCAGTTGCAAAAATCCTGGGACACTTTTGGAAGCAGGGAGCACTTGAACTGTCCGTTGCAGAATAGATAGGGATTGGCAGACAAAGGACAGACAAGCAAGTTCTAAGTTAGAGTAAGTGTTGGCCAAAGTCATGGAGGTAGGAAAAGGCAGTCCATCTCAATAGCTGAAACCTTCAGGGCAAAACTAAGAGACAAGTCAAGGAATGTAGCCTTGGACCGGACCGAGAAAGTTGGGCCCTGTTTACTTAATTTTTCTGATCATGGGGAAGCTATGAAAAAGTAGATCTACATAAAATCAAGGTAAAAGAAGAATTCGAGGGGAATAGAATACCTGTAGATTAGTCTGTAGAAACAGCCAGGGTGGAGAGAATTACTCAGAAAGACCAGGTGGAAAAGATGAAAAAAACACCTAATGAGGTTGCCTGTATTTGCCAAGGGCAAATGCCTGGGGTCAAAATTTCTGTTCAAAATTGTTGATTTCATCAAATGCTTAGTTGGCATACAACTACAGAAACATAAACCCTTAACACCTGCTACACTAAGTCTTGGGGTGATTCATGTACAATAATCCTTCCCCTAGTAAATTGGCCTTTGTAGGAGAAAACAGTTCTGGTTCTCGGTCGTAACAATATTGTCTCAGCAAATGCCAAAGGACAGGAATGAATTACTTCCTGAACTCTCTGGTCCTCAATTATAATCTAAATCCTCTGCCTCCTTCACCAACAGGGGAAACCACACCCACAAAGGTTCTCATTGGAGCTGTCAGTCCCACCTTTTCTGGCTTGGAGAAACATAGCCCTGTCTGTCTTCACCCCACACTCCCCTCTGGCTATCAGCTGAAGGATTAATTATATCTCACACTCAGGGTGATCAACAAATAAGTAGCCAGAGGACGAGAGGTCATTTTGAATAGAAAATGTTCATTTCGTCTAGAAACCACGACACTGTAGCATTGGAAGTGACTCCCAGGCCTCTCCATCACACAACCCACAGAGCATAGGCTTCTGAGATCATCATCTGGCATAGAATCTTTAAGAACAACTTCAACAGGAAGGAAAGGAACCACTAGGTGGGAATCTAATAGTGTGCAGAGATTTACACACACTACAGGGGACATGCCTGGTCCTGTGTTACTGCAAGTGTTCTTCCGTAGGAAATAACAAATCCCTTCTTGATCAAATCACTCATGGTTGGAATCGTTACTTTTGCTTTTGGCAAACCCAAGAGGAATATTGCTACCCGGAAGGACTACAAGAGAAGAAATAGGCCTAATATTAAGAAGTCAACCACACTGCATTAATTAACAACCGACCCATAGATTTCTGAGCAGAAATCTCATTTTGGATTCACTTTGGTCAGCAGCAATGTCATGAAGTCTTGAGACAAGCTGGAACTTCCACATAATAACATTTCCTCCTGAAAAGACCGTTACTTTTGAACCTTAAAAGAATGTTACTTTTGAATAAGGTGCTCTAGAGTCCTCATGTCATTTCTAAAATTATCTTGTTCCTCTGTAGTGAGAAATAATTTTTCATTGTCTAAAGGTTCTTTGTTCAAATTTCACTTTGTTTGATAATTATGCCAGGTATAAAAAAGTCCCTCCTTATTTAAGAATCATAGACAGCAAAATGAGTAGGTATGTAGGTAAGGAGATGATCGATTATAGATGATAATGTCAGAAGCAGACAGATGGATAGAGGGATGGATGGATGGATGGATGGATGGATGGATGGATGGATGGATGGACGGACGGACGGATGGGCAGATGGACGGATGAATGGGCAGATGGACGGATAGGAGCTTTTCACCAATGTCACAAATAAGACAAAAGAAAACTTGTGGCAGACTGAACAATGCACCTGCAAAGATTCCCGCTCCCTCATGCTCAGAACCCCAGAACCTGTGACTATGTTAAAGGGGACACCTGGAAAAATGGACTTTGCAGATCAGCCTGCAGTATATGGCTAAGCCCAAGTGACCACAGTGGTCTTTATAAGGGGGAGGCTGGAGGTCCAAGAGAAGGAGATGTGATGATGAAATCAGTGGTTGGAGTGATACACTTTGAAGATGGAGGAAGGAGCCACAGCCAAGGAATGCAGAAGGTCTCTAGAAGCTGGGGAAAAAAAAGGAAATGGTTCCCCTCTGAAATTTCATGGCTCTGCCAACACCTCGATTCTAGGACTTCTGACCTCTGGAGCTGTAAGATAATATATTTGTGCTATTTTCAACCATTAGTTCATGGTAACTGTTGCAACAGCAATGAAAAATGAATACAGCACTATAATTGGAGTCACCAAGGGCTCTGAATTTCAGCCCAGAGGAAACAGCAAAGAGGGAGGAATGGCCCTCACATTTCTGCGGCAGCACCTCAGAGGCATTTAAAGAATCCGAGCTGCAGACAATGAAGACATCGTTCTGTGTCCAGAGCAACCCTTGGCATTTAACAACTAAGACATCAACATCTAGAGAAATCCTTCAACTGATTGCCTCCTCATATTTTATATGTTTATTCCATTATGATTAAAAGAACAAAAGTGCCTGACCAGGCGGTGGCGCAGTGGATAGAGCGTCAGACTGGGATGCGGAAGACCCAGGTTCGAGACCCCAAGCTCGCCAGCTTGAGCACGGGCCCATCTGGCTTGAGCAAAAGCTCGCCAGCTTGGACACAAGGTCACTGGCTCCAGCAAGGGGGTACTTGGTCTGCTGAAGGCCCGCAGTCAAGGCACATGTGAGAAAGCAATCAATGAACAACTAAGGTGTTGCAATGGCAATGAAAAACTAATGATTGATGCTTCTCACCTCTCTCTGTTTCTGTCTGTCTATCCCTATCTATCCCTCTCTCTGACTCTCTCTCTGTCCCTGTAAAACACACACACACACACACACACACACACACACACACACAAAAGAACGAAAGCATGGCCTATCCCAGAGTATCCCAGAGGTACGTGGTCCAATAGGACAGACTCAAGGCAAAGAGGGGTGACTTGCACAAGATGAGTCAAGACTGAGATTGGACAGAAGGAAGATCTGACAGAGGAAGGCACTATAGGTGGGTGAAGCGCTGTCTTAGCCTGGGTCTCCTGAGAGCACCCAGAGTGGCAAGGGCCTATGTGCAGCACATTTATTTGGGAATTGATTATAGGGAGACGGAGTGGGTGTCCAGGGAAGGGTAAGAGAGAAAAGAGAAGACACTCCTGGCCCTGGTCAGTTGGCTCAGTGGTAGAGTGTTGGCCCAGCATGTGGATGTCTTGGGTTCGATTCCTGGCCAGGGCACACAGAAGAAGCGCACATCTGCTTCTCCACCCCTCCGCCTCTTTTCTCTCTCTCTCTTCCCCTCCAGCAGCCAAGGCTCCATGGGAGCAAAGTTGGCCTGAGCACTGAGTACGGCTCCATGGCCTCCGCTTCAGGCACTAGAATGGCTCTAGTTACAATGGAGCAACGGCCCAGATGGACAGAGCCCCCTAGTGGGCATTCTGGGTGCACCCTGGTCAGGCTCCTGCAGAAGTCTGTCTTTCTGTCTTCCTGCTTCTCACTTCAGAAAATTACAAAAAAATAAATAGATAAAAAACATAAGTTTATTTTCAAGAAAAGAAAAGAGAAGGCATGCAAAGATGCACTAGCAGGTGCCCCCCCTGGGGATGCTCAGTCTATAGAGGCAATGAGACCCATTTGGAAGCATTCATGTGCCCAGCCATTATTCATGGTGATCACACACACATCCCACTCCTGGGTCTCAGTTGAACACTACTCAGTTCCTGCAGGTCATTCAAGTTACCTCCATGGAGTCAGAGAAGCCCTGGAGTGAGAAGCCAGAGATATGACCTGACGGTCCAGGGTAAGGGCTGTTTAGTTGAAGGCTGTTGACATCTGCTTTCAAGTAGTGATCCTGTCAGCATTTGGAGTAAGAGGGGCTGACAGGGATTGTCTACAAGAGGGGCCAAATGATATAATAAAAAAGGTCCATTTAGAAACAACAAAAAAGGCAAGCCAGCCCATATTGTGTGATCACTACCATGCATTATCAATAGTGACCACAGCTTCTGATCAGCACTTTCCACGTTCCCAATGTCTGACCCAAGGCTGGAAGCCACATAGCAGGCCTGAAGCAAAAGTTTGTAAAATTGAATCAATCTGTTTTCCACTGTTTCCCCCGCCCCCCGCCCTGTATTTGTTTCTGAGGGCTTTCATAATAAATTACCATGAGCTTGGTGGCTGGACACATCAGAAATTCTTTGTCTCACAGTTCCAGAGGCCAGAAGTAAGAGATGATTTCAGTGAGTCCAAATGAAAGCATTGTCAGGGCCACGCGCCCTCTGGGGCAGTGGTTCTTAACCTTTTTTGAGGTACCGAACCCACCAGTTTCATATGCACATTCACCGAACCCTTCTTTAGTGATAAATAAAATATCTTTTTTTTCCAAATTCAAGACATAGGTATATGTTTTTTTACTGGTGCACAAAATGAGCCATGCATGAACATCACCTTGCTCAAAGAACAAAACCAACAAAGTGCATGAACTCACAACAAATTACGGTATTACTTTATTCTGGCCTCCGTGGCAGAGGCTTCTCCGAACCCCTGAGACCGACTCATCGAACCCCTAGGGTTCGATAGAACCCAGGTTAAGAACCACTGCTCTGGGGGCTGGAGGTGAGAGTGCTTTATCTCTTCCAGTTTCAGTGGGTGCCAGCATCACCCCAGGCTTTGCCTCTGTCTTCATAAGACCTTATTCCTTGAGCATCTCTGTGTCCTCTCCTCTTCTTACAAGGATATAAGTCACTGGATTTAGGCCCACCCTAAATCCAGGATGATTTCATCTCAAGATCCTTAACCAGCTGCATCCTTAAAGACTCTACTTCCCAAAGGTCACATTCTGAGATTCAGGTAAATGTGAATTGGGGGAGACAGTATTCAACCCTCTAAACACCCTTAATCCTTAAAGTGACAGGAAACCAGGGCCAGTTGTGGGCTTCAAAAGGAAAGCTGAGACCAGGGAAACTCCAGGAATGATCTAGGAAGAAGCATCTAAACTACATGAGAGCCAGAAGAGGAAAAACATGCAAGAGAAGGGCTTCCAGAAGCACTGCAGAGAAGCGAAGTCAAACATGACCCTGAACATCTAAGTGTGAGTGGACGCGAAAGTGGGGAAGGGAGCATTTGTACTTCGAGAGACAGCTTTGCACTGTCTGGGTGCACCTTCTAAGGCCATCTGATTCTAGCGGAGCTACTTTACCACTGTGTAAGCTGTAGATAACTGAGAGCAATAAAAATAATTCTGGTTTATATGCAAATGAATTATGTCCAGTAAAGGGAAAACTCCTTATCTCTCCACCCTCTCACCCTGTATAAAAGCCAACTGAATTCCATTTGCATATGCCTTTCAACCCTCCTTTACTCCCTAGAAATGTGTGCTTCTTTGAACTGCTTGCTGCCTGGTTTCATTATTTAACGAGTTAAATAAAATTCTTAACACGTGGGTATGAGTTCGCTAAGGCTGCTGTAACAAATGACCACAAACTGTGTGGCTAAAGACAACATAAATTTATTCTTTCACAGTTCTGGAGGCTGGAAGTTTGAAACCAAGGTGCCCGTAAGGTCACGCTCCCTCTGAAGGCTCCAGGGGAGGATCCTTCCTTGGCTTTTCCTAGCTTCTTGTGGTTGCTGGCAATCCTTGGTTTGTGGATGCATCATTCCAATTCTGAATGAATTTGGAGATATTCATTCATATCTCCAAATTTCCCTCTTCTTATAGGACACCAGACATCGGATTTAGGGACCACCCTAATCCGGTATGACTTCTTAATTTGGTTACATCTGCAAAGACCTATTCCAAAATAAGGTCTCATTCACAGATTCTGGGTAGACGTGAATTTCAGGGGGTCATTATTCAACCCAGCACACACATGTCAGAATGGGAGTCACAATTTTACTTTTTGTTAGATGATTATCCTATAATAGTGGTGATGCTATTAAAAGCAAAGTTAGCAGAAGGTGATAGTTTGAGATGTGAGCAGTCAAAGAGAAGGCATTTGGAGATGAATGCATTGTATTGGCCTAAGTGTGGGGCTGGAGGACAGAGAAGAGAGAACTAGATGGAAAGGAGAAGTAGTAACCTCAAATGCAAAAGCTCTGTTCTATCTAATATGCTCATTTTACAGATGGAAAAACAGGCCCTAAGAGGCTGATTCTCTCAAAAACTCAGAGCAGTAAACTGGCAGAAGCAAAATACAACCGGACTCTCTGACTTCCAGCCCAGGATCCACAAGCTGGTTGGAAATATTTTTAATAGTTTCAGCTTTTGAATGGAGACATTCAGACTGTTCATTCTCCCTGGACAGCTCACATATATCATACCTTTAACATTCCCACACATGCGCAGACACACAAACACACAAGAAGAAGCTCCACACTGAGGCACAAAACTTGACTGAGAAATCTCTTATTAGAAAAGCCGACTCTGAATCAAAATTCAACCACAGATGATTAGCTTACATGCTTCCCTGATTATAATGCTTCCCCATTGTGTAATCTTTTGGCCGCAAGGAAATATCTCAACTGTAGACAACTCTATAGCTATTAGGACAATGAAGTAGGTTTCAAGACAATGATTTCAGTACTTGATAATGGCCCAGGTACAGAGGTTCTCTGAATTCTTAGAATTCACGAAAGCAGGAGAAATTGTGAAAATAAAAAGCATCACAGTCGCAAACATTTTTTTAATGATGCTCCTGACACCAAGGAAATATCATCATCAAGCATCATTTTCTTGTCTAATCTGACAGTGATATTCCAGCTTCCAAGAATTTATAATCACCAAGTCATAAAATATTTTCTATTTTCTTTTACTTTATACCCCTGCACACGTTAGGCACATAGTGATATTTCTTTACCAGCAAAAGAGACTTGAGAAAATTTACTCACTTGTTTTTATAAACTTTCTCAAAACTTCAGTTCTTCAGACAGGCGTTGCTCCCGTTCTGTAGGAAATTCAAATTTGTACCCGGATGTTTTTGCTGTGAACATTGGAGACACAGATACAAATAATGCCTATGAAATGTATATTTTCATTGTTCCCATGACATCATCCCATTTGAGTCTCACGACCATTCACTAAGGTATTTCTTACTGTCCCCATTTCAGAGACGGGAAAACTGAAGATCAGAGAAATTTATTTGATTTGCCTAATCAATGCTTCGCTATAAAAATAGCTGAGCTGTACCTCAACACAGAGAAATGTTTCATTCAAATAAAATTGAATGTTTCATTCAAATGGAATTCAAGATGGAAAACAGATCAAAGGAGCACTTCTTTGGTTGAGGCAAAAGTGGATCCACAGTAGTTCTCAAAGAAACTTCCAGTAGCAGTCTGGGCAAGCCCACTCAGAGCAGTTTGGAACACTCTAACCTTACCCAAATGCCTTTTTAAGAATGAGCAAGTCGTGCTCTGCTCAAAACCCTCCAGGGGTGTCCTACTGCTCCTAGGATAAGGTTCCTCTGAGCCTATAGGACCTCACTTGGCAGGGTTGTTTGCTCAACGGCTCTAGACTCTGAATGAGAAGCTCCCCGGTCTGACTACAGCACTTACTGGCTGTGTGACTACAGATAAGTTACTTTACCTCTCTGTGCCTCAGTTTCCTCATTTATATACAAATAATGATCAAAATCTACCTTACACTATTGTTTTGAATGATGTTTAAAATGAGATTGATTAAATGAGATAATGAATACATACCCTTTGCACAAAGCCTAGTGTATAACACTTATTCAGGTAGCATCATTATTATAAGAATTTATTATTTTTACTGGGCACTTGTATCTCTAGAAACAATTTGCAAATCAAAGCAAGCTGATGGGGATGCCTGACCTAAACTGACAAGAGGTATCTGGTGATGGAAAAAGACCTTAAGGAAGACCTCTCTGGGGTTTCTACATTGATATTTTTGTTTTTATTTTGCACAAATACCAATCATAGGATAAGGTCAGATCAAGCTGATTTTTTCCAAGCCTGCTCGACCCCAGGTGGGTAAGAACATTTGACAAGTTTATTAGTGTTGCTCTCTGAAATGAAAAGTGTCCTGTTCTTAGGCAAGGATAGAAGGTCCCTGCCTGTGTGGTGTTGTACTGGCTTCCACTGGGGGAAAAATGGCAACTATCTGTGGTGGCCACTGTTAACTGCTTCCCCGATAGCTTAAGCTGTCCTCTTCTTCTTGGCCCCTAACAGAAGTCTCGAGAGTCACAGGCCGTGTGTTCCAGGGAAGGCTTTTCATCAGCCCAGAGGCCAAATATTTACCCAAGGCACCCATGGCAGTTCTACCTGCCTGTGATTGACTGAGAAGTGAGCTCGTGATGCAGCTCGGGTCATTGAGAAGTAAGAAGAAAGACAATTGTTTACAAGTCGATCCTCACTTCTGACATCACTGCAAATTCAGCATGCCAAGATCACCCTCACCAGTGATACTAACTACAAATTTGGGGGTCTCCAAGATCACCCAGTAATTCACTGGAAGAACTCACAGAAACCCTCAAAGTCTTTATATTAATTATGTTTTATTATAGTGAAAGGACACAGGTTAAAATTAGCAAAGGGAAGAGGTTCTTAGGGCAGGTGCAACAGATACCCAGCATGGGGCTTCTCGTGGTCCCCTCCCAGTAGAGTCATAAGACTAGTGCTTAATTCATCCAGCACATATGCATGATGATATGCGTGGAGTGTTGCCAACTAGGGATGCTCACCTGAACCTTGATGTCCAGAGTTTTTACTGGGGTTCAGTCACATAGACATGATTGACTATCTCCATTGCTAACCTTCGTCTCTAGCCCTTCCACAGTCTGAACGGATACAGGATGGCCCAAAGACTTCCACCATAAGTCACATCATTAGCATAGACTATCTGGCATTGCCCAAGGCCCCAGGTCAACCAAGACATTCTTATAAGCAGCACACTCCAAGGACTTAGAGGTTACAGCCTAGAATCTGGAGCCAAGCAATTGGGCAAGGTTAATCCTTTACTATGCAGACTCACAAAGGAGGACTTGGGGGATTTTTATAACTTCTCTTTAAAAAGAATATAAACCAGAGATTCTCTTTCTCTTCCTGCATTTGACTTGTGTGTGTGTGTGTATGTGTGTGTGCGCGCGCGCGTGCTCGCGCATGTGTGCGTAAATTGAAGGTCTGAAACTGCAGCAACCTTCCTCTAACCGTGAAGCAACCACAACCCACCTGATGATAAAAATCACGAGTGGAAGGTGGCAGAGAGGAGAGATGAAAAATCTTTAGTTCTTTTTTAAAAAAAATTTTATTGAATTTTTTTGGGTGACATCGGTTAATAAAATTGTATAGGTTTCAGGTGTACAATTCTATATACATCATCTATACACTGTATTAGGTGTTCAACACCCCAAGTCAAATCTCCTTCCATCATTATTTATCCTCCCTTTACCCTCTTCTACCTCTCCTCAGCCCCTTTAGTTCTTGCTAATGTCTTGAGACAAACTTTTCTTTACATGAGTTAATATATTTCCTTAATGTTTGGGCTATTTTAAGTTATATTTTCTTGTTCCTTGAAACTGAAAACTTCCTAACTGAAACACCTGGTCATTAGAGTGTGACACATAGTCTGGCTGAGCACCAGTCAACAGGATACACAGTAAGTGGGAGTTTCTGTGACAATCTGTACTAGAATGGAAAGCACACCCGAATAACAGTAATAGAGTCACTAGTTAATTTCCTGAAGTGTGTATATTTCTGCAATTTATGGGCAGAGCAGGGTAAGAGTCTGGAGTAAGACTCAAGAGAGTAAGAGCAGGATAAGACTCGAGGTAAGAGTCTGGAGATAGGGGTTTGAAGTGTAAGTCTAACAATACCTCACACTATAACCTTGAGCAGGGCACTCAACTACTCTGAGCCTCCATTTCCTCATCTGAAATATTAACCAAATAAAAATTCACCTTATTTACATTGTTCCAGGGGGTTCGATGTCAAATCTCATTGGTAAGGGACAGAAACCCAGTTAAAATGGTTTGAGCAAGAAAGGGAAAAAGAAGATTCATTTTGAGAGGGAGATAGTGCAACATATTTAGATGGAAGCGCTGAGCAAAGAGTTTACTTGGGAGGTGAAGGGACACATATGAGAGGTGCTTAGCCCAGACCTGGGTGGGGAATATTCCTCAAGTTGAGGCTTAGAGAATGGAAGTTAATCAGGTGATGAGAAGTGGAAAGAGTGTTCTGGGATGAAGGAGAAACACAGAGGTACAATGCCACAAAAAGCAAACACATAACATGTATGCACACATTGTGCGTGTTTATGATAGAGTGAGGCTGCCAGATCCGCAGCTCACCAATACCAATGAGTAAGGATCACGTGGGATGTACAGCTGGGCAGGTGAGCAGGAACCACCTCAGACAAGGAAGTTTTCATGCCAAACTAAGATGCATAAGTTGACTTTGTGGCTTCCCTTTGCAGCATACAAGAAAGGAGGAAAATTGCCCCGCAAGCAGATTAAAGCCACTCCAACACATAAATGAACGAAAGCTGGCTTCATTTTTTTTTCAATACTTGTAGCTCCCATGATTTTTCTTCCACTCAATTTTTCTTTTACTTTATCTCCCATGCAGAAGGTAAGTGCCAGTTTACTTCATTAAATTTCCCTTGCCAGCTATACAATGCATGCTCGTGAGAGGTCAAAAACAGAGCTCTACAAAGAAAATGCCACAGTTTCTCCCTTCTCGCTCCATCCTGTTGCCCTTCCACCAGAGGCATGGGCTGAGTTTGATGTGAGATCTATTCTTGTCTATATGTTCATACAACCATTTGTCAAGATATATAGTCACATAAATAATTCTTTTTCTATTTTTAAAAAAGTTGAATTACACTATTCTCTCTTTTTAAATTTTTTTATTGATTGATTTTGAGAGAGAGAGAGAGAGAGGAAGGGAGAGACAGAGAAAGAGAGAAACTTAATTTTGTTGTTCCACATATTTACAAATTCATTGGTTGATTCTTGTATGTGCTCTGACCCGGGAGCCCGCAACTTTGGTGTATCAGGACGGTGCTCTAATTAACTGAGCTACCTGGTCAGGGTTATACTATTTTCTTTATAGTATGACAGTTGCTCAGGCTGATATATAGAGATACAATTAATTCTTATAAAAGCTGTATATCTCATAGAATGAACAAATCTGTCTGTTACTCAACCATCTTTAACAGTGGACAACATTGAAGTTGTCTCTGTCCTTTTAGCCATTCTCAAACATACTGCAATAAACATGCTAGCACATTTTTCTTTATGTACTGGTGCATGTATTTCTATAGGATCAACTTCTCAAAGTTAGGTTTGTGGGTGAGGGGGTATTCACATATCTAATTTGAACAGATACTGCCAGATTAATTTCCTAAAAGATTATAGCATTACATTTATATTGCAGCACTGTACCCATTTCCCAAATGAGTAGTCATCCACCAGCTGGGCCAGAGCGAGGGGGAAACTACTCATGTGTTTGAGGGTCCTGGGAGATGAATGACCTGAACGGGAAGCTTCCTAGGGTCTTCCCTACAGCCTGGGCACTTAAGAACTGGACTGGAGAAAGTAATTTAAAGCAAGTCACCTGGATACATACTCAAGGCCACTTGCTATGAGTGAGAAGTTACAGAGAAAGTGGTCTTGTCCTGGCCAGATAGCTCAGTTAGTTAGAGCATCGTCCTGAAATGTGAAGGTTGCAGGTTACATCCCCAGTCAGGGCACATTCAGGAGCAAATCAATATCTCTCTCTCTCCCTTCCTCTGTCTAAAATCAATCAATAATTATTTTTAAAAAGAAAAAGAAAGTGGTCTTGAAACTATATTAGCTCAAAGTCATTCCATGCTCCTTACCCTTCTCCCAATCTCTGAATAAGCCATAAAGTCTCCCACCTCCAGATTTTTGCCAAAGCAGTCTCCTCTTCTTAGATTGACATTCTTCTCCCAGCCCACATGCTCATGCCAAACCATTAGTCCTGGTTCAAAAAGAATCTGAACTTCCACCTTTTCAAAGTAGCCTCCAAATACCTCCACTACAATTCATCTCCTGTTCTACCATTGCTTGACCAACAACAGAAACAACTCCTGCTGTCACCATTTATGATGCACCGAGCATTATGCTATGCATTATCTTATTTTGTCCTCAACAATTGTATTAAGCTGGTCAACACTTTGATGGTGAGGAAACTGAGGAGCAGAAAGTTTAAGTCAGCCCTGACCAGTTGGCTCAGTGGATAGAGCGTCAGCCCAGCGTATGGACATCCCAGACTCATTTCCCCATCAGGGGTCACATGAGAAGTGACCATCTGCTTCTCTTTCCCTCCCTCTCTCCCTTATTCCTCTCTTTCCCTCTCACAGCCAGTGGCTCGATTGGTTTGAGCATCAGTCCCATACAAGGTGATAGTTGCTAGGTGGATCCTGATCGGGGTACATGTGGGAATCTGTCTCTCTATCTCCCCTTCCTGTCACTAAAAAGAAAAAAGAAAGAAAGAGAGAAAGTTTAAGTCACTAACCCAAAGACATATAGCCAAAAAATGTTGGAGTTCAGCTTTACACAGAGGTCTGCCTGACTTTAAAACCTGGACTCTTGTCATCATTCAATATCATGTACTAAAAGGAGAATCTCACCGAGCAAGCTTGTACTTTAATGGCAAACTGGCTGGGTCATTGCTTTGCTAACAGTGCCTGCTACCGATGAATTTGCTTTCTACCTCTTCTAAGTAGTCTTACCCCCCAATGAATCTTATGAATGGAGCAAAGTTGTCAAGTCCTATAGTAAGTGGCATGCAGTATGATGTGACCAGAATTCAGGCTTTCTGCCGCTAATTTTTCACTAGGTTTGCAAGGCTTTAATTTAACTGTCAGACCCTGGGTCTTTTGCCAGCGCTAATGGAGGACTATAGCAGTGAGGGTAATTATTTCTAGACGTTGGTACCTCCTTCATTTACCTTCTGGTCGCAAATACTCAGCAGCTTCAAGCTAATTTCCTTTCTTATTTTCTTCATTAGTTTGCAAACTCCTGCTGCCAACAAAAACAACCCATCTGATATAAACGTCAACATGGAGTGTTCAAAATATTAAAACTGTCAAATGAAGATTGTGTTTCTACAGGGCAGTGTAAATGTGTCACACATGTCGAAACCACTTTCTGAAGACAGATTATAGAGGTCAAAAGGTTTCAGGGATGTTTTTGCAACCCACGAAAACAAACCCCACCATGACTGGCTCTTCTATATATTATTCTGTTGTCTTGAAAATCAGATTCCAATCTACTCTGAACAAATTTGATTAAAATGTTGGCATCAAATGTCCTTGCTTCAAATGAAGACCACAGGTGTTCGGCTCACAGTGAAATGAATAGGAGAATTACCCAAAAGAAGTTCCAAGAGTTTGGGTTTATATTTCATTCTTCCCACCAAGAAACAATGCAGACAGAAGATGGGACCTGCCAACCTGTGCTTGTTATCAGGGGTGCTATTCTCTTGCAAATCTCAGAGGTTGAACATCCTGATTCAAATTGCTAGGTAGCAACAAAAGCTATGGATGGGAATAAAAGCACCAAACATAATTAAAAAGAAAGAAAGAAAGGTGACAGACCTCTGGTGGGATCTAGTTGCAAAAAACCCAAACAAACAGAAGACAAAGATTGCACCACAAATGGGTAATTTTAAATGGAATTGGGGGGGGGAGGGGTCTTTCCAAACAGAACACTTTGCTAAATAAACACTGACATGTTTACAATGCTGATTTGGAGAAGGAGCCATGTAGCTAGACCCTCATCTTCCACTTAGCCCAACTCCAAGAGCTCAAGTCAAGAAGACAGTGGATGTGTATCTATGGACTCTCACCCCCGATAGTTCAGAGAGAGAAGAACTGGAATAAAATGGAAGAAGTAGCAGAGCCATGTCTGGGAACACACTCCTGCATCCACATATGTGCACACACACACACACACACATAACCATCTGTATTATTTTGTGTGTGTGCACGAGAGACACTACAAAAGAGAGAGAGAAAGAAATATAGAAAGGCAGACAAAGACACACAGAGCTATAAATAAAAATAGAAACAGAAGCTGAGACAAAGACAGAGAAACAGACAACAGACTGAAATAAAGACAGAGACAGCCAGCCAGAGACCAGAGACAGAAGCAGACAAAGAGGGAAATAATATGTTTGTGAAGGGACAATTGCATATTGGCATAGCCAGGAAATCATTATTATTTTGTATATTATTAAAGTTTGATTATAAGTGAGAAATAAAAAAATCAAGAGGTCATGTTGGGTCATTAAGCTTTCAGAGCTTAATGAAATGGACTTTGCTTTCTATAGTCCAGAGCACCATAGTCTGGATATTTGTGCCCTCACCCACCAAATTTATATGTTAAAATCCCAGGGTGATGGTACAGACGGTGGGGCCTTTGAGAGGTGATTAGGTCATGAGGTTGGAGCTCTCATGAATGGAATTAGTGCCCTTAGAAAAGAGACCACAGAGATCCATTACCCTTCCACCATATGAGGACACAATAAAAAGATGGCCATTTATGAACAAGGAAGAGGTGCTGTCACCAGAACATGACCATGCTGATGCCTCTTCAGCCGCCAGAACTGTGAGAAATAAACTACTCAGTCTGTGATATTCCAGCTACTTTGCCTAAAGAAACTAAGACACAGGGTGTAAAGAGTCACATATTTATTGAAAGATGTATACATGTAATAAGAGCTAAAGCTAGTGGGTGCTTATTATAAATCACGCATTTCTTTAAGTACTTATGGATTAATCCACTTAATCCTCATTCCAACTGGATGAGGAAGGTCCTACTATTGTCATCCTCATTTTGTACATGAGGAAACTGAGTCACAGGAGGATTAAATACATTGCCCAAAGTTACACAGCTGGAAGCCATGGGACCAGGATACGATCAAAGCAGACGTGCCTCAGAGTCTGTGCTCTTAACCACTATTCCACGCTGATCCCTGCTATGCTGTCTTGTGCATTTATATATTTCTATATATTCCCTATGACAGGGTTCTTTGGGATTCAGTCTTAGTCCCACTTCCCAGTTGATACAAAAGATTTCAGAGTTGGACTCAACCAAGCAATTTAACCATTATATCTGTCTGCTTCCTGGCTGCAATATGACAGAAAACTGGGTATCTGTGTCACCTGAGGGAGGAAGCAGTGTGTGGTCTTAGGCAGGTGCCAATGGTCAGAATAACAAAGGATATCAAACCACACACTACTGCTTATCACAGTGCAACCATAAAAGTTTTGAATATTGACGGACTGCTTGCTAGGGTGCTGTGCTCTGGGCAGCTACATTGAGAAAGAAGAGATGTATGTATGCCTGGCTTCAGGCTTCAAAGCTTCTGGAATTAGTAATGATTTTCAGCTGGCCTCAGTGCCACCGGCAAGAAAACAACAACAACTTTTTAATTCAAAAAATATTAATTAGGAGTAACCTTTAAGTAGAAGCAATCTCCCTGACCCTGGCTTTATTTTATACTCTAAATTCAAGGCCCTAAAAATGTAATGAACCCACAGTTTCAATATTATTTCAAACTAATAATTTTCCTTTAATTATTGCAGGTTAAAGCTTCCTTCATTTATATGCATTATTTGAGAATTTTATCTGGAATACATGAATATCAAAGAGGGCCTTTGAGCTTCTTCAAAACTCATTCCCTTTCAACCCTGTTAAAAACAATTACCTGTACAGGAAATTTTTAGCACTCTTTTGTTAATAAAGTGTAGGAGAACCTGGTCTGTATTCATTTAAATGTTAAAGATGGGGGGATAGATATAAACACAGATGGATGGATGGATGGATGGATGGATGGATGGATGGATGGATGGATGGATGGATCGATGGATGGATCGATAGATCGATGGATCGATGGATCGATGGATGGATGGATGGATGTTAGAGACAGGTAGACACCCTGAACACGCCCGATCTCATCTGATCTCGGAAGCTAAGCAGGGTCGGGCCTGGTTAGTACTTGGATGGGAGACAGGTAGACAGACGCAACTGTGTTAGTCCACAAGAAAAAAAAATACAGTTAAAGGGTAACTTCACCTAATTGCCCTAACAGCTCTATACAGAATAAATGGGTTTTTATCCCAATTTTATGAAAGCCAACTGAAGCTGAAGGATGTTGAGTAATTTGCCCCAGTTTACTCAGTTGGAAAATGGGGGCACCATTAATGGTAATCATGATAATCACGCTGATGACAACAGCACAATAATAACCATCTTATAAAAATAAATCTCCTCCTATACGCTAGGGCCAGTGATGGGCAACCTTTTTATAAAAACCGCCCACTTTTGCAGTGCTGCTCAACCTAGTCCCTACCGCCCTCTAGTGGGCATTCCAGCTTTCCTGGTGGGCGGTAGTAGAGCAACCAAACGGCACTGGGATTGGCCCACCATGAAAGCTGGGCGGTAGGGACCAGGTTGACCAGCACTGCAAAAGTGGGCGGTTTTTATGAAAAGGTTGCCCATCACTGCGCTAAGCACCATACTTGGTATTTTATATGTATTATGTATTATGCCCTTTAGGCACCACAAAAAATCTTAATTACCTCTATTTAAAGTACCTCTATTAAACTGAGGATAGAGCAATTTAGTAGCATGGCCTAAGTCACAACGTTATAAGTGCTGGTATTACTTATTAGAACCTCGGTCCATCTGATACCTGTGGCCAAGATCTTCCCGTTGTACCATTCTTTCTTTGCCTCCACTGAAATTTCATTTAACAGATTTTTTTTTTTAGTATTTGTGTCACAAGCCATCAACTTTGTCCATGAACTGTTTCTGATGTCATAAGTACAGAGCCTCAGAATGTTCATCTCAGAAGTATCTCCTGAGTATTAGATTTTGAGACTTGAGTAAATAAGAGCCTCTTTTAATACTACCTACTACCTGAAAATGTTAAATCTGTTAGAAAGTCACACCTTCATTTTAACAGATAATCTAATTTATAGTTGAGCAAGCATACTGAATGGGTTTCGTAACTGTGAAGGAATTGATTATTTTCTTCATTTCCTTTAGTCTGGAACATTGCAAAGCAGAAGAAGAAAGAAAATAGCTGTGCACTTTTTAAAATAAGCTCCTTCTTTTAGCACAGTTCTGGATTTTCAAAGAAACTGTGAAGGTAGTACAGAGTCCCCATGCACCCCACATCCAGGTCCCCCATTATTAACCTTTGACATTAATATAGTGCATCTGTCACTGGCAGTGAACCAATACGTATACATTATTATTGACTCTAGAGCCCACCATTCATTCATATTCCCTTGGTTTTTACATAGTGTCATTTTTCTGTTCCATGATCCCATCAGGGCACCTCATACCATTTAGTTGTTACGTTCTCCTTACGTTCCTCTGGGCTGGGCTGTCGATGACAGTTTCTCGGGCTTACCTTATTTTGAATGACCTTGACAGTTAGAGGAGGACTGGTCAAGTATTTTGTAGAATGACTCTCTATTGAGATTCGTCTGATCTGATGTTTTCCTTATGATTAGACTAGGGATAATGGGTTTATAGGAGGAAGAACACAATGGTCAAGTGCCATAATATCAAGAGTACATGCTTTAGAGATGGTTTATCACCGTTGATGTGAACCTTGATCACCTGGCTGAGTCATTTTCCAGGCTCCTCCTCTATAAAGTCACTCTTATTCTCTCTTTCCATACTGGACTCTTTGGAAGGAAGCCACTACGTGCAGCCCACACTCAGTGTGAAAATTGAGGCTCCCTTTTCTAAAAAGGAAATATCAACATAAATTATTTAAAATTTGTCTGCATGGGAGATTTGCCTGTATTGTTCATTTATCTATCTATTTATTTATATCAGCATGAACAGGTGTATACTTATTTTATACTTTGGATTATAACCCAATACAATTTTATTATTGCAGTACTTGAATTCTTCCAGCCACTGGGAGCTTTTTCACTTGATTACTGTGTGCCTTTGACATATTCCTATCATTGTAAGGTATTTTTTGAGCACTTCCTTACTTTCTAGCACTCTAAGCCACCCTGGGCTTACCTTGTAAATTTCTTGTGCAAGTCTTAGAATCAGCCATTTCTCCAAGGAGCACTGATGCATTTTAATGGAGAGTAGTATTTATTGGAGAACAGTGTGAGAAACGAAGATATGGACTCTAGGAGTGCTTGTTGTTACTGGGGTGGCATGCTTCTGGTACCTCTCTACTAACAGAAAAGGAAACATGGATATATACTAACCATGAATATACACTATTAAAAAGCAGCAATAGACCCAAAATTGAATCACTTGTGCCAAACCCATCAGGTAACTAAGAGCTTGCTACTTAACCTAATTGCAGTTTTAGCTTCTGAGGAATGGAACCTAGAGCCAGTCATCATGGAATTACCCAGTTAGCCCTAACCCTAACCAATCAACCCTTTCATTACTCTGAGGAGGGCAAGTTTGCCTGAAACAATGCATTCTTTGATAATAATTTCTTTCGTCCACCCTCTTTCTGTCTTTAAGTTTTTTTCCATTTTGTACAACCCTTAGGTCCTTTCCATTTGCTAGATGGGATGCTGCCCAATTCATGAATCATCCAGTAAAGCCAATTAGATCTTTAAAATTTACTCAGTTGAATGTTAGTTATTTAATCACCCACTTATCAATAAATATTCTATATATAACCACATAAGTCTATATATAATATATTAAGTTACACATGAGTTCATACTAATGCCCAGGCGTATCTTTTAAAATACCAACACCCAGAGCCCAGCCCAGATCAACTGAATTAGATGCAATTAAATTTGAACCAAGGCGCCTGACCTGTGGTGGCGCAGTGGATAAAGCGTCGACCTGGGAACACTGAGGTTGCCAGTTCAAAACCCTGCACTGGTCTGGTCAAGGCACATATGGGAGTTGATGCTTCCAGCTCCTCTCCCCTTTCTCTCTTTCTCTCTCTCTCTCTCTCTCACTCTGTGTTTCCTTTCTAAAAATGAATAAATAAATTTAAAAAATTAAAAAAAAAAAAAAATTTGAACCAAGGCATGTGGGAGAAGTTACCTTGCCCAGGCCTAGGTCATTTTTTGAAAGCTCCCCAGGTGACTCTCATGCCATCAGCCTTGAGAATCACTAATAGAAAGAAAACAGTGGTTGGGAAGGCAATGTGATTTCTCTTTTTTGGGGGAAACTACACATTAAAATTACTAATAGATGGAAGAATTAGAGTATGTCCCTAATACTTCTTATATTTACATCCTCAGAGTTTTACTAAACTTTCAGTTCGATTCAACATTTATTTATCAAACTCAGCTGCAGCAACATTGATATATTCTAGTTGGAGTTGTCCTAATCTAGAGAAGAACCATGGTGGGAGAAAGAAAACCACATGTATGAAACCCACATACAAAGAACATGAACATTATTTCATTCACAAACCCAAGGAGAGTGAGAATCACCAACAGATAGTGAAGCCCCTTTAATGAGTGTAATACTATGCTAAGCACCTGTATTAGGACATTGTCATAACAGCAAGGTTCACCATGAAAAGTAACATTAAACTGAGAGTAAAATGCATGGTTTTTGTCCCCCATTTCTGGCTGGAGCTTCAAAAACCCTCAAGATGCCTTGAGTGATAGTGTTATTGTTTGTTAATGAGGTCACCTAAGCAGGGCCCCTAGATGCCTTAGGGTGGGGGGAGGGAGGATGTTGGTCACCAGAAACACCAACCACAGGATTAGAGAGTTAGAATTATAGGCTGCCCTACCAAGGAGGGGAAGGGGCTGGAAGATTGAGCCATTCACATGGTCATTGATATAATCAGTCATGCCTATGTGGGAATAATACATATAGCAGCTAGTAATTACTAAACACAAATTTTATGCCCTGGATTGTTCTGAGTATTTTTCATACATTAATTAATTTAATTTTTACTACATCTCTATAAATAGGTTCTACTATTACAACCTTTTATCAGATGAAAAGAAGCACAGAGATTCTAAGTAACTGCCCCAAGTTCAAAAGCTGAAATGAGTTTCATTCCTATCTCTGATTCTGCAGTCTACCAATTTCTCATTCCAGATCAAGCACTGTGGCCAATTTCTTTTGAGTTTTCTAGAAATTTTCTATTCACATACAAGCATCAATTTGGGTGAGAGAATTAAATATATAGAAAATTATAGAGGATAATGCAATCAATCAATACCCACAATCTAAAATTAACAAAAATAAATGTTTGATTATATTTAAGTCAGACTGTATTTAAATTAAAAATATCAATTCATTTAAAATATCAATATCATTAAAATCTCCCATTTAACTACATTCCAATTCTATTCATTTTATCCTTTTTTTTTTTTTGCATGACTTTATTTACATATCACTAAAGTAGTGCATCTATATCCATTGTTTTGCAGGATTTTTTTAAAAATCTCACTACTGATATCTTTCTGCATCCTTCGCCTTTACCTTGACATTACTCTTTGAAGATCTATTCATGCTTGTACATATCGACTTCATCTATCATCACTGCTATACAGCATTCTATTGTATAAAAATCAAATTTTATTTATCCATGCTCCTCTTTTGATGAGACATGTCAAAATACTTTAAACATTCCTTTGAGATAAATTTCACATAACATAAAAGTTCACTATTTTAATCACTTTAAAATATATAGTTTTAAAGAGGACTAATTTCAAAACAAATTGAGAACTTCTGACTTGAAATACAATGAGCATAGAAGGACAGGTAGAGGACACCGATCTCCCTGCCTTTCCTTCCCTTCAAAGTTATGTCTCCAAACCCCCCAAACCCCAATCCCCAACAGCCATCTCAAATCATCTATTGCCTCATTTCTTACGACTTTTCTCAAGTCAATAACTGCATGCCTACCTTTGCAAAGTCTCAATGCATTGACCCATCTGGATTGGTGTGTGTAGCCAAAGACTAGCATAGCTCTCTATCTTAGTCAGCTCAGGCTTCCATAAGAAACTACCATATGCTGGATGGCTTAAGCAAAAGAAACTTACTTCTCACAGTTCTGAAGCCTAGATGTCTAAAATCAGGAAACCAGTGCCAGACCAGGTGGTGGTTTAGTGGATAGGACATTGGTCTGGAACACTGAGGACCCAGGTTCAAAATCCTGAGGTCGCCAGCTTGACTGCGGGCTGACCAGCTTAAGCACAGGGTCAGCTGCTTGAGCATGGAATCATAGCCGTGACCCCAGGGTCACTTGCTTGAGCCCAAAGGTTGCTGGTTACTGGCTTGAGCCCAAGGTTGCTGGCTTGAGCAAGAGGTCACTGGCTCAGCTGGAATCCCCCAGTCAAGGCACATATGAGAAAGCAATCAATGAACAACTAAGGTGCTACAACTATGAGTTGATGTTTCTCATCTCCCTTCCTTCCTTCCTTCCTTCCTTCCTTCCTTCCTTCCTTCCTTCCTTCCTTCCTGTCTATCTCTCACTAAGAAATAAAAATTAAAAAAATAAAATAAAATCAGGGTACCCGCTGATTTTATGCAGTTCTGGTGAAGCCCCTTCCTTTTTTTGTCTTGCAGATGATGTGACCTCACACGATAGAAGCTCTGGTCTCTCTTCCTCCTCTTATAAGGACACTAATTCTTATACCAGGACACCATTTATGATTTCTTAACCTTAATTATTTCTTTAGAGACCCTGTCTCCAAACACCACCACATTGGAGGTTAGGGCTTTAACTCACAGATTTGGCCAGGGCACATTCAGTCTATAGTAATCTATAAATATGAGTTGTCACAGCTGAGCCTGGCAGGTATGCAAACCCCCTGTCATCAATGTGAAATACTGGGACAAGTGAAACATCCACACAGTATGCAAATTCTGTACCTGGACACAGATATGAATACAGAAAAGTCAAACCATTACCCCAGTTGCAAGCCTAGGAGGTAACTCAAATATTTGCATCTAAGACAGAAAATTCTGTTTCTCCATTTGTCAGACCACCTGTCATAAATAAGAGACCAAATTAGAAATGTCTATCAGACCTGACACAGCCAGAGCTGGGCGAGGCAGGAAGGGAATATGACAAAATATAAATCCTCCAAGAGAAGAGAAAAGCTTGCACAACTGTCTTGAGCCAAACCGTGAACATGAGAGAAACCTACACCATCCGAGAGCCTAAAAACTGTGCTTGCTACCCAGAGGCTGGCTCTTTCACCAGCAGGAATGGCTTGCCCAATGAAGCTCTACACCAACTATGACCAAATAAATTTTTGAATGGACCAGTTATCTGACTAAATCAGGACTGGCTTGCCACTCAGCTAAGTGGGTGACCATATGGTGTAGACAAAGGAACAGAAGTTTTAGGATCAGCATTGGCCTGGATTCAAATTCCACTTTCATCAGTTAACAAATTACCTATAAAATCCATTTTGGCAATGAATTTGACCCACTCAAGTCTACTTTCCAGACCGATAAAGTGGAGATAATATATTTCTCCTAGGGTGCATTAGAAAGAATATGTGTTGAGGGCTTACTATGTGCCAGGTGCTTTGCTAAACTTATATAACCTTCATACCACCGAGGGAAGTAGATAAAATTTTTACCCCACAGTCCAGATAAGGAAACTGAGTCATGGAGAAGTTAAGTAACTTACCTGACCAAAGTCACACAGTAAGAGGTAAATGAGACTGAGTATGTGACATTTAGCTGTTTCCAGGCACCAAGATGGCTTTCAATAAACGCTTCCTCCTCACCTACATTTTTCTAACACTAATCAACTATTCTCACTAACACAAATAAACTTTGGGTTTAGGCTGTTATGGTCCCTTTAAAACGTAAATATTTTAACTAGGACAAACAGCACATCAAACCATATCAGGCATGAAATCCAATTAGCTTGGCATCTTGTTTTCCAAACATCCCCTAAGACAAAAGTCACTTGTGACACTTGGTGTTTCCTCCCCACTTCCCAGGACCCTGCCCTGGAGATTCCAAAGTGGTGGACTGGGATAAGGGCTGAGAATTTTCCATTTCAACACCCACTTCTAATAATTCTGATACTTAGGGAAGCTAAGAAACTGGCATGATCACCAGAGCCAACAGGGAGAAGAGGCCTGTAGGAAGTGTATGGCTGTTCATATAGCCTCACAGACTCTTACAGCAAGAAAGGAGAGTGCACCTTATTTTATCCCATCCCTTCATTTTGCAGATGAGAACCCCGAGTCCCACCCAGCACAGGGAAGGGATTCACACCGCCTAGATATGCCAGATTTGGAATTTGAGCCAACATTTTCTGATTCCCAAGGTACTTTCCTCTCTCTGACATCTTCAGGAAGCACAAGTATTGGTTGGAGTGAGAGGTAGAGAGGGAAAAGCAATGAAGAACACTGGGAGGTAGCTAACCTGGGTAAGTTTGGATGGAATGCTTGTGTGAATGGCCCCGAGCAGCCCAGGAGGAAATAAGAGAGGCGGAAAAGGGCAAGTAAAAGATTGCTACTGGTACGTTTTGTAAGACCTAGTTTCTTTCATTTTGATTCATATTTATAATCCTTCTCTCTGCTCCACTTTATTCTTCTGTTTCTTTCTCTTCTGTTCCCTCTATACCTTTTTCAGATATATTTCCAGCGTCGACCTAAATAAAGAGGCCATCTGAGGCACGTTCAAAATTGTCAAAAAGATGTGTTTACTTGGGAAGC
Source organism: Rhynchonycteris naso (assembly GCA_037038555.1). Classification (NCBI taxonomy): domain Eukaryota; kingdom Metazoa; phylum Chordata; class Mammalia; order Chiroptera; family Emballonuridae; genus Rhynchonycteris; species Rhynchonycteris naso. The sequence goes on along the minus strand of CM073000.1, from coordinate 188,302,401 downwards.
AGGGGAATTGTAATTCTGGAAATGCAAACTGTAGCAGCTACAGGTGAACCCCTTGAGGGTTCAGGGTGGGCTGTATTCATGGGGAGGTCAGTGAGAGCCAATGTAAATCAAAACAAAGGCAGACCACCTTTGAAAATTCCTCAAGCTGACAGAACCAATTCTTCTATACCCCCAAAAAACTCCTCAATTTAGCTTATTTTGAGAGATCAACCCAACCTGGAATATTTCTCATTCAAGTCTCCAGAACCATTAGCAAATTTTGAGATAAGACAACTCCTGACAAATTCACTGTCATTTAAAAAAAATCCCAGTATTGTCAGTTTTCTATAAATCAGGCACTGACGAGAGATCTTGTTTTGTTTTTCTAAAGGCACGAAACTGAGATTTTTCCATTTTTTATCTTCTGGTTTGATTTCATATTGAAATCCTTTTGTACCAGCCAACTACAAATATATCTTTTGTTTGTGAGCAGAAAGCTCAGATTTCTTATTCAATTCTTTAAAACAATCAGATTTCACCTTCTTTCAGTGACGCCTCTGTTTGTAATACAGGCTTCCCCTTCCCAGCAGTGGCGCCTGACTCTTCACTCCATCCAGATTCACATTTTAATCTCCTGGAAAACATGTGAGAGCAGCCGGACCCTGGTTGGAGCAACTGTGAACCACTTGACATGCCTCTTGTGTGTAAAGCTTGTCAAACCCTGCAGCTGCCTGTCAAACAGACCTCGACCAGAGTTTCCTTGATCTAGGAGGTATCTTGAAATCGACAGGAAAGTATGCCGGGGGAAGGCTCAAGTTCACTGAAATCCCTTAGCTTTGCTTTGACCTACCTGTTCTGGGCATGTGGGGGAAAGTCATTTCTAGGTTCTGAAAAGAGGAACAGGAAACCCAAGGAATTCCACCAGCTTGGGTGGGGAGCATCAGCCGGATTCCCAGCCGGTGCACTGGATAGCAGTCAGTGACACAGGGTAGAGCCAAGATGTCCTTCTCAGGAAGCAACAAGCTCTGCTGACCCTCAGGGCAAATATCTAATCAACTGACACCCCACGAGGAACCTCTGATTACCTGGACTGCAGGTTTCCCAAATCTGACCAGACTGTGATCTCAATCCCCACCTAGATGCTCAAATCTGAGGATAAAAATAATAAAACCAAACAGAATTTCTTTTTTACCTTTTATTTATTTTTTAAATATTCTTTTTAAAAACGTATTGATTTTAGGGAGAGAAGAATTTGAAGGGAGAGCGTGACAGAGACAGAGAAACATCGATCTGTTGTTCTCCTTGTTCAATGCTTGATTCTTGTCAGTGTCCTGACTGGGGATTGAATCTACAACCTTGGAGTATCTGGATGGCTCTATTCCCAATCTAACTGAACTGATCTTTTGTGAGGTTTTTTGTTTTTGTGTGTGAGTGGGTTTTTTTTTTATTTTTCCATTGATTTGAGAGAGAGGAGGGAGGAAGAGAGAAACATCAACTTGTTCTACTTAGTTGTTCAATTTAGTTGTGCACTCATTGATTGCTTCTCACGTGTGCCCTGACCAGGGACAGAACCCATGACCATGGTATGCCTGGACAATGCTTTATCTATTGAGCCACCCAGCCAGGGCATGATCTTTTCGGTATTTTTAAAATTTACTTCCCAGAACAGTTTTCTCCAAATACTATTTAATTCCTGATTAGCATAATCAGATCAAAGGCACGAGACTTCTCCTTTCCATTGAAGGAAGGTGAATGAATATACACTAAGATCTGTTGTAAAAAATTCTTAGGTTCAAATCCTGCCTCTGTCGTTTGCTAGCCAGGTGGCCTGGAGGAAGTCTGACATCATTACTTAAGTAATTGGCAGTAGTCTTATCTATTAGTACAGATATGTCTGATTTGATTGAATTAGTAAACCTGTTCTATTACTTTGTGGTCAGAAGAAAAATTCAAAGATCTGAATCATGAACTGTAAATAGTAAAGATTCTTAGCAGCCATTTGCTAACTCCAAAGCCATGGCCATAAAATGCAGCCAAATAAAACTACCAAGAACATAACCCAAACATTTCTAATGTCATTTCCATATGATTTTAATTTTTAAGGTTTTTAAATATATAGTGGCAGATTTATCCTCTTAACAATAATCACTGCAGTTAATATTGACACAAATTTTTATTCCCCAAGAATGCTTCTATGACTCTTGTTTGTGCCCAACTTCAGAGGGAAGTCAGGCTAGGATAGACCTTCCTTGTGATAAACCAAGAAAGGCTCCATGACATTCATCCAACTGATAACTTAAGTAATGGAGTTAGACTGACCCAGCTTAGAATTCCGTTCTATTTCTTACTTAGCAACAATTTGGGGCAATTACCTAAATTTTCTGAGCTCTGGTCTCCTCTATAATGAGGACAGTGATAATAAGAATATCTTTCTTAGTCTTTGTGAGGATTAACTCAGAGGAGTATAGGCACTCAGAAAGATAAATAAATAGATAAAAATAAAAAGTTCTTGCCTGACCAGGTGGTGGCGCAGTGGATAGAGCGTCGGACTGGGATGCGGAGGACCCAGGTTCGAGACCCTGAGCTCACCAGCTTGAGACGGGCCCATCTGGCTTAGCAAAAGCTCGTCAGCTTGGACCCAAGGTCGCTGGCTCCAGCAAGGGGTGGCTCCATCTGCTGAAGGCCCACGGTCAAGGCACATGTGAGAAAGCAATCAATGAACAACTAAGGTGTCGCAATGGCAACAAAAAACTAATGATTGATGCTTCTCACCTCTCTCTGTTCCTGTCTGTCTGTCCCTATCTATCCCTCTCTCTGACACTCTCTCTGTCCCTGTGTAAAAAAATAAAAAATAAAATAAATAAAAAGTTCTTTTTTTGCTTTTCCATACAACCTCCCAGGCTCCCTCTTTAGACTATCTCATATTCCACTTGTTTGTGAGAGCCATAGGGCAGGGATCATGTCCGTTTTCTTCATCATTGTATCCCCAGTGCATAGAACAATGTATGGCATATAAGTATTCAATAAATAACTGGAGAATGAAAAATTGCATAAGTGCTAGCTTCTTGAGGAATGGGAGGAGCCCTGCATTTTCATCTGTCCTGTCTTCCCACCTTCTTCCTGCTCCATTTCCTTCCTTCCTGAGGTCCCAGCCATCAGAATAATATCCTGACAGGAAATATTTTTGGGATGAAGATGCCAGGTACTGAGCGCTCTCTCGCTCTCTCTCTCTTCATCTGCCTTTATTCCTGTGCTACCAATAGCTTTGAGAATCCTCCCCCACCATGGGATGAATGACAGCTCTTGGCTGAGAATACCTTCAGAAGTGACCCTGTTGGCATTAAGTTTTTTAAGCCTGTGATATCTCATCTATTTTACAGTTAAAAGTGAATTCCACAGGCACTCTCAGACCAAATAAAAGGCTGGCCATTCCAGGAGCACCTGGTCCTGAGCCTTCTCTTCCTCCCCAAAATATGTCAACCAAGCTAAAAGCAAAAACAAAAAAGGTGACAATGCCCAGGAGGAATGGGGAAGCTCACTTCACACTTGCCATTGAAAGCCCATGTCAGTGGCCCCAAAGACTGAGGCAAATTAGAAACAAAAGCAATGTATCTTTCTCAACTACCCCATTCCAACTCACCTTATCGCTTCAGCTTCTATGATCTTCCAAATGTTTAGGGCTCCCCAACACTGAAATCTTTTTTAATTGCCCTTTATCTCACTCCCACAGTGCCCCAGATTTCATTCTGCTAATATGATTTTTAAAATCCACCTTCACATATTATTTAATTAACTAATGACTTAAGTGCTTTGAATAACAAATTGTTTTCCTTGATATTTCCCAGTGGGCGTTCCACTGAATTTGTGTTTATTATACTTCATCATTCTATCCCCAGGAACTAGAATAGTGCCAGGCATCTAGTGGGTTCTCAAGCTACATTTACTGAAAGAAAATGGAGTGTTTTGTGAGAAAATGGACTAAAATTAGTTTTGACCTAAATTAGGTTTGACTGTCACAGAAATTCAAAATATTAATGGTTGAAACCAAATCATATTTATTTCTCTGTCATATAAATGTCTATCGGTTGGCAATTCAAGGCTGATGTGGTGGTGGTTCTGCTTTATAAGAAAACAGAGCCAATAAAGAAACTGCGTGAGAGGCCAGTACTTTTAGAAGTTGTAAGTACTATATAATTACCTACTACAATAAGCAAAGTAGAGGCCCTTAGGTCACAATGAATTGCTGGCCCCAAAACTTACTACTTATATGAACTTGGGCAGGTGAGTAAACTTTTCAGGTCTGTTTTTTTCAGCTGCATAAAAAAGAAGGATGAGTTGGAGAAGGCAAGGAAAAAGAAGATGAAGAAGAAGAAGAGGAGGAGGGGGAAGTGGTGGAGGAGGGGTAAGAAAAGGAGGAAGTGGAGGAGAAAGAAGAAGGGGGAGGAGGAAGTGGTTGGAGTTGCAATGGGAGAGGGAGAAGAGAGGACAGGAGGGAGGGGGAGGGGTAGAGAAGGAGAAGAGGAAATGGAAGAGAAGGAAGAGGAGCAGAACAACAATAACTCATGGGTGAACATCAAAGCATCAAGGGTGAAAGAAGAGGCCCCCATCCGACAACTCCCCAGGGAAATTGTAAATCTCTCCAGCTGGCCAGCTCTCTGACTTGTCCCTACCCTCCACCACATTCCTTCTGTGTCATAGCTGCCTCTTTCATATCGTGGTTTCAGGATTCCTAACAAGGGGTGAACCAGCATCCCTTGAGTTGGGAAGACAAAGCAAATGATGCAAAGATTTGGGGGAAAATTCTAAACTTTTTTGTCACTTCTACAAAAACATCCTCATAAGGTTGTACTGTATAGAGTTTACACACCAAATACAAGACTTGGCACACAGTAGGTGACTAATATATGTCAATTTTCTTCTTTTCCATTCCCTATTAGTGATATTTGCTAGGCTTATTTTAAAAAAAAAACTGTTAAGAGTTACGTCTTCAGATTTAAATCCATAATAATCCAAAATCCACTCATTTTATTCTCAATAGTATGACTTTTTGATCTTCTATAATACCTTTAAATGATTATGCGCTATTTCCAATTCCTGTGCATTTAGCAGTGTAGAGCTGTTTTAATTATAGATTTTAGGAGTGGAGAGTTCACTTGAAGCCTATGGATCCAATTGCCTGGAATAATAGACATTTTGTTTTGTTTTGTTTTGTTTTGGGGTTTCCTAAACTGTAATATGAGGTGAAATATGTCAGCCACATTCAGAATTCCTGAGCTACATGAATTTAGTCATCTGCAGTGGGGGAAGGAAAGGATAAGCAAGGATGTAAATCAGAAACATCGAGAAAGTTTTCATTTTATTATTTTTATTGAAGACAACCTTCTAGAAATTCTTTTTTTCCAATTAAAATTTGGAGTGATCAAGACGTGCTGCTCAGATCTGGAGCACCCTGGAAATTTCCTTTGCCTCTCCCATATATTGGAGCCTCTGTTTCCTGAATTCTGTTATATATATATATATATTTAATTGAGGTATAATGACACTTAAAAAGTTATACATATTTGATTTTACAACTTGATGTTTTAGAGGATAAGGACACACTGTAAAACCATCACCACCATCAAGGCCATAAACATATCCATTACTTTCCAGAGTTTCCTTTTCCCCATTATTGTTATTGTTGTTGTTGTTCTTATTTGTGGTAAGAACACTTAACACAAGATCTACCTTCTTAGTAATTTTAAGTATACAACACAGTATTGTTACCAGAGGCACTGTGCTGTATAGTTGATCTCCAGAACTTCTTTATCTTGCATAACTAAAAATTTCGAACCCCTTATCCTTCCCCTCTCCCCATAGTCAAATTCACTTATGCCCATGGTGATTTCTGCCTTAGCAGTCCCTGAAATATCAGTCCCCAAATATAAGAAGGTTCAAAACCACTGAACTAACTACATTGGAGAGGTTTTTGGTTCTCTTTCCTCTTTAATGGGGGTGGGAGATGGGTTAAATAACTTCCCAGGCACAAGTATGTGTGCTTCTACAACTTAAATAATTGAATTGCTATTACAATAATAGTAAATTAAGTGTCAAATAAATCATGCTTATCTTAATACATGCATCATGACTCTTCTTTGATGCCATCAAAAGGATATCTCCTCAAAATAATAAATCAGAGCAGTATGTACTTTTTTGTTTTAGAAATATTAGAAGTCAGACCGACCAAATTAATTGTGTTCACTCAAAATGCTCAAGGCAAAAACAGATAAACTTCTTTCTCCCTGTAACCATAGTACCTATAAGCGATGTTATAAAACTTACAGAGTTTTGCCCTAAACACTAACTACATACCAGCCTGCCTATCAGACTTCCTGGTATATACTTACTGCTAAATTAATGTAAAAACTCTTTGATGAACTCCAATAGTACTTATCTCATTGTATGGTCATTGTTTTCCAAGTCTACCACTTAATTTCTGGTAACCTCCTCAAGGAGAATTCTGTACCAATTCTTTTTGCAATCTGAATGCTTAACACAGTAGCTACTACATTGTAAGTGTTAAATAAATGCTTGCTGCAATCACTGTACATATGAATGGATGTATTCATTGTCTTAGAGATAATCACTTATCTTTATGGTGTTAACATTTTACACCCAAAGTGTGAGTCACAAAATGTCCTGAACATTAAGGTGACCAATTTTTTTACAATGAAAAGGAGGATAAAAACAAATTGAAGAAAACAATATCATAAATAAAAGAAACATTTTATTCATTGCAACAATAATACACTATAATATGATAAATGATAAAACCATTTTTAATATTTTATATTGTAATTATGCTTACATGCTTATTAATTTTTAATAATAATTGTAAGAAAAAAGTACTCGTTTAGATACAAATACATCACATCACACTCAATGGATCGACTCTGCATTGATCAAATACGGACATTTACAGATTAGTCTTCCAATATCAAAAAGGAGGACATTTTTCGAGTGAGGACGGAGCTTACAAAAGAAGGACTGTCTTCCCTAAAGGAGAACGATTGATCACCTTATTAACATGGATCCCTTTAGCTTGTGACTTTTTCTAGCTGGTTACAAGATTGATGTCCTTGATGCCCACTGCGTTGATGGATCTCCTTAGGAATTACTCAACATCTATATTGTATAACCTAGAACCCATCACTTTTTGTGTGGCAAATGGAGACTTGAAGGCCAACAATGAGACTGAGGTTGCAATTATCTTCCCTTTTTTCAAGGTGGCTTTTTGATTACTTATCCTAGAATCTGTGTTCTCATCAGAGAGCTGAGAAGGATATGAAAAATGTATTTTGTTTTTTGGCTGACACTGGTATTGGTGCCAAATTTTTCTTTTCACTTTACCAAAATGTGTTTTCTCCTTCTCACTTATAAAAATAGGATGCAAAAGCATCATCCAAAAAGGAAAAATAAAAAATTCCCTAAAGGACAGACTGGTTTCACCATTTTATAAATTGATTCCATGAAAAATCAGTATGGTTTCCTGTAAAAAGAAAATCAGCCATTACAAATGTCATGAAAGTCTTTATTTCACCTTCCTTTTTTGAAAGATATTTTCACTGGGGATAGATTTCAAGGTTGACAGTTTTCTTTTGATGCTTTGAAGCTGTTCCAATGTCTTCTTGCATTCTGTCTAAGAAATCAGCTGTCATCCTTAACATGGTTCTTCTGTACATGAGGTGTGTTTTTCTCTGGCAGCTTTAGGATTTACTTTTTATTATTGATTTTAAGCAATTTAATATGATATGTCTTAGATAAATTTTCGTCGTCTTTCTTGTGCTGCAGTTTGCTGAGCATCATAGATCTATCAGTTTCTACTTTCCATCAATTTAAATTCTTTCAACCATTATTTCCTCAAAATGTTTTTTTATGCCCACCCATTCTTGAAAACTTCAATTACAAATATATTGAACTTCTTACAGTTTTCCCACAACTCACTCATGCTATTTTTTTCCAGTGTTTTTCCTACATGCATTTCATTTTAGGTAGTTTCTATTACTACATCTTCAGATACATTAGTCCACTAATATTTTCTTTTATAACATTTAATCTGCTGTAACACCATTCAAGTGTTTTTTTAAAATCACTGACATTATAGTATTCATTTCTACAAGCTCTATTTGGCTTTTAAAATAAATATATCTTGCCTGACCTGTGGTGGTGCAGTGGATAAAGCGTTGCTCTGGAATGCTGAGGTCGCCTGTCCGAAACCCTGTGCTTGCCCAGTCAAGGCCACATATGGGAGTTGATGCTTCTTGCTCCTTCCCCCTCCTCCTCCTCCTCCTCCTCCTCCTCCTCCTCCTTCTTCTTCTTCTTCTTCTTCTTTCTCTCTCTCTCTCTCTCTCTTTCTCTCTCTCTCTCTCCTCTTTAAAATTAACAAATAGCCTGACCTGTGGTGCATTGGATAAAGCATCGACCTGGAATGCTGAGCTCGCCAGTTCAAAACCCTGGGCTTGCCCAGTCAAGGCACATATGGGAGTTGATGCTTCCTGCTCCTCCCTCCCTTCTCTCTCTCTCCCTCTCTCTCTCTCTCTCTTTCCCTCTCTTTCCCCTTCTAATGAATAAATAAAGTCTTTAAAAAATAAAAAAGATAAAAAATAAAAATAAAAAGATAAAATGAATAAATAAGACCTTAAGAAAAAGAAATCCTGATTATTTTAAAATAATAATAAATAAATATATCTTTCATATCTCTAATAAACATGAGGGAAAGATGTGGTACTGTGTCACCTACAATATGAATAAAGGAATACAGTCATTTTCAAAATGCCCAGTGGGAAGAAGGTTACACATCACCTTCTAAGAGGAATTTGCTTGAAGATCTTTCAGATTCCTGCTAGGCCCTTTCTCCTGTTGAAAGCGTCACACCTTGGGCCAAGAGCAGTGTTTCCTCCCATGTTACAGCATTTCTCAAACTTCAATGATAAGAAGCTTCAAAGGCTTGGAATGTTTGCTAAAAACACAGATTCACATGCCTCAATTCAGTCCTGGGGAATCCAAATTTCCAGGGGAAAATAAATTGGGTAATCTATATCTCATCCTCATGGAAGTTAGGAAAACATTATGTATGGATTTTCAAGGTCAATCATCTCTAAAACTGTGTCTGCCATAAAACTTCGTATGCAAGTAAGATCCCCTGACAAAATAAAGGGAGAAATACTAGGCTACAACCGCCTATTCTAGAACAATAAGTTTTCCATGCCTGTAACTACCCAAGCTAAAAAGGACATTTTCTTCTCAATCATGGTGTTAATATTAAAATTTGTCTAATTAAAGAACAAATGACAGTCACTTGTATTTATACAGTGAACCAGTGACATTTATTGGTATTTTTCTTGATTCTAACAATTTATGGGTGGTTCTAAACAGCTCTGATTTGAACATGATCCAAAGATGAAAGAAATTCCTGTGAATTATGGAAACTAAACAAACAACAACAAAAACACATTACTTTTTTAAAAAAATGCCTTCTCCCCCCAAAAATACAGTTGCTAATGCTGGTCTAGAGGCAAACAATATGAAGAAAACTAAGGAAATGTAATATTTAGCCAGAACTTGTAAGTATTATGATGGAAAAATTTGACATGATATAATTTGCAGATATGGCTCATTTATAAATTAACATCTTGGATAATAGTTCGTAGGGAAAAATACAACAAGGCTGTACTGTAATTATATTTTAAAATTTATGGACTAAGAAACCCCTAAGTGTAAGTAATTGGCAAATTTTTAACATATCATTTCCCATTGATTTTAAATAACTGCTTTATTTAACCCTATTCTCTCTCAAATTTCACTAGGACATTTTCTTCATCTGATCCAGTTTTTCTGCACATCAAGACTAAAATCACCTCACAAACATAGTTAGAGTCCTTCTACATTTTTTTCAGGTGTCCTAAAACTCTTCTTCTACCATAGGCTTTAATTTTCTTATCAAAACCACCTATATATATTATGCCAGTGATATCTGGATTTCTAACCAACTAAATCTCTCCTGGACTCCTAGCTCATTAAACATTTATACAGGTAAGTGACCTTGGGCAAGTCAATGTACCTGTCTGAGATACAGTTTCCTCATCCATAAAGGATGGGGGACAGGGAAAGAAAAGAGATACTGGATAAATGACAGTTTCTAAGGTACAGCATCTAAAACACTTTATATTTTAATTTTAAAACACTAAGTTTATTTTATATTTTAAAACACTAAGTCCAGGATGAGATACGTTTGGATTCAAATACTAACTCTGCCAATCACTATCATTGAATCCTTAGAAAATGTTCTTAATCTCTAAAAGTACTATTTCCTTTCAATTAAATAATACTATTATCTGTAAGACAAGATTATTATAAGAATTAAATGAGATAATACATGGAAAGCAATTAACATAATGCCTAACCCGCAATTAATCTTCAGTAAGTATTCATTCTTATAAACTGCATTATGAGGATGAGGATGAATTGTAAAAGTAATAAAGATAGTACTAAGCTGTTGAGAGTTTAGCTAACCTACTCCACAGTACTGCTGTGTGGCCAAGTGGTCTGAAGGGATCTTAAACTGACACTAGCCACCTCATGCAAGCATATGCCCTAGATAACAAGCTGCACAGTCACAAAGGTAAGTTCCTGATGAGACTTGCCAACAGTTCTTGTGATCAACAGTCTCCCCGTGTGCACCCTTTATACAAGACCCCCTCCATGAAGCTTTCCAAAACCATGCTCCTTTGTCTGAGTTGATCAATCGGCCTGAGAAGCCCAAAGTACTCAACCCACAGACCCTAGTAAAAATATGTGCCCCAGATCCTCTCTCTCTCTCTTTGTGTCTCTTTCTTTCTTTCTCTCTCTCTCCCTCTCTGCATTCTGCTGTGAGCTCCCCATGTGTTCCATAGAGATGTGCCAGGTACTTCCTCCAGGACCTGGAAGTAATAAATTTCTCTATATCTATTTCTCTTGTGGTCTATTGTTGAAGTGCGGATCACCAGCAGCACCCTGGGTTCCCCTTAAGTGTTAATTTGACAGATTCCTGACATTGTTGCTATACTCAATTTTCCTAGACCTAGCTGTAGGCCCCTCTAGGATACTGGAGGACTTCAAAGCGTATTCTCATTGACACTCAGATGGCCCAGCCCTTTCCAGCTGTTGCTCAAGACAGGCAGGGCCTTACTCTTCCCAGGGTCCCTCATCTTTAGACATCTTTCCACTAGAAATCAAGGGGCTTTAAGGAGATCCTGAGATAAAAACCGTAGTTCAAGTATAGTCTTTTAAGTTTGTTGATTTAGTGCCAGCATTTTAAGACCCTTAATTTTTCGCCAGCCCTGTCTGTGTTAATACGATTTACAGCCATTTTAAAAACAAAACTATTATCTCTAGCATGGAGATTAATAGGCACCCAATCATTTAGTCTGGCACTTATGCAAATAGTTCTGTCTTCCTCTGGACAGGGTAGTCAGTGAGAGAGAGTCTGTTTTCATGATAATTCAAGTGACTCCACAGGTCATCTTAGCCCTCAACCCTGATTTACAGATTAAAATATCAAAATAATCAATCTCCTCAAATCTAGTGCAATCAATCATTCCTTTTCACCATCTTCCCTGGCTCATTATACAAAGGTGTTTTTACAGCACAATGATGGGCAATCAGTATCCAGAACCCGGGATAGGTTCCTTTGGAGAACTTCCAGGACAAACTGATGTTCTTGCAGGCTTGTCAAGAGCCGACAAGTCTGCTCTGGTGGACGCTGGCTCCCAGCATCCTCCTATTCCAGTTTGCAGTATGAATACAGACGTGCTGAGTTTACTGAGCAACCCCCACTCCTGCCATCGCACCATCCATACCTGCATTTTTCAGGAGGAAAAAAAAGTGGATCTGAAGCATATTTTCAGCAATCTCAATTAAGGATGTCTGCTGCCTGGTTCACACTGTTATTTCACTACAGAACTAGAGGCATGGAGAGAGAACAGGTTTGGAGCTAGACTGCCTGCTCACACAAACTTCCAGGAGGTACGTAAACAAACTGTCATGACCTTCAGCTAAGTGATTAATCTTTTAAAATTAAAATGCCCCTTCTAGGTGCCACATCCCATCCCTCAGCAATTACTGTCCTTTCTAGCTCCAAAATATGTGTCAACTCCATTTCCTACTTGCCATCTGCACTGCGACTTCTCGAGCCACCGTCTCTTCACTGGAACCTCTTAGTTTCCAATCTGTTCTCTCTACTTCCTCCCCTGAATTTTGGGGATCCAATTTCTACCCAGAGTTGATCTTATAATTCTATATACAATTTCAACATGTGGAGGTTTATCCCACAGCAACAAGCAATTCTCTGACGCCAACTGAGTGTCCTACAATTTAACTCAATTCTGACATTATACACTTGAAAATGGCATCAGATTCCACAGGTTAAGAGCACAGACCTACAAGATTGTCCCCTCCTCAGATGCCAATAGCAAATTCAGATTGTCACCTGAGCTGAGGACCTCCTGGCTATAGACTAGAGATTCCCATGACGCCTTCCTTGGATTTAATTTGCTAGAGTTAAATCCTTCCAGAACTCAGAGAAACATTTTACTTGCTAGATGACCAGTTTATTATAAAAGGATGTAACTCAGGAATAGTCAGATAGAAGAGATGCCTAGAACAAGGTATGTGAGAATGAGCATGAGGTATATTCCTCTCCCCAAATCTCCACGTGCTCGTCAACCTGGAAGCTCTCTAAATTAGGGGTTTTTTGTTGTTGTTGTTGTTGTTGTTTTTATTGTTTTTTTTGTTTTTTTGTTTTTACAGGGACAGAGAGAGAGTCAGAGAAAGGGATAGGTAGGGACAGACAGACAGGAACGGAGAGAGGAGAGAAGCATCAATCATTAGTTTTTCGTTGCCGATGTGACACCATAGTTGTTCATTGATTGCTTTCTCACATGTGCCTTGACCACAGGCCTTCAGCAGACCAAGCCACCCCTTGCTGGAGCCAGCGACCTTGGGTGCAAGCTGGCGAGCTTTTGCTCAAGCCAGATGGGCCCGCGCTCAAGCTGGTGAGCTCAGTGTCTCAAACCTGGGTCTTCCGCATCCCAATCCGCCGCTCTATCCACTGCGCCACTGCCTGGTCAGGCTGAATTAGGTTTTTATGGAGACTCGTTACCTAGGCATGGTTCATGAACTCATTGGTCCTTGGTGATTGAACTTAATCTCCAGTCCCTCACCTGTCCCCAGAAGTTCGGTGGGGATAGGACTGAAAGTTCCTACCCTCTAATCACATGGTTTATTCTCCTGGCTTTCCAAAAGTCAAAACATAACAAAAGACACCTCCATCTTTCCTAATATTTAAGAAATCACAAGGTTTTCAGGAGCTCTGTGCCAATAATGGGATGGAGACCAAATATATATTCCTTAATGTAAATCATAGTATCACAGATCTTAATACAAATCAGACATATTTCTTCTCTGATTAAAATTACTCTTCAGCTTCTCATCTCCAAAATTTTTAGCCCCTTCCTACCTCTCAGACCTCATATTCTCCCTCACCCTGCTCTCACGCCACTCCTTCCTGTTCTTCAAAACCAGAATAGGTGTTTCTGACCTCCATGCTTTTGAACTTGGTCAGTCTGCACGAAATGCTCTCTCCACATCTCTGGGACTATCCCTTTCCATCTTTCATGTTGCTCTGTGTAAATGTTATCCTATCTAAAGGTCACTCCGGTATATTGTTTTTCATATCAATCTGTTTATTTCTTTCATGAAACTTACCACAAATTAAAAATATCTATTTATTATTTTCTGGCTGTCCCACTAATTTTATCAAGACAGGAATCAGGCATATTTATTTTCCTCACAGCAATATTTCCCTTACACAACTTTAGAAGGCAGAATTCTGAAATACCCCACTAGATCCCTGCCCCTGGGGTGTTGCAGCCCTACTCTTTGAGTGTAAGCAAGACTTGTACTATGGGACATCACTCCCATGATAATGTTTACATTATATGGAAAAGATGAAAATATTTTGCTATGTAATTAAGGTTTAAACACTAGGTTTTGAGTTGATCAAAAGGGGCATTACCCTGGGTGGACCGATCAGGTGAGTTCCTAAATGAAGTCTGACAGATAAACGGCAACAGCAAATGCTTGCACATTGTCTTAAAGAAGTTAGCTCCCCCGGTGTGCGGGGCAGAGGCTACATCTCAAGGACTTGGCCTCTGGGAGCTGAGACTGACTTCTAGCTAAGAGCTAGCAAATAAAGGAGACCTCAGCCACACAACCACAAAGCAATGAATTCTGCCACCAACCAGGGAGCTTGGAAGAGCATACCCAGCATCAGATGAGATTGTAGCCCCTGCTGACACCTAAGATTTCAGCCTAAGGGACCTTGAGCAGAGGACACAGCTAAGGCCTCCCTGGATCCCTGACCCACAGGAAGTGTGAGATAACAAGTGTGAGTATTGAAGTCACAACGTTTGTGATACTTTGTTACACAGCAATCGAAAGCAATAAAAATACAAATAGTGAAGTGCCTGGCTCATAGCAGGTCTGCCGCAAATATTGTTGAATGAATGAATATCCAATTTTGTTTTTAAGTGCTTTCCTGGAGTTAGAGGATATATTTAGACATGGAGAAGAAGGAAAAACATGAAGAAAGTGAGTGTTTGAAGGGAAGGATAAAAAGGGAAAGAAAGAAATCAAATATTGGACAAATACTTCATGATTATTGCAAGGGTGAGCCCCGCCCATTCACCTCAGCATACAAAATCCATGACTTACTCACCGGATATCTGGGACAGTTTGGAGAAAGAAATACTGGGGAAGCAGACTTGGAAAGATGACTTTTACTCAGGGTAAATGAAAAAGGGTTGTATGTACAAGAAATAAACAGACGAAATTCAATAAGAATTCCAATCAAGGATGGAAAAAAAGCAAATTGCAGCCCCGATGTTTCCAGAAAGTCAGACAAAGAGGCTTAGCTCACGTAAGCCTCAGCACACTTTGAGACCTCAAGGCAATTCACAAAGCAGACGAGCCTCAGAGGTTTTCTGTTAGCTTGTTTTCTTTTGTGTTGTCATTTCCTCTTTCCCAGAAGAGCAGAAACCTATTATCCACACCTTAATTACAGCAGCAAGCAGTGACTCCAAAGACTTCCCAAGCTGCTCACGGAGTTCTCATGGGGTAGTCCCAGCCTATGTGAGTAGATAAGAAACTACAGCACGGTTGGGGAACATTGATTTTCTCTCTGGCTCTCTCTCTCCTGGGTTGGAAGACCGGGGACAAGTTCCTTCACTCCTGGATCCCAGCAGTTGCACAAGGGGGAAAAATAATTCAAGCTAGCCATCACCACTTGGGAGTTAGGGTGAGGGTCACATGAATGCAGAGATTAGTTGCAAATGTGCAGCTTATTGAAAGCTGGTTACACAGAGGAATCAGTAAAATGTTTACTGGCAGAAATCTTGTATTCTTCTTTGTCTTGTATTCCTTCTTTGTCTTCTGCTCAACAACCAGCAAAGGGCTCTGGAACCAAGACATAATCTCCCAAAGCGATGGCTGAAGGATTAATTCCATCATCACGTCTGGGACCCAGCACACCAAGGAAATGAAGAAAAGTTATGATGCTCCCAACAGGACATGGGGACCTATAGGCTGTTTTCCAGAACTAGACTAATTAATTTTTTTTTAATATCTATTGTATTGCTGAGAGAGAGAGAGAGAGAGAGAGAAGAAAAGAAAGACAGGAACATCGATCTGCTTTGACCAGGGATCAAAAGGCAACCTCTGTGCTTCAGGACGATGCTCTAACCAACTGAGCTATCCAGCCAGGGTTGGAACTAGATTAGTTTATGTTGCTGCTGCCAACTCTGACCTATTTGCACAATGAGTATTATTCAGCACCTTCTATGTCTGGCTGTGGACATTAGATATAGCACGGCAAATGACACTATCCCTCATCTTCATGGAGGTTACAGTGTCCTCTAAAGGCAACCTTTGCTTATCACAGCCCTCTGCAACTTCAACCACCTCCATGTATCTCCAAATCTTTTCATCATACCACTTTTCTGAAATGCCTCCTTCATGAAAAATTCCCCCAGCCTCGCAGCTTGAAAGTTGTCCTTAGAATATCTAGGTACTCAAATTGAGGCAGGAACTTATCATGAACTGACTTGTGGCATATGCTTCTCTTCTCTACTTCAAGCAGCTTTAAGGGGAATATGGCATGTGGATATTCTTGGTATTACACACGACACTTTGCACAAAACCTCACCCAAACACAATGATTGCCCATCATTATGAGCAGTTCTCAACCTTGGTGCTTCACACTTATAAAGTTTATTGATACTTTACTTTTAAAAGTAAGTTAAAGCATATTTAGCCTGACCAGTAGTGGCACAGTGGATAAAGCATTAACCTGATACTCTGAGGTTCCAGGTTTGCAAGCCCAAGGTCACCAGCCTGAGCATGGGTTCATCCAGCTTAAATGATAGGTCACCAGATTGAGCATGGGATTATTGACATGATCCCATGGTTACTGGATTGAGTCCAAGGGTCAGTGGTTTGAAGTCCAAGGTCACTGGCTTGAGCAAGGGGTCACTGGCTTAGCTTGAGTGCCCCAGTCAAGGCACATAAGAGAAGCAATCAATTAACAACTGAACTGACACAACTATAAGTTGATCTTTCTTATCCTCTCCCTTCCTGCCTCTCTCTCTCTTTCTCTCTCTCAAAAACAAACACAAAAGCATATTTAAGATTACTGTATCATCATATTACCATGACTCAAGTCGTTTTAAGTGCTCTCTCAAATGGGAGAGGAAGAAGAGATGGAGTTCTCACTCTCACTTGGGAACTAGTAACTGTGCATAACCTGAGAACATCCAAGGTGGTTTTCATAGCCACCGTCCTTATCATGATTGGAGAGAGAGTAAAAGTCTCCTCCCTCTAAACTAATTGTCTATAGCTAACCATTGTTAACAAGCTTGTACACAGCCTTCCAGATATTTTTCTGTGCCCCAACACTCAGTGTTATACTCCACTATGGAGTCACACTTTAAAGCTCTGCCCTATTCTGTATATGGAAGATATTATAGTATTCCACTGTATGGAGGTACTGTCCTTTATTTAGCTGTAAAGCCAGTAGTTGCGGTCAGGATCATAGCCGTCTGACCCGTGCAGGTTCACATTAGATTCAAATAGTCGGTAATGAAACACTGGAGCCAAGAACTGGTGAGCCATCAGCTTTAATTCTAGCTTGCACCCGGCGGGCAAGCAAAAACACACACTGGGCTCCAAAACCCACACATTCAGTGCTCACAAAGCTACTGACTTATCCGAGTTTCCTAGCATCAAAGCTTTCTAGCTCACCAGACTTATTCACCTCTGTTTCCCATCTCCTCCTGCACAAACTCTTCCTCAGCACTCTGCCATCTTGGCTGCTTCCTCTCCTCCATGTGGCCTTACTCTGCTCTCCTCTCTAATACTAATCTCAGGAACCCAGGAACCAAGAGAGAGAGAGATCAAGCTACTGTTCTCTCCCACTTTATAGCAGACTCAAAACCTTTAATCCAATTATACAAACAAGGAAGTCTCTGATACAAAGTCACCCATCTGAGGCATAATGGGATTCCTCCCTACATCACCACCTTACATCATCCAATCAGTCAAGGGTGTGGAGAAGAGCTTACTCTTAAAACAAAGCCTTAAGCTATACCAACCGGGCCTGTTTACATTACAACTTTTCCCCCACAGCCATCACAAGCATAAGGGCAAATAATATCACCTGGGTGACAGGCTTCCATGTGGGCAGCACCATCTTTAACAAAGTGAGCATATTATATTTTATCTGCCGAACATTAGCCAATCCCTTTTTGTTGAACACTTAGGTTGTTTTCATTTTTTTATGTCCAATTCACAACATTTAATTAGAAGTCACTCATAACATTTTGTAGTTGTGACAATTTATAAGGCTTCAAAACACTGCAGTTCTAGGACCCAGACAAAGCCAGACACTTAATGCAAAGAGTCCATGAGGTCTCTAGCTGGAAGAGTTTAAGCAGGACGTGGAAGGAAGGCAACAAGGTCAGAGGGAATAGTACAGAGGAAATTCATATGTCAGAAAAGAGTCAAATCTTGTGAGGTCAAAAGTTTGTTTTCAGGAAATGTCATTTTTTAATTGAATTTATGAGGGTGACCCTAGTTAACATAATTATACAGGTTTTAGGTGCCAACTCTATAATACATCTTTGTCTACCGCATTGTGCGTTCACTCTCTCAAGTCAAGTCTTTGTCCATCACCACTGATGCCCTCTGGACCCCCCTCTGCCTCCACCTTCCCCCGGACGTCACCACCCTGTTGTTTGTGTCCATGAGTTTTTTCTTTTTCTGTCCTCTTTTGCTCTATCCCTCCACCGCCCCCACGCAACACCCCCCCAACAGCTGTCAGCCTGTTCTCCATGTATGAACTTTGCTGTTAGTTCATGCTGTCCATTAGATTCCACATGAGTGAAATCATATGGCACTTGTCTTTCTCTAACTTCCATTTTTTATTAATACAAACAGTGCTGCAATGAACTTTCTTATGCACACAGGTTTGTGCGCTAACATAACTTTTTTTGGAAGGACAAATTCCTTCAAATGTCTTTGGCAATATCCGAATCTGAAATGCACCTTCCTTCGGACCCTACAATGCCACTTTTTGGCAACTCTTTAACAGACTGTCATCTCCTCCGTGCTGTGCAGTGCTCCCTCCTTACCGCCCCTATTCTTCTACAATACTTTTAGATACAAAGCTCTGGAGACAAAGAAGAAAACTGTTTAGGTGATCAAGAGGCATGGTGTTTTCTACTGTTTCAAATAACCAAAGGCAGTGGGCAGCCATTGATCTACCACATATAGAGAATCAAAGTTCAATGATCATGTTTATCAGCCTATGATATACAGCTCCTCTGGGGATTCTGATCTAAGAAAACTTCAACCATTTAAAAGATTTGGAGCCTTCTAGCCTGAGAGTCAGAATCTGACTCTAAATGGTGTACATATGAGCAATCCATCATTGCCCCTTCTCCACCATTCCTCATTTATAACTCATGCCCAGGCATTGATACTGTGGAACCTCTTCCATGGTATTCTTCAAGCCTTTTCTATTATATTCTCCTTATAGACACCCAGTGCTCAATAAAAGTGGCCTTTCATTTCATACACAGACCTCCAAGGTGGGCAATGTGTTCAGAGAACTTTCCAATTTCTCCAACCTGTGGCAAAAGCAGAAACCTAACACTTTAGAACTGATCTATGTTCATTAAACTCCTCTCAGAAGGTGAACCTATACAATACAATGGAGGACTTCTGCGAAGCTGAGATATTCTTGGAACTCTACCTGGTTGAGCCTATGAGAAGGAATGATTAATCACAAAAAATGTCATCAGCTTACAGGATGAAGTAGCAGATAAAGAAGGCTCCTACAGCATCTGAAGCTGCTGGTCTACAGACAGAATTGAGGTAAAGATTTGCAGAGTT
Organism: Rhynchonycteris naso; assembly: GCA_037038555.1. NCBI lineage: Eukaryota > Metazoa > Chordata > Mammalia > Chiroptera > Emballonuridae > Rhynchonycteris > Rhynchonycteris naso. The sequence continues at coordinate 188,282,898 of CM073000.1, read as the reverse complement.
GAAATCCTGCTGCAGTGTAAAGCTACCACTTGCCTTAGTGGTTATAGACTGAATGCTTTCAAATCTGCCTACATGACATAAATCAGTTCAAGGGAGACTCTTAAGTTTCCAAGCTTGGATGATCTAATCAAGATAGAGAGGTAGACAAATCCCATCCTCAACACCTAACTGCTTGTGGGGGAGTGATTATGAGTGGTAACTCTTATGGGAAAATAATATGACTCATCCAACTACTGGGGGAGAAAACTCTGAGAGTCTGTAACATAAAACTGACCCATAATCACCTTTCTCACCCCACCCACTAGGATGGTAGTCTATTCTATTGTGATCATGAAGTGAATAAAAAAAATTAACCCTTATTCACTACAGCTAAGGGAGGATATTTAATGGTGTTACACAGGAAGTGACACAGTGGGGGATCCTGATCAGCTTGGACACATTGAAAACTATCTTTCCTGCCTGGAAGGAATAGAAATGAAAAGCCCTCCTCCTTCCACCAAAACTCAAACAGAATACAGAAGCAGCAGTAGGTGATACACAGAAGATTCCATAGAAATAGCGCAGTTATTTCGGGATAATTGGCAGCAAACATGTTGCAGAGCACATGGGAGGAAGGATCTCCATAGCAACACAGTTGATGATAGCTCCATATTTAAACTAAACGTTGAGCCTTTACACTTTCATAGACTGAAGATTGTCTGTAATTCTTGGTAATGAATTATCTAATTCAGGGAAGCAAGCATTCCAGCAGAGGTCCACATAAGGCAAGAAGAACATAAAATATGCAGAAAATAATTCACGGATCTTAGAGGTTTTATAGAAGAAAGAAAAATATCCAGATCAAATGAGAATAGTCATTGACTAAAGCTTTCAGCAATCCCTAGTGAGTATATTAATTACATGTCTTATTGTACATCATTTTTAGTTTGTTATATATAATTATGCTGGGTCCAGTGTATAATAAATGGTTTGTAATATTCCGTAACATCATTTATTTATTCTCAAGGAATATTTTTGCCTTTATAGAGTTTGGTGTTACAGATGGATAAGACCCTGTCTCACATAAGATTCTGGTGTTTAAAGTGGGCTTGGGTTCACAGCATCCTTTGCAGAATTTGTTGTTGAACAAAGCTTAGTCCATCTGTGAGAGTAGACAACAATTTTCTACCATGAAAGCACATCATGAATAGACTTGTTTTTGGTGTGCATTTTTATCTGCTATCCTCTGTTTAAAAATATTATAACAGAATTGGGGCATAATAGTAATTTTTATGGCCCATGCAGTCCATTCTTCAATTTATTTCCTTTTAAAGACTGAGTAGATTGTAGGTTGGCTGTTGGTACCTCCAGGAACCAATTCTACTGCCACATGTGACACCCATATTTTTAAACTTTTAATATTTCCACAGATACTAATAGATTAACAGGAGAACAAAACCATTAGCCAAATAAATTCAGACAAAAATATGCTAAAGGTCTTTTATTTTTTATAAGGACAGTGAGAGAGTCAGAGAGAGGGATAAATAGGAACAGACAGACAGGAACGAAGAGAGATGAGAAGCATCAATCATCAGTTTTTCGTTGCGACACCTTAGTTGTTCATTGATTGCTTTCTCATATGTGCCTTGACCGCGGGCCTTCAGCAGACTGAGCAACCCCTTGCTGGAGCCAGTGACCTTGGGTCCAAGCTGGTGAGCTTTTGCTCAAGCCAGATGGGCCTGCGCTCAAGCTGGTGAGCTTGGGGTCTCGAACCTGGGTCCTCCACATCCCAGTCCGATGCTCTATCCACTGCGCCACCACCTGGTCAGGCACTAAGGGTCTTTTTAATCAACATAAATAAATAATACAGGAATTCAGATAGTTAAATGGCAATACCTTTTTAGATATGACTCTGTTTTCATGTTTATTTTTCTTTTTTTTTAAGAGAAGAGGAGATAGCGAGATAGACTCCCACATGTGCTCTGACTGGGGTGCACCTGGCGACACCTGTCTGGGGCTGATGCTCAAATCAACTGAGCTATCTTCAGAGCCCAGGGCTGATGCTTGAACCAATTGAGTCACTGGTTGCAAAAGAAGAGAGAGAGAAGGGGAAGGGGACGGAGAAACAGATGACTGCTTCTCATGTGTGCCCTCACCAGGGATCAAACCCAGAACATCTGCACACTGGACCAATGCTCTATCCATTGAACCAACTGGTCAGGGCCCATGCTTACTTTTCTACCACCTGATAAAGCAATGCAATCTATCCCTAACACAATAAATAAAACTATTAAAACATTTCCTATTTTTGTATTATTTGACCCATAACTTCCATTTCTGGTCATTCATCCTAAGTCATCCAAAATATGAAAGGATTTTTAGTAATGTTAATCACAGTGTCATTTTAACAGCTAAAAATTAAAAATAATCTAAATATTCAGCAATAAGAGAGTGATTAAGTAAATTATGATATATTCATTTATGATGAGTTAGTATCTTAAAATATTAATCTTTGTGATTTTCTTTTCTGTACTCCATTATACATGACCCTTCTGGTTAATCAGAGACATTCAAAGGAAACTGGGATTGTTATGGTAAGAATGGAAAGAAAGAAATAGTTCATGTCAAGTCTTTTTGTCTTCCAAAATAAGCCTGGACAATCACAAGCAGTGGCCTTTGGAGAAAGCAGGCTGATGAAGCTTATGCAACAATAGTTGGCTGGGGTGGGGTTGAGGGTAGGCAATCATAGCTCCCATCTCTGTTCTTGGTTGGTAGAAGAGTGAGGGCAATATCTAGGAGAGTCGATGTTGCCTAAGACTAAGGGAAGAAGAATGGACCGAGGGGGACCACATGAAGGTCAGTGGGCATCAGAAGACAGGCCAAATATCCCCATTAGAGGAAGCCCATCTTGAGGTAGATGCTGAGAATCCCAGTGAGCAGTCCTCATCGCTGTCAGTGAGAGCCTTCCTGCAATGGCTGCATGCAGGCTTCCATTGGGGTTCTAGCAAAAGGATGACCACCTATGCCTTGAGCCTTTGAAGAACCTTCAGACCACTCCCATGTGAACTGCTGCCTTTCAGGACATTCATGAGCCACTCAACAAAAGGGTCCTCTATGTACAGAGAACAACAAGATGATGTCAAGGAAAGGTTTAGCACTAATACCTGATCAGGCCTGGAGGATGAGGAAACCCACCAATCTCTTTACACATGTCTAATAATAATTATCAGTTACTACCTGCCTAGCACAACTTTGAAATATCAAATTTTACCTTCACGGCAGTCCTTCTTATGAATAGATACTTTTATTAGCCCATTTTACAGATAGGGAAACTTGGGCAAGAGATTTCAGTAGCTTGCCCATAACCACAGTGCTAATAAGTGGTGAATTTAGGATTTAAACCTGGGCAGTAGGACTCTGGAGTCTGTAATCCTAAATCCATGTTTTTTGCATGGGCTGTATTTTTAAAAAGAATATTTCTACCACGATTCTAACAGCACAGAGGAAGCATATGTTATGACTTCAAGTCAGCAATTTTCAACCAGTCTGTCACAAGAATTTTTCTAACATGTAATACTGACTATTTAGTCAGGAGCACTGCCCTCTTTTCCCTTAGATTGCCAAATTAAAAAGAAAAAAAGACAATAGCCAACACAATAATAGTCATCCCATATGAATGAACCAAAATTATACCTATTTTTTGGTCAGATTAGAAAAAATATATATTTTTTGGTCTGCTGCAGAATTTTAGTAACTAGTTTGTGTGCCATGAAATGAAAAAGGTTGAAATCACTGCCTTATATGGACTGATCAGAATTCAGCACTACCTATAATACATACAGAAAAAAAAACAAAAACAAAATGTTATTAATAGTTGACTATGGTAACAGGATTATAAATGCGCTAAGATTTTTCTTTTTTTAACTTTATTTTATTGATTTTAGTCATAGAGAAAAGGAGAAAGAAAGAGAGACAGAAATATTGATCTGTTTCTGTATGTGCCCTGACCGGGGATTGGGGATCGAACAGGCAACCTCTGCATAATGGGAAGATGCTCTAATCAAAACGCGCTATCTGGCCAGGGCTTAGTCTTTTCCTTTCCTATATTGTAATTTTCTCTATAACAAGCATCTATTACATTTAAGTTCTGAACTGCCACACATGTGCACAGGGCCACACACACATGCACACGTGTTGAGTTATAAACTCCAGTACTTTGAAGAAGTTGTATATTTTGGCAACAGTGAGAGAAGCCACAGAACATATTTCTAACCAGAGTAGTTCAAAAGTACTTTCACACTGTACAGAACAAGCAGGGAATAGCAATTATGCTAAATTTATCCTCTCCATTACTTTGATAAGAAGGACAGTGTCACGGATAACATAGATGAGGCCAGCTGGCATAAGTTGTCACATCTGAGTAGCCCTGACATCTTTCTACATTGTTACAGCTTGTAGTGGTCTTGATATACCAGCATTTCCACAGAGAACCAAAGGAAGTCAGGACTGAATTTTTCATTGTACTCTTTGCATGGCTTTTGATGACTGCATATGCTCATAAATTTCTCAATTATGTTCCTTATGGATTGTTCTTGTTTCTTGTTGAAAAAAATCCTTTCACATCTTAAGTTCATAAAAACACCCACCTATATTCTCTTCTAAAAAGCATTATAGTTTCCCCCTGTACGTTTAAATGTTTAAACATTTGGAATTCATTTTTGTGTACAGTGTGAGGTAGGGGTCTAATTTCATGTTTTTGCAAATAGATAACAAATATCTCAGCACCATTCATTAAAACATCCACTTTTTCTCTACCTCTATCACAAGCTCTCTATTCTCTTCCAATAGTCCGTTGTCTATGGCTATGCCAATACCACACCAATTCAATTACTGTAGATTTATAACACATTTTGATATATGAGAGCAGCATTAAAACTAGAAAAGAAGTACCAGGCTGAGAACTGGCTAGAAAATTCACTTTTGGAACTTCCAGTATCCCCAAAATACACCCAAAACACGAAACTGGTAGATCCTTGTTCCCCACCGTTAGATCTGGTTTGCCATGTATTTATTTGTAATCTCTACCACCATCCTGCCGCTGCCACATGAATGTGCAACTATTACAGATTCATGAAGTAACCATGGACCAGGTCCACTGGGTAAAAATAGAAAAGAAGAGAGCAGAAGATAAACAGCCCTCATGGGTAAGATAAGAGAATTGGGGACTATTAGGGTTTCTATCTGACACTGCCCAAGGCAAGAGGCAATTCCTGCCAGCATTAACAACTCCACGTTCAGAATTTAGATTGATTTGAGTACCCTAATTTAGGTATGTGGAAAAATTAATTTATCCGCAATATGACAGAGCCTGCCAAACCCCCCTCAAGGCTGGCATGCTCTGAATTTGGCACTGGAGTATATAAAACATCACCCCAGGTCATCTTCTTGTTGCCATTCACCAGCAAGACTAGGTAGCCTTTTTCTAATTAATAGAACCAAAAATGGTTTATTAGTTTAAGAAATGAACAACCAAAGAAATTATATTTTTAAACATGCACACTCACTTCTAAGTTGTATTAAAATAAACCCTGCATGAAGAGTGAAGAAAAACATCTTGTAGACTCACTCTGCTGTTGGTGTTATTCTTGGGTATATTTGACTTCCATATGGTAACACCAAGGTCACTCCTAATTCTATCTTCTATGAATATTCAAAACATTTTCTTTTATCAGAGTTTCCTCATACATGCCTAGGAGGCATTGCATAACAACAGCAGCAGGCAAATTAAGTTCCTGGAGACTCACAGGACTTTACCTAAGAATAAGGAAGTCATACCTGAGCTCACCATACCTGCTTAACTCTTTGGCTTGGAAATAAATGAGCATTTCCTTAGCCTTGTTCTGGAGAACTTTTTGGAAGGATCTGGTTTGACCATTAAAACAATTGTTTCAATTAAAAAAAAAGAAAAACCAAATGGACTATATCTTTACACACCCAATGTGCTCATCAGAACTTGTCTTATTCTTTTTGTTTTTAAGTGACAGGACGAGTGATAGACTCCCACATGCACCCTTATCAGGATCCAACCAGCAACCTCCATCTGGGGCCCATGCTCAAATCAAATGAGTTATCCTCAGCACCTGAAGCCAATGCTCTGACCAACTGAGCTATCCTCAAGGTCCAGGGCCACACTTGAACCAACTGAGCCACTGGCTGCGTGAGGAAAAGAGAGAGAGAAGGGGGAAAGAGTGGGGGAGAGAAGCAGATGGTGGCTTCTTTCATGTGCCCTGACTAACAACTGAACCCGGGACGTCTACATGCTGGGCCAATGATCTATCCACTGAGCCAACCAGCCAGGAACAAAACTTATCTTATTCTTGATAAAACATTTATATATGAGAGAATTTGGTGATTGAACCATCTATACCAAATATGACCGTGAGGCAGGTTTGTTCACTGCTCTATAAGGACCTGGCCGGGGACTCTGTTGGGCAGATAAAATATATTATGCTCACTTTGTGAAAGATGGTGCTGCCCACGTGCAAGTTTTAAGAGTAAGCTTTTCCCCATGTGCAAGTTGTTTTTGTTTTTTTTAAGTTTTACGGCAAACTTTTAATTCTTATAAATTTTTTTAAAAATTTTTATTTTTCAATTATAGTTCTGTAAAGCCAGTAGTCGAGGCCACCATCACAGCAGCCTGACCCACACAGGTTCGCATTGGATTCGGACAGATGGCAATGAAACACAGGAGCCACAAACTGGTGAGCCATCAGCTTTAATTCTAGCTTGCACCCGGCAGGCAAGCAAAAACACACACTGGGCTCCAAAACCCACACATTCAGTGCTCACAAAGCTACTGACTTATCCGAGTTTCCTAGAATCAAAGGTTTCTAGCTCACCAGACTTATTCACCTCTGTTTCCCATCTCCTCCAGCACAAACTCTTAACAAACTGGCTTCTTTATCAGCACTCTGCCATCTTGGCTGCTTCTCTCCTCCACGTGGCCTTAATCTGCTCTCCTGTCTAATACCAACCTCAGGAACTCAGGAACCAAGAGAGCTAGATCTAGCTACCGGTCCGCCCACTTTATAGCATAGATAATCCAAACCTTTAATCCAATTATACATTCAAGAAAGTCTCTGATACAAAGCCACCCATCTGAGGCATAATGGGATTCCTCAAGAGAGTGCACCACCCTACATCATCCAATCAGTCAAGGGTGTAGGGAAGAGCTTACTCTTAAACTAAGCCTTAGGCTATAATGACCTGGCCTGCCTACGTTACAGCTTTTCCCCCACAGCCATCTCAAGCATAAGGGCAAATAATATCACCTGGATGACGGGCTTCCATGTGGGCAGCTCCATCTTTAACAAAGTGAGCATATTATATTTTATCTGCCGAACAAGTTCATAGTTAATATTCTTTTGTATTAGTTCCAGCCCTACTTGTTCTTCTTTTTTTTATTATTAATTTTAATGGGGTGACACCAATAAATCAGGGTATATATGTACAATGAAAACATCTCCAGATTATCCCATCATTCAATTGTGTTGCATACCTGTTGGACAGATAAAATATATTATGCTCACTTTGTTAAAGATGGCGCTGCCCACATGGAAGTTCGTTGATATTAATGTGTGTTCTGGAACAGGCTGTGGGCAGCCCGGGTCGTTATAGCCTAAGGCTTAGTTTTAAGACTAAGCTCTTCTCCACACACTTGACTGATTGGATGATGTAGGGTGGTGATGTAGGGAGGAATCCCATTATGCCTCAGATGGGTGGCTTTGTATCAGAGATTTTCTTGTATGTATAATTGGATTAAAGGTTTGGATTATCTATGCTATAAAGTGGGCGGACAGGTAGCTAGATCTCTCTCTCTTGGTTCCTGAGTTCCTGAGGTTAGTATTGGAGAGGAGAGCAGATTAAGGCCATGTGGAGGAGAAGTAGCCAAGATGGCAGAGTGCTGAGGAAGAAGCCAGATTGTTAAGAGTTTGTGCAGGAGGAGATGGGAAACAGTGGTGAATAAGTCTGGTGAGCTGGAAAGCTTTGATGCTAGGAAACTCAGATAAGTCAGTAGCTTTGTGAGCACTGAATGTGTGGGTTTTGGAGCCCAGTGTGTGTTTTTGCTTGCCCGCCAGGTGCAAGCTAGAATTAAAGCTGATGGCTCACCAGTTTTTGGCTCTGGTGTTTCATTGCCATCTGTCCGAATCCAATGCGAACCTGCGTGGGTCAGGCGGCTGTAGTAGTAGCCGCGACTACTGGCTTTACAATACCCGTCACCCAAAGTCAAATTGTCCTCTGTCACCTTCCATCTGGTTTTCCCTGTGCCCCTCCCCTCCTCCCTATCCCACCCTCCCCTCCCTCCCCCCACCCCGTAACCACTACTCTCTTGTCCGTGTCTCATAGTCTCACTTTTATGTCCCACCTATGTATGAAATCATGCTGTTCTCAGTTTTTTTGTGTGTGTGATTTACTTATTTCACTCCATATAATGTTATCAAGGTCCATCCATTTTGTTGTAAATGATGCGATGTCATCATTTCTTATGGCTGAGTAGTATTCCATAGTATATATGTACCAAAGCTTTTTAATCCACTCGTCTTCTGATGGACACTTGGGCTGTTTCCAGATCTTCGCTATTGTGAACAGTGCTGCCACGAGCATGTCCCCACGTGCAAGTTTTAAAAGTAAGCTTTTCCCCACACCCTTGACTGATTGGATGATGTAGGGTGGTGTACTCTCATGAGGAATCCTCCCAGTATGTCTCAGATAAGTGACTTTGTATCAGAGACTTCCTTGTTTGTAGATTGGGTTAAAGGTTTGGATTTCTATATTATAAAGTGGAGCAGACCAGGAGCTTGCTCTCTCTCAGTTCCTGAGGTTAGCATTAGAGAGAAGAGCAGATTAAGGCCACGTGGAGGAGAGGAGAAGCAGCCAAAATGGTGGAGTGCTTAAAAGAAGCCAGTTTGTACAGAGAGAAGGAGATGGGAAACAGAGGTGAATAAGTCTGGTGAGCTAGAAGGAAACTCGGATAAGTCAGTAGCTTTGTGAGCACTGAATGAGTGGGTTTTGGAGCCCAGTCTGTGTTTTTACTTGCCCACCGGGTGCAAGCTAGAATTAAAGCTGATGGCTCACCAGTTTTTGGCTCCGGTGTTTCATTACCGACTGTCCGAATCTAATGTGAACCAGCACTGGCCAGGCGGCTGTGATGGTGGCCTTGGCCACTGGCCTTACAGACTCTTTCCAGCAAACCTGCACAAGGAGGTTGTATGTGCAACAAGGAAGTCTCTGATACAAAGTCACTTATTTGAGGCTTAATGGGACTCCTCATGAAAGTGCAATACCCCCTATCATGCAACAGTCAAGGGTGTGGAGCAGGGGTCCCCAAACTTTTTACAGAGGGGGCCAGTTCACTGTCCCTCAGACCGTTGGAGGGCCGGACTATAAAAAAAAAGCTATGAACAAATCCCTATGTACACTGCACATACCTTATTTTAAAGTAAAAAAACAAAACGGGAACAAATACAATATTTAAAATAAAGAACAAGTCTATTTAAATCAACAAACTGACCAGTGTTTCCATGGGAACTATGGGTGCAAATGCATCCTGTGCTCCTCTCACTGACCACCAATGAAAGAGGTGCCCCTTCCGGAAGTGCGGAAGTGCAGTGGGGGGTGGGGGGGTGGATAAATGGCCTCAGGGGGCCACATGCAGCCCCCAGGCCATAGTTTGGGAATCCCTGGTGTGGGGAAAAGCTTGGGCTTCAAACTAAGCCTTAGGCTATAAGGACCCTGCCTGCTTACAGCCTGTCCCCCACACTTAATGCAAACAATAAGCAAGCAAACATATATATCATATTTGCAAACTTATTTGACCCACAGAAGTAATGTAACCTCCCCAGATCATCCATCACACTTACTTCTTAACCAGGTAGCCATCTGGTCTATACAAAAAGGGATAAAAATGTTCTAGAAAACATCTAAGCAAAGTAGTCATTTGGATGCTCTTTTCCTTAATAAATCTCATGCTTTGGTCACAGCTTAAATTTTGAGAAACGATAAAACCTTATTATAAGATATAGTAATAATAGTGGTTATTTATCTGTTTTCTTTCCCTTAATGGTTTATCCATTCCCATGGATTTGTGCTGTTGATTTCCGTATCTATACTGTAACAATGGTTTCTTCCTTGAGCTCCAGACCTGATTTATAACTCCCTATAAATTCTATTTAAATAGCAAACATCATCTCTTCTTTAACATATTCAAGTATTTTTTTCCCTTGAAAATGTATGGCTCCTTTTTAGTTTTTTTCATCTGGGCAAATTACCCATCAACAAAATCTTTAAGACCGAAAGTCTAGAAGTCACTCTTGATTTTTTTTCTCACTCCCCTCATCAGTATGTTCTGTATTCTTCCTCCAAAGCATATTTGTAATCTTTCCATTTCTATTTTCTTTGCTTCCACCCAAGCCCAGGTTGACATCATTTTTGCTTGGATCATTAGCAACAAGCACTTAACTTGTCCTTGTTCTGCTCTTATAACTCTATAATATTCTTTACAGAGAAGCCAGAGCAATCTATTTCAAACTTGTCATATTACTTACATGCTCTTCCTCTCACCTTAAAATATCCCAATGGTTTTCAATCACAAATATGATAACATCCAAAACCATATTCTCGCCTATAAGATCTCCCATCAAGTAGCCTCCACCTTCTTCTCCATACTTACACCTGTCCTGCCCACTCAACGTGCTCCAACCACACTTGCTTCTTCTATGTTCCTCAGAGACTCTAAGCTCACTGTAAAGCCAGTGCACGCAGCCACTATCAGAGCCGCCTGGCCAGTGCAAGTTCACATTTGATTCAGACAGTCGGTAATGAAACAACGGAGCCAAGAACTGGTGAGCCATCAGCTTTAATCTTAGCTTGCACCCAGCGGGCAAGTAAAAACACAGACTGGGCTCCAAACCCCACGAGTTTCCTAGAATCAAAGGTTTCTAGCTCACCAGACTTATTCACCTCTGTTCCCCATCTCCTTCTGTAAGGCCAGTGGCCAAGGCCACTGTTGGGCAGATAAAATATATTATGCTCACTTTGTTAAAGATGGCGCTGCCCATGTGCAGCCTTGACTGATTGGATGATGTGGGGTGATGCACTCTCATGAGGAATCCTCCCATTATGCCTCAGATAAGTGACTTTGTATCAGAGGTTTCCTTGTTTGTAGATTGGATTAAAGGTTTGGATTTCTACACTATAAAGTGGGGCAGACTGGGAGCTTGCTCTCTCTCAGTTCCTGAGGTTAGCATTAGAGAGGAGAGCAGATTAAGGCCACATGGAGAAGAGGAGAAGCAGCCAAGATGGCAGAGTGCTGAGGAAGAAGACAGTTTGTTCAGAGAGGAGATGGGAAAAAGAGGTGAATATGTCTGATGAGCTAGAAACTTTTGATGCTAGGAAACTCGGGTAAGTCAGTAGCTTTGTGAGCACTGAATGAGTGGGTTTTAGAGCCCAGTCTGTGTTTTTACTTGCCCGCCGGGTGCAAGCTAGAATTAAAGCTGATGGCTCACCAGTTCTTGGCTCCGGTGTTTCATTACCAACTGTTCAAATCCAATGTGAACCTGCATGGGCCAGGCTGCTGTGATGGTGGCTGCGACTACTGGCTTTACAGCAACTAATATCACCTGGGTGATAGGCTTCCATGTGGGCAGCGCCATCTTTAACAAAGTGAGCATAATATATTTTATCTGCCCAACACCTTCTCTCTGCACAAACTCTACACAAACTGACTTCTCCTTCAGCACTCCACCATCATGGCTACTTCTCCTCTCCTCCACATGGCCTTTCTCTGCTCTCCTCTATAATGCTAATTTTAGGAACAGACCGAGGGCAAGCTCCTGGTCTGCCCCACTTTATAGTATAAAAATCAAAACCTCTAATCCAATATACAAACAAGGAAGTCTCTGATACAAAGTCACTTATCTGAGGTATAATGGGATTCCTCATGAAAGTGCATCACCCCACAGCAAAAAGGGTGGGAAAGGCTTAATCCTAAAACCAAGCCCCAGGCTACAAGGATCCTGCCTGCCCACAACCTGCTCCCAACACACATTAATATAATCATGCCCATCCCAAGCAAGAAGGGCAACTAATATTACCTGGGCGACAGGCTTCCACTTGGGCAGCGCCATCTTTAACAAAGTGAGCATAATATATTTTATCTGCCCAACACTCCACTACCTTAATCTGTCACCAATGCCTCAACTGACTGAACCCATCTGGAAGCCAACTGACTTGGGAGTTTCAGAAACACAACCTGCAGTCCCCTTATCACAACAGGGGGAAGGGAAAGGATGGATCTGAAAGCAAACAGCCTAAGACCAGTGAACCACCCCATTTCATCTTACCAGCTCTTCTCTCCTGTTGAGTTTTGATCATTTTATCTGGTTTCTCTATTTTCACAGTAATCATTCCTATCTAAACTTATGTTGATTATTTGTTTATTCATCCTCCGAAATTAGAATGTAAGCATCATGGTTCGTTTCTGTGTATGTCTGCAATATCTCGAACAGTGCCTGAGTCATGCAGAGCATTTATTAAATATTTATTGAAAATATGCTGAATGAGTGATTATGTCCCATGAATTGTGCTAAGAGCTTTACATGAGCTATTTCTCCAAATTTTTACAACTCACCATTATTTTATATATGAGGAACTTAGGGTTTAATGGAGTATCGTGAAGCATTATTTCTTAGATGATTCCAGCACCCAGTAGGCTGTCAATAATATAAACTGAAAAGAAAACATGACCATTGACATATATAATCCATCAATGTGACATTGTGCCATTTTTAAAATTCAGTAATGAATACCTTACTGAACACCTTCACCTAGAAGCGTTAAATAGGTAGTGGGCATGTGCTCTGTTGGGCAGATAAAATATAATATGCTCACTTTGTTAAAGATGGTGCTGCCCACAGAGAAGTTCGTTGATATTAATGTGTGTTCTGGAACAGGCTGTGGGCAGGCCGGGTCGTTATAGCCTAAGGTTTAGTTTAAGAGTAAGCTCTTCTCCACACCCTTGACTGATTGGATGATGTAGGGTGGTGATGTAGGGAGTAATCCCATTATGCCTCAGATGGGTGGCTTTGTATCAGAGACTTTCTTGTATGTATAATTGGATTAAAGGTTTGGATTTTCTAGGCTATAAACTGGGGCAGTCTGGGAGCTTGAACTCTCTCTCTCTCTTGGTTCCTGAGTTCCTGAGGTTGGTATTAGAGAGGAGAGCAGAGTAAGGCCACGTGAAGGCCAGGAGAAGCAGCCGAGATGGCAGAGTGCTGAGGAAGAGGCCAGTTTGTTAAGAGTTTGTGCAGGAGGAGATGGGAAACAGAGGTGAATAAGTTTGGTGAGCTAGAAAGCTTTGATTCTAGGAAACTCGGATAAGTCAGTAGCTTTGTGAGCACTGAATGTGTGGGTTTTGGAGCCCAGTGTGTGTTTTTGCTTGCCCGCCGGGTGCAAGCTAGAATTAAAGCTGATGGCTCACCAGTTTGTGGCTCCGGTGTTTCATTACCGACTGTTCGAATCCAATGTGAACCTGCATTGGACAGGCTGCTGTGATAGTGGCCCCGGCTACTGGCTTTAATGCTCATTACTTCTATCTCTTCCAGAAAGTGAAAGGCAACAAACCTGACAAACTTGTCAATTTGAAGTAAGAAACCAAACACCTGACCTCAATCTACCGATCCTCAAACAACAAAGAGTTTATTCCAAGAATTACAACAGCACCTTCATTTTAAAATATGATGTCTGATTGCTGCCCTTTAATTGCATCTGTGGGTGCTAATGTTTTTGGTGAAATACACTTATCTGAGGAAAAAAAAAACAAACCAGGCATCTAAGCTCTATCCACATAACTTTATAAAGAATCAGATAGGAATAACAGAGCTGCATTAAATTTGGGGCCAAGTGCTTTACACGTGGCATCTGTCCTTTGGAAAGGAAAAAAAAAGATCCTAGGGAGGCTCTACTAGAGGAACCCAGCATTCGTAGCCCACCTCAGTTCCACACTGGTGCCTACAGTGTGTGAATCATGGCTACGCAGGCTGTCTCAGGGGAGAAGCCAAGAGTCTGTCTTCAGCTTTTGAAGCAGCTCTTTATCTTTTACAAGACTGTCAGCTGTTCACTTTGCAACACAACCAGCCAGGAACAGCTTCAGACCTTCGGCTCCATTAAACCATGACTTAGATAAGATAATTAAATCTCCAAAGACAAAGATAGAGAAAAACGCACCATCACTATTGCCTTTGAGCCCAAATCTAGATCACGCTAGTTTATTTTAAAGCCATAGAACTTTATTAGGCTTTATATTAAATAAATATAAATGGTCTGGACCAAAGTTTGGAGAGCATTGGATATAGTCATAATGCATTCCTTGGAAACCTATGAGATAGGCCCTGAAATGAGCTTGGGACTTCTGCCATGTTTAGACGAAATGACAAGAGTTTCAGCCAAGGTACTCTAGCCATAATGAATTGATTGCATATCCATCATTAATTAGACTTCACAAGGTCATACAGAAAAAAATAAGGTTTCGTCTCTATATGTGATATTTCCAGGTTCTGTGATTGGTCTTCTCAGAGGACATAAGATCCCATATGTTCGTTTTTATTATTTACCTTCTACTCTATTCCAACTATTTCAGGTGGCTTGTAGACATATGCATAGTACAGTCACATGAGGAATATCGTGAAAAATATCAAGGTGACTATTCTGTTACATAAAAGTAAAACTCTACAGCAGGGGTCCCCTAACTACAGCCAGCAGGCCGCATGCGGCCCCCCAAGGCCATTTATCTGACCCCTGACGCACTTCCAGAAGGGGCACCTCTTTCATTGGTGGTCAGTGAGAGGAGCACAGGATGCATCCGCACCCATAGTTCCCATTGAAATACTGGTCATTTTGTTGATTTAAATGGACTTGTTCTTTATTTTAAATATTGTATTTGTTCCCGTTTTGTTTTTTAACTTTAAAATAAGGTATATGCAGTGTGCATAGGGATTTGTTCATAGTTTTTTTTATAGTCCGGCCCTCCAACGGTCTGAGGGACAGTGAACTGGCCCCCTCTGTAAAAAGTTTGGGGACCCCTGCTCTACAGCCATTAAAAATAATGATGTGCCTGACCAGACAGTGGCGCAGTGGATAGAGCGTCGGACTGGAATGTGGAGGACCCAGGTTCAAGAGACCCTGCGGTCGCCAGCTTGAGTGCGGGCCCATCTGGTTTGAGCAAGGCTCACCAGCTTGAGCAAGGGGTCACTCAGTCTGCTGTAGCCCCCTGGTCAAGGCACATATGAAAAATCAATCAATGAACAACCAAGGAGCCGCAAGAAAGAAATGATGTTTCTCATCTCTCCCCATTCCTGTCTGTCTGTTCCTATCTGTCCCTCTCTCTGACTCTCTCTGTCTCTGCCACACACACACACACACACACACACACACAAAAAAAAAAAAACCTTTAAAAAGATAAATAAATAATGTGTTCTCTGTGTTTTGACATAGAATGCTCTGCAAGTTTCATTGGTAAGTGAAGAACGCAAGGGGCAGGCAATAGGAGTACTATGCCTACTTTGGTTTACAGAAAGGGAAGTAAGTATGTATAGACTATTTTTTGAAAGGCTACACAATAAGTTCTTAACAGAGATTGCCCCGGGAAAGAAAACTGGAGACATTTTACACATCTTTTTAGTTTTGTATTGTACGTATATTACTAATGGAGTAAATAAATAAATATTTTTAAATTAAATGTCTTCCAAATCAAGACAAAGTAAACAAAAACAGTTGTAGTAGACACTTGCGGTGCCGCCTCGGGTCTCCTTTCACGGCCAATGCACCAGAGTGGCCAGGAGAGCTGGCTAATGGCTCACAGTGGACCCCTGCTGCTTCCCCTGTTTCAAGGTGGGATGACTAATGCACTGCACGCTCCAGGGCTCCCCTTGGGACCACGGTGAAGTTAGTCTCCACCTGGGACCCTTCCTCTCTCCTCCTGAGAGTACTCTTACCGTCAATCACTTGCACAAGGATTCCTGTCTTAGGCTCTATTTCTAGAGAATCTGGCCAATGACAGTATTATAGAAGCCAAAGCTGGTTGCACTAAATATGAAGACTGTAAAATCGTGTGTGTACTGTCTGCACATTATAGACAATGATGATTATTTTTCTTTGAAAATAAAAACGCTTCCGACCTTAAAAATCTTTCATGATTTTCTACTGTTCTCCATATAAAGATCAAATCTTTAACAAGTTTTACACTGCAGTCTGGCCTCTGCGTAACCCTCTACCCTCTTCTTCCAACAGTCCTCCTTATTCTCTCCACTCCATCCACACTGGCTTTATTTTCATCTCTTCTGCTCACTATGTTCACTTCTGCTGGAAGACATTTGTTCATGCTCTGGCCTAGAGTACTCTTCACTCCATTCTCTGTCTGATTAACTTCCATTCCTTCTTCAGATGTCCTGCAAACATTACTTTGACCAGAGCAAGTCCTCCCATTCCGAGTTCTCATAGTCCCACAGACTAGATTTCAATAGGATGTCTCAAAATTCTAATTGAAAGACTTACTTATATAACTCTTTAAGTAACAGCTACCTAATATTTTATGCCCCTTTAAGAGACAATCTTATCTGGTTTTGCTCATTTTTTTATTTTTTGTGTCTGGGACAGAGTTTCTACTCAGTAAGTGCTCAATAAATGCTTGATGAATAAACAGATCTTGATTAATGAACATAACCAGCTGGAATTCAATGCTAAATTTCACTGTGGCTTTCTTAAAAGCCAAAAGGGAAAACAACCAGTTACTTAATTCTCAGTATCTATAAGCAAAATAAAATAAATCAATTATTCATGAGACAGCTCATCTCTGGTGCTAAAAACAGAGAAAATGTTGCACATATGTACTCATTGAAAGGAAATTTTAATGGAAATATCTTTAAAACAATCCCCACAATAAATGAAAAGATCAATGTATGCTAATTGTTTCCTTCATTTATTCAGAATATATTTATTAAGCACCTACTAAGTTCCAGGAACTGTGCTATATTCTGTGGAACAAAAACAATGGTAAATAGAGAGACAAAAAAATTCCTGTTCTCATGCAGTTTAGTTTCTAAAGAGAGAGTGACACAAGAGTCAACAAAGCACAGAAATAAATGCAAGTGCAGTGAAGCAAAAAATGCTTGCAGTCATAAAAGGGTATGGTAAGATGGTCCAACCTAGACTGAGGATTGATTGACTTGAGATCTGAAGCTTGAGTAGGCTTTCCCTGGGGCAAGCAGAGGATAGAAGGGTATCCCAAGAAGAAGAAAGTACAATGTATGAAACTTCCCTGGGCTGGCAGAGGGGGGGGGGGGGTCTGGTGAAGAGGCAAAGGATGCAGACAAGCATCAAATAATGGAACACTTTGTTTCAAGACCAGTGGGAAGCTACTGAAGGGTTTTAGCAAGTGGATGACACAACTAGACTTTCATTTTTGAAAGATCACATGATATCTAAGGAAGAACAGATTATATGGAGAACTAACGAAGAGAGAGTTGAGGTTGGGTGTTGTAAAGATCCAGAGAATAAATAGTAGCACTTTGCCCCATGGTGATAGGCGGGTGATCAGTCTGCAATATGGAATATGGAAAGAAGGAAGCATATATGATGTAGTTGGGTGTCACACAGGTAAAGCAATTCTCCCCAAAAGTAAGAGTGTTTGCCAGGCACACAGCTCTCTGATTAACTGGTTTCAAGGAAGTCTTCATTTTAGAGAATCTGAAAACTGAATCAGTAATACCTCACAAGTGTGTATTATAATTGAGCTTTTGAAGTGGCCTCAAGTTCAAATTTAAATCACCTACTGATGGCCCTGGCTGGTGGTTCAATGGATAGAGTGTCAGCCTGGTGTATGGACATCCCAGGTTCGATTCCCAGTCAGGGCACACAGTAGAAGTGACCATCTGCTTCTTCCCCCTCCCCCCTTTCTCCTTCTTCCCCTCCCATAGCCAGTGGCTCAACAGGTTTGAGTGTGGTCCCAGGCGCTGAGAATAGCTCCGTTAGAGCACATCAACCTCCATACTTCAGCATTAGCCCCAGATGGGGGTTGCCACATAGATCCTGGTTGGGCACAGGTTAGGAGTCTGCTTCATTATCCCCTCCTCTCAATCTATTATCTACTAAGAACTGAGATACTGACATTCAAAGAGCCAATGGTACCTGCATAGATTATCATTGAGCTGGAAGAACAGTTAACAATTAACAGCCATCTTTAAAAGTCAAAGATCCTGCTGTATATATTGGTATATGTTGCATATATTTATATATTTATGGAAGTATATGCCTCAGCTAATCATAAGTAACTATATATTGTTACTCTAAAAATTTAAGGATAGATCTTCCCAATTAATTTTTTTTGTTACCTTTGGAAAGTGCTCAAACTAAAAGAACCCCTTGAGGTATTGTCACAGAAAGATATCTAAGTCAGGTAGAAACACTGGCATTCACCATCAAAGTGACCTTTACAACTAAGTCTGACCCTTGCACAGTATTATACAAACAGGGATTATTCCTACTTAGGTATGCCTTACTTAACATGGCCACGAAGATTTATGTGTTTCCAACATGCCATTGAGTTAGCTCCAGCTCCTGGAAACTCTTTGAATGAGTGATGTCCACAATGTCCTGTCCTCAACAGCCCCACTCAGCTCCTGTAAACTTATGCCCATGGCTTCTTGCATAGAGTCTGTCCATCTTATATTTAATTTTCATTTTTTCCTGCTACCTTCTATTTATCCAGCATTTCCTTGCCCTCTCATGATGTCCCTGCAGTACAACAGCTTTATTTTTATCATTTTCACCTCCAGCAACATTTCAGTCTTAATTTGCTCTAGGACCCACATGCTTGTCTTTCTGGCACTCCAAGGTATCTTTACCGTGGTATCCTTCAACACCGTATTTCAAGCAAATTATTTTTCTTATTAGTCTTCTTCACTATCCAATTTCCACATCTATACATAGTAACTGGGAGTGAGAGGGTATGGATAAATACCTTGCTCTCTATTGACACAGCTTTGTTCTTGGTGATCTTTCCTGATTCTTCCATTGCTACTCTTCTGAGTCTCAGCCTTCACTTGATTTCTTGGATGCAGTCTCAATTTGAATTGATGACTGTACCAAGGTCAACAAAATCTTAAACAAATTTAATGTCTTCACTATCTATATTAAAATTGTAGATTTCATCTGTGGTAATAATTTCTATGATCTCGGTATTCAAAGGGAAGTTTTATAGCTAGCTTTTTTTAAAAAAAAAAGGACCTTGTATGTACAATATTAGCCTGATCAATTGGTAATACCAAGGGTTTTAAAGGGCAAACTTGTGGATTCAAATCCTGTGTGGGCCAATTAGCTCTAAATCAGAATGATAGAATTCTCAGCTTGAAGGAATTTCAGAGGTAAGTTTGTATAATCATAAAATTTTACAGGTGAGAAAACTGAGACCCAAAGGATAAATTCTTCAAGGCCACCAAGCAATCCAGTGACAAGGTTGTTTTTAAAACCAGGCTACCTGGCTCTGGCTGGGTGGTTCAGTGGATAGAGTGTTGTCCTGGCACACCAAGGTTGCAGATTTGATCCCTGATCAGGCACACATGAAAAGCAACCAATGAGTGCACAACTAAATGAAACAACCAACTGAAGTTTCCCTCTCTCTCTCTGTCTTCCTTTCTCTTTCACTCCCAAATCAGTAGAAAAATAATTTTAATTAAAAAGAAATAAAACTAGGCTATCTGATTATCCCCCAAAACACATTACACAACTATTCTCTTACATGAATACAAATTGGTCCTCTCAGCCTGAGTAGCCAGCAAACAGATGTGTTTTATGTTTATGGTTTATTTGAAAATACAGAAACTAAGACTAGATTAAGAAAAAGAGGATTTTGCTGAAAATATAGTTGGTGAGTAATATAGTTAAAGGAAGGGAGAAGAAATCAATTTCAGGGAAATTCCATAACAAAGTTAACCACAGCAGTTTCTCATTGGTTAGAGGTCCTATAAATGGTACTCTAGAAGCTACCACTGGACTTTCTATGTCTGCATCTCAGACCAACATTAAAACTTCTGGGAAAGAGTGCTGCTTCCAATTATAATGGTCTAGTCTTTATCAGACCAATAGTTGCAACAAGAATACAGAGAAAAGGTAGAAATTTTAAAATATATACAGTGTGTCCGTAAAGTCATGGTGCACTTTTGACTTTTGACCGGTCAAATGTGCACCATGACTTTACAGACACATTGTATTTGAGGTCATTGGAGAGCTTTACCCAGGTGGCCAGGTTGTGATGAAAGCCCAGTATACTGTATCAAGTTTCCCGTTGAGTCATTTGCCAAGTTGGAAGCAACAAAAAGGTAAAAAGCTAGGCAGAATGTGATAACTAAAAGGTTAAAAGATGAAGAGCTTTCTCAGAAGTCTGGAAAAAAGTAAACTTCATAGCTACTGAAGTAGCCATAACTTGAGGAGCCAAAGTCATGGAGAAGATGGGATAAGCTACACATCTGGCTTCAGCATTTCTCAAGGCATTTATACATTTGTAACCAGGAACTGAGAGGCTGAAAAGCCAAGTAGAAAGCATCCACTAAAATCTGGGAGAGTTAAGCAGTTTATAGTTGTTTCACAATGATGGGAAGATAAAAATTAGAGTTCGGGACGAGCCAAAAATTAGAGACCAGTCTGGTAAACATCTCAAGGTTTTGAGTGAGGGCCCTGAAGTGTTCCACCTTAGAATGAAGGGAGAACTGAAGAGAGACCATCCCTTCAAAAGGCAAACCCAGCTTTCTATTAGATCCATCTCATGTTAGATAAAGGTAATCTGCCCCTACTTCAGCTGCTTTCCAAAATCGAAAGGATGCCTTTGGTAGAGAATGATGACGTCATCCAGAGTTTTCTGCAATGTTTCATACATTTATTTGACATTTAAGAAAAAGTTACGTGACACATCAAGAGGAGAAAAATGGGAGATCAGGTATTAGATATTGAATATTAAAACAACTTTAATATATGCAAGAAAATAGATACCTAGATTGAGAATTTAATCAGAAAACTGTAATCTACATCAAATAACCAAATAGAAGTTCTAGAGTTAAAAAAAAATTTTAAACTGATAATAGTTTCTCATTAGATTAGACACAAAATAACAGAGAATTAGTATATCTGGAAATATATAAGTAGAACATATTAAAAATCAAACAGATCAACAAAATCATGCAAAATGCTTAAGAAAGCATAAGAGATACATGAGGCTGCTTGAAAAGCTCGAACATCCATGTAATTGGATGCCCAGTAGGGGAGAAGAGAGAAACCAGTGGGATGTGGGAAAGACATTTTTAAGAGAATTTTCCAAAAATGACTACAATTTTCAACAGTATAAAGACGGGGTTCATAGAGTTCTTAAAACTATAGTTTCATGTCTTGGTAATTTTTAAAAACCTAGATACATCATAGTAAACTTCTAAAATCCACTGGTAATGACAACATTTTAAAAGCAGCCAGAGGTAAAGGAAGCATTACCTTCAAAAAAGCAATAAGAATTATGGATGACTTCTCAGCCCTAACAATGGAAGCCAGAAGACACGGGAATAATGTCTTTACAGTGTTAAAAAACAAATTCCCACTGATCAAATTCTGTTTGGACTTTCTTTGACCAAATGTTCAGCCCTGTGAACATTCGGGGTTGGGCACTATGGAATAAAAGTTCCTCTGAGGAAACAGGGGCTTTAACCAGTAGATGACATGGAAAAGAAATAAGCAAGGCAGCAGACTCAAGAATTATCTATGCACTGATTTAATCCTTGTGACAACTTCCTGTGGAAGACAGAGAAATAGTTTGCCCAAGGTCATATATTGTGAGATGTCAAGATGGGACTCAAATTAAGGTATAACTACCAATCCCATTCCTTAAGCCATATTCCCCATAGAATACCTTGTAAAGAAGAAAGGAAGCTGGCAGTCAGATCATGTGAGTCAAACCTGGCAGTCCGGGGATGGCAGGTGTTGCAGACTGATCACCCGCCTATCCAAAAGGGGGAATCTTTTTTAGCACTCCAGGGAAAAGAGCAATCTTTCTAAAAATCAGCATTTGATGAAAGAGTGCTTTGCTTATATGTAAAATGCATAGCTCATCTATTTTTCAGCTAATGTGCAAAATTATGTCTCCAATCAAGGACCTAACTCAAGGCAAGGGACTCATGACTGTCCTGTCTATAAACAGAACAGACAACAAACACATCAGCAGAACACTAACTAAATTAAATTCACTCCCATGAGAGAATAATGATAATAAATAGTGTAGCTATAATGAGCTCATTTGTTGAATTTGGTTGATATTACGTCATGACACATGAACGGATGGAGCTGTGTAGCAGATTAAATTGCTTAAACCCTTGGTATTTTGGTGAATTAGACCCAGGGTGAGATGAAATAAACACCCAGCCAAGGGCCTCTCCTGGAACTTTGCCAGTGTTCATACTTCTTTAACAATTAACAAGCCACAGAGGGGTTGTTTCCCCAACCTTCCAAATCAGATTTAATGAATATACATTAAAGGAGGACTGCACTTCAGAAAAATTACACGAGCACTTCGGAATAAACTCTGATCCTACTCGTCTGGCAGAAGTGATTCATCTCATTTCTGAGTGCTGTTTTCTTATTTTGAGCACCCATTTCACCATCCAAAAACACCCTGTCAGATCAGTTCTAGACGCTGCCTATTAAAATGTTAAGCTACACCTGATAAAATATAATTATAGCATCCCTGACATTTTTACATAGCACACACATGCTTTGAGCCAACTTTGCCAGAGTTAAGATCCTTTTTCTTTAGATGTGTGAACGCAGGACGAAACTGTAAGAAAATATCATTATGTCAAACTCTAATATAGTTGAAAAAAATATCCAAAATAAATAAAAAAATCCAAACCAGACATTAAAAAATGAATAAAAATAACGAAAATAGTGACCAGGACATTTTTCACTTAGAACTCATCAAATCATTCAGGTAAATGAAGGTGACATTCAACAGCCGGGTGCTTAAAAATTTATCAATTAATAATTTTTCAGTTGATTGAGGCAGTTGGGGAGTTTTTATTTTTAAAGATTTTATTTATTGATTTTACAAAGAGAGAAGGGGGGAGGGAGACATATCCACTCATAGTTGCTTCACTTTAGTTGTTCATTGCTTGCTTGTCATATGTGCCTTGACCAGGCAAGCCCAGGGTTTCAAACCAGCAACCTCAATGTTCCAAGTTGATGCTCTATCCACTGCATCACCACAGGCCAGGTTCACCTGGGAAGCTTTTAAAAATTACTTGTACCCAGACCACATGCCAGGTCATTTGAGTCAGAATTTCTGGATGTGAAACTCCATGTGTCAATCATTTTAAAAGCTGTACTCTCTAGTTACTCTAACGTGCATGGTTATGGTCAACAATGACTGCAGGGATAGTACCTAAGAGTGGTTAGATTACTAGGTCTGCTTATACATTACCTGTAAGTCTACATTTGAACATAGCGATAGAACAAGTAACAAAGTTTTTTAGATAAAGTGAGCTGTGTTATAAAGAGATGTCCACAAGTTCTTTGATACTTTTTCACAAACAAATGGGACCTCATTCCCCCCGCCCCCTTCTTGGGGATGTGGGCTATGCCTAGTGACTCATTTCAAAGGAGATAACATGCCCAAAGTCACAGTTTATAAATTCCAAGATTAGGTAAGAAAAGACATTGCGCTTCCTCCTTGCTTTCTCTTGGATCATTTACTCTGGGGGAAGCCAGTTGCCATGTTGTAAGTACACTCAAGCCATCCTATGAAGAAACCTGTGTGGCACAGAACTAAGGCCCCATGCCAATAGCCATGTGAGTGTGCCATCTTGAAAGTGGATTCCTAGCCCCAGTCAAGGCTCCAGATGATCACATCAACAGTCAGCATTTTGACTTTAATCTCACGACAGAACCTGAGTCAAAACCATCCAACTAAGATGTCCGTGAATTCCTGAGATAATAAATGATCAGTGTTTTAAGCTAAGTTTAGGCATAATATGTTACATAGAAGTAGATAATTAATACAGACAGCCAGTCTTCAAACACAGACACCAAATAATTAGAATTGTCCATCAGGCTGTCATTAGGGCAAAGCACAACACCTAACAGGTAGTAGATATTCAATAAATACTTTTGGAATAAATAAATGATTGATTGACTGCTCATCTCTCACTTTTGAACAACGGGAGAGTTTCTCCCTCGCTAGTGGTCCACAGAGTACTAGAGGTCTTCATCCATCTTGCAATAATCACCAAGACTTCAGTCTGCAAAGAGCCTACAGTTAGAAAGAATTAAGAATCCAAATCAATAGAAATGTGTCCCGGGTACTAGAAACAACATATATTCTGCTTCCAGCTCACTAGAAAATGTCTTCTTGTTATTTTTGCACCTTGGAGAAATCTTCAATGCTGTCAATATTGTTTCCCTAGCTTTTCATTTTGTAAATCAATGACTTTCCCTGCCTCTGAAAATTCTTACTCCAACACTAAACTATCCAATTGTTTTAAATAACTAATAAATTATCCACACTTTATCACTGATGTTACATTCCTCACTTCACCTGTTTTAATCGATTTCTCTCTTCTCACCAAGTGTTGGGAGGATATTATTATTCTTTCCATTGCTCAAGAGGCATGTGCTTTCTTATTTACCCATTCTTTGGATAAAGTTGCTTATTTGCTTCTTCCCAACCTGGGAGGCAAGTGGTCTCTCTAAAACTGTAGTTCCCGAATCCTATAAAAATCACGTGATGAACTTGCTAAAAATGTAATACCTGGGCCTTGCTTCCAGAAACCCCAATGTTGCAGAAAGAGGGAGGGGACCCAAATATATTCTAAGTTGTTAAAGAAAGTATTGTATTTAAATATGCTTGTACCTTTGTTATTTTAAAAGGGATACACTTGTCAAAAATTTATTTTGTTTTTAGCTAATTTTAACATAGCTTGCCTGAGTAGGGTTTTTTTTGTTTTTGTTTTTTTTTTTCTTACTGCCTTGCCTGGGGCTTGGACATTGCAAAGTTAATTTTAACAACAGAGGGGGGCAGGTCACATTTGGTAATGTAACTCAGGGTAAGGGGGGGAAAGTAGAAATTATTTTAACATAATAATGCCAAGCATGTAAGCCAGGAGAAGAGCAATGGTAGCAGTTTAATTGTACAGTACTATCCCACAAGGTTCAAAGTCACCATCTGCCTTCAACCTAGCCTCCCATCCTTGCACTTGTCCTCAGTGGAACCAGATGTGGCTGAGTGATAGATATCCTATTATTAAATATTAAACAGAAGAGGCAGGATGATGAGGGCATCAGAGGGGGTGTGTGTGTTTAGATTCCGAAGAAGAAAAAGAGGTAAAAGTGAGGAGTTAAGGTCTACTATCACCATGAAGAGAAAGCAGAGAGCACTTGAACTGACGACCTGTGAGGGCTCATCCCTAGTAAAATTCTGATGACAAATTCCCACACACAGCAGTTGTCAGTGGCTTCTGTATAGTTTGAATAGGACTTGACCTTGAAAATTTGGGGTTTGTTCTTTTTTTTATATATTTTTCTATTGTAAATAACACTTAAATGAACATAGGGGTGCATATATTCTTTTGAACTGATATTTCAGGTTTCTTTGGCTGTATTCCCAGAAGTGGAATTACTGGGTCATAGGCATTTTTATATTTTTCTGGGCTCTGTGTGTAACTGGTAAATACTGAGATTGTCTAATAATGAACAGTACCATCATCCCTTCCACTCTTAAGGGTTTAGTTACGGGGTTCTATCAACACCCTTCAGGGCTAGCTAATGAGTTATCTGCCATTATTAAAGGCAAGTAACAGTTTCCATTAACTCAAATATGAAGAAGAATTGAGGATATTCATAACTTACTATTTTCAATCTGATAGCTGTTTCCAGGGGCAACCATTTTCTTCTAAACTGGCCAAGAGACATTAGACCAGCTTTGCATCTCAAAGATCCACCAGCCCACACACATGTGTTCCCAGCCCGATCACACCTGGAGAAGTTCCACCTGTATAAAAATGAATTAAGGCAACAGCATGTTCTTCTAAAGTCACATTCATCTGGGGCACTTAAGAGAGGGGTTGTTTTCCAGTTTGGAGATTCCTCAGAAAATTAAAAATCGAACTGCCTTTTGACCCAGCTATCCCACTTTTAGGAATATACCCTAAGAACACCATAGCACTGTTCGAAAAGAAGAAATGCGCCCCCATGTTCGTGGCAGCATTGTTCACAATAGCGAAGATCTGGAACCAGCCCAAGTGTCCGTCAGAAGACGAGTGGATTAAAAAGCTTTGGTACATATATACTATGGAATACTACTCAGCCATAAGAAACGAGGACATCGGATCATTTATAACAAAATGGATGTACCTTGATAACATTATACGGAGTGAAATAAGTAAATCAGAAAAAAAGAAAAACTGAGAACAGCATGATTTCATACATAGGTGGGACATAAAAGTGAGACTATGAGACATGGACAAGAGAGTGGTCGTTACGGGATGGGGAGAGGGAGGGAAGAGTGGGATAAGGAGGAGGGGAGGGACACAGGGAAAACCAGATTGCAGGTGACAGAGGACAATTTGACTTTTGGTGATGGGTATGCAACACAATTGAATGATAAGATAACCTGGAGATGTTTTCATTGTACATATGTACCCTGATTTATTGATGTCACCCCATTAGAATTAATAATAATAAAATACATATATTAAAAAAAAAAAAAAGAGAGAGGGGTTGTTTTCAAGGAAGATTCGGGCTATTGTGCATTATAGGCAGGGCGGCATGCCTTTCTTTCCCTTGTCACGTCGGCAGGTAGGGTGCCTTCGTAGCCCACGTGGGTCTTATTCTTCACCGGCTGCTGGCAGGAAATTGACTCCTCTAATGTGCCTGGCACACAGACATGCAGCCTCCCCTCCAGGAGGTAGATGAAGTTGACTTTTAAGAAATATGCTTGCTGTCTCTGCGTTTGTTTTGTTGGCAGGCTCGTAAGATGCCAAGGCTGCTGGGGAGCTGCAGTCTGGATGACTGGCCGGCGGCGTCCTGTAGGGAGGCCCGCCTGCCCCAGCCGAGAGGAACACGGTTCCTCGTACAGTGGGCTTGCTTGTGCTCTCAGCCTCTCGTGTCCTCTGCCCACATCCTGAATCACCGGTGCCTCTGCCTCATGTGTGGGTCCACAGGGCCCTTTGCCCCTCATGTGAAGTTGAGTAATTAGAAAATGAGAAGATTTTATTATTCTTCAAAATTCGTGAGCAACTGGTATCTTCAGTTCCAGAAGTTCTCAAACTTTGTTTTAAGCATCAGGGATATGAAGGAATTTTATATGGTGATAAAAATATTCTATATCGCTGTTGCGGTGATGTTCATATGGGCATATGGATTTGTCAAAATCCACTGAATGATTGAATGTATACTTAAAATGTGTATATTTGATTGTATGAAAACTATGCTTCAATAAAACTGACTTTTTAAATCGCAGAACTTAAGCCCAATACATGAAATAGATCTTTTTATAAAAACAAATCATTTGGGTTCCAGTTCTGGATAAGATGGAATAAGCGTAGCCCACCTGGCTCCTCCCACAGAACGCAAATGAAAAACCCTTCAAAGAATGCATGGGAAGCAGAGAAGGACTCTGGAAACGAAAGTGCAGCAAGCAGGCTGATTGGAAAACAAAGAAAAGCCAGAACTGGCACTGGCCAGGTAGCTCAGTCAGTTAGAGCTTCATCACGATACACCAAGGATGGGGGTTCAATCCCTGGTCAGAGCACATATGAGAAGTAACCAACGAATGCACAACTAAGTGAAACGACAAATTCATGCCCCCCTTCCTCTCTCTGTCTCTAAAATCAATTTTTAAAAAAATATATTTTTTAAAAGAAAAATTAAAACCCAACTCAAACCAAGACCTATCCAGCAGTGAATATCTGGGATTTTGTTTTTCCACCAGTATCCCCAGCCTGGACCCAAAGGCATGTCAAAACCCAGAAAAACACTGGGTGCAGACAGCTCCAAGAGAACCCTCATTCTAGTCTAATGAGAAAGGACACCCCTAATGGTCTGGGGAGAGGTAATTTCCTATATTCATACTTTTTCCACTCTCCTATACCTCAGCCCGCAAGCAATCCTACCAACGGTGATGGGTACGGCAGCCCCGGGCAAGTAGCTAAAGCTTCAGAGAGAGAAAGAATGTTCCATTGTTGTTTTGTTTTTCTAGGGCTTTCCTCCTACCTCCTGGCCCTACAGTCAGACACAGTCATGGGAAGTACATAGAGGAGGGGAAAAATAGGTTCTGAACTGGATTTCTAATCAGAAGAGCAGGAAGATGGTAAGAAGACATGCGGGCCAGAAAACATTAGGGAAACCCCAAAGAGGAGAATTCTTTAGACCCTATGCCTCTCTTGATCTCACAAAGCAGTCCAGGTGCCCTGAACCTCTCATTTGCCTCCCAAGGTGATGGCCCCAAATGGTCAAGTCTGTGCTTTTTATTAACCCTACAGTTGGGCACACTCTCTGCATGTGCTCCTTAGCTGTCTGCCAAGGGTCACAACCCCATCCACTGAGGCACATGCAGAGACTGGCCACCAGGGAGAAGGGAGAGAGGGCATGGCAAGCATTGGAGGTCCCCATGGGCCAGCTGGGCGGTTCACAGCAGAAGTGTCCCCAGCAGCTCATGGTGGGTTTCCAAGTGCCCATGAAGAAGTTAGCAGGATCAGCCTCCCTTTGATGAGTCCGACACCCTGGCTGCCTCACTCCCTGCCATTCCCCACCCGGCCATCAGGCTCCTTGCCTCAGCGTTCTGGACAGAAGATGGAAGACAGAGATGGTAGTGGGCATCTGGGCCCCATCCCACATGAAAGTGAGTGGAGCCAGGCACTCACTCACTTTCACTTTGCCCCTCTGGAGAACTCATGGACTGAAGGGATCTCTGTTGGCACTGAGCTGTGTCACCATGGAGAAAAGGGTGACAAGGATAAGGAGAAACTTCTCATTATTGAGTCTATTCTTGGATTCTTTTTTTCTCTCCAGTGATGTGCTAAATTTCTCCATGGACTCCTAGATTCCCACAAAGGTATTCTTATTTATGGCTGATTGTCAAAATTGATGTCCTGTGGGAATGACGATAGAAAACTCTGACTCCACCATCTTGCAGAGGTCACTTGCTTTTGTTATCTATAATTAAAAGCTTTTTTAAAAAATGAAAAGGGATTCCTTGAATTAAAATGGGTCTGAGAGTGTCATGTATACACAAGTGTTCTCCTCTCTCCAGGAGTCCCTCCCGAGCTAACTCCAACTAGCCTTCTCTGAGCTACAACTCCATTTAAGTAGTCAAGGGGAAGGTCATCAAAACCTATCTTGCTCAAAATGTGAAAGCCTGCTCTTCCTTGTCAACAACCAAATATCTTTCAAACACCTCACATTGAGTCTTTGCATCAAGTCCTTCGTTGAGTGAAAGGAAATTTTGTCAAAACACATACATCCCACTGGAAATGAATACAAAATAGTGTTGAATAAAAACTGAAATAAAAAAATAAAATGATAAAAAAATAATAATAATTAAGAAAACAACGCATATGTTTGGCAGATAAAATATAATGTGCTCACTTTGTTAAAGATGGTGCTGCCCACATGGAAGCCCGTCACCCAGGTGATATTATTTGCCCTTATGCTTGGGATGGGTGGGGGTGGGGTAGGGGGGGAGGCTGTAATGTAAGCAGGCCAGGTCGTTATGGCCTAAAGCTTGGTTTTAAGAGTAAGTTCTTCTCCACACTCTTGACTGACTGGATGATGTAGGGTGGTGCACTCTCCTGAAGAATCCCATTATACAGAGACTTCCTTGTTTGTATAATTGGATTAAAGTTTTGATTCTACACTATAAAGTGGGAGAGACCAGTAGCTTGATCTCTCTCTCTTGGTTCCTGAAGTATTAGAGAGGAGAGCAAATTAAGGCCACGTCGAGAGGAGAAGCAGCCAAGATGGCAGAGTGCTGAGGAAGAAGGCAGTTTGAGCAGAATTTGTGCAGGAGGAGATGGGAAACAGAGGTGAATAAGTCTGGTGAGCTAGAAACCTTTGATTCTAGGAAACTCGGATAAGTCAGTAGCTTTGTGAGCACTGAATGTGTGGGTTTTGGAGCCCAGTGTGTGTTTTTGCTTGCCTGCCGGGTGCAAGCTAGAATTAAAGCTGATGGCTCACCAGTTTTTTGGCTCCACTGTTTCATTACCGACTGTTCAAATCTAATGTGAACCTGCATGGGTCAGACGGCTGTGATGTTGACCCCGGCTACTGGCTTTACAGCATACATCTCCTACATCCAATATAGGAGGTGAAATTTGTTGTCATATTGCTTTGGAAGCTTGGGGTGGTTTTCCTTTTTTTGTGCCTTCAAGGGAGCACTCTGACCCTACCATATGGTCACAGGTCAAGTAATGGCCACGGTGAGGTATGGGAGCTACTAGTGGAGAACAGAGGTATTTTCTTGAGCCAAGGCAGCTGTCTAATTAACAGTGGAAGCAGTTCAGGTTCCTTATCCACAACTGGCCTTATGAGAACCCACCCAAGAAACCCTATCTGCCACTCTGTTTCACATCAGTTAAGTCCCATTGCATTGAAATGTCTCAAAATTCCACATCAGAGGCAGTCATGAAGTCTCTGGAGTCTGTTGATTTCCTCAGTGCCCTTTTTGAGTTTCTCTTTTATATTAGCATAAGACACAGTGGCCTGTGGTGGCTGCTGACACTGACATCCCCAGGGGAACAAGGGAAGTTTGTCCTTCAGATTACCCAATAATTCTCACTCTAGTGTTTACTGTAGCTTTCTCCTTCAATTAGCAATGTAAATGTAATTGCCTGGGCTTGATAATGAGCTTTTCATGGTATCAAGGGGAGGGCACCAGCCCCCTGGGGCAAAGCTGTCAGTCTGCTAGAATCTACCTGGGGGAGGGGTGTTTATTAGAACAATGTCACAAAGTCAGTGAGTGATTGATGGGAACTTCCAAAGAGGACTGTCATCCAAAGAATCTGATTAAAAGAGTAAACTCCAGCACCAACTGTTCTGTGTCTGTATGTTGTGCTTTGCCCGCCCCAACACACACACACAAGAAGAGTTAACACAGCACTGAATTGGAAATTCTCTGCTTTCATTTCCCCAAACTTCCTTCTGGAGTCAGAAGGGCAAGAAAACACTTCATTCTCTAACCTGAAAGAAGGAGATACTTGGGCATACTCCAAGTTCTGAATTGGTGATTTAAGAAACACACCAAGGTGGTGGCACAGTAGATAGAGCGTTGGACGGGGACATGGTGGAGGACTCAGGTTCAAAACCCCGAGGTCGCTGGCTTGAGTGCAGGCTCATCCAGCTTGAGTGCAAGGTTGCTGGCTTGAGCGTGGGATCATAGACATAACCCCATGGTTTCTGGCTTGAGCCCAAAGGTCACTGGCTTGAAGCCCAAGCTTGCTGGCTTGAGCTAGGGGTCTCTCGCTCTGCTGCAGCACCCAGGTCAAGGCACATATGAGAGAGCAATCAGTGAACAATTAAGGATACTAAGGAGCCACAACAAAGAATTGATGTTTCTCATCTCTCTCCCTTCCTGTCTGTCTTTCCCTATCTGTCCCTCTTTCTGTGTCTTTCTCTGTGTCTCTGTCAAAAAACAAAAAAGAAACACATAAGCCTGCAACTTTCAGAGAAAATGCTGCAGATGATACAGGTGAAGGAGAAACAGAGCTATTTATTGTTCTTTGTTTACTGTTGGTTTGGCTTTGTTCTCTGTCATCGCTGCCATGACATTGCACCAACCTTCCTTTTCATGTTACTACTCTGTTAAACTATGCTGGTATGTTATGTTATGTTATGTTATGTTATGTTATGTTATGTTATGTTATGTTATGTTATGTTATGATGTCTTGTCATGTTGTGTCATGTTGCATTACATTATGTCATGTTATGTTACATTATATGTTATGTTAATGGAACACCACTCCAACAAATAAATTTGCCTCCTGTATCTCTCCCCTGCCTACCTTCGCATCCTCATGACTTACCTCTTCTTTCACTTGCTTTATTCCAGCTACATCAGCCATCTGTTTCATGCCATTTCTAGATCTTTGCACACACTGTTCCACCCACCTGGAACACTGTTCCCTTCTTCCATCTGGCTAACTCCCAGCCATTTTTCATATCCCTGCATAAATACTACTTCCCTCTGATACATGTTCTCACAACTCCCAACATCTTCCGTTCCTAGAATGTAGCTCAGTGGAAATTGCATAGTCATAAATATAATCTCCCCCTCCCACCCCAGGCCTCTTTGCCATTAACTTGTAAGTCACTTACAGGCAGAAACCACATCTGTCTTGTTTCCTGCTGGAAATGCAGTGCCTAACACATGGCAGATGTCTAACAAATTATTGCTGGATGAACTAGATGGAAATGGGGAAGAAAATGGCAGAGGGAGACAGGCATGGAAATAAAGGCATTTTAGCACATATATAATATGTATAACAAGAAGGGTTTCAAACAAAACATGCAATGTTTTCATTAAAATAATAGGTTTATTATAGATTTCACAGTCTTCTCTCCCTCTCATTGCCATTAACAATCTAAGTATTTTCTCATATGTGATCTTGACTTCCTACCTGCCATTGGACTGGGTGAGCAAGCATTTTTTTTCCCATCACCTAGTGATAAGGCCACTAAGACTCAGCAAGTTACTATGACTTCTTTAAGGCCACTCAGCTGACAAAAGGCAGTACCCACACTCGAACCCAGAGGATGTGGAGCGTCTGGGACCACAGCACAAACTCATTCCCCTCTCCTGGCCTGACCTCTGTCCTCTCTCCCCAGAGGGAAATGTTCTGTACACATTCTTTATTGCTGCTCTACTTGCTCCTTGGGGAAAGAGATTGTTGCACAGAAGGAGCAGTTAAAATTAGGAGGAGCTGCTTGATTTGCAGGTGCTGTAAATAAAGATGAGACTGTTCTGGTCCCAAAGGCCATTTAACTTTAATTGCAGCCAGAACAGATCAGCGAGTGAGAGGTGACTCAGGCTGATGCTTTGGGGTGGGGTGAGGGAGGGGATGAGATGGAGAATGACAAAGTATAATAAAGTTTATTTTTTCCTTCTTCTCTGCAAGTAATACCATTAAAAGTTGGTTTGTCTCTAATGACATAAAATAATATTTTGAATTGCAAAGGGGCTTTCATACCAAAGCGCTCCAAGTGGTCGTCAGAGAACAGTGGAGATGTTTACAAGATTTGCGCCAACAGTGCAGGTGATTCAGCTGCTATGTGTCCAAGAATGCCGGAGACGGAAGCAAACATATCACTCATGCAACACATTTTTATTGAGTACCTGCTGTGCCAGACACTGCCTAAGGACTAGGGATAGAACCTAGAGCCAAGTAAAATCTCTGCCTTCGTGGAAGCCACCATCTTCCTACAGGACCACTGTAAACAGCTGTGTGCACTAAAAATCTCCCATCCTGTGGAAGGGGCCCCTAGCTGTGCAGCACCCAACTAGCTCAGCTACACAGCGGCCCTGAGTCACCTCAACCTCTCCTATCCTGGGCCAAGCCACCATCTTCCCCCAGGGAAATGGTTGCTATATCTTTCTAACTGGTCTCCCTGATTCTACTATGCCCCCCTTTAGTCTTTTCTCAACACAGCAGAGCCTTTCTGTTACAAAGGAAGCTAGATCCTGCCACACCTCTGCTCAGACCCTCCACTCCCTCCCCAGCTCATTGGAAGAAATAGTCAAGCTCTCGTTGCCTCTCTGACTTCATCTTCTGCTCTCTTCACTTACTTTCTTCCAGCCATCCCATTTCCTCGCTATTCCCTGACTGTGACTAGCATTCTCCTGTATCAGGAGGTTTTCTTGGGTTCCCTCCATCTGACACTAAGCTAGAGCCATTACCTGGCTTGATTCCCGTGATCCTCACAACCATCCCAGAAGGAGGGGATTATTATCATCCCCATTATACAGATGAGTATACTGAGACTCACAGTTACAGTCTTTGTTCCCACGTACAAAGCAGTTTAGTGTTAGCACTCGACTCAAACTCCAATCTGACTCCGAAGGCTCCCGCCCATTGCTCCCCCAAGTGTGGACCCTGTGCCAGCGGCATCTGCATCACCCCAAAATCCACAGGAAATGCAGATTATACGCCCATCCCAGACCCCGAGTCAGGATCTGCATCTTCACAGGATCCTCAGGGAGCCTAGATGCATCTCAGTTTAGGAAGCACTAATCTCAACTGGGCTTAACATTTGAATCACCAGGAGAGCTTTAAAATAGCTGGATGTCCAGGCTGTTCCCACACCCATTAAATCAGGCACTCTGGGATAGATTCTAGACATCAGTCATTTTTAAAGTTCCTGCGGTGATTCTAACACACATACACAAAATTGCTTTTATCCAATTTTTCAAAAACATTTTGTATTAAAAGAATCACAAATTTTAAAAAAAAACCAATAAAAAAACAATCACATCAGTCCCAGACTTTTGCTATCAGAATCATCAAGGACTAAGAACCTGCATGTTTAACAAAAGCCCTAGGTCACTTTTAAGATTTCGCAAGCTTGAAAAGAACTGTCCTAAACACTGGGATGAATTATAGCTTCGAACCTATCGTTCATCTTTGGTAAGCTGAATTTTAAAAACACGTTTTAATGTAATATGTAATGTACATACAAAAAATTGCACAAAGGCACAGTTTGGCAGATACTTATAAAGTGAATATCCTTGTAATAACCACCCAGGTTATCTCAGGAAGTTACAGAATTTGGACAATATTCCAAAAGCCAGCTCTTGTCCCTCTCCTGTCACAACACCTCTTATTCTGCCCAGAAGGCACCACTATCTGAACATTTAGGGTGATCATCCATTTGTTTGTCTTTGTAGATTTTCTTTCTTTGTATGCATACCTATACAATATACCCACTTTTGCCTGTTTATGATTTTATATGAATGGGATCATACGACGCGACTCTTGCATATTGCTTCTTTGCTTAACATCGTGCAAGTAAGAATCATCCATGCTGCAAGTCACTCATCTTCACTTCTATACAATAATCTAATGTATAAATATACCATATTGTAAATACATCCCATTAGGCTGATGGATATATTTAATCTTGTTCATAGTTCGGCCTATTACAAACAATGCTGTCCTGACCTCTCGTGGTGCACAAATGCACGCACCTCTCCAGGGGAAACACTTAGGACTCCAATTGCTGGGATACTAAAAATGAATGTCATGAACTTTGCTGGGCCCTGCCAAATATTCCTGCCAAATAGCATTTAAAAGTTCCCATTGCCCCCAGTGTTTCCCCACTGATGGCAATCCCTCCTGTCCACCTTTTCACAATAATGTACAAACGACAAAAAGAGCAATTAGGTGGTAATTTTCTTTGTCTTGAAGTCAAAACCCTGCTCTTCCTCAGCCCTGCAAGAAAAAGATTAATGCTGAGAAGTGGAAATTGTGGCAATTGTTCAATGATAAACTTGCTCCAGGTTAAGCCGGGATAGCAATCATTTCCTCCAGGTGTCTATCTACGGCACCATGGATGGAAAACATTTATCATGGCACAGGCATGTGGAATGACCAAGACACTTTGCCATAATAATTTTCCTTCCTGTTTATCACAAAGAAGATGACCAATCAAGGCAGAAGTACTCAAGTGGGACATATTGCGGCATGTTTGCAAAAAAAAGAGAGTAGAGCAGACAAGCTAACAGGTCTGGCCAGTGACTAGAGCCTCCTTTGTGTGAGCTGGTCATCTGCTCATGGCCCATTTTCAAACACTGAAAAGTGAAACCATCTCTTTCTCTTTGTTTCATTTATTTATTCATTCATTCAACCTGTAGCTATTGAGAGCCTACCTGTAGTAGCTATTGAGAGCCTACCTGTAGCTATTGAGAGCCTACCAACCACTAGAGATTCAACACTGAACAAGCAGGCATGGTCCTGCCTTCAAAGACCTTACATTCTACTAAGAAAATGAATAAAGCCACAGAGTACCACTAAACTGGTATTTATTTAGCATCTATATTGTGTTGGGTGCTCCCAATTTAGAGGTTGGCTAGATACCGGCCCTATATTCAAGAGCTTACTATCTAGTTTAGCTGACTTCTGTGCACAATGCAATAGGAGCTGTGATAGATGTAAATACAAATTATCTGTCAGAGTTCAGACAGAAACCATTAAGTCTATCCATGAAGATATAAATAATAAAAATGCAAGGGAGAAATAATTACTGGCATTATTGTCATAGTAAATATTATTAAGTAATACCTAATCTATGCTTAATATATTCTTGTCAATTAGACCAAACCTGTTTACTCCCTGCAGAAACCCTATGAGAGCAATGACTTTATTGGTCCCATTTAACAGATGAGGACACAAAGGCTCAGAGTGGTTAAAATAGCATACCCAGAGCCACACACATTGTCAATGGTGGAACTGGAAGTGGGCATAAGGGCCACAGAAAGGGACAGGTAGAGCTTTCGTACATGCACAGTATCTGTCATCCCATTGGAAAGGACAGAAATAACCCAAAGGCCAATGGTGGCAAATTGGTAAATAATCCTACTTCCGCACAATTATACTTCAGTAAAATAATCTATGGATATTAAAATGAATGCTGTAGATCTGAGTATTGACCCAGAAAAATTTATAAAATATTAATTTCAAAAGTATGCAATACAATAATATTGTGTTGTAGCAATATTATTTTTTTAGAACCACTTCATACATATATACCTAGGAAAAGAAGAATTTGGAAAGCTTTTTGAGAGAAAGGGTGTTTTCCCATTTTGCACACTTGTGTCCCAGTACCTAAAACACTTCCTGGCATGTATCTGATGGGCTAATAAGTATTTGTTAAAGAAATGAATAATTTCTTAGTAAGTAAACTAGTGAAAAGATGGATGGATGAATGGGTGGATGAATTAACATACTAAAATGCAAGGAAGCATAATTTCAGTGGTAGTTTTGGGGTGAACTCTTCTCTCCGTGTTATTCTGCATTTTTTCACCAATTAACATAGATTAGTTGTGTAATTAGGCAGGAGGAGAACATCTAATCATCTTCAGTATTACATCTTAAAAGGAATAGGAGTCCAGAGGCTGAGGTCCAGTACTGATTCCATCACGAAGTTAAGTGTATGACTTGCTTCATTAACTTAGATGTCAGTATCAGATCTCAATATGTAAGCGTTCAAAGCTCACAGATACAGAGAACAAATCGGTGGTTGCCAGATGGGAGAGAGGGGGGCGTGGGTGAAAAAAGGAAGGGATTTAGAAGTACAAATTGCCATTTACAAGCACAGTCATGTGAATGTAAAGTACAGCATAGGGAATATGGTCAATAATATTGGAGAAATTAATGAATAGTGTCAGATGGGCACAAGACTTACCAGGGGCATTGTTTCATAAGTTATATACATGTCTAATCACTATGTTATACCTCTAAAACTAATAAAATATTGTATGTCAACTTTAATTTTTAAAAATGAGTTTTTTAAAAATTCTCTAAAGTGCATTTAAAGAAATTTTAAAAAATATCAGTCATATAAAAACTACCTTCATAAAACAACAAAACCAAATAATGTATCTTCATTATTTTGCCACATCCAGTTTTCTCCTATAAAATTATTTTCTTGCAGACAACTAACCTTTAGATTTAAATAATTTATTAAAATATTAAATCTTTGTCATAAATACTATTAGTACCACTTGCCATCAATTCTACTAACAATGAAAATTAAAAAATAATGAAGACAAAACAGCCTTGAGTTTCTTCTAGACACTATCACCCGCTAAAGGCTAAGAGCCCGTGCCTGCTCTCTCTTTACTAAAAAGGAAGCTTAACCATTGTTGAAGCAGCATTAAATCAGATTAATGTCACATGGAGACTCTTCATTTAATATAATTTGGATTAAAGAAAATTGGAATAGAAATAAATTTTCACCGTGTGACTCAGTATTTTATAATGTTGTATCTTAAAATAAATGCCAAGTACTACCATATTGCACATCTTGAAAAACATTGCCCTAAAGTAACTGGATAAGATGAGACTCTGTAGATAATTAATAATAGCAGCTACTGTGTACTGTGGTATCTACTATAGCAGTGAAATATGCATAGTCTCCAGCCTTTACAAACACTCAAAAGGTGATTATCTCCATTTTATACATGAGTAGAAATTAAATAATTGTTTCTCAGGATAACAAAGTTGCTGAGTGTCAGAGCCTGTGTCTCCACCAGGGTCTTTCTGGCTTCAGAGAGCATTGGAAAGAGGAAGAGCAGCTGAGGTTCTCTGCTACTGCTGATGGAGATGTAAAACCTTCACTGCCTTAGAACAATCGGACTGTTTGACCCAGCATCTGTGTGCCCTACTCAAGAGCAAAGAGTACATATGTCTGTGCAAAGGCTTGCACACAGTCACAGTAGCTAAATTCATAATAAACCAAAACTGCCAACCATTTAAATGTCCATCAGAGGTAGACAGATAAATAAATGGAATACCATCCAGTAACAAAAAAAGGATCAGCTACTGACACAGGCAACAAAATGGATGCATTTCACAAACAATATGCTGAGTAATAAAAGTAAGTCTTATACAAGAGTATGCATAGTAGCATTCTGCTTGTACAGAGTTCAAGGGTAGTCTAAACTAATCTGTGGTGATTGAAGCCAGAATAGGGGAGGGGAATTGACAGAAAAGGGGCACAAAGGAAGTATTTGGAGTGAGAGAAATACCAAATCTTGATCTGAAGATAAAAGTTATATCTGTATGATGCTTGTACAGGCATATATGTTAAAACTAACCAACTTATACATTTAAGTTTTGCATATTTCAGCCTGACCAGGCAATGGTGCAGTGGATAGAGTGTCGGCCTGGGATGCAGAGGACTCAGGTTCAAAAACCCAAGATCGCCGGCTTGAGCACGGGCTCATCCAGCTTAAGTGTGTGGTCACTGGCTTGAGCATGGGATCATAGACGTGACCCAAGGTCACTGGCTTGAGCCCAAGGTCACTGGCTCAGCTGTAGCCCCCCAGTTGAGGCACATATGAGAAAGCAATCAATAAACAACTAAGGAGTCACAATGAAGAATTGATGCTTCTCATCTCTTTTCCTTCCTGTCTGTCTGTGCCTTTCTGTTTCTTTCTCTGTCTCTGTTTCTCTTGCTAAAAAAAAAAAGAGATTTGCACATTTCATTCTATGTAAATTATACCTCAATAAAGTAGCGAATGGAAGGTCTATAGCCCCATACAGAAGCAAACATGCTTCCAATCTGAACTCAAAGCAAGCTGACAAGCTTCCTTAGAGTTCCACTGTACACTAGAGTCGAGCGCCCAGCTGTTCTTGAGATTTGTTTTATTTCTGTAAGCCCTCCTCTTGGGTCTTTTTCTTAATGGGAGAAACAAGATATCAAGAACCAATTTGGATCTCAGTGCATTACCTGAACAACTAAGAGGACCCAAGTCTGTGGTTCAGTCAGAGGTGTCCCTCCCAATATATTTGAGTATATCTGAAGTCAAGGACCCTGTCTCACTCATCTTTCTGTTCTCAGTTGTGCCTTCCATTGGGCCTTATGCAGAGTGATTTTCCATCCATACTTGCTAGATTGAATTCTCATGATTCTAAATGCTATTTAACCCTTTGAGTAGTACAGATGTTCCTGTACATCCTCGTGCCTCCTGTCCATCCAGAGTAGTATAGTACAAAAATTTTTATTTTAAAAATGGGTAAGGCGCCTGACCAGGCGGTGTTGCAGTGGATAGAGCGTCGGACTGGGATGCAGAAGACCCAGGTTCAAGACCTTGAGGTCGCCAGCTTGAGCGCGGGCCCATCTGGCTTGAGCAAAAGCTCACCAGCTTGCACCCAAGGTCGCTGGTTCCAGCAAGGGGTGGCTCGGTCTACTGAAGGCCTGCGGTCAAGGCACATATGAGAAAGCAATCAATGAACAACTAAGGTGTCGCAACAGCAATGAAAAACTAATGATTGATGCTTCTCACCTCTCTCCATTCCTGTCTGTCTGTCCCTACCTATCCCTGTCTCTGACTGTCTCTCTGTTCCTGTAAAAAAAAAGAAAAAAAATGGGTAAGGCAACATTAATAAAAAAGGCAAATGTATGTTCTTCTTGTTTTCAAACATGATTTTAAGTTAATAAAACTAACTGGAACTAATTTTATATTTTGAAAAAAAAACCTCACTGCCTGGCATCAGCAAGCATAAAAATAAGCTCACTACTCAAAGGGTTAAATAGGTATCGCATAACAGTTTAATGAAGAATCAAAATCCAATTTTTAAATAACAAATGCAGCTGTGCTCTCATTCATTTTCAAAGTCCATCACTCACCTCTGTGTCCCCCAATTCAGCTCTATGGATTTCGGTTGTAGGGAAAGGGGAGGATACTTCGAAAGAAGGAGAAGCCAAGGACTTCCAGTTAGGCTGTTTTTCCCAAAGTGACACACCACCCGAGTTATGCTCGGTTTTTTTGGCAAAATTTGACACACCAAGCTCAAAAGATTGCCCATCACTGCCTTACGTAATCCTTGTAAGATAGATATTATCCCCATTTTATAGGTAGAAAAACTATGGCTCAGATAAGCTTATTGACAAAGATTGCATGGCCAATAAGTGATAAAGTTAATATATGAACCCAGATGGCCTGATTCCAAAGCCCAAGTAAGTTAGAAAAGATTGAAAAAAATTTTCTCCCCATCCTAAACCCCTTGGGTTTCAACAGTAGCCAGCAGGGGTTTCTATTATACGAAGGTAGATGGAAAGCCTAGTACAGACCAAACCATGACATATCAGCACTAAAAATAAAATATAACTTTAATTCCTGGGGTGAATTAGTATTTTAAGTGTTATTGTCGAAGAACACAACTAAAGAGAACTATCTCATGCACTTATCATGCCAATTTACAGGTAAGCTTCTTACAGCCCACTGGACACCCACAGGAAACAATGCTTATCACATCTTTGTACTTTGTAGCTCATCATTCAATTTTCAGAGCATTAAGGGCAGGTCACTATAACGTCTCCCCCTGGAATTACATAAAGAATAGGAATTGTTCAAATTTCCCAATCTGTATTCTGAGCACTGCTCTATAGGAGGTCGGAAATAAAAAAATCACAAAGTGAACCTATACCAGCTCCCTTTAGCTGGAAATAGATGAAAATCTCTGTGCTAGAATGGTTCTCTTTCCTCTTCCTGGGGAATCTGACAGTATCTGCAACATTCATTTTTATTACCCATCTTGCAAGTATTTCACAAGGATATCAGCGGGAGCACTTCAGGTTACAACAATGCTGTTTTTCTCTTTTTCTAAGCATTTCCTGCCACCACCGGCGCAGGGTGATTCGGCTCTTGTCATGGCCTCTTTGGCTGCAACCTAATCTCTCCATCTTGCAATTGACTAAGAACTATCCTGTGTGAAAGCTCCTGTATAAAAGGTGATGTAAAAACACGTGTCAAACGTGTTCACTGCATACAAGATCAGAATTTGTACTTGTGCTAATAGAAGTTTCAGTGAAAGAGATGGCAAACACAGGAACGGGGCAAAGAATTCACCTGCTGTGGACTGAATGTCTGTGTCGCCCCCCACCCCCCGCCCAAATTCACATGCTGAAGCCAATCCCCAATGTGATGGTATTAGGAGCTGAGGGCTTTGGGAGGTGATGAGGTTTAGATAAGGCCATGTGGGTGGAGCCCCCAGGGTGTGATCAGTGGCCTTATCTGGAGATGAAAAGCCCAGGACTTTTTCTAACTTGTGAGAACATCTTCTATGACCCAGGAAGCAGGCTATCACCATATACAGAATCTACTAGCACCTTGATCTTGGATTTCCAGCCTCTAAATATCACTTATACTTAATTCAGACCCTTGTTGACTTTTGTCTGATTTCATCTCTTCTCTCATTTCCTCAAATCATCTTCTCTTCTTTTATCCTTATATACATTCTAGGGCATGCTCATTGCTTTCTCTGATTGCCACAGGAAGATGGGGGGGGGTTAGAAATTAATGGAGGTCCCAAGAGATTGTGCATAGGCCCCATCATTGGTTCTAAGACTAGACACCCAGTGAATGTCTTTTAATTTGCATGTATTGGGAAGCAGACCTTTAGTGGGCCTATAGAACACTCCCATGAGGACAGAACATCTTGAAGACTATTCCTGTGCACCTTCAGCACAGTGAGAGAAAGCACACACAGTTTCTTTCCAAGCAAACTTTATTGCCTTTCCACTCTTATATCTAAAGCAGATTTCAGAGGTTTAATTCTTAAGAAAAATTAATAATATATCAGGAACTTAGAGGCAACAGGAGCATAAACTTAATGGCAAACATATAATCAATGTTTCATAATGTTTTCAGAATAGGAGGACATGTAAGGTTTGCTCTCTATAATTTCTTTCCCAGGCCTCATAAATAAACAATGACTCTTTTTCCCCATGTTTAACTGATTTATAGGCTGATTGTTAAGTAAAGTGCTTCCATTCATTACTAATGCATTGCATAATGCACTGTAATAATTGAATATAGCTTGAGTATAATCGTTTAATGTATTAATAAAGCATCAATATAATTTAAAGCAACAATCCTTTCATTTTACACAAACAATCTCTGGGTAAGAAAAGAGACGAAATTAGGCATGAGATATCCAAAGTATGGAGACTCCAGAAATCTCTACAAAGGATACAGCAGAAAATGACAATGTCACTATGGGCAAATTTTCAAAGCCTGGGAACAACCATGCTCCCCTTTCCTCCTGGGGGCAGCAGAAACATCTCTGTTTTCACATTGCAAGATTAGAACCATCAACACAGCCATTGTACAAGGCCTACCTCGGGAAGGACAGCAGGGGCTGTTATTTCAAGCCTGACACATTGACCTATTGCGCGATGTTAGGGGAAATTAGGAGCTCCTCTCTGAGAACAGAATTAACCCTTGTCATTTAATATTTCATGCCATTCTGACAGCTCCCTAACAAGAACAAATGGCTACAGCTAAAATGAGTCTTATATAAACTGAGTGGGATTTAATGATGAGATGGCAGAGCAGTGTGTATCACTAAACATATTGTACCTATGGTTGTTAGTGCAATATCATTGTTGCTGTCATGCACTGGAAAAATTAATGCCCATACTTTCTGGATTTGGAAACATGGGAAAAACAGCTATTGTCCCAGCTGAAAATGGGACATAATTAAACAGTAAAATTTTTACTAGAAGGCAGGGTCTAGTAGGAGGAAGTGAATGGCTTTAGGGGTAATGTGCTTTTCTACTTAAGATAGCATCGCTAGTTGCCTGTTTTTTGGTTTGTTTGTTTGTTTTTCTTAATTTCTGCATTCTCGCTTTCTTTGCTCTTCTCCACCAAAAGAACATCTGTTTCAGGAGTTGGGTTCTGGCAGCTCTTCCCCCTCATTTTTCAGATGATGAACTCACTCTGCATGGAGATTTATGAACCTCAGAGTTCCCTGGTGAGCCTGTCTAGCT
Organism: Rhynchonycteris naso; assembly: GCA_037038555.1. Lineage (NCBI taxonomy): Eukaryota > Metazoa > Chordata > Mammalia > Chiroptera > Emballonuridae > Rhynchonycteris > Rhynchonycteris naso. The sequence goes on along the minus strand of CM073000.1, from coordinate 188,239,296 downwards.
GGAGAACTCAGTACTTTCATTTGAGTTGGCAAAACTTCTTAAAGGCATCCATGCCTCTGGACACAGCACCCTGATGTGAGTGCCAGCTGGACGGGAAATGGGGCAGAAAGGGTGATGCTCACTGAGAGATGGGAATTGTGCCATAAATAGGTAACTGATTCACCAAAGACTGGTTCTCCCCATGCAGGATACAGAATTATTGCTGAGCAGTATCTCCCATCCAAACATTACATATCCCAGCATCCATTGCATGTGGTTGGTGTCATGTGACTTGTTCTCACCAATTGAATATGAGAAGTGGTGTGCATTTTCTCCAATACAAAGTGGGTGAGTAGATCCTGTGGTTTCTCTTCAGATCGCATAAATCTTTCGCTTTTTACAAAGTGGGTGAGTAGAAGTGATGGGCATTTCCTCCAATAGAAAGTGGGCAAGAAGCAGGCATGCCTTCCCCACCCTGTTTTTTCCCATCAGCCATCAGAGAACAGAGAGGACTGCAGGGCCCATTAAAGGGGCACAGCTACAAGATAGGAGGCTTCATGGAATGCTGTCCACTTACAAAAGTCTTTTCAAGAACAAGAAATAAATTTCTAGTGGGCAAAGCCACTGAGGTTTCAGGAAATTTGGATTATAGCAGTTAATAATACCTTGATTTGCATACAAATCAAAGCACTTTGATAGAAAGGAGGTTTTAAACTGGAAGGCATGCTAATGATCCTGCTCAGGCCATGGTAATTCAGGACAAACCTGTACGCATTTTTCACTTTTCAAAATCAGTCTCCTTTACCCGTCTGTTCTCAGGATGCTGTTTCATTATTTCTAACATATTCTTCTTATAGTTAACCACGTCCCTGTCACCTCATCTTCGTGAGTGCCTTCACAATCCCAGCTGAACCACCTGACCCTTCAGCCATACTGTTACCCTAACTATCCTCTAGGTCTCAGTTCAACATCACCTCTTCAGAAAACCCTCTCTGGACCACCCACATAGTTGGATCCCATCATCATAAAGCTTTCGTAGCACTGGGTTTTCCTAGCTAGCACTTACCACAACAATCATTTTATTTTCATTTGTTCGATTATTTCATTTTTATCTCCCCATCAAGACTTTATATGAAGGCAGAACTGATCCTAGGTGTGGCTCACCAATTTATAACCAATGTCTGACATATAATTAGCTCTCAATAAATACTAATAAATAGATAAATCATACTAAAAGTGATCAGATGCTTACTATACTCCAAGCACTTTACATTTTCTCATTTATTCCCTCTTCAAAGCCTAAAAGGTGAGCATTAGTATCCTCATTTTAGATACAAAGAAACTGAGATTCTGAGAACTTAAATCCAAAGACACTCAGTTTATAAGGAGCGGAACTGAAATTTGAAACAAAATCTGTCTGAGCCAAGACCTCTCTTTATGCATGATTATGTGTAGAAGTGTTTTTAAATCTCATCTAGATACGGCTTGATTTTTCAACAATTCATATGTATCATTTTTTTAGTCACAGTAAAACTCTTTGTGTATACTTGTTTTTCTTGGAGTATAATTTTCATGCAATGAAATACAAGGGTCTTAATATTTGATCCATTTTAACAAATGCATACACCCACATCACCCCTGCCTGTGGCAAGACATTAGGACTAAACTATCGCTGCATAAAACTCTCTTGTGCCCCCTCACTTCCAATCCATTCCCCTCGTTAGAAGCAATTTTTCACATTTGGCTAGTTGTCTCTGTTCTAGAACTTCATAGAAACAGAATTATTCAGTATTTTTGTATTGTTTCATGGATCATTCATTAATGTTATTGTTGCTGAGTAGTATTCCATTAAATAAATATACCTTTTATTTTATTTATCTATTCACCTGCTAATGGACATCAGGTTGTTTCCAATTTGGTTCTGTTGTTAATAAAGCTTCTGTGAACATACTCAAACATACCTTTTTGTTGACATATGTTCTTATTTTCCTCAGGTAAAACCTGGAACTGGAACTGCCAGAATATAGTTTAGGCCAGGGGTCCCCTAACTACAGCCAGCGGGCCGCATGCGGCCCCCTGAGGCCATTTATCCCCCCCCCCCGCCACACTTCTGGAAGGGGCACCTCTTTCATTGGTGGTCAGTGAGAGGAGCACAGGATGCATCCGCACCCATAGTTCCCATTGCAATATTGGTCAGTTTGTTGAGTTAAATTTACTTGTTCTTTATTTTAAATATTGTATTTGTTCCCGTTTTGTTTTTTTACTTTAAAATAAGATATGTGCAGTGTGTATAGGGATTTGTTCATAGTTTTTTTTTTATAGTCCTGCCCTCCAATGGTCTGAGGGACAGTGAACTGGCCCCCTGCGTAAAAAGTTTGGGGACCCCTGATTTAGGCATACATTTAACTTTTTAAGAAACTGTCAGCCCTTTGTTAAAGTGGATGAAACACTACACCCATACCAGCAACGTAAGAGAATCTCATTTGCCTCACATTCTCACCAACATTTGGGGTTGTTCATCCCTCTAGGGGGTACAGTGCTATCTCACCGTGGTTTTGATTTGCATTTACCTAATGATCAATCATGCTCAGTATTTTCTCTTGAGCTTGTTGGCCAGTTGTGTATCTTCCTTTGGTAGTATCTGTTGAGTCTTTTGCTCAATATTTTTGGATTTTTTTTTTACTAAACAAAGAAGAAAGAAAAGAAAGAAGGAAGAAAAACAGAGATGGACGCAGAAAGGGAGAAAGAGAGGAAAATTGGTTCTTTCATCAAGCAATCCACAGAAATCTCCAGTGGCTTCCAACCAACTTGAGATCTGGGCCAGATTCAACCTTCCAAGTTCAATAGTATATCCCAGTCCCAAAAAGAAGCTCCTTTTATGCTAGACAGAAATAGAAACCTCCCTATGAACCTAAGTCCATCTGAAGACCAGAAACAGGGGCAGAATACACAAGGGTATGTCAGAGGGATTAAAAAAATATAATGAAACAAAACAAAAATCTGCCTTTGAGGCAAGAGCATCCCATTTAATAAAGAAACACAAGCCAGAGAGAAGTGTTATTACCGACCAAGGCAAAGATGTCACCCAAAACAGACAGAGACTTCAGCCTCTGCTGACAAAATTTCTTGATGGTCCATTCATGCATCCCAGAATAAGGAATTCCAACATGATGTCTAGGAAAATATTAGCCATCTCTATGTGAAAACTCTACATCTAATAGCACCTTAATTTTCTTAACCACTATGCTCAGCCTGTGCTGAAATGATACCACCAGCCAGTTAAAAAAGGAATCCTTAACTGTCAGATGTTTTTAATTCTATCAATAAACTCAAAAGTGCAACCTTTTACTAAAAGGCAGCAAATTATGAGTGCTTAGCCATTTGAGGGCTCAATTAGCCCGTTTGCCCGTTTGCCCTCACAATTAAGAATTGACTCCCACTAATTGGGTAATTGTGTACCTAAGTGCCCGATTTGTGTAGGCAAATTAAAGACATAATATATGCAAATCAACCTGCATGTAAAAATTTTGTCCCATTAAAGTTAACTGTCATTGCATGTCAATCACAGGGACAGGCAATCATATCCACCTCTTTCTCAGTGAATCCTTTTAGCCTAAGTGATTCTTGATATTTTAGTCTCACTAATGGTATAAATAATGTTGTATAGTTTACATGACACCTGGTATTAAATAAGAATCGTGTCATCTTCCTGAAAAAAATGAGAGACTACTGAGCCATGGATTCTTACAAATGGTTAGGGCTGACCTCCTTCCGAGGGAATAGGTCAGCCCTTATTGCCGAAGAATCAGTTCCTAAGAAGAGAGGGTGGTTAACATCTAAAATATTTGAAGGTTCTTTTTATGGTTCTCAATAGCTACCATATGCCAGACACTGTGCTAAGCATTTGACATTTATTCTCTCATTTAATCCTAGAACAACCTTACGAAGTGGATACTGCTATTAGGCTCATTTTACAGATGAAAAAACTGAGACACAGAGGCATTAAGAGATGTTCTATAAGTCACAGAGTTACCAAGTGGACAAGCCAGGATTTGAACCTACCTCCATTTCTCCCATTTCCTACTTCCAACCTATCCTCACGTTCTACGGGTTCCATCTGCTTAATTTCTTTCAAATCCAGTTTTTCTCTCCATCTCCACTGCCACTAGACTGGCTTTGGCCACCCTCGTATAAAAACAGTTTTCAAGTTGACCTCCCCTCCGCCATACTTCAGCCAGGGTGATCTTTCTATAATGCAAATCTGACCCTGTCACTCCTCTTGCTAAAATGCTATTGCCTTCACGATGAATTTCAAACTACTTTACACAGCAAACAAATATCATCATGAAACTTCCCCGAGAACCTCAGAGCAGTCTCTGGAGAATCTTGGAGAAGTCTCTTCTTCAGTCTGGCTCATCTCCTGCATACCAATGGACATGCTCTTGTTACCGTCCCTGTGACTCCACATGCCAATGCCAGGTCAACTCTCAGTTCTCATGACACTCAAAATTTCAGGGTCATTTTACACAGCTGATGCTCCCCTGGTCGGCTTCTTCTCCATTCTGATTCCTAGAAACCACATCTGGTTCCCCCTCCCGCCCCCGTCCTCATTGGCTGCTCCTTCTCACTACCCCCAGATCCAGCCCTTGAACCTCCTCTTTGCTCTATTTATACTTATTCCCTCAATGAGCCCATTTGGCACTGAAACTTTAAATCTCATCTCTACAACAAGGTCTTTAAGCTGTGATCCTCTAGCCCTACCTGCAACCCCGACCTTCAGGCTCAAATTTCCAATTTCCTAGATCAGTCTCTAGTTGAGTATCTAGTGGACACCTCACATTTAACATGACCAAAAACCACTGATCTCACCATTTCCCCCAAACTTGTTCCTCCTGCCATTGCCCTCCTCTCAGAACTGGCAGCCCCATCATTCCAGTTATCGGAGAGTCATCTTGCCTCCTCTTTCCCTCAAGTCTCACATAAAATACATCAGTAATTCCTGTCTGTTCTACGTTCAAAATATATAGTCTCATCGTGACTGCTCTTCACTACTTCTACTACAAGCACTGTGATCCAAGCCACCTGCACGACTGACATACCTCTGTCTCCCAGCTGTCACCCTTGCTTTCTAATGTCTATTCTCAATACTACAGAGTGATATTTTTAAAACATAAATCTGATCATGTGACTCCCAGCTCAACACTTTTCTCTCCTCACCCCAGTGGTTTTCCTGCACACTTAGAAAGAGAATTCTAAATTCTCTCCAGCTCCATTTCTTTCCTTCCAGGCTCTCCACATGTATGTAAAATTAAAATTATACTTTAATCATCCTCCTAGCCAAACATCTTTTATATCCTCAGATCCCCTAATGTAATTCCATCCTATGATGCATCAGATTTCCCTCTGGGTCAATAATGCCCATTAAATAATAATAACCACAGTTATCCTTTACCGAATGCTCAGTGTGTGCAAACCATTTCTCTCACTTGGTCGGCTGCATTCTAGAATTTTTAAAAAATTCAGTCATGTCTGGAATTGCTCCATTGGGCACAGCATGATGCTCAGGTTTATTTTCGTTTGGCCATATGTGATGTCTGCAGTAAGTATGGGACTCACAGTGACAAAAAGCAGCACCACCACAGCTGTATTGATTTTGTCTCACTTAGCACTAATACCTTCCTGATGCTGGAGGACTTACGGGCCCTGCCATGTGACCTTTAGCAGAGACCAAAGTCCCAGGCCCAGGTGGTAACCAACAGATGTTTTACTGAAGCTCCATGCCTCTCTGCATCCTGCTTTCAAACTAAGTCATACAGACTGGAATGAGGCTTCCACATTGATTCGGATTCACTAGAAAGGACCTGGCAAGTCAGTTCCCCAATGAGGACCTTGTTTCCTTAAATTGTGGAAATCAAGCATGTGTGGCATGCTCCTCTTTACAGAAAAAAACTCTTCTTTACCAACAGAAACCATAGTTTGTCCAGGATGGCTGGTAAACATCTTTCCCAGATTCCCTTGCAGTTACAAATGAGCATGTGACCCAGTCCCGGCCAATGAGATGGAAGTAGAAGTCTACTAGATGGGGCTTCTGTAAAAGTTATTAATTTTCTTAAAAAAGTTAAATAAACTCTACAACTCCTTCCCTTCCTTTTCTTCCTGTTGGAGGGACAGCCCAATGCCTGGACATAGAAAAGCCATTTTGTGTACGGTTTCACAAAGATATATGCAAAGAATGCTTGGTAAAGAACAAAGACAAAAGAAGCCCAGGTCTTTGTCTAGCAGCTTTTCTGGGTCCCCACACCAGGACTAGATGTCCTGTATATCTCCAACTTTTCATTGCATGGAGGAAATATACCTTTTCTTTATTTAAGCCACTATATTTTTTAGATGTTCTGTTCCATGAAGCTGAGTAAAATTCACTGCTTTTTTTCTGTTATTGTTCCTCTTAACCACCTATGTTTCTGAAATATCTCATTAGGCAAAGAATGGGAAAGGTAATATCATCATCCTCAATGACCAAGCTATTCTTCTCCATCTCCACAAATCAATCAAGTCTGCCTTTGCACCAGCTTCCTTGAGTCATTTACTGGACAGATATTTACTGATGCCTACTATATACAGTCATTGTTAAGGGATTAAGTCTGTTAGAGAATAAAATTTCTCCCTCAGACCCTTACCTTAATCCTTATGTGACTCTAGACACTAACGTAGTCTTCAGTGATCTGCACTAGAACCTCCCTTATATTGTACATTCTTCTTCTTCCTCCTCCCTCCATAGTAAACACCTAATAGCTTATCTTCTCCAAACCTGGAAAATCCAGGCCAGTTTTACATCCCTGTGCAAGTTCTTCATGCAATCCTTGGTAGTCTAGCAAATTTGGGGGAAGGAGAGTATGAGGCCAGTTGTGATTCTCTTCAAGTTTAAAGCATCTGCTTGCAAAGAGGTCAGATTTGATGCTTTCTAAAGTTCCTTAAGGATCTAAAAATCTGACTCCTAGACTCCTACCTAATTCTCTCTCTTCTATAATTGCCCTTCACCTTCTACCCCCAGACACACTTCTGATTAAGGAGAAATCTTGGGCAATATAGAAATGCCACATTGCCCTTGAATCTATGACAGACCACGATTAGTTTGGTCACCTTATTTTCCTTCAAGCATCAAACCCTTTTTTATATAAGTAATGGGAAAATTCAATCGATTTCCTAGAGAATAGATGAGAACTACCGTATTTGAGAGTGAGAGAGGATAGCAGTTTTAGGAATCCTGAATAACTAAAACAAAATGCAACATCGCTGTTTTTGTCTTTATAATTCTCACACTGCCATTACTCTGACATTATCCACTAATATACCCGGAGGATTTTTTATTGCTTTAGTATCAATGCTATTCCTCTTAGAAAGCTTAGCTGGATGAATTGAGAGAAGATACATCTATATAAACCTTGCTTCGGTCTGACTGTTAAGAATTACACTATTTATTCCTTCATTCATATATTACTGAAAGTCATTCTTTCTGCTTGATTTTTCCTTGGCCCACTCAATATGTGCTCCACACAAATCCACACTTTCTGGTTTGTGCCCAGTTTTCATATTAGACAAGGCCTGTTGCGTAGATTCTTTGTAAAGTTCAATTTTTTGACTCGAAATATAAATCCAGGAAGTAGACTAGTTTCTCCTTTGTAGTTTGTATATCACCTAGCACAACACGAGTCTGAACTGTACACATCCACATATATGAGGATTTCTTTTTTCTATAACTCTCTTTCAAAACAAAGACTCCATCTCTATCCTTGTCCAGCGGGGAAAAACCTGCTTATCCAAGCATATAGCGATTATTCTCTGAATTTCATCTCTGCCAGCCTGGAGATGCCTATGTGGGACACATTGGTCAAGAAATCATTTCACTCAATTCCCTGCATTTGGGCATAGATTCTCCTAGGAAATGGGAATGTTAAACTCTTGATTATCAGGTTTCCCTTTTCCCCCAAGGAGGTCTCTCAGAAGGAACAACAAAATCTCAACAAGTAACTTAACTCTGCACTCACTACAACAGGATTTCTCAAACTCGGCGGTATTGAGCTTTTAGGCTGGACAGTTGTTTGTGGTGGGACAGTTAGCAGAGGCCTTGGCCTCCACCCACCAGAGGCTGATAGCAGTCCCACCACTACAACGAGGCTGTAATGAGATTCGCAGACTACCCCTGGGCTCAGCTGGCAGGAAGCCAAGACTTGCTGAACTGCCTCTAGTCTAGTACCTTCCCCACTCGTTGGCCCAAACAGCCAATCAGTAACTAAACTGAAGAGGGTGCTGACTACAAGATTTACTGTACTTCAGGGGACTTAGAGGTTTTTCCTTGGTTCATGCATGCAAGCTAGTAAGAAAGACTGCCTTTTCTGGTGGCCTTCCCTTATTTAAATACTAAAATGCACACTCTTGGGTGGTGGCAATTTAACATGCTAATGAGACACGTGATGCAAGGAATTTCTTCTAATAGGAAGTGTCCAAAAGCCCCAGCCTCTCCATACGTAGACACCACTTTTCCTGCCTAAACCTCCTTAAAAGTGTCCCCAGCCTTAAAAAGAAAAAAAAAAGTGTCCCCAGCCTTTGTTCAGAAAACAGTCTGTATTCTCTGCCTTTACTGTGCTGGCTTCCTTGCACACAAGCTAATTAAAGCTTCTTTCGCTGGATCGGTTTCCAGTAATCTCTTTTGATTTCTATCCTGGGAGATCAGAAAACCAGGGCACTGGTAAAAGTGACTATCTCCAGGGGACAAAACTGCCCCGTATGTGACCGCTGCCCTATAACAAGCAGACGTCAGCTGTACTGATTTTACTTGAGAGTGAGCTTAGAATATTAGGTCCCATGTACCCCTGAATCATATCTCACTCACACCCACCAATGCTCACCTGGGCAACTGGTCACCTTGCAGAACAAAATTAGCTCAAGCCTCATCACACACAGAAAAATAATGTGCATGCAGTTGTATCACCAGACAAAAATGCATGTGTGCATATTTATTACTTTAATTAAAAACAACTCATTAGGCCTGACCAGGTGGTGGCGCAGTGGATAGAGCGTCGGACTGGGATGCGGAAGACCCAGGTTAGAGACCCCGAGCTCGCCAGCTTGAGCATGGGCCCATCTGGCTTGAGCAAAAGCTCACCAGCTTGGACCCAAGGTCACTGGCTCCAGCAAGGGGTTGCTTGGTCTGCTGAAGGCCCACGGTCAAGGCACATGTGAGAAAGCAATCAATGAACAACTATGGTGTCGCAAAGGCAACGAAAAACTAATGATTGATGCTTCTCACCTCTCTCCGTTCCTGTCTGTCCCTATCTATCCCTCTCTCCGACTCTCTCTCTCTATCCCTGTAAAAAAATAAAAAATAAATAAAAACAACTCATTAGGGCAAAAACTGTCCACGTTCCTTTTGTGAGACTGCAGTCTTCTATTTCCTCCTAGGTCACAGCAGCACCCCCTCTAGTTTTTAGCCACCTCATCCTCTTTTTCTTACCCCACCTCTCAAATTCCTCAGGTCACAGATGCAGGACCTCACCTCTTCTCTCTCTCTACCCATGGCTTTAAATACTACCTTTAAACCAATGACTCCAGACTTCAGTATCTGGGCTAGACTTCCACTCTGAATTCCAAACTTGGATGCCCCACTCTCTACTTATCATCTTCCCTTGCCTATCTCCCAATATCTTACACTTAACAATATTTTTAAATCTCTAGCTGTTTCTCCCCCAATTGTTTCATAACTTTATTTCTCCTTTTGAGAAAATGGCACCAACATCCCTGGAGGTGTCCAATCAGAAACCGAGGAGTGATCCTTACGTGTTCTCGCCCTCTTTTCCCTCCCCCCAATCTTATCTATTAGCACATCCTAAATCCACCTGTTTCTATCTTTCTCTGCTGCTACTTCTGCCACTCCACTGCTTATCGCCAGGAAGAAGGCATTGCTTATATTGTATAAATGAATGGTATTCTCTGGAGTCTGATCAACCTACAGGACCATAAACGTCAGTTCAGATTCCCTAGTCCAAACATCTCTGACAATGAACGCAGCAACTTCCTAATAAGACCCTCTGCTTCTACTCTGTCCCTAACAATCCATTTTTCAACGAACAACCAATAGTGATCCTTTTATTTTATTTTTGGGGTTTTTATTTTTGTTTTTGTTTTTTGAGACAGACAGACAGGAAGGGAGAAAGCAAGAGTTCATTGATTGTTTTCTCATATATGCCTTGACCAGGGGCCCCAATTGAGCTAGTGACTCTTGCTCAAGCCAGTGACATTGGGCTCAAGCCAGCAACCTTGGGCTTCAAGCTAGCAACCTTGGGCTTCAAACCAGCGACCTTTGGTCTCAAGCCAGAGACCATGGCGTCAAGTCCATGACCCCACACTCAAGCCAGCAATGCCATACTCAAGCTGGTGAGGCCACACTCAAGTCAGTGACCTCAGGGTTTCAAACCTAGGTCCTCAGTGTCCCAGGTCGATGCTCTATCCACTGCATCACCACCTGGTCAGGCAAGTGACCCTTTTAAAAATGTATATCAAGCCATATCATTCTCCAATTTAAAACCCCTTTGTAGGAAGCAAGATGGCGACGGAGTAAGCGGACGTACCAACTTCCAACTCCCAGAACCAAAGTGGATTATAACTCAATTTAAAGAACCATCATCTGGATAAACCAACTATGAACTAAACTAAGTGGACTCTTCAACCAAGGAACACAGAAGAAGCCACATTGAGACTGGTAGGAATAGCGAAAACGCGAAGAGGGCTGCCCAGCTCCCCGGAGCAAACAGCAACCTGGAGAGACCCTGGAGAGACCCGCGTGGCGGGAGGAAAGTTTGGCGGAGAGGGAGGGACCTGGGTCCCAGGAACCAAGCCCCAGACTGCAGTCCCAGAGCCTAGAAGAGGCGTTTGGACAGTTTTGAGCTGTGAAACAAGTGAGGGAGCTCCCAGGCCTACAGTGTGGAGTATTAGGTCCCTTCCTACTCTGCTGAGGGTTGCTGAAGGGTTTGGGGCGGCAGGACGCTGAAACACGGTTCTGTCGGCGTGGGCAGAGGCCAAGCCGGTAGGAGCTCGGTCTAGCCCAGCAGGGTCGGAGGGACGCGCGAAAGTGGTCCGGAAGCTGCGGGCCCGCCTTTAATCCCACTTACGGGGACAAAGCGGGAGGCCAGGAATGGGCAGAAATCTGCTCTGCGACCCTGTGCAAACCGGCCCTGACCGCGGGGACCGGGCTAGGACCAGGGACGGGCAGGGGCTCGCGGCTGAGCTCACGCTACCAGCCCCGCCCAGCCGGAGAAACCGTGATTTGCCATCCTACGTGCACAAGCGGGCTCCGAACGCGGGGGTGGGGTAGAGGCCGGGACGAGCGGAAGTACGCAGCTGAGCGGAAGCCAGCAAACACGCCCGGCCCAATAAACCTGGGTTTGCGACCCTGCACAGAAGGGTCCTGGCCTTGAGGGCGGGGCTAAAGCTCCCAACAGGCAAAGGCTCACAGCTGAGAGCACGTCAAAAGCCCCGCCCAACACGCGAAACTGTGGCAAGCAGGCTCTGACTGCGGGTTCTGGGCGGAAGTCCAGAAATAGGCTGGGTCCACAGCTGAGCAAAGGTGCTCACCTCTACCCTTGGTGCTAAGGCTTGTGGCTTCAGTGACAGCCCCTCCCACGGAGGAGAGGCAGAAATCACAGCAAAAGCCACAATGGGCCGGCGCTGGCAACGCTCATACCCAACCACTCTACGCACAGGCAGAGGGGGTGGGGGGCTAGCAGACAGACCACACCTAGAGAACACAAAGGCAACACCTACTGGACTCCAGTGGCCACAACTTGCTTATACACAGAAAAAATGGGCAGGCAGAGGAATGCAACCAAATGAATCAAGAGAAATCCCCAGAGAAGGACCTGAATGAACCAGATATAACCAAATTACCAGAAGCAGAATTTAGAATAATGATAGTTAGGGTGTTCAAAGAAATTAGAGCAACAATGGATAGTCATTATGAACACCTAAATAAAGAGATAACAAGTATAAAAAACGAAATTGAAATAATAAAAAAGAATTAGACAGAAATGACAAATACAGTATCAGAACTGAAGACCACAATGGAAGGAATTAAAACCCCTTTGTAGTTTCTCCTTATTCTTTACAAAAATCCAAACTCTACTCTGTGACATTAGGGCTTGCCTAATTCAGAACTCCAAAATCTCTCGTTTTATCTCTTGACCCCTTTGTTCCATTCTAACAAATTTTTTTCTGTTCCCAAAATATAACATCTTTTTCTGCCCCAGGGCCTTTTCACATGCTGCTCTCAGCAGCTGAAATATTCCTTCCAATCCTGACCCTCAACATTCACATGACTGAACCCTTCTCGGTCCTCAGTCTCAGTTTAAGTTGACCTGACCTACCATGATAAATTAGGTGTTTTCCACAGCACATTTCCCTCCTAACACTCTTCACATTTTATTTTTTTATTTATTTTTTATTTTTATTTATTCATTTTAGAGAGGAGACACACACAGAGAGAGAGAGAGAGAGAGAGAGAGAGAGAAAGGGGGGAGGAGCTGGAAGCATCAACTCCCATATGTGCCTTGACCAGACCAGTGCAGGGTTTTGAACTGGCGACCTCAGTGTTCCCAGGTCGATGCTTTATCCACTGCACCACCACAGGTCAGGCACTCTTCACATTTTAAACATATAATGCCATCTAGTTTGCTCATGACTGCATTCCCAGAAGTAAGTATGGTACCGGGGTCATATTAGGCACTCAATAAATACTTCTTAAGTTACATGAATACATGAATCTCATCACTCGAGGATGATTGTTGTTAATACTTTGGTATATGCCATTTCTGGGCCTTAATCATATTTAACATTAATCATCATATTTCTTCATTAACTCTAGGACTAAGGATCAAGTAAAAGAAATATATAGACACTTAAAAAGTATATGTGATTCAGGTATCAGCTCAGATGTGATCTCCGTAGTGTCTCCTTTGACTGGCATGGCTGAGGTTTGATTGGCAGGGCTATGGTCCCGCTACGCCATACAAAGGAGACTCTAACCTCACTTACTACTACACAATCTTGTTTTAGTTTCTTTATGGCATCACCACCAGCCGAATCTCCTTTTATTTGTGTGTTTGCTTTCTTGTATCCCCTGATGAAAATGTAAGTTCCATGAAGGCAGGGAGCAAGTTCATCTTGCTTAATGCAGATTGCTCAATGCCTTAACAGCCCCTAGCTACCAGGAACACAATAAATGCTTGCTGAATGAAGAATGAATGCCTGACATTTGTCTGCCCAGAAAGCACTCTGAGCCAGATGCAAACTGTCAAGTGAACTTAAGGAGGAGCCTTTTAATTGAACTTAGCATTTCAAGGACATCACCAGCCTCACAGGAGCTCTGACACGTTAAAGACGGGCTTTGTCCACAACTGTTCCATGCACTTGGCTCCAGCCCTTGCAGAATACAGATTGACAATTGTACTGACACAGGATGAAGGTTCGGCCTCTCTGGTCTGAAAATGGGGCTCCATGTCTCATCTGTCAAAGACAGCAGCTCCTGGTTCATCCATTTGCTGATCAGACTGACAGCACACTTCAGCTAAAGTCAGGGTGGCGAGGCTACAGTGCCCGGACCACGTGATTCAAAGCTGAAGATGGCACCAAGGGAAGAAACAGAGCTAGAGGAAGAGGCCAAGACTGTCCTGAGCAGGAGGGAGGGAGGGGAGATGGGAGAGAGTGCAGGAAATTGTAACGCACAATACATTCAAGAGTTTCCTTTTTCTTATTCTAATCCTTGGCTGTATGGCTCATTTCACTAATCTAACTAGGGTAAAAACATACGATGCCTCGTTGTCTCAGCTGCTGACACTGCAAACCAGACATCACAAACTGATGAGTTCTGGGCCAAATCCAGTTCATAGGTATGTTCCATTTGGCCTTCCTGGCATTTTTATTTTTTAAGTTTGTATGGCCAGGAGCCGCCATCATGGCCATTCACATGCAGGTTCCCATCGGATTCGGAAAGATGGTAAAGAAATGGTGGAGTCGGAGGATGGTGGGCCATTCTGTTTATTGGTGTCTCACCAAGATAGGTTAGCCACAAAAGACAAGGGAAAAGCAGTGTAAAGCCAGTAGCCACGGCCACAGTCATAGCCTCCTGGCCCATGCAGGTTCGCAATAGATTCGAACAGACGGTAATGAAACAACGGAGCCAAGAGCTGGTGGGCCATCATCTTTAATTCTAACTTGCACCTGGCGGGCAAGTAAAATCACACACTGGGCTCCAAAACCGACTCATTCAGTGCTCACAAAGCTAGTGACTTATCCGAGTTTCCTAGAATCAAAGGTTTCTAGCTCACCAGACTTATTCACCTCTGTTTCCCATCTCCTTCTCTCTGCACAAACTTGGCTCAAACTGGCTTCTTCCTCAGCACTTCCCCATCTTAGCTGCTTCTCCTCTCCTCCACGTGGCCTTAATCTGCTCTCCTTTTGTAAAGCCAGTGGCCATAGCCATTATCACAGCTGCCTGACCCGTGCAGGTTCGCATTGGATTCGAACAGTCGGTAATGAAACAACGGAGCCAAGAACTGGTGAACCATCAGCTTTAATTCTAGCTTGCACCCGGCAGGCAAGCAAAAACACACACTGGGCTCCAAAACCCACTCATTCAGTGCTCACAAAGCTACTGACTCATCCGAGTTTCCTAGAATCAAAGGTTTCTAGCTCACCAGACTTATTCACCTCTATTTCCCATCTCCTCTCTACACAAACTCAGCACAAACTGGCTTCTTCCTCAGCATTCCACCATCTTGGCTGCCTCCTCTCTTCCACATGGCCTTAATTTGCTCTCCTTTCTAATATTAACCTCAGGAACCGAGAGAGCAAGCTCCTGGTCTGTCCCACTTTATAGTGTAAAAATCCAAACCCTTAATCCAATCTACAAACAAGAAAGTCTCTGATACAAAGTCACCCATCTGAGGCATAATGGAATTCCTCAGGAGAGCACACCACCCCATATCATCCAATCAGTCAAGGGTGTGGGGAAAAGCTTACTCTTAAAACTAACCCTTAGGCTATAATGACCCGACCTGCTTACATTACAGCCTTTCCCGCACACCCATTCCAAGCATAAGGGCAAATAATATTACCTGGGTGATGGGTTTCCATGTGGGCAGCACCATCTTTAACAAAGTGAACATATTATATTTTATCTGCCTAACACTTTTCTAATGCTAACCTCAGGAACCGAGAGAGAGAAAGCTCCCAGTCTGCCCCATTTTATAGTGTAGAATCAAAACCTTTAATCCAATTATACAAACAAGGAAGTCTCTAATACAAAGTCACTCATCTACCTGACCAGGCGGTGGCGCAGTGGATAGCGCATCGGACTGGGATGCAGAAGACCCAGGTTCGAGACCCCGAGCTTGCCAGCTTGAGCTCAAACCCATCAGGCTTGAGCAAAAGCTCGCCAGCTTGCACCCAAGGTCGCTGGCTCCAGCAAGGGGCTGCTCGGGTCTGCTGAAGACCCGCGGTCAAGGCACATGTGAGAAAGCAATCAATGAACAACTATGGTGTCGCAACGAAAAACTAATTATTGATACTTCTCATCTCTCTCCGTTCCTGTCTGTCTGTCCCTATCTATCCCTCTGACTCTCTTTCTGTCCCTGTAAAAAAGAAAAAAAAAAAAAACAGAAAAAAAACTCACTTATCTGAGGCATAATGGGAGGATTCCTCATGAGAATGCACCACCCCACATCATCCAATCAGTCAAGGGTATAGGGAAAAGCTTACTCTTAAAACTAAGCCTTAGGCTATAACGACCCTGTCCCCCAACATACATTAATATCAACATACCCATGTGGGCAGCACCATCTTTAACAAAGTGAGCATAATATATTTTATCTGCCCAACAAGAAGAAATCCTGCTTTTCCCATAGAGGGCAAGGGATCAGGGAGGCCCCTGCAATGATGATAGCAGGAACCGGGAGAGCGAGCCCCCAGTTTGTCCCCATTTTATAGTGTAGAAATCAAAACCTCTAATCCAATATACAAATAAGGAAGTCTCTGATACAAAATCACTTATCTGAGGCATAAATGGAATTTCTCATAAGAGTACACCACCACCCATCATGCAACAGTCAAGGGTGTGGGCAAAAGCTTAGTTTCAAAACTAAGCCTTAGACTATAATAACTTTGCCAGTTTACAGCCTGTCTCCCACACCCAAAGCAAGCAAACACATATGTCATATTTAAAAACTTATTTGACCAGCAAAGTTGAATTACTGGTCAAAAATTTTAAATTAGAAAAGTTTTGTATTAAAAAATGTAATTTCTGCACCTAACCAGTGGTGGCGCAGTGGACTGAGTGTGGGCCCGGGACACCGAGGGCCCCAGTTTGAAACCCCGAGATTGTCAGCTGGAGCGAGTCCTGTGAGCTCAAGTGCGGGCGTACCAGCTTGAGCACAGGGTTGCTGGCTTGAGTGCAGGATCACTGTCATGATCCCAGGGTCAATGGCTTGAGCAAGTGGTCACTGGCTCAGCTGGAGCCCCTCAGGTCAAGGCACATATGAGAAGCAATCAATCAAAACAAACAAAAAAACCCACCACCACCAAAAAAACAAACAAACAAACAAAAAAAAAACCTTAAGTGAAGCAACTACAAATTGATGCTTCTCATTTCTCTCCTCTCACCTCTCTTTAAGAAAAAAACAAAACCAGTTTGGGGCTTCTATTAAAAAATTAGAGAGTCCCACAACACTAACTCCACTGACACTAACCTGACGGGCCCTGCAGGGTTAACTCTTTAGTCCCTTCCCTTATTTATAACAGCTTCTTAACCCCTGAAGGCACTTGAATTCATTATCCCTACTTCTCAAAGGGGAAGATAACTTATTCCTCTGACCTCAGGTTTCTAAAGAAAAATATCTATCAAGGTGGACACTCCCCTGGGAAGGCCCCCAAAGAGTTAGTTTCAACCTCTAACCCAACCTGGTGCTCACTCCTCCCTACAGGGCCAGAGGAAATAATTCGATTGGTGAGATTCCTGAGGATTTACCCTTCAGCTGAGGGATGCAATTTCGTCACAAGCAAGGGGAGAGGTTCCACCCACGCTCTTGGTTCAGTGGCCCTCATAGAACAACGAAAACCAAGCTTCTTCACTTCTTAGCAGTTAGCACTCCCAGATCAGGCCTGGGGGTCCTCTCTGGCCTGCTTCTATGAACACCTAAAGATGCTAAAGCAGATGGTGATCCTCCACAGAGCTGATAGGGTGAGACTAGCCCGCAGCAGTTTAGCCATCTACTGCTATCAGTGAATGGTTAGAGACCTAGGTATTTAGGATAACAGAAGGCACCAGATCGGAGCTGTGCTCTCCAATCTGGTTTTACCAGGAACCCCATTCTTTGAGACTTGTCAGGTCTTTGGTCTTATTAGTAAACATGATACTTCATTTCTCCATCTAGCTCCTGGAAAGTGTCCCCTTCTAATTAGAACCGGGACAGTAGCGGACAGCACTGTTCAAAATCTCTAATCTCCAATGTTTTAAAATAGAGATCTTAAATTTGGGGGCTTCTTAAAGCCAAAGGTAAATATATACATCTTCCTGAAGCATTCACTTTACTCAAAGATTTGAGAAGCATGTTTTCAAATTTCTGAGCTCTTAAAATGTTTTTTCATAGGCATAGCCACGCACAATTATCCGAATATCATTTTCCAGGTTGACCAATGTTATGGACTTGTTCACATTTGAAATTATGATGCATATAACTTTTATGTGCAGGGAAGCCATTAGATAATTAGGTGCTTTCATTTATTAGGGTATAATCTGAAGATGCAAAGATTATGATAATGTCACTGGGTTTCCACATGGCTGGTGGTGATCCAAAGAGTTAGATGAGTTTGAGCAGGGATTTCTCTGAGTGATTACGAGGATCCCCGCACAGCTACATTTTTAATGAGGTTTGTACGATATGTACCAGTTTTCCCACCATTTAATTATATAGAGAACCCACAGCTTTTTCACAATTCACCTCCTGCCACAAATTTGCTTAATGTTTTATTTCCTCAACATCCATTTCCTACAATAGTGAGCAACCAATAACGCAAATACACCAAAACATTTGTTTGTTTGTTTGGTTTTTTTTGGTCTGTTTGATTGATTTTAGTGTCACTCTTCATGTACCTTTTGCAGATAGTAACTGATAAATTACATCAACTTGGGAAAATGCCTTAGGGTTTAAAAACCAGAAGCTTGAAGACTAAGCATGAAACAAGTGAAAACAAGCACAATGAGAGAAATTTAAAATAACCTAGAATCAACTCTTTCCACACAAGAGTGACAGCTAAAACAAAAATATTCCTCCCCATAAAAAACTCTTGAACTGGTATTAGGTTACAATGATAAACACAGAGCATATGGATGGTAGCCAAATATACCTACTTAAAATGCGTTTTAGTTGAACACTCACAATGCCCAGATTTTGGTCTCTGAATACCATTCCCTGATAAAAGGACCCCAGGCTTTTTGCAAAAGTAGCTGACTTGAGGAAAGGGGCATAAAATATGTAAAATGAACCTAACCAGGTGGTGGTGCAGTGGATAGAGCATTAGCTTGGAATGCCGAGGACTTGGGTTCGAAACCCCAGGGGTCAATGGTTTGAACACGGGTCTCATCCAGCTTGAGTATGGTCTCACCAACTTGAACGTGGAGTTGCCAGCTTGCGTGCGGGATCATAGACACAACCTCATGATTGTTGGCTTGAAGCCCAAGGTTGCTGGCTTAAGCCCACCCTTCCATACTCTTTACGTGATGCAAAGCAAACTTCAAACTCCCTCGCTAGCTGGCTTCCTGTTGGGTCTACTAATAGGAAATGCTAAAGGCGGGAGGGATAAGAGAGTTTCTCTCCATTTCCTTCTATCAGTATCATTCCGGCTCCAGTGGCCAGCTCTTTTCAACATTCCCAGCGTCAGCCCTGCAGCCCTTCCTCCCTGAGCTTCCAGGTGTGGTCCCCACCCCTCCCTTCCTTTGCATCCCCTCCAGGAAGAAACCAGCTCTCTAACCCACAGGGTAATGGAAAAGTGTCCACGCACTGTCTTGCCACTTCCCATCACTTTCTCTAATGATAATGGTACAGTCTTACGGGCTGCTAATTACATTAACTGCTCATTGATATCATTCTGGATGATAAAATAACTAAGGAATTTTCCCACCACATTGTTACACGTTATATTTTTTGTTAAACGTGATCATCCATGGGGAAAGTAAGGTTTGCATTTGGGCATACATGGTTTCATTTTTATAATCACATACCTTCAAGACAGAAGCAAGGACTGTAGTAGTCACCAATAACACTTTGTCCTAAACAGTTCACCCCTAGGGTTTCTCGTGTTCGGTATGGTGTCATCATTTTAGGTGGTTTTAATACTAGCTTTTTAATAAAACTAGGAGACACCTTGAAAGCTTATTAGATCACACAGCTATCTACTGAGGGAAAGCGTTGATTAAAGTGTTTCAAACTTCAGACTAAATTGTTATGTTTCTTCTCAGAGATTAAAAAGACATTAAGATAAGACAAAATCTGGAAAAGATGAATGGATTCCTTGCTCAATGTCAAGGCGGGAGATATGGAGCTGTTCCATTTCTGTTCCTTTCCAAGCCCGAACAATTTCAGCAATAGCTGTAAGGTCAACCTCGGGACGGCTTCAACACCTGTGAGAAGCCACACAATGGAAATGACAGCAGGAGTTGGGGAGTGAAGGTTTGTCATGGAGAGTATGAGTTACCTGTGATTCTCTGTTCACTTACGTATGATAAAAATTACAGCCTATGTCGTTTTAAAAAACAGAAGCTGCTTTCTGCACTGCAAAAGTCTTATCATGGGTTTTTCCTCGGACAATCCTGTGGTTCAGACCTTTCATGTGTGATCCAAGCAATGTGACTTCTCCACTAGAGGGTACACTTGTCAAAACTGCCACTAGAGCCAGGCTGTACTACTTGATCTGCTTCTTTGGCAGCTTCTGTGGATCTCTCACCCCTGTGGCTAACCTGCCACACCTCACCAATCAGTCAATGAACCATTCCTTTTCTGTCCATGCATCCTGAGCTGTTACATCAAGGCAGAGACGAGAGAGGGGTTGGGTACTAACCATTATACTATTCTCAGCTCTCTTCAAATCATCTAATTAAATAACACAAAATGGTCTTTGAGATTTATCAAACTGAACAAAAAAAAATCTTCAGTGTCTTCACATTGTATTTTAAACAAAATCCAGGTCTCTGGAAGATCCGGTCCCAATTGAGACTCTTCTCAGTCTTCATGTTCTTGCCACACTGGCCTCCTCTTTGTTCCTCAGAGAGATGAGCATTTCTTAACACAGTCTCTTCCCTCTGTTTAGAAATCTCCTTCCCGGTTCTTTGTAGGCTGGGTCCTTATCATCCTCAAGTTTCTAAAATAAATTCATGTTTTCAGGAAATACCCTCTGACCTTCCTATCAAAAGTGTCCCATGCTGTGCTCTATCAGAGCACTGTGTCCTTTTCCAGACACTACTCACAGTTTGTCATTATACATTTAGAAAATTATTAGATTGGTGTCCATCTTTCCCGCTAGATGGTAAGCTCCATGAGAGCAGGAACTACGATTACCTAGCCTAACCACTGGAAAACATTTTCTGTAGAAGACCAAATAATACATGTTCTGGGTTTTGTGGGCCATATAATCTCTACCACAATGACTCAATTCTACTGTCATAATGTAAAAAGTCACAATAATTCTTAAATTAATGAAGGTGGCTGTGTTCTAATAAAACTCACTTACAAGACCATGTGATGGGCCCACGAGCCATAGCTTTCACATGCCTAGTCTAGTCCATTGTTATATCCTCAATATCTTGCACACCACCTACCACATGGTAAATGAACCAAATAGCCATCAGATGAACAAAGTGATTAATTAATGACCCTAAAGTCAGTTTAGACTAACGTTTAGATAAGTGTGGGTTTCGGAGTTGGATTTTTCTCCATTCTGGACTGAAAGTTTTCCTTTAGTCAATATCATTTTTTTCTCCTCAACATTTCCAACCTGACTTTCATTTATTGCGTGACAAGTCACTCTCCTTCCTGGAGCTTCACTAAATCTAATCTCAGAACTATTCCTTTCCTGTTCAGTAATGTCTAGATTCATCTTTCATTGACTTGGACCAAATGTGAACATTTTCCTCTCATCACTTCTACTCCACTGTACTCAGCAGTCAGCTACATGACAAGTTTCCAGTGAAAAGAAAGAACATACGGAAGGATTGTAAATTCTATATAAGAAAACTGGTACCTCATTTTTGGATGGTAATTTGCCAATATCTGTTAAAATTGTAAATATGACTCTTGTTCTACCCAACCTTTCTTGGAACTTTCCCTATACTTGTACCATGATTCCAGATTCTGATGTAATATTAACATAGAGAGTAGTGGTCTCTGTGGTTGACCAGTTGTCCCCACATATCATATGCTCATTGTCTTACCCTTAGTTAACTTCACTGTCTGCTGCCTTTAAGCCAGGAATAGAGAAGTGTTGTAGGAATGGCTGTGGTCCTTTGTGTTCGGCAGCTTCTGCCATCGCCCACCAATAGTCTCTACCTCCTAGACACTATATCCTGGTATTCATTCCCTTCCCTTGGATGTAGACTGAACCTAGTAACTTGCTCTAACAAATAGAATACGGCAAAAGTGATGGGATGTTACATTCCAGATTCAGTTACAAAAGACTGTGATTCCTGTCTTGCTGGCATTCTCTCTATTGTGCGCTCTAATAAAGCCAGCTGCTGTGTTGTGAGCTGTGCTATGAAAGGCCTATCTGGCAAGGAACTGAGGGTGTCTTCTGGCCAACATCCAGCAAAGAACTGATGGAGCCTTTGGTCCAGCAGCATACAAGGAACTCAGTCCGGCCAATAACCAAGAGTGATCTTGGAAATGAACTGTCCCTGATCTCAGTCTTGAGATGATCACAGCCCTGAATGACACCTCAATGGCAGCCTTGTCAGAGATCCAGAGCCAAAGGATACTGTGAGCCATCCCCATATTCCTGATCTATAGAAATGGTGATCTAATAAATGTTTTGCTGATTTTTAAAAAATTTCCCCAAGCCATTTATTTGTATTCTGCTTTTTCCACAATGCAATAAACTTGCAATCATTCATTTATTCTTTCATTTGTTCAAACAGATGTTTATTGAACTCATAAAGTACAAAGCACAGTAACCATTTTATCTCAATCCGTGTGCATTTGCTCTGATGTTCCTTTTTCTCTAACCAAAGCCTTCCTCTTATATTTGCACATTAGGCTAAATGTTTGCTCTTTTAAACCACTATGTTTGGAGCAATTTGTTACGCAGCATTAGATAACTAATACACCCTCTCTGTTGAGATGCCAGCCAGGCATACTTGCTTGGCTCTTCATGCTGTCCTGCTTCATTACAAGGGAGTAGTACTAGCTTTTCTTCCCATTGATATCCAAGGAATTCTCTAGTCTGGGGGTGGGAGAGCCTCACACTCTCTTCACATGGCTAAGACATTTTCTTTACAAAAGCAAATCTCTTTCTCCCTGTTTTGAACCTCTGTAACACCTCTAAATTCTCTGAGAGTGAGACATTTTGAAAACAAAAACCGGGAAGACTTGCTGGTGACTGTTGTTTTGTGTCCTGCTATATCCATTCCATGAGGCAGTGGAGGACAGGGCTGCTCGCCTACCTTAATTAGGGGCAATTTAATATGCATAATATCACCCAAATTTAGTGACACTTTTTGTCTTAGATTTCTATTGTTATTGTAACATTGCTTTTCATGTAAGTAAATAATCCACCCATCCAGTCATCTCAGCACTTGCGGTCAACATTTCATAAAGTGTTTTTGATTTTGTTTTACAATTTACTTATTGTTATTTGTGGGGGAGAGAAGGAGAGACGTGAAGACACATAAGAAAACCTGTCTGCCTGTCTGTTGTTTGTTTAGCCTAAAATTTCTGAACCTCATTAAAACATAGTATCTTCTCTTACCCTCAGAAACAAAACCAACACTTCCATATGGTTATATGGTTTCACCATGCCATAGCTTTTCGTATGACATTCTCCTTCCAGGAAACCCTGGCTTACAGGTTAAAAACCAGTAACCCCAGGCTCTAAATTAATAGCTTTCCCATGACCTAAACCACACCCTCAGAGAGTAAAGCATCCCTAGGCCTAGAGTCTGATTCTATGGTTGCATTTCTCATACTTTATTAAGATATATGCAGTATGCCTGCCCTACTTCATAGCCTAGAGGCTACGTGGAGCTCCACCGAGTCTTGTTCCATATCTCTACATATAGCCACAGACCTGACACAATGCCAAAAACTTTACTTGGCTCATCTCAGATGGCCCCCATAGCCACCAGTCATGTGACCAAGCTGAGGCCAGTCAGTGGGGAAGTTGAGATTCTACCCCAATCTTCTGATTGCCAAGATTTGCATATGTATTCCCCAAGCTCTATTCAGTGAGGGCTTGGAAAAAATAAAATACTATGACTTAAAACCAAAGGGGACACTATGCTGCACACCTGAAACTAATCTAAAATAACATTGCATGTAAACTATAATTTAAAAGATAAAAAATAAATAAAAGAAAACTGAAAGGGCAACTTTCACAGGAAAAACACCATAGACTTTCATGTTATAGTAGAGAGCCCTCCCTCTCAGGGTTGTAAGTTTGGAAAGACAGTGTTGACTTCTGAGAGTATCCAGCTGATTTCTAGAGTTTTCCCCCTCAGCGCTAATCCCAAACAGAAAAGAAATCAGAGTCATGAGTTTTGACTGTGTCCCCGTGTGCCTTCCAGAGGGGCGGTGGTCACGGACCACAAAGCAAATTCCTCTGATGCCTTGTGACTGGGGGCTGGGAGATCTGTCCCTCAGCTCAGCCCCTCATTGTCCATCTTTGCCTCCCTGTCAAAGCCATTGACAGCCATAGCGGCTGAGACATTCTCTTTCTCATTGGATTTGTCTCCTCCGTGCTTCACGTTGGCCCCTCATGCCTTCCATTCGGCCAATTCGTCTTGCTCTAAAGTGGCTTTTATTTTTTTGCATTTGTCTTATCTGAAGTTCTCATTACTCGGATCTCTCTCGCTTGCACTTAAGAGATTATCATATTTCCCACGTGGCTGTCTTCACTGCTGTCATCCATCTTACTCCAGCAAACACACAACAGGACCCCTGTCTCCCCCACTCCTGGGCTCTCTCCTCAAGCTTACCCTTCATGGCTGTCTTGCTCCTAATAAGGGTCATGTACTTCGGGTCTCTTTAGCAAGACACAGTTTTTCTTCTCGGATTGTTTGAGATTTCCATCCCCCCCAACAATTATCTTCCTTCTTTTTCTTTCTCCCCTGTTTCCCCCAGGATCTGATTCCCAGCGTTGATGGACACAGGTTTGCTAAATGTCGTTTTGATTCCCTGTGTCTCTGTGGTTTCCCCCGAACCACCAAGTGCCTCATTAGTAAGCTTAACCCTGCCGGTTAAACTGCAGGGCCGGCTGTCTCAGAGTGAACTCCGGGACCCCGGTCTCCCGTTCACCTCCTAAAGCCCTACGTGGTTGGGGCGGCTTCCCAGAAAATAGGCTCTTCGAGCTCAGTGGGCTCACTGGCTGCCATGCTCAGAGGGAAATGTGCTTCCAAGACAGAAAGGAAAAGCATTCAAGATCCCCTTTGCCCAAAGCCCTCAGAATGTCACTCATTCTTCCACCTGGTGCTTCGGAGCACGCTGGGCGGCCTGTGTGATTAACACATGAAGAACTCAGATCTGTGGTCTTAGGAGAAGGAGGAAAGCAGGAGGAGATTTAACACCTGAGAGCGGCACTCTGCACCTGGGCAGTCTGGACAGGTTGTGGCGGAAAGTTCTCTCCTCTCCCCTGGGGTTGACTGCCTCTTCTCGCGAGAGCAGCTTAAAATAATAAAATGAGCGTCTGTGTGGGGGTCATCATCCTGGTGAGAATGTTGGCTCCACTCGTTCCTGACTCTTAATCCTGTTGGACTCCAGGATTCTCACACACAAAAATGGGACAATTATGGGAGGAAATGAGATCATTATTACAAAGAAAAATGCCTGGAACATCTAGGTATAGTAACATGAATAATCTGTTTGCTAAACTAAGAATGTGATGAATGTGATTTTTAATAAACAAATAAATAAAAAGCTGTCCATCAACAACATAATAAAACAATATTGAATGCTTATATAGCCTGACCTGTGGTGAAGCCCTGGATAAAGCATCAGCCTGGAATGCTGACGTCGCTGGGTCAAATCCCCAGGCCTGCCCAGTCAAGGTACATACGAGAGGCATACAAGTTGATGCTTCCAGGTCCTCCCCTCCCCCCTATCTCTCTTCTCTAAAAACCAATAAATAAAATATTTTAAAAATAAATAAGTAAAACAAAATTGATAATAATAACCTCTACTGAGTGTGCACTGTTAGCCTTCTAAACACTTCACATGGACCAACTCATTTTATCTTCATGACAACCCTATAAAGATAGATATTTCCATTTTATTGATGAAGAAACTGAAGCACAGAGCAAGTGTATAACTTGCCCAAGGTCACATAACTGGTATGTGGCTTTGTCAAGATGCAAGAAAGCTGTCTGAGTCAAGAGCTGTCAGTCTTAGTCACTCTGCTATTGTGCCTTCCTCTACTCTCCAGCCAGAGGTGGCCCTAGACTTGGCAAGGCCCCAGCTAAATACTGGCAAGCTGTCCTTTCATATTTTACATCACTTAGTTCAAATGTCAAAGCATTTCTCCTTATCATAAGCATGTTGGCAACAATTATAAGCATATAATTAAGTTCTTATTAACTCATTACGGGATTTTAAAAAACCATATTGCTTAAATTAACCACATCAACCATTATTCTATTTTAGTCTCTGAGTTCCATTTGTTGGCTGAAATAACACATCATGTGATCAGGACAATAAATAATACTACTTATTGGCTGGAATTTCTCCCAGTCTAAGGGATCAATATCATTCAGTCTTGCCCAGTATTGAGCTGCTATAATTAAGTCATGCTGGGCATGTTTTAAGCTTTTACATAGATTCTAGTGAATGTTGCTTGTTCTCAGTAAGTATTTTTTTAATATCCAAATTTGCAAGTCCTATAGATAAAGTTCTCTGATGCAGAATACCTATGCCCATACTAATCCCAATTCTTTGGTTGCAAGTGACAGAAAGTCTACTACAAGTAACTTGGGCTAAAAACAAAGGGGGAAAGACTGACCATATCATGTTGCTGAGGATGTGGAGCAAATAGAATCCTCATAAATGGTGCACCGTAACAGAAAGCAGGAAACTTGTTTAGAAGGAGTGGTTTTTTTTTTTTTTGAAAGTTAAGCATATGCTCAGCATGCAACACAGTCTTTCCACTTCTATGTATTTACCCAAGAGAAATAAAACCATACAAAGACTTGCACCCAAGTAGTCATAGCATGATCACTCATAATAGTCAAAAACTGAAAGAAAAGAAAAGTCCAGGTCAATTGATAAACAATAGAGTACACAGCATGCAATCAAGAATGAACTATTGATACAGGCAACAACATGAATCCCAAAATAACTCTGCTGAGTGAAAGAAGCCAGATCCCCACCCCACCCCAAAAAGTACAGATTGTGTGATTTCACTTACATAAATTTCTAGGAAAAAGAAAACCTTAATCTATATAGATAAGAGAGCAAATAACTGGTTGCCTGAGGCTGGAAGAGAAGGGAAGGATTACAAAAAGGATTGAAGAAACTTTGGAATGTATCTTGATTGTGGTGACTTCTTGATGTAGTCATATATACATACACACACACACATAGCGTCATCAAATCGGACACCTTAAATGCATGCAAGTTATTATATGTTAATTATCACTTATTAAAGCTGGGGAAAAAAACAAGGGAGAAGATATTGGATCATAGAACTACACACTTTATATCAAACAACCGATCAAGTCAGCAATAAGTGGGATCAGCGACTCTAAACCAACATATGTTCTGTTTCTCAACTCTCCTTTCGTGTCTCCCTGCAAGGTGGCCTCATTCCGACCTACTGCGACTCTTGGATAACTTCAGAGAGTCTTCTCTCTCTCAGCTCCAGTTTTTAAAAAGCCCAAACAAGGATTCTAAATGGCCAGCTCTTGTCATGTGCTCGTCCCTTAGAGCAATCACTGGGTGCACTTTGGGACATCACTGCTCCCTGGGCATAAGTGGTTAGGTCTAGTTCCAGAAGAAATCAAGGTTTAAACACAGCCAGGAAAGGAAATCCCTGTGAGCCAAGAAGATATTCTAATTGTTGTCTATGCCACCCTTGCAAAAAGGGCTAACATATATGTATTTAAATTCAGGCCCCCTTTTTTTTAATTGTTTTATTTGCACAAATTTACATGGAGGAAGCAGAAAGTTCTCCACCTGCAACTATTGAAAGATCTAGCTTTTTGTGTCCGGCTGGGGAGATGTTTTGCTGTTATCTCTGCAGAACAATGTGGAGAGGCTCTGCACAGTGGAAAATCCAGTTAGTTAGATTTTCCAGCTTCGAGAGTGGCCTGCCTCCTTTGGCTCTGTGGCCCCTCTTCTATCTTCAAAGCCAGCAACTTCGCATCTTGAACCCTGTCTCAGCTGAGGCTGTGCCATTGCCTTCGCTGTAGTAAAACCTCCCTCAACCTGCTGCCTCCCTCTTACAAGGACAATGTGATTGCATTTAGGGCCCACCGAGGTAATCCGGGATAATCTCCCCATTTCATGATTCTTCACTTAATTACATCTGCAAGCTCTCTTTGGCCACGTAACATGCACAGGTTCCAGGGACTACTAGGACCTGGGTATCTCTGTGGGCAGTGTGCAGCCTACACAGAGGGATTTATAAACCTTCCTCTGACCCTCTGGGGAGCAGGAGGAGCTGTGAGGCAGGACTGCATTGATCTGCTGTAAAGTGGCTGCAGTGTGGGGGACGGAAAGGCTGGAATTTCACCATCCCCGGGCCGGGAGGTCTCCTGGCTCACTGCCCCCGGAGCAGATAGATCCGGGCGTTGAGAGCTGCACAGAATGTGAAGGAAGGAATCAGAGAATCCAAGACCTGAAATAGCCCTTTGAGATCATCAACCCTCACCCTTCTACCTAGAAATGAGGAAACTAAGGCTCAGAGGGGACAGCACACTAGTTGAGGTTAAATGATGGTTTGGGGAGGATTTGAGGAAAGGAGTCAATGTCAGACTCTTTCTGTGATACCACACTGCATCTTCATTTGGAAGATAGTTAAGATATCTCCTCCTATTAGACTGTGAGCTCCATGAGGGTACCAATGAGGCTTATGTTACAGGTTTATATTATGCTGTTAAAGTCACAGCAACTTGGGGTAGTGAACGCTCAACACAGTGTACAGGTGGTGTGTTGTGAAATTGTGCACCTGAAATCTGTATAATTTTATTAACCAGTGTTACCCCTGCCCCAATCAATTCTATAAAAAAGGAAAAAGAAATTGTTACAACAATTTTTTTCTATAAAGGTCCGGAGTAAATATTTAGATTACCTGCACCATGTGATCTCTTGCAACTGCTCAACTCTGCAGACGTGGCACAAAGGTGGTCACAGGCAATGGGCGTGGCTGTGGTCCAATCACATGTTATTGACAAGAACAGACAATGGGCCAGATCTGGTCTGAGGGCCATAGTTTGTTGCCATCCCTGGCATAGATAACAACCAACATTAATAAGGGATCACTGTATGCTACGATCTTGACTTTTATTGCCTGATTTAATCCCTACAACCACCTCCTGCGTGGCAGGTATCATTATTCCCATTTTATGGACAAGGAAACTGAGTCTCAGGAAAGTGGTAACTTGCCAAAGGACACACTGTAAGTGGCAGAACCAGGATGACAGTCCAGATACTCTCAGTTTAAATTCCCTATTTTTGTGTGTATGTGGGTTTGTTTTGTTTTGTTTTTACCTCTAGGCTGGTGGTCATCAATCCTGGCTGCAAGTAGAATGATATGAGGAGCCCATAAACAATCCTGATGACAGTGCCCCATCTGAAGTGCCTCACTGAAGTCAGATTCTCTGGGGATGTGCCCTGGACACCCACATATGTTATTAATTACCCCTGGGATTCTCGAATGTATTCTGAGTAGAAGACTGCTGCTCTGAGCTGTAATGTCTAATGGGATGCTTAGCACAAAAATAAGATTGTGGTGGAGGGTGATAATGACAGGGAAGGAAAAAAAGAAGGACAGAAGTCAAGACACCATTGGCATACAGGCACATCCCGGTTTTGATTTTCTTTTTTTGACATGACTTTATTTTTTTTTTAGTTTTTATTTAGAAATTAAATTTAATGGGGTAACTTATCAACAAGAGTACATAAGTCAATCTACAAAAGCCTCACAAATTACAAACTGGATAAAAAGAGGAAGATGGATAATTTGCATTACAAAAGGAATTTTCATTTGTGTAGAAGGATTCATGAAAGGGCTCTTTTAACATATATCTGCTTGTGGGTGATTAAGGGAAAATCTAGACACCATAAATTGCTTGATAGAGTCTGGGAGGTGGGGGGCAGAGCTTTTAAACATTAAAATGTTTGGTGCCACTTCTAGTTGATGATTGGCAGAAAGGAAAATTAAGAACATCTCAAATTAGAGTGTGGAAATGAGAAAGCGTGTCTTAATCACTCAAATTTGGGACATGGCTCTTCTCAACATGGCTAGCTGCACCTGTGGGTTCATGACTGTGAGCACTGGTGTACAAGGAGAGCGTAATTCATATCGGACACCTACCTTTGGGCCTTAAATCCCCACCTTCTACTTAAGAAGAAAATCTTTGTCAAACACCCCAAGAATGGAAATAATTGCTTCCTGGTCCATCCTCGTTCTTGGTGAGAAAGGGAGCAAGGGTGGGGAATGGGAAAATGTTGCCGTTTCAGATCACTGAACCTAAATAGATTGCCTATGTCTCCTGTCAAGGATGAATTAATGCCTGAGGCCATTAAAATTCTTGTCATTTTGTCAAGTCTTTTTATGACTCCTGATTTCACATTTAAGCAGGACGGGGGGGGCGGGGGAGCGAGGTTAATAGAAGGCTAGAAATAGCCAGAGACAAAGCAGTACGCATGTCCTTCCTAGAGTTGCAAGATAAAGCAAATGAAACTACAGGATGCCCAGTTAAATTGGAATTTCAGAAAAACAATAAATAATTTCTTAACATAAGTATGTCCCAAGTATTGCATGAGACATGTTTATATTAAAAAATAATTCACAGCCTATCTAAAATTCAGACTTCACTAGACATTTTGTACCTTATCTGGCATCTTGTATCTTAACCCTTCTCTAAGTCACCCCTAATTAATTCCTTGCTCCCGCAATAAAGGCACGTCTGGAATGTATGTTTACTTGATTGCAGTAACTACAGCACTACAGAAGGAGTCAACTGTGGTTCCATTCGCACCATGTCATACAAGAGAAAATGTTGTATTTCACAAAGTCCCGTGGGTTATGGACAATAATAACCAACATTAGAGGTTCTTCCTGTGTGGCAGTGAATAAAAAGCAGAAGCAAAGTACAGACCTCAATCATCTTATTCCAAAGCCTACATTTAAATGCAGCAAAAAATTCTCTTTGCAAGGCAGTCAGAGGCATTTCTAGAATCCTCCAGCCCTTGTTTCTCACAACTTGCTCTCTTCTGAACATCTTATTCTTGCATGTCCCCATGACACCAAATGTAGTTGCCAATTGGGCCTGAGCTGTGGTGGTGCAGTGAATAAAACGTCTACCTGGAACACTGAGGTTGCCAGTTCGAAACCCTGGGCTTGCCTGGGCAAGGCACATATGGGAGTTGATGCTTCCTGCTCCTCCCCCCTTTCTCTCTCTCTCTCTCTCTCTCTCTTTCTTCTCTCTAAAAATCAATAAATAAAAAATAAAAATAAAGAAAAACAATAGATAGCCTATTGGGCCAAATCTTTGTCAACACATCCTCTTTAGGGCAAATGGGTGCAGGTAGGTTGGGGGCCTCTCAGGTTGGCACTTTCTTCTCTTGTCCACAGAAGATGCTAGCCTGGGTAAGTCCTCATGCAAGTTAGCACAGCTCACGGAAATCTCAAGTGTGCCCCAGTTCTGCAGCTGCAATGTGGGGAGAACAGCACAGTGGATTAAAGGATCAGAACAAACACGTGGAGTACTTCGAAGAGTGCCTGGCATGAAATAGGTGCTCAATAAGTGTAGGCTCTTAAGCACATCGTCAGGTTAGGGAAACTTAACTAGAATGGCAGTTCCTCTCCCACAAAGCTGCCACCTTGAATGCCCCATGCCAAGTGGCTCCACGTCTCTTAAGATGTTAGCAGGAGAACTAGGTTCTCCCTTTATTCTCTGCCCAAGGTAGAAAGAGATGAGCTTATCCATTAATAATCTCTGTTGCTGCCTCTATGACTCACTTTAGAGACAAATAGAGGCCAGTGCACTCCGGGTAAAAATGTCAACTTTGCATAGAAGAAAATGTGAAGGGAAAAATGTCACAGCACAGCATTTTTCCCTGTAATGCACGAGTTGCTCACGGTCTCGTCTTGCTGAAAACAAAGAACTAGCTTCTGAGAGTGATCGTTCAATTGTTCATTTTATCAAGAATGAAAAACATTTTTGTGATGGATCTTTACCCTTTGGAACAGCCCAGCCTTCCAACCATCCCTCTACTTTCATTAATTCATTTATTAAATGTCTACCATGTGCCCAGCGCTGTTCTACAAACTGCTGATCTAGCCATGAACACAGGGGATCAGAACCCCTGCCTTCAGGGAACTTGGATTCCAGTGCTTCCCACTTGTTTTCCAAACCATAAGGTCCTTTTCCTGCTTCGTTTTACTAGCGTGCGTTCTGTTGTTTTGTTTGCAATCAGGAATTCAGATCAGTACACTTCTGCTGCGGAAAAGGAATTATCCAGGTGATATGCACTGGAGTTCTAGGGCAATCGCTATCTTCACACCTTCACATATGTGATAAAACAGTCCAGGAAAACATTATCAACCCAGTTAACATTTTTGTGTGTTTTTTTGTTTTGTTTTGTTTTTCCTTCAGGACACTTCTCCAGGGAAGTGACACAGATAATGAAACAAGTGTCATCAATTATTATATGTTCTGGCCAAGGGGTAGAGGGGAGAAAGAAATTAAAAAAAAAAAAAGTGTCCCAGGCTGCAATAGTTTGAGCATAAAGATATTAAACAGAAACCAGACAGATAACCAGGAGAACTGCTCGGATATTCTCAGCTCCCCGTCCCTCTGTAATAGATTATCTTGTATAGACCGATGATGTAATGGTTTCATAGGGTTCTTCTCCCCTGAAGAACCACGATTATGCATTTTCCCCTCTGTCAACTACACAAAGAAAGCAGAACACCAAAACGGGATAGATGCAGTGGGGAAGAGAGTCAATTTCCTTCCCATCATGGGACCTCTCAGCAGGTAAATATTGATTACATTTTTCTGGTGCCTCCAGCCATTATTTCTGATACCACTGCCTGCTGCCAGACATGAATTCCCCCTGCCCCCATCTCCATGGGAATATCAGATAGAGGGAGGAGAAATTTTTCCCTAAAGAACTCTGGCAAAAAGGCACCTTCTAATTACGAGCATTTAATTCACATCCCCAGTACTGGTGTCCTTGGGAAATGACAGCAAGTGTCCAGCCTGAAGATAATTCCTAAGCTGATGTCACCTGCTGTTCAGGAAAACAGAGCTCCGGTCTTAACCCAGAAGATAGGGGGGGAAAAGCCAGAAACAGGTTGACTGTCGGAGAGCATGCCAGACTCGCGGTGCTGTTGGTTCTCATGCAAATTATTGAGGTAGCCTCAGGGATCCGTGGGAAGCAGACGTGTAATGGTAAGAAGATGGCAGGGGTGTTATCCTAAAATTGGCAGGGGCTGGTGATTAATCCTTCAGCCCATGCATGGTGTCACCACCATTGCTGGCAGACTAGAGGGTACCCACTGTCAAATTCTGCTTGCAGCAGAAATGCATTGCAGGGAAGATTTACACACACTGCCCACAGAGGTCATCCCGTAACACCAGCTTTGTGGTCATGAGTGGGAGAGAGGAACAAATGTTGAGAGTCTTGGTTCTGTGCTTTTCACTAAAACCTCCAGGTGCAGAGCCTAAGCGCCTGCCAAGTGCCAAGCACTCGTGGTAAAACTGCACAGAAGTAGGAATCTGATGGAAGCAGTGTCCCTGCCTTTGGATAGGTTTCCCCAGATGCAGATTCTGAGAAAAGGGTTTGAATTATTTATTTGGGAAGCAGTCTTAGGAAGCCCCATTAGGGGAGTGGGAAAGTGAGACAGGAATGGGAAAACAGCCATTGCAGACTGTGGCGTTCAAAAGATGATTGCTCTGGGAAGCTGGAGCACAGTCCTGGAGGACTACCTGGAGACCACTGTAGGGCATACACCTTGGAACTGTCCCACACCCACACCTGGGACTGCAAGGCTGCAGGGTTTACCCACTAGCTCCCCATCTGCCATCGGGTGACTTCTAGAGATGTTAACTCCTTGGCACGTCCAAGTTGGAGCAGGGAGAGGTGGGTAAAACACTGAGAGCATCTACAAAGGTTCCCAGCAGTGTTTCTGGGGATCCTTTGTGGCAATTCTCTGTGCACATGTTGACCCACAAGTCATAATTTAGTATGGCCAAAAGAACCCTCATTTGTACTGTAGGAAGAGAGAGGGCCTACGTGAACTACTTAAACATTCTAGCTTAACCTTTTCAAGTATCACATGAAAGAGTAACACCTTCCCCACACACTGCATAGGGCTATCATGAATGCAATTATAACAACGCACCTCTAGCCTTGCTAAAACAACTCAGTGACTTCCAGTATCTCTGAAGATTAAGACTAAAATCCCTTATATGGTCCACAGGCCTTGTATGGTCTTGTTCTCTTTCCATCTACAATTCCCTTCCCCATTGACAACTTCTTAAGCTTCCTCTCATGTCCCCCCTGTGATGGTTAATTTTATGTGTGAACTTAAATAGGCCACTGGGTGCCCAGACATTTGACTAAACATTATTCTGACTGTGTCTGTGAGCAGGTCTTTGGATGAGATTAATATTTGAATGAGCACAATGACTAAATCAGATTACCTTCTTTATTGTGGTGTGTGTGCGGTGGGGCAGAGGGGGGGGTCATCAATCAGTTGAAGGCCTGATGAGACATAAAGGCTGACCCTCCCATGAGTAAGGGTAAACTCCTCCTGTCCTCCTGCCCGGCTGCCGTGAGCTAGGACATAAGTATTTTTTCCTACATTTGGATTGGAATTGGACCATCGGCTCTCCTGTGTCTCCAGCTTGTAGACCGCAATCTTGGGACTTGCCAGCCTCCATTATCACATGAGCCAATTTCTTATAATAAATATCTCAATAGATAACTGATAGATGATACATAGATATAGCTATATTACTACATATAGATAAATTATGATATAGACACATAGATATGCTATTGGTTCTGTTTCTCTAGAGAACCCTGAATAGTACACACACCCTCAGTCACTGTGCTCAGTCTGCCTCATTGGAGGTTCCTTACTTCCTCGTACCAAGTGTACTTTGCATACATGTGTTCCACAGCCAGGAATGTGTTCCTTCACCATGAGCACCGTAATCATCATCCCTTGCCCTTGCCTTGATAAGTCATACCCATCCTCGAATTCTCAGTGCAAACACTACACCCTCAGAGAAGCTTTACTGGACGGTGTAATTCTGGGGTTAAAACCGCCACATTCTCTGTGTGCCTCAGTACAATCTCAGAAGATAGAATAGCAAATGCATCAGAAGCTTAAGAAATTAGCACACTCTTTGACCCAACAATCTACACCTAAGAATTTGCTCTAAGCATATGCTTTATATTCATGCAAAAAGATCAAGGATATTTATCTAAGAATGGTTATATAGAAAGGGCAAAGAGAGGGAGGAAAGGAAGAAGGGAAGTAAGTAGTAACTATAAAATAGACCAAGAAAAAAAGAAATTAAATATTAAACACTAGGTAATTGGTTAAATATATTATATATATCCATCCATCTATTGGAATATTATTCAGGCATGAAAAATGATGGTATGCAGGTATAATTATTAACATGAAAATGGGTTCCATGATATATCAATAATATGAAAAATGGATCACAGAATAGAATGTTCAATACTATTATATTCTGAAGGTATGTTCAGCAGGATCTCAAATGTATTGTGTGTGTGTGTGAGAGAGAGAGAGAAAAAAAGAAAGATAGCATGAGGGAGGGCGGAAGAGAGAAGAGAAGAATAGAGAGGGAGAGGAGAATATGCTTGTCTTTAGGACCACAAAATGTTTGGAAACAATTTAAAATTAGTTTCCTCTACCCTCTTTCTCTTCCTCTTTACTTCTGTGCCATCCAAGTTTTCTACACTGAACTTAATAAAAGGGCACAGTTCTGGGGCAAAGGTAATAACTTTGACATACTTAGCCATCCAAACACACAGCCCTTTTAAAACTCTTGCTTTTTTCCCCTTTATTGAGGGAAAGGAAATAGCATAACTGGAAATAATCACAGGGCGTGCGGCGACCTGAGTCGGGGAAACCTGGCCACTGGTCCTCCCTCTCCCACTTCTCTCCTCTTTGACTCCCGTTTGCCTGGATGATTTCCCTCCCATCCCCCTTACCTTTCCCCACATACAACCACATGAAATTCCAAGATCCAGTTAAATCAAATCAAAAAGCCAACCCAGAAAACCCAACCCTAAAACCGAGAGGTTCTTCAGCCTTCACACTGATTAATAAACGCTTCAATTCAATGTCAGGTGCCTCAGTCCCTTTTCGTCTACTCCCCTGTTCGAGATCTCCTGAGGAGTTACAGTGTCTAAAAACAGCCCAGAGTGGTAGGAACCAAAGGAGATAAGCATATGTTTGTGCAAGCTGAAAAATTGTCCTATGTGGAACAGAGTCAAAATAAATCAATAAAAGCAGTTTCAGACAGGCACTGAGAGAGAAACTGTTAATTACTAGTATTACCATTGATATCTATTCATTTGAGACTTTTGTTCGGCAAAGGCAATTGTTTGGCCCTGTTATATAACCCAAATCAAGAGAATTTACAAAAAGTGGGGAAAAGCATTCTCAGCTCAAAATCAGACAAAAGGACTGAAGGAAAATGAGACAAGTCATATTTTCTGGGGATTTACTGAGACAAATCAGCTCCGAGAAGAATATGAATCTGCCCAATTTCCTCTGAGTATCACCCATCTTCACATGGTCGTATTCTCTGCATATAAATTTCAAGTTTGAAAGGGCCCCGATAGAAACGCTTTTAAGAGGTTCCTCCACAATCAAAAGGTTTTCTCCTGATCAAAGGGGATTTGTTCTTAGTTGAGTCCTTTGAAAATACATACAATCAAACCACAGAGCTTAATGGTTAAGAGCGAGGATTCTGTTATCTTAAAGAGTTGGGTTTGCAATCCATTTCTGCCCCATCCTATCTTAGCGACACTGGCCCGTTACAGAGGCTATCTGAACATCTTCCCTCATAAGTAAACTGGATATTATACAAATGCCTACATCATAGAGATGTGCAAGTCAAAATCAGTGTGAGGCTCTGTATCTATTGGTGTCTAACAAGGGAAGAGAGGCCACCCAATATTTCAAACAGCAGGATTTTAATGCCGGGAATTAACTGTACAAGTGTCAAAGGACCAAATGGGACATGAGGTGATCCTTTTAAAAATCTAGATTGATACAGAAAAACAAATCAATGATGAAGATAATATCAATATTTTAGATAAAGATAAGGTCCAACCTCACATTTGCATAGCTCAGCCTCACTTGATTTATCCAAGTTCTGGCCTTGCTGGAGATGAATAAATGGCAGGAATCTACTACAACCCCTAGGACAAGGGACCGAGGGAGGACAAAAGGTACTGCAACCCAGGACAATAGCTGAATTTGTCCCATGGAGTATGGAGCCAGAGAGGAGATAGAACTGCTGCAGATATCCCACAGGAAATAAAGAGGAGATCATACCATGATGAAGCCCTTCCACTCACATTCCAATCTCCCGTTGGTACCTTCTGTTGGCCAACTCAGCTGTCAATCAGCTGAAGCAGGAGCCTGAGAACAATGGTCTGCAGGAGGGGGGCAAGGGATGGATCTGAGTCCAAATGACCCAGATGGCCAGGGTGTTTCATTCAGTTCCTCTTTTACCTAAGGTCTCAGAAATGTGAAGACAGTGTCTCCCTGAACCTGATTTCTGGAGGAAATTTCTCACCATTTGAGACTACCACCAAGATGATGACAGATGGTGGTGCCCAGCAATAGACTGAAAGGAAGCAAGATTTTATCTCATCTCTATCATCTCCCATGTCATTCTCCACGTAATGGGAAATGGGTCTTGCATGTACCTCTCCAGGCATAATGGGTAGTGACAAGGACAAGAACTTAGGACCACTCCCATCCTCTCAGGATTCACGAAGTAACCAAATCAGAACTGCCCCAAACTGATCCCTTTCTATAACCACAGGAGGCTGGAGAGAGACATGCAGAAGAGGGTGTGCCAGCAGGGTGCAGCCTCCTCGGACACTTGTTCTCAGGACCCTCAGACTCAGAGGGAAGAAATGGGGGGCAGGCGTGGGAGAGAAAGTGAATGTCCTGCTAGAGCAGAACTCCCATGTAGCATTGCTATAGACTCGGAACCAGGGTGGCAAGAACGGGGAGGAGAAAACAATGCAATTGCAAATGGGTATAACGTGGAGAGCACTGGTCAGGAACATGGGTCTGGAGGTCAGATGGGTTTGACTCCTAGTTCCGCTCAAAAACAGAATGTTTGGCTAAGCAGTTGAACTTCCCTCAGCCTCTGTGTATCAGTCCAAGGAGATTAATCAGAGAACCTGGCTCAAAGGGCTGCTGTGCGGATTGAACAAAATTATGTAGGTGAGGAACTCGGAGATCCCGGATCAAAGCAAATACTCCATAGCTGGCAAGCTGATCCTGTTATTATTATGATCATTATCTTTATTATCGTTGTGGTGGTTGTTGAAAATGAGGGTAACGGTTTTCATTGCAGGAGGTATTACAATAGTTTATGACCTCTGGAATATGCAGGATAGCATCTTCAGTGATTTTAGATTGTGTGGCCCAAGCTCAACAGTATAGTGGGTTTTCAGGTAGGGAAGGCTTTCAGTTTCCCTCTGTAGTATCTTGTAGATAGAGACGTAAATACAGATGTAGGTGTGGGTGTAGCTCCAGGCAGAGAAACGTACAGCTATACTTAATTAAAGCACATATTTTAAAGAATTCTGCGAAGTACTAAATAAAACTAGATGTAAAATACAGCTACGTGTCACTCTCATGCACAATTATGACCAACACTTACTTCCAATTAAGTGTTCATTGAGCACACACACACGTGCCCGGCACAGTAGTAGGCACTGCAGCTGAGGGATCTGTAAATAAGAACTGGACAAGATGTGGTTGCTCCCACCAGAAGTCCTGTCTTCTAGGGCTGGGGGAGCGGGGGAGCAGCCATCTACAAAATTAAAAATTCTCCCTAAGACAGAGAATGACTAAGTCCAATGCTGAAGTCTCCCTGGACAAAGCAGCATTTGAGCTGGGTTTTGTTCAGTGAGACCATGAGGAGAGAACAACAAGAGGGTGGGTTCTCTGAGCATCCTGCCTCTTAGTGTGTGTGTGTGGGGGGGGATGGGGGAGT
The DNA here is from genome assembly GCA_037038555.1 of Rhynchonycteris naso. Lineage (NCBI taxonomy): Eukaryota > Metazoa > Chordata > Mammalia > Chiroptera > Emballonuridae > Rhynchonycteris > Rhynchonycteris naso. Next base: position 188,200,556 of record CM073000.1, on the reverse strand, counting down.
AGAGCTGTCTGGCCATGAAAATATTTTCCTTCCATTTGTTTTAAAAGTATTATCATTATCAGACTTTTTCTTTCACCGGGAGGTTGGTGCCTCCAAAGCTATTACCAAATAATGTTTTCAAGGTTCATCCATGGTGTAGAACTTCATCACGTATAAGTACGCCATGGTCCTTTATGGTTGCATAATATTCCATTGCATGGACAGACCATGTTTTATTAATCCAGTCATCAACTGATGGATGTTTGAGTTGTTTTGCTCTTTTCATTATTATGAATAATGCTGCTATGAACATTCACATACAAGATCTTTGTAGTAATGTTTTGCAGTTGTATTTTTTCTTTGCATTATATTTATTGTGATGACATTGGTTAGTAAGATTATATAGGTTTCAAGTGCACATTTCTATGATACCTGATATTCATATTGCATTGTGTGCTCACCACCCAAAGTCAAATCATCTTCTGTCACCATATATATTTGACCCCCTTTACTCTTTACCACCCCCAAACCCCTTCCCTCTGCATAAGTTTTGGTTTAAACACCTGTTTTTAATTCTTTTTGGTATAAAGGAGTGGAATTTATGGGTCGTGTTACCATTCTGTTTAACTTTTTGAGGAACCATCTAATATATTCTCAACAACCACCAAAGGAACAGAGTTTCTGCTTCCAAAAAAAGCATTGGGATCGATTCTCACTGGCCATCTTGGGTCACATGCCCATCTCTGAACCAGTCATTGTGGAAAGGAAAATGGAATACCATGATTGATAAAGGTGTGTCTACCTCTGCAGGAAGGAGAGTTCTCACCCAAACCATGTGTACTGAGAAGGGACAATAGCTGGTTTCTTCAAAGGAAAATCAAAATGTGTTAGAAGGGGAAGAAAAGATACTAGAAGACAAAAACAAGTAGGAAACAATAAAATAATTCCTTTTGATAACAATGGGAATGTGTGGTGGACATTTGTTGAGTACCTAATCTATGTCAGGCACTATTCTAAGTGCTTTACAGAGGACTAGTATCTTCATTACACAGATGAGAAAAATGAGAATCAGAGGTCATTTTTCTCATTTATTGAAAATGAGAATCAGTAACTTGCCCAAGGTCACACTGTTAGAAAATGGTTGAGCTGGGACTTGAACCCGAATCTCTCCGATGCCAAAGCTTTTATCCTTTCTTGTATATGATGCTGGTGCTTTACTGACTAAAAAGAATCAGGCATGGAGTAATCTGGCTGACTGCTTGGTGCATGTCTCAATAATCAGCATGCTATATACCAAAATTTGCATATTCATGTAAACAGATACATCCACACATTTCTCCATGGCATCAACTGAGTAGACATAGCCTTCTACCTCCCACCACACAGCGCACAACGCCAAAGTAATGCTTTCTTCTTTGTCTCATTAAAATTAAGGACTATATCCCCTACCAACCAATGAATCTCTAAAAAATGGTTAGAACTCCAGAATTCCACTTAAGAACCTTACTCTTCACTGCACAAAGAATGTGGAAATGTAATGTCAGCACCAAGGCTTCCCAGGTCTATCAGAAGTGGACCTTCAGTTGGTAAGCCATATTCCTTTTCTTGAACATCAAAACATTTTTTCCCTACAGCATTTAATTTGATTCAGCCTCAAAGGATTGTTTTTTCAGAAATGGCAGGGATCGGCTGATCTTTTCATAATCGGGCTTAAAGCTCCATCCTGTTGTTAACATGGTACCTTGTCTCCCTCCTCTGTCTGAGCTAGGAACAAGAAGAAACCTGGACAATGACAGTATTTTCTTTTCCTGCACATTACATCTCAGGGGGTCATTGTCATTTGTCTCCTGCAAATGACAATCCAGCTTCTCTGGGCTCCCTAGTTGCTTGGGAAGAAATGTTACTGCACAGCTTGTCTCCAAGGAAGTGTTCTAATTGCAGCAGAAATCCAATGTTAATAGAGCTGTCTGGCTAAACAGGAGCATTAGCACTGTGTCTCTACATCAGCACCCCAACAGCTTGAAAGCCTATCTGCTGGTTCTTCATCTTGATGATATTTTGTATAAATACATACAATAAGAATCAAAATTGATTACCCACAAATCTGAGACTATCATAGTTTCCAGGAAAAAAAATCAGCCTGTGTTTATTCTCTACTAGACATTTTACAGCTCCTTATTTCTGGAATTTCTTTTGTGTGTGTTCTTTACTGTTTTCTGAAATATTCCTCTTCTCTCCAGTTTTCTGAACATATCCTTCAATTGCCTTCTGAGGCCATTCCAGCTTACGATGATTTCACTCCCCAGTGACATGTGACTGTACCCACCATTTGGTTATTAATCATGAGCCTCCTTTGACATTCATTGCCTGTGTTCTTCAACTGAGTTGTTTTAACTATTCACATTTATTGTCAGGGTCCTGACCTTAGCTTTAACCTTATCCTGAATTAGAAGAAAATGGCTTGTTAGGGGACAAAGCAACTGATTCAGACAACTGAGAATTCTTCCTTCCTTCCTTGCCACACCTTCTAACCCTCATGCATCCCAACCACCCTGCTGGATATTCTTTATAGCTACAGAAGATCCAAATATTGCTCACATCAACTACAGACAGACATTTAATAAAGCTCGTGAGGATACTGAAAATGATTCTGTGAATTCTGAGGAGCTAAGTCAAGCAGGAAAGGAATGACAATCAATTAATAAAGACAGTGAATTGTTGATATTAGCCTTGTGTGAGGATAACAGCTTTACCTGACTTAAAGGGGCGGGGGGGGGGGGGGGAGCATGACTCTGAATAGCTGTCCGTGGTTCTGAGAGTTCCACTGCCCTGGGCAGCTAACTTACAACCAATCATTCATTTCCTTGACCCTTAACTTCCTAATGCAGCTACCATTGATTCCACTCATGTGCTCTGACCCCTTACTTAGCCTGGCTTCAACTAAAATGTCTTCTATACAATCTGTGTACCAGATCAGCTGTCTTGGGAAGCAATGATAGTTAAAAGAATGGAGTCATTTGGGTTTGAAGCTCAGCTTCAACATATGAAGGAAGCTACTTAGCACCACCTGTCAACCTGGGATATAGTGCTATATACTTTAGCAGTTCAGAGAATTAAGTGAGAAAGTCTATGTAAAGACTTTAGCAGAGTCCCTGACATATAGTAAGTTCTCAGTGAATTTAGCCTTTCATTATGATGGTTGGGTCTTAGATCCTTAACTATATGTGAGATACTGAAAGAAAGAAACTGAATTTTTTCCTTCATGATACCCTCTAGTGGCTATAGAATAACAGGGTAGGCAGAAACTTTGAAGTAACTCAGACTGAGTCCAAATCCTAGATCCACAATATACTAGCTATATAATATTAAGCAATTTACTTAACCCTTCTGAGCCTCCGTTTCATAATTCATAAAGTGGAGTAAATAATATTTATTTTTCAGAGTTGTATATATTCCGGATTATGTATCTAGCTTGCTAGTCTAAAATAGATATACAATAAACAGTGATTGTTGTGCTTATGGCTTATGAAAGGCCTGAAAGAAGATTTTACTATTTCTACTCATTTATCACCAACAGTCTGTAAGAGTCAGGAGTAGATATTGAGGACAAACAGTAAAGATTTGGTACTTTATCCTAGAAAGTCCATTCTTGGGAGGGCTGTATGGCATTCTTTCCAAAAGGGGATCAATTATTTAAGATGGTTAAGTCATTAGTCATCAACTTGATATTTTTTTAAAAAGGTATGAATTTCACATAATTTCAGATGTTACCTCTGCCTCCTTAATCTACCAGTGTAACATGGGTAACAAAGGTCACAGCAGGACTCAAGAAACACTATAAATAATTCTGTCTGTGAAAAAAGTACCTTTGTCATTATGGGTCAGGTACTATCATTGCATTCAATGCCCAACATGTTGAGTCTAAGTAGTACTCTTGTTCATTACCATCGTATTGGAAATAAATCTGAAGACTGTCAAAACAACACTTGTAGATTACAATTCATGCAACCATTCTCATGAACCTCTCCCCTCTCCCAAGATACCTTCTTTAGGAGACAGTTCTTCAGAGGTTAAAGGAATGAATAGTTGTCCTTTGTACTTCAAAGTTTCAGCTGTTTGTTAATGAGGTGCTGATAGAAAATAGTAAAAAAAAAATTAGGACTTCTCTTGGTAGACTGGATGACATGTGCAGAAGTGTCTGATTATTTTCCCATCTACAGCACACCCATCCATTTCTCAAGCTCGTTCTAAAGAATAAGCTGCAGATACATTTCTAAAATAGTGTGGCCTCCGACAGGGTTTCTGCTGGTCATTCTGCTCCCTTGAAAAAATTCATTTTCCTCTGGTCTATAAGAAGCATGGCACCACTGTCTACCCACAGACTGGTCAGTGACCAGAGTCCTTGCCTCACTCATGAGTGGAACTTACAAACCTAAGGCTTCAAATGTTTAAGATACCAGGCTAAGAGTGACCATATCAGGAGGTTGTCCCCCAAATACCTTGTGCTGCTTTCCCCACTCTGAGAGTATTTGAAAGCTCTAAAACATGTTCACAGAAGTCAATATTAGGCATGCAACCTACTTATATGTCACCAAATACCAAAACTAGTTTCTAAAGTTCATAGTGGTCTTGGGAGAAGCAGAAACTAAAGAAAAGGAAAGGAGTATAGCAATGGGGTTAAGAGCAGGAATCTGGGTTTCCATCCTCACCACCATATCCTGGCTCTGTTGAGTGACTTACTTCTCAAAAGATCAGCCTCCTTCCCTGTGAATTGGGAATAATAATATCACCTTATAGAGTTGTAGAGAGCAGGCATTAAACTATATAATCCATATAAGGTACTCAGCCCAGGGCCAGTAGATGGTAAATATTCAATACATTGTTTATGTAAACATTTATCGGTACATGATCTCACTAAATATCACAACCCTAAAAAGTAGAAAAGGGAATTTGCTTCAGATCTTACTGTTAGAAATTGGAAAACCCATGATTCAAACCTAGGTCAGTTTGAACCAGACAACCTTCATTAATTTAATCAATTGTTAATGCAAAAGATCCCTGACCCCAGTTACACAAGCCTCACTGAGGAATAGATACAGCTACGCCAATGAGCCAAGGGGGAGAACTGCTCTGACCTCCACATTGCGAAACAGAAACAATTAGTAACGTTTTATAAAATCGCACCCCATGCAACTAAATTATCTTAGGGCACAAGTGTAAAATTCAACCCACTCAACAAGAATGCCTCCAGGTTCCTAAAACCGCATGTGTACAATTGTGTATTTTCACAAAATCAAGATCCCAGAGGAAAGGTTTTGGGAAGCTATTCTCTTCATGTCCCCTTCATTGCACAGCCCTGGGAAAGGGAAGAGAAGTGAACTCACTCTGAGTACTGACTAAATGTCAGGCCTTGTGTCAGGCGTTTTACAGATCTTATTACTTCATCCATCAAATAACACTAAAACGTAAGGGTTATGTTATTAGCCCCATTTAACTGGGGAGTAAACTGAGCATCAGAGAAATAAAGTAACTTACCCAAGGTCACTCAACAGAAAAACCACCTTTAATGCCCAGTTTGTGTAAACCCAGCACCATTACAGTGACACCATTCCCATAGCCTATGATGGGATTAGCGACGTTGGAGACATCCCAAGAGCTCCATGCAATCGTATTCTCAGTTAGCCTTTCCCAAAACCAGTGTTCCTTTAAAAAAATTAAATTAACTAATGAATGGTACTGGCGCCATCCCTGAGACCTGGGTGGGCATGAATTCTCAGAAATAGGAATCCTTGGCTAGACGCACTGTCTTTGCTTTAAATCTCTCCTGACTCTAGCTAACAATTCTGGATAAAGCAGAAGCTTCTTTTTATCCTTATTAAGCAATATCTTCTTCTCTGTAACTCCTATGCCCTCTCGCCCTTTCTCTGCCTTACCTGAGTGTTCCTTCTCTTCTTTTGTGTCCTTTGTGCCCTTAGAAATGACAACACACTAAACGTGATGTTTAATTATTGAAAGGATGCGCCATGTAAAAAGTTATACCCAAGGATTTGCCAGTGCAGAGTACAGACAGATACTCCTGGAGGGCCAATACTTTTTGCTAGAGCTAACGGATTATGGCAAAATGTCAGTTAAACAAATAACACTATGCAACGAAAGACATATCAGCACTTTTTGAATAAATCTGCTTTCTAGTGGCTTATTAAGTTAGCTCTAAAATTTTTTCTGTGGCTTAAAACCTGGCTTGCAAAATACCCTTTTTAAATTATGCAGCCTTTAAGAGTGCTAATCAATCCTTCCTAGCATTTGCCAAATTAAACTCCTTTCCATTCTTAATTAAAGTAACTTTCTCATCACATAATGCTGAGGTGATCTCTTCTATAGTGGAAATTCACAAGAATAGATTTAGGAAAAAGATATTAAATTATCAATCATGTAGAGTTTCACTTCTGCCTAAGATGAAGAAACTTAGAAGCTTTACCCCCACCCTAACAAAAGAAAAAGGCAAGTAAACTTCTAAATCAAACTTTATTAAACACCTCCAGGGGAGGGGCATGAAATGGTTACACAACAATAAAGGGATCAGCTGACCAAAAGGATACAATAATCCTAAGTGTGTATAGACGTAACAAGAGAGTTTCAAAATATAGGAAGAAAAATCTGATAAATCTAAAAGGAATAGTAAATAGATACACAAATACAGGAAGAAGCTAAAGCAGTAGCTTTAGTAGTAGAAAGAAAACAGTAGAAGTGTAGAAGGGGTTTAAACAACATAATCAACCAGCCTGACATAACTGACATTTGTAAAACACTCTCCCCAGCAAGAGAACACAGTTTTTTTCAAGTACACACAGAATATTCCCCAAGATAGACCATATTTTTCTACATTTAAGTCTACACATACTCTTCCAGAAAATAGGAAAGCATTACACTAATACCAAACCCACATTCCCAGGCATGCTCCTTTTTAGGCTCCAAAATCCCAAGAGCAGTCCTCCAAAAGAGAGCTGGCAGGTGTGAGCTACTGGAAATGAAAGCTACCCAAAGTCAGGGGTCATACAAAAATGGGACCCAAGTGGATCTGAGCAGACCACTCCCATTTACTGAGCATCTACTTTGAACCAGGTGTCCTACTAGGCTCTTTACAACCGCAAAAGAGATGTATTGTTATCACCATATTGTTTTTCAAATTCTGACAATTCCTCTATGAAGTAGCTCTTACTAATGCCATTTTAAAGATTGTAACACAAAGGCTCAGAGAAATTAAGTTACATCCTCGAGATCACACAACTATTCAGTAGCAATGGTTGAATTCCATCCAGGGTCTATCTGGCCTCTGCCAAGTTTGTTGCTGTTTTCCTCCCTTTATGTGTCTCCCTTCCTCTTCTCTAGCACATTCCCCCATTAGGTACTGAAGTCCTGCCTACTGTCAACACCTGTGGCCACAATTCTATAGGCAGTTGCCTCTATTTTGGCCACTGTCACTGTCCACGCTCTAGGGCTCCTATTCAAACTTACCTTCCTGGGTCCCAGGCCTGGCTCTGCCAATGCCCTACTCCTTGCTGGCTGTCCAGCTGGCAAAGACTTGATTGATAGAATTCCAGCCAGGAATGATAGATTGAAGATAGGAGTATAGAACTTCATCTTAACCCAAATGAATGAATTTCTATCTAGGCTCAAGAATCAAACCTGGAACCCCAGTGGGAATCGGAATAAATGAGGACCTTGATTTGACCATAGACAACAAACAAGAGAGTGAAGGAATGTGCTCCCTGGGAAAAGCCTTCACGGATCATGCAAGAATTCTCTTTAACTGTCCCTCCCATTCTCTTACCCAATTCTCAGGCCTCCACAGACACAGCCAGAGGAAGGTCTCTGCAGTTATCCATCTGAGTCCCCTCACCTCCTCCCTGGATGGTAAACCCTACATCATTGATGGGCAATCTTTTGAGCTTGGTGTGTCAAAATTCGCCAAAAAACCGAGCATAACTCCAGTGGTGTGTTACTTGAGAAAAACAGCCTAACCGGAAGTCCCAGAACTAGACGCTCTGTGCCAGAGTTCTGTTGTTTTGGCCTACAGACCTCTGGCACAGAGTGTCTACACTACAGCAAATGTTTTATCTTCAGCTACTGCACCTGGCCATGCAGGAGCCGAGGATGAAACGCCCTTCTCAACATGCGGCTTCACACTTCTCTGGTATGCGGCTGCATGTCATGGAAAATGGCTACGTGTGCCAGTGCTGACACACGTGTCATAGGTTCGCCATCACGGACCTACACAATGAACAGAGCAGACCAAATCAGTAAGTCGTTGTCATAGTGCCTTATGTGTGAGCAGCAGAGAATCTTCTATGATGTTCCAGGGGTTACCTGTAGGTTCAAAACCTCAGGAGCTTCCGAGGGGAAATCTAAAACTGGCCACTTACCTAGAGCACAAGGAGAGAATTATCTGGGTTCAGTCATGTGTACCATCCAGATGGCCTCAATACCGCCTTATTCCGTCAAGTCTAGTTCTTGAAACAGATCCTAATGCAGAAAGAGTGGGCAGAGCGGACGTTCCACCGACAGGGGAGCGGGCGGGGCGCCTCCCACGGCCTGGGTCCAGCTCCCTGGTTGACCAGAAGTCGTGCCCTCTCCATGAACTTCTCCAACACTTTCCCAGGATTCCACCTCTTAGCGTCCCAGTCAGGCGTCTCCACAAGTTCTCAGACCTCAATAGCTTGGGCCCTCCTGCTTTGCAAAACAGCACACTACGGTCCCCAATGGGTTATCCTGCTCGCCCACCTGGTCTGCCAGAGCAGGAGCTAGCAGAGGAGGACACGGCACGTCCTTCTCAAACCTCAGCTCTTTCTGCAGCTTCCTAAGTGGAGCTTCAGGCTCAGGCAGGGCGTCTGCGGAGGCTGAACTGCCCAGTGAGGCCAGCGCCCCGCAGCCAGGCGGCCCGTTCTCCCCGTTCTCACGTTCTCCACGCATGCGCGCTGTGCAGCCCCTGACGGACGGACGGACGGCCCGCGCCACAAAGCGGCCAAGGCCAACTCCAGGTTTCCCTCCGGATGCCTCTTTCCCAAGGCCCATTGTTGCCTGGCCAATTGTTGCGTCGCAAACTTGGGAGCTTCCTGGGTTACATTTAGGCTGGTACTCAGAGACCAAGACGGAGCGGGTCCCTCCAGAATGTAGGTGGCGGTTTAATAAGCAAGGAACATGCAAAGCTGGTCACCACAAGGCGACAGCTCTCCACTCCCGCTCACCAGAAGCTAAACAGTTTATACTGAGGCCTTAACGGGCTCCAGTCACGTATACCGTCCAGGTGGTCTCAACACCGCCATACTCTCTGCAGGCTGCATCCTTGACGAAGGGTCCAACTGTGAAAGCAGCAGACAGAGCGGGCATTTCAATTGCAGGGGAAGAAGGCGGAGCCTCCGATTGCGGGGATCCAGCCTCCGTTTAGGGGAGTTCACTTCCAGTAGATGACCGACACCAACAGTGTCATCGGACACTAAGAAACCACCTACTGTAATATAATTAGTTAAGATACAGCTATTAGGGTGGGTCCTAATCCAATGAGACTAGTGTCCATATACAGTATATATAGACACTATATATATACATACACACACACATATGTGTGTGTGTGTGTGTGTGTGTGTGTGTGTGTGTGTGTGTGTGGATAGGCAAACAGTGAGTGTGAAGCCTGCTGTACTGTTTTGGGGACAGAAGTGGTAATATGGAGAGCCCCTAAGAGCCCACCTGGAGAGTGGCTACAAACTGGCAGTGAGAACAAAATGGTATTTTGTGATACTGGAAAATGTTTAACAAAACAACCTGAGGATGTCGGTAAATAATGAAAAATAATCAGCAACCATTGAGCATCTTCTGTGCACCATGTGCTTTTTTCTTATTTGCATGATAGATCATCTTTTATTTCTACATCATCTTCGTCCTCATATATCCTTACAAAATGGATATCTTGCAATGCTTACTTTACAGATTAGAAAAGCAAGGCTCAGAGAGATTGAGTAACTTGCCCAAGGTCACACAGTATATAGAATTTGTAGTCAGGAGCTGGACCTGGTTTTGTCAGGCTCTAAAACCACACTCTAACTTTTATTACAAAGTTATGGTCAGAATGAATAGCACAATGTTTAAGTACCCAGCCTCTGAGTCAAAGTGTCTTGAAACCCTAACTACACTACTTACTGTCTCTGCAACTGTATCAGTTCCCTGGGCTGCTACAGTTAAGTAACACAAACTGGGTGGCTTAAACAACAGAAATGCATCACTTCACAGTTCTGAAGTTCCAGAATCAAGGTGTGATGGCTAAGTTGGTCACTCCTGGGGCTGTGAGAGAGAAATCCTGTCCCATGTGTCTTCAGGGCAATCTGACCTCTGCCTTTATCTTCAGATGGAGTTCTCCCTGCTTGCATCTCTGGGTCCAAATTTCCCTCTTTATAAGGCCACCAGTCGTATTGCATTAGAACCCACCCCAATGACCTCATCTTAAATAATTGTATCTGCAACAACTCTATTTCCAAAAAGGTTAGGTACTGGATTTGGAACTTCAACATATGAATTTTGAGGGGGACACACTTTAATGCATAAGAGCAACCACTGACAATCATCTTTTCTCTCTGGCAAAGTGCCGACCGCAGGATTAGGAACAGTAAAAGAGTTAACATATACAGTAGCTAGAACAAGAAGCAAATACGGCCTGTTACCTATTTTTGCACAGCCAGCCAGCTAAGAATGGTTTCTATATTTTTAAAGAGTTGAAAAAAAAAATCAAAGGAAGAATAATATTTCATGACACGTGAAAAGTGAAATTTACATTTCAATGTTCATCAATAAAGTTTTAGTGGAACTCAACCTCGCCCATCATTTACATACTGTCCTCAGTTATTTTTCCACCACAGGAAGAGAGTTGAGTAGTTGCAGTTCATACAGAGACCATATGGACACAGCCTAAAATATCTACTGTCTGGCCATTTACAGACATTTGCCAAATACTAACTTAGAAGGTTATCTAGTATGTAGTAAGAACTGTATTAATTTTATTTTCCATTTTCTTTCACTGTGGTTGCAGTCATCTGTCGCTAGGATCCTTTTTGTGGCAAGGGGCATTTTCAACCCATGTGATGCGGGTGTCCCCATCCACAGCCACCCCACAGCCTTGGGGGGCAGGAGTAATCTTCTCCTGAATTTGCTACTTTCCTCTGTCCTGCTCCTCAGCTGCTCCCCTGGTTGAATCAAGTCCATGCCAGTAAGCTTGCTTTGCTTTTCTCCCGCTTGTCTCAGCGATTTTGTTTCCCCCACTGCACAAGTTCCCAACAGTTCCAACTGGGTCCAAAGGTGAGCACTTCCAAACCTTAAATTATTTACCTCTGAGGAACTTGAGGGCTTTTTCTCCATCAGTCATGGCAGCCAATGGCATCTCCCGCATAACACCCCTCCTTTCTGTCAGAAGCTCCTGCCTCCTTACCACAAACTGTTGGACACTTGCCTCATTAAAATAAGAAGAGTTTGTACATCCCTCCCCCCATTTTTCACTGACATTAAAAAGAAGAGAAACCTCATTTTAGTCAAAGGCTCATGTGGGATACCCGGGAAGAAGGAAGCAGAGGAAGATAGAAGTGGACCAGACAGCAGCGTGCGCGGGGGCGTTTGGGGGAGGGAGCAGGGAATTGATTCTGAGCTGAGTCGGCAGAATTGGCAGGCGGTGGAGAAAAATCTGCAGTTCAGATGGGGAGAAGAAACATGTTTTCTTGCAGCGATCTGAAGAGTGGAGCGTTTAATTGCCAAAGAGAACACAATTGTTTTGGCTCAACATGTTATGATTTTGTATTGGATGGCATTTTGTGTCCTCTCAATTTCTTTTTCTTTGAAAAATTGTGGGATTTAGGAATAAAACCAAGTTATAGGCAGATTGAAGCCTTTAACTCTTAATTAAAGGTTTTTGTTCAGCCGTTCACATCCAACCCCAGAATTTTTTATCCAGACATTCCAGTTGCCGTTGAGGAGAAATTAGATATTCTAAAAATAAATCAGTTACATGCACAGTCCCTCTGAGGTCAGGCCATTGTCCCCAAGGAGGACACAGCTGTTGTTGTTGCTGTTGTTATGCCAGTCAGGCTAGAGTCAGGCTGGAATGGAGACGCCTCCTTGCTGAAAACCCCTCAGGAGAAAACGCTCCCCTAAGAGGACCCCAGTGTAGTTCCCAAGTGACCTCCTGTTCTAGAAAATTCCCTCTCTCTGCAAGTCTCTCTGTCCCCTTGCCCCGGTCATCCTGCAGGTTTTCTCATCTCGCTCAGTGGCGACTCCAGTGTCAGTTTCTGAGGCCCAACGCCTGGGTGTTGTCTCTGACACCTCTCTTCCTCTCCTCTCATCCAATATCTGTTGACAAATCCTGTCAGTTCTGTTCAGGACCAGGCCTATAATCTGTGGGGCCCAGTGTGAAATGAAAACGGGGGTCTTTCTGAGCAAGAGACCTTGTGTGACATCACAGGTCACACGCCTGTGGTTCCACCTGCAAAAATATACCTAAAATCTGACCACTTGTCATCATCTCTACTGTTGACCCCCTGGCTTAGGTCCTCCCTTTGCCCCTTCAGTCAATTTGCAGCAGCCAGAGTAAGTGGATCATGTCCCTCCTCTGCTCAGAATCCTCCACTGGCTCTCCGTTTCACCCAGAGTAAAAGCCAAAGCCCTTACAATGGCGGACAAGTGTGTTCACACCCCCTGGAGAGGCTCACCTCCGACTTTCCTTGCTCCCCATGCCCCAGCCATCCTCAAACAAGCCAGCTGTGTTCCTTCCTCTACCTGGACTCTCACCACGTGTGCACACTAGCTGTGTTCGCCCTCACATCTCTCAAGTTTATTCATTCAACAAATATTTACTAAGCACTAACAGTGTGCTGGACACTGTCTTAAGCACAGATGGCTGGACCCACCATTTCTGTGATTGTTACTGACATGGAACATCTTTTTGTAAACTGATAGGCTAGTTTATATATATTTTTCTAAATATTTGGGGTTTTATTATTTTTTATTTTTCAATAGACGAATTCAATTTTTTAAACAGCTTCCTTGAGAAATATTTTACATATAAAATTGTGTATATTTAAAATGTGCAACCTGATATTTTAACATAGATATACATTGTGAATGTACACATTGCGTATATATACATCATGGTCAACGAATTAACATGTCCATTACCTCTATATAGTTACCAATGTGTGTATGTTGAGAAGATTTAATTTAAGATCTATCCTCTTTGCAAATTTCAAGTATATGACACAGTATTGTTAACTATGGTCACCATACTGCAGCATTAGATCTCTAGACCCTATTCATTCTATATAAATGAATCTTTGTACCCTCTGATCAACATCTCCCAATTTTCCTCACTTTCCCAACCCCCACACCTGGTACCCACCATTCTACACTCTACTTCTGAGTTTGACTATTTTAGATTCCACATATAAACAAGATCACACTATATTTCCCTATGGAAATTACCAATTTGTTTTATGTAACACACACCTAGTACTTACTCTGTGCCAAGCATGACTTTGTGAAAGAATCACTTAATTTTTCCAATTTTACAAACGAGGAAACAGATTAAGTGACTTTACCCATTTTTCTGTTGTGTAATAAATCTTTCACATATTGATTTATAGAAACCTTTTATATATAATAGCCATTACCCATTTGTGTGTTATATATTCTACTTTCTGCATAAGAGGAGAAAGACTTGTCATGTCGCCTCCAAGTATCTTTGTGTCATGCTTTCTATCCACTGAACTACATACTAACTAGCAAGATCATTTTATTTAACTTTGTGTTACATTTATCTATTACTGTATAACAAATTATTTCTCTCCCACCCTCTAAAAATTAACTGTTTAAATTCCACAAATTATCTCACACAATCCTAAGGGTCAAGGATTTAGGAGCAGCTTATCCAGGTGGTTCTGGCTCAGAACTGCTCATAAAATTTTAAAAAGCAAAATACGTATAAGGGTGAGATAGTGGTTATGTTTGGAAAGGAGAGGGTGGCGTAGCTATTGGGAAGGGGCACAAGAGGACTTCTGGGTACCAGAAATGGTCTATGTTGTCAGCCAGGGTAATGGTTTCACATGGGCTTGCTCTGAACTATTTCATTAAGCTTTACGTGCATGGTAATTTTTACTTTTCTGCATGTGTGTATACATTAAAAACGTATTGAAATCTTATTTTATGCATAAACAGAAAGCAGAAGAGACATCTAAGGCATTTAAAAAACAAATCCCAGCTGGCACCATGCCATCACCAGTCCCACGGGTCACTCAGTAGGTTACACCCCTCTTCATGGGCTGCAGGCACCAGACACGATGATAGGTGCTGTATGTAGTTCAAGACCTTTAAAGCAGGTCTCAGAGCACAGCCAGCCTCAAGCATCGGCAGAGGAGTGGCTTTTGTCAAGCGGCTGTCTGCATGACAGGAGCCCAGAAAAACACTGCCATATGGCATGGCTCTTAAGTGGGGGAGTCTGAGGCACTGAGAAAGAGAATGAAATTCAAAGTGCTACTTAGGAAGGCATCCATTTTTGGTTTGGGGTTTTCTGTGGGGGCAAGTTGGGGTTTTTTTCTTTGGTTTTTAGAAGCCACAGTAAGGTTTGTTTTCTGTTTCCCTTCTTAGTAATATGTCTACTAGCCTCTCTCCAAGAATGGAGAGGACTTTTAATGACCCCAGGAAACTGCTCTTCCAAGTGGGAAAAGAAGGAGACACCTGAACTGGAGAGGGAAGCACTGTGATCTGTATTAGTTTCCTATTGCTGCTGTAACAACTCACCATAAACTCATTGGCTTAAACAACGCATTTATTGTCTTGCAGTTCCTGAGGCCAGAAGTCCAAAATGTGTCTCACTGAGCTAACACAGAGGTGTCGTTAAGACGATGAGTCTAGGGACTCAAGAAGAGAAGCCATTTTCTTGCCCTTTCCAGCCTTTAGAGGCTGCCCGCATCTCAGGGCTCACTATCCCCCATCTTCAAAGCCAGTAATGGCCTGTCTAGTATTTCCCATATTCTTTCTCTGACTCTGAATTTCTGCCTCCCTCTTCCACTGTTATAAGTGTCCTTATGAGTATATTGGGCTCAATTGCATAATCCGGGATAATCTCCCTATTTTATGGTTCATTGATTTACCACTTTAATTCCATCTGCTATTGATATAGTAGGCAGATAGACAGACATGGGCAGGGTAGGAACAATAGGCCAGATATAGAAGATCACCAGGGTGGAAAACCTCAAGTGCCTAGCAACAGAGGACTTTGCCCCCTAAAATTCCCACCTTTGGAAACCAGATAAAACCCATTAAGATGAAGGACCCAGCACTGGCGTGTTTCTTCTCTCTCTTTCTCTCTCTCTCTCTCTCTCTTGAGCATGCCCACCTCCTTACCATTCTTCCTTCTTTCTTCCCTCAAGGCACATACCTTTGTTTTCTTTCTCCTGAGCTCCACAGACAGTTCTTCTTCCTCTGTACCCTGTGGCCTGAGCCCACGCAGCCCAGCTGGCTCACTTCTTCCATGCCTGTGACTTTCTAAATAAACTTTTACTTGTATCTGAGTTCTTGCTTCTGAATTCTTTCTTAGCCAGAACTCAAGCACGAAGATCTAATTAATATCTAGTGCCTGCCATTTGCCATTAACACTACCTTAATTCCCACTTGCCATGTAATGCAATACAATCAGAGATTCTGGTGATTAGGACATAGACATTCTTAGGGGGGGGCATTATTCTGCCACCCACCTCCATTACTGACTCATTTCTTGCTGTCTGTCGCCTTGTTGTCTCTGTGAGGGCAGGAACCTTTTCTCCCTCACTACTGTTTCCCCAGCATTTGGATCAATATGAGTCTCATAATAAGTATCAATAAGTATTTGTTTGGTGCTGGAACATCTTTACACATTCACTGCATGGCTTAAGAGCAATTTTAAGAAATCCTTCTCACATAACATAAATATGCTAGTATTTTAATGCACATGCACTTAGGAGCCATAGAAGTCAGAGGACAGGAAGTGGACAGAATGGAGAAGGGAAGTTTCATTTGGAAATCTCAGAACCCTCCAGAAACCAACTCTCAGATTCACTGAGGACTTGTGGTGGCATCGGCCTGGGACTTACAAAGTGCTCAGCAAAATAGAGGGGGTTTAAATGACTCGGAAGAAGTATGGTGTACAAACACTAAATAATTATAGGAGTTTGGGATTTTAAACAGTTCTTATAGGGTATTGACCTCTTCGATGCTAATTATTAAGTCCAATTATTGATCCCAAGCCCCTATGATGCTAATTATTTTAGGTAGGACACAAACAGGGCATCAAAACACGCATTCACAAAATAGGAAATGTATCTCCCTTTTCATTCTCTGCAATCCGTACTATGTAGAACAAAGTTTCTTCTTGATGTTGCTCCACCTTTAACACCTGGCTAACACCTGATAATCCTTTTTTTTTTTTTAGTTTTTTATTTTATTACTATTTTTTTTAAGTCTTCTGAACAACAGTGGGTTAGAATCTTTTTTCTATTTATTGATTTGTAGAGGGAAGAGAGGGGAGAGAGAGAGAGAAGCAGGAAGCATCAACTCCCATATGTGCCGTGACCAGGCAAGCCCAGGGTTTTCAACCGGCGACCTCAGCACTCCAGGTTGATGCTTTATCCACTGCGCCACCACAGGTCAGTCCTGATAATCTTTTTAATAGAGAGAGCAGGCCTTAGGCTAGAGGCTTGGAGGGGCTCCATCTAGATGTGGCATTTGTGACACCAAACAGTGCAGGTGGCTCCAGATGGCTGGTTTGGGGAGCACTGGGGCCAACTCCCTGTCTTCTCAGTGGAGGACACAGAGCTGGTCTCCTGAACCTTCGTCCAGTGTCTGCCTCTTGGGTGAGAAGGTACTCAAGATAAAACAGGGTAGAGCCTGACCTGTGGTGGCGCAGTGGATAAAGCGTCGACCTGGGAACACTGAGGTTGCCAGTTCAAAACCCTGCACTGGTCTGGTCAAGGCATATACGGGAGTTGATGCTTCCAGCTCCTCCCCCCTTTCTCTCTTTTTCTCTCTCTCTCTCTCTCTCTCTCTCTCTCTCTCTCTCTCACTGTGTCTCCTCTCTAAAATGAATAAATAAAAAATAATAATAATAAAACAGGGTAGAAACAGACTGTCCATCACTAAAATGATGATACAAGAGACAAGAAAAAGGGCAGGAGAGTGGCTGTTTTCTTCTCTGGCCTGGCCACTGGATACCAGGCCTTGGAGAGAAGACAAAACTTTGGGAAGGAAGAGAAGGGAAAATGAAGCAGTCAAATGCCCCGCTGTCAGAAGCCTGCTCCATTCTGGTCGCAGCCACCGGCAGGAGGGATGTGCTAGGTGCACAGAAGGAGGAGGAACAGTGCCAGGAAGCAGCAAGGGGCCAACCCAGAGCCAGGGCTCAGGACTGCCCGGCACCCACAAGGGCGGACAAGAAGAAGGGGTCTTAAAATGACCTTGCGAGCCAGTCAGTCCTTTTCAAAGTGCTGCCCTGAACTTCCCAGCCTCCCAGACCTCAAGGAAGCCAGCCCCTGCCCCCTCCAGCCAGGCCAGACCCCTAGAAGCCATGCAAATGGCTTGCCTTAACTACAGCCAAAAGTACCTTTCCAGGAAAATGCTTCCATCTTCTAAAAAGGTCACTGAGAAGATACTACACATAGCAAAAAATTTAAAACTTTTTTTTTGTATTTTTTTGAAGTGAGAATCAGGGAGGCAGAGAGACAGACTCTTTCATGTGCCCGACCCAGATGCACCCAGCACGCCCACTAGATGGCAATGCTCTGCCCTTGCTGGGGCCCTTGCTCCATTGCAACCTGAGCCATTCTAGCACCTGAGGCAGAGGCCACAGAGCCATCCTCAGCACTGAGGCCAACTTTGCCCCAATGGAGCCATGGCTGTGGGAGGGGAAGAGAGAGATAGAGAGAAAGGAGAGGGGGAAAGGTGGAGGAGCAGATGGACCCTTCTCCTGTGTGCCCTGGGTGGGAATTGAATCTGGGACTTCCACATGCCGGGCCAATGCTCTACTACTGAGCCAATTGGCAGGGTCAAAAAGATTTCAAATTTTTAAAAGCAGATGAATCTTTTTGTCAATGAACAAGGGGTGCTCATCATTTCATGACCTGACAATCAGAGCTTCTAAAAATTATTTGACTGGAACAGAATTAGTACAGAAAATGTATTTGTTAAATGAAATTGATATAGTAGGCAGTTAGACATGAGCAGAGCAGGAACAATAGGCTAGGTATAGAAGGTCACTGGTTGGAAAGCCCTGGGTATCTAGCAATGGACAACACTAGGAACACAAGTGTTTCAGGGTAGAAACTCACCCTCAGGGTGACTTTTCTTCCCCAACATATTGCTGATAGTGTGGTTTAGAACCCCTGACCTCTCATATCACTGATCATGTGGTTCCAACCCTCCTCTGACCTTTCATCTCCGGGAATATCACACTGGTCATGCAGTAGACCTCCTTAGAGAAGGAACAAGGGGGAGAAGTATAGCCTCCTAGGACTCCCATACAAGCCCTTGCATAACCACTCCCTTAAACATTAAACCCGCAGGACATTGAGGTTCTAACCCACATAAAACAATCTTAAGAACTAAGCCTCGAATCTGTTGACCACAGAGACAGACTTTTGGACAAACTATAGATAACACCTATGTCTCAGTTGTGTTTCAGCTCCAGGCTCAGAAAAGGCAGCAAAAACAGATTATGTGACACCATGGCTGGCATGAGGACCAGCTAGCTGCAATAGCTAATGACCCCCTACCCTAATGCTGACCAATCAGTAGGGACCATGACCCTGAAAAGGACACTCCTGAAAAGCGGATGAATAGTCTATCAGATCCTCCTCTGAGACCTCCTCTAAAATCCCCGCTTTTAGAAAACAGATAAAACCCCTTAAGATGAAGGATCCAGTGCACATTCTCTCCCTCTCTAGAGCATGCCCGTGCTTTTCCTTTCCTCCCCCCACCCTTCCCCCAGACATATTTTCTTTTGTTCTTTTTCTTCTAAGCTCCAGGGGTCCTTCTTCTGCCCCTTGTAACTTGTTGCCAGAGTCCAAACAGCCCGACTAGTTCCCTTCTCCCACCCCTGTGACTTTCTAAATAAACTTTCACTTGTATTTGAGTCTTGGCTCTGAATCCTTTCTTAGCCAAACTCAGAGACCTAAGTCGAACATCTGGTGCTGTTCACCACTAACAAATTGAATCAGAGCTGCTCTGATTTAAGTTGGATAGGGATAAGGCGTGGGGGTGGGGGGAGGGGGCAAGGGTTCCAGAACTTCAGTTTCTTGCCCCATCTTAGTCACCTCTTGTAAACAGCTAATCATAGACCAGAAAACCATCTATCTTTCTCCCTTCTCTCTGTTGGGAGGGGACCGGGTCCAGGTTTTCCTTAGGTCTAAAGTTTCTCATATTTGAGGGATCAATGATGAGAGACATTTAGAGTCCAAAATAAAATGCTTTTTACCCAGAAAAGTCTTGACTGCATATCCAAGATACAAAATCAAAATTTTCAAAACTAAGCCCTGGGTTCTTTTGGCAGTTTGGGTGAGTTAAGCTTTGCCACCCATCTTTACACAGCCAGTGTATCAGGTACCTATTGCAGTGCAACAAATCACCCCAAAACTTAGTGGTTCAAAGCACCAATCATTTATTTCATTCACCATTCTATGGATCTGCAACTTGGACTGGGCTCAGGGGGTGTTTCTCTGGTCTGGGCTGGTTTAGTTGAATTCACGTGGGGTTCATGTGTCTGTGATCAGCTGGTGGTCAGCTGGGGCTCCCTGGGGATAGCCTCACTAATGTGGCTGGTGGTTGGCAGGCTGTAGCAGAAGCAAAATTGGGGTTCCAACCACATGTCTCTCCTCATCTATTATGCTATGGTGATGGGTTCCGAAAATATTAAGAGGAAACTGCAAGCAAGCCTAGGCCTAGAACAGGTACTATCCTGTCTATCCCTTTCTATTGGTTTCTATTGGTCATAACAAATCACATGGACATCCCTGATTCAAAGGATAGATAAAGTGGTTCTACGGCTTGCTGAAAGGAGCATATGGCCAGTTTTGCAATCCACTACAGACAGAAGAGGCACTTTGCCAGAAGTGGTGAGAAGAAGAATAGTTTATTCTGGAACTCCCCGTTGTCTACTGAGTGAATGATTCACCTGTTAGCCATCAACTTATATCCACAAGGTCCAGGAGCTTATGGAACTGGGTTCCCAATTGTCCCTTTCCCTTCCAACACATCCAATAATGAAACACAGGAGAGCACTCTGTCTCATCTGCTTCCTGCCACCCTCCCCTCAAGAATAAGATGTAACCCATTCCCACATCAAAGGCTGAGCCCCTGAGTCCTCAGGCTTCTCTGATCTTCCCTCACTCATAACACACCCCCTCATCGAACCCCACATTCTAGCTTTTCTGGCAGTATACCTTGTCCCCTGCCAATACACACAGACTGTGGTGACAACAGCTCCTAAGTTTCAAAGCCAGAATTCAAACCTGGACAGTCTGGCTCCTAGTGTGTGCTCTAGCCACTATATTTAATTCTTACATTACAACTAGGTTTCATTGTCATGTCAATTTCACTTAATAGAAATCTGAAGGGTTATTTTGAGAAACAGTGAGATGGAGTACATGATCAGTGGAGAATGTGTGCTGGAATTGATTAACAATGTCTGCCAAGGCACAAGACTGTGGACCAATGGTGTGGTCCCAGGACATAGCTTGCATTTCTGTCTTACCTTCCCCACACTGGTTCCCAGCACTGTCTGATTCAAAAGTGAGCCCCTTCCAGGTTGGACAAAACACACATATTTACAGAATCTCTATCCAGGAATCCACATTGCATATTTGCACATTAAAGGTGCTTCCTCTCTCCCTCCTTCCCCCTTAACTTCTATACCAGTCTTTCATACTTGTGTTTCCATGACCCACTTAGTCTGCTCTCAAGGTGGACTAACAATCTACAGGACCATTTAGGACAGGGGTAGGGAACCTTTTTGGCTGAGAGAGCCATGAACGCCACATATTTTAAAATGCAATTCCGTGAAAGCCATTCCATGTACATTACGTATTATCCAATAAAAATTTAGTGTTGTTCTGGAGGACAGCTGTGATTGGCTCCAGCCACTCGCAACCATGAACATGAGCAGTAGGAAATGAATGGATTGTAATACATAAGAATGTTTTATATTTTTAACGTTATTATTTTTTTTATTAAAGATTTGTCTCCCAGCCAGATGTAGCCATAAAAAGAACCACATCTGGCTAGCGAGCCATAGGTTCCTGACCCCTGATTTAGGAGGATGGGCTGCTGCCAAACATACTTGGCTGGTTTTAGGAAGGTGATAACCATAAAATGCCCTGATGTTTGCTAACTACAAAGAATAACATTTAGACACTGTGGGGAAAGGATTTTGAAACAAGCAAAGGAATTTCCCTGACTTTTTCTATTTTATCTTTACAACTCATGTGACTTCTGCATATGACTTTGTGGTATATCTGTATTTGTTTTAATATAAACCTAACTTTTTAATTACTTTCATCAGGAACAAATGATGCACCAGGAAAGGGGGCCTCATTTATCCTGTGTCTAGTCATTCTACCTGGAAGCTGGCCTCCTCCCTTCTACTTTACACAACCTCAACCTGCAAATTATGATGAAGTGAAGATTGTAGGATAAATGAACCTTATGCAGACCCGGCTCAAATCCTAGCTCGCCTGCTCAGTAGCTGGATGACCTGAGGTAAATTGCTTCACCCTCAAAGACTCAGTTTCCTCATATGCACTATAAGGAAGTTGTAAGAATTAAAGAAAATATATTGCTCACAAAAATTAGGAGATATTTCAAGAAGAATATGAAGCTATAAAAAAAAGAAGCACTTGACTTTTCTTTTTATTAAACAAGAACATCAGAAAAGCAAATGACAAGTCAGAGAAAGTTGTTTGATTGTACAAATGAGATGCAAAACCAACTTTTATTTCATTGGTGAAAATGCACTATAAAGAAGGCTGAAAGTACTAGAGTCTCTGCAAGTTCAATGGCCCCCTAATTTTTGTGAGCAGTGTATCTTTGAAAGTCCTGAGAACTTAATAAATAACCCTCCAGGTTATTGCCAGCAAGCTTTGGTGTGGGTCAGGAGTAAATGCCTCACTGGTGAATTACCATGACAAAGGAATTGGAGGTTTCTCACTGTCCCACCCATTGGGCCCCCTCTCCTTCTTTCAGAATAACTGAACTTGATTGAATCAGTTGGGAGTCTCTCTTTGTACCTGGAGGCTTAGAAAAGATTAAAACCTTAAAGCTGCAGTTTAGCTAAAATCAGATTCGGCCTGGTAAATTAACTTTAACCTCCAGCCCTAGGAGCTGTGTTTCTGCATGGCTGGTTTATTGTTTTATTTTTGTTTGTTTTTTAGTTTCTAATTTAAAAAATATTTAAAAATTATTTACATGCAAATAATTTTCAAATAGAGAGTATTTCTCCTCTTGTTCCTGACTTCTTACCTACCCCACCCCCTACTTCTCCATAAATGCAACGAAGGGTATTAGATTCCTATAAAGCTTGCCAGAAATAATCTATTTGTAAAAGTAAACAAAACAAATATAAACATGCTTTTAGATGGATATATAGCTGTAGGTGTAGGTATAGCTATAGATACAGATAAAAATACAAACATAGCTATTGTGGACAAAAAAAGGGGTCACATACTAAACTTGACAAGCTCAGGGGGAAGTCTGCATGTTGGCCTTATAAACTCAGAGACCTAAAGTAATCACACAGGATGTTCTGAAATTAAAACTTCCTAATTAGCCTGACCAGGCAGTGGTGCAGTGAATAGTGTTGGCCTGGGATGCTGAGGACCCAGGTTCTAAACCCCAAGGTTGCCAGCTTGAGCACTGGCTCACCAGCTTGAGCGTGGGATCACTGGCTTGAGCATGGGATCATAGACATGACCTCATGGTCGCTGCCTTGAGCCCAAGGTTGCTGTCTTAAGCAAGGGGTCACTGGCTCAGCTGGAGCTCCCCCCTTCCAGTTAAGGAATGTATGAGAAAGCAATCAATGAACAACTAAAGTGCTGCAACGAAGAGTTGATGCTTCTCATCTCTCTCCCTTTCTGTCTGTCTGTCTCTCTCATAAATTAAAAAAAAAACATTAGTAGAATAAAAACACCCTCATACTAGATCTTATGCACCTCAGTTTTCGGCAGTGGGCCTGGTCCAAACAGCTCAGCATGTTGGTACATTCTAAAGTTTGTTGAGTGCAGACGCTGCCTAAATAAACCCCTCTATCAGTGATGGATAAAAATAAAGAAACCTCTCTCATTCTCTTCCCCTTGCCCCAAAAGGAGCCAAATTAGATTGGCACAGCCCCAACGTGCCTATTGTTATTATGACAAACAAGAAAATTAATTTTTGAGATCAAATACTATTAGAGCATCTTAGAGAACTGAGGATGCTAATTGCTCCCAGCCCCTTTGGAAAAAAATGAACCTACAGCTGATTTGGGATATCAGGTTCATACACATTACCCCTCTAATATGCAGATATAATGAAGCTTCTTTTATTACTGATCTACTCTTCCTCCTGACCCCCCCACCTACTAGGTATTAGGGGGAAAACTACAAAAGATGAATTCAAGTCCAGTTAAATGCAACAATTTAACCCATTCCTTCAGGTAATGCACAGCCTTTCAGGTTACTCATGCTCCAAAAAGCACTATTTAAAGTACTTTAAAGGGGGCAGATGCAGAAGGTGGACACATGGCCATTGTCAATAGAAAGAGTCCGTCTCAGTCCATAAAATAGAGATGCTCTGCCTACCAATAACATTGTTGGGTGGAATAACTCAAAGCCTGATGAATGGACAGCACCAGGCACATGATGGGCACTTCACCCCTCCCCCTTTCTTCCCTTGTGTTCCCCGCTCCCTGTGTGAAAAGGAGGCTCCCACATTGAGATCCAGTTGCTCAAAGAGGACTTGATTCAGAGGAGGTGTCCAGGGTAGGTGGCAGAATTCCACAGACATCGTCGAGAATACCAAGAGCTCAGATGGACGCATATCAAATGTGCCACATGCATATAATTTGGTCACCTCCCTGCCCAGCAAGCCAAATATCCACAATTTAAAAGTTTTGAAACAGAAATGTTTGCTCCTGGTTTTTCATTCCCAAATTTGGGAGGGGGTGATCATCACTGGCCTGGCCTGGCAGCTTTAGAGGCCTTCTGAGCACTAGATGCTTAAGAGCATCCTTTGCAATTGTTTTAGATGACCATGCACTTATTGGCTTCCAAAAATGAGCAACACAGGGCTTGTTATATGTGTGCAGGGCCAGGCGAATGTTGGAAAGAGACTTGGTGAGCAGGGCAAATGCCACGTAGGGCAACAAAGCTCTGCAGTCACAACTATCAGACAAGGGCAGGTCCGATACCCTTCAAGATGCATGCAGGGATGCCCCGAGTGTGTGTGTGTGTTGGGGAAGCAGGACTGGGATATCATCGCTCTCCATCTCATAGAAATAAAAAGTTCCTGAGGGCTCTTTTGCACACCAAGTTACTAACTCTTATGACTCAACCATTCATCACAGCCCCTCTTGGCCCATTTCAGGGTAACACGTTCTCAAAATGTTCAAGCCTCTGCAAAGAGCATCCCAGGCAATTTCGAGCATCCAGAACTAGAGCTGCAATGCCACGTTTTGGTCAAGAGTCACCCACACACAACAGAGCACCCAGTGCTGAAATTCTATTGAACTTTTTTTTATTAAATCTTCCTTTGAGATCCAAAAAGCATGTCAGGGTTTTTCAGAACCTGGTCCTGAACAGAAATCTGATGTCGGATGTTAAAGATAGAGGGACTGAGCTAATTAAAGAAGACCAGGCGGAAGACTTACTCTTATTGATACGGTCCCAAGGGAAGCTGGTTTTATCAGAGACTTTCCGTAAAAACAGAACAAATTCATATCACAACATTTTAAAATTCCAGTTGTTTACCTTGTTTTTTAAAAAATCATAACATACCCAGGAAAATGACTGAAAGGAAATAAAGACACTTTTTTTTTTCTCTTTTTTCTTTTTTTTTAGTGAGAGAAAGGGACAGACAGACAGGAAGAGAGAGAGATGAGAAGCATCAACTCTTCGTTGCAGCACCTTAGTTGTTCATTGATTGCTTTCTCATATGTGCCTTGAACAGGGAGTTCCAGCCGAGCCAGTGACCCCTTGCTCAAGCCAGCGACCTTTGGGCTAAAGCCAGCAACCATGGGGTTATGTCTATTATCCCACGCTCAAGCCAGTGACCCCCTGCTCAAGCTGGTGAGTTGGCACTCAAGCCAGCAACCTCAAGATTTCGAACCTGGGTCCTCAGCGTACAAGGCTGATGCTTTACCCACTGTACAACCACCTGGATATTACTAACTGCAGATACTATTAATGCTCCATCCACTGCACCACCAAATTATTAACTGGAGTTTTGTTTTGGTTGTGATTTTTATTTCCCTCTTGAAGTGCTTTTAA
Source organism: Rhynchonycteris naso (assembly GCA_037038555.1). NCBI lineage: Eukaryota > Metazoa > Chordata > Mammalia > Chiroptera > Emballonuridae > Rhynchonycteris > Rhynchonycteris naso. The sequence goes on along the minus strand of CM073000.1, from coordinate 188,175,009 downwards.
ATTTTTTTCCAAAATTTCTTCAATAAGCAACTATTTACTATTATGAACTTTTTATAAAGATTGGTATTGTGTTTTAAATTCCTCTATTTGAACTTTCTACTTGAGATTTATTTTTACAGCAAGCATTTATGTGCTATACCCTCGGCCCACAACCTTCTTTTACAAATAAATCTTTACGGATACACAGCCACACCCTTGGTGTCCTTATTGTCGAATGGCGGTTTTTGCACTTCAGAAGCAGAGCTGAATAGTTGGCAGGCCATTCACCACATGGCACACAATGTCTAAAATATTGTTTACCTGTCTCTTTCCTGAAAGCTTGCTGACTCCTGGGCTATACGAGAGGCTCTAAGTTAGGTAATAGAAATCAACAGTTAACAACGACAACAAAAATATATCCTCAGGAACATGGAATTTGTTGCTTTTTGCCTGCAACTTCCGGGGTTCCCCTATCCCTAAGAAGAGCACTATGTGGTTTTAGGAAAATGCAACACAGCTGTGATTGTCACAGCTCTAGTCTCTGTGGTTAGAGCAGATTCTTAACGGTTCAGAGTTGGAGAGGCCGTCAATTTTGTTTTCCCTATTAGCAATGGAGGCAATGTTAACCTGTGCTTCCCCCATCCCAACACAGCGCCTGGCATACGGCTAAGCACTCAATAAACTTTGCCTGTTAGTATCAGCACCATCCAGGAGCCCCCAGACGTACTCACCCTCCCCTGCCTAAGAGTCAAACTTCACCCCAAGTTTAAGAGGTCAGTGTCTCTTACATCAAGCCAGTGGAACTCTTAGTTCAGGGGAATTTAACAAGCCTCTTTGTTTACCTGAACTAGCTTATTTGCAGGCCACAGAACTGGAAGTTTCAGATTTACGGTACATGGAACGCTCACAATTCCTTCTCTCACCCGGCCTGGGAACCAGAGATGAATAATAAAGAAATGAGTTTGAGTTTCTAAACCCAGTTCTGTAAACAAGCTTCCAACAACCACCTTTTGCCTTCTGCTGGACTTCATCTCCTTGGAAACATCATAATAGGTTTAACAAAAGCTCGGAAGATTATTAAAAGATCTGCTGTTCACCCCACAACAGGAACGTGCTTACGTATTCTATTAAAGAAGTGCACTGTCAGGTTGGCCTCTGCGTTAGCCCACTAGGAGTGCAAGCACATCAGAAACAGGTGGGGAGAAGAGCAGAGCTCAGCGCCCCCTCTGCAAGGAGAACTCTGCAGGTACAATCTCAAATTAGGAGCTCAGGGTACGTCCAGCATTTGATAGGAGCCTTCCAAGTCTGTCTCTTTTATCCAATTAAGAAATGATAGGAACCTTCTGTTTTCCCTGATTCGAAATAATGACAAATAATCAGGTAGAGTTAGCATTTTTGTGTGTGTTTTTTAGGCACATCTCTAAGAAACTTCTGCTGAATTTAATCATGTCTGCTTCTGGGAAACAGTCATCAGGCAGGCTATTGGCAATTCAAATCATCTCACCCACACAAACACACCCTTTGTCGGTGGCGGTACCGTCTCAGAATACATCATTCAGACATGTGAGGCAGCTCAGTGTTTCCAAGATAAACAAGACAACAACAACAATAATAATAGTTGTTATTATTATTAAGTTAATTTGGTCCAGAAAGAGAGAGTAGAAATGGCTCAGGTAAATGTTCAACTTAGAAGGGGTAACAAAAGAAGAAAGAAAGGAAAATACCCAGTGATGGGTAGATATATTTATTAAGCTGCACCAGCTGCATGGGACTCACTGCTTGGAGGACCATTTTTTCCGCCATATTCTGAATCTAGCATCTAGTATGCTTAAATTTTTTTTCTGTAAAGTATTTTCTATTATTCAGGGTCCAACTACCCAAGATATTATTTTTAATTCGCCTTTTTTATTTTGGGGCCATTTCTGGAATGTGGAATAAGAAAAAGGAGGTAAAATCTTACGAGTTTTGGGGGGACTGGAGTGGGATAAGGTTTACCTAAGCCAGAGTCTAGTTTGGGGGTTCACACTGTCTGAGTTTAAATCTGGCTCATGGGATGAAATGACCTTTCCCGAGTTACCTAACTTCTTCTTTTGCCATGTGGTGATAGTAGTAATATCTCCTTGGGGTGTTATTGTGATGATTAAATGAGATAGCACTTATCATGGTGCCTGGAAAACAGGAAGTGTGCAGAGCTGTTAGCTGCCAGTATTATTATTATTAAGCAGCCCAATCCTGGAACTAATGCTTAAATCCTCTGGACAACACCACATGTAAGTGGTTGACCAGCTTTTGTCTGAAAACCTCCAAAGGTAGGAAGCTCACTATCTACATCTATGTATATTTCTGGTTCTTAGAATATTCTTTCTTGTATTCAGCTGAAATTTCTTCCACTGTGACTTGTGCTCTTTGGTCTTAGTTCTATCCGTTGGGAGTTTTAAAAGATGGGGGTAATTCCTCTTGTATTTGTACTAGGGAAGGTTTGGCTTTATTCTAAGTAATAAAAACCAACTTTGGGAAACTTTAGCATGAAAGAAAATTAACTAGAAATGGTGGAGGAGGAAAGAGTAGGAGCAGGAAAAGGAGGAGAGTAAGAAAGAGGAAGAGGAGAAGGAGGTGAAGGAGAAGAAGAAGGAAGAAAAGAGAAAGAAGAAAGAAGAAAAAGGAAGAAGAGGATGGGGTGAAAGGGAAGGGGAAGGAAGGGGGGCAGAGAGAAGGAGGAGGACATTGAGGAGGAGGAGGAGCAGTTGGGGAGAGGAAAAGGAAAAGGAGTAGGAGAATCAGCCTCAGGGAATACAGGAACCAGGGCAAGTTCAGAACTGACATCAAGAGTCACCAAAACTTGGTCTCCAGCAGTACCATTAATAAGCTTTACCCACAGTCACAAGAGTATGACTATTTCAGTCTGAGTCAGGTGTTCACTCCTGAATCAATCAACTCTGGCCAGGGGCAGAATCACCTCCTGCAGATCTTGGTACTGGGAGCCCACCTGTATATTAAGGGGTGAAAAGGCATCCCACAGAAGGGCAAATTGTTGTGAACTAAGCAGCCACCCAGCAACCATACTATGAGGAATCCCAAGCCATGTGAGGGAACCATGGCTTTGAGAACCTATTCGCAATACTTTGAGAACCTATTCTCTAGGATAAATATCCTTCAGTCCTTTCAATCACAAAGATTAAATTAATTATTAATTTAAAATAATTATGTGATTATTTATTTAGTTTTTTGACTGTTAAGCTTCTCGAAGACAGAAGACTGTGTCTAACTCATTCACTGACACATCTCATTACCTAGCTAGGGACTTAGACCACAACTCAAATAATTGTGGAATTAGTAAATTGATTGATTAATGCATTAACAAAATTATCAGTTTGGAGATCTTGTGGTTACCTGCTTTCAAATGTTAAATCCCTCTCAGTAAATTGTCACTCATAGTAAAAACAACTCCATTGATAGAAGGTCTTTTGTACAAACTAGAAAAAAAGGTCAAATAACTCAAATAAGTCTTATTTTCAATCACCTGAGGTTTTATTTGTCTGTCTGCTGGCTGTCTATTCCTGCATAACACACTCTAAAACAAAGTAGCTTTAAACAACAATCATCATTGACTTGGCTCATAAATTGGTTAGGGCATGATGGGCTGGCTCATCTCTGCTCTACATGCCATCAGCTGGAGTAGCTTGGCTGGGCGCTGGAGTATCCACTTGCAAAATGGCTGGCAAGCTGGTGCTGGCTGTCAGCTGGAAGCTCAGCTGAGGATATAGATCAGGACCTCAGGTCCTCCCCACAGGTATCTTTCTGTACCCGTGCTTGGTCATGCTCAGAGCATGGCAGCTGGGTTCTAAGAGTAAGCATCCCAAGAGAGCAAGACAAAGAAGAACATGGAATTTTTATGATGCAACCTCAGAACTCACATGGCACCACTCCTGCCATATGCAACTGGTAACAACAGTCAGAAAGGTCTGCCCATTTCAAAGGGAAAAGGCATAGACCTCATCATACTGTGAGAGGTGTGAAGGTCACATTGAAAGGTGAGATATTGCTGGGAGCATCTTTGGAAAGTACAGTCTTCCCCAAAATCTCTTCTCTTTTTGGCACGGGCAAACGAACTGAATTTCAGCATTGAAAGCCTGAACATTGTAGCCCAGTCCTCCACTTAGTCATCATTTTTTAGTCATCTATGTTAGGCATAGAATGAAATTCTGAAATTACAAAGATAAATGAGAAAATGTTCTTCCACTGAGGAGTCCACAGAGGGGTAGAGAAAATGAATAATGAAAATTCAATGTGATGAGTGATTCTGCCAAGGTATGGATAGGCGGTGTTGACGTAGAAAGAAACTATTGACTTTGCCTAGAATGGAAGTTCGATTATCTTAACACTTTTTTCTGCAGTGGACATGGGTTCTGTCATGTTTCTAGGTTACCATTTTCGGAGTTAATATTTCCCTAGATGAGCATGTTGTCAGCCTGATCACTCAAATTGTACCATGTGGGAACCACAACCAAAGAACAGTACTTGTTTGCCAACAAAGGCTGTAGTGAGGAGGATTGATGTCTAGACTAATAGGTCCTCTTGGGAGCCTTGAATTTTTTATAGAAGAGAGTACTCTAGAAAACAAATAGTGATGATGATGATGATGATAATTTTTTTAAATATACTTTTTTCAAAACAGTTTTATTTTTATTACTTTTTTATTGGATTTAATGAGGCAACATTAGTTAATAAAGTTATATAAATTTCAGGTGTTCAATTCTATAGTACATCATCTATATATTGTATCGTGTGTTCACAACTCCAAGCCTAGTATCTTTTCATCACTGTTTATCCCCCCTTACCCTCTCTTACCTCCCCCCACTCCCCTTTCCCTCTGTTAATCACCATACTGTTGTCTGTGTCTATGAGGTTCTTTTTTTTTTTTTGCTTAATCCCTTCACCTTTTTCACCCAGCCTTGCAACTCCCTCCCCTCTGACAGCTCTCAGTCTGTTCTCTATATGAGTCTGTTTCTATTTTGTTTGTCATTTTATTTTGTTCATTAGACAACACAAAGAATTCCCATATACCGTAAGCCCAGTGTCCATTGTTACTATCTTAGATTAGTTTGGTAATTTATTACAATTAATGAACTGGTAATGGTACATTATTATTAACTCAAGTCCATGATTCATTCAGACTTTTTTTTTTTTTTTTTTTTTTTTTACAGGGACAGAGAGAGAGTCAGCAAGAAGGATAGATAGGGACAGACAGACAGGAATGGAGAGAGGTGAGAAGCATCAATCATTAGTTTTTCATTGCCATTGTGACACCATAGTTGTTCATTGATTGCTTTCTCACATGTGCATTGACCGCGGGCCTTCAGCAGACCGAGCAACCCCTTGCTAGAGCCAACGACCTTGGGTCTAAGCTGGTGAGCTTTTGCTCAAGCCAGATGGGCCCGCGCTCAAGCTGGCGAGCTCAAGGTCTCGAAACTGGGTCTTCCACATCCCAGTCCGACGCTTTATCCACTGCGCCACCACCTGGTCAGGCCAGACTTTCTTAATTTTTACCTAGTGTCTTTTTTCTATTCCAGGATTCCATCCAAAATACCACATCACATTTAGTTGCTGTCTCCTTAGGCTCCTTTTCACTGGGACAGTTTTTAGACTTTCTAAATCTTTGAAAACCTTGACAGTTTTGAGGAGTACTGGTCATGTGTTTTGTAAGATTTTCCTCTATTGGGATTTGTTTGATGTTTTCCTCATGATTAGACTGGGTTTTTGGATTTGAGAAGGAAGACCACGGAGAAATATTATCATTTTTTATCCCAACATCTCAAGGGCACATAGTATCAACATGATTTATCACCATTGAATTTAACCTTGACCTGGATGAGGTAGTGCTTGTTGAATTTCTCCACTGTACAATTGCTCCTCCTCCCACTGTTTTACTGCCCACTTTGGAAGGGAGATTTGTCTCTTTCCCCCCATTTATTTACTTGTTCAATTATTTCTTTGTGAGTATGGACTCATGGATGTTTACTTTATACTTTGGGTTATAATCCAACACATATTTATTTGTTGCTTCAAGTGTTCAGCTTTGCCATTGGGAGATCTTTAGGTGGAGTCATCCATCCCTTTAACATGCCCTCATTACTGGAGTGTCATAATAACTTTTTTGTCTATACATGCCCGTACTCAAATAGGAAGGGCATGTTATTAAGTGTATTTCTAACTCGATAGTTCAAATAAGCCTATGGTGTGCTCTCATTTATAGATAAGGAGACTGAGATGCAAAAGGCCCTCTACTTGTTGAAACACAGACATTGGTGTTATATATATATATATATTGGTATGTAAAAGAAATACAGAGCCAACTGAAAGAGCTTCCAATGACCTCAAGCAGTGGCAGCCACTCTTCTGTATCTTTTGGCTTCCGTCTCTCACCCCACCACCCACAGTGCACAGTCAAGAAGAAAACCACCCACATGGAAGTGTTACAGACTTAATGTGCTTCCCCCTTGCAGGAACTTGTGGAAAGATGTGATGGACACAGAGGGATGAGTGCAAAAGCTGATATTTCCCAAATCTGAAGGGTTGATATTTTGGGGGCTTGAGTGGGTCTTCTTGGAGTCCCTTAAATTAGATCACAGAAGCCCATTCTGCCCAGTCAGGAGCAAGCCCTCTGCACAATATACTCCCTTCCAAACCTTGGAGCTAAACTCCCTCCATGTTCCACTCTAACCCTGCAAGATGCCAAAACATCTTCAAGAGAGCCTGCTGAGAATTGCTAATCATTTTTACACTGGATTGGACAAAGCTCAGAGCAGAAGGAAAAACGGAGACCCACATTCCCTTTTGAAAGCTCCACAATAACCAGAGATCTGAGGCCAAAGATAGAGTCCAGTGTCCCTGTACTCTATGCCTGGGACACAGGATGCTTGGGTAAGCTGGTGTCTGCTCTATCAGACGCCAGTCTGGTATTACAATATAGAGCATTCATTTCTTTGTCACTAGATTCCACACCAGTCGTCTTACCTCCCCCAAATCATAACCTGTTCCTTCAAAGCTATCAGCTTGCTTTCTGTTGATTAGAAGACAGTAGCATCTTGCACAATACAAGTCCATTTTAGCAATTTCTTTGCTGCCTCTGAGAACAGGGGCAAAAAAATCTCAGTATGAGGACAGCCTTTCTTTATTAGCTTCTGCTTTGGAAAATGACAATGCCATCCTTTAGATTTCTTAAGGAACTAGAGCAGAGCCAAAGTAGTCGGTGGCACTCAGCTGGAGTTTAAGACCTTGTTCACAATGCTTAAAAACTTCAAAAAGTTTCAAGGACAATACCTAGTGTAATGCCCTCACTGACATCTAAAGAGCCAAAAAAAAAAAAAAAAAACAACAAAAAAACTAGGCCATGGATATCATGAGAAGCCAAAGTACTGATGAATGGGAGGGGAGATGCCCCAGAGACCCCCTGTGAGCTTCTGCTTCCTGCTTTAAGGATAAAATTGGATGGGAGCAGTGACTTTCAGACGATGTCAAATCTGCCTCACCACTCTGGCAGGAGCTAACTCGGTTTCCTAAATTTAAAGATATTAAGTTTCTGTAATTTGTCCTCAATGAAGCTATGTCAATGTTTGGCATCCTGGCTTTGCAGCTAACTCACTGTGTAGACACAGTTACCCTCTTTAAGAACATTCAGTTTACTTGTCCATAAATCAGAGACCCCGCACACAACTACAGAGTACAGAGAGGTTTTTACTTGAAAGATTTCTTCCCCAGGCACTTGGGCCAGATGTGAGTTAAGATGCCCATGTTCCTCTGAGACAAGGCAGAGATTGTTCCCGTTAGGATTGTTCTCCAGAGCTTAATTATGTAGCAGAGAATGTGGAATATATATCAACACACGATGAAAAAGTCTGGGACACTCACACAAACACACACACACACACAATCCCAGACCTGCTGGCTACTCACTAAGTTCTTGTCTCTTCTTGATAATATACTTGCCAGAAAATAGCAGTTAGTTCACTTAAAGGGAAAAGTGGTTGTTTTCATGCAAGGACACTTTCCCGTGGTTTATATCAAGGCCATTGGTCAAGGTTGAAGAGTATCTTGACCTTTTGCTGTGCAAGTCTTCTCAACAACCTTCTCCCCTTGGACCATCACCCATTAATTAGCATGACCCTAACAGAGTGATCCAAGGAAGGGACACAAATCAAAATTAGCTGTTTTCTGCCGGAAGCAGCCATGTTCAAAGATCTCATTGGTACATTTAGTCATTTGTTCCTTCAACAAATACTTACCGAACTGTACTAGCTGGTCAAGTACTTTGTTGGGCACTGAGAATACAACACTGAGCAAGATGCTCACAGCCTGGGGGAGGAGATGGAACATTTTTAAAGGCAACTGTGACAGTACTACAAGCTCTGCGATGCAGTAAGCACGAGGCACTGTGGGAGCAGATACTAGGCGCCTTCTCTCCTTTGAGGCAGTAAGAAAAGACTTCCCAGAGGGGGGTGACATGGAAGCTAGGACCAGGACAAGTAGGAGCCAACTAGGTGAAATGAGAAGGGCTGAGCTGAGAGGGCTCAGGAAAAGGAACAGCAGGTGCAAAGGCAGGGAGGGTGGGAGAGAAGTAAAAGGGTCAGATTTGCATTTTAGGAAGAACTCTGTGACTATGGTAGATTAGGCAAAGAAAGAAAATCTGGAGATTCTCTAGAGCAGGGGGGCCCACACTTTTTCAGCATGTGAGCTACTTATAAGATGACCAAGTCAAAATGATCTGCCTACAATAAAAATGCAAAATATAAATTTATTTCTTCTATATTGTCATTATTTAAGTTACTATTATTACTATTTAATATTGTGTATTCTTCTTTCACCTTTCTCCTTCTCAGCTCTCTTTTTGGAGGAAAGTCAATGTCATAGTTTTTATGAACAGTCCAAAAAAGCCGCTCCACATTTCCCTTCTTTGGAATAGCAATGGCACACAGACAGATGAGGCAAACACACTTAGAATATGACATAGTGAAAAAAATCCCCTCCCATTCTGTATGAAAGTGGTAGGTTTTAGGCTTCTTACTCGGACCAGCTACGGCACTCATTTTTATACCCTTTGTTGTATTTAGTTTAAATAAATTGAAGGCTAACTATGCAGCAATGTAACTGAACAAGTTAGCACGGTTTAACGTGCATGCGTAGGGTGTCTAAAGTTCAGACGTCAGATTGGCTACCCTGTATGCCAATCAAAAGACAAATGTCTTTTTAATGTCATGCGATCTACCCACACTTCCTTCATGATCGACCAGTAGATCGCGATCGACGTATTGAGCACCTCTGCCCTAGAGATCTCAATACTCAGTGACGATGGCCACCACTTGTAGAAAGAGTTCTCTGCCATATTACCATCTTTAATACCTAGAATAACAAGGTGAAAGAAGTAAAGCAGTGACTTGTACTTTACAGATGAAGGAATGGAAGCTCTAAAACAGGGTTCTCCCCTTCAGCTTTATTGATATTTTGGATTAGACAACTCTTTGTGGTGGAGGTCGCCCTGTGCATTGTAGGATACTTGGCAGCATCCCTGGTCTTTACCCATAAGATGCCAGAAGAACCCTCCCACCAAATGTGACCATTAAAAATGGCTCCAGACATTGCCAAATGTCCTCTAGGAAGGTACAATGACCCTTAGTTCAGAACTATTATTCTAAAAGGTCAAACCCCAATTTTACACGAGCAAGAATGCCAACCAGGCTTCTGTCTGCCTGGTCCACCCTCTTCCCACCCGTCAAACACAAGCACACTCCCTTCTCTGCTTGCCTCGTCCCTCATGGCCTCAACACATCATATGCATCAATTTGCCTCTAAATGACCGAAGTTTTCACTGGGAATCTTAAGAACAGATGTCGCCTTCTGCTGTCATTTTGGTTTTTCTGTACATTAAAGCAAGGACTCTTTTTTTGTCTTGTGAGCTAAAAATTGTTAGCTTAACACTCTGGAAGCGAAAGAGATTTCTCTCATCACATGTTCATTCTTGTACATTGCCTTTCAAACCAGTAGAGCCCTGACACCAAAAATGGTGGGGAGTGGCATGACATCAGAGTCCATTTCTGCCCGATTCCAAGGTTGTTCGTCCTTGCCTGGGACACCACAATTCATTTGGTGATGTGAAGCTTTCTCACAGAAGTATGCATTTTTTGAAAAACCCAAATTACTCTTCTCATGAATCTGCATCAGAAACGTTGCCTTGTGATTAAATTTGCAGATGTAAAAAAAAAAAAAAAATAGAATTTCAGAGTGGTAGATGCAGCAAGAGCATGGTCGAGCCAATTTCCTCTGCTTCCCAGTTACGTGAGATTGTGGCAGCCGGGGAGATTGTCTACCCCATGGCCAATTACCCTGCCAGACAAAAAGAGTTTTTCAGTCCTGAGCATGTAATTTTATTACCTTAGCACCAATTTTAATATAATTCATGTAATTTCTTCTGCAGGAGAAAAGTTATTTTCTAAATGCCTGGTAAAATGAGAGCTGATGGATTTTTTTACTTCCACCAACTCTCTCTTAGAATTTTCCACTAAAAGAAGCAACCTAGAGAGGTGCTCAGCTCAAATAGCCTCACCCACGAGCAGAGAGAGTTTGAAGGGCCTTTCAAGCTTGTGGATGTATAATGACTCAGTGTCTCAGAAGATACCAAATGTGTATCAAAAACTGTCACCTTATCAAGATCACACCAAGGTCAGACTTGGTCAGGATTCTCAACCTCTGCACTACGGCTATTTAAGGTTGAATAATTCTTTGTTGTAGAGGCTATCCTTGTGTTGTGAGATGTTTAACGGTATCCCTTGTCTCTACTCATTTGATGTCAGTTGCATACTACCCAAGTTGCGACAACTGAAAATGTTCCCATTCACTGTCACATGCAAGAATCAGTGAGTTTCTTCTCTTTGTTCCAGGACCCCTCTGGCTTATTCCTGGGACCCATCTAAGTAGTGGAGAAGAGAAAGCTGCATTCAGTGCTCAAAATTAATTTTTAGGCAATCAAGAGTTGTTTTTGGATGGCCCAAGAGAGCTGCAAAGGTAGGTTTAGCAGGTGTCCCAGATAATTACAAACTGCAATTTTCCTCCAGTACATAAGAGCAGGACGCTAGAGTTGGATATTACTTTTCTTTCTGTTATTTATTTAGCAATGTTCATAGAGTCTACCATGGGCCAGGCACTGTTCTAAGTGCTTCAAAGAAGCAACTCATTTATTTTTGATCCTTACTAAAGTCCTGCAAAGTAGGTACTATTATCACCCCATTTCACAGATTAGAAAATGAAGCCCAGAGACATTAAGTATGAGTTACTGAGTAGCACACAAGAATTCAGACTAAGGCATTTGACATAGTCTGGACTCTTAATCAGTAGGCTATGGTGAGTACAGTATAACTGGGGAAAGTTAATTGCATTGAGACTCAGATTTATCTGGGTTCAACTCTTGGCTCTGTCACTAACTAGCTGGTGAACTTGGTCAAGTTTCCTGATGTCTTCAAACCTAATTACCTCCCATTTCCAATACCATTACATTGGTATTCAACACATAAATTTTGGAGGGTAGAGAAGACACAATTCAGTTCATAGCAAACTTTATCCAAACAATTGCTCGTATGATCATTTTAAAACCTACATCAGAGTATGTTTCTCTCCTGATTGTAACTTTTTAGTGGTAACTATTACAATTAGAATAGAATTCAGATCCCAAACAGTGACCTCCTAACTCTGCCTATCTCTGTAATCTTAGTGTTCACCACTCTCCATTACTCTGCTCTGGTCATGCTGGCATTTCTTCTGTCCCCATCACACAACAACTTTGTTCCTGCCTCTAAGCCCAGCACATCACAAGAGCTCATTAAATAACCGATGACTGAGGGAAGAACAGCAAGGAGGCCCTTCAGCTCAGGCACAGACAGTTCCCTCTCCACCATCATTCTTTAAGCCTCCCTCCAAGCTAAGTAGCTCATGAAAAATATAAAGGGAATTCTGTCCGACAATCACCAGATGTGCCACTCAAGAACAAAGTGGAATTAGACTTGAAAATTACATCACAGGCAAACCCATGCTGTGAGGCCTTATTAAAACCAAGGAGAGCTGACTGCTTGTCACCTCCCATCACCGGATCATAAAAGGAGAGAAAAAACCACACTCCCACCTTTCTTTGTGGCTCATAATGGGGATAAGAAAGGGGTGGGGATTCTCCTTTGCTCCCTCAGTCTCATCCATCTTTTAGTCCTATTTGTGACTTTCCTAAATAACAAGCAGAAATACACAAAAGAAGAGGAACCTGAACCATGTCTGTCTGAAGAAGTAAGACACACATGGCAACGAACACCCCTTATGACCAGGTGTTTCTGGTGGTGCCTCTAAGTCCCACCCCCGACAGGGAAAGAAATGAATTCCTCTCACCTTCATCCTGCTGCAGGGCTCATCCTAGCAGCCCAGGTGCAGACAAGAACCCAGAATCACCCCCTAGTCACATTGTGAATGTCAGAGGTCCCTAACTGTCAGATCCTGGGTGCCAAATCCACAGATATGTCTTGTCTGACCTGCAGTATTCATTTCATTTGAATTAGATGCCAACATTTGAGAATAATATTTTATAGAAAAATCTATATTGCCAACCTCTCTGAAAAAAAAAATCAATCTGACAACGGGCTCATATGCCCGCAATGCAAAATTCTCCTGGGACTGGGAAGAAACTGCCCACAGTAGCGTTCTGGAACTCTCTATTTCATTACAGTTTCCACTCCGCCCACTTGGCTCATTGATATTACCTGTCTGGACCTCATCGGTATTGAGTTTGCAAGCCTCGGTTTGAACGTGCACACACACACACATGCGCACACACACACACACACACACACACACACGAAATGGATAATCTCAGAATTCCCTTGGAGGCCAATAACATCGCACATCTTGAGTGGGGTGCTCTTTACAAGCCAACGCTCTTGAATCAAATGGGAGCAGCCAGAATTCTAAACCTCTCCTTGGCCACATCTCTGCGGCCGCCTCACAGGAAATAAAGCAGAGGGTCACAAATCCTGTCTCTTCCCGCAAGAGTAGAATTTGCTGCAACAAATAGGAAGATATCATTCTCGTGAAAATAGATTCACCCAAAGGCAGGAATCTGATTTTAAAGACACTCAATGTGGCAGAGATTTTTAACTGTTGACCATAATCCATTTCTTCCGCCTGGGCACGCAGCCAACCTGTATTTCTCCTATACCTTCTCTTGCTGTTAGCTGTCACCACATGACTGGTTCTCGGAACGGAATGGATACAGCTGGAGATGGATGATGGAGGGGCCCTAAGGACAATGCAATGACATGAGATGAGAGAATCTTGGGTTCCTGAATTACCACCCAGAAGTGAGCCATCCAACAATCAGAAACATCCAACTTGTCCTGGTACATGTGTGTAACAAATCATTTTGTGTTGAAGCCACTAGACATTTGGAAGACAATTTGTTGCCTCGACTATTTATTCTAATGCACCCTGTAAACTTCCAAGAAAAGAAGTAAGTAAAATAAAAACTAAATGCACATGCTGAGCCACTTTAGCAGCTGCCACGGTGAGGTGTCAGCTATGTGCCAGGTGCTTTAGTGGAGATTCGCAGGAGCTAAGTCATTTTCCCAAAGTTTCATGGCATCAGGGTGGAGGGAGGTCTGGAATTGAAACCCACATCTGACTCTAAAGTCCATGTTTTCCTTTTTTTCTTTTTTCTTCTTTTCCAAGTGAGAGGAGGGGAGATAAAGAGACTGACTCCCATACCTGCCCTAACTGGGATCCACCTGGCAACCCTGTCTGGGGCTGTTGCTCTGCCCATCTGGAGCCATGCTCACAACCAAGCTATTTCTAGTGCCTGAGGCAGAGGCTCCACAGAGTCATCCTCAGTGCCTGGGGCCAATATACTTGAACCAATCAAATCAATCAAGCCAGGGATGCAGTAGGGGAAGTGAGAGAAAGAGAGAGGAAGGGGAGGGTGGAGAAGCAGATGGTTACTTTTCCTGTGTTCCCTGAACAGGAATCAAACCCAGGACTTTTACATGCCAGGCCAATGCTCTAACACTGAGCCAATCCACCAGGGCTCATGTTTTTCCATATGAATACTCACTAAGGAGTTCCTAGGATGGACCAGTCTCTCCACGGATTGTTGTATTGCCCTTCCTTTAATCTGCCCTACAAACCAATGAGATAGGCAGCATTATCTTCATTTTATATCGGAAATTGGAACCCAGAGACAAAAAAGTACCTTTCCTGAGGTCCCTGTTTGTGTAAAATCCAGACCCATAACTTTCTGACTCTTTCCACTGTTTGCCACCTGGCAAACCCTGTCTGGGACCAATGCTCTGCCCATCTGGAGCCATGCTCACAACCGAGCTATTTCTAGCTATTTATTTGAATAGCAAGAAAGTTTAGCAAGACTGAGGAATGCTGACACATTTTTGTCATTTTGATAAATGAATGACAGTGTTTTTTACTTGCAAATTAGAAACTGCAAATATTTTTCTTTACAAAACTTGTATTATTAATGCATTACTTCTAATATCACTATGTTAATATTAATGTAGTAAATGTAATATTAATGATATTAATCAATAATGGTGACATTAATGTAATATTACTTGCCATAATATGTGACTTGAACTAGCATTACAAATATTTTTATTTATATCTTTATATACTTGAAAGACCGAGTACATCCAATCTAAATGATGGTGTCATATTATAGGTACTACAGTATAGCATCATATTATATATACTACATTTTAATGTCATATTGTAGACACAATAAAGGTTGAGTGAAGTAACATGAACATTAAACTCCTTGGAGGTTCCCACACATATACGACTTCATTTTTCCATGATTTCACCTTTTCTGTTTCTGTTGTCAGGGAAAAATGGATCTTAGTTACCTGACCAATTTCTGCATATCTCTGAAGACTCAGCTCTGACCCCTATCCCGTTATATTGAAACTACATGTTCTTCTATGTCTCCCTCACTAACCTGTAAATCTCTTAAGGAAAAGAACTAAATATTTCTGTATATTTTTGTATGAAAAATAACAGTGTTCTGCCATGAAAGCATTCTTCACAGTGTCCCAGTAGTGTACACACCTGTCTCAGCCCACCGCTGGAGGAGGGTCACTCCTCCACACCTCTGCAGACCCAGAGCCTTCAGACAGGAGGAGCTCTCAGTGAACATTTGTTGGAATAAGTTCATGAGAAAAGGCTTTGAAAGCCCACATTTGAGAGTTTTGCCTCTTTCACTGATATTTCCAATTTACTTATAGTGTAAATATTCCTATAAAATGGTGTTTTATATTTTTGAATTAACTTTTAGATGGGGGGGGGAGGCAGAAAGAAAAAAACATCAGTTAAATGTTCCACTTATTTATGCATCCATTCATTGATTCTTGTATGTGCCCTGACTGGAGATCAAACCCACAACCTTGACATGTTGGAATAACATTCTATAAGGCCAGGGTTGTAAAATAAGCTACAGAGCTAGGGTTGTAAAGCAGTGTTTTAAAGTTTTATCTTAACCCTAGTATTCAGACAAGGAGAGGCCAGAAGGGCACTGAATACATAAAGAAAAAGTTGAATGAATTAGAGGAAAGCAAAGTCCATACAGACAAATTTCCTTTCCTCACAATTCTGTCCAGAGCCCACAACTTTGGACTTATTTATTGGTAACTCTTACAAATTCTGGCATTCCCAGGACTTTATTAGGTAAAGAAAGACATGTATGAATCAGCAACACAGAAGTACCCCAGTTCTCCCAGTGATGATGTTATCTAGTCCAAGTGGTCAATACAGTCCTGGAATCCAGCAGATATGGATTCAAATTCTGACGTCACTCGCTATCTTTGCAACAAGCACTTTTCAGCCAGTATGCCCAAAGCATTATTTTCCTTTTTAATGAATTTATTGGGGTGACACTGATTAACAAAATTATACAGTTTTTAAGTGCACAATTCCACAACACATCACCTGTGCAATGTATTGTGTGTTTACCACCCCAAGTCAAGTCTCTGTTCATCACCACTTATCTTCCTTCTACCCTTACAAGACTTATTTAGTCACTGGCTCTGACCTCTTTTCCCTTAGATTGTCAAATAAAAAAGAAAATGATAACAGCCAACACAGAAGTTGCCATCTGGTATGAACAAACAAAAATTATGCCTTTTTTTCCCATCAGATTGGCAAAAAATACTTTTTCTGGTGTGCCACAGAATTTTAGTCATTAGTTTATGTGTGCCATGAGATGAAAAAGGTTGAAAATCACTGTTTGTGATCTTTAGCAAGTCTTTTGGTCTTAGTTTCCTCATCTGTAAAATGGGGATAACATACATGGGGCAGAATAAATCAATTAATTAATGGAATACGCTCAGCACAATATCTGACATACAATAGACTTAACAAATGTTTTAATTATCATCTTTCAAATACGACCTTGAGTTCCAGGAAAACCTCTGTGTCTCTGTCAGGGGCAGAAAGATACTGATTCCTTGAATAAGGGTCGAAGCATCAGCCCATGCCAGAGCATGTAAGAGAAAGGCTGAAAGGACAGAGGAGGCAAGAGGGGAATAGTTCCAAAGGGGAAGACAGAAACGGATTTACAGGCATGCAAAGGTTGGCAGGACCTGATTTCTCCCTAATACACCATCCCCTGCCATGACTGTCTGCTGAGATAAGCCACCTGCTAGGAATCATCAGGAGAGAACTGCCACAGCCCAGTTCCAAAATTTGAGCATAAAATATTACAGTCTCAAAGGAAAACCGTAGGGTTCCTCATGGGTGAAAATGGTTTTGAATGTCTCCAAGAAGCAGGAGGAAAGGCAGCTGTCACCATGAAACCATTTGCAAAAAGCAATCTCCCCTAAATGAAGAAACACTAAATAAATGGCTCCCAGAGTTCCAGGAGCCCTGAACAAAATCCCACCAAGAGCTAGAGCTTCTCAAAGCATCCAGGGGTAGGGACTGCGTATTACATCACGCCAACCCGCCCTGGAGACTGGAGATGTGCATGAGAGGAAAACCATGTCAAGAACTGTGACTTCTCCGTGTTGATTTTCCTTCTTTCTCCAGACACCTCTAGGTGGCTTAACCCTCCTTGGAGGAAGCAATAGGCAGGATAAGCAGTAAGGTACCAAGTCATCACAAGAGATAACAGCCTATATTAACCATATCTTTTTATTGTCTGTATTCTGATGCTTTGAAAGATGGGGCCTTGCTGACCTAGAGGGACTACCCCTCCCAAAGTTAGCCAGTTCCTAGAGAAAGCAAACAACTGTGAGTGTGCTTTTCATACACAAGCCCATCAATCCGGGGCCCAAACCCCCAACTATCTCCTTTTACAGGGCTTTCATACTCCAGACAACTCCATCTCCTCATTTGATCACCCCAGGGGCAGGTACCAGACAACTAGGGACACTCCCTACCCCCCAAGAACCTGCTGAAAATATTCAAACTAGCCCATCCTAACCCTGTATCCTGCCCCACCCTTCCTTTCAGTGGAAACCCCGATAAAGCCTCTAGCTATGTCTTCAACAACAGCTGTCCCTTGATCTGTTGGCCCTGCCATACCTAAATAAAATAAAACCTACATTTTAAAACATACCCTAAGCCAGGGGTCCCCAAACATTTTACACAGGGGGCCAGTTCACTGTCCCTCAGACTGTTGGAGGGCCGCCACATACAGTACTCCATACACTGACCACCAATGAGAGAGGTGCCCCTTTCAGAAGTGCGGCAGGGCCCGGATAAATGGCCTCAGGTGGCCGCAATTTGGCCCGCAGGCCGTAGTTTGGGGACCTCTGTCCTAAGCCATCTCCCAGAAGCCACCAGTCCATGAGATCATCATCTCCCAGCCTCAGAGTTTCTTTCCATGCAAGAGTAGCCACCAGATGAGACCGGCTGAGACAAGGTAGATTTACAGGACATATTCATTTGCACTGACAATGAATGACTTGGGAGAGTTCCCTTTTGCTTACAACACAAGTGTATCTTCTTGAGGTCTTCTTGCATGAATAACTCTCCTTAAGTACCAACTCAGCCAAAATCCCAAGCCAAAAGATTTGAGTTGCTGAAACTTTCCCAAAGAATAAACAGTGTTCAACGAGACCAACAGGTCCCACTGGGGAGGCAGAAAGGATATTGTAAACACAGCAGCAGCCCTAATTAAAAATACATCATTTCATCCTTCCCCTTTCTGTTTCTCCTTTCTGCCCCCAGGGAAAAAGCTCATTACTAATAGACTCAGACCACCTCATGCCTACTTTTCTGTGTCTTCCAATACTTAACCCAGTGGTTCTCAAAGTGTGCACCGGGGCACACTGGTGTACCCTAGAAGATTTTCAGGTGCCCTCTATGGTAGGTATTCCAGAGAAATATGTGCCTGTTGGGGACCAAAAAACCAAAAGGGTTTTTGGAGTTTAGATTTTTGGGGAACTGGCTGTAAGCTGGAGTCTGCCCAACGCCCCACCTCACTTGCCTGAGTAGGTTGCAAAAGGCTGTTAAGCTGTGGTGCTGGATTGTTTACACTACACTCCATGTTCCCAGGAAAGACTGGAGGCAAGTTTCTTCTATCCTTTGTTTGGTGTAAGGTTAAGATGGTATGTATGATGGGGGTTTTCTGCACTCAACACAAGAGTAAAAAGAGGAATTATTCAATGTATTGACGAGGAAATGAGAGTTTGCCTTTCAAATATATGCCCAAACATTGAAGAAATCGATAGGACACATCAGGTTTATGTTTCTCATAAACACAAGAATGAAAAAACTTAACACATTCATGCCGGGACCTGCAGAATTTACTAAATCTTACTAAGAATGTATATAGATAGATAGATAGATAGATAGATAGATAGATAGATAGATATAGATAACATTTTTGGTGTTTTTTAAATTTTTTAAACCCTCTTTTTTACGAATTTTAAAAAGCATAACTCAAAAACTGTAACATAAAAATGTTTTTTAATGTCAGAATAAATTAAATTTTGTTGTATTTATTTCATTCAATTACCATAAAGGCACGCTTGGACTTTATTTTTTTATTTAATATTTGACTTAATTATTATAACATATTTCTCAGAAATTTGTATATAGTGCGCTTACAATTATTGATAGAATTTTAAATGTGCCCTGACTTCAAAAAGTTTGAGAACCACTGACTTAACCTAACGCCAGCCTCTTTTCTGGCTGGACTTTTGATTGAATAGTCTCCATCCTGCTTCCCATTCTTCTCCACCTAGATCCTTCAGGCTTGGGTCAAAAGAATTTTTAACAGAAAACTTTATCATGTTAATGTTAATGCCCTGCTCTGAGACATTAGACGACTCCCCACTGCTAATATAATAAAGTTTCAATTCAAATAGGGACGCCATTGCAGGGTGACGCCAACCCCGTCCTTCTGGCGCCAGCCCCATTCCTAATGGAATGAGCACCGTCACCAGCCATTCCATCAAGTTCCGATTTCATTGCTTATGCTTTCTCTGCCAGAAATATCTGTCGATCTTTCCCTCTTCTGTCTATAAAATCTGTCTCATCCATCCAGGCCCACACCTGTCACCAATTTGGGGACATCTTTGCCAACTTTCACGCTCAGTCAAGCTCCCTTTTCTATCGTCAATGGCATTAGTTGGGCTGATGTGTTCTTAATAAGAACATCTCAGGCAGATTAGGCATGCCTTGAAGATGGGCACCTTGCCTTGGTTCGCACGTGGGTCAATCCCTAACCCAATGACGAGCCCATGTGCGCCAAGACATAAACCAGTTTGAGAATTCTCAAGGACACCGAAAGGATGTTTAGCGAGGCGTCCTGGACTTCCTGAGCCTTCTCGCTTCCATAAAGATGAGATCTGCAGTGGGGATCTTGGATACTAATTAAGCATTAGGACATTTCTGTGCTCAGACTCAGGCATCCGTGCACTTCAGTAACCCTCCCACAGAATGGCACCACCAGCCCACGTTCTCCTTTCTTAATTCATTAATATTTGACTTCCCTGGCTCTCAGATGTCTTGAATATTTTAATTACAGAATCTTATTACATGCTTTGGGACTTTTAAAAAAAAACACATAATTTTCATAAAAGTTTTATGAATCTGACTCAATATGAGAATATATTTCAATCTAAGAAGTATTAATAGTAATTAAAATTTATGGCACACTTAGTGCCAAGCATTAGCTCATTTAATCCTGACTACTGTCTTAATGAGGTACAGAGAAGTTAAGTATTTTTCCCCAAGGTCACATGGAGTCTGACTCAACCAACATACTTTGCCAATTTCCGAAGTTGACTGTGTCATTTTATTATTATTATTATTATTATTATTATTAAGAGCTACTACTTATGGAACCCTTACTACATTCAAGATGGTAGGCTTATGATCCGAAATGGCAAGAAATCAATACTATCCTCCTTTCCCAAAGCAGACCTCAGCCAGCACCTGATTCTATTTCTTAGGCAGAAAAACTCAAAGGCCAGATTCTACACTGATCCCCAGAGTTGCCCAGGGGGATTAAGTTCCCTTGGATAACACACTCATTATTGGTCACTTTTCCTTTTCACTCTCCAGTGATGTTTCATGGAATCACCTCCCAAACAAATACTTGCATTCAAATTCTGGATCAAGGCCTACCTCTGGGGTAACCCAAGTCAAGGTGACACTTTCTCTTAAAGTCAAGAAACTTTTTCTGCCAGGGGCCAGGGAGTAAATATTTTTAGTTTTGCAAGCCAAACTGTCTTTATCATAGCTACTGAACTCTGCTCTTGTAGCACAATTGAGTAGAGAATATATACAACAGAAATAAAGTTTCTATAAAACTTTACCTGTGACACTGAAATTTGAACTTCATATAACTTTGATATGTCATGAAATATTACTTTTTATATTTTCTTTAAACATTAAAATATGTAAAATCTATTCTTAGCTCATAGACAGTAGTTTGCAGGCCACTGCTTTAGAATTTTCTCTTGTGATTCCACCATTAACCATCATTGTTCCCATTTTCCAAATGAGAAAAACTAAAGTTGAGGAAGGTTAAGTGGCTTTCAGATAACACACATCCAAGTTCCAATGAATAAGCATGATCCACAAGGACCTACATGGTCTCCTGGGTCACCTGTTCAAATGTTCTCAACCTCCCATCACTAAAAAAGAACACAACGAGGACTGCTCCAGAGGTTCCTGGTGGGTACCTTCCTTTCTGCACAACTCAGCTATTGCAGAGCCACATGGTGGCTTAACGTACAGTAGTGACAGCAGCTGCATTGCACCCAGGCGCCAACCAGAAACCACTTGCTGGAGTGCATCTTAGAAGCAGCTGTTCCCCTGATGGTGCTAAGACACCATGCATTGTCACAGCAGAACAGTACAGTTTAGAAGATGCAAGGGTCAAATGAGCAACACCCTGGAGACAGGACAGCTGGAGCAAGCCTCCGTTTCCTTGCTGTTCTGTTGGCACGAGACCAACCTGCATTTCTCTATGATGTTTTTGTACCTATACAGATATAATTGTAGGTGTGATTAAGAATACAGAACATCGCACACCTGGGGCTGAACAGAGCTTGGCTTAGACAAACCCGAGGCTCAAAGCATGTGTGCCAAAGCTTAGTCAATATAGTACAGAAGTTCTGCCTCGCTTTATCCAGTCCGCTCAGAGCCCCTGTGGAGTAATAATACTAGGTAGAATTAACATGGCGTTTACCATGTGCCAAGCGCTGGATTAGGACTCTACATGCAATAGTTCATTTAATCCCCACAGCGATCCTATGAGACAGGTGCTATTGAAATGATTTTATAGATGAAGAATCTGAGTAGTCGAGAAATTTGCCCTAGTTTACAAAGCCAGTGAGTGGTTTTGGACCCAAGAGGACTAGAATCCATGCTGTAAACCAGGGGTTGGCAAATGTTTTCTGTAAAGGATGAGATAATAAATATTGTAGGTTTTTCTGGACACAGATGGTCTTGGTCACATATTTTTATTTTATTATATTTACAACCTTTTACAAATGTAAAGCCATTCTTAGTTCAAGCACTGTTCAGAAACATCCTTCTCTAAACCATTATCTTATGGCGTAGAAGTTAGTAAAACTCTCTACCCTCTTTCCCATGTCTGCCCACACACCGTTTGTCACATGACTGCAGTACCTGCCCACTCTTTGGCTTGACCAAGTGGCCTGCTTTGGCTAATCGAATGTAAACAAATGTGATACACACAGAGAAAGGCTTGAAAAGCTTTGCAAATTTCTCACTCTGTAATCTTATCTGACTCACCACAAGAACACGTCCACACTGGTTGGCTGGAGGGTAAGAATCACGCAGAGCAGAACTCAGATGTCCAATTCCCCCAGCAGAAACCAGCCTAAATTAGCCAATCCCCAATCAACCTCCAGACCCACTCTTTCACAATGTTAAAACCATTACACCAATACCTGCAACTGCATACATTTGGGATTCTCATTACAGGAGAAAAAATACAGTCTTGAAGGGGTATCCTGAAACTCACGAGAATACAATACAAATGGAGCCAGCTGAGTACGATCCTACAAGATGCTTCTCCACGAAATGGTACAAGTTTGAAATATGTTGCATCCTCATACTAAATACCTAGCACAACGTACTAAGAGCTCCTGAATTGTGCACGTTGTGGGGAGAGACTGCTTCTCTTTGCTCTAGGCTCCAAGGACAAATTCCAGGAGAAAGGGTTCATCAGTTCAAGGGGATGGCATAGTGTGATTGTTCCAGCTGGATTCAAACACTCACAATCTGTGGCCACAGGGCTTTGTTGCACAGATGCTTCTGCTCTCAACATGTGGCATGGGGGTTGGGGGGGGGGGGCAATTCCTAGAAAGGGATGCTGTGCATCCCACACTGGAGTGTGTCCCCATCTGGGTCTCCTACAGTGAGGAAATAACTGTGGTGAAGGTTATAGAATATTAAAGGCTCTGAAAAGTCCTGCAGTAAAGACACCTATACAATTTTACTTAAGTCAATAATACGTATCCAACACATAGGATCAGGACCCTCTTTTCCAATTTTTAAACATTTTTACTTGCTTAAAAATCAGCTTAACATGTCATAATAACAAACTATGAATTTTGTTTTTCAAAATTCGCTTTGGGAAACTAACCTAGAACAAAGCCAGGCTTTTCACTTGCCCGGTCCAGGGGCATTTTCATGTTGGCACTGATGCTAATTTATTTAAGCACAGACTTCTCCAGAGAGTAGGACAGAGATCAAAATAGTTAAAGATGGGCTGAGATAAAAAGAGACCTTAGAAATGAGCCAGTTCAAAGTTTTCTTTGTATACATGAGGAAACAGACGATCCAGGGAGTAACTCACTCAAGGGACCAGTGGTTCTGGCTATTGGCGGAGCACGGGTTCTCTGAGCACAGAGCACCCTCTCTCCCATGCTGTGGTCTCTGGTCCTGGAGGGCTTACTCTTGAGAAGACAATCCTAAGGGTATCAGGTTTCACACATGGAGGTTGCCCACCATAGAGCACCCCCATGGAGCAAACGGCAGGGCAAGACCCAGAATATGGCTCCGATCCCCTTAGTTTTCACGTTTCCTCAGTGCTCATCAGTAAAGGTTAAGAATACATTTGGGGCAGACCGCCTGGCAACAAATGGCTGTCACTTAATAGCTGTGTAACCTTGGAAAAGCCAGTTAACCTCTCTGTGCTTCTGTCTTCTCTGACATATGGGTCCGGCAGGTCTCCTCTTGATAGGCTCGTTGATGAGGATTAATTTAATTAATACTCTTCAAATGCTGTGCCTGGCATAGAGAGAAAGTGCCCAGTTATGTCTGCCTTTATTGTCTGGTTCCATCTATATAAATTGCCAGAACAGACAAATCTTTGGAGATAGACTGTAGATGAGTGGTAGCCAGGGTTTAGGGTTACTTTTCTGTAAGTGCTTTCCTATTTAGATGGTGGATGGAATTAGAAGCCTCCTATAGACTTCAATGTCAAATAAGAAAACCCAGGCATACAAGAAAATAAAGAAAGAGAGAAGACTTCAAGATCAAGTCTGGAAGATCACAGTGTCTGCTGCCCCATCATACACAAGAGAAGAGCTCTGGGGAGGCATCTCCTAACCAAGAAACTGGCAAGAAGGGTCTGCTCCATACCAACATTTCACAGAGAAATCTGCAAGGCGACCCATGCAGGAACTTCAGGCCATGGGGGTCGGGGCGGAGGGAGCACTCTACCAAGGCATAGGACAGGAGAGGGTGATAGTCACTTTCCCAAGTGGCTCAAAACCCAGCGCTGCACCTACACTTAAGGAATTAAAACTAAATAAGGGAATTCAAGCAGAACCATTTCCATCAAAAGCAGCAAGCACTTGGGCCACACTGTTAGGTGGAGACCCTCACACTGGAAAGCGGAAATGAATCTGGGAGATGAGACAGAGAAGATGGACAAGAAGAAAAGTGCCTCTGGAAAGTCCAGATGGGGGATCCAATTCAGTCACCGGCAGTAAAGCTGCCCTCCACTTCTGCCCAGCCCCTCAAGACATCCGCCTGCCTTAGAACATTTGTGGTTGCCCCTGGAAAACTTTCTACAAGGAAAAAAAAATTAAAAGTCCCCCTAGATATTACTCAATAAAAAGCCCCTTTTTAAAATGTCCAAAGCAGCCTGTTGTGTGTTTTAATGAATTGAAAAGTGTGCCTCCATTGGCTGAGATTTTAAAGAGAGCTTCTTTCTGCCTGCTGCCCCGGCTTCTCCTAGGTCCTGTTCGATTCTGCATATCCATAAAATACTCAGCAAGACACATCACAGTTCAAATACACTTTCAGCTTTGACAATAAGCCTGCTCTTCTCCACTTGGCTGGGCTCATAAGACACTCCTACTGGGCATGTTGAGCTGTGAGTTGGCAGAGCAGCGTGCAGATTTCAAAGGCTGAAAACAATCTTTGTTGGGGGACCAGGGGAAAGGGGTTCACCAGATGGGCTACCCACTTCTGATTAGCATAGGGATTAAAAGCCTCCCCCATGCCAGTTTGCAAAAGTTTGTACTTTCCTTTCCTTTGTCATCTTCTCTTTTGGGAATTTCTGTTAAGCAAGAAAGCAGTTGTAAAACCCAAAGAAGAAAAAGGAATGAAGAGAAATGCCAGTAACTTGTTGGAAACAAACTTCCTAGCTCTTGACGTCATCCACTTCCCCCCATCTGTGTGTCAGTATCTTAGGTCAGGGCCACCTTGATTTACTTATCAGCTTCCTCGGTGGTCTCCCTGCCTCCACTGTGGCCCAGTATCCTTTCTGCCCGGTGACTAGAGTCACACTTCTAGACCACAACTCTGATCTATGTTTCTTCATTTATTCGCTAAATAACATGTTGAGCATCTACTACTATGTATCAGTCAAGGTGTTAAGCTCTAGGAGGATAATGGTGAGCAAAGCCATTGGTTTTGTCATTTAAGTGCACAAACAAATGTGAAAGGACAGGTGTTTGGGCGTGGAGGTTGAGAAAATGTGGACTCCTGGAAGCATATAACAGGATGAAGCAGGAGATCGGGTAGGCTTCCCTATGGAGGCGATGGGTGAGAGTCATCTGGAAGATCTTCAGAAATTAAATGCAGGGTGGGTTTGAGACAGGAGACCCAAAAAGAGCATCCTTGCAAGGGGACAAGCTTAAACAATAGTTCTATGGGGGTACGGGGCATGAAAAACTGGGGCTCCAAAACCTGTCCATCTTCTGCTCTATTTGATCTCAAGAAAAAGACAAAAGGCCCTATCCTGACCTCCAGACCCTGCATGATCTAGCCCCTAACTGCCCCGTCTCTTTCCAATCCTACCTCTCGCACCTCTACCTTCCAGCCAACACCAAGCACATCCTTGAAACTAATCTGTGGGACGCCTTATAGGGAAAACAAAGGCATCTCATTTGTGGAGCATCTAGCCAAGCATTGTGCTAGATATATTGTCTTTACATATACACACATACACACACACACACACACACACACACACACACACACATCCTCCACAACCATAATCACATTTCCTATAAGGTAGATGCTGATATTTGTCCCCATTTTACAGGAGAGAAAGTTGAGGCTCAGTATGGATAAGCAAGAAGACAAAAATCAAACAGGGTTAAGGTAGATATAGAATTCAAACCACAGTGGTCTGATTCCAGAACCCTAACTAATATGTTATGCTGCTTCCCTCCAAATGAAGGAAGTCCAAAATAAGAAAATGAGTGAGATCCTGGGAAGGGCACCAAGAAAGCTCAGTGAAGTCTCTCTTTCAAGCCAAATTCATTTGGTTGGTAGTGGCTGCCTAGAATGCAGTGTTGAAAGGGTAGGGAAGCCTCATCCAGGCTCCCAGGACAGCTCATTGTAATTGATTAGCAATGTCTGCCATGAATGCAGGACAGGAAAAAGGGTGCATACGTGCCAGGTATATATCATCCCTGGGCCAGCTGAATGCATACTCTCAATTCCTCCTTCAAGCCCAAATTTGGGATATTTGGACCAGAGTTTCTTCTCCAAAGGCTTTCCTGGGCCTTTTCTCACCGCCCCAGGGCATCTGTTTGAGACATCCCTACTCAACTGCAGGCAAAGTGAGAGATGCAACCTAAATCAAGTCAGCCGACTCTCCCCCAGAGCTGCCACATTTCTTCTCACCAGGCTCTTCCTCTCAGGGTCCCCAGAGTCCTTATGTGTAAGAGAATTAAACCCTTCTCTCTCACACCATGTGTGAAAACCATTAGCTCACTGGCTTCATCTTCACTACCACCAACAAAAACCAAGCATAGACAGCAAGGACCTCACGATCTCAGACTCCAGGATCAGCCCTCACCCACCTGCAGGCCTCCTACATTGGGGGGCCCTCACTGATTCCCCAACACCCCTGCAGGGGCTTCATCTGCACTTGGAATACAAGCATGGCATCGTTTCCTTATCCATCTATTACAGTAACACCTGCGGGCTGGCAGGGTCCAGAGCCGTGCCCAAGTCTGCTGGTAAAGTTGAAGCAATTTTGACCACACCAGCCGTGTCAAGGACAGCAGCAAGAAGTGGATGCTCCTCTTAGCCACACAGAGCTCCTGAGCCTGGAGCTTTCTGGGTGAAACATCAATATGCACACTACTTTCATCCCTCGCTACTCCTCCGCTCTGATGCTCACATTACGAAGAATACTCTTGACTGGAAATGCATTCAGCAGTGGCTGCCTTTATTTATTTATTTATTTAAGGCAGCCTTTATAACTATCTCTCTGGGTCTAATTATTTTTTATAGGGAGACTAATCTTTACCTAATTTCTCTGTGTTTTTCAGGCTTAGCAGCCATCTTCTCTCCCTGTGATAATCTAGCCACATTACAGAACACACAAGAATGGTCTTCACGGGACTCTGGGGCGCTTTCCGGGAGGGAGACAGAGAAGGAATGACTGGTCCTTACCATGCTTTCCCAAAGCTTAACCACCATCAGCCTCGGAGCAGTCTGGCTCATTTGCATTCTCTTTTCTCAACTCCTCCATCAGAGACTTTACATTAAATTCAAAGCAAAGGTTCCTTTTTCTGCTTTGTTTTGAAAAGCTGTTGGAATAAAGGTTTAAAATATAGGCTCTGCAGTCAAACTTCCTCCATTTGATTCCTGGCTGCATTCCTTATTAACCACACGTCTGCAAGTTACACAACTGCTCCGGCCTCAGTTGCTCATGTGCACTATGGACAATTAACAGTAGTAACTCCGTGCCATGTTATTATGAGGGTGAAATCAGCAGATATTTATGCTTAGGACAGGGCTAGAATGTAGTACGCAGTACTATGTACTGCTTTGTTTAAAGTGTTTGTTTAATAAAGTTAATATTTTGGTCAAACATCTGCACCTTGACACTTCACTTTTCCATCCTGACAGCTGAGTGTGTCTCAGAACGGCATGTGGACAGTGAGGACACACAGACACTATGAAGTCATCTGCCGCAGACTTTCTAAAGGACGCGGAAATCTTGCCACCTCACAGCCAAGTGGACAAGTTCTCAGGGAACCCCAGATTTCTCCTTTCTCTCCCTTCCCCCACACACAATGTCTAGAAAGGGTTAACTGGTTTTCAATATTTTAAAGGGAGAGAATATTTCAAGTTAAAATATAATCTTATGGGTTTCTCTTTATAAGTAAATCAGAAAAAATAAAACTGAGAACAGCATGATTTCATACATAGGTGGGACATAAAAGTGAGACTATGAGACATGGACAAGAGAGTGGTGGTTACGGGGTGAGGAGAGGGAGGGGATGGTGGGTTAGGGAGGAGGGGAGGGGCACAGGGAAAACCAGATAGAAGGTGACAGAGGACAATTTGACTTTGGGTGACGGGTATGCAACACAATTGAATGATAAGATAACCTGGAGATGTTTTCATTGTACATATGTACCCTGGTTTATTGGTGTTACCCCATTAAAATTAATAATAAAAAAAATAAAAATAAAAAAAAAATATATATATATATATATATAATCTTATGGCTTCTCTTGAAAAAAATAAATAAAATATTTGCCTCCTGGGCTCGTGTCCCCCCACAGGACACATGGGATGGATGGGGCAGGCTCTCTGCAGCTCTCTCTGCCCCATCTCTGCCTGCCTTGTCATCTGCTTCACTCAACTGGACGTGGTAGGTATTGGAGGTCATCACCCCTACCCTATATCCTGGGAGTGACTGTACAGGAGGGAGGCACCCAAAGTTCAGACACACGCAGATGGATCTGAGCCACCCTCCTTCTGTTCCTGGCCTGGGCATTTGGCCAAATGTCTCTTGTAGTGACCCCACTACCACCACCCAGTGCCTGTCGAGAACCACTGGTCTAGACGTAATCAGGTTCTATTGTTAGAAAAAGAAAGGTGTTAGTATCCTTTGATTTTAAAAGTTTTAAAAGGAAACACTACCTCTCCCTTGGTGTATGGGTCCCCGGGGAAGAAGAGGAAGTGGCTGCAAGTGTGTAAGATGTAAGAAGCGTGTGCCCAGATCACTTGTGCTGCTGTTACCAGTGCAGCTGTGTTTGAGACCAAATGTACTGAGTACTAAGTTGGAATATCTTCAGCCAGATTCAGTACCAACAGATCATCTAAGGAAGATTATTTATGTGGATCACAAGGAGCCCTGAATTAGCTGTGGACCAGCTTTGCCCATTACACTTGGCCCAGTGTTCCACAGTGACACCGTGTGGCAGTAGGAAGTAATGGCAGTAGTAGACTGCTGTGGCTTCAGCCTCTCCCATTGAACACTTCTCCCTTAGACTAAATCACCAATTTTCTTGGCTAATTCATAAAGGGAGAGGAGTAGAACCTCTAAAAGAGATATTAAAGTTCCTACTAATCTTTCACGTGGGGTCTTCTGCCCACTTTTAGGTTAAAAATAAAACAATATAACCATATTTGCACCCCATGTTTGTGAAGATCAATCATCCCAATTACTAGAAGCTCTGGTGCCATTTGGAAGGTGCTGCATGACACCTTCCTGGCAGTCAGGAGCCCCAGCTCTGCCACTGACTATTTCTGGGAGCTCTTCACCTCCCAGGGTCTCAAAGCTTTGAGGGAGTTTTTTTTATCTCTGAGGACCTTTGTATTCACTCACTCTGCTCATAGGTGAAGCTTTAATCTAATTCTATGTGTCACTTAGAGCTTCATGGTTTTGCCTTTTGTATTTTACTTGACCTTTGTAAGTTCTCTTCGTTCTTCACAAGTTCACAAAGACTCGGAAGAAACATCCCTATGAGTCTCATGTTAAGAATGATTATTACTTCTAAATAACTGAAACTAAGGAAAAAGAGCGAGGCCAGCGTCTCTGACACCAACTGGTCAAATATCAAAAGATACCTAAATAGCACAGAAAGATAGACAATGGACCCCAAATATCAAAGGTCATCTACAGTTCACTCTTCCAAACTGTGATCGCTGAATCAGGATTCAGGTTTAAGTTTAAATTAGTAAACAACACATTGGAGATCATTTAAACAGGGCACTTGAGTGGTCCATTACTTAGAAAGACGAGAAGCATTAACTTTTACAGCCTAGAAGAGCAGCGTCAAGGTCATATAGAAAGGACAGGAAATGCACAATTGTACTGCTTCTCCCATTCCTGCATCCATGACAGACATCACCAATTGACCATGGTGTTCAGCCTCCAGATTCTTCTCAACACGGAACTCCAGACACCATCAGCAGTGGAATGAGTTGAAACCTATTTGATGTCCCTCATCTGTGATTGTTCTCCTATTTTCACAGGTCAGGACCTTGAGTTCTTTGAGATTATACACTTGGCCCAAGGTCATAGAACATATAAACAGCCAAGCCAGTATCCTGACCCTTTGATTTGCTACTAATCTTTCAAATACCATGCTGCCCTAAACCTCAATAAAACATAATTTTAAGGTTACCTTATTAAAATAAAAAATCAAGTTTATGTTACTGCCCTAAAACAAAGTCAAAGAAAACTTTTAAAAATAAAATAGAAGACTAGCTGATCACATTGAAAATATAATTTCCTTTGCATCTCATCAGAAAGGTTTTCTCAAGCGCCTTTCTTGCTTACTTATAACAGCTATAGAGAAGGAACCTGAGCATTATTGGAAAGAAAATGGCAAAAATGAGGTGGTTTCAGGCACTCTAGTTGGACATTTTCAATACCTTGAAAATCCATGTTGTGCTGTTATCAATTCAGAAGACAGTATTAAGTCCCAGGAAAATAGTTGTCAAGTACTACAAGCCCCTTTGAACAAGAACTGCCTAACCTACACTGGGGAACAAAATTTTTGTTGCATCCACAAAAAGCACTTGTTCTTACCTAATTCGAGTGTGTCTCAAATCTGACATTAGTTTTTCTATGTAAGCTACAGTTTTTTTGCAATTCAAATTTTAGGTTTTCTTCCTATTGTAAAATTTTCAACATTTAGTTTAACATAATGAAGTAAAATGTCTTCTTAGGCATCATCTTTGTGGAAAATATAATAATTTATATAATGCAGTAAATACACTAATACACTAAAAGATATGACTGCATCAGAATTTGTCTACTTTTTTGAAATAGAACATATTAAAACACTTATTTTAATCATAAAATTTGTGCAAAACTTATTTAAATTCTATTCAAGCACAAATTTGGGTTTGTAGCTCTTACATTTGTGTACTTGTTGAGGACAATCTCATTTGATGCTCCAGCAGTAGTCTGCCATCATATTTCTGTCCCATCGCCCCAATAATGCTCTTTCATCATCTTCAGATCTTGATGAAAGCGTTCTCCCTGCTCATTACTAACAGCGCCAAGATTTTCAGGAAACTTATCAAGGTGACTGTTCAGGAAGTGAATCTGAATGCTCATGTTGCATCCAATGTTGCGGAAAGCCAACAGCATTCTTTGAACCAGAAGTTCATAGTTTTCTGCTTTTTTGTTGCCAAGGAAGTCTTTTGTAACTGCCACAAAAGACTACCATGCTGTTTTCTCCTCCTTATTTATCTTCCTGGCAAATTCTTCATCATGTATGAGGGTTCGAATTTGAGATCCTTCTAATATACCTGCTTTTATCTTCTCAAAAGACAAGGCAGGAAAAGCAGAAAGAATATGTTGAAAGCATTCACTTTCTCTATTCAAAGCCTGAACAAACTGCTTCATTAAGCCAAGTTTGATGTGAAGTGGGGGAAAAATGATCCTGTCTCAATTAACTATGGGTTTATTCACAATATTTTGCATCCCTACTTCCAGAGCTTCACGTTTCAGCCACTCCTTCTGTGTCCAGTGTTTCTCCCGAGCTCGACTGTCCCACAAACACAGAAAGCAAAGATACTTTGTGAAACCTCTGTTGTCCTAGCAGGAAATTTACCATTTTAATATCTACACAAATGATCCAGTTATGCTCCTCATACTTCAGAAAGTCGAGGACAATTTTTATGTCATTATAATCTTCTCACAGATGAGTTGAATAACCAATTGGAACCGCTGCATAGGAGAACACATTTCAGACTCCGTTTAGAGCTGTCAAGAAATAGCCGCCATTCTGTTGGACTGTAAATGGTAACACCTAGCTGGCTGAGAAGACTACTGATATCATGACAGTAAACAAAGTGTTTGTCTTTGGAAAAAAGTCCACAAAAATTTGTTCACACTTCCTGAAATGGGATACTTTAGCTGACCAGTGAAGTACATTCTTTTCTTGAAGCCTGGAGGTTAATAACTCAGCTGCTTTCTTTGATAGGCCCAAATCTCTTATTAAGTCATTCAATTCTGGCTGGCTGAACTGCTGAGGAGTTAATGACTGCTTGGCATCAGAAGAAGACCCTTCAGAGTCTACAACCATTTCCTCATGCATCTTATCAAAATACACTTGACCACTGCGTTCATTTTCTTCATCCTTAGAAGAAATAAAACCATTGAAAACTGGAACCAGGAGTGTCTCAGAGTGTAGGATAGGTCATATTGCTGAAGGAATATTAGGATATGTGATCATATGCCATTTTTTTCTTGCTGATGCCCTTCGTATGGATCAGACAGAAATAACAGTCACTGCTGTGGTCCTTAGGTTCACGCCAAACCATGGGAATACCAAAAGGCATTCATTTGCATTTTCCTTTTGTCCAGTCACAAAGCATTTCCTCACAATTATGACACACGATATGAGGAGCCGAATTCTTGTCTTGATCGCCAAGGGGAACTTGAAAATAAGCAATATACGCACGTGTCACAGATGATGAAATATTATGCCTTTGACGTTGAAGTGTGTAACAGCCACATATATAACAGAAGATGTCAGGACTATTCTTTCATTTACGCCTATGCAAAGAAGTCATGATTCAATCTTAAAACAAAATAAAAGGGTGTTTTTTATCAGTTAATAACTTTTTCCATTTAAAAACAACTACAATTATGTAAAAGTGATGTATATAAAACATTAATTGCCTTGTGGTTATGTTCAATCCAAGAGTCGTTGCCCTTTAACTCCAATTTAAAAACCAATGCATGACATTAACTGTAACAAAAATAAATTAAAGTTGCATAAAACCTAGAGCATGCACAAAAAAACTAATTTCAGATTTGGAATCAGCGATGCAGACATATATAGAAAGCGTTCTAAAACCTCATGCAACAGAAAATGAAAAAAATTGTTCCCCAGTGTTATCTATCTACAGAAACTGTCCTGGTGCTCTACACAGAGAAGGAGCTTGAACCTCAAATGAAAATTCGTGCACATATTAGCATGAGTTAATATTAAACTATAAAAAAAATTAAAATTTGCCAGTGTTCTGCTATCTGTTATTGCTTACTTAATTGCCCCTAGAACAGTGGTTCTTAACCTGAGTTCTATCGAACCCTAGGGGTTTGATGAGTTGGTCTCAGGGGTTCGGAGAAGCCTCTGCCACGGAGGCCAGAATAAAGTAATACCGTAATTTGTTGTGAGTTCATGCACTTTGTTGGTTTTGTTCTTTGAGCAAGGTGATGTTCATGCACGGCTCATTTTGTGCACCAGTAAAAAAACATATACCTATGTCTTGAATTTGGGGAAAAAATCATATTTTATTTATCACTAAAGAAGGGTTCGGTGAATGTGCATATGAAACTGGTGGGTTCAGTACCTCAAAAAGGGTTAGAAACCACTGCCCTAGAATCCGCAAGTGGAATCTGGTCTTGAAAAGCTCTTATTTCATGAAGGTATTTGTGATTTAAAAAAAAAAAAAAAAAAAAAAGATGAAAACCAGGAGATAAAAGGAGAGACAGTAAGATGTTATCAAAGCCAAAAAGGGCATTTTTTTCCACTAAAAGAGGCTCGCTCTAAAGAGCGTCATCCTGATACGCCAAGATTGTAGCTTTGATCCCCAGTTAGGGCATATACAAGAATCAACCAATGAATGCATGGATAAGTGGAACAATAAAATTTCTCTCTCTCTCTCTCTCTCTTCCTTCCTCTCTCTCTAAAATTAGTAAGTAAAAACTTTAAAAAAGTAAATATGCACAGTCCTTGCGTAGTGCACATTTTTTTAAAAATAAAATTGACAAAGAATTCCATTGGCCAGTTAAAGAATGCAGAGAATTTAGAAACAGAAGGCTAGGAGAGTTAAGGGCTGTGACAATAATTCCTATGAGAGATGATAAAGTCTGAACTAATAAGCCAGTGGCAGGAAGAGTTGTCAGCTGGGGAATGCTAATATGAAAATTTAGCTGAGAATCAGCAGGACCTCACAATAGAACGGGAAGGGGAGGGAGCAGTTGAGTAAGACTATAGGAGATAGTAGCTTCGTTAACACATTTGTCTAGCCGTCAGACCTGTTTCCAGCTGTGGTCCTGTTGATGTATGGCTACCCACATCGTGTCAGTGCAGCCTGCAAGCCTTCTAAAAGCCTCCAGATAGTTCTAAAGTACATTGTTCATGAACCACGGTCAGAAAAGCTCAGCCCACACCATGCTGTGATGTATAAGTAATCCTTCACATTCATGTCTTTACTCCAAGCGAAGCTAGAGGTGGAAATTCCAGGAACCACCCCAGGCTGGGGAGATTTTTTTTTTTTCTTTCCAGGCTGGGGAGATTTTTGAAGTCCCAGAACTTTTAGGTGATATAGTTCATGTCAAATCAACTCTTTGGGGCATTGCAGTGTCGTGTGTGTGTGTGTGTGTGTGTGTGTGTGTGCGTGAGAGAGAGAGAGAGAGAGAGAGAGAGAGAGAGAGAGAGAGAGACAGAAAGGGAAAGAGATGAGAAGCATCAACTCATAGTTGCAGCACCTTAGTCATTCATTGATTGCTTTCTCATATGTGCCTTGACGGGGTGGGGGGCACTCCAGCCAAGCCAGTGACCCCTTGTTCAAGCCAGCAACCTTGGACTTGAGCTAGAGACCCCACACTCAAGCTGGAAGAGCCCACGCTCAAGCTCGCAACCTCAAGGTTTTGAACCTGGGTCCTCAGTATCCCAGGCCAACATTCTATCTACTGCTTCACTGCCTGGTCAGGTGTATTGTGGTGTCTTAAAACAATCTTTTCTCCCTGTATTCTTCTCATTATGTTAGTTCTATTGACAGCTACAAAGCTGTTTTCCATTTCTCACTTAAGCCCAGGAGTAATCACAAAGTAATCCTGGCTTAGTTTCCATGCTCAAGTTCTGCCCCTGTCTGGTAAATTACTTCACTTAATATCTCCGCCACATGAAAATGAAGACCTTTAATGACAATGATATTGGACACTGAAGCAAACACCAGTGTATTGCTTTTTGAGTTATAGGAAAAGTCATTTTGATCCACAGGGCGAGAGGGGAGAAATGTCCTTCAGGAGATTTTCAGGTTTCAATAAATTTTATTAGCTCCCAAACACTTCCTGAGTGTGGGCCCCAGCCCCCACTGCCATCAGCACTGTGGTTTGAACTTACCTATTTATCTATTTGTTTGTCTAGATTTGGGGCTCAATGTGGGAAAGGGCC
Source organism: Rhynchonycteris naso (assembly GCA_037038555.1). NCBI lineage: Eukaryota > Metazoa > Chordata > Mammalia > Chiroptera > Emballonuridae > Rhynchonycteris > Rhynchonycteris naso. The sequence goes on along the minus strand of CM073000.1, from coordinate 188,139,607 downwards.
ATGCTTTCTCTTTACCTGGATGGGGAGAAAGTGTTATCCTCTTTCTAGGATGTTCTCCCTGAGCCCTGTCCCCATGTTTCTAACAATCGACCATTTCCAAAACACCTTAGAGCAGTGGTTCTTAACGTGGGTTCTATCGAACCCTAGGGGTTCGATGAGTCGGTCTCAGGGGTTCGGAGAAGCCTCTGCCGCGGAGGCCAGAATAAAGTAATACCGTCATTTATTGTGAGTTCATGCACTTTGTTGGTTTTGTTCTTTGAGCAAGGTGATGTTCATGCACGGCTTATTTTGTGCACCAGTAAAAAAAACATATACCTATGTCTTGAATTTGGAAAAAAAATCATATTTTATTTATCACTAAAGAAGGGTTCGGTGAATGCGCATATGAAACTGGTGGGTTCGGTACCTCAAAAAAGATTAAGAACCACTGCCTTAGAGCACTTACTAGGAGTTGACTTTCTCCAGGAAGCCTTCCCAGACCTCCAAAGTACCAACACATTTTATACTTGTATTTAACACATATTTCACCATATTGTAATGTCCTGGCTCCCTTTGCCCCTCCCAGATATTTAAACTGGGGAAAACCTCAATTAATCAGCCCATGATCTCTGTGAGTTCCCTCCCCCAGGTTCCTCCTGCTTCGCTCTGCCCCTGGGTTCCCAGCTGTTCCCGCTGCCTCTGTTTCAGCCCCTCAAGGAGACTGATGCAATACTGACAGATTGCCCAGGAACTGGGATGTGTAGTATGTGTTTTCCACCCCCACCCCACGCCCGGGCTCCTCGGAATGAGGGGAGTCTGGGCAGCCCTGAGTTAGCCCCGGTTCCTTGGTTTCATTCCCAGGCTGAGAACTCTCCCAGGGGATTCAGAAGTCTCAGAAAATGCCACATTATTTTCTCATCTCTACCCCTAAAAGACTGTTATGTACAGTTCTTTAAAAAGAGATAGAGATGTTTAAATGAGCAATAAATTATACATGTGGATCAAGATGTAACCACAGGGGTTTTCAGAGCAACATTCTCTACAATAAACATCGAAATCAACCTAAATGTCCACCAATAGGGAACCAGTTAAATATTGAACATTTTAACAACATGGTGGAATTTTAAGCAGCCATTAAAACTGACGAGATATTTCTAAATGTGCTGACCCAGAAAGAGGACCGTCGCCCAGTGGTGAGTACAAAAAGCAGGTTCCAGAATATAAGAACAAGCAGGATGTGATCTTATTTGCATAGACATGTATGTGGGTGTACGGGTGTATGTGTGTGTGTGTGTGCATATGTATGAGTGTGCATGTGAGAGAGAGAAAAAATGTGAATATATATTTAGAAATACCCAGAATATTTATCAAAAAGTTAACAGTGATTGTCTCTGGGTAGTAAGAAAGTTTTCCTCCTTCCTCTGTATAACTGTATACATGTTTACATCAATAGATATATCTTTCTTCTTTGTATAGCTATACTGTGTGAATTTTTCATAATGAGCATTTATGACTTTTACAGTAGGGGAGGGCTCCTTCCTGGGTTTTATGACTTTCCAGGAAAGCCATGAACAGGGCCAGGAGCCACGGTGGAACTGCCTCCCTTCTTTTAGCTTCATGATATATAGAAAAGGGTCATGAGCTGTCTGACTATAAATGAGTTTGGCTTCTTTTAAAAAAATTTTGTGCCTGCAACCCAAAGTCACTCTCTTGCTCAAAACAATCTAAAACCGCAGACCCCCTTCCAGGCCCCAGTGTGGGCATTTGCTCCAGTTTTTCACTCCTGAGATGCCTCTTTTCCCACAGAGAGCAGAGATTTTCAGTTGCATCTAGAAATTTCCAAGAGAATCTGTTATTAGCTGAGCAATCTCCCTGTGAGTCCTCCACTAGGAAGGCTCGTCTCCCCTGAGAGCAACACTGTGACTACCAGACTCCTTTGCAAAGGCTTCAGATGTCAACTGTGGCCCTGCCACCCATATGGAAATCCTGGTTTAGAACCATCTGTCTCCCCTAACCAGGGGCCTTCCATACAAATATACCTTAAAGCCCACCCACCGCCATCCCAAACCCTTTCAGCATGAGGGGAAGGCGATGGACCACAAGGGAAAAGACTAAAAAAACTTTAGAGATATTTGGTGACGGGAGCCATCAGCACTAAAAATACTCACTTGGACTTTATGGAGTTCTGCCCACCGTTCCAGTAGGTTCACCCTTAAAATGCTAATTAATCATGGCCAAGAGAATGCACCAGTCCTGTAAGAGATGATCAGTAAATAGGGTCTGAACAGGCAAACCGTGTTCTGAAGGAAAATATCAAAGGTATGATGAAATCATTTAGGGAGTACAAAGTGAGCTGTCCCAAACCCTGACTTTAGCTAAAATTTTCCTCTTTCAGGTTGAAAGGGTGCGTGAGGGGTAATCGTGTGGGCTGAAGATACCCACAGTCTTTGATCAACTGCTTTCCCTCATCCCCTCATTCAGACCGTGAGCAAAACTTTGCGGCCTGTCCTTGAAATAGATTCCAAATCTGCTGTATTAGGCAAGGTTTCAACAGAGCCACAGATCGATAAACAGTGAGTTGTTAAAAACTATTTAAACTGTGTGGTCACAGAATGGCCAGTCAGGTACAGTCATGGGAGACACGGGAAATGCGTGTTAAATAACGTATATTATTTTCATAGGTTTTTGGGGGGGAGTATCATATGAGACACAAGGTCACAGGAAAACATCAGGGTTAAGGTGAAGATATTAAGAGGCAGAAGACCGTAGTGGAGAAAGCTTTTAGAGCACAACCTAAACCGTAGTTTCTGCAGGGAAGGCAAGGAAGAGAGGATAAACAGTTTATGATCAGTTAGTCTGAGTCACTTCTATGGTCTTTGGGCTATCAGTGGTCTCTAGTGGCCTGGTATCTGACCCTGGGATAATTAAGGCAGAGGAATATAGTCTCTTGGGGTATGAGGGCCAAAGAGAAGAGGTGTGGCTCTGGATTGGTTAGTTTGCACATCAAAGGCATGCTGGGACCTTTGCTGGAACTCAGAATTGGCTCACCTGGGAGGGGTAGTTTCTCCTTACAGAAAGCAAGGCTTTTTAAGATGTCAAAACATCATAATATACAGGTATTGATCGATTTACGAACTATGCAACTTACGACCATTCAACTTTACGACCACAGTCGCTAGCCACGACTGCTCCGTGTCTGGAGCAGTTTTTGTATGCACCTGTATTTTGTAATTTTGTATGTTTTGCAAATATTAAACCAGTTGTACTGGTAATGCAGTGTTTTACTTAAGCCTGACGAATGTAAAAATAAGAAACAAAATGGTGTAGAGATGATACAAATGGCATAAAATGAACAAAGAAAATTATGATAAAATATGACTTAAAGCTTTTTATAACATCATTTCACAGTACTGTACATATAGCCTACTCAATTTACAACCAGATCGTATTACGACCAGTCTGTCGGAACCAATCGTGGTCGTAAGTCGAGCACTAGCTGTATAGGCAATAAATATGTGTGTGTATATATATATATATATATATATATATATATATATATATATATGCAATTTAGACAGAGCTAGAGATCTCTAGTTAACAAGTTTATATATATATATATATATATATATATATATATATATATATATATATATATATATATATATATATATATATCACTAGTAGAATGCCGGTAGTACCAAGGTTGAGAAACCCTAATCTTTGGTATGTAGGACCATGTCTAGAAGCTGGCTTCTAAAGCAAGTCAAATATCAGGTCAGCAGTGTAGTAAACAGATCAAGAGATATGTGTTTAAAAAAAAAAAAACTTTGAATTTGTTGGCAATCAAGCAAATTAAAACAAAGGCCCACTTTTGGCCTGTTGCTTTAACAAAGATGGTTTTAGATGCTTACAGGCTACAGGGAGGCCAATGCAGGCCACAATGATAGCCCATTGCTGAAGGGAGTAAAATTGGTCTGTCTTTTCCTGAAAGCAGTTTGGCAATTGTCAGCGAGCTCTTTACAATGATCCTAGCTTTGACCAAGTAACTACACTTCTAGGAATGTATCCTCAAGAAAAATTTAAGGAAACAAGGAAACAAAATTGATAGTAACTGTTGGGAAAACAGCTGTGTTAGGCTTGCTCACTGGTTTACTGGCTGCAAGCTCTTTGCTTGATTCATGCGTGAGCACGTGGCGGGGTCTATATAAGACTGTGGGTGCTTGCACTCAGAGGAGATTGCAGGTGGATGGAGGCTTGCCTGCCCGCCACTGTGAAGGGATGTTGTGCTGTTTGTTCGCCTGCTGCTGTGAGAAGAGGTTTCCTCTGCCTGTGTGCTTGCCCACTGTTGTGAGACTATTAAACGGGAATGGCCCAAGGCTTTCCGGCTCCTCAGTTTTTCTACCATCTGCCCGAATCCAATGTGAACCTGGCCTTGGCCACTAGCACTACAGTAACCTAAATGCCCAATAATTAGGCAGAGATAACAGACTAGAATATGGAGGAAGCCATTTTAAATAATGCTTACAGTCATTTTCATCACATGGAGAGAAGCTAAGAGGGAGGAAAAAATCAGGGTTAAATTAAATATGCAGCATAATCTAAACAATGTAAAATCGAGTAAAATGTCTCTTGTGGAAACATTGAAAAATGATCTCTGGCCACATTTGTTCTTTGCCAGATGGTTTCTATATTTTAATTTAACCATAATCCTCCATATTGGTTAAGATGTTTCAATCACAAGTGATAAAGCACCCACCTCAAACCACATTAACAATATGGGATTTATTTATTGACTATACTAGAAGTTCAAGACACAGGATGAGCTGCAGGAAAAACATAAACTAGCCTCAAATAAAATTAGCAAGAATCTGGTCTCTGTCTGTCTCAGGGCTCTGTGTTTCCATATATTGGTTTTAGCCTCTGCCTCTAAGCAGTGGTCTTGGCCCTCTCTTTCTCTTGGCTTTAAACACATACACGCGCGTGCATGCACACACACACACACACACACACACACTCTTGCATGCATGCAGCTCCAAGATGACTCTCTCATGATAGCAAAATGACAATAACAGAAGTTGTTTCAGACCTCACCGACTCACACAGAAAATAAAAGAGAGAGTCTTTCAAACCACTCTGGCACAAATCTTAGAATTCACTTTTCCCATTGGCCTGAATATATGATAGCCCCATCCCTAACCTAGTCACTGGGGTGCATGGGATGTGATTTACTGATTGGTTTACACGGAGCACAGCCCACCCACTGTGGCAGGAAATAGCGTCAACTTCCTCTAAATCACATGGCTGAGAATGGTAAAGGGTGAATCCACCAAGGAAAGCCAAAGTGCTTTCTATTGTAACAAATGGGTGCTACAGAGGCAACCAGGCAATATCTCTGGGTCATTTGTTGCTATTGAGAAGTTGTCCAAGCATGTCTACATTTCCCAGCATGCTTTGTGTGAAAGTTGGACCATATAACTAGTTCTTATCAATGGAATAGAATGAAAACCAACATAAAATGGTACTAGGCTTATCAGGATCATCACTTCGTAAGGTATATAAATGTCTAATCACTATATTGTACACCTGAAATTAATCTAATGTATGTCAACCATAACTGAAAAGTAATTCTTTAAAATAATATTTAAAAGAAAAACAGAAGGAAAACTAAAGTGGTAGTAGAGGATCCATAGGCCCTAGAGGAGGGAGAAACACAAATTATAGAAGGTCATTCCCCCATTTACCACATGGAAGGCTACCTGCCCACTGAGAATACCCACTCTGGACTTCTGTGTAAGCTAGAAATTTTTTAATAACCCATTAATATATATGATTTTCTCCCTACCTAATACATGCCTTGAAAGCATATATTATTTCTACATAAACAATCATAATATTTTTAAAATATTTTTCATGCTTGGGAGAAAAGTCATGAGCTATCCTCCCTGATTTGTATATGCCCCATAGGCAACCATGATACAAGTTATGATTAATAGGCAAACTAGAATAAAGTCATGAAGCTTTAAATAGAGCCTAGTATTAAATCCGCTACTTATAGAAGTTTAGGGTAGGGGAGGTTTCAAATGCTCCTGGCTGAACCTTCTCAGATCAAAGAATCTGATTGACAGCCAGGAGATTAAAGGCCATCTGATCCACAGATGAACCGCTCAACCTCCTGGGTGAAAGATTTACATAAAAGCAATTATGTAATTTTTTACATAATTTTTTTAATGGCTATGTTCTTGAAAGGGTCATTTATTCCTTCTCTTTTTTCATGTATTCAATAGCTATTTAGTGACCCCCCACCATGTGCTGTGTTGGATTAGGTGCAAGGGATACTAATGAAGAATGAGTTCTAGTCCTTTTGCTCAATGAGCTTATAGGTTTGGGGCTTGGCTGTGTTAGTAAACAAGCAATTACAAAGAGAGAGAGAGAGGTTCTGTGATTGGATAATTTGAGAACACATAGGAAGGACACTCAGCCTAGTCTTGGGGATGTAGCAGAGATTGTTAATCCTCCACAAACGGTCCATGGTCTCCCCTACATTTGCAGCTTCCTCTGCAGTTAGGATGGAACCGTGTGACTAGTTTTGACCAATAGACTGTGAGCAGAAGAAACACATGTCACGTTCAGTTTAAGGCCATTAAGAGATCTGTGCCTCCCTACCCTGCCTCAGAGGACTTGGTGGCCACATGTTCCAGACGCCTCAGCAGCAAGACAGAAGACTGAATAGGATCAGGCAGGCAAAAGTGGGCTGCAAAGAGTGGTCCAAGCGGAGGGATCCGTGTCTGGCAAGCTTTGGATCTATTTGCTTATAAGTAGAATTTGAATTAAAAGGATCCATTTTTTAAAGTTTTTGTGTTTAATTTACCTTGGGGTTTTAGAAATTTCCTCGCATCCATTACTTTATGTTCAATGGAAAAAATTCTAACTTCTAATTTGAAGCTTTTCAACATATTGTTCCCCATCTTCTTCTTCAAACAGCTAATGACCAGTAAATAAGCCCGCTAGAGCCCAGCCTAGCTGCTGTTTAAACAAACATTTTATTGAAATGCTCTGCAAAGAGAACCAGCCTGCAAGCTCTCCCGAAAGTCAGCAGTTTAGTTTATTGGCATTACTGAAACTTTCACTTTTGCATCATAAGCCTTTTTCTTTACTTTCAACTGTGCTGGAAATGGTCTGTTTTAAACTGTTTAGTGATAGGGGTTTGCTTCAACCTATGCTTTCCAACCCCCAGAGCTTGCTTCCCATAATGCACCACAGCGAATCTACCTCTAATGGGTGCCTGGCCCACGAGTGATTAGTTTAAGTAGCCAGTGGGTGGAGCTTTAACCTGGGCCAGTGACAGTTGAATTTCATATATATATATATATATATATATATATATACACCTATCTATCTCTCTGTCATTTATATGTTTCTTAAAGACATTTCCAAAAGGAGCAATTGCAAGTAGTGGTAAATGTAAGAGAAGACCAATTTACAGCAGTTACAGGCAGAAATTCAAGTCCCAGTAGCCAAGAAAAATATTTCCAACCCTAATTTCCAGAGCTAGGGATCCATCTCATTGTCTTCTACTCCAGTAAAAAAGAAAAGTGATGCAGGGACTCTGGGCTGCCATTTGGAGCCCGAATAATACACAAGATCAGGCAGCAGAGAAGCTGGCATATTTTTAGCCCTGAGGTATGAGTGGAAAGAGTCATTTAGCAGTGATATGAGGAAGAGGGCACAAGCATAAGAGTGAGATGCATCTGGGTTCTAGTCTTGGGCCCCCTCTTACTTCAGTTTCCACTTCTGTAAAATGAGGTGGCTTCCTCTATCTTGCATAGTTGTCATGAGGATTAAGAGATAACGTATTGGGATGCTGCTGCTGCCGCCCGAAACTTCTAGAAGCTGTACATACATTAGCCCGTTTAGTCTTCACTACAACACAGAGGAGCAGGCACAGTCAATATCCTCACTTTGCAGATATGAACATTTAACAGAGAAGACCAGGAGTTTATCCAAGACCGCATGGAGTATATGAGTTGGACTCCAACACATGCAATCTGGCTCCCAAATCCATAGTCTTAGCTGTCTAGTATGTAGTTACTATTCAAACAGAAGTTACTTGTGGTGTTAAGTCTCAGGGAGGTTAATCAGTCAACCATATGTGAAGCACCATGTTAAATGCTTTATAGCCAACCCATTTAGTCCTCATGATAACCTGCTCGCGGAATGATCGTTACTGATTTACAGATGGGGAATGGAGGGGATCAAAGACTGAGCATTAACCACTGTGCATACCACCTCTCCAGGATAGGAGCAAAGGGCTAAAAAGGAATTGTTTGTAACAGCAAAATGCATGGGAAAATCATAAGCGCTCATCATGAAGGGGGTGCCTAAGTAAAATGTGGTTTAGTTACACAAGGGTTCAAGTTGCACTCAGCAGTTTAAAATAATGCACCAGATCTCTCTTAACACATGGAGCAATGCTACATACATATTGAGTGAGAAAAGCGAGGGGCAGAACCATCCACACACAATACCATGAAAGTATATATAGTTGATATACTAGCCACAAGTTTGTTTGTTTGTTTCGTGTAGATCAGGAGCATTTGCACCAGCTTTATGGAAGTGATTGTCTCTGATGAGTGAAGAGGAGGGTGAAAAGAAAGGAGGTGTCCAGTTCGCGTTCCTCTGAAAACAGAGCCTGAAATAAGGAGTTGGGTTCAGGTCATTTATGAGAGAGCCCATGGCAGAAAGCGTAGTGAGGATGTGAGGAGAGACAGGATGGGAGAAAAGCCAATGAAGCATGCGTTCATCTGAGGGTCACTGCTGTGGGCTACTGGGGCTGTCATTGGAGACCCTCTGAAGAGCCAGGGAGAAAAAACATAACTCAGAACTGATCCACAGTGAGACGAGGAATCTGGAATACCTACTTTCCAACTCCCATCTCTCATTGATTGAGAGTTGGCCTCCAGCATTATATCTCTGGGCCCTTATTGGTTGCCCTATGGACAGGCTGAGCAAGCTCCCTTGCCACTGGAGAAAGCCCTGCTCCACAGAATCTTAAAGATGCTGCTATAGACATGGCAAGCAGTCAGCATGCACCAGAATTGTCCACCAGAGATGCAAAGAGCTCAGACACTGGCCACAGAGACGTGACGGGGACATTAATCACATATGTTACAAGAGAATAACTTTATCAGCAATGTCTTATCTTCTAAATATCTAAGGAAAATATAGTAAAACATTAATATTCATTCATTCTACTCAATGGGCACGTGTGATGGTTTTACATTCTGTTGCTGCTTAATTTTTTCTGAATTTTTCTACTTTTGTGTTTTCTGTATTTGTTTCTTTAAATTTTCTTAACTACATTGACCATGTTGTGCAACTATCTCCACTATCTATTTCTAAAACCTTTTCATCACCCTACAGAGAAATTCTGTACCCTTTCAGCAATATATCTTAATTCCCCTCTCCCTCAGCCCTTGGTAACCTCTAATCTACTTTCTGTCTTTATGATGCATATTCTAGATATTTCATACACGTGGAATCATACAATATTTGTCATTTTATGTTGGCTTATTTCACCTAGCATAATGTTTTCAAGACTTGTCCACGTTGTAGCAGAACTTCATTCCTTTTACTGTAGAATAATATTCCTTTATGTGCATGCATTACATTTTGTTTATCCATTCATCTGTTGACAAACACTTGGGTAGGTTTCTATATTTTGGTAGCTACTGGGGATAATCTTGCAATAAATATTAGCATACTACTATCTGTTTGAGGTCCTGTTTCAAGTCTTTGTAGTCTATACCTAGGAATGGAATTGCTGGGTTATATACTAACTCTATATTTAATTGTTTGAGGACTTCCCATGCTGTTTGCCATGTTGGATGTACTACTTTTCATTCTCACCAACAGTGCACAAGGGTGCTAATTTCTCCACATCTGTGCCAAAACTTATTCTCTCTCTCTTATTTTAAATAAATAGCCATTCTAATAGGTGTGAAGTTGTGTTTTATTGATGTTTTGATTGCCATTTCCCTAATGACAATATTGAGCATCTTTTCATGTACAATTTGTATCTCTTCTCTGGAGAAATGTGTATTCAAAGTCTGTATTTTTTAAACGTTTCAAAAGTAAAAACCTAAGGTCTGGCATATGCAATGGAGCTGATTACTTGACTAAAACTGTTACTTTTTTTCAGAAAAGTTACTTTCTTAATATTTCAGACAATCTACGTTTCACCCTACTTCATCTCTTGGCAAATTTCAGCCTCACTGCATCATTCATTCCTTGGTCAGCGAGTTCTCGGGAAGCATTTTGCAAAGCTTCTCTGCAGCATGAGAAGTGACAGGCAGATCCAACTTTGGGCAAAGGTCCAAGAAGTCACACTCCAGAAAGCAGAAGCAAGGGTAAAATCAACTTGTCATCGGTTGTCAGCCTATCCTTCATTCTGGACTAACAAGACATTGGAGATCTTGACATTTTCCTTTGGTTTTAAATAAGAAAATTACCTTTTCCCATGCCCTAGTCACAGAACAAGAAATAGAAATGAGGAAGATAAAAAGGGGGCGGGGGGAATGTTCCTTTCAAAAATATACAAAAGTATCAGTGTTCATTTATATGCAGTTTCAAGTCCTATGAAGTTTATCAAAAGTTATAGAATAACTATTTGTCTCACTAGAGTTTGGACCTAACCAATTTTTTTCTATGTGCCATTGTCTGTTATTCCATGTTCTATGACAATAATGAGACTTGGTCAATATTCTCCAAAATTTCCCTTCCCTAGTTGTAAGTGTTTTTTCTCTCTCTGCCCCAAAGTCCTGGCTAACTCCCAAACATTTTCTGCATTGTGTCACTGAGAGGCAACACCATGAGCTTGGATTCAGGGCTTGAAGGGTGGGCTGTGGAGTAAGACTGTCATGGATTACAGAACTGTCTTGATCACTTAATATTGTTGTTGCTGGTTCTGTTCTTGTTGTTTAACTCTCTGAACTTCAATTTCTTTTTTATCTGTTAAAAGAGCCATCATATTACTAAGACTAGTCAAAACACCAACTTTCTCTGACACAAACAATAAAGGTGTTTGTAATATATCTGATTAGCAGAAGTCCAGAGGTTGAGTGGGCTTCATGGCTGGTTGATTCAGCTCCTCAATGGTGTTGTTAAGGACCAAGCCAAAGCTTTAAAGCCATCTTAAGGTCAGTTCCCTTCTAGTTATAAGAAAGCTATCAGCTACAGGCTTCTCTGCCCATATTCCACAGAAGGGAGCAAGCTTCCCCCTCAATTTGGTAATGGCTGAGGAATTGTTCTTTCCTAGACCAATTGCATCCACTTGGGTCACATACTCACCCCTGGATCGATACATATCCAGAGGAGTGTTGAACATTATTTGTCTTAAGCCTGGTTCTGGAAACAAACATTGGCATGAGGGTGAATTTATCATAAATGGCTTCAACCCAACATGGAGCTGAGACAGGAATGGTCAGCTGTATATATGATGGAAAAAAACTGAAAAAAAAATCAGTATTTTATTGAGAAAGAAAAAGAGAACAATTAAATGCTAGAAAGACAATAGTAGTAACCATTTACTAAACAGCAGACTTCTTTTAAGTGTGTATTAATATATATAACTTATAAGTTTATAGATGTTATCTATAAGAGCATATATTTATACACTATTAAAAGAAGCAGATCTATTATAAATATAAACCTGGTATATAGCAGGCTCCACAGATGGTAATTTTTATAATAATTTAATAATTATCAACATATCTCAAATTTCTTACAAGACTCTATGCTTTTTAAGGATGGAAATTATTAAAGGTGATCTTTAATTTTTATAAAAGAAGGTCAATGTTTCACCTAGTCAACTTGAGTGAAATCATACAATACTCTTTCAGCTAGCAATAGAGGGGTTCAATTATTCATCCACCCCCGCTCCATTCATTCAGTCAGATATTCCTAGAGCTCTTACTTAGGGGTCAGGCCTCCAGACTCCTAAGAGAGCCACCGGGGTGGGACAGGGGAACTCCGGGACACTGGAAATCCTTTGCATGTCTTTGGTACCTGAGGAGCTCGGCTTTGTAAAGCAGTGACAGATAGAAAGGACAGTGTCTCGGGGGAAAAACTAGCCCCTCTGGCACCTCCTCTTCTTTACAATTCAGACCAGACCCCAAGAATCCCAGGTTAGACTTTGAGGGGCAGATAACTTGAGTGGAGACAGGATGTGGCCCGCATTGATTACAGTGGTAAAGACTTGAGGTCTCACCTTTAAGGGTGACTGGACCCCCTGTTAAGCAAGGTTTCAGGTAATAATCAGAAAGAAAGGGATTCAATGAAGGGATCAGAGATATGAGAGAAGGCAAACCACCGTCTCTAGACAGTCACCTCTCCACTTCTGAAATCCCTCATCCTGGCAGGGGTACAAACAGCAATGGGGCCTCCCATCTAACGGAGGCCAGAGGACAGGGTCTGTGTGAGCCACAGATCCAGAGAAATCCGCATTGCAGCATCTTAACACAAAATACATAAATAAATAGAATGTATAGCTGAAGCAAGCTGGGGTGGGCAAACTTTCCTGTTTTTCCTCCACCTGCTTCTCTCTCCCCTCTCCTCTTGGCCCCGAACGCTGTCCTCTCTCCCGGATTCAGGCAAGAATCCTTGGCAAACTCAATAATATTTACACATTTGGAATAAAATTACTGCATCTTGTCAGCATAGAAATGTAAAGCAAATATGGATGAGGGCTGCAGCCTTCTGCTTGTGCTTTCATCCAAAGAGCCCTCTCTCCAGCCAGCCCAGCTTTCAAAGCAGGCATCGGAGTGCCATCTTATGGTAAAAAATAGAAAGGACACTGCTTTCCAGGTTAGGAGCACCCCAGGGTTCCAAAGGCACACCTGTGCACAATTTTCTGCCATTTAGAAAGAGAAGAAGAGCAAGCACTTCGCTCCACTTTTTCTCTCTCAAGTTGGGCCACATCTCATCAAATCCCACCACAGCTTCCTGGCCCGGAGCTGCTCATCTTTGTTTTCGATTGCAGAAAGGATTGGAAACCCTAGAAACTTCTTGTTCTACACTCAGTAAAGCTGTGTTTGGGGAGAGTAATCAGTGATTTGGCCAAGAACCTAAGTAAGGAGTTTCCTTTTTCAAAATTGAGCTTCACTGGTCAAACTTCTTCAGTGCCTGAACATCCCCATCCCAACCCTCCCCCACCCCCCCCAAAAAAAAAGAAAATTGTGGCCTCCCCTGGGTAATGCAGGAAGTGCAGAATATGGAAGTGAGCTTGTGAGTCTGTGGGGCAGAATGTCATGGAATTTTCCAGGCTTTGCCAGGTCTGCCATATTCTAGCACTGAGTACTTGCAGGTCAAAGGAGCAAGTTTTTGTAAAATTTTGCAGAGCCCAGGACCTTTACCCCATTGTCACATGACCCAAAATCTGCCCCGGACTCAAACCTTTCTCTTCACGTATTGAGCCAATGGAGGCAGCAGAGGCTGTCAGCAGGGGAGCTGGGAAGGTTGGGCATTGACCTCATTGGGTTGTTAAAGGGTTAGGAAAGTGGACACAAGTGAAGTGCTTAGAACACTGCACCTGGCACATAGTAAGAACTCTTTGTTTTGGCCAGTATCACTTTTATTAGTATTACTTTATACAAATTTTGGTGCTTGTCTTCAGAGGTACCTGTATATATAATATTCTATACCACATTTGAGATTCTCAGCAATCACAAATAAGAATTAACATTTATTAATGCCAGAAATTGTTCTGATCTAATTGTCCTCTACTGGGAGGGAGGTCATCTGTGGCCCCAGGGACCACTGGCAATGTCTAGAAATATTTTTAGTTGTCAAAATTAGTGGGAAGGATGCTATTAGTATTTAATAGGTAGAGACCAGGGCTGCTACTAAACATCCTACTGTGCACAAGACAGCTCCCCTCCCCCCAAATAAAAAATTATTCCGCCCAAAATGTCAATACTGTCAAGGTTGTAAAGTCCTATATATGTTTGATCCTTTAATGTTCTCAACACTCTAATAGGATAGGTGTTATTATTACTCCCATTCTACAGATGAGGAAACTGAGACATAGAGAAGTTCTACCACTCACTCAAGGCCATACAGTTAGCAAGTGAAGACGGGATTAGAAGCTAGGCCTTTCCAGCTCCAGAGCCTGGGATTTAACCTCCCCAGTGGAGCTGTTCCAACAGCCTAGTGTTGGAGACGTACTCAGAACTCCCCAAAATAACATCAGTTGGCAAATTTACAATTATACATGTATCCAACACAGAAAACACAAGAAAGGGAGAAATGCAATTCTAATTCTACCTCAACTGCTACAGGAAACCTTAAAGTATTCTGAAACAAGAAATGTAGCTAGCCCTCTGTAGCCCAATCATATCGCAAGGCTCTGAAGACTCTAGAGCAGGGGTTGCCAAACTACAGCTACCAGGCCAAATCTAGCTCCCTGCTTGTTTTTGTAAATAACGCTTTATTGGGACAGAGCCATCCATTCATTTACAGATGGTGTATGCTTGATTTTGTTCTGCAATAGTAGCATTGAATAGGTGCAACAGAGACTGTCTGCTCTGTAAAAGCTAAGTATTTACTATTTGGTCCTGTATAGGAAGCATTTCCAACATCAGCTCTAGAAGAACATGGACAACTGGCTAAACAGTTGAGACATGCACTGCCAACATTTGCCTTTTATTTATGCCCTGGGTGAGAAGGTTTATACCATGCCTAAATGAGTATGCCTCTGCCCCTGGGAACCACGTCAGTGCAAACAAATCCAGGATAATGATCAGAAAGCCCTGTTCAGTCTAAATTATCCATGTTCTGCCCTTTCTGCCAACTGTCTGTCCATCCATAAAACATGGGCTGTAGACTGTGGGAAGGTCCTGACCCATTCTAACTTTCTTTTATGTGCCTCACCTTCATGTATCCCAAACAGATGACATCATAGTCACCAAAACCACCAATAATAAACATTTATTAAGCATTTGAATGGTTTGTCACATATTTTACTAATGAGGTATGAGCTCAGTTAATCCTCACAACAATACACATGGTATTATTATTATTCCCATTATAGAGATGAAGACCTTTTCATTGCCTAATCCAGGGTAGAAAAGCAATTTGCCCCCATCTGAGAAAATTCAATGTTATTTTGCTCAGCAAACCTTATAAACAAGTCAGACCCAGGCATTAGCTACAATACACAAGACACAAGCTCTGTCCTCACAGCTCAATAACCTGTAGGAAATATAGGTTGTGAGCAGAAAATGAGAAAATACCTTAAAAGTCTTACTAAGGAGAAGCCTGATACCGTAAGAGCAGAAAGGGCATCTAACCCAGCGTGGGACTTCCCCGAGAAAAGAACATCAAATGATTCTTGAAGGGTAAACAGGCAGAGAGCAGAGCCTGAGAAAAGACACAGCAGTGGGGCAGAGTTCACATGGACAAGTGCAAGACTCTAAAACCAGCTAACCAGCAAACAGCTTTCTGCCCCACACCTGATTGCTCATCACCCTGTTAGAGATCCTCCAGTAAGTCATCCACAAGAGGTCTCACGTGGTGGCCCTAGGTTGACTTCTGTCTATAGAAATACTTTGTTTGTTCTGTACAAACTTCTTGATGTTGCTTGATTTCAACCTTTTCATCTTTATCTCCTTGACATTGCACGTGTTGTTCCATCTGCCAAGACCCTCCATTTTTGTCCTGTTCACCTAGAAAACTCCTTATTCATCTTTCAAGACAGTTTAAATGTCATCAATTCCTCTATAAGACTTCCTTTGAATCCCGCCAACCCTCAAACGCACCTTTCTGCTGGGGTCTCATAACACTGTATTCGTTGCTCCACATTTGCCAAATTTATTTTCCATTGATTTGAGAGAGAGGAAAAGAAGGGAGAGAGAGAGAGAAGCATCAACTCACTGTTTCACTTAGTTCTTCCATATATTTGTGTACTCATTGATTGCTTCTCCTACATGCCCTGACCTGGGATCGAACCTGTAACCTTTGGCATGCTAGGACGACGCTTTATTCACTGAACCATGCAGTCAGGGCACCAAACTTTATTAACCACAATCCATACTAGGCATTATGACTCAACACAAACAAAAGTTTAATAAATTATCTTGTGTCTCTTATTCTCTTATGTCTCTTACTTATTCATGGAAGAAGTGTATGGAGAGACCCCCCAACAATGACATTTTCTTTCGCCACACCCCACAGCCTAGCCACAGACTTTAAATTTGAGGCCATGCTCTCACATCACCACTTTCTCTCACCACCACAATCACAGGCCGTCCACTTAAACACCAGAAACAACTCTGAAATACAGTAGGCAATAAGTTCTTATCTGAAAAGAAAACTAGAACTGATGCTCCACATGCTTTCTTAAATATCCATATTGTTCTATCCAGTAATATTCCTCTTGCGATTCTACTATACAGAAAAAATCAGAGGTTCAGTCCAAAGGCTCGCCTTCCAAGGTAGTCAGGGTAGCATTATTTATTGAAGTGGAAAATTATAAACAATAAAAATTTCCCATAATGAGGATTTGAAATAATAAAGTATGATTCATCTATGCAATGGAAAAATTTTTAAAGTGTTTTTGAAGAATATTAGAAAAAAACATAGAAAGCTTCAAATTATGTTAAGTCAAAAAGAATGATAAAATTTTTATGTACAAAGATGTTTAGGGGCAAATTGTACAGATGTCTGTAACTTACCTTAAAAAGCACCACAAAAATAAGGTGCATAAATAGAGGTATGGATGGATGAATAGAGGGAGAGAGATGGGTGGATGGATGGATGGATGGATGGATGGATGGATGGATGGATGGATGGAGACATAGGTGGATAGAGGGCTGGAAGGAAGGATGAGTGATCGAACAAGAGGAGGAGGGAAAGAAGAAGAGAAGAATAAAGATAAATGTTTATATGTGTGTTCACTATACATTTCTTTCCATTTTTCTGTATGTTTAAAATATTTTTACAATTTAATGTGAAAAAACTATGCGCAAAGTATAATAATCTTGTAATATATGCTTGCAATCATATAAATATGACTATATTTATACAGACATTCACACATATACTCATTTAGATAATAATGAAATAAAATTAACCCAAATAATAATAGTAATTATTTCTGGTAGTAGAATTATTGGTGCTTTGGACTTTCTTTTTAACACTCTCTTCTTTTTTATTTCCCAAATTTTGAACAAGCTTGTATCACTTTGATAACCAGGGGGGGAAAGATATTTGAGAAAAAAAAGATTGCCAGAAAAGAATGTCCAATTCCCCTTCTTTTCTTGTTTGGGATTTAAAAGCTGGAAACAGCTCTGAAAATAATAAATTGTAAATAATGGAAGATCGCACTGAGGCTCCCTCCTGGGCTATAACCTTCTCAGGCAATTAGACGGAAGGAAAACTGGAACATTCTTCTGGAGCAGAGCCACAGGACACGTCTGCAGCTAGGACTTGGGCGGCACGCTAATATGCTTGCGGCAAACGGAATGATTTTCCCACAGGAGACTCTGGAAAAAGGTCTGGGACTCGAATGGAGCGGCAGTTATGAGGATTTCAGGAGCCTGTTTTGACCAAAACCCGAGTCAAAGTCTATGAGTCAAAATATAAACCCTTTTATCTCTCTCTGTTCCTTCCAGATTCAGAACAGCATTTCTGGGAACCTCTTTCATCCCTGACCAGGAAAAGAGACAAAAGGCCTCGTGTGGGAGAGGCCTGTCTCTGAACCCCATAGTCCCTACCCATCTCTGTCCTGGGAGCAGAATCCTCTACCCAAACCTGCCACTCTTGAGCCATCACCCAGTTTCTGACCATTCACTATTTTATAAGGTCAAAGTACATGCAAATCATTTATTCTTAAAGTTCAAAACCATATGTCAGAGTTCACATCGTCACAAATAGCAAGACCCTAGAGGAAATCATAAATTTTTTAAGCAATGCGGACCTTACATGCAAACACTTGCCATTTTTTTAGATGATTTCCTCCATTCAAAGTGTATACCTATAAATGGACTCTGATTATTTTAGACCTATCACACCATTTATGTAGGGCACATAACACACACACCAAGTCCTCATATTCCAAATTAATTAATCGATAAGTGATATATTAACCAAAGCATCTTCGGCAGAGAGAAAACATACTATCTTACAATTCTCAGGGCTAACACTGGTGGAAAATACTTTGTTCATTTTTTCATTCACTTTCAAACAATACTTATTGTACCACTGCTACATTCTGAGCATTGTCTTGTCACTGGGGATAGAGAGTGTAATTGGGAGGGGTGGGGGAGGCAGACAAAAAAATTCAACCCTCTTGGTGCTTATAACCTAGTGGAGGACTAGAAGGATTTAATGGTTTGAATGGTAGTTCCCTAAAAGATATGTCTATCTAGAACTGGTGAATATGATCTTATTTCAAAAAAGGTCTTTTCAGATCTAATTAAGAGTCTCTAGATGAGGTCATCCTGGATTAGCATGGGCCCTAAGTCCAACAAGTGCCCTGATAAGAGAAGCGAAGAGCAGCACACAGAGAGGAGAAGACATTATGAAGATGGAGGCAAAGACTAGACTGACGTATCTACAAGCTACGGAACACCAAGGATTGATGGCAGCCTCCAGCGTCTAGGAGAGAGATGGAATCAATTTTCTCTCACAGACTCCCGAAGAAAGCAACCTGCCATCGCCTTGATGGCAGACTTCTGACTTCCAGAACCAGGAGACAATGCGCTTGTGTTGTTTGAAGCCATCAAGTTTGTGGTTATTTGTTACTGCAGCCACAGAGACTAATCCAGCAAGGATGAAAAATAGTAAGATTGGGGGGAGGGTAAGAAATGCAGCAGAGTGAGGATTTTAAAATAGAGCAGTTAGGGAAGGCATGTCTGAGAAGGTGACATTTGAGCGGACTTGAAGGAAGTGAGGGATGAGCCACCTGGATGGGGGGCCAAGAGTTTTCCAGAGAAAGGAGACAGGAGGCCAGTATGTTGCAGAAGAGAGGGAGGAAGAGGGCCCTGGAGGGGGATGTGGCAATGCCTTGTAAGTCTTTGTAAGGCTTTGGTTTTCATTCTGAATAAAAGGAACCATTGGAGGGTTCTGAGCAAAGGGGAGCCACAATCTGGCTTTCACTGAAAAGGATGAAGACAGACTGTAGGGAACCAGGTGGAAGAGGAGAACCCAGGAGAGGAGACAGTCATGGCCCCCCTGACCAGAATGGAAAGAGGGAGAAGTGCTCAGATTCTGAGGATATTTTATTTATTTATTTTTCTTAAGTTTAATTATTGATTTCACGGAGAGAAGAGAGGGTAGGGGGAGCAATAAGTATCAACTCATAGTTGCTTCACTTCAGTTGTTCATTGGTTCTTTGTGGTATGTGCCTTGACTGGGCAAGCCCAGGGTTTCGAACCAGTGACCTCAGCATTCCAGGCTGAGGATCTATACACTATACCACCACAGGCCAGGCTGAAGATACTTTCAAGGTAGAGAAAACATGATTTGCTACTTGATATTTCTGTCTTTCTTTGGTGTATTCAGGAAGGATAAAGAGAAGAAGAGACTTTCACTTCAAATATTCAACATAATATTCTTCAGTGGGGATGGGGAAGTATAATAAAACAGGTCTCACCCCATCTTCTCCTACTGACCAGTACCCACCCTCTCCAGGGTTCAATTTCAGGGCTGCTGCCTCTGGGTCCCCATAATTCTTTCCAATTGCTGAGGACAAAAATTATATATATTATAATATACATATGTGTTAAGAATATACATATACACATATATATAATTACATACAAACATATAATTTGGGAATGAAACTATTACCAACATGGAAAGTTCTCCAAGTTATATTATTAACTGACAAAAGAAGGTATATATATTTTTTCTCTTTATATATATATAAATATAGTACTTCTCAAAGATAAAGACTCATTTTTTAACATCACACCTAAAAAAAGTCAACTATAAGGTCTTAATATTGTCAATATATATATATATATATATATATATATATATTACTATATATTTTATTATGTACATACAGAGATTATCTCTGGAAGAATAAACAAGAAAGGTCATGGAAGGGGCCCAGGTGGATGAGAGACAGAGTGGGAAGGAGACTTACTCTCCAGACCACACCTGAAGAATCTTGTCTTGTGCATCTATGACCTATACAGAATCATACATTTTTGTAGAATGATCTCACAGATATTTCAGCAATTTATTACATGTATCAGGCATTTCACTTGTGATCTAATGTGATTGAGACAGTGTTAGTAAAAGAACACTGTTTTGTGGTAGTCGTTGTGTGAACCATATACATTTTCTTACATCGATTGTACTTAAAATTTTAATTATAAATTATTTTAAACATAGGCAGAAGTAGAAATTTAAGATCGTATAAATCAAGGGTTGGCAAACTCTTTCTGTATGGGGCCAGATAGTATATTATTTTAGGCTTTGAGGACCAGATGATCTCTGTGGCAACCGCTCAGCTCTACCAGTATAGTGCAAAATTAGCCCAAGAAACTATGCTGCTCACAAAAATTAGGGGATATTTCAAAGTGAATATGAAGTGATGAAATATGCCCTAGTTTCTGTGAGCAGTATATATAAAATGGGCAGGGCTTTGTTCCAATAAAAATTTTCAAAAACAGGCAGCAGGCTGGATTGGTCCTCAGGTCATGGTTTACTGATCCCTGATATTAATGAGCTCCTGTGGACCCATTGCACAGCCCCAATTAGCATCCACCCTCAACCAATGCTGCCCATCACCTGGCCCCCCAAATTACTTGGAAGGAAATCTCAGACATCATATTATTTCATCTTTAATGTTTCCAAATATAGTACTTCTCAAAGATAAAGACTCATTTTTTAACATCACACCTAAAAAAAGTCAACTATAAGGTCTTAATATTGTCAAAATCTAGTCACCATTCACATGTCTAATTGTCTAATACATGTAATTCATTTTAACAGGTTTTTTTTTCTTTTTATTGGTCAGTTACAATTTTAATTAATTGTACCACACAATGTTTTTTAAGTCTCCTTTATTTCTTTTACATTAATTCTATTTTTATGAATTTAACTCTAAGTCAAAGTTGGATTTTTCTGAAAAATATAATCAAGTCCAATGATTTCCTACGCTCCCTCCAGATATTTTTATTACTATCTGAGGAACTGCTACCGAGTAGATACTAATACCAAAATTATAGTCACCTGTCCACGATTGGTTAAATAAATCTAATATTGTTGCACAAAGTAACAACCACTTCCCTCCCAGGCTTCAGGTATTTAAAAAAGAAAAATTCATCTGCATGTGCCAATCATCTCACTCCTAGGAATTTGTGCTATAAAATATTCAGAGATACAGTCAAAGACGCCTGAGGAAAGATATTATGGCTGCATTATTTATAACAGTATGATATTAAAAACAACCAAAGCATCCAACAATAAGGAAATGATAGCATTAATTATATACTGGTTCATTGACTAATTAATTACCTGCAATACAGGTAGAATATTATGCAATGATTAAAAATCACGTTCTTAAAGGAGAAAAGGCAAACTCCAAACTGCATGCACATAAAATCACATGAACATCTCAATGGAAAGCAATAAAAAGTTGCCTCATTATAGCTAGACATACAGTAATGGGGCTTTAACTTAAATATTTACCCTTTGGTAGACCTTCCAAATTTGTTTTAATGTGCTTGCTTTACTTTTTTAATGATAAAAACAAAAACATTATTAATCTTATAAAGACTTCCAGCTCTCTCTTTCTCTGTCTTCTGTTGTATGCCTCTTTGTTCTTGTCTATTCTAACTTTCCTTCTTGCCTCCTTTCTCGGGCTTGTAAATCTATCAGGCATTACGTCACCCCATTAATTTTGCTCAGGGCCAGAAAGGCCGCCATTCCTGGCCCTAGAGGTCAATGGCATCACGCCTCCACAAACCCAAAATGAATGGATGTTGAGGACAATGACTCAAAGACTCACCCCACATGTGGAGATGGGCTGGCACCAAGCCCCCTTTCCTGCTGCTTCCCTTCTTTGGAGCATGACAATCAGTAAGTGAAAACCACAGCAAATAACCCATTGCGTTGGAAAACTAGAAATGACATGAAAGTCCAGTAATGGGTAATGGGCTACATACATGAGGGCCCATAAGGAAGTTGCCCTTAGGGATCCTGTCTTAGAAACACAATGAGCAATAAGGAAGGAGCCTCAATCTCTCCCTCTGTTCTTTCCACTCACCCCGGTGGGTCTCCTCACAGTTCCTGAGACAAGCCAGGCGCATTGCGGGCTTTGGCTTTCACACTGACTGTCACCTCTCCCTGGGAATGCTCTTCTCCCTTGTCTTCTCCAGAACTTTCCTCAGAAATCACCTTTTTCATGGGTATCCCAGGTAAAGTTTCAACTTCCCTTAACACACACATTCACATACCCATGCACTCTTCATATCCCTGTTTCTTTATATTTTCTCTTTAATTTTTATTATTTGACAAATAATGTATTATTATTATGTGTTTGGTTTCTTCTTCATGTGCCCCTACCCCACGTAGACAGCAAGATGCTTGTGGGTAAGGGGTTTGCTAGTACTGTGTGCCCAGTGCCTAGAACAGTGCCTGGCACATGGTAGCCACTCAATATAGAATTTTGAATGAATTCATGAATAATGTATCATCAGAAAAAAAACAAGTTATAATACAATACTAAATATTTCAATCTTGTTTATGCGTGTGTAGGTACAAGGAAAAGAGATTGAAATGATACATACAGAATTTCAGCTGGATGACTCCAAATGGTAGAATCATGGGTGAGCGAGTGATTTTATTGTCTCTGTTTCTGTGTATTTCTTAAGTTTCCCACAATGGGCAAGCACTGCTTTTATAGCAAAATGCCTGCGAGCTGTTTCTTAAGATGTTGCAGTGAATGAACGGAAGGCTGTTCCTTTGGCTCTGTGAGCTCAGAAAACTTCTGAGAGAGAGAGGATTTTCTCGGCGTCTTCCCTGAATTCCTACTTGGCAAGTTTCAGGTTCACAGGCACCTATTACCCAGGAGGCAGGAGTAATAAGAGCCTCATGGCTTGGTGGGCACTGCCCCTTCTAATACCTTGACCTGGCAGCTGGGGAGGGCATGGGAAGATCCATCAAGGGGACCATGAGTATTTTGAAGAGATAGGGATAAAGAGACCTCTCCTCCTCTGAGATGATAGTGAATCCTCCTAGAATTTCCCAGAATGCTCTGAGATGGTTAGTGTTCAGAAACAGACACCAAGGCTGCCGGCTGCCCTGGGGCTGCTCACCTCGAGGGCCTCTGGACCAGTGACTGGGCCTCAGCACCAGCCGCTGGAGGTAGGCGTTACCAGATTGGTTTTAGTCCAGCACTGCAAATAATCACGGAGCTGAGGGCAGACTAGACAGGTGGTGAGAGCTCACACAGCAGTTCAAGCAGGACCCTCAGCAGCGAGTGAAAGATACACCAAGTTGGCTGGGCTGGTTCCCAAATCGCTAGTTCTCTCTTTGCCTGGATTTGGAAGCCAAAACATCCCCTTCATACTACATAGCCTCCTCCTTGGATTCATGTTTAATTTGGAGAAGGGTTAAAGTTCTCAAGAGGGAAGATATTGGAATTATTAATGTGAGTATGAGGGGTAGTTAGTTAGAAAAATTGAAGGAGAAGTAGTATACTTTACTCCCATCTGGGGAAGTAACAATTCTGTTCATAAATTAATTAACATTACCTCTAGTAAGGGAATAAATAAATAATATATATACATTATATATAATGGATAAGTAAGTGAATAAGTTAGTAGATGAGTAAACAAGTGAGTAACTGAACAGGTTGTTTAAAAAGAAAGACAGAAACGTGCCCTTCGAGCCTTTGAAGCATTGCATGCCCACTTTCGATTCATGTGAGTTCTGCTTTCCGGAATGTTATGCTTGAGTTCACATCATGAAAAAAAAGCCCAGCTTGCACCCGTCTCGCAGTGAGGAGACAGATCTCTGCTGCAGTGCCTCTGCATCCATCAGCATCTTTCATCAACCCCTTCCCACAGAGCTTTGTCATCCTTCTGGTGATTCTATTAGTCAGTCTGCTATTAGGAGGGCAACAAACATTCCATCTTTGTGTTGTCAGATCATATCTTTCCATTATAAAATATTGAAAACCAACAGCATAAGAACCAGGGATCCACCACCCAATGGCTCTCTCTCTCATGCAATGCTAATGGAAGGCCCTATTTCTGAATGTGGCCATGCTGAGTGACTTAAGGTAACTTCAGATAAGTTTTTCTACAAAGCTTTTAATTGCAATTTCAAAGATGCTAAATGAAAGCAATGAACACATGTTTATGGACACTTTAATGTTGCCAGCAAACGGCTATGTGTAAATAAATGCTTGTGCAGAAATAGAACTGAAATGGGCACTTTGGGAGAAGATAGTGGAAGGGGAAGGCATAGGTATTAGTCATGGTTCTCCAGAGAAAAAGAACCAATAAGATATATAGATATAAAAAGGTTCATTATAAGAAATTGGCTTATGCAATTATGAAGGCTGACAAGTTCCAAGATCTGCAGTTGGCAAGCTGGAGACCCAGGAAAGCTGAAGGTGGAAGTTCTAGTCCAAAAACTGGCAATCTGGCAACACAGTTTCAGTTCAAGTCTGAAAGCAGGAAACAACTTAGGTCCAGCTGAAAGGCAGGCAGGGAAGAGGCGTTCTCTGTTACTCACAGAAGGGTCAACTCTTGTTTTATTCAGGCCTTCAACTGATTAGATAAGGCCTACCCACATTAGGGAATACAATCTGCTTTGCTCAGTCTATCAATTTAAATATTAATCTCATCCAAAAACATGCTCATAGAATAATGTTTGACCAAATATCTGGACAGCCCATGGCCCAGTCAAGTTGACACATAAAACTAATCATCACAGGGTATTTAGAGGAGTTACACAGTGAAGAGGGTGATACCCATTATCTAGAGTCAGAAGGGAAATGGTATTCAGTTTAGACCCTAATTTAGAAATTACTCTCCCACCAATAGGAAAAATGTGAACCAGCTATAAATGCAAGGCACATAAAAGATGGTCATCATCATTAGTCATTATCTGCTAAAATGGCTAAAATAAAAAGGGCTGACCATTTTAAGTGCTGGTGAAGAAGATGCCAAGCAACTGAAGGTCATGGAAATGCAAAATGGGCAATTCCTATAGGTATTCACTTACTTTATGACTCAGTAACTACCCTCTAAAGTTCACAAAGTAAATAAAAACATATGTCCACAAAAAATTCTTATAAAGAATGTTAATTGCTGCTTTATTCATAATAGTTTAAAACTGGAAACAACCCTAACATGAATAAGTACAAAAATGGATAAATAAACCACAGAATAGTCAAAGTAGAATACTACTGAACAAAAACAAGGAATGAACTTCTAATCCGTGCAACAAGAATAAATCTGACAGATATAGACAGCAAAAGAAGTTCAAGAACATGCAAAACTAATCTATAAAGATAAAATCCAGAACAGTTGTCTTTGAAGAAGAGAATTGATGGGAAATGGGTATGATGGATCTCTCTAGGGCCCCAATAGCCAACCTTTTTATAAAAACCGTGCACTTTTGCAGTGCTGGTCAACCTGGTCCCTACTGTCCACTAGTGGGTGTTCCAGCTTTCATAGTGGGCCAATCATGGCGCCGTTTGGTTGCCCCACTACTGCCCATCATGAAAGCTGGACCGCCTACTAGTGGGCGGTAGGGACCAAGTTGACCAGCACTGCAAAAGTGGGCAGTTTTTATAAAAAGGTTGACCATCAGTGCTCAAGGGTAATAAAAATGCTCAGTATCTTGATATGAGTTTGGATGATATAACTATAATATTTTTCAAACTCAGTCAACTGTACACTTAAATTCTGTGCATTTTATTTTCTATAATTATGTACCAGAAAAAGAAATTCTGCAAAAGTGCAGGTCTCAAGATTGGTAGATAAAGATGAAAAGTTGTAAAGAGGAAAACTGAAACCTTTCTTGGGCAAATAGAGTAGGTATTTTGCAGAGTGAATTGGAGGGAAGCTAAGTCTCTGGAAATAGAGGTGATGATGTCCTTGTTGTTAGACATCAAAACTTCAACAAATTGTCAAGGCAGAGTCTGAGAATGAATGTCTAGAAACAGACAGGTCCAAAGTACTATCCCACTACAGACCAGGAGGTCCAAGGACAGGGAGAGAAATACAAATGCTCCAAGCACACAAGAGGAAACTCACTCTCTCAGCCGCAGCAAACTAATCATCTTGGTAATCCCTCTGCACTTCCTTTATGATAACGGTAAATATTTGACTTGAACTAATCCTGTAGCAAACTCTATTGAATTCTCCTTCCATTGGGTAGATGCAGTCAGCTAATGCTAATGTTGTCTTTGTTAAGTCCTGAGTTAACAGAAATAAGAAGGCTTATTAGGTGCCAGGAATGTGCTAAGCACTCAACATGAATTCGTTTATTTAATACTGTTCCACTCGTGAAGTAGGCATTGACAACAGAATTCCTATTTTACAGATAAAGAAACTGAGGCCCAACAGGGTAAAATTTGCCTAAAGTTACTGAGCCAGGAAGAGAGAAACAGGATTCAAACCTAGGCCATTGGACTTCAGAGGTGACTAACACTAGTGCTCTATTTCCTTCTTCTAGGAATTGTTCAAAGTGAATGGATGGCACTCAATCATTGTTGAATCAGAGGGATTCTTGGAATCCTTACATTATATGTGAATATCCAGCAAACCTACAGAAAGAAGTTGTGACCAGGCAGGACCAAAAAAGATACTACCCAAAGGACTATTTATTAATTCATTAGTTCAACAAACATTTAAGAGACTTCCGTTTGCTAGGCATCACTTACCCCTGGAAAAATTAGAACCAAGAACCAAAAACTATTCTAATACACTTGACAAGACCCTACTCCAAAAAGCACTCATAGGCAACAAAGCAAAAAACTGTAACCTGATGGCCAATATCGCTTTAAGAAAACTGGAAACTGACTTGTAGAGCTGGTGTAGCATCAGCTAAAACTCTGTAGAATGGCAGCCACGGGCAATCTGGTATGAGGCTGAGCGTTCCATTCCTGCTCGGGGGCTGCCTCTGCATCTTGAACTGTTTCATCGGACCCTATGAATACTCTGTGATATAAAATTTGATCATAAATCAATGTTGCCTAAGCAACACACTTAGAATAATAAATCAAGACAGGCTCCTCAACAACCCAGCTCTGGCATATTAGCATTGACCGATTGCTGAGACACTATCCTTCTTGGCAGAAGGGAGATGCAGGATGGATGATAAGATGATGCAAAAACAGATACTACTGGGTGAGCAGACTCAATGAGACTGCCTAAAAGGGATGTAGAATAAATACCGTAGGAACACAGTGTCACATACTGAAGTGGGAATAGCAGGCTTCAATTCTGCCTGTGTCGACACTAGCTGTGTGTGTCTCACATCAGTATCTCACTTGTCCTCTCCAGGCTCATTTTCCTCATCTGTAAGGTGGGGTAAAAGAATTCCTGTGATGTCGAACTCATCAAGTTACTGTTAAATGGATGCAAAATTGTGTAAACTGTGAAAGCACAAAAATGAAGGTTTTTGGGTCTGGGGGTGCTCTTCTCTATCCAAAATATTGACCCAACTAAAGACAATGAGATAGGAAGTATCAGAACATCAGCATCACCAGTGGTAGCTGAACCTGATCCCTTTGCTTGCATTCAAGATTTCTGCCTTTTCTTGCCTTGCTTAAGCTGAGTATCAGAAAAACAGTAAAAGGGATAAGATGAGGAGAAAGAGAAGAAAAGCATGCTTCGTCTGCCGGCAGAGACCATAGACAAGAAGACAACTCTTCATCATTCTCAGCAATCAGACAAGCTACTCTTGCACCCACAAGGAGAAGCATCTGAAGCTTCCTTTATTTAATTTCTATTTTTTCCCCTTTTATTAAATTATTGGCATGACACTGGTTAACAAATGATACAAGTTTCAGTTGCACAATTCTACAACACATCCTATGGCTGATGTAGGCAAACTAGCAGAGCTTCTAGACTCAGGTCATCTCTCCATGTGTCTCTTGTCATTCAAGGAGCCGTGGCTTCCCAGAGCATGTTCTTCTCATAGAAAAAGTTGGAAATGTCCAAAGAAATGAGAAGATATATCCCATACATACCTCTGAAGGTCTAAACTTTGAAATTCACACTGTCACAATTTAGTCTATTGTGCCTAAGCTGTAAGACTTTAGCCCCTATGAGAGCACACCCCACCCCAGGAGATGTCAGCATCTGTCTGATTCTGCTAAATCAATGATAATTTTATTGTTCATCATCATAAATAATGTACTGAAGCTTGGAGCACTTACTCAACAGATATGTCTTAAGCACCCACTATATACCGGGCGCTATTTCAAGCATGGGGAATGGAGCAGAGAACAAGGCACATACAATCCCCATCCTTGCAGAGCTGACATTCTGATACTGTGTTAGGGTTTTGAGAGCAGCAATAAATACAGAAACAAATAAAATAAATATAAAATGTGTCAGCTAGTGATAATTGCTGAGTAGAAAATTAAATAGCAGAAGGAAATAGAGAATTATGAGGAAGGGAATGATCAGTTCAGATGGTCAGGGAAGTCCTCATTTCTGATTAGCAGACATTTAATTAAAGAACTGGATTAAACCAGGAAGAGAGAGGGCCATGTGATTATGGGGGAACAGCATTCCAGACAGAAGGAGCAGTCAGTGCAAAGGTTTAAAGATCAAGGTCGCCTAGCCAGGTGGTGGCGCAGTGGGTAGAGTGTCGGACTGGGATGCGGAAGACCCAGGTTCGAGACCCCGAGCTTGCCAGCTTGAGCGTGAGCCCATCTGGCTTGAGCAAAAGCTCATCAGCTTGGACCCAAGGTCACTGGCTCCAGCAAGAGGTGGCTTGGTCTGCTGAAGGCCCGGGGTCAAGACACATGTGAGAAAGCAATCAATGAACAACTAAGGTGTTGCGACGGGAACGAAAAACTAATGATTGATGCTTCTCACCACTCTCCATTCCTGTCTGTTTGTCCCTATCTATCCCTCTCTCTGACTCTCTCTCTGTCCCTGTGGGGGAAAAAAAAAGATCAAGGTCCTGTCCTGTTGGCTCAGTGATACAGCATAGGTCCTGCATACAGACGTTTGGGTTCAATCCCGGGGTGGGCACACATGAGAAGCAACAATCTGCATCTTTCCCCTCCCTCTCCCCCTTCTCTCTCTCTTCCCTTCTCACAGCCAGTGGCTCAGTTGGTTCAGGCATTGGCCCTGGGAACTGAGTATGACTCGGTTGATTTGAGCATCGGCCTCAGATGGGGGTTGCAGGTGGACCCTGGTTGGGACACATGCAGGAGTCTGTCTCTCTGTTGCCCCTCCCCTCACATAAAAAGGAAATTAATAAAGAAATAAAATAAAGGAGATCAAGATCTTTGGGGCAAGAGTAAAAGAAGAAGCAAGGAAAATGTGGTAAAAGAAGAGAAAAGGAAAAGAGACAGAAGGCAGACCATGTAGACCTTGTAGGGATAGACCTAATGAGTTATAGTTCTTAGACATGTGCCTTTAAAGGGAGAGGAGGGGAAAGTAAATTAATTGTACACCTATTGTTTTAGTCAGTTCAGGCTGTAATATCCCATGGACTGGGTGACTTAAACAACAAATATTTATTTCTCACAGTTCTAGAGGCTAGGAAGCCCAAGACCAAGGCACTGGCAGATGGGATGTCTGGTGAGCTCCTGCTTCCTGGTTTATAGATAGTCTTCTTCTCGCTGTTCCCACGCATGATGGTAAAGGGTAGAAGAGCTCTCTGAGGTTTCTTTTATAAGGACACTAATCCTGCTCATTCAGGCTTTACTCTTCTGACCTAATCACTGCTCAAAAGCCCCACTTCCTAATACTCTCACATCGAAGGTTAAGTTTCAGCATACAAATTTGAGGGGAGTGTCACAAACATTCAGTCTATAGCACTTATTATATGTCAGAAACTACACTGGGAGCTGTATGCCCTCTATATGCTGATTTGCATTTAAATAATAAAACATAATCAGCAGTTCTAGAAATCAAGACCCATTTTATATTTCAAATCAACAGGAAGGTGTGAGGGAAAAAGGTGTGCATGTATACCTCTCTTATCCTTCCTTGGTTCAAGATGGAATAAATGCCTGATTTCACATGAGGACTGTGAAGGGCATATAAACAGCACATTAAATTCATCCACATAATAGCTTGTTTTCTATCCCACTTGGCAGGTTAGATATCCAACTTTTAATTTCCAAAAGGTGTCTTAGGCAATCATCACAATTACCATCCTATTCAACTGCTGAGGTCATCTAAACTGTGGGTTGCTTCTCCGTCAAACAATCTATTTGTAATGTGCAATGTGCAATTCTGGCATGGATTTCAAGGATAAATATTATCCTCCAAACAAATTGAAGTTAAAGGTAATTCACAAATAATGGTGTGTAAAGAAATAAACAGTGTGCAGACAATATGATTGAATAACCAAGAAAATTAGTTGATGAAATGTAGGAATTAATAAAAGAGTTTGGTAAGATGGCTGGATATAAGATAAATATACAGAAATCAACAGCTCTCCCACAAATCAACATCCTACCAAGGTTCCACTTGCCAAATTATATACGCAGGTCTAGCGTCCAGTAATGACCTTTACAAAAAGAGTCTGGCTTTTATATGAAGAAACCACAAAACTACTAATGTAAACACAAATGAAGCGTAACTTGACTGAATATGAACAAAAATAATATCTTTATTTATTAGTGCTGCTGCCATGGGACTCTGTCCCCCAGGGACCTGACAGGCTGCGGGAGGAAGAGGGAACATACTTTCCCGTTATTGCTTCCTATTCCTGTCAGCGCCACCCCTGCAATACCTTTTGGTCACAGCAGCAGTCATCTCTTCCAGAAACAGCAGTTGGTTAGAGTTTGCAGTTGTTCTCAATACTCCTAGCTTCCCTGCCTCCCCTCAGTGACACCGAAACCAGCGCCAAGACATTCCTTCCTTAGAGTTCTGAAGTGTCAACCGCGTGTCCACCCTTCTTAGCTCTGATCCTTCCCTTTTTTCCCCTTTGTTCTTTTAGCCCTAACGGCAGGTAATTCTAGCAGTTTCCTTCTCCATCCTACCTTACTGTTCTCTTTTTCCTTTCAACATTTTGCTAACACTTTACTATGTAAAATTGGTGGTCAGTAAACTTTTTCTTTTAAAAGATTTTAATTTAGTCAACCTGGAACACTGAGGTCACCAGTTTGAAAACCTGGGCTTGCCTGGTCAAGGCACATATGGGAGTTGATATTTCCTGCTCCTCCCTCCTTTCTCTTTCTGTGTGTGTGTCTCTCTCCTCTCTTTAAAAATCAATAAATAAAATATCTTTATAAAAAAAATTTTTTAGATTTTATTTATTCATTAGAGAGAGAGGAGAGAGAGAGAAGGGTGGTAGGGAGGAGCAGGAAATATCAACTCACAGTAGTTGCTTCTCATATGTGCCTTGACCCAGCAAGCCTGGGGTTTCGGAGAGGTGACCTCAATGTTCCAGGGTTGATGCTTGCACCACCACAGGTTAGGCAGTAAACTTTTTCTGTCAGGACTCAAGAGGCAGATAGTGAATATTATAGGCTTATGGGTCACACAGTCTCTGTTGGTGCTATTCCATTCCACCATCTTAGCATGAGAGCAGCCATAGTCAATACTTACATGTATGAGCATAGCTGTGTCCCATAAAAGTTTATTTACAAAAATTGGCAATAAACTGGATTTGGCCCACCTGTATTTAATTACAGCCATCTGTTACTTCACGTGAATCAGTAGGCAATTTGATTACTGGGCAAACATAG
This sequence comes from Rhynchonycteris naso, assembly GCA_037038555.1. Lineage (NCBI taxonomy): Eukaryota > Metazoa > Chordata > Mammalia > Chiroptera > Emballonuridae > Rhynchonycteris > Rhynchonycteris naso. The sequence goes on along the minus strand of CM073000.1, from coordinate 188,107,716 downwards.
AGTGCACTTACACAAACATAGATGGTGTAACCCAGTGTTTTACAACCCTTGGTCCATGACCAGTCCACCAGAAATTCCATGCCAGTTGGCAAAAGAGTTAAACACTCTGATGCTGTATGAAGATTATAGACCCAGTGATCTTAGTAGAATTCACTTATGCTTAGGGTGGTTTCTTCCTTAGCGGTCCCCAAAATAATTCTATTTTCACCGATCTCAAAGAGTAAAATGGTTGGAAACCACTGGCAACCTATTGCTTCTAGCCTGCAAGCCTATATAGCTTGTTACTCTACTTAATATTGTAGCAATTGTACCACAGTGGTATTTGTGTATCTAAATATATCTAAACATAGAAGAGACACCTTAAGTATTTGTGTATCTAAATATAGAAAACATACCATAAAACTATAAAAGATAAAAATAATACAACTGGGTAGAGCATTGGCCTGGTGTGTGAAAGTCCCATGTTTGATTCCTGGTCAGGGCACATAGGAGAAGTACCCATCTGCTTCTCCACCCTTCCCCCTCTCCTTCCTCTCTATCTCTCTCTTCCCCTCCTGCAGCCAAGGCTCCATTAGAGCAAAGTTGGCCCAGGCGCTGAGGATGTCACCATGGCCTCTGCCTCAGTTGCTAGAATGGCTCCAGCCACAACCGAGCAACACCCCAGATGGGTATAGCATCACCCCCTAGTGGGTATGCCGGGTGGATCCCGGCTGGGCACATGAGGGAGTCTGTCTGACTGCCTCCCCACTTATAACTTTGGGAAAAATACAAAAAAAAAAAAATAGTACAACTGTCCAGAGCACTACCATGAATGGTGCTCACAGGACTGCAAGTTGCCCTGGGGAGTCAATGAGTGAGCGGTGAGTGACTGTGAAGGCTAGGACATTCCACTGTAAACCACTGTAGAGATTATAAACACTGCACACTTAGGCTAAATGTATTTTAAAAATTCTTTCTTCAATAACATGTTAACTTTAGCTTAGTTTAACTTTCTAAATTTTCTATTTTTAACTTTTGACCTTCTTGTATTAACACTTAGCTTATAACACACATTGTATAACTGTCCAAAAATATTTTCTTTTTTTCTATCCCAATTCTATAATGTTTTTCCTTCCTTTTTTATTTTATTTTTTTTACTTTTTAAACTTTCTTGTTAAAAACTAAGACACAAATATACATAATAGCCTAGGCTTACACAGGGTCAGGATCACCAATGTCATGGTCTTCTGCCTCCATGTCTTGTCCCCATGGAAGGTCTTCAGGGGCAGGAACATGCATGGTACTGTCATCTCCTGTGATAACAACGTCTTCTTCCAGAACACCTCCTGCAGAACCTGCCTGAGGCTCTGCTTGAGGAGGTGTGAATCTTCAGAAATATGTCCATGGTGGTTTGCTTCTTTTTTCATCATTGATTTGCTGTGAGCAGATAATGTCCCATGAACAGTCTTCATTTAATGAAAACCTTTTGGTGTTGGGGTCCATGTTTTTAAACATTTTAAGGCACTTGCTTCCGCTAACTCCTTCACTGTGAATTTTCTTGAGGGTTCTTTAATTTTTCTCCTGCAGTTTCCTTTTCTCTTCTTCAGCTCTGCATTCCTGCTCCAGTTCCAGCAGCAACTCCTCACTGGTCAGCCGCTCAGGAGGCACCTCTGGAAGCTCCTCAATGTCATCCTCATCCCCAGCCAGGTTTGGGTTGTCTGCCATCTCACCACAGTTTGTTTATTTATGCAACCTTTGTGCTGTGGTGTATGGTGGCTATGGTGCTACAGCAACTATAATGTCATTGGTGACAGGAATTTTCCAGCATTGTAATCTTAAGGGATCACCACATACATGAGGTCTGTCATTGACCAAAACATCATTATGGGGGTATGAAAGTATTCCTGTTAAAATAACAGTGTGTTTTTCTTACTTTTGACTGGATCCCAATTGACACAGTGGGCATATGTCTTAAAACTTGCCATATTCTAGTAAAAGGTTCTGAGAAGGATTTTGATCCCAAGTCAGATCAATCAGAGCCAATGAGACTTTGGTTGACAGATATTCTTTCTCCTGTCTGAGACAAGATATTCTTATCACCTGAACTCAAAGCTAAAAAGTAAGTCTTCACAGAGGCACTAACAGTCATTTTACCATCATGAGGGTAGAGGATACCTGAGAATAAATCCAATAGAGAGGAAAAGTTCATTGGAGAATACAGAATCTTGTTCTAAGAACTCATTGAAGCCCTAGATCCAGCCATGCCTGAAGCCCATAGTTTAAATTATAAGAACCAGTAAATTACATTTTTGTCTCTCTCCTCTGCTCTGCCAGCTCAGAAACCTAGGAATCTTTACAAGGCCCCATTTTCTAAGTCCAGAGAAAAACCATATGTAGTTAAACCATATTCTCATGAATGGGTTTAGGACTTTGAAGTGGGAAGGAGTAAAAGGAGCCAGGCCCACCACAAACCCTGTCGGAGGCAAGGAGCACAGAGCACCTCACTGTTTAAATGGGGATGGTAGGAGTGAAATACCAGGAGACACAGGAAAATAGTACACATCTTAAAACATGATCCGACACACGATTGTTCAATAAGTTTAGCAAACGATTCCTCAGCCTCCCTCTGAAAACATTACATTTTCTTCTCTTCTGGAAAACCCTGGCAACAATTTTTGCAAGATCATACTTCTATAAAAAGTTGTAAGTTTTCCACTTAATAAACACTGCCAATTGAGAAATTCATAATACATGAAAGCAATCCTGAAGGCCATGAAATCAGACAGATTTGAAGTAATACTATAAGGCTTGTTATGAAGAAAAACAGTTGTCAAGTCGATTTTTGAAGTAAAGAAAATAATGAAAGCAAGCGAGCACAGTCTAAGAAAATTAAAACGGATAATCTTCCCCCAAATGCTATGATTATATATGCTAACACACGTTCTGTTCTCTGCCCCCGAGGCCTGTGCATGTGATGATCTGCACTTTGTTCTGAAAACCTATGATTGTCTGGAAGTCTTTTAAATGATTAAGGAGCAGAGATGCAAAGGATAACAAATGAAACAACGAAAGTTTCATATTTTATTGCAAATTGGACCTGACTTAAAAGTCAGACTTAGCTACTAATCAAAATATGAAATAGGGAGAGGGCTTGAAAATGATGTTAATCATTAATACAGGAGTACTTAAGGTTAGGAATTCTTCAAGGGTTTCATGAAATTTGCAGCACTTTTCCCGATAACACCGGGAGGCTGGGTATTTTTATTTTCCTCCCCCTCAAGATCCTTTCAAGAAATATTTAAAATAGTCTCAGAGTCAAGATCACTTAAAGAAAGGAACATGGTTTTGAGTTATCGCTTTAAAAAATGCTTCAGAAAACAATACATAGGACATTTGTTTTTAAGTAATTAACAGTGACGTCGTAATTTCTTTCCTGTGGTGTCATTAAATGCTGGGTCACTGGAAGCTATTATACTGGCATGACGGTTTACTTTGCCTTTTACAATTTAAGTTTAATAAGTGGGTAGGTCCCTTTGTGAAGCCCTGAAGCCCATTTTCCTTGGTGGCTTAATTCTTAAGTCAATCGTTAACAAACTCCCAGGTTTTGCTTTTGGCATATTTCAGCTTTGTGGCAGCATTTTTCTTTTAAGGCACGAAAGGAAGAATAAATTTTGAATCTATAAAATGGAAACCTTCCCAAGAAGAAAAAATATATACTGTATATATTTCCAAAGGAATATATGAAGTTAACATTGATTCATCTGTCAGTCTCCATTTTTCAACTGACTCAGCTCAATGTGTGGGGTAGAAATTAGTTACCTACATGTTTCAGATGAGAACACTAAGAAGAAGAGACTCATGAAGTCACAAGCTCACTTCATATGTGACAGAATGAGGCACAAGTCAGTCTCTACCAGGTTGCAAACACAATATCCTTTCTATTACCCAGGTTAAGAACCACCTTTGACTATACTCCTTGTGCCTAGTTCAGTGATTTGCAAAATGGTGGAGAAAAGAGGGAGGAAGGAAGGGAAGTTACTTCAGAGTCAAATTTTATTTCTATGACTCAGAAAGTGAAATGGAGATTTGACAACTATCTAATCATTTTGATATGGGTAAACAGCTTAGACAGGACTTGACTTAATTCAGTGATTCTAAAAATGTGGTCCTTGGACCACCAGCATCATCGTCATCACCTGAGAACTTGCGAGAAGTCCAAATTATGGATTTATTCCAGAGCTACTGAATCTGAAATTCTGTGAGTGGCCTCAGCAGTCTGAGTTCTAACAAGCCTATCTGGTGATTTTAACACAAGCTCAAGTTTGAGAAACAGACTTGAAACCAGCTTGGTAGAAACCTGGCACTGCTTCTGTAAGCTGCCTGAATGTGGACATGTCACTTAACCTTTTTTGAGAATTTCTCAATCTGTTGGTGAATACTTCTTAACACTATCATGAGAATGGAAAACAAGATAAAACTGAGAGACTAACACAGACCAGAGAAGACAGGGCAGCGTGATGACCACATGTAATGTGGTACAGTGGGACAGACCTTGATCAGAAAGAGGATTGCTATGGACTGAATGTTTGTGTTGCTTCAAAATTCTAATGTTGAGGCCCTAGCCAGTGGCTCAGTGGATAGAGGGTCAGCTGGGTGTATGAACATCCTAGGTTCGATTCTGGTCAGAGTACACAGGAGAAGCAACCATCTGCTTCTTCTCCCTTCTCTCTTCCCCTTTTCTCCTTCTACCCCTCCCACAGTCAGTAGCTTGATTGGTTTGAGCATGGCCCCAGGTGCTGAGGATAGCTCAGTTGGCCAGAGCGCATCAGCCTCAGGAGCTAAAAATAGCCCAGCAGTGGAGCATCCACCCCAGATGGAGTTCCCAGGTGGGTCCCAGTCAGGGTACATGTGAGAGTATGCCTCACTATTTCCTCCACCCCCCATCTAAAATAAATTTAAAAAATGATGCCATGAAACCCAGAGTCATGGCATCAGGAGGCGGGACCTGTGAGTGGTGATTAGGTCATGTGGATGGAACCCTCATGAATGGAATTAGTGCCCTAATAAGTGAGACCTGATAGAATTCCTTTGCCCCTTCCATCATGAGGATACAATGAGGAAACAGTCATTTATGAATGAGAAAGTAGGCTCTCATCAGACACCAAATCTATTATTACCTTCACCTTGGACTTCTAACCTTTAAAACTGTGAAAATTTCTGTGTTTAAGCCACCCATTCTTTGGTAAATTTTTCCAAATGGACTAAGACAAAGACATTAATTGAAAAACTGGTGAAATGCAAATAGAGTGTGGCACTTGGTTAATAGTAACCTAACAATGTCAACTGCTTAGCTTTGACATATGCACCTGGTGCTATAAAAGAATGACAATGGGGGAAACTTGGGAAGGGAGGACACTGGACGCCTTTGCACTATCTTTGCAACTTTTCTCTAAATCTAAAGTATTGGGCAGATAATTTATTTTATGCTCACTCTGTTAAAGATGGCCACTGCTCTCATGTGATGATGTTCTCACATGATACAACTAATTGCCTTTCACACTTGGGAAGGGGCTTGGTTATTCTAATGCAGGGGTCAGAAATCTATGGCTCACAAGCCGGATGTGGCTCTTATGATGGCTGCATCTGGCTTGCAGACAAATCTTTAATAAAAAAATAATAACATTAAAAATATAAAACATTCTCATGTATTACAATCCATTCATTTCCTACCACTCATGTTCATGGTTGCGGGTGGCTGGAGCCAATCACAGCGGTCTTCTGGGACAACACGTAATGTACATGGGTTGTTGTGAGGTCAGGAAGTAAATTTCCCTTCTTTTAATCAAGTAATCAGCTAGCTAATTGCAGAAACCCTTTTGATGAAGAAGATGGCTAAAAGAAAAAAAGATGAGGAGTAGAGTACTTTTCAGCAGAAATGGACAGAGGAATTCGCCTTTGTGGAAAGAGCAGGTTCTGCAGTGTATCTAACATGCAATGATAAAATTACATTGATGAAACAGTCAAATATAAAGCAGCAATTCAATACACGCCATACTACATTTGCATCGAAATATCCAGCAGGGGACAGCAGGAAGAAAGCATGTCAAGAGCTACTGTGCAGAGTACAAGCTAGTCAGCAGCAACTCCGTGTTTGGACCCAACAAGGTGACTGAAATTGGGCTAGCTTTGCTGGTGCTTTAGCAATTATGAGAAATGGAAAGCCATTCACAGATGAAGAGTATGCCAAAACATTCATGCTTGATGTTGCCAATGAACTTTCTGATGACTTTTCGGATAAAGACAAGATAATCAAACAAATAAAAGACATGCCTCTGTCGGCAAGAACTGTTCACGATTGTACCATCATGATGGCAAATCAAATTGAGGCAACACAAGTGAAGGACATAAATGCAGCACCATTCTTTTCTCTCGCTTTGGATGAGTCAACAGACGTAAGCCATCTATCCCAGTTCAGCGTGATTGCAAGGTATGCTGTCGGTGACACACTACTTGAGGAAAGTCTTGCTGTTTTGCCTATGAAAGAGACAACAAGAGGAGAGGATTTATTTAAGTCTTTCACTCAGTTTGATAAAGAAAAAAATCTACCAGTGCATAAACTTACTTCGGTGTGTACTGATGGTGCTCCATGCATGGTTGGGAAAAACAGAGGATTCATAGCGCTTCTTTGTGAACATGAAAAAGACCCATCCTAAGTTTTCACTGCATCCTACATCAGGAGGTGCTTTGTGCTCAGATGTGTGGCAAGCAGCTTGGTGAGGTGATGTCGCTGGTCATTCGGGTGGTCAACTTTATTGTTGCCCAAGCTTTAAATGGTCGCCAGTTTAAAATACTGCTGGATGAAGTTGGGAATAATTATCCTGGTCTGCTTCTGTACAGCAATGTGCATTGATTGTCAAGAGGGAAGGTGCTCAGCCGTTTTGCGGCTTGTCTGAGCGAAGTCCAGACTTTTCTTGAAATGAAAAACATCGAGCATCCTGAGTTAGCTAATACTGATTGGCTCCTGAAGTTCTACTATCTCATGGACATGACTGAACATCTGAACCAGCTCAATGTGAAAATTCAAGGCGTTGGAAATACAGTCTTATCTCTTAAACAAGCAGTGTTTGCATTTGAAAACATGCTGGAACTCTTCATCGCTGACATTGAAACAGACCTTTTACTACACTTTGAAAAAGTGAGAGTTTAAAGATGCATGCACAGCAAGTGACCCTGCTCAACATCTTGATCTCCAGTAGCTAGTGGGCTTAACATCTAATCTCCTGCAGTCATTCAAAGCACGCTTTGGAGAATTTTGTGAGTGCACTCATCTTTATAAGTACATCACCCATCCACACAAGTGTGCAGTGGACAGCAGCAACCTGAGTTATATCCCCGGTGTCTCCGTCAGAGACTTTGAGCTACAAGCTGCTGACGTGAAGACCTCAGACATGTGGGTGAATAAGTTCAAGTCACTGAATGAAGATTTGGAAAGACTCGCACAACAGCCAGCAGAGTTGGCGAGCAAGCACAAGTGGGGAGAAATAAAAAAAACTTCAACCCGCAGACCAGCTGATTGTCAAAACTTGGAACACGCTTCCCGTCACATACCACACACTGCAGTGTGTGATTATTGCTATACTGACAATGTTTGGCTCTACATATGCATGTGAGCAGTCTTTCTCACATCTAAAGAACGTTAAGACCAACCTACGATTACGTTTAACAGATGGAAGTCTCAACGCCTGCATGAAACTTAACCTCACCACGTATCAACCAGACTTCAAAGCCATCAGCAAAACCATGCAGCACCAGAAGTCGCATTAATGGTAAGAAGTACTTTATTCATCATTGGTTAGCAACAGCATAACAACGTTATTAAAAAGAATTCATGCAGAATGGTGCAGCCACTGTGGAAAACAGTTTGGAGATTCCTTAAAAAATTAAAAATCAAACTGCCTTTTGACCCAGCTATCCCACTTATAGGAATATACCCTAAGAACACCATAGCACTGTTCGAAAAGAAGAAATGCGCCCCCATGTTTGTGGCAGCATTGTTCACAATAGCGAAGATCTGGAAACAGCCCAAGTGTCCGTCAGAAGACGAGTGGATTAAAAAGCCATGGTACATATATACTATGGAATACTACTCAGCCATAAGAAACGATGACATCGGATCATTTATAACAAAATGGATGGTCCTTGATAACATTATACAGAGTGAAATAAGTAAATCAGAAAAAAAGAAAAACTGAGAACAGCATGATTTCATACATAGGTGGGACATAAAAGTGAGACTATGAGACATGGACAAGAGAGTGGTGGTTACGGGGTGGGGGGAGGGAGGGAAGAGTAGGATAGGGAGGAGGGGAGGGACACAGGGAAAACCAGATAGAAGGTGACAGAGGACAATTTGACTTTTGGTGACGGGTATGCAACACAATTGAATGATAAGATAACCTGGAGATGTTTTCATTGTACATATGTACCCTGATTTATTGGTGTCACCCCATTAAAATTAATAATAATAAAAAAATTTAAAAAAAATTCAGAGATTTATTGTACTTTAAAAGTGTTGGTCTTACATAAAATGCACACATTTACTTGTATTTAGTGTTAAACATATTGTATGGCTCTCATGGAATTACATTTTAAAATATGTGGCATTCATGATTCTCTCAGCCAAAAAGTTTCTGACCCCTGTTCTAATGTGTGTTGAGGGACGGTTTTCACGCAGAAAAGTTTTAAAAGAAGGAGCTAAGAGGCCATTTTGAAGGCAGAGAGACCATGTTTTTGCAAAGAGGGGAGGAGCCCATGTTGTAGCAGGGCAGAGAGGCTACGGTGAAGGAGGGGAGGCATCCAAAATGGAGGCGAACAGAGATGGGAGCCTTTGATTCTATGAAAAAATGGAAAGAATGAGTTTTGGTGCCCATGTGGTTTTTTTTACTCATTGGCCAGTACGAGTGTAGAATAAGGGGAAGTGGCCCACCAGTTCACGGCTCTATTGTTTCCTTATGATCTGTCAAATTAAGTGTGAACCTGCAAGCCTAAACCTGCACAAGCCAGGCAGCTTTGATGGTGGCCATGGCTACTGGCCTTACATAAAGCTATTTCAAAATTAAGTGATTATTTTTAAATAGAGATAATGCTACCTATCTTTTACAGATGCTGTGATAAGCCAAATGCTCTGCACATAACAGAACCCAATAAAGGAGAGCTGTGATGAAACTGGCTTTACGAGCCCTCGGTATCTTTCCTCTCCCCATATCGGTGCCTTTCAACAAACATCAGTGTAGGGAATAGCATGAGATCAGTAGCTTTCCTCTCGCCCTGAGTTCCCTTCTCCCTCCTCTACCTCCTACCGAGCCTTCCCTCCTCCCCAAGAAAAGAGCAGCAGAAGCCTTCCCACACAGCTATGACTACTTCTTGAGTAGCTTGGACCAAGATTTATTGTCAACAGCCCAGTAAGTAACAGCTGTTTGCATTTCTTATCCCTCTTATTGCCTCTTGAATGTCAAGCCTCTCAGCTAAAAGAGCATCCTTCATTTGGCTTGGCTTGCTTTAAGAAGTATTTTTGCATGGCATTATCTCCAGCCACCCATCCTGCACTTCCACTCTGACAAGTTGGAGACAAATAGGAACGGAATGGCAGATTAATTCCAAATACTACCTAATTAATTAATTTAGCGCACATCTGATTGTCCATAATTGCTATTCCGGTTGAGCCTTTGCATTTTCCTTTCCCACTGCCCTTTGGCCTCGATTTGTAAATATGCAGTAATCGGATTTGAATTCACCTCCTGTCACTTCCTTCTGAGAGCCTCGCTGGAGGAGATGCTACCCCAGCATCAGACCCCAGCATACAGACACTTTTTCCCTCTTACCAGTGTTTCTAGATCCTGCTCTTGTTCCTCATTTGTAATCTTCCTCTGGTGGACTAGTTGAATAAATTCAGCACCCAAGAGATATGCATTTGTCATCAAAAGGTGGCAGCAAAAGTGCCATCACGGTGGAAAGCAACAGGAGGAGGGGAGAGAAAGGAGACCTGAGGGCATTTCCTTCCTGGTTAGAATAATAACAATGAGGCATCTTGAAGAATCCTTGGTTGGGGCTAGATGCAGAGACAAAGCAGACAGTAGCCACCTGATTTTTGTTTCCTCTGCAGTCTGGTTCTGTTTTTAATACAGCTGTTCTGTCTAAGCCATTATAAAGCTGAAATGCATGCCAAAGAAAACACTGATTTATTCTGGGCCACGTTAAACACAATCTCCTGTCTACCTTCGCAGGTATCTTTCCCTCCTGCCTCCGCCTGCTGGGCTCCCTTTAAAGGGGATGAGGGGATGAAAAAATGCGGAAGGATGGTAGTGTGGACCCGCCCAGGGCCTGTGCGCTGATGTGTGTTTATTTATCCAGCATGAAGTTTCCAGCAAAGTTCACCCAAGAGAAGAGCGACATTTCTGAACTAAGGATTAGAGTGTGTGTGTGTTTGTGTGGAGGGGGGGGGGTGATGCTGACATTTTTAAGGTGACCAGATGTCCCACTTTTGGCGGGACAGTCCCAATTTTTAACAATTTGTCCCGCGTCCTTCGGCGTTTTAAAAAAGTCCCGACTTTTCGAAAGAATGCACGAAAAGCTAGGGATCAGCGGGAGAAAAGGAAGGGAATGTACGGTTTTCGGCAGGGAGACCCCACCTAGACCTGGAAGCGCCCGCACTGCCGCAAGAGCTGGCTGCCCCATGCAGGGCCCCAAAACAAAGAACTTCGGGTGGGATGTACCTGCTGGGATGTGCGGCTCCGGGCTCCACGAGGCGCAAGCCGCTGGGTCTCCAGTGGGCAGCAGGGCTGGACACAGGGAGCGCGGCCGCCACAAGGACGAATCCAGGTGGGGAGTGTGCACAACCGCTCATGTGTGAGCGTGCCAGTAGCGCTGCCCTGCCTGCTCACACCCGCTCCGGCATCAGTTTCAGGACCGTGTAACCCGATCCCTCTGACTCACTCAAAATTTCCCATATAGTAATATTTAAGAAAATTATCTTTTTAAAAGCTTAAATCTTGGGCATCAGCAAAAATCACAATAGAGAACAAATGGTTAGAAATATTTCATCATTTTGAAACAAACCATGTTCCATACATTAATGCACTAAAAATTGTGGAATACGTGCTGTCTTTACCAGGAACTAATGCCACTGAACGCATTTTATCTACGGTAAATAAAGTATGGACATCAGAAAAATCACAATTAAGTGTTGAGACTTTGAAAGCCATTTTATGTGTGAAATATAATTTAACAAATTCTTGTAAAAAATTTCATGACCTTTTAAGGTTTTATTTTTTTTATTTTTTATTTTATTCATTTTAGAGAGGAGACACAGAGTGAGAAAGAGAGAGAGAAAGAGAGAAAGGGGGGAGGAGCTGGAAGCATCAACTCCCATATGTGCCTTGACCAGACCAGTGCAGGGTTTTGAACTGGCGACCTCAGTGTTCCCAGGTCGATGCTTTATCCACTGCGCCACCACAGGTCAGGCCCTCATGACCTTTTAAACAACAGCAATCTACTAAAAAAAAATTCACTCAAATGAGAAATGTGCCAAAGAATAAAATAATACTATACATAATATTTTAATGTATTATATTTGTAATATGTACTTATGTTGAAATTTTTAAAAATATATTACAATACTATTATTGCATTCTTTTTTTATGAGTTTTTTGTTTTTGTTTTTACAGGGACAGAGAGAGAGAGTCAGAGAGAGGTATAGATAGGGACAGACAGATAGGAATGGAGAGAGGTGAGAAGCATCAATTATTAGTTTTTCGTTGCCGTCGCAACACCTTAGTTGTTCATTGATTGCTTTCTCACATGTGCCTTGACCGCGGGCCTTCAGCAGACCGAGCCACCCCTTGCTGGAGCCAGTGACCTTGGGTCCAAGCTGACGAGCTTTTGCTCAAGCCAGATGGGCCCATGCTCAAGCTGGCAAGCTTGGGGTCTCGGACCTGGGTCTTCCGCATCCTAGTCCGATGCTCTACCCACTGCGCCACCACCTGGTCAGGCTATTATTGCATTCTATGAAATTTTTTTTTTGCTCCATATATGTAGACCAAAGTTTTAATCAAGAACCCCCCCCCCGCCCCCTATCAATGGTGTCCCACTTTACCAATCTTAAAATCTGGTCACCTTGATTTACATCTACATGAGAAAGCAAAGGTTTTAGAAAGCCAAATATTCTCCTTTCCGACCTTTCGGACACCTTTCTGCCAGAAGCTGAGCTCCCTGCAGCTGGGACCACATTGCTCCTGTTGCCCTGGCACCGGACTGGAAATGGCAGCCCACGTGTACTGAAAGCATCAGGCCAAGTGCTTTCCACATAGTAACTCATCAAATCTTTCCCATATGCCTGACCAGGTGGTGGCGCAATGGATAGAGCCTCCGACTGGGAAGCGGAAGACCCAGGTTCAACTCCGAGGTCTCCAGCTTGAGCGTGGGCTCATCTGGATTGAGCAAAGCTCACCAGCTTGGACCCATGGTCGCTGGCTCGAGCAAGGGGTTACTTGGTCTGCTGAAGGCCCGGGGTCAAGGCACATATGAGAAAGCAATCAATGAACAACTAAGGTGTTGCAACGAAAAACTGATGATTGATGCTTCTCATCTCTCTCCAAAAAAATCCTTCCATCCTTCCACTACGTCTAAAAGGTAGGAACTACTTTTACTCCCATTTTACAAATGAGGGAAGTGAAGCCCAGAGAGGTTAAGGACATGTCCTAGAAACACACAGCTGTAAATGATGGAGATGGGATTCAGATTCAGGCAGTCTGCACACATTCTCCCTCAGAAAGCCTGCCCTGAGCTTTCCGTTTGGGAGTTTCAAGCTGTGGTATAAACAGAGATGAGGGTAAGAAAGGCAAATTCCCCAGCAAGCTGGAAAGAAAACAAATCAATGTCTATACAAAGCAAGCACCAGGCAAGAAAGCAAAAAATAAATTTCTAAAACAACACATATTTTTTTTTGTTTGATCAATAGAACAAGAGGGAAATTAAAGCTGTTATCAAAACCCAGGGTATAACGATGAAAGGGAACAGATTATTTTTTTTCCTTTCCCTTCAGTATCAAACAAATTAATAGATTTCAACTAAGGCAAATTCCACAAATGTCATAACAAAAGAGGGCAATATTCAGCCCCTTCCTAAGCCTGTCTACCTTTGAACATGCTGTTCCCTCTTCCAGAAGGGCCTTTCTCTCCTTCCCATTTGATAAGCTTGCTTTCACCTTGAAGACCCAACTTAGCTATGGCCTGCTTTATGACATTTTCTCCAACTCTCTGCTCTGTGCTTTCAAAGACTCTGATTTCACATTCTCTGTTGTACTCATTATGCCTCATTGTACAGAGATTACAAACGCAACTGCCACAGGACCAGCATGTGTAAAGAAAGTGTATCAGGTGCAGTATAGTAGGGAGTGCTGGAGAGTGGGGAACAGGAAAGAAACTAAGTGGAGAAGCTTAGCTTACTTAGCTCCAACCAATCACTGTCATCTGTGTGTGTTGCCCCTGTGTTGAGAAAGATTCTGAGTGGGTTTTTTGGTTTTTTATTTCCCAAGAAAAAACAGCTGTAATGGTTAATTTTATGTGTCAATTTGAATGGGTAAGTTTACATGTCAATTTGACTGGACTAAGGGCTGTCTTAGATAGCTGGAAACGGTCTGGGTGTGTGTGAGAGAGAGTTTCCGGAAGAGATTAGCATTTGAATCAGTAGACAGACTGAACAATATCACTTTGCCAATGAGGCTCAGGTAATAAGGCAGTGGTTTTCAAACTTTTTGAAGTCAGGATGCATTTAAAATCCTACAAATAATTGTAGGCACACTCTATACAAATTTCTGAGAAATATGTTATAATAATAAAGTCAAATATTAAAGAAAATAATATAAAGTCCAAGCGTGCTTTTATGGTAATTAAACAAAATAAATATGACAAAACTAAATTTATTCTGACATTAAAAAACATTTTATGTTACATTTTTTGAGTTATGCTTTTTAGAATTCATAAAAAAGAGGGGTTAAAAAATTTTAAAACTGACAAAAAAGGTCTTTTTATATATATAGATACATTCTTATTAAGATTTTGTAAATTCGGCAGGTCCTGGCACAAATGTGTTAAGTTTTCTCTTTCTTCTGTTTCTGGGAAACATGAGCCTGATGTGTCCTATCAATTTCTTCAATGTTTGGGCATATATTTGAAAGGCAAACTCTCATTTCCTCATCAATACATTGAAGAATTCCTCTCTTTTTACTCTTAATTGTGTTGAGTGCAGAAAACCCCCACCATACATATCATCTTAACTTTACACCAAACAAAGGATAGAAGAAACTGGCCTCCAGTCTTTCTGGGGAACATGGGGGGTAGTGTAAACAATCCAGCACCACAGCTTAACAGCCTTTTGCAACCTAATCAGGCAAGTGAGGTGGGGGGTTGGGCAGACTGTCAGCTTACAGCCAATTCCCCACACCTCTGTCCCCCAAAAGTCTAAACTCCAAAAACCCTGTTGGTATTTTGGTCCCTTCTGGAATGCCATAGGGCGCACCTGGAAATCTTCTAGAGCACACCAGTGCGCCCTGGCACACACTTTGAGAACCACTGCAATAGTCCTCAGATGGGACAAAGAGGTAGAGGAGGGGTAATTCTGCTCTCTCAGCTTGAACTGAGTTGTCTGCTTCTGCCCCCAGACATTGGCACTCCTAGCTCTGGAGCCTTCAGATTCAGACTGAAACTTATACCACTGCACTGCCTGGTTCTCAAGCCCTCAGGTTTGGACTGGAACTCCACCACCAGCTGTCCTGGGCCTTCAACATGCTGACAGTGGACTATGGGTCTTCTCAGCCTCCATAATCACATGAGTCAATTTCTCATAATAAATATCTTTTCATGTATCTATATACACACATATTTTATTGGTTCTGTTTCTCTGCAGAACCCTTACAAATTCACCAGGATTCCAGATTTTTGTGGGGAAATTATTTTGTTTTAAAATATTTGGCATTTAATTTTTTAATGTTTGAAATACTGTCTAGGTTACCAATAACTTCTGCCTACTGGTTAGTTGCTCAAGCGATTGCCTCTAATACTAAATATTAAGGCCTTAAAGGTTCAATAGCAGTTAAAAACATGGACCCACATTAAAATCATGATATTGCCAGTTGCCAGTTTGAGAGACTTCAGTACATTACTTACCCTCTCTGTGCCTCAGTGTTCTCATCTTTCATAAATTTAGTGAAATAATAATATTAATCCCCTAGGGTTGTTGTGAGGAATCCATTAGCTAATATGAGAAAAGTGCTGAAAATACTAATTTTCACAGGATAAGTAGCATTAGTCATTAACATCATCATTGTCATCATCATCCTCATCACCATCATCATCACCATCATCATCAACATCTTCATCACTAGTTATTCATATCATCACCATCATCGTCATCAATATTATTAGTATTGTCATCATCATCTTTATATTTTCAGTACCTAGGCTAATATTAATATTTCTATTATGGCCTAAAATTAAAATAATGAAATTCTCAAGGAGTTAGAAAACTTTAAATCTGACACAAGTTTTCCAGTCTCTTTAAGATCTCCCAGGCAAATTGGCTCTGTGGTCCGGTAGCTTTCTAGATAATTGAGCAGGAACACATATATATGTTAAACAAAATTACCTCTACAACTTGGATCTGTTACAACTCTTTCTTAATAAACCTGTTGGTAACAATGATAGAGAACTATCTAGCAATGTGCCTCACTAAAATATTCACCGTTCCAGACTCCCTTGCAGCTACAGATGGCTATGTGGTACCTTTCTGGCCAAGGAGATATAGGTAGACACCCTTCTCAAGACAAAGATTCTCAAGGAAAAAGTGCTTTTGCCTTTCTTCCTTTATTCTCCCTTCTTTCTGCCTGGAATGTAGAAATAACATCTGGAATCACAGCAGTTATCTTGAGACCATGAGGACAAAACCTACCCACAAAATGCTGCATAACAAGGAGGTAGATGGGCTTAGTTATTAAATGACTTTCGTAAACAGCTATTCAGTTAGTTCTACCATAATGCTTGTTTTGAATTTGTTCCTGAGTGATTGATATCATAGGAAACAATCTGAGCAGAGTGCAAATCTCACTTTTTCTTGTAATTTTATCCATGAGAAACACCAAGTAATGCAGAATACAGTGCTCAACTGAACTGAGCCACATACCCTTCCAACATCAATTTGCCCAAAACTTCAGGTCTTTTTCAAGATAAAATGCCATACTTATGTATTTTTAACCATTTAACATAAAAATATTCTACTATTTTTATTGTTCCTATCTTTTGTTAAGATGTCCCTGATAAAGTTTTTAATGTTATGCCCCACCCCTATTTTTCCCATACGCTTGTACAATTTTGAAGCACAGTGATTTTTATCATTTATGTCCTATCATAGTAAATGTACCCTCTTTGGACTGCTTACTCCTGGTCTTTTGTCACATTAAAAAAAAGTATCAATGGTTAAGCAACTATTTGTTACTTGTAACCAAATGCATTCCCAATTGATACATTGACAAAAAATGTAGAATTAGAACCTCTGAGGTTTGTAAAAAGTGACAAAGGATTTCACCTAAAGTATATTTAGGATACCAGATCATTCGGGCCAAAAGGTCAGGGTCTTCTCTGATAAGTGTCCCTCAGGCTTCCCCCATCACATACAGTGACCGCATATGAATGGGAGACTATTGTGTTATGCTGGGGAGGGGAAAGGATTGATGGGAGGGGACTTTTGAACTTACAAAATCTTTGTAAAAGCCTCTCTTCCTGAGTAAGGTTTGGGCCAGGGTGTTTCATGAGTCCCATGTTGTAGGATGCTCGAATTCTCCCCAAAGCTGTGAGAAGTTCTCCTGGGTGACTCAGGGAATGTGAGGCTTTCCCCACTTCTGACACTACTCCACCCCCCCTGACCACAGGTGCTAGTGACCTAAGAAATACATCAACAAAACTTCTAACATAGATTTTTACCTGAGGATCAAATTTTTACTAATTGATCCTCCTGAACAGCTGTTCAAGAAAGTCATTTAAGAACTAGTGAAAAGCCTACCTACAAGGTTGTACCTGAACCCACTGTTCTCAACCCCATGACCTAAGAGTTGTCTTAAGCTCTTAAGGTCTCTGGACATAAGCATCTGCCTCAACTCCCCAAGCCAGAGATGCCGCCCAGGCACCAATCATTATCAGGAAAGTCATCTTTATAGTTCTTATTCTTGTTTCTTATTGGTGGGGGAATAAGATATACAGACATCTTTGGTTCTATAAAAATGATCACATTAGGGTTTTAGGCATTTTTGACAAAGTCTTCATGAACGATGCATGCTGCCTATCTGAGTATGCTTCCAGCCCAGCTTTGGGTTCAACATGCGGCCCAAAATGCTCAAATTGTATAAATAGAACCAATCCCTTTCATTCTCTCAGACCAGTGGTCTTTGTTTCTGTTTACAGTGCAGTAGCTACACAAGAGGACAGTCCTGGGGGCCATGACAGAATGATGAACTCAAAGTGTCCCTAGTTCTGTCTTCCTGTCTGTCCCACCAGCCTCCCCCTTCCCATTCTCAGCTCCCACACCTGCCAGTCAAGCCAGACAAGGGTGAAGGATGACCATGATTAGTCCCGTATGCTGCTCCACTTGCGGAGGCTCTTTTTCACGAGGAAGACTGTGTCCCTAATGGTCAGGACAGCCTGTCCAACGGAGCAGGCCTCAGTGGTTCGAGAGACAGGGGCAAGGCGGGGAGGAAGGAAGACGTGCCGAGAGAACTGACAAAGTTGTTGGCCTCAGGAGTCCTTGAGCGAATAAATCCTGATTAAAGTCTCTCTGAAAGGGATGAGGGAGGACAGCCAGCAGCCTCTTTCCCTAAGTGGCTTCGAGAGAGTGCACTTTTAGAGATGGAAGGTGAGGAGTTTGATGATTTTCCCTTTGAGGGATGGAGTGGGGAAATGAAGCCATTTGCCATGGTCCCCCGCCCCCATATGACGTCTCTGATTTGACGTTCACCATTTCCCTGGGAGCAGAGTGACAGAAGCCTGTACTTCTGTCAGGAGGCCATTGCCCCAGGAGCTAAACAGAGCTTGTAGCCACCCCCACTGCTGGGGTGCACCTCCCTGCGTGCCACTGACCATTAGGATTTCGTGTGGGAGCCAGGGGTGGGGAGTGGGGAATATACCCACATGAATGAAATTCATCTGTGAATGACTTTACATAATGACCATTTTTTAAAGCCTGGCTGATGATTTAATTAAAAATTATAAAATAATGTTTGGAGAGGATGACAAAAAGTTTTAAAAAGGACTCATATTTTTGTTTCTAATAATAGAAAATCGATGACTAATGTTTCAAAATGATAAATCAAAAAGTTGAATAGCCATCATATTATTTAGAACTATGGAGATAAGAAGGATGCTTGTACAAGCAATGGAGAACCTCTGTTATACTGTTCGTTAACTTATAGATAAAAGGCACACTTAGTCCTTACACGGGATATATGGTGCAGCAAAGATTCACCCACCATGAACTCTTCACTCTGTCTAGAAATATCCATATTGCTTGTCCACTCTTTTCCTTATGCCTGGAAAGTGCTCCCTACGTGCCTCCCTCTGGTGAGCCCTATTCAAACCCTTTCCCTTAACAGAGTTAATCACTTGTTCCTCTGGTTCCCATGAAATGGTGCTCAGTGCTCAATTTAGCAGTAGGTAACTCTACTGGAGTGTCATTTCACACTGGCTACGTGAGTGGCCCTGGAAAGGGTTGGAGATTGGAGAAGCAAGCCCAGCCAATCAGAGCCAAAGAGAGGCAGTTCCAACACACTTGTTGTGAATGTTGGGAAATAACCTCTTTCCACTAAAGTTACTAAAAGAAGAGAATATGGACTTCTATTTGCTGACAGTTGTCTTATCCCCAGTGAGAAAACTTGACTGAGTGAGGCCAACACAGAAGAGAAGCCAAGAGACAGAGCAAGACATATATTTTAATTGTGGCAAAATACCCATAAAATGTAGCATTTTAAACATTTTAAAGTATGCATTTCAGTGGCACTTCGTACACTTACAATATTGTGCCTCCATCACTAGTTCTAGAATATTTTTATCATCCCAAAAGGAAGCCTACTACCTGATTAGCTGTCATTCCCTATTCCTTAGCTCTTCCACCACACCCTGGTAACTACTAACTTACTTTCTGTTTTTATGAATGTGCCTATTTAAGATATTTCATATAAGTAGACTCATACAATACTTGTCCTTTATGTTAGGCTTATTTCACTTACCTTAATGTTTTCAAGGATCATTCGTGTTGTAACATGTATCAGAACTTTCTTTTATGACTAAATAATATTCTATTGTATGTATATAATACAGCTTGTTTACCCATTCATTTATTAATGGACATGAGTTATTTTCACAATTTTGTGTATAAGTATCAGTATACAAGTGTCTGTTTGAGTTCCTGTTTTTATTTTGGGGAGTATATATCTAGGAGTAGAAATTGTGGTTCATATGGTAATTCTGTTTTCTTTCTGAGAACCCCCAAACTGTTTTTCAAGGAAGGTAAACTATTTTCCATTCTCACCACCAATTCACAAGGGTCCTAATTTCTCCACATCCTCACCAATACTTATCATATGATTATTATTATTATTATCATTATTACTATTACCATTATAGTGGGTGTGAGGTTGTATTTTGTTGTAGTTTTGATTTGCATTTCCCTACTAACCAATGGCACTGAGCATCTTTTCATGTGCTTTTTGACCATATTTTCATGTGACTTCTGGTCATTTATTTTCTCTGGATAAATATCTATTCAAGCCTTTTGCCCATTTTTTTAATCAGATTGTTTGGAGAGACACCATCTTAATGACATCACTTGAATCCTGGGTCCAGCCATGCCTGAAGTCTTGTCCTCGTCAATTACAAATCAATATATTTCCTTTTCTGATTCAGCCATGTTCAATGTGTCTGTGTCACTCTCAACCAAAAACTCCTGATGAATAGGCTAAGTCTAAGGCAACAAATCTGCATTCAACCAACCACCCAAGTCACCAGACAGTGGCTCATTAAATGAATTGCTCCTGCAGTTGTATTTATTTCTGCCAGAATCTTTTTGTTGTTGTTTTAATCAGCGACCAACTTTTTAAAATTAGGACAATTTTTTAAGGGCAGTGAAAATACTCTATATAATATTATAATAATAAAATATATGGTCCTAACCAGCTAGCTCAGCAGTAGAGCATCTTCCCAACATGTGGAAGTCCCAGGTTCAATTCCTGGTCACACAGGAGAATCGACCATCTGCTTCTCTATCCCTCCATCTCCCTCCTCTCTCTCTCTCTCTCTCTCTCTCTCTCTCTCTCTCTCTCCGTCTCTCTTTTCCTCCCACAGCCATGGCTCTAATGGTTCAAGCAAGTTGGTCCTGGGCACTGCGGATGGCTCCATGGCCTCACCACAGGTGCTGACATAGCTTGGTTGACAAGCAACAGAACAACAGCCCCAGATGGACAAAATGTCACACTGTAGGGGGCTTGCCAGGTGGATTCCAGTCAGGGTACATGCAAAAGTCTGTCTCTCTGCCTCCCCACTGCCCTGTCTCTCACTTAATAAATAAATAAATATCATTATACTGTCATCTAAATCAATAAAAAGTACAACACCAACAGTGAATCTTTAGGTAAACGATGGACTTCAAGTAGGTTTGATGTGTCAATGAAGGACCATCCTTGGGAAAAAATATTTCTCTCTGGTGAGTGATGTTGATAATGAGGTAGGCTGTGCATGTGTAGGGGAAGAGGAGATATGAAAGAGATTTTTGTGCCTTCCTCTCGATTTTATTGTAAACCTAAAACTTCCCCCTAAAAGTAAATTTTTTTAAAATATTTGAGAGTTTTCATTATAACCTGAAGAATGACAGTGAGCTGGCCCAACCAGAAGCCGTCTGCTTAGGCATATCGAGTACTCTCTGGTCCATTAAAGTCCTGCCTTTTCCATTTCATTAATGGAGCTTTCCTGTCTGGCCCCTTCAGCATTTTGAGTTTACAATTCCTGACTTAAAAGATCTGTAAATTTAGCCAAGTCTCTTAACTTTCTCTTTTCTCAGTGGTTAAAATGAGAGTTATAATACTTCAAAGATTAATGTATGGTTTAGGTACCAAGAAATAACAGTTATTATTTCTATTTATTATCATCATTGATGACTGTCATTGTGGCAGACACATTCTTAGGGTGGTCCCCATCATCACCACCTCCTGGTGTTCACATATTGTGTGCCCTTCTCCCTCACGTGTAGAAACGACTTGCAACTTGCTTATAACCAGTAGAATATGGCCAAGTTGACAGGCTACCCATAAATACATAATATATCCTTGTAGCTCCTGTTCTGCTGGAGTCTTTCTCTCCTTTGTTGGCTTTGGGGAAATGAGTGGCACTGTAGAGGAGCTACAGGTCAGGAGGAATTAGAGGCAGCCTCTGCGAGCTGAGGACAAGCTACTGAAGCCCTTCATCTCATAGCAAGGAACTGAATTTTTCTAACAACCTTGTGAGCTTGGCAACAACCTTGTGAGCTTCCCCGGTTGAGCATCGGATGAAATGACAACCTCAGCTGACACCTTGATTGTAGTCTTAGAGGACACAGCTATGCCATGTCTGAAGTCTTGACCCAGAGGAACTGTGAGATAGCAAATTTGAGTTGTTCTTTTTAAGCTGCAAAATTTGTTTTAATATTGCTGTGGAGCAAACAATAACTATTACATTAAGTATTAATGCACCAAGTATTAATACATCAAGTGTTAAGTGATAACACATTAAGTATTAACGTATTAAGTATTACTGTACATAAACTCAGAGGAAAAGTATAGAAGAGATGGTCTGGGTTAGAAGGAAGAGGGGGAAAATGACTTGTAAGAGATTTCTAATAATTCCAGAGCTGCAATCAGTCACACAGACAAGCACCACAAAATGCTTCATTTCCCCAGTTTCCAAGGCTGGTTTGCCTCCTTTCTGATTCTCCCCAAACAAGCACTGCTTTAGATTGTCAATGAGAAGTCTCATGCAAATGAGACATCGCCCTAGAAAAGATGGATGATCCCAGGGTTGGAGAGCAAAGAAGAAATCTTATTCAGTGGATCCTAACCCAGGCGCTTACGAAACCAATATTTCAGGCCCTAACTTGTAATAAAACACCCAGCTAAAGCTTGATCAAGTGCATCGCTGGAGAAAGGAAGGAGGAAGAGAGACAGTCTCTATCTCAAAGCTGCAATGCAACCACATTTGAAGCTGTCAGTCCAGAGATTAATGGCTCCTCACAGCCAGGAATACATACTTTTTCTCTTTGATGAATCTGGTTATAATTGGATGTGCTGCAATATTGCTTTTCATTTACAACCACAGAATCTAGAAAGTTAAAAGGGATAGCATAAGTTTGAGTGCAGTGGGGACTGAAAATGGCACCCACCACTGTGCCAGGGTGGCAGCTCTTCCTACCCCCCTCTCCCTTCTTTTGCCTGGTACCTGCTCTGGGGGGGAATGGGGGCCTTGAACAGGGGCAGGCACTGGGAGATCGCAACTCTCACCCACCCTTGGACTGGCATTCAAGGCAGAGCACATACATTCTTCAGCTTCTTCTCTGTGTTGTGCCCATCTCAGATTATAACATAATTATCCAAGCTCAAGAATCAAGAGAAACAGAAACTCTAATTTCTCCTGCCTTATCTCTGCTACCTCCTTCTCAGTCTCCACAGTGGCATAAATGGTCATCCCCCAGACCCTCAGCTTTACTTGTTTCCATGACATCCTCTCTGTGAATGCATTTGTCAACGAAGGAGGATACTAAAGAAAATAATACAGTGTGTCCGTAAAGTCATTGTGCACTTTTGACGGGTCACACGGCCAAAAGTGCACCATGACTTTACGGACACACTGTAGATGTACGATGCATCGCACCTAGCGCCTCGTGCATTGCGGGGGCTTAATAAATGGGCTGCTCCCTTCACTCCTTCTAACCCTGGCTCACTCACATTTGTATCGAAATGCTCCAGGGTTGGTCCCTGACTCTAATCCAGCAGTTCTCAAAGTGTGAAGTGGACCAGCTGCATCAGCACCATCCAAGAGCATGCTAGACATGCAAATTATTTACCTCGGTGAAGATCTGCTGAATCCGAAACTCAGAAGGTGAGGACCAGCAATGTGAGTGTTAACAGCCATAGCGGATTCTGAGGCCGGTTCAAGTGTGAGAGATAACCACTACTCTAATCTCTTTTAATGCCTGATCAATCCTTCCTGTCAATTCCCTTTCCAACAAATTCTAGATTTACTGGAATTCTTTTTGGAAGAACAGAAGGCCGGTTGTCATAGTTTAGAAATCTATTCAAGAGATTTTGCTTGCTACATATGAGTTGTGAGAGGCTTTCATTTAAATATTAATTTATTGATTAGTTACTCTCTAGCTCCACCCTGTGGAACTTTTATGTTTTATACATACCTGCATTCAGAGGTGTGCTGGTAAGAGTTTCAACAACTGACTCTCTGGGAATAGGATGCCCTGGTGTATAGCATTTGCCAATTATCATGGTGTAAACACTCCCACTGTGGCCTATGTCAGGCTACAAATATGACATTACCACATGCAGAAGTGGGAAAAAACACATACAGTTGGCTCTTGCAAGCCAGCATCCACTGGTTCCAGCACCTCACAGCCTGCTTTCCAACTACAATAGAACCAAAATTTCACATTTCAGTAGAAAATATGTCTTCAGTTTCTTTGGAATTGCCTTCCAAGGGCCCTGCCGGAGAAAGAGGAATGTTTAAGCCTCAGCACTTAGGAGACTACAACTCTCCCCAGCAATTCTGTCTCTTCGTGCCAGCCCCATGAGAGGAGGACTTGCTGTGATTGGATGAGACAGCCAATGGGGCACATTTGACTAGTCCGCAGGGTATTTTGATAAAGGTAGACCTGTCCTCTTTCTCCTCTGTGCCCATGCAGGGTGGGGGTGAACCCCTTCCCACTTCTATGTCTCTTTCCCTCTCGTTAGGCAAGAAGCCAAAGCAGCACCTGGCTTCTCCTCCAATGGCTGTTGGCCTCTGTGGTCCCAGAGTGGCTCACACACCAGCCATAATGAATTCTAGGGAGTACAGTCCAGGAAGCCCTTTTGACTCGCATACCTGGACACACACACACAGAAGTCCACTTCTGTGGGGACAGAGGAAAGAAAGCACCAGGCACTCTGTCTACCATAAGGCAGCCCTCACTTCACTTCCCTCTTGACAATTATCCTTGGGGGAGGGGGAATGAAGCCACAAACCCTGAAGCCCTAAACTTTAGCTTACTGCTTTGAAAAGAAGGGATACTTTGTTCTTTACAGCGTAAAAGCCTGGGTTTAGTGTCAGACAGTCCTGAGTTTAAATCCCACTCTACCACTTAAAAGCCAATGGCTCTTGAACAACCACTCAACTGTTCCAAGCCTCTTTCCTCATCTATAAAATGGTAATAGTAAAAGCTACCTTTCAGAAAGGATTTGAGTTGAATGAGATAAGGCAGCTAGATTGGTATTTGGTAGATAGTGAGTGCTCCATAAATGAGACACTTTATAAGTTTGTTTCATGGTGTCTGGAGCCAAAAGGCTCAAGTTCAGCCCAGAGTCTCAAGTGCAGCCCTTTAAGAGCTCCTCAGCCCTAGAGACCCTGTATGTCTCCCCTGCCAAGCCCCTCCCCAGGACCACAAGCCCTGTAGGGGAAGGTGGGCCCCACAGTGGCCAGCCCAGTCCATGTGGGCTCAATACAAATACCCCCATGCCAAGCCCAGCCCATTCAGGCCAAGTTTTCCTCTACACAAGTAATTTGCATCAGGGGCCATTCTCTCTACCACCTAACAGACCTCTTTCAAGGACAAGGAAGTAGGCCAAGTCCAAGTTCTCTGCCTCTTTGTTTAAGGGCTCTACAAATCAAGGAATGTGGCTGAGCATTTGTTTCAGTGTACTTGACATGTAAAGATATCCTTATATAAGGATGGGTGTGAGCCTGACCAGGCGGTGGCGCGGTGGATAGAGCGTTGGACTGGGATGCGGAGGACCCAGGTTCAAGACCCCAAGGTTGCTAGCTTGAACACGGGCTCATCTGGCTTGAGCAAAGCTCAAAGGTCACTGGCTCAAGCAAAGGGTCACCCGGTCTGCTGAAGGCCTGCGGTCAACATATGAGAAAGCAATCAATGAACAACTAAGGTGTTGCAATGAAAAACTGATGATTGATGCTTCTCATCTCTCTTCGTTACTGTCTGTCTGTCCCTGTCTTTCCCTCTCTCTGACTCTCTCTCTGTCCCTGTAAAAAAAAAGGATGGGTGTGCCCAAGAGCCTAGAAGGAAATCAAGGGTGATAAAGATAGATTCTGCTGTTTCTCACTAACCATGCATAGGAATCCCCCAGATATCATGTTAAAATGCAGATTCTTTTTTTTTTCTTCTTTTTCCAAGTGAGAAGAGGGGAGATAGAGAAACAGACTCGTGCATGTGCCCAGACCAAGATCCACCCACCTGGGGCCAATGCTCTGCCCATCTGAGGCCATGCTCACAACCAAGCTACTTTTAGCACCTGAGGTAGAGGCTCCACAGAGCCATCCTCAGTATCTGGGGCTGATATGCTTGAACCATTCGAGCCATGGAGAGAGAGAGAGAGAGAGAGAGAGAGAGGGAGAGAGAGAGAGAGAGAGAGAGAGAGTGAAGGGGGTAAATGGGGAGAAGCAGATGGTCACTTCTCCTGTGTGTCCTGATCAGGAATCAAACCTAGGACATCCACATGCTGGTCTGACACTCTACCACTGAACCAACCGGCCAGGGCCAAAATAGAGATTCTAATACAAAAAAATCTGGGGAAGAGCCTGACATTCTGCGTTTCTATCAACTCCCAGGTGAGGCCAATGCTGCAGGTCCATGGTCCATAATTTTAATAGTCAAGTATTGAGCAGTAATGAGGCTGCAGGCTGAGAGATTGAGGAACTACCAGCCTGCAGGGTATAAAGCCCCAGTAGACTGACTTCAAAAACAAATGAGGTTCTCTAGCACCTCATTGCAAGGGAAGCATTTAGAAAATGAGAAAAGTTTGGCTCCTGACTATATAAAAACTTCAGGAAGATAAAGTTAAACTTATCTGTGTATTTCTATTTCTATAGTTAAAAATTATTGGTGTGCAAATTCCATCCTTTTCTTTTATGACTCCATGCTTTTGTTACCATGACATACCCCAGTCATAAATTATCCTTATTGTGATTTGAATCTAATTTGGAATTTTCTTTTATGTTATAATCTTGCTTAGAAGGATATGCAAAATCAATATATCATGCTTTTGTGTTTTATTAGTTAGGGTTTAAATACATTTGTTCATTTGACTGCTCACTGATTGCATTCTTAAAGATAATCTATGGTAATGCTATTTTTCTCTCCCACACACAAAATATTTTAAGGCCATAAAATTTGGTGATACATAGTGACTCCCATTAGAAACCCATTCATCAGTGTTTCCTTTGAAAAATATTTTAAATTGACCCTTCAAAGACGCTATAATGTGGTTGTGTCTACGTAAATCAAAAACATCTGTAGCAAAACTGTTTTGTCTACACTGAGCTGAGTCTTGAGATAGTTACATATTTGAAGACATAGAGGAAAAAGAACCCTTGAAGATGACCGATTTTCTGTTCAGTCTGCCCATGAGTAAAGATGGGGACGATAACAAATAACAGATCAGGAGTTAAAGCATCCAAATAAAGAAACTAGCAAAAGCCGCTAAGTACCCAGACATCCTGATGAAATTACAGTCCACTTCACTCTAATTAGTGACAGTCTCCAACAGAATCCAGTCCAGAGCTAGAAATAGAGGCTAAACTACCTCCAGGCCAGTTGTACATCAGAGATGATGATTCTGTCAGGTTTAAAGTAGAACTGGGCTAATTCTGTTGCATTATGACCCAAATTTAAAAGGTGGAATGGATTATTTCAGAATGCAGAACTCTACTGTGAGGGAACCCCAGATCTACGAGTCAATTACTATCACAATAATATTACATACTCATACTCCCCTCCCCCAAATCTCAGTGGCTTACAAAAACAAGTACTTTTTTGTGTGTGTTCGTGGGTCTGTTGATTTGATAGTTTGACTGATCTGGGCTGCAACCAGGGGGCTGCTTTGGCTTCGAGCTCTAAGTCCCTTCAGTGCAAGTTTGCTCCAGGGCCCAAACTGAAGGATTCATGGTTTCATGGTCACTAGAATGCAAGAGGACACATCCTACTACACAAGCACATTGAGCAAGCCTCTACTCACATGACAAGCTGTACAATCCCACTAGCAAATGACACAGTTGAACTCAAAGTCAAGGACGGAAGAACTAGGACCATGAACTAATGTGACCTACCACACTAGATGCACCAGTGTTTCTCTGTCTTATTTTCAGTCATCCCCACCACAATAGTCTTTTTTGGACTATTTACCCCTAATCTCACCTCTCGTCTTGAAATGTTATTACTACAGAGAGCCTGGGTGAAAATTTTTGTTCTGTGTTTATGTCTGTGTTTTATACATAAAACACATAAGATTTATTTAGACATCACCCCAAACCAGGATTTGTCCCCTTAGAGGCAATGGTGACCCTGTTGAGAATGCATGAGATGCTCTTTACCAGAAGTAAAAGGAAAGTCCACTCATTCACTTCCACCCAAGGTCACAATTTGAGCCCGCCTCCACGGCTTGGGGAAAGAAGAAGCCTGCCACACATTTTTACTCCCCATTTGTTGTGCACTTCTACTCAAGTGCCCTGTGACCTGGTCTTCATGTTGACATGCACCATTTTCTTTATTTAAAGAAATCATCTTGCCTGACCTGTGGTGGCGCAGTGGATAAAGCGTTGACCTGGAATGCTGAGGTTGCCGGTTCAAAACCCTGGGTTTGCCCGGTCAAGGCACATATGGAAGTTGAAGCTTCCTGCTCCTCCCCCCTCTTCTCTCTCTCTCTCTCTCTCTCTCTCTGTCTCTCTCTCTCTCCCTTTCCTCTAAAATGAATAAATAAATTTTAAAAATAATTTTAAAGAAATCATCTTATTTTATGCATGAAAGCCTCTCAAATACATCAGGAGTGTTATAACCGGTTTGCTCAAGTTTGCATTCCTCTCAACCAACCAGCCAATCAGAGCACTGATCCTGCTGTTGCTACCAAGATCCTGGCTGCAGCTGGAAGTGTCGTCTTCTATTAAAGACAGTTTGCATCTAACTTCAGAGCATGCTACAAATGCCCAGTGTGATATCACTAAATTAATATTAGAGTCTAATTCCCCTTTAATAAAAACTACCATTTTTCATATGAATTACAACAGTAATGAATGTGTTTATAAGCACATCACAGAGACGGCAAAAATAATGTCTCTGCATCAGTTAGGAATTACATTCAGCAGCGGCTAGTGACAAATCCCTAAAAGATAACAGTGGCTTAAACAAATTCAGGGTTTATTTTTTCACACCTGAAAGAAGCCCAGAGGTATATAGAAGTAGATGTACATTATGAAATTAAGCTTCTGCTTTCTTTCTCCACTGTTATCCTTAGCACATGGCTTCCATCCTCAATGTGGTCACAGTTAAAACTGGCTGATAGATCTTCAGATATCACATCCACACACCAGGCAGAGGAAAGGGGGAAAGCTGGAAGGGCAAAGGGTGTGCATTTCATCTGATTCCATTGGGTTCATTTATTTTAGGTGCTACTGATGCTATTTCTGTGTATCATCTAAAATGATTCCATGTACCATGGGAGGAACATGTTACACACTTTGGCCATAAGAACATGGTGCAAAATGGTTGCTCTGGAGTCTGACTTCTCTGAAACACTTCTCTTCCCCTATTGTAGTGTCCTTCATTCTCTCCAAGGCCACCTGCCCCTCACCAAAGTGTGCAGTTACTGTGTCGTGACATTCTTTGTCAAAGACTTGGATCAACTGCAGAAGGAAACTTTGATGTAGAAAGGAAAAGTTTAAAGTCCTCACTACTAGGGCTTTTCCTTGAGTTGCAAAAGAAAGCCACCTAAAGACACGAACACTTCTCAAGGAGCAAACCCTTCACGTGCCATCCTCCCTGAACTAGACCTGGCTTACCCAAACGCGGGTCTGCAATTCTCTTACAAAACTTTTCTCCATATCTCTCTGTTCAAATCTTTACCACCTTCCTGGGAAAGGAGGGCCACTGTTTTCTTAAAAAAGAAGAACATCCTCCCTGGACCTCACTTCCTCTCCCCAGTTTGCAGTGCCCTAACTAAGGCTGAGTCAGTTAGCAGCTATAGAAGAGACTGTTAGTTGCCTTACAAATTTCCTCTCTTCTCTAATAAAAGAAACTCAATTTTGGTTCAGAGGACCATGTGATCATCAAAAGGAGTACTACCTGGCCTCTCTTACCACTGGAGCTAGTCAAAATTATATAAGAATAAGTTGTTAGGTGGAGTTTCCAGGGAGGCTTCTTTTTTTTTTTTTTTTACAGGGACAGAGAGAGAGGGATAGAAAGACAGGAACGGAGAGAGGTGAGCGTCAATCACTAGTTTTTCGTTGCCGTTGCAACACCTTAGTTGTTCATTGATTGCTTTCTCACATGTGCCTTGACCGCGGGCCCTCAGCAGACCGAGCCACCCCTTGCTGGAGCCAGCAACCTTGGGTCCAAGCTGGCGAGCTTTTGCTCAAGCCAGATGGGCCCAGGCTCAAGCCGACCAGCTCGGGGTCTCGAACCTGGGTCTTCCGCATCCCAGTCCGACGTTCTATCCACTGCTCCACCGCCTGGTCAGGCAGGGGAGGCTTCTTAAAGAAGGCTGATTTATCTAGAAAATGTACCTTTTCCCCTTCCCCCTTGCTTTCTACTGCCTGCCTGGAAAAGTTGACGTGATTGCAGGAGTGCCAACAGCTACTTTGAACCATGAGACACTCTGCTTATGACAACCTACATTGTGGTGGAGCAAAAAAATATGTAAGAAGTACAGTATAGGTCCTTGATGACCATAAAGCCACACTACCAATTATAAATTCCTACCTCTGAACAAGGAAAGTAAATAGCTGTCTTCGTTAAACCACTGTTTTTTTGTTTTCTTTTACATGCATCTGCTAAATCTTATCCTAACTGATCCAACAACCCCCCAGCTTAAAGATCTCATTCTGAATTTGAGTGAATTGACTAGCTTGGAGGTTCTCAAACCTTGTCATGCATCAGTCACTGGTTGGATTGTTCCTGATTTGGTCCTTCCGAGGTAAGCCTGAAGATCTGTACTTCTGACCAGCGCCAGGTAAGGCTGCTCGTGCTCCGAGGACCGCACTTTGAGAAACATTAAACTGGCTCATTCCCAATTTTTTGGATAATTTCCTTCTTCAAGGCTGAGAAGAAAACAAGCCACTCAGAACTGAATTATTCTTGTTTTTCTCTTTCTGGTGTTTTGGCCCAAGAATTCCTTCCCCAGACATAACAAACTGTACCTTTTGCCTAATTTTTTCTTCTTTGGCAGCCTGTGCCTCCCAGTCTATGAGTGTAAGAATCCTTGCTAACTCGCTCACGTGAACCCGTGGTCCTGGCAGAGACCCACACCATTAACACAAGTCCACAATTTGTGATCCCTTTACCTTCTATGTCTTCTGTTCTCCTTTGATCTTTAGTGCCAGAGTTTTCAGAGACAATAGTTCAAAATTGCGTTGCAAAAAGAAAACAGTGTTCATGTTTATGGCTTTGGTTTTGCCATTTTCTTTTGCATTCAAACATAATTGTACATATTTTTTCTTCTAGCATAGTATTTTGACTCATTATCTCCATAGCAAGTCAGTTCACCCATGGCCAAATGTGATTTTTTTCCCCCTTCAGGCCCTTTCCAGTTGATCTAAATGTTTTTTTTTATCTTCTAGAGGATTCAAACCAATAATAATGTATCATTCGACTTTTTTTTTTTTTACCACCCAGCATCCATTCTCCTGTATTTTTATAACATTCTGGTTTCCACTTAAAAATTACCTCCCCTCACTCTCAGCCCCTTACTCACAGTGGAACAGGGGACCTAGCCATAGCCAATGGGGGCCCATATTCTTTTTGTTTTGGGCTAAATTGTGCCCCCTCCCCAAATTCATGTTAGAGTCCTAAACCTTAAAACTTCAGAATGTGAGTGTATTGGAAGATGAGGTCTTTAAAAAGGTAATTAATTTAAAATGAGGTCATTGATGTGGGCCCTAATCCAATATGACTGGTGTCCTTATAAGGAGAGGAAAGTTGGACACAGACACAAAAGGAAGACCATGTGAACACAAGAAGAATTCAGCCAAGTACAAACCAAGGAGAGAGGCCTCATAAGAAACCTACTGACAGCTCAATCTCATACTTCTAGCACCCAGAATCATAAGGCAATAAAAGACTGTGGTTTTGTGATAGCAGCATGAGAAAATGAATACACCCTTAGCCCATGGGTTGGCAAACATTTTCCCTAAAGGTCCAGACAATAAATATTTTAGGTTTTGTGAGCCATACAGGCTTTGTTACAACTACTCAACTCTGCTCTTGTAGTATCAATGCAGCCATAGGCAACACTCAAAAATGAATGAGTGTGACTGTGTTCCAATAAAACTTTATTAACAAAAATAAGAAGGTTGCCCTTGTACTGTGATTTTCTGTCTCCTGCCCTAGAAGATTGCTTCAAAAGTAGATATGTGACTGAGTCCTGATCAATCAGCATAATTCCATTCCTTTAGCCAGAATGTTTCAGTGTCCAATGAGAGAGACTCTCAGAGCTTCCTCCAAATTAAAGGGAAAAGACAATTTCAATTTTTAGTAATGAGAATGTGCAGATGCAGCTGTTGTTTTCAGAATAAAACCCAAAGTCCTTTGTATGATTCCCAGGCATTCTGAACTTCAGGCAAAGACAACTGCCATCTTTCACCTCGTTTTACCAGAGATCAAAATCAGCAGGTGCATATAAATTCATAAAGAACAAATAAGCAGTAATCAACAATTTAACTTTTTTAAATAAATGGTCTTGGCTGCTGGCTTGAACCAAGTCAACTGGAAACTATCAATTGCACTATTTGAAAACAACCTAAAATAATATATCATGCTGTATTTACCTGGCACGGATGTAATAGGAGTTTTAAAGGAATAACAAGACCCTGGGGAATATATGAGAGGAAGTCATTTATCCAGATTCTCTGAAAATGCCCAGAAACAAAGCAACTTAATAAAACATCTGGTCAATAATAAAGGAGATTCAGTGCTGGCTGAATTTTTTTTCTCCAACTAATTTATGAGATTTTAATGTATATCATCAGCGAGAAAATTCAACATAGCTCTCTAGTATGGGTCAGAGGGAAGAAAGTATTGAAGTTTTAAAAACTAAAAAATTGAAAATCAGGAAATATTTTTCAGATTGATAATTATTTTTTTATAGTAAGTATTAATGAAATCAGAAAGAAGCTATCTTAAGTCAGACAGGTCTCGGTAGGGGTGTTAGAGCAGACCAAGTTATACTGCAGTAATAAATATAGAAATCTTAGGGGATTTATGCAAGATTATTTCTTGTTCCACCCTCCATGTTGTAGCTGCTTTCATTTGTGGCACTTCCACTGCAACAGACGCTTCACTCTAGAGGGAGAAAGAACATGGAGAGTCACACACTGGCTCTTAAAGGTTTTCACGCAGGAGTAAGAGATGAAATTTCTACTCCCAGCCAGCCCATTGGCCAGCACTAGTCACGTGGGTTTGTCCACCATGGGAGGCTGCGAAATGTAGTCTTTTAGGTGTCAAGGAAGAGGGGATGGGAAATAGTGACTACTACATAATGGGATACCTTCAAGAGGGGATAAAAGGAAGCAACAGTTTTCCTGCAAACCAATGAGAAGGAAGCAAAGAAGAATAAGGGATGCCTATGAATGAAAGAAGGGAGACTGAATTCAGTTGCTATTCAGTTCAGTTGTTCTTCAAAATGTACCTGGATACCAGTGCCTGCCCATGACACTGTCCACTGACCTGTAGTATAAGGGGGGGGGGGGACAAGAAACATGTTACTATAAAGCTATTGACATTTTGTTCCTCCATGATTACTAAGTTCACAATAATGAATGACCTTCCTACATTTTTTTTGGTTTTAAAATGTCATTGCTTTTGTGAATTGATGGTGATCATAGTTAGAAATTGCTTATTTAAGTTCTCACTTGGTAAAATAAAAAGTTGGCAGCCACCCATAACTTTCCCCCTTTTTTAGAAAAGTTACTGCGTCCGTCTGTAAAATAACATTCTGGGAGCCACTGATCCAGTTAATGGTCATGCCTAGATCTTGCTTCAGCTGTGTAAGGAATGTACTTTCTGAGCACCCACTCTTCACGGTTTAGCATGTTCCTTCATTCTTCTCTTACAGCAACAAAGAGGAAGGCATTATTATCCCGAATTTGCCATAAGGTAAGAGAGACTCCAAAGAAACTGCTCTTGGCTATAATTTCTCACTTGTTCTACTTTTCAACCCTATAACAAATCCCTTATCCCATATTATTCCTGAGGCTCTGCTTCTCTGATTGACCCCTGGCTGGTACACACAGGGATCCTCATCTCAGGGCCTGACTCCAGGGAACCTGACTTCAGATGAAGTGCTTCAATGATGGGCTATGTGTTTTACCAAGACCACATGGTTAATTAAAGCAATGCTGCACCTCAGTCCAGATCTGCATGGCTGGAGTCCAGGCTCTGTTCCCGGAGCACACTGCCACTTGAGATACTGAGCTACCTCAAAAGAGTGAATTAAGAGGAACTTTTGGGTCACAATCACCTGGTGTATATTGGCAGAAATCCTGCAAGATGTATAAGAATATTTAATACTTAGGTCCATTAATTAGGCACACCCCGCCTGTACACTGGCCACAAGAATGAGTTACAATGGTAGAGAATCACATAGCAGCACATCTGAGAGCAGAAAATGACTAATTCTCAGCACAGGTGCTTGTGTTGAATATTGATAGCTGGTCTGATGTCAAAATAGAGTATCTCTGACTCTTCCTACACCAGCAGGTGTTCCTCACTCCCGGCATGCAAAATGTATGTGCCTTCTCAGACTGTAAAAATAGACACCTCTCACATTTCTCTATAGGAACACTTAGAAACAAACAACATTTGGAAAAAGGCATACGACTTATACAAAGTTGTTCCACTTTACAAGGGACTTGCTAAGTCTGATGTGGGAGCATAGATATTTGTATATTCATATATTTCTGGTGCTGATGTACTTAAAATTCACTGTTCCTGAGAAAGACAGGAAGAGACAGGAAAATTGTGAAGAGCATTGCTTTTTTTGTAAGTTCTTCACTAAACAGATTTGTAAATATCCAAATTGCTGTATGTCGTCAACACCCTAAATATGATGAACAAAGATTAAAATATCAAACTTTAGGCAGGATATTGGGGAAACCTCAAGTAAAATTTAATTTTTCTTTTTTAAGTATTACTACCAAATGAGATTTTTATGCCAAATATTTTCCTTCTATACAAATTTCTAACTATCCCTCTAGACTCTCTTCTCAATAGGTGAAAATAAGTTCTACAGATCATAAATTATTTTAAAACTACTTTTATTCTGGAACTTCAAAAAACTCATAGGATTTGTTTTCTTTTAAGTGCTCTGTCACTTGGGACTCATAGTCCATTGTCAGAAAATATCACAGCTCTTATTATTCATAGGCAACATTTTGGTGGAATAGTTAACTAAATGTGGAAAGATTTGCTTCCTTAAAATTATGATTCATATTGAAGGCCTATAAAAGGTACTAAAGCATAAGGAAAGAGAATCATTTATCCTAAAGATCAGAGAAAAAGCAGCAATTTAAAATTTTTTCTAAAAGACCAGAATTTTTAAAAATATGTCTTTGGTAAATAGTAAGTAATTTAATATGTATCTATCTATAGGTAGATAGAAAGAAATTGAGAAATTGAAAGAAAGTGCCTGGCCAGGCAGTGGCGCAGTGGACAGAGCGTCGGACTGGGATGCGGAGGACCCAGGTTTGAGATCCCAAGGTCACCAGCTTGAGAGCGGGCCCATCTGGCTTGAGCAAAAGCTCGCCAGCTTGGACCCAAGGTCGCTGGCTCCAGCAAGGGGTTGCTCGGTCTGCTGAAGGCCCGCGGTCAAGGCACATGTGAGAAAGCAATCAATGAACAACTAAAGTGTTACAACGGCAATGAAAAACTAATGATTGATGCTTCTCATCTCTCTCCGTTCCTGTCTCTCTGTCCCTATCTATCCCTCTCTCTGACTCTCTCTGTGTGTCCCTGTAAAAAAAAAAAAAAAAAAAAAAAAAAAAATGAAAGAAAGAAGGGAAGGAAGGAAGGAAGGTAATGAAGGAAGGTAATGAAGGAAGGAAAAAAGAGTCAAGAATCCATTAGGAAACAAAAGGAATGAAAAAAGATGAAGGCAAAAAAAAATAACATTTCTTTAAAAAGAATTTAAAGTCTAAGAAGAATTAAAATCCACATTGGAGATAGTTTAAAACAGTAAGGACACTGTAGAACACTGTTGCAGAGAATAAACTTGATAAACTCTAATTTTTCTGAGGAGGAAAACAAAAGCAATTAAATCTTTTCTTTTTAATTTTTCTGAGGTGAGAAGCAGGGAGGCAGACAGACTCTTGCATGCACCCAGCTGGGATCCACCCGGCATGCCCACCAGGGGGTGATGCTCTGCCCACCTATGGCATTGCTCCATTGTGGCTGGAGCCATTTCAGCACCTGAGGCAAAGGCCATGGAGCCATTTTCAGTGCCCGAGCCAACTTTGCTCCAATGGAGCTTTGCCTGTGGGAGGGGAAGAGGGACAGAGAGAAAAGAGAGGGGGAAGGGTGAAGAAGCAGATGAGCGCTTCTCCTTTGTACCCTGGCCTGGAATCGAACCTGGGACTTCCACACTCTGGGCCAACGCTCTACTGCTGAGCCAACCAGCCAGGGCCAAAAAAATATATTTTTTTAATATACAAATACAAAAGCAGTAATCATAAAAAAAGTATAAGATATAAAACCAAACAAGTTTGTTGTGACAATAAATATAAATATATGGGTTAAATTTCTCTGTCAAATGGTTAGAAATTTCAACTAAGGTTTTAAAAAATAAAATTCCATTTTCCTTAAACTATATATACTAAAAAGGGAAATTAAAGTAATCAAGGAAGCTCTCTCAGGCAAAAGCATCCAAAAAAATGAAGCATGAGTGAGAAAAAAGGTAGGTGAGAGTTCGGCATCTATGCACATGTGCATAGACAAGGTGTGCTGAAGGCATCTTGTACTGGCTCACAGAGCTGATTATACACATCTCTTCTCACTCTACATTTCCTGAAATCACATTGGTTTTGGAGAGCTGGTTTACCAGCACACCACTTTATGTACTTCTTTCCTTAACTCCTCAATATTCCCCAGTTCTATTCATATAATTTGTCCTTTTCAATTATGGTTATTATAATTAAGGAACTCAATTTATCATGATGGTGAATTTTATGTCAACTTCATTGGGTTCTGAGGTAGCCTCATATTTGGTCATTATTGTGGAAGTCTCTATAGAGACTGACATTTTAATTGGTGGAGTAAAACAGATTGCGCTCAATAATGCAGGTGGGCCTAATCCAATCACTTGAAGGCTGAATGAAAAAAAATAATGACCTTCTCCGAAGTAAGAGGGAAGTCTCTAACAGACTACCTTGGACTTCATCTCTATCATTGGCTGTCCTGGATCTTGAGCCCAATGACCCACACTGCCGATTTGAACTTGCCAGTCTTCACAATCATGTGAGCCAATTCCTCATAATAAATTTCTTTCTATAATATGCATGTCTTATAGGTTCTGTTTTTCTGGACAACTGTGATTGATTAATACATTTATTCATTGTATACTTCTCTTTAAAAATGTTTTTAACATCTAAATTGTTTTATAGCTGTTTAGATTTAATGTAAGCAGTTATCTTTTATCATGAATTTCACATTGTTAATTTCTTTAATTTAGTTATCTAGAATATGATATGATGGTAAGTATCTTCATGCAGAATACATCAAAGGTACACTGCTTGATCATGTCTGAGACTGTCTTTTTTGATGCATTCTGTCTTGAATAGCAAATGAGTCAGGTATCACAGTCTAAGTTCAATATCTTTTCTTCTCCAAATTCTGTGCAAGTTGTTCTATTGTTTTTGATCACTGGTTTTTCAGATAAGAGAAACATTAACCTTATTCTTTTTCTTAATAAGTAATCTTTTATCCTGTCTGAATACTTGTTAGCTTTTTTCATCTCCTTAAAAATTTCATTTCATCAGAATAATAGTGTTCTTACTCTCCAAACCCCTTTTATTGACACATCTGAAAAAAATCCAGCATAAAAACCTTCTTAGCCTTGGCGCTGTATGGATTGTATTGTTAATTAGTTTTTATTAATCCATTTTACCCACAGTCAGAAAACCATACATTTGACACCAAAGTCCTTATACAGCCAAAAATGTTAGCTCTGTTATCCCTTTGAATTATTCCTTCTCTGTATGTTGTTTGTGCCTTACAGAATTCTTCTAATTCTTCTCCCTCTGTTCTACAGTTCTTTTATCTTTTCTTAAGTTGATGTTTATGTCCTTATACTCTTTCTCTTAGTTCTGGGGGAAAAAATTTAGCATGTCTTCCACTTCACTGATTTCATTTTCTGCAATAGATGACCTATCAATAGACAACTGTGTTCATTACAGATTTTAATTTATCTGTCATGTATTTTTTCTGCATTCAATTCGTATCAAACTCTCCCTCTTTCCTCTTTAAGGCAATCTGCACACGTAGGGCTTACAAATGAAACAACATTCCAAAGAATTGTGTTAAAAATAATTTAGGAATATTCTAAACTCTAAGCATTCTCCCATTTCTTGAAGCACCTCTAGCTCACAAGGCAACTTTTGCTCTGATTGCTGGGTCTGATCCCACTCTTCGGAAATCTGGTACTCTTTCCTACTTCAGTTTTTTTCATGTGCTTGTATATCTGTGGTGATGGACAGCGATGTCAAAGCCACTGTGTCTGGAACTAGTGGTGAATCTGTCAGGCTTAGTGCTTGAGTTAAAACATGATTTACCCCCTCTTTATTCAACCTCAGGCAGCCCTTCCTCCACTTCTTTTCATCTCCTCACCCTGTAAGAGAAACTTCTCCCAGAGAATTAAACTGTTTATTCTTGCTCTATTAGAGCAGAAACCACTTCATCTATTGGCCTTGTCCACTCTTTCCCTAACATCTGTCCCTCTTTGTCCTGATAACCAGTGTTTTTTCCCTCTCACCTCTAAAAAGCCACTCTCCCGAGTCCAGTCAACATATGTGAGTCATGTGTTCTTTTTGCAAGAATTTGCTACACAAATACACTGCTATTCCCTAGACCAGTGATGGGAAATCTTTTGAGCTTGGTGTGTCAAAATTTGCCAAAAAACCAAGCATAACTCAGGTGGTGTGTCACTTTGAGAAAAAGGGCCTAACCGGAAGTCCCAGAACTAGACGCTCTGTGCCAGAGTTCTGTTGTTTTGACCTACAGACCTCCGGCACAGTGTGTCTACACTACAGCAAATGTTTTATCCTCAGCTACTGCACCTGGCCATGCAGGAGCCAAGGATGAAACGTCCTTCTTGGCATGCGGCCCCATACTTCTCTGGTATGCGGCCGCGTGTCATCGAAAA
The DNA here is from genome assembly GCA_037038555.1 of Rhynchonycteris naso. Classification (NCBI taxonomy): domain Eukaryota; kingdom Metazoa; phylum Chordata; class Mammalia; order Chiroptera; family Emballonuridae; genus Rhynchonycteris; species Rhynchonycteris naso. The sequence goes on along the minus strand of CM073000.1, from coordinate 188,069,003 downwards.
TGGCTATGCGTGTCAGTGCTGACACATGTGCATAGGTTCACTATCACGGCCCTAGACCATACCAATCATTAGTCTTAACAAGATGAAGTATGCCCCAGAGGGACATTTTGTTCTTCCTAAAAATGATGGGAAATAATTAAGATTCTATTAACTAATCTTGGATCATTCTGGAGTCTTTTAAATTCTTTTTTTGATGAGACTAGAGGCTCACACTAATATTATGGGAAGATAAATTATTCCTTCACCAAAATAAACAAACTATTGCTCACATCCCCAAAAGATGGGAACACTATATTTGTGATTATATTTGGTAATAAGACATGAAAAGATAATAAAGATTGCATAATGTATTACTGATTTCATCAAGGTGGAAATTTGTATTTATGCTAGTCAATTAGAACAAAAGTAATAAAGCATCCTAATTATTATAGACATAGAAATCAAGGTTAAGTTTTTGTAGCTGTATTGACACGCACCCTATAGGCTATGTATTGGCAAAACACAAACTCATTGATCTAATTATATATAAATCAACACTATATGTGTTTGTAGGTATGTTTATGTGTGTGTATATATACTATATTCTAAAAATGCATCTATATTTAAGCCAATTGAATCTTTATCTCTATCTTCAGTTTCTTCACTTGGATTTATTGCTCACTCAAAATAAATTCACCCAAAAAGTTAATACTCAGTTTCCACTTATTTAATTGCAATTTTCTTTCTTTAGAACCATAGTAATTTTGCTGGGGGGGGTAATGAAGAAAATTTTCATCTAAATGTATTTTCTTTACTTAATTTTAATGATATATTTTAATATGCAACTGGTGTTAGGAACAAATTATGTGCTGAATAAAAGCTTGGAGGAGAAATATGTGTTTTCTCAGAGTGCTGATGATTTAATATGAAATATAGTTCTTTGAAGCTGCAGCTCATAACAACAAAACTACCTACGTACTGTCTCTTGGCATCTTTGGTTACCAAATTGCTCTGCTCTTGCAGGCATCCACTTCATTCAAAAGTCTCCTTCTTCTAATATTTAGTGAGCTCTGACTATACATTCTGTTAACTCGGTTAATCTTCAAACGTTCTCATGAGTTACCTTTCATTTCTGCATACCCATTTTATTCATGAAAAACTCAAGAACCTTGCCAGCAGTCATGTAGTTGTTAAGATGCAGAAGCAGGGCTCAAGGACATGGCTCCCTGATTCCAGAGCCTGTGTTTTGCCAGGATATTGGACTGAAACTCCTAAGAATGGGACTTTCTCTGGCTACCAAGAGTACATCCCATGTATACACTCCTACAGACTTTCAGAAAGGTATCACATCTGGCACAGCAGCTATGTTCCAGCTATCATTCCTGCGTAACAAACTGTAACAGTGCCCTAAATAATGTGCATTTATTTTGTTCCAATTCTGGTCGCCAGCTGGGTTCAGCTAAGCAATTCTCATTCAGCATCTCTCATGTGCTTACAGTGAGTTGGTGACTTGGGCTGGGATTATCATAAAGGCTTTTTCTCTCATGTTTGTCCCTGGGCATGGGAAGGCTCAAATAACTAAGGGCTGAAATGTCTAGAGTTTCTTAAACAAATCTCAATTTCTCTCTCTCTCTCTCTCTCTCTCTCTCACACACACACACACACACACACACACACACAAACACACACAGGTACACACATGCATCCCTCCAAGTGGTCTCTCTACATGGTGATTTCAGCATAGCCAGACTTGTTACCTGGCAACTGAAAGGTTCCCAGAATGAATGTCCCAAGAGACACCAACATGGCCTTTACTAAACTAATCTTGAAAGTCATACAGCATCATCCCTTCTGCCACATTTTATTCATCCAAGAAGTTATGATGTCCCATCCAGATTTAAGGACAGGGATCTGCAAAGTACCTAGTGATAGAAGAATGTCAAAGAGTTTGCCAGTAGGTTTCACACACTGCAACCAGGGCTGTTCTTTTGTTGAGTTCCCAGGGTTCAGTCTCACCCATCCTGATTCATCTGATTTGTAGGGGACAGGCCTGTGAATTAAATGAGACATGAAGAGTATGGCTACCCCTGCAATATTGGTTTTATTTACCACATGGCTAAATCAAGGTGTCCAGCACTTTTTGCTGTTGGCCTGATCTCACTCTGATAATTTTTACTCCACAGGCCAAGGAACCAATGTGGGTTCTGCCAATCACCAAATATGTCCATACCACTTATACATGACTAGACACAGGAAGGAGAGGTGATGTTGGGCAAGGCAGCCCTCTTCAGCTGAGAGCGAGTCCTAGGGAGAGACCCAGATGAGAATAGTTGGCCTCCAGCACTTCCGGCAGACAGGGAAATGGATGTACTACTTTCGAGTAGACTGTGGGGAGGGAGGAATCTGGGTGGCACACCACAGCGTCCACTATACTCATATTCTTTGATAAAATTCATGGTTGAAAAATCAAGGATTTATCTGGAAATTGCACAGGAGATAAAAAAGAAAGAAAGAAAGCATGCCATTGACTTTCTTTTTTCCAGATTGGGTAAAGAACTAACCTTTTGATTCATTTATCTTAAAGAGTAATTCCCATGAATAGGCCATTCCACAACCTCAGTTCTCCTACAGAAACTATTACACCATTTCCTCCTTTCTGTCATTCCAGACAGTTGTCTTGACTTCTAAACATAATTTCTACTCTAAATGTCAATGCTGTATTTCATATCTCCCTGTGAAGTTAAGAATGGGCAATGATTATATCTACATTCAATAATTATCAATTTCACTTTTGAAATGAGGCAACTTTCAATTTTCTAAACCTATTTTTTATGGAGAAAGCCTTCATCCCAAGGCATTTGTTAGAAAATATAAGTAGCAGACACTAAATCAAGCATCTCAGAGGTCAAGAAAAGACCAGGCCATGAAAAGTTGTTGTTTTTTCAAATAAGCTATAATTTAGATTTTTAAAAACAAATTAGTGCTTTTAAATCAAGATTTAGTGCAATATATAACTGATTTTTTTATTGAATTTATATATATGTTAATTTTATTTCATTTTTCATACATTTTTTACTATATGATTTTAAAAAATTAAAAGATAAACAATAGGGAAAAATTTCTTCTCATTCCAATCTGTTCAATTTCTTCCAATAGAAAACCAACAGTCTTAGCTTCTTATACATGCTGCCAGGTCTTCTTTATATATATTCAAGCATAAATCTATATGCACAAAATGTCTCTTATGTATTATTCTGCACTTCGCTTTTCTCACTTAGCAAAATCAAGTGTTTCTGATTAATGAGAAACCATATAGGTTCTGGGACAAGGGTTGAAGCAAAATATTATTGCTTAGAATATTTTTGATAATCATAGTATCATTACATGTATGCTTGGGATCTATCTGTTGCTTATAATTTATAGATTTAATTCTGTGTACATACTCCACTCCAATGACAAGGTCTTGCAATTAAAAGTACATGATTTTTTTTTTCTTTTAGTATTAAGTCACAGGTCACTACAAATAATGTGGTCCAATAACCAGACCCAAAAATGTCCTCCACCTGTGCTTCTTCCCCCATTAGTGCTTCCATGAGACTGTAAATAGAATCAAACTTAGAGAGAATATTAAATGTCTACATTTAAGTCCCCTTGTAAATAAGATGGCCCAGAGAAATGCCCCCAGCACCATCAACTTTCCTCTCTCCCACAAAAGCCTCTCACTCCAACTCAGGCAATTTTCTTCTTTTTCAAGTTGAGAGGAGGGGAGACAGACTCCCACATGTGCCCAGACTGGGGATACACCCAGCAACCCCCATCTGGGGCCATGCTTACAGCTGAGTTATTTTTAGCTCCTGAGGCAGAGGCTCCACCGAGAGCCATCCTCAGTGCCGGGGGCCAATGAGCTTGAACCAATTGAGCCACGGCTAATCAAGAGAGAGAGGAAGAGGGGGAAAGAAGCAGATGGTCGCTCCTTCTGTGTGCCCTGACTGGGAATCAAACCCAGGTCATCCATGTGCCAGTCTGACGCTCTCCCACTGAGCTAACCAGCCAGGGCCAACTCAGGCAATTATTTATAACAGCCGCATCATTAATGCCTACTGACAAAGACAGAGAACACTGCCATTTGCAAGGTCAAAGCTCTTTTCCAGGACCAGCTTCCAGGCATGTGCAGTCACACAGGGCCCCATGCTCAGAAAGAGGTTTGGTCGACTATTCAGCTGTTGCCATCTTGAAAGTCTTTATAATTTTTCAATAAAATGCCCTGTATTTTCATTTTGCACTGATTCCCCACAAATTATATAGCTGGTCCTGTCCTCTGCCCCTTCTCAGAAGACATTCTAAGAGAGTGAAGGCAGTAAAGGAATAGGAATGTCCTTATAAATCTATAAATAAGGAAAAACACACTTCACAAAGCTTGCCTGACTTAAGTGTTATTTTCCCCATGGGAGAGCTTCCTTGGGCTGCTCATAAATCCCTACAAAAGGTTAATTGCCTATCCGTAAGAGCCACTAGCATTTTCAGGAAGGCCTACTTATCATTGCAAAGAAGGGTAGGTAATTAGTTTTCATGTTCAGCTTCATTTTTATGTTTTTCCCCTTTTCTGTTATGATGGATAGCTTGTCAAATAGTAAAAATATTTTTATTTTAATTACAGTCATCAAAAGTCTTTATTTCCAAGAGAAAAGATTAATTTAATGATTAAATTTCCCCTGTCTCAATGTGCGAAATAATTAGTTAACCAAATACTAAATCTTCTCTCAGTGGACTTATGATACAATATTAGTATGCAGGTGACTTCATTTTCAGAGAATTAATGTAAGTGATACACACCAGTGACTTTCCCATGGGTGCCAGGTCCTGGCTGAACTCTACAAGTACTGCAACTTCTTCCCTAGTTCTGTCTGTACAAACTATTACCTGCGAATAGAATCAGTAAGAAACTTCTTTATGTATAAAGCTTTACAAACGTTTGTAAATGCTTTTGGGATTAATAGGTCCAAAATTTACATGGAAGTGTTGCTGAATTCATAGTAGCCTTTTACAAGTATTGTGAAAACCAATAGACACAAAACTCCTACTGCCATCATGAGAGACTGATCCAAAAATATTCTGAGTTTATATTAAAGGACAGGGACTATCTGAGACACATGTTCAGGGCTAATTGATTCAGGGTGGCATTCAAAGGCTTGCAGTGTCAGGCACCTAAGAAGATAGTCAGGGTAGGGGTGAACGAATAAACAGACATTTAGAAGTCAGATAGACTGTGTTCTATGAGCCATACTTGGTTGGGTGGTATTGGACAAGCCACTTACCTTCTCTAAGTCTTAGTCTCCTCACTTGTAAAATAAGGAAAATAATACTGTCTACCTTATTACCTTAGTGGACACCACCTCATAATGCCCCAGGACATCTTGATCTCAAAATAGGAAGATCCTGATAGGAGGGAGAGAGAAAGGAGCTAAACAGAGCAAGCCGGACCCAAGATAGTAGTTTGCAATGGATTCTGCATGTGCCTATAAAAGTCTAACCATAGTGTCTGCACATTGCAAGCCTGCAATAAGTATTGCTTAGTTATTGTTATAATGGTTACATCCCATGCCCACCTGTTTCCAGCTGGTTAGTTGTCCTAACCTGTGTAATTATATAAAGCACACTCTAGCCCCGTGTCTCTCCATCTTCTTGTTCATTGCCTTTGAAGATGTTATTTTCCCTCATTGCCTGCCCATGAAATTTTAATTCCACAGATATACTGTAATTTTGTTAATGATGATCAATTTCATGTGTCGACTTGGCTGGGCCATGGGTGCCAGAGATGCAAACCCCACCCCTTACATACAAACTTGGGGGTAAAGGGGTTATAAACTCTGCTTTGGAAATTCTTGAGCAAGTGAGGCTGTGACACATGGCCTTTTGGGGCCTCTTCCTCAGTCCTCCCCTTCCAGACCGAGCGAGACGTCTTCCCTGAGAGTCGGTCCCGAGACTTGCAGGCCCCACCTAGAAACCTCCTTTCTTGCTTCTCATTCCCCACACCCCAATCTTCCTTCAAGTCCTTAGCCTACACTCCCTTTAGTCCTTCACCTAAAACCTCCTAATTTCCCCTCACAGTCACCTTTAAGATATTTTAAAATCAGGGCTCAAATGACTCATAACCACAAACTACTTTCTACCTATTAGAGGGCAGGGAGGATCCAGGCATCAATAGCTCCTTGAAAGTAAGAAGGAATGTTTGGTTTCCATCCTTAGAAGTACAGATAACTCATGTCCTAGAATAGGTTAGATCATGTTAAAGCAGTTGTCATTACGTTTCTGAATTAAAATTGGTTGGATAGCCATATCCTGCTGTATTCTTCATCTCAATTAAACTCTACAACGACCCTATGAGGTTGGTTGGTCATGTGATCAGCCCAATTTTAAAGATGAGGCAACTCAGGCACAAAGAGGTTAAGTAACTTGCATGACGTCACAAAGCTAGTAGGCAACCAGGCTGAGAACCTATACCCTCAAACCATGCAAGCAAACTAAGTGTCTCAGTGGTGACTTGCCCTTAGGAGAAGAATTAGTTACAGGAAGCTTTCACTCTTTATCCGTTCTCCAGCCTCTGGATCATGCAGGCATTTCATATATATCTGTGGAACACCAAGATTGCTAAGAGAAATACAGAGGCCTATCTATGGCAGCCAAGCTAAGGGTAACAGGTATCCTAGGTGTCCTGGGTGTATCTTGGGTCAGCAGAAAAATAAAGCTTAATTTCACTTCCAGCCCAATGCCAAAGGTCAAACAATGCATCCTGCCCTGTGACCTCCCATGCAAAATTGAAACTTGCAAAGTGACCCAGAGGGGAGATTGCACTGAATATTTTTCAGAATATTGAAAAAAGAAGGAAAAACATAAGTTCATTGTAAGAAAGTCAAACAGAGTAAAAGGAATGAAATGAAATATAAAGGTCTTACCCTAATGCCAACCACTCATTTCAACTCCCAGAAACAATTACTATTGTAATAGCTTTTTATGCAGTCACAAGAAAGTATTGTTTGTTCGTTGACATTTTTAAACAAATGGGAGGATACTATGCATTATAGTTCTGCAAATGCTTGTTTCAGTATATAATAGCATGTGTTGTGTATCTTGCCATACACAGCTTTTAATAGTTGAATGATACTTCACTTATTAGGGATGCATGAAGAAATTTTGACTAGTCTCCTAGTAATGAACAGTTAAGAGAAATATCTGAGAATTAAGATAGTTCACAAAATAATGTAATGTATAAACATCTTTGTACACAAACTCCCCCCTAGAATGTAAGTCCTATGTTGGCAAATATTTTGCCTGTTTTGCTCACTGATGAACCCTTGGCAAATTGTGGGTGCTCTATGAATATTCATTAGATGAATATATCTTTCTGTGTATGTGTATCTATACAGATAGTTTAAATTTCTATATTGCCCAATCACCCTCCAAAATTATTGCGTCACTATATTCTCCCATGCATTTTTTGCTTTGTTTTGTTTTGATCAGCAGGGGAGTTCATTTTTAGAGCTCAGTGTAGTAGAAATAGTGACCCTGCATTCGTTTCCTGCTGCTCCTGTAACGAGTTACTACAAATTTAGTGGCTTAAAACAACACAGATTTATTATCTTTTGGTTCTGAAGGTCAGAAATCCAAAATGGGTTGGCAGAACTGTGTTTCTTCTGGAGGCTTTAGGGGAGAATTCATTTTCTTGCTTTTTCTAGCTTCCAAAGGCTGTACTCCTTGGCCTGTCGCCCTTCCACATCATTCCAACCTCTGCTTCCATTGTCTCTCCTTCTCTGCCTCTGACCCTTTTGTCTCCCTCCTTCCCTTGTGAGTACATTGGGCCCATCCTGATAATCCAAGATAGTCTCCCCATCTTGAAATCTCTACCTTAATCACATCTTCAAAGTCCCATTTGCCACATAAGGGACATATTCACAGGTTCGAAGGGTTAGGACATGGACAACTTTGGGGAGCCATTATTCTGCATACCACAGTGTAGGAATGAGGTCTGAATTTCAGCGTTGTCACTTCAACTGCATATCCTAACTATGTGTTGAGCACCTATTTACAAGGTCCTGAACTAAATCTGAGACGAACGTTAACTAGCTCGGTGCTCTTGCACCAGTAACAACATATCCTCCCTGAGCCTCCATTTTCTCACTTGCAGAACTGGAGAGATTAATACCTGTTTCATAGAAAAATGCTGTACGGAGATGTCTGAAGACATTCCTTTCCATTTAACCAGCCTTCAGAAAATTGGTATATGCTGTTTGAATCTTGAAAAAAATGTAAATAAAATGCTGGATTAAGCAATAATGAGATAGAGAAACAGATGCTCTTGTAACATGCTGGGATGAATGTAAATTAATCAGGCTTTGTAGAGGGCAATGTGGCACTGGGACTATAATAAAGAGACATACAAATGTTTTTTCTCTTTATCCCAGTAATTATCCATTTGTAAAGTGTATCTTAGAGACATGGTTAAATTTATGCAGAAAGATGTTCAGTGAAATATTATTTATAATGCTGGGGTGGGGGAGGTGGAAACTGTCAACCCCGAGAAAGAAGATACCTACTAAGAAGAGCTTAGTAGATGGCTCACTGGGCTCAAATTAAAAAATAAAAAAAAAGACTGTAGCGGCCATTTCTAAACAGGGGACTCTCATGCAATCTGTTCTTCAGGGAAAAGCCCGCACAAAAGCTGCCTGTCTCTCACACTGAACTGCCTGCCTACACTGTATTCCTAACTACTGAGCTAACCCTTATAAAGGAGTTCCTGGAATCATTTTTTGACCAATAGAACTGAGACTCTCCCCATCAAATTAGTGCTGTGTAGCTATATTGTACAATTCGCACCTTCACAGACCAATCAGAGAGGCTCCATTGTGACCCATCAGAACAGTGCTTTTTGCACCAAACTGTAAGGATTTGCCGTACCCATTTGCATGAGGATGGATCAATCAGGGATCAAGGACAAAGACTTCTCTGCATATAGTCAACTCTCCTGGCTCCATCAGCATACTTCCCCTTTCCACAAGTGACTGGGGAGTTTCCCTGGCTGGAGCTGAAATACCAAAGACATCTCAGCAATCCAGAGTGGATGGGACTGGAGTGGAACATAGCAAAGGGAGTGGAAAGGGGCCTCAACCTAGGGATGCTCTTCCACAGCAGGGCTGTAGCGTCGTTGAGCTGTTTGCAATGAATAGTTTCCTTCCTCACCGTACCGTAAATTGGGAATTTCTGTTGACATTGAATTGGCACTAATAAAGGATTAGGCAAATAAGCGCTATACATTCTCATTTCGGAAATCTCACCATTGCAAGGATTTTGTGAAATGATATTAAACACCACGGTCTGAGGTTTCTCAAATGTTAGTGACAAACTTGGAATTTAAACCAAGGTTACTGTTTATCTCATACTAGAAAGAATTCTGTGTGGTGACTGTGTATGTATTTGTATATATATTAAAAATATAGATTTTGTTACAGTGGTTATTTCTGGGTAACAAAATAACAAATGGTTTTTATTTTGGCTTATTTATATTTTCTATTTTCTAACAATGAAGGTTGGAGGGGAAAGGGATTTCTACAAGAATAATTCCTCTCATTAGAATAACAGGCATGTCTAGACAGCGAACAAATACTACTACCAAATACTACCCAAGGTGTCCCTCTAGTGGAGAACAGGACAGGACTACAGCGACACATGGTTGAGACTTTATTTTAAATAGCTTATTTTATTCGAGACCTTCCGAGAAAAACAAGAGCCCTGAAACTAGTAAGCTATTCTGCCTCATTTTCGTTCTAGGCGCACTTGGACGACTGTCAATTACCTTTTTCTACGGTTAAGGTCGGAGACCTAAACTCCTTACGTTTCATTCTCCTCTCCTACTTCGTGTTAGCTAGCATCCTAAGTCCACGTCTAGGACGCCCGACTCTCATATCCAAGGCATCAGGCAAAGTGGAATAACTGAAGTCTCATGGTGGAGCCTGAAGCACGTAGGGGACACCTGTCCCGAGCGCGAGTACCGGCGGATGACTTTACCAATCTTCGGCTACACTCGACTCCTTCCACTGAGTTCTGCCGACACTCGCGTTCTCGGGCTCGGAGCTCTTCGGCTACGTTCGGGATATTGTTGTCTCGGCCTCGGTTACTATTCGGCTACATTCGGATACATTCGGCCATCGCTCGTCTTTTCGGGCTCGGCTCTTTTCGGTTTCCTTCGGGAGACGCTCGTGTCGGCTTCGGCTCCTCTTCGGCAGAGCTCGGCTGACTCTCGTCCTGAGAGGCTCGGCTCTCCTCGTCTGCGTTCGGTCGCGGCCCGGAAGGGCGCCCATGGAGCCGCGACTGTCGGCTCGGCGGACGGCTATGGCGCCGCTGCTGGAGTATGAGCGGCAGCTGGTGCTGGAACTACTCGACACCGACGGTCTGGTAGTGTGCGCCCGCGGGCTCGGCGCGGACAGGCTCCTCTACCACTTCCTCCGGCTGCACTGTCACCCGGCGTGCCTGGTGCTGGTGCTCAACACGCAGTCGGCCGAGGAGGTGCGGCCGCCGGCGCGGGGCGCGGGGACCCCCAGAGCCCGGGGGCCTCCTGGGCGGATGCAGGCCCAGCGCTGATGCCAGGCCTCTGCGGGCGGTGCGGGGCCTGAGGCAGATGTGGGCCCCTGACACGGATCCGAGAGGACCCGAAAGGGATGCAGGTCCCTGACAGCGGCGCGGGGACACTGAGAGGGACGCAGGGGCTCCGAGAAGAGTAGGGGCGTCGCTGGAGGCGGATGGGGGCGGAGAGAAGGATCGGAGGCTCCGGAAGGAGATGGGGATGTCTGTAGAAGGGAAGGAGTAATGAGAGAATCCGAAGTTGGTTGTCCAAAGGGCTTGCAGGGATGAAAGGCGTGGAGTCTGTGCACGGGGTGGGGATGGGGATGGCGGATATCTCTGAGGCTGATGGGAGACTGGGACGATGCTGAGGCTGGGGAGAACCGTGCAGGGAGAGGAGAGACTGAACGGGCCTCCCAATGCTGTGGAAGGAGGGCATAAGATCAGAAGGGGTGGGAGCTGGAGTTAAGGAGGGGGTACCCCTGTGCGGGGATGTTGACAGGTGGCACGGCCTGCTAGAAGGAAAATGTCAGCCGAGAACAGTGACCACAGTCTCCTTGAGGGCAGGGATCCTGTTCCATTCATCTAGGTACCTCCACTGCTTGCCGTAGTCTTAGCACAGTACGGTCCGTCCTCCCTCTGTCCCCCCAGCCCCTGCCCCCAGTGAAGGTAGTAATGAACTGCGGATGTGCGGTCCCAGGGCCGTATTGACCAGATGAAATTCCCTCCAGGGTGGAGCTTGACAGAACTAGTAGCCTAAACATTGCCTGGGAGAAGAATTCCCCTGGATATCTTCTCACGAGGTGCAAACCTGGCTTTGGTGGGAAGTTATTTTCTAGGTAGCAGAAGTCTTTCAACCCAGGGTTTAAAAGCCTTTTTTATTGTTGTTTAAAATGCTCATGACAAGTGCCATGATTCCTTAGTGTCAACCCCAAAACAAAACAAAAACAAGTAAACCCTAGTTAAATGTAGACTGGCTGGTTGATCAACATAAATTAGTAACTTAGTTTGTAAATTCATTAAGTTCATTATCTCTACAAAAGGGAGCCTATCATTTTAAATACAAATTCCTGCAACTTAGTAAAAACTTCCCCCTGTATTAAACAGCCTACTAATCAAGTTTCATTTGATTTAGGAGTATTTTATCAATCAGCTGAAGATAGACGGAGTGGAACACCTCCCTCGACGTGTAACAAATGAAATTGCAAGCAACAGTCGCTATGAGGTTTACACACGAGGAGGTGTGATATTTGCAACAAGTCGAATACTTGTGGTTGATTTCTTGACTGATAGAATACCTTCAGATTTAATTACTGGTAAGAATTTGAAACCTTATCATATATGAATTTGCCTTTTTTTCTTCTTTTTGTCTGTCCCCTCTGCGAAACGAGAACTTTTTTTGTGATTAGCACTAGATGTATTTGCTCAACCTTGCCCTTTCAGTCATTAGCACAATATTTGACACATTATAGATGCTCAGTAAATATTAGTGGCCTGAATATGTAAATAGAGGTAAGACTGACCTTTCCCTTTTCTAAGCTCATATTCATAAATAATTCATAAGTACATGATAATTGGGTGGCATTTGCTTTGAGAACCTAATCAGACTTGAAATATTTATTAATATTCTTTATGTATTTTAAACAATATTCGGTTTTCCTCATTAAAGAGTGTTTTTTTCCAGGATGTGAATTAAACGAAATGGTTGCTTGATTATTTTCAGAAGAATGGTTTAATTTTAGCTAGTCACTATAAAAAAGGATTGTTCTTCTTTTTTTTTTTTCTTATTATTATTTTTTGCTGGGGGAATCTTTTCTGATTTGCCCAAAGCTAATTCAGAGGCCCTACAGCTGCGCCCTGAGGTTACCCTGTGCTTCTCACAGCACTCAAAACACCACATTAACTTGTCTATACATATATCTGTCTCGCCCAGAAGGTAGCAAACGTTGCAGGCACAAGGAGCAACATGTTCACCCAGGCCAAGTAACTGGTACACAGGAGGTGCTAAACACATATTGCTGGATGAATGACGCATGGACATGTTGTGATCCATAGTGCACTTCCGGAGGGCAGAGAGACTTAGGAGATTCATAACTGTACTTCCTGCCTTGTCTGTCATATGGCCCTGAACCTAGGACACCCTCAAATAATATTTAATGACTAAATACATGAATGAATACTTCTTGTGGTTCGTGGTGAACGGACGGAGGAAAAGCTTCGTTATACTTTTATATAACATAATTGTTATAAGCTGTGGCACAGACCATGCAGTCAGAATCGCCTGATTTTGAGTGGTGCTGCCACTGCTTACAAGCAAGTTACTTAATTTTTCATTAATTTTCTTCATGAGCCCCAGTTTTCTCATTTCTTAAATTGAGAAAAAAAGTGCCTCCTAGAGTTATTCTAAGGGTTAAGTGGGATAAAATAAATTGCTTACTACTAGCACCTGGTATGTAGTAAAAACTTACTAAATAATAGCAAAATAAAATAAAGTACTGTCTTTTTATAACCAGAAATCTTGATACATCATAAAATCTTTTACTACATGTATTTGCTCCTCTCTTGTTTTTTAATAAAATGAAAAAAAATACATGAAACTACCACTAGATGTCAGTATCGCTCTTTCAATAATAGTCCAACCTACTTAGGCGGAGAGCAATCTGAGTCCAATATCTAATGTAGAGCTTATAGGTAGTTTTTAATTCAAAGTAAATTTCTGTATGACTCAGTTAGCTCATCTGTAAATTGCAGGCAGTAATTTTACCTTCCTCCTAGGATTACTGTTGGCGAAATGAGACAACCTACCTAAAATTCTTAGCACTTTGCATGGCACATAGAAAGCATTCTGTGGTTACTATGTGTTATGATGTTCCTGTCCTCAAGAGATTAATGGAGGAGACCCATATGAAGAAGTTATTTACTTACAATATGATATATGAACTATTGTAGGAGCATAAAAAGTTTCAATAGCCTTTTATGGGACTAGAGTTGCTCCAGAAATATGACCTGCTTATGTTGTTTTCATGTATTTTTTTTAAACGGAGGCGGAGGGCCTCTCAGATGGTAGGGAAAATCTGGCTTTGTTCCCGGGCACATGATTTGGAACCTTGGGTCTCCCGTTACTTGTTGGATGACCTTGATTAAGTTGCTTTCCTTTTCTCGAAATAATGACCACCCCATAGAATTATTGTGAGGATTAAATGAAATAAAACTATAAAAAGTAGCTAGCTAACCACAGGGCCTCAGATATAATGCTCGTTCTTTTCTCCTTCCTCTTTCTGGGCTCCAAAAGAATGACAACCTTTTGGAGCACAACATTCCTTACATTGAGGTTCACCTTTTCTTTAGAAGTTATTTTTATTATTTTTAACTTGTATGAATAATTCAATTCAGGACAAGAAGTGTGGCCCAGTAGAGTACCTGGAAACACCTGCCTACTAGGCACAGAATCTTACCTGAACAGTAAATTAGTTATGGACATATATTGGGGTGGTTAAAAATTTTTTGTCTACAAATTCCTAGATAATACTATTAATTTTTACCATATCAATTTTCTTTGGTAAAATAAAGGTTAGCTCCATCTACCTTGATCCATAATTTAAACACTAAAATGGTCGAGTCTGAATTGAGTTTATTGATGTACTAAAAAGGATCATAAATTACTATTGGTGTCGTTTTCTAGGCCCTAGGAGTGAAGACAGCTGAGCAAAAACATGCAGGCATACAGCAAACATGTATAAGGTCACTGGCTTGATTTATGTCTGAAAGACTGAGATGGAAAAAATAATTGAGGTTTTGATCCAGAAATGATGTCTGTGCACTCTTATGTCATGTCTCTTCCTAATTTTTCGCTAATCACACCACATCAATATTCTGTATATATCTGAAAGGTCATCTAGTCCAGTACTCATTTTATAAATAAGGAAACATGTACAATTATTCTGGTTTTTCTGATTCAGAGATGTTATCACTAAACCCACACCAAAATATACGTGTGTGTATAGTAAACATACTCATTAAAGGTTTTTATTTTAAAAGGACTAATCTACCTCTCGATTGAATACTGTGATTCTGAAAATAGAACTATTCTAATAGGCGATGCAGATTTTGCCGAAACTTTCAAATGGCAGTGATTTTGTGTAGTCCACAGCTGATTCGCATATTTAGGGAGAATTAATGACCCACTCAACTTTCATAAACTCTTCCTCCTCTATGCCAGCTATACCCCACTCTGGGGTCTTTGGTCATATCATTCCCTCTGCCTGGAACTCTCTGGGTCCACATGGTCACAAGGCTCACCTCATCTCCATCCAGCCTTTCCTCCCGTGGCCCTATCCAAAATCACAAACCACCACCCTCCACACATACTCCCTCTCCTGCTCCTCTGATTTACTTTTTCTCCTCAGCTCTTATCGCCTTATAACCTACTGACTATTTTACTTCTTGTTCATTTAAGTGCCATGAGGACAGGGATCTCTGTGTTTTCTTTGAGGTACTATCCCCAGCCTAGCACATTGCTTGCCTATGCTCAAGTAGGCACTCAAGAAAAATGTGATGAATAAATGAATGAAAGTGAGCCTGAAAATTCCCTGTCTGTTCTGTAACTGAAGTGATAATCCCCCACCCCCATCTGCAGGCATCTTGGTGTATAGAGCTCACAGGATAATCGAGTCTTGTCAAGAAGCGTTCATCTTGCGCCTCTTCCGCCAGAAAAACAAACGTGGTTTTATCAAAGCTTTCACAGACAATGCTGTTGCCTTTGACACTGGATTCTGCCATGTGGAAAGAGTGATGAGAAATCTTTTTGTAAAGAAGCTGTATCTGTGGCCAAGGTAAGTAGCATTGCAGGGTCGCTTTCTGAGAGAATCTGCTGTCGTTTAATTTTGCACTTTAATGTAATGTGAAATTTACTGTAATTGGAGTTGAAACATGCTAACCAGGTTCATAACAAGCGCATCCCAATATAAATCCTGTATGGTCACATTTGTGATTCTCTTAGACCAGTGGTTCTTAACCTGGCTTCTATCGAACCCTAGGGGTTCGATGAGTCGGTCTCAGGAGTTCGGAGAAACCTCTGCCGCAGAGGCCAGAATAAAGTAATACCGTAATTTGTTGTGAGTTCATGCACTTTGTTGGTTTTGTTCTTTGAGCAAGGTGATGTTCATGCACGGCTCATTTTGTGCACCAGTAAAAAAAATATACCTATGTCTTGAATTTGGAAAAAAATCATATTTTATTTATCACTAAAGAAGGGTTTGATGAATGTGCATATGAAACTGGTGGGTTCGGTACCTCAAAAAAGGTTAAGAACCACTGTCTTAGAAGGAGAGAGTTGATAGTTATATTTTGGGTAGCCCGTCAAATCCAGCCCAGTGCAGCCACGTTATCCTTTCGCGTCCACTCAGTGAAACCCCTTGAGATCTATCTAAAGACTCCCATACGCAACAGCTTTAGGAGAACCACAGATTTATTGGCTAAAAAATTACCCATCAGGGAAATAATGCCCAAAGATTTTGAAGAATTTCTGTCAATCTCTAGGAAAAACAGAAGGTTTTAATTTTCAAACATTTTGCAACCTATGCTATTAGGTAATTTAGTTAAACTGTATGGTATTTAAGAGTAGTTGTAGTCTATTTTGTTTCTAATCGACAGACATTTCCTAGAAAGGGCTAAAGATTTAGGCTTTGCAGGCCATATGCTCCGTTAGTTACTTGACTGCTGTCCTAGCATGAAAGCAGCCATAGACAATACGTGAACAGTGGGCGTCGCTGTGTTCCAGTGTTCATAAATATAGACCCTGGATTTAGCCTAGATCATAATTTGCTGACCCCTGCCTTCTTTGAATAATTTCCATTCATTGAGGTTAAACGTATTCCTGAAAACATTGTCCTTTTGCTTTCCGTTTAGTTTGTTTCTTAATTGCATTTACAAAAAAACATGAGTATATTAAACTGAGACCAGAAATGCATAGCTTTTGAAACTCTAGAAAATATTTGAAAAACGCTTGTCTCTTTAGGTTCCATGTAGCAGTGAATTCGTTTTTAGAGCAGCACAAACCTGAAGTCGTCGAGATCCACGTTTCTATGACACCTGCCATGCTTGCTGTACAGACTGCTATCCTGGACATTTTAAATGCATGTCTAAAGGAACTAAAATGCCATAACCCATCACTTGAAGTCGAAGATTTATCTTTAGAAAATGCTATTGGCAAACCCTTTGACAAGGTATTCTATTTCTTTCCCTTTTTTAAGCACACTTTGTGATGTTATAGTTTTAAAGAATGCAAGTTATTTTAATATTTGCAGTGTTCTTAATAGGAATTTGCTGTAGTTTATAATTTAATTAGAGTTGGTTTACAAGTATAATAGCGTCTTTGGTTAATAGGAAGCAATTATTTGTAGAAAAATATGTAGATTGGCATATAAGCACAGTTCTGATTTTTGCAGTGACTATCTCTTATTTAAGGTGTAGTTAAGAGAAGGATAAATAACCATTTTGCTCTTAAATGACAATATTTGGATATCTATAAATAAAGAGTTTTACATAAGAATGCTTCAGAATGTATGATCTCTTGTGTAGAGTAAAAATAATTTAGATGAGTTTTAATTACTGAGGAATGTGAAATTTGTTGTCTTAATATTACAGTCTGAATTGAAAATATGGTAAGACTTGAATTCAAGGAATTTTTATTATAATTTTTTTTATTATAGATTAATGTTACTGCAGATAGGTAAATGTCTAAGACCAAATCGTAGATCCAGAAAATGCTGACCTTTTAAGAATTCTGGGCAGCTTTTTTTTCACATTATGGTAGCCTAAGTTCCTGTCTTCAAACTCTAAATCAATCTTTGTCCTCAGAAATAGTACAGACTAATTAAAAAAGGAAAATTTGCCTGACCTGTGGTGGCGCAGTGGATAAAGCGTCGACCTGGGAACATTGAGGTTGCCAGTTCAAAACCCTGCACTGGTCTGGTCAAGGCACATATGGGAGTTGATGCTTCCAGCTCCTCCCCTGTTTCTCTCTCTCTCTCTCTCTCTCACACTCTCTCACTCTGTGTCTCCTGTCTATAATGAATAGCAGCAAAAAAAAGATTCTTAAAAAAAGGAAAATTTTAATTCCTCATTTCTTTGACTCTTCCAAAAAGTTCTTTACTTTGCTGTGAAATAATAATACATAAAACTAATTTTATGATACATAAAACTAATTTCCTCTATTATTAAAGTATAGCTTTATTATGACTTAGTGCCTGGTAAAACCACAAAAATATTTTTTTAAAACTTTCACATTCTTGGCCTGAGCTGTGGTGGCACAGTGGATAAAGTGTCGACCTGGGGTCACCAGTTCAAAACCCTGCACTGGTCTGGTCAAGGCACATATGGGAGTTGATGCTTCCAGCTCCTCCCCCCTTTCTCTTTCTCTCTCTCTCACTCTGTGTCTCCTCTCTAAAATAAATAAAATTAAAAAAATTTTTTAAACTTTCACATTCTTTTAATAGAATTCTATAACCCTAGAAAAACAAAACAGTCTAATATATTTTGCACTAAATACCTGTTTATCATCCCCTGGCAAGTAAAAGTCAAAGCATCGTTTTACTGATTCTTTTAGTAACCAAATCTAAATATGGGTTTAACTTTCATCTTGTTAGAAAATTTAACTTCTGTAGATGATTTTGTAAAATAGATGGGTATCTGCCTGTCCCAGTATCTGCCTGTTGTCCTGGAGTAATTATTAATAGTATCGTTTCATTTTTACAAGCATTCAGGTTTATACGATAAATTATATGGTCATCCAAATGTTACTCCTGCGCAGTAATAAATTTGTTAGCTAAGATGCCATATAGTGATACTGCTGTCACAACACGCTACCAGTTTTATCCTTTTTAGTTACAGAATCAGTTCATAAAGGAAATGTACATATATATAGCTGTGGGTGTGTAGAAATCTACATTGTATTTACAGCACATAAAACTGTTGTGTGTTTTAGGCAACCTTTTAGGATCTTAAAAAATATTCAAATTTAATCAGTTTGTTAATTTAACAATTTAGTCAATTGGTAATTTAATCGTATTTTCTCATCCACGAATCACACTTAAAATAAACTAGAACCTGTACAGCAACAAATTATGCATTGTTATTTAGTTTAATGCCACATACTTTCCCTGGCTTATGCCTTCTGCTCCATTGATCTGCTAGATCTCCCAACTTTCTCAGTGCAGGATAGCGTCACAGCCAAACTTGGAAGAAATTGAATTTTTGAGCTGTATGCTTTCACTCTTCCTAAAAAAGAAATCTTGATTATCTGATGTTTATTAGGCCTTTTCTCTTCTGGCTAATAATGTAAATATGGATAATTATGAATTGGCTCTATCTGATCATAAAGATTCTACTGATAAGGCACTGTGCTTTGTATTTGAAAAATTAAACATAATTTTTAGAATCTTGTGAACTGAAATTTTCTACCTACCTCCTTGGAAGATACTATTTTGGATTTTTTCTTTTATTGTGATAAAATATACATAACACAAAATTTATTTTTTAACCATTTTTTTTAGGTATATAGGGGATGATGTTTGTTGGAAGTATAATCTGAATTAATAATAGCTATGTTGAACATATTTTAGCGATACTAAATTATATTCTTGTTTTAGACAATCCGCCATTATCTGGATCCTTTGTGGCACCAGCTTGGAGCCAAAACTAAATCCTTGGTTCAGGATTTGAAGATATTACGAACTTTACTGCAGTATCTCTCTCAGTATGATTGTGTCACATTTCTTAATCTTCTGGAATCTTTGAGAGCAACCGAGAAGGTTTTTGGTCAAAATTCAGGTGGGAGAAAAAATACTATTAACCTGGGAGGTGATTTGAATCTATCTAGTTCTGGGTTATGTTGAGGAATCAGGTGGGGGAGTGCTGTATTCATCTACATGGTATACTAAAGTTTCAAGTTACATTTTGTGTTCATAGCACAACGATGTAAGTTTTATTGATAGGTAATGTTTCTGCCTACTTAACTTCTGTTCTGTATAATAAATATTCATATTCATTCTGGCTATTTTATTTCTAGAAAAGACTGTGTAATACAGGCGGTCCCTAACCTAGAAATAGCTTGTATTCTGGAAGTTTAGTTGTTAAGAATTTAAAATTTATTTTCCCTGTAGAAACAGTAAGGCAGTGTGGAATTGCATCAGCTAGAGTGCTGAAGACCAAAGATCAGAGATTTTTTAGGAAACATACACATATGACTAGCCACTATCTTGCTTGCTTGTCAATCATGTCCTTCCCCCACTATTGTGGCCTCTCTCCCTGTTTGGCTAGGCCAGTAATTTTCAAAGTGTGGTCCATGGGCCCCTGAAGCTAAGATTGAATAGGATTAATAATCTTTACTGCTCCATCAAGGACATCCTTGAGTGACAAACTGCAAATGCATTGAAATGAAGACTATGCTACTTGCTGATGCACTTTGGTTCCACTGCCTTGATTGTGCTCAGGCACCAGCAGTGTTACCCACTAGTGCTTTTGTACCATCACAGGCAACGTCAACACAGTGGGGGAAAGTCAAATAATGACTTAGAGTTATTATGAGAATTTTTCTGGGGTGTCCAAAAATATGTTGGGGACCCCAGGGTTCTATAAGTAACGCTTAGATAACCACTAGTCTAACCAAACAGTGACAGAAGCCACACCAAAGGAGAAGGTGTGGTTCAGAGAAGAACAGGATGGCAGCCAGGTGTACACACACACACACACACACACACGTTATGTGACCATCAGAGATTCTTTAAAATTAACTGTAAATTGAAAAGTTTTTTTAACTTTTTGCGTTAGGTTGGCTATTTCTTGACTCCAGCACCTCAATGTTTGTAAATGCTCGAGCAAGGGTTTATCGTGTTCCAGATGCCAAAATGAGTAAAAAAGGCAAAATACCTGAAAAAGCAGAGATTAAAGAAGAGCAAGGTATGTTGTAGGCTGAAGTCTTTAAATGTGTCTTTTATTTAAATGTTTGGTGTGGAATGGCTTATCAACTTACACTATAACTTAAAAAATTGTTTGGCCAAGTTAAAAATGTGTGCCTGTCTGTTAAATGTAGGTTATATTTAATCTGTGTTAAAAATATTCATTGTGGCAAGTCATAGAATCCATTACCAGGAAATTCCAAATAACAAATGCCAAGTATCAATCAAATATATTCTTACTGCTACATAAAAACTACAGATATATTTTTTTAACTTCAGAGTAATTACTATTTTGGGCACTTAACAGTTTTAGTGGGACATTTTAACACCCCTCTAGTTTTTAGAGAACAGAAATATACTAGAATGAGGCAAACACTGATTTTATTCCAACATCATCAAATTGGTATAATAAATATTGGGTTTTTAATTATAATTATTGGGGTAACATTGGTTAAGTTTCAGGTGCACAATTTTATAATACATCATCTGTATATTGCATTGTCTGCTCATCACCCAAAGTTTAGTCTCCTTTTATCAACATGTATTTGACCCTCCTTTCTCTCTTCTCCCCGACTCTCTTTCCTCTCTGATAACCACCATACTGTTGTCTGTGTCTGTGAGCTTGTTTGTTTTGTTTGTTCATTTATTGTTCATTTGTGCTTTCTGTTTTATAACCCACATAGTGAAATCATATGGTTCCTGTCCTTTTCCGTCTGACCTATTTTACTTAGCATGGTGTCTCAACCTATATCAAACTAAAAAGCTTCTGCACAGCAAAAGAAACCATCAGCAAAGCAAAAAGGCAACCAACTGAATGGGAAAAGATATTTGCAAGCAATATCTATAATGAGGGGCTAATATTTAAATATATAAAAAATTCATACAACTCAAAAGTGGAGATTAAATGACAAATAGATCATTAGTTTTTTAAGGCATGGGTTAAGATTAATACTTTCTAGTTCAAAGGTATATTTTAAAACTTAATTAAATACATTAATGATATGAAATAAAACTTTGTTGTCTACTTCTATTCCATGTGCAGGATTGTGAAACTCATGGGGTTTTTAGAAATAATACATAGTGTTACTTTCTACTGATTATTTTTTATAGCAGGTCATTTATAGCATCACAATTGACAACTAATACAGAATTCTTTCTTATTACTGACCATATGTCACTTTCCACAAGGCTTTATGAAACCTGTGTTACTGTTGGGATGAAGTGTCTTAGACTTAACCCACACGGGGACCTTTTTCAAGGAGGCAGATTTCCTCTGGCATTATGGAGGAAGCTTAAAGGAATGAGCTTACAGAATGGAGCTTGTGCTCTCTGTTGTTTTGAAAGTCCTCGAAATACTTCATGGATAAATAAATATTATCACATAGAATGAAATTATCTATTATTTCTACACAGAAACAAAAAAAGAACTGGTTCTAGAAAGCAACCCAAAGTGGGAAGCGCTGACTGAAGTACTGAAAGAAATTGAGGCAGAAAATGCAGAGAGTGAAGCCCTTGGTGGTCCAGGTAGGAGAGAAGGAGATGATAACGTCTGCTTTCAAAATCAAGCAAATGAGTCTTTTTGATTAGCTCTTTAAAAATAACTTTCTCTTTTGTTTATAAAATGTAGAAGAATAAATGCCAAATGAACACTAAAATTCTAGCTGCAACACCCTTTCTGTTGATTTGGAATGACTTTCTCCAGGTTGAATCATTGTATATTCATGAAGTAGGTTATTTTACTGGTTGAGTTCTCAGGAATTCTGTTTGAAGATGCAGCTAATCTCCACATAACATATTTACCAGGCTTGACATCTGCAATCCCCAAGGAGAAAGCTAAAGGGTCTTAATGTTTTATTTTCTCAGCAAGTATCTTTCCCGAGAAACCTAAACTATTTACTAGAATGACATTGATCTAGCCTTACAGAAATTCCAATGTTAGGACTACTCTCTTTAAACGTGAGCATTCTGGTAGATTGTTAGTCTACTAACTACACCTGAACTAAATTAGAAAGGAAAACCAAATAGAAAATAACATAAAATAAGATTTTTAGAAATATCTATTGAGTCTTTGAAATCCTGCAAAACAGTACAGGCAAGCACACAACCCTTATATTAGTAAATATGCTGGTGATGTTATCCCAGAACTTATGATGCTATGATTTTAGACCCACTCATGCATGCTCATCTAGAAAAAAGTAAAAAATATAAAGAAAAAAGAGAAGGAGGCCCTGACCAGTTGGCTCAGTGGTAGAGCATTGGCCCGGCATGTGGAAGTTTTTGGTTTAATTCCTGGTCAGGGCACACAGGAGAAGCACCCATCTGCTTCTCCACCCCACCCCCCATTCTCTCTCTGTCTCTCTCTCTCTGGGATAGCCATGGCTCGATTGATTTGAGCCCCAGACATTAAGAATGGCTCTATGGCCTTGACTCAGGCACTAAAATAGCTCGGTTGCCAAGTAACAGAGCAGTAGCCCCAGATGGGCAGAACATCGCCAGTATAGAGCTTGCCAGGTAGATCCCGGTCGGGGTGCATGCAGGAGTCTATCTCTCTGCCTCCCCGCCTTTCACGTAATTTTAAAAAAGAAAAGAAAGAAAAAGATTATGTCTAACAGTCGCTGTTAACTTCTGCGTATTTCCTTTCAGGTTTTGTTTTCTGTATTTTCTATTTCACATTGTTAAAGTCGTGTAGTTATAATTTCTGGTTATAGAATTGATGAGTCATGATTTAACATTTTTTTAAGTTCTTGAGACACATTACCATATTGATTTACAGGGAAGTTTTTATCAACTTTTATTTCTTCAAGCAGTATTAGAGTTTATTCCTTTTTTACCTGGCTTACAATGACTCAAGTCCAGCAGTGTGTGTGTGCACATACATGTGTGATAATTTTATTAATTTGAGTGGAGGAAAATGTTATATTGTTTTACTTTTTGATATTTGATAAACTCAGTATTTTCTCAAATATATAATCTCTTTTGTGAATTGTTTTAGTTTCCTTTGCCAACTTGGGCTATACCCTTAGTTTATATCAGCTTTTTATATAGTAAAGACATTAACATTTACCTTTGTTGTATAAAGTTGTTTTCTTTGTCTTTAGTTTTTTGGATTATTTTAGTGAACAATTTTCTATTTTTAGAGAGTCATAAGATATCTTAATTTATAGATATCAATCTTCTCTGAGATTTTTTCCATTGCTTTTAAGCCTAGAAAATCATCTGCAGCCAGACAGATAAAGAATAATCACCTTTTTTTATAATTTAATATTTAACATTTGACTCTGTAATGTACTGGGACTTTATTTTGGTGTATGAGATCCTCTGGAAATTGTTAATTAAAAAGAGCTTCATTAAAGCCTCCATTATACCGTGGCTATACTTTCATAAGACCTATATGTCTGGCTTCAGCCTGACTCAAAGGTTTATGTAATTCTGCACCTGAGACCCTTTCAAACAAATTGTAAATGTGGTATCTTTGGCAGTAAGAGGTAAAATGTTTCTTCCTTGTGAGGAAGGGGGTGAGGGGCCCATGGGGAATGGGAAGACTCGTGAGGTAATAGTAACATAACATTGTTTTCTAATTTTAGGTCAAGTACTTATTTGTGCAAGCGATGACCGCACGTGCTCCCAGCTGAGAGAGTGCATTACTGTGGGAGCAGAGGCCTTCTTGCTGAGACTCTACAGGAAAGCCTTTGAGAAGGATAGCAAAGCTGAAGAAGTGTGGATGAGTTTCAGAAAGGAGGACGGCTCAAAGAGAATGATGAAATCTAACAAAAGACCCAAAGACCCTCAAAGCAAAGAAAGACCTTCCACCAAAGAAAGGACTCTCAAAAAGAAAAAGCGAAAGTTAACTTTAACTCAAATGATGGAGAAATCTGAAGAACTTGAAGAGGAAGGGGATGACAAGGAAGGATATTCTAGAGGCTTACACAGTAGCCCAGAAAGCTGCTTACAAGAAATTAAGCACGAGGAGTTTGATTTAAACTTGTCCTCAGACGCCGCTTATGGAATTCTGAAAGACCCCCTCACTATCATCCACCCACTTCTGGGTTGTAGTGACCCCTACGCTCTGACAAGGGTACTTCACGAAGTAGAGCCAAGATATGTGGTTCTGTATGATGCAGAGCTAACGTTTGTTCGTCAGCTCGAAATTTACAGGGCAAGCAGGCCCGGAAAACCTCTCAGGCAAGTTACGAGGAGTATGAACTAGAGTATATCTTCAAGGCTTCAGGTCCACAGTTCTTTAGGGACTTAACCCCGAAGCTATACCAGCTGCATGTGGGTTTTCTATCTGTAACCTTCCGTTATGGTGTCGGTTACATTGATGAAAGCTTACTTTGCTTTCTGATGAATCTGGGCACCTTGCATAAGAAGGCTATCCAGTGTAACACAGCGGCGAACCCCGGGGACTGCTCATGTTCTCCTTACTTGCTGCTCTGCTGTTATGTACCACATTCTTTATGCGCTGGTTTGCGGCTTATGGGGTGCTCTAGCTGAACAAGTCTAGGAAACTTACAGCATCCTAACTTCTCCCCAAAATTAATATAATTATGATTCAGCTACATAATTCCAGTGTTATAAAATGTCTTTCTTATAAATTTTAAGAAGTGACTCAATTACATTATATTTGAGCGATTATTGTACTAAGTTTTCTTGAGTTTCAAAGAAATATCAGATGAAAAATCTATAGAAATAACAAATGAGAGAACAATGCCTCCCAAAGAATGTAGTGCCCTGGCTCCCCAGTTATCTGAGAGGAAATAAACAGCAAAAGTAATGTCCTGAATGTACCCTGAACCAAAACCCAAGCCAAAAGAAAATTTCCTAGCGGTGTAACTAGCGCAGCCTTTCAAAGGAGAGATGAATGAAGGAAGTGGACCAGAAATAATACAGGATGAAGAAATTAGATGGAGCTGGTAAAATAATCACAGGCTGGTAAACTTTTTGTACTTTGCTATTGATCAACTCTGGAGATAGCTCATCGGCTCTTTGTTGCCTGACAATAAAATGGTGTGATATTTGAAAACACAGTGTTAGAATCAGAGGGGACCTGGGAATTCAGCTCTGTCAGTGGGAAACTGAAGCCCACAAATAGCGAATGACTTGCCCTCGGCCACATGGCACATTCATGGGAGAGCTGAGTTCTCTGGACATTGTCCAACTGTCTCTTCCCTGTTCACACATCAAAGAATCTAGGAAGATGAAATCTAAAAGAAAAACTAAAGGCTAAAAAAGGAAAATATCTCTGATAGAAGGTGAAGAACAGGTACGAAGAGATGCATAATTCATCTTAGCGACAAACAAGATAGAAAAGCAGGCCTTTTTCTAAGAGAAGAGAGTATATCAAATTATTTCTTGAGAAGCCCGATATAATCCATATGTCTTCAGTGTCTGTGTGTTTATATAAAATGTGTGATGACTCAGTTCTGAATAAAAAGAACTGAGAAATTACTTGTGAAGATAAAGGTCATATAGATTTCATTTGTTTATTTTTCACTAACAGGAACTTTCCTAAGCTGATTTTATAACTACTCTCCAGCTTTTTAAATGCTTGTCTGGCAGAGATGCAAAGAACAATTGAAAAAAGAGAAGCCACTGAGATTTTCTGTTTTCTGATTTGTTTATAGTTATAAGGAAAGAATTATTCTTTCCCTCTAGTTATATTTCAGTGTTTACCTAAACTCTGTTCCTCCTCCTGGCAAAAGAAAAGAAGCCCGTGTGGTAATGGGACCTTTAACAGGTGGGTTTTAGGCGGCTTAATTTCAGTAAGGATGTGATTAATGGGACCTTTTATCTTTAGTCAAATATTTATTATTTGAGCACTACACATTGCTGATTTCAAATGCTATGCTCTTCCTTTCAGGGATTAAAAGTTATGTGTCTGCAGTCTAAAAGAGTTCTGTCTTAACTTGCAGGGTTTACTTTCTTATATACGGAGGTTCTACCGAGGAACAACGCTATCTCACTGCTTTGCGTAAAGAAAAGGAAGCCTTTGAAAAACTCATAAGGTACTGCATGAATAGATGAGTGTGAAAGCGCAGACTATACTGGGTGGGGCAGGGGTGCCGCACAGCCCTCCGCACAGATGGAGACGGGAGGACCTTGGGAGGGATCACATCAGGATGAGCCAGGACAGAGCTCAGCATGTGTTTCCTTTTCCTCCTCCCACTCTTCGCCGTCTTCCGTGGCTTCTCAGTGGTTTAATGGGACGGTAGAAATGTAAGGAGAACTGCCTTTCTGCTTGTAAAGAAATATAACCCAGAACACCAGAAATATAATGAACAGTACTCTTAGGAAATGGGCTCTTCAAGCTCCCTCCCCCTCTCCCACTTACAAAATTTCTCCCATTTTTCTGAATTCTGATTGTTTTTCCTCTTTGTACAACTTCCATTGTCTGTGGGTAGATGACTGCTGGACTGTTTACTGGGAAATACTTCTATATCCCAGTCAGTTCAGATCAATAGAGCGCTCTGGGAAAATATTTTGGGGAAGGTGTAACATTTGTCTGAACATATGTGCTTATTTTTAAGAATGAGTGTCCTTTAATATTCTATATCCAAATAGAAAATGTTCTACAACTTAATATAAGGAAAGTTTTCTAAGTGAGATATTTACAAACTGGATGGCTACCTCTCACTCAGCAAGTATTTGAGAAGTCTGGTAACCTACTACCTGGGGCTTTGTCAAGGAGATCACAGCTTGGTGAGAGAAGGTGGATCAGATGATCTCTGAGGGGGCTCAGAAGCTAGGACAAGGGTTGGACGGGGCATCCTTGAGCCAAGGCAGAGAAAAGATTAGACCAGAAAAGAGTATGACCTAGGCTGAGTGTGACTGGGCCAGACCCATCTTCCAAACCTCAGACATTGGTGATGTATCAATGGCAGTGAGAAGACAGAGATCATTTTTAGTGGCGGTTACCATGCCAGGGCCCTTGACAAAATTTCAAGACAGACAACCATCCTTCAACACTAGCAGTGGACTCTCAGTATATACATAATATACATATGCCCCAGCTTGTTCAGGGCAAGCATTCCTGGAAACAGGGATGTTAACTGAATCAGTACCTTTGAGCCCCTGTGGAGGGGCTCAGCGTACTACATGGGCAGTACCATACCTTCCTTTCAAATCCCCCATGATTGCGATATACCTTGTTCATGGATTCTTCCAGCTACTAGTCATACAGTTATTGGTCAGCTCTTTCAGCCTATAAAAATATATTTTTATTAAAATTCTCTGTGCAATGATTTATATGGGTGTCTGTGTGTGTGTTTAAACATTTTTTTCAGAAAGAGTTGTAACAAACAAGGTATTATACAAGCTTTATCTGTTCTTGTCCAAAGTTTTTAGTGCCTCTCTGTGTCTTCTAGATCTTCACTTTCCCAGGACTCAGTCAACAGATATTTACTGAGCATTTTTTCTGTGCTAATATTAAAATACTTAAGTTAGAGTGGTGCAGAAAGGGTCTCTGTCCTCCTAGAGCTTGTCTTCCAGTGGAAAAGACAAATGATTGAGCATTAAATTAATATTATGATAAACATGCAGGGTACTGCTGGCTGCAAAGGTAGAAGGGATGGGTGTAATGAGAGTGTGTCGGAGAGATTAGGGACAGCTTCACTGAAGAATGATCTAAGTTGCTACATGAAAAATGTGTGCTGCTTGTCAGGTAGACGAGAGGACAGGGGGTTGTATGGGCCCAGGGTGAAGGCTCAGAGGAGTAAGAAGGCTGTTAAGAACTTAAGACTTGACTCTAAAGGCAATAAGACACTTGAAGGGTTCTGAGTAGGAAAGTGACGTAAGTATATTTTCAAAGCTCTCTCTGGCTTCAAACCGAGGCATGGAGAGAGCAGGGAAGATAGTCAGAAGGCTACTTACTGCAGTGCATGATAAGAAAAGGTGGTAGCCAAGATCCAGCTGAAGAGAAGAGAGGAACGGATTTAAGATCATTAGGAGATGGAATCAGAGAATTGGTGCTACTGGATGTGAGCCAGTACCTCCTAAACATTCCCTCTTTTTAAACCATCTTTTGCCTAAACCTTCACCAAGTTATAAATGAGCACATAAAGCTATTTAGATGAGGTTATTGGTGTTCATGCTGAGGATTCCCGAGACCCCCTAAGGTTCAGTGATTCACTAGAAGGACCTATGGGAATCAGAAAAACTGGTCCCTCACAGTTATGGTTTATTACTGCAACAGAATACTGATTAAAATCAGCCAAGGGAAAGAACACATGGGGCAAAGTCCAGGGAAAGCCAAGCATAAGCTTCTGGGTGTCCTCTCCCTGTGGAGTCACCCAGATGTTCTTAATTCTCCCAGCAGCAGAGCGTGACAGCACACACAGTGTAGTCAGCAGGGACACTCACCTAAGCCTTGGGGTCAGTCACTTAGACACAGGCCTGAAGCATCCCTGGAGCAAAACCACATTTTAGCATAAAGCATCTAATCCAGCTGGTACTGTATGGCCCCAGGCAGAATATTCCAGAGGCTCAGAGCTCAACTCCCAGAAGCTGAGGAGGGACAGTCCTAAGGAGACAGGCCTTTTTTTTGGAAAGTGCCAGGTTTGAGCAATCCAAACCTGCTGAATTCACCCTTTCCGCACAGTGTGATAGCCGAGGGACCTGGATGAATGCGGGGAGCAGTGTGCCTGAGGAAGGGAGTGTTTATGCTCCAGGCTTTCTGCATAGGGCTGCCTCTTCTCTGGGACATCAGGGAACCCAGCCTTGAAAAGAGCACTTTTAGTAGATGGGAACAAGGTTTTGAGGACCCCGAGTCATTCCCAGCTTATATAAGTGATTCTGCACATCAGAGGGCTCACTGATAGGGTGCAGATGAGCCTAGCACTTGATGGAAATCTGACTCAGCAGAACCCAGAATATGGACTGCCTCCTACATTTCAATCTGTGCAGTAATCTCTATAGCAGATTGTAATGTAATTTTATCTATGGTCTGGCATAATTTTCTAAGCGCTCTCAGTGATGATTGTCTGCTTATTATAAGTTAGGTCTTCCCACATTACATAGCAATCTGAGAATTACACTATTTAGCATCTTAAGATATTTACTTTCCCAGAAAACCTGGGGAGTTTGAGAAGTGTTTGTTTTGAAAAGGAAAATATACGTGGGGTGCATGGTTGCAAGAACACTGCACTAAACCTGTCCTTGGAGAGGAATGTACTGTCAGAGGCAGAGAGTGTGCCTTTGCCAGGACCTCCATGGCTGATGTAAGAACAAGAGCAGTGCGACTGTTTAAAGTAACCCAAGAAAATGAATCACCGAGCTGACAGTGAGCGGATTGTTTGACTGGACTGTGGATCAGTAGATTATAGATGAGTAAAGGGAAAAAAAAGGATTACACTTCTAAGTATTGATAATTAAATGTTCCCTGGGTAGAAAAACTAGTAACAACATTCTGAATATACATAGTTTTGAAGAGATCACTGCTTTTCAAAGGAAGGGGTAAGATTATCTGAAATGTTACAGTTAGAAAATCTGATCACAAAATGGGTTCGCATGAGTGTTTGAATAAATGCCCAAAGAGACTTCTGGTTCAGCGCCTTCTTCCTATAATGTCAGGTACAAGCTGTTCAAGTATCATTGAAGATATTAAAGCAAAAAAGAAGGAAACTTCAGTACTTTAGATTATGTGGAAATAGCAATCTGAATTTTTAGTTATTCTGTGTCTATCTCATTGAGTAACTTTAATAATTATGCTCAATGTTGAAAGCAAGGGACTGAATATAATTATGGTAAACTTCTGTTAAATTAATTTGAATTACTTATTAGGAAGACAATATTTTCTTTACAACTGTGGTTTCATTTCAGGAGTATATTTTTTCTCAGATACAATTTATAGTTATAACATTTCATGGTAAACTAGACTATATTATTAAACAATTATTAATTGAAACAGTTGTGAAATCATTTGAGAGTAATCTTCAGTTATTTAGCATAATTATGGATAATTAGGGTATGAGGTTACCACATTCTAAGACACCTATAATAACAGCTAACCTTTATATAGTCCTTACTGTGGGCCAGCCGCTATGTCTGAGTGTCTTACATAGAATGTGTAATCCTTCTAACAGCCCTTTGACATAGGTTTCATTATTATTCCCATTTTACGGTTGAAATCTAGGCACTGAGCCGTTAAATGACTTGCCTAAGGCCACACACCCAATAATTGGTTTCAAATCCAGGACAGAAGGATCATTCCAGAGGCTGCCTTGTAACCATGCTATCCAGCACTCGCAGATTCAAAATTAACCAGGAGGCTGGAGTACCCCCTATGTGATTGTAGCTTAGCCAGTAAAGTGTAGAAGTAACGAGAGAAGTCTCTAATGTTAACCCAAATGATAAAGAAAAGGAAATATAAGAACAGTAATTTTTTTTGAATGATTGGTCCTTTGTCTTCAACTGGAGTCTAGTAGAAGTAACGGAACAGTAATGAGCGGCCACCAGTGCCACTGTTATTGCAGAGAATTTTTCAGCAGGCAACACTTGGCACTGGCATTGAGAATAATGAGGGAAAATGGAACTGGAACTACTGTCTACCACCTTGTGATCTATGTATAACATGCTGTACTGATTATGACTGTACATTTGTATATTGTTTCAAATAGTATAGAAATTGGAATTATGGTTTCTGTTCTTTAGAGGTATCATTTAGTGGTGCCCTGCTCTAAAACGTCCTTTATTGTCCACAGTGGTTGGAGAATTGTGCCATCTGTTTCTATTTATTTCCATTGGAAAATCTTTGTTTTTTTAACCCTTGTTGAAACAATTAGTTAATATTGAAGATTCCCCTTCTGTTTCACCTTACCCTAGTGTCTTTGGTGGCAGTTTGTCCCCCGCTGTATTTTTTCCCCATGGTTGCATTGTCCCCTCAGCTCAGTTGCAAGATAAGGGAAGAGAACAGCCTTCTACATCTTTTCTGATCAGACACACAATACGTGCTGTTTCATGAATTGAATATAACATACTTTACTGGTTTTGAAACATAAAACTGTAGCAAACCAGTTTACTCTTTGGTTACTGACGGTCTTGTCATGACTGTAGTTCTGATTATAAATCTTCACTGTGATTGTGCAGTCCTGTTAATCTATCAGGTATAAGGAACTGAGCTACCTTGAAGACAGGAATTACTCTGTAACCATATTTATATCCAGAGTACCTAGCACAGCACACAGGGGCACTCCATAAATGTCTTCCAGTAAATGCACCAGGGAGGGAATCAGTGATGCTCCACCTCACACCTGAGCTGTTGACTTGTCTGTTAAATCTCTGTTGGAAATTTGCTTCCTTGAATTAACCCTGATTTTTTAAATTCAGAGTTCTATTGTGTATATTTTCATTTTCTAAAGTCATTGATTTTTAACCGTCCCTATTTATGATTATTCTGAAAATATTAGAATGTAAGTGGTTTAAATTATTTTTAATGCTCTATAACACATTAGCATATTTTTTATTAAAAGTCTCAATAATCTCTTGGCATATTTTACATGCTTGTCTCATATCTGAAAGTATTTGAAGGACGTATAGAAAAGAGTAAGGCCCTGGCTGGTTGGCTCAGTGGTAGAGCGTCGGCCCAGCTGTGGAGTCCAGGGTTCAATTCCCAGTCAGGGCACACAAGAGAAGTGACCATCTGCTTCACCACCCCTACCCCTCCTCCTTCTCTCTCTCTCTCTCTCTCTCTCTCTCTTTCTCTCTCTTTTTCTCTTTCCCTCATACAGCCATGGCTTGAATGGTTCAAGCAAGTTGGTCCTGGGCACTGAGGATGGCTCCATGGCCTCACCTCGGACACTAAAATAGCTCGGTTGCCAAGCAGTGGCCCCAGATGGGCAGAGCATCACCTGGTAGGGGGCTTGCTGAGAGGATCCCGGCGCATGTAGGACCCACTTGTCTGTCTGCCTCTCTGCTTCTCACTTAATATTAAAAGAAGGGAAGGAGGGAAAGAGAGAAAGGAAAGAAAGAGAGAGATAAAAAAGAAGGAAGGGAGGGAGAAAAGGAAGGAAAAGAAAACTACCACCTTTTTTAACTGGAAGACAGATGGGAAACAGTACTCAACCAAAAAACTTCCTCCTTTCCCCATTACTTGTCTGGGCATACTGACTTCTAACACATTTCTTGTATTCTCCTTTACCACTACAGTCATGTGGGTTATTTTCTATATTATAATTTATCAAAGATTAAAATCTGCAATTTCTAAATTAGTTCAAAACAATGTGTAAAATGTGTTTCTCTCCCAGGGAAAAGGCCAGCATGGTTGTCCCTGAAGAAAGAGAAGGCAGAAACGAAACAAACCAGGACCTGGTAAGAGGCTCCGTGTCTACAGCTGTTCCCACCGACACTCGGAAAGCCGGTGAGCCCTGCCCTTCCGCAGCTGCTGATGGAGGCTGTGAGGCTAGCGTTCCTCTGCAGTCTTGGTTTTTCTCAGCAAACTTAAAAATGGATGTCTGCTTCCATACCCTGCTCTCAGCTCTGCCATTTATTAACCATGTGTCCTTCCTGAGCTTAAGGCTCCCAGTGGTGGGATTCAAATAATTTAATTAACCAGTTCTCTGTGCGAATGACGTTTTTAAATATAAAAAAGTATACCAAAAAGTAGTTTATTGTTTTATACATTTAATGCTTTAATAAGAAAAATAAAAGAGGTACATAAAATTAGATTATAAGAAAGCTTTAAACTGTTAATGAAAAAATATTAAATAATACCTGACAAGGCCTGACCTGTGGTGGCTCAGTGGATCAAGCATCGACCTGGAACGCTGAGGTCGCTGGTTCAAAACCCTGCACTTGCCTGACCTGTGGTGGCGCAGTGGATAAAGCGACAACCTGGGAACACTGCGGTCGCCAGTTCAAGGCCCTGCACTGGTCTGGTCAAGGCACATGTGGGAGTTGATGCTTCCAGCTCCTCCCCCTTTCATTCTCTCTCTCACTCTCTGTCTCCTCTCTAAAATGAATAAAATA
This sequence comes from Rhynchonycteris naso, assembly GCA_037038555.1. Taxonomy (NCBI): domain Eukaryota; kingdom Metazoa; phylum Chordata; class Mammalia; order Chiroptera; family Emballonuridae; genus Rhynchonycteris; species Rhynchonycteris naso. The sequence goes on along the minus strand of CM073000.1, from coordinate 188,035,497 downwards.
AAAAGAAATTCAAAACCCTGCACTTGTCAGGTCTAAGGCATATATGGGAGTTGATGCTTCCTGCTCCTCCCCACCTTTTCTCTCTCTCTCTCTTTCTCTCTTTCTCTCTCTCTCTCTCTCTCTGACTTCTCCAAAATGAATAAATAAATATAATTAAAAACATTAATAATACCTGACAAAAACCAATAAAACTGTTATTTAAGATATTTCCATATTGCTTCTTGATTGGCATCCTCACTTGCAATTTTCTTCACTTATGGACAGAATGAACATTACTACTGACACTTAGAATACACTGTTGCACAGATGAACGTTAAAAAAAGAGTAAAGAATGTAGGTAAATTTGTGATTTCCACATTGGGTGGCTGCCTAGGCACCCACCTTAGAACCCTGATTACAAGTGCCATTTTAACAACCAGTTCTCTGAACTCAACGAAAAATTGGGTATTGGTTCTGCCGAACCGGTGGGAACCGGCTGAATCCCACCACTGAAGCCTCCTTATCTGTAATGTAAGTGGCGATGTCTTTGCAGCACCCCAGCTTGGAAATTAGTTATGTACCAGCATTGCTTTTAAATATGGCTGGTTGAGACTCTGAATGTACTTTTGCAAAGAAACTTTGTAAATCTTGATTGGGTCCTTATCTAAACTGGAAGGAGCCAGTCTAAGCAGAGGCAAGTAGACAGAGTTGTTTGAGGTGCGTTCCCACTTGTCTCTCTGGGCGCATCTGTTGCTTCTTGACACCTGTCCAGTCCCAGCTGGTGGTGCTCTCGTTGCTGTGCAGTCTCCGAACTGTGGCCGACCACCAAGACCTGCTGGATGCCAAGCACACCGTGACCCAGGAGTAACCGTTTCCCATTCCCATGTCTCATTGCCCATTTCCTATTTCCCCCGGCAGCAGCTGAAATGAGCCAGGTGACACGAGAAACGCAGTATGATTCAGTTGATTTAACCTTTGGTAAGGTCAAGCACAGTTAGAGCAGTGGGTCTCAGAATTTAGTATGATTAAGAATAACCTCAGGTGCTTATTAAAACTGTTGATGTACAGGTCTCAGTTCATAGACATTCCAAGTCAGTAGATCTGAAACGGCATCAGTGTCTCAGGGGCTTCTGACGGAAGTGGTCCTTGGATCAGCCTTTGGGAAACAACGCTCCAGAGCATCTAGGTCTTTTGGAAAATAAGTCTTATTAACTTGAACAGGTTGGTGACATTTCATGCAGAACTTCAGAATGTAAGGCAGTATGAAGGAAGATAGATGTGGACATGCAGGTACCACTCAGAAAGCTACTCACAGAAGTCTGACCTTTTGAGTCCAGTCTTCCAAGCCCTGTGTTAATTTCCTCTGGCTGCTATAACAAATTACCACAAACTCAGTCCCTTGAAACAACACACATTTATTATGTTACAATTATTATCTTGCAACTCCAAAGTCCAGTGGTTCTCACTGGGCTGAAATGAAGGTGTTGGCAGGGCTACATTCCTTCTGGAGGCTCAAGGGGAGAATCCCTTTCCTTTTCAGTTTCTAAAGGCTTCCTGCATTCCTTGGCTTGTGGCCCCTCCACTACCTTCAAAGCCAGAAGTTCCAACTTTAACTCTCCTACTGTTTCACTTAAAAGGACCTTTGGACCTGCCTGGGTAATGCTGAGTAATCTCCCAATCTTAAAAATCTGTAATTTAATCACATTTGCCAAGTCCCTGTTGTCATGTGGAGTCACATATTTATAGGTTCCAGGGTTTAAGACATGGCCATCTTTATGGGCCATTATTCTGCCTACTACAGCCCTGGTAAAGTCCTAAATCAGAAGCAAATGTGAGCTTATTAGAAATGCAGAGCCTTAGACCCTATCCCAGAGTGACTACAGGTATTGGCAAAAGTAGGTTTACAGTTGTGATACAGATAAATACAATAATAAATAATAATACAAGTATAAATTCTGTGATTCACATTCTCATAGCTGTAAACCTGTTTTTGCCCACCCCGTATAGAATTTGCTTTTTACTGTATGATTTTACTAATATGTAGGATATAAAACCGAAAGTAACACAAGAAAACAAAACAGGCCTGGCTGATTGGCTAAGCAGTAGAGCATCACCCAGCATGTGGAAATCCCAGGTTCGATTCCCAGCCAGGGCACACAGGAGAAGCGCCCACCTGCTTCTCTACACTTCTCCTTCTCTTTTCTCTCTGTCTCTGTCTTCCACTCCTGCAGCCAAGGCTCCACTGGAGCAAAGTTGGCCCGGGCGCTGAGGACAGCTCCATAGCTTCTGCCTCAGGCACTAGAATGGCTCTGGTTACAACAGAACAAAGCCCCAGATGGGCAGAGCATCGCCCCCTGGTGGGCATGCCAGGTGGATCCCAGTCAGGCACATGCGGGAGTCTGTCTCTCTGCCTCCCTGCTTCTCATTTCAGAAAAATACAAAAACAAAACAAAAATAAACTAACAAACTCATAGACCCAGGCAACAAATATATGGAGGTTACCAGTAGGGAAGAGGGTAGGGGAAGGTGAGAGGGGTAGAAGTGGCCCAATATATGGTGACCAAAGAACTCTAGACATCGCATGTTGAGCACAATACAAAGTATGTATTATGGAATCATATACCTGAAACATATAATATTATTAAGTAGTGCTACCCCAATAAATCTAATTTTAAAAATTGTAAATCTAAGTGGTAGGAATTAAAAAACAGAAAAAGAGCCTGCTCTTGAACTCAATCCTGGATGACTCACATGCACGTTAGAGTGTGGGGAGCCCTGTGCTACAGTGTTCTTGTTTTTCCTACCCCTTCCACTTGCCCATCTTAGGATCCATTGAGGCAAGCACTCCAAGCTTCATACTTACTCACAGCAGCTCATAAGGCAGTTTCTTCAGTGAGCATTTTTAGGCAGCTACTGGGTGCTGGGCTTTGTCCTTGGAATTGGGATTTTAGTGACCGGTGAAAGATGGGCAGTGCAGTGGTAAGGAACTATAGGGGAAGCTACAGAGGGAAATGATAGCAATGCTGCTGTTTCTGAGTCATTCATTGTCAGTTCAGGAGCTGCCATTGATTCTAACTTTCCTACTCTATTTAGTTTAAGAGAAATTGCCTTTACTTACTCTGTAAACAAGTCTTTTGAAAAATATAGAAAAAATGGAATAATAACACAGTATTATATAACCATGCATCATAGATTAATAAAAGAAACATGCTTTTAACCTTTAATTGTTATTGTCCATCTCTGCAAATTCTTCCTCAGTGACATTACTTAAAATGCTACTTTTTCTTAATAGGTGGCCAGGAGCAGAAAGGTATACAGCAAACCATAGTGGTGGATATGCGTGAGTTTCGAAGTGAACTCCCATCTCTGATCCATCGTAGGGGCATTGACATTGAGCCGGTGACCTTGGAGGTTGGAGATTACATTCTGACTCCAGAAATGTGCGTGGAGCGTAAGAGCATCAGTGATCTGATCGGCTCTTTAAACAATGGGCGCCTCTACAGCCAGTGCGTCGCCATGTCCCGCTACTACAAGCGACCAGTGCTTCTGATTGAGTTCGACCCCAGTAAGCCTTTCTCTCTCATTGCCCGAGGTGCCTTCCATCAGGAGATCTCCAGCAACGACATTAGTTCCAAACTCACCCTCCTCACCCTCCACTTCCCCAGACTCCGGATTCTCTGGTGCCCCTCCCCTCACGCCACCGCCGAGTTGTTTGAGGAGCTGAAACAGAATAAGCCACAGCCTGATGCAGCGGCAGCCATGGCTATTACAACAGATTCTGAAACCCTCCCGGAGTCAGAAAAGTATAATCCTGGCCCCCAGGACTTCTTGTTAAAAATGCCAGGGGTAAATGCCAAAAACTGTCGCTCCTTGATGAGCCACATTAAGAACATTGCAGAATTAGCAAGCCTGTCACAAGACAATCTCGTGAGTATTCTGGGGAACGCTGCAAATGCTAAACAGCTTTATGACTTCATTCACACCTCTTATGCAGAGATTCTATCTAAAGAGAAAATGAAAAAATGAACAATGGTGGCTATTTTCTGATCTCGTGACTGTGCTTCCCAACTGCTCTTTGCCAGCCATAATAGATCATTATTAATCATTAGCTCAGTATTTCATTCTCTCTCAATATATTGAATGATTGTGCTGTTTCCTAGGTCAGGGGATCGGAAGCCAAGATTCCTCCCTGAACTTTGCTTTTAGGCATCTTCTTAACGTTCCCATGCCAGCCCTCCTTCCCCCCTGCACTGTCCATGCCAGGGTTCATGTGTTCGATTTTTAAATGAGGTATGTCAGGATCGTGTCAAGTGTCTGTGTGTGCTTGTAGAAGGCCACTTTGGAGGCAAGCCGAAATTTACGTCTTCTATACAATCGTGTTCTTACCCTCTGTCTGTAGAGGGCCCTGCCCTGAACACTGAGAGGGTAACATCTCTGCCCTTCCACCCACCAGTTTTTCCCCACCACGTCTCCCCCTGCCCCGTCTCCCCCAACTACCTACTCCTTCCACCTGTCTGCCTCTAAGCAAACTTCATGGGGACTTCCTCCTACTGATTTTAGACAACCACCTCTAAAACTGCTGCTTCATTTTCCGGTCACCTGACTACAGGTAGATGTAGCACTCAGTTGTTCCAAACCATTATTTTTAAAACATAAAATGAATTACCTATTTACAGAATTTTATGGTGTAGATGAGGAACTCTTAGAATTCTCAGTTTTCACTGAGGTATTTAACCTCCTAAAGATTTAGTTTTCCTTCCTTAAATGAGACTAAAGGACTGTAAGTAAATGGAAAATCAGTGCATAGATGACTGTATTTTTCGCTCCATAAGAGGCACATTTTTCCCCAAAGTGGAGGGGAAAATGCCCGTGCGTCTTATGGAACGAAAAATACGGTATTTTATTATTTAACACACCATTTGGTTCAGAATATTTTTTTCTTATTTTCTTCCTTAAAACCCTAGGTGTGTCTTATGGTCAGGTGCGTCTTATGGTGTGAACAATCCGGTGTATAAACATTCTTAAAGAAAACAATCTCATTCTAAACCTGCCGGTTGATTCCATTTAGCTTTTTCCTGAGCTGTACATAAGCGGCATTCATAGCATCTTTTTAAACTTTTATATTTAAGCATTATTAACTTAGGTATTATTCACATACGTATTTAGTATTGAGGAGTAAATTTTCTACCTCAAGAGCTGATATAGATATCAGTTCCGCTACCGTACCATGTAGTGTAGTGCTTTATCAGTGTCAGCCATGTTTTTGTTTGTCACTCTGTTTGAACTCAGAGGAGGCAGTGGACCAGGTAGCACAAAACGGTCTTCACATTTAACAAAAGTATTTTTAACTGTCCTCCTATAACTGACCCATACTGGCACCTCAATTTCTTGGTATGTTAATGTATGTTAAATACGGTTAAAGTATACATGGATTTTGAACTCTATGCAAGGGTACTGCAAGAATGAATTGAGGGGTATCAGAGAGCCCTACTGATTATTATTGAACTCTGTACAGTGACTTGAAGAGTAGAGAAGAGAACAAGAAACAAAACTTAGTTTAAGGTCAAATAAAGGCTTGGGCTACCAATTTTGTCCCGGGGTTAAAAATATGCCCTTGAGAGTAGAAAAAAAATGTCACATATACGTGTTAACTTTCATTTGTGTATATATTGCTTTATTTAAGAGCTCAATCATAGTTAACAGTATATTATAATAGGCATAGCACCTCAAAGTCAGAATTATGTATTATCGTTTTTCTTCACCCTACTCTAGCACATCTGCTTGAGGTATGTAATTTCTGTTTCTTCTTGTATAATTCCATCTGCTTTTATTCTTTCATTACATAAAAGGGAAAATCTAACAGAGCACATTCTTTGTTAAAGGTTTTATTCCTATTTAAGTTTTTTTAAAAAAGCTTTTCTTAAAGCTACCATTTTAGACAATCCTAGTTATTAGTACAATTGCGGTAACAGTGTTTAATTGAGAAAGCCAGTATCCTTTGACTTTCAAATTCTGTTACTTGCCGCTGTACCTAGTGGACATTTGAAGGTGGTACACCCGCCTCATGTGTTTGAATTATGAATGATACTTTCTAATGAACTTAGACATGGTCATTATAGATGAAAGGCTCTCTCTCACTGCCACTTACTCTCCCAGCTAAATGCATATTTATATTTTAATGTGTCTTCAGCTGTGGAATACCTTTAATACAACCATTAAGTATTTACTTTTATCAAATATTTTTAGAAGTTTTTATAGTCCTGCAAAGGAACTAGAACTGCACAGTTATAAATTACTGTATCATTTTATTTTCTAGCATCAGTTTGTTTTTCCTTTAAAATAATAAATATCCAATATACATATGAACTCATGCTTGGCTTTTTTAAAACTTTGTTTTAAAAGTTGAAATCGGCATTATTCTATTTTATAAGATTTTTACATAAACATTTGAGCGTATGAAATGTGAGAAATTGGTTTTGTTTGCTTAAATCATTGTGCCTATCTTTATATTTCCTTAAAATTATACAAGAAGAAATCGCTTTTCTAGTGGCCCTGAATAACATCCTTTTGGCAATAAGTTGCTGTTTCTTCAGTCTGAGGCTCAGTATGTCTACATACGTTTCAGTACAGAATGCCGCTTCCCAGCTCAGGAGGGACTAAAAATAATTGTCCCACTCATCAACGTCTTGGAACCCAGAGGGTCAAGTCCAGATGTAGTTGTGTTGAGAGAATTAGATTAATAAGTGGCCTTGAGCAGGAAAACCTACACTGAAGCCAGTCAGAAGGAGTGGGTGGGGACAAAGAGGCAGATATTATTAGTCTTTGCTTTTGTTTTTCAAGCATAATTTGATTTTCCTTTGGCTCAGAAAACTCTGAAGGGAAATTCTCTCCTCTCTGGTGTCCAGTTTAACTTAGAAATATCCTTTTAAAAACCAACATTGTAAGAAAATTCTTTTCTCAGGCTTGAATATAAGAAAATTTATCCAGACTTCCACACAAATCATTTTTCTTCATTATTTTGTTTTATATTTTGTTTTATAGCTCTTTCCTGTTTGATTCTCAGCTTCAGCACTTAATTTACTGTCTTTAGCCACAGGTTTCTGGTGGCCTGCAGCACTGTTGTCTTTGTGATTTAAGGGTTTGTAAGCCAGAATTTGGATGGGATGGAGACATAACTGATTTATATCAATTTGTAACAGAGTTGATGTGTTTCTAATAAAATGTGTATTTATTCAGTATTTTCCTCAGCATTCTGTGGGCAAAGTAAAAATAACAATGTATACTGAAAGGGCATAAATTCCCAGTGCATTATGTTTGCCATTGTGTTAGTAAATATAACTTTTAATTCAGAGAATACTTAATTTGTTTTTTTGTTGTTCTGTAGAATAAATGATTAAAGCTGAACTGCCCTTTGAACCACTGCTCTTGTGCTTGACCTGCTTGGTAAACCCACTTTCTAAGGTTTCAGTATGCTTTTCTTTTGGTTGTTTTTTATTTTGTAGCAATTCTCCTTAAGAAAGAAAAAAAAACTATTCTCCTTCTGAAAATACTCATTTGTTGACATGTAATGAATATGTGGTGAGCACATGGCTTGGGCCATTTTAAGTCAACTGAGATTAATTTCCTGCCTCCCTCTACTCATACATTTTTGTTCCTTTAATATCAAAGTTGAAAGAAACAAATTATCCTTTTGACACATCTAGATTCTAGTAATCCTTTAACAAGTTTAATTATTAGTTAACTAATTGGCTTCCTTCTATGATTTAATTATTTTTGCTTCAGCTTCAAACTGTAGAACCAAATCTCTTTTTAACAAGGTGGAAGACATTATTTCTCAAAATGTTGTAATGTCGTAATAAAGATGGCTAAAATAATTAACCCTTTCTTAGTAGTCATAGTATAACTTAGATTTATTGAGAACCTGTGTGTTATCTCAAATAATCTTTATAACAAAGCTATAAAGGCACTACTATTTAAAATCTTCTATTATGTTGGTGAAACAGAGGCACAGAGACGTTAAGTAATTTGCCCAAGATAACCCAGTAGATAATGATGGAACCACCATTGAACCCAAGAGTCTGACTCCATTGTCCATCATGAAACACTGATGGTGAGTGGTGGGAGGAGAGGATGGGAGACTGGTTAGTGTCCACTTTTATGTATCTCATTACAGATATGTCATTGGTTTGTTTTCATGTGTCTCTTAGTTAATAGTGTCAAGAGCAAGTATGCACAACTTGGAAAGAGGTCAGAGAATCCTGAGTACCCTCTCTGTGAAGAGCTTGGTGTTGTCTAGCAGCTTGTGCTTCCTGGCAATTATCTGATTTTCTAGGCTGTCAACCTTTTGCTGACTGATTAGGAAGGCTATCTGCAGCTTTTTAAGAATAGACAGGTTAACTTGTAGAAAACTCAATAGTGATATAGGGATCCCCCACTTTTCAAAAGTTCATATTATGCCAGTTAGCTTTTATAAAAGACCTTCACAATACCTGTTTTTGTTAACTGAGAGAAATTCAGAGGATTTTCACTTTTACAGAGAAAGGCAAAAAGCAAACATAGAGTTTAGTATTTGTTTTGCAGCAAGCTGTTATAGAATCAAGAGGTACCCTAGCAGTGATTGGCCCCATCAAGCTCCTTCCCCTAGGAGCCAGTCAGCATCCAAGCCACCATGGCTCTGAACTGTGTCTGTGAGCATCTGAGCCTTATCTGGATCTATGTTGCTCATCTGTTAACAAGATGAGTTCGTACGGTGTCACTAAAGCCTATGAGAGCTTATAAGGGTGCTCCACTTAGTGTAAAACTGAACGTAATTAAGTGTTTCTACTGTGTTGAACAAAAAGACATTGTATGTCTATTGAAAATGGGTCTGGGGAGGCTCAAGGTATTTTTCACATAATGGTATTTGCTTCTTCCCTTTACGCCATTGCAGTTTAAGAAAGTTTTTATAGGAACCTCTGCCGTCAGGGAGGAGGGGAAACGTGTACAACTTATTCTTGCCCAGCAGCAATGCACAAGTTATTGCCTAGTGATGTTAATCACTTTTGTATTTATATTTCTGCCTTCCTTTGACCAACTACAAGTCTTTGGGTCCCTGAATTTTCTTTTGAATCATTAATTGAATCAAATAAAACCTTTGACTTTTTTTTTCTTTGTATGACAGTCATGTTTGTACATTTTGAAAATTATACTACTTTGCAAGTGGTATTGGCAGCATGAGCTCCCATATAATGATAAAGCCATATTTCCAGCTTCAATCATTCTAAAATAAACCTTGTAAACTAGAAGATAGATAATAGCTGCAGATATCTACACAGATATTTAAGAATTTTACTTTGATACTCAATATTAAAGACTATAAGGATCTCAATATTAAAAATTATAAATTGATCAAATATTTAAGAGCTGTAGACTCATTTTAAGATGCTGACTCCGTGGACCCGTTTCTCATTTTGTTTTTAAAAGCACAACTAAATATTTACTCTGAGGGGTTTTTCCTATGTAGCATTGACTATCAGTGTTAAAGGACTGATTCATGATGAGAAAGGAAAGGAATTTTAGGTATTTCCAAGGAACCATTTGCATGACGAAGATGTTTGTACATCAAAAGAACATTGCTCTCTCCGGGCCAAAGAGACAGGTAAACAAAACCAACTTGTCATTTCAACCAAGGGAGTTTCCAGGGATTCGTGAGAACAATAAATAAATCATGTCCAATGAAATGATTGCACAGTGTATTTGAGATGATGGTATTTGGGAACATTTTTATGTAATTATGAGCTCCAGAATTTAATGTTAGTGAGAGAATGTTCCTTACTGACTAAGATTTGTTTCCCTGTGCAGTTTCTGGGAAAGGAGACACTCAACAGAAGCTTCTGGAAAAAGATTGTTTAGTAGGCTAAGGGAAGCGCGATTGGGGTTTGTTTTCAGCATAACGCAGTTACTGCGCAGGGCAGAGGGCCCTCTAGGTTTGAGACTATGGCAGCCCCCACCATTGAGGGTTGTTCAGTCTTCCAGTGAAGAGAAGTCACACAAAGGACATGAGCAAGTGGGATAATAAAAATGCCCCAAGAGAGGTGTAAGTGACCCAGAGTTCAGAGGAATAGGACATATCCAGTTGTAGGAACCAGGAGAGGCCTTGGAGAGAATGTAGGATTCAAGACTAGGCTGTTTTATTTTTTTTTAATTTATTGAGGTAACATTGGTTAATAATGTATAATTTTCAAGTGTACAAGATTATAAGCCAACACCTGTATATTCTATTGTGTGCTCACCACCCGAAGTCCAGTTTCCTACTCTTACCTTATTTTTGAACAGACACATTTTAAAGACACTGATATGAGATGAATAATTGTATCCTTTTTTCCTATATATTACTAGCAGAAGACGAGTCTTAAAGAACAGCTAGTATTTCATCAGACGGAGATGCGGGCCATGTACTTCAGACAAGTCCAGAGTCTTAGCAAAGAAACAGGTGGAAAATAGAATAGTGGTGTTTAAAGAAAAAGTCGTAAACATTAGAATCGAAACAGTACACGGTCCATACTACAGGAATCTCATAAGTGCTAGGCTCGAGGAGTTTGTTCTTATTTCAGTAGGAAAATAAATGTTTGAGTAAGAAACATTGACTATAATTGAGAAGTTCGTTTTAAAACTTCAATCTGGCAATAGTAAGTTTAAATGGAAGGGAATTAATACTAATTGAGCACCTAGAGTGTACCAGATATTTTTTATTCATTTTAGAGAGGAGACACAGAGTGAGAGAGAGAGAAAGGGGGAGGAGCTGGAAGCATCAACTCCCATATGTGCCTTGACCAGACCAGTGCAGGGTTTTGAACTGACGACCTCAGTGTTCCCAGGTCGACGCTTTATCCACTGCGCCACCACAGGTCAGGCGAGTGTACCAGATATTTTATGTGTACTCCCCCATTAAATCCTCATACCCCCTAGTAGGGATAATACCTGCTTTACAGATGACGAGACTTAAGACTCAGAGATTTCAAAATTAAAGCCACAGTTGAAGTAAATGGCAGTGATGGGGCTCAAACTCCAAAGCCTACTTTCCTTCTCCCATACCTTGCTACCTGGAAACAAAAACTGGAGGTGAAAAAACCATTTTGGAAGCTGTTAATCCAAGTCATAGGTGATGACGGCCAGAACTAAGATTATAGCTTTGAAAACAGAAAGAAGGACATAAAGAAGCATCAAAGGCCAGTCTATGTGGCAAAGAAAATATATGCCCAGGAAGAATCTAAATAACAGCAAGCTTTTAAGGAGCTTTTCCTCCTCAGGAAAGGAGGATGCTGTTCACAGAAATAGAATTTGGAGAAGGGCCTGATTGTGTTGGGAAGAAGTTCAGTTTTATCAAGCCAATTTTGAGATCAGCAGTGGTCAGGCAGACAGTCTCTATTTAAGGTGTGGTAGACATCTGAATAGAAGTGAAAGTTGAAGACATCAGATAACTGCTTAAAGCAAAGAAACCTGAAACAGACAGAACCTCAGGAAGCACCTAAATTTAGGAGGTGAGAAGATAGAGGAGACAGACTATTAGAAGAAAATTCTGAATTCACGGGAGAATTTCAAGGGAGTGACTCACAGGATGAGGAGTTGAACAGTATGGACACCGGTGGCCTCAGGGTACAGCAATGCAGAGAGCTCTGGTCATCCTGCGTGGTGGTCCAGGGAGCCCACAGGCCGACTGAGGGGCTGAAGAAGCCATGGACAGTGCGGATGCTAAAAAAGAGAATGTGGCAAGCGACAAGCCAAAGGTGATTTGTGTCTGCTGGTGATCTGAAGGGGGAACAGAGTAGGGTGGGAAAAGGAAGATGCCAGAGAGAACAGATAATTAATGAAACCAAAGCCCGGTGTTGGGGGTTGAGGGAAAAAAATGATGTTGGCCCTGGCGGGTTGGCTCAATGGTAGAGCATCAGCTGGCATGTGGAAGTCCTGGGTTTGATTCTGGCTAGGGCACACAGGAAAAGTGCCCATCTGCTCCTCCATACCTCCCCCTCTTGCTTCTCTCTCTCTTTGCTCTCTCTTCTCCTCCCCTGCTGTAGCCATGGCTCAGTTAGAGTCAGTTGGCCCCCAGTGCTGATGATGGCTCCATGGCCTCTGCCTCAGGAGCTAAAAAAAAAAATGGCTCTGGTTGCAAAGGAGCAAGCGTCCCGGTTGGGGCACATGCAGGAGTCTCTCAGCCTCTCCTCCACTTACTAAAATAAAATTTTTTTAAAAAAGAGTGATTTTGCTTTTGTTCCTTTCCCATCAACAGAAAACCTGTTTTTGTATTGATTTGTCTCTTAAAATACCTCCATCTTGGAATGGAACTGGTAAGTCAACAAGCAACACTGAGCCCTTCTCTGAAGCCTTACATTTTACCAAATGCTGCTGTTGGGCAGTGAAGTCTGCTTGTGTTTAAGCTGGCAGAGGGCATAGCCCAGAACCCCTCTGTTTGTAACCTGGCTGTATAAGTTATATTATTGTTTAAAGTATCCCTTTCAGCAATTTATGAAACCAAAATATGTGCTGGCTAATGTCTTCTGGAAACTGAAAGTCAATGTTCAGCAGCTCTCACTAGCCAATCCTCAGACTCGGTAAGGATTTTTATTTTGGTCGTTCTGAGCTGACTGTAACTGGGGTGGCTGAGTTGCTATGGTGATTTGTTCTCAAAACAGCAGATGGATCTACTTTATGTTGACTTGATCATGACATTAATGCTGGTTGAAACATCCTCCACAGTCCCAATCAGGACTTGTGTGTAGGACTTTCAAATCAGTGCCAAGGAGGCATTGGCTAAAAGAATCACAACTTTGCTTTTTAAACCTGGGCCTTCACAATTCGTGCGGTTGAGTACTGTTGGCTTACAGCCCAGAGCTCTCTCACGGGGGTGGGTTGCAGCTGGGGAAGGTTCATCATTGCAGCAATTATGTGGTTAATTGCTCCATTGTGGGCATATGCTTAAAGTTGTGACTCACGCCCCATTCTGTCACTAATAATGGGGGTAGGGGGACAGGATGCACAAAAAGTCAACTGCTTCTTCCCATTCCTCATGCAAATCTGCTCACTAAGATCTATCTGTCCTTGAGGTGTGGGAAGAAAGGCAATCTCAATGCCAAGACGTGGCGCTCCTTGTCACCACCAGTAGGCGTCCCCATTGAGTCACAGGTCCTAACCTAGCTATGCTGGAGTCACCGGACACTTTAAGGATGACTGCACTTTGAATGGGGGTGTATCTGCCTCTGATTCTTGCCTAACTTTGACATGGGAGGGGAAAAAAAGTAGCTGCCTGATTTCCAGCATGACTCATTATAAACAAAGAGAGGACAGATTGACTGCCTCTTATCAGAGCCCGAGTATGTGCCCCAGGACTGAGAGTGAGTCAGACTGCAAGCTGCAAGTCTTTTGTTGGTCAGAGAGATTTCTTTTCCTGTGGAAGAGGTGGACTTGGGCGGGGGGGGGGGGGGGGGGGGGGCTGCTTAAATACTATCAGTGACTCCATGTAAGCCCTGGACTTCTAGGTGATGTCAAATTCCCTTACAACCTAAAGGACTTCCAAGTTGAAGGAAAAAACTGGCTATATCCACCAGGTAATTCATTTGGCGTTGATAGAAATATTAGGGCTCCTATGGCGACGGTTTCACAACATGTACAGATGCCAATAATCATTGAAGTGTACACTTTAAGTGTATGCAGTTAATTGTATGTATATTATACCTCAAAGGCTTTTTATAAGAAAATACAGTCAACAGTTTAATGGAGGGGGAGAGGAAATCCCAGCCAACCTATTTTTATTGTGATTTATCATAAAGCTCTGCACACTCCGTCACTTTCTCATCTGCTGCTTTGTTTTTGGGTACAAACACAGACAAAGGGGACATGCCTGAAGGATTCATGATATCATACCATCTAATACAGATGTGCTGATCCCAAACTCCCTGAGGGAGTTTTGGGAGGTGGGTTGTTTGTTTTTACTGAATGGAAGCAGTACGAATAGGCATGGGAAGGACAGGTTGGCACCAAATTTGGAGTGAGGGGAGAAATTGGGTAGCAAAGGACAAAAGAAGCGTCTTTACTGTGTCTGCCCCACCCTCTGCTGAGCAGCCAAGAGACTGGAGAAGTCTGTTGATGCCTCAGGTGCCTTCACATTTCAGCAAATACAAGTCGGGTCAAGCCAGCAGCACGAAGGCACTCAAGAGCTTGGCAGATGGGCCGTGTGGGCAGAACCTGCACACACGTGAAATGACTTAACGCTTGGAAGCTAGCAAACCAGCAAGCAAGTTAATTTAGAGGGAAATGCACACACATGTGTTCAGATGGCACAAAAGAAAGAAGTCGTTTAGCGGTGGGGGGGGGGGGGCTAAGATAAGAAAGAGCAGCAATGAGGGAGAGGTAGTCCAGAGGTTCTGTTTTGTTTTGTTTTGTTTTCAATGGAAACTACCTCAATTGGGAAAGTATGAACATGTGTTTACACACGAACTTGGTTATGATCTTCTGCAAAGTGTGTGAGAGTTTTCTCCTTTCAGATGATATACCCTTAGTCACCGGAAATGTGACCCTTGTTCCTCTTGCTACAGTCTCTTGCCAATACTTGCTTCTGCCCACTAACCTTATGGGAAAAGTCTGAATTATTTCTTTCATTTTTCCATGTCTGTCCTTGCTGGAGACCTTTGGTTAATAGATTCAATATACATCACAAAGTGATTCGGAGAAGTTGACTGTCAGATTCATGACTCGGTTTTATTCATAGGAGGGTTTTGTCTTAATCTGGTTATCTCCTGGTCACTGGGGGGGGGGGGGGTTATGTTCAAACTCCCGAGATTCTGTATATACATAGAAGGTATGTCCTTGCCACAGCAGCTGACTTCCTTAATTAAAACAGCATCCTTAATTTCCAGAGACATTCCAAAATGTCAACTATTCTTTTGACAAAACCCCATGAAGACATCCTTTCTTTAGGCTGCTTTTTGCTGGATCAAATATGATCTGTATAAAGAATGTTTCACTCAACAAGTATTTTCTCTTGCAATCCAGGGCCTTCAAAATTATTTGGAAAACAATGCTTATTTACTCAAACAAACATTCATGAAGTGCCTACTTCATGTGTGAGCCCGAACAGTAGAACGCAACTCAAAACGTGGAGTTACAGGTGGTTGTTTCTTCTAGATCCTAGAGGGTCTGAAAAGCAGAGCCAGCTTTTATAGTTGGAATTACAGCTTTTGTATTTGTAATAATTGAATTACAATAAAGATTACTTATATTTAAAAACATACACTCATTGCCTGGAAATGACCAAACCCTCAAAGCACTGTGATACGCATTAGAGAGTTCTGAGTGCTATGAGCATAGGTTACAGAAGTTGTAAAAGTATCCTTGGGGCAAACTGCCAAGCAAGGCCTTATTTCACATTTAATGCCTTGCAGGGATAAGATAGCAGGAGGAGAGTCTTTCAAGCAGATGAGAGAGCTTAGTTGTCTTGAAAAGCCCCAGAACCCACATCCTCAGTGGTTAAAGATCTCTGGGCTCTTCACTGGTTTCACTGAGTGGTGTTAGAGGGTACTTATGAAATGGAAGAGAATGTTTGCAAAAGGAAAGACATCCTCCAGGTAGGTCTGTTTAACTTCCTCCTTAGAGCAGTTTAGGAGACACCTTTGTGTGTGGCTTTTAGCTGGTGCTCCAAATGTTGGATCCAGCCCTTCAAACTGAATCTTCAATCTGTCATCCAGATTCAAGCGTCCCAAGTTTCCTCTACTTAACAATCCTGTCTCCTGGATCATTTTCTAACTTTTGTTTAACATGAGTTGTTGTTGTTGTTGTTTTTATATTATTGGACCACTGGTGCATAGAATCAGAGTAATCGTAATCCTTGGTTCACGCAGCACATTCACGGTTGATCCATGCATGACCAGCTTTTATTTATTTAGCTTGTTATTTTTAATAATACAGAAAGTACTCATAAAGCTAGCACTCCCCCCAATAGAACCTTGCCAATAAGATTATAACTTACATACAATTCTTATGTATTTCCCTGCCTTTCCCAAGTTAAAGACACCCCTCCTCCTGATCTGTGTTCAATATTTCCTTGCTTTCTTTTGTCTAGTCTGTTTCCTATATGTATTACATAATTCCAAAAGTGTGTGTATGTATCTTGTTCCTAACTTTATAGAAAAGATATCATGAATACTTATTTGTAGGACTAATAATGTTAAGGTTTATCCTATGGTCTCATGTTGCTGTCATTCATTTGTTTTGGCTTCTCTTAATATTTTATTCTATGAACATAGCAGTTTATTCAGCAACCCTCTCATTGCTGGTCATGTGGATTGTTTACAGGGTCTTGATAATGTAAACAGTAACTTTATGAACATCTTTGCACCTAGTCTTATATATTTGCAAGCATTTCTCTTGGGTACATACCTACAAATGAAATTGTTGAGTTAGATCATATATGTGTATGTTCACTTTTAGTGGACTATGCTAAACTGTTTTCTGAAGTGATTGCACTAAATTGCATTCACATCCACGATTTGTATGAAAACTGATGGATCCATACCCTCTCCAACACATGCTAATGTCAGACTTTCTATAAACTAGTACCTCGTTATGGTCCTGATTTGCATTTTGACCTATGATGATGCCAAGCATCTCTTATGTGATTGGCCAAACAGGTCTCCTCTGTTCTGAGAAGTGTCAGTTCATGTTTTTGGTCCATGTTTCTATAATTGTTTGTGGTCTTCTTATTAAAGGAGTACTTAATATATTCTCAACACTAATCCTTTTTTTTATTGTACTTTCCACTTCAAGATCTCTCTTGATGGATAAAACTTCTTAATATAGTTAAATATATCAATCTTTTCTTTTATAGTTAATGCTTTTGTTTAAGAAATCTTTTAAAGCCCTGGACAGTTGGCTCAGCGGTAGAGCATCATCCCAGGGTGTGGAAGTCCCGGGTTCGATTCCTGGCCAGGGCACACAGGAGAAGCACCCATCTGCTTCTCCACCCTTCTCCCTCTCCTTCCTCTCTGTCTCTCTCTTCCCCTCCCTCAGCCAAGGTTCCACTGGAGCAAACTTGGCCCAGGCGCTGAGGACAGCTCCATGGCCTCCACTTCAGGCACTAGAATGTCTCCGGCTGCAATGGAGCGATACCCCAAATGGACAGAGCATTGCCCCATGGTGAGCATGCCGAGTAGATCCTGGTGGGGCTCATGCAGGAGTCTGACTGCCTTCCCGCTTCTCATTTCAGAAAAATACAAAAAAAAAAAAAAAAAGAAACCTTTTAAGAAATTATTTCTTTTTTTTCTTTTTAAGTGAGAGGAGGAGAGATAGTGAAACAGACTCCCACACGTGCCCCAACTGGGATCTACCCAGGATGAACCCTGTCTTGAGCTGATGCTCGAATCAACCAAGCTATTTTTAGCACCTGAGGCTGAGGCTCAGACCAGCTGAGCACTCTTCAGCGCCCAGGACCATGCTCGAACCAATTGAGCTACTGGCTGCAGGAAGGGAAAAAGGAAAGAAGGGGGAGAGGAAGGGAGAGAGAAGTAGATGGTCTCTTCTCTTGTGTGCCCTGACCAAGAATTGAACCCAGGACGTCCATACACTAAGCTGATGCCAACCCACCAGGGCCAGAAATTACTTAGTATTTTCCTACCATAATTTCTAAAAGGTATCTATCTGCATTTTAAATTGAAATAAAAATGAAAAGGCTAAGAAACTGTGGAAGTACAAGTGGGAAAGAGGAAGCCATCAACTCCCAGGCACTGGTGCCCAGTAACCTGGGGAACGTGGGGGTGGGGATGTGGTGAGTGGCAAGGTCAGGCCCTGGTGTAGTTTATACCCTTGGTAGGCTTCTGCAATATTAATTAGCTGTATACAGTTGACCCTTGAACAATGTGGGTATTAGGAGTGCTGACCCTCCCATGATGTCAAAAATTCACCCGTAACTTTTGATCTCCCCCCAACACTTAAGTACTGGTAGCTTGCTATTGACCAGAAACCTTACCAGTAACATATATTTTGTATGTTATAAGTATTACATACACTACATTCTTTTTTTGTAAGATTTTATTTATTTATTTTAAAGAGGGGAGAGAGGAAAAGAGAGAGAAGTAGGGAGGAGCAGAAAGCACCAACTCCCATATGTGCCTTGACCAGGCAAGCCCGGGGTTTCAAACCCATGACCTCAGTGTTCCAGGTCGAGGCTTCATCCACTGCGCCACCCCAGGTCAGGCCATACACTATATTCTTACAATAAAGTGAGCTAGAGGGGAAAAAAATGTTATGAAGACAATCATAAGGAAAAGAAAATATATTTACAATATTTATTGAAAGAAAGTTGTGTACAAGTGGACCCGCACAGTCCGAACCTGTGTTGCTGAAAGGTGAACTGTATCTTTTCCCTTAGTTATAAACAAAACATAGTCTTGTCACATTTAGACTATGAAAAAGAATGTAGTAAAGAAAAACCATGATCCCATCAGTCAGATTTTCTATACTTATTCATATGCAAGTCTCCTGATATACATATATCTGTACTCTGAAAAGGTTCTGAACCTTTATCTGGCCACCAGTATCCCGATCCTAGCCATGGACAATTTCCATGCATTGCCATCCTTGACCTGACAGTAGCCTCTACCAGTGTTGACCGTTACCTTAGAAAAAAAGAAAGTGAACTTCTGTTAAAGACATTATACTTAGAATCTTCTGTGATTATTAGCAAATAAGGGGAGGCCAAAGGAAAATAACAAAAACAAAAAACTACATCTAATTTTACTAGCCAGAGATATATTTCTAGCATCTTTTCTGTCTTTACTTACATATACAATTTATATCACTTATAACGGAATCTTCCTATATATGCTATTTTGTAAGGTTTTGACTAGCATTTTCCAGTTTTTCAATGGGATAAATGTTCGGTATCATTATTTGAACGATGCCGAGTATTTCCTTGTGTGGGTGAAATCTAAAATATTTATAAAATTCCCATCATAGCCACAATCAAAATGAATGCTAGATGGTGCTCTCACATACTCGTATCAGCCCTGGACTTTATTAAACCATTTCTGTACGGTCAATCCTTTCATTTCCAATTGTTTTTGATGAAAAGCAATGATAACCTGAGTATCGTCCACACTAAACCTTTGTGCACATCCATGATAATGTTCTCAGGATAAATTCTGATAAGTGAGAATTCCTAACCAAAGGGTAAAAGCATGCTTTAACTTTTTGATATGAATACAGCTGCAGTGCTCCCCAAAAAGATTGTAACCAATTTATATTCACATTAGCAGGGTATAAGAGGGCCTATAGTCCACACCCTCGCTAAGAATAATATTGTTGTGCCTCTTATCATCAGTTTGCTAAGCTCAAATGCCACTTCCCTATTTTAATTTGTATTTCTTCAATTAATATTGAGATTAAATTTTTGCTTGTTTCCTGACCATTTGTTTTTTAGTATTTCTCTCTCTCTCACTCTCTCTCGTTGTGTGTGTGTGTGTGTGTGTGTGTGTGTGTGTGTGTGTGTGTGAATTGTCCATTGGTGTCATTTCCCCTTTTATCTAACAAATATTCTTCCTTTTATTTATTTGTGAGAATTATATCTTTGAGGGATTTAACAAGTGGTAAAAATATTGTCAACATTTTCCTAAATTTGTCTTTTGTCTCTTTTTCTATGCTTTTGCCTTCCAGATTCTTAAAAAATTTTTATATGTTGTCAAATCTTTCAGTATTTTAAAAATTCCTCTTTTTGTTTGAAAATATATAAAATTTACCTAAATTTTCTTCTGGTCCCTTATTTAATTGTTTTACATTTAAGTTTCTGTTCCATTGGAAATGTATGTTGGTTTGGGATTGAGGTATGTACTCACCTTTTTCAAAATGGTTAACCTAACACCATTTACTGAAAAATATTTTCTTTACCTACCAATTTGAATCAGCACCTTTACCTTAGTCTGTATTTATGCTTACACTTGGATAAGTTTCTGTGCTTTCAATTCTGTTGCTATAATGTTAATTGTTCCTATAATTATATCCTTTTTTTTTTTTTTGAGTGAGTAAGAGTAGGAGAGAAACAGAGACAGACTACCACATGCACCCGACCCAGATCTACCTGGCAATCCCCATCTGGGGCCAATACTCTGCCCATCTGCAACCAAGCTATTTTTAGCATCTGAGGCAGCCGGCCTCAGCACGCAGAGCCAGCCTACTCGCATCAATCAAGCCATAGCTGCAGGACATAAGGAGAGAGAGAGAAAATAAAAGGGGGGGTGGAGAAGGGGAGAAGCAAAGGGTCACATCTCCTGTGTGCCCTGACAAGGAATCAAGCCTGAGACATTCAAATGCCAGGTCAACCGCTGAGCAAACCAGCCAGGGCCTATAATTATGTCTTATAAGTTTAATTGTCAATTTAAAATACATTTTTATAGTTTGTTGGACAGATACCTCCCTATTATTATAATGTTTGAAATTTTTATTGGCTAGTTTGCTATCCTCAAGCAGTTTACCAGATGAACATTTAAAACTCTTTTGGTCAAATTTCCCTCAAAAATGTTATTTTTAGACTTTAATTGGAATTACATTACATGTATGATATCCTTACAATATTGAGAAAGTAATGTGTTTACTTGTATTGAAAGTCATTTTTCATGTTCCTCAGTAGTATTTTGTACTCTGAGTCATAAATGCTGCATACTTCTTGTGAGTTCAGTTTCATTCAAATAATTCAAAATTATTTGTTATTATTGTAAATCATGACTAAACTCTCTTTCCTCCCCAACCCCTAGTCATTCTGCTATATTAATTTCTATGAATTGTATAACTGACCAAAGAACTCTTTTATTTTAATGGTATTTCAGTTGATTCTTTTGGATAGTACAGGTTGGGCATCACTCCATTCAAAACTAATAATGATAGTTTTGTCCCCTTTCAATAATTATACTTCTTTGTCTATTTTTTGTTCTATAGCATGAGTTCAGAAATTCAGATGCAGATGCCCAGGGGGTCCAGGCAATAAGATAAATGATAAGGTGACCAACTTTTTTACAATAAAAAAGACAAAATAAATTGAAGAAAATAAATAAAAGAAACATCTTATTCATTGCAACAATAATACAGTATAATATGATAAATGCATAATAAAAACACTTGTAATATTTTATATTATAATTATGCTTACATGCCTATTAATTTTTAATCATAATTCTAAAAAATATATACTCATTTAGATACAAATACGTCACATCACACACAACGGATCAACTCTGCATCGATCGAATACAGACATTTATAGATTAGTTTTCCAATATCAAAAAGGAGGACATGTAGGAGGACACTTTTTGAGGGAGGACAGAACTTACAAAAGGACTGTCCTCCCCAGAGGACAATTGGTCCCCTTATAAATGAGCAGATTGGGCCAGGGGAGGTCTTCAGCAAACAAGAGAGCACAGATTTTGTCTAAAGGAGGAAGTTTGTACTTAGCTCCTGCCAATATCTGCCATTTGGGAAATAGACTTGGTGTTGAAAGATGGTCAGAATTTTAAAAGAGATATACCAAAGATCTTTTTTTTTTTTAAATGTGAACTATATAAGCCTTTTAAATGTTGAAAATGAATTCAAAACTTTAAAACATCAGGAAAGTCAAATATAGATAAAATATTTCATGGTCAGGTTCAACTCAGCCTCACAATGGCTACAACTTACAGAATTTAAGAATGTACTATGTTGAATACCAGGCATTTTTGCCTTATCTTGGTTTAGTAAAAATGTTTTCATTATTTGACCAATGAGCTATTTTGTAGACTCTTGATTTATTATTTTTCATGTTAAGCCTCTGTCTCCAATTTAAAGGATATTGTAGGAAGAGAGAAATTTGAATTTTATCAGCGGGTGTGGTTTTCTTTGACCTATGCATGCTAAGAATCTATAAATTTTTTAATATCCATTAGAAACTTTGTGATTTCTGATGTGAAACCATTCTTCCCCTTGAGATTTGTGAGCTATACTCAGTCATGTTATATTATTTTTTTACATATACTGTTGTATTCCATATTTTATTTAGTTATTACAAAATAGGAGTAAGAATATTTGGTGATTTTCTGTTTTGTTTCTCGCAGTAAAACTCACGCATTTCCTCTGTATCCCATAGCCACCACTGTCCCCTACTTGTGTTCTTGAATAAATACGGTGACACATTGCTTAGAGGGAAGGAAGAGGTAATAAAACTTCATCACGTCCACCCAGATATAGCTTTTGTCGGGGTGCGGGAGAAAGTTTAAAGCTAGATTGTTCATAGTAAAAAAAATCTTTTTCTTTTTTAAGAACTCTTTTAAGGAACTGGGGAAAAGAACTTGAGGGAGGGAACCAAGATGTCTAATAATGTCTACCTTGGTTTGTATGTGGTTCCTTTCTCTGATGTCACACAAAGCTATTAATAAAGTTTCTGTTGGGCCTGACTAGGCGGTGGCGCAGTTGATAGAGCGGCGGACTGGGATGCAGAAGACCCAAGTTCGAGACCCCGAGCTTGCCAGCTTGAGCGCGGGCGCATCTGGCTTGAGCAAAAGCTCGTCAGCTTGGACCCAAGGTCGCTGGCTCCAGCAAGGTGTTGCTCCATCTGCTGAAGGCCCGCGGTCAAGGCACATGTGAGAAAGCAACCAATGAACAACTAAGGTGTTGCAACGGCAACGAAAAACTAATGATTGATGCTTCTCACCTCTCTCCATTCCTGTCTGTCTGTCCCTATCTATCCTTCTCTCTGTCCCTGTAAAAATAAATAAATAAATTTTTTAAAAATAAGTAAATAGTTTCTGTTGGTCTTCAACGTGCAATAGTAGAGTTGGACCTTTTTCCACAGTGTGACAAACTGCTAAGCAGCACCATCCACTCTTAGAGGCAGAAAGGACGTCTCTCGCCCTTGCATCAGAGGGCCCTCCTCTGTCCCTCCTGTAGCCGCACTCTTCCCCAATAGGCGAGGAGACCACAGAGCCAAGAAGACAGTCTTGCAAGTGGGTGCAGGCTTGTTTGGGTTGGGGATTCTAAGGTCCTTAGTCCAGTGCCCTCTGCCTTCTAGACCAAGTTTGAATACCTAGGACCCCAGAATTGTCTACTAGCCTGCACCCAGGGTCTGTGCAGGCTTTCCCCCCGAGTCCTTTGTCTCATAGGAGGACCACATTGCAGACATTTGCACTCCGAGGCCTGAGGAGTCAGCAAAGAGGCCTGACTGTGTGAAGGGTGGACAAAGCTTGGACACGTGCGCAGCAGTGTTCACACTGTCTCCACAAAGTGCGTTACGACATAGGGCACAACTGGGCTCTACCAGGAAACAAGAGTCCACTGTCCTTATCACACCCAGTAATATCTTGGCACGCCAAGGAGCCTGGGAGAATTCTTAACTTCAACTTGGATTCTAAAGTTATGAAGGTATATTCATCAAGGTAGAATTATAACAATTTTAAAACACAGTTGGCGTCACTTACAGCTAAAGTCTATCATTGAGTCTCCTACAGTTGCCATGACAAATTACCACAACATGGGCAGCTTAAACAATAGAAATTGATTTTCTCATAGTTCTTCACAGTTTGGAGGCAATCAGTCCAAAAATTCAGGCGTTGGGAGGGCCGTGCTCCCTCCAAAATCTCTAGGGAAGAATCCTTCCTTGCCTCTCCCAGATTCTGGTGGCTCCCAGAAATCCTTGGTGTAGAGCGTCATCCCCAAGTCTCTGTGATTTCATCATCACATGGCCTCCTTTCCTGAGTGTGTCTCTGGATGTCCTCTACCTCTCTCAGAAGATCACCAGCTATTGGATTTAGATTCCACCCTAATCCACTAGGATCTCATCTTAATAATTACATCTGCAAGGACCCTATTTCCAAATAAGGTCACATTCTGAAGTTCCAGGTGGAAGTGGATTTGGGGAGGGGCACACCTCAACCCCGTACACTCTCCGTAATTAAGTTTGGTCTATGACCGTGATGGCAAACCTATGACACACATGTCAGCACTGACACGCGTAGCCATTTTTGATGACACGCAGCTGCATGCTGCCGCATACCAGAGAAGTATGGGGCCGCATGCTGAGAAGGACTTTCATCCTTGGCTCCTGCATGGCCAGGTGCAGTAGCTGAGGATAAAACATTTGCTGTAGTGTAGACACTCTGTGCTGGAGGTCTGTAGGCCAAAACAACAGAACTCCGGCACAGAGCATCTAGTTCTGGGTCTTCCGGTTAGGCCGTTTTTCTCGAAGTGACACACCACCCGAGTTATGCTCAGTTTTTTGGCGAATTTTGACACACCAAGCTCAAAAGATTGACCATCACTGGTCTATGATGCTCTTGTTTTCTCCCTTGGTGTTTCTGTCTCTTTCTCTCTGTCTTCTCAGTATTTTGTTACCGTGGCAGGGTTAACTTTGTAAAATTAATTGGGACACATTTAAACTTCTTTTATACACTGGAACCAACTAAATCATATAGACATTATCTCTTCCCATAAGGTTTGACAGAATTTGCACACCCACTTCCACCCACCCAGTCATCTGGGCCCTTCTGTTTCATCAAAGTAGCAGAGAGTTCTTGAACGGTTTATCCAGTGACTTTTGATCCAGTTGGATTTGGGGTTTTTTAATTTCTTTATTGAATTTATTGAGGTGACATCAGTTAATAGAATTATAAGTTTCAGGCATACAATTCTATAATAAATACACATCTGTATATTGCATTGTGTTCACTGCCCCAAATCAGTCTCTTTCTGTCATCATTTATTCCTTCTTTACCCTCTTCTACCTCCCCCCCCCTCCCTTTCTCTCTGGTAATCACCATACTGTTGTCTGCTTCTATGAGTTTTGTTTTGTTTTTTGCTTAATCTACACCTTTTTCACCCAGCCCCTCCCCCCAACAATTGTCAGTCTGTTTTCTGTGTCTATGAGCCTGTTTCTGTTTTGTTTGTTCATTGATTTCGTTCATTAGATTCCACATCTAAGTGGCTGCACCAATCTTCATTCCTATCCCCAGGGCATGAGGGTTCCTTTCTCTGCATCCTTACCGACACTTATGGTTTATTGATTTATTGATGATAGACATTCTGGCAGGTATGAGGTGATATCTCACTGTGCTTTTAATTTGCATTTCTCTGATGATTAGTGACATTGAGCATCTTTTCATATGTCTTTATTAACCCCTTATCACAAGTATCATTGGCAAATATGTTCTCCCATTCAGTGGGTTGACTTTTCAGTTGTTAATGGTTTTCCTTGCTGTGTAAAACCTTTAGTTTGATGTAGTCCCATTTATTTATATTTTCTTTTGTTTCCTTGCCTTAGGAGATATATCAGAAAAAATATTCCTATGAGAAATGTCCTAGATTTTACTGCCTATGTTTTCTTCTAGAATTTTTTTTTTTCAGTCATGAATTTAAGTCTTTAATCCACCTAGAGCAGTGGTTCTTAACCTTTTCTGAGGTACCGAACCCACCAGTTTCATATGTGCATTCACTGAACCCTTCTTTAGTGATAAATAAAATACGATTTTTTTCCTCCAAATTTAGTTTTGCCGGTGCGAGACTAGAGTTGCTCAACTTGGCATTGCATATCATGCAGATAGGACACTGACTCCCATCCCATTCTGTGATACATGTGAATCCATGTTGTACATATTCATCCGACCACTTTCTTTTTTTGCTCGACATATTTAGTATGGATTAAAATATTAAGAAAGAAACCACACGATGTACAACTATGACAGCCGTTGACTACTGCGCGCACTAAATTCCCCACAGCACTGGTTGGCCAGCAATGTAACGTGATCCTCTGCAGCAAGTGATGGCCAAGTGGGGCGTGTCATCACGACTTTACACAAGTGTATCTTTACCTCCATGGCAGAGGCTTCTCCGAACCCCTGAGACCAACTCATCGAACCCAGGTTAAGAACCACTGACCTAGAGTCTATTCTTGTGTATGGTTAAGAAGGTAGTCTAAATTCATTTTTTCTTTTTGCACATATCTGTCCAATTTTCCTAACATCATTTATTGAGTAGGCGATTTTTACCCCATTGTATGTTCTTTCCTCCTTTGTCAAATACTAATTGACTATAAAGGCATGGGTTTATTTCTGGGTTTTCTATTCTGTTCCATTGATCTACATGTCTGTATTATTACCAGTATCATGCTTTTTGGATTACTCTGGCCTTGTGGTATAGTTTGGTATCAGGTAGCGTGATTACTCCAACTTTGTTCTTCTTTCTCAAGATTTCTGTGGCTATTTGGGGTCTTTTGTGGATCCATATAAATTTTTGGATTATGTTCTAGTTCTGTGAAATGTGCCATTGATATCTTGATAGGAATTGCACTGACTCTATTACTTTGGGTAGTATTGACATTTTAATTATATTAGTTCTTCCTATTCATAAACCAAAAATATCTTCAGTCATTCTTTATTGTTCATTGCAAACTCACCTCTAGTTGAGCATCACTGATATATGCTAATCTCCAATATCCACTAGGTAATGAATTCCGTTACATCTTGCTGTATGAGAAGAAGAAATGGACACCTTCAATGGTTATGAAAATTAGCTTTAACGGGTCAACATGTTGATTTACCAGTAAAAGCACATGGGTGATTCACTTATGCCAGTAGCTTACCAGAAGAAGATTGGTTTGTCAGAGGATCAATGACCTCAACCCAGAACAACACCCACTGGGTTATACTGCAGACAGGATGTGAGAAATTTTATAGACATTGAGAAAAAGTACATTATGAGAAATCCATATCTAATGGCGTTAGACCATTCAAATTGATGCTATTACCACCTTAAGAGATGTATTAGATATCTATGAAGAGTCATTCTATCATGAAAAAAAAAATGCCTTAAGAAGAAAATTATACCATAGAAACTTTTTTCTTCAAAATCATATACCTGATGATCATTTCTTAAATAAAGAATTGGGGGAAAAACATCAGTAAGTGGAGAGGACCCACGAGCTGGCCACACCCCTAAGTCCCAAGATGATTAACCTATCTTAGACCTCAGAAAACTCTGGGTCTCCCAAGTTTAGGTCTATTTAGTGTCCTCGTCATTCAGCTGTCCACCTCTTGGACCGAAGTGGAATCTGTTGCCCACTCTTGGGTTTGATGGAATGAGGGCTTTCACTTTCGATCCCACATCCCAGCATTGGGGCCAGCCCGACAATTGCCTTCCTCATGAACTTCTGAGGGGAATTTTCACAAGAAGAGATTAATTCAAACCACCTTGAAGCAACCTCCAAACCTAAGCGTTATAATCAGTTCCCCAGAACCTTTGGATGCCTTGATGTTTGAACTTGGATATTTTCAACAATAGTGGAAAATGCGCTCACTTTGCTCCAATGTCACAGCAGAAATGGAAGGAGAGAAATGGCATTAGTGTTCAGAGAGAACACACCCTACCAATGAATGGATCCAGGCTGAAAATTATGTGGAACTCCACATTAGATCATCATTATCGGCACTAAAACATAAAATCCTGGATGGCTTTCACCACTTCCTTAAGAGCAAAATTGCAAAAAGTGACATTAGCAACCATTCTAAAAGAATGAAACATGAGTTCCCTTTCCTAGTAAATTTGTTGTTTGTTTTTAATAGCATTCAAGTGTATTACAATCATTTTTACAATAATGAAAGAAAGTGCCCTTCTGTCAATTTTCTGTACCTGTACTTTTGAGTACCTGGTAGAAATTATTTTCTCCCTTCAAATGTCAGTACAGAAGGCAAGGTATCTAGGCCCCTCTGCCTAGAGCGGAGAGCCTGGGACCATCAGTAGGAAGCTGGAGGTTCCCCTGGCCTCAGAGAGCAAAGGATTTCCCTGAGTTTCCCCGTGTGCACAGAGCGCTGGCCTGGCACGTGCAGGATCCCGTGCACAGAGGGTGCCCGTGTGCCAACACTCCACACTCCACGCGCTGTTTTTGCGCCTGGATACCAACGGCCAGCCTACCCCTACCCGCCTCGAATCTCCAAACAGTAGGAATGTCTAGTTGCTGAATCGGCCCTGGACGACCCCAACCTCACCGCCCCTCGATCATGGGCAACTGTGTGAGCAGCTGCCTGGGCAGGTACCTAGGCATAGGCAACACTGCGCTACGGCACCCTGCCCGGACGCGCCGGTTCCCATCCGCCCTGCGCCAGCAGACCAGGAGACAGTGGCGAGTCCCCTGTGCCCGCCTGACGCGCTGGGCCCGGTGCCAACCCCTGCTCAGCCTACCGCGGGGCCGGGACTCTGCCAGAGCCTGGCGGGAGTTGATGCCTGAAGTTCGGAGATGCTTTCCCAACCAGGTGCGGATTCAGACCCTCGGGGGGCTGGATGTTTCTGACAATCCCAAGACTGCCATAAAGCTGGGTCGTTTGAATGCCCACCACTCCCGATGCATCCAGAGCCCAGGGACCGTCAAAATTGCTCCTCCTGGGCACAGAGGGAGCCTCTACACGTGCCCACCCTCCCCGGAGTTGGGGCCATCCACCTTCAAACCCGTGTGGAGAAAGGGGGTGACCCTTGCCCTTGTGCCCAGACCTGGGCCTCTGGTCCTGGTGCCACAGCCTCTGGAGGAGGACACTGCTGACACCCTCCCTGAGCTTTCCGTGTCTGCCACCCACCCTCTTGCAAAGACACCACCAGCCCAGACTACAGGGCCACAGCCTCAGCCGAAGAACGAGGATCCTTCACCATCGTGTCTACTAATCCAGGCCCTGCCACCACCACTTACTGAGGCTCAAACCCATAGCTCTTTTACCCTGGTGAGCCCTGCTCTTCCCCTGAATGACTCATGGACATCATCAGGTCACCTCACCGTCCCAGCTGGAGGGACTGCCAAGCCCCAGGACGCTGGCCTTGGCTGGGAGCACTGACTGCAGACTCCCTGGGACCTCAATTCTGCACCTTCCTCCCAGGCCTTCCTCCCGCCTTTTCCCCGGGAGCACACTTACAGGAAGGCACCTTTCTCTAGTACGCCCAGTTTGTATACTTAAACGTTTGTGCTTATTTTAAATAGTAATTATAGGCATTGTTATTATTGTGGAGATTGTCATAGTCTTTCTTCCAAAGATTTCTTCCCCGCCACAGTTTCTCCACCTTGGCACTGTCAACATTTGGGGCCAGATTATCCTTTGCTGTTTGTTGGGTGCTGCCCTCTACGTTGTGGAGACTTGGCAGGTCCCCAGGTACCAGCGGCACATCCACATTGTGAAAATCATGCCATTTCCAAATATTCCAGGGGGTGGGGGGTGGGGTTGGGGAAAGGGGTGTGTGTGTGTGTGAGTGTGTGTGTGTGTGTGTGTGTGTGTGTGTGTGTGTGTGTGTGTGTCAAAAATATTACACTGATGGAGAGCCACTGAGGGACAGTGACCTCTACTGGCAGAAACAGTCAAGCTTAATCTTCCAAAATGTGTCATTTTATTATTTATTCATTTATTTATTTACTCATTTTAATTATAATTGCATTTATTAGGGTGACATTAGTTAATAAAATTACATAGGTTTCAGGAGTACAATTCTATAATATATCATCTGTATGTTTTGTGTGTTCACCACACCAAGTCGTCTCCTTCCTTCACCATTCTGGTGATCACGGCACTGTTGTTTGTGTCTGTGAGTTTCGGGGGGGGGGGGTTGCTTCATCCCTTCACCGTTTTCCTCGAGCCCCCAACTCCCCTGCCCTCCAATAGCTGTCAGTTTGTTCTCTATGTCTGTGTGTCTGCTTCTACTTTATTTGTTATTTTGTTCATTAGATTCTATATAAAAGTGGCATCATATGACATTTGTCTTTCTCTGACTGGTTTTTTATGCTTGATGTAATACTTTCCAGGTCCATTCATGCTGTGCAAAAGGTAAGATTTCCTCCTCCTCCTCCTCTTCCTCTTTCTCTTTCTCCTCCTCTCCCTCTTCTTCTTCCTCCTCCTCTGCCTCCTCCTCTTTCCCTCCTTCCTCCTCATCCTCTTTTTTTTTCTTTTGACAGAGACAAAGAGTCAGAGAGAGAGAGAGAGAGATAGGGACAGAGAAGAAGGGAAAGATGAGAAGCATCAATTCTTTGTTGAGTCACCTTAGTTGTTCATTGATTACTTTCTCATATGTGTCTTGACTGGGGGCTACAGCAGAGCGAGTGACCCCTTGCTCAAGCCAGCGGCCTTTGGCTCAAACCACCAACCTTGGGCTTTTGCCCATTGTATATAATGTCAGCTGTGGGTTTGTCATATATGGCCTTTATTATGTTGAGGCATGTTCCCTCTATTCCCACTTTGCTGGGAGTTTTTTGGTTTTGTTTCGTTTTGTTTTTAGTATTTTTCCAAAGTTAGAAGCAGGGAGGCAATGAGACAGACTCCCACATGTGACCGAGACCGGGATCTACCCAGCATGCCCACCAGGTGGTGATGCTATGCCCATCCAGGGCGTTGCTCTGCTGCTGCCAGAGCCATTCTAGAGCCTGAGGCAGAGTCCATGGAGCCATCCTCAGCGCCCAGGCCAACTTTGCTCCAGTGGAGCCTTGGCTGCGGGAGGGGAAGAGAGAGATAGAGAGGAAGGAGAAGGGGTAGGGGGTAGGGTGGAAAAGCAGATGGGTGCTTCTCCTGTGTGCTCTGACCGGAAATCAAACTCAGGACTTCCACACTCCAAGCCAATGCTCTACCACTGAGCCAACTGGCCAGGGCCTTTGCTGGGAGTTTTTATCATAAATGGGCGCTGGATTTTATCAGATGCTTTTTAGTATCTATTGATATGATCATGTAATTTTTATTCTTCATCTTGTTTATTTGGTATATCACATTTATTAATTTGCAGATATTATACCAACCTTGTACCCCAGAACAAAGCCCACTTGATCATGGTGTATGATGTTTTTGATGTATTGCTGGATCCAGTTTGCTAAAGTTTGTTGAGGATTTTGTTATCTATGTTCATCAGAGATACTGGCCTATAATTTTATTTCTTTGTAGTGTCTTTATCTGGTTTTGGAATTAGGATAATGTTAACCTTGTAAAATAAGCTTGGGAGATTTCCCTTCTCTTAAATTTTTTGGAATAGTTTGAGAAGAATAGGTATTAGTTCTTCTTTGAATATTTGGTAAAAATCACCTGTCAAGCCATCTGGTCCAGGATTTTGGTTTGTTGGGAGATTTTTTTACTACTGCTTCAATTTCACTAGTTGTATTGTTACTTTTCTTTCATCTCTGATTTTATTTATTTTGGTTCTCTCTCTTTTTCTTGACGAGTCTGGCTGAAAGTTTGTGAACCTTATATTTATCTTTTAAAATAATCAGTTCTTGGTTTCATTGATTTTTGTATTTTTTTAGTCTCATTTATTTCTCCTCTAATCTTTATTGTTTTCTTTCTTTCACTTCCTTTGTGCTTTGTTTTTTTGTTGTTGTTGTTTTGTTTTGTTTTGTTGGGTTTTTTTGTTTCCCTTAAGTATAAAATTAGATTATTTGAGATTTTTCTTGTTTCTTGAGGTAAGCCTGTAATGCTATGAATTTTCCTCTTAGGACTGCTTTCACTGTGTCCCATTGATTTAGAGTTACTGTGGTTCTCATTTGCATTTGTTTCAAAGTATCTTTTGATTTTTTCTTTGATCTGATTGTCAACCCATTCATTGTTTAGTATGATGTTTTTAGCCTCCATGTCTTTATGTGTTTTTCAGTTTTGTTCTTGTGATTGATTTCTAGTTTTATACTCTTATGGTCAGAGTAGATACTTGATATGATTTCAATATTATAAACTTATTGAGAGTTGTATTGTGGCCTATCTTAAAAAATGTTCCATGTGCACTTGAGAATAATGTATATTTTGCTGTTTTGGGGTGAAATGCTCTGAAGATATTAATCCATTTGATCTAGTGTGTCATTGAAGACCACTGTTTTCTACTTGATTTCCTGTCTGGAAGATCTATCCATTGATGTCAATGGGGTGCTGAAATTCCCTACTATGACTGTATTACTATTGAACTCTCCTTTTATTTTTATCAAGATTTGCTTTACATATCTAGGTGTTCTTATGTTGAGTGCATAAATGTTTATAAGGGTTATATCCTCTTGTGGGATTGCTCCCTTTATCATTATGTGTTGTCCTTCTTTGTCTCTTACTAAAGCTTTTGCCTTGAAGTCTATTTAGACAGATATAAGTATTGCTACCCTAACTCTTTTTCCCTCTCCGTTTTGTGAAATATCTTTTTCCATCCCTTTACTTTTACTTGGTATGTATCTTTCATTCTAAGGTGGGTCCCTTGTAGATAGCATATATATGGGTCTTTCTTGTTTTCTTATCCATTCAGCTACTTATGTGTTTTGATTGGAGCATTTAAGCCATTTATATTTGAAGTGGTTATTGATAGATACGTATTTATTACTATTTTATTCTTTTAACTATATTTTTTTGTTTCCTCCTCCTTTTCTTCTCCTTCTACTACTTCCTCTTCCTCTCCTTCTTCTTCAAAACCGTTTAACATTACTTATAATACTGGTTTAGTGGTAATGAGATACTTTAGCTTTTTCTTGTCTGGGAAGCTCTTTATTTCTCCTTCAATTTTGAATGATAATTGCCTGGCAGGGTAAAATAGTCTTGGCTATAGGTTTTTGCTTTTCATCACTTAGAATATTTCATGCCAATCCCTTCTGGCCTTAAATTTTTCTGTTGAAAAATCAGTTGGAAGTCTTATGGGAGCTCCTTTGTAGTAACCAACTCTCTTTCTCTTGCTGCTTTTAAGATTCTCTCTTTGTCTTTAACCTTTGCCCATTTTAATTATGATGTGTCTTGGTGTGGTCCTTTTTGGGTCCATCTTGTTTGGGATTCTCTGAGCTTCCTGGACTTATATTCCTCTTTCCTTTACCAGGTTAGGGAAATTTTCAGTCCTTTTTCTTCAAATAGGTATTCAATCCCTTGTTCTCACTCTCTTTTCCTTATGTTACCCCTATGATGTGGATATTGCCACACTTCATGTTGTCCCAAAATTATCTTAAACAATCCTCATTTAAAAATTTTTTCATTTTGCTCCTCTGATTGGATGTTTTCTGCTACCTTGTCTTCAAAATCACTGATTTAATTCTCTGCTTCATCCAACCTACTGTTTATTCCTTCTAGTGTATTCTTCATTTTAGATATTGTATTCTTTATTCCTGATTGGTTCTTTTTTATGGTTTTTATGTACCTATTTATGCTTGCTAACTGTTTCTTTAATTTCTCACTAAGTTCTTTGAACATCATTATAACCATTTTTTTGAACTCTATATCTGATAAATTGCTTGTTTCTGTTTTATTTAGCTCTTTCTCTGCAGACTTCTCCTGTTCTTTCATTTGGGGCATGTTTCTTTGTCTCTTTTGGCTGCCTCTTTTTGTTTGTTTTTATGTATTAATTCAATTTACTGCCTGGCCTGTGGTGGTGCAGTGGATAAAGTGTCAACCTAGAACATTGAGGTCACCAGTTCAAAACTTTGGACTTGCCTGGTCAAGTCACATACGGGAGTTGATGCTTCCTGCTCCCCTCCTCCTCTTCTCTCTAAAATGAATAAATCAAATCATTTTTTTAAATGTTCATCTTCTGTGTCTCCCAGTTTTTTTAGGGTGGCCTTATGAAGTAGATGTCATATGGGACCCAGTAGCATAGTCTCCTTGATCACCTGATCTGGGTGATCCAGAAATGTTCTTTGTGTGAATTATGTGGGCCCTCCTATTGAGTCTTGATTGCTTTTAGCTTGTTCATATGTGAGGTCAACCCTCAGGCTGACTGACTCTGAGTATCAACCACAACCACAGTATATGAGCTGCTACGCAGGTGCTGACCACATGAAACAGAATTTGCCTTATCAGGGTCTGGAACCTGTCAAGATCTCCCTTTAGATACGCTGCTTGTGAAGCTAATTGGATCTGTTCTGATGTTGACTGAAGCTGAGTATGTTGTTTTTGGACCTCTTGGGAGGTACTCTGGTGCAGATCAATGTCAGATGCTGCCTGTGACTGACCCTAGGCAATGTGTTTGGAGTTACAAAGAGATCCATAGTTTATGGCTAAGTCTGAAGGGCTGGAGTGTGCGTGGGAAGGCCATGCTGTGCACCAGGGCAAAACTTTAATCAGCCCTGAGCCCAAGGCAAGTCAGTAAAAGTCCCAGTGTACCCCAAGTTCCACCTCTGCCTGCCATCTGCCTGATATGCTCAGTTATTGAAGCAGCCTCTGGCTGTATTCGACTTGCATGAGGTAGGTTCTCAGTCAGTCACCAGTTAGGGGCAAGAAGTGTTTACCAGATCAATACAGGTTCAAACTCAGTGTCAGTGCTGGGTCTGAGACCACTCCACAAATGTCCCATTGTGCACCTGCTGGGTGCCTACAGACCTCTGTGGTATATGCATGTGGGTGGGAGTATCTCAGGAAGTTGTCAGTATAAGACCAGCAGTGTTTATCAGGTCCTAACAGATTAAGATTTGGCCACATGAAGGGAGGGCTCTGCTGTTAGCTGTGTGAAGGAAAAACGGCTTTCATCCTAGAGCACAAGATTTTGTCTGTCCAAGATTCTGTCAGGAGCCAATCTCAGCAGGGTGGAACCTCCCAGAGTTGGGAGGGTGGGGCTAGTGGATTTCCTATGAGGAGAAGGTGCCAGTCAGGCTTGGAGAAGAGTGGGATGAGTGGCCCCCATGGCAAGGCCACACAAGTCAGTCTGTCTGGCCTGCCCAGATCTCAGGAAGGCAGGGCCACCAGAAGTCAAGAGGGTAGGGCTACCAGGAGCCCAAAGGGTGGGGCTAGAAAATCTCCCATGAGGAGGAGACACCAATCAGGTAAATGGAAAAGTAGAGGGAATGACCCCCTACCCCAAAGCTATACCACTCAGTCAATGACACCCCATGAGTCTGCCCAGATACCTACACCCAACCCAGGCAGCTGACTCCTCAGCAGAGCTCAAGAGCTGCAGGATGGAGCAACAGGGAGCCCAGAGTCTGATGCCATAAGGGGGAAAGTGCTTTACACAAGAAAAATGACATCTACAGTATGAAAGAGTAACCCAGCACAGAGTTCCAGTGTCTGTCCTCTCAGCTCTCTTCCGAGAGCCACAAACTGCAATCTCTCTTCACACTAATTCAGTCTGCTCTGCCCACTCCTTACTGGAGCCCAGGGTGAGTGGTTGCAAACAAGATTTTGTGCATTGACCTTTTAGGGGGGTGCCTGTGTCTCTGGCAGACTCGTTCTCTTCCTGATGGTCAGAATCCCCATTGATTTTCACAGACAGATGTTTTGTGGGCACATCTTCCTAGCTCTGATGCTCTGGGATGGAGAGCCCAGTGTGGGATTGAAACTCCATGCTTCTCAGAGGGAACCTTAGCAGCTGAGATATCCCTCCGGAATCTCAGCCACCACCCATGGTAGCAGATCCCACCCTTTTCACATCTCTGCCCTTTTTACCAGTTCTGATGTAGCTTCTGTAAATCCTTGGTTATAAGGACTTCTATTCAGCTAGACTTCAGGTTGGTGATTCAGGTTGATTGTCCTATATTTTAGTTGTAATTCCAGTTTGGTGTTGGGGAAAGATGAGTGTAGCATCTACCGAATCTGCCTCCATCTTGGATCTCTCCTCCAGTTGGGTTTTTCTACCTCCTCTCGAGTGAATTATATTGTCTTATTTTGGTTAATATTTTATTAGCATAAAATTAAACACAGTATGCTCTTAACTTTAATCTTCTTCCATGTCTTTGTTTCTAGTCTCTTTTATATTCCATTGCTATTTATTTGTGTGTGTGTGTGTGTGTGTTTCTATTGTAAGTTTGCCAGAGGTTTGCCTCTTTTATGGGTCTTTTTTAAAAGACCTCTCTTTGATTTATCATGAATCCTATTGTTTTTCTGTTTTCTAATTTGCTTATGTCTGCTTTTATCTTTCATTTGTTCCTTCTGCCCTCCTTAGATTTATTAGTTTTTAATCTTAGTATTTTTAGTTAATTGCTCATTATTTTTTTATTTTTATCCAGTAACAAAAACATTTAAGCTATATATTTTCTCCAATGAGTAGCCAGAGAGATGGATGCCATACTGTGAGAATACCGTAGCTAGGAGAGAGGGCCCAGAAATAGAAAAGATAAAAAACACACGTCTCTGTGGGGACTTGGCTATGTATCCAACACACCAGTTGATCAGATAATGGTACTTTATACATCACTTCTTTCCTATTGCCCCTTCCTGCTGAATACTAACTAGGGAACAAGGTGGCCTCTAGTTACTAGGGACTGAATGTTTGTGACACCCCCAAAATTTATAGGTTGAAACCTACCCCCCATGTGATGATATTAGGAGGTGAGGCCTTTGGGAGGTGATTAGGTAATGAGAATAGAGGCCTCATGAATGGGATCCTAGAGAATTCTCTTTCCCCTTTGCTATGTGGGGATACAAGGAAAGGATGACTATCTGTGAACCAGGAAACCAGGTCCTCAGCAAATACCAAATCTGCCTGCCCCTTCATCTTGAACTTCCAGCCTCCAGAAGTGTAAGCAATATATTTCTGTTGCTTATAAAGTACCCATCAGTCAATGGTATTTTCTTATAGCAGCTGGAAAGGACTTAAGACCCTAGTGAAGGGCTGGACTCCATTTTTCCAGCTGCGATACTGTAAGTGTGACCCTTTAAACTTTATCCCATAGGATCTAAGGCCTCTCTGAATTACTTTTGTCTTATTTGGGGAAGAGGAGGCTAGGGCCTATGTGCTAACTGTGTGGTGTTGCTTCTGCCAACCTGAGAATGCTTATGACTGCATGACAGACAGCTACATGACCTAGGCATGGTTCCTAACCTCTGGCACAAGGGCCTTCCTCTACCCCAACCTTTGCCTCTGTAACAATCTTTCCTCTTCTCTGGCTCTGGGAAACTTATGCAAGGACTCATGAAGGAGCCTCAAGATAAAGATGATACAGTGCCTGTGATGAATGTCAATTGAAAAATACGAATTGTTGTCAGTACAGAGTTGAGGATTGGCATGCAGTGGGAGTGAACCACTTTTCAGTCAGACTGGACTCAGTCTGCTTGTAATGTCATCTTGAGAAGACTCAGTTTTGCCTGACCATGTGGTGGTGCAGTGGGTAGATTGTTGGACTGGGACACAGAGGACCCAGGTTTGAAACCCCGAGGTTGCCGGCTTAAGCGCGGGCTCATCTGGCTTGAGCACAAGCTCACCAGCTTGAACGCAGGGTCACTGGCTTGAGCATGGGATCATAGACATGACCCATGGTCACTGTCTTGAGCCCAAAGTTGCTGGCTTAAAGCCCAAGGTCGCTGGCTTGAGCAAGGGGTCATTCTGCTCTTCTGTAGCCCCCTAGTAAGGTACAAATGAGAAAGCAATCAATGAACAATGAAGAAGCTACAATGAAGAATTAATGCTTCCCATTTCTCTCCCTTCCTGCCTGTCTGTCCCTATGTGTCCCTCTCTCTGTCTCTCTCTCTCTGTGTCTCTGTCACAAAAAAGGAAAAAAAACCCTCAGCAGAGGACAACAAAGGACTGGGACCAGGATACCTTACCCTGCTTCCTGGTCTCTAAGCAGAACTTGGTGCAGGACAATGTAAATATTCACCAACCCTTTGCAGGTGGAGGTCAGCACAGAGGAAATATGTAAGGATGAAAGAATGGGAATCTCTTCCAAACCCCAAATGCCAGACCTCCCTTCTTCACTGAATGAATGTCTTCAGCCCTAATCAATTCATTGCAGAATCTCAGTGCTAGAATTTCATTCCTAAAATGATGAATAATAAGCATGTACTGAGGTTCCCCTGTGTGCCATATATCATGCTTAGTTTGTGTTTTTAACAACTTCATAGAGACACCAAAGAAGTGGCATGTTGTGAATGTACAATTCAGTTATTTTCAGAAAATGTATTGGATTGCACAGCCATTATCATAACCCAGTTTTAGAATATTTCATTTCCCAACACTCCCTAAAACCTGTTTTCAATCAATGTATGTTCCCATTCTTAGTTCCAGGCAACCAATGAACTGCTTTCTGTCTTCACAAATTTGTCTTTTCTGCACATTTCATAGAAGTTGAATCATGCAAAATGAAGTTTTTTGCAGCTGGCTTCTTTCACTTAGTATGTTTTTGAGGTTCATCTGTGTGGTAGCATGTATCAGTATTTTGTCCTTTTTTATTGCTGAATAGTATTCCATAGTGTAGATATATACAGTATATGTATCTGTTGACCAGCTGATGGCTACTTGCATCATTTCAACTTGTTAGCTATTATGAATAAGTCTGCTGTGAAATTCACTTACCAGTCTTTGTGTGGACATATGTTTTTCATTTCTTTTGGACGGATACTTAAGAGTGGAATTTCTGAGTTGTATAACAAGCTTATGTTTAACGTTTTCAGAAACTATCATACTGTTTTCCAAAGTGGTTGCACCATTTTACATTCCCACCAACAATATGTGAGAGTTCTAGTTTCTCCACATCTTTGCTAACACTTGCTATTGTCTGTTTTTTTGATTACTCAAACTACTACTACATTAAAGTTTTTATTGAGATATTGTTGATTATGGATGAAGTTTTGAGACATCACCATTGAGGGAGTAAGTGAAAAACTTTGACACAGGCTATGCTTGATCCCATAGTGAATAGCTCACAGATCTGAAGAGATCCTCATTTTAGTCACCAAGTTCTACTGGACAGTAGTGCCTGCCTTAGGCTGCATGTCATCATTGCCTTAAGGGTAGAGAAGACCCCTGGTCCTGTCACCACCTTCTTAACTATAAATTGTGTCCCTCTGCCCACCCCCCACGTACACATCATGTTCTTGCTCTCAAAAACTCAGGACCTGAGAGCCCGGTGTGATTGGATCTGATCAAATAAACTTCTTCATTGAAATAAAACACTGGGGGAGGGTTCATTCTAGTGCACAGGACATTGCAGCAGGTGACCCTCAGCAGCCTTGGTGCCATGAAGGATGTGTGTGACTGTGGTGTTCCACAGCTGAGCGCTGAGGGCAGTATACTGAGGGGTCAGGACCACAGGTACCAGGATCAGACCTGATTTGAAAACCTGGTTCTGTTGACTGACTACAAAAACTCGTGAAGGTGCTCCTCCAAGCCTCAGTTCCCTCCTTTTCCCAGGGTTGCCAGGATTTAGTCAGAAAGTACACGAAGAGCACTGAGCATGATGCTGGAACTCAGTGAGCCTCAGTGCTTGTGTTAACAGCACCAGTGCCAGTACAGTCATCGTCAAAGTGCTCAGATAGATGGAAGTAGAAATTTCTCCAGATTGGTTCTCAGGGATTTGCTGATCTTTGAATCATATTCTTGATTGACGTGACCCTTGGATAACCTTACTCACCTCTCATCATGCCCCACTTCTGTCAACACTCGTTCAGGGCCATTTATTTAGTTGAGGAAAGGGAAGGGAATTCAAAAAGATGAGGAGTAAGAGAATAGGCTAAAAATAGGCCAATTAGAAACAGGGGTAAAGTCATTTCCTTGAGGGTAGAAACAGCATTCACTGTGGTTAAGAAAACGGTTCTGCCTTTTTACTCTCTCTGGGACCCGAAGGAGGTCATTTTATCTGTCTGGCCTTCTGTCTAGGAAAACTCATGGAGTGAGATCAGAACAGCTGAAGCTTTGCCTCCTACTGTCTCTTTACAATTTCGGTGGAGTAAGTCAGTCTTTATCCTGGCACTGGGTGAAAATTTCAGGGAAGCACAGTGAACTTCCTTTTTCCAATTAGTTGGATTTTTTTAAGTCCTATGGTTTCTAAGTTGTAAATGAGTCTCAGTTATAAAATCAGTAAGTCCCATCCAATATATATCGATCAATCCTTCAAACGTTATATAAAAAGATAAGCCTTTTTTTCCTGTTATTTCATCTGTGGCCCACTGTAGCTTGCCTTCGGGGAACAGGCAAATGGACCCTATCTTCACCCAACTTATACATGCAAGGGGTCGGAAGAGAGAAAATGCAAGATACATAAGGGAGTGAGAGGGAAGAAGTTAGTTACTTGATTGTTAAAGTAAAAATTAAAAAAGCATTGTACCCTCTGGGAATATCCATGTACTGCGTGGGGTGACAGGTGGGTGCTGGAGAGATGCCAGCGATAGGGCAGTGTTGTTCGAACCACCAGCCTCTTCACACTCTTAGGAATCTGGCGATCCACCTCCGGCCTCTGTGTGATGAGAGCTCGTTGCCCGTCTAGACCGCCCTCTGAGACATTATCTAATGCAATCCCTCAGCCAGCTCGTTCATGCTTGGTTGATGGACGATCTGTAGGAAATACTCATACTTTTCTCTAGAACAAGCTTTGGGTGTGCAGGCTGATGTCAGCTTCCCGGCCACGTCTTTCACCCTCTGGACTGTGCCTCGCCATCTCTCCACCCGCAGGGACCAATCGTCAGACTCCTCAGCATCTCAAAGAAGCCATTCTCATCAGACATGAGGTGCAGGAATAGGTTAAACATCTCCATTGTGTGTGTGTGTGTCTGAGTGTGTGTGTGTGTGTGTGTGTGTGTGTGCGTGTGCACGTGCTTGTGTGCGTGCGCGCGCTTTGGGAGGTGAATGACAGCACAGGATTTGCAAAAAAATAAAAATTTATTATAAATCTCTTAATACTTATTGAATCTTTTATATCCTCTTCGTGGATTAGGGATTTACGAAACTGGAAAGATTACAGCTGCAAAACTAATTCTAAAGTATTGGCTTTTAAAACCCACATGTTCATCTGGTGACTCACTGCGCAGTTTCACATCTAGTCGATCTTGGTGTCCCACTCTAACTTTCTCATTGACCATCCCATTACATGTAAAGGGGAGGTATTAGTCAGAGTCACCTTGTGGGAATTTTACAAGATACAGGGACATAACTGATGGATGTGAGGTGCTGAGCGGAGTGCCTGTCACTCACAGAGACCTCAGATATATACTGGTATTATTTGCTCTGAATACCCGGCGCCTAGCTGAGGATACAGTACAGAGGGTATGTCAGTAGATGTTCGTGAATGACTTGTCAATCACTAACTGTGTCTCAAGGCAGAATAAAATCAGTGCTAAATAAGTGTATAAGCTCTGTAGCCTGGCAGCAGATGAAGTGGTAAGTAACTCTGACTGAGCACAACCCAAGGAAGTTTCAGCAGAGTGGTGGCCTTTGGGATTTCAGCCAACAGAGGAGGAAGCAGCATGGTCTGTGTTTCGGGAAGAACCCAATAGGGCTCTTTGATTAGGGGGCGGGCTCTCTGTGAGGGAACTTCCAGCAGCCAGTGGTGGAGAATCAACGTTGACTGGCCTACCCAGAAAGGGGAAAGATTGGCTTATTATAAAAGTGTGAAGTTGAAGAGCAGGGTTCAGCACCAGGACCAGCTGGATTCAGGGTTTGGATGCCGTCACCAGGATGTGTTTTTCTGCTCTGCCTTCCCCCAGTGCTGACTTCACGCTCGGCCAGGCGCCCCCCCCCCCTTCCAGGAGTGGTATGGTGGCTCTTCCCCAGGCTGCCTGCCCGCTGTGCACATCCAGGGATGGGTTCTGTGTGTCCTCATCCCAGCACTCCCCGCAGAAGTCCTGAGATGCGTTGTCATTGGCCTGATCTAGATCCCGTGGCCACGCCTGCATGACTCTTGTTGATGAGGCGTTATGGGCTTGGTCGGCACCAGGCAGTAAAACCAATAGGTATGTACCCCAGATACTTAATTTTTACTACAAAAGACCAGGCTCTGTTGCTGAACTGCCTGACTTCCAATCCCAGCTTACCAGCTGGGTGGCCTTGGGCAGTACACACAATCTCTCAGGGCCTTGGTTTCCTCTGGTGTACAATAGAGATGACAATGGTTCCTGCCTTGTAAGGTTTTGGAAAGATTATTGAGCTTTTCCAAAGTGCTTAGAATAGTGCCCGCAATGACCTGGCCAAGTGCCGGATCAGTGTCAGCTCCCGTTATTCCTGTGTTGGCTTGCTCCTGTTGCCCCATCACTTGGTGTGTATTCATGGATATCCCAGGTGTTTCCATTCGTCCATCTTGGCGACCCCTCCAGCACATCCCTCAGCGCCATGCAGAGCATGGCCATGCCAGGCCTGGAGCAAACACAGCCATACTTAAAGTGGGTCCTTTTACTTCACGTTGCCCAGCCATCCCTGTGCTTGAACATGGAGGAAACCAAGAGGAAATCCTACCGCTTGGTCCCTTCCCTTAGGGAGTTTGCAATCTAATCTAAAAGGCCAGAACACTCTGTCAAATACAGCCTGAACCATGATCTAGTCCCAGAGGGAACTGCCAAACAACCTTGCTAGGGTGTTGATAGAGTGACATTCTTCCTACACAGCTCCTTCTCAGTTAATGTGAATGAACATTTACAAAAAGAGATGGAGACAGAGTCAGGCGGAATCCCAATGTTTGACTCACCGGCTTTTTTTCTTCCCCCCCCTGGACCACACTTAAAATGAGAAAGGACAACCCTTGCCCACGTAGTACCAGCAGGGTAACCCGAGAACATCCATTTAGCAAGTCTGTCCCTGTGAAAAGGACCTTTCAGTGACACTGAGCTGAGTGTATCCCGCTCTATTTATAGGCACTGTTTGTTTGAGTCCGGTCTCTAAGAATAAATAATGAACTCATCCTGGGCACCAGCCAGAGCCTACAACTCTGAGACGACCCGTAAATCCTTCCCCTTCCCTTCTGGTGCTGGAAGGGATTCTGTAGTGCAAAGGTGAGCCAGTGTTGTTTGCTGGACTGGGGTGGGCTGGAGACCCAGCCGTGTTTGGAAGTTTGGTTTGATGGTGGTTTTTCATGATGGTTTGGGAGAGAGACTTTTTGGCGTTTGATTTTGGATTGGTGGTGGAAAAACAGCTCTTGGACCTCTTTGTTACCTCCAAAGGAGGGACAGAGACTGAATGTGTTGAGCCCTTGGTTGGTTACACTTCAGATGCAAAGAGACCCACGAGAACTCATCTATCCCTCAGGAAGCAGGACATGGCTTTAAAGAAGGAAATCCCCATCCTTTTAGTACCCTCCTTGGAGTCAGCCTATCTCATAAGATGCAGGTCTTTCATCCCCACCCCCCAGAATGTGTGATGAAGACCAGGAGCCATAACTCAAACTAAGTATTAACCCTGGAACATGGTGTGTGACAGTTCAAAGCAGCACTGTCTCTAGCAAACTAGTGTACCTCCCAAGCTTCCCTGTGCTGACCTGCTGGTCTAGTGACACCTCGAACCAGATGCACTGAGTCTAACAGAAATGACCTAGATGGAACCTTTGGGCTGGTTTCAGTATATTTACATATCGCTGCTGCCGCCATTCTCCCTTCCCAGGAGTTTATCTTAAAGACGGTAACCAGGCTTCACTGGAGAGGGAAAGAACAGTGTCCCTTCGTTTATTTATTCTCCCAATATCTGTTGACCGTCTACTCAGTGCTAGATACTATTTTAGGCAGAGGAGACACCTTGATGAAGAGGACAGAGTGTTCATGTGGTGACAAGGTCTGATTTACATTGAAGAATATCAGCCTCTTTGCTCAGGATGCCAGAG
The DNA here is from genome assembly GCA_037038555.1 of Rhynchonycteris naso. Taxonomy (NCBI): domain Eukaryota; kingdom Metazoa; phylum Chordata; class Mammalia; order Chiroptera; family Emballonuridae; genus Rhynchonycteris; species Rhynchonycteris naso. Next base: position 187,992,077 of record CM073000.1, on the reverse strand, counting down.
AGGTGCTTTCCCATCAGGCCCTGAGTCTCATTCATTTATCCAGTCTTCCATTCCACAAATATTTACAAGGCATGCTTTCTATGTCAGGCACAGGCTGGGTGACTAACTGCACTAGTAGTGATCTAAAGAGACCCATCCTTGCCCTTTAAGAAGTTTGGAATCCAGTCGGCAAGATGAATGTCAATCAAATATTATTAATTATATATATATATAAAAATTATTACTAATACTGGGGATTCCTATAGAGTCAAGTTCAGGGTGTCATGTGAGAGCCAGAGGGAAGGATCAAACTGGCTGTGTGAGCAGAGAACTAGCAACAACTAAGAATACTTGAGTTGCCCCCCAACGGTGTAATATCTACTGAGTACAGAGACAACTGATGTCTATCTGGAGGAGGTATGTTTTTGAGTTTCCATTAGCTGTGCTGGGTCATCCATACTTTCCCCTGATTGTCTTGAGGACCATCACAGGCTAGTAGGTCTCCGTAGCCTTTGGGAGAGTTTGTGTCCATAGAGAGCATGTAGGTTCCTTCAGAGTCATCAGCACGGTGAGGTTTGTACATTGACTTGTGGGTCTGCAATGAGCAAGGTGAACTATCCTGTTTCTTATGGGATACTCCTCTCCCTCTGCCCCATTGGGTAAAGGAATAAACAATATCGTCATCCAATGTTGTTTTCATGCTTTTACTTGTGAAGGGCAGCACTGCCACCACACTCAGAGACCTTGATAGAAAGATGTCCCATGTTCCCCTTTGCAGTGTCATGTCTTCAAATGTTCACATGCATTGGCTTTGGAAAGGAAACTCCTCAGAAAAGCAGTCAACACCTCACAGACATCTTTCTGTATTAACTTGGGTGCAGCTTTGAGCAAATTCATTCTTCAGAGAGCTCAGTTTCTTCATTTGAAAAATATTAGTATATTTCGGTGATTTTCAACCAGTGTGCTGCAAGAAATTTTAACTGTTTAGTCAGGGGCGCTGACCTCTTTCCCCTTAGACTTTCAGATAAAAAAATGACAACAGCCAACACAACAATAACCATCCAGTGTCATCTATAGTGTGCTGGACACTTAGCCAGGAATTGGAAGGTCCTCACAGCACAGTCCTGGCTTCATGGTGCTTACAGTCTAGTGAAAGAAGAGAGATACTCAAACCATCAATGAGCAGGATAATTTCAGATGGTTTTACCTGCGAGGCTGGTCGGAGAAGACCTCTCAGAGGGCATGATATTTGAGCTGAGCCCTGAGTGATGAGATGGAGCCATCTGGAAAAAGATTTAAGGGAAGAGCATTTGAGATGAAGACAAAGAGCAAGGGGACCACGAAGGGGATGGGCTTGTTTCAGGGCGTACAGGAAGCTGACGTGACTGAATGGGTGGCAAGGGGCAAGTGACAGGTATGCCAGGGCGCAGAGTGTGAATTTTGTTTTGAATGCAAAGGAGGCCTTTGGCAGGTAAACAGATGGCATTTTATCCTGTACCTACCTGTCTACCTGAGGGAGATCCTGTGACCTTGGTGAAATTTGGGGAGTGGCAGACCTGGGAGTCTTAGAACCCAGAACCCCAGGTGAACCCACAGATGGAAAGAGAAGACATTAATGTTGGTATGAATAAGAGAGGATGGTCAACCCGAATCTCGAAGGCATTCCTGGGTAGGAGAGGATAAAACTGCAAAGTGAATAAACCACGAAACAGTCTTCTGTTTATGGTTCAGCGTCCGCTCTACCAAATCTCCTTTGGGAAGCCACTGTTTCCCTGTCCTTGAGAATTTGGGTTGGCAGAAGTCAGAATATTTTTTACCTCCTGCCCCTACACCAAAGTGATTAGCTCAGGGATGGGCACAGAACCCGGTTAGAGTCAATGAAACGCAAGAAAACATTTCTTGGGAGCTTCTGGCAAAAAGAAGTTTCTTCTTTCTTCTTTAGGAGCCACCAGTATGAGGTTGTTAAGTCTAGAACCACTGTAGTTATTTATAACCATGGGGGTAGATTCTAGATCTGGTAGAGGTTGTGGGGGAGCACAGCACAGTGCCTAAGGATGCAGCCAACATCACAGAAGGCAGAACCAAGAGATGGAGAGAACCAAGGCCTTGTGACGGTATCAAGCACCTGGATCAAGCCTTACCTGAAGCCTGACCTATTGCTAGGCTTTATAGCAGCCTCCACCAATTAAAGTTCTTTATTATACAAACCAGTTTAAGTAGAGATTTCTGCATCTTGCAACATACAGAGCCCATATGATGCAAACCTTAAAATAGACACCCGACAGTGCCAAGGGACTCCTCTGCACCCCAGGGCCTCTTAGGAGGAAGTAAGCCTGTTCCAGAACCCAAATAAAAGGTCTTGCCTCCCACTTCTCTATTTCGGGGTTTCCATGCCTCCAGTCACCATAGCACTGTGACTCTTGGAAAGGCAGAGGAAGCAGAGGAGAGAGGCCTGCTTCCAGGCTGTGTTGCCATGTTAAATGGTTGGGGAGGGGATCAGGCTTGACATTTCAGGATAGAGATAACAGGGTAAAAATAAACTCCCAAGCGCCTGTAGTGGTGCTCTCGCTTCTCTTGCTTCACAGTTCTTATCTCTGCCTGCTTTGGGGACAGAAAGGTTCCTTTCAGGTCACAGCACAGCTCGCCTCTCCCCAGCCCTGGAGGTGGAGGAGAAAGTGTGGGCGGTTGGTTTACAACCGCCGGCACCTGCTCACCTGCGACTGAGAAAGCAAGTGATTCCCTCCATCCTGAAGCCCACTTTTCATTTTGCAAATACTCTCACATCTGTCCTCATTTGATGCTCCCATGGCTGGGTGAGGTGAGCAAGGCCAGCGCAGGTGGAAAAAACAGCAGGGCTGGAAAAGACAAAATGTCCAAAGTCACACAGCAGATGAGTTCTAATGTGTCCTGATCCCGGGCCTTTCCTGTCTGCGACCTGGGGAGAAAAAAAAAGGGGGGGGGGTGATTCCCTTTCAGCAGGGGCCAGGCACAGCCACATAGGCTGGGTACAACAATCCTGTGATATCATCATGTACTGCACGGGAGCCCCGCCCTATGGTCCCCTCCCAATCACGCATGCCCCGAGTTTGGTACGTACCGTGAGCATTCTACTTGTTGACTGCAGACGCACTCCTGGATTACCCAGTAGTGAGGACCAAGCCTCGATTCTGCTACTAAGGTTCACGTGGGCTCCCTGAGCCTCCTAAGTAAAGCATTTGCATGTGTCAGGACTATTTCAGGATTAAATAAGCTATTGCAGGCAACACCCTCAGCCTGTGTCTATTACCTGGTAATCTGCAGTTTGGGGCTTCCTTATACCACGCGAGCTTTTCCTGTGCTGGTGTTTGTGTATAGCAAAAATGTCACTTGCTCGTGTTGTTAGAACAGGGCCTTTGAGCTCTCTCAGTGGCCAAGGATTTGCACCGAGCTGTTGCATCAATTAAGACTCTTGTGGTTGCAAGCGACCGAAGCACGGATTCTAAGCAGATAACATGAAAGGGAAATTGGTTGGCACAGCGCGGAGGGAGCCCTAGGGGCGCCCAAGGGTAGAGGCTAACTTCAGGCACAGCTGGATCCAGGGATAGAAGCGATACCATCAGGATTGGGTTTCTCAGCCCCATTTCCTCCCTGTGGACTCTCTCCTGTGATGGTAGAAATGGCTGTAAATGTCCCTGTGTCTCATCTTCTTAGGATCAATGCTAGCTGGAAAGAGCCCACCCCAGCATTCCCAGCACCGGTCTTATGTACCTCCCTGCCCTTCCTGAACCCATCTGTCCTTGTTCCTAGAGGAATGGGACGCCCAGAGGAAGCCAGGCCTAGATGGCATGCTACCCCTCGAGCCAGGCATGGGTCTGCTCCACTCAAACCCTGGATCTGAGATGACAGAGCCGTGGTGGTCCAGAGTGAGGCAGGCAATGCCGCTCCTTGGCAGCTGTCCTCTGTGGCCTTGTGTCCCACAGGGGACAGCGATGAGCTGGCTTCTGTGACCCCAGAGTGCAAAAGGAGCTACAACCAGGTTGCAAAGCCCAGCTGAGTGGCTCTCACAAAAATAAAAACTCACATCAGGGTTGGCTCAGTGTCGCCGCAGACCAGCTGGACCAGCTGACCTCAAACAGGATTCTTCGCTGAGCTCAACCCACAACCGGCCAGGCGCAGAGAGCTGCGTCCTGAACTGGAGGCTGACAAACCTGAGGCTTTTCCGGCACCAGATCTCGCTCCACCGCACTGACTGTTTACTAATGACTTGTCTTTCCTCGAGAAAGGAAGCAGCCCTAACTGAAACACCCCTTTCACGGAGCACAGAAAATAACCACAATGAAAAACTCCAGTTATTCAATGGCAGCTAGCTGCCCTTGCAGGCGCCACGGCTGGGACCCATCACAGCCGCCTTGGTTGAAAGAGAGGTTAGCAAGTGTCAGAGGTGCGAACAACAAGCCGCACAACGTGAGAATCAAATGGAGACAAAACAGATTAGAAAGGGAATTACTTCTCACCAGCTGGTTCCGCCCTGCTTAAGGCTACTAAGGTGCTATTCATGTTAGTTGAGGGCACATCTAGAATTCTCTAGAGTGGGGAGAGGCAGGGAGAATGATGTGGGTCTCACACTTTGCCTGTGAAAATATGGTTACTACTCAATCTGCAACCACAAAGAGACTTTTTATTATTATTATTATTATTATTAATTGTTCTTTTAGAGAGAGAAGAAGTGGGGAGGGAGTGGAAAGAGAATGTACCATCATTCTGTTCCTGTATGTGCCCTGACCCGGGATCAAACCCACAACCTTTATGTATGGGGACAATGCTCTAACCAACTGCACTACCGGCCAAGGTACAAAGACACATGAAGATTCCCTTTTCTCCTCTCCTCCTGTAGCCTGCAGCAGACATGGAAAAGAAATGGATAAGAGAACAAGAAAGATTTAAAAATAATAATTATGGTAATTACGTATGCATTTCCAATGGGAGATTCTGGGAATTATTCCTAAAAGGCTGGAAAGAATTTCTTCTTTTGATCTCGATTCTGAGCCAGAGAAAATCAAATTAAGAAAAGAAAAGGAATAGAGAGTTCCTAATGCAGGGAAGGAGCAGGCTTGGGCTGCTAATGGGGCCCTGGGGGAAAAGAACCGGCACAGATGTTGGCCCAGGGGGAGGGCAGCTGCTGGAGCACAGAGCCAGACAGAAACTGAGAGGAGGGAGGCTGCGTCCCCATGTCTTTCCTTTGAGGCTTGTTCCCTTCCCTGGAAGGGCAGGAGAATGGCCCCCCATCAGTGATGGAGAACATGGTTCTCGCAGCGTTCCCCACAGCCCACGTGGCCAGCCAGCCTTCCTCGGCAACGGCCCTGACTTCCAGAGGAGCCCTGAGAGTTCCAGCCAACACTCCACACTCGGAGCCGCCACAACAAGATCAGCCAGTGTAGGCGTGGGAGTTCTTGAAGAATCTTCCCTTTGAGGCTCTGGGAGAAATGGTGCCGTCACTTCTCTAAATGTTCTCCCCTGGTTGCTAAGCAGCGTGCCTCTGCCCCCTCTCCACTTCCTTCTGCTCCGCTGTCTGTCTGTCTCCACCCCCACATACGCTTGCTCACTGGGATCTTCCTTGCCTGTCAGTTTGGAAATCAGAGAACAGTCCCTGAGCCTTGAACAGCTCCAAGGGCCTGGGCAGTGCAAGGGCGGGCGGCCTGTGGAGGTGCCTCCCTCCTGCTCTGCACAGCAGGCCTTAGATCTGCAGGAAAGACCACAGTTGGGTCGCTCTGGATCCAACAGAGCCAAGGGACTCCTTCTTCCCTTCCTTCCTTCCTTCCTTCCTTCCTTCCTTCCTTCCTTCCTTTTTTCCTTCTTTCCTTTGTTCCTTCCTTCCTTTCTTCCTTCTTACCTTTGTTCCTTCTTCCTTCCTTCCTTTCTTCCTTCCTTTCTTCTTCCTTCCCTCCTTTCCTCCTTCCATGTGTCAGGCGTCCTCAGGAAGCACAGTGGGACACGCCATGGGCAGCACTCAGAGTCTGTCCGCTGCCGCCATGTGCAGCCTGGTCAGCAGTGGTGCTAAGGCACCTCTCCCCTGACCCCCTGAAAGCATTCTTTTGCCCCCACACAATAGCAAGGACTGAGATTTTCCTGAGTGTGTCACGGGAGCATCCAGAGACAGTATGCAGCAAGCTCTGCGAGCATTCTTTACACATTTCTCTTCTCCCAAAAAACTTCTGCAGCCCTGGGTTCTCTTTCTGGTGCTCTTCTGCCTGCCCAGCTGGGAAACCCTTTGCCTAGACCCCAGGCTCCCACACCACCCCTTGTCCCTTACCCTCCCTGTCTGATGTTCGTGCTTTGCAGTTTAGCCATCTTCTAGTTTTTGCCTTCAAATGTGCAGGAAGTTTCATCTACTGCTTCTCAGATATCATCACCATCCATCAGGAAAGGGTCATCGGGACCCAATCTGGCTGGGGGCGAGGGATGTGCAAAACAGTCCTCCAATAACATTTATGGATGATTAAGAGTAGAAAGAAAGACACACAAATGGTAACCCACAATTCTAAATCAATATCTTTCTGTGATGGGAAGTGGGAGTCATGATCCCGAGGAAAGGTATCCGTCGAGGAGAAGGTAGAGGAGAGCGGCACTGGGCACCACCCTGCGGGTTTGCCCAGGACACAGGGGTCCCAGATGCAGTGCTAACATCAGGAATGTCCTGAGCAGGTGGGGCCGACTTGGCCACCCTAGCCTGTGCTGTACCTGGGATGTTTTATCTTTTCAGGATAGGTAGAGGGTACCTGGCACTTTGCGGTGTTATCTCTGTACTTTTTTGAAGATCTAAACATTTCAGAGAGAGAGAGAGACCATCTCTTCAAGAGATCTGTGCTCTGGAAGCACCTGAGAGATACTGACTGTATGGAAACATCAGGAAAGAGTTGGAGGTTCCAGGTGAAGCTTGAAGTAGAAGTGAGACTTCCTCCCACACTTACTGTTCAGTTTTGGAATTATTTTCTGGCCTTTCTGCATACCTTCCTAAGCTACAGGCCCCAGGAGAGCAAGAGCTAAATTTCATGTGTCAACTTGACTGGGTCATAGGTGCCCAGATATTTGGTGGAACATTCTATCTGGTATGTTTTGAGGGTGTTTCTGGAAGAGAGCAGCATTTGAATCAGCAGACTGAGTAAAGCCAATTGCCCTCCCCAGTGTGGCTGGGCATCACTCAATCCATTAAAGGCCCAAATAGAATAAAAAGGCAGAGTAAGAAAGAAATTGCTTGGAGCTGAGACATTGGTCTTTTCCTACCTTTGGACTCAGACTTGAATGTATACTGTCAACTCCTTGAGTATCCAGCTTGCTGACCGTACATCTTAAATTTCCAGCCTCTGTAATCACACAAGCCAATTCTTCTATCTATCTATCCTACTGGTTCTACCTCTCTGGAGAACCCAGACTAATACACTGGCTCTTCTTATCCTATTCCTAGTACCTGGCCCAGACCCCTTGTACATAGTAGGTGCTCAAGATATATCTGCTGAATGCAGATAGTGGGAACTACATAGGGTGGGTTACTATGCCAGTACCTCGCTTGTTTGGTGACCAGAGACAGACTAGTGTGGCCAGTGTACTAGGAGGGAGGGGACAGAGGGGTGAGCGTGAAAGCAGAGGGCACTTCATCTCGTGCATCCACGCCACGCTACAAGTCTTTGCCTGGAGACTAGAAGGGGATATTCAAACATGGAGAGATACCAGGCATGTAATGTAATGTGGGAAGGCTGTGAGGCAATAGGGACAGGTGGAGACTGTCCCCTAAGGAGTGCCAGACTAGGGAGGGAGGCATTGTGCTCACCTCCAGCCAACCACTGTTATGCAGGAATAGGGTTTGGTGTCTCCAGTTTTTCATGCAAAACTTCCAAATTAGAATACACACATACACACAATGCAGGCCAAGAAAATTAAAAAGCCCATCTATAGGCATCCAGGCTGTGGAGGGGAGCCAAGCAGGGTTTTTAAGGCAGCCTGTGACATGATCCCTTCTGAGTTATAGATGAATGGCTTTGGCGGCAGACTGGAGAATGGATGGGAGGAGGATGGTGGTTGTGGGCAGCAAGCTGCCACTCCCAAGGGCTCCTCAGAGAAGCCAAGAAGGTTTGGCGGCAGCCCCAGGCCCCAACTTCATGAGAACCCTCATTTTGGTGGGTGTGAGAGTGGCCCAGCTGGGGGCCAGAGAAATCACTGGGAGTGGACAGAAGGGACTGTGATTTTTCTCTTAATTCCCAAAGCCATTCTGTCATCTCATTCTGTCCTCGCCCACACTGGGCCAGAAAGACCATAGGTCATTAGAGTCAGTCACTGGACAGATGTGGCCACAAGCTCTCCCAAAGGACCACAGGAGAAGCTAAAAGCAATGCATCACTTTCCAGGCTAAGCTGTGACCACAGGAAACCATAGAGGGGTAACTGCAGGTCAGTCAGAAATGAAATGAACATGGCTTGTGGTCTGACCAGCCTGGCTGCCATTTGGGGTACTGTGACCAGGCTCTCGGCACTGGCCAGGGCATAGCCCAGTGGACCCACAGGGCTCTGGCTCCCTACCCCCTTCCCTGTTAGCCATAAAGGCTTTGGATGGCATCGAGACCCCAACCAGACACAGAGACTGCAGCCCTCCCAAAACAAACCAGCCAAGTCCCAGAGGGAGTGAAGAAATGGCCACCTCCCAGAGGCCTGTGCGAGAACTGACATTGGGAGAAGGGAGCTTAGAGCTCAACGTTCCAGGAATGTACTTCCCAGTTCTGTTCAGTGACTGGAATTACCTCTATGGGAACCTTTCCCCAGCAACTCCAATATCTATGCTGGCCACTGACCGGCTGCCAGCGCGGACCCAGCTCTTTACCAGCTGCCGGGCTGCCATTGGCAGGAGTGCTGAGACACACCTGGGTTTTACCTGCCAAGGGCCTGGGCCAAGATGTCCAACCTTTCAGTCTCTAAGAAGTGCTGAGAGAGCCCACCAGCTGTCTGGGGAGAGATCGCATATACCACATACCATGGTCCACTCCTGCAGCCATTGGGGGCTGGCCCTGCCTTGAGATTCTCCAGGAATTGATGAACAACAGCTGGGCACACAGAAACGACCTGGAGAGAATGACAGAGCCAGCTTATTTATACAATTCTTGGTTTTTAAAAGTAGTAAAGGGAGCTCTTTTCACAGGCCTTTTCAAAGTGCTAAGGAAAGGAGAAAGGAAGGTTGGGCTCTTAAAGTCACTTCTACTGAGCAAGTGTTGACTGATGGCCAATTGCACACCAGCATGGGCTGGACCTCACCGCAAAATGGACAGGAAGGGGAGGGGGGCTCAGGCAGGAATACCAGGCGAGGAGGCCAGGCACATTGTGGGGGCTTTTGCATTGCATCCACTCCAATTTTGAGGAGTAGGCGGTATTATTTCCATTTGGTAGACAGGGAAGTACAGCTCAGAGAAGTTGAGTAATTTGCACAAGGCCATGCTGCTAATGAGGGCGGAGTGGGACTTCAAACCTGGGCTGACTGGGTGCAGAGCTCAAGCTGTCTTCTGCAGAACTCCACCCAGGGGAAATGACTCTTGGAGATGGTACCCTGCTTTATGCAATTTAGGCACCATCTCCTGAGTATGGGGAGCCTGCAGAGGGCTGGCGCTCCTTGGTCCAGCCCTGCGCTCACCCGGTCTGGGGGTCTCTGAGGCCAGTCTCCCACCTCACTGCATCAAACACACATGTCCAGCTTCTAAAACATTAGGGAATGGCTATGAAAATTTGTCATAAAGCATTTCAAGCAAACAAAAAGGGTGCATGGAATAAGAGCCAGAATACCCACTTTTTATCACTGAACTTAAGAAATAAATGTTAAAAATACAGTTTAAGCGCCCTGTGTCTCCCTCACTTACTAGCTGTTCCTTCCCTGGTTTATAGCCACCATCCTGATGGGTGTGTTTCTTATTTGCACGCCTGTATTCATACAGGGTGGGGCAAAATTAGGTTTTGACAATTCAACATCTTTTCGTGTGTTTATTGGCTATTGGTTTATCTTTGAAGAAATGCCTATCAGAGTCTTTGTCTATTTTTTTAAAATTTGGTTATTTGTCCTTTGATTATTGGGTTGCACGCCAAACAGTTTATTCTTGTATTATTTATTGATTCTTGTATTCTTTTCCATCTGTACAGCTGTAAACCTATTTTTGCCCCACCCCGTATTTTTGCTACATTTGTATGTAAATAAAAGTGTTGCTTGGATGTGTCAGTGTTTTTATATAAATTATATCATGTTGTACATATTCACATGCAGCACCGTGCTTTTTGTAAAGTTTTATTGCTACCATATAGTGTGCCCGCTTATGATATACAATTTAGTGGCTTTTTGTATAGTCACAGGGTTGTGCATCTATCACCACAGTCAATTTTAGAACACTTTTATTACTCCAGAAAGAACACTGCCACCCCCCTTTGACCATCACCCCGGGTCTCCTCAGCCCCCACACCTTAGCAACCACTAGTCTCCTTTCTGTCTCTATAGATTTGCCTATTCTAAACATTTCACATATGGAATTCCCTTTATCAATGGAACGACCAGCCTTTTGTGTCTGACTTCCTTCCCTTAACATAATGTTTTCATGGTTCATCCATGTGGTATCCTGTGTCAGTGCTTCTTTATTGACAACTAATATTTTATTGTCTGACTAGGTCACATTTTATTTATTCATTTGTCAGTTCAAGGACATTTGGATGGACTCCACTCGGGGTTATTATGAATAATGCTGCTGTGAACCTTCGTAGGTTTTCGTGTGGACCTACTTTCATTTCAGTTCTACACACCTTGGAGTGGAATAACTGAGCCATACAATAATTCTATGCCTAACTTATTGGGAAACCGCCAAAGTGCTTTCAAAAAGCAGTTGCACCACTTACATTCCCACCAGCAATGTACGAGGCTTCCAATTTCCCGATATTGATGCCAATGCTTGTTATTGTCTGTCTTTTTTGTTAGAGCCATCCGAGTGGATATGAAGTGTTGTCTCATGGTGGCTTTGATTTGTTTCCCTAGTAGCCAATGACTAGGCTACCAATAGCCAATTGAACACCTTCTTGAGTGCTTGTTGGCTATTTCTTTATCTTTGAAGAAATATCATCAGATCAGATTCTTTGCCTATTTTTTTAATTTGGTTGATTGTCTTTTAATTATTGAGTTGTCATAGTTGTTTGTATATTCTAGATATAAGCCCCTTATCAGATGTATGATTTGAAATGTTTTCTCCCGTTCTATGAATTATCTTCACTTTCTTGTTGTCTCTGAAGCACAAAATCTTTTCATTTTGGCAGGGTTCTTCAATTTATCTATTTTTTTCTTTTGTTGCTTGTACTTTTTAGTGTCATATCTGAGAATCTACTGCTTAATCCAAGGTCATGAGAGTTTACTCCTTTGTTTTGTTGTAAGAGTTTTATAGTGTTAGATTTATATTTATGTCTTCGATCTATTTTGAATTAATTTTTGTTCATGGTGTGAGTCAAGGATCCAACTTCGTTCATTTTCACGTGGCTCTCCAGCTGCCCATCACCATTCGTTGAATTGAATTGTCTTGGCACCCTTGTTGAAAATCAATCAGCCCAAAACATGAGGGTTTATTTCAAGACTCTAAGTCCTATTGGTCTAGAAGCCTATTCTTATGCCAGTTTTATACTGTCTTGGTTATTGTAGCTTTATAGTAAAATTTGAAATCAGGGAGTGTAAGTCCTCAATTTTGTTCTTTTTCAAGATTGTTTTTACTCTTCTGGGTTCCTTGAATTTTCCTATGAAGTGCAGGATAAGCTTATCAATTTCTGCAAAGAAATTATTTGGTATTTTGATAGGCATTGCATTGAATCTGTAGATCAATTTGAGTATTGCCATCTTTATAATGTTAAACCTTACTATCTATGAGTGTGGGATATCTTGACATTTATTTAAATCTTCTTTAATTCTTTTCAACAGTAGTTTTAGTTCAAAAGTCTTATGCTTCTTTGGTTAAATTTATTTCTAAGTATTTATTCTTTTTGACAGTATTGCAAATGAAATTGTTTTTCTTAATTTCATTCTAGATTTACTCGTTGTTAATATATGTATAGAAGAAATACAGTTATTTTGTGTATGCCGATCTTGAATCCTGTCACCTGGCTGAACTCAATTAGTAATTCTAATAGTTATTATGGTGGATTTCTTAGGATTTTCTAAACAGAAATTATGTCATCTGCAAATCAAGGTAGTTTTGCTTCTCTCTTTCCAATCTAGATGCCGTGTGTGTGTGTGTGTGTGTATGTGTGTGTGAGAGAGAGATACTTGCCTTAACTAAAATTTTCTGTGCAATATTGACTAGAAGTGGCAAGTATGGTCATCCTTGTCTTGTTCCTAATTTTAGAGGGAAAGCATTTAGTATTTACCAAAGATCGATAAATTAGACTTTAAGTATGATGTTAGCTCTGGGTTTTTTATATCAATAGATATAAAAACCTGAGGAAGTTCCCTTCTACTCACAGTATATTGAGTTTTTGCTGAGATTTATTCACATGTCACTATAGTTTGTAATGTCTACTTTTACTGAAGATTTTGTAGGGGAGATTGAGGAAAAGGTTAAGTTACATATCATCTATCTCCCTTAATTACATCTTCTTTATTTCTCTCCCCAAATGTCCCTGCTACAACTCTCTCTCCCGAAGCAAACTCCCCTTTCTCATTCACTTGCTCACCAGAGGGCTTTCAGCAAAACAAACACTCTCCTCTTCATCCATCTGGAGACAATTTCAGGAGAGAGGGAGTTCCATAGAAGAATTTCTTAACTCTGCTTGATGAGAAGACAATAGATCCACAAAGACTTCCTGAATAAGGATACCCTTAGCCTAGATTAGAAGAATGGGTAGGATAAAATTGTTTGAGCAAAGATGTGTCAGGTTGTACCCTGTCATTAAGTGAAACTGAATGTAACCCCTAATAAGGTCCAAGTTGTATAGACTTGATTGTTAATACAGTGATCTTCTGCTCATATAATAATTGCATTAATTGTGTCTATAGGATCAATATCATTTCTTGTTTCTATGGTTGCCCTGTCCAATATAGTAGCCACGGGTCACATGAGGTATTTAAATGTAAACTAATTACAATTAAATAGCATTAAAAATTGTTCCTTGCTTGCATTAGATTCATTTTAAGTGATCATTAGCCACACGTAGGTAGTGGTTATTAGGATGGACGGTCTACAACATTTCCATCACCATTTTGGAAAGGTCATCCTGTCTGGGGAAAGATTGCAGATACTACATACCATGGTCCATTCCTGCAGCCATTGGGGGCTGGCCCTGCCTTGAGATTCTCCAGGAATTGATGAACAACAGCTGGGCACACAGAAACGACCTGGAGAGAATGACAGAGCCAGCTTATTTATACAATTCTTGGTTTTTAAAAGTAGTAAAGGGAGCTCTTTTCACAGGCCTTTTCAAAGTGCTAAGGAAAGGAGAAAGGAAGGTTGGGCTCTTAAAGTCACTTCTACTGAGCAAGTGTTGACTGATGGCCAATTGCACACCAGCATTGGCTGGACCTCACCACAAACTGGACAGGAAGGGGAGGGGGGCTCAGGCAGGAATACCAGGCGAGGAGGCCAGGCACATTGTGGGGGCTTTTGCATTGCATCCACTCCAATTTTGAAGAGTAGGTGGACAGCATTGTTCTAGTTTTAGAGAGAGGGACTTGAAATTAAGGAACTAAGGAGCAGACCTGTGAGCCCTGGGCATAAGGTAAAGGCAACCAGGCCTGGAGGTTAGTAGGCTGCGCACTAGTTAAGCTCTGCTGCCCCTAATTCTTTGGACAAACTACCACTCCTCTCTGGTTTTCTCATTGCCAAGAAAAAAAATCATTGGGCAATATAATGTTAAGAGTCCATCCAGTGATTTATAGATTTAATGGCTGTTTAGCCAGAAAGGAGCATATGAAGATGTTTCTTCCAGATGTAGAGAAAAGAGCCTTGCACTTGGAGAGAGAGCACCTGGTTCTGGCACTGCCCTACTGGACCATTGCAGGCAAGTCATTTCACCTTTCTGAACTCCATTTCCGCATCTGTGAAGGGGGGACTTTTGGGAGGATGAACTGAGAGCATATAAACAAAAGCACTTAGAGAAAAGACCAGAGGTCACCCCACACCACCAGGTCCAATAAAGTGGGAAAGTTCCCAGTAAACAAAGCTAAGTGGGTGTATTTGCTGCAGGATTCCTCAGAGCCTTAAATATGCTAAATGCATATGATGTGCCTCTCTAAGCATGTCCCAAATTGATGTGACCACAGAATTTCATTTTGTTCCTTAATTCTCCCCTGGGATGCTCACAGGCATTTGTAACCGTTACATGGAACACACTTGGGAATCGCCATTTGCTGGGAGGGAACACTTCTCTGCTGTAACTTGTATTGATGGCTGTCACCCAGAGTTGCCTCTGAAAAATGTATGACCTACGGAAGGATCGGAAAGATCTGGGTTGGATGACATCACAGAGATTGCTTAGAGTGGAGGCAGCCCATAAGAAGAAACCAGAGAAGAGAGGGAAAAGGGCACATCTGGGGAAGGTACAGGGTGTCAGAGAGAAGCTATCACTGCTGAATGCAGATGAACTGCAGGCTAGGCACTGACCTTGACATTTTCGTATGCATCAGCTTCCATCCCTGGAGCAACATTGAAAGGTAGGTGTCATATTCATCAGCAGTCAGTGCCCAGCCGGTTCATAGATGAGGAAACTGAAACTCAGGGAGGTTAAGCAGCCTATACACCTTTCAACGTGTTGTAAGTGATAGAGCTGAGATTTGAACCCAGGACTACCAAAGCCCCATACCCTAACCCTCCTGCTTCAGGAAGCCTAAAACGGGATGGCCCTGGACTTGAACCTTGCACGGAATGGGAAAGCAAACTGTGGTTTGTAAATCTAGTGTTGCTATTATCTGGCATTTTTCTTATATCTGAGCAAGCTCTTTTGAATGGAATGAGCTTACTCCATTATCCTTCCCCATTCTCTCCAGCCTCCCAATGAAGATGACTGAAAAGGCCCCAAAAGTAGAGCTAAAATCAGTCTTTCATCCTAGCCACATGCCACCCCTCACTCGCCTAGGAATCCTGCAGTTAGGGGACCAGTATTAGGCCTGAGATTTCAGGAACTGGTTTTGAGAACCTCTCACTCCCGTGCAGCTGGACCTGCTAAGGGAAGCACAGAGAAACTTGCTGGTAGGTGGGCTTCAGGCAAGGACGAAAGGTCGTGGCACAGAGCATCGAATTCTGTGTCTCTTGGCGGACTGTGCAGTCTCCATTTTGGGACAGAATCATGATCAACTGCAATCAAAAGCAGTTGCAACAATTTTTATTTCAAAACATGTCACTTCTCAAGCGCATTGAATCTGTGGTCTCTGTGATGATCAAGACAACACAGCAAACAGAAACCCTTATATCATGTCACCAGCACTTCAGGATTTAAAAACAGGATGGCAGGTTGGGACCTTACAAAGGGAGAAGTGGGGAAAACACTGTACATAGTGTGTACTTGTGACTGTTTTTGGCTGAACCTGAAAACAGGCGTTTTTGTTTACAGTTAATTAGATGAACTCTGCTGCATTTACAGATGGAATCCCCGGCTCCAGCGACAACCAATGTCTCTTGAACATGTGTTGTAATCTTGCCTTTAAATACAACCACATGTATGACATATTTTGTTTTCTCTTGGTCATTGGACTGGAAAACGATTAAGACAACATCTGCTTTGCTTTCTGATTGAATCAGGGGAAAGAGCAATTCCCTTTCTCCTGTCCTTCAGATTATGCCTGGGCTATCCAGTTTCAGCTGCTTCAGCTGCTAACCACTTCCCCGCTCCTGAAGAAATCTGATTCCTGACATGAGTTTTCTACTGGAAACTCTGGGTCTCACTCAAGGACCAAACTGCCTTCTGATCTTGGCTCCAGGCTGGGAAGTCCACCCTCGCACATCCCACACCCCTCAAATTCACTCCTGTAACCCTTTGTTGCTTTAGTAGTACTCGGCCCAAGTTGAAATGATTATCCCTTGAGCTGTCTGTCTCTACCCTGAGAATATTCCCCGCAGGAGGGCAGGACCCGTGGCTGTCAGCCGTATACCCCACCCCTCTAGAGTCTTAGTTGGCAACTCAATAAACATTTGTTAAATTTGTTTTTATTTAACAGTGTTCCCCAATTTGGGGGAAAAATGAAGTTTGAACCATTTCGTAAGAACATTATTGACTGTGATCACTTCAGTTCTTCTAATAACATCAAGAATTTTGGTGTTGATGTGTTTCTAACATCTCACTTGCTATTCCCCTCTTTACTCACCCTGTTGTGTGTGTGTGTGTGTGTGTGTGTGTGTGTGTGTATATATATATATATTTTTTTTTTTAACAGAAAGAACATCTCTGGGCTCAGAGCTAAGGACAAGAGCTAGCTAGGATTTAATAACATTATTTTGTTTTCTGAGTATTTAATTTTTAAAAAAATAATATTTGTGACTCTTTTTTATAGTGGTGACAGAAAATTTTCTCTTAAAAGAAACTTAAGGTCAAGTGTACTGTTTTAGGGAAAATGGTACCAGTGCAGGTGAAATGAAGCAAAAGGTTTGAAGGTGGCGGCCTCCTGGCTGAAGCTTGGGAATGAATGCATGCGTGCGTGGGTGGACGCTGCGTGTACACAAGCTCTTCCGTGGGAAGGTGACTTAGAGTTCTGTTTGGCCTGTGCCTGGGGAAAGGCAATACAGTGAAGAGAACTTTATTTTTCTCTCTTCCCCAAATAAATTAGGTCTGTGCTTAGTCTAAGATGACCAGGTTTTAAAATTGGTAAAGCAGAAGAACACCATTGACGGGGGAGGGGAGGTTCTTGATTAAAAATTTGGTCTATATGGAGCAAAACAAATTTTTCATAGAATGCAAAAATAGTATTGTAATATATATATTTTTAAATTTCAACATAAGTACAGTTTACAAATATAATGCATTAAAAAATTATGTATAGTATTATTTTATTCTTTGGCTTATTTCTCATTTGAGTGAATTTTTTTTAGTAGATTGCTGTCGTTGTTTAAAAGGTCATGAAATTTTTCACAAGAATTTGTTAAATTATATTTCACACATAAAATGGCTTTCAAAGTCTCAACACTTAATTTTGATTTTTCTGAGGTCCACACTTTATTTACCGTAGAAAAAACGTGTTCAGTCACAGCATTAGTTCCTGGTAAAGACAGCGCGTATTCGACAATTTTTAGTGCATTATTGTATGGAACATGGTTTGTTTCAAAATGATGAAATATTTCTAACCATTTGTTCTCTATTGTGATTTTTGCTGATGCCCAAGATTTAACCTTTTCCTTATCAATATATTTTTTAATAATGATAGCTCATTATAAAGATCATTTTCGGAAATATTACTATATGGGAAATTTTGAGTGAGTCAGAGGGATCAGGTTACATGGTCCCGAAACTGATGCTGGAGCTGCACGAGTGGGAGCCGGCAGGGGCAGTCACGCACACTCCCGCCTGGACTCATCCTTGCGGAGCCGTGCTCCCCGCATCCAGCCCTACCGCCTGCTGAAGACCGAGCGGCTTGTATGGGCCTATGGGTAGTTAGGGGACTTGACAGCTGCCACCCTAGCAGGTACATCCCACCCGAAGTTCTTTGTTTTGGGCCGCCCGGGGCCGCCAGCTCTTGTGGCAGTGCGGGCGCTTCCAGGTCAAGCCGGGGTCTCCCTACTGAAAACCGTATATTCCCTTCCCATTCTCCCGCCATTCCCTAGCTTTTCTTGCATTCTTTCCAAAAATCAGGACTTTTTTGAAACGCCGCGGGACGCAGAACAAATTGTTAAAAATCGGGACTGTCCCACCAAAAGCAGGACGTCTGGTCACCTTAGCTTAGTCCCACCTCCTAACCCCTTCCTCTTCCTTCTTTCCCCAAGGCTGCTTTTCGGGGGATGGGAGCAGGGTATTATTTAGAAAGGAACTAGAAAGGTGGGGAATCTGGGCCAACATTAGATGTGGTGTGGGTAGCCCCCCAGGACATTGGAAGAAAATACGTAGAGCCATTATCTTAGCTCCGTGATGGCGAACCTATGACTCGTGTTAGCACTGACACGTGTAGCCATTTTCAATGACACGCGGCCACATGCCGCCATACCAGAGAAGTATGGGGCCACATGCCAAGAAGGACGTTTCATCCTCGCTCCTGCACAGCCAGGTGCAGTAGCCGAGGATAAAACATTTGCTGTAGTGTAGACATTCTGTGCTGGAGGTCTGTAGGCCAAAACAACAGAACTCCGGCACAGAGCATCTAGTTCTGGGACTTCTGGTTAGGCCGTTTTTCTCAAGTAACACACCACCCGAGTTATGCTCGGTTTTTTGGCGAATTTTGACACACCACGCTCAAAAGATTGCCCATCACTGTTTTAGCTGAATCCTGGAATTACAGAGAAATCGTGTGTTTTTCAGGAAGGAAGGCCTCCGTCATTCTCCAGGTTCTATGAAGGTTTCAGAACCCCTGGCCTGGGGACCTGCCAGGAATGAATCGTAGCTGTGGAGTTCTGACCCTTGGTTTTCTGCCATACACAGCTGGTCAGTTAATAATGCAGCAAGTTAATAATTAAAATGGGGGTTATGTGACCCTTAATTGGATACAGACTTGCTCGTCCTGTCTTCACTTGAAGAACACTGTCGCCATCAAAATCAGAAGGATCTCCCAGATGGCTCTGTGCTTACCTGTCATAAGAACAGGAAACGGTCTGCTTTCTGGTCTGTGTCCACACTAGATGTAATCTGTCTGGTTCACCTTCTGCTTTCATAATCCTTAAATGAATGTTTAAATGCTTGTAGGACTGTGTCTCCCCTGTTAGTAAACCAGGATAGGAATGGGTGGACCCAGTGACCTGTTTATAAGCCAGGAGGCAGGAAATCTTTGTTGATTGCTTGAATTTAAGCAAGTTACTTTACTTCTCTGATTCATAGGATTGATGATGAATTTAGATCAAATAAAGGAACAGATTTGGGAGCCTTGTGAAAGTTAAAAGAGTCATAAGGTGTAAAAGGTCTATTTAGAGAGCTGGATTCAAATCACCCCCAGTTAGAAATAAGGTGTGGAACTTGCAACTATTTGCAGAATTGTTTCAGTTAATTTTTCTTTTTTGGATGGGTCCCACTCAAATTCTTCAAAACCTAGAAAATACCCTCTGTTGGTGACTAGAGATGGTGGGTATTTTCAGTTGTCTTAAACCATTCCTTTTTAAATGTGTACTGTACCCCATTCCCAGTTCATGTGAGTGAGGTAGTGTTGATTGGCTTCAGATGTGGTCATGTGACTCAGGCTTGGCCATTTAGATCATCCCATTCCCTCAGTCATAAGCTATTGGTTCAGGTAGAGTACTGTCATTTAGTTTGGGCCAGGGGTCCCCAAACTACAGCCTGCAGGCTGCATGAGGCCCCCTGAGGCCATTTATCTGCTCCCGCTGCACTTCCAGAGGGGGCACCTCTTTCATTGGTGGTCAGTGAGAGGAGCACAGAATGCATCCGCATCCTGTGCTCCTGGAGTACTGTATGTGGCGTCGCTCACGTACAGTACTACTTCCAGTGACTTGGGACGCACACGTCTTGGCTCCGGAAGCGCGTTTTATTCCCGTTTTGTTGTTTTACTTTAAAATAAGATATGTGCAGTGTGCATAGGGTTTTGTTCATAGTTTTTTTTATAGTCTGGCCCTCCAACGATCTGAGGGACTGGGAACTGGCCCCCTGTGTAAAAAGTTTGGGGACCCCTGGTTTGGGCGAATGAGATAAAAAAAGGCTTTTATAGGAAACTCTGAGATACAACTACACAGTTGTATCCTTTCAAATTGACCAGAACCTAGCTTATTGTGGAGCTATTATATAGCCCTCTTGGCAGCAGGAGGAGAGAATTTGTCTGAAAATGGCCAGGAATAAGATTGGAACAAGCGATGGAAAGGGTCAGAGTTGTGATTTTATTACTAGAATCATTGAATCCAGTTGTGCCTAAATCATTGTGCCTTTTGATTATGTGATATGTGTTTCTTTCTTTCTTTTTCCTGAAGCCACTTTGGTACAAGTTTTATATCACTTGCAACCATAAGAGAGAGTCTTGACTAAATAAGGCATTATTTTTTCTTAAAACTTTATTTATTGATTGATTTTTTTGAGAGAAGGAGAAAGCAGTATCAATTTGTCCCACTTATTCATGCACTTATTGGTTGATTCTTTCTTGTAAATACCCCAACTAGGGATAAAACCCACAATCTTGGCTTATAGGGACTACACTCTAACCAACTTAGCTACCCAGCTAGGGTCTGACTATAGCATTCTTAACATCTTTGTCAAAAGCTTATTTTTTTTTTTAAATAGTTGTTTCTCTCTTGATGTGGACCACATCCAATCTGTGGCCTCAGATCCCATCTGAACTTACTGATCCGTTGGAATTATTCATCAAATTCAAGTTTTCATTTAGGTTTTTTTATTGGTTGGTTGGTTGGTTGGTTTTTGGCATCTATTTGGGCACCACACAATGAATAGAACCATCTATCACATTTATTTATCAATTCACAGTTTACAAAAGGTTTTTGTAGGTGTTATATCAAATAGCCCTCACTTTACATGAGGAAACTGAGAGTCAGAGAATTAAAGGGACCTTGTATCCAGGGCCACACAATTAATAGGTCGTGGTCTCCAGCCCCAACCTAAGGCTTCTGGTTCTCAAGGGTGTGTTCTTTTGTAAGTACCTGCCACAGATGATTGAAGGGTCTGAGAAGATATAGGTAATACTCTAACTTTATGAACAAGATACTGTATTCGCTGTACCCGACAGCTCCATCATGTGTTCCCAGAGCCCTAATCTTTTGTTCCCGGTGGCAAGATACCCAGCAAGTTCCTAGAAGTGTCAGGAGTATAAAAGCGACCTTGGGGTTTGTTTGCTCTCAAGCTCAAGATACTTCATTCTCAGACTTCGGGAAAATTTATGTCCTAAACCGTTATGTTCTCCATGCCGCCGCGTCATACTGTTTTCCACCCCTGAGCGTAGGCCCCTTTCCTGCCTCCTTCCTTCCCTACCATTTTCCTCTCCTGACTTAATCATTCTTCCTGTATTTGTCAGAGCTGTTGGTTGCAAACAACAGAATCCATTCTAGCTACTTTGAAAAGGAAGGGACAGTGTTAGATGGTAGTAGGTAACCCACAGAATCCCCAGCAGGATTAGATAGATAAGCTGGAAGGATACACAGCCAGGAACAACACCTGCATCTTAGCTTCCAGGGCATCTAGGAAAGAGAGTTTCTGGCTTCCATCTTTAGCAGAAGAGATACTCAAATTGGAAAATTTTTCCAAATCTAAGAATTGTGTTTTAAGAAGAGCAGCCAAATGCACAAGAAGTTGTACAGTGTGTCCATAAAGTCATGGTGCACTTTTAACTGGTCACTGGCCAAAAGTGCACCATGACTTTACAGACACACTGTACAATAAAATTCCTAAGGTGTCACCACCACTGCTAACTCATCCACCCCAGCGACCCCTACTCGTAGTTAGGTTCTACTGTGTTCTCATAGGATCTGTGTCCACAGCTCTGATGGCACATGATCCTCCACAATCCACTCCTGCCCCCTAACCGAGGGCATGCTTTCTCCTTTCTCAGTGCCGTGCAGCTCACTCTGCCTGAATTGCCCTTCATCTCCCAACAACACCTTCCACCTTTGAATAAAGTTAACTTTGGTTTATTATTCTTCATGTCTCATCTCAAACCAATATCCTCAGAAAAGCCAACCTGAATTCTCTCCTTAGTTATATGCTGTTCAGGCTGCTATAACAAAAACACCATAGACTGGGTGACTTGAACAACAGAAACTTATTTCTCACAGGTCTGGAAGTTGAGAAGTCCAATATCAAGGTGCTGGTAGACTCAGTATCTGGTAAGCTATCTTCTCACTGTGTCTTTACATAGCCGGTGGAAGGGGCAAAAGACCTCTTTGAGGTTTCTTTTATAAGGGCACCAATCACATTCATGAGGGCTCCACCCTCATGACCTAATCACCACCCAAAGGTTTTACTTCCTGATACCACTTTGGGGGCTGGGCTTCAACATACAAATATTGAACATATGTTATAGACTTATAATTACACATTCAGTCTATAACATATGTTCACAGTATATTGTTATTTTAAATTCATCTATTTACTATAGTCTATATTTTAAATGGTCTTTCCTACTGGACTTTAGACTTCAGGAGAGCAGGGAAACCCACCTATTTTGTTCACCATTTTCTAACCCTTGGCCCCCTAGCTCTTGGTATGGCAAGCCTTTTGTAAATAGCTGTTGGATGAAATAATGAATTGAATAGACACAGTCACACTATATTGATGTCAGAGTATACTTCAGAAGATTTCTGTGCCAAGAGAAGATCATACTTTTTTTTCCCCTATTAGAAGTGGTTCTCATATATTGTTGGGATCAAATGAATCTGAGTGAAAATTATGCCAGAAGAATGGACATTTATAGGGAGGATAGGGAGCCTATTTTTCTTGGATAACACAAAGAGGCAGTTACGGTTCCCCAGTCCCAGAGGGCAGCAGAAGCTGGTGGCTGTGTAGGAGACATATGCTGGCGGGTCCTCCGGGCGCACTGACCCCAGCTCCGCAAGGCAAGCAGGCCTGGTGGCATGAACCCCACAGGAGGGCAGGAAGGGGTGGGTGGGAAAAGCTCTCAGCTTTACTTCTGGGGGAGCCAGAAAAGAGGAGGGGAGCTACTCCCCCTTTGTGAAGTCTTGATTTAGTTCAGCTCAACCAGCTTTCTTGGGATCCTTGTTCTTGGCAGCTAAGGCATGGCCCTTTTCCAAAGGATCCTTACTTTATGAGAACCATAAATCCCTCCATCTCTCCCTCTCCCCTGACCCCCTTCCTCAATGGACAAAATGCCCAGGTCTCTCTTATCGTAAGAATCTTTCCTTACCCCAGTTTTCTCTTCCCTCACTGCCAATATTCTACAAAGGGCTCACATTGCCCCTCTACAGCTGACTTTTCTTTTTAACCCCTGACCATCCAGCTTCTGCCCCTCGCTCTGAGACTGGCTTCTCCAGCCCCAGTGTTTCTCAGGGTCCTAACTCAGTCATCCCTCTCCTTTGGAGGCCTCTTCAAAAACTTTATGAAAGCTATAGACTTTCTTTCCAATGAAAACACATTCTTGCGCCCATGTAAACATTTGTAAGTAATTTCAAGAGTCCATGTGCCTTCTTGACCCCAGCTTTAATCCCCCAGATAATAATCCTGCTGCTGAGTGTGAAACCCAGAGGTCTTTCCTTAACCAGCTTTGGGGATAAAGAAGCCAAGTTCTGGAGTCAGACTACTTGTTGTAGATTCTGTCTACACCCTTCCTGGCTACATGAACATGAGTCAGTCTGAACCTCAGTTTCCCCAATTATAAAAAGGGAATAATAATATCTAACTTTGCAGGGTTGTGATGAAGCTTAAATGGGTTAATTCAGGTAAGGGATTTAGAACAGCACTTGGCATGTATTAAGCTCTCACATGTTCATTGCTTTCGTTATTATTTTACTTTCATTGCTTGTTATTCTCAATGATCTCATTAATTTTAGGTCAAACATGGTTCCATATCATAGTTATGTCTTGTTGGCTACACATTATAATAATAACAATAATAATAATAATAATAAATTCATCGACAATATTTAGAAGTTAAGAGTCCACATGAGCCTGACCTGTGGTGGCACAGTGGATGAAGCATTGACCTGGAATACTGAGGTTGCCAGTTCCAAATCCTGGGCTTGCTTGGTCAAGGCACATACAAGAAGCAACTACTTATATTATAACCAAGAGTTCCTCACCCCTGTTCTCTCTCTCTCTCTCTCTCTCTCTCTCTCTCCATCTATCTATCTATTTCTCCTCTCTCTAAAATTAATAAATCTTTTTTAAAAAGAAAAAGAATTCACATGAAATTCTAGATTTTTGGCTTCTCTTGGAAAACCAGTTCTGACAATCCTACCTGGTGTTTCTACTGAGTAGTTAGAATAGTATTCCAAGTTGCCACGGTCCCCTCACTGAACCCAAGAATCCAGTGCACTTACATAGTTGTATTCCCTACAGTCAAGAAACAGTTCTTGTACCAAGAAAATGAAAGCTAGACCAAGGGGGCCAAATATTTTTTAAAAGAAAGTGGAAATTAATCTGTGTGAGGAAAGACTAAGCCTGTGAGTTTTGTGTTGTAAATATCTTCGCTAGTTTGCTTTACTGCCCGACCCCTGCGGGCATTGGTGTTTTCCATCTTGGCCTCTGTACAGTGTGTAACCATGGCCCTTGCTTGGTTCATTCTCACATTCTGTCCTCTACCAGCTTCCTTGTCACCGCCCCAGGGGACTTCTTTTTTTATCTCACTCCTCCTATGGTGAGAATGACATGGGTTTTAGAGCTTAGAGCTGAACAGACCTTAGTTAAATCCTAACTCTTCTGGGCTTCCTTTTTGTGTCTATGGAAAGGGTACAACATCTTTACCTTGGGGGGTGTTCAGGAATTAAACAAGAGAATAAACATCCATCTGTCAGCACAGTGCCTTTAAATAGCAGTTGCTCAATAATGCTTGTCCCTGTCCCTTGACTGTCCTCTGACCCCTTCTCTCATTGTCGAGCTCTTGCTTTGAGTGAGCAATCTCATTTCTATATTTTCAACTGTTGATTCCCTCCAGCTGACTTCCACAACCAACGGGCCCGATGTTCTGCTCTTCCTCCTCTTTGCCATTACATCTGATAACGTATTTCAAAAATCACCATCTATGGAGAGAATTTTTTAAAAGATAATCCCATCTTTCCAGCAGCGCACTGATTGGATTTGGCTCTCGTATTGAAAAGTGATACAATTTTCTTTTGGCTTTACAACTGTTTACTGGTAATAAATTTTTTGAGCTGTTGTTAAGTTTTGGAAAATCACTGTCAACTTTTTTTCAGATATGTGCTGAAAGGTTTGGAATCATTTCCCACAGACTAGCTTCGGGTCTGTATGTTTCAAGCCTCGTCTCTCCTCCCCCTCCCACATACTGGTGGGGTGTTCATATTGCCACAGGTCTTTGTGTCACAGTCGCAAGTGCATGGGCCCAGTGGGTAGTAAGAGTAGTCCTGGAAACTAGTCCTAAACAAGGATAGCTAGCAATTTCTTAACTATATGAGGAAGTGGCTGGAAACTGCAGAAATATAGCCCACTCAACCCAAACTAGAAGTATCCCCATTTCAACTTCCCTCCGCTGGATCCAAAACATGCCCACAAAAATTCCAGTGCCCACAAACACAAGAGGAAGAGAGATGGGTGAGGTGGAAGAGAAGTCAGGTGGAAGGAAACATTGGTCTTCACTGATGATCGTAGTTAAACCATCAGAGTCTTGCAAATTTTATAGGAACGTATGACCATGTGGGCACCTTGCTAGGGCTTTGGAAGTGCCAATGCTGAAGCTTAAACTTAATGAGCATCCAATATATTTGCCTCTGTCTATTCAGTCTATATACTCTTCATCGTGGCCCAACTTAATTCAGTCCCATTGCCTGAGCAGCCCCAGTGCTTGTGTTCACCGTCCTGTGGACCAACTCCTTCCCGGATCAAGCAGCTTCCTCCCATGAAAACATCTTGAACCTTTTCAATGAATTCTCTTCCATCTTCCTCTGCACCCTCATAGAATCTCATCCTTTGTATCTCTTATTGCATTTGGCAGACATTACCTTAAACTTAAGTCTTCCATTCACTGAATGTCCATGACATTTCAGCCATTGTTTGGGTACTGGGGATACCCCCATGAGGAGGCCAAGTCCAGCATCCTTGGAGCTGATAGGCAAGCTGGGGTGGGAAGTACCTTAACATGCAAAGAACATCATTTCAGAGAGTGACAGGGCTATAGACAAGATCTGCGTGACTAGAGAGATCTGAGCATTAGCTAGATGGTAACAGTAGACCTTTCTCTTTTTTTAATTTTTATTTTTAATTTATTGTGTTGACATGGTTTCAAATGTGCCACTCAATATGACACCCTCTATGCTCTGCATGATGTCCCCCATGCCCTATGCAAAGTCTCTTTCCATTCCCATTTTACCCCTTTTGCCCCCTCTCTCTACCTTTATCCCCCCCCCTTTCCCTCTGGGAATTGCTACCCTGTTGTCTGTATCTATGAGTTATGTATATATAATTTGGCTAATCAGTTTACCTTCTGTGATCCCATCCCTTCTTCCCTCTTCACTCTGACAGCTGTCCCTCTGTTCCCTGTCACCCTGCCTCTGTTTTGCTTTGTTCCTGAATTTGTGTTCATTAGATTACACATATAAGTGAGATCATATGATATTTGTCTTTCTCTGCCTGGCCTATTTAGTTTAGCATAATAATCTCCAGGTCCATCCATGCCATTGCAAAAGGTAAGGTTTCCTTCTTTTTCACAGCTGTGTAGTATTCTAATAGAAGGCCTTTCTGATGAGCTGACCCTGGATGATGAGTGGAAGCCATTGCCAGGAAGAGCTGAGGGAAAGGCATTCTCAGCATAAGGAACAGCAGGTGCAAAGGCAGTAAGGCAGGGCACTGAAAATCCATGACAGCTCCAGATGAAATTATATTGGGGTCCACTCTCCTTCCTGTTGCCAATTAGCCTTAGTCCCTATAGACTACTCAGGGTCCTCCCACTTCTGTTTCTTACCTAGGTCTTCTCCTTCAGAGTAGAATCCATTTCTGTTTAGAAATTCTGGATTCTGGATCAAAACATGCCTATGCTATATTCTGGGGCAGGAAACACTACTGGTTACACGTTAGTAATAGGCTGCTAATATATTACTTCATCTCAGGTAGTGTCTGTGCTTATGAACAAGACTCTTAAAGGGGAAAAAATGCCTTAATTTCAAGATGTGCCTCTGATAGAAGGAGTATAAGTCACTGTGGCTGATCAGTAGAAGGGATATTTTTAGACTGAATGACACTGAGGCCCTGCAAATCGCTCATGGTATGGTGGCAGCAACACTGGTGTATTATTTTTCTATTGCTACTGGAATGTATTGCCACATTGGTGTATTATTTTTCTATTGCTACTGGAATGAATGTATTGGCTTAACACAACATCTGTTTCTTATTATATCACAGGTGTGTAGGTCAGAAGTTCAACTACAATGTGGCTCAATACATCCTTTGCCTGGAGTCTCACACGACTGGGACCAAATGTCAGTGTGAATGCATTTGGTTCCAAGCTCATTTAAGTTGTTAGCTGAATACAATTCTTTGTGGTTGTAGGACTGAGGTCCCTGTTTCCATCTGGGGGATGGTCTTTGCAACTAGAGGTTGACTACATTCCTTCTCGTGTTTTCCATGTGCCCTCCTCCA
The DNA here is from genome assembly GCA_037038555.1 of Rhynchonycteris naso. Classification (NCBI taxonomy): domain Eukaryota; kingdom Metazoa; phylum Chordata; class Mammalia; order Chiroptera; family Emballonuridae; genus Rhynchonycteris; species Rhynchonycteris naso. The sequence continues at coordinate 187,964,733 of CM073000.1, read as the reverse complement.
GCAACAGTGAGGCAATTCTCTTTCATGCTTCAAATATGACTTCATTGGCCACATCTCTCCAGCCAGAGAAAGATCTCTGAGTAAAAGAATATTATTTTTAAGTGAGAGGAGGGGACATAGTACGACAGACTACTGTGTGCACCCTGCCTGGGATCCACCCAGCAACGCCCATCTAGGGCCAATGCTCAAATCAACCAAGCTATCCTCAGTGCCTGAGGCCAATGCACAGACCAACCAAAATATCCTCAGCACCCAGGGCTCATGCTCGAACCAATCAAGCCACTGGCTTCAGGAGAGGGAGGACAAGAGAAGCAGATGGTTGCTTCTCCTGTGTTCCCTGGCCAGGAATTGAACCCGGGACATCCATAGGCTGGGCTGACACTCTATTCCTTGAGCCAACTGGCCAGGGCCAGGATTTTTAAAAATTATGTGATTATAATGGACCCACCAAGACATTCTCCCTATTTTAAGGTCTGCAACCTTAATCACATCTGCAGAGTACCCTGACAAAGTCACATTTGCCATGTAACCTAACATCTTCACAGGTTCCGGGGATTATGGAGTGAACATCTTTTTGAGCCCATTCTGCCCACCATACTGGGTAAGGAGGAAGAATAACAGAATCTGAATATTTGCTCTGACACTTACTCTAACTATGGCAAACCTGTTAGCCCCTTGAGTTCCAATTCACCCTCTGTAGAGGAAGGGGAGCGAAGGCTTAACAACTCTGTCATTATTCCATTTTACAGTTAAGTAAAATTACCTGTCCAGAAGTACCTCATCACTCCAACGTACACATAAATCACTGTAAGTGTGATATGCAACAACAGCACTGTGATTGCACCTGGGTTGTGTAGCACCCCCTCTGCCTCCTTTACTAATTCTCCAGTGGGAAGGGGCGGCTATGGCAGAGTTAGTTGGCAGCCTGGGGTCTGGAGCTAGGTTGCTCTGCTTCAGTCCTGATCCCTCTATTTGCTGTGTGACCCAGGGCAAGTCTTTAAGCTCTGTGTTTCAGTTTCATCATCTCTAAAACGGAAAGAGTAGCATCTGCTCCACAGGGTAGTTACAAGAGTAAATGATTTTACGTATGCAAAGGGCTTAGCACTGTGCCTGGCACCCAGCAGCAGCAGCTGGCAGTGACAGCATCCACCTTGTCATCAGCAAGCACACCCCCATGTCCTTCACAGCCCTTTTTACCATTTGTAAGCAGAATTTTTGTCTGTGTGTTTGCTCAGTGTATATTACAGCCACTAGAATTAAGCTCAATTCAGGGTGTTAAGTAGAGGAGAGTTGCTTATAATTCACTTTTAAGTACATAAGTCATCAAGAATATATTTTGTAAACAAATGGAAACATTTAATGTCTCCTTTGAATACCATGTTTCCTCCTGGTCCCTTCTGTCCTCCCCAGAGAGAAGTAGCCCAAAGCTGACAATATCAAGTGTTGCGGTGGGGGAGAAATAGAAACACCCAGACATTGTAAATTGATCTGGTCACCGTGGCGGGAAGCCTGGCAGTGGCTATTAAAATTAAAAATGGGCTTTTCTCCTGACTCAGCAGTTTCACGTCTCAGAGGACACCTTAGAGCCACATTGGCACATAAGCCAAAGAAGCCACAGAGAAGGATGCTTGTTGCTATATCCTTCATAATAGCAAAAATGGGACCACCTGCACATCCATCAATAAAAGAATGGTTAAATAAAGCACAGCACCTCCGGAGAGGCTGGGCAAGAAGTAAACGTGAAGCTTCCGTCTCTGTTATAAAATTTCAGGTTTCTATTTGTACTTCACATGATTTATTTTGACTATAAAATAAATCAGGTAAAGCACATGATAAGGCCCTCTTTATTCATTTATTTTTCACAATTTTATGTGGTGGGTACTCTAATTATCCCTGTCTGAGACACTGAGAAGGGAAGGGACTTCCCCACAGTCACCTGGTGAACCTGGAATTTGAATCCAGGCAGTCATTCCAAGTAAGTATGATTAATCACTAGGTTCAACAGCTTTTTCTTTCCTGTAATGTACAGAATATGTTCATAGAGCAGCTCAGGTCTTAATATGTAAAAAAGTACTATGCAGCAACTGAGGGTTGTTTAAAGTTCAAAACTTTAAAGGAGCTTGATTATAAAATCTCAGGATCACTACAGAGCAGTATACAGTCATAAATAGAATGAAGTAGGTCTTTTTATTTAATATTTATTGATTCATTTGAGAGAGAGATAGGAAATGAAAAATAGAGAGATAAACATTGATCTGTTGTTCCACTGATTAATGCATTTATCAGTTGATTCTTGTATGTGTCCTGACCGGGAATCAAACCCACAACTTTGGTGTATCAGGACAATGCTCTAACCAACTGAGCTAATTGGCCAGGGCTGAGGAAGGTCTTTATGTGCCAGTTCTGTCTTGTTTATTTTGTTTCCTCAGTGCTTATTAATACACCTTGCACATAACAAGAACCCATCAAGTACCATAGAATAAATGAATAAGCTCAGTGCAATGTCTGCCCTCCTTCGAAGGTAGAAAAAGGGAGCCCAGCCCTAGGCCTTCATGTTCCTCGCTTCCCCTCCTCCAGGCCCTGTGTGCTGGGATACTAGCAAGGCAGGTGCAGAGAGGCTCAGGTTTCCTGAAGCCTGGAGGTAGAGGTCTTTGAGGCTACGTGACAAAGCTAGCAATTCTTGGAAGAGTGATAAAGAAACTAAACAAAAACAAAAACAACTCCTAGAACTACCAACTGAGTATAGCAAGGTTGCAGGATGCAAGGTCAGTTCACAAAAATCAGTCATTTTTCTATAAGCAATGAACCCCTGGATAAAAAAAAATCAAACTACAATATCATTTACAGTTGTTCCAAAAAATAAAATGAAATACTTTTATATAAACCAAACAAAATATGTATGAAAATTATATGCTAAATGTTTTGAAATATTGATGAAAGAAATTTTAAAAGACCTAAATAAATGGAGAGGCATGCCACATTCAAAGACTCGATGTATTATAGATGTCAGTTTTCACCAAATTGATTTATAGGTTTAACACATTTCTATAAGAATCACAGCAGTGTTTTTGTAAATATAGACAATATGGTTCTAAAATTTTCATGGAAAGGCAAAGGACCTAGAATAGCTAAAGCCACAATGAAAAAGAAGAAAAAAATGGGAAATTATAGGCTTATTTTAATGTTAAAGCTTATTATATAGTCAAAATAATCAACATTATGTGGTATCAGCAGAGGAATAGATCAAAACATAAAGCATAAATCTGTAAAACTTATAAGAAAACATAGGAGACACTTTTCATGACCTAAGATAAGGTGAAGAGTTCTAGATATAACACCAAAAGCACAATCCATAAAAAGGAAAATATTGTTAAGTTGGACTTTATCAGAATTTGGAATTTTAGATTTATGAAAGAACCAGTAAGAGAATGAAAAGACAGCCACAGACTGTAAAAAAATATTTTCAAAATTTTGGATCCAGAATATATAAAGGACTTTAAAAACTCAACAGAAAAAACAAACAAAATAAAACAACAACAACAATGAACAAAGAAAAAAATGAGAAAACGGGCAAAAAACAGACATTCACTGAAGAGGAAATACAAATGACAAATAAGCACATGAAAAGCTATGGCCAATAAAAAATGTAAAATAAAGCTACAATAGGATATAAGTATAGATCCATCAGAGAGGCTCAAAATAATATTGCCTTGGCAAGTGTTGGTGAGGGTGGAGAACACTGGACCTCTCCTCCTTTGCTGGTAGTATTGTAAAATGGTATGGTGACGCTGGGCAGGAATTTGGCCCATTTCTTTTTTTCTTTGTTTTTTAATTTTTTTTATTTATTCATTTTAGAGAGGAGACACGAGAGAGAGAGAGAGAGAGAGAGAGAGAGAGAGAGAGAGAAAGGGGGGAGGAGCTGGAAGCATCAACTCCCATATGTGCCTTGACCAGACAAGTGCAGGGTTTTGAACTGGCGACCTCAGTGTTCCCAGGTCGACGCTTTATCCACTGCACCACCACAGGTCAGGCTGGCCCATTTCTTATGTAGTTAATTCTGCCTTCACCATCCAGCACTTGCACTCCTGCACATTTACACTCCAGAAATAAAAAAGGTATGTCCACATGAAAATTTATATGTGACTTTTTATAAAAGCTTTGTTTGTAACAGCCCCAAACTGGAAACAACCCAAGTGTCCTTGAGCAGGCGAATGGATAAAACTACTACTCAGCCACAAAAATAAGGTATCGAGCCTGACCTGTAGTGGCACGGTGGATAAAACGTTGTCCTGGAATGCTAGGTTGCTGGTTCGAAACCCTGGGCTTGTCCAGTCAAGATACATACAAGAAGCAACTACTGAAAGTTGATGCTTCCCGCTGCACCCCTCTACTCTCTCACCTCTCTCTGAAACAATCAATAGATAAAATCTTAAAATAAAAAATAAAAAAAAGAAATGGCTGTTGATACACCCAACAACTTGGATGGATCTCAAGAGTATTATACTGAATCAAAAAAAAAAAAAAAGCCAATCTCTAAAGGTTACATACAGTATGACTCCATTTATATAATATCTTGAAATTACAGAATTATAGAGACGAACGACAGAGCAGTAGCTACCAGTGGTCAGGGTAGAGTAGGCTCTTACTGGAAGGGGTAGCATGAGGAACTTTTTTTGAGGTGGTAGAATAACTCTTTAGCCTGATGATGATGGTAATTGCACCAATCGATACGTGTTAACATTTTGGAGTTCTGTAAAAAGTAAAAATGAATGCATGGAAAAACTGCTGAAATCTGAATAAGGCATGTCGTTTCGGGTTTTGAAATTGAACATGTTTATATAAGATGTTGGCCCTGGGGAAAGCTGGGGGAAACTACCTGAGGACTCTGTACTATTTTTGTAACTTCTTGTAAGTCTAAAATTATTTCAAAATAAAAAGTTAGAAAAAGACTTTCAAAGGACTTACTCCTAAAAGTCTGAGGACAGCAATAGACTAGTGTGCAGCCATAAAAAAAAAAAAAAAAAGACGCAATATCTTATGGAGCAGTTCTACCTTATTTACTGTTATTTCCACAGTGCTCACCATCGTGCATGGCAAACAGCAAGAACCTAACAAGTGGCTGGGGACTAAATGAATAACCTTGCTGCAATGTCTGTCCTAGGCCCGCTCGAAAGGTAGGAGTCTTCAGTGCCCCTTGCTTCCCCTCCCCCAGGTTGTGTCCTGGAATCCTGGCTGGGCAGGTGCAGGGAGGCTCAAGTTTCCTGGAGCCTGGAGGTGGAGGTCTGTGAGGCTGAGTGGCAGGGCTGGGGATTCCTAGGTGTGCAATAAGCAAGTGGGCAGAGGACAACAGCGCTGGCCCAGGCCTACCAGGGTTTCTATCTGACTAGTTGGCCCTGGGAAGAAAGAACCCCTTATCCTGGTACAACCTTGGCCTTTGGGCCACTTTGAACTACCTACCTGCAGCTCTTTAAATTTTATTGATCCCCTTGGAGCCTCTTAGGCCAGAGGTTCAGCCCGCTCCGGCTTCCTAGTTGTGTGGTCTTGAAACAGGTCACTTCCCCTCGGTGAGCCTCAGTATTTCCATCTGCAAATTGGGAATAACGCCCACTTAGCTTGCTAGACTCTTGAGTGGACATTGAGATTATTCCTCTCAAGGGTTTAGGGCAAGGCAGGTGATTTGTGCTCAGGGAATGTGATGCCTTTCACCTTCCTTTTTGCGACGTTGCATTGGTGCCAGTAGAGAGGGTTGGGCCCAGCATCTGGGTTTCCTCTTCCCACTGATCCACTCCACCAACCTCTCCTTTGTATCCAGATGGAAGTAAGGAAAAACGAGCTTCCAAGGTGATCTCAAAGGGACATGAAAACCTTTAAAGGACAGCCAGTGGGGCAGGGGTGTGGTCAGGGCTTCAGTGAGGGTGACAAGCAGCTGGTGGTAAGTCGGTGGCCTGGGTTGGAATCTAAGCTTTGCTCTTTATCAAATATTAGGCACCTTCTTTAAGGTCTTAGAAGCTCAGTGTCCCCATTCTAAAATGGGGACAAAGTTCCCTGACTCAGAGAGCTGTGTGAGTCTTAAATATTTAAAAAGAAAAAAATACTGAGTGTAAAGCAGTGTGTCCCACACCTGGGTGTTCTTCAATAAATGGCAGGGATAATAATTATTAATCATCTATGTCCTCTTCACTGTCACGATGCACGTCACATGCAGGGAATGACATTATAGATTCTGCAGGCATTTGTACTGCTGGAACTGCCCCTCCTCCACCCCCGAGGCTGTCGGGAGGAATCAGTGTCCAGCCAAGACAACTGCCCCTATGTGCTGTCCCCTGGGCACAGCAGTCCACATGGGCAGCGTCCTCTGGGGACCATACAGAGAGTGGCTATCTGGGTTACCTGCAGCCTCACCTGACTCATTCCCCGGAAACTGGGCCCAGCATTCTGGGCCAGATAACATCCTCTGTGTCCTCAGAAGCCCTGCATGTAGTCTGATAGATGCCTGGGCCTGAGGAAGGGAGGGTCAGGAGTGAAAGCCAGGTGACCAGCCAGCAGGCGGCCTCGTGGCACACCGTGAGGCAAGGAACTCTGTGTCCTGCAGGGTAGGCTTCAGCAGCCTTTGCCGGGCCTGCTGCTGACCTGCCCTCCGTTCCAGCTGTCTGGGGCTCCCAGAAGACACAGGAACCCCCAAAAGCATTTGATCCAAAGCCCTTATTTTCTGATGAGGATTCTGAGATCCACCAAGGATTGGTGATGTCCCTGTACAGGCAGGAGCAAAGCAATGCCCCAAACCTGCTCTCCCGGCTCCCAGCTCAGTGCTGGGCCCTCTCCACACATTGCTACAAATTCAGATATAACTGGGTCCAGACTCGGTTTCCATCACTTCTTTGCTGTGGGAGGTAAAGCTGCAGAGGCTGCCAGTCTCTGCCTCCATTTTATCTTCTGTGAAAGGGAATCATAATATGAACTTCATCCTTTGAGAATAAAATAAGATGTTGGGCACGGTAGACATTATAAGTGTGTGGGTATTAGGTTGAAATGGAGATGGGAGGCTCTGGTTGTCATGACAACAGAGGCCCACTGCTGGCATACACTGGGAGGAGGCCAGAGATCAGAAAAGTCTTCCAATGCACAGGACAGACTGACATAAAGAATCGTCCTGCTTCAAATGCCAGCAGCCCCCTGATGAGAAACCCTTACGTTAACCAAGATTCAGGGAGCAGAGGACAGTCTTGTGAGGACGGACCCAAGGGCAAGGCTCTGATGAGATGAGACATTTGGGGTGGCGTGGCCAGGGTTCCTGCAGGACTCAGTAAGGCTCATGTGGCCTCGACTTTCTCTTTGGTCATTTGGGAGAGGGAGGAAGAAAGACTAGGATTAATTGAGGGCAGTGTTTCCAAACTGGTACATGAAATTTATCATTTTAATAGTTCACATATTCAATACATACTAGAAAAATAACTAGCACACCAGATCCATAATTAAGTGAATATTTTATTTAAGATAAATGTAAAGGAAGTATTTAAGTTGTTTTTTTTTTAAGTGGATAGGAAATGTTAGTTAATAAGGGCCAACAGTACACGGGTATGCAGAAATCAGGAAGGTTATTGGAAAATGACTCACAATTGGGAAGTTTTGGACGTTGGGTCCCGCCAGGCCCTTAGAATAGAACAGTAAGGGTTCTTAGAATAGACATCAAAAATCACGCTGGGAGCATGAGCTGGTAAAAAAAAAAAAAAGGAAAACCACTGTTTGAAGAGGGTAGAGAATGGGGATGAAAAGGAAGGTTCTCTAAGTCACTTCTCCCTGTTCCGTGGCTGTGAGCTCAGGTCAGTCTCGGCACCAACAGGTGGTGCTACCTTGCCCTTCTAGTTGTGACCTCCTGCGGCAGGGCAGAGAGGGCCAGGCCCAAGGTCTTGCAGAAATGTATTGTGTCACCGTTTCCAAGGCTAGAAGTCCAAGATCAGGGTCTGGTTCCTTCTGAGCCTGGGAGGGAGCATCTGTTCCCTGCCTCTCTCTAGACTTCCTATGGCCTCAGGGCGTCCCTTGGCTTATAGAGGGTGCTCTTCTGGAGTCTTCACATATTTTTCCTCTGGATGTGTCTGTCTCCATGTCCAAATTCCCCCGTATTATAAGGACACCAGTCTTCCTGATTAGGGCCCACTCTAATCAGGTGTGACCACATCTTACCTTCATCATCTGCAAAGACCTTATTTCTAAATAAGGTCACATTCACAGATACTGGGGATTAAACCTCAGCATCTTTTGGAGGGTGCACAATTCAACCCATAACAGGCCTGTTCCAGTGAATGGGCAGGAGGGCCCCCCACCCCAGGTCCGCCTCCCCGAACCCTAATCTCCTCCACAGTTTCTCTGCTGGGTCAACCCTACCTTTGGCTCCAGGAAGGGCATGTTTTCCTCCACCTCGTGGAGACAGAAGTATGGCCAGGAAGCACCTGGCCTTTTACCCTTTACCAATTCACTCCAGAATGTGCTCCCCCAAACCCAAGAATAGTCAAAGCCACAAAGTATGCCCGGTTATACCCTGTGGCAGCCCCTGCATCAAACTTGACTTTGTGGAGAGTGTGTTAGGTGTGCTCCTCTCAAGCCCGTGTGATATACTTCTTTCTATAAACCAGGAGATCAAAGTTTTGTGACTGCAGGGGAACACAGACAGCAGGTGGCAGACCCCCAGGTAGGAATCTTCTGACCCGCAGTTCTGCTTTTATTCTAACTGATCTGCTCCACAGCGCCGCTCCTGCCTTTCTCTTTTGAAAATTTAGTTATTTATTGAATGGGCAGTTTATATAGAACGGTGCAAAATTTAGAGTTGCATCTTGCAATTCTGATGGCTATAGAGAAGTAGTAATGCTACTATTATTGCCATTACTGCTACCAATATGCTTAGATTACGCTTATTAAAATGTGTCCCAGACTCTTTTCTAAATGTTTATCCTATATTAATCCTCAGTGATCCGATGATGTAGGCATTATCCCTTCCCCGTTTTCCTGATGAGAAAACTGAGATTCCGTGCTGACTTGCATGAGGTCACACTGAGATCTGGCCTCCTGGTATGTACTCTACTCACCATGTCACGATCTCCCACATCAGTGTGTCTGGTTGGCAGATGGGCCTGAGTGCAGTTGATCAGGATCCAATCTTTTGCTATTATTATACTGCTGTGAATTTCCTCGCACACGTGTGATTTCCGCACCCATGTGACTACATCTTCTAGATAAACGCCTTGGAGTGGAATTGCTGGGTCAAAGGATGTGTGTGTGTGTGTTATTTTTATTTCTACCATGATTCTTTGCTTATCCTTTTACTAAGCAACCAGGCTATAAACTAACTTTGCCTTAGTCACCACTTCTTTTTATTTATTTATTTTCTAATTACAGTTGACATCCAGTGTTATATTAGTTTCAGGGATACAACATTGTGATTAGATATTTATATAATTTATGAAGTGATCACCCCGGTAAGTCTAATCCCCACCGGGCACCACACATAGTTATTACAATGTTATTGACTGTATTCCCTGTGCTGTATTGTACATCCCCATGACAGTTCTATAATGGGCAACTTGTACTTCTTAAGTCCCTCCCCTTTTTCACCCATCCTCCCAAGCCCCTCCCAGCTGGCAACCATCAACTTGGTCTCTCTGTATACATGAGTTTGTTTCTGTTTTGTGTGTGTTTATTTTGTGTTTTGTTGTTGTTGTTGTTTTTAGTCTTACTCCGTGTGATTTAACAAGCACGTATTGGACAGCAGCGCCTGGGGAGACAGATAGATGCGTGAGCTTGAATGCTGCCCTCACAGTCTAGAGGAGGACACAGATCAATCTCTAGGTAACTCGTACCCAGACTACCTAAGTCTGTCATAGTGTAGGGGTGCGAAGGCCTGGTGTCTCAGAGTCTGGCTGGGACAGAACCCCAGTTTCAGTGGGTATACTCTCCCGGCCCTTGAGGAGCATACAGCAAACATTAGCCATCCCTACCATCATGACATTCTGGGCCCGTTCCCACCCTGCCCGCAATACTCCCTAAAGCTGAGTAGCTGCTGCCTCCTTTTTATTCTCCCTCCTGAGTTCAGAGAAGTTAATGATCTTGTCAAGGTTACACAGCCAGGTTACTCTTTTTTTTTCTTTTCTAGAGGCTCCAGAAATCTGGCTTTTTGTGGGATATGTTCTGACTTTTTAATGTGAGCAACTAATTTGGATTAAAACCCCCCAAAAGCAACAAACATCCACTGTCATGGCCAAACAAAACCCATCGGCAGACCAGATGTGGCTGGTGGGACACTAGTTCACCTCAGGGTCGGGCAATTGTGGGTCTGTGTCCCAACTCTGCCACTTCCAAGGTCTGCAGCCACATCCTGGTTGGGAGCCTGGGTGTCTTCAGCTGTGGAAAGGCAGTGATAATCCCTACTCTGTCTGGCTGAGTTTGAGTGACCAACTATTTGTGTAAATTACCTGGCATATTGCGGGTGCTCAGGAGATGGTAGATCACTGTCATTGTTATGGCAGTGACACTAGGGGAAATCAGGGTTATGGTAGGTAGAGATGTTGGAAGGGAACTGATTCCATTTTGAGCTTGTCAAGATTTAGGTTTGAGAAGACACCCAGATGGGGATGTCTAGAGACAGTGGAACTGTACCTGGGGACAGGATATTTTCATGTAAAGAAGGGAGTCTTCCACTGAGATTTGGCATTACACAGAGTGAGACTTATTTTAACTATTTATATGCATACTTTTGGGGTTTCTGAATGCTCATGGGTTTCTGGCCACCGCCTTTATGTTGGATGACCTGAAGGCTTGTTGCCATTGCTTCCTGGAAAATAGCACAATTTCCTGAACTGGCTGCTCTTCCAACCTGAAAAAGGAAGGTCAGAGTGGGGTTGGTTCTTAGAGACAGAGGTGATGGAGACTGTGGGCAGAGGGCACTCATTTGCCAGTGTGAATAAGGAACTAGGATCTCCACTGAGGTCAACAAACTGAGAATTCTGCTCCGCCAGGGGACCTTGGTCTCTTACTAGAACACTCCGTGGGTTCCAGCTGGGAGATGTGGGCTCTCCTTGCTATGCTGCTTTACATTCTCTCTGTGACTTTGGCCAAGTCACTTTTACTCTTTGGACCTAACTAAGGTCATTATTTATAAAGTGAGTGTATTGGACTGTGTGTTACTTTGCTAAGTCTGCCAATACGAAGTGTCACAGGTGGGTAGCTGAAACAAGACAAATGTATTTTTTCACAATTCTGGAGGCTGGCAGTTCAAGCCAAAGTACCAACATGGTCAGGTTCTGGTGAGAACTCTCTCCTTCAATGATACATGACCATCTTCTTCCCGTGTCTTCACGTGGTTGTCCTGTGTCTATGTCCTAATCTTCTTGTTAGGCTACCAGGCATATTAGGTGAGAGCCTCCCTGATGTCCTTATTTCCAGTTAATTACCTCTTTAAAGGCCCTATCTCCAAATAGATTCATATTCTGAGGTCCTGGGGATTAGGATTTCAACATATGAATTGGAGAGGGTCAGCCCTAATAGACCAGATCAGTGTTTCCCGAGGTACGGGCTTCCGCTGCTGGTGAAAGTGATTTTACATCAAATGCAGAAATAAGCCTTGACATAATGTGCCCCTGGTATCCTTTCTGACACCTGCCAAGGCAAATGGAGAACAGGCCTCAGGCACAGAAGCTCAAGCAGGCAACCATATCTGTATCACTGACCTATCGCTGCATAACGGATACCCTCAAACTTAGTGACTTAACACGGTTCACATCTATTGCCCCACAGTTTCTATAGGTCAAGAATTTAGAAGCAACCTAGCAGGATGGTTCTGATTCAAGGTTTCTCATGGGGTGCAGTCACATCAGGCTTGCCTGGGACTGGGACTGGTGGATACATCTGGAAGGTGGATCAAGATGGTGTTGGCTGTTGGAGGGAGCCTTCTGTTCTTTGCCATGTGGCTGCATGAGTGTCCCCAGAACATGGCACCTGGCTTCTTCCAGAATCAGCAATGGAGAAAACAAGAAAGCTAGGAGGAAGCTGCAAAGCCTTTTATGTCCTAACCTCAGAACTCAGTCGTTGCCATTTCCACGGTCCCCTAAATGGGAGACTGTGAATGAATAGGGCACAGGTCAGCCAGATTCAGTGTAGGAGGGAACCACCCAGGGCATGAATTCCAGGAGGCGAGGATCACTGAGGGCTATCTCAGAGACTGACACAGTAGACATTGAGTTTTATTTTCTGATAAACTAATGTTCTGGTTATCTAATTTATATCTGAACACACAGGGCAGGGCAAAAGAAACACAGAGTTTATTCTTGTATTATTATTTATTAATTACTGTATTATTTTCCATACGAACAACTGCAAACGTAGTTTTGCCTTATCCTGTATTCTTATTTTGTGTTGTTTTAATGTGCACGAGTAATATGCTATGTATAAATATATAACCTGCTTTTTTTTACTCAATAATAATATGTTTTCTGAGATCAATCTGTGTTCATATAAATAGATTTGGTTCATTCCCTTAAATGTTAAGTACATGCCATTTTTATTTATCCATTCCCCTATTAATAACCATTTATATTATTTGCAATTTTTTGTATGTATAACAGTTATAACTCAAACATCCTAGTACATGCCCTAGGATAAGATAATGAGAAGAAAACATGCTGGGTTCTCGAATATGTGTATTTTATATTTGCTAGATGGGGCAAATTGTTCTTTACAACAGTTACACTGATTTACAATCCTTTACAAAACAAGAATGTTTCCTTTTCGCCACAGTATTATTAACATTTGATATTGCAGACATTTTAATTTTTGCCAATCTGATGGGCAGAGAAATGCTATCTCAATGTTTTAATTTTTTTTAATTGTGGTAAAAACAAATAAAATAAAATTGACCATCTTACCCATTTTTAAGAGTACGGTTTGGTAGTGTTAAGTACATCCTCACTGTTGTGCAATGGGTCTCTTTTCATCTAGCAAAACTGAAACTCTAGACCAGGTGAACGATAACTCCCCATTCTCCCTCCCCCAGCCCCTGGTAACTTGTTTAAATAAAAAATACAGTATTTGTCTTTTTATGACTGTGGTATTACATTTTGCATAAGGTCCTAAGGTTCATTCATGTCGTAGCATGTGACAGGGTTTCCTTCTTTTTTGAGGTTGAATAATATTCCATTGTGTGGATATGCCCATTTTTGTATCCATTCATCCATAAATGGACATTTGGGTTGGTTGCTCCTCTTGGCTATTATGAATAGTGCTGCTATGAACATGGGTGTACAAATATCTCTTCTTTTGATTCTTTTGGCTCTATACCCAGAAGTAGGATTGCTCAATTGTATGGTCATTGTATTTTTAATTATTTTGAGGAACCTCCATCGGGTTCTCGATAGCAGCTGTATCATTTTATACTCCAGCGGTAGTGCCCAAGGATTCCAATTTCTCCACAATTTCATTAACACCTGTTATTTTCTGGGTTTTTGATAGTGACCATTCCACATTTTAAGTTTCCCTCTCCCTGAGTACGAGGAAGGTCAGACATCTTTATCTACTCCCCTTCAAACAAGGGGGAAGTTACAGGTCTGGGAGATTAAATCACTTCCCCCAAAGCAAGGGCTAGTCAGAGGTGCAGCTATATCAGAATCCAGAGTTGTGTGGTCCATATACCCATGTTCTCTCCAACCTGTGACCCTGCCTTTAAACTTGCTGTGCTTCTTTAAGAAAGGAGAGGAGAGGAAGGAGCGGCTCCTGGCTCTCTGGAGTCCTGCCTGGTGTGCCTCTGACACGGGGGAATCTAAGGGCATTATTTTTCTTGGATCTGCAGGCCAAGTGGCGTTACCTCCACCTAGGAGGAAGCGGTGTCTAAGCTAATACCCCGGACGGGAAATGTGTGCCCAGAAGATTAGCTCTATTGTGTGGGGCTGGACGCTTTCCACTGACTTTGTTTATGGGACAGATTGTTTTTGTGAAGTTGTTTGCTCTGGTGAGTCCCCACTCCAGCGCCCTCCTGGCCATGGAAAGGGTCAGGTTTATGGGTAGCCCAGAGCGTGGCCAGGAAAGGGTACAAAGGAACAGCTCCCCTGGGGACTTCAGGAGTCTATTGGAGGCTTCCTCAAACAGCAAAATTGTGGTCTTCTTTTATTTTATTTTAAAAATGGATGTGCAACATCATGGTGGTATTTTCTTCCGTCTTTGCTCTCAGAGCTGATATTTTCATGTCACCTTGTACACCCCATGTCAGCTCACCTCTGTACACTTCCATATGCATTGGTGGGATTTTGCGGGGTTTTTATCCCTCCCAAGTTTTTCTACCAGAAGCATCATACACCTGACTGCACAAGCTCCCTTGTGCCCATTTGCTCCCAGTCAGTTAGCAGATGGGGCCTGTTGAGCGTGTGGTTCACAGCACTGGCTCGGAGGCCACAAGGCATCTCTCCTCGGGTGGTCTAGGAGAATGCCTTGTGTCTGGCGTGTGGTATGGACACCAATCACTAACATGTGCTCTGTCTTTATTGTTCCATCTTCCCACCCGCCCACCCAGCCACCCAGCCAGACTATCCCGTCACCCTGCTCTTCCATACTGTTTGCAAACCTCAAGAATTTAGGCCAGGCACTCTGGTGGGAAGAATGTAGACATAAGGAAGAGATATAAAGTGTCTTAGCTTTTCTGAGCCTCAGCTTTCTTACCTATACAATGTCATAATAGAGACAGCCTGACTCCTGCGGTTGTTGAGAATATCAAGGACACTGGTAGCTAAAGCACTTAGTACAGGGCTAGGTACCCGGAAAACACTCAATAAATGGTTCCTATTATTTCCTGGGTGCTCACCTTGGTCAGACCGTGTGCTAGGGACATAGGAAGATGAAATGAGATGCAACTTTGTCTCTAAGAACTCATGTTCAACTGAGAGAAACACAATTAACAGACCAGCATACACAGCAGGGGTAGTCAACCTTTTTATACCTACCGCCCACTTTTTTATCTCTGTTAGTAGTAAAATTTTCTAACCGCCCACCGGTTCCACAGTAATGGTGATTTATAAAGTAGGGAAGTAACTTTACTTTATAAAATTTATAAAGCAGAGTCACAGCAAGTTAAAGCATATAATAATAATAATTACCAAGTACTTTATGTCGAATTTTCGCTAAGTTTGGCAGAATAAATCTTTATAAAACAACTTACTATAGTTAAATCTATCTTTCTATTTATACTTTGGTTGTTCTGCTACAGCCCACCATGAAAGCTGAAACGCCCACTAGTGGGCGGTAGGGACCAGGTTGACTACCACTGATATACAGTGTGATGATAAAACGAGTAGGCACCAGAGTAGGCACCTAAACCAGGCTGAGGGTATCAGGGATGTCTTCCTGGAGGAGTTAGCATCTGAACTGAGGCTGAAAGGTGACTCCCTCTGCTACTTAGGTGATTCTGCCAAATGCATGCCAGAGCCTCACTTTATACTAGTTGGAGGCCTTGTCTAGTATAAGACCATTCTTGTCTGCTCCAGCCCCTATTGGCCTTCTCTCTTGAACCCCTCAATTCTGTGTTGGAGAAGGAACTCTATTAACTATTTCCTCTCTCCTGTAATATGGCTTCAATGCCTATAGATATCTCCATTCTTTATCATCTTAAAAGTTTTCACGACCCCCATTATCCCTGGCAAAGGCTTTAATCATTCATTCATTCATTCATTCATCTATTCACTCAGCTCATTTAATCAATCTGCTACGTGACAATAAATACCAATTGGTGACAAGATGAATCTCACCCAAGAAATCAGGTCCAGGGTCTGTACAAGCATTCAAATGCAGCCTGCTTGTCTCTTTCCTGTCACTGAGCCACCAGGTCCAGCAGCTCTGGGCACCACTGATTGTAGCACTATGGTCACACAGCTGAATGGAAGGGGGACAATTTTGAAGTCCCATGTCTAATGTATGACCTATGTCATGGTCCTTCATGGCCCTCATCCTCATGTTGTCCTCTTAATCCTGGGAGGTGGCCTCCACTGTCTTCATTTCCCTGGTCCCAGCAGGTTGTGATTGTTGGGTCCACAGCTGGTGGACTCCTAGTCAGTTGGCAGTTGGCTCAGTGCACTCATGGTGCCTCCCAGCTGACCATCCCTGCTGCAGCTCCTTCTGGGACTGAAGTTCCTTCTGGGGTCTGGTGGCCACACTCGTTATTTCCCTAGTCATGTAGGGCCACCTTGTAGCTCCCTGTCTCGGGACCATGTCACCCTCCCACACAAAGTCTCCCCCACTGGCATTGGTGGCTATTTTCTGTATCCCTCCACAGGGGCCACAGAGCCTTCTGGATGCAAAATCGAAGCCCTCCTCTGCCTAACCTCATTGTGTACCAATTTTATTTTACCGTTATCTCTTTCTAGAACATACAGGAAATGATATAAAGGCTTCCCTGCCTTGGTTCTCCCCATACCCTCACCATCATCTCAGAGTGCTGCCTAGATGGACATCCGGACGCAGTTTTCTGCTCCCCTGCCTGTCTCCCTCCTCTCCCACACACCCCCCCCTCACAAGCCCAAGTGGGGAGGAGAGGGGTTCCAGGGAGGAAGCCAGCTGACAATGAGGGAATGTACGTCGACTGACATTTAAAAGTGTGACCTGTTCCAAGAGTTACATGAGAGATGGATACATGTGCTTCTGGACACATGAGAATAGAGCAAGAGAGGAGAAAGAATTTGGATCCTGGAATCAGACTGCTGGATTGACATTCGACCTCCACTAACTAGAAGCTGTCTGACCACAGGCAAATCATTTAAATTCTCTGACCCTCAGTTTGCTCACCTGTAAAGTAGGGATGGTATTAACTTCTACCTCAATGATTTGTGAGAGATAAATGAAATAATGCCCCTGAGTTCATTAGGACGCATGCTTAAATTGTAATGATAAAAATTCGGTGCCAGTTGTATTCAGGGAGAAGTGCTCATTGGTGCCATCTGAATAAAAGTGAGTTGTGGTTTTTTTGTTGTTGTTGTTAGGAAGGAAGAAGGAAATGGGTGTTTAGTAGGTTCCTAGCAAATGGTTTCTGCTGGTAACATGTCGTCAACACAGTATCTAGTACAGAGGAAGTGTCCTGGACAGTGTTTGTAGTAGCCGTCTCGGTCATGAACTGTGTCACATGGGATCTGAAAATTGGGCCGCAATCTACTTGGTTTACAAGGTGATTAATGAAGAAACACCATCAGGTCCCTTGGAATCATGGCAGTACTCCGTTTCCCTGCCAGGTCCCTCTTTGCATGACGCATAGTGCATGCTTAATAAGTATTTTGTCGAGTACATAAACGAATGAACCCCATTGACTCTAATGGGCTCTATCTGCCACTCCCGCAACCCATTTTGAATCTGTCCCTATAACCTCCAACTGACCTCCAGGTGGCTTTGGTTGAGCCCTAGTTGCAATGCACGGTTCTCTTCTTCCCACAACAGCAAAATCTCATATTAGATTTCGTTTCCAGCATTTCTTGGCCTGAATTTTGGAATATGCCAGGCTTTATACACCCTGCCCTTTTGTGTGTCTGTCTCTCTCTTCACCCCTTAAAGGTGCTAATCCAGCAGCTCACCGTAAATGGTGTGAATTTCTTCCAACTGCCATGGTCATGTTTCTTAATCAATAGCCTGACTTTTCAACACCAAGTAAACACAGCCTCAATTTGAGAAGGAAGAAGCCAAAGGTTACTGCTGCAAAACACAGAGAAGAAATCCTTTCTTTCATACATTAATTAGACCATTAAGTCGACAAATAATAGCAATCCTGTGAGTAATGATTATATGCCAGGTACTGCTGTAATCACTAAACACGTGTATTGACTCATTTAATCCCTACAATCTTTCAAGGTGTCGTGACTATCCCTATTTTATATGTGAGGAAACTAGGGAACAGATTAGTTAATATTTATTGAATGTTATCATGAGTCAAGCGCTTGCCTAGGGGCTGAAGATGTTGTAATGAATAAGACAGATAGGAATTCCTGTCTCATGGCTCTTGGAGTCTAGTGGAGGAATATGGACAAAATACACATAGCTAAATTAACACAGTACTTTCAGATGTGTTTGAATTAGGGCTACTTTTGACTTCAAGTACCAGATAATCCAATTGCAGTGGTGTAAACCCTAGGGATTTTACTCCCTAGAACTATAGGTGGGAAGAGATGCTGGTGCTGGTCCTGTGGCTCGAGAATCAAGTGTTTGCATGGTCTTTCCCCCATGGCCCTAGGCCAGCTGAACAGCTCCAGTCATCACCCCTGTGATTCAGCTCCTGCTGGAAGAGGGGGAAGGGACAGTGACCACATCTCTTATTGGCCAGATCTGGGACAGATGGCCACCTCTGCCTGGATGGTCACTAAGGAGAAATCAAATAGGTCTATGGGAGAGAGGGATCCTGTACATAGGGTGGTCAGAGGAGGTGACATTTTTATAGAGACCTGATGACAAAGGGGTCAGCCCTGCAAATATTTTGGGACAAAGCATTCCACACAAAGAAAATATCAAAGCAGAGTCCTGTTCAGAAACAAGCATGGTGGGATACTGGAAGAGAGAGAAGCTCTGAGTGGATAGAGCAAGAGAATATTGAGGAGGAACAACAACAACAACAAAAACAGTAATTACAGGCCAAGGAGGAAGACAGGAGCTGGATAGTGCAGGGACTTATAGGTCCTGGAAGGAGTTTGGATCTTATTTGCTGTGTGATGGGAAGTTACTGGAGGCTTTGAATCAGGGGAGTGAAATAATCTGCTTCATGTCTTGAAAGGAATTATTGGGGCAGAAGAGTATTGTGAGAATCACGAGGCTTAAGGGACTTAATTCTAGGTGATGGTATCGTTTTTCCATGCTCCTTTTTCCTGAGTTTGCTCTTGTTTACCCATTGGACCTCCACTGCCCCCTTTTTGTTTCACAGAAGCTTCTGGAGAGTTAGATTGTGTTCTGATCATCTCTGTCCCCCCGGTGCCTAGCACACGGGCAGGCACAGTGGCAACACTTGGTAACCATCCCTTGAGCTGAATTGGACAGAGGCAAGCGCTCTACTCCAGGGTTCCCAAACTTCAACCACTCACATTCTGCTCTCGTGTTATTTGGCCAGATTAGTGGCTCTCAACAAAGTGAGTTTGACTCCCAGGGGAGCATTTGGTAATGTCTGGAGATATTTTTGGTTATCACACCAGAGGTAGTGTGGGGGATGCTTCTGGCATCTAGCAGGTAGAGACCAGAGATGCTGCTGAGTGAGCATCCTACATTGCCCAGGACAACCCCACACAATACAGAATTCTCTGCACCCAAATGCCAATAGCATGGACACTAAGAGGACCTAGACTAGATCTACATACCTGTTCTATTATTTTCTGAACATTTCCCTTTAGATTAATGCACTTTTCTTTATTATTTTATGTATTTAATACTGAAATAAGAACAATAAAAGAGGCACACAAAACTAGATTATAAGAAACAGTTTTAAAATATCAGTGAAAAAATATTAAATAATGCCTGACAAAAAACAATAAAACTGTTATTGAAGATATTTCCATATTGCTTTTTTTAATTGATTTTAATTTACTGTGTTTACATAGATTCTAGTGTGGCCCTGAATGCACCCCCCTCCCCCAAAGATTAATGCATTTTTTAAATTAAAATGTTTTAGAAACACCTTCTATCACTACCATACATAAGTGTCACTTGTCATAACTAGACGATCACTGGAAAGATAAATACTCAGAAAACAAAAGCCGATTACAATCTAGTTGAATATTGTTCATAGTTCAAAGCTCTGAGTTTCCTTTTGTTAAAAAGGGAGTTTGGTCAATGACATGAAAGACTGAGAAAGAATGAGGAACTGTTTCAGATAAAATCAGACTGGAGAGACATGAAGATAAATGCAGTGGGATTCTAGGTTGGATCCAGGATCAGAAAAGCTCTGAAATGACTTCATCGGGACAACTAGCAAACGTTTACAAAGGTAGTAAACACTGCATATTAGATACTGGCATGGGATCAACATGAAATTTTCTGTCTTTAGTAACTATATTATGGTTATGTTCTTGTTCCTGGGAGATTCATGAAGTATTTAGGAATAAAGAGTCATGATGTTGGCCAGCTTACTCTGAAGTGCTTTTTTAAAAAGTGTGTGTTTATATGTATATATGTATATATCGTGCATATACGTGTGTCTGTATATATACACATACATTTATTCACATACACAGACACAATACACACATGTACACACACCAAGAAAACAAATGTGGTAAAAATGTAAACAGCTGGTGAATCTAAGTAAAGAGTTTTAGAGTTTAGATTTTTGCAAAATAAAAACTAACAGCAAGAGCCTGGCCTCTGTTTGTGCAGTAGATAGAGCACAGACCTGTAATGCTGAGGTCACTGGTTTGAAACTCTGGATTTGCCCGGTCAAGGCACATACAACAAGCAACCAATGAACAGCTAGAGTAAAACCTGCCCCACCTCCCTGTAAAATCAATAAATAAAAATCTTAAAAAAAATTAACAGCAAGAAAACAAACAAAAGACCTCTCTCCTGAATGTACCTTTAATATCACAACAGCCTTGAATTTTTTAAAAGCTTAGGAGGGCTTTGATACTAACTTCTAATGAGTTGGATGCTTCATATTTTATTCCCAAAATAGTTACCAAAAATTAAGATGTCTCCCAAATGGAAAAATATCTCTCATGCCATCACATTTATGTTGCTTAGACAGACAAAATGACTCACGAATTATTATAGAATGATTTTGTCAGGGTGTTGTACTGTAACATCACACATCTGTAGGGTTGTGGGTATATAAAGCCATGAGAGAGTATATTCTGGTCAGTGTGCCTGAAGCTGGGATGCTCTTGGTTAATAATAAAAAATGTTTTCTTTAAAAAATGATCAGCAAGTGTTAGAGAGGTATTAAAGACAGAGTAACACCGATAAGAGACGTTTTCAGCAGAAGGATTGAATGCAAATTGAGAGGGGGATGATTTTCTCACTCTGTGATTCATTGTGTTCAGCCAAGGGTCAGTCTACCCAGGAAAGTCAGAATGGGTGTTCCGTATCAGTCTTGTGAAAGTCCAAGCCGTAAGGCTTAAGATGCAGTTTTCTCAGCTGCAAAAAGGAGATAACACACCAGAAACCAGGTACCCATTTGGGGCAGGCCATCCTGCTCTTTGAAGTCTCCGGTTAATACTAACCTGACCTGCCACTCCCACCGGCATTCCAAATCCTGAGGAAATTCCAATGTCCTTGCAAAGATGTCATCTAATTCCTGAAGCCTTACATTCTTGCTGTCACCTGGGTCTTGACTCCCTCCTGTCTCTGCCCACTTCTCCCACTGACTCTTGTGGCAATTTATTTGTCTTCATTCTGCAGGCATTCAGTGCCCCACTGTGATTTCTAACACACACACACACACACACACACACACAGCTGCAGACACATAAATACAGACACACAAACTCACAGAGGCATATGGAGACAAAGCACACCCAAGTGTAGACAGGCACAGCAATATACAAAGACTCAGATGGAAACATTTATAGACCATACTCACACAGACTACACACACAGCCATACATACAGACTCACACAGACACACCCTATCTGAGTGTGTGGTAGACTTTACAAGTGTCTGGAGGTCTGGAAGTGTTCAATGCAAACAGAGCATTGTTTGCATTAAAGTGAGCATGGTATCTTCCTTCAGGTTCCCGAGTATCTTTTCTTTTCTCCCTTCTTTTACTCTCTCCACCCTAAATATTCTTCTCCACTTATTTTCTTATCAGAACAACTCATTTCTTTTAAACTAGTTTCAAACTTTGCTCTGGACGTTGCCTTGCATGACTTCCCTCTCATGAATGTGCTCTGCCTTCCAAGCTGGCCTTCTCTTCTCTCCTCAGGTTTTGCCAGGGGGAGAGAGCAGCATAGAGATGAATCTCCCCACTTATATGAATGAAGCCACACACCCTCATACAAGAGCATGGTGGCAGCAGATTCAGTGTCTAGTGACAGCCTACTTCTTGGTTCACTGATGGCTGTCTACTCACTCACTTGTTCACCGATGGCTGTCTTCTATGTCCACCCATGGCAGAAAGGAGTGAGAGAGCTCTCTGAGGTCTTTTTTATAAGGGCACTAATCTCATTTATAAGGGTTCTACCCTCATTACCTAATCACCTCCCAATGGTCCACATCCAAATTCCATCACATACTAGATTCTAACATCTTAATTGGCCGGGGGCGAGGGGAGGTGTACACAAGCATCACATAGCACATGACTGCATTCCATTTTGTTATCACAAATATTCATGGTGATTTGTGCCACATCTCCTCAAGCACACTGAGCTCTTACCTGGCTCAGGGCTTTGCTCATGTTGCTCCCTCTGCTTGGGATTCTTCACCCATTCTTTACATATTAGCTTCTTCCCATTCTTTAGGTCTCAACCTCAGGGTCATCACCTTAGAAATGCTTTCCCAGACCTCCTCATTCATTTCCTCCAGGACATGATTTTATTTACCTTTTGTACTTTACACTTAGTCTGTCCTCTTCCCTTGGATAGTAAACTCTCTGAGGATAGGAACCATGTCTTATGTTTGTCATCATATCCCCAGAGTCCAGGGCAGAACTTAATAAGCATGAGCATTTGTTGCTGGATGAAACTTCCCTCACATTCCTCCCCCAAGAATTGGATAGTTCTTAAGAGCCTTACTTCTTGTACCAGTTTTTAAATTTACATTTATTAAGGCAACAATGATTAATAATTATATCAGTTTTGGAATGGGTGGTTTTCAGGTTGCTCCTAGAAAATCCTAGCAGCAATAACTAGAAAAATTCAGCACCTCATTTAAAAAAATTTTTTTTATTTTAAAATGATTTTAGACATACAGAAAAGTTGCAAACAAAGTAGAGTATTTTCATACTCTCTTTCACCCAGTATCTCCTGATGTTAGTGTCTTTTATAGCAATAGTACGATTATCAAGACTAAGAAATTAACATGGGTACAACATAAACTAACTCATGGACATTATTCAGATTTCACCAGTGTTTTCCTCTAACACCTTTTTCTGTGCAGGGTCCCACACTGCATTTAGTCATCATGTCTCCTTGGTCTCCTCCAGTCTGTGATAATTCCTCGGTCTTTCCTTGTCTTTCATGCTATTGGCACCTAAAAAAAATACTGGTCAAATGATGTGGTTGGTAGAGGGAATTATATTAAATGGGACACTTGAAACCATGTCAGCACAACACATTAAAATATAAAGAAAGAGAAATGCTGGTCAGGTAAATTTTGTAGAATGTCCCTCAGTTTGCATTTGTCTGATGTTTTCTTCTGACATGATGGGATATGGGAAAGGTACCACAGAGGAGAAGTGCCCTTCTCACTAAATTGTATCAGAGGTTTATAGCAACATGACTTATTACTAGTGGTAATAACTGCAATCGCTTGATTAATGTGGTGTCTGTAATTAATATGGAATCATGGGTATTTATTTGTTTCTATGGCTTGTAATTCAATACTATCATTTTGTTGCTCAAATGATTCTAGCTTCAGCAATTGTGAGATCTTCCAGGTTAACCCTATATTTTTTCAACAAGCCCCTAACTTTTTATGAGCAATTCTCTATTTTCTGGAAATTCCTTATTTTCTGATTCCAGATCCATCTTGTGTCTTTTTCTTGCCTCAGCCCTGAAATCAACCAATTCTCTAAGGAGCTCTGATTCCTTTTATTGGGGAATGGTGTTTAGAAACCAAGATCTTGGTGGTAAGTGTGCTTATTACTACTGAGAATCCTTGCTTCTAGGCCCTCTCAGTGTTCAGAGCTTCAAAATACATTATGTATACCAATCCATGTATACCAATCCATATAGTATATTTATATCTGTATCTCTCTGTCTCTATATATATTTAAGAAAACTTTTATTTTTTCATTCCAAATACTACTGACTTCAATTCATCACTATGGGGTCATTCTTGCCTCTCTCCTTATTTATAACTTCTTTTTTTTAAATTGAAGGTGTGATCTTTAAATCTTGATAAATTGTAAAAGAAATGTTTCTATCTCATTCCTTTCCTTATTCTTTCTCCCCTGGAAATGGCTGACATGAGAACATGACATTACTAGATGTTGCTGTCAGAAGCTAGACAAAAAGAACCCAGCAGATTGCACGGTCTTTCTTAGTGCAAAAAGCACCAATTACATACTTTATATTTTATCGGCAGTAGGGTGCATAAGGGTCAGCCCAGGCTCTGGAATGTGAGCTCATTGTTCCAGCCCAATGAGTCAGTTGAGATGGGAATGCAAATTTATTTGAGCAGTTGTGTATCATCATGGTTCTGAAAAAAAAAAGAGAGAAAGTTTGACTGATTTATTCTCCAGGCCCCTGGAGAAAATTCCCCCAGTGGTCCTCTTACCTGGACTACTGTCATCGCTCCTGGAAGCTCCTTGACTCCTGCTGGCCGCCTTCTTATCTCATTGATTTCTGCTCTCTCCCCTCACAACATACATGCTGTTGTTCTCTCTCCCTAGGCCTACCCATCTTTCTCTTTTCACAGACTCTGTGAATTTCACCAAAAAGCAGATCTTAGAAAACTTTCATGACTAGGTCTCCAGACTCCTTTTAATCAGGAAAGCCAAGTTTACATTTTCCTTTGTCTGAGGTTTGGTATTTTTCCTTTGGTTCCCTGTTCCTGGGGGAATTTTCTGTTCTTCCGTCCTTTCATAACATCTTGGAGTTGTTCAAGAAACCTCAAGGAATGCTTTACTGAAAACCCAAATTTTGCCCACCACGCTCCAGAGATGTAGAAGATAAGTCGGAAGGGCAGGAGTTGCTCACTCTGATGGCGTATGCAGCACTTTTTATTTGAGACTCAAGAGCCTGATTCTTTAACCTCTCCCTGGGATGAAAGAAAGAAGCTCATTCCAGGTATTTTGACTGAGATCCTGCCACTCCCATAGTAAGGGGTGGGGGCCACCTTTGCAGTGGTCTGGCCTGACCAAGAATGAACTCAGAATACCCCGGAGAGAGATGATGTCAAGCCAGCAGGAGGGGAGCCTCAGGAGAGCCCATATTTCTTAGCTGTATCCAGAAGCCTGGATGGAAAGGTCTTAGCAGACACCAACTTCCTGAGGTACCAACTGGGCAGCTTCCTGGGGCAACAGGCATGTTAAATCATTCTGGGCACTGCACCATCAGTCAGACAATGAAGAACTCATTTCAGGAATTCCAAGAATAGTATCCTTTCTTGGAAGGAATGCTTAGCAAAGTCACCTAGGGATGACGGAAAGGGAGGGAGAATGTGTTGAGCAATAATGATAGTTATGGGGACATGCTGAGTAGCAGTAGTAGCAATAATAAAAAAAGTAGACAATGATGAGAACAATAACAGCTATGATGGTGGTTGAAATTTAATTTAGCCCTTCTTTATGAGCCAGTCAGTATGCATAAGCTTATTGTACACATTATGTCTCATTGAATTCTCACAGCAATTATGTGAAGCAGGTACTGTCATTAGTCCCATTTTACATATAAGAAACTGAGGATTGAATGAGATTAAGTATGATGGTTGAGGTCACCAGTCTACCAAGTGGTAAAGGCTGGATTACAATCTTGAACCTGCTTTCTGAAATACTCTCTATGTGGTCTTCTTGGGAGTGTCTGCCTTGTAAGCTGTAGGGTTTTGGTTTTGCTGGGCAGGTTATATTTGGGTAGCTGTGACGGATGCCTTAGCACAAGTGCCCACAGTGCTGGTCAGATGATCCAGGGAAAGGAACGCAAGGCTCCACCCACCGCAAGGCTACAGTCTACTGATGGTGGCACATGCAAAGCCATTTGCAGGACCACATTTTGGGGGATGGTCACAGAACCAAGGATGGGGTCATCAAACTTAGTCCAAGGATCTGGCCAGTGTTTGGAGGTAGGAATGGAGGGAGGGTATGCTAAGCAGATGGACCAGCATGACCTAAAGCATGGAGGTATGAAATAACATATGTCCCTAGACAAGCAGTTTGGTGTGGCTGGAAGACAAGGTTGTAGATGAAAGGGGAGGGCAAGAGCTAAACCTGGAGAGAGAAGCAGAGGTCTTGTATGAACCAGCTAAGCCCAGTGTTTAAGAATGTTACAGAAGGACCTGGAGGTATAGTCCAGTAAAGCCATGCACTAGCTGTATGACCACTGTTGGTTTTTTAGAACTTTGCTGAGTTTCAATTTTCATATTTGGAAAATAGAGATAAGTGACACTATGTATGTGTGGATGGGGAAATGAAGGCTCAGAGAGCCCAAGCACCTGGTCTTGATTCACAGACTTGATGAGTGAATTTGCCAGAATGCAAGTCTACTTTCTAATACACACACAGCTTTATAGTTTACAAAGCTCCTCTATTGTCTCACTTAATTTCACAGACTTCAGATCCCTTAATCATGTTTGCATTCTCCTAGCTCTGTACCTGTCATTCCCAGCCTGTATGGCCCTCAAGGATAGGGATCCTGTCCTACTCTATCTACCATCACATGGTGGGCCAATAGTTAAGTGAGGGTCTCAGGCTTGCCAGTGCATCAGGAGTCCCAAACTGTAGGGGTGTGGGCCCCATACAGATATATTGAACCAGAATCTTCAGGACTGTAAACTGAACTTTCTCTCTTGTCCAGCTGGGATTTTGAACCATAGCAGAAAAGTGTTTCTTGAGTGAATAAATGAGTAAATCACTATCCTGTATGTATTAATAGACATGGGCTAGTGGGTGCTACGACAACCACCAATCTCCAGTTCTCAGTGACTTAAAACAATAAAGGTTTGGGCTATTTGCTCATGTTACATGTTCACGATGGATTGGCTGGGGACTCCGATCAACAGAGCAGCGCTCAGACATGACCCACACTACCTCCATTCACACTTCATGGCTAGGACTGGTCACATGACCCCACCCAAGTGGATCAAAAAGTACAATCCTAAATGTGTCCAGCAGGTGGGCGGCCAGAAGTCATGGTGAACAGCACAGATGACTGTCAACCTTTATGGAGGTGACATCATTCACTTCACTTTCACTTCAAAGTGAGCCCTAAGACGCTTGCTCAAGTCCAGATAGCAAATATGGAGGTGGATTTGAGCTCTTTTTCTATTTGTTATCCTGGCTAAAGATCATAGTTGTTTTTTTTTTTTTAATGTATGGAGGCTGGATGGTATATGGCATTAAACTAAGAGCTTGGGATCTGGACTGCCTCCAGACAGACCTCAGCTCTGCCACTCACCAGATGTATGAGCTGAGCAAGTGACAGAACCACATGGTGTTCATCAAAGAAATAGTCAAAAGACGGGAAGGGCTAAGGAAGGATGTGTGTTCCTTGAATGAAGAGTTTGAAGCCAGGTGGGGCTTAGCTGAGTGGTATGAATATTGGGTGGAAGTGTGTATGTGTTTGGGGTTGGGGGCAGATGTGAAAAGTTGCTGAGGATCTGAGGTGGCTGCTGACACAGCCAGGGAAGAGAATGCCTGTTCTCCACAAGTTGTTCCCTTCCTCCCTGCACCAGTGTGACTGTTTGCACTGCAAGGAACAGAGAAGTCCGCTCAAATTGATTTAACCACAAATATTAGTTCAGGAAGGGGACATCCAGGGCCTTGTAGGTCTAGGGTCATTCCAGCAGCTTGTTGATATAGTTAAAGACCCAGGATCTTTTGGTTTCTCTGTTCTGCTCTGTTCCGAGGAGATCCTATCATATCCCATAGTTGTGGGAGGAGCCATTGGTGGCAACTGAGGTCTGTCATGCAGGGAGAATGAGCTGGTTTCCTCAGGCTCTCTTACCGCAGAGAAAGCTCCCCCAGCCACTGACCTTAGCAAGCCTCTCTCCAAGTCATATTGGCTTCAATTGTCTTTGGCCTGTGAGGGGTCAGCGTTCTTGGTGGAAACACTGGCTGGCTTAGGCAGAAAGGGGAATGTAATAAAGGATGTTGGGTATCTCACAGCATCATTGGGAGGGCTGGTGAAAGGAACTTGAGGCTAAGCTTTTAGGAAAAATGCCCCAAAATACACTGCAGGCCTGGCCCGATGAGTTAGCTGCCACCTGGCCGGAGTTGGCTCACGCTGCGGACACCACTGCCGTCATCACCAGTGCAGCTTCTCCATCCGGAGCTCAACTCTGCAACTGCCATTCCCAAAGCTGGCCGCTTTGGCCGCTGGTCACACCAGCAGAACCCAGGCTCATGACCAGATTCAGTCTCACGGGGTGCCTGTGGCCGGCAGAGCCGACGTCATCTCTCTTTTCCCAGTTGCAAGGGAGGCAGGAAATTTGCACCCAGATTTCTGCTCTGGAGTGCCAGGACTTTATAATGTTCAATTTCCTCAAGTACAAATCAGCTAGAGATAGGACATCTGTGCCATCCTTGACCAACCACTGGTGGGGCAGAGGTAGTAGGATTCCATGATGAACTTGGATTGGCCAGCAGGGCAGACTGGGTATGTGGGGACCAGTGGTGTTCCTCACTACGCTCTCCTTTCTCCAGGTGGGTTCTCACCTCTCTCCCCATGTGCTCAGGGTGCATACGTGTCTGAAATGCCTCTAACGGCTCCACCATCTTCCCACGCTTACCTTCTCCTTGCTGATCCATACTGTCGTTATCTATGGAATGTTCTCCCCTTTCCTCTTTGCCTACTTCACTCTAATGCATCCTTCAGAACTTAATTGAAATGTTCTTTCCTATCCTTCCACTCAGCCTTTTCTTTTTTGGGGGGAGGGGTGTCATTTGCTCTTCTTTTTTGTTCTACTTATCACATAGCATTTCAACAGTTACTGGTTCCATTATTTAATTAACAACTCTCTTTCCTTCCAGGCCTTAAATGTGGTAAGAGCATGGACCATAGTTTCTCTTACTCATTCATAGCTACTTACACAGTTACTGGTACTTAAGTGTTTAATATATTTTTAATGAATGAATGAGCATTAAATGAATCAATTGTAGGTACTTATAAAGTTCCTTTTGGAGCAAAAGATATTTTAATAGTACTTTTTGGGAACCAAACATCAAGCCTTTAGAGATGTGCATATTAGAATCACCCCAGTTGTTTTGTCTTTTTTCCCCTCAAACTATGTCTTCAAGTGGATCCTCTTATGTCCACCCCTTCCAGGTGAGAATCACTTCCACAGCAAGACCATGCCATTGATGGGAAAGTGCGGTGTGCCTTGTGTCAGGGTAGAAACTTTACTTTGAAGCACCATGACCTAAGGGCAGAGGCACCTTCAGTTCATATAAAAACCTTCTCCCCCAATCATGATATCACTGTAATTGTATTAACCCCCTAGCCTCACCAAAATTCCTTAAAAGGTTCAGCTTAATTTTTTCCCAACAACTTAAAAACATTTGGGTGAGTTTTCCTCTATAAGAGGAGTCTTTTATAAAACCAGCTGCCAGTTTCCCAGGAAACTGGGCAGAGCTTCTGAACAGTGTAGTCTCTTTCCACGATTAGGACGTGTAGCAGTAATTCTGTCCATGAGAGCATTTACTGTTTCCTGTGTGCTAGAAACTAATTTCATTCCCACACCTAAGCAAATAAGGTCACTTATACCTCCAAATTGATTTGGAGTTCATATTGAGAGATGGGAAAAGAATAACGTGAATATCACAGACATCCGCGTGATAATGACAGCTATGATTTATTGAGCTTAATCTGTGCAAGGCCCCTTAGAACATCCTTCACAAATATTAACTTGTTTAATCCCCCCAACAACTCATTTATATCCTTATTTTAGGTAAGATATTGAAGCATGATTCACCAAGAATAAAATATGCAGTATTTTAGACTGGATTCCTGACCTCAGGAGATGTTTAGGTGTTCAGTTTCATGAAGATACAGGCTTTTGAGAGCAGGGAAGAACCTTGTTGGTCACTGAGGTCAAAATATCTGGGTTGGGGGATAGACTGACCTGGGGTGGAACCCCAGCCTTCCCACTTACCTTGGCTAGTTCTCTCCCCTCTTAGTTCTATGACTCTCTTCACTCTAAAATGGGTATAATCATACCTTTCACATGGGGTTGTTGGAAGGACTAAATGAGTTAATGAATGGATAGCACCTAGCGTAGTATTTGACATCTTGCTGCTGCTCATCAGGTGTGATTTCCCTTCCTCTCTCAACCCTCCATCAGGTGGTTTGAGTGATGCTGGCGCATGGAGGGAGACCGCTGACCTTTGAGAGTGGCAATTCTTTCTGGAGGAAGTAGACAGGTTCAGAGGGTAGGCAGACCCACATTTGTTGACATTGATATGACTGTTGGGTTGGCTGAGTAGCTAGGACCTCCAAGGCTCTTGATTTTACAACAGCTGGTTGGCCCAGGCTAACTAGCTCATGTTAGCTTGTGGGACTTTAGTGCAAGGCTGTACTTGACGTTGAACTCAGACTCAGGTTTAAATCCCATCTCACTATACAGAACCTTAGGTCAGTTTCTTTATCTCCCTGAGTCTCCATTTACTTATGACTTAACTTGGAGGACAACTGATAGTGACCTTGAAATGTCTTCAATAAAGGCTAGCCCCTCTTTTTTTTTAGAAACAATTACAGTACCCCCTTACTTGCAGGGAATATTCCCAAGATTCCCAGTGGATGCCTGACACCTCGGATAGTACTGAACTCCATATATATATGTATGTGTGCACACACACACCTATGAGAAAAGGGTTACTTGAACACAAGCACTATGGTGAATCTGAGGCGGTTGAGATAATGAAGGCAGCTAGGAAGTGACTAACAGAGAGGGAGTATAGAAAGCGTGGAAGCCTTGAGATTTCATCCCACTACTCGAAAGGGCCCGCCCTGCAAAACTTATAAATTGTTTATTTCTGGAATTTTCCATTTAATATTTTCAAATTGTGGTTGACCACAGGTCACTGAAACTGCAGAAAGGGCAACTCTGGATAAGGGGGAACTACTATTTATAGCGGTAAGAGTTTACCCTTAGGGAGAAGTCACATGGTTCTGAGCCCCCTAATACCATGTACATTCTGGTTCTGTGTCCTGGGTCCCATAGAGCTACTATGCTCTCTACCATCATCAGAACGTCACCAGTTTGAAGAGGAGATAGAACAGAATAGGTTCAGAGTTTTCAGGGCCCGGCACAGGGTATGGTACAGGGAGCTCTTAGTTAGTTCCTGTAATGTGGGAGAATTTTTATGACAGCAGCTCCAAAAATCCAGGGCTGGAGCAACTAGACGCTTAGGAACACCGCTTTCACCTTGGTGAACCTTGGAAGGAAAGTCAAGACTGGCGCTGAGACTGAGCGCCCTCAGCGAAAGGAGGGGGCAGGAACAGGGCCTGGAGGAATTGTCATGGAGGGTGGAAAATGGGGCTTTGGCTTATGAGTCAGCCAACCCTGGATGCCAATTCCTAGCTGTGTCCTGGAGCTAGTTACTTAACCTTGTCAGGACTCCGTCTCTTCCCTTCTGGAGTGGGGAGTACGGTAATGCCCATTTTGGGGGGCTGTTGCAAGGACCTAACAGGAGCTGTAAAAGTACTACGCACCCAGTACGCACTGCCAGACCAGCTGCTGGGATTATTGTCTCTACGGTCAGAGCTTTTGCAAAGGCTTGCAGGTCCGGGGCAACAAGCGCGCGCATGCGTACGCGCACCGGCTGGCCAGGTGAGAGGGAGGAGGCCGCCTCGCACCTGGTTTTTTAACCCTTCACCATCACGGAGGTGAGCGGGATGGATGTAGAGAAAGAGACGCGGGCCCCGAAGCACTGCTAGGCCTGACGACTTAGGGGCGGCTTACAGGGACAGCATCGAGCTGATTCCAGGCCAGGGTCCGCGCGCGCCGCGGCGCGGGAGGGCGGAGAGCGCCGAGGGGAGCGAAGTCTCGCGAGATCGTGCGCGGCGGCGGTAGCGGCGGCGGCGGCGGAGGCAGCGGCCGGGGAGGTGAGCTGCGGACCGTGCTGACGGCCGTTGGGGGCCGAGGACGGGGTGAGAGTGGCGGTGACCAAGGGTAGGATGGGGGAGCAGGCCGGACGGGCGGCCCGCGTATTGGGCAGCCGTCCCAGATCGCCCCGCGGCTGCAGCGGAGCCGCCCGGTCCGCCCCGTCCCGGGACCCGCGCGGACGGGGCGGGGCGGTCGGGCCGGGGCTGTGGGGCCGGCCGGGCCGGTCCCGCTGCAGCCAGTCCCTGCGCTCGGGTGCGAGCCCAGGGCCCACCTCAGTTTCCCCCGGCGGCGGTATGGCGCCGAGGACGCGGTGCAGCTGGCTGTGGCAACAGCATTTGAGTCTTTACTGTATGCTCCGCACGAAACTTGCGCGGTTCCACTCCAGCGCTGCATAGAGGTGAAGCGCCCTGCTCCAAGTTACGCTGCTGGCAAGGGGTGGAATGGTGTTCAAAGCCAGACACACTGACTCTAGCGTCCACGGCCGTCCTTGCCTCCCATCCTCTCCCCACCCCCACTCGCAAGGCTTTAAGGCTCGAGTTCTATTCATTGGGTCCCCATTAGGCTGCAGAGGGCGTGTCTGGGAGCCCCACCCTCCGAAATTGATGCAGCGTGGTATATGAATTTCTTGGGAGACGGCCCTTGGCTTTTGTCGAATTCTCCCAAAGGGTCATTGATCCCGAAATGGTTAAGAACTGTTGTTCGACCCTGTGCGGGAGCATAAGTAAGCTTAGAGCTGCGGCGTGCGCAGGTTGTGGGGTGTCAGGTAGAATAAAATTGGAATATTGGAGCCCCGGGCTTGCTTAAGTTAAGCAAAAGAAACTTTTTAAGTTTGCTTTTTCTTAAGCACGTAATTCCACTCTGTGAAGAAGTGGTATTCAAGCTTGTCAGAACCAAGGCCCCTTCACTTTGTAGTAAACGTTTATAAAGCCCACTTTACTGCCCTGAAAAGAAATTTATCATGAAATACGCATCATCTGTTCGATGCTCCAATTCAAGTGCAAGGGAGAACTAAAAGGAGAGCAATGTATGACATGCATTGCCATATCATTGACGCATGTACTGTGTTAGAGCACGTGTCTGGGTGCGTGCACCTGCTTCAAATGAATGCATTCGAATTAAAGAGCCACAGCATTTCGATAGGAGAGCTATTTCTAACAAGAAAACGAAGGGCCAGAGATATATGTAGATGGACACTGTGTGTAACACCTGAGTGTTGGGATAACCTATTTATGATGATAAACAGCTTACATTAAATTAGAGGTAAAGTGCCAAGATAAATTATAGACTATCTCAATCAACACAAATAATATTAGTAATAATAACATCTCCATGAATATCAGTTTTTCAAATTACATTGTACAGCATCTTTTGTGTCATAGACTTTGAAATACTGCTACTCTGAGGCACAATACTGGATTCCTACCATTTATTGATTATGAATAAAAGAAAATGGAAATATAAGGACTCAATGCCAGTATCTCACTAGTTTAGATATGTTTAGTCTTACGGCATCGCTATATATTGAGATAACAATATGTGGTGTGAAGAAAATAGTCACTAATTTTCAGACTTTCCTCCCATTACCTATATTCACGTAAATTACTGTGGGATTCCCATATCTTATAAAATCTCTTTAGTGTTGTGTCCTGAAGTAATGCCAGTTTACAGTGATTGTTCTGGGTGGATATTTAAAAGAGTCTCAGGAGTGGAATGAGTCTTCATTACGTGGATCTGTCCAATGTGTCTCGTGAAGTCCAGCATCCTTGCCCCCGAACACTAAATGCCAGTGGTGTCTGGTCACTTTGATAAGTAAAGATGTCTCGTGGGAGACAGTACCAGCCCCTGTGAGACCTTTTCTTTTTTCTTTTTTTTTTACAGGGACAGAGAGAGAGTCAGAGAGAAGGATAGAAAGGATAGATAGGGACAGACAGACAGGAACGGAGAGAGGTGAGAAGCATCAATCATTAGTTTTTCGTTGCCGTTGTGACACCTTAGTTGTTCATTGATTGCTTTCTCATGTGCCTTGATGGTGGGCCTTCAGCAGACCAAGCAACCCCTTGCTGGAGCCAGTGA
Organism: Rhynchonycteris naso; assembly: GCA_037038555.1. Taxonomy (NCBI): domain Eukaryota; kingdom Metazoa; phylum Chordata; class Mammalia; order Chiroptera; family Emballonuridae; genus Rhynchonycteris; species Rhynchonycteris naso. Next base: position 187,930,760 of record CM073000.1, on the reverse strand, counting down.
CCTTGGGTCCAAGCTGGCGAGCTTTAGCTCAAACTAGATGAGCCCGTGCTCAAGCTGGCAACCTCGGGGTCTCGAACCTGGGTCTTCCGCATCCCAGTCCGACGCTCTATACACTGCGCCACCGCCTGGTCAGGCGAGACCTCTTCTAATGAACTGTTTCCATTGTCTTTTCAATTATTACAGAAAAGGGAGCAGAATTTAACCACCACAATTTTTGTTGGGAAAAAGATTTTTCCATATTCTTTCTGAAGTGTCCAACATGCCAATAAATCAGGCCCTTGGCTGCTGACACGTTCATTGATTATTCTAGAATCAGGTAGGAGACAAATACATGTGTCCCTCTGTCTGAAGAATTTATTTTGTTTAATGGAAAGTCTTGCTAGACATGTTGACAACTAAACTCTTGAATCAGTGAGCAGTTTGAGATTAGAATGGAATTGCGAAGGGACAGCAATTTATTTAAATAAAATTAAATAAGATACAAATTAATTAAATAAAATGAATTAAGTAAAATACAAATTAGTATTATATATGCACTTTTAAAATAACCTCCATTCCTATGTACTAATTACCCATATTAGAGAATTCAGAAAATGTAGATGTATACAAAGTTGAAAATTAAAATGACCTATAATTGCATCTGTTTTTTGCCCTCCTGGTATGATTGATTAGATACTGACTTTTCAATTGAAACTCAGTCATGCTGTTTAGGGGAAAATGCAAATTGAGTTAAGAAAGTTCAACTCAGACTATCATATAGCTACATGGAACATTATAAATTTCTTCAACTCTTGTTAAATCTACAAAGTGAATTTATTTTTCCTTTTTGTTGAATGGACAAAGTACTTCCTGCTGTCCAATGTTTAGTGTTCATTGGTTGTTACTTTTGATAGGTGCAATGGAAACAGACATGAAATAAAGACTTGTCAAAGTAGAAGGATATATTTTAAATTGACTAGCAATAGATATATCGAATAATTTTGGATTGGAAAATTATTCAAATTGAGAGTAATTAATTTTTATTACATTGAGCAAACAGTATCATGTTCCAGGATAAAAAGAGGTCATTCCTTTTATTTTTTCTTTACTACTTGAAGAGAAAAATTCACTACTCTGGCCCTGCTCGGGTAGCTCAGTTAGTTTGAGAATCATCCTGACACACTAAGGTTGCAGGTTTGATCCCCGGTCAGGGCACATAAAAGAATCAACCAATGAATGCATGAATAGGTAGAACTACAAATTGATGTTTCCCTCCCACCCTCCCTCCCTCTCTTTCTCTCTTTTTCTCTTCCTCGCCCCCTCTCTCCCTCTCTATCTCTCTCCCTCTCTCCCTCTCTTCCTCTCTCCCTCTTTCTCTCTCTCCCTTGCTCCTCCTCTTCCCCTCCACTTCCCCCTCTCCCCTCCTCTTATTCTCTCCTCTTCCCCCCCTTTCTCTCTCCTCCATATTCCCTCTCCCCTTCCCTCCTCTCCCCCTCTCCCTTTTCCCCCTCTTCCCCCTCCTCCCCCCCTTTTCTCTTCTCCATTCTCCTTCCCTTCTCTCCCTAAAACCGTGATGGTGAACCTGTGACATGTGTGTCAGCACTGACCCACGTAGCCATTTTCGATGACAGGCGGCCACATACTAGAGAAGTATGGGGCCGCATGCCGAGAAGGACGTTTCATCCTGGGCTCCTGCACGGCCAGGTGCAGTAGCCAAGGATAAAACTTTTTCTGTAGTGTAGACACCCTGTGCCGGAGGTCTGTAGGCCAAAACAACAGAACTCCGGCACAGAGCGTCTAGTTCTGGGACTTCCGGTTAGGCCGTTTTTCTCAAAGTGACACACCATCCGAGTTATGCTTGGTTTTTTGGCAAATTTTGACACACCAAGCACAAAAGATTGCCCATCACTGCCCTAAAATCAATAAATAAAAAAATTACTACTTCTTTTTATATTCATTGGTACAAAACTGAACCAAATAATATGATTTGCATATAGATATGAAAACTGTTCCAGATTTTAGGTGTGGGGAATATATTGTTGAATGGGCAAAAACTCATGCCTATATGGATAAAAATGAGTAATTTGTTATGTACATACCTCTGAGATTTATAATTAAGCAATATTATTGATTTTTTAAAGATGCAGATCTAAGATGGAATGGTATTTTAAAATTGGCAACATTTCGGACCCTGGCTGGTTGGCTCAGTGGTAGAGCATCAGCCTGGTGTGTGGAAGTCCCAGGTTTTATTCCCGGTCAGGTCACACAGGAGAAGTGCCCATCTGCTTCTTCACCCTTCCCCCTCTCCTTCCTCTCTATCTCTCTCTTCCCCTCCCACAGCCAAGGCTCCATTGGAGCAAAGTTGGCCTGTGCGCTGAGGATGGCTCCATGGCCTCCACCTCAGGTGCTAGAATGGCTCCGGCCACAGAGGAGCAATGCCTCAGATGGGTAGAGAATTGCCCCCTGGTTGGCATTCCGGGTGGATCCCGGTCTGGTGCATGTGGGAGTCTGTCTGACTGCCTCTCCGCTTCTAACTTCGGGGAAAAAAAAATTGGCAATTTTTTTTAGTGGTACATAAAATAATAGTGAGTCTGAAAACTGATGGCATCTTAAGTTCAGTGAAATAGGGAATATATAGGAATTTCAGCACATTGATTAACATTTAACACCAAAAACTTGATCCAAGGGGGGATGATTTGCAAGATGAAGATACACAACATGTCTAGATCTGTCCATTTAAACCAGAATTCTTCACTTGGGAGATTCCTGTAAAGATTATTCCCATGTAGAACAAATGGAGAATCAGTATTTGTAAAGAAACAAACTGCTTGGTGATTTTCATGGAGAGCAGATGATATGATTAAGGTGTTCGCCATAAAGTTAATCAGACAATATAACCAGGCAGATGTATCAGTGTGGTTCTTTGATTTTTATTATTTTCGAAGTCTTGTAGGTCCACTTATAAAAAAGTTTTCTCAAATGGGATATCGTTAAATTACGTTTCAGTAGTTCATAATTGTTGTTTTAATAAGAAATATGCTTGAAAATATATTTCCTGTGTGTTAAGTACAGCATTTATATGGGAGGCTACGTAGTATCTCTTAGCCAGGAAACCTGTGTAAGGATTTTTTTCATTTGATACTGAAGACAGGTTTCATAGGAAACTCAACCACATGAGACTGCTTACATTTTTCTGCAGGTGGACTTCAGCTTTTCTTCTGAAAGTGTGGTCCCCAAACCAGCAGTATTGTGGAGTTTGGTAGAAATGCAGACTCTATGGCCCACCCCAGACCTACTTAACCAGAATCTGCATTTTAATATGGTCCTCCAAGTGATGCAGGTGAATGTGTGGGAAGCACTGGACCCAGTTACTGGCTTGCGCTCTCTCTCTTTTCTTTCCTTAAGTGAGAAGCGGAGAGACAGAGAGACAAACTCCTGCAAGCCCCCTTTCAGGTGATGCTCTGCCCATCTGGGGCTGTTGCTCTGTTGCTCGGCAACTGAGCTATTTTAGCGCCTGACGTGAGGCCATAGAGCCATCCTCCGTGCCCGGGGCCAACTTGCTCCAACAGAGCCATAGCTGCAGGAGCGGAAGAGAGAGATAGAGAAGAGGCTGGGGGGGGGGGGGGAGGAGGGGAAGCAGATGGTCACTTCTCCAGTGTGCCCTGACCAGGGATCAACCCATGACATCCACACGCCAGTTCAACACTCTACCACTGAGCCAGCTGGCCAGGGCCAATGAGTGACTCATAAACTTGAGTGTATATTATACAGATTGCTACCAGAATACTCCCAGAATTTCTGGTTCAGAGAATTTGCATTTTCAACAAGTTTAAGGTGATGCTGATGCTGCTGGTCCAGGGACAATAGTTTGAGAATCATAAGACTAGAGCCTTGGTCGGCAAACTGCAGCTAGTGAGCCACATGTGGCTCTTTGGCCCCTTGAGTGTGGCTCTTCCACAAAGGATACTCCACTCTAATTAAGTTGATAACAATGTACCTACCTATACAGTTTAAGTTTAAAAAATTTGACTCAAAAGAAATTTCAATCGTTTTATTGTTGATATTTGGCTCTGTTGACTAATGAGTTTGCTGACCACTAGACTAGAGCATTCCTTCCATTGCACCTTCTTCTCTTCTAATTCCTCATCCCTCCACATAACTTTTAAATAAATTATTATAGTCATATGTTTTAGCTTTGTTGAAGGAAAAAATTACAGTCTTTTATAATTTTTAGTAATGTCCACACTAAAATTGCTTGTCAATATCTAATTTTAGAAAAAAATCTCTTTTTTAACGCTTGTTGGATTTTGACTTTGATTATCTTTCTCTTCCTATCAGTTACACTTTTAACACTTTAAAATTCTTTTGTATAAATAAAATCTTCATATAGTTTAAATATTAAAATAGCATATTTTGAGGAGTCTAACAACTCTCTTGGTCTAACCTGTGTCCCTCTCCTCACAGAAAACCCCTTTTATTTGTTTCTTATAGATGTCTATTGTTTCTTTGTGTAGATAAGAGCAAATACTGGTATACTATGTATACACTCCATCTTTATATAAAATGTAGCATACTATGTAAATTATTCTGCAGCTTTGCATTTTTAAGTTAATATACCTTTGGGATTTTGCCATATTAGTGTGTAGAAAACAAATATTTAACAGCTTCAGAATATTCCATTTATGCCTGTGCCATAGTTTATTGAAGTATGTAGTTTTCACTGATGCATATTTGAGTTTTTTCCTAGTCTTTTACAATCACAGACAACCTGGCATGAGTAACGTACGCATATCATTTTGTATATGTGAGGTGGCTCTGTTTATGTGGGACATCTTTCCCGAAGTAGGGTTGCTGGGTCAGTGAGCAGTGCAATTATAATTTTGATAAATGCTACCCTCTTTCAGGGTTGTACCATTTTCAACCCCCACAAATAATGTATTAGAGCACCTGTTTCTCCATCGCCTCTCCAACAGACTGTTTACTAACCTTTGGATTTATATAAATTTGATAGGTGAAAAATGATCACTTGGTGTAGTTTTGATGTGCATTACTTTGATTATGAATGAAGCTGAGCATCTTTTCATATACTTAAAGGCTATTTCTAATTCCTTTTCTGTGAACTGTTCCTGCCCTTTTCTTTTTTATTGCTTTCTTTCTAATCAATTTCTACTTGTAAATTAGAGGATTAGCCCTTTGTGATGTGAGTTGCACCCCAGTGTCTTTTTTTTTTTTTTACTTTCATGTATTTTGGTATAGAGCAGACTCAAAAGTTGTATTTTTAAATTTTAGGTAGTTATAATCTTTTGTGCTGTCTGGATGGAGTCACAGAAAGGCTTTCAAGAATTTGGAATTTGCTCCTGTTTTCTTTAGTACATTTATAGATTCATTTTAAAATTAAGTCTTTGATCCATTTAGAATTTATTCTGGTGTTCAAAGGTGATGTATAGATTCAACCTTTTTTTCATATGTCTATCAGTTATCTTACCCGTTTATTTCGGAATACAATACAACTTCCTGTTGTATTCAGGTACACCTCTCAACTTACTGTTCTATTCCGTTAGTCTCTGTATCTATACACCAGTATGCACCGGTTATTTGTTTTATAAAATGTTTTAATATCTTGTAAAGCTAGTTTCTCTGTTGCTGTTTATTTTCCTGGCAATTCTTGCTTTATTTTTTCATGTGGACTTTAGAATCATTTTGTCTTGTTCCGGGGGACAAATAACTCTTTTAAAAAAAATTGAGTTCATGTTAAATTTATAAACTAACATAGGGCAAATCGATATTTTTCTGGTGTTGAGTTTTTCTATCCAAGGACATTATATAGTTTTTAATTTGTTTGAGATTACTCTTGAATCCTTCTAAAGCTTTTAAAGTTCTTATACAGGTTTTGCCCATTTCTTGTTAAATTCATCTTAAGTATTTTATCTTTTTGTTGCTTTTTTAAGTGCACTCTTCCTTTATCTTTTCTAAGTGGTTTTGATTGTGTGTATGGAGGCTGTTTATTTTTGTGTAAGTACAGAAATTAATAGACCCTGTTATAAGTCACTGTTAACTGACTTTAAATTCTGCAAAATCCCGTATACATTTTTACCTAAGAGAATAACAGACTTAAAAACCAAACTTGAAGTTTGATTTTATGTCTTTATCAGCTCTGTGGACATCAGGGATCTATTTGACTTCTCTGAGTCTCAGTTTCCTAATCTGTAAAAGGAGCAATTCCGTCTTTGTTAGAAAGTTGGGAGAATTAAAAAAGCACGTGGAAAGCTCATCGTGTAATGCCACTTCTTCCATCACCGCCAATGCGGGCATGTGTGGAGGTTGCTGTCGTTTTTTTTCTTTTTCCGACTCTTACCCCTCTCACCTTTAAAAGTGAGGGGCTAAAAACAAGAAGAAAAACAATAAAAAGGTATTAGAATTGAAATTAAAATAAATAAAAGATACTCAAACTGAAGTGGTTCAATTCGAGCAGGGTAATCAGCATATTTGAGAACAGAGAAGGCTCAGACCAGCATTTCTCTCCGTCCTGCTTTCTATCCATGCTCCTTATTGCCCTCTTGGACACGCCCTGACAGTGAGGCTACCCAGATGTCCTGTGCTTCCTGTCGTGAATGTTCTGCTATCCAGTTCTACCAGTTCAGTTACATACTGCTCCTTACCCAGTGAAAACATTATCTCTCTCCTTGTGCAGCTCATCTATCCGATAACGTGACCCTTTATAGACTGGAGACTGTGAGGAGAGACACTGTGTCCATCCTGTCCACCAGCTAATGCCCAGAAAAATACTTGGCATTGAATAGATTCTCAGATTTGTTAAACCAGTGGTTCTTAATCTTTTTTGAGGGACCGAACCCACCAGTTTCATATGCGCATTCACCGAACCCTTCTTTAGTGATAAATAAAATATGATATTCTTTTCCAAATTCAAGACATAGGTATATGTTTTTTTACTGGTGCACAAAATGAGCCGTGCATGATCATCACCTTGCTCGAAGAACAAAACCAACAAAGTGCATGAACTCACAACAAATTACGGTATTACTTGATTCTGGCCTCTGTGGCAGAGGCTTCTCCGAACCCCTGAGACCGACTCTTCGAACCCCTAGGGTTTGATAGAACCCAGGTTAAGAACCACTGTGTTAAACAAATGAATAACAATTGACTTTGATCTTTCCTTTGTCTTATATTATGTGTCTGGGTTACTCGTATCTCTCTCCCAGTACCCTCTAAGCCCCTTAAAGACAAGTTTATACCATTTCTCAATAATATAATAATGTTGGGGGTCCATGTGGTGAGAGGCAAATATTTATTATATGAAAGCCTATGACAGAGGCCCTGGGGACTTGCTGAAAGAGCACACGGCTGGGAAGTGGTAGAGTGGGAATCAGGTGCAGGTGTCTCAGCCTAACAACCTAGCTCTTCACCTGCTGCAGCGCTTTAAGCCTGCTTAGGAATATAGTTATTTAGATAGATCCTTGAGAAATTTAGGAAGTTACTTAATTGCACTTGTAACTCACACTTTCCTTCCCAACTATCCCATTTTATTGACTGCTGTTTTGTTCTTTCCGATTTATCTCGGACTTCATGCTCTCCACGAGGCTTTATTTGACCACCCTGCCTGGCATGTAAGTAGGTGTTTGATAAAAAGTAATTTTCACTTTTTTTCCTCTTCCAGGTTCACAATAAAGGTGCTAAGAAAGAGAATGTAAGACAAGAAAATAATTAAATATTTGACTAAGGTAAGCTTTTTAAATGTTTAATTTTTTTAAAAAAGAAACATCTTTTATTATTATTGGTTTTAATTCCTTTCCACAATCTGCTTTCTTATGATGTTAGAGGGAGATTGTTTTAGGAGTATCTAAGCTCATGGAACTCTGGATTCTTAAGGTGGATGCCAGGGATGTGAGGTGTCTGAGTAAGATCACTTACATTCCCGTTATGTCTTGTTTTAGAGTGTGCTACTGAGATGGAGATCTAGCAGGTGGAAACCCACAAGCTGTTTGATGATTATATATATATAATGTATGTTATACATATATATTTGCAACATTCAGTGAAAACTTTGTTTTTAAAATAGGGAGTTGAAGTGATTTGAGGCCACTTCTGGTAACATAGCAATACTTCTTTTTCTTAAATGAAAATTTGTTGTATTTTCTTATTAAAATAATAAAAACAAACTTCTATCAGTATAAAACAACATAATGTCAGAAGTAAACACCCAACTCCTACCACCCAGAAGTGACTGCCATTAATATTTTGGTGAACATACTTTTAGGAATCTATGAATATAGAAGTATTTATATACAGACCTTTAAATAAATTGGTTTACACTATATATGGTGGTCTTTTTTTAATGCAACGATATGTTTTATACATCTCTATACATGATTGTAAAGGACATGCATAATCATACATGGTCATTTTACTGGCAACCTAATATGCCATTGTTTGAGGCAACGTAATTTATTAAATTACTCCTTTGATGACAAAAATTTCCATTGTTCCTAGGAGTTAATAGATAATAGTATTGATCAACCCTGCACTTATATCGTTGTGTACTTATTCATTTATTTTTGTAGACATATATCTACTCAGTCAAAGATCATGCACATTTTGAGTGCTGATCCATATGACTAAGCTGCCTTCTATAATGACTGCCAGTTTATTACCCACCCACCCCACCTTACCCCGGCCCCTAGCAGAGTCCGTGAGGGACCTGTTTTCCATACCCCTGCCCACACTGAAGTTTTAAACCTTTTTAATTTTCATCAGTCCATGACTAGAGCAAACTTTTTATGTTTTCAGAAACTTCTTTCATGTGATTTTTTACATGAAGAATTTCCTAATTGAGAACATACCTGTGATTCTTATGTGTAAGTGAGACACTCTTGGACTTTAAGTGTAGTGAAAATGTTAAAATATTTATAATTTATAACCCATTATAAATATTTTAAAATTATTGAGAACTAATTGTTTTGGATACTGAAAGTTTCCCTCTCTAGAGAGCAATGCCTATTTTATATTTATTTATAGTGGAGCTTTAAAAATTTCAAGCTCTTAATATCTTTCAAACGTGGGTACCAAGTGCAGAATAGCATACAGAAGCAAATTTACAAACTTCGGTGATAATGGAATATTGACTTACATGAACTATGAGAATATGCGTTCTCATAATAAACCTATGAGTATTTGTATTGAGTCTCATCTGTCCAAAGAATTTTGCCTGTTTCTGATCTGAATGTAAGCTATAATTTTATGTTTGTGTTAGATTTTATTTTGATCAAATAAGATTATTTAAGAAAGGTCTTACATGAAACACACCGACTTTGTTATTGACCTACTCTTTGTTCTTTGACGTAATAAAAAGCCAGTTAATCTTTCCCTACATATAAAATGCATATTCTCATAATATAGGTTGCTTTTCATGTGAATGGTCTTCACTGCAAGCTGACATTGTTGAGGCCAGGACCAAGAGCATGTTATTTACCAGCTTACGCCTAGCAGCTAACATGATACTGGGACGTACACGGTAGACACACAAACCATTTTTTGAAGGAGTCAGTGATTGGTGTATATTGTCATTCAGTTAGAATCCTAAGATGTAGAGGAGAAATACCCTAAATTTTAATTGAGAAATTTAATGTCTTGGAGAATAAAACTAGCACTTGTGGTTTTTAAATGCACATAAATATAGATGTACATAATTGTAGTGACACTTGCTACCATAATATCTTGTGATGTCTTGTTTGGACTATTGATTTGGACTATAACCCATTTCTGTCTTTTTTTAAAAAAAATGTTTGTTTTATTGAGTTTAGAGAGAGAAAGGGAGAGAGGAGAGAAAGGAAAATCAATCTGTTCCTGAATATGTTCTGACAAGGAATTGAAATGGCAACCTCTGTGCTCTGGACAATGCTCCAATGAACTGAGCTATGTGGCTAGGGCAGGATTATATCCCATTTCTTTTCAGATTCACATATAACACTGTGTTTTATTTATTTATCTATCTATCTATCTATCTATCTATTTATTTATTTATAAGTGAGAGGAAGGGAGATAAACTCTTGCACGTGTCCTTACTGGGATCCACCCGGAACCCCTGTCTGGGGCTGATGCTCAGTGCCCATGTGAGAGGGGAAGAGAGAGAGAGAGAAGGGGGAGAGGGAGAGGAAGAGAAGCAGATGGACGTTTTTCATGTGTGCCCTGACCTGGAATCAACCCCTGGGATGTCTGCACAGCAGGCCAGTGTTCTACCTACTGAGCCAACCAGCCAGGATCACATTACTGTGTTTAAATATGCTTTTTTGTTTGTTTTCTTTGTTGTTGCTGTTCAGGGCAAAGTAGTATCTAAACTAGGTAAGATGCCAGATCTTATTAAGGAATTCTATTTTTATTTTCTGTTATAGACATGGGAGTATTTTCTAGTTATGTTATTTGGAGACAAGGATAAAAGTGAATGCCCCAAAATATATTTTTGGTTATAATGGAGAGAAATTGAGTTGTGTTTTAATTGTGTGGTTCGACATTATTAAAAATAAAAGTAGAGAGATGGATTGCCAGCTGTTGAGAATATATAAATCTTTGTCCCATATCCTGCCAATTAAGCTATTGTGACTCCTACTTGAGTTTTTCACAGCCAGAATAAACCGGAAACATGGAAACTTTTATCTAATAGTTTTAGTCATGTTGTGAACTCTTGTTTCATACATTTTGTTTCTAATGAATTGAAATGGCAACCTATGTGAAATGTGGGATGCTCATAAAGGAATGCTTGAGCTACTTTTAACTAGTATTTCAGCAGCAGTTATTTGCATTTAGCATTTTAAAAATTGATTTAATAATCCCCTAGCAATCTTTACTTGTGTTTAATTTGCTTCGCAACTCCTTCCTGATAAAGTAGTTCAAAGTTATATGTCGGCAGACTTGAAATGACTGAATCTTCGTTTGTTGGGACTAAATCAATGAGATTTCCTAGACTTTTCCTTCTGATGTTGTGGCTAATGGTATAATCTGTATTCGTTTTCTAAAATAACCAAAGTATTGGGTTCTTACATCTCTTTCCTGCGGCAGTATGGGGATTTGTTTACTGGTAGCTTTCATTTCACTGATGAGTTAATTTCTTTAAACTCTGTTTTAAAATCCTAATTCTAGCCTGACCAGGCGGTGGCACAGTGGATAGAGCGTTGGACTGGGATGCAGAAGACACAGGTTTGAGACTCCAAGGTCGCTAGCTTGAGATCGGGCTCATCTAGCTTGAGCAAAAGCTCGCCAGCTTGGACCCAAGGTCACTGGCTCCAGCAAGGGGTTGCTCGGTTTGCTGAAGGCCCGCAGTCAAGGCACATATGAGAAAGCAATCAATGAACAACTATGGTGTCACAATGAAAAACTGATGATTGATGCTTCTCATATCTCTCCGTTCCTGTTTGTCTGTCCCTATCTATCCCTATCTCTGACTCTCTCTCTGTCCCTGTAAGAAAAAAAAAAAAAGATTAAAATCCTAATTCTAAATATACTACTAGAAAGTGAGGCATTACTAGTAGTAGTTAAACTGAAGTCTTAATTAAAATTAAAACTTTATCAGTTATCTCTTCTTTTAGCTGCATTTGTAAAAATTTTATACTGTATTAAAACAGGTTTTAAGATATTAAGTATTTAATGGGTTGGAATATGTGCATTTTCTATTTTAGGCATCAAGTTTAAAGTTTACACTGGCAGTGTATGTAGTTGTTTAATTGAAAAGTTGGAAGGAAGAGAAGTTCTGTCTTCATATGCAGAATTAGTGGTGGCAGAATATTTAGATGAAACTATGGTCAGGGTGAGAATATAAAACTGCAGTAGGAAGGAAAGAATTTGTAAGTAGTTGTCTTCAGTGAGTAATAGGTCCTGAGCAGAGCCAACAATGGGCTTACTTCTCTAGTGTCTGTAACTGAGTTGCTCTCTCGCAGCAGTCTTGGTTAACTCAGTCTTAAGGGCAGAGTTTTAGAAAAAGGAATGGAGAACTGTAGCTTTGGGCCACAAGTTCCAGAGTGCAGTGCTTAGTGAAACTCTCTAGGGATAGATATCCTTAGCCTTTGACTCTCCCATCCCTCTTGAGAAGTTTTTTCCTTGCTAACCCTAGAGTTTTGCCTAGTGTCCTGGCTTGATGGAAATGTGTATGGCGCTGGTCAGAGGCTGCCTGACTGCCTGTTACAGCAGTCTAGAAACTTTCTCTGTTTAAATAGACTTCCAGCCTGGGAATGTGGCTGAACACTGTCATTTCCCCAGGATAGTAGCGGTAGAATGACAAATACAAAATTCCACACAAGTTTTTCCTCGTGCCAGTTTGTTCAGAGAGGACATCTAGTTCATGGTGAGGGTTGTGTTTGTGTATATTAAACCCAGTTACTTTTGTTTTAAATAGATTTCAGTCTGTTCTAATATAATAAAGTTTTTCAGTCTGAATGTTCTAGAAGCCATCACTCAAATATTAATTGCTGTCAGTGGGACAGGATACCCTCCTACACCTTCTCTGAGTGCTTGAACCCATCCCACTTCCTTTTTCTCTTACCTTAAGAACTCATTACTGACACTTCGGAATTATAATCAGCTTGCATCAATCTTTATGGAAAGGTTACCAATTACTGCACTGAAAAGATGCATTTTCTGTAATAGTGTTTCTCTCGGTGTCTCTCTCAGTTCAGTGCTTTTAAATACCTCTTAGATGAATGCTTGCTTTGTGTCATGCCCTGATTTAACACATTTAAAACAGACTTTCTTGATGGCTTTTCTATGTTCAGTTCTATAGGAAGGGGAATACTTTTTAATGTGGAAATTTGTAGGATCTTTCAGTTGTTGAAATGTTCTTGTGGTAGAAGGATGGCAGGTGTCCATTATATGATGATGTGAGCTCTAAAATGAGCTTTGCCCGGTTGAGAGCAGTGGGGATTTTTAGGGCGGGGTGTATATGTTGAGGATTGGGTTCTAGCGTTTGTGTGTGTTCCCTCATTTCTTTCTCACAACTCTGAGAGGACAGATATCATCACCCCAATTTTAGAGAATAGAAAACCTCAGTTATGAAATTTGTCCTTGAGCATAGAGTGTAAGTAAGTTAAAAAAAAAACAATGACTTGAATCAAGAGCTCTCTGGCTCCCAAGTCCATGTTCTCTCCTTCAGTACATTGACAGGAAAGGGTTTCATGGTTGTTAAAATGTTTCCATTATTGTAGACAGAGGGGGATTAAGGTTGGTCGAGGCCCAGACACAGAAGAAAATACTGGGCCCCTTCCATTAGAAAAAAGTGTAAAGTTGGGGTTTTGCAGGGCCCTTTAGAAGTTGGGGCCCAGGGCACATGCCCAGTGCGCCCGCAGTTAAATCTGCTTCTGATTGTAGATAATTGAAATGTTGGACCTAATGAAGATAAAGCTACTTTGTCACCACCATCACCATCATTCTCACCATCTTCTTTATTTCTAACTTTCTTTAACATCAACTGATGAAGTTTAGGAGCCTGCCAGGGTGTATGGCTCACTGTGTCCAATACAACATAGGCTTGTTTAAGTTAACAGTGCTTTGAGATGAAAGGTTCATGAGGGCCAAGTACAAACAGACCTTCTGTGGGATGTTAATTTTGTTATAGGAGAGCATGCTTGTTTTCCCTTGCTCTTTGCTAATAAAGAAGCTGGCACATTTTCTCATGAGTTAAAAAGGATTTTGACTTGTTTAAATCTGTAATCAAAGGGAAGTGAACAGTTCTGCTAAACATTTTTCTTTGTGCAATCTTTGGTTAATTCCACTTCATACCTGCCAGGGAGTTGCAAATTGTGTACTCTTTTGTTCTTTCCTCTTTTTACTTTGGATCTGATTTTTCGGTTTGTTGCTGTAGGGATTTTATGATGGGAAAAGAAATCCTTTCCTGTTTGAACAGATTGTATGTTTTTACAGCAGATTATCCTATAGTAGGTAAGTGATATAAGCAGGCTGCTGCACAGATGTGTCACTATATGGTTTTGTTCAGCCATTTTTTAAATGACAACTCTATTGAGAGATAAGTTACATACCATAAAGTTCACCCATTTGAAGAATATAATTCAGTGGTTTTTGGTATATTCAGAGTTATATACTAGTTCCACTATCTAATTCCAGAACAGTTTTTTTTTTTTTTTTTTTTTTTTAAGTGAGAGGAGGGGAGATAGTGAGACAGACTTCCACGTGTGCCCTGACCAGGATCCACCCAGCAACCCCCATGTAGGGCTCAATGCTAAAATTCAAATGATGTTTGAACCAGCCGAGCTATCTTCAGTGCCTGGGGCTGATGCTTGAACCAGTCAAGCCATGGGCTGTGAGAGGGGAAGAGGGGCAGAGAAGCAGATGGTTGCTTCTCTTCTGTGCCCTGACTGGAAATCTGCTTCTCTTCTGTGCCCTGATTTCAGAACGTCTGTATGCTGAGCTGATGCTCTATCCACTGAGCCAACCGGCCAGGGTCCAGAATGTTTCTTCACCTCAAAAAGAAACCATGTACCTATTTGCAGTCTTTCTCCATTCTTTCTTCTCTCTAGCCTCTGGAAACTACTTTCTGTGTGCCACGTGTAATACACACATGTAAACACACACGTGGCACGTGTAAAACACACACGTAAACACATGTGCCACACACGTAAAGACACACGTGCCACGTGTAATACACACGTAAAGACACATGTGCCACTTGTAATACACACATGTAAACACACGTGCCACGTGTAATGCACACGTAAAGACACATACATGCCACGCACACGTAAAGACACACACGTGCCACGTGTATAACACACGTAGACACACACGTGTCACGTGTAATACACACACATAAAGACATACACGTGCCACGCACACACGTGCTACGTGTAATGCACACACATACCACGCACACACGTGCCATGTGTAATACACACATAAACACACACGTGGCACATGTAATACACACAAACACACACGTGCCACGTGTAATACACACACGTAAAGATACACACGTGCCACGTGTGTGTTTACGTGTCTGTATCACACGTGGCATGTGTGTCTTTACATGTGTGCATTACATGTGGCACGTGTGTCTTTACGTGTGTGCATTACACGTGGCACGTGTGTCTTTACGTGTGTGCGTGGCACGTGTGTATCTTTACTAAACACACACGTGCCCCATGTAATACACACGTAAAGACACGTGGTGCATGCCACACACACGTGCCACGTGTAATACATACATAAACACGTGGCATGTGAGTGCGTGGCACGTGTGTGTTTACGTGTGTGTATTACACGGGGCACATGTGTGTTTACGTGTCTGTATCACACGTGGCGTGTGTGTTTAAGTGTGTATTACACGTGGCATGTGTGTGCGTGGCTCGTGTGTGTTTATGTGTGTGTGATACACGTGGCACATGTGTCTTTACGTGTGTGTATTACACATGGCATGTGTGTGCACGTGTGTGTATTACACGTGGCACGTGTGTGTTTTTATGTGTGTGTATTACACGTGGCATGTGTGTGTTTAGGTATGTGTATTACACGTGGCACGTGTGTTTACGTGTGTGTATTACATGTGGCACGTGTGTGTCTTTACGTGTGTACATGGCACGTGTGTGCATGGCACGTGTGTGTTTAGGTGTGTGTGTTTAAGTGTGTGTGTTTAAGTGTGTGTATTACACGTGGCACGTGTGTGTTTAGGTGTGGGCATTGCACGTGGCACATGTGTGTTTAGGTTTTTGTATTACACATGGCACGTGTTTGTCTTTACGTGTGTGTATTACACGTACATGTCATATAAATAGAGTCACACAATATGTGACCTTTGTGTCTGGCTTCTTTCACTTAGCATGATTTTGAGGTTCATCTGTATTGTGGCATGTATCAGAATTTCATTGCTTTTTGCTGCTGAATAATATTCCATTGCATGGATAGACCACATTTTGTTTATTCAGCCGTTGATGGACATTTGGGTGGTTCTACATTTTGGCTGTTACGAATATAGTGCAGTGAACTTTCATGTACTGGTTTTGGGGAGGACGTATATTTTTGTTTCTCTGGGATATATACCTAGGAGTAGAGTTTCTGAGTCTTACGATAACTCTATGTTCAACATTTTTGGAAACTACAAAACTGTTTTCCAAAGTGGTTACAATGTTAGAGGATTTGAATTTCTTTCTTTTTTTCCTTTTTTTTTTGGTGACAGAGTCAGAGAGAGAGGGACAGATAGGGACAGACAGACAGGAAGGGAGAGAAATGAGAAGCATCAATTCTTTGTTGAGGCTCCTTAGTTGTTCATTGATTGCCTTCTCATATGTGCCTTGACCCTGGGCCTTCAGCAGACAGAGTGACCCCTTGCTCGAGCCAGCGACCTTCGGCTCAAGCTGGTGAGCCTTGCTAAAACCAGATGAGCCCGCGCTCAAGCTGGTGACCTTGGGGTCTCAAACCTGGGTCCTCCACATCCCAGTCCAATGCTCCATCCACTGTGCCACCACCTGGTCAGGCTCGAATTTCTTTATATCTTTGCTAACACTTATTTTCTGGGTTTTTGTTTGTTTTTATAGTGGTTATCTCAGTGGGTATGTGAAGTGGTGTATCATTGTGGTTTTGATTTGCATTTCCCTAATGACTGATGTAGCATCTTTCCATGTACTTATTGGTCACTTATGTATCTTCTTTAGAGAAATACCTATTCAAATTATTGTTCTGTCTTTAAAATGGGTTGTCTTTAGATTGTTGAGTTGTAATAGTTCTTTATTCTGGATTTATACATGTGCACACACACATTCTTACAAGGTATATAAATTGTAAAATTTTCCTCCCATTCCATTGATTGAGTTTTCACTTTCTTGATGTTGTTCTTTGAAGCAAAAAGCTTTAAATTTTGATGAGGTCCAATTTATCTTTTGGTTGCTTATGCAGTCTTCTCTCTGTTTGAAATTTTATACAAGTTAAAAAGTCAGGCCCTGGCCGGTTGGCTCAGCCCAACGTGTGCATGTCCCGCGTTCAATTTCCAGTCAGGGCACACAGGAGAAGCAACCATCTGCTTCTCCAGCCCTTCTCTCTCTCTCTCTCTCTCTCTCACTCTCTCTCTCTCTCTCTCTCTCTTTTTCCCCTCTCAGCCTCTCCCCTCAGTACCCCCTGCAGCCATGGCTTGATTGGTTATCTCAGGCACTGAAAATAGCTGAGTTGTAAGCATGACCCCACATGGGGATCACTGGATGGATCCTGGTTGGAGCGCATGAGGGAATCTGTCTATCTCCCATCCTCTCACTTGGAAAAAGAAGAAAAAAAATTATTCTTTTTTTCTAGACATCTTCCCTTTTGAAAATTGGTACAAAATTGAATGGTCAGCTAGTTAGTAGTTGGTTAGAGGTGTTAAGCATCTTTTATGTTTTCAAATATTCTCATCTAATTCAATGTGAGAAGACCTAAATTTCCTAATCTAATACCCAATGTGCCTTTTTTTTTTAATGAGAAAGATGACTTTTTAGTGTTCTGCCTAGCTCAGAATGTATGCATCATTCTGTGAACATTTATAAGTGTCTCATGTACTGAGCACTTGCCTGGGCTTTGGGTTCCAGAGGTGAGTGGACCATGGCCCTGTCCACATGGAACAAGAGCTCACCCGCCATGCTAGGTGCAGCGTGCACAGAGGAGGGGCACAGGAGAGTGGAGGGCGTGCTCCCCTCTGTCTGGGTGCGAATACCTCAGTAAGAGGAGACGCTTGTGCTCTGTCCACAAAGATGGTAGATTAGCAGAACTTTTTATTAGGGTCTATGATTCTCTCTTCGGGTTATTTGCTGCTCTGTCTGCCATGTTCCTTGGCACTAGATATCTTACAGCAACCATATTTAGGATTATTGATGTAGAAAATGCCAACATAGGTGTGATGACTTTGATGCCTAGAAGTGAGCCTAATGAAACCAGTTTCATTTCTTTAGGTCTGATTAGTTCAGCCTGGCTGTGTGGTGGTGGTGAGTGAGTGTGTGTATCTAAGCAGAAGAAGCCAAGTAGTTTCATATAGTCGGAGCATAAAATTTGAGGCAGGGAGTAACAGTTGTTTGTCTGGAGAGGAAGATTGATTATAGAGAGTTGGTTGTGTCCTGTTAAGGAATTCCGATTTTGCCCATATTGATGGGGTACCATTGATGAGTCCAGCAGGGAAATGATGCGGCCACTCTGGTTACTATGTACAAGGGCAGGGCCGGACACAGAAGACCCGTGAGGCTATTACACTGGTCCAGGAAAGAGTTGAGGAAGACCTCAACTAGGGCATTTGTGACAGCTGGAAATATATAGGAGCTGTTAGTCAGGAATTCTGGCTGTAGGTAACAGAAAGCCTGCTCAAACCTGCTAAATTAAAAGGGAGATTGATTGGAAGGGTCCTGGAGAAGGGCACGAAGTGAATGAAATGTTGCAGAACCTGGCAATGTTGGGGACTAGAACTGGTGCTTTTAATCACGGGCTCTTTCCTGGTCTCTGTTCTCGCAGGTTTTTCCACAGAGCAGCGGCCGTCTTCACACTTTCCAATCAAGAGGAAGAAAGAGCTTCTCAATCCTGGCTATAGGTTTTAAAATCCCAGGGGCTCTTTTGGCTTTGAGTTTTATACCTTCACCAGGCACTGGGGTCCTTTTGGAAGCTCTCTACCACAATCCCATTGAAGTTCCCAGAGGGAGTGGGGGAAAGATTGTCCTGGGTGGAGCCATCCCTGTCCGTCTGCTCTGGAAATATAGACCAGACTCAGAGATTGAGGAGATTTGAGGAAGGACGGGGGTCAAGAATGCCTCCCAAGTTTGTGGTTTTGGTTACCTGTGGTGGCACCAAGAATAAGGATTCAGGGGGCAAGTAGTTCGGAGTGCAATGAGTAAACCGAGTTCAGTTTTAGACTAACCTAGTCTGAGACATAGGGCTAATACAAATTGTATATTACATATTTTTATCATTTTTTGAGTGATTTGTCTTTCTTCACCATTGGAAGCTCTGTGAGGATGGGGACTGTTTGTTCTCTTTGCTGTCAACTTCCAGAGCCTAGTATTCTGTTCTTGGCAATGGTAGGTATTCAGTAAATATTGATGTGAATGAATGAAATCAAGTGAACATTTCCAGCAGGCAGCTGGATAAACATTGGATCTCAGGTGAGGACAGGAAATACGCATTTGGGAATTATCAATGTAAGGGTAGGTGGTGTACAAGCCTTGAGAGTTGTCCTTATTGGCTAAGGGACTGAAAGTTTAGATATTGGGTAGACGTGTAATTTTGATGTCCAGGTAATGAAACTGTGCCATTTCTTTTTTCTTTGCCCTGTCTAGTATTTAATGCCAGTAATTATCTATTGGCAATCCTATCATTTTTAAAAAATTTTTGGGACAGATTAGAATTAGATTTGTGATAGGGAAATAAAGGTGATTAAGACAGATACTATTTCCTTTTAAGACTAACTGACTCATGAGATGAAAACCTTGGATATGATTTCAGATCACTCCTGTAAACTCTCACAAAAGATGTTTATAAAACACTTGGAACAATACAGATTGTACTAAGAAAATGTGCTTTGATCAACTCTGGAGATACAAAGCAGAGAACTTAATAAATCAAGTCCTGTTTGTGAATGGAAAGGACTGGAAGTTCACCTTAAAAGTAGGAATTCAGTTCATGTCAAGACTTAAATTTTGTATTCCGAATAGCAGGTGTTATCTTAGTTCCCATCTTTTGTATACAAAGAAAATGAATTGCAGATTTCAAATCTTGGCATCTTGAGATCTGACTCCTGATTTTAATCACTTAATAACTATTGGAACCCTCGTCTAGAAGTGGAATTGGACTTTGGTCTTTACCCTATAATTCTGAGGTGAGTGTGCTTCCAGTTCTGTCTTCCCTCTCTACTCAGGAAGACCAAACCACTGGTAGTTTTGATATGCCGTAACATTTCTTATTTAAATGTTAGGAAAACATGGTCATGTTTATATAAAGTAGCAATATTATGTTCACCCTTGAGAGAGGCATTTTTATTTTTTGTTGTTTTCATTTTAAGGCATTAACACAATTCTATTACTTTTGTAGGCTGAACACTCATCTCATCCTACCGCTTTGCCATGTGACAAGTTATTACAGTAAATTGCATGCATTTTTAGTGTCTTTGTTTCTTACCTAGATTCCTTTCTTTTACCTCAGGAAGCAGGGATACGAACTATTATTTTGTTAAGTTACTTAGTTTTTTATTGAAGAACTTCCACTAAATTTGCCTGTCTCCAAGTTCAGGTCCTGAAGAAAGAGGCCTGCACCCTCCAGTAGCCAGTCTCTGGGCTGGCCGGCGTCACTCCTCCGTGCCCCACCTAAAACGGCAGGATTGCTTTCGCATCTGCTGTATTTCCGCGTATTCGATTTTGAGATTTTTCTGTGACGATAAAACAATGTGTCCGTAAAGTCATGGTGCACTTTTGACTGATCAAAAGTGCACCATGACTTTACGGACCCACTGTACATATAATTCAAAAAGGAGCATTAAATAAGGAGAAATCCAAACATTTCATTCCTACCTACATTTAGTCTAATTAAGAAGAATTTGTTTGAGATATGGAAAGTATAAAAGCAATTGAAGTGCCCTTCTACTTAAATGTGTATTGAAGTTAGGCTAATGTGTTGCCTAGCAGTAATAAAGAAACTGATAAGTGATTCTAAGTAATGTATATGTATTCTGTATATAATTAAGCATTCCTTCTGTGCTTCAGCTATGGTTTCTATAGTTGAAGAGGCTGACAGATTTTGTTTATGCTCTCTACTGAATAGTCTGTAATAGACAGAGGGGACAAAAGCGAGTCAACCAGTTTTTGATCCTACAATAGTGAAGTTTGAATTTCAGTTGTAGTCTGCCTCTTAAAGATAGCAAACTAGTGTACAGAAATTCAGTAAGAGTACGGAGTGTGTGGTTTGCAGACTTATTTTATGAATGAAAGCCCAGTATGTTTTCAGAGGGCAGTGGAAGGCTGGACTGGCACCCCCAGAGGCTCTGGGAGCATCCTTTGAAATTGCTGTTCCATGCAGTCATTGATGAAATGGCAAATTGTGGGAGGACTAAAGGATAAATTATTCATGTAGCCTATTTATTATAATTGTGTACTGTATTGCTTACATGATAAACATTGATATGGTTTTAAATCAGAATTGTTTAAATATTTAATAATCACACTACTAGCTAGGCTACCCCATGGCTACAAATATAGTTTTGTCTTCTTACAAAAACCTTGCCTGACTTTGCAAGGTTATACGAAGAGTACCTGAAAGCCAAAGCAATGGAAGGTAGGTTGCCATATTCAGTCAGTCCTGTCACAATGTCTTTTTTCTTCCCTATTAAGTCATACGATGAATGAGAGACTAATAACCACTTTGAGAATAAACAAACACCAAGTGCTCGTGGTTAGATGAGTCCACATTTGCAGGCTGGTGTGGTCCCATTTGGGACCTGGCTTGGGCGACTCACTGCTAAAGGGTTCAAGGTTTCCTCTGTAATATTAGCAGTGTGAAATAGCTCTGTGACCTTGGCAAGTTCTTAAGGTCATTAACACTACATAGCTGTTGTTGTGAGGGTGAGTGGAAATGTTGCATATTAAGTATTTAGCACAGTGTCTGGCATGTTAGAAATTACCAGTAGATGTTAGACAATAGAACAGGAAATGTAACAGCTGGGCAATAACTGGTGGGTGTCGTGAAAAAACACCGATTTCGTTTTCAGCTTGCGTGGAACTCAAACTGCAACAGGTGTCATTTTAACAT
This sequence comes from Rhynchonycteris naso, assembly GCA_037038555.1. NCBI lineage: Eukaryota > Metazoa > Chordata > Mammalia > Chiroptera > Emballonuridae > Rhynchonycteris > Rhynchonycteris naso. The sequence continues at coordinate 187,909,028 of CM073000.1, read as the reverse complement.
TTTAATTAAAGTAGCTATTGGAGGTAAGGTGGGAAAGTTCCACAGTGTGAACTTTATGTTGACTATCAGCTCTTGGATGCTTCTGCCTTTTGGATAGTTTTCTTATCATTTTACCTGGAACAGAACCTTTATTATTTAAAATTTGAAAAAACAAAAACAGAAGGTAAAATGACGGAGTACTATGGTTTTTCACCTTTTGTTTTAATGGTTCTTGCTTCTTTATGGGAATGAGACTATTTACAGACAGTTCACAGAACGTGTGGTCTGGAATGCTATGAGTTACTGAATACTCTGAATATTAACAGTGTTTTATAGTGCAGATATGAATTAGGATATGATGTGTTTGGAACATGTGGCACAGAGGATCATTACGTCAGTCAAATTTTACAAAAACTTAATTGTTTAGTAAAATTATTTCTTTGAGGACATGAATTGTAACAGTTCAGAGGAAACCTGAACATTTTACTAAAGTAAAACGTTTTCTAAGGGAATCTGAAGCACAGTGTTATCAACAGCTATCTCTACCGAGGAGTGTTTATGGATTTGATATCTGCTGTGTGAGTTCACTGATTCTTTCATAGAACAGCCTAAAAGAAAAGCACCACTGCAGGGGAGAAGCTAGTAACAGGTTTTCAAGTGGGTACCGTTGACAAGCTGTAGACTGTGCTGTGTATGTGCAGCAAGATGTATAGACTTACTGAGTTTTCTTTGTGATAAGTAAATGAGCTTACGTCTTTTATCAGGTGTAATTACCTTCCCTTGTCCATTTAGTATAGAATGCCCTAAAATCCACAGTAAAGAATATGATGTGGCCCCATGTTGTCTCTGATATTAACAGGGAACTTACTTAAAGCTTCCTAGTTATTTTTAATACACATGCCATTTTGGATCTGTCTACTTAAGTTTTTCACACCTCATTTTCTTTTTTCCTTGCTGGAAGGAGTTGGCACTGAGAAGATCCACTCTTTTGTCTGTGTGTGGAAATACTTTTTTATATTTGTCCTGAATTCACTTGGGTTTCAAGACATACCTTTGTTCTGGAATTCTAAGCTATCAGTGAACAATTCTTTAGTTGTCATTAGCATTTATTATTGAACTTTCACTGCACTAGAAGAGTCAGTTTATTTCCATTGTTATTCTTTAGTCATGGTATTTAAATGCAGTGACTAAAACCTTACACATCATTCCCAGAGGAGATATGGAGAGGTTCTATACCAGAGGTCCCCAAACTACGGCCTGCGGCAGTCCCCTGAGGCCATTTATCCGCCCCTGCCGCACTTCTAGAAGGGGCGCTTCTTTCATTGGTGGTCAGTGAGAGGAGCACAGGATGCATCCGCACCCATAGTTCCCATTGAAATACTGGTCAGTTTGTTGATTTCAATTTACTTGTTCTTTATTTTAAATATTGTATCTGTTCCGTTCTGTTTTTTTACTTTAAAATAAGATATGTGCAGTGTGCATAGGGATTTGTTCATAGTATTTTTTATAGTCCGGCCCTCCAACAGTCTGAGGGACAGTGAACTGGCCCCCTGTATAAAAAGTTGGGGGACCCCTGCTCTGTACTTTTGTACTGAACATTAGGCATGAACTCCAACACTTACAGCAGTGCCAGACAGAATGCATGTGCAGTAAATGCTTATCTGAACTAATGAATTGGCAGGGCAGCTTGTGGTTGTAATATTTTCAGTATTCAGTGACCAGGCCTTCAGCGCTGGTAGTTGAGCTCCGTACGGTAGTCAGCCTGCATTTGAAGCCAGTGAACAGAGGTCTATGCAATCCGGAGAGACTAGTTTGTTCACTTTCCCATGCAGTAGTAAATGACTTTACAATTGTGCTTATGTAGAGTAAAGGTCAAAGGAAAAGGTGTATTTGAGGCAGTTGCATCAATTACTTTGCTACAGATTTTCAGGTGCTGATGAAAAGGGTAATTTAAAATGGGTATTATAAAATTCAGGCAGTTATTTTCCCCCTAGCTTTATTGAGGCATAATTGACCTGCAGTAAACAGCACACGTTTCAGTGTATCAGTGTATCATTGAGTCAGTTCTGACACATGTATGCACCCATAAAACCACCACCACAACATGCATAATAAAAATATTTATCACTCCCCAACTTCCTTTGTACCCCTCTGTACCCCTCTGTAATCCTCTCTGCCCCTCCGCCTCCATCTCCAGTCAACCACCCATCTGCTTTCTGTCACTGTAGATTAGTTTACCTGTTCTAGGGCTTTATATAAATGGGTTTGTGTAGTATGTACTCTTTTATTTTGGTCTGGCTTCTTTCACTCAGCATAATTATTTTGAGATTCATCTATGTTGAGTATATCAGTAATTTATTCTTTTTTATTGCTGAGAAATATGGTATTCCACAGTTTGTATATGTACTCACTGTTGATTGCCATTTGGGTGTTTATGGTTGCTTACCATTACAAATAAAGCTAATCTGAATAATTATATACAAGTACTTCTATGGACATATGCCTTCTTTTCTCTTAAGCAAATATCTAGGAGTGGGATGGCTGGATGGTATGGTAGATATATGTTTAATTTTGTAAAAACTACCAAATTATTTTCAAGTTGTTGTATCCTTCTACTTTCCCAACCAGCAGTGCATGAGAGGTTCAGTTTCTCCACCTCTCTGTCAACAGTTACATGGCTAGTCTTTTTCATTTTAATAAGAGTGTAGTGGTATCTCATTGTGTTTTTAATTTACATTTTCCTAATGACTCAGTTGAGCGTATTGTCATGTGCTTGTTTGCCATTTTATGGCAGATCTTTTACCCATTTATTTATTGGATTGTAATATTAATTATTTGACATGTGATCAGCAAATATTTTCTCCAGTCTGGCTTGTCTTTTCATTCTCTTCATGGTGTCTTTCAAAAAGCAGAACTTTTTTGCCTGACCAGGCGGTGGCGCAGTGGATAGAGCGTGGGACTGGGATGCAGAAGGACCCAGGTTTGAGACCCTGAGGTCGCCAGCGTTAGCGCAGACTCATCTGGTTTGAGCAAAAGCTCACCAACTTGGACCCAAGGTCACTGGCTCTAGCAAGGGGTTACTCTGTCTGCTGAAGGCCCACGGTCAAGGCACATGTGAGAAAGCAATGAATGAACAACTAAGGTGTTGCAACAAAAAACTGATGATTGATGCTTTTCATCTCTCTCCGTTCCTGTCTCTCTGTCCCTATCTATCCCTTTATCTGACTCTGTCTCTGTAAAAAAAAAAAAAGCAGAACTTTTTAACTTGGAAGTTCAGTTTATCAGTTTGCTCTTTCACGAGTTCTGTTTTTGATATCATATTTAAGAAAGCTTTACCTAATCCTAAAGTTTAGAGATTATCTCTTATGTTTTCTTATAAAATGTTTATGGTTTTAGGTTTTACATTTTAGGAACACAATTCATTTTGACTTAGTTTTTGTGTGTGGTGCAAGGTGTGGATCACAGTTCATGGTTTTTGTTACAGTAACTAGTTATGTCAGCACAATTTGTTGAAATGACTGTTCACTCTTCACTGAATTGCTGTTGAACCTTTGTTGAAAATCAGTTGTCCATACATGAGGGTCTATTTTGGACTCTTATTTTGGTCCATTGATTTTTTTGTCTATCTCTACATTAGTACCACACTGTTTTATTTACAATAGCATTATAGTAAATCTTGAAATTTGATAGTGTTAGTCCTCCAGCTTTATGGGAGTTTTTTTTCCCCCGAAGTTGTTTTGACTATTCCAGGTCCTTTAAATATTCATATGAAGTTTAGAATCAGGTTATCAACTTATACAAAATAGCCTGCTGGAATGTCGCTGGTTATTATATTGTGTCTGTATATCAATATGGAGAAAATTTACTTCTTAACAACCCATGAACATGTTAATATTTCTCCATTTATGTCTTTAATTATCCTGCCGCTTTGCTAAACTCATTAGTTCTAGTAGCTTTTCTATAGACTTCATTGGATTTTCTACATAAATAATGTCATTTTTTGAATGGACATTATATCTTCCTTTCTAATCTGGATGTTTGTATTTCTTGTTCTTGATTTAATGCACTGACCAGAATCTTGACTATACTAGACAGAAATGATGAGAGTGATCATCGTCATCTTGTTTCTCATCTTGGAAATTATTTCGTTTTTCACCATTGTTTGATATTAACTGCAAATTGTGTGTGTGTGTGTGTGTGTGTGTGTGTGTGTGTGTGTGTGTGTGTGTATTCCCTTTATTAGATTGCAGAAATTCTATTCTTAGTTTGCTAAGGGTTTTAATCAGGAGTGGATTTGGATTTTGTTAGATATTTTTCTGCATTTATTAGTTTGTTACTGTGGCAAATTACCTTGATTGTATTTTGAAACTTATATTCCTGGGATGAACACCACTTGATCATGATGTATTATTGGAATTGATTTGCTAAATTTAGTATAAAATGTTTGCATCTATGTCCATAAGGGACATAATAGCCTTTTGTAATGTATTTGTTTAGCTTTAGGTTAATGCTGGCCTCATAGGATAAGTTGGTGTAATTTCCTCCTGTTCCATTTTCTGAAAGAATTTGTGTAGAATTGGTACTGGGTTTTATTCTTCCTTAAATCCTTGTTTGAATTCACCAGTAAGGCCATCTGGATCCAAAGTTTTCTTTGAGGGAAAATTTTAAACTACAAATTCAATTTTAATACAAATATCACTATTCAGGTTATCTATTGCTTTTTGAATGAGTTTTGGTATTTTGTATCAAAGAATTTGTTCATTTCATCAAAATTGTTGAATTTATTGCCATAAAGTTTTTCACAATAGTCCCTTATCCTTTTCACATCTGTAGGATCTGTAGTGGTATCACCTCTCTCATTCCTGATATTGGTAATTTATGTCTTCTCTCTTTTTATTTTTCCTGCTCCGTCCAATCTGAGGGTTATCAGTTTTATTTACCTTCTCAAAAAAAACCCCAGCTTTTGGTTTCTTTTATTTATTTCTTTCTCTTTATTTCATTGATCTCCATTATTTCCATTCACCTATTTACCATATTATGTATAATTTTAATTATTATTTTCTTTTGTTAAGTTTTTCTAATTTTATACAATATGGTGTTTTTAAGGTTTTGATTTAAACTATTTCTTCCCCAAGACAAACAAGGATATTGAGGCTCAGAGAAGAAAGAAGAAAAGTTAAAATGTGCTGCTTTAAATTCTTATAGCATAGTAAGTGCTGTGGTGAAGGCAAGGAAGAGTGCCTCCCTGGAGAAGTTGATGTCTGAGGAATCTCATTTTGTTGACATCTAGGATAAATCTATGAGGATAAGTCCAAGTATTAGTTCTTAGAGTTATTTTGCCCTGGCTGCGAGTCTCCATTGCTATATTCTGAAGAATGAGTTAAACTATTTCAAGAGTAATTCTGCATACAGCTAATGTTCCCTTGGGTTTAATTGCCAAATCTGCTTTTTATTTTTATTAAGACTGTTTGCGGTGGTCATGGTAACTCTAGCTGTAACAGCAGTGGCAGGTGTTGCTGATAGGATTATGTTGAATAGGAGGAAAATCTGGGGGCGGGTATGGGGGATTGTTTTAAAGCTTTACATCAGAGTTTCACTGCAAATTTAGTCTTGCTTAGGAATGAGTAGTTAACAAACTATTCCTGTTTAACATGTTATAACTTTTTAAAAAGGCTTAATGTAATTACTGGTATTTTATAAATGGAGTGAAATCAACATAATATAATAACATCATCTCAGCATCTATATTAGAAGGTTAAGGTTCTTTTCAATCTGAATCAAGGTGCTATATTTAGGGGTTTTGAAAATATATAACAGCTGTTTGCTAGGATGCACCGGTATGGCCAGTGGTCAGTTGTAGGGAAGAAACAAAAGGGAAAAAAATAGAGGAGTTATTTTCAAATGGCCATGAAGGCCAAGGGTTATGTACATTATTTTAGTTTCTTAATAATAATAAAGAAAATGTGAACCTGATCCTTATTTAAAAAGTTATGTTTGAAAGACCAAGCTACTCCTTTAATACTTTGCTCCTCAACATTATAAAATTTTCAATTTCTTAATTTTGTAGAAGATAAAACAGCGATGGGATTAAGTGGCTAGTTTGAGATAGTGCCAGGACTGGAACCCAGACTCCTGAGTCAAGAAAGTTACATCTCTCCTTTATACTCCCTGTAACCAGGAGCTTATCCTCACCTCTTTCATCTGTAAAACGGAGATGATACTAGTACTTTTCTTCTAGTTGTGGTTTAAATGAGAAAATATGTGAACTATCACTCAGACTTTTGGGTAGGGACTCAAGGAAATAATTAAGGGTCATGTGCAGATAAGAAGCTCCTTCATTTATTTAGAGGTTTTGTTTCCTAAAGTGATCCCATCCATTCACTCCATCTACTTTAGAATTATGAAAATACTTTCCCTAATTGAACAAATGCAACTGAATTTTCATGCCTTATAGTTGCTTTTAAACCTGTTAGCTTTTCAGTTTTGTTTGTCCTCAAACTTTGTAATGATGTGTCCAGCAAGCAATATGTGCTCATAAAAATGTTGGTTTCTCTCATGTCACAAGTCTTGAAGTTTATAGAAATAGTCACATGGTGTAAGAGAGGTACTTGGGCATTTTTCTCGTTTTGGTACTTCCTGAGGCTTTAGCTATCAGGTTAAAGGAGGATAGGGAGATGGAGAATATTGACTGATAACAAATCTTGAAGTAAAAAGATCATTTGCCTATCAGCTCTCTCTGTCCGGATTGCTCCTTCCCTTCCTCCCTCCTCACCTTTCTATCATTTTCCTGTGCTTTATTCTTTAAGATTTAGCTGCATTCCTTACTTCCTATGGGGTCCCTTTGCTGACCCTCTTGCCCAGGAGGGTTCAAGTCCCCATCACCCCCACCCCTCAATGCTCCATAACACCTGGCTATCATCTAGTATTCTTTACCACACTATGTTTTGATTGTTTTCTTGTCTGTTTTCCTAACAAAACTTAAAGTCAGGGAATTGATCTTACTCATCTCCATATCCCAGCACCCAGCAGAACTCCTGATGAAAGGTGCTCAGGCAAGTTGTGTTGTATGGGAAGCATTGAGTTTGATGCATTCTGTTTAGAGAATAGGGTATACTATTTATCTAACAAAGATATTTCTTTTCCACATTTCAGCCTCTTGTTTTTCTCACTAAGGAAATGCTTGAGCTACAAGAATGAGCCCAAGGGTTTTAATGTCACTGACACCCTTAGTGGTATTGCTCGGTGCTTGTTAGATCCACGTACCTTTGTGGAACCTGGGATACATCCATGGATTCCTGTTTCCACTGCTGTGACCGCAATGGAATCTTGCAGTGATATAGCTACAATTTTGCTTTTAATCATGCAGACCAGTTGGCTATAAATACAGTCTGCTTTCAGTGCCTTCACAAATCCAGTCCAGTAAAGCTGTAGTAAATTAGGTATTGAGTTCTAAATTATCAAAGTTGAAAGAATAGCAGTTTTAAAGAGGCAACTGGCCCATGCTTCCTTTTTCTGTACTACAGAAAAATATAGAGAATTGAAGCTCTATTGTGCTCGATTAGGTGAATGGTTAACTTCCCTACAGGTTTGTCCTGGTTTGTCGGTGCTGGGGCATAGAAGTCATGATTTATTATTGGCTAAAATTGGAAGAAAAAATAATGAAACCACACAATGATGTAACATGTATTAACGTATAATCTACCTAGTTATTGTTTGACAATGCCTTCTCAAAGGGGACTCAAACCAGAATGAAAATAAAACCTTAATTTTGACATTCATTTGTAATAATACGCTATCCTCATGGTATAGAGAGTTTTTAGGTGTGCGGTCCTGAACCAGAGTTTAGCTAGAAAGACTGTACCTTGTCAATTTATTCAGAGAGGGAAGAACCTATTGAGTAAGACCTGATTTGTGTCTGAGCTGAGCCTATTTCCTCATTCTTTCCCTTTTCACCATTTCGTAGAGTTTCTGATGGAGACTTCCTGATATTCTTCTAATTTACTTCTGAAATTCGTGTTCCTCAGATGCTGCTCAGAAGCAGCAGAGATGCTGATGAGTGAACACGATGAGTGAGTATCGATGAGTGGATTGATCATTGGTATTTTGCACTCAGCAGGATAACATAGCGGAGTTTGGTAGTTTTATAGTCTAGCTGAATCTTTGCTTTTAAACATATCAGTAAGTCTCAGTATTATTTCAAGGCATTCCATTTGTTATAAAAGATCAAAACAAAAATATAGTTTTGGTTAATATTATAAATAATATTATTTTCAGTGGTAAATTTTGAGAAAGATGGGTTTTAAGCTTTGAAAGACTCAGTAAATTAAGATGAGATCTTTGCTTTTAGGGTATAATTAACTCAGATTTTCGGCACCCCAGTCCATTTTCATTGAATAGCATTCTCAGTTAGGATGTATGATCACCACCTGTTTTGTTGGCTTCCATGCTGAAGACATTAGAGCTGAATGTAGTTGGCCTTCCCTTGAGCTGAGACATATTTACAGTTCTACTTTGTTATCCTTATAAGAACTTAGGCCTATCTATGTTCCACCAATGATTTTTATTGGTCTGATAGTTAGGGTGAAGGGAGGGGATGGGAGACAGTTGTTTTTCCAAGAAAGAGGTTAACAACCTGACCTGCGGTGGTGCAGTGGGTAAAAGTGTTGACCTAGAACGCTAAGGTTGCCGGTTCGAAACCCCAGGCTCCCCTAGTCAAGGCAACATATTGGAGTTGATGCATTCTGCTCTTCCCTTCTCTGTCTCTCTCTATATCTCTTTCTCTAAAATGAATAAATAAAATCTAAAAATAAAAAAGGAGGTAAAATTCCCAGAAATTAAAATTTACTGTAATTAAGAATGAAAGATTGAACCCATTTTTCCTTTCCTTTGCACGAAAATTACTGAGCTGAAAGAGGCCTTGAGAAGATGTCTTTATAGGACACACACACACACACACACACACACCTGCCCCGCCTAATTTAGGCCATGTTTAAATGAGCCCAGAGAGGTTCCTGTTGTGATCTCTTTCTTGTAGAATGGTCCGTGACAACTCTCATGAAAGGTCAGTAGTCAGAAAGGAGTGATGTTTACTTTGAAAATATCTTTAGGTCTGTCAGAATCTGAAATATAGCTATGGCTTAATTAGATGTCTTGTTCTCTTATAGCATTTTAGATTTGTGAAGAGGTAAGATGCTTTTTTTTTATAATGGAAATTATAGTCTAGTTATGTTTGAAAAAATAAGTTTTGGTTTATTGTTAGTGGTAAAGTTAGAATGTTCTCAAAGAGAGAGGAAGATACAGAAAGTTAAATGCTGTCATTCTGTCTCTTCCTACTAAGAATAAAAGCAAATGATTGTGAAGTATTTCAGCGGGTTGCACCTTAAGTGTTAGCTTGCCTTCCTCAGTATCATAAGAAGTACTTTGTCTAGTTGCCATGGAAACAAATTTAAATTATTGAGTTGAAAGTTATAATGTAGATCTTGATCCCTATCTGCTATGAAAGATAGATGTTGCAAACTAGGAATTTTAATGCTACTACTATTTCAAGAGAAAGTATTGACCTTGTACTTGCTTGTGTGGTAGGTATTTTGTTAGAGACCTAGGGACATAAATGAAAAGACAATGTTCTCAACTCTAGGAGCTCAGATTCTCATGGGCAAATAATAAGCAGACACATGGATTGGAGCAGGTCTGTTTGTAGAATGTCTGTGTGCAAGGTGCTATGGGAGGTGTTGCAAAGGACTTTAAGGATGTGTGGAATTTGCCCGACAGACAGGGAGGTGGAACGAAGATGATGTTGCAACAAAGGAAATTGCATTGTTAGGGGCTAAGAGGTAAAGAGTTATTTTATTTTATTTTTACAGAGACAGAGAGTCAGATAGAGGGATAGACAGGGACAGACAGACAGGAATGGAGAGAGATGAGAAGCATCAATCATCAGTTTTTCGTTGCGACACCTTAGTTGTTCTTTGATTGCTTTCTCACATGTGCCTTGACCGCGGGCCTTCAGCAGACCGTGTAACCCCTTGCTGGAGCCAGTGACCTTGGGTCCAAACTGGTGAGCTTTGCTCAAACCAGATGAGCCCTCACTCAAGCTGGCAACCTCAGGGTCTCAAACCTGGGTCCTCCGCGTCCCAGTCCAATGCTCTATCCACTCCGCCACCACCTGGTCAGGCGATAAAGAGTTATTTTAAAGCAGTTCTTTTATATCACTATACATCTGCTTAGCCATACTGTTAGGAAATATTTGGAGGATCTTAAGTTTTTTAAGTCATGAGCCAGTTGAATGTAAATTCAAGAGTCAGCCTGCCACCTGCTTCACTTGAGATTGTAACAGAGATATTGAACCTCTCCAAACCTCATAAAGATCGAAGGGCTGTGGTCAAAGGCTGTGAAGGGCATAGGTCAAAGTCTGACATTCAATAAATTCTAAATGTGAATTTCTTTTTAATAGCATCAGTAGTACCATTGGTTCATTCTAGTTTGCTGATAATTTTGAATGCTTTTTGTAAGAGAGGTTATTATGTAAAACATTTTCTATGCTTGCTGGATTACAAATTTTATTTGTAGTACCCTAGTAAATACCTGTTTACTATGCAGTCAGCGTTGGGCTAGGACTCAGTGCAGAGAAATGTAGCTCCTACCCTTAGGCAGCTTCCAACATAGTTGAAAATGAAAGTGGACATATATGAAATAAAGTAAGTATATGCTAAACTGTATGTACTACATGGCTATCTGTGTAGAGTAGTTAAAGTAGTATAGTTGCTTGTGTGGCCCAGTTACTGTTTTCAAGGGAGTCTGGGCATAGGCTACCAAAGAGAGGACAGAGGATAAAGATAGATAGTTAGGCAGAACCAAAGAAACTGAAGACTTCAAAAGAAAAATAACATAAACAGGAAAACCTTTCCATGTGGTGGACCTGCCTGGTGTGAGGGAAGCAGCTCCCCCTGTGGTGTGATTTCCGGGCGGCTGCCAAGGATCCCTCCCATTCACGTCTAGACGATTGCAATTCCTTCATTTTCCAGGGCCACTAAGAGAGGTCAGCCACATATCTTTTTCCTTTTCAAATGAATACCTTTATTATATCCTTTCCTGATAGTGGTTTTTGATCAGAGATTAGGAATGAACACTAGGCATAGAATAGGGGTGGGGCACAATTGGAGGGGGCTGTGAACATACCAGAAGGCATACTTTACTTTGCTCTCTAGCAACTCTACCAAAAAGTTCCAGAACAAGTATGGAATGAGTGATTTGTGCTCATTTCTCTTCTAGAAACTAGGGATAGATGCAGAGATGAAATGAGTTCCTTCACTTCGGTGACCTTAAAATCTTATGGGCAGACGAGAAGATAAACATAAATGTAGCGCACACAGGGTGGCGGCTGCCGGAAAGGAGGGTGCAGAAATGTTGATGGCAGTGCAGTACAAGGCACACTAGGGAGAGGACACAGTAAGGGATGCTGGGAACTCTGGAAGACACACTTTCTGTTATTGTCTTCTCCAAGTGTCTGATTTCAAGTAGGGACAGGAAGCCCGAGTTCTCGTTCCACATGTCAGCCACTGCCGCCTTCTGTTCCCACCGCTGCTTCTCCTGCAGGCAGCTCTTTACTTCACAGGGTCCAGGTCATAGCAGAGGACTGCAGCGCTTCCAAGGTGGGAGCTCACACTGGGCTGAGCTGCCATCCACCCGGCTTTGGTCTCCTTGGCCACGGCCATGCCTTTCTCAAGTCCTGGATTTGCAACAGCTGCTGGTCCCAATGATGGATGCTGGGAAGGGGAAGGACTGGGGCGAGTTAAGAAACGTACAGGAGGCTAGAGTTTCTATAGTTCCAGCTTTCCACATCTGTAGTCCTCTTCCCTGACAGTCCAAGGGGTTGGCATTCTCTCACACCTCAACCTTGACTATTTGAATAAGATGAAACGTTAGCATTTAGGAAAGACTACTGCAAGAAGAATGGGTCGAATTTCATAATAAGCTTTAGTTCACTTAACAGCTCTTGATAGAAAATTTCTAAGTGCATAGTAGTGACATACTAAATTATGCATAGAGAGAACTTAGAGCTGAAGGACAGCATAATCATCTCTCTGGCTTTCTGCATGTTAGCTGTGGGAGTTGTCATGTGAGAGATGGCCGTGGAAGCAGCCAGCTGGGTGACTTGGTGACTAGAAGTTTGAGAGGATTTTTAAGGCCTATACGTTCAGGAGGTGACTTCTCTCTCCCCTAGACTTTGAGATCCTGCATGCATTTTATTTTTATTTTTAAAGGGAAATAGTTATCTCTGGTTCAGTTAGAGTCTGAGAAGCTGCATTTAATAATAAATGGTGCGTTTGTGTTTTAATCGAAGTAGTTTCATAATAGTGGTAGCAGCAACCACAGCAACAGAGAAAACCTTTTCCTCACCATCTCTACCAAATACAATAACTTGATATTTGGGAGTTTTAAAGCCAGAAGTCTTCATGTCTATCATTTTGTCATTTGCTGTAAGAACAATGAACTTATGATCATCTGAAAATTGTATAACTTGCTTTAAACTTTGTGCCACATTTCTATTATGTTTTATTCATCTCTTTTTCTATTCCTGGTTAGATTTAAATATCAAAATTATTGAAAGAAATAGTTTTCTCTTTAAAGAATTTGAAGCTAACTGTCTAAAGGCTTAAATATAATTTCTCCATTGTTTCTTAGAAATTCCTATAGAAATACAGTATTATTTTCATACAGGAAGCTGAAAAAGCAGGCTGTTCTAAGGGAAGCTGTTGTGTAGTTCCTTCCTTTCTAAACTTTAAGCCGAATGCTTTTCCTCACTCCGAGTTCAAGGGCTTAGTTTACGTGCATGAAAATAAACTGAACAGCACCTGCCGCTTAGTCATGAAAGAATATCTTAAAGCGGCTAAGCAAACAGATGTACTCAGTTTAAGCTTTTGAGATGCTCAAAACATGTGGTAAAACAATAAAATTTTTCAAAATGAGTAGTATGAAAAAATAAAATAAGAAGTAAACATAAACCAAGGTTTCAGGTTTGGTGCCTGAATTTTGTACATTTTAATTGCAACACTGTCATCACTGCAGGCAATGGCACTTGTCCTTGAAAACACAGAATTGTCCATATTTTTCCTGAGAAGGATTCGGCATATTTCATAGTTTTTTTTTTCTTTAAAAGATGTTATTATAACTCTTGGGAAAAGCAAGAGGAGAAAACATAAATAATACAAAATACTGTTATAAAATTATTCAGTATTTTCTATTGACTTTATTCAGGCACCTATTCATAAGTTCAGATAGTTCAGGACAGTCCACTCTAACTATCTATTTTAATAGGGACAGCTTGGTCAGGTCCAGGGAAGCTTGGTAAAGTCCTTCATGATACTTATAGGAAATGATATGGCCAAGTTGTCTGTATTTATTTAGTGTAAATTACCATGCGTGGTCTCCATAAAACATTGGAAGCTATATTCTTGTTAACTTACGTTAAACCTCCAAGTTCACTAGCAAATTACCTATAAACTTCTATTTTACTAATGAATGTTGCCTGGAAAAAATGTAGAAGTCCTGCTAGAAATACAATATATTACTTTTGTTATCAGCAGAAATCTGTGGGCTGACAGAATGAAGAATACCATGCAAATTCCAGCGTTGGCCATAAAATCATACATGGCTCAAGATTTCCATCGCAAATGAGGCAAAGAGGATCTTACTTTCTGAGTCGGAATAGGAGGAGAAGAAGAAAACAGTAAGGGTCAGTATAGTTGCCCTTAATCTCAAAATCATTTTAATGATCCTTAGAGTAAGGTGTGTGTGTTATTTAACCTATTGCCTTGAGACTTACTAGAAATTTCAAAACAGTGCGTGGAAACAGCACAGTTTGAGCTGGGCTCCCCATGAAAGGACAAGGCAAGCTTATCTTCAGGAAGGTTCTGGGCTAGAGTCAGTCCAGCAGCTTTGAAGCCCTGATGGTCAAGAGTTCATTCTCATGGACTGAATATGTGCAGAGGCCAATCTGGTGGCTGGTTCCATAGTGTAATATTTACCAGCGTAGTGTGGCACCTGAGGGTCTCAGTGGGCAAACAGGAAGCTGAGAATGGGTTATGGAGAGGCAGCAGGCTGTGGTAGAGGAGCTCCAAAGGCAGACAGGAGAGTGTTCCTTCCAGTCCCAGCTCTCAGCAGCTTGCTTTGTGACTTTGGACAAATCACTTATTTGGGCTTCTGCTTCCTCACCTTATGTTGTGTGATCTCAGAAATTCTGGCTCCTTCCAGCTTCCAAGTGCTGGTTCTAGGAACTTGACCAGTATAGCACTGTGCCTTCTATCTTGTAGCAATTATACTGCCCCCATCCAGGTGCTTAGTTTAAAATTGATCCACAATATGCTGTTAGTCACCAGGCTCTGTCCACTCTGCTCTGGGAAATGTCTTTTCCTTTTTTCCTTCTCACTACCTCCACAGTTGGCAGGTTCTCACTATACTTGTCAGGATGATTGTCTCACTCTCTTGCCTTCCACCCTCCCTGCCCACAGCCCCACCCTGTTCTATTCCAAGGTTAAATCCTTCCTTTCTCATCCCATCCCATCCTGTGCTCTGAGTCTCATCTGCCTTAACTACTACTTTCATTGTGAGCATTTTCTTGTTCAGAAATCATCAACCTACATTGTGTGGCTTTTAGTATACTCTAATCTTGTCCCACCCTATCCATCTAACTTTATTTTCTATCATCATCCAACACACCCTGCTATGCAATCAGACCAGTTTTTATCACTGTTTTCATAAACATTCCCTGTTTTTACTACTCATATAACTTGTTCATTTCTTTCCTGGAATATCTTTTTCTCTTCGTAACCTATACATTTAACAAATTCAAAATTCAAGGAAGTTAGGATAACTGAATAAAGCTGTGTGGATTGGGAGTGAGAGTGGTAGAGAGAGGAGTGGGGTTAGCCATAGAACAGTGGTTCTTAACCTTTTTTGAGGTACCGAACTCACCAGTTTCATATGCACATTCACCGAACCCTTCTTTAGTGATAAATAAAATATGGGTTTTTTTTCCGAATTCAAGACATAGGTATATGTTTTTTTACTGGTGCACAAAATGAGCCGTGCATGAACATCACCTTGCTCAAAGAACAAAACCAACAAAGTGCATGAACTCACAACAAATTACGGTCTTACTTTATTCTGGCCTCCGTGGCAGAGGCTTCTCCAAACCCCTGAGACTGACTCATCGAACCCCTAGAATTCGATAGAACCCAGGTTAAGAACCACTGCCATAGAAGGAAGGGACAGGCATCTGGGACCCAGGAGGGAAGGTCAAGTAAATGGTCACCTGCAGGGATTTTGAGTCACAGAGGAAGACAGTTTTAAAGATCCTCACTCACATCAAGTGGACTTTGCCCTCCATAAAATAGAAGCCAACTTCCTCTATTCAGCGTGATTGGGGTGGGAGGGGGGTTGCCAAGGATCTGAAGTAGAAAGTTTCCACTTGCTAAATACTCTTTCAATATTTCTTTCTCAGAGAGATCATTCTAGATTCTTTCCTTCAACATTCAGCTCCTCTGCTGTTTGTTGTGATCATTGTGCTTCCCATCTTAGGTTTTACACCTTACTGTAACTATATGCTTCATGTCCGTGTGCCCCTGTGGAATCCACAACCTCTGCGGGCCGTGTCTGGCTCAGATCCTGCATCCTCAGCTCCTAGCATGACCAGGCCTGGCACAGAGAAACTTCTTCACAGGTGTGTGTTGAGTGAAGGAATGAATGAATGAGAGTGAGGGCTGGTCCTTCCTTCTTGCCACTGCAGCTGTGGCCAGTGCCCCCTGGCACAAGTATTTCAGTACATGAGACAGGTACAGAAAGGCCTGGTCTCCTTTACCGAGAGAGTTAAGTCACGGATGTGTTTGTGGCTGTGCTAACTCATTCTTCTGTGTGGCAGTTCAAGGAGAAGGAATTATGAAGTAAATAATTTCTGTGAAATATTTTTTTTTTAGTTCTTTCTCTAAATCACACTACTGTGAGTCTCCTGGGATCACATGCTAAATTTTGAGGTTTTCAAAGCAAAGTTCCATAAAGTAAATCATACCGTGTATATATGGGGTATCTGGAAGTGTCATCCTGTTAAGGGTAAGTGGCTGCGGATGGCATTACCAGAGATGAATAAAGGATGTCCTGAGGAGCATTGAGAATCCAGTTGGAATGAGTCAATGTAAGTTTGTGATGGACTCATATCAGTTTTTTAAATTTGTTCAGCAGTATCTGGCATTAGGAATCTGAATGAGGAAAGCCACAGTTGTGTGTTGGTATTGTTGAAGTGGCTTTGTATCACTTTCATCACTTCTGCCGGTTCTAGACTGGCAGTGAGGACAGGAGAGGAGAGGCTCTTTAACGTAGAAGAGGGAGGTGTTGCAGCCTCACGGGGGTACCCATCCATTCATTCCCCACCCTGTTTCCTCAGTCCACTAACTCTGCTTTCCTCGCCTCACTCACTGGGTGGTCTTGCTCCCCGCATTTGCTGAGTACACAGAAGCAACCAGAAGAGAATGTCCTCAGACTTCTGCCGAACCTTCCCACCTACACAGACCTGTGCCCTGCACTCTGCTTTCCCTCCCCTCACTCCTGGTGACCATTCTCTGCTCCTGTGCCCACCTGCTCAAGAGCGTTACTCTACTGATTGCTGGCTTCCTTCTACCCCATGAGTTCTCCCTGTGCAGGGGCAGGTGTGGAGTACGGGTGCATTGGGAGTTAACCAGTTTGCGGGTCTGCTGAGCAGGCACAAAGAAGCAGTGGAGATTAAGTGACCTTGCAGGAGAAAAGTGGAGAGACCACGTCAAGGAAGAAGGGACAGTTAAAAGGTGGCTGGGTCAGTATTGTGGAGACCTCAGGAGGGTGCTTGGGTTGTTGGATCCAGAATTTGAAAGAGAGTAGTGGAAATTTGGGGGTGTTGGTGAGAGAGTTGGTGCAGGAAATTGCGATGCTGGAGGTGTATGTAGTCTTCGTTCGGTGAATGATCACGGGGGGATGGTGATGGTTTGTTGGATAATAGCCACAGGTAGTAGTGAGAGCTGAATGACTGATATATGAGGTTCAAAGGCGAGAGGCTTTAGGGAGGAGAAAGTGGTTTGGAAACAACAGAGATGAGCAGGGTGATACCCACTCCACTTTCAAGCCCAGTAGCATGAGGGCTGTGGAGGGAAGAAACACCAGCACTTGAGGGTGGCAGAGGGAGCAAGGCGAGAGCCCTCTGTCCTCCCTCCCTATTTCCCGGAATGGAACGGACTGTCGCTAACTCAGCAGCCCGAGTGCGCGCTTCATAGCGGAAGCCCGTTGTCTCATTGTCATCTTACCCAGAGCACTGTGTCTAGCCCCGTCCCTCACTGTCTTCAGGGTTAGGGGCATTGAGGCGTTGGCCTCTCAAGGCTTTTCTGATCACCCTCTTTGAAGTGGTGTTCCTTTTGTCAAGCGCTAACACCCCCTTTCCTGGCCTTTCCAATTTTCTCTACAGCATATATCACTATTCCGTATATACATTTTACTCAGTTTGGTTATTTCTGTGTTACCTGGGGCAGGGATTTCTGTCTGAGTTAATACACCTTTATTTTTTAATGCTTTCCCGCTGCACCTAGAATAGTCTTGGCAAAAGGCAGATACCTAATGAATGTTAGTTGAACGTGGGATGGATGAATGGGTAGATGAAAGGAGGAATGAACGAACAGGTGTAGGAGACATAAAGGAGGAAACGATTTATTCACAGGCGGTTGTTTCAGAATTCAGGTTTTAGGGTGGGTCTAGGATGTGATTGTTATTGTGGGAGCTTGGAGAGAATAGGAAGGTTCCTGTTTTTGAGGAAGTTGCATTACTGGGACACTGGCTAAGGGAATTCCAGCTCCTCTCGCTCGATGGCAGGAGATGACGCAGAGAGAAAAGCTACAGATCAGGCCTGGCAACTAAGGGATTCTGAGGGTCTGGGTGACCAGTAGATGACTAATGAAAACTGAAGGAAAGGAAGGTTTAAAAACAAAAACAAGCCTATCCACAAAGAAACTAAGTAGCAGTTGTGCAGTGTTGCCTCCCTTATATCAAGCTTGATTCCTCCATTGCCTCCTCAGTTCTCCCAGTTGCATTTAGTTAAATGTGATGAGCTCTTTTCGTTTAGTAGGTCTCGTGAAATTTTTTAGGGTAAAAGGTATTAGAACTAAAATGTGCTAACGCTGTTTTTTGGGTTTTGTTTTGTTAGAGAAAAGCATCAACTTGTTGCTCTACTTAGTTGTGCCATTGATTGCTTCTCATATATGCCCTGACCAGGGCTTGAACTGGCAACCTTGGGGGATCAGGCCAGCACCCTCGGGATCGAATGGGCACCCTTGGGATTGAGCTCTGACTGGGACTCAAACCTGCAACCTTGGTAACAAGCCAGCACCCTTGGGATGGAGCAACCGCAGGATCACTCTGTCCACTATGCCACTGGCCAGGGCACTAACACTGGTTTTTAAAAGTCTATTATTCTGGTTTGGGATAACAAGTATCTGTCAATTAAAATAATTGCTGTGGATGGCTGGTTCCTTGGGGTCTTTGGGGTAGAGTACAAGCATTTGCTTTTCAAGCTGTCATAGGTTCAAAATAGAGAGTATGATTTATGTGGTTGGAAACTTTAATGTCGCCAAATCTTCCCAGTTGACATCTGAATATCTCAATTATGTTTCTGGTCAATTTATTATTTTAAAACACCCTGCCAGACCATAGTGCTTTCCAAAGTTGGCAGCATATTGCTGATGACCTAATTTATTATTCAAACTCACTGTTAAGTGTTCTAAGAGTTTCTATAACTATTCATTTTATCCATTTGAAGTGCATTTTAGGTGTACTTTATTACATAGGAGGGTTGTTTTTCCCTAGACCATATAAGCACAAAATAAATGTTTAAGTGTTGTAAACCCTACTGTCCAGATTTATTTTATTTTTAGGTGCAAAGTACCTTCCAGAACACCAGGAAGTGGAGTCTAGTTTCCAGTAGGGTTTCTTCCAGGTGGCCCCTTCCCGGGCTACACCTGAGGCCGCTTTCTACCACGTTTCTGTGGGCTCTGACCTTCGCCAACTCCACCTCCTGCCCTCGGCTTTCAGCTTATTTCTTGTTTTCTGCTTTGCTTCAGTTTCTTTATTTCTTCCTGTTACCCTCAGATCAGTAATTTTCTAATTATCCTTCAGGTCTCAGAGTCAGTATCACTTTTCCAGAGAGGTCTTTCTAGATTCTTTCCTTCGTGTGGCATTTGGTTCCTCTGCTGTATATTGTGATCATTGTGCTTCCCATCATAGGTTCTACACCTAATTGTAACTATATGCTTCATGTCCGTGTGCCCCTGTGGAATCCACAACCTCTGCTCAGATCCTGCATCCTCAGCTCCTAGTATGACCAGGCCTGGCACACAGAAACTTCTTCACTGGTGTGTGTTGAGTGAAGGAATGAATGAATGAGAGTGAGGGATGGCCCTTCCTTCTTGCCACTGCAGCTGTGGCCAGTGCCCCCTGGCACAAGTATTTCAGTACATGAGACAGGTACAGAAAGGCCTGGTCTCTTCTACCAAGAAAAGGTAAGTCACGGATGTGTTTGTGGCTGTGCTAACTCTTCTTTGTGACAATCCCAGGAGGATGAATTTTCAAGTAAATAGATAAATTTCTGTGAATGATTTCTCTTTAGTTATCCAGATCTGACTACTGTGAGTCTGCTGGGACCACATGCCAAATTTCTAGTTTTTAAGGCAAAGTTCCATAAAGTGAATCATTTATATATATCTGATATCTGGAAGTTTTATCTTGTTAGTAAGGAAAATGATTTAGGAAAATATTCTGAACACATAATCATTCAGAAACTCACTTTGTCCTGTTTAATGTAGTTTGACAAAAGTTTATGCAGTATCTTATACAGGTCTTCAGTCCTGCATCTTAAACCGTTAGGCCCAGCTGCATTTTGGCATACAGACAAATATGTTACCCATTAGGGTCTGGGTGGCACCCTGTAATCAAACATTAATACTTTTGCTTTGAAATAGTCATAAAGTAGGATAAATGTCCTATAAATAGCCTCAAGTCATTTCAGGTTCTGGTTTTGCTGCCACATAATTCTAGTTAGGTTGGGCTACCGATGAATTATGAAGAGACTTTTAGGTTTGGGAGTTTGGAGGCTTTGGAATTACAAGGCAGAGAACCACGGTAGGTTCACGTCTTGGTGTAATGCTGACTGTCTAAGCATCTCCTAAATCCGTGATGGCGAACCTATGACACGTGTGTCAGCACTGACCCGCGTAGCCATTTTCGATGACACGCGGCCGCATACCAGAGAAGTATGGGGCCACATGCCGAGAAGGACGTTTCATCCTTGGCTCCTGCACGGCCAGGTGCAGGAGCCAAGGTTAAAACATTTGCTGTAGTGTAGACACTCTGTGCCGGAGGTCTGTAGGCCAAAACAACAGAACTCCGGCACAGAGCGTCTAGTTCTGGGACTTCCAGTTAGGCTGTTTTTTCTCAAAGTGACACACCACCCGAGTTATGCTCGGTTTTTTGGCGAATTTTGACATACCAAGCTCAAAAGATTGCCCAGCACTGTCCTAAATAGTTCCCCTCCATCCTCAGAACAACCATTGGGTCAAACCAAGCTCTGTCACCTGGATTGCAGGAATATTTCCCTATGTTTAGCAATCCATTCTCCAGAGTGAATGTCTAAAACAAGTTCTGGTCATATTACTTCTCTGTGTAAATCCTCTCAGTGGTGTTTATAACCCTAAAGATAAAATACACATATCGTAACTCTTCATACAAGCTCATTATGAGTTGGGCCATTTGTCTCTCAGTTCTTCAGTGGCCACTCCCCACTTCACTGTGCAAACGTGTCTTTTATTCCATGGTCCCACTTGCCTTCTGGCTGTGCCTTCTGTCTGAAATAGTTCCTTTATCCTGCCTCCATTCTTTTTTTTTTTTTTTTTTTTATAGTTTTTTTTTTAACATTTTTATTTTATTTTATTTTATTCATTTTAGACAGGAGACACAGAGTGAGAGAGAGAGAGAGAGAGAGAGAGAGAAAGGGGGGAGGAGCTGGAAGCATCAACTCCCATGTGTGCCTCAACCAGACCAGTGCAGGGTTTTGAACTGGCGACCTCAGTGTTCCCAGGTCGACGCTTTACCACTGCGCCACCACAGGTCAGGCCCCTGCCTCCATTCTTACATCCCTTTGTAACTTGTTTACTTTTCAGGTTTTGAATTAGATGTCACCTTTTCTTTTCTTTTTTTTTTAATGAGAGGAGGGAAGATGTACTCCTGCATGTGCACTGACCAGGATCCACCTGTCTAAGGCCGATGCTCGAGTCAGCCAAGCTATTTTTAGTGTTTGAGGCTGGCATTCAGACCAACCGAGCCATCCTCAGTGCCTGGGGCCCACACTTGGACCACTCAGGCCACAGGATATGAGAGAAGAGAGAGAGAAGGGGGAGATAGAGAGAAAGAGAAGCAGATGGTTGCTTCTCATGTGTGCCCTGACCGGGGATCAAACCTGGGATGTCGCATGCTAGGCCAACTTTCAATGCACTGAGCCAGTGGGCCAGGGCCTAGTTGTCACTTCTAACGAAGCTTTCCACCCCGGTTCAAGACTATATGCCCTACCTTTGTATTTGGTTGACACTTTACTCCTGCTGTATTCTGATGTAATTATGTCACTAATTCTCTAGAGTAGGTTTCTTAAACCTAGGCGCTGTTGACTTTTTTTATGTATTTATCTAATGACCTGGTATTTATACTCTCTTCTGACACTTGACCTGCTTACCTCTTGTCCTTGACCTCTAACATTTGCCCTGCTTTGAATTAACCTTAGCTAGGTTTCTCTGCCTTGGCATTATTGACTTTTGGGGCCAGATAAATCTTTCTTGTGGGGCCTGTCATTGTAAGCATTATTGTAGGATTTTTAGTAGCGCCCTGGACTCTACCCACTTGGTGCCAGTAGCATACCCCCACCCCACCCTATTGTGACAACCAAAAATGCTTCCAGACATTGTCAAATGTCTACTGAAGCTACAGTCACCCCTAGTTGAGATTCATGTCTAGAAGGGAAGTTCTTTGAGGCAGAGGCTATGCTTGTGTGGGTTTTCATATCCCAAGCTTGGCACACATAGGTTCCCTTAATGTATTGAACTAACTTGAACTAGATGGGGTGAGTGTACTGGATAAGGAAGGGTAGGGTGGATGGACAGATGAAGGGAGGGGGATTCGTTGGCATGATGTGGAGATAAGAGAATAGATAGCAAATGCTGCTTGAGGGGTTGAGCTAGCACACATAATGGGCTCAGGTTCTGTTCTGCCTCTTCAAATGACTACGCCTTTGCCTTGGGGCCGTCCTCCAGGGACTGTTTTCCTGCCTTAGAGCAGCAGGTACAGATCTCCAGGTTGCTCAGAGACTGCCTCAGGGTCACCCAGGGAGCCTTAGTAAGCACTGTGTAAAGACTGGGTATATATAGGACTCCGAAGCAGTCTGCCCTCGAGGTGCTCCAGCCCTTCCCTTCCTGGAAATTTGTTTCTCCTATCCAATCTAGATTATATTAGCCCTTTCTCCTGTATTGTCCCATAGTGCCCATTCTTCTTTCATAGCATTCTTTACAGTTTCTAACTATATAGTTTTTTCTATGTTTATTTAATGTTTTCATTCATTGAGATGAAACTGGAGGAAAGGAAATGCATGTTTTTCTTGCTGCTGGCACAGTAATTGGCGCCTTAGGCATTCGGCACAGAATTTGTATAAAGCGAGACTGCATGTGGTACGCCTCCAAGAACCTGTGTTCTAGCGGAGGAGGCTCCTGCGCACGCACTTGACCGCCAAGGTCTCCACCAAAGAGCAAGGAAGTACACTGTTGAATTGGAGAATAAAATGGGAGAATAAATTGGGCTGGAAGTATCTGGGTTAACTTTATAAAAGAAAAAATTATAAAATATAAGAAAAAATTATAAAATATAGACGACTAGAAGGGAATAAATAAAAACTTATTCATAGCTAAAGGCTCAGTATCAGGAGACAGCCATTTTGGTAAATTTCAGCCTCTGCTTCTTTCTCTCATTCTTTAAAATACAAATTGCTTCATATTTGTAATATTTCATGAATACATAAAAGTAGAATAATATAATCTCTACACAGTGTATTATAGTTAAATCTTAACATTGTGTTATCTTTGTTTTACATTAAAAGCTTAAAGTGATATAAAATAAAACATTACACATATTGCCAATGCTCCCTGTGTACCCTCAGGTACCATTTCCCATTCTCCTGCAGAAGAACCATCATCCTGCAGTGTGTGTCATTCCCTCACATGGCTTTCTCCTTACATTATATGCATATATATTTATAAGCAAGGTGTTGAGTTTGTGAATCCTGAACCTTGTATGATATGCTGTGTAAATATTTCTCCAACTTGCATTTTCTTTTAACATTCCATATGAAATATATCCATGTAGATGTGGGTGGCAGTAATTCCTTCATTTTTGCTATATGGTATTCTTGGATTATAGTATAGTTTATTCATGCTGTCAGTGGAAATTTTGGATTATTTCCGTGTTGCTGTGAACATGTACATTATTTTCTTGTGTACAACAGACAGCTTCTCTAGAGTTTGTACCTAGAGGTAGAATTTCTGTACATAGCGTATGTGCATCCTGGACTTCCCTAGATGTTGCCTGATCGTTCTCCAACGTAGTTGTTTGAATTTCAGCACCTAACATCGCTGTATGGGAGTTCCTATTGCTGCACTTCTTTGCTAAAGCCTTGCTATTGTCCGACTTTCAAATTTTGGTAATTTGAAATAGTGTCTTTTTTTTAAAATTTCTGGTGTGTTTGGGCATCATTTCTTACGTTTATTTGGCTTTTAATTTCCTCTTTTGTGACGTTTGTTTGCTTTTGTATGTTTTTCTGTTAGATTGCTTCCCCCTCCTATATAGCTTTAGTTCTTTATATATTCTTTTTTTTGGTATTTTTTTGACGAGAAGCGGGGAGGCAGAGAGACAGGTTCCTGCTTGTGCCCAACCGGGATCCGCCTAGCATGCCCACCAGGGTTGTGATGCTCTGCCCATCTGGGGCGTTGTTCTGTTGCAACCAGAGCCATTCTAGCACCAGAGGTGGAGGTCATAGAGCTATCCTCAGCGTCTGGGCCAATGGAGCCTTGGCTGCAGGAGAGGAAGAGAGAGATAGAGAGAAACGAGAGGGGAAAGGGTGGAGAAGCAGATGGACACTTGTCCTTTGTGCCCTGGCGGGGAATTGAATCTAGGACTTCCACATGCCTGGCCGACGCTCTGCTGCTGAGCCAACCGACCAGGGCCTATATATTCTTTTTATTTATCTTCTGTTGTTATTTTAAACTTCAAATATGTTCTCCCAGTGACTTATCGTTCCACTTCGTTTATTATGTGCTTTGTTGTGTTCATATTTTACATTTTAATCAAGTCATATTTATTAGTCTGTTCATTTATGGTTGGTGCTTTTTGCATCATGTTTAATAAATTTTATTCTGAGTAGTTTACTGTAATAGATTCTATCCTATTTTTTTCTGTTTGTTCTGCTCTTCTTATTATTTCTTTGTGTGGGTATGAAATAGGGAATGATTTTCCATATAAATAAGCTACTGTAGTTGCGTAAACCAGCATGTCTGATGCATAGTCCGTCTTTCCTTTAATTTGTAATGCCACTTAGTTGTGTATTTGGTCCGATTCCTTGGTCTGTAATATATTCTTTGGTCACTTCTACAGTCTTTCTTACTGGGGCTTTATAGAGTTACATATTATGCAAGACCCTGGGGTAAGAACCTTAGGTGGTTATGCTTGGAACTGAGGTTCTGGCAATAAATAGTGGGTGGTTGTATTAGGAAAATAGGTAGACGTGCTACTGCGAAGTGTTTTGAACAGAACTTTGAGGACACAGATTAGATCTGCCTGTGGGGCCCAGCTGGTCACTGGATGTTGGTGGGAGAAGCAGTAGGGACTGGGCTGTGATCTTTCAGTAGCAACCCAAGGTTTTCTGTAGGGGATGAATAGTCTCCAAATAATATTGTCTGCACATTCCCCACAAACTTGTATATATGCTTTATGCTTTTTTCTGGAGACCTTTCTGATAACTTTTACTTAAAATGTTACCCTCTTTAAACTTCACCAGAAGCTTCAATCTTGTATTACCTGAGAAAGCCTTTAGAAACTGGCTATAATGGACATGCGGTGTTTTGGTGTTACGGCCTTCATTTGGAAACTGCTTCTTAGCATTGCCTTTTTTTTTTTTTTTTTTTTTTTTTTTTAGCGTGGCACTCTTTTTTTTTTTTTAGACTTTAGGTTGACTTTTTTTTCTTCTCTACTTTTTACTGGATTGAGTCACAAAAAAATGGATGCTATTTTTAAGTGCTGTTATTCTTTTGAAGAAAAGGTTCAATTTAAAATGTTTGTCTAAACTGAAGAGGGTTTCTGTCAACTGTGCTTCTTGTACTGAGAACGAGTAACATGGCCTTCTTTTGAATTTAGAGAACAAGAGCGATGTCACGCTCTTGTCTTCCTTATTTTGGTGGCCTTTGAACTCTTATTAAGTAGAACTGAGTCAGAATAAAAATACTCACAGAAAATTGGCAAAATACAAGTCATTAAACCCTTATGAAACCTCTGGTACTTCTGTGATGTTTGAAAAAAAACTGTTAGATGCAGAATTGGGGAGGATTAATAAAACCGTATTTTTTCATACTGGAAATGTCTTTATTCTCTCTGCAGACTGTAAAAGTACAAAAGTTGCCACCATACCGATGGGTGTAGAACAGCACTCTGCAGGAGACCTTCTGCTGTGATGGAAACAGTCTATTCTATGTGGCCGATACAGTAGCCCTGTGTGGCTGTTGAGCACTTGAAACGTGACTAGCACAATTGCAGAATGGAATTTTAAATTTCATGTGATTTTAATTAGTTTAGATTTAAACACACATGTGACTAGTGGCTGTTGTATGGGACACTCAGAGTGATAGCCATTTTGGCGTGTGCACTTCAATATCTGTCCCTGTGTACCTGCTGGTCTCTGCCTGCTTCCTGCCCATTTTCTCTCTCTTTCCTGTTTTCCTCTGACGTTCTCCCTGGGTCTTTGATTTTCGGCTTGCCTTTGTCTGCCAGCCTACCTGCTGCTCTCCTTACTTGTCTCATTCTTTTTCTTGCTCTCTCTTTGTATGTGTTACAAACACACATAATCCATTCTGTTTGGAAGGCAGGTTTTTCTGCTTAATTATATATCATGGACATTTTCCTTTTTCTGTACATACAGATCTATCCTCCCAACACCATTATAGTGTCATTTCAGTTGCATGAATGTGCCAATACTTATTTAACCTGATGGGCAGTGGGTTGTTTTCACTTTTTTCTTCTATAATATATACTTATAACTGCTACAGTTTATCCTATTATACTTTTACATGTGTGTTCTTTGAATACTTTGCTATTGTGCATAGGGTTGAGTTGTTCAAAACTGAAATCTGCCTTTTGTTTTGTCCTTTGGTACCTGTTGGAATTCCCATAGCACTTCAAATAAAGACCCCTCTAGGAGTCACTTGCCTACAGCCTCAAGGACTATATTAAAGTTGCCAGTCTTTAACAGTACATAGTGCAAGGAGAAAGAGACTAGCATGCTATATGGACATGAGTGTGTGCCCATTGCTGTCTGTCTCAGGTGGGTCGGCCAGGTGCACCTGCCTCACCATCTTTGAGGCCATCTTGGCGAGGGTGAATGTCAAGGCCCCAGCCAGAGCACCTTCTGTTCAACCTCTCCATCTCTGCTTCATGACTGGAATTCCATTGGGGGAGAATGCTTGGGGCTCCGGGTTTTTCTTGTGTTTGGAAGGAACTCTTAATTCCTGTCCAATGTTTAATTGAAAACCTGGCTTGGCAAAGAGAATGATCATGTCGGCCAAAGGAGGTATACAGCTGGGGAAGCCTTGGAGAAGCCAAGGGTCACGGGGTGAGGGGGTGAGTGAGGGTCTGCACAGTCTCTCTCTGCTCACACCTCAGTTCTGTCAGGTTGGCAACCGTTTTTTTATCATATCTCTCAGAATTTTCAAAAACTATTCTGTTGCCACTCATCTGATTAAAACCCCTTAAGTCTTTCTGAAGTAACTTGTTTAATGAAGTTCCATGTGATGGTTGCTTTTCTTATTTGGCTAATGGGCTTTCATGCACTAAATCTGTTTTGAAGGTTTAGAATATGCTGAGGTCATTTCCAAGTGATGTTCCAAATGATGATTAAAGAATTTTAATGTTTATCTGAAAAATGTTATCTTTCAGGACAATAATGAATTTATAAGAAATAATTAAAATAATGCTGCTTTGAAAAACAAAAGGCTTGCGGAACCCACAAAAGGCTCCTTCCCCTTCATTAGTTTAGTCATTTCCAGTACAGAACTTGTAACCCTACAGAATCTCTTCAAGGACTAGATTCAAAATCCTGTATGTCTCTGGCTATTTTAAGGAAAAGCTAGAGATAACAATATTCTAAGGAATAAAAAGTAAACAGCTTTTATTTTATTATTTTTACTTTAAAAGAAACAACTTTGGGAAATAACTCACTGAAACTAATTTGAGTACTTAGTTTTAAGAAGTGACTGTAGGAAATAGTACCTACCCTTTCTTTAAAAAATCAAGTATTTTTCTTTCTGAAAACCTTAGTTTATACATATAGCCATGTTATATTGCCAAATATCTAGAAATCCAAAGCTTGTTAAATCCTAAATGTTGGAAAAACAATATAAAAATACTGATACTGATTTCAACCTCTATTACTTTTAGAGCTGGCCTGTGTTATGCCTGGTTAGGGAAAAATTTAAACCCTATGATCATGTATTCATTAGAATATTTTTGTGTGTGTGTCAGAACAGTTGGTAGGAATTAACTTTTTTTATTTGGAAGTTTTAAGTATAATTAGAAAGTCAAGAAAAGCGAAAAATGAGGTTTAGCATGACGTGTATGTTATTTTACATAATAGGGAGCCAGGAATGTCGTTGACAAAATAATAACACTAATTGCTAACATTTATTGACTACTTACTTAGTTTGTGCCCAAAACTCTGCTGTGCACCTCACATCCAATATTTCTTTAATTCTTCCTTTAGTACTGTGAACTAAATACCTTTGTCATCCCCATTTTTAAATAAAGACTCTGTGGCTTTGAGAGTGTAAGTAGCTTGCCCACAACTAGAAAATTGCAGACCTGGAATGTGAACTCAAGCAGGCCAACAAGCAGAGGAGAAAGCTTTCTCTAGCACAGGTCTTTTGTGACAAGGTCTCTCATGACATATGGGCTGAATATTATGGCAGTTAGGTGAATACATCAACCAGGGAACAACCATAACTGATAATGAAGCCAATAAGCAGTTATTGAATGCCTTTTGCCAAGCTTGATTGCAAACACTTGACATATATTGTCTTGTTTAATTTGTACCCTGCAAGGGAAATATTATCTAAACCCATTTTACAAAGAGGCTTAGGGAAGTTAAATGACTTGCCCTTAGTTGTGCTTTTTGTAACTTCTGAAGTTGGGCCAGTGCAGAGTAGTAGAGTAGATTAACACCAATAGGAAAGATTTTTATTAGTTTATGCAAAGATTTAGAGTTCTATTCAGTTCAATATTTTAATCATTGACTAAGATGAGTATACAAAAGGCAAATTTCAAACGACATGAAGCTGAGAGAGAGTATATATATATATTGGAGGATGAAACAGTATTCAGAAAGATCTTTTTGTTTCCTTTTTGCACAATTAGTACATTTACTTGTTCAAATATGAGAAAACAAATACTAAAATCCCCTCTAACCTCTGCCACCATCACTCCATTGCGTCCCCGCAGTCACACACAGTTCAGGACTACCCTATTGTATTCTTGTGTATTTATCCAGAATTTCATTTTAGCAAAAAATGAATATATTCCTATTCTTCTTTCTCGTTCTAATGCATTCTTTCATTAGCAATAAAGCAGATATCTTTCATATCAGTGTTATCTGGAGAACTTTCTCATTCTTTCTTGTAACTGTAGTATTGTATTATGGATATACAATAATTTAACCTATCTCCTATTTTTAATTTGATTTATTTTTCAATTACAGTTTACATACAATATTATTGGCCAATATCATCAGCCAGGAAACAACCAAGTGTAAAACATAGTGGTTAAACATTTATATAACTTACAGAGAGGTCCCCCTGCTAGTCTATTACTCATCTGACACCATACATAGTTATTACAATATTATTGAATATATTCCCTATGCTGTACTTTATATCCCTGTGGCTTTTTATAACTGGCAATCACTCCACCTTTTTCACCCATCCCCCAAGCGCCCCTCCCATCTGACAACCATCAATTTCTTCTCCGTATCTATGAGTTTGTTCCTGTTTTGTTTGTTGATTTATTGTGTATTTTATATTACACATGAATAAAAGTATATGGTATACGTCTTTCTCTGTCTTATTTCACTTAGAATAATTATCAAGGTTCCTTGATGTTGTCACAGATGTCAGGATTTCATTTGTTTTTATCTATTGTTTGATTGTATATATGTACCACATCTTATCTATTAATCTATCGATGGACACTTGAGTGCTTCTATCTCCTCCTGGCTGTTATAAGTAGTGCTGCAATGTTGATAGGGGTGCATAGATCTTTTCAAATTAGTGTTTTAGATTTCTTCAGGTAAATACTCAAAAGTAGGATTGCTCTGTCATATAGTAGTTCAGTTTTGTAAATTTTTTTTTTGAGGAACTGCTCTGCTGTTTCCATAGTGGCTGTTCTAATTTACATTCCCATCAGTAGTGCACAAGAGTTCATTTTTCTCCATATCCTCAACAATACATGTTCGTTGATTTATTGATGATAGACATTCTGACAGGTATGAGGTGATATCTCATTGTGGTTCAGTTGCATTTCCATGATGATTTGTAACATTATCTTTTTATATGTCTGTGGCCATCTGTATGGCCTCTGGAGATATATGTCTCTTGAGACCCTCTGAGCATTTTTAAATTGGATTGTTTATATTTTGATGAGTTCCTAATATATTTTGGATATTAACCCCTTATCAGATGAATCATGGGCAAATTTCTTCTCCCATCCAGTAGGTTGTCTTGTTATTTTAAAATTTTTTATTTATTAATTTTAGAGAGAGAGGAATGGAAGGAAGAGAGTGAGACAGAAACATCGATCTGTTCCTGTATGTACCCTGACTGGGGTTCAAACCTGCAACATCGGTTAGATGATGCTCTAACTGAACACGTTATCCAGTCAGGGTCTCTTATTGTTTTGTAGATGATTTCCTTCACTATACAAAATCATTTTAATTTGATGTAGTCCATTTGTTTATTTTTTCTTTTGTTTCCAGACCTAAGGAGACATATCTAAAAAACATTTCTTAGAGCAATGTCAAAATGTTTACTGCCTATCTTTTCTTATAAAAATTTTACGGTTTTAAGTCTTGCATTTAAGTCTTTAATTCTTGTATATGGTGTAGAAAGTGTTCTGATTTCAGTTTTTTGTATGTATTTGTTGAGATTTCCTGTCACCATTTTACGGAAGTGACTATTTTTACCCCATTCTTGCTTCCTTTGTCATAGGTTAATTGACCAAATAGGGATGAGTTTGTTTTGGGGTCCTCTGTTCTGTACCATTGATCTATGTGTCTTTTTATGTGGGTTCCATGTTGTATTGATGACTGACTATAGCCTTGCAATACAGTTTGATATCCTGTAGCCTGGTTCCTCCCAACTTTGATCTTCCTTCACAAGATTGCTTTAGCCACTCAGGGTCTTTTGTGGTTCTCTATACATTTTAGGGTTAATTCTAACTTTGTGAAAAATGCCATTGATATTTTGATAGAGATTGCATTAAATCGGTAGATTGTTTTGGATAGTATTGATATTTTAACAGTGTTAATTTTCTCTGTCAATGAAAACAGTGTAGCCTTCCATTTATTTGTATCTTAAATATCTTTCTTCAGTGTCTTACAGTTTTTAGAGTACAGGTCTTTTACATCCTTGGTTAAATTTATTCTTAGGTATTTTATTAGTCTTGGCATAATTGTGAATGGTATTGTTTTATTAATTTCTCTTTCTGTTAGTTTGCTATTGGTTTATAAAAATGCAACTGATTTTTGAATATTTTGTATCCTGCTACTTTAGTTCTAATAGCTTTTAGTTTTTTTGTGAACTCTTTAGAATTCTTTCTGTATAGTGTCATATTTTATGCAAATTAAGGAGAGTTTACTTCTGTCTTTTCAGTTCAGGTGCCTTTTATTTTTCTTGTCAGATTGCTGTGCCTAACACTTGCAATGCTGTATTGAATAAAGGTGGTAAAAATGGACATCCTTGTCTTGTTCCCGATTTCAGAGAAAAAGCTTTCAGCTTTTCACCTTTGAATATGATATTAGCTGTGGGTTTGTCATATATGCCCTTTATTATTTTGAGGTATCCTTCTTCCAGTCCCACTTTGTTGAGAGTTTTTATTAAAAATGTATACAGAATTTTGTCAGATTCTTTTTCTGAATCTATTGATATGACCATAGGCTGTTTATCCTTCATTTTATGTGATGTATCATGTCAATTGACTTGCAAATGTTGAACTAACCTTACATCCCAGGAGTAAATCCCACTTGATCATGGTGCATGTTACTTTTAATGCATTGCTGAATTCAGTTTGCTAGTTGTTTTTATTTTTTATTTTTTAGGATTTTTGTCTGGTTTGGGTACCAGTGTCATAAAATGGGTTTTGGGTTTTCCTCCTCTATATTTTTTGGATTAGTTTGGAAAGGTTAAGTACTAATTCTCCGAATGTTTTATAAAATTTACCTGTGGAGCCATCTGGTCCATGACTTCTCTTTCATTGGGAGTTTTTGATTACTAAATTGATTTTGTTAGTAGTTATCAGTCTGTTCAGATTTTCTATTTCTTCCTGATTCGTTCTTAGAAGATTGTATGTTCCTAGGAACTTATCAATTTCTTCCCAGTTGTCCAATTTGTTGGCATGTACACTGCTCACAAAAATTAGGAGATATTTAGCCTGACCTGTGGTGGCGCAGTGGATAAAGCATTGACTTGGAATGCTGAGGTCGCTGGTTCAAAACCCTGGGCTTGCCTGGTCAAGGCACATACAACAAGCAATCAAGGAACAACTAAAGTGAAGCAACTATGACTTGCTACTTCTTGTTCTCTCCCCTCTACATTCTGTAAAATCAATAAATAAAATTAAAAAACAAAAAAATTAGGAGATATTTCAAAATGAATATGAAGCATTGAAATTTTCCCTTAATTTTTGTGAGCAATGTACTTGTTTGTATTATTTTCTTATGATCCTTTGTATTTCTGTGGTATCGGTTGTCACTTCTCTTTTTATTTCTGATTTTATTTGACCCAATTTTTTATTTCTTATGAGTCTGGCTAAAGATTTGTCAGTTTTGTTTATCTTTTTAAAGAACCAGCTGTTGGTTTCATTGATCTTTTCTATTAATTTTTTAGACTATATTTTGTTTATTTTCACTCTGGTCTTTACTATTTCTTTCCTTCTTCTCACTTTGTGTCTTGTTTGTTCTTCTTGTTTTAACTCCTTTAGGTATAAGGTTAGATTGTTAACTATTTGAGATTTTCTCCTTGTTTCTTTATTTTACTTTTGGTGACAGAGACAGTGAAAGAGAAGGAGAAGGACAGATAGGGACAGACAGGAAGTGAGAGAGATGAGAAGCATCAGTTCTTTCTTGAGGCACCTTAGTTGTTCATTGATTGCATTCTCATATGTGCCTTGACCAGGGGGGCTACAGCAGAGTGAGTGA
This sequence comes from Rhynchonycteris naso, assembly GCA_037038555.1. Lineage (NCBI taxonomy): Eukaryota > Metazoa > Chordata > Mammalia > Chiroptera > Emballonuridae > Rhynchonycteris > Rhynchonycteris naso. The sequence continues at coordinate 187,876,225 of CM073000.1, read as the reverse complement.
CCCCTTGCCAGCAACCTTGGGCTTCAAGGAAGTGACCTTTGAGCTCAAACCAGCAACCATGGGGTCATGTCTATGATCCCACGCTCAAGCCAGCAACCCTGTGCTCAAGCTGGTGAGCCCATGCTCAAGCTGGTGGCCTTGAGGTTTCAAACCTAGGTTCTCTGCATCCCAGTCCAGTGCTCTGTTCATTGTGACATTTCTTTGTCAGGCTCTCCTTGTTTCTTGAGGTAGGCTTGTTTGCTATACATTTCCTCTTAGAATTGCTTTGGCTCTGCCTCATAGATTTGGGGTCATTGTGTTTTCATTTTCATTTGTCTCAAGACATCTTTTTTTAAAATTTTTTTTATGTGAAAGAAGGGGATATAGTGAGACAGACTTTCACATGCGCCCCGACCAGGATCCACCTGGCAACCCATGTCTAGGGCTGATGCTTGGATCAATCCGGTTATTTTTAGCACCTGAGGCTGATGCGTTCTGAACAACCGAGCTATCCTCAGCACCTGGGGCTGATGCTCAAACCAGTTGAGCCACTGGCTGCAAGAGGAGAAAAGAGAGAGAAGGAGGAGGAGCAGATGGTTTATTCCCTTGTGTGCCCAACCAGGAATCAAACCCAGGATGTCCACACACTGGGCCAATGCTCCATCCACTGAGCAACTGGCCAGAGACTTAAGGCATCTTTTGATTTTTTTCTTGATCTCATTGTTAGCCCTGTTATTGTGCAGTAGTATGTTTTTAGCCTCCCCCACCCTGTTTTTTCCTTCAGTTTTGTGTTTGTAATTGATTTCTGTTTCATACCATAATGATTTGAAAAGATGCTTATATGATTTCAATCTTCTTAAATTTACTTAGGTCTTTTATTTTGTGACCTAACATGTAGTATGTTCTGAAAATGTTCATTGTGCATTTCAGAGGGATATTTATTCTGCCACTGTTGGGTGAATTGTTCTAAAATGTCAGTTACCACCATCTGATATAATGTCATTTAAGGCTACTCTTTCCTTGTTGATTTTCTGTGTTTATGATCTATCCATTGATGTCAACGTGGTGTTAAAGTCTCTTAATATTACTTTATCTTTCAAATTCTATCTTTCTGTCTATTAATATTGACTTTATATATTTACATTGGATGCTTAAATATTTACAAAAGTTATATCCTCTTTTTGGATTGATCCACTTATTATTATGAAATGCCTGTCTTTGTCTCTTGTTAGAACTATTGTTTTAAAGTTTTTGTCTGATGTAAGTATTGCTGCCTCAGCTTTTTGTTTATTTGCATTTGCATAAAATATCTTTTTCCATCTCTTTATATTTAGTCTGTGCATGTCTTTTGAGCTAAAGTAGGTCTCTTGTAGGCAGAATATGCACTGGTCTTTTTTATTTTAACTCATTCAGCCACCCTAGCTAGGTCTTTTGATCAGAGCATTTCATCCATTTACATTTAAGGTAATTATTGATAGGTATGTAGTTATTGCCATTTTATTGTTTTCTAATTCTCTTCTATTTATTCTCTGTTCCTTTCTTATTCTCTTGTTCTCTCTTTTATATTGATAACTTTATATAGTGTTGTGTTCGGATTCCCTTCTCTTTATGTCTTGTATATCTTGTAGTTTTTTGTTTCGTGGTTACTATGTGCTTCATGTATACCAAACTGTGTTTACAGCAGTCTACTTTAAGTTGATGATAACTTAAATTAAATACATTCTAAAATAAAGTCACTACAGTTTTTACTCCCTTGATATTTATGTTTTTCATTATTGTTTACATCTTTTATATGTGTGTTCATGTCTATCCCTTAATTTGTGTTGTACTTACACATGATATTTCTACTTTGTCTTTTAATCTTTGTACTAGCTTTATAGTTAGTTGAATAGTTTTTATGTGTTTGCTATTGTTAGGGGAAATTAATTTTTTACTGTATTATTCATATTTCTGATCTTAAAGAGGTCCCTGTAATATATTTTGTAATACTAGTTTAGTGGTGATGAACTCCTTTAGCTTTATTTCCTTGGTCTAGAAATTATTTATCTCTCCTTCAATTCTAAAAGATACATTTGCTGGGTAGAATAATCTTGGTTGTAGGTCTTTACTTTTCATCACTTTGAATATTTTATGCCAGTTCCTTCTGACCTGCAAAGTTCCTGTTGAGCAATCAGCTGACAGTCTTATGGGAGCTTCCTTATAGGTAACTAACTGCTTTTCTCTTGCTACTTTTAAGATTCTTGCTTTGTTTTTAACCTTTGGCATTTTAATTATTTTGTAACTTGGTATGAGCCTCTTTGGATTCATCTTGTTTAGGATTCTCTGAACTTCCTGGACTTGTATGTTTATTTCCTTTGTCAGGTTAGGGAAGTTTTTAGTCATTATACCTTAAAAAAACTTTTCAATCCCTTGCTTTTTCTCTTCTCCTTCTGGTACCCCTCTGATGCTAATGTTCATATTCTTGATGTCCCAGACGTGCCTTAAACTATCCTCATTTTTTTTTTTTTTTGTATTTTTCTGAAGTGAGAAGCGGGGAAGCAGAGAGACAGACTCCCTCATGCACCTCACGGGGATCCATCTAGCAAGCCCACTAGGGGGCAATGCTCTGCCCATCTGAGGCTGTTGCTCTGTTGAAACTGGAGCCATTCTAACACATGAGGCAGAGGCCATGGAGCCATCCTCAGCGCCCAGGCCTACTTTGCTCCAATGGAGCCTTGGCTGCAGGAGGGGAAGAGAGAGATAGAGAGGAAGGTGAGGGGGAAGAGTGGAGAAGCAGGAGGGGCAGTTCTTCTATGTACCCTGGCCAGGAATTGAACCCAGCACTTCCACACACCGGCCCAATGCTTTACCACTGAACCAACCAGCCAGGGCCACTTTTACATAATGTATAGAAGTGTAAGGGTGTTGTAATATGGTAACCTCTTCCCCATTCTTTATAACTGCCATATATACTACATCTGTATACATTATAAACTCCATAACAGTGTTTTAATTTTTACTTTGAATCATAATATTAAAGAAATGAAGAGGAAAAACTAGTCTTGGTATTTATTTACATATTCAGCTTTTCAGTCCTAAGATCCACGTTTCTATATGATAACACTGCCCTTCAACCTGAAGAAATTCTTTTAGCATTTCTTGTAGTTTGTGTCTGTTGGTGACAATTATGCCTTCATTATTAGAGGGTATTTTTGTTGCATGTTTAATTCTGGAAGCACAGTTATAAGATACTCTGTTTTCTTCAAGGTTCTCTCTCAGGAGTATTGATTTATTTTAACAGGCAGTTAATTTTGCTGAAGTCACGTTTGCAAATTTCATCTTTCCTATGGTGAACAGCGGCTGAAATTTCAGTTCTGTTCCTTTGGCCTTAGTTGGCCTGTTGAGAGTCTGCCCTACGTATGCATAATTTAGGGGTCAGCCAGAGGCTTGGGCAGAGTTTACACAAAGAATTTAGAGGCTCCTATTTTGTGGCTTTCTCCTTTTTGGAAACTAAATATAGAGTCAAGAAATTGACCTAGATGTACGTGGTCTTTTGACCTACAACGAAGGTGCAAAGGCAAGTTAATGAAGAAAAGATTACCTTTTTAATAAATGGTGCTGAAACAATCACATATCCTTATTTACCCCTCCCCCCAAAAAACTTTGATTCAAATCTTATAGCATATGTATAAACTAACCCAAAGTGGATCATAGACTTAAATATAAAAACAAAAACTGTAAAACATCTAAAAGAAAACAAAAGAGATAATCTTTGTGGACTTGGGTTAATCAAAGATTTCTTAGTTAAAACAGTAGAAACATGATCTATAAAAGAAAAAAATGGGTTAGTTGAACTTCATCAAATTAAAAACATCTGTTCTTTTAAAACACTATTAAGTACATAGACTTAGGGAAAGTATTTTCAAATTTTATATATTCTGGACAAATTTTACATATTTGTCCAGAATATAGTGTATAAAGAACTCTCAAAACTGATAAGAAAATAAACCCCCTAATTTTAAAAATGAAAAGATTTGATTAGATACTTAACCAAAGATATACAGATAGGAAATAAGCACAGTAAAAGATTCTCAACGTCATTAGGGAAATGCAAATTAAAACCACAATGAAATACCACTATAGTATCATTAAAATAACTAAAATAGAAAAGATTGACCATGTCAAGTGTTTGTTAGAAAATGGAACTCTCATTCACTGAACATAAGAGTGCAAAATGGCACAACCGCTTTGGAAAACTGTTAGTTGTTGTTTTTTTAAATTTGAACATGCAGCTGCCATATGGTCCAGCCATTTCATTCCTAGATATTTGCCCAAAGAAGTGAAAGTATATGTCCCTATAAATATTTGTACAAGAATGAATGTTCATAGCATCTTTATTGCTAATAGGAAAAAACTGTAGACAACTCAAATGTCCACCAATAGATGAATGGATAAACAAACTCGTATGACATGCTACTAAGCAAGCAGCAGTTTTAGCAAATGTTTTGCCATTTTTCTAGCTTTCAGAAACAGTTTTCTTGCTGTCTACCACTCAGCCCTAAGCTGGTGTCACATATTTAGTTTTAGTTGTGTCTTTGGTACTTCAATTACTGATTTCTCTGTCAGTCAGGGTGATTTATAGTAGTTAAGATAGATTTTCAATCCAGACTACATTTTTATCTTATCAGCATTATTTGACTTTTGTCTCATTTTAGGATGCATTAAAATCTTTAACATTAGTAACATAACTTTTATTTATACTATACAAAAAATTATACAAAATACTTTCAACTTGAATTTATACAGTTTTTAGATGGGAAATATATTATCACTGTGTGTTGTCCAAGGAACCTGAGATCCAGAGAGAGCAGTTGTCACACAGCAGTGAAACTGAACCAGAACCAGGGGATCTTGTTTTAATACTTTTGTGCAATTTAGAGAAAAGTCAATGTATCACATACTTACACATTTTTTTATGTTGACAGTCTTTTCAACAGTTTAAGAGGTGTTTCGTACTCCCTGTCGCCAGTTGCTGGAACACAATGGATCACACAGGGGCACTAGACACCGAGGACGAATTGGGACCTTTAGCCCATCTTGCTCCAAGTCCTCAAAGTGAAGCCGTTGCCCACGAATTCCAGGAACTCTCCTTGCAGTCCAGTCAGTACTTACCCCCTCTGAACGAAAGGAAGAATGGTGAGTTTTTCAGTGTGTACAGTGGGGGTTTCAGTTTGAAGACTTACCTCTTTGTGAGCCCAATTTATTTCTCTTTGGTAGTCATTTTTACTTATTTATTTATTTGTTTATTTACTTATTTATCACCAGTTACCTTTGGCAGTCTGTCACAGAGGAGAGAACCTCAGAGAGGTACTGGCTGGTTTTGAGTAACAGGCAGAATTTCAATTTCCATCCAATTCTTCCATCATTTCCCCAGTAGTTTTGGTAGTAGCATTATCTTTGGAAGTAAACTTTAGATTCAACCATCTTAGCACAAGCAGAAGATTTCATGCTGGAATGGTATTGGAAAGTAGCTTCCTGTGCTGATTCCAGGAAAAATAGACTGTGGATTTAAAGGTTCTCCTTCCAATATCCCCGTCTCCAATGTGCTGCACCTTATTTTCAGAATTGGCAAAATGTGCACTGTCTTAATGATCACTAGGAAAACAATAGTGTTTAATTTCTGTATTTTCTATATTAATGGATATTGGATATGGCCATATTTTCCACCTTTGGCTGGCTCATTCTTGTATACTAAATGAATATTTTCTTTTTATTTGTTATCTGTTCAGGAAATTTTCATTGATCACAGAGGCATCCCAGAGTTCCCCAAAAAACACAATACTGACAATTTTTTAACATAACAGAATAGAGAGAAATGATATACACTTATTCTTAATGCTTAAAACATAAAAACCAAGATATATAAAACATTAAAATTTATGAACACACTAAGTATGCATATTAAAAGTGCAGAATTAAGAATTTCAACTGGACTTACTTTGCTTTCCTCAGTTTTGATGAGTCTTACATTCACAAATATATATTTACATTTCACTTTTAAAAGCCAGAAGAAATAAAACTATTTTCCTATAGAACATTTCCATATGCACTATCTTGTTACTTATTTTTCTAGGTTCTAAGTGTTCCCAGTTCTTTTCATTATTGGCTTTATCTTACTCAGAAAAATGGATAAAGGACATATACTACTATTCTTAGTTCTTTAGTACATGTTTGGAATAGAACTTGTTCTCCCTTCTGATGCTTGCTGATAGGCACAATCCTTCTGTAGTTTAATTGGTCTACAGTGATATCTTGGCTGAGGTGCTATCAAAACCTTCATGAGGCTGTGGTTGACAGGTGATGGCTTTAGAACCTTCCATCAATTAGGGGCCTACCTTTACCTTAGTGGTATGTGACCAAATTTACACCGTATACTTGGATTAGTATAATAATGCTGAAATTATTACCTGCCATAAAAAGTAATAAAAAGAGTTGAGTGGGTATAAAATTGCTCCTGATATACTGTTTCTCAAGAAAATGGTCATATGTAGCGGAGGAGAGAAGTGAAGCATGTGGAATCAGTTTATACCCTGTGGGTTTACTGGACCAGCTCACTACATTCTCTTGCAAGAACGTTCTCTTGAATATGTATGCCTGAATATAAGGGAAGCTCAAATACAGGTAGTCTCCCCTTATAAACTTTTAGGGAGGTTGATGAAATGGTAGAAGTTTTAATTTATTAATTTAGTTCCATATATATAATTTAAGTCACATTTTATGAAGCAGTGCAATAATATAAAAGGATTGCTTTATCCACACTTATATTTAATAGAACTATCTTGCTCAAACTTTATCCATGAATCTTGGTGAGATTTTTTTTTACCATGAGTATAACCCCTTTACATCACCCACCTAGCATGAAAATCCAGGGTGCATCTCCATTTCTGTCTCTTTTTTTTGAGTTACGACAGTTTTTCAATACATGCATGATCTGATACTGAAGATTTTGTACCATTCACAAAACAGTGGGCTGCGGTTTTTTGCTTTGTTTTTCTTTTATATGTTTTATAGTTGTATATTCATAATCTCTGTAACATAATTACTCATGTTTGATATGTGATTAGTTATAACATTTCATGGGGCTGTAATTTGTTTCTGAATTCTATTCCTTTTTTGAATAGTAATATATTCACACAATTTAAAAAGTAAAGAGTACATATGAGTACACAGGGAAAAGTAGGTTACTACCCCAGTCTTGTCCCTTCGCTACCCAGTTACTTCCCTGGAATTAGCAATTGTTAACTTGTGTCCTTTATGAGAAAATAGTATTTGATGACTTTTTTAAAAGCAGTATTGAAAGCCTGACCTGTGGTGGCGCAGTGGATAAAGCGTCGACCTGGGAACAGTGAGTTCGCCAGTTCAAAACCCTGCACTGGTCTGGTCAAGGCCCATATGGGAGTTGATGCTTCCAGCTCCTTCTCTCTTTCTCTTTCTTTCTCTCTCTCACTCTGTGTCTCCTCATCTAAAATGAATAAAATAAAAAGAAATTATTTAAAAAAAAAATCTACCAAGTCCCTCTTCCAGGTCCTTTAAAAAAAAAGCAGTTTTGAAAATCTTTGTAACAACATCCAACACTTAAAATTTTAAGGTTATAACCTAAGAATAATTAATGTTTTGATTTTCTTCTCCCACTTTCTTTTCTGATTCTATTAAGATATTTCTGTAAACATCCTAAAACCATGTTCTAATGAAGTTGATTTAAAACTTTTTGGTAAATTTATTGGGGTGACATTTGTTAATAAAATTATTTAGGTTTCAAGTGTACAATACTGTAATACATTATCTGTATATTGATTACATTCTGTGTTTACCACCCAAAATCAAATCTCCTTTCATTGCCATATATTTGACCCCTTTACTCTTTACTACCTCTCCCTCAGCCCCCTTTCTCTCTGGTAACCAACACACTGTTGTCTGTGTCTATGAATTTTGTTTATTTGTCTGGTTTGTTCCTCTGTTGCTTTCAGTTTTATGTCCCACATATGAATGCAATCATGTGGTTCTTGACTTTTTCTGTCTTATTTCACTTAGCATGATATTCTCAAGCTCTCTTCATGTTGTCACAAATGCCAGTATTTGTGGCTGAGTAGTATACCATAGTATATATGTACCACATCTTTATCCAGTCATCTGTCACAGGATACCTCAGTTCTTTCCATGTGTCAGCCACCATGAATAATGCTGCAGTGAACATATGGATACATACATACCTCTTTATGAATAAATATTTTCAAATTTCTTTGGTATATGCCCACAAGAGGGTTTGCTAGGTTATATGGTAGGTAACTCTAGTCCAAATTTTTTGAGAAACCTCCATGTTGTTTTTCATAGCTAATGAGTTTTTCTCAAATGTTTTTTGTTTAATACTAAATAAATGAAAGATTATCTCATAATATGAGATATTGTGTAAGGACTCAAATATGAGAGAATTTTTTTTTCTAAGAAGTGTCTTTAGAAAGTTAAAGATCTTACCTTATATTTAGGCATACACTCTAATTTTAGGTTTATGGAATATTAGCCTAATTTGCATATACATTCCAAAGCATAAATGGAATCCTTTCACAGCTATCAGAAATCTAGGTTTTTGACACAGTTATGTGAGCACAGCAGAACCACATCACATAATATATAGGGGACAAACCATAACTTTACCTTAATGATTTTTTTCAAGTTTAGTCTTCATTTTGCAGATCTTCTTGATGCCATGTTTAAATCATAGGTTTTGGCCTCAGAATTAATACCAAATATGGGTTAGATATTTTGAGATAACCAGATTTAGATATTTTCTTGATGGTTATGTTTTATTGTTATTCCTACATATTTGAATTTCATTTGTTAGAATTATTTTCTGCTGGGGTAAAATGAAGACATTTCCATTCGGGTTTAGCATATAGAAGGATTATGTCACTAGATAGTTTATAAATAAACTTGCAAGGAACATGAAGTTGACATTCAAGTATGATTCCAGAATCTCCCCTTAGTTTTGATTAATATTTATCTTGGCAGTTTTAGTAGAGTGGCAGAATATTCCCACTACCGGAGTAAACATGAAAGATGTTCAGTAAAGATAAGCTAGGGTTTTGCTTTACCCACGAACGTGACGAAAATAATTCTGTAGTTAGTGGCATACTTCAAAGTAAGGCGTAGGCAAGTAACTTCCCAACAAGTGAGTCTTTCATAAGAGAAAGTGAATATATAGAAATATTTAAAGAATGCACCTTTACTAAGACAATGCATACACAAGGATACTGAGTTTTGTTTTGACATTTTATACACACAATCGACTCATTTTCATGTTGCAATATTAACATTCCTTCAGATGGTGGGAATAAAAGGGAAATCAAAGGGACAGTTAGTTCTTTTATTGTTTAAACAGGAAAAGCTCAGATGCTATAAACTGAATGTAGCTTTGCAAAAGGAGGGAAAGGCAGACTTGATGGAAGCAGCATGCCTGAAAGAGCTGCACCTCCTCTGCCAGGGCCCACACCAGGTGAGACAAGAAGCGTGTCTTTCATGACGCTGTTTGCAAGACTAATCTGTGCTGGTTGGTGGATTTCAGTTTTTAGGATCTTGCCAGCAGTATCATACAGCAAGGAGGTAAGTTGACATAATACGTTTTTATGAAACTGCTTGGTATTTCAGTACTTCGTGGTCTGTCTCTGAGACTCAGTTGTGTTCACATGGCCACTGATAACACCATGGGCAGTGTCTGTGGTAGTGTCAAGTGTGGAAAATAAGCATTGACCACCTTCCCCTTCCCATATTCACAGGTTTTTTGAAGTTGTATTTACTGTGAAATAGCATGTTTTAGGCATCAGTGAAGAGGAGAGACTTATTTATCATCTTAATTTTAAAGTTCGTTATTACTAGTTACTATACTTACTAGGTTTTTGAGTGTATAGTCCCATCTTGAAAATTCTTTTCTAAGATTTCCATTCATTAAATTTATCACACTGAACAATTTTAGACCATCTCTTGTTCTCTTCTGGAATGATCACTTACTAGAGAGAAAATAATTTATTCAAACATTAACTGCATACAAGGAAACACAAGGTGGCTCTTTGTATTGGATCCAATACCGGCCTTAATACACTTGCACTCAAATGAACTAGGCCTCGCCATGGAACCCAGCCTGCCGTGTACCATGGAAAGTAAATGGCACACGGTCACAGTAGGTCTTTTCTTTGGATTTTACTTTGAGAACATTTCCCTACTCATTAACCTGTAAGGCTTACGGGCAGTCCAGGTTTTGGAAATGTACAAAGGTGATGAGCACAACCCTTTTCCTTAGAATGTACAGGAGCTGGCATGGCCCAACAGAGATTGGCAAGGGAAAGAGAGAATGTAACTCTTTCTCTGAAGCAGACAGCCAGGCATAAAATTCATTGTATCATAAATGGGAGAGAGACGTAAGAGGCCACATAGCCAGGACAGGGAACTATGGATTCTTGCTTTTCCTTTCTACGGCCGAAGATAAAAGAAATGAATAATGTTTTGTAAAATTGTCTTGTCATTGGCTTTACTGTTAGCATGTTTAGGATCTTGAATATTTAAAATAATTATATCAAAGATTAATAAATATTCTGATGCATTTAGATAATTTCCTTTCCTGCTTTCAGGCATTACTTAAGAATATTTAGACTTAGAAGAGAAATATATACTCCTTAAATATAATTTTCCTTAGTTCTGAATATTTTTTGAAAATTAGGCTTTAGGACTTATACTCACCACAAATAGAAAAGTTTGAAAGCCAACCATGAACCTCCTGACAACTGCAAATAAAATTTTTGATTAATTGTGCCTACTCTTATACTGTTTTGCTGTGACAACCTCTTGAACCCTTTCAAATGAAAAAGAAGCCATCTAAGTAGCTTAAAAGTGAGGAGCTGCTTTTCACAAGGACTTTGTGAAGTTTCCTATTAAATAGCATGTTTTGTTTCACAGTGTAAATAAGCTCCTGTAACCCTGCCCACCTTTTTTTTTCTACTCTGGGCTTCTTATTTAGGTCATTTTCCTCTTACTGAGGATTTAGTTTGCTTCAGTGCATTGCTGAACACACACCCAAGCAGTGTGTGTGTGTGTGTGTGTGTTGGGGGGCAGGTCGGAATTAATTTACAGTTTTGCATTTGCAGCCGGCATGTTCAGAACACTAACATAGGCATACTTCGGTTATTGCTGAAGCGGTAGAAGAAGCTAACAATTCCCAAAGTGCATCAGTAAGACCAAAGGCCCCAGTCATGTAACACTCTCAAGCCTCATTTTCAGTTATTTATTCAGTCTTTCAGTTGTGTCCTCCTGCAGAAATACCCTTAGAGTACCAGCAGTTAACATACTTATATTAAAAGTAGGATTTAGAACATAATTAGCATTTTTATTCAGCATGAGACCACATTATCTTAAGTTATAAAAAATGTTTGCCCAAAAATGTTGCAAGGCTTTTCTAGAGTTATTAGAGTCATAGAAGTACATTATTTCTTATATAGATTTTTAAGATAGTTTTCTTAAAACTAGGGTCCACCAGATGATTTATATTAGACATTGACTAGTGAATAAACTGAAACTAATTTATCATTATTTATTAAGCTAATTTATTATTACTTAGCAGTCTCCCGTTTCTCAGGAAGCAATTTTAAAAGGTAGCATATAAAATATAAATGATTAGTTAGTAAATATTACTCAACTATAACCCGCTAGCCGCCTTAGTTGAATAATTGAATCAGACCCTATATTGGGTCAGGAGACTTCATTCCAGTTAAGTCATGGCTCTTTTTATTTATGTCTGTCATCTAACTCAACCACAGTCACCTCTTCTAGCTGAAAAGGAAGAAAAAGAATAGACACCGGATACCGGTTTCCACCATAACTCTAAAGAGCCAAATAACTATAGGGAATGTACTGGAAAAATGTGATCCATGATTACTTTTCTTCTCTTATTTTATTTTAAGACATCAGTAATAAAATAATATTGTGACAGCAACAAAACAAATATGTTGGAATAACAAATGTATTGGAATTTTCTCTTGGGTTTGTAGTTAATAATCACCCAGCCTAATGAGTAAATATCAAACCCTATGTTTTTCTAACTCCTATAAATTAATCTGTTCTGTTGGCTGCCCTCACCTGCTGCCCTCACTATTATTAACAGGAAGTATAGTCTTTTGGGAGTCAGGACTCCAGTCTCCTCTGCTGACTCAGTCTGTGAGCATGGGTAAGTCTCAGAAGCTCTCTATGTCACGATATGCTTATTGTACTATTTGTGTGGTAGCTTTCAGCCCGTGTGTCTTCTGGCTCTCTGGCTGCCCTCCTTCATTATGTCATGTGTTCTTATACCTCATTATCACTTTGCTTTGTGCTGTTCATTGGGCAGCAGAAACAAAGAATGGAAGATAACTACCATCTCAGTTAACTGATGGAATTCTTCAGGGTAGGAATTAGTAATGTCGCTGTTTAATACATTCCTCGCAGACATATTATTAAACATACATGCAATTTCATTCAATTAGACCTTCCCCCTTATTGAAAAGGAAAGAAGGCCTTGGCCAGTGGCTCAGTAGATAGAACGTTGGCCTGGTGTATGGATTACCCGGGTTCCATTCCCAGTCAGGGCACACAATAGAAGCGACCATCTGTTTGTCGTCGTCGTTGTCGTCATCGTCGTCGTCATCCCCCCCCCCCCCCTTGCGCCTCTGTCCCTTCTCTCCCTCTTCCCCTCCCATAGCCAGTGGCTCAATTGATTTGAGCGTGGCCCTAGGCATTGAGGATAGCTGGGTTGGTTAGAGCACATCAGCCTCAGGTGCTAAATATAACTCAGTTGATTCAAGCATCAGCCCTAGACAGGGGCTACAGCATTACCAGTTGTGTGAATTTAGACAAATTAGGTAACTTCTGTCTGCCTCAATTCCTCATCTACAAAATGGTGATCATACTGGTAGTACCTGCTTCTTAGGGTTCCTATGAAGATTAAACTAGTTCATAGAAGTCAAGTATTTGAATAGTGTGGGCATATAATTAGCATAATATAACTTTTTTATTAGTATATATATTTTGATAATACAGCGTTTCAATTTATATTAGGTGAATATCATTTTTCAGGGTTTCGTCATGATGTTTTATAACCTAGTATTTCTCTCAATAGTGCCAGTATGTTTTGTCCCCATTATCCACAAGCATTTCTTTTTTAAAATGTCAGAGTGACATGCAATTCCTTAAAGTCTCACTGTGTACCTTCATAACATTGGAGCAGCAGCTTATCTGATGAGAGCTGAGAGGGCAAATGTAGTAGGCACTGATTTCCCATGAAATTTGTCTCTCTTGTTGGTACTGCCAGTTCCCACAATCCTAGCATTCCCTGGGCATCAGTCAGTGTCTACAAGGAATGATTTTCAAATAGTAAAGCATGTGAAAAGACAAACAGGCCAAAACTCAGAGCTCTCTAGGGACTATGACCTCCAAAACAGACTCCATTCTGACATTTTCACAGGCTGCTTGAAGGAATTCCAGCAGGGTCATTCCATTTGGTAAACTCCTAAACAGACCCTCTGTCATCGAGGACTGATTTACAGATTTTCTCTTTCTTACGTACTTTTTCTGAAGAGATGAAGATAATAGATATGGTTCCTAAGACTCTTTTAAGGCATTTGATGTATATAATAAGTACTATACAGAAGACTTTTAGTATTTTGAAATAGTAAAACAGTTATTTGTTGTGTGCAAAGAAATTTCTTGCTCTGAGTTTTCTTTTTGTTTAATTCCAGGAAATCTATTTCATTACCATACCTCTAAATTAGAATTTTTTTATTACTAACCTAATTATTTAACAAAGAAATTGACTACATTCAGAAACAATCATTTAAAAAAAACATGTTAAAATGTGTGTATGATAACATGTTTCATAGTGATCTTTGGAATGTGTGAAAACAGAAACAGTTCTAGTGTTGTAGAATATTCTCTGAAATCTTGGTGTGATGGCAGTTGATCTTAGATGAGGCTTAAGGTAACTGGGGGTGGGGGCAGATCTATAAGTTGCTTTTCAGTTAATCTGAATCCTCTAAAAATATTGTACTGTTTATTACTCTGTGTGTGTGTGTGTGTGTGTGTGTGTGTGTGTATTTATTTATTTAAAAAAAAAATACCCTCCTAAAAATAAATGAAAAGGGCAGGACCCAAGAGATTTGGAGCCTGGACAACTTAAGGAAATGGGTAATTAGGCCTTACTTGATTTATAGTTGTCTGTTAATGCCTCAGCCTCATGGTTGTCCAAGTCTGAAGTCTGTGAGTAGCATGTATGAAGTTCCAGAGGTGAATAGCATTCTTCATCTGAAAAGGTCAGGTTTATTGGGGGGTTTTGTATGGCCTATTTCCTTCTTTGCATGTTCGTTTCCAATGAGTTAATTCTTTGGATGAGTGTACAAAATTTTAGCTTTTAAATAAAAGAGTCCTTACACAATGATAAATTTCTTATTATTTGATACCTCATTCTGTTGTAGGATTATAATATGTTTTGAACAAATTTAAAAATGGAACACAGGCAAATACATTGATATATGAGCCCAACCAAGTCTCTCAAAATGGATAGCAAAAAAACCCACAAAACTAATTTTATTATATACATTCTAATAACCTGTCACAAACCCAGGAGGTCTCTTAGTAATAAAAAATGGAAACATATGAAATAATAAATTGCTTCTTAATAAATCATATATAGTTTTGGGGTGTACTATAATTTGTGTGACTCTTGATTGATATATAAGATATATATGATGAAAAAGATATGTATGTTTATGTTACTGTTTTCTCAGGCCAAGAATAACAAAATGATATTTAACTAGACATGCTCTTAATATGAGAATGTATTACTTTTCTAATACTGTATTTTTCTAACATAGATTTTTCTCTTTCTCACTATTTCTGTTATCTAGTGTCATTTTTCAAATAAATGGAATTTGGTTAAATAGCAACTAGTTGATAAACTAGTGAAATCTCTGATTACATAATTGCATGCTTATTTATTTTTGCATAGATGTAGAGTAGCGACTTGATTGATTGCTGAATGGTTCTGAACACTCAACAGAAACAAAATGCTCACACCTTCAAAATGTTGAAGACTTTATTTGGACACCTAAATATTATAATTTAGAGAATTTTCCAAATAAAAGAATTTAAACTTATACCAATCAGATCAAGTTAGTACTGAACAAGCTGAAATGTAAAGAAACCTAAGAACTTAGTCCTGAATTGAGTTTTGGCTTGCAGTGGTTTTAGGCAGTACAATTGGTCCTTGAACAACACAGGTTTGAATTGTATAGGTCCACTATATGTAGATTTTTTTTTCTTCAGTAAATACATACTTGGCTCTCTCTGTCCCCAGGTTTTGTATCATGGATTCAACCAACTGTAGATCAAAACCTTTGATCCTCCATTGGGAATCCACAGATAGAGGACCACATTAAGTTATATGCAAATCTTCAACTACACAGGAGTCAGAATCCCTAACCCCCATGTGTTCAAGGGTCAACTGTACTTCAGTTTCTGTTTTCTTTAAATATTACACAAAAACTATTTTAAAGTATACTCTCTCGTGGAAATGTATACATTTCTTAAATGACCATGAATGTTTCCTGTACCCTTGAGGATGAGGTCAGTTAGGTCCAGCTGGTTTATTAGGTTATTCAAGTTATGTGTCTTTACTGGCTTTCTTTTTACTTGTTCTATCAATGACTTAGAGAGAGGTATGTTGAAAACTCCAGTTACTATTGTGGGTTTGTTTGTCCTTTCAGCATTGTTTTATCTTCCTGTACCTGGAGGCTCCATTACGCGTTCTTCATGAATTTATCCCTTTACATTATGAAATGGCCCTCTCTCCCCGGTAATGATTCTTCCACTAAAGTATTCTCTGTTTGATAGTAATATAGCCCCTCAAAATTTCTTAAGCTTCACATTGCGTGATAAATCTTTTCCCAGCTTTTACCTTTAAATCATTTGTACCTTTATATTTAAAGTACATTTCTTTTAGAAAGCATAGAATTTATTTCTTATATAGATTTTTTGGATCTTTTAAAATCTGGTCCAGTAGTCTCTGTCATCCAATTGCAGTGTTTTTATATTGTTTGCATTTAAGGTAACTATTGATATGTCTAGTGTACTGGTTATCTATTTCTGTTTTAATGAATTATTTCCTGAACACATTTATTACCTCCCAGTTTCTGTGGGTCTGGAATTCAGGCACAGTGTAGATGGGTACCTTTGCCTCTATATTTCTCATAAGCCTGTGTTCAGGTGTCACCCAAGGCTGGGGTTTCCTCTGAAGGTTCCACTGAGGAAGGATCCACCTAAACTTACGTTGTCCTTGGTGAGATTCATTTCCTTATGGGCTGCTGGATCCTCGGTTCCTTGCCATGCGGCCCTCTCCACCATGACAGCTTCCTTTACTTAGCAAAGCCAGGAAGAGAATTGTGCTGGCAAGACAACCTAACAGTTCTTTGCACCATTTCCTCAGAATTGGCTGATTTTATTGATTAGCAACAAGGTACTCAAGATGAGAGGATTCTATAAGGCCATAAATACCAGAGGGCAGGGATCACTGGGGGCTTTGACACTATCTACCATTCTTGAGTTTAGATCCATCACTTTGCTCTATGGTTATCTAGTCTCTTCTCTGTTTCTTTAGTCCTCTTTTCTTACCTTTTTAATTTTTTTTTTTTAGTATTTCATTTCACCCTTTCTACATCTTATTAACTATACTTTTATTTCAAGAGCTCACTGATCTTTTCTAATGCAGGTCTAATAAGCTGCTAGTCCTGTCTAATGAACTGTTTATCTTAGATACTATATTTTTATCTGTACAAATTCCACTTAGTCCTTTTCTGCATTGTCCATTTCTCTTGTCATTATATACCGTATTTCCCCATGTATAAGATGTACCTTAATTTTTGGGACCCAAAATTTGAAAAATAAATGTATTACATAAAGTTATTGAACTCAAGTTTTATTCATCATAAAATTCATACATTTCCTAATCACTGTCAAGACTTCTATCTGTTAGCTTGTGCCCATCTGTGTCTGATGACGAATCACTATCTTCAACAATGAGCACAAAAACTAGCACAAAAAAAGTGGGAAATGCAAGTAAAAAAAAATCTACAACCACTGTATAAGACGCACTCAGTTTTTAGACCCCAAATTTTTCTGAAAATGTGCGACTCATACATGGGGAGATACGGTACATCTTTTTCTTTAAATATTTGTACATAGTTATAATGGCTATTATAGCTGTTAATAGTTCCATTTTTTCTGTCATTTCTGGGTCTGTTTTTATTGACAGTTTTTCTCCTATGAAAGGAGACATTTTTCTGCCTCTTGGCAGGTAGTCTAGAAAAATATTTTGGCTGTAATATTGTGAATGTTACATTGCAGTGGCTGGATTTTGTTTTTGTTGTCTTCCTTTAAAGAGTGTCAGACTTTGGTTTGGTGAGACTCTTGGTCTTTTAGATTATCAAGACCTTTTTTAAGCTCCTTAGGAAAGATCTAGGATTATGTTCATGCCAGTGATGATACCTTAGCTACTAGGGCTTGACCCCCTTTGGAATCTCTGCTGAATGTCCACTGAATGCCCCTGGAAGAACTTTTCACTTGCCCGGTGAGAGCTTGAGCATCCTCCAACTTTGTGTGTACTTTGGGCATTGTTTAGCTTATGTTCCATTTCTTGCCCAGCCTTGTGAAATGTCACGTTATGCACGTATAACTGATTACTCTGCAGACTCAAAGGCACCCTTATGTGGACTCGAGAGCTCTTTTTCATCATCGGTCTCTGCAGAAATTTGCCCCACACTTCCAGCTGCCTTCTCCTCCTCCCTGGCCCTCATTTTCGCCTCAACTCAGCTAGCCTGACCAGCTCTGAATCACCCCTTGGACTCACAGTCTGGAAATTGCCTTCAGGCAGAAAGCTAGGGCAGCTCAGCTGTAAGGTTTATCTCATTTGCTTCCTTTTAGTAGGGGTCACAGTCCTGCATTGCCTATTTTCCAAAGTAGTTCCATGTATTTTGTCCAGTTTTCTAACTTTTAATGGCGAGAGATAAAGTGCAGTCTTGTTAGCCCATTGTAGCCGAAAACAGAAGCCTGGAATTGGGGTTTTGATGCGAGGCCTCTGCTTTTTGACCGAAGCACATTTTCTCTCTGAGTACACATCACTGAGCTTTCTCACTAGACCACGGCAGCAGCATCGTTTTATTTTTGGATCCACCCAAACCCTCAGACGTTACTGAGTACACCAAGTTGCTCCCAGCTCTTTGGTCCGTGAACAAATGAAACCAAATTATTGGTTGAAGACTGAAGTCCATTATTATGGTTGGTTCTCGTGGAAAGTAGCTTTCCAACTTTGGCTGTGGGCTCAGTATGGTCAGCGAGATGTTCATAAAAGGAATCATGTAGGGTCTCTTGGAGCCAGTGGCGTAGTTATTAAGTTGGTTCAAGGAATTGTCATTTTGGTGGTGGTAGAGACCACCAAGAAGGAAAGTTTTCACTGGTTAGCAGAATTCATTCTTCATTAATAAAGAACTGACCAGATATTAATTTCTCTTTATAGAAATATTGAAATTAAGAAAAAAATTGCCTCAGTATTTGAATTTGATTGAACTCAGCAAGAGTCAACCTTAAGAAGTGATATCTAAACATTGTATTTTTTCCTCACATATGTATTAATGTAAATTTTCTCATCAAGAATATGTAGGTTATATTAAGTGAAAATGCAAGGAGTAAAATTGTAGATTTATCATGAGTACTAATAATCATTCTCTTTATATCCATGATTGCGAACCTATGACATGTGTGTCAGCACTGACACGAATAGCCATTTGGATGACATGCGGCCACATACCAGAAAAGTATGGGGCTGAAGACCAAGAAGGACGTTTCATCCTCGGCTCCTGCACGGCCAGGTGCAGTAGCCGAGGATAAAGCATTTGCTGTAGTGTAGACACTCTGTGCCGGAAGTCTGTAGGCCAAAACAACAGAACTCCGGCACAGAGCGTCTAGTTCTGGGACTTCCTGTTAGGCTGTTTTTCTCAAAGTGACACACCACCTGAGTTATGCTCGTTTTTTTAGCGAATGTTGACACACCAGGCTCAAAAGATTGCCCATCACTGCTTTATATTCTCCCATCAAACTCTCTACCTGTTTCCAACACAGGAAGCCTATACATAACGTGAAAATGCCCTGGAATGAATTATATCAGATTATCTTTGGCAGTTTACACATATATATACACTCCTCCACCTGCTTTTTATTTCTATATTTGGGTGTTTCATAATGCACATATAATACTTTACACCAATGAAGGGTAAAGTACTTTAGGATAAAACATCTCCATAAATTTGGAGTGAGCAAAGCTTTCTTAGCCTGACCAGGCAGTGGCACAGTGGATAGAGTATCGGACTGGGATGCAGAGGACCCAGGTTCGAGACCCCGAGGTCGCCAGCTTGAGCGCGGGCTCATCTGGCTTGAGCAAAAAGCTCACCAGCTTGGACCCAAGGTCGCTGGCTCAAGCAAGAGGTTACTCCATTTGCTGAAGGCGCACAGTCAAGGCACATATGAGAAAGCAATCAATGAATAACTAAGGTGTCGCAACAAAAAACTGATGATTGATGCTTCTCATCTCTCTCTCTTCCCTGTCTGTCCCTATCTATCCCTCACTCTGACTCTCTCTCTCTCTCTCTGTCCCTGTTAAAAAAAAAAAAAGCTTTCTTAAGACACAAATAGTACTAACCATAAAAGGTAAATCTATATTTAAATTAATAACTCATATACACCAAAAGACATCATTGAGAGAAAAGGCAATACACAGTGTGGAGAGAGCTCATTCTTAATGCATATATTGAACAAAAGATTTTTCTCCAGAATATGTAAAGGACAGATAAAAGCCAATGTAAATAATTGCACAAAAATGCCTTGACACAAACTTCACAAAAGAAATCCAAATGGTATGCATATATATGGAGATGTAGTAATTCCTGATCAGATCAGTGCAAATGAAAGCTATACACCTTCCAGAATGGCTAAAAAGAAAAACACCAGGTGTATCAAGGGTATCAAGCAATCATTGGGTATGTAACTGCTATAATCATTTTAGAAATTATTTTGCATAATTCTAAGTATCAGCAATTCATTCCACTCCTAGATTTTTTTAGTGTGTGTGACAGAAACAGAGAGAGGGACAGACAGATAGGAAGAGAGAGAGATGAGAAGCATCAATTCTTTGTTGAGGCACCTTAGTTGTTCACTGATTGATTTCTCATATGTACCTTGATGGGGGGGCTACAGCAGAGCGAGTGACCCCTTGCTCAAGCCAGCAACCTTGAGCTCAAGCCAGTGACTTTGAGCTTCACACCAGTGACCTTTGGGATCAAGCAAGCAACCATGGGGTCATGTCTATGATCCCATACTCAAGCCAGCAACTCCGCGCTCAAGCTGGTGAGCCTGCGCTCAAGCTGGATGAGCCCACGCTTAAGCCAGTGTCCTCGGGGTTTCGAACCTGGGTCCTCTGCATCCCAGTCTGATGCTCCATACACTGTGCCACCTCCTGGTCAGGCCCACTCCTAGATTTTACTCAACAGAAATATACACGTGTTCAGAAGATTATGCGTTAATTTAATTTATATGCAATTGCCATTTTTTAAGACACTGTCAGCAATTTCATATGGTTCCATCTACTGTAATGCTTATAGTAGCACTGTTTGTTAAAGGGAAAGCTGAAAATTACCCAAAGATCCACCTACAATAGAATGGTTAAACAAATTGTGATATATATCACCCAGTAGAATATAGCAATGAGAATGAACAGATTATAGCTCCATGTAAGAATATGCATAAATCTCACAACAGTAACATTGAGCAAAGGCACAAAAGAGTATACTATATGATTCCATTTATATAAAGTACAAAACAGACAACACTGCTCTGGTGTTGGAAATCAGGAGAGTAGTTAGACCTTTGTCAGGGTAGAAGTGACTAGAAGGGAAGCACAGAGCACAGCTCTTAGAGTATGAGTAATGTTTGGGTTTTATTGTAGGTATCTACATTAAAATTAAAATTTTTAAAATAAAAATTCTAAGTCTAGTTTTAATCCACACCTTAGGTTTTTCCCTCTCCTTTTCCCTCATTTCTTATTTGTATGCCTTCAAAATGAAAACCCTGATTCCCAAAACATCAGTATATTTACTCATTTGCTCAAGTCCTACAATATACAAACTAAATTCAGGATTGCATCCAATATGACTACTAACAACAAACCTATTAAGTTCAAGATTTCTTTGCAGTTTGTTTTGTCCATAAACTATCTCCCATTGAAGGTGTACAATCATGACTGTTTAAAAGTTTCTCGGATTAATTTCTTTTCTTTCTTTTGGGATATTGTGTTATCAGTATGATATATAATTAGGTTCATTTGTTTATTTGTTCCCCATCTTTATTGCTTTAACTCTATTTTTTGAAATATGTAAAAAATTACTGTGGTCCAGAAGTCAACTATATAAAAGGGCTAACCCAGAGGATTCATTCCATTCTTCTCCTGCACCCACACTTATCCTTTTGCTTTGTAAATAAGTGATTATTCCTGGCTCATTTTTGTTGTTATTGAAAGAAATGACATTTCACATTGTACAGTTTTTATACTTTAATTCTTTTGGATAGTTTTTCTTGGGACCCAGTTGGAAGAAAGTTAATTATGACCATTTAAAGACTTTTTAAAGAGGTGGCTCAACTTCCCAAATGAGACAAATATTTTAATTTGCAGGGAAATCAATAGTCATTACAGCCTGCACTTCTGTCATCAACACATCTCTTAATATTTTAACATTATATGTCAATTTATCCTAGATCTATGCCTGATCTACATTTTTATTAAAGGAGGCTGTTTACTTTTCAGTGATAAAAGGCCCTGTGAAAACCATTTTTCCAAATAGTTCACATATATCTATATGGCACTTGAGGAAACAAACCTTTATCCTCTTTTTTCTTCATTACTTTTACTAGAAAACTGAGGTGTTAGGAAAAACAGAATGCATACTCATGTTTATTGATGGCTGCTTCTGTGGTAGGCTCTGCATTTGGTCTTTACTTGGATTGCCCCATTTCATCCTCCCAGCACTTCTGCCAGAGGGGTGAGAGCTGTCTTCTCTGTCTTTGTCTAGGAACAAATACAAATGAAGCTTAGAAAGATTTGGAAACTTACCCAAAGTTACATGGCTTCAAGTGGCAGATTGGAGTTTGTCTGAATCTAGATCTTTATAACTCCAAAGCAGATGCTCAATTATGAGCCTTTTCCCTGTTTTTAGGGTAATATCCTTTTTAATTGAGGTTTAGGGTTGACTGTTTGGGTGGGTAAGAAGAAAAGAAAAAAACCTGAAGACAAAGAAAAAAAATAATTTCAAATTATGTCTTCATTTCTATCCAGGTGTCAGGTTTGAGATTTTAGCACTTCTTTCCAGGCAGAAAAAGGTCAAACAGTTACTGCTCTCTTGGTTCCTGGAAACATAGCTTTCATGACTAATTACTAACGTTTTATCCCAATACTGAATTTCCTTTTAAGATGGGGAGGCATAATATTAGTAGGTTGTAAATTTAAATAATCTAATTGCCTGATATGTTGCTCTAAAGTATAATTAGCACTGTGATTGAGGAGGGATAATATCGTTAATATCAGGATTATCTGAGAAATCACAGGCAAATGATGTATAGTCTCCTTCTCCTCCATCTTTGCTGCCATGAGCATTGTAATGGACTGCTAACTGGTCTGTTCCTCTTGAGCCTGACCCTCCTCCACTTCACACAGCTACTGGGTGGTCTTTCTACTGCTTATATTTAGGCATGGCACCCTTGCCCATTGAGAAGTGACTGCACATTATCTTGAGGATAAAAATCAAGCATGTTATGGACTTATAAGTCCTTTTATGCCCCAACTTTGCCTAGCCTTCTTTTTTTATTATTATTGATTTTAGAGAGAGAAGGAAGGAGAGAGAAAGAGACAGGAACGTTGATCTGTTCCTGTATGTGCCCTGACCAGGGATTGAACCAGCAACCTCTGTACTTCAGAACAATACTCTGCACAACTGAGCTATCTGCCAGGGCTATCCAGTCTTCTCTTGTGCCATACAGCCTTGCTGAACCCTAGCTCCTTCTCATACATTATTCATTCTTAGGACTCTGTATTTTTGTACATGTTGTTCTCTCTGCCTTCTTATGCGTGTTCTCTCTGTCCTCCTTCCCTTTCTCCCTTCTCACCCCCATAGCCTTGTTCGTGTGGCACCATCTTCTATCACTCCTACTTCTTGCACTGTGCCATAAATGGCTTCATCCACCTAGCTGAATCAGAGTATAGCATTGCTAGTGTGTCATTCTAAATCAGTTAACAGCCTTTGAGTGTTAAACCTGAATTTGTTATTCTCATTATGTGTATCTTATCAGTTCTGGTACATTTAGTTATATAAAATATTTAGTGTTCCCTGTTTTTCAGATTCTGTTTTGTAATTTAACATTCTCTGAATGTTTTACTTGAAATGACAAGAGGCAAAGTTTTTCTGCAGTTAAAGCCGAATGGTCTATTTCCCCTTCCCTGTTGTTGAAAAGGAGAGCATTGTAATTGAAGGAAGAAATTGGGGTAATACTTGCTTTCTATGCAA
Source organism: Rhynchonycteris naso (assembly GCA_037038555.1). Classification (NCBI taxonomy): domain Eukaryota; kingdom Metazoa; phylum Chordata; class Mammalia; order Chiroptera; family Emballonuridae; genus Rhynchonycteris; species Rhynchonycteris naso. The sequence goes on along the minus strand of CM073000.1, from coordinate 187,852,538 downwards.
AACAGAGCAGTTGTTTCCCATCTTGTCAATCTTCTTTAAAAATTAACAAGAATTAGATGACATGTTACTACTCACTTATTACAGAATAACCTGAGTTCTAACCTGGGTTTAAAAAAATTTTTTTTTGGCCCTCTTATTTTGAAAAATTTCAAAATACTGAAAAATTTCATTGTAGCCTAAATACTCATATAATAGAAACCTAGATTCTCTAATTAATATTTTTCTATACTTGATTTATTATGTATACATCTTTACCCATATGAATCTATCAGATTTTTGGTGTACTTCAAAAAGATATAGATACTTCATCACTAAACACTTCAGAATGAGTACTATTATGTAAAATTCAGTAATGTTTTACATTTTTAAGGCAAAAAATGCATACATATGTATAATGACATGCACAAATTTAAAGTAAACCATTAAGTGAGTTTTTGCATATGTGCCATATACCCTGATCAGTCAAGATATAGAGCATTGCTGCCAGCCGAGAAAATTTCTTTGTGCCCCTTCCCAGCCAGTCTTCACCACAGCCCGTCAAAGACAATGTTGCTGTTCCAGGTTTGTTCACCACAGATTAGGTTTCTCTTTTTAGAGTTTTATATATGTAGAATTGTACTATATGTAAAGTAAGGGTTCTTGAACTCAGCATAATGTTTTTGAAATTCATTGTATGTTATCAGTACTTCATTCCTTTTTATTGCTTAGTGTTATTCCACTGTCTGAGTACATCACAATTTGTTTAATCCCTTTTCCTTGCAATGGCACCTGAACTTCTTCATTTTGGGGTCATGAATATTCTTCTACTACTAAGTGGTCATCCTGATAAATTTCGTACCCATTGACACCATGCGTAGTTATTACAATACTATTGACTAGATTCCCTATTCTATACTTTACATTCTCACAACTGTTATATAACTATCAATTTGTACTTCTTAATCCCTTCACATTTTTCTTTTTTTCACCATCCCTCAACCCCCTCCCATCTGGTAACCATCAAAATGTTCTCTGTATCCTGAGTATGTTTCTGTTCTGTTTGTTTATTTTGATTTTTAGATTCAGTTGTTGATAGATATGTATTTACTGCCACTTTCTTGTTCATATTTTTTATCTTTTTTTTTCTTCTTCTTTTTCTTCTTCTTAAAGAAAACTCTTTAACATTTCATGTAATACTAGTTTGATGAACTCCTTTAGTTTTATCTTTTCTGGGACGATCTTTATCTGTCCTTTAATTCTAAATGATAGCTTTGCTGGGTAGAGTAATCTTGGTTGTCAGTCCTTGCTTTTCATCACTTTGAATATTTCATGCCAATCCCTTCAGGCTTGCAAAGTTTTGGTTGAGAAATTAACAATTTTATGGGAGATCCCTTCCAGGTAACTAACTGCTATTCTTTGGCTGCTTTTGAGATTTTCTTTGTCTCCAACATTTTGCAGTTTAATTATGAGGTGTCTTGGTGTGGGCCTTTTTGGGTCATCTTATTTGAGACTCTCTGTGCCTCCTGGGCTTGTATGTGTGTTTCCTTCACTGGGTTCGAGAAGTTTTCAGTCATTATTTTTTCATATAGGTTTTCCAATTCCTTGCTCTCTTCTGGGATCCCCATAATGTGAATGGTGATACTTTTGATGTTGTCCCAGAGGTTCCCACATATCCTCAATTTTTGGATTTTATATTTTCTTTTTGCTCTTCGGACTGGGTATTTTCTGCTTTCTTATCCTCTGCTTCATCTACTCTACTGTTGATTTCCCGTAATGTATTCTTCGTGCCAATTAATGTATTATGTATTTCTGGCTGATTCTTTTTTGTTGTCCATTTTTATGTTTCCTATCTCTTTGTTGATGTTCACACTAAATTTATCTACTCTTTCCTTAAGGTCACTGAGCATCCTTATAACCATTGTTTTGAATTCTGCATCTAGTAGATTCCTTATCTCCACTTTGTTATTTTTTCTGGAGTTTTGTTTTGTTCTTTCGCTTGGAACATGTTTCTTTGTCTCCTCATTTTGGCAGCCTCCTGTGTTTGTTTCTCTGTATTAGGTAACGCTGCTACATCTGCTGGGCTTGGTAGAGTGGTCTTATGTAGTAGGTGTCCTGAAGGGTCCAGTGGCACAGCCTCCCTATTCACCGAAGGTGGGCAATCCAAGTGTGCTCCCCTTGCCCCCATGGGCTGTGTACACCCTCCCGCTTTAGTTGAGCCTTGATTGCTGGTGGCACATCAATGGAAGGAATTTACCCCAGGCCTATTGGCTGCAAGGACTGGCTGCAACCACCTTGGAGAATCAGCTGCTTACCCTATAAACCAGGACTTGTTACAGGGGTTCTGGTGCCCACTGACTCTGTTACTAAAGAGGTGGTTGGGTACTGCTTCAATAGGATCTGACATTGTCTATCATATGCCCTGGCTCTGGGGCCTCCTGGGAGGTACAGACAGTAATCAGCCTCTGCCCAAGTTCTGCCCAGGGCCACCTAGCATGAACTATAAAGCAATCTGCAGGTGACTGCTACTTGTGCTGGCCTTGAAGGTGCCTGGGAGAACGCAAACTGTGAACCAAGGCCAGCTGCCACTAATGCCCAGCCTGGGCCACTTAGCAAGAGGTATGGGGCATGCTGAGGCCAAATGCTGCTTATTTGAGAGATTTTAGGAAAGTCTAAAGCATGAATCAAGACGGGTAGTGAGTATGGAAAAGCCACTGGAAACAGCTTGGATGGGCCTACAGTGAGTTGGGGCAGGGTCTCGAGAATCAGCAGGGTGGAGCAGACATTGTTAGCCAGGTTGATGGAGACTCAAATATGGCTTCCACCTGCTAGCTCTATAGGGGAAGAATAGGAACAAAGGCCTCTGCCAGCATTTTTGTCTGGGAGAAAGCTGTCCCCTGGCTCCTACCTTGATGCCACTTTTCAGTTCTTCCTTATATGTCCCTAGAGCCTTTCAAGCTGCTGCCCCAGTGCTGGAGCTCAGAGCAAGTCCTACTCAGGTCCTTTAAGAGGAAACCTTGGCATTCCAGCAGCCCTTTGTCTGTCTCAGCCTCAATCTCCGCTGGTTTTTACAACCAGAAGCTGTAGAGACTTCTCTTCCTGGTACTGGAACTCTGAGCTGGGGACCTGGTGTGGGGCTGGGACCCCTTGCTCTTCAGGGGGTGTCTCCATAGCTCAGATACTCCCAATTTTTATTGGGAGGTGGAACCAGAGGGTTCCACATCTCTGCCCCTCCTACCAGTCTCCATGTGACTGCTTCTCTGTATCCACAGCGGTCCATAGTTATAGGACCACTGTTCAGCTAGAGTTCAAGCAGTTCTGAATGACCATTGTTCTGTGGTTTAGTTATAACTTTGATGTGGTTGTGGGAGGATTTACCTATACTGCCATCTTGACTGGAACTTTATTTATTATTTTAAAGTGTCTTCTGATGAGCAGAAATTTTAATTTTTTATGAAACCTATTTTATGAATTTTCTTATTATTATTGCTTACCCCAAGCCATGGAAATATTCTCCTTTATATTTTTCTAAGGACTTTATAGGTTGATGACATGTATTATACAGCGGAAACATTTCTTGGACAACGCAGTCAAATCATTCAAAAAAAACAGTACTGGATAATGGTAATAAAATAACATTTAAATGAGAAAAAAGAACTTTATAGGTTATTTTCCATTTATGTCTATGATACATGTCAGATTAATTTTTGTGTCTATAAGGTAGGGGTTGAGGCTCCTCTTTTCTCATGTGGATGTCTGGCTTTTTTCAACACTCTTTGTTAAAGAAATCTCCCTTTGCTTGGGCACCTTTGTCTAAAATCCAGTGATCATTTAAGTGTGAATCTGTGTCTGGACTCTATTGTGTTCCATTGATCAGTTTCTTCATCTTTCTGCCAGTCCTGCACTGTGTTGGTTGCTGTAGCTTTATAGTCTGTCTTGAAATAAGGCATGGTTTAATAAACCCTCCAACTTTGTTCTCCTTTTACAGTATTTTTCTGGGTATTCTAGGTCCTTTGCATTTTCATTTCTCTTTTAGAGTCTACTTGATTTTAAAAACTAGCAGGAATATGATTTGGATTAATTTGGAGTTAACTGACATCATAGGCTTTTCTTAATCTCTCTCAGCAGTGTTTTCTAGTTTTTAGTATAGAGGTCTTGTATGTAAATCTGTTTTTGATAGTGTTGTCAATGAAATTCATTTTTAAATTTCATTTTAGACACTCTGACTTTATGACCTAAACATTGCTTTCTGCTCTGCTTTGCTGATGGTTTTGTAGACTTCTAATAACCTTTCTTAATTGTCATTGATATAGGAAGTCATGTATTAATTTATGCTTTTCTGAAACATTGAGTAAAAGCCCCTTTAAAAGACATTTCATTCTGCATCAATTCAGATAAGAACGTATTTCCACCAGAACTGCTAGAAACCTCCCAGAGCGAGTTTATTTGTGCCTGTGTGTCGTGGTCATATGTAAATATGAGTGTAGATACATGTATTTTAAAGAAAATAATAGATAACAGTTACATTACCATTGTTGTTGGTGGCTGCATTTTGACTTAACTGGTTTTGTGACTCTTGTTTATTGATGTAGCATATATTGTTTAAGTGTTGGACTCTGAAGTGCTCTGGCTAAAAAGGGGGAAAGTTACAATTTCTTCTTTCACAAACAGTTCAACAGTATAGTTCATCCCACAGCCATTGATACAGGTCATTGGTGGTGTACTTTCTATAGAAACAACAACCAAATATAAAATCTATGTTTCTTGAAAATATTCCTTATCTGATAACAATGAGGCTCTTATATTATTACTGAACAGCATACTCTTTTCTTTAACTTGTTTCAGTTCTGCAGTATGACCCTGTATATATTCAGTGCACATCTCCCAGCAGCCTTGCCATTTGTGACTGAAAATTACTGTGAGTGGTACAAACTTTAGGAAATCAGTCCCCCCGCCCCCGATTTATAGTACTAGCACCAGACTCTGAAAATGAGAAGACTGTGTGCAGGTTCTGGAGAGTATATCCATCTCTGCAGCTGTTTGATGCTCATAAAGCTCCATGCTCAGGTGAATATTCGGACTAGTAATGAGCCTCATTTTGAAAAGAACTGACTATTGGTGACATTAATATTGTTCTAAGCTGTATTTATTTAGCTATCGACACAATTTAGCACTTTACAGATCTCTATGTTTGTGAGAGTGCCCTGTTATTTTTAAGACTATTTCTAGAATATTCTAGTTTTCTAGCCTTTTTTTTTCTCAGCTTATTTGGAAATTATATGTAACCTGGTAAAAACAATACAGATGAACTTTGTCATGTTATTTCTCGAGGTTTCTGTTCTTCCTTATTAAGTTGTTTATGTACCTGTGTATGTATAAAGATCTTAATATTGTTTGAGTGCCCACATCCCACTTCTTGTTTTCTTTTGATTGTGTTGTTTATATTTGTGCTCTGTGTATATATGAGTAAGTCTCTAATGTTGTGACTAAGAAAGTGTTTCTCCTTGACAATGCTTTAGGTAAATTTGCCCTCCTGTTTTCTTTACTGTTTCTCTCGTCCTTGTTAGAAGTTCTAACCCTCCTCTTCGAAACATTCATATCCTCTTATTAACATGTAAGTAATGCCCTCTTAAAGTTTTTTTTAAAAAACTTGATGTTTCCAAAATAATATTTAGGGAAAAAATTGAAATCACAACAAACACAACTCTGGCAAACCATTGTGATCATACAGAAATAAATAGTTGACATCAGTTTTTACGAGAAGGGCTTTCATTGTCAGTCATTGTTTGCACTTCTCATTCTTGGTTTTGCATTTCTTTTGGTCTTTTCTGCTGCTTGGATACTTAGCCTATTAGCTTTTTAAAAAATAATTTGATTATTCATTCTAAAATGGTACCAGTATATACTTTAGGCAAATTTATGAGAAGAAAAGGAGAGACAGAAAGGTTAGTACATATTCCTACTACTCAGATAATCACTGTATGATTTTGTAGCATTGCCTTAATCTTTTTCTGTATGCTATTTTGGTTTTAAAATGTCACTAATGTATATTTATTTCCTGATTTTTTCCAATTTTACATATCTTTAGTTTTTAATTTTTGGTTGTATGATAAGCAGCAGTTTAATTATTGCGTACTAGCTCAGGTAAGTGCATCAGTTAATCAGATTCTTACTGTTGAACACTTTTTTATGTTTTGCCACAGATTAAAATCTTTGTTCTGTTACTTTTGAAACTGTTAAAATACATTTTTAGTTCCATTTCTGAAAGTATTCCTTATTTAGTTAGCTCAGGTAGAGTTGTTTTTTTTTTTTTTTTTTTTTTTGCTTTGTTTTTTTATTTTTACAAGGGCAGAGAGAGAGTCAGAGAGAGGAATAGATAGGGACAGACAGACAGGAACGGAGAGAGGTGAGAAGCATCAATCATCAGTTTTTCGTTGCCGTTGCTATACCTTAGTTGTTCATTGATTGCTTTCTCACATGTGCTTGACCGCGGGTCTTCAGCAGACCGAGCAACTCCTTGCTGGAGCCAGTGACCTTGGGTCCAAGCTGGTGAGCTTTTGCTCAAGCCAGATGGTCCTACGCTCAAGCTGGTGAGCTCGGGGTCTTGAACCTGGGTCTTCCGCATCCCAGTCTGACGCTCTATCCACTGCACCACCAACTGGTCAGGCTAGAGTTTTAAGGTATATCCTGGCTTACAGCATGGACTGGGCACAGATGGTTCTAAGATTAAGAATCCCGGCCACTACATTACCTTACTATTCGTTGTTTCTTTGCCTGTGAATGGAGAAGTAGTATAATAAATATGCCAATCTGTTAGGGTTGTTAAGGTAATTAAACTTAATGAAACAAAGCTCTTAGCATTGTGTCTTATACACAAAGCAAAATTAAAATCTGTAGTAATGATTGTTGGATTGTTTCTATTTTATAAGAATATAGGAGTTGGCCCTGGCTGGATGGCTCAGTAGTAGAATGTCAACCTAGTGTGTGGATATCCCAGTTTCAATTCCTGGTCAGGGCACATAGGAGAAGTGGCCATCTGTTTCTCTACCCCTTCCCCCCTCTTCTCTCTCTCTCTCTCTCTTCCCCTCCCTTCCTGCAGCCATCACTCGATTGGTTCTAGCTCATTGACCCTGGGCACTGAGGATGGCTCTGTGGAGCCTCCACATCAGGTGCTAAAAATAGCTCAGTTGTGAACATGGCCCCAAATGGGCAGTGCATTCGCCCCAAACAGAGTTGCCAGGTTGATCCCAGTCAGGGCACATGAGGGAGTCTGTCTCCCTATGTTCCCTCCACTTACTTGGAAAAGAAGAAAAAAAAAAGAATAAAGGTATTAAAATGAAATTTTGTTTCCTTTACATATTATACCTAAAATGCCATCTCCTCTATTGGAGTAGTAGATCATCGAAATATGCTTACTTAGTAAAGGAGAGAGTTTTTTCAGTTTGTGAGATGGCAGAATTCTCTCATTGTAAATTAATTTTGTAGATAGAAATTCTGGAATGCTTGTTACTCAAGTATAGCATAGATGTCATTAATATATTTTTCCCTAGTATTATTGGACTGCTTTACAAAAATGTAGGTTTGGAGTTGATAGTATATTATATCCTCTGACTGTCCCTAATATAGCCAAACTAGCTGGAATCCATGTTATGTAGAAAAGTTTTTTGACTTGTTAATTATTTTTTAAAGTGGCTTTATTCTTAATGTTTAAACAAGAAATGTCAGGCATAACTTATGTGCCAAATAACACAGAGAATGACGATAGTGTGTACTACATCAGAGTCATTTCCTAGAACAATATCAGAATTACATGAGGTAAGGAAATACCTATTTTGCAAAGAGTCAGAATGTAATGATTTGCTGACAGTTCTCATGAAATAAATTACTCGGTACTTCTCAATCTTAAATCCGTGGTAAAGCTTTAAAATTGTTAAGTGCTTTCTCAATAGCTGTCTTGCTTCTTTTTATAACAGAGGTATATATATTTGCTTATCTGTAATTATATGTATTTTCTTACCTCATGTAATTCTGATAATTGTTCTAGGAAATGACTCTGATAAAAGTACACATTATCGTCATTCTCTGTGTTATTTGGCAGATACATTATGTCTGACATTTCTGGTTTAAACATTAAGAATATAGCCATTTGAAAATAACAGTTATTAGATGACATTCTACTTTAAAGACAAACTTTCCTTTCTGCCCCCTTTATTAATTTATATCAGTGGGGAATCATAGAGTCTTATTCTATTTATTAGCAAATAAAACTGTTTACTATTAGTAATTCTGTTACTGTTATTATTTATTTTGATGCTCAAATTGTCTAAGATTCAGCTTCTTCAAGCTGGCTTCTATGTGCTTTTGACAAGTTCCCATAATTCTTTGAGTTCTTGTTTGTTTTCTAGCATAGCAAGATGTTACAGGCTCAACTTACATCTTTTTCTGCCCTAGCCCTGGAATTAGCCATTTCTCCTAGGAACTCTGGTTCTTTTTAGTGGAGTGTTTATTTAGAAACCAAGATCTTGGGAACTAGGTGTGTTCATTGCCACTGTTTGTTCATTACTTCTAGATCCTCTCAGTAGACCGAAATAGGAAATACATGTGTTTATTCACACATATGCACACACCTCTATATCTGTTCCTGGCTACCTATATTATTGTATATATTAAAAATCATGCATCCTTGCTGATACCTCCAATTTCAGCCCAGCATCACAGGGTTTATTCTAGTCTTTTCTTTTTCTGTATTTGCGCTTCCCTTATCTAACAGTGAGAAACCTTGCTCTCATCTTCCACAATAGATTTTCCCATGTGTTTAATTCTAGAATACACATAAGTTAGTTTCAGAATTGCTAACTCATATCACTGCGATAAACAAATCTGCTATACTTTAAGCAGTGAACTTTATAGTCTGTATAGTATATCTCAGTAAAGCTCTTTAAAAAACATTTGCTCACTGGAGTTGAATTAATTTTTTACATTCTTTTTATCTTTAGCCCAAAGCTATATAGTTGAAATATTGTGTTTGAAAGTTGATAAGGTTTGTTCTATCCCCTCTTCAGGGTTTCCATGTCATTTATTTGCAAACAGGTTCATTTGTTGTGTTTATATTCAAATTTGGGTGTTCCCCCATCCTTGCAGATTTCATTACTTTGCTTTTGAGTATGTACTATATTAACAAGGTTCTAAAAAGTCAAAGCTATATGAAAAAAGATGTCCTCAGAGAAGTGTCCTGGCCCACCTCTCTCTCCTGTGCCCTTCACATTCCCCTGTCCTTCCCACCCTACTCCACCACACTCATTAGTCTCTGGTTTATCCTTCCTTTCCTTACCCCCCTCAAACAAGCAGCTCTAAGTATATTTTCTTGTTTTTCCTTCTTTCTTACACCAGAGGTAACACTGATACTGGTTTTCTTTGATTATTTCACTTAAAATCAGAAGACTCTCATATCAGTTCATAGGGATCTTCCTTAGTCCTTTAAAAGCTATATGGTATTCCATGGTGTAGACCAGGGGTGCCCACACTTTTTCAGCTTGCGAGCTACTTATAAGATGACCAAGTCAAAATGATCTACCTACAATAAAAATGCAAAGCATAAATTTATTTCTTCTATATTATCATTATTTAAGTTACTATTATTACTATTTAATATTGTGTATTCTTCTTTCACCTTTCTCCTTCTCAGCTCTCTTTATGGAGGAAAGTCAATGTCATAGTTTTTATGAACAGTCCGAAAAAGCTGCTCCACATTTCCCTTCTTTGGAATAGCAATGGCACACAGACAGATGAGGCAAACGCACTTAGAATATGACATAGTGAAAAAAATCCCCTCCCATTCTGTATGAAAGTGGTAGGTTTTAGGCTTCTTACTCGGACCAGCTACGGCACTCATTTTTTATACCCTTTGTTGTATTTAGTTTAAATAAATTGAAGGCTAACTAGGCAGCAATGTAACAGAACAAGTTAGCGCGGTTTAACGCGCGCACGTAGGGTGTCAAAAGTTTAGGCGTCAGATTGGCTACCCTGTATGCCAATCAAAAGACAAATGTCTTTTTAATGTCATGCGATCTACCCACACTTCCTTCATGATCACCAGTAGATCGTGATCGACATATTGAGCACCCCTGGTGTGGATGTACCGGAGTTTATTCAACCAATCTCCTGTGTATGGGCATTTAAATGATTTTTAATACTTTTCAGTTACAAACAATACTGCAGTAAGTAACGTTTGGCATGTACCATTTTATGATGCTGGAGGTGTATCTTTGAGATAATTTTTTTCTTTATTTCTTTTTAAATTTTTATTGAATTATTTGGGGTGACATTGGTTAATAAAATCATATATGTTTCAAGTATACAATTCTATAATACATCATCTGTATATTATATTGTGTGTTCACCTCCCCAAGTCAAGTCTCTTCTGTCACCATTTATCCCCCTTTACTCTCTTTTACCCCTTCCCACCCACCTCTCCCTCTGGTGATTACCACACTGCTGCCTGTGTCTATGTGGGGTTTTTTTCTTTGCTTAATCCCTTCACCTTATTCACCCAGCCCCCCCAAACCTCCTTCCCTCTGACAGCTGTCAGTCCATTCTCTGTGGCTATGAATCTGCTTCTGTTTTGTTTTTTAGCTTGTTTTGTTCATTAGAGTTCACATCTAAGTGAAATCACAAGGTATTTGTCTTTCTTTGGCTGACTTATTTCACTTAGCATAGTACTCTGGTAAATTTATAAATATGGGATTGTAGGGTCAAAGGTAAATTCATTTGTAGTTTTGTTAGATATTGTCAAATTCCTCTCCTGAAGGATTATGCCAGTTTGCATTCCAAACAGCAATGTATGAGAATGTTTATTTCCCTCAGAGCCTCACCATCAGAATGTGCTGTCGTATATTTTTTTGCAATATGGTATTTTGTTGTAATTTAATTGCCTTTCTCTAGCTATGAGTAAGGTTGAACTTTTTTTTTTTTTCTTTTTGTATGTGTAAGGGCTACTTCAGAATCTTGTCTGGAGCAGAGTGTAAATTATATATTCATTTCTCTGTCAGATTTTTAAACTTTTTAATTTAAGATTAGCCCTTCCTCTTCAATGTTTTCTTTGTTTGTTTGTTTTTTTACTTTTGTTTTTGGAGTCATAGTTAGAAAACTTTTTCCTATATTCAGGTTGTAGAAGTACCCCATCAGTATTCACTTAGATGCCCTGGCTGGGTAGCGTGGTTGATTAGAGCATAGGCTGGAAGTGCTGCAGGTTCCCTCTTTGATCCCCAGTTAGGGCACAGACAGGAGCAGATGGATGTTCCTGTCTCCCGCTTTCTCCCCCTTCTTCTCTCAAAAATCAATAAAAATAAAAATTAAAAAAATATTTACTTAGAGTACGATATGGTCTGATATTTTTAAACATTTTTTATCCTTGATCCAGTTGCAGTTTATTTTTATCTAATAAGGATCTTTATTTCTCCCCTACATGACACTTTTTTTCTTCTATGTTTTCTGATTTGACTTTCGTGTTTTTATTTTTCCTATGTGAATTTAAGTATCAACTTGTCTAGTTTCATTAAAAAACTTACTGGGCCCTGGCCAGTGTCACAGTGTATAAAGCGTCGTCCCAGAGTGCCGAGGTCACTGGCTTCATCCTGAGGACACCGGCTGGACCTCGAGATTGCCAGCTTGAGCCCGAGTCAAGGCACGTATGAGAAGCAATCAACAGCTGTACAACTAAGTGGGGCAATGAGTTGATGCTTCTCTTTCTTTCTCTCTTTTTCACTTTCTCTGTCTCCCTTCCTCTCTCTCAAAATCAATGGAAAAAAATTTGTTGGTATTTTTATTGAGATTGCATTAAATTTGTAAATTACAGGAAACCAACATTTTTACAATATATTATCAAAAACAAGGACCGTCTTTCTGTTTGTCCAAGCCCACTTTTGCATTTGTCAGTTTTGCACATTTCACGTTAAGCTTACTCCTGAGTTCTTATCTCTGTTTCTGTTACTCTTGTACTTTCTAACTACTTATTGTGTTTATGTATCTGAAGGCTATTGATTTCTATTTGTGTTCGAATTTATACCACTTGAAGTTTGCCAGGTTTCTTGACTCTGTAAATTTATATATTTTATTCAGATTTAGGGAATTTTTAGGCAATATTTTTGCAAATATGTTTTCTGCCTCATTTTCTCTCTGCCCTACTTCTAGAACTCCAGTTGCACATTAATAGAACTAATATCATCCCATGAGTCACTGGGACTCTGTTCTTTGTTGTTGTTGGTTGGGGAGGTTTGGGGGGGGTTGGTGCACATGCGCACACGAGAGAGACAGACAGGAAGGAAGGAAGGGAAAGAGATGAGAAGCATCAACTCATAGTTGCGGCACTTTAGTTATTCATTGATTGCTTCCTCATACGGGCCTTGACTGTGGAGCTCCAGCTAAGCCAGTGACCCCTTGCTCAAGCCAGCGACCTTGGGGTCATGTCAGTGATCCCACGCTCAAGCCGGCCAGGCCCATACTCAAGCCAACAACCTTGGGGTTTCGAACCTGGGACCTCAGCGTCCCAAATTGATGCTCTATTCATTGTGCCACAGCTGGTCAGGCTGTCTTAGTTTTTTAAATTTTTTTTCCCCCTTAAGCACATAGTTTATTTTCATTTTTATTAATATAATGGTTTATGAGATTTGAATTTTTCTCTGATCACTGCTTTAAATATATGCCATAGATCGTGATTATACAAAAAAAAACCCCATATTTTTTATTTCATTTTATTTTTGTTTTTTCTATGAGTTAATAGATGCTATTAATTTTCATATAGACAGACCTTTTAAATTTTTTAATAATTTCTAGTATTATTACGTTAACATCAGAGTGTTGTTTATAATATTTTATGGAACTCATTTGAGTTTTCTTTGTGATCTAATATGTGATGGTTTTTAAATATTCCATGTATATTTGAGAAGGTACTTTATCTACAGGGTGTAAAGTTCACTATATATCCGTAAGATTTCTTTATTGATTATACTCTTTTGGCCTTGTTATATATCTTTTCTGTCTACTTCATCTGCTTGTACTGAGAGTATTAGATTAAAGTCTCCTAATATCTGCATGTTTCTGTCTATGTCATATTGCATCTCCTGTTATTTTTGTTTTAGAATGATAGTTATGTTGTTTGGGGCATAATCATAACTGGTATATTCTCATGATCAATTATGGCTTTGAGCATTAAAAATGTCCTTCTTTGTCACATATAATGTTTTTTACTTAAATTCTATGTTATCTGTGTTCAGGAACACTACTCCTTCACCATCCTAATCTGTGACACATATCAGTCGCCCAGAATCACAGGGGCCCATCAGTTAGTCACAGCGATGAAGCCACCACAACATGTACGCAAGGAACCATTGTGATTGCACATGGGATTTATTTTATTTTAGATGGATAAATGACTTTGTTGCTTTGGTCTGTTTGTCTTTCTTTTTTTTCTTTTTAGATATTATAGAGCAATTCTGCTGCTTAGTTGCTTTCAGATTTTAGACACCCAGATAAAGAATTTCGTTGCATTAAAGTTTCATAAATAGCAGAGACTTTCAGAGTTATCATATTACATAAAGGAATTTTTCTGTCTGTTCCCACAAGTACCATTTTGTTTTTAAAGCAAATTTATTGAGGTATAATTGACATACAATAAATGTACATATTTAAAGTATTCAACGTGAGTAATTTTTTCATCACTACAACCAAGATAACATTTTTATCACCCTTAAAAATTTCCTCACATTCCTTAGACATCCAGTCCTCTTTCCACCTCAGATCTCAAGCAACCACTGATTTCCTTTCTGTTACTATACATTAGTTTGCATTTTCTTTTTTTTTTTTTTTTTTTGTATTTTTCCTAAGTGAGAAGCGGGTGGGGGGGAAAGATAGACACTCCTGCAAGCGCCCAACCAGGATTCACCCGGCATGCCGACCAAGGGCAATACTCCACCCATCTGGGGTGTTGCTCCACTGCAACCGGAGCCATTCTAGCACCTGAGGTGGAGGCCATGGAGCCATCCTCAGCACCTGGGCCAACTTTGCTCCAATGGAGCCTTTGCTGTGGGAGAGAAAGAGAGAGAGAAAGGAGGGGGGAAGGGTGGAGAAGCAGATGGGCACTTCTCCTGTGTACCCTGACCAAGAATCGAACCCGAGACTTCCACACACCAGGACAAGGCTCTACCATTGAGCCAACCGGCTAGGACCCATTAGTTTGCATTTTCTAGATTTAAGAAAAAAAGGAAACATATACATGTATGCTTTTTTAGTCTGACTTTTCATTTGGCATAACTATTTTGAGATTTACCATATTACTGTATGTTATGCTTTTTTATTGCTGAGTGATATTCCATTACACCAAAATGTATTCACTCACCTGAGTATGGATGGTTATTTTGCAGTTTTGGGCTATGAAGAGAAAAATAAGAGGAAAATCTTATCTCCATAAACATTTGATAACATTTAACATTCGCATATGATAACAAAGAACCTTCAGCAGATCAAAGGGTAATAAATTTCTTTAGTTTCTTTAAAAGCTAAGCTTACACCTACAGTATGACAAAGTCTTTATATAAAAGAAAGGAGTATAAATATCTATGCTAAGATTTATATAAGTGTTCGTGTCAGATTTATTCATAGGGGCTCAAAACTGGAAACTACTCAAATGTCCATCAACAGATAAATGGATAAACAAAATATGGTATATTCATGCAATGGGTTACAACTCATTAATAGAAAAGAACTAGCTACCAATATATGTAGCAACGTGGATGAATCTCAGAATCATTGGCATAGTGAAAGCAAACAAAAGACTACATACTGTATGGTTTCATTTACCTGAAATTCTAGAAAAGGCAAACTAATCTATAGTGATAGAAAGCAGATTGGTGATGGCTTGGGCAGGGGTGCAGTAGAAGAATGTATGCAAAGGGGCAAGAAACCTTTTGGGAACGATTCAAATGCTCTGTATCTCAAGTGTGACCATGGTTTCACAGGTATATACCTCCATCACAACTCACCACATTATACACTTTAAATGGATGTAGTATCTTATTTTCTTTATACCTCAGTAATATTAGTGTTTTTATTCATTTAAATGGGTGACATTGATAAATCAGGGTACATATGTTCAGAGAAAACATCTCCAGGTTATTTTGACATTTGATTATATCGCATGCCCATCACCCAAAGTCAAATTGTCCTTGGTCACCTTCTATCTGGTTTTATTTGTGCCCCTCCCCTCCCCTACCTCTTACCTCTCCTCCCCCCTTCAGTAATATTATTTTTTAACTGTCAGATACAATCAAATAATTGTAACAGGTAGTTTTATTTATTAGTTTATTATAAGGGCAATGCTTATCATCCTAGTTAGGACTGCTGAATGTAAGAAGTTGCTTAATAACAGAGAAATTTGACCATACACACATGATTAAAACACTGGGATAGATCTCATAGGAAATAAAAAGATGAGTGAGCTGCAGTTTCAGCTTCTGAGGATTGTCAAATTTACTAAGATGGAGAAGGGATATGGGAATATGAAACGTACTCAGACAAGTGCTGAGAAAGCATAGAGGAGAGGTTAAAAGCACCCAGTCTTTCTCAACCAAGGCTTTTAAAAAATAATAAGTTTCTACATATGTGATTGGATTGACTGTTCTCTCAATTATCCCAATGATGACACAGCTAATGCGATTTTCGATGCATAGGCAAGAAGTTAATTCATCCTGTAGAGTGGACAACTTTGGGCATTAGAGTTTAATTCTCTCACAGAACCACTGAGAAAAGCAAGTAGACCGAAATCTCCTGTGCCACCTCAGTTAAAAGTCTGTCTTCGTCTCCTTAAAAGCAGTGTAGCCGGACAAATGAACCTGTCGGAGCCTCACTATCAAATGGAGATAGTAGGAGAGAGAGTTATTGAGAGGAGGAAACGGGGTGAATTTATGTGAAGCACTTAACACCACGCATAAATACAGTGCTCCGGTACACAAGTGACATACAAATGTCACCAGAATCGTCATCATCTTTGTTACTATGCACAGAATGCTGCATCTTCCCATGAAGGGTATAAATGTTCAGAGTGTACAGAGAAAGAAGATTTGGTTCTTTCGGGGAATTGACAGGCACCCTGGAAAGCTTGGGGGAGACTGGTCCTGGAACTTGTTCTTGAGGGTTGCCTGGCCACAGCTTCCACGGGCACAGATCAAAGTAGGGACTTTCAGGGAGAAGAAAAAACCAGTACACAGATGATGTGTTATAGAATTGCACACCCGAAACCTGTATAATTTAACCAGTGTTACCCCAATAAATTTAATAGTCTTTTTTAAAAATGAGCAAAGATAAGGAAAACAGCGCATTTAGGGATACTACTCAATTTGATTTAGCTGAGGCGTAGGGACCTGTCGGGGTTGCTCCAGAAAGTGATAGACAGGCCAGTGAGGGTCCTGTATGCCGAGCTAAAAAATGTGTGTAGAATTAGGTAGGTAGGTAGGGGAAAGGACCAGGTGAGTATGGACCACGTGAGTGATATTTGTTCGTTCATGCAGGCAGCGTTAATTGAGTGGTCATAGTGTCTCAGGCATTGGGACTACAAAAATGAATAAAACAGCATGGATTGGTTTTTAAAAGTGCATTGTCTGACTTGGGCCAGCCTGAGGTATAGGCTCGCCAATCATTTGCCCTTTTTTTTAACCTTTGTCTTTTCATGAAAGTCAAGCATAGCCTATCTTATAAAATCATACATTATTTAGTCCTGTGTATAGCATATAATCTTAAAATTAAGTATATATTAACTGCAAAGGATTTAGAAAGCTATTTATAAAGCAAGAAGTGCCCGATCCAGAGGCACGGTGTGTATGTTTGTGTGGGCATTGGTGGCTATTAATGGTTGATCAGTGCAAAGGATGAGATTACTAAGGGAGAGCATTTAAAAATAGTCAGAATCTCAGGAGGTCAGAAAAGAGAGGAAGGAATACAGGGGGAACTGCAATATCTTGGTAGTCACAAAGGATTTTAATGGAGAAGTGTAACTTATTGTTTACATTTTTATAAGTAGGTGGGAGAGAACTGTCCCTAAACAACATTTCTGGATTCCCCTTGATAAGGGAAAAGATTACTTTTTTCTTCAAAAACTGGAGGTAGAATGGGAGTGAGAAGATGGATTGGAGCTTATTAATGTCTGAAGATCGCAATATGAGTTAATATAGGAGCCCAGGTTACTCACTGAGAGAGTTATGAGGGTGGTAATGCGGTGTGGTCTCGGGGGAAATGGAAATGTTTTGGAACACGGGCACAGTTAAGTCAAAGTAGTCAATAAGAGACAAAGGAAACATTTTGGAGCATGTGACAGGTCATAACATGATTTTATACTGGATTATGATGGTCATCTTGCCTCCTTAAATTCTGAAGCCATGCTTGCTGTTATCTCCTTCTTTGTCATGACCAGTCATATTAGGTAAACAAAAGTGAATGTTTAATTCTTACCCCAGGGTAACATTGTAGAAGCCAGCCGCGGAGTAAGTGGGTTCCCTCTCCCGTTTAAGTTGCGCAGCGAAGGAGTGTTTCACAAACTGAAGAAATAATAGACCTTTAAAAGCAATTATTAAATGACTTCATTTATATTAGTATAATGTTGCTGAATTATGTGCAACCATAAATGAAGTATAAACTCCATGTGCTTAGTAACACCTATACAGCTATAAAACAAAAACACTTCTGCATATTGTTTACAGAAATCTATAAAGAACATTAAATTCAAACCAATATTAATATACTGTTGCATGTTGCATTTTTGCATAAATGGGACTCCTGCTGGACGTCTTAGGATGGTGCTCACTGCTCCAGCACGTGCTCGTAGCCTGTACTGCCATATGTCTGATGACTCATTTTTCCCATCCCCTTTTTCTATTCAAACTACTGTAGACTGCATGCCATTTTGCTTTCCCTGGGCTTAAATATATCAGCATAATGTTCACATCTCATTGCTTTTCATTCTTACATGGCAACACTTGATTTTTATTCAAGGTTAACAAAATAAAAACAAAGAATTTTAAATTTTTCATAAAAAATTCACTCAAGAATACCCAAAGAACACATTCTTGGATTCCTGCAACTATGACCTAGTATTTCTTCTTCAAAAAAAATTTTTTTCCAGTTACAGCTGACATATATTAGTTTTAAATGTACAACATAATTATTAGACATTATCTATATCTTACAAAGGGAACACCGATAATCTAGTCCCCACCTGACACTATACACAGTTATAATGTCGTTGACTATATTCCCCATGCTGTACTTTGCATGCCCTTCACTGATTTTATAACTGCCAATTTGCATACCTTAATTCCATGCCCTTTCACCTGTCCCCACAGCCATCCCTCCTCTCTTACAACCATCAGTTTGTTCTGTGTGGATGGGTTTGTTTGTTTTGCTTATTTTGTATTTTAAATTATACATATAAGTGAAAACATATGGTATTAGTCTTTCTCTGTAGGATTTAGTTCCCTTAGCAAAATACCCTGTAGGTGAGTGATTTTCAACTGGTGTGCCACGAGAGTTTTTAAAACATGCAATACCTGACTACTTACGGGCATTGACCGCTTTTCCCTTAGAATGTCAAATAAAAAAATGACGATAGCACAACAATAGCCATCCAGTGTGAGTGGATCAATATTATTCCTTTTCTTTTCAGATTGGCAAAAATATATTTTTGTGTGTGCTGCAGAATTTTAGTAGTTTATGTATGCCGTGAGATGAAAAAGGTTGAAAATTCCCATTACAGGTCCATCCGTGTTGCATAAACGGTGAGATTTCATTCCTTTTTAACGACCAAGTGACATTCCATTGTACCACTTCCTCTCTATCCAACTGACTGTTAATGAACACTAGCTTGCTTCCATATCTTGGCTATTATAAATAATTATACAACTAACATAGAAGTGCATACACATATGTCTTTCAAACTAGTGTTTGTATTTCTTCAGATAAATACCCAGGAGCAGGATTGCTGCGTCATATGATAGTTCTCTTTTTAATTTTTTGAGGAACCTCCACATTGCTTTCCATAGCGGCTGCACCAGTCTACAGTCCCAACAGTCCAGGAGGGTTCCCTTCTCTCCACTTCCTCGCCTCCACTTGTTTGTTGGTTTATTTTATATGATAGCCATTTTGACATGTGTGAGGTGATATACATTCTCCTATGAGTTTTATAGTTTTAGGTCTTCTGTTTTGGTCTTTACTCCATTTTGAGTTTATTCTTGTTTATGGTGTAAAAATGTGGTCTAGTTTCAGGTTTTTGTATGTCTCTGTGGAGTTTTCCCACCACCTTTTATTGAAGAGACTATCGTTACCTCTTACTTTGTATATATATTCTTGCTTCCTTTGTCATAGATTAATTGACCATATAGGCACTGGCTTATTTTGTGGGTTTTTTATTCTATTCCGTTGATATATGTGCCTGTTTTTATGCCAGTAAAAACTATATTACATGCTGTTTTGATTACTTGCATGTAATTATAGCTTGCTATCAACTGGCATGATCCTTCCAACTTTGCTCTTCTTAAAATTGCTTTGGCTATTTAGGGTCTTTTCTGGTTGCATATAAATTTTAGGATTATTTGTTCTAGTTCTGTGAAAAATACCATTGGCATTTTGATAGAGATTGCATTGAATCTGTAGATTGTTTTGGGTTGCAAAGACATTTTAATGATGCTAATCCTTTCTATTCATGAGCATGATATATCCTTCCATTTATCTGTATTTTTAACTTTTTTTTTTCAAATATTTTTATTGCTTTATAGAGAGAAGAAGTAGGGGGGGGGCATCAACTTGTTCCTTTTATTTATGCATTTGCTGGTTGATTCTTGTATGTGTCCTAACCAGGGATCAAATACACAGCCTTGATATATTGGGACAATGCTCTAATTACCCAACCAGGGCTTCAATTTCTTGTTTTCAATGTCTTAGAGTTATTTAAATACAGGCATTTTACCTCCATGACTAAATTTATCTCTAGTTATTTTATTCTTTTTGATGCAATTGTAAATGGGATTGTTTTCTTAGTTTCTCCAAATAACTTTGTTATGGTTGCATAAAATGCCAACATTTCTGAATATTAATTTTGTATCCTGCTACTTTACTGAATTCATTTATTAGATCCAGTATATATATATTTTTGGTGGAATCTTTAGGGTTCTCTCTATATAGTATCACGTCATATATGAATATGACAGTTTTACTTTTTCCTTTCCAATTCAGATGCATTTTATTTCTTTTTCTTCTCTGATTGTTGTAGGTAGGGCTTCCAGTACTATATTGAATAAAAGTGGTGAAAGTGGTCATCCTTGTCTTCTTCCTGATCTTAAAGTAAAAGTTTTCAGCTTTTCACCATTGAGTACCATGTTAGCTCTGGGTTTGTCATATATGCCTTTACTATGTTGAGGCATATTCCCTCTATCCCCACTTTGCTGACACTTTTTTTAAACATAAATGGTGGTTGGCTTTTTTTTTTACAGGGACAGAGAGAGAGTCAGAGAGAGGGATAGATAGGGACAGACAGACAGGAACAGAGAGAGATGAGAAGCATCAATCATCAGTTTTTTATTGCCGTTGCGACACCATAGTTGTTCACTGATTGCTTTCCCACATGTGCCTTGACCGCGGGCCTTCAGCAGACCAAGCAATCCCTTGCTGGAGCCAGCGACCTTGGGTCCAAGCTGGTGAGCTTTTGCTCAAGCCAGATGGGCCCGCGCTCAAGCTGGTGAGCTCGGGGTGGGGTCTCGAACCTGGGTCTTCCGCATACCAGTCCGATGCTCTATCCACTGCGCCACCACCTGGTCAGGCGGTTGTTGGCTTTTGTCAAATGTTTTTTCTTCATCTATTGAGGTGATCATGTGATTCTTATCTTTATGTGGTATATCACGTTAATTGATTTGCAGATACTGAATTTGGCATCCTACAAGTAAATCTCACTTAATAATGTTGTATGATTGTTTTAATGTATTGCTGAATTTGAATGGCTAATATTTTGTTGAGGATTTTTTATCTATGTTCATCAGGGATGTTAGCCTATTTATTTATTATTATTATTATTAGTAGTAGTAGTAGTAATTGTCTGGTTTTGGTATCAGGGTTGGCTTTGTAAAATGAGTTTTAGAACCTTCCCTCTTCTTCAGTTTTTTGGAATAGTTTGAGAAGGATAGGTATGAATTTCTTTTTTACTGTGATAATATTTACCTGTGAAGCCATCTGGTCCAGGGCTTTTTTTTTGTTGGGAATTTTTATTATTATTTTTACTTACTCTTTTTTTTTTTTTTTTTTTTACAGAGACAGAGAGAGAGTCAGAGAGAGGGATAGATAGGGACAGACAGACAGGAACGGAAAGAGATGAGAAGCATCAGTCATCAGTTTTTTGTTGCCATTGTGACATCTTAGTTGTTCATTGATTGCTTTCTTATATGTGCCTTGACTGCAGGCCTTCAGCAGAGTGAGTAACCCCTAGCTGGGGCCAGTGACCTTGGGTCCAAGCTGGTGAGATTTTGCTCAAACCAGGTGGGCCCGTGCTCAAGCTGGCGACCTCAGGGTCTTGAACCTGGGTCCTTCCGCATCCCAGTCCGATGCTCTATCCACTGTGCCACCCCCTGGTCAGGCTTACTGATTCTATTTCATTAGCTATTATCAGTCTATCCAGATTTCCTGTTTCTCGATTTCAGTTTTGGAACACCGTATGTTTCTAGGAATTTCTTTATTTCTTCCAGGTTGTCCAATTTGTTGGCATATGATTGTAGTATTTCCTTATAATCCTGTGTATTTCTGTGGGGTCGGTTGTCATTTCTGAATTTATTTGGACTCTCTTTTTCTTGATGATTCTGGCTAAAGGTGTTTAAGTTTGCTTATCTTTTCAAAGAATGTGCTCTTGATTTTATTGATCTTTTCTATTTTCTCTTAATATTTTTAGTATTTTTTCAAATTACAGTTGCTATTCAGTATTATTTTATATTAGTTTCAGGTATACATCATCGTGGTTAGACTGTCTTTTCTTTTACTCTTTCATTTATTCTTCTTTGATGTTAATTGTTTCCTTCCTTCTATTCACTTTGTGCTTTGTTGTTCTTTTTCTAGTTTTTTTTTATTATAAGGCCAGATTATTTATTTGAGATTTTTCTTTTTTTCTTGATTGAAGCCTCTATTGCTATCAGTTTTTCCTCTTAGAATTTCTTTGCCTGTGTCCCATAGATTCTGGGTTGTTGTGTTTTCATTTTCACTTCTGAAGGTATCTTTTGATTTCTTCCTTGATCTCATTGTTAATCCATTCATTGTTTAGTTAGTCGCATGTTATTTAGCCTCCATGTTTGTGTTTTTTCAGTTTTCTTCTTGTAACTGATTTCTGGTTTCATACCTTTGTTATCAGAGTAGACGCTTGATGTTTTCGATTTTAAGTCCATCTCTTCCTTAAGGCCTCTGTTTCCTTGTTGATTTTCTGTCTGGGTGATTAATTCATTGATGTCTATGGGGGGTTAAATTTCCCTCCTATTACTGTGTTACTGTTAACCTGTCCCTTTTTGTCATCAATATTTGCTTTATCTATTTAGGTATTCCTATGTGGGGTGTAGATGTTTTTGAGAGTTACAACCACTTGTTGAATTGATTTCTATATCATTATGAAATGCCATTCTTTGTTTCTTGTTACAGCGTTTGTTTTCAAGTTTATTTTCTCTGACATAAGTATTTCTACTCCAGTTTTTTTTTTGTTTGTTTTCCCTTTTCATGAAATTATTTTTTCCATTACTTTCAGTCTGTGTGCATCTTCCACTCTAAAGTGGGTCTCTTGTAGGTCTTGTTTTTTAATCCACTTAAACCCTGGTCTTTTGATTGGAGTATTTAGTCCACTGACATTTAAAGTAATTATCGATAGGTATGTTGTCATTGCCATTTATTAATGTTTTTCTGATTGCGTTGTTTGTAGTTCTCTGTCCCTTCTTATTCTCTTGCTCTTCTTCTCTTGTATGTGTGGCTTTCCATAGTGTTGTGTTTGGATTTCTTTCTCTTTATTTCTTGTATATCTGTTTTAGATTTTTGGTTTGTGGCTACCATGTGTTTCATGTATACCAGACTTCGTTTTTAGCTTTGTGTAGATGAGCTACAAAACGAGTTCCTCTTCCTCACCTGCCACTTGCCCCAATGCACAGGAAGTTCTCTTCAGTCTCAGCAGAGGTTAATCAGCAGACCATTAACGGTAAAATTCCAACCCCGAGAACCCTGACCAGAGTTGCAGTTCCCAGCCTCAGAGCAGATAAAGCAAACACAAGAGGATGGTGCCGTCTGTGCCAGTATGGTCTGTATTCCAGGTTGATAGGTGGTGCTAAGTACAAATTATAAACCAAGTTATTAGGCTGCTTTTCCATTGTAGTGTTTAGTTATGCTGATGTCTTTAAATTGCTCAAATCACTGATATTCCTTCAAAATCTTATCTTAGAAATGGCAGGAAAATTAATCCTTCCTGATCAAACAATAGCTTTCATAAGAACTAATTTAATCTCTATATCTGAAGTACTACATGTTTTGATATCCACATATTTTAAAAAATTATAAGAAATGAAGGCCTCAATAAGATAACACTGTCTGATTTCAGATACAGCACCTTTTAATTGTTCTTTATTACAAAAATTTTAAATTATCAAGATTATTAAATTGGGCTTAATAATTATTAAATTATTGGGATTTATCATTACCAGTTAATAATTACCTAAAGATAAAAATATTTTATAGTGGTATTTATTATGTAAAAAGGAGAAAATAAGGATCAAATGTATATTTTACTAAAAATATGGTATCCTTAGGAAATAGTTTAGATGTAACCTAGACTGCAATTTTTCTCTCTAAATAAATGCAATCTAATCCAGTATGTCTACGTAAATTTTGTAATACTGTGGCTCACACTCAATGATTGGCTGCTTGAGGCCCTGTTACAAAGTATCAAGACGTGGAGATCGAGAAGGGCAGTGCCTTCTCTCCCAGTGTGGAGAGTGATGGGGGAGAAATGTCAGAAATGTCATGCAGTGTTTATTTAGCAGTCTCTTTGCATTCTGCTACTAATTACTTAATTCATTACCTTTGAAAGTTTTTACCTTGGTGAACATTGCCCATTATTTGGTGATATTCTAAGGTTTTCTTTATTTAAGTCCAGCATCATCACAGCAATAACCTTTTTTATCCACAGTTTTGTAAGGATATATTAACTCTGCCAAATTCTTAGTGTAGGTCCCTTGACCCAGGTTTGCTTCTTTTCTGATTCCCTGATGGCTTTCTTGCATAGTTTCTAGTGTCCCAGCCATACAGTTTTTCTCACGCTATTACTGTATTTCTCACTCCCTAAGATGCACCTTTTCCCCAAAAAAATTGGAGGGGAAAATGCCCGTGCGTCTTATGGAGCAAAAATACAGTATTTTATTAAATATTTTAACACACCATTTGGTTCAGAATATTTTCTTTTTTTCTCCTTAAAACCCTAGGTGTGTCTTATGGTCAGGTGCATTTTATGGAGCGAAAAATACTGTAAATGTCCGTAGTGAGAAAATTGACTTGATTTATGGTATTCTTCTTTCATACTGAAACAGCCTTTTTGAGTACGTGTACACACGAACCCCGTAAAAGCAAATTTATCATAACCAAAGTGACTTTAATCACCTCTCATTTGAAGTTAAATGTCACTCATGATGATAGAGCCAAGTGACACTGAAGAGGATGTAGCACATATAGTCAGGGACAAGGGCAGGCCAAAGGAGAGCAGTTCATATGACAACTGTGAGCTTCTCTGGCCCAGAGAGAATGCAAGTCTCCTTCCATCCTTTATTCCTTACTCAATCCTATAGACATTGTGTGGGGCCAGGCAAGGCAGCTGCCCTGTGGGGTTGGGGCAGTGACCCAGTGTAAGGCTTCAGCAGCTGTGTGGGATGGGGGACATCTACACAGGGCTTGGCTACAGCAGTCCAATGGCGTGAACGGGGCATTCGTGAGTGGGGTGGCAGAGACATGGAAGTCAAGGTTCTCATTATAGGAGAAGAGCATTACAAATACAGAAAAGAGAAAATTAGAGTGAACCTGTGGCATTAGATTAGGATTGGAGGCATCAAGGTGAACTTATGGTTTTCCATGTATATAGATAAATGTAGATGTAAATATTTAAATATAGATCTATATTTTATATCTATTGATATATAGAAATGTAAATGTGTTTGCACAGGTATAGGCACATAGACTCGCATACATATTCCCTAACTAAACCTACAGAGAAGGTAAGAAGGGAACCAGGGACCCCTAATAGCCATGCGCACACTTAGCTTTCATATCTTGGTTTCTCAACAGAACAGGAAACATAAAAGGTGAGCCTGGAACATCTTGTCCAGAAAGTAAGAAGGTGCTCAGAGAATGATGGGATCATGATAATAATAAACTAGAACCAACTTGCAGCTGTACCCACTGGTCAACTCTGGAATAATTAACATTAAAATAAATTATGAGAGGAACTATTATAACCAACAGAAATCCATAAATACATGTTGATATAAATAGATACCATAGCCTGACCTGTGGTGGCGCAGTGGATAAAGCGTCGACCTGGGAACACTGAGGTCGCCAGTTCAAAACCCTGCACTGGTCTGGTCAAGGCACATATGGTAATTGATGCTTCCAGCTCCTCCCCCCTTTCTCTCTTTCTCTCTCTCTCTCTCTCACTCTGTCTCTCCTCTCTAAAATAAATAAAATAAAAAGAAACTTTAAAAATAAATAAATAAATAAATAAATAGATACCATAGACTGGACAAAGAAGGTTATTTTTATTATAGTAAGATGTGCCACTAATAATTATAGAAGGAATGATAAAAATTTTTAAATCACCATCTGGCAATCATCATAGTAATAAATAATTCATCCCCACAAAATAGTTACAAAGAGGAAAAGCTTTACAATGAAGAAACCTAGCCAATACTGCCTTAATCAGTTAATCAAAATAAACATTATCAGTTATGAAATTGTACACCATCTGATAAGATACGGAGAACTCATCCTTACCTTCATGGTATTCCTGCAAAAACTATTTCTGCCATAACTTAAATCTAATCATGAAGACACATCAGACAAACTCAAATTGAGGGTAATTCTACAAAATAACATGCCTGTAATGTTCAAAATTCAAGGAAAGAAAAGTCAAGAAAGATGAAAGGGAAGAAAACTAAAGAGACTTGATAATTCAGTGCCATACATGATCCTGGTTTGGCTGTTGTTTTGGAGACAGTTGGTGGAGCTTAAATGGAGTCTGTGGATTAGATGGTGGTGATACATCAGTGTTAATTTCCTGATATTGATGGTTCAGTACAGTTACATAAGGTAATCTCCTTGTTTGTGGGGACGAACCAGAGCACTGAAGGTAGAGAGGAAGAGGTATCACATCAGAGCCTACTCAGAGGTGGTTTAGGAAAAGAAGTGGTCTTGTAAACCTTAAATTATTTCCAACTTTTTAAAATAAAATAAATATTCTGTTAGACATATTTACCACTAAAGAAATTACTTCCTTTTGAAACTACAGAGACAAGACTTTTGATATAAACCGACAGCAGGACAGTGTGTTTCCTCGTTGAAATTCTTGATATTTATCAGATACAAGAATAATAAACTTAGAAAGGAACTTTAAAAGAGAAGTTTTGTTTTTAACACATTAAACACACACACAATAAACACACAACAAAACACAAAGCCAGTCAAGAATTTCAAAGTGATGGGTGTAACTGTGTATATACTCAGGTTTCTAAACTTCTGACCTAAAATCAGTTGGGCAGGATTTAAAAAGCAACGTCCTGAAAAAGAGAATGTTGAGGTTTATTGTTTGTGTTCTTTTTGCAAGGTAATGAAGAATGTAGGCCCTGGAGCCAAGCTTCCTGTGTGAAATTCTGGCCACCTTTTACAAGACATGACTTGGATTTTTCTAGACCTCAGTTTTCTCATCTGTAGATCAGGATAATAATGTTGAACTCACAGGTCAACAGAGTGCATGAGATAATACATGAAAGGCACTTGGTTAGCTCTGAGTAAAGCTAGCTGCTGCTTATTATTTCAAAACAAGTTAAAATGCTTTCATAAAAGTCTTTTTTTATGATTATGTTGGCTTCCTTCTCCCTCAGCAGGAGAAAAATTACTAGGAGGCCATCAAAGTTACGTCCTCTGCTGTTAATCCTGTCCCAAGGTCAAACCAAAGCCTGGAAATGGAGTATCTTCTAGAACACAGCAGGCATTGCAATGCTACTGCGAAAAGACTTGGGCTTTAGAGAACGTGGAATTTGGTTAAGTTCCAGGCCTGCCACGTCCCAGCTTTGTAATACTGGTCTTAGTCTGTAGATCACAAGGGCTGTTGGGGGTTAAATGAGATAAACTTCATAAAACTTCTTATAAAATTACCACCCTAAAGAATGTCTTTCAAGCCCTGGCCAGATAGCTCAGTTGGTTAGAGTGTCATCCCGATACACAAAGGTTGCCGGTTTGATCCCTGGTCAGGGCACATACAGGAACAGACTGATGTTTCTCCCTCTCCTGCCTTCTCTCGCCCACTTTTTCCTCTGTCCCTTAAAATTAATAATTTTTTTAAAAAAAGAATGTCTTAAAAAATGATGGTTATTTTTCTTACTCTTTTGTAGGTGCAGGAACAGTTAATTTAAAATAAAGGTCTTGGCGTCAGAAATAGTAGCAGAGCATCTGAGGGCATTTTTGAGAAGCGTGATAAGCTTGCTGTGGATTTTTGTTCCTGCAGAGGTTTAGACTACCAGTGATGGGCTTAAATTGCTTCAGAAGGAATTTCAGTTGACAAGAAGCATGTCATGTGTTGTGTAATCCCATTCTCGAGAGACGCTGGAGAAGGATAGATAACTATCTTTCTAGAACAGCACGGGTTTAGTGCACACCAGCCTTGGAACCAGGGACAAAGGAAAGATTTCACCTAGTTCCCATGTATGTATAAATGGTGAAGAGAATACTGACTTTGCTGGCTCTGTCCCACAGAAGGATCATGTCAAATGAACATTCATAGTACTTTCTTTTAAAGAGAAAATATGCCTCCTTTAGAGAACATGTAGTTGTTCATCTAAAATTAGTGACTCTAGGGCCAGCTAGCTCAACTTGTTGGATCAGCGTCCCAATATACCAAGGTTGCGGGTTCAATCCCCAGTCGGCACATACAAAGCCAACCAAAGGATGCATGAATAAGTGCAACAGCAGAGCGATCTTTTTCTCTTTCTCTCTCTCTTGCTTTCTGTCTCTCCCTTCCTCTCTCTCTAAAATCAATTTTTTTTAAAAAAATTTAATAAAATGACTCTTGCTCATTAATGTAGGACTTCTGTAGAAGTCTTGAGTATTGTTAAAAGTTTTCCTGTTGCACTTTCTTCTGCTTTAATTCATTCACTCAGCCGTGCAACAAGTATTTGTTGAGAACTAATATTCCAGGCACTCTGCTAGATCTTGGTTATAAGAGCATGAACAGAACAGGTCCCTAAAGGAAGAGAATTCAGTGTACTGCCCTTACAACCTCTAATGGGCTTTATAGAAGCTCTTTGCAAAGGAACATACTATGATAATTTAAAAATATTATATATTTTTAGCTACAGTTACAAATAGATATGTTTGGGGTGTATGAAAACAGGCTTGGCTCCACCTTTGCCTGGAATTGTATCCCTAGAGGTTTCCGTCAAGCTGCATCCCTTTAGTCTGGTGCCGTGTTTTTCAACCCTCAGTTCAGGGACGGGTTCGCCAGAAATTTTGTACCGGTCCACAAGCGTTAACCACCCTGATGTTGTATGGAGATTACAGACCCAGTGATCTTAGTCACATTTGCTTATGCTCAGGGTGATTTCTGCCTTAGCCGTCCCCAAAATAATTCTGTTTTCACCGGTCCCCAAGTATAAAAAGGTTGAAGCCACTGGGCTAGGGACAGCAGTCTGTGATCTGCCAAAGAGGAGCCCATTGTTGATAGCTCATGTGAAATTAAGCTTGGGCTGGTCTCTGTTTGAATGTTACGAAATAGAAGCTCTCGGTGTCTCTGCTTTTAACACAGAGGAAGAGATTTTTCCTTAGAACAATCATGGCGATGTTAACTCTCTCAGCCCACTAGCAGCACGGAGGAAAAGTGCTGCTCAGGTCTGAACTGGAGAGGCCGAAAGCTGCAATGACAGTACATGCCCCTATTACAAAGAGCACTGCTTTGCCAGGGAGAACCCGACACGGCCAAAAGCACAGCACAAAAGAACTTTGGTAGTGCCGAGCCTCTGTTTGTATCCAGAAAGGCTAGTAGCATGTTTATTCAGCGTGGTGCCTCCGCTGAGATAAGACCCACTTCCTTCAGATGCCCTGCGCTGCCGTTTGCGTAGCTGCAGAACTTAATGAGTAATGAATGTGCTTGTCTGGCTGATAGAAAGTGTTTCCACAGACTGCGGCTGTGTTTAAGGGAGCTGGGGAGACCACAGCAGCAATTTGTCGTCTTAGGTATCAGCAGAGTCTTCTCTTTTAACAACTAGAGGATTTATTTTTAACTGCTTGACTCAGTGTTTGTCAGATGATTCGGACCATCAAACTGCAGATTGAAGTGCCCAGCGCGGGGGAAGCCGGAATGGCAAGGGAAGGGGGCTGGCTGGGAAAAGGGGTGGGATTTCAGCATCCCCGTGCCTCCGCGGCTCTGCCTCCCAATGTGGGAGAGTTTAGGGCTTCCAGCAGCAGGAGTGTCTGTACAGGTCAGGCTGGGATCTGGATCTAAGGGCTGATTGATGGGTGCTTTCAGCTGCTTAAAGACATAATTGCCCACTGGTGATTGGAGTATTGTGAGGACGCACCCAGGACCCAGGGACCAGAGTTTTTTGAGCGCCAGCCTCTCCTGTTCTGCAAATTGAGCTCTTCTGCTTGATGCTGCCTGTCTCCGGAAGCCTCTCACCATGATCGATAGCTCCAAGAAGCAGCAACAGGGGTTCCCAGAGATTTTAACTGCTGGGGATTTGGAGCCATTAAAAGAAAAGGAATGCTTTGAAGGAAGCAACCAGAAAAGTCTCAAGGAAGGTCAGTGTTTCTATGGACAGGGCCAAAACTGCCAAATCCCCATTCCCGTGAACAAGGCTGAACGTGTGTCTGATTACCGTGCCCTGTGTCTCTCTTCCCTGCTGCACCTTATGCGGTCTAAGTTCTTTGAAATGAAAGCTAAATGCTGTTCCTGGTAGTGCTCTCTAAATATTCATTAACTGATGGAACTCTAGGGATTCTGCAGTAATGAATACAGTAAGGGGACTTAAGAAGCCGGTCCTCATTTCACTAAAATCCTTCCAGGTTCATTTTATATGTTTTCTCGTGGGTTGTTTCTTGTGGCTTTTTGTCCCCTTCCCCCCTTAGGAGAGGCCATTTCCTTTTCAGTATTATTCGGGAACTGCTTCTTTTAGGTTTACACATAATTCCAGGAAAATTCATCTCTTCCATTAACAAGTTTATGAATTTTATTGTTTAAAACTAACAAGGTAGCTAGCTCTTTCTTAATTGTATCTTTAAATGATTGGTTTAATTGGTTATAATGCATTCTACATTGCAGAGTTCTGTGGTTTTGTAACGAAACAAAGAATAAGTTTAAGGATACTGTTAGTTATTGGTGGCCACTGCGCAGGCACCTGGTGATTAGTTGAAGGGACTGGAGAAAGGCAGGGCAGTGCTGTCCTGTGTGCTGGTGGACTGAGTGTGACAAGACTAGTGCACAGCATGCTTTGCTGGAGCCGCTGGAGATCAGGGCTGTGGTGTAAGAGGTTCAGGATCTAGAGAGAACAAGTTTTTCCTAAATTGGAGATATGAAGATCACTTCTCTCAGTACTTGTTTAATTTGATTTTTAATTTGCTAGTGTTCTTTGGAAGGAAAAACCCCACAGTAACCTTTTCCATTTCATCTGCTTTCAGCTCCTACCGTGAGCTACCCCCTCACCTCTCTGTTCGCTCTTGCTCATCTTATAGAGAACCAGAGAGTAAATGTATACTTACCCACCTAAGTAGCAATTTGAGCTTTTTCCAAAAGGATATTCCTCCTTTTTTTTTTCTCATTTAGAATATGAGTATGACAGATTAATACAGATTTAAAAGATAATAAGAAACAATAGTTGGACTTGCTAGAGTTGAGCTACTTTTGGGAATAGATAGGAAAAAATATCTAGATCGAAGCTAACGACACAATGAGGTATAAATAGCTGTTGCCAGGAACCAAACAATGGGCCGCCTCTGCATGGGCACAGCAAGCCTTGTGGAAGGTTGTTATAGAATCTATACCGGTGGAGGCTGTAGGACACACTCTGGAGACGCACTGAGGGGGACTTAAATTTTCTCAGTCATTTGCTTTAGAAATAAGTTAACAATTAGCCATGCACCATTTAATTCAAGAACCAGTGTTAAGCTACTATTACTTCCTTAAATTTAAAACAATTTTAGTGCTACTTTAAAAACTGAGAAAGTAGAGGAAAATGTAATAGGAAAATAAAGATATCACAACAGCAGAATCTGATGAGCATAGAAAGCAAGGATTAAAAATATAAAAACAAGGTATGGGGGAATTATCTCAGAACAGCAAAGAAGAATTGAGATGATTACATAATGTGTAGATTGTTTCTCTAACAAGTGGGACCATGCTTTCCATTTATACATGTGTGATAGTATAAGGTCAAAGAGCAAGAGCATGGATTCTCGAGTGAGATATATCCTTGGGGTCAAATCCCAGGCATACCATTTTCTAGCTTTGTGACCCTGGACAAGTTTTGTACTATGAGGAGAAACCATAGTACTTCATAGCGCTTTTGGGAGATGCCTGGTGTAATGCCAGCTTATCATCCCTCTTCTTTCTTGTTTTTATTCTTTTTTTTCTTACATAAAATAAATTTTGGGGATCCTATACATTAGAAAATACAGAAGGATTCTATATTTTACTGTCATGTAAATTTATGGGTATAAAGAGGTAAAGGGAAAGAACTCTCATATTTTAAAACACTCCACAGAAATTATAGGGTGATAAAATTCATCTCTCTCACCACAGTTGCATTGAATTGGGTTTTGATTTATATCTCAACAGACTAGTCTCATTTTCCTGTACAGCTAGCACTAAGAGCAAAACAATGTGGAGAATCTGAGGATGATCTGTTACGGAAAGAAGGTTAGACCTGGTTTAATGAGAACAGAAAAAATAAGGGAAATTTTGTGCAAAGCTACTTTCTTACATGAAATAGTATGAAAATACCTTGGTTCCTATGCAAGGTTGAACTCATGGAATTCAGTGTGTCACCATCGCTGCCCACAGATGAATGCCAGTGGTCAGCTTATCAGACTTGTAGGATAAAAACAAGGGACAAGCCACTGCAAAACTTCATCTGCTTTTAAGCAGGGGTCAGATGTCAGTTGTATTAATCCACACAAGTTGGCGGCAGTTGTTTAAACACTAACTTACGCTGTTTTGTCAAAAGAGACAAGAATGTAAGTGATTGTTAGTAATGTCTAATGGTTTATGCCTCGTCTGTTAAGGGATACAAAATATTTATTGTATTTCACATTAACAGTGTTTGCTTTTCTGTTCATTTTTGGCAAAGTTGGTTTTTGTTTTTGTTTGTTTTTCTGAAAGAACAACCTTGGATTATTTTTAATGTCTGGCTCAAAAGTTTCTACGTAATGAAGGAAGGATAAATTTGGGTCCATTTAATTCTAATCAGACACAGCTTGGTCTCACTGGTGGTTCTGACATGTATCTACTATAGGGTTGAAAGTCCACTCTGCTTCACAAATAGTTGGCCTCGTTCTTGCTTACATTGGGGTATTTTGGAATTTTTATTATTGTTAAGAGTACCAGTTAGCTGAAATTATTATTGCGGGGGACAGACTTTGTAAGCAAACAGTCATAGGTTTTAAGAGTTTATGTGACACCTGAACAAGAAAATATAGTAATACCTATAGAAATGTTTGTGTCCACTGCCTATCAGCAATTGTCATCTCATACCAGAGAACTGTTTGCATAACAAAACATGTCACCGCACAGTTTTGTTAATGGTTGTGTAAACTTTTTGATAAATACCAACCCATTTGGTATGTAGTTGGTGAATTTAATTATTTTTCAGTTTAGGTGATAATAGCAATAAATGTCATAAATTCTGATCAAATTCAAAGTAGGAAATTTTCCTTAGACTAGTTTCATTTATCAAAGCAGCAATAGAGAATCTCAACTTTTGACTAATCAACAAAAGGATTAGAACATCTTCAAATATTGTTCAAAGTGGATGAGATTTAAATTTAATTTCTGATTTTACAGCTAAATAAGGATATTATAGGTCACTAAATTGACAACTTAAGAATTAAAAGTTATTAATTTTGAGGGTTAAATAGAGATGATTTAATTCTGATGATTTAATATGAGACATTATTAAAGTAGTAAATCATAATACCAATGCTACCAGTTAGTTATAGCTTATGCTTATCAAGACAAAATGGTAGCAAAAGAATGTAAAGAAAAATTGATGTTCAGTGTAGTACAAAGCTCCCTAATGGTAAAAATGATATACCACAGAAAGAAAACTGGATTTTGCATTAATTACCTGAACTAACAGGTAATTAACTGCTCTAACAAAGTGTTTTTTAAACCAATCAAAGTGATTTCTTGCTGAAAACATAGTCCAAGATGGACTGGACAAGCTATCTTAGTCAGCTGCCCTCCAGGAAGTGATGTGAGCATCTGGTCCTCTTTCATTGTGTGGCTCAATCATGGGGGAGAAGGGAGAAGTTACAGATTTGTGGAACCACATGCCAGTCTGGCACAGGCTGGTAAATAACAGTTGAGATAAAGAATGTGACAGTCCATGGTACGTTGCGTAGTAGACAGTGTAATAGATTAACGTGGTTTACTGGGGACATACCTATCGTAGATCTGTTTATGAAAAAGATGCACCTTCGTCTGTCATATTCTGAGTAATCCAGCCTGGAGAAATAGATTAATTAAATACCTTCCTATATCGAAGCACCACAACTTTTTTAAGTGATGGAAATTGTACATCTCTACCTGTGCTGTCCTTGAGCCCCATATGGCTATTTAAATTTAACTTTAAAATAATTTGACTGTTTAAATTTAAAATGAAATATAATTTTCAGAAATTCAGCCATGTTCAACTTACATGAACCACGTTTCAGCTACTCAGTAGCCCCATGTGGTTAATGGCTACTGTATTGAACAGTGTAGATTATAAAACATTTCCATCACTGCAGCAAGTTCTGCTGGACAGCACTGCTCCACACTTCCTCCTGCATGCCTTTGCTCAGTGTTCCTCTCAGCCCAGCTTTTCAGGTTTATGGTCTCTTTAAATCTCATCCCCATGCCGTTTCCTAAAGAAAGTCACTTGATCCTGTCAGCTAAAAATAATATCTTGTGTCCTGTATATTCCTTATATTTTGATCTGCATCTCTTTAAGGCATTTTACCTTTTGCCATTATGATATATAGCTGTACTATCTTCATTATTACAATAGATCATAGTATTTCTTGAAAATAAAATCATTGTTTGAATCATTTTAATATCCTACCCCCCAGTGTCCTGCATCTCATAGACACATTATTATTACAAGTATCTAGAGATTATTATACCCCATCCTGCCTTCTTACACAGGGTATAATTTGAACTCTTACCTTCAGATATAATTTATAATTTAATTACAATTAGTGGTTAGCCCAAAGTGTAATGTAACGTTGCCTTAAACTATTGAGGTGTATAAAATAGTTTATCCATGCACAGAATAATTTCTAGATCATTACTAGATTACTAGAATGGTTATTATTGTTTGATTTTTATCTTCTTCCACTTCGGGCTGTGCTCCTTTTTTGATTTGGTGCTGCTCATCTTCTTTAAAGTAAGCAACAAGTTAACAAAATTAAATAGTGAAATCCTGATTATGTTGTTGATACAACTACAATGTATTGAGCTATAGTGGGAGAAACAGGCAAGCAGTTGAAGTAAAGCATACTACAAAGCCTCTGCAAGTGAAACACATGAATTTTGCAACATCTATTTTGATTGCTCTGGGAATTCCTTCTTTGTTTTTTGCCAGTGTTCTAATAATTGAACGTGATGTATCACTAAATTAATGTTTTTAAAAAAGACATTTGAAAAATAAGGTATGATCCTTATAAGAAGTTTAAATATCATATAGGTATGATGGAAAAGATAAAAGATTCCTCTTCCCAGACGTGATTCATTGTGTTTTCTTTTTTAATGAGCACATGCTACTTACTTTTGAGATGACATTATATAATTTAGTTTTTTATTAGAAATAATTTCATTTGGCAAAACTTTGAGTGCTTCTCCACAGCAACATGGCAGGAGTTGTAAACCTGTAAGCCACAGCATTCAGGGGGCTCACAACCTAAAAATCATGAAACTAAATGATAATATGCAGTTAAAATAGGCACACACATATATAAAAGAGGAACAGAAGAAACCATGTATGCTTTGGTCCAGAAGAGTGGGGATGACAAGCTGTGAGGGCCAGGCCTGTCTCTTGTGCTCCAGACCTGTATGGTCATCTACAGCCCTGATGTCCCCAGGGGCCCTTCTACTTCTATAAAACATACTCCTCCACGGTTTCCTGTCTCAATTAATGGCACCTCTGTCTACCCATTGGCTTACACCAGGAACCTAAATGAGAGTACTTCTTGACCTCCTTATTATCACCAAACCTATTACCAAATCTGTCAATTCTGCCTCAAAAGTAATTTCATTAATTTCACCATGGGTACCCATTCTCATTCAGTCTTTGTAGAAATCTTTACTCAAGTAGTAACAGACTAGCAGCTGATCCCTACCTACCCTCCCTGGTCCCCTTCCTTTACTGAGTGAGGCCCTGCCTCTCTCCCAGAACCACGTAGTACTTCTATTTCCTCCCCCCATTGCTGCCAGAATGCCTCTTCCCACCCACCCCACCTCCACCCCACCCTATTAGCCTGAACAAGTGCAACTCCTTCCCCCTGCACCATCACGTACTGTTGCTATGGTATTAGGATAGCACACAAGTTATTACATTTCAGGAATCTCTTTATATATATTTCAGTGGGCACACTGACATGTAGGTATGTATATGAATGTTAATATGTCTACATGTACACAAGCACATGCACGTGTGTGTGTGTGTGTGTATGTGTGTGTGTGTGTGTGTGTTTGTGCGTCCCACTCCTGAATCCACAAAATAGGAAGAAGGACCAAGATACTGAGCCAGGATGAAGTGACCTCAAGAGAGTAGCATGTGCTTAGTATTCTGGGAAATTTTGGAGGTAAAAAACATTCTATTATTCTCCTGTTTCATTGTTAATTGTTCTTTTTCTTCAGGGAACCTCCCTTAGGAATTTACATTAAGCCATTTTAGAATCTTTTGCACTGTGTACATTTCCCCATTTCAGAGGAATTAGGAAAAAGCTTTAACCCGTAAATGCCTCTCCCTATAGTGCCGCACTAGAATTCTAATACTGTAGACTTCCTGATTGCCCCCCAAATAAGGAAAATAAACCTTATCTTCTTTACAATCATATAGAGTAAAAAATGTAGAAGTTTGGGTGCAGAACCAGCATGTTCTTACAGATTAAAAACCAACTGTCAGAAAAAAACAAATTAAGTATTGTTTTCAGCTCTTTACATTGCTGGTGATCAGGCAAGTAAGTGGATGATTTTGCTTTTGAAGTGTTCTTTATTTGTGTTATACTTTCATTTATTCCACTGTGTACTTTATTTATACTACTTTTAAACCAAATTAGATTTTTTAAAGTTCATATATGTATAATATCTTTCTGTATGTCTGCCCACAGGGTAATGTTATCTCTCCTATTCTGCACCAGGCCCCCTGGCTTGACATCACGTTGTCATACCACGGGAAGCATACTTTAAATGCATCCAACTTTTGACAAAAAGGAGAAGGGAATTTGTGTGAAGGTATGATCAGTTTAAAGAAAAATGTCCCATTTTTAGCAGTCTGTTTCTATGGTAACAGAAGCAGGAGCCAATCAGAGTTATCAAAGTGCCTGTAAATTTCCAAGGCATAGTGTTGAAAACATTGTCTTCCTGACCTCATGCTACAGATTAATGCAGAAAGCCTACAGTGTGTTAGCCTGGAGTGTTAGCATTTTAGTTTTTATTTCAGTTTTGTTCTTTAATTCCTAATAGAGAGTAAATTCTGCACTCTAGACTATGACCTCCTTAACAACAAGGGGGGCTGGTGGTTTAGAATTCCACAGTTTGTACCACCTTCCTCTTCCCCCACACTCCCCCACCCCAGTGAGCCTCATAAGGAGGCAGACTTCCTGACGTTGGAATGAAAGGCAGTATTTTCTATGTAGTCTAAGGCCTAACTTTCCAACATTAATTTGTGTAAATTTTTTGTTTAACTTAATGTTCTCTCTCTCTTTTTTAAATGGCAAATAATCATAATATTGAAATTTCAGATGAAAATGCTGTTTGCTTTCCGCCATGTCGGGGTTTAGATTGACGTGCACACTGTGTAACTCTGGCGTGTGCTTCAGACAGGAAGTGGGGATGGAAGTTTGCTTAATCAGTACAGATAGCCTGGCTCTTACAGGACAAACCACCATTTTATTTTTGGCTTCTTGGCTTTCCATTTTTAAAATTACTTGAGGAACCTTATTTTTTAATTAGAGGAATAGACCCCTGAAAATACAATCAAATGTCTATAATCTTTGGTTGCTAATTTTTATCACCTATGAGAGTGCTTAAGTTATTTTCTCTCCTTTAATGCAGAGTGAATTTCACATTAATAGTAAATGGAGATGAAAGAAATTAGTATCTACCAGTTTTTCATGGTGCTCTTTACTCTTTTTACCTTCACCTGCCCTTTTTAGCCTTCAATTACCCTTCAAAATGACATAGATTTTATCTTCTGGTCTACCACCAACATCAATTCAGAAATGTTCTGAGCCTCAGATTTATACAACAAAACAAAACAGCGTTGATTCTAGCCTGTGACAGTCGCCCATGGAAAATACTTTTGGTGATTTACTCTTAAATTTGGCATAGTATTGTCTTTCCTTAGAAAATAATAACTCAGTTATATACTTCAATTATACCATGGAAAATTGAGTGAAACATGTTTATTAAAACTTCTATATGGTGAGCATTGTAGACAGTGTTAGAAGTTATGCTGAGGTCTAGAAGGGGAAATAGAGGCCAGAAAAGCCCCCAACAAAAGCCAGAATTCAGTATGACCAGGAATATATAATGTAGTTGTTATTGTAGTTATCAAATCATTAAAAGATAAAGCCATCATTTGTGGTTAATAGAATTATGGTGGTGAGAGGGAGGGTGGGTGGGGAAAAAAGAAATCTAATTACTATGTAATTAGTTTCTCAAAGTCTATTCTAGCAATTGATTTCTTTTAATTGAAGTAAAATTCACATAACATAAAATTAACCATTTTAAAATAACTCAGAGACATCTAGTATATTCAGTGTTGTGCAACCACACATCTATCTAGTTCCAAAACATTTTCATCACCCTAAAAGAAAACCCTGTAGCCATTAAGCATTCATTCTGATGCCCCTTTTCCCCCAGTTCCTGGCAACCAATAATCTGAGCCATCTGTGAGTTTATCAATTCTGGATATTTCACATAGCTGGAATCATATAATATGTGATTTTTTGTGTGTCTGGTTTTTTTCACTTAGCATAATGTTTTTCAGGTTCATCCATGTGTTGGCATGTACCAGTATTTTATTTCTTTCTGCTGCTGAATAACATTTAATTGCATGATGGACCACATTTGTTTAACCGTGCGTCTGTGGATCTGTTCCCACCTTTTGGAATGTTCCCACCTTTAGCTATTGTGAATAGTGCTGCTTTGAGCATGTATGTACATGTAGGTGTTTGGGCATCAGTTTTCAATTCACCTAGAAGTGGAATTGCTGGGCTGCAACTGCTCTTAACTAAAAATGTTACATAATGAGCTTTAGAAAGACCTGCCAAATGTTCTGATTTTGTATATTGTGTCTTCTCTTTTAGAAGGGATACAGCTCTGAGCTAATGAGTGACTTGCTAGTTTCCTGGCCGACTTCTCTCCCCCCCCCTCTTGTCGTTTTTAGTTAGAGCCTTTCTTTCATTCTTTCTTTAATTTTATTTTTGAGAAAGAAGGGGAGAAAGAAACATTGATTTATTGTTCCACTTATTTATGCATTCATTAGTTGATTATTATATGTGCCCTGACTGGGAATGGAACCTGCATCCTTGGCACATCGTGACGATACTCGAACCAACTGAGCTACCCCGCCAGAGACAGTTGGAGCTTTTCTGTAATAAGTAACTATGTTTCTTTTCAACTTTCTTTTCACAGTCTCAGTGATATTTCAAACCTTCTTCACTGGCCTTAAAACTAACTTTTCCTTCGTTTCACTTTCAGCAGATGACCCTTCTTCCTCCTTGTATGAGAAAATAAAAGCCATTATTTTCGAAATCCCTGGACATCCCAGATCAAATCTATAACCCTATCTACAGCTATATGAAATCCTCCCTGCCCTTCTATTGTGATGGAGGCAGTATCTCTTAACAAAGACTGTCCTTGTGTGCTCTGTGCCCCTGCGCCTTCAGGAGACCTGCTGCCTGCCTCTTAGTCTCTTGTCCATTCTCATCCATATTCATTCATGCCCGTTCTTTCCCTTCCTTCCCTTTCCTTCCCTTTCTTTCCCTTTCCTTCCCCTTCCTTCCCTTTCCTTCCTTTCCCTTCCCTTCCCTCTCCCTTGCTCTTCACTGGTTATAAACTTGCTCAAGTATGTTCCAGTCTCAAGTTTCATACCCTCTCAAGCTTTTTACCCTCTTTCCTACCTTCATAGGCAACATCTGGAAAGTATTTCCATTAATGTCATTCATACTCCTGCTCCTCCTTTGTTCCTTAAATCTCCTCCAGTGTGACTTCCATTCATCACTCCAAAAAGTAGCTCCTCCATGTATTAGAACAGCAGCATTTGACTCTGTGGATCATAACCCCCTTCCACAAACACTTTACATGACCTCTCAGGCTCTTCCTCTCAGGCAGCCTCCTCAGGCTTCTTTGTCGGATCTTCATCCCTTGGCAGACCTAAAAATGGGCTTTTAATTGTTAACTTTTCTAAGAACACACTCCCGGGCTGCTTTTGCCTTTCCTTTTTTTATTCTCCACCTCGGCAAACCCCTCTGGCTTCATACTACATAAGTGACAACTTCCAAATTTCAATCTCCTACTAAGACCTACCTTCTGAAATCCGGACCCCTAGAGCCAGCTGTCACTTTCACATCTTCACTTCCAGTTCAGACATGTCCAAAACTGAACTCTCTAGTGGCCAACTTGTGCTCTTCATTGAAGTGAATGGTCTACTCAGGCGCTTCAGTCAGAAACCCGGCAGTCATCTATCTGTCTGTCTTTCTCTCCCAAACAACAGCCAGTCCCTTACCACATACTGTTGGTTTTATTCTAAAGAAATTTCAGATCTAGCCATTGTATCTCTCGGCTGTGTTGGAGTTGAAGGAAAACAATGAGAAGACTTACTCTTAAGTTTTCTACCCTGGAATATCAGAAAAATTCTACCAAATTTATAAATGTGTAATTTACAAAAGAAAGCTTAATCTGGGTTTGACAACCAGTCAGAAACCCAGCCCCATCACCCTTACTAATTACTCCCTTTGATATCTTTTGGTCCCGTACTGTTTATTAATTATACCAAATTTTACTATTTTGGGGGGATTATATTGCCAATTTCAGGTAAGATGAGATGAATTTAAAGTTACTTTATAACATGATGATGCACATTGTGGGAAAGGGATGAACAAAAGGGTACTCTCTTACCTCGTAAGCGGGAATAGAGATTGGCACAACCACTTGGTTTGCAAAGTGCTCCTATCAAAATTTTAAGTGTCGGCCCTGGCCAGTTGGCTCAGTGGTAGAGCGTCAGCCCGGCATGTGGATGTCCAGGGTTCAGTCCCCAGTAAAGGCACACAGGAGAAGCACCCGTCTGCTTCTCCACCCTTCCCCCTCTTCTTTCTCTCTGTCTCTCTCTTCCCCTCCCACAGCCAAGGCTCCAGAGGAGCAAAGTTGGCCCGGGTGCTAAGGATGGCTCCATGGCCTCCGCTTCAGGCACTAGAATGGCTCGAGTTGCAATGGAGCAACACCCCAGATGGGGAGAGCATCATCCCCTAGTGGGCTTACCAGGTGGATCCCAGTCAGGCGCATGCAGGAGTCTCTCTGCCTCCCTGCTTCTCACTTCAGAAAAATTTAAAAAATTTAAGTGTCCCATTATTAGAAATGCAGTGTATATGTGTATAAAATGAAAGGATGCCCATAAATGAACAAGGAGAATCACTGCAGCCTTGTTTATAACAGCAAAAAAGTCTTAAAACTTAATCATTATATCCATGTGTTAGATACAGCTATTAAATACAGCCAGTAAGAGCCTGACGTGTGGTGGCGCAGTGGATAAAGCGTCAACCTGAGAACACTGAGGTCGCCAGTTCAAAACCCTGCACTGATCCGGTCAAGGCACATATGGGAGTTGATGCTTCCAGCTCCTCCCTCCTTTCTCTCTTTCTCTCTTTCTCTCTCTCTCTCTCACTCTGTGTCTCCTCTCTAAAATGAATAAAATAAAAAGAAATTAAATACAGCCAGTAAGAATGAGCTAGATTTCATGTTGTTGTTTTTTAAGCAAACCACACATTACATGACTAGTGTCATCCCACCGCATGTATTTTCCTTTGCATATTTTATATTTAATATTGTCAGAATATTCACAAAACCTCTGGAGCCCTAGAAGTTTAACAGCAGTTACTCTGTGTGGAGAAGGACTGGAAGTCTAGGCTGGCATGAACTGATTTTCACTTTTCTTTTTAATGCCCTTTTTTTTTATCTGCATGTGTCATTGTTATTTTAACAAATAATTAGAAAAAGTTTTTCTAAAACATAGATTTTTAAATAAAGGCATTAGTGGTATATCTAGTCGGGTATTTCTGAGTCCCAGGCCCAAAAGTAAACCCTTTAGGATGTAACTTCTTACCTTTTAACTGCAAAATAAAGCATACACAGCAGAGGACTGTGGACATGTGAGTTTTTTTAGAACTTTGGGTTGTTTTTTTTAATCCTGTTGATAATGGGGGAGCCTCTATGTATAGAAGAAGCAGAAGTATATGGGAAATCTCTGTATCTCCTCCTCAACTTGGTTGTAAACCTGAAACTGCTCTAAAAAATAGTCTTTAAAAAAAAGGAAAATATCTGTTATCTTGGGTAAGTTACTAAGCCTCTCAAGCATTGTTTTCATCTTCAAGTTTTAAAAAAAAGGATACTTATGTTTGATGACATTTTGACTACTAAATCTAAAGTCTCTACAAGCTTTGTCAACTAATTTAATTGCATATTGTAAGTATTAATAATTATTTCCTTTTTAAAATAATTAAAAGCATCTATAACTTTGAATCAGCGTGAGATAAATCATGCTTTCATAATAAATTATACACTTTTTGCAAAAAAAAGTCTTTAAAAATTCTTACAATTTTATATTTGAAAAAAGTTATTTTTAGCAAGTATCTAAAATAATAGTAGTAATTGTAACAATAATAGTAATTTAACATTTATTTATAAGGTAGAGGAAAAGTAGTTCATCATTCGCCCTTTCAGTATACATTTTTAAGATACTGCCCTACCTGAACAAACGGATGCAACTGTAAACATTACTGCTGAGCTGCTGTTTGATGAAAACACCCAAACCAGGATTGAGTGCGGCAGCTAACTTCACTGTCCCGAGTTACTGAGGGGACAGTTAGCCCCTCCTGTATCTAAGTTCAAAAGATAACATGAGCATGTGAGCTTTTCTAAATTGTCTTGTTTTTATAGGATCAAGCTCCTGATTTAACACTATTTACACAATGCATAATCAATTTTTGCCAATCAATCACTTTATTCTCTTAACTACTCAAACATCTGCCTGAAAATATTTTTTATAAAACCCTGAAACCAGGGTCTTTTTGCCTAGTATTGCCTTCAGAGTTGATACATAGTTTCGAGAGTGTTCTTAGTTTTCCATCTTTGCTTTTACCTGGCCATCACCTGAC
Source organism: Rhynchonycteris naso (assembly GCA_037038555.1). Classification (NCBI taxonomy): domain Eukaryota; kingdom Metazoa; phylum Chordata; class Mammalia; order Chiroptera; family Emballonuridae; genus Rhynchonycteris; species Rhynchonycteris naso. The sequence continues at coordinate 187,809,410 of CM073000.1, read as the reverse complement.
TGCTCGTTTTCTTTGTTTCTTACACCCTCATGATTCTGCAGTTTTTCTGTCCAGCATCTTATTATTAAGTAATATACATTGGATCCTCTCACTAGCTTGCAGACATCTGCTTATTTCTCCTCCCCCCTTCAACCCACCCGTTTTCATGTCCCATAACTAGCTATTTATAAAGAATTTCCAAGACCATGGCTGCCTGCCATATTGCTTCCCAGAAAGTGTCATTTCTGCCTTGTTTTTATAATATACAACCCTCAGATGTCCCCTAGCACCCCCCCCCCTGCACCAAAACTGAGCTTTGTTTCGGCTTACTCAATTTATGCTAAATTGCTATATATTATTAAAATGCTACATAATATGTTTATTTTCTTTGGCATGAAAAAGCACTTTAATTATGTCATATTAAGGAAACATTTCAAACATTCTACTTACAGAAATAAAAAAGAATGGACATATCATCTTGGTTCACAAAGCAGCTGGAAATTTTGAAGTGGAATATAAGTATTATGTGAAAGACAGTGTGGTATTTTAAGGTTTTTCATATTGGAAACTAACCTTAAAATTTTGTTCTAAAAGCACTTAAAACCATTTAAGAAGCAGGAGAATGGAACTAAGAGAAGATACTTTTAAATATCTGAACTATTTATAATGCTGAATAAGAAAGACATTTTATCTTTACCATTAGTTAAGCTACCTTTCACTTTTTTGGAATGGTAATTAAAGTCAAATTTTTCCTTTTCCTGTATATAAAAAGAGCAAGTTCAAAACACTTTTGTTGACACAATATTGTTTTTTCTGTTCTGTCAAGGAAAATACTAAGTAAAAATTTCAAAATTGTATGTATTTCTCTTTGTTGAAATGTAATCACCTAGGAAAATTTTTTTCTCTAAATGCAGCAGATATAAAGTAGTATGTATTTATAGTCTCACACATCTGTAATTTCAAAGATGATTGCTTCCACACAAAGAAATGAATCTTCTTACTTTCTGTGGACCACAAAGGAATAGGAAACATCCATCACTTGTATAATAGTTGCAAAGTTTTTTTAAAATAAAAAACAAAAGCCTTGGACTTAGGCTAAAAGTGTGATGCATATATGGTAGGCAAGCGACTCTAGAACCTCATCTCCTCCTAATGATGAGCGCCCTCTGCATGCCCTCGTGAGAGTTAGCATCAAGAATACAAAGCTATTGTAGAATTCTTAACTTGTGGAAACTGTCTTTGCATAGAGAAGACAGTGCACTGGTACCTTGAGATACGAGCAGACCAACATACTTTCTTAAGATACGAACTGTGACTCGGTCTGTAATTTTGTTTGAGATCTGAGCGAAATTCCAAGATACGAGTTGTGATTTGGGAAGCTGCCACTAGTTGGCGCGTTGGCTCATGGGTCCAGTATAGGCAACACAACACCAGCTTCTCCTTCTTTCTCACATGTTACCCGCAGAATCAAGTCGAATCTCGTGCACTGTACTTGTTCTTGCATCATTTTTGCATTTTTTACTAACTTTTTTTGTGTGCTGTCATGGGGCCAAAGAAAGTGAGTGTAAAGGACAGTGGTGAGAAGAAGAAGAGAATGATGTCGATAGAAGTAAAGCAAGAAATAATAGAAAAACATGAGCGTGGTGTACCAGTGATTGAACTGGCAAGGCTGTACAACCGCAATACATCTACAATTTGTACCGTCCTTAAATGAAAGGATGCCATCAAAAGAGCAAATCCAGGAAAAGGAACTACAATTCCATCCCAATTAAGGACAAATATCCGTGGAGAAATGGAGAAGCTTCTGCTGGTGTGGGTGAAAGAGAAGGAGCTGGCGGGAGATACAGTGACAGAGACTGTAATATGCAAAAAGGCATGTATTATTTACGGCGACTTGAAGAAGAAGGAACCGTCAACCTCAAAAGCAGCAGCAGAAGATACATTTAAGGCAAGTCACGGCTGGTTTGAAAATTTCAAGAAGAGATCTGACATCCACTCGGCGAGGCATGGTGAAGCTGCGAGTGCTGACGTTAAGGCAGCTGAGGAGTACATCGCACGTTTTGCTGCACTTATCACAAAGGAAGGCTACATCCCCAGCAAGTGTTCAACTGTGACGAAACAGGATTGTTTTGGAAAAAAATGCTCTGGAGGACTTTCATCACCACAGAGGAGAAGAAGCTGCCAGGCCATAAACCCATGAAGGACCATGTGACCCTTGCATTGTGTGCAAATGCTAGCAGTGACTGTAAAGTAAAGCCACTGCTAGTATATCATTCCGAAAATCCTCGAGCCTTTAAGACTCACAAGATTCTTAAAGAAAAACTGCAGGTCATGTGGCGCACCAATGCTAGGGCATGGGTTACACGGCAGTTCTTTATTTAATGGGTAAATCTCGTCTTTGGTCCTGCAGTAAAGAAATATCTTCAAGAAAATAAACTCCCAATGAAAGCATTACTAATCCTTGAAAATGCTCCAGCCCACCCACCTGGTCTTGAAGACGACATTTTCAATGAGTTCAAATTCATGAAAGTCCTCTACCTCCCACCCAACATGACTTCAATCTTGCAACCTATGGATCAACATGTCATTTTCAACTTTGAAAAGCTTTACACAAAGCACTTGTTCTGCCGCTGCTTTGAGGTGACTGAGAATACAATTCTAACCCTTTGAGAGTTTTGGAAAGATCACTACAACATCGTGATATGTTTACACATTATTGACTTGGCATGGCAAGAGGTTACAAGAAGAACCTTGAACTTGGCATGGAAAAGGTTATGGCCTGATGTTGTTGCAGACAGGAACTTCGAAGGATTCAAACCAGAGGCCGAGACCAAGGTAGAAGAGTTGGAGGAGAATGTGTCCCTCAAAGTCGATGGGTCTGGAGGTAGATGAGAGTGATGTAAACGAGGTCGTCGAGATGTAATTGAAGTCGTGATGTAAATGAGGAGGAACTCTCAACTGAGGAGTTTAAGGAGCTACAGATGATGCAACATAGGGAGCTGCTGCAAGAGATCAGTAGTGAGGAGGAGGTAGAGTCGGAGGAAGTGATTTCTACAAGTGAAATTAAAGACATGCTGGCAATGTGGAAGAAGCTTTCAAGTTTCATTGAAAAGAAACACCCAGAAAAAGTTTCAACTGGTTGTGCTTCAGCACTTTTTAATGACACTTGTTTGTCACATTTCTGTAACATTTGAAAAGGCAGGCAAAAGCAAACCTCTTTGGATATTTATTCAAAAGTCCTGCAAGTGCAAGTGCCAAAAGTGCAGCCCAAAAGGCAAACACAGGTGATGCTTAAATGAAAAATACGTAATGTTAAGCTTAGGTTAAGTTTAAAGTTAAGAAAGTGCATTTTTTTGCAATTAAGTTTTTGTGGTTTCATTTTAAGTAAAGAAAGTACAGTTTTAGTTTTGTTTAAAGAAAATGCAGTTTTAGTTTACACTTAGTGTTAAGAAAGTGCAGTTTTACTTTACATGTCTACAGTGCCTGCATCCCTCCCTCCCTCCCTCCTCCTCCGCCATTCACCTCTGTTAGCTGCACTCGTCTGTCTCCAAGGTAAGAATATAGTACTAAATAACACTTTTTTCTTTTATTTCATATATTTTGTGATGCATTGGTAAAGTATACATATGTGTTTCTTAATTAAAAAGATGTCTTTTTTCATAATTTAGGATGGTTTGGGGATGTTTCACAGAGCTGGAACGGATTAAATCTATTTCAGTTATTTTAAATGGGAGAAATTTGTTTGATATATGAGTTGACTGACTTACGAGCTCAGTTACAGAACGAATTAAACGCGTATCCCAAGGTACCACTGTACTAGCTGTACAATGCAATATATAAACTTTATATGTGCTCTGCTTTTTGGGAGAAAATTAAACAAGTTGAAACCCAAACTTGTTAAACTTAAGGACTTAGGACCATAAGTTGGATTATTTTTGTTTAACATTTTTCAAAGATAAAGACATTTTCTGAAAATGTTCAAATGTGAGCAGTTATATATAACATGAGTTCTATTTCAACTCTATTACTTGTCCTTTGTTTTCTGAAAAATGTAGCTGCTCACAGTGTTTTGAACTTTTTCTCCCTGAGAATTTGATAGACTTACATACTTTCTTTTCTTGTGTGTAATTATTGGCAATTAACTAATTGGGATGGACACTGTCAGCCCAGTAGCACAGTTCATCAGCTCAACTAGGCGCCCTGGGAGAATGCTCTTGGGTTCAGTTTTCAGACATGAGGCTGCTGCCCAGGAAACTGTCTTCTCAGGCAGCTATACACCACTTCTACCCACTTGCCACCGCACAAATGCAGTGCTGGACCAGTACCTAGTCTTTAGTTTTCAGAACTGCAGCCTTGTCAACACATTCAGTGTTGGGTTTTCCACAGATCAGCCCTGTACCAGTTCATTCATTGTTCTTAATCGAGTCAACAAAGTTAACTAACAAAATAGAAACAGATTCAAAGGTATGGGGAACAGCCCGACAGCTATCAGAGGGGAGGCGGCTGGGGGCTGGGTGAAAAAGGTAAAGAGATAAAACAAAGAAAAATCTCATAGACACTGACAACAGGAGGGTGATCACCAGAAGGAATGGGGGTGGGGGGAGGCAGAAGAGGGTAAAGTGGGGATCAATGGGAATGGAGGGAGACTTGACTTGGGTGGTGAACACACAAACAATATACAGATAGTGTATTATACAATTGTACACCTGAAACCTATATATTTCTATTAACCAGTCACCCCAATAAATTTTTTTTTCCAATAAATTTGATTTAAAAAAATAAAACAAACTACAACTGTGCAACAGGCTAAGTAGCATTCAGTTATCGGGGCCTTCCCTCCTTCCATGCAGAGGCTACATGGGGAGGCTACGTGAATGTGGAGGCTACAAAGAGGGGAAGATGGTCCCGGGCTTAATTCATAAGGCTCCCAGGGAAACTTGATAAAGCATCTTCATCCCACAACCGTGAAGGCCTCTGATCATTAAGAGAGTCTGGTCCTCTCCCTTCGCAGTCCTGGATAAGCACTACCGAAATCTGCCCAACTCTAGTTTTCCGGCGTTGTGGGACATTTAAACTGTTTACATAATTTGAGCCTTGTTCTTCCTGGATTTTGACATTCTGAAAGATGCAAATATCAGTTGTCATTTATTATATAGTAACTTTTTTTTTTCTTTACAAATGTGATGAGTGGTTAGTACTAAAAGGAAGTTTGATATTTCTCAGAATTATGAGTATGTACCTATTTGATCGGTGTTCTTTATAACCATTATAGCTAGTGCTCGACTTACAACCACAATTGGTTCCGACAGACCAGTCATAACACGATTTGGTCGTAAGTTGAGTAGGCTATAGACAAAGACAATTTCCTCTTGGTAGACATCTTGGGAGGGGTTTGATGAAAAATATCTAAGACACAAAACACAAATTGCTGTACAGTTGAAATGGTGCACGCGGAGATGGTAGTGCTGCCGGAAGCTGGTCTGCACCGTCGTACGCCCAGCTGGGCAACGCTTGTGCTGCCAGACGCGGAGCAGTCGTGGCTAGCGATTGTGTAGTAAAGTCGAATGGTCCTAAGTTGCATAGGTCGTAAATCGATCAATACCTGTAGCTGTTTTTAGGAGAGCCTCTTTCAAGTTGTGAGTGACTGATTATACTTAATATTAATGAATATTATAATTGTGTTTTAACATTGACCCAAGTCTCTAGTGGGCCATCGTGCCTCATATTCAATATGTGCCCAGTACTGCCCATCTTTCGGTATAGAGTAAAACTAAATCAAGCAGGATCATCAACAGTGTTAGCAACGTGACTAATGATAGGCCTCCTCTTTCATTCATGTTCTTCCTAGTATCTTAATGATCATGCCGCTTGGCGCAGTAGATAAGTCATCAACCTGGAACGCTGAGGTCACCAGTTTTGAAACCCTGGGCTAGGCACATACTACAAGCTGATGCTTGCCACTTCTTCTCTCTCTCTCTCCCCTCCTCCCTCCCCCCTCCCCCCTCTATCTAAAAATCAATAAATAAAATTTAAAATAAATAAATAAGTAAGCATGCCTGGGGAAGGCCACCTGCCATACTTTTTAAAGTAATACTCTAGTATAATGATACTGCTTCTTTGAAAGATTATATAGGTAATGAGGAGAGCGCTGATTGAGAAGATTGCTATCCTATCTTCAAGTGGTATGACAAGACAGATTGACTGTTTTGCCATCAGACAAACTGGATGGAAAGGATTTGCGTTTGGTTTTTGCCTTATTTTAACAATTGGTGGTTGGTGACATGCATTAATTTTGTGTTACCCTTTTGTTAGCAGATACCTTTACACGTCAGCATGAAAGTGTAATTTCTAATCAAAGATGCTGACAAGGTTGCTATCAAAGTGCATGGGGGCAGCTGACCAGTGTACTCTCAGGAGATGCTTCAAGACTAACAAGCTGTTGTCTTCAGTGTTGGTTTGCTACTCAAGCTGTTGCAAATGTATCCATCATTCCAAGACACCATGGCCCAAAATATATATTGTGTTTGATACATTTGTCTCACAAGTATGGTGCTTTGTTTGTTTGCTTATTTGTTTATTTGTTTTAAGCCTAAGAAGGGGACTGTTGATGTTTTCTTTACCTTTTCTATTTTACTCCTTTCTTGAGGACTCCGTCAGGAGAATGGAAAGATACTGCTAGAGATTCTCCAAGGAGGTGGACTGCCACGCTCCAGAAGTGTCAGCCTTTGAACTGGAGATTGTTCTGACACTTTCTCCTCTCAGTATTCCTTTTCTTGGGATTCTGCCTCTTGCAATTGACCATCTTCCTTTCAGACAAGCATTAACTTTTAGCATTCATACAAGAATGTTAGAATATGCAGCCATTCGGGTGCTATCAGATTCACAGATCAACTCCTTGGTTATTTTTGTTCCTAGTAAAGTACAGTGGGGACATACTATGCTCAATAAACTGTAAGTTATCAGGGGAAAGATCTTTGTGCTAGAGCATAATGGATACAAAGCATCACAAAGCATTTTAATGTGAGAAACATGCATATAATATTTTTACCCATTAAATTTTTCTTTTGCCTGTGTAGTAGAGTCTTATGTCAGTTGCTTCTCTTCTAAATGGGATGTCATGAAACTTTGTGATCCCATGGTCCTGAAAAGAGGCAAAAAAAATTTTGTCAGTACTGAATAAAGGATGACATTCATAACTAGCAATGAATTTAAAACTATGTTTAAAAGCTATTTGAGTCTAGTCTATTTTTGAAGTATGTCTAAGATTGTGCTTTGTTCTACAGTCAGCACAAGAGCAAGCAAAAAGCAAAGGTCTGAGGGCCACAGGCCCTGCATCTTCAGACCTTGGGTTTGTTGCAAGTGGGAGCCATCACCTGCACTGCATTTGAACCTGGTCTCATTAGAGAGCAGTCTAAGCCAGCTACTGTTGCAGCCATCACCCCCTTGCTAGACACTTCTGTCTTCCGTCCCTACATTTAAGAAATACACATAAGAATTTTTTTTCCAGCATATTGACATCCCTTAAGCAGATACTTAATAATTCTAAACTTGGTTTTCATCCAGGGTTTGAAACAAAAATCTCTGGCTGGTTGGCTCAGTGGTAGAGTGTCAGCCTGGTGTGTGAATGTCCCAGGTTTGATTCCCAGTCAGGGCACACAGGAAGTGCCCATCTGCTTTTCTACCCCCCTCTCATTTCTCTCTCTCTTTCTTTCTCTCTCTTCCCCTTCTGCAGCCATGGCTCTATTGGAGCGAGTCGGCCTCAGGCACTGAGGATGGTTCCAAGGCCTCCACCTCAGATGCTAAGAATAGCTTGGTTGCTGAGCACTGGAGCAATGCCCCAGATGGGCAGAACATCTCCCCCTAATGGGCTTGCTGGGTAGATCCCAGTGGGGGTTCATGTAGGAGTGTCTCTCTCCCTCCCCTCCTCTCACTGAAGGAAAAAAAAAAAGAAAAGAAAAATGGGAACTTAAATTTTAATATAAGGTACACCAAGGAAAGTATTTTTCAAAGTTACTTCCTATATTTCTCTTTTGAAATTGGCTTATTTTCCAGCTGAAACTATAGAGATGCTATGAAAGAAATCCACTTCAGAAATTGAGGGGGAGAAATTATCTTGGTTAAATATTTTGGCAAATTAGATTTCCATATTTTGTGATGTATACATTCTTTTCTACGAGTTCTAATGGTTTATTTTCTCTTTATTAAAATAATGTGTCGATCAATTTAGAACTTGTAGAATGATAGTATTTTGTTTCTGAAACGATTATTAAACTTTGAATTCTTAATTTAGACATTTTCCCTTGAGTCATTAATACTATCTCACAGGTCTAATTTTTATTCTGCAGTTGACTTTCATTAAAGCGATTTAAAATTTGTTCCAGGTAGAGTAAATTCCTCCAAATAATTCAACCTTTCCTTACATTTTTGCTATAACTTGGTTTTTCTTTTTTTAATTATTTTTTATTGATTCTAGCATGAGAGGAAGGGGGAGAGAGACAAGAATATTGATCTGTTGCTCTGTGTGCCCTAACCAGGGCTCAAACCAGCAACCTCTGCACTTTAGGACACTGCTCTAACCAACCAGAGCTAAAACTTGTTTTTAACAAAAAAAACTATCTCTTAGTTAATATTCATCAAGGAATCTCACATTTCTGTTCCTACAAATAACACAATGTATGAGCCAGTTATTTTTGCTCATTTGCCCAGTACTATGTGATTGTATTTAAACAACAGATACTCCATTTTATTCATCAAGTTAAGATTATTAACTGCCTAAACAGAAAGTATTCTGAGGGAACTTTCAGGTTATCCAACAGGCAGAAATCATGAACTGATTTTCTTTTACAGTTTGGATGGTGCCAGGTAGTATCTTTATTCAGTTATGAGTTACATGCTTAATAAAGTGTTGAGTCCTGCACTTGCCTCTAAAGTCTAATAGTAATTATCTCCTTTTCACAGTGCTCCAGCTGAGGCTGCAACAAAGGAGGACGAGAGAGCAGCTAGTGGACCAGGGCATCATGCCACGTAAGATTTAAATGTTCTTGTCATCTCTGATGGATGTAACAGAACAGGCATGTCCAAGAAGAGTCTGTATCACACTGTACTTCCAGTTGTATCCTTGTAATCAACACATAATTAATTACCAGAGGAATTTATAAGGAAAAACCAGGCTTCAGCATTACCAACTGAAGAGAATAATTTAAAACACATTTTGAAAACCTGATGCCACTTAAAAGATGGACTGGGATTTTATATTATACGAAAAACACCTTTAAAGCTGTAACGAGGCTAACATAGTTCTTCAAACTGTAACATTTTGAGTTTTAAATAATGGAAGTAATCACTTTACATAACAGATCCAGAGTTAATCTTGCAAAAGTAGCATGATAAAATTAAATCAAAACCTTATTCTCCTTAAAATTCTTTAATTTAAGTCAGTTGTCTTTAATGCTTTAGTATAGGCTATGATATTGTGTCTCAGCTACAGAACTAATAAACATTCTATTTATAGTTAATAAATCTTTCTAGTCCAAGTTCAGATACTTTCCAGCTATCCTGGAGCTTCAGTCCTTCGTTTTTTGAGACTTGATTAATTTTAGACTCTGTCCTCATTGTCTTCTTTACCTTTAATCACCACGTTTGAAGATGATACTATATTTCAGAGGAAAAGAATCATTGTCTTTTATAGGCTATTAGGATTTTTTATATGGATTTTGTCTAAAAATTGATTTCTCCGGGAAGTTAGTTATTTGGCTTAAAACAAACAAACAAAAAAAACAAAACAGGAAGAACTTACAAGATGCATTTATGTTTCCCCATCTTCTGAATCCTTTTTTGGTTTATAAGGAACAGCTTTTCTCTGCAGTAGATTTTTCCCATTGAAATCTTTTTTTTTGGACGTTGAGTATCTGAATGTTTTAAAGCTTGCACTGTGACAGAGTCAGAACTGGTTGAATCTGCCGGATTCCTCTACCACTACATTCCTGACTAAGTACAGGATCAATCAGATAGGATCAACTTATGATGTTTAAGACACCGCTACTAAGCCAGCTGTAATCTGGTTTTGGAAGCTGGTCCCTAGCCAAACCTGTTGGGACAGGGATGCTGGGAGTCTTTGCAGTGCTTCAAGTAGCAAAGCTGACAACTGTAACACTACCAAGAGCCGACTGGCCAGATTTTGGAAATGACAGCCCAAGTACGCCGAGTCCTATCTCACCCACACCATCTGACTGCCCACAGTTATAAGTGCAAGGTGTTATCAGACAGTGGTGGACATACACACAAAAGATTTTGCACAGATCATTGATAGAAATACTGCTCTCAGCAATGGCTTAGTAAATAAACACTGTTAACCCTCATTCTGGGATTCTGGAATATTTAATGAACTAGCGTTAAGATTACAAAATCACTATATCTTTAAAGTGCTTTGTATTGTGGTGTGGTAGAAACAGCATGAACCTTTCCAATTCAAAATTCTAGATTTAAATCCCACTTTGACCACCATCTAGCTACCTATATGACTTCAAAATTTATTCTCCTGTACTTTTTTGAGCCTTTCCTCTGTACTGGGGCTAATGCCTGCCTTGCACCTTACCAGGCTGTTGTGATGACCAACAGCAATATAATTGTGACTGACCACAGGGCACTGGGCTAAGCCTGTTTTGGGTTCTCAGTAAATGATAAAACAGACCTGTGAGACATGGAGTAGAGAGTGTCCTAATATTCAAGGTTGGATCAGTCAAGGTTAAATGTCCTGAGAGCACGTGGGCTTTTTCCAGTAGTTATATGGCCATTAAAAGCAAACGCCTAGCAAGAAATCATCAAAAAATTCCCTTGGTGGTAGTAATTTTGGAATTAGTCTGACCTGATATTTTCATTGCCATTATGTATACAACTTCATTTTAAATGTTCACGTTTTATTTGTCAAACACATAATTAAAAAAAAATTTTATAAGAGTTTATAAAAATTGAACCAAACTGACAAAATATGCTGGGGAGCAAGGCCTGAAATGTTCCCATGAGATTACAAACTTTTAGTTGCAGATCTCCAGGAATTGGTAAATGAACAGAACTGTAGATACAAACTGATAACCTTAAGAGTAAACATCAGCAAGACAGACCGTAATGTTTGACTGAAGTACTATATTCTTTATTTATACCACGGAACTGATTTCTTTTTCTCTCTCAGCTTTGAAGAGCCCAGCGGCATTCCACGAGCAGATAAAAAGCTTGGAACGAGCCAGAGTAAGAAATCTCAATTTAAAATGTTCTACTTCTCTGCTTCCCTCTTTTATTTCAGAGTACCTGTGGACAAGTAGCAGTCTTACTCCTAACTCTGTCCAAACAGAAAATGCAGTGTATCTCCAGGATACACGGCATATTGTCTGGAGTGGGTAGTTTAATCTTGGAGGTTGCTTAAAAATGCATGATCCTAAATTTTGTTCTTTTAAAACTAGTGACTAATTTAGTATATAAAGGACAAATTATACTTCTTTTCTTGCTTTCAGTACATGACCTCAGTCTTTAGAATAACAGTGGAGTAATTCTGCCCTTGGTTACCCATCAGGCAAACACACGCCTACTGTGTTACCTGTGCTTTGACCAAGGGTGGGAGAGTCTGGCCAAAGGAGGCCTCGGCTGCATTCCACACCGCTTTATTCTTTGAGTTGACTCTATCACAGTTGCACACCAAATTTATATATATTATTATTTATTTTTATTCAGAGGAGAGGAGGCAGAGAGACAGACTCCTACATGCACCCCAACCAGGATCCAACTGGCAAGCCCACTAGAGGGCAATGCTCTGCCCATCTGGGGTGTTGTTCTGTTGCTTAGGAACCGAGCTCTTCCTAGGGGAAGCTATAGAGCCATCCATCCTCAGTGCCCAGGGCCAGCTTGCTCCAATCAAGCCATGGCTGCAAGAGGAGAAGACAGAGAGAGAGAGGGAGAGAAGCAAGAGGGGAAGGGGTAGAAAAGCAGATGGGCACTTCTCCCGTGTTCCCTGACCAGAAATTGAACCCAGAACTTCCACATGTGAAGCCAAGGCTCTATCTACCACTGAACCAGCTGGCCAGGGTCTAATTTTCTTTAAAAGTACCATTATGCACAATTTTTCTTTTTCTTTTAGGAAAAATTTCTATCATTTTATGAAAAGCCTGTTTCAAAATTCCTTTAGAAGTTTCTCAGGATGAAATAATGATACCTTAGCATTTTGTAAAGTATAAAACCCTATTATTTGGAGTTGAATACATTTCTGAATAAGAAAATATGATCAAGAATATGAACTCATCCAAGAAAATACATGAGAAATTTTTAGGAAAGTTAGGTGGATTTTTTACTTGACCTGAAGCTTAGATTTTATTGATCTTAGATATTTAAATAATCAAAATTCTATGTCTGTTAAAAAATCAGCTTAAAATTCTGAGCTTTTGCCTTTTCCAAGTTTTAAAATAAAACTATAAATTAATTATACCAATATACACTTCAAGTCCTTGTACAATGAATGCTGAAGGCTACAATTTAAATTGTATATTGGATAATTTTTTAAGTAATTTCTACTCTTTTCCTCCTCTTAAAATCATGACCAGAAGGGTATCGATTAGTTTAAATGGAGTTCCTTGAGAGAAAAAGAGTTAAAACAACAAGTCACAAACAATTTATGGTAAGATTTTCTCTATCTTTCTTTTAAAGACTGAAAACTTTTTGAAGCACAAGATTCGAAGCCGACCAGATCGTTCTGAACTTGTCAGGATGCACATTTTAGAAGGTAAAGGCTTTATTTCTGTTTATTTTGCTTCATTTTCTCAAGAAAATAAGTGAGAATACTGCCATTTCTGTTTATCCCCATTTTAATAACTTTTACCCCACAGGCTGACATCATCCAAATTGGATAGCAACATGAAGACCCAGAGTTAAATGTTATGTTAGATTTATGGGGAAGGTTGAATTCTCCAAATAACCAATTGATGAGCCGCCTCTTCCCTACCAGCTGGTGCCATAGGCATCCATACCATACTGTTCTGGAAAAACATACTTCTTTATCAGCAAGGGACATGTGCCCACTCATTAATTCATAAAGGGTACAATAGCCACAAGTCTAACCACAGATTTTCAGCTACTGGGACCCAGTTATGTCTACCTGGTCGGATGTCTACACCTAACATTTTCTCTTTGTTGCCTCTTGCCCACAGTAGTCCAGCGTGGTCTGACCATTATGTTAACCACCCTCCACTCTGCCCAGCAGATTTTCTCAATGATTTAGTCTCATCACTCACAAAGCTGGTAGGGACGGTTCTGTTCTGTCTTTGGTGAGATGCATAGCTAACGGTAGGATGTTTTTCTCTCCAGAAGACAAAGCATTCTTGAAGGCTGGTATCTGTCTCCACCATAGATTCCTCAAGTTACATTTTCTTATTTTGCTTCTCTTAACCTATTGAGCAAGGCTAACAGCTTGACCCTGTGATAGTCTTAAGTGTGTGCAGCCTTGGGAAGATACTGAAAAAATCTGAAAACTCAAATATTTAGACACAACTATTAGATAGATGGAAGATTAGATTTGTCCTCTCTAGCCTGATGACAGACAGGCTTAGTATTAGAATTAGGTTGACATTATAAAGTATCAGATTGTAGGTCACCATAAGGAATGATATCCTTTATAAGGGTCAGATGTGTCCAAATAAAATATCTTCAGGAAGCCATATGGTTACTTTTATCGAGGTGTTTACTCATTGTCCAGTGAGCCAGACACTAGAGGCCCAACATGTGAGCCTGTCTTCATGGAGTTTACATTCTAATGGCACAAACAGGGAAATACATCCTGAATTACAGATTCAGAAAGTGCTCTATAGGGAATAAACTGGCTGTTGTGATAGGGAGCAAGCACAGGCTGACACCACATTAAGAATGTTGGCCCCAAGAATAATGTTGGCCTCCATACCCCAAGTGAGGTCTCTACTAATCCAACGCACCTACAGTTATGTGATCATCTTCATATCTGGGGCAGGAAGTGAAAGCCCCAGGCCGATAAACTCTACTTTGGGTTGTGTTCTCAGAAGTCCATTGGACTAAAAAAGCTTTTCCAGAACTTCAGTAGTTCAGTAGGAGCAGCTACCAGCTATCAGCGATAAGTGCATCTTCAAAGAAGCAAGTTTACCCATAAGTAAACTTGCTCCTTTCTGCCTGTAGATACCTTGACCTATAAGGGCCATTTTTGTAGGAATAATGCTCCCTGTTTCAACTTAGCTCCTAACTATATAACAGGCTTTATTAATATAATTAAAACCAAGGCAAATACATTTAACTATCTAAAGAAATCATTCTTTTTATAAAAGACTACCCAACATTTAAAAACCTAATTATGCACATGAATGAACTGTAAGCAATGTTTTTAGAGCATCTATACTCAAGTTGGGATTTTTGAAATAAGAAAAATATGTCATCTATAATTTTTAAAATGCCTTAAGACCACTCCAACTTATTTTAATATTATACAGGTTTTGATTGGATTGGATGTTTGGCAGGCAAAAGTCTAAATTATTTTCACTTAGTTAGCCACTAAAATTCATGCTCAGCCTAATGGAAGTGAGGTGGTAATAAGACTAGAAACAGAAACATACCAAAATGCCAGCCTCTGATTATTTATTTTTAGAATATTTTCTTCTCAAACATGTTCCCGATACCACTTAGATAGAGTTTATGGGAGAAAAGAGAAAGGCAGAAGACTATCCTACCTAAATCTTTACAGAAGCACTTAAATATCAACCTAAGAGTGGTTTGCAGGATCTAATTCTCCCATCTATCATCTTCCTGTATCGTTAAAAGTGTTTTATCCAACAGATTGGGGCCCTAGTTATATAGCAAAATTATAAAAGTGAGATGACCACACAATGTTACTTTAATTTATAAAGTGTGCATTTATTTGCCACAATTCTGACTGAGGGCTAGGACCTTCTCTTTGGGGAAGGCTTTAGTGAATGGAATTCACTTTACCTTTCTTGCATAGAGCTTTCAACCATTGTACACTGTCTACAATTTTCATTTATGGTGAAACAAAAACTTAAAGGGACTTGAAAACCAATCTTTAGTTTAGAAACCCTAAGTTTTACAATTTTTCCCAAATCTTTTACAGTTGTTAATTGCCCTAATTTGACAGTGAGTTTTTTAATGACTTGCGTTTATTAAGTTCTGAAGCATTTAACATAGGTTCCCAAGAAAGAATCATTTCATTTTGGAAGTTTATCCTTTTTCTATGACATTTATATTATGTATTGACAGTAGCAATCCCAACAGGTGTGAACTATAACTGCTCACAAAAATTAGGGGATAATTCAAAATGAATATGAAGTGATAAAATATCCTCTAATTTTGTGAACAATCAAGGTTGCCCTCTGGTAAGCATATAAATCAACTGTACAATCTAAAGTACAGTGACCCTTGAACAACACGGGTTTGAACTGTACAGGTCCACTTATACACGATTTTTTCCAATAAACACTATAAATGTATTTTATCTTCCTTATGGTTTTCTTTATAATATTTTCTCTAGTAGCTTACTTTATTAGAAGAATACAGTATACAATGCATATAACATACAAAATATGTTTTCATTGGCTATTTATGTTATCAATGATGCTTCTGGTCAACAGTAGACTATAGTAGTTAAGTTTTTGGGGAATCAAGTTATTTGTGAATTTTTGACTGTGTAGGAGAGTTAGTACGCTATACACAGTCAGCTGTGCTGTACTCAAATGTGCAGGAGATGCGTAGTTTATCAGCCATGATCTTGCAGTGAGCTCTGGGCTTCAACAAAGACATTTTACCTACAAAATAAAGAACATCAGGCCCTGGCCGGTTGCTTCAGTGCATAGCGTGTCAGCCCTGCGTATGGACGTACCAGGTTTGATTCCCCATCAGGGCACACAGGAGAAGCAACCATCTGCTTCTCTCCCCCTCCTTTCCTTTCCCCTCTCTTCCCCTCTTGCAGCCAGTGGCTCAGTTGGTTCAAGCATGGCCCTGGGTACTGAGGATAGCTTGGTTGCTCTGAGTGTTGGCCTCAGGCGCTGAGGTTAGCTCTGTTGATTAGCATGTCGCCCTAGACGCAGGTTGCGAGGTGGATCCCAGTCATGGAGAATGCAGGAGTCTCTTTCTCTCCCCTCCTCTCACTTAAAAAAAGAAAAGGGAAAGAGAAAAGAAAGAACATCAGTTAATCCCGAAAATACTTATGAGGAATTTTATTAAAAGACCTTCTACTGTATAATTTAATAAGCGAACTTGACTCAAAGGAACCACTGAGCTAAAGCCAGCCCCTATTGTATAATTTAAGAGGCAAGCAACTTGCCTGACCAGGCGGTGGCGCAGTGGATAGAGTGTGGGACTGGGATGCAAAAGACCCAGGTTCGAGACCCCGAGGTCGCGAGCTTGAGCGCTGGGCCCATCTGGCTTGAGTAAAAGCTCGCCAGCTTGGACCCAAGGTCGCTGGCTCCAGCAAGGGGTTGCTTGGTCTGCTGAAGGCCCGCGGTCAAGGCACATGTGAGAAAGCAATCAATGAACAACTAAGGTGTCGCAACGGCAACAAAAAACTAATGATCGATGCTTCTCACCTCTCTCCGTTCCTGTCTGTCTGTCCCTATCTATCCCTCTCTCTGACTCTCTCTCTGTCCCTGTACAAAAAAAAAAAAAGAGGCAAACAAGTCTAAACTCAGAATATTGGGTTAATACCTCATCATTATTTTTAATCAATTATAAACATTATTTAGAACAATATAATAAGATGTTAGTTATGAGAAACACAAGTAATTGACAAAAATGCACAAATGAACAAGTTATATTAATAGTAGTTTCACATCTGTTACACAACTTTATGTATTTGTAAGTAGATGAGTTGATGCTTTCATATGACTATTAATTACTGTGTATGGTCACCAAATGTTCTGTATGCAGGAATAAACCCAAATTCTTAATTATGATCGGTTCTGAGACACACAGGGATCAATACAAGAATATGACTTGAATCTTTTCTCACTGACTCCTGCAGAGAAGTTTATATCCTAAGATACAATGTCTCTCCTAGAAATTGACTTTCCAGTAAAGCCCAATCTAAAAGAGCAAACTTCTAGAACCATGGACTACATCTGTCTTGTTTACCCCCTGCACCCCTGATACCAAGTAAATGTGAAATGAATACGACCCTCCTACCATAAATGAACAATAGCAGTACCCCATTTTTAGCTTGTGTTCATGTTAATTTGAGTCTGTGGGCATCTGTATTATATAGGCAGTGTAAAGCAATCCAGAACTAAAAATATAAAATGTATACTGGAACTTTCTTAAAGAGTGATTTTATTTTTCCATAAAAATGTTAAGAATACATCAGTATGTTTAAACCAGTTTAACTTAAATTAGTTGGCCTGAAAGAGCATTATGGAACAGAAATAGTAATTCAAATAATGGTTAAAACTGTATTTCTTCTTTTAGAAACATTTGCAGAGCCATCCCTGCAGGCCACTCAGATGAAATTGAAAAGAGCTCGCCTAGCTGATGATCTGAATGAAAAGATTGCTCAGAGACCTGGCCCTATGGAGCTGGTAGAGAAGAACATCCTGCCTGTAGACTCCAGTGTTAAGGAAGCAATTATAGGCAAGACTCTAAACATTTGTTCTGGGAGAAAAAAACTTGACTGTTTTAGATATAACAAGTATTTTTTATTTTTTTTTATTGAATTTATTGGGGTAAATTTAAAAAGTCAGCATCAATTATAAGTATTGTTCTCTGGTTGAATTAGAAATTAATACATGCACTGATTCCATTATTATTGTTATTATTGCAGTCATCCCTCAGTGTCCAGGGTAGATTGGTTCCAGGACCCACTTCAGATACCAAAATCCTTGGATGTTCAAGTCCTGCATAATGGCATAGTATTTGTATTTGACCTACCCACCATCCTCCCATATACTTTAAACCATCTCTAGATTATTTATAATACCTAATACAGTGTAAATGCTATGTGAATAGTTGTTAGACTGTATTGTTTAGGAAATAATGACAAAAGTCTGTGTACATGTTCAGTACAGATGCAGTCATTAGTAGGCCTAATTACATAGCACACATCAGCAACAATGTAACTGTGGGGGGGATATATTGGATTGGGGGTTGTTTGAATCTGAGGATGCAGAATCCACAGATACGGAGAGCCAACTGTATATTAAATATTGTAGGAATAGCATCTCTTACCAATTAACCAGAGAATCTCCTTACATCTGAGGTTTAAGTCCTTTAAGTTCTGATTTCATTATCACATTTTCTAAATTAAACTTAATATGGTATTACAGTATTTAGTTTCTGTTGTTTGTTTAAAATTTTTACAAAATTTTCATTATTGTCATTCTATTTACTTCCAGGCAAGATAAATAGGTCAGTGTTAGCTCAGCAAGGTAAATAGCCTATGAGTATAGATGTATTCATTATAAATGGTATTATTTGTCCATTTTATCTCACTCTTATCATATTTAGTTACTAATGATTCCACTTTTTTTTCTGGCATGAGCTTTAGAAGGAAAAAAAATTCCAGAATAATGCCACTTATTCAGCAAGCAGTTCTTAAAAGTTAATATCCTACTTGAAAAATTATGATAGTTTCCAATACTCATGGGGACTTTCTATTTTGCATTAGAATGAGTTTCAAGCTTAGGCCATTTTTTTCCATAACTGTGTACAATCAACTATGATTCCTTTCAGTCTCAAGGATGTGGGCGTCCAGAAGTAAGGTGTCTGTATAGCTGGGCTGCTCCCTGAAGTGGGGCTTACCAAGATACCCATCCAGTCATCCGCTCACTTCCCCATTGCCTGATAATGTTTTGTAACAGTCGGATTCCAAATAAGCTTCTAAACAAGGTCCACATGTTGTTTTTTCTACCTCTTAAGTCTTAATCTTGTGGGTAGGTCTCCCTCCTTTCTTAGTATTTGTTGATGAGCGTGCTTATTTTCTCTGTAGCGTTTCCACATTCTGGATTTTTCTGGATGCATTTGCATCCCTAGGTGTCATTAAAAACTTTCTTGTCTCCTGTACTTCCTGTAACTGCTAGTCGGAGCGAAAGGCTTGATCTGATTTAGCTTTGATTTTTTTTTTTTTTTTTTTTTGCCCCAGTAGTTATGGTAGGTAGTGGTGAGTTCTTCCACTGGGAACAATATGACTTTTTTTGTTCTTTGTTTGTCTTTTTGTTTGTTTTTGTACCAGCTTCTTAAATTAAAAAAAATAAAGTGTTTCCTTTTATTTTAAGCTTGGTATTCCAGGCCAAGATAAGTTAAGAATCATTTCTTTCTTCAGGCGTTGGGAAGGAGGACTATCCCCAAACTCAGGGTGATTTCTCATTTGATGAAGACAGTAGTGATGCTTTGTCTCCGGACCAGCCCGCCAGCCAGGAGTCGCAGGGGTCCGCCGCGTCCCCAAGTGAGCCAAAAGTTAGTGAATCACCATCTCCTGTGACTACAAACACTCCAGCCCAGGTATCATCCTTCTTATTTTTACCCCTTAATAGAGAACGTGCCTTGATTATTTTGTACATCAAGTGTAATATCTTGTATTTTACATATCAATCCATTCTCACCCAAAGAAAAGTCTAAAAATATGGGGAAATAACAATTTTTCACCTATAATCAAACCACTGTTGTTTTTTAATAGTGTTACATTTATTTGTGTTCTATATACACATTTTTATTTTACAGTTTTGTAACTTAAAATTGTTTCACATAACTTCTTTGAGATATAACTTATATAGCACGAAGTCAACCTTTTTTATTTACCATCTTCACCATTTTAAAGTGTACAGCTCAGTAGTGTAAAGTATACTCACATTGTTGTGCAACAGATCGCTGGAACATTTTCATCCTGCAACACTGAAACTACCCATTAAATAACTCCCAGTTACCCCTTCCCCCAGGCCCGGAAACAACCATTCGTTTCTGTCTTTATGAATTTGACAGTTTTATCTCTCTCATATAAGAGAATCATACAGTATCTGTCTTTTTGTGACTGTCTTATTTTACTTAATGTTCTCAAGATTCGTCCATGTAGTAGGACTATCAGAATCTCCTTTATTTTTAAAGCTGAATAATACTGCATGGTATGCATTTGCAACATTTTGTTTATCCATTGGTTGGTGAACATTAGGTTGCTTCCACCTCTTGACTATTGTGAATGATGGTATGTATACATGGGTGTAGTAGGAGTCTGTCTTTGAGGCCTGGTATTCAGTTCTTTGGGGCATATACCCAGAAGTGGGATTGCTGGGTCATATGGTCATTCTATAACACTGGGGAACAAAATTTTTGTTGCATTCACGAAAACACTTGCTCTTACCTAATTCAAGTGTGCTGATCTCAAGTCTGACATTAGTTTTTCTCTTTAAGCTACAGGTTTTTTTGCAATTCAAAATTTTAGGTTTTTATCTTATTGTAAAATTTTCAACATTTAGTTTAACATAGTGAAGTAGAATGTCTTGGGCATCATCTTTGTGAAAATATAATAATTTATATAATGCAGGAAATATACTAATACACTAAAAGATATGATTGGATCAGAATTTGTCTACAATTTTGAAATAGAACATTAAAACACTTGTTTTAATCATAAAAATTGTGCAAAACTTATTTAAATTCTATTCAGACAAAAATTTGCACTTATAGCTCTTGCATTTTGTGTACTTGTTGAGGACAATCTTGTTTGATACTTCAGCAGTAGTCTGTTCATCACTAACAGCTCCAGGATTTTCGGGGAACTTCTCAAGGTGACTGTTTAGGAAGTAAGTCTTAATGCTCATGTTACATCCAATGTCGCGGAAAGCCAACAGCATCCTTTGAACCAGAAGTTCATAGTTTTCTGCTTTTTTGTTGCCAAGGAAGTTCTTTGTAACTGCCACAAAAGACTGCCATGCTGCTTTCTCCTCCTTATTCATCTTCCTGACAAATTCTTCGTCATGTATGAGGGTTTGAATTTGAGATCCATCGAATACACCTGCTTTTATCTTCTCGAAAGACAAAGCAGGAAAAGCAGAAAGAATATATTGAGAGCATTCACTTTCTCTATTCAAAGCCTGAACAAACTGCTTCATTAAGCCAAGTTTGATGTGAAGTGGGGGGAAAATGATCCTGTCTCAATTAACTACAGGTTCATTCACAATATTTTGCATCCCTACTTCCAGAGCTTCACATTTCGGCCACTCCTTCTGTGTCCAGTGTTCCTCCAGAGCTCGGCTATCCCACAAACACAGAAGGCAAGGATACTTCTTGAAACCTCTCTGTTGTCCTAGCGGGAAATTTACCATTTTAATATCCACACAAATGATTCAGTTATGCTCCTCATACTTCAGAAAGTCAAAGACAATTTTTATGTCATTATAATCTTCTCACAGATGAGTTGAATAACCAATTGGAACCGCTTCATAAACATTACCATTGTGTAGGAGAACACCTTTCAGACTCTGTTTAGAGCTGTCAAGAAATAGCTGCCATTCTGTTGGACTGTAAGTGGTAACACCTAGCAGGCTGAGAAGACTAGTGATATCGTGACAGTAAACAAACTGTGTTCAGAAAAAAAAGTCCACACAAATTTGTTCACGCTTCCTGAAATGGGATACTTTAGCTGACCAGGAAGTACATTCTTTTCTTGAAGCCTGGAGGCTAATAACTCAGCTTCTTTCTTTGATAGGCCCAAATCTCTTACTAAGTCATTCAATTTGGGTTGGCTAAACTGCTGAGGGGTTAATGAGTGCTTGGCATCAGAAGACCCTTCAGATTCTACAACCATTTCCTCATGCATCTTATCAAAATACACTCGATCACCATGCTCACTTTCTTCGTCCTTAGAAGAAACAAAACTATTGAAAACTGGAACCGGGAGTGTCTCAGAGTGTGGGATAGGTCGTATTGCTGAAGGAATATTAGGATATGCGATCATATGCCGTTTTTCCTTGCCAATGCCCTTTTTATGGATCAGACAGAAATAACAGTCAACTGCTGTGGTCCTTAAGTTCACGCCAAACCATGGGAATACCAAAAGGCATTCCTTTGCGTTTTCCTTTTGTCCAGTCACGAAGCATTTCCTCACAATTATGACGCACAATATGAGGAGCCCAATTCTTGTCTTGATCGCCAAGGGGAACTTGAAAATAGGCAATATATGCACGTGTCACAGATGATGAAATATTGCACTTTTGACATTGAAGCGTGTAACAGCCACATATATAACAGAAGGTGTCGGGACTATTTTTACATTTACGCCTACTCGAAGAAGCCATGATTCAATGTTAAAACAAAATAAGAGGGTGTTTTTATCAGATAATTTTTTACATTTAAAAACAACTACAATTATGTAAAAGTGATGTATGTAAAACATTAATTGCTTTGTGGTTATGTTCAATCCAAGAGTCGTTGCCCTTTAACTCCAATTTAAAAACCAATGCATGACATTAACTGTAACAAAAAGAAATTAAAATTGCATAAAAACTAGAGCATGCACCAAAAAACAGATTTCAGATTTGAAATCAGTGTTGCAGAAATATATAGCAACAGTTCTAAAACCTTATGCAACAGTAAATGAAAAAGAAATATTGTTCCCCAGTGATTGGTTATTTGGAGGTTTTTTTCCTGTTTTTCACTCATACACACAAGAAAGAGCCCCTGTTGTGTTCTTACATATGGCCATACCTTGGTTTTTTATACATACATTGTTGGGCACTTATTTTTTTCTTTGGATAATTACTAGATATTGAAATGGACTTGAACCTTTTGTTGGACAAAAGATATACTTTAACTGCCTTCCAGGAAGGTAATACAGATTTTCAGTGCCTATGTGTTCCACAAGTACATAGTGGCATTACCTTAAATCTTGCACACTGTTTGGATATTTGACTAAAAAATTTTAATTGACTCCTTGATTTTGGTTAGATTGAATTCATTTTTTCAACAAATATTTATTGAGCACCTATTATGTATCAGATTGTATTGGAAACTGAGAATCTAGTGCATGCAAAGGAATTAAATAAATTTTTTTGATAATTGCATTGGAAGTTTACATTTCTTATGTCTCAATGGATTTTCATGTTTCTTTTTGTTTTAAAAGAATTCCTATGCTGCATGCACATAATTTGTTGTACTCTCCATATGGTTGTCAACTGATGGTCATTGGCACCAATTCGTTGCCAATAGGAACCCCCAATTTGAGGTGTACTAAAGAAGAAAACTATTCTGTGCAGAATAGCTCAATTGTTGCACAGCACTGCTGTGAAAATAACACATCTGTGGGCAGCTCTGGGACTAGGCTTCTCTCCAGCTAGACAGCTCTGCTCTGTTCCTCACTGGTCTGCTTTATGCTATGCTGGTCTGCCCTGCTTCGTTCTTCTCTGGCAAGACATCTTTGGTATTTTAGCTCAGCCAGGGAGAGACAAACTTCACTCTTCAGTGGAATGCAAAAGTATACTCTCAGAGCCAGAAGGGAGCTGGCTTATATGGACAGAAGTCACCACCCTGTTCCAATTGGTCTGTTCTCATGCAAATAAGGACTCCAACTCCTCGCAGTGTGATTGGTCCAAAAGGCACTGTCCTAGTTGGTCAGAATAGAACCACTATGGTTGGTTGGAGCTGTGTAGCTTTGGTTGGATCTGTGCAGCTCTGATTGGATGGGGAAAGCCTCAGTTCTATTGGTTGAAATAGGATTCCAGGAACTCCTTTATAAGGGCTGACTCAGAAGGCAGGAGTACAGTACAGCGGGTAGTTCAATGCAGATTTCTCCCTGAAGTTCAGTTTGCGAGCAAGGGCTGTGGGCTGTTTTGTTTTGTTTTTTTAACTTGAGCCCAGTTAGCCACTAGGAGCCCTTCTTAGTAGGCGTCTTCTTACTTAGGATTCATATGGTGTTTATTGAAATTTTAATAGTATTTTGTTATTTTAAAGTCAAAACTATTGAGCTACTTAGTGGAATTGCTAAAGTTCAGTAGAAAATGTTCTTGTTAAAGCCTAACAGGATTTTTAAGTTGGAAAGGAATTGAGCAATTATCAGCCTTAATTCTTACACCAAGGGAGGCCTGGGTTTAGAGAGGTGTGGAAGTTTGGGGATTAAAAATATTTGCATGATTTCTTACAGCATTTCTTCACATCATGAATATCTATTTGTTAGGTAGGGACAATGTCTTTCAGCATTATTCCTTGTACTTACTACCACAAGCTGAAATACATTAATTAATTTATTTATTGACCTGTGCCTCTAAATTAAATGTGAAAATGTAAACCTATAAGGAGGACTTGGACTCTTAGATGACAAGAGGTTGTGTGTGTTTGTGTTCAACATCTAGCACAGGGCCTGATTCAGAAAAAGTGCTCAGTAAGCATTGACTTGAATTCAGCACCACAACAGCTGACTGATATTCACCCGTGTATAGGTATTTGTATTCTTCCTTTGAGAATAGATCCTCTCCAACTTGGATTCATCAAAGGCAGTGTGGGTAGCTACAATTCATACTCTCCTGTCAGAGTTTACAGGGCAAGAGTGACCGGCTCCTTGGCTTTGCTGGAACCTGGCTTGGAAGAAGGGTACGGGTCAGCGGCCAGCCCATGGTCTGAGGTCTGTGCAGACAGAGAGGGAGAGCAAGAGAAACCAGCCCCTACTGTATTCTTTCATATTTGCTGCACCCTGGTTTTGCTTTAAAAAATAGGGCCAAAAAGAATGTCAAGTATGCAAGTAAATAACATTAAAAAACAGTACTACTTATTCATTTGGGTTGTTCTCTGCTTCGGTCTGAGTTGGTCAAAGGATCAGACAGCTAATAGCACAGCCTTATCTTCTAGTAACAGAACTTTTGTCACCTCAGCCACTCTACCTGGTAATAGCTTCACGACAGTTCCACCTATGTAGGAGATAGTCATTCTCCTTTTCTCAGCATGGCTTGTATGATTAGGGTTTTTAGTTTGTTTGTTTGATTTTTTACTCTACCCTGAAACTTGGTCTCCAGCTAATTTGTAAGTCAGGAACTTTAACCAGAGGTGGTCCCGCCCAGTGGCTGCCATTTCAGAACTCCCTGAAGGAAAAAGGGAACAGCAGTGTTTCTTGAAGAATAAGTGTGCTCTGTTTATGCCAGTGCAGCACACAGTAAGCCTGGGTCGTCACTACTGAGCTCACAGCGGTTTTATAAGACTCTTCAGTGTCGCTACCTGCTACTTGCAGACCATTAATAGTCTGCCCTTTGCCGTCAACCAGGCCTGTGGGAAAAGGCCCACTTTAGAGAGTGGTACACTCCCTGCTTACACAGTCAAGTAAAGGAACCGAGAATCAGCTGGCTTGCTGCAACTTTACCTGTTGCACAATTTTTGTATCATATACTTGGAGGCCTTAAGTTGTGTGTCCTTCATAAAATTCCCTAGTGTTATGTGTTGTATTTATAAGTAGGAATCTGACAAAGACTTTTATTATTTATACTTTTGTTCATGCAATTAAAGAAACATCTCTCTGTTAACTGTGCTATATTGTTTTGGCAAATTTTGTATTTTATTTTTGCTGTTATCCAGTGTTTACAGAATTTATCCAAGCATCTCACTTGATATACAAGAAATATATTTATTTCCCTAAATATAATTTCTTTCATACTTGTAGTTCAAGGGGAAAGTACCTGAAAACTTTTTTATTAGACTTCAAGGTTCCAATCAACAGGATTGTCCCATCATTGTATCTTGGTAACTTCATATTAAACGCATAGGGTCCAACACATAGCAAGTGCTTATTGCCTTAATGAATGAAAAATCCTAGGAGATGATCTCTTTAATGTATTTTTTCTGATTCTGAATTGTCATTGTACCCCCCACCACAGTCTTATTATTAAAATAGTCCATACAAAGCAAAGATAATAAAAGACCAACATAAATGTCTTGTATTTTAGGTATTTTTGAGATTGTTAGTTTTTTATTATTTTTTAATTAATTTATTTTTTAGAGAGGGTGGAAGGGGAATAAAAAGGCATGTCAATCTGTTCCTGTGTGTGCCCTGACTGGGGATCGAACCCGCAACCTTTGCACTTTGGGACAAAGCTCTAACCAACCGAGCTATCCATCAGGGATTTTAATTTTTTTTTTTTAATTTTTTAAATTGATTTTAGAAAGAGAGGAAGTAAGGGGGAGAGAGTGAGATCGATCCATTCTGTATGTGCCCTGACCAGGGATCAAACCCACAACCTCTGTGTACTGGGACAATGCTCTAACCAAATGAACTAGCCAGGGTGATTCTTAGTTTTTAATCTTTAAAATGGAAACTCTGGAAGAGCTTGATGGTGAATTTAGTTACTGTAGACCAGTGGTCCTCCAGTTGCCTATAGGAAAGGATTAGTGTGTTTGTTTTTTATATATACTGCTCATAAATGTTAGGGGATATTTTATAGCTTCACATTCATTTCAAAATATCCCCTAATTTTTGTAAGCAGTGTAGTTTGTTTAATTTTCAATGCATTGCAGGCTAATTTTCTCGTAAAATACAGTGTGTCCGTAAAGTCATGGTGCACTTTTGACTGGTCACCGGTTAAAAGTGCACCATGACTTTACGGACACTCTGTACAATAAAAGTAGTAGAGTGACATCAGATTTCCATAAGTCTTCCTGTACTTGTTGCAGGCAGAAAACAAAGGTCCACACACCACACTTTGAGTAGCACTGCCGTAGGATTTGCTTTGCTTCTTGTTTACCTGGACCAGGTTGTTGTCATATGTTGACTAATCATCATTTTGTACTGCACATTGAATCCTATGGCTTAAATATATTTTCCTAGTTTTCTTGTTCATTTTCTTAAAGTATTTGGCCTAAAGTTCAAAGTCAGCATAGAGAATTTCTTTTAGATTTTTTAAAAGTTGTTTACAGATAGTTGAGAGAAAATTAAAAGCTCTAAGTTCTTAATGCTTTGCTTTATTCCAGAATGTCTATGACATATAGTCTCCTTAATTCTTTTCAGAACACACAGATACCAGAAAGATTAAATCCTACAGGAAAGTATTCAAATAAAAGAAACATTTCCTACAAAACAAAAACATTTAACACATAATAGCTAAGTAAAAAACAGATTTTCCAGGCACTTCTCTTGAAATCCCAATGCTGAAATGCTAATGACCTTGTAATGTGGACAGTACAATACACCACCATGGTTTTCCTTTAAAATATAAATTTTAATGGTTGAAACAATTCTTTAATATGTCATTCTGTGTGGTCTGTAACAGGCTAACACTGCCTTTCCTTGTACTTTTGTCTTTTCAATTCTTATTAAAAGTATAGCTGGAAAGGATTTTAGCAAAATATTAATGGAACACATCATATATTGAAGCTCAGTACACTTTATGCTTGAGCAATTCTTGAACAATGGAAAGCTGTAGAAAATTAAGGACAGCTAGCCACATGTGGGTACCAGGAGCTGTTACACTGGTTCTTTTAATCTGAAGGCTTGTTTCTCTCAGCAGTTTCTTAAGTCATTTAATTATTTATTATAAATACGCAGAAGTTAACTGTAAGTGTGGTCTGACAAGGCCTGTGTAATTTTCCAGGCTATATTTTGTGCTATAAGGCCAAAACCTGTGCTGAAAGGAGCGCTGCTGGTCGGGGTTTTTCCCATTGTATCAGTGACTTTCAGGTAGATAACCTTTTGCCAAGTGGTATAGAAAGCTTAGGTTCAAGCTAACAGAATGTGCAAGGTCAAGTAGGTAAGTCATGTACACATACATTAAATAATCAACATTACACTAACTTTTATTACAAACACTCATTGATAAAGGCCTAAATAGGGTATCAAAGATATTGACTGTGATTTCTAATGTTACCTCTTGAATAATGCTTTTTATGACTTATACATCACAAGGACTCTACTGCTCTTAATGCTTAGATTTTGAGTTAGTTGCTAGCATTAACAGCAAAGTTGTATTCCATTTGCAATTCTTAGCTCTCCTGTGGCCAATAGGAAAATGCCTATAATGGTGTATTCAATTTATTTATAAATAAATAAATGTTTATTGACTGTAATTGAGATAATAAAAATCTTTTAAAAGTCCACCATGTGCCAAGCACTTAACTCAACCAGGCACAGAGCTACTTGTTCTAAATGCGTTGCCTGAGGAAATGTAATGAAAACAGAGCATCTGTCAGAGTTTTAACTTTGGACCTTCTTATTAGGCCACAGTTTGAGATTTTTTCTTTAGACCATTTTTCAAATCCACCACCCTACATTATCCTGCTATGATGCAGTGACAATGTTACTTCTATTCCTCAAGAAATACATGCATATGATTGTTCCCTCAATTATGTAGTCTACTCAAGTATTATAATTCATTTACCAAAAACTGATAATAATTCTAATATTTATTATTCTTCTCTATCTGGCCCTTGCTGGTCACTTTGACTAACTCATGAATCACCAACAGGGTCACACTAAAGTTGTAATAGACACCTGGGGACGTTGCTCAGCAACTGAACTATTTTTAGTACCTGAGATGGAGCCTCCACGGAGCCATCTTTAGTGCCCAGGGCCAGCTCGCTCATACCAATCAAGCTATGGCTGTGGGAGAGAGAGAGAGAGAGACAGAAGGGGGGAGGGGTGGTGCAGATGATCACTTCTCTAGTGTGCATGCAAGAGTTTGTCTATCTCCCTTCTTCTCACTTAAAAAAAAAATAAAATAAAAAATAAAAATGAAATGTTTAAATTTATAATTTTGTATTACAGAAACAAGTGGTCAGTTATAGGTGATATGTTTTAACAAAGCTAGAATTTTACATAAATATCCATCCATCTATTAAATACACAAAGCACATGTTTTTTATTTATGTTTAACTCATTCATTGACTAGTGTTCATTTTAATTGTCTGGAGATTGAATATAGAAACAGTATTCTTAAAATAATTGCATTTTGAATTTATTTGTATATTACCATTGAAATTAAAATCTCTGCTGCATTCTAAATTAAAAACAAATTTTTTACAGATTTTAAATCAGTACAAAAATGAAAAAAGACCTTTGTTTTTAATTTATCCGATTTTTATCCCTTTAAATTGCATAAAGAAATCATAAGGAAAAAGGAACTTACCAGAGAACAGTTATTGGTCCTTGGCAAGTGTTATCATCTTTTCAGAAAGAACCAGTGCAGACACCTGAAATGGTATTAAACTTTAGTCAGTTTAAACATTTTCCTGCCTGACCAGGCGGCAGCGCAGTGAATAGAGCATCGGACTGGGATGCGGAAGACCCAGGTTTGAGACCCCGAGCTCGCCAGCTTGAGCACGGGCCCATCTGGCTTGAGCAAAAGCTCGCCAGCTTGGACCCAAGGTCGCTGGCTCCAGCAAGGGGTTGCTCAGTCTGCTGAAGGCCCCGCGGTCAAGGCACATGTAAGAAAGCAATCAATGAACAACCATGGTGTTGCAATGGCAACGAAAAACTAATGATTGATGCTTCTCATCTCTCTCCTTTCCTGTCTGTCTGTCCCTACCTATCCCTCTCTCTGACTTCTTTCTTTTCTTCATATCAGTACTTTCCCATAACAGTTTTTAATAAGAGAAAAGTTAGTCTTTAAAACTGTAACTGCTATCTTTTAAGTTTTATTTAACATATAAATATCCATTGTTAAACAGTGTTTTCTGACATTTCTTTTTTCTTCTCCTTCTTCTTTTTCCAAGTGAGAGGAAGGGAGATACACTCCTGCATGTGCCCTGGTTGGGATCCACCCAGCAACCCCTGTCTGGGGCTGATGCTCTGTCCATCTGGGGCCACTGACAACCAAGCTGTTTTTTAGTACCTGAGCCATCCTCAGCACTTGGCGATGCACTCAAACCAATCAAGCTATGGCTGCGGGAGGGGAAGCAAGGGAGAGAATGGAGAGGGAAAGGGGGAGAGAAGCAGATGGTTGCCACTCCTGTGTGCCCTGACCGGGAATCGAACCCAGGACATCCCCACACCAGGCTACCACTGAGCCAGCTGGCCAGGGCCACTGACATTTCTTTTCATGATGTTATTCTGACAAAGAACTGTTAGTCATGAGACCTATAACTCGTAATGAAAACCGTGATCAGATCCAGTAAAACAAAGCACAGTTTGCAGCGTTTTAT
Organism: Rhynchonycteris naso; assembly: GCA_037038555.1. NCBI lineage: Eukaryota > Metazoa > Chordata > Mammalia > Chiroptera > Emballonuridae > Rhynchonycteris > Rhynchonycteris naso. The sequence goes on along the minus strand of CM073000.1, from coordinate 187,779,329 downwards.
TTCTTTGGAGAAAAGATTCTGAATTGTTTTGAGATTAAATTTTGATAATATATAAGGTAAACTTAAGTCTCAGTGGCAATTTAAACATATTTAAAGCATTATTTTAAGATTTTAACATATTGCTCAATCTGTTGTGAAACAAAATAAGTATATTTTTTATTGCTTGAATATTTTCTTCACCCTTTTAAGAATACTATCATTTCAGAAGCATTAATACCTAGGGGGTTTTCCTTTTTTTATTTTTTGGTAACTCTAGCCATTAGAGTACTAACATCTAGATATGACCCAAGGTTTTTTGAAGGGTCCTTCCTAAAGCTATCCATAAAAAAGACTGGCAAAATATAAGATATTTCTTCCTTTTTAAGCAGAATTTATATTCAGATTAGGTAAAGTTAATCGCTGGTATCTTAGTTGAGTTATTCTTGTGGTGTGCTGGAATCTGTGGTTTTCTGAATAGCAAAGTCACCCTGAAATACCAAAAGAGCTACTGAGATGGGTGTTTCAGTAATCAAGACTGAAGTCAGTTGGCAGGGTCTAGAAATATACGCAAAACATCCTCATAAATACTACGGTTAACACCACATTCATGCTCCTGGCTTATTTTTCAGATTATTAACACTTGACTGCTCTCAAATGTATCATTACTATCAAATCAGCCAGTGAGGTCTTGACTGGTAAAATAGCTTGGCAGATGAGTAGAATTTATCTGCAAGGAAATATATATTTTAAAATTCAAATATCTGATTCTACTTCGTATGTCAATTACTTAATAGCCAAGGAATGTTTTTTTCCTGTGTGAAAATTAACCGAGATAAAGTATTTCCAAAAATGAGCAAAGTGAAAGGAAAACGACTCATGTAAACCCTATTCCTTACAGCATAGATCAGCTGTCTGACATCTCACACTTCAGGTCAGAGGTTCACTGACGAGCTGGCTATCACAGGACCATTTGGGGGCAGAAGTCAGCTTGGAACATAGGTATCAAAACTTGTAGATACGGCCTGACCTATGGTGGCGCAGTGAATAAAGCGTCAACCTGGGAACACTGAGGTCGCCAGTTCAAAACCCTGCACTGGTCTGGTCAAGGCACATATGGGAGTTGATGCTTCCAGCTCCTCCCTCTCTCTCTCTCTCTCTCTCTCTCTCTCTCCTCTCTAAAATGAATAAAATAAAAAAAAAAAACTTTAAAAAAAAAAAAAAACTTGTAGATACGTTCTTTCATTTCTGTTTGAAAATGAAATTGAGTGTAGCCATCTTTAAAAAGGCATATCTTTCATACTGTCAACATGTAACAGTTACTGATAATTAATTAAAAGCTGAAGTCAGTGACAAAATAAAACACTTCAAGGAGAGAGCTGACATGGACACAGACAATTAAATGCACACTTACACACACTCTCAGCAGGCAGAGTGTGACCTAGCATGAGTAAAGCCGCAAGGAATTTCCATTCACCCATTAAACAAATATTTATTGAGTAACTAGTATGTGCCAAGCTTCATATTTCTTGTAGCTAATGGCCCTTTGACTTTTCAGGTAGTTTGTTTTAAGGAGGGAAAACACAGTTTGATATTTTTAAACCCAAATACTTTAACAAGAGAATGATTTTGATTGTCGTACTGAATTTGAGAGTTGTTCAGACACATGTAAGTGTCAGGGACATTGTTCCTTAAGATAAGGCTGGTAATAGAAAGTCCAAGTAGTGATCAATAGTCAACATTTAACTTATTTACTGTAATAGTAATATCTCTTTCCACTAAATGAATACTTAAAGTCTACTTAAAGTAGATTGCTAGAGGGAATCGGTTGTTGGGTGGTGGATAAAAACCTAACAAAACCTTCTGTAGTTTCTTTTGCTAAAAATGACTCCAGCCTGGCCAGGTGGTGGCGCAGTGGATAGAGCGTCGGACTGGGATGCGGAGGACCCCGGTTCGAGACCCCGAGGTCGCCAGCTTGTGCGCGGGCCCATCTGACTTGCGCAAAAGGCTCTCCAGCTTGGGCCCAGGGTCACTGGCTCCAGCAAGGGGTGGCTCGGTCTGCTGAGGGCCCGCGGTCAAGGCACATGTGAGAAAGCAATCAATGAACAACTAAGGTGTCGCAACCACAACGAAAAACTGATGATTGATGCTTCTCATCTCTCTCCGTTCCCGTCTGTCTGTTCCTGTCTGTCCCTCTTTCTGACTCTCTCTCTGTCCCTGTAAAAAATTTAAAAAAAAAAAAAAAAAAAAATGACTCCAAATTGAGATTGCAAAATTGCCCAGGTAACAAATTAGCGTCTTTCTTCAAATGTAAGGGTACTGTCAGTGAAACAGGTCAATCTTACCAGAATATAGTCTTCAAATTTTCTTCTTTGCAAGAAGTGAAAAGGGTTAACAAGTACTAGTCAGGTCTGGAGGCAGGAACATAAGTTGTAAGGGACATTTAAGGACACGTGCATGGAGGGGCCTCCAGGGAATGGGAGCTTTCTCACCGCCTTTCTCACCGCCGCCTGACCGCCTGACGGTGGGTGGTTCTGGGGTGCTACAGGGGATTTGTCAGGCTCTGTGACAGAGACGAAGAGGACGTGTCAGCTGGCCTGGCTTACTGTGGCCCGGATGGCAAGAAAACCTTATGAATACTGCATGTTGTTTTAATCATTTTTATAAGAGTCTTGTACCTTTTCCTGCTAAAACAGGGTGGTACTGCCCATATTTCTGAGAAAACACAACACTTTAGTCAACCTAACTGTATTTAGCTCTAGCTTGCAGTGCTCTTGGGCAGAATGTTGGCTTCACAGAGATAAGACGTGTTACTCCTTCATCAGGGTCTCAGACATAGTAGTATACTATTGTTTCGTTTCTCGTAGACTTTTTATTTTAAATGAGGTCACTCCATTATAATTCTGGTTTTTCTATTTTTACTGTCATTGATTTCACAGACTTGTTCCCTTTCTGCCTTTTCCACCAGTTTACTTCAGTGTCCCCAGCCGTTCCTGAATTCTTGAAAACTCCTCCTAAGACGGATCAGCCCTCCTCAAGGTGCACAGCTCCTGTGCTCCCCACAAACACTGTGTCCTCAGCAAAGCCCGGGCCAGCTCTGGTGAAGGTGGGTACCCGCATGCGCACTGGTTGGGGTCTCTTTCCTTGTACTCTTGTCCATAGTCCAACACGTGGAAGACAAAGGCATGTGTCCACATTGCCCGACCTGAAGCAACTGAAAACAAAACCGTGGGCAGACTTGCTAGACCAGGCCTTAATATTTGAAACTACCACCTTCAACACGTGATGCACTGTAGTCACAGAACAGCGCACGGTGTGGTCTGTATACACTACTGGAGCAGTGAGAAAGGCCATAGGGGTCATTCTGTCAGCAGTGCCCAGTTCTCCCGTCCAGGCCTTGAAGATGGAACGGGGGCCCTGGGGTCAAATGGAGGGGCTCTCACACCGCACGTGAGAATCCTGAGTCTCACAAACAGATGTCTTTAGTGCTGATGTGATTTTGCACTTCCTACACAAAGTTAAACTCAGTGATAGTCCAGATATATTACATGATAGGTTAAAGGTTTTATAGAAGCAAATATTTTTTTGGATTTAGCAGATTTGGCCCGATGAAGCTTGGTTTGTTCTTCAGATAAGCCACAGATTTCTAGCACTATTCCCTGCATTTTATTTGGTCAAAATAATTTAGTTAGAATAAGTCCCAAAGAAGATTAAAAGTTTTAACATATCGTACATTTTCAAAGTTTTTTGAAGTGTACTTAGAACTACTAAATCAGTGGTTCTTAACCTGGGTCCTATCGAACCCTAGGGGTTCGATGAGTCGGTCTCAGGGGTTCAGAGACACCTCTGCCGCGGAGGCCAGAATAAAGTAATACCATAATTTGTTGTGAGTTCATGCACTTTGTTGGTTTTGTTCTTTGAGCAAGGTGATGTTCATGCACGGCTCATTTTGTGCACCAGTAAAAAAACATATACCTATGTCTTGAATTTGGAAAAAAAATCATATTTTATTTATCACTAAAGAAGTGTTTGGTGAATGCGCATATGAAACTGGTGGGTTTGGTACCTCAGAAAAGGTTAAGAACCACTGCACTAAATAAAGTGGGCATGGTGGATAGCCTGTAGGATATTTTAATCATTTCAGATGTGGCTTTTACCAAAACTAGCAGAACACAGATCTCAAACTTTCCGAACTAAAAAGGACGTTAGAGAGCTAGCTAACCCTCTCACCACCTTTACAACAAGGCGACAGGCCCAAAGAAGTAAAGAAGCGGAGAGGCTAGGCCTCAGTGTCCTGAATGCCAGGCCAGCCTCCTTTCGCTCTGTTAACCCACTGCAGGGCTCTCCCGGAGTCAGCCTGGTACATGCTCCTCATCTCCATCTGTCCCCTGGGCCTGCCCCTGTCCTGACCTCCCTGGAGAGAAGGTTCTCTTTCTACTCCTGGCTCTCTTTGTCAGTGTGACTGAGTGTGTGTGGCCAGCACATTTCACCATCTTCCATCCCTTAGTACTGGGGCCAGACATTCCAGAGGGTGGCAGGTGGCAACTGGTTCGCTAAAATCAGCTCTTGTCTCATCTTACATCCACAAGCATGTACCGCTAACCATGCTAACCCATCCTTCCCTGCAGATACTCAGAATTTGATTTTCAAAATTCTGCTCTTCACTAGCGGATGTGTGTAAGGAGGACCTTGGTTCCAGGGCAGAGGCCTTTGTTTAAGATTTGGGGATTCAGAGGGTAAGGAGGGAATCCTGGGATGTGCCAGCTGAGGGAAGGATGGGTACATGTTAGGAAACAGGTCATAATTCATTTCTTTTATGATTGACTTTATTTTTATTCATTTTTATTAGAGAGGAGAGAGGGAGAAGAAAGAGAGAGAGAGAACGGGGAGGAGCAGGAAGCATCAACTCCTATATGTGCCTTGACCAGGCAAGCCCAGGGTTTTGAACCAGTGACCTCAGCATTCGAGGTCAATGCTTTACCCACTGCACCACCACAGGTCAGGCCTACATCATAACACTATGAGAGAGTTTGTCTATGAGAGAGCTATTCCCCACCCTCACTTCTGAGAGAATTCGGTGTGTCAGCTAATAGGTCATAGCGGATTTGGTCTGAGGAACACTGGTTCTTGTGTTCATGTCCCCGCCCTTGTCAACAGGTCCCTTCCTGATTGCATCTGGGTCCCGTGTTTACCCTTACATAATAGTTACAGTCAACCCTCCGTAACTCAGACTCCATTCATTGTTGTGCTCGGTTTGAAAAGACTAGAAATAGAATATATTATTGATAACAACATAAGCAGATGACAGTGAATTAATATTGTGAGATTACAGGGGAATGTTTAATAAGCAGTGATATTTTCTGACATTGTAATGGTTTTTAAGTGCCTGATAATTCAAGTGATTCATAACTACATACGCATTCAGCAGTAATTCATTCAGCAGATGCTTATCTTGCGCCTTCTATGTGTGAGGGAACCGTTCTGGGTATGAGGAGTCAGTGAAGCAGTGAGGAAACATCACAGAGCACTCCACGTTGGTTAGGAAGGGAGGTGAACAGACACAGCAGAGTGGGCCATGGAAGGATAAAGTGAGGCTAGGGGCTGTGGGAGAGCCGAGGGGAGACGGGTGCTTTCGCAGGATGCACCGACGGCATCTGGGCAGAGACCTCCAAGAGGGGAGGGAGTTGCCATGAGGATATCTGTGGGTGAAAAATGAATATTAATAGTGACGCTTTCTGATCTGTAGAATATGGTGATTTTTATTTTCTTTATTTTTGTGTTTTTTTAATTTCCTAATTCTTCCAATATGAACTATATAACATGGTCACACCAATAACCGTATTTAATGTAGTGCTTCTCAAAGTCTTCTTATTGAGTATTTTACCTAAGGAGGCTTAGGAATAATTTCTTGTAACTTGTTTTGTTGATGGAGTTTTTTTTTAGATGAAATTATAATATGAATACTAAAAAGTAGAAAGTTATCTGATAAATTATAAATGGAGGAGAAAGAAAACTCAGGAAAAAGTCATCTGATTCTTAATCATAAAATGAGATTTCACTACCCATTTTAAAAATAAAATCATAGTAGACTGACCTGTGGTAGCACAGTTAATAAAGCATCAACCTGGGGGTCATCACATAAGAGAAGCAACATGCTCCCTGCTACTTACTTTCTTCCACCCGTCTTTCTCTGTCTTCCTCTCTCTATCTCTCCCTCCCACTCCTCTCTCTAAAATCTTAAAAAAAAAAAGCCAGGGCTTTAAAAAAATAAAATAAGGCCCTGGCCAGTTGGCTCACTGATGTCCTGGGTTTGATTTCTGGTCACACAAGAGAAGTAACCATCTGCTTCTCTTCCCTTCTCTCTCCCCCTCTCTCTCTCCCTTCTCTTCCACTTTCCCTCTTGCTGCCAGTGGCTTGGTTGGTCCGAGTATCAGCCTCTGGTACTAAGAATAGCTCAGTTGATTTGAGCATCGACCCCAGATGGGGGTTGCTAAGTGGGTCCTGGTCAGGGTGCATGCGGGAGTCTGTCTCACTATCTCCCCTCCTCTCAATAATAATAATAATTTTAAAATAAGTAAAATAAAAACTATTTTTGAAAGATTTATTAAGCTGATAATCACATTACTCAAAATTTTTTGTGTGTATATTTTCCATAGAAACGCATAGCTTTTTATTCTGCTTTATTCTCATTGAAGTACTTTTCTGTTTTTGCATATTCTCTATTAATTTTAATAGCTATAAAATACTAGAGTAAAATATACTTAATCTTTTTGTATATTTTAAAGGAGGTAATAAATGTAAGCACTTAGTGTGTCTACACAGAAAATTAGGTGAATGTTTGTTGAATTTGAACAGATAATGCTAAGCTGAGCACCTTGCCCTTAATCTAAGGGAACAAGGCAGCAGGAAAAATAAGTTCTTAGGAGCAAGATTTCTCCTTGAGTCAGCGGAATATGCAAATATTTTTCTGGCTCTCCAAATGTATGTGGCATATTGCTTTCCCAAACGGCCCTACCAGTTCTGAAGCTGTGCTGCTTTTTCATTTCAAATCTCTGAGGCACAGTGAAATAGATTGCAAGTGGTGGCATCTCTTAAAATGTTCTTACTCCCTTTTTTTCACAAACAGCAAAGCCATCCCAAGAATCCAAATGACAAGCACCGCAGCAAAAAATGCAAAGAGCCCAAACCACGGGTAAAGAAGCTGAAGTACCACCAGTACATTCCACCAGACCAGAAGGGCGAGAAGAGCGAGCCCCAGCTGGACTCCAACTACGCCCGCCTGCTGCAGCAGCAGCAGCTGTTCCTGCAGCTGCAGATCCTGAGCCAACAGCAGCAACACTACAACTACCAGACCATCCTGCCCGCACCACTCAAGTACGGGGCTGGGCCAGGCCTGGCTGCTAGCGTGGCTTGTTCTGGGGGGACGGGGGGTGGTATGAGGACCCGTTAGTTACTGAAGGTTGGATGTTGTGATTTATTTGTACTTATTGACCAATTTCATTTTATTGTCATCAAAGCTTCTCATAAAGTGTCCGAAGTTCTCGTGAGAATAGCCTGCATGACAGTCCAGGTTTCATCCTCAAAAATAGGTTCTGCATCTTTCAAGTTAAAAGTGACTCTTCACAGTTACTCACCCAAGAAAGATTTGCCTGGTAGTAAATACTATGAGAATATGAGAAAAACGGAAGCATATAAGACTGGTGTACACAGTTTAAAAAAGCATGACCATAGTAAAAACTGGGGTGGTCTGAGTTGCACAACTAAAAAACAGAACTCAGTGGAACGAGTTGATGCTTCTCTCTCCCTCTTTCTTCCCCCTCCTTCTTTCTTCCCCCCCTTCTTTCTTCCCCCCTTCTTCTTTCTCCCTCATCTCCCTCTGTACCCCTTCCGCTTCTCTCTCTGAAATCAGTGGAAAATTTAACAAAACAATAAATGAGTGGTCAAGGAAAGTATAATGAAAAGACAGGATATTTATGTGGGAAAGAGTCTGAAACTCAGAAAGGCCCCTCCAAGCAAGGGGCATGGTATGTGTGAAAGTGCAGGGAGCAATACCTATTTATTGGATGGTGAGAAAAATGGCCCGTTAAATAATGAACGTGTTTAATTTTTAAGAAAATTGGAGAACAGAATTGAGTAGGGACAGTGTCTAGAGCAGTGGTTCTTAACCTGGGTTCTATCGAACCCTAGGGGTTCGATGAGTCGGTCTCAGGGGTTCGGAGAAGCCTCTGCCGCGGAGGCCAGAATAAAGTAATACCGTAATTTGTTGGGAGTTCATGCACTTTGTTGGTTTTGTTCTTTGAGCAAGGTGATGTTCATGCACGGCTCATTTTGTGCACCAGTAAAAAAACATATACCTACGTCTTGAATTTGAGGGAAAAATCATATTTTATTTATCACTAAAGAAGGGTTTGGTGAATGCGCATATGAAATTGGTGGGTTCGGTACCTCAGAAAAGGTTAAGAACCACTGGTCTAGAGGAACCGGGAGTTGGGCCTACTCTAATCTTGATGTGGTAGATACTTCAGAGGGCCCCACCAACATGGTAAATAACATGCAGGAAAGAATAGTTTGAAATAGGAAACCCCAGTGAGAAATTTTGCAGCAGAGTCGCTGTGAGAAGATAAAAGGGCAGAGGCAATGGAAAGGAAGGAACAGAGGATAGAAAGGTGTTCCAAAAGACAGTAAATAAAAGGTCTTTGCAGCCAACAACCACGGAGAAGAAACGAGTTTCCAGAGTTTGAGCCCAACTGACGGTTTCTGAGATTGAATCCATAGCAAGACACCCATAGCTTATTTTAATTAGGTAATAAAGGAGACTTCTAGTTAAATATCCTCAATGTGCTTTTCCTGGGAGACAGGTAAAATTGCAGAACCCCTGTCCTTCATTATGTTTACTTTTTAGGAGAAAGGACTATTTACATTCAACTTGAAAAAAGAAACTCTAGAAAATGATCAAATCTCATACAAAGAAAAATGATTCTTTTTTATCAAGCCCCTTGACTTATAACCACGTGATCTGTAGACACTTTGTTTCTGCATTCAGGCTAAGCATTCCTCCATGGGAGCCCCTTGTTTTCTAGTAGAAAACAAGACCCACTAAAAAGTATCTCTGTAAGAAACAGTTCCTCATGCTAATGATTATCAGTTCACTGTTTTCTTTCAATAACCAAATATGTCAGGGAAGGTTAGACCACTCAGTCATTCAGACCTTACTATGAAGTGCTTAAATCTACATCAAGGCAGAGATGGAGGAGGGAAGAATCTTGTAGCAGGTTATTATTTTAAGAGCAAACAGGCCTGAGAGAGCTGTTGATATTGGCAGGGGACCAGGAAGGCCAAGAGAGCTGGAAGAGCACCAGAGATGGACGGCCGCCACTCTGCAGCTTTGTCCAGGTCTAGGCAGGCTTCCGCTGCTGCCGCCCTCCGTGGGCACACGATGATGACAGCAGAGTGGCTCGTGTTTGTGCTCCAAGCAGTGGGCTCTCACTACATCAGCGTCATCACCCGCAGCTGCTCTAGGAGGGCTGATGTGTTTGACCATTCCCAGATGAGGAAACTGTTCAACTGATACCCCATAAAAGGATGTTTTGTGCTGTGTATGAAATAGTCTCTTCTGTAATGAAAAACTGGCTGCACGGGGCTGGCTCTGTAGATGGGAAGACACGTATGAGGTGCGGGCTTTCTGAACTCTGACAGCTGTCTTTCCATCAAGGCGCAGTTCCCCAGTCCTCAAACATCCTACTGCTAAAGTGACCCAGCCAAGCCGTCCAAAGGACCCAGGAACAGGAGGAGGGAAGGTCACTGAGTTTTGAGTTATTTCATCTCACAAAGTCTGACCATTGGTTCTCTTTAGGTCCTAAAGGGAAGATGTTTTCTAACATATTTCATTTTTTTATTGATTTTAATTTATTGTGTTTAGATAGATTCTAGTGTCCCCCCAAATGCATCCCCTCCTCCCCGTGTTCCCCTCAACATCCCCTTGTCCCCCTCCCCCCAACGTCCTCACCCCTTCCCTCCAGGATTTGCTGTCCTGCTCTCTATAATGCTGTTATGTGTGTATAATTTCACCCATCTCTTTCCCTTCTCTGATCCCATCCTCTCGTCCCCTTCCCTCTGTCCACTTTCCCTCTGATTCCTTTGATCCCGCCTCTGTCTCTATTCCGTTCCTCAGTTCGCATTGTTCACTGGATTCCTCAAATGAGTGAGGTCGTCTGATATTTTTCATCCTCTGCCTGGCTTATTTCACTTAACATACTAGTTTCCAGGTCCCTCCATGTTGTTGCACACTTCATTTTTACCAAAAGTCCATTAGAAGAAACTAAATGCGGAGGTCCTACAGGACCCGCAGTACTGGAAGGTGCTTGGTAGTGCGGCCCTGCAGTGCCTGAAGACAACGGCTGTCACCCCGGGGCGGCCCCACCCCGGCCCAAGGGTCCCGAGAGCTCACACCGGCTCTCTCAACTTAGGTTTCCCATCTACACAGTGATCACATTCATCACCCCGCTCCTGGCCTTTTACTCTTGATTTAAGGAAAAGACTAACGCAACTCATTTCTGTAATTTTAAAGGTTAAATTAAACACTGAATTGTTAATCATAGTAACCAAGAGTATTGTAGAATCTCACCCAAAAAGAGCAGAATAGAGTAATTCACTGAAATCACGCATTCTCAAGGAAATGGTCTCATTTGCAGGGGCGCAAACGTTGGCTGAGGGGAGTCCTACACTTGTATTTAATAAAGCACAGACGTGTACATAGTACACCTACGGTGTCAAAATTTCATAAAGAGAGTGATTAGGAAAAAAGTGTCTAAAAAGCCTCCTTGCAGGGACCGTATTGAATAAAGTTAATAAACTGATTTAAATAAAATGTTTTCATAATTCGGAAATAAGATTTAAAAGTTGAGTTTTTAGAAAGTAGAATAACAAAATATTTGTCATTTCATCCAAACTTCAAGAAACTTCAAGTACTTCAGGTATTTAACTTCAACAGAATGTAAAGCTGCTTTAAAAGATTCAAGTGAGCGTACAAAGTTGGCTGTTGACAGGGCCAGAGCTGGCTTGAACCGCAGGCTTCCTGGCTGACCCTCCGGTGAGAACGCTCACCGGTCACGGACCGCCCGTCAGCGGTCACCGCAGACTCCTGCTTCAGAATGCGGGACCCAAAGTCTGCGGCTTCGGTACCAAGGCTTAGATGATGGTAAAACCTCGGGCTGCCATGGAATTGATTGTAGTGCCCGCCATCATGTCCTCTTCCTTTAATAGTAGTCAAGGAAATGCCATTGTTGCCAGGAATATCACAAAGAAAGCTAGAGGGATCTCGGTCTGATATGGACAGGCATCTAGGGAAATTAGTACAAAACACCTATCTTGGAAATTTGGAAACTGATTAAACAGCAGTTCTTAATAAACTTTTAAAGATTAAGTATAACTTACACTGAGAAGTCTATAAATCATAAGTAAAAACTGATGCCAAAGTAAGCATCCCCCTGTAGCCACTTAAATCAAGAAATTAGTAGTCGGTCTCTTGGTAACTACTTGACTTCTGTCCCAGAGATCAGTTTTGCCTGCTTTGAGCATTGCTACATGTGTGTGGGATTTTTCCCCTCAACATTATGTTTATGAGATGCATCTTTATTGGTGCAAATAGTAGTTCATTTTTATTGCTGTCTGGTCTTCTGTAATGTATCCACTCATCATACTCTTGATGGACAATTGGATTGCTTCCTATTGGGGCTGTTAGGAAAATAGCTTGTGTTTTTTGTTTGACAAGTATATGTCTTTGTCGGGTGTCTGTCTAAGTTGTTGGGTCAGAAGACTGGTGTGGGTTTCTTAGTTCTACCAGCTGTGTGTGAGCGTGAGCTCTGGTTGTTCCAAGTAGGCGGGGTTGGCGTCTTGCCCAGTAAACCTACTTCAGTAGAGCCACGGTCCTTCTGGCTGTGCCGTACTGTTTCGTTGTGCTTTTCATGTGTGTTTTCCTCATACCTGTTGAAGTGAAGGCCTTGTTAACATATTTATTGACCATTTGGATACTTTCTGGTGGTATCCTTATTCACGATTTTCCCATTGGGTCTTTTTCTTTCTGACTTATAAGACCACTTTGTATATTGTAGATATGAGGCCTTTGTCAGAAAAAAAAATGTATTACAAGTATTTCTCCTATGGCTTGACTCTTTACCCTCTTACAGTTGTTCCTTTTAGTTAGTGCTTTTTGTGTCTAGTTTAGAAATCTTTACCTATCCAGAGGTCACAAGAGAGCCTATCCTAGCTCTCTTCTGAAGGCTTGTTTCCATGGGGGATGAGGCAAGGCAGGGCTCAGTCAAGAGCACTGTTGTTTCCAGTAGGAATACCCAGTTTGGACCAGTACCTTTTAATGGTACTGCAGTGCTGTGTCACCTCTGTGATAAGTCAGGGGCTGATGTATGAGGGCTCTGTCTCTGCCTTCTCTGATCTCTCCCATCTGTTGTTCCGTCCCCGCACCGGCACCACACCATCTGAATAACTGGCTTTGTCATAAATGTCTGTGTGTCTGGTGGACGGCTCACCCAGCTTTGCTTTCCTTCTTCAAGGATGCCGAGACCATCTGTGGTCCTTTGCATCTCCATGTAAAGCTCAGGATCACTTTCTAAATTTCTACAAAACAAGCAGATAAAACCTGCATGATTTTTATTGGGAACTAATTTGATTGATATCTTTACCATATTGAATATTCTAATTGATGACCGTGATATTTTTCTCTTCCTAAGTTAACAAATTTTTAGCAGAAGCAGTGTCAAATCCAGAAATTATTTTATTATAATTACTGATTTCTCTCTTTTTTTTTTGAAGGCCAGTCAATGACAAAAATAACAACAGTGGGAATTCAGCTTTGAACAATAGCACATCTAACACACCAAGACAGAATACGTCTGCTCCTGTGAGAAAGCCAGGACCCCTGCCTTCTAGCTTGGATGACTTAAAGGTGAAAATTCTACATAGAGGTTATTCACTCATAAGCACCACAGAAATGTAAATATTTGCCATATTTTGCAATGTTACTACAATTACCAGTAATAACTCATTTATTGAGCATATATCATATACCAGCATATATACCTGCTCTGATTCCAGAGGTACATTTCTTTCCTGCTTACTGCCAAGTTTGGGAGAAGCAAGGAAATGAGACAGTTAAGAACATGATCTCTAGCTCAACCTCTGTTATCTGTGTTAACTTGGACTAGTGATTCAACCTCTCTCTGCCTCGATCTCCTCATTTTTAAAATGGGAACAATAATAATAACCACACCTAATATGAAGATAATTGAAAGAATAAAGCACTTCCAGTAGTGTCTGGCGCATAGTAGGCACTCCATAAATCTAGCTGTTATCCTCATTTCCGGTAGTAAATCTTTTCTTTGACATAACAGGACCTACCCACTAAAATCCCTTGCTTTATTATCACTGGCCTTTCAGATTCTTCAGGTCTGAGGTTGTGGGTGTTTCTGTGTGTTAGAAAAAAGCTGTCCCACTTTCCTATATGCAATAATATGGGGTCATCTGACAGATGTGGCACTTCTGCTGGTCACAGATGCGTCCTGTAGTTTTGTCAGAAAGCTGTAGTACCAGGAGAGCTGATTTGTTTGTACTTCCAGGTTTCGGAGCTGAAGACAGAACTGAAGTTAAGGGGTCTTCCGGTGTCAGGCACCAAACCGAACCTGATTGAACGCCTGAAACCCTACCAGGAAATGAACAGCAATGGCATTGCTGCTGATGGCATTGTGGCAGTGTCAACATCTGCCGTTGTCACCAGTAACCCAGATGTCACCATGGCCTTGCCAGTTACCACACTACAGAACAGTGTGACTAGCTCGGGCAGCATGTGCAAGGCAGAGTTGCCACCTGCTGGACCCAGCAACGCAGCCCATGCGGACAGTGTGAACTCGCCACTGCCAATCTCGCCGGCTCCCTCCGAACAGTCCAGTCTCAGCACCGAGGACACTAACATGGCAGACACTTTCACTGAAATTATGACCATGATGTCCCCTTCCCAGTTCTTGTGCTCATCTCCTCTGAGAGTGGCAAGCAATGAAGACAGCCTGAGTCCCACCAGCAGCACCCTGTCCAGTCTGGAGCTGGATTCCGCCGAGAAGGATCGCAAGCTGCAAGAGAAAGAGAAGCAGATCGAAGAGCTGAAGCGGAAACTGGAACAGGAACAGAAGCTCGTGGAAGTTCTGAAGATGCAGCTTGAGGTTGAGAAACGAGGGCAGCAGCAGCGGCGGCCGCTGGATCCCCAGCCCAGCACCCCCGTTAATCCTGGCATTCAGTTAGATCCGAAGCATGGTGGCATTGGCCCCTCTGTCAAAGATGAGACCTCACTCGTGGACTGCGCCAGCCCCAGGCAGCCTGTACCTGGAGCCAGCCATTCTGTCGGCCAGCCTGCCTCTACGGGTGGCCCGACCCTTGTTGCCAAAAAGGCTGTAGTGATCAAGCAAGAGGTGCCCGTGGCCCAGGCGGAGCAGCAGAGCATAGTCCCACAGTTTTATGTCAGCTCCCGGGGACAGCCGCCGCCCGTCGTGGCCCAGCCGCAGGCTCTGCTGACGGCACAGACTGCCCAGCTGCTGCTACCGGTGTCCCTGCACGGCCCCAGCGTTGCCTCTGTGCAGCTCCCTGTTGGCAGCCTCAAACTCCAGGTGTGAAGTCTGTCTTCTAACGACTTTGCCTTGCAGCTTGCATGGCACAAAACTCTGCTAGTGACAGACACCTGAGCTGTTGCATAAATGCATCCAAATCAGGCTTCACAGTTGCAGAAAACTGTTTGGGGGTGGGGACGTTCATAAATTTGAATCATCAGCACTGGTTTTATAGAGTAAAAAAACGGGGTTCTGCCCTGGCTGGTTGGCTTAGTGGTCAAGTGTGGGCCCAGCATGTGGAAGTCCCGCATTCAATTCCCGGCCAGGGCACACAGGAGAAGCGCCCATCTGCTTCTCTGCCCTTCCCCCTCTCCTTCCTCTCTGTCTCTCTCTTCCCCTCCTGCAGCCAAGGCTCCATTGGAGCAAAGTTGGCCCGTGCGCTGAGGATGGCTCCATGGCCTCCGCCTCAGGCGCTAGAATGGCTCCAGTTGCAACAGAACAACGCCCCAGATGGGCAAAGCATTGCCTTTTAGTGGGCATGCTAGGTGGATCCTGGTTGGGCGCATGCAGGAGTCTGTCTCTCTGCCTCTCCGCTTCTCACTTCAGAAAAATACAAAAAAAAAACCCCACAAAAAACGGGTTGCTTTTGTATTTGTTATCCTTTACCTTTAATGAAGTTATTGTACCCATAATTTTTAAAAGCCTAGGACATTATCATAATAATAGCTACCGTCACTGAGTACTTTGAATGGCTTACTTCATTTAATTCTCCCTTCCCCAGAAGGTCTTATCCAAGTGATAAAAGCCATTTCCCGGTAGGAAACCAAGGCCCTTGAAGGTTTGGCAAGTTGCAGGACAGAATCATGTTTAAACTACGGCTTTCTGCCTCCAGAGTTTTCAATCCTTCGTGTCCCTCTTCTGTTCTGCCCCCCAGATGTAGTCCTCAAAAGGCACCATTAATGTGAGGATGCCACGTGAAGGAGAAGGTGACCACCGAAGTTAGGAATGAGCACGTTCCTGAGGCTGCTGACAGTTGTTATTGGCGGAACTTCCTTTTAGGCCCACATAACCTTACTTTGTCTCCATGTATGTTGTGTTTTATGTGATTTCCTTAGGGTTAACGTGGACCACAAGCAGTGATCCTCAGCCTGACTGCCCAGTGTTCCCTGGGGTTTGGAGGCATGACCCCAGGCCCTTGGCATTAGCAAAAATTCTAATCGTCCTGTTAGTCTGCCCTTTAATACAGGTTTTCTAAACACCTTTCTGTCTAAATTTTTCATTGGGGTTGACGTTCTAGGAGAGGAGCCACGTTTCACTCGCCCTGTGTGCGCTGACGCGTGCGTGACTGTCCCCAGAGTGCATGTGGTAGCTTACACACCGGAATTTGGACTCTTGGGTCTCCCACGTTTCCCTGCCACTCCTAAAATTATTATCATACCTGACTTATTAGGTGTATAGTTGCTACAGTTCCTTTTTATTTCAGTTTTCTGCTTTCACAAAATTTTCAAATGAACATCATATCCACTTAAGTGATAATAAGAGCATATATGATTAAAATAACTGGTCTGGGGTTAAACTCTATGGTTTAGAATTGTTAAGGCTCAAATTTAGGCGTGAGTGAGTTGAAGTGTATCTATAAACATTTTATTTCATTTTAGATATGATCCCCAAATGACCAGTCATTCCACATCCACACTCTTGATTTTGACAATTGACTTTTTTCCTTAGACTCCACAACAAGGAGGAGTCCAGACTCAGCCTCAGATAGCAGCCACCACCCTGTCATCAAGTGTGGCCCAGACTGTACCTCAGAAAGCAGACACGTTCTCGCCCCGCGTGCTCGGTCAGCCGCAGCAAGTCAGAAAGGTGGGTGAATAGAAACTGGTGATGGCTGCTGATGGGCGCTCTCACCTGCTGGCCCCAGGGCGTCTCCACGGGAACCCCTCCAGGGAGTTCCCTGTGTTCTTCTCTGTGATCCATAGTATCCTCAGGCCGGATGCCATCAGGCTGCAGATTATCTACTTACTTTGGAAAGAGAAAGTTCTTCATTAGTGAAAGACAGATTGTCTTCAGAGTTCAATTTTTCTAAGTAAAAGTTTCAAAGGTATTTTTTTACTCTTCATACATAGAATTTTCTAGGTTTTAAATAAATTTTTATTAAACTACCCATTTTTGTAAAGGGGAAAAGTGCTGTTCCCTGGGGAAAGATATTTGAAGATGACAGATACTTTCTGAAAAGTGTCTCTTGAAGAAGATCCTTATATATTTTGAGTTTGCTGCCGCACAGCTTAAGAAGCGGCAGGCCCAGGTGTCTGGTTATCATTCTGGTTCACTGTATGTCGGGCCTTAGACCCAGCTCACTTTCTCCATGAGGGGCCACATCCTCATCTTTAAAATTATGGTGTTGATCTAGGGCTCAGTGTCCTCTACACGAGTTCCTACTCAAAAGTTCTGATGTAAAATAGCCCCAAAAGTAACCAAAATTCCCACTTACCCAGTAGGTGGAGCTGTGTGCCTGTCTCCTTGCCAGAAAGATCTGAGGCCTCAAAAATAGGTCTTATGTTTTATTATAAACCTTGAGAACCAGTGTTAGTCCCAGCATTTTCATCTTCTAGATTAGGGAACCTAGATCATTAGATGGACCTGTAGATAAGATCCAGCTCATGCTGTCTGGGCTGAGACAACTTCAGGGACAGACAGAAAAGACTTCTTGGGTCAGAACAATCACATCAACATAGGGTCTCTTGGGCTCCCTTCTGAAACATGCAGGGGTTCTAGCTGCATATTACTTAGTTGGGACTCAAAGTAACATTTTAGTGTACTGACAAGCCAGTGGATGTTCAGATGTTGAGACGGTTTTGTTTTAGGAGAGAAATATTATCTAGACAGGATAAGTAACGGCTTATTCACTGAGTCTCAATACTAAAATTAGGAATCATTACTTCCAACTTAAAGGAAAAAACGTTTTTTACCAAATACTAGGAAATTTAAATTTTTAAAAGAGAAGTATATTTATAGAACTCACCACCCAGAAAATTAATACTGTTTAGAAGGATATAAATACACACACATTTACTCATACTTTCATGTTTAAGAAATACTTACGTTTATTTATAATAAAAATACAGGGTATAAATTTTTCTGCTTCAAGATACTAGTAGCATAAAGTATATTAAATATTTTTATGAGCAAACGAGTTCTGTAAAATATAGTTACAATATCAATAATCTGGCTATACATTTGTAACAAGCTTTAAATGTAACCCTTTGGCTCTTCATGGGGGCTAAACAAATACTTTGTAGTTCCACAGGAAGAAAGTCTCTCACCTCTGTCTGTCAGAACAGAAGATAGCTTCTCAGAAGGGGAGTTTTAAGTGGGGCATGGGAGGGTTTGAAGAAATTTTCAAGCAACTGGAAAACTAAGCCTGTGTGGCCTGTTGGGTAGGATGGAAGAAGCCAGGCAGAGAGAAGGATTTATCCTCAAGGCAGGGGAGCCGTGCATGTGGCAGCGCCCGTCAGGTGTGCAAGTTAAGACTATCCCGGGGGTGGAGGGCTGACAGGTAGGGAGGCACCGTGAGGGTGTTAGGGCAGACTTTTGGTGACAGATAAGGACCTGGGTCAGGATGGCAGAAGACAAGAGGTCTGAGCCAAGAGTCATTGCCGAGAAGTGTGAGCTCTGAAGGGACGAGGCAGGGTGGGTGATGGCTCCGTTTACTAAAGTTTAAGAAGTACATATGAAGGCGCAATCAGGAATTAATTTCCCTCAGATGCTGGGGGTAGAAGAAAGGGGGACGTGTAGGTTGGAATACATGAAATTAGAGATGTCACAAATTGATGTTTGTATGTGGCCTTGGCACTTGGGAGCAGGGTTGGCAGGGGGGGGGGGGCATTAGATTCCGAAGAGTAGACATGATCACCCTACTTAAGGAATATAAGAAATTCAGCTTGTCGTTCACAAGGGAAATTATACCAGCAAATGCTGGTTTCCCAAAGAGCACTGCCATCGAAGACAGGTCACTAAGTAAAGGGACCTCTGACACTGGAAATCAGGGTGGCAAACAATGCCTGTGGCCCCAACTCCCCCCTGCCCCCGCCCCACGCCCGGTTTACACGCTGTCCAGGCTTCTTCTGCACACGGCGGCCGAGTGGGCGGTCAGCAGGGACCGCACAGCTACAGACCCCGAACTGTGCACTCTGTGGCCCTTGGCAGAAAAGTTTGCCGACCATTTTAAAACATGGTTTTCTTTAGTAGGAACAACAAAAGGACAGACTGATGGGAAAATATTCATTACAGGTTTTCACAGGCTCAGCATCCAATACAGTCCCGTCCTATCCGAGACCACCCGCTCCCACCGCCCAGCAGCCCTTTACGAACAAGACATCCAGCAGCGCTCTCCAGTCCAGAAGTGCACCCCTTCCGTCCCTGCAAAATGGACCGAACCCTCCCAGCAAGGTAAGCCTATGGGGACTGCAGCGGTGACACGAATACTGGGTACAGAGCATTCCAGGGCCAGAGCATTTGGCTTGGGGTGACTGACGGTCAGTATTCGTGGGGGTCATAGCTGGGAATACCGTGGTGACATTGTTCAGGGGCACCTTAGCTGTTACCACGGTGAAGGCGGCCCTCCCCACACAAGATGGCCCACCCGTGCCGTCAGCCTCACGGGCTTGGGAGGTCCGTGGCATGGCTGCCGTGGGAATAACCACGGCACTGAGTGCAGCCCGGGCGTGAGGACGCTTACTGCCCAGAGCTGACACGTGCCCCCCGCCCCCTGTCTGCTCTGCACAGCCGAGCTCGCCCCCTCCCCCCCAGCAGTTTGTCGTCCAGCACTCTCTATTTGGGAGCCCCGTCCCCAAGACGAAGGACCCTCCCCGCTACGAGGAGGCCATTAAGCAGACGCGCAGCACGCCATCCTGTCTTCCAGAGGTGAGTGAGGCCAGTGGCTTCTGTTCGGGCCTTCATCCTCAAATTGAGCCCCTTTGCTGTGATGGACTCACTGCAATAGAAATACAGAGTTCAAGGCTAGAAGCCCTGTTCGCATTTTAAATGCTACTTAGAATTAAAATATCCTTTACTATGAAGACTCCAACTCCCCGCTAGCTTTCATCAGCCGTGTAACCTGCAGGTACGTGGAAATTCAGGGTTTATCTTGTAACTTTTCCCCTGGGACCCAGGGATGGATCATGCTAGCATACACACGACTGGGATACGGGTCCCTGTTTTCTTTTCCATTGTTTTCCTATATAAGACCTTTCTTCTAAGGGAAATGGACAGGCTGCTAGTTATGGAAAGGGAGAAAGATCAAAGTCTGCTCCGAGCGCCCCTCTTAAGTTCTCACAGATTTAGAGATGTTGATGTGTGAGGTTTGGAAACAATCTGATACCCGTTTTTTTCCTGGACCCCTGACCAGCTTGTTACAACCATTTCACTTAACGTTTATGTTTTGCTCACATCTAGTCTCTTGAAAATCTTTGCATGACTTGTTTCCTGATTGCAAACTGTGTGTTCATTCAGAAAATGTGGACACCCCAGAAAAGTATAAGATAGAAAAGAATCCCCAGTCGTCCTACCACCCCAAGACCTTTTATTAACATTCTGCTGCTGTATATAATCCATTCTATGTCCAGAGCCTTTTTTAAAAATATAGTTGGGATCATACTATACTACTTCATAATTCAATGTTTTAAATGTTTATTGAATGATGGGCTGTGTACGGTCCTCATTTTGTTGTAACTTTATTTCCACCCCCCAAACGCTCCCCTTTGGCACCCATCAGCTTATTCTCTGTGTGCATGAGTCTGTCTCTGGGGGTTTTTCATCGTTTTTGTTTCTTTAGATTCTCCATAGAAGTGGGATCCCAGGGCAGTGATTGTGGAAGGTGGGAGGGAGGGAGGGGGAGGAGGAGAGGACTTGCCTGCACAAAGGCTTCAGGAGGCCGGGCGTGAAAATGTCTAGGGCTTTTATGTTATTTTTTATGCACATTTACATGCATTATTATATTTTTGGTATAGAACATACTGATTACACATTTTCATAACTTACAAACTGATCACCAGGAAAATGGCAGTTTTGCAGCTTATTTTATGCATTAGAATCAAAGAATCAGAATTAAGAAGGGTTACCTGAACTCGACTGTTGGTAGATTAAGGAGGCAGAAAAAATCCTGTGGAGAAACACACACCTAGTTTACACTGGTGGGTACAGGAGAGTAACTTCACAGTTCCAGCGCGTAATGATGGTCTGCAGGATCAAGCACCACTGAGGGTTCCTGGTCCTGTGCGCTGTTGCTAGTGATTGTGCTTTGAGGAAGAAAAGAAAATGATCTGTTTCCCGAAGCATAAAGACAATGGATAGGGCTCACGTAAGGTAAACACTGACCTCTGCTGTGGGCTGGGATGTGGCTGTGACTGCAGTTAGGGACTTATGATCCTACCGTCCTGTGTGGTTCCTTCCAGTCTCTGAGTTGATCAGGCCTGCCTTGTCATCCGTGTTCCAACACTAGCTGTCTCTTTTCAGGCCACTGTAATGGAAAATGGGCAGGATCGGGAGACAGAAAACATCTGGATTTTCATTTTCATTTTGACACCCTAGCAATTGCTTTCTTGGAGGGGTGGGAGCAAGGATAAGTCATTTCAAATGTCCAACTCTTTCTATCATCAAATGTAAAAGGGATAAGAAGTGTGACAGCAATTTGATACATTATGAAATCTTTTTGTCGCAGGTAATTATGCCTTTGACTCACTTGCCCACAAACTCACTCACTTGAAGCCCCTCTGCTGAAGCAGCAACTCAGAAAGCACCAGGGAGGACTAAGCTGACTGACCTCAAGGCGAGAGTAGGTCTCTCCTGGGGTGGAAGCATGGGACTGTCATAAAAACAGACACAAGGGTCAATGGAACAGTAGACAGCCCAGAAATAATTGCATGCCTATACGGTCAATCAGTGACAACGGAGGCAAGAACATACGATGGGGTAAAGACAGCCTCTTCAATAAATGATGTTGGGAAAAATAAACTAAAAATGGGTTAAAGACTTAAATGTAAGACCTGAGACCATAAAAGCCCTAGAAGAAAACATAGGCAGCAAACTTTTTGATAGCATTCCTAGTAATATTGCTTTGGCTACGTCTCCTCAGGCAAGGAAAACAAAAGGAAAACAAATGGGACTACATCAAACCAAAGTTTGCCCAGCAAAGGAAACCATCTACAAAATGAAAAGACAGCCTACTGAGAGGGAGAACACATTATCCGATAAGGGACTGATGTCCTAAATACAGGGTGGGGCAAAACTAGGTTTCCAGTTGTGAGTCCACAAAACAGTTTATTCTTGTAGTAGTATTATTGTATTATTTTCCATACGGAAAACTGGAAACCTACTTTTGCCCTGCCCTGTATATAAGGACCTCATACAACTTCTCAGACACACAAAGTCTGATGAAAAATGGACAGAGGATATACAAATGGCCAACAAACATGAAAAGATGCTCCAATTAACTAATCATCGGGAAAATACAAATGAAAACCACAAGGAGATATCACCTCACACCTGTCAGAATGGTTATTAATATATCAACAAACAAGTGCTGATGAAGGTGTGGAGAAAAGGGAACCCTTGTGCACTGTTGGTGGGATTGGTGCAGCCACCAAGAAAAACAGTATGGAAGTTCCTCAAAAAATTAAAAAGAGAACTAGGAGCCAGCAATTCCACTTCTGGGTATTTATCCAAAGAAATCCAAACACTAATTCGAAAGATATATGCACCCCTATGTTCACTGGTGCATTATTTACAGCAGCCAAGATACGGAAGCAACCCAAGTCATCAATGGATAAAGATAAGGTGGTACATATACATAATGGAATACTACTCAGCCATAAGAAAGAATGAAGTTTACCTTTTGTGACAGCATGGCTGTATTATGCTAAGTGAAGTAAACCAGAGACACACACATATTGTATGATTTCACTTTTATGTAGAATGTAAACAAAATAAACTCAGAACAAATTAATGGTTTTTAGATGGGAAAATCGAATATTTTTAAAGGACAGGAGAGGAAAAACAGAAAATAGAATAAATAGAAAAAATAAAATGGCGAGTGTAAACTTAACCATATCAATGATTACACAAGACAGACCAGTAAACAATATAATTGTAGAGATTATCAGAATGAATCTAAAAAAGAACAAACAGAGCCAACTATATCCTGTTGGTAGTTTTAAGGTATGACCGCCAATTTTTTGACATTCCTTCCAAGGTTGGACTTAGTGACTGGCTTCTAATGAACAGAACTGGCCAAAGTGATGGTGTGCGACTTCTGAAACAGTGATAAAAGGCACACCCCTCCTTCCTTGCTCTCTTGGACTGCTGGCTGTGAGGAGAGCCAGCTGTCACACCACATGGACAGTCCAGCAGCTGTTGAAGAGGCCATGTGGACAGGAATTGATATGCGCCCCCACCCCAAACAAGCGAAACCAGCTTACCTGTCATGTATTGAGCCACCTTTATAAGAATATACCCAGCCCAGCCGGGAGGTAGCTGGAAAGTGGCCAATGTATTGCCTACAACTTCATGAAAGGACCCCAAACCAGAACTACCCATCTAAACTCTTCCTAAATTCCTAACTCACAGACACTGAGATCATAATTATTTAGTGTCTTAAGCCACTAAGTGTTTTTGGAAAATTTGTAATAGAGCAATAGATAACTAACATGTGTATCCACAAAAGCATACTTTAAATCCAAAGACACAGTTTGAAAGTAAATGGTTGAAAAAGATATACCATAAAAATAGTAAGCATAAGAAGTCTGGAGTAGACAAAGGATTTGAACAGACATCACCAAAGATTGTATATATGGCAGACAAGCATGTGAAAAGATGCTCAGCATCAAGTCAGTAAGCAGAGGCACATGAACTCCACAGCTGTTAGCTCTTTGACTAGTGTTTTTTCATACTCGCTGATCCCCAGGAGTGAGTTTTATTTTTTTTCAAAAAATGAAATTAGTTCTAGTTTCAGTTTTATTAACTTAAAATCGTGTTTGTTTGATAACCAATTTATGGAAACAAGAAGAACATACATTTGCCTTTTTTTTTCCGATTTGAGTTTTCATTTATTTATACTTAAAACTTCAGACAACTATATAAAAGAAAGAATAAAGAGAAGATTTTCACTTTTTTTTTTTCTGACGTTAGAAGCGGAAAGGCAGTCAGACAGACTCTGGCATGCCCACCAGGGGGCGATGCTCCCTTGCAGCTGGAGCCATTCTAGCACCTGAGGTGGAGGCCATGGAGCCATCCATCCTCAGTGCCCAGGCCAACTTAGCTCCAGTGGAGCCTTGGCTGTGGGAGGGGAAGAGAGAAACACAGAGAAAAGAGAGGGGGAAGGGTAGAGAAGCAGATGGGCACTTCTCCTGTATGCCCTGGCTGGGATTGAACCCGGGATATCCACACGCCTGGCCAATGCTCTGCCACTGAGCCAACCAGCCAGGGCCACATTTAACTTTTTTTAATGTTGCTATCATACATGTATGATCGTACTCTGGATGGTCAGGAGACATGAGGATGTACACAAACGTTCGTACTACTCAAAGGGTTAGATGTCTAAAATTAAAATGACTATACCAAATGTTGAAGAGAGTATGGAGCCACTGGAAGCCTCATACGTTGCTAGTGGAAATGTAAAATGGTGCAATTGCTTTGGAAAACAGCCATTTCTTTCAAAATTAAACATACCTACTACCCTGCCAGTCATTCCACTCCTCGGTGTTTATCCCAGAGAAAAGAAAGCATAAGTCTATACAAAAACTTGTACACAAATATTCAAGCAATTTTATCTATAATAGCCAAAATCTGGAAACAACCCATACAAACTTCTGATTCTTACAAAGAAACTTCTCAGCAATAAAAAGGAGTGAACTAGTCATTCCTAAGGTGTAATCTACAACATGTATAAACCTCAAAATCGTGCGGAGTAGAAAGAAGCCACCTCTTCACCACCCTTAAAAAAGAGTACATACTGTATGAGTCCACTTATGTAAAACTCTAGAAAATGTAAACTGATCTTTCATGAAATGAAATCAGTGTTGCCTAGGAATGATACTGTCACGCAGGAGTGTGAGGAAACCGGCAGCAGTGGAATGTTCATTAGCTTGATTTCGCCGATTATTGTATGGGTGTATACATGTCAAATCTTACCAAATTGTATATACTTCAGATAAGTAACTGCAATTTACTGTATGTCAGGTTACTCTCAATAAAGCCGAAAAAATATTGCACAGTCACTTTTATACATACCTTATACGTTTACCAAAATGCAAGTGATTAAGACATTTTTAAAAGAAAGTATGAAAAGCCTCTCAAAATGCAGTGAGTGCACAAGTCAGCAGAGCTGAGGATTAGCCCACTCTTGCTCTGTCAGCTAACCAGCTATAACACTTTGGGTAAATGATTTAACTTCTCAAGAGACCTCAGTGCTTTCAAAATTATCAAATGACTGATTAAAACTACATGTTCTGTAAGGTCCCTTGGTGCTCCCAGTTCCGGCTTTGTACATAAGGAAATAATTTATATTCTCCTCGGTTGTAGGTCTCCAGTGCACACAGTCAGCAGATGGACGACCTCTTCGATATCCTCATTAAGAGTGGAGGTAGGTCAAATGTCACACCTGACCCCTAACCCCTTATCACAGGTTTATGGAAGTTTTCTGCTAAAGTTCACACTCTTCTAATTCTAACTGATTGCTGTTTTAGAATCTGTTATATTTAGGTCATTAAAACAACTTACTTAAAAATGGAAGAAAAGCCATTGTTCAAGTTAAAATGTTAGAAAAAGACAAACCGTCTCAAAATAGCAAAGTAAAACCAGATTTAAATTCCACATTGAAAACTTCAAAACTGGTTCCATCTGTTGTGGGTTATTGAAACGGGATAAAATCCCCATTCCTGAGTTAATTTTGTAGCCACCAAGTTACCTCGCTTGGGACCTAGTAACTTTATTAATATGCAAAAGCAATTCTAAAATACTTTCTACATATAATTGAAAACCTTAAGTTTTATAATAGCTCATCTTAAAAAGAGAAAAGGGCCTGACCAGGTGGTGGTGCAGTGGGTAGAGCATCAGATTGGGATGCGGAAGACCCAGGTTCGAGACGCCGAGGTCACCAGATTGAGCGCGGGCCCATCTGGTTTGAGCAAAGCTCACCAGCTTGGACCCAAGGTCGCTGGCTCCAGCAAGGGGGGTTGCTTCGTCTGCTGAAGGCCCGCAGTCAAGGCACATGTGAGAAAGCAATCAATGAAACTACTAAGGTGTTGCAACGAGAAACTGTTAATTGGTGCTTCTCATCTCTCTCTGTTTCTGTCTGTCTGTCCCTATCTATCCCTCTCTCTGACTCTCTCTCTGTCTCTATAAAAATAAATAAATAAATAAAATTTTTTAAACACACATGCAAAATCAAGGCAATCTTGGTCTCAGTTTACGTAGCCTTAAAAATAATTATAGGCCCTGGCCAGTTGGCTTAGCAATAGAGAATTGGCCCAGCGTGTGGAAGTGCTGGGTTCAATACCCGACCAGGGCACACAGGAGAAGCGCCCATTTGCTTCTCTACCCTTCCCCCTCTCCTTCCTCTCTATCTCTCTCTTCCCCTCCCGCAGCCAAGGCTCTATTGGAGCAAAGTTGGCCCAGGTGCTGAGGATGGCTCCATGGCCTCCACCTCAGGTGCTAGAATGGCTCTGATTGCAATGGAGCAATGGCCCAGATGGGCAGAGCATCACCCCCTAGTGGGCTTGCCAGGTGGACCCTGTTCAAGAGCATGCGGGAGTCTGTATCTCTGCCTCCCTGCTTCTCACTTCAGAAAAATACAAAAAAAATAAAGTATAAAATCAGTACTTCAGAAATTCAAATGCTGTTTTACAATATTTTAAAGTACCGTACTCTTAAATTTCCCAATAAAAGGAGTTTTATTCAGATTTTTAATAGTTATCAAAATTTCTTCAGTCATACCAGATGCTATTTGACTTTGACATTAATGATCTTGTCAGTGTTTGTCTTAGCAAATTCTTGATATTTGACTATAGATCTACATGTGCAAATTGCATCTTTTTGTTTGTAAAGGACTATATTGGCCTTGCAAAATAATTTAAACTCATGATATATCTAAACTATGAAAAGTAGGGAAACAAATATTCCATGCCTTGATTTAAAAATTTTTTAAATGTTTTTTGCCAAATCTGGTAAAAATACGTTTTTAAATGATTAAAAAGAATTTTATAGTCTAAACTTGCACATTAAAATGTGATAAAGTCATCATTTAAGTTATTTTATAAAAGGAATGATTTTTGTATGGCAAAGTATCTAATGAGTATTATTTCATCTTATTGTAAACTAACACCAATAACAACACTGGGGAGCAATTTATTTTCATTTTCTGTTGCGTGAGGTTTTAGAACTTTTTCTATATATTTCTGCATTGCTGATTCCAAATATGAAATCCGTTTTTTGGTGCATGCTCTAGTTTTTATGCAATTTTAATTTCTTTTTGTTACAGTTAATGGCATGCATTGGTTTTTAAATGGAGTTAAAGGGCAACGACTTTTGGATGTTTTACAAACATCACTTGTACATAATTGTTTTTAAATGTAAAAAATTATTATCTGATAGAAACATCCTCTTATTTTGTTTTAAGATTGAATCATAGCTTATTCGAGTAGACGTGAATGTAAGAATAGTCCTGACACCTGTTATATATGTGGCTGTTACACACTTCAACATCAAAGGTGCAATATCTCATCATCTGTGACACGTGCATATATTGCCTATTTTCAAGTTCCCCTTGGCGATCAAGACAAGAATTGGGCTCCTCATATTGTGTGTCATAATGGTGAGGAAATGCTTCGTGACTGGACAGAAGGAAAACACAAAGGAATACCTTTTGGTATTCCCATGGTTTGGCATGAACCTAAGGACCACAGCAGGGACTATTATTTCTGTCTGATCCATACAAAGGGCATCAGCAAGAAAAAACGGCATATGATAGCATATCCTAATATTCCTTCAGCAATACGACCTATGCCACACTCTGAGACACTCCTGGTTCCAGTTTTCAATGGTTTTATTTCTTCTAAGGACAAAGAACATGGTGATCAAGTATATTTTGATAAGATGCATGAGGAAATGGTTGTAGAATCTGAAGGGTCTTCTTCTGATGCCAAGCAGTCATTAACCCCCTCAGCAGTTTAGCCACCCTGAACTGAATGACTTAGTAAGAGATTTGGGCCTATCAAAGAAAGCAGCTGAGTTACTAGCCTCCAGGCTTCAAGAAAAGAATGTACTTCACCAGTCAGCTAAGGTATCCTATTTCAGGAAGCGTGAACAAATTTGTGTGGACTTTTTTTCCAAAGACAAACACTTTGTTTACTGTCATGATATCAGTAGTCTTCTCAGCCAGCTAGGTGTTACCACTTACAATCCAACAGAATGGCGGCTATTTCTTGACAACTCTAAATGGAGCCTGAAACTTGTTATGCTACACAGCAGTAATGTTTGTGCAGCGTTTCCAATTGGTTATTCATCTCATCTGCGAGAAGATGATAATGACATAA
Organism: Rhynchonycteris naso; assembly: GCA_037038555.1. Classification (NCBI taxonomy): domain Eukaryota; kingdom Metazoa; phylum Chordata; class Mammalia; order Chiroptera; family Emballonuridae; genus Rhynchonycteris; species Rhynchonycteris naso. Next base: position 187,751,158 of record CM073000.1, on the reverse strand, counting down.
AAAATGTGCTCGACTTAACTGAAGTATGAGGAGCATAACTGTATCATTTGTGTGGATCTTAAAATGGTAAATTTCCTGCTAGGACAACAGAGAGGTTTCAAGAAGTATCCTTGCTTTCTGTGTTTGTGGGACAGCCGAGCTCGGGAGAAACACTGGACACAGAAGGAGTGGCCAAAATGTGAAGCTCTGGAAGTAGGGATGCAAAATATTGTGAATGAACCTGTAGTTAATCGAGATAGGATCATTTTTCCCCCCACTTCACATGAAACTTCACTTAATAAAGCAGTTTGTTCAGGCTTTGAATAGAGAAAGTGAATGCTTTCAACATATTCTTTCTGCTTTTCCTGCCTTGTCTTTCAAGAAGATAAAATCAGGTGTATTCGATGAGCCTCAAATTCCAACCCTCATACGTGATGAATTTGCTAGGAAGATGAATAAGGAGGAGAAAGCAGCATGGCAGTCTTTTGTGGCAGTTACAAAGAACTTCCTTGGCAACAAAAAAGCAGAAAACTATGGACTTCTGGTTCAAAAGATGCTGTTGGCTTTCCGTGATATTGGATGTAACATGAGCATTAAGATTCTCTTCTTTGGGGGGCAAGATGGCGATGGAGTAAGCGGACGTACCAACTTCCAACTCCCAGAACCAAAGTGGATTATAACTGGTGATTTTAAGAACCATCATCTGGATAAACCAACGCTGAACTGGACTGAGAGGACTCTTCAACTGGGGAACACTGAAGAAGCAACATTGAGACTGGTAGGAAAAGCGAAAATGCAGAAAAGGCTGCCCAGCTCCCCGGAGCGAAAGGCAGCCCAGAGAGACTCGTGTGGCGGGAAGAGAGGCCAGTGGAAGGGTAGGGACCTGGGTCCCAGGAACAAAGCCCCAGCCTACAGCCCCATTGCCTAGTAGAGGCATATGGACAGTATTTAGCTGGGAAACAGGTTAAGATACCGTTTGTGAGAAAGAGACAGTTGTCTCAGACCCAGGATTCTTCCTAAAGGGACGGCGCAGAAAACCTCTCACAACCACTCACCCGGGACTCCAGGAGACAGGGAGAGAGGACAGGACTGGAGCAGCGGGTAGAGAGTATGGTCTGGAAGGCACAGGGAGAAAAGCTTTGAGGAACAGCCACCCTAAACCCTGGGCTGAGGTCACTCCACAAATCTGAAACAATATTTCCCCTCGAACCAGCAAGGGGAAGCAGGACACCAGCCAAACAGGCTCCCCTGTGGCAACTAGAGCACAGTAGCTTAGAAGGAGGGAACTTTCAGGACTACAGTATGGAGTGTTAGGGTCTGAGCTGCAGTGCCCCCACCCACACTGCTGAGGGCTTGCTGGAGGGCAGGCGGCGGCGGGACGCGGAAGAACGGTTCTGTTGGCAGGGGCAGAGGCCGAGCTGGCTGGCGTGAGCTAGGACTAGCCCAGCCAGAGCAAAGGGGATGCGCGAAAGTGGTCCGGTGGCTGCAGGCCTGCCTGCGATCCCACCTGTGGGGAAAAAGCGGGAGCTCGAAACTGGCAGAGATCCGCCGCTGGGCAGGGGCAAGTAGGCACACGGCCGCAGCTGGCCTCCGGGGCTTGAAGCCCTGCCTGAACCAGCTTTACCGGCGGAGGTGGGGCGGAAGCCCAGAGCGCAGCTGAGCGCATAGCAACAGTCCCGCCCAGCCAAGGAGCTGAGGTTGGCAGGGCGGGGCTTCTGACCTGGGCTAGCAGCTGAGCGTGCAATAAAAGCCCCTCCCAGCTGGAGGAACAGGCTGACAGGGACCCGAAGCTAAGCAAAAGTGCTCATCCTTGCCCTTGGCGCCCAGGCTTGTGGCCCCAGCATGGTGCATGGTCCTACCCGTGGGAGAAGGATGAAGGCCGAGACAGGCTGAGGCTTATAGAGCCGGGCACAAGAACACAGACCCTCCTGCGGAGGCGAGGCGGAGACCTCAGCAGTCAAGGCCGGTGCCAACAAAACCCACACCCATCCGCCCTAGGCAGCAGCAGAGGGGGTGGTGGGCCTGCAGACAGACCACACCTAGGGAACACAGAGGCAACACCCATTGGACTCCAGTAGCCTAACTTCTTACACACAGACAAAATGGGCAGGCAGAGAAATGCAACCCAATGAATCAAGAGAAATCCCCAGAGAAGGACCTGAATGAATCAGATATAACCTAACTACCTGATGCAGAATTTAAAATAATGATAGTTAGGATGTTCAAAGAGCTTAGAGCAACAATGGATAGTCATTACGAACACCTAAATAAAGAGATAGCAAGTATAAAAAAGGAAATGGAAATAATAAAAAAAGAATTAGCCTGACCTGTGGGGGCGCAGTGGATAAAGTGTCGACCTGGGAACACTGAGGTCGCCAGTTCAAAACCCTGCATTGGTCTGGTCAAGGCACATATGGAAGTTGATGCTTCCAGCTCCTCTCCCCTATCTCTCTCTCTCTCTCTCTCTCTCTCTTTCTCTCTGTGTCTCCTATATAAAATGAATAAAATAAAAATAAATTTAAAAAAAAAAGAATCAGACAGAAATGACAAATACAGTATCAGAAATGAAGACCACAATGGAAGGAATTAAAAGCAGGATGGATGAAGCTGAGGATCGAATCAGCGAGTTAGAGGACAAAATAAAGGCACAGAAGCAGAGCAGAAAAAGGAAAAGAGACTCAAAAAATCTGAGGAAACTCTAAGGAGGCTCTGTGACAACATGAAGAGAAATAACATCCGCATCATAGGGGTTCCCGAAGAAGAGAAAGATCAAGGAATAGAAACTTTGTTCAATCAAATCATAGCTGAAAACTTCCCTAAATTAAGACTGGAAAACATTTCACACATGCAAGAAGCACAGAGAACTTCATTAAAGAGAAACCCAAAGAAATCTACACCAAGACACATCATAGTTAAAATACCAAAGCTAAATGATAAAGAGAAAATTTTAAAAGCTGCTAGAGAAAAAAAGACTATCACCTACAAAGGAGCCCCCATAAGGATGACATCCAACTTCTCAACAGAAACACTTGAGGCCAGAAGGGAATGGCAAGATATATTCAAAATAATGCAGATCAAGAACCTACAACCAAGACTACTCTATCCAGCAAGGCTAACATTTAAAATTGAAGGAGAAATAAAGAGCTTCTCTGACAAAGAAAACCCCAGGGAATTCATTAAAACCAAGCCAGTTCTGCAGGAGATGCTAAGGGGCCTGTTGTGAACAGTTCAAAGGGGAAAAGAATATAGCAAAAGAAGAATACAGCTTTAAAGAATAAAATGGCAATAATCAACTACATATCAATAATAACCTTAAATGTAAATGGATTAAATAATCCAATCAAAAGACATAGGGTAGCTGCGTGGATAAAAAAACAGGACCCATACATATGCTGTCTACAAGAGACACACCTTAAAACAAAAGATGCACGTAGACTGACGGTAAAAGGATGGAAAAAAATATTTCATGCAAATGGAAATGAAAAAAAAGCCGGGGTAGTAATACTTATATCTGACAAAATGGACTTTAAAACAAAGGCTGTCGTAAGAGATAAAGCAGGACACTACCTAATGATAAAGGGAACAAGTCAATAGGAAGATATAACTATTATAAATATCTATGCACCAAATATATGAGCCCCGACATACATAAAGCAGACTTTGATGGATATAAAGGGCGAGATTAACAGCAATACTATCATAGTAGGGGATTTCAATACCCCACTAACATCACTGGATAGATCCTCAAGAAAGAAAATTAATAAAGAAACAGCACTTAAAGGATACACTAGATCAATTCGATTTAATAGATACCTTCAGAACTTTTCACCCTAAAGCAGTAGAATATACATTCTTTTCAAGCGCTCATGGTACATTCTCTAGGATAGACATGTTAGGACACAAAAGTGGTCTCAACAAATTTAAGAGGATTGAAATCATATCAAGCATTTTCTCTGATCAAAATGGCATGAAACTAGAAATTAACCACAAAAGAAAAACTGAAAAATACTCAAACACTTGGAAACTAAATAGCATGTTATTAAATAATGAATGGATTAACAGTGAGATCAAAGAAGAAATAAAGTTTCTAGAAACTAATGATAATGAGCATACATCAACTCAAAATTTATGGGACACAGCAAAAGCAGTACTGAGAGGGAAGTTCATAGCACTACAGGCATACCATGAGAAGCTAGAAAAAGCTCAAATAAGCAACTTGACCCTGCATCTAAAAGAACTAGAAAAACAACAGCAAATAAAGCCCAGGACTAGTAGGAGGAAGGAAATAATAAAGATCAGAGCAGAAATAAATGACATAGAGTCTAAGGAAACAATACATAGGATCAATGAAACCAGGAGCTGGTTCTTTGAAAAGGTAAACAAGATCAATGAACCTTTAACTAGACTCACCAAGAAAAAAAGAGAGAGAACTCAAACAAAATTGGAAATGAGAGTGGAGAAATAACAACTGACACAACAGAAATACAAAGTATTGTAAGAAAATACTATGAAGAACTCTATGCCAAAAAATTAGGCAACCGGGTAAAATGGACAAATTTCTTGAATCATATAATCTTCCAAAAATCAATCTGGAAGAATCAGAACACCTAGACAGACCAATTACAACAAAGGAGATCGAAACAGTTATCAAAAAACTCCGGATCCAGCAATGTATGAAAAAAAATCATACACCATGATCAAGTGGGATTTATTCTGGAGAGGCAAGGCTGGTTCAATATTTACAAATCAATCAATGTGATTCATCACATAAACAAAAGGAAGGACAAAAATCACATGATAATTTCAATAGATGCACAAAAAGCATTTGATAAAATCCAGCACCCAATCATGATCAAAACTGTCAGTAAAGTGGGAATACAGGGACCATTCCTTAACATGATAAAGGCCATCTATGACAAACTCACAACAAACATCATACTAAATGGACAAAAATTAAAAGCAATGCCATTAAGATCAGGAACCAGGCAGGGTGCCCCCTTTCACCACTCCTATTCAACATAGTTCTGGAAGTCCTAGCTACAGCAATCAGACAAGAAGAAGAAATAAAAGGCATCCAAGTTGGAAAAGAAGAAGTAAAACTGTCAGTATTTACAGATGATATGATATTGTATATAGAAAACCCTAAAGTCTCAGTCAAAAAACTACTGGACCTGATAAATGAATTCAGCTAGTTTGCAGGATATAAAATTAATACTCAGAAATCAGCGGCATTTTTATATACCAACAATGAACTGTCAGCAAAAGAAATTAAGGAAACAATCCCCTTCACTATTGCAACCAAAAAAATAAAGTGCCTAGGAGTAAATTTAACCAAGGAGGTTAAGGACTTGTACTCGGAAAATTATAAAACATTGATAAAAGAAATCAAGGAAGATACAAACAAGTGGAAGCATTTACCGTGCTCATGGCTAGGAAGAATAAACATCATTAAAATGTCTATATTACCCAAAGCAATTTATAAATTCAATGCAATACCAATTAAAATACCAATGACATACTTCAAAGATATAGAACACATATTCCAAAAATTTATATGGAACCAAAAAAGAACACGAATAGCCTCAGCAATCTTAAAAAGAAAAAAATAAAGCAGGAGCTATCACTCTTCCGGATATCAAGGTTTACTACAAGGCCATTATACTCAAGACAGCCTGGTACTGGCATAAGAACAGGCACATAGATCAATGGAACAGAACAGAGGACCCAGAAATAAACCCACAGCTTTATGGACAACTGATATTTGACAAAGGAGGAAAGAACATACAATAGAGTAAAGACAGCCTCTTTAACAAATGGTGTTGGGAAAATTGGACATCTACCTGCAAAAAAATGAAACTAGACCATCAACTTACACCATTCACAAAAACAAACTCAAAATGGATAAAAGACTTAAATGTAAGCCGTGAAACCATAAACATCTTAGAAGAAAACATAAGCAGTAAGCTCTCCGACATCTGTTGCAGCAATATATTTGCCAATTGATCTCCATGGGCAATTGAAATAAAAGGCAGGATAAACAAATAGGACTATATCAAACTAAAATGTTTTTGCACAGCTAAAGACAATAAGAACAGAATACAATGACAAACCAAGCAATGGGAGAACATATTCGACAGCACATCTGATAAGGGGTTAATAACCAAAATTTATAAAGAACTTATAAAACTAGCAGGAAGACAAACAATCCAATCAAAAAATGGGCAAAAGAAATGTTCTCCAAAGAGGACATACAGATGGCCAATAGGCATATGAAAAAATGCTCAACATCACTAATCATTAGAGAAATGCAAATTAAAACCACAATGAGATATCACCTCACACCAGTCAGAATGGCACTTATCAGCAAAACAACACAGAATAAGTGCTGGCGAGGATGTGGAGAAAAGGGAACCCTCCTGCACTGCTGGTGGGAATGCAGACTGGTGCAGCCACTGTGGAAAACAGTTTGGAGATTCCTCAGAAAATTAAAAATCGAACTGCCTTTTGACCCAGCTATCCCACTTTTAGGAATATACCCTAAGAACACCATAGCACTGTTCGAAAAGAAGAAATGTGCCCCCATGTTTGTGGCAGCATTGTTCACAATAGCGAAGATCTGGAACCAGCCCAAGTGTCCGTCAGAAGACGAGTGGATTAAAACGCTTTGGTACATATATACTATGGAATACTACTCAGCCATAAGAAATGATGACATCGGAGCATTTACAACAAAATGGATGGACCTTGATAACATTATACGGAGTGAAATAAGTAAAAGAGAAAAAAACTGAGAACAGCATGATTTCATACATAGGTGGGACATAAAAACGGGACTGTGAGACATGGACAAGAGTGTGGTGGTTGCGGGGTAGGGGGTGAGGGGAGAAGTAGGAAGAGGGGGGAGGGGAGGGGCACAAAAAAAACCTAGATAGAAGGTGATAGAGGACAATTTGACTTTGGGTGATGGGTATGCAACATAATTGAATGATAAGATAACCTGGAGATGTTTTCTTTGAACATATGTACCCTGATTTATTAATGTCACCCCATTAAAATTAATAAAAAAGAAAAAAAAAGACTCACTTCTTGAACAGTCACCTTGATAAGTTTCCCGAAAATATTGGAGCTGTAGTGATGAGCAGGGAGAACGCTTTCATCAAGATCTGAAGATGACGGAAGAGCATTATCAGGGGCGATGGGACAGAAATATGATGGCAGACTACTGCTGCAGCATCAAACGAGATTGTCCTCAACAAGTACAAAAACGCAAGAGCTACAAACGCAAATTTTTGCCTGAATAGAATTTAAATAAGTTTTGCGCAAATTTTATGATTAAAATAAGTGTTTTAATATGTTCTATTTTGAAATTGTAGACAAATTCTGAAGCAATCATATCTTTCGTGTATTAGTGTATTTACTGCATTATATAAATTATTATATTTTCACAAAGATGATGCCCAAGAAGACATTCTACTTTATTATGTTAAACTAAATGTTGGAAATTTTACAATAAGATGAAAACCTAAAATCTTGAATTGTAAAAAAACTGTAGCTTACAGAGAGAAACTAATGTCAGATTTGAGATCAGCACACTCGAATTAGGTAAGAACAAGTCATTGTTGATGCAACAAAAATTTTGTTCCCCATTGTAATGAGAACAGAGATTTAAATAATTGATTATAAGACTAGTTACTTATATTACACCTGGGATCCCCAAACTACAGCCCACAGGCCGCATGCGGCCATTTATTCGGCCCCCCTGCACTTCCGAAGGGTCACCTCTTTCATTGGTGCTCCTGGAGTACTGTATGTGGCGGTGCCACAAAGCACGGCGTCGCTCACTACAGTACTACTTCCGGTGACACGGAACGCGCGAGTCACGGCTCTGGAAACGCGTCATATGACGCATGTGCATATGTGCAGTGTGCATAGGGATATATTCATAGGTTTTTGTTTGTTTGTTTGTTTGTTTGTTTTTACAGAGAGAGTGTCAGACAAGAACGGAGAGAGATGAGAAGCATCAATCATCAGTTTTTCATTTTGACACCTCAGTTGTTCATTGATTGCTTTCTCATATGTGCCTTGACTGCGGGCCTTCAGCAGACCGAGTAACCCCTTGCTGGAGCCAGCGACCTTGGACTCAAGCAGGTGAACTTTAGCTCAAACCAGATGAGCTCGCGCTCAAGCTGGCGGCCTCAGGGTCTTGAACCTGGGCCCTTCCGCATCCCCATCTGATGCTCTATCCACTGCGACACCGCCTGGTTATTCAGTTCATAGTTATTTTATAGTCCGGCCCTCCAAGGGTCTGAGGGATAGTGAACTGGCCCCCTGTGTAAAAAGTTTGGGGATCCCTGTATTACACTTTCAGCTTTCAGAAAATCTAGGGAAAGCCTGACCAGGCGGTGGCACAGTGGATAGAGCATTGGCCTGGGACACAGAATACCCAGGTTTGAAACCCTGAGGTTGCCAGCTTGAGCATGGGCTCACCAGCTTAAGCACGGTGTTGCTGGCTTGAACATGGGATCATAGACATGACCCCATGGTCACTGGCTTGAGCCCAAAGGTCACTGGCTCGAGCCCAAAGGTCACTGGCTCAGCTTGAGCTCCCCTACCCCCATCAAGGCACATATGAGAAGCAATCAATGAACAACTAAATTGACACAAGTTGATGATTCTCCTCTCTCTCCCTTCTGTCTCTCTCTAAAAAAATAAAATAAAATTTTAAAAATAAAAATTCTAGAGATAACTTCCAGATGATGAAAAATAACAAACTGTCCTAAAAACACCCACAGTTCACACAATTGACAGTTGACCTAGAGGAATCAAATCTTCAGTGTCCTCGCACCTGTCTATTCTGTTGACGACGCAATCGCTGAGTTGTAAGAGCTGTTATTAAGTCATTTGTTTAGTGTATCTGCAGATACATAAAACCAAATCAGATACTTAAAACAGTGAAAAAGATACTTCTTAAAACATATGTAGCTAGCCTGACCAGGCAGTGGCGCAGTGGATAGAGCGTCAGACTGGGATGCGGAGGACCCCGGTTCGAGACCTCGAGCTCACCAGCTTGAGCGCAGGCCCATCTGGCTTGAGCGAAGGCTCGCCAGCTTGGACCCAAGGTCGCTGGCTCCAGCAAGGGGTTGCTTTGGTCCGCTGAAGGCCTGCAGTCAAGGCACGTGTGAGAAAGCAATCAATGAACAACTAAGGTGTTGCAATGGCAACGAAAAACTAATGATTGACGCTTCTCACCTCTCTCCATTCCTGTCTGTCTGTCCCTTTTTGTCCCTCTCTCTGACTCTCTCTCTGTCCCTGTTTAAAAAAAAAAAAAAATGTAGCTAATGTGAACACTGGTATCTTTAGCAGATGGTCCATTGATCTGTTGTTTGATGTAGTGAGGAATAATACATAAATAGGGCTTCTTGGGACATTACCAAATTCTCAAGATTTTATATAAACTCAAAAAACAAGACAAAAAAATGAGAAAAATAGGATGATCCACATCATGTTAAATACGGTTAAAAGAGTCATGTGTTTGCTTTAATTCCAAAATGATGTAAGACGGCATTATATCTCTTCAGAACTTTATATAGACTGTATATGGCTAAATTGGGCAAAGAGTTCAACTAAAATGATAAAAAAGATATATATATAATTAGCTCTTTCATGATATTGAAGATGTACATGCCCACATTCGCTTCAGGGAGGGGTGCTGCTGGGAGCAGAATCATAGCACAGAGTAAGCGAGGGCCCCGGCTCAAGTCCAGAATGGCTGAGAACAAGGACCCAGTGATCGACTAATTTATAATCATCAGTTTCTACCTGCTGGGATAGAATTGCTATTAATGCTTACTCTTACTAATTGAAAACATATCAAACTGTTATAAATGTTTATTTAAGATGATCCATCATGTTATCAAAGACCAATAGCATTCTCTTCTTCTAAGACTGTATTAAGTCATCTCAAAATAGTAAAACAAGTGTCTTACTAATTAATAAAAGCTTTAAATAGTAAATCTTACTAATTATGTTCTTTTGCACAGAGATTTCCCTTCCTATAAAGGAAGAACCTTCTCCTATTTCCAAAATGAGACCAGTGACAGCCAGCATCACTACAATGCCAGTCAACACAGTGGTGTCCCGGCCACCCCCCCAAGTGCAAATGGCACCACCTGTATCCTTAGAACCTATGAGCAGTTTATCTGCCAGCTTAGAGAACCAACTAGAAGCTTTCTTGGATGGAACTTTACCTTCAACCAATGAAATTACTCCACTTCAAAGCAGCAGTGAAGACAGAGAGCCCTTCTCTCTGATTGAGGATCTCCAGAATGATCTGCTGAGCCACTCCAGCGTGCTGGACCATTCACACTCACCCATGGAAACGTCCGAGGCCCAGTTTGCTGCAAGTACTCCCTGTCTATCACTTGACCTCTCTGACTCGAACCTGGACAACATGGAGTGGCTGGACATCACCATGCCCAACACGTCGTCGGGACTCACTCCCCTCAGCGCCACTGCCCCAAGTATGTTCTCGGCTGACTTTCTAGATCCACAAGACCTGCCACTGCCATGGGACTAACGTCACAGATTTCTCCTCTCAGTTCATGAGGTTTAAGACCATGAAGATGATTCTAAAAGGTCAGTTTTTAGAGACAGATCATAGTTGCATTGTTGCAATGAAAACATGTTGTCACGGAAAGAATGGATAGGTGGTCACAGCCTGGACACCAAGTTTGAGAACATTTCATTGCATCCAGCAGTGAATGTCTGCAGTTGAATATAGCACAGGGCCTTCTGAAAAATCACTAGTCACAGAAGACTCATCTATTCCTCCAGACTTCAGTGAAGAATAAAAAGTATCTGCAGATGAAAACATTCACAGGAATGGGTGCAGGATAATGACGTGAGGACTCTCTGGTGGTCCACAGCATTTAAACCTCCGAGGTCACTTCCAGACGCTAAATTAGAAGACTGCCGGTAGGGAGGTGAGAGGTCACCGCGCGTGCATTTCTAAGCGGCCTGAGCCCGGCCTGAGGGCAGGAGGGCAGCAGGATTCAGGCAGCGAGAGCACCAGCCAGCCCCATGACAGCTTCCGGCTGAAGACTTCGGGTTCCATTCAGAAACCAATGTAATTTTGTGTGTGTTGTAGTTCCTTCTGTGATTTTTGAAATCTTATTTTAGATTTCCAAATTTACATTTAAGTGAAAGTTCTTTTACCATACCAGACGGTGTCTACAAAATACTTTTTCATCAGCAACCCCCCTGTAAAAAGTCCAGGTCTATTGATAACACTGAAAATTCTGGTAGCAACCCTCTGGGTTGATTAGATTTAATGTATACATTAGACACTCATATGTGTACTCTATTTGGGGTTTGTGCAGCCTGCCTTAGGGTAAGGAATTGGCCCTACTTTTAATAACTCGAGTATTTCTAGATACCTGAGCCATGTGTATTCCGTGTTTTAAGAATTAACTTTCAGGTAACCAGACCCATCTCAAAGAACCAAGAAAAGGCTTTAGTGTGAAATGCCTCTCTGAGCCGGTGAGTTGTAAAGCAAAGGCAAGGAAGTCTGTCGTTCCCAGGACATTCCCAGCACGGATGGGTACAGGCTAGACTGTTGCCAGCCGGCCGGCTCTGTCGCTTACCCTGGTCATCGCTCGCAGGCGTGGGACTGGATGGCACGCCTGAGCTCTCACTGTAGCATCAAGCTGAAGATTGAAAAACTGGAGATTTCATTAGTTTTTTTTATAGAGACAAAAAGTTTTCACATGTTTTGAGTAGTTTCTTAAGAAGTTTCTAAAATGCCAACTATCACAGGATTTCCAAAATGATTTCAAACTAGTCGTTTAAGTATATGACATAATGTATATAACTGAAAAAATAATGAAATCTACCAAAAAGTGTGGAGATTTTTATTAAATAACATTATCTATCCATCGTGCTCTCCACCTCACCTATGTAAACCCGGGGTCAGGTAGATTCCTCTGGCTCATTCAGCGGTGACTGTTCCCATAGTGACAATGTAGAGGCAGCCTGGTCCATTATTTGGAAGGAATTTGTGAATCACTTCTGGGTTTGTGTTTTCCCGAAGAGCTGATCTTATTTCACATTTTTATTTCAGTTTTTAAATTTCACTACATGTAAGAAAAATCCATTTTTCCAGAATTCAGTTGCCCAGAACACTGGAGCCCTCTGTTAACTGGCACTACCTGCCCTGAAAGTGCTTCTGAATGGTTCAAGGCTCAGTGGGGTCTGTGGGGAGCAGTTTCATTGTCTAGAAAACGGTGACCCAACACATGGGATCCAGAACGGCCCCCTGACCACGCCCAGCAGGGGAATGCTGACCTCTTGGGCGTGATGTGCGTCTTGGTGTTTGGGACATTGCCTTTCAGAAGGGCTGTCTCCGGGGCATGGCTGTGGGCTTAGAAAGGCACTTTCTTAGGGCAGGTCTTAACGATGGGTTTTGTCTGTAGCTTATCTCATCCGTACTTGGACTTAAGCATCATATTTATCAGATTTAAATAGCTATTAGCTCCAAACAGTAGTGGGACTGTAGGAGGCAACTGAACAGGTAGTTCTGTTGACTCCTATTGAGTAACTCTTACTCCATCTCTCCAGGCTGTGCACACAAATGGTCTCCCAGCCCTCAGGTCCCCTTATTGCTTTTTGAAAATAGGGTTTGAAACACGCAACAGGAAGGCTGCTCTCCAAAAATACACACTGTGGTGCAAAGAATGCCATCTCGTTAGCCTGCTCTCTTCTGACTACGCTGCTAATGTGCCCACTTTACATACGTGTTCGGACCTTTATGTACCAGCATTTCCTTTAAATGCCAGGGAGTCTCTGGTTACTAAGTCTACCAGCCACCCCCTTGCACCATTCCGCGGGGCCATTCCCTCTGCCTGTGCTGCTCCCCAGGGTCCCAGCTGTATGTTCCAGGTCAGAGTGGGACAGAGACCGTGTGCTGCGGGGCACGTGACCAAAGATGAGTCTGTAATCAAGGCTCCTCTGAGTGTGTTTAAAGGGAAATGCATCAGGAAAGGTGTGTGTTTACTGAAGAGGAGTATTGTTATTGTTGGAGGTGAGTTCACGGCCATTAAAAGTCAGAACAGCCGCTGGGGTTTTCAGGATGCACGTGTGGAGTCCGGAGGTGGCACTGCTGTGTGTCTTCTTGTAGAACATCCTATTGCCAAGAAAACAACTCCTGGAAATGTTATCTCACATCTAGTCTTCTATCCCTAAATATTCCAGAAACAGTAGAATCAAGCTGACCTTTCTAGTGTAAATATGTATCAGGTCGTGTCATTGGGGGTGGATGCACAGAAAGTTAGACCAAAGCTTCCACGGCCCTGGGAAGTGCGGGGGTATGTGGTCATCTTGTACATTTCAGCAAAGCATGTACCAGGAAACCTTAGGGACCGTGCTAGTGGTTCATAGTCTAGTTTCTCCTGAAATGTGCAATCTACTGTATAGTATTTGCCACGTATTTGTACATAGATGTATTCTGAATTCGTGCAATTTCTTGTTCAGATACTATTTGTGTTTTATATGAATATTTTTATAACACTAAAGAGATCATATTTAAATCTCCTTTTTAAAAAAACCGCACAGTTCTGTGGCCCATGCAACTGACACTTTCTAAGTGCAGTTTAAGAACGATGGCAAAAGCAGTCTGGTGTTTCCTCCGCACTGCCGCCTGTTGTGGGCGTCACAGCGACCACGCCACCGAACTGTGCCGTCAGCGGACACTGAGGGCAGCGTCGGGAGCGTGTTCTACCCGCTTGGTCACCAGAGCTGACTCAGGCTTTCTCTCCCCTCAGCCCCAGACCATTCCAGGCCATAGAGCTTTCCTCGGTCCTTTCCGAACTCCCAGGCTGAAGCCAGCCTCCATAGCTGACAAGACAGCTGTCCCCACCAGGGACAGGACAGGCCCTCTTCTGTCCACCCACACACGAGGCCCTAGGGAAATGCTTAAGCACGCCGCAGCGTTCCCGTGGCCACCTGGGCAAGCCTCCCCCAAGCCGCTGTCAGCTGGGGGGCGCCCAGCTCCAGAGCAGCACGGGTCCCTGAACCATGTCCACAACCAACCCTCTGTTCTGCCGTCCGGCACGACCCACGTGCCACAGGCGATGGAGCAGAATACTAAACAGACTGTCCACTGCCCAGGAGGCCCAGAATTAGCCCAGATTATCAAAAAACACTAACTGGAAGGTCAGGTTTATCAAGGAACACAGCTTCCGGGAGCGCAGGTGTGTATTTGGAGAGCATCCTACCTGCATTTCAGCTAATCTTTTAAATGGCTTCAGTGAAAACTGGAAAATAATTCAGATGTAGTAGTTCTTTTTCAAATTTCAGGTATCTTGCTCAACGATCTTCCCAGGCTACACTTTTATGTGGGAAGTGACCCTGTCCACATGGCACTAGGTTTATTCCCTATTTACCCCCTTCTTTCAGTATTTGAGGAAATGCATCATTGCAAAGGGTTTCTTCCAGAAATCTTTGATATGAGGCCTGTAATTCAAAAGCTGCACATGTTTACAAAAGCGCTCCAACCTTCCACACAAACACATTGCTCTGTGAATCATTACAGAAAAACGTCACCGTTTTTTGACAACAGGATGGCAATCTCAGATCTACAAGGTGCTGTCTGAAATCAGAGAAAATGTATCATTGGCGATATCAACACAGCTGTTGTGTGTAACAGAGCTCTGTGCCAACTACTAAGACAAAGCTTTAACCAAGTTCATAGAATGATCGAGACTCGTAACGATTACCTCTCTACATTATGCTGTCAGAAAACTCGCTGATTGGTAGGAGGAAGAAGCATTTAGGAAAGGGTTTATTATCTACCAAAAGGACTTCACCTCAAGTAACCAATAGTAATGCAAACTTGCTCTAAAGGAACCAAAGGCATTGCCAAGTATTTGCCAAAATGAGGCACTTTTTATTTAAAGTGTGAGACTAGTAAGATCTCAAAAATCAGTCCCAAAAACGTATTATCCATTTAAGGTTATAATTTTCACAAAGGTGTAGATATTTCTCTTTTGTTTTCATGTAAAATAGTATAGATTTGTTTTTGTTGGCTTAGGAATAACAGTACATACTTAGTAGTAATACAAAGTTTCTTCCTTTCTACGTACAAATTAGTTTTCTTTCCTTGCTTGCAATAGAAACGCAACGTGATAAATGTTTCTCTTATTTTCATTGTCACAATATGTCTTAGCATCTCATTTTATGAAAAAAAGGAGAAAGATACCAATCTACAGAGCCCTGCTTATCAAAGCACTTATTTGAGAAACAAAAAATTATGGCAATCGGGGGTCCATTCATGTATTGCCTTTATGTTGTTTTTTAAAAGGAAAACCATGATGCCTTTGTATTTGCTGTTTGCACCCCTGCAATCAATTCCATATCATGTTTGAATGCCATACGTTTTGCACATGTACTGTACATAGGTAATGCATACTGTATTTTTATATATGTGCGCATTTATCATCAGATCTTTTGTACATAGTGGCAGTATTGTAGCGGACCGGAAAATGTTTGATATCTCAGCAATTTTGCATTTTTGTGTCTCAAATAAAAAACATTTTGATGTACTATGATTGTTGCTCTGCAGAGAAAAGACCGCCCCACGGGCCAGGAGAGCCACTGCAGACCTGCGAAGGCGGGGTGGGGGTAGTAGGGGGGAGTCCCTGCTTTTAGAACACACGTCACAGCTAGTCACCACACTAAACAAGTAGACTCAAGGCGGGTTTTGTAGATCACACATCAAGTGAGCCCCCTCCCCCAGGACCGGGGACATAGAACAGAAACAGGTTCTTACTGAACTTGAACAGGACAAAATTTACACCAAAATAATATTTGTTCTTCCACATGATAAGGAAAGACCAAGCGGAAGACATGACAAATACGTAGTTCCCCCTCGGGGTTGACAGATACGTGCACAGAAAAGACTGACTCACCCTTTGATTGTAATATCAACACGGCTGTGCAACTCCAATAAAAGTCCTGAAAACCATCATAATCCTTCAATTTAGCCAAGTTTCAAAAGCAACTATGTGAGGCGTTTTTATAGAGCAGGAAAAGGGATCTTTAGAATTCAGTGTTATTTTGGTAAGATGGCATTTAATTTTCAACTCAAAAGCCCATAATTGAAGTAGGTTTGAGAATACTATTATATTTTCTTCCATGCTTTGATGAAATAAAAGTGTGTAACTTGATTGACAACCATAACTTTCATATCAGTATCTGATTAGGAAAATGGGTGTTGTATCAACCATAGGAAGAGAGAAAGAAAAGATCACTGATTGCCTAAATACAACAAAATGTTCCTTATTCATGACATTTAGGGACCAAGAGAGCAGCCTCAACAGACCAGTAGGTAGATGATGCTTCAAGGAGCTAAACCATTTCTAACATCCCCTGTCACCAGCCAAGATCCTGTCCTTGGGGATAGAAAATGTGGACATTACTGCTATGAGAGAATGATGTCAGAGGGAGCTCGGGAAGGGACTGAGCTGGAAGAGACGGCGCTGGGATGTAAGGTCAAAGTTAACGACACTTTGGTCGAGGTGAGACGCCCTGTCCCAGGCGGGGGGCCAGATGCTGGCGTGCAGCTACAGCAGGACAATCCATGCAAGAAGTGCTGAGACAGGCTGGGTAAGAGGAGCGGGCATCTAAGGGTTCCAGTCCTTGGAAGACTTAGGAGCGTCTGTAGGTAATTGTTCCCATGGGTAAAGGGCTTTCGAAAGCTTTTCAAATATTGGACACAGTCATCAGTAGCATCTGAATAACCCTCTACAGCAGTGTGCTCTAGAATTGAGGTAAGTACCGAAGCACTTGTAAATGCAGGACATCCACACACTCAGTGATAATTGACATGAGTGACAGACAGCTAGGCCACTTGCACTGAAAGGCAAGACCAACCTCAGGGTACATATGAACTAAATGTCACCTATAGTATCATGTGTCACATATCCTGAAGATTTCCTGAGTCACATAATGACCCTTCCTTCACACACACACACCTTCTACAAATAGCTTCCATTTCTGATGGATATTAACTCTCAGGCAGAAACTTCATTCTGACATCCTGGTTCTCTTCTGCTAATTTTATGACAAGTTATTAAAACTAAAGCCACATTGTATAATTAGACAAAAAAACAAGGACATTCATCAAATTTTAAATTCCTCTCTTGGATACAACTACGTGACGTCATCCCGGAGGGAACCGTGCGACAGCCCTGGGAGTGGTGATGCCTGTGTGCTCACTCCTGCTGTGCTCCGCAGACGGGGGACTCGGGCCTCCAGATGTTGGCACTGTCCTGTACAAAGCTGAAGTTTTTGATTGATGGTGAGGAGGGAGGGTTTGTTTTGTTTTTTTTTTATCCAGGTTGACAGCTAACAATTTAAAGTGTTTTCCATTAGAGACTCAAATATAAGCCTCTGAGCACTTGTTGGGTTTCCTCCCCACAGCCAGATGGAGTCCAGGTCTCACCAAGCAGAGGGCAGACAAAGCTGTCTGCACAGGAATTCTCTAGACAGAGTGAGCTTATGGTGGTGTTAGTACAAGACTTCCTGAAGCACTTAGCAAAGGTCTGAAAAGCTAATTATATAAGTACCCTTGTTTTCTTTAAATTGTCTATCAACTTGGAACGTTGACCAGGATGTCGCATTCACTAGAGCTACAGAAGCTACAATAGGAAGACCAGAAAACAGTGCTACAGCCAAATGCTTTTTACCCTTCTCCTCACGTTCCTGGTACACAGTAGCAAGGAAATGGAATGAAATTGAGGTAGAATGATACAAAAGCAGAGAATTTATTCAGTGCTGCTAGATGACAGACCCTGTGCCAAACGCTTTATATGCATAACCTCATTTAGCTATAAGTCTGTGAACTAGGAACTCTTATTAATACCCCGTTTCACAGATGTGGCAACTAAACACAGAAGGGGAATGACTTGCTTGAAATTACAAAGGAAGAAGAACGTGAATTTGAGACCAAGCTCAGAACCCTGACCATTTCTGTACACTCAGTACATACAATTTTTCCTTTGTTCAAATACATTACAAATTCAACAAATTGGCTGACTTAATTCATGTCATTCATGAAGTTCACCCCAACTAGATGCCTCTCCAGTCTCTTCAATCTCACGTTTTAAAAAAATAACTACACAAATGATTAAGAAAATCCACATTATTGCATGACTGGTGGTGGTGCAGTGGATAGAGCATAAGCCTGGGATGCTGAGGTCCCTGGTTCAAAACCCCAAGGAAGGTCAGCGGCTTGAGTATGGGCTTGTTGGCTTGAGCATGTGATCACTGACATGATCCCAAGGTCGCTGGTTGAGCCCAAAGGTTGCTGGCTTGAAGCCCAAAGTCTCTGACTAGCTTGAGCAAGGGGTCACTGGCTCAGCTTGAGCCCCTCCACTCCCCACCATCAAGGCACATATGAGATGCACTCAATGAACAACTAAAGTAAAGCAACTACGGGTTATGCTTCTACTCTCTCTTCTCCTGTCTCTACTTCCTGTCTCTCCCCCTCACACACACACAAAAGAGCATCCATATTACAGCTTGTACAAGCTTAACTCCAACCAGAACCTGGGTAACAAGTCTAGGGCACCTTAAATGAACCCCAGTGACAGGCCATACACAATGACTCATTATGGAACATTGCCTGTCTAGGCTGGGACTTCTGTAGCCACCTGAGCACACCCAAAAGCCCACGAGTCACAGTCACAGAACAATTTTAAAATGTCTAGTAAAGTTGAAGATACAAATTCTGTAGCAGTTCAACATTTTTGGTACACATCCTTGAGACAGACACATGCACACAGCCAGTCACTTGCAAGAATTAGCACTGAAGCACTAACAAAGCAGACACTGGACACTACCCATCTATCTGCCTTTTATTTGCAGGAGGTTTAAACAGCAAGTAACATAAATGAATTAAATCCAATATGACAGTGTGAAAGAAACTTGCAATAAAATGCTGAGGGCAAGAAAAATATAGCATAAAGCCTACATAATTCAAGTAACATTTTAAAACATTAATGCTGTGTATTTTTCTATACACAAAGATATAAAGTATAATAATATGGGTAGTAAGGACTCATGTCAATATCAAGATTTTCAATGCTTCTGGAAAGAAATTAGATTGTGGAAGGTGTAAAGTAGGCTTCAATGAACACTGAATCTAGAAGTCTAGCCAACTAGAAAAATATTAACATCTATTTAGAGGCAGTTAATTTCTTTATTCTTGCCCGTTCTTTTCTGTGAGTTTGGAATATTTCATGTAAAAAAATTAATTTTAAAGTAAAAAGGTCCCTGGCCAGTTGGCTCAGCAGTAGAACATTGGCCCAGCATGTGGAAATCCCGGGTTCAATTCCCAGTCAGAGCACACAGAAGTGACAAACTGCTTCTCCACCTTTCTCCCTCCCCTTTCTCTCTCTCTCTCTCTATCTCTATTCCTCCTCCTCCTCCTCCTCTTCCCATAGCCATGGCTTGAATGGTTTGAGCAAGCTGGTCCCAGGCGCTGAGGATAGCTCCATGGCCTCACCTCAGGTACTAAAATAGCTCTGTTGCCAAGCAACAGAACAGCAGCTCCAGATAGGCAGAGCATCACTCCCTACTGGGCTTGCCCGGTGGATCCTGGTCAGGGTACATTCAGGAGTCTGTCTCTCTGTCTCCCCACCTCTCACTTAATAATAATAAAAAAAAAGAATAAAAGAAGGAAAGAAATGTAAACACAGCCCTGTCTGGGTAGCTTATCTGATTAGAGCATTGTCTCAACATGCCAAGGTTTCAGGTTCAATCCTCAATCAGGGCATATACAAGAGTTAATCAAGGAATGTATAAATAAGTGGAAAAACAAATTGATGTTTCTCTTTCTCTCTTTCTTCTCCATCTCTTCTTCTCTATAAACTCAATAAAAATAATTTTTAAGTAAAAAGAATAACAACTACATGCCGATAAAATAGTTAACGAAGATAAAACAGGAAAATCCTAGAAAGACACAAACTACCAAAAGTTGACTCAAGAAGAAATAGAATTTTGACTAGATTTATAACAAGTAAAGAAATTGAATTAGTAATTTCAAAAACTATCAAGGCCTGACCAGGCGGTGGCACAGTGGATAGAGCGTTGGACTGGGATGCGGAAGACCCAGGTTCAAGACCCCAAGGTCGCCAGCTTGAGCACGGGCCCATCTGGCTTGAGCAAAAAGCTCTCCAGCTTGACCCCAAGGTCGCCAGCTTGAGCGCGGGCCCATCTGGTTTGAGCAAAAAGCTCGCCAGCTTGGCCCCAAGGTCGCAGGCTCCAGCAAGGGGTGGCTCAGTCTGCTGAAGGCCCGCGGTCAAGGCACATGTGAGAAAGCAATCAATGAACAACTAAGGTGTCGCAACGGCAATGAAAAACTAATGATTGATGCTTCTCACCTCTCTCTGTTCCTGTCTATCTGTCCCTATCTATCCCTCTCTCTGACTCTCTGTCCCTGTAAAAATAAAGAAAAAGAACAGCAAAAAGAAAATTAATCCAAAAGTGTGAGACTAGTTTAAGGAACCTCTAGGACTACATTAAGCGTACCAACACTCACATCATAGGGTACCAGAAGGAGAGAGAGAGCAAGGAACTGAAAAGAAATGGAAAAAATAGACACACAAGTCCAGGAAGCACAGAGAGTTCCACACAAGATGAACCCAAAGAGGCCCTCACCAAGACACATCATAATTAAAATGCCAGAGTTTAAAGACAAAGAGAGAATCTTAAAAGCAGCAAGAGAACAACTGTTACCTACAAGGGAACACCCATAAGATTGTCACCTGATTTCTCAACAGAAACTACAGGCCAGAAGGGACTGACAAGAAATAAAGTGATGAAAAGCCAGGACCTACCTACAGCCTAGATTACTCTACCCAGCAAAGCTGTCGCTTAGAATTAAAGGACATATAAAGAGCTTTCCCAGATAAGAAAAGGCTAAAGGAGTTCATCACCACCAAACTAATATTACATGAAATGTTAAAGGGTCTTCTTGGATAAGGAAAAAAGAGATAAAAAATATGAATAATAAAATGGCATTAAATATATATTGATCAATGATTATTTTAAATGCAAATAGAGTAATTGCTCCAGTCAAAAGACATGGGTGGCTGAATGGATAACAAGCCAAGACCCTTACCATGCTGTTTACAGGAGATGCACTTCAGCTCAAAAGACACCAACAGACTAAAAGTAAAGGGATAAAAAACGATATGTCATGAAAATAGAAACGAGAGAAAAGTAAAGCTGGGGTAGCAATACTTATACTGGACAAAATAGACTTTAAAATAAGAACTATAACAAAGGACAAAGAAGGACCCAGCAAGTCCACTCCTGGTTATTTATCCAAAGAAACCCAAAATACCAAATTCAAAAAACATATACGTCCATATGTCTAGTGAAATGATACTTACAACAGTCAAGGCAAGGAGGCAATGCAAGTGCCCATCAGCAGATGAATGGATAAAGACGTGGTGCACATATACAGTGGGATATGACTCCGCCATAGGGAAAGCATGGAATCGTCTGCAACAACGGTACTGCGCTGAGTGAAATGAGTTAGACAGAGAAAGACAGACACCAGATGATTTCACTTATGCGTGGAATCTAAACAAACAAGCAGAACGGAAACAGCCTCAGATTCCGAGAACATTCTGATGGTCACCAGATGGGAGGGGAGATGGGGAAACGGGTAAAAAAGATGAAGGGATTAATAAGCACAAATTGGCAGTTACAGAACAGTCAAGGAGATGTCAAGTATAGCACAGGGAACATAGTCAAGGATACTGTAATAACTATGTGTGGTGTCAGGTGGGTACTGGTCTTATCAGCATGATCCATTCATGAGTTATATAAATGTCTAATCACTGGGTTATACACCTGAAACTAAAATTGTATGTCGGCTGCATTTGAAAAATAAAAAATGTTATTTAAAAATTTTTTTAAATAAACAAGACCAACAATATTCTGCCTGCAAGAGATTCACCTTAGCTTTCAGGATACACACAAAGGCTGAAAGTGACAGGATAGAAAAAGATGTTCCATGCAAATGACAACCAAAAGAGAGCAGACGTTAACTATATTTAGATCAGGCAAAATAGGATTTCATTCCAAATCTACCAGGAGAGATAGGGAAGGGCACTAGATAATGACAGAGGGGTCAGTTCATCAACAGGATGTGACAACTGTAAATATATATGTACCCAACACTGGAGCACCCAAATAGATATAGGAAATATTAATAGAACTGGAGAGAAATATAAAGCAATACAATAATAGTAGGGACTTCAATACCCTACTTTCAGCAATGGATAAATCATCTAGACAGAAAATCAATAAGGAAACAGTGGACTTAAATAACATTATAGACCAAATGGAACTGACAGACATACAAAGATCACCCACCCTATAGCAGTAGATAAATTCTTCTCACGAGGACACAGAACATTCTCCCGGTTAGATCATATATTGGGCCACAAAATAAGTATGAAATTTAAGTAGATTGAATTGATATGTTTTCCAACCACAGTGGCATGAAACTAGAAATCAGTAACAGGAGGAAAATTAGAAAACTCTCAAATATTTGGAAATTCAGCAACGCTCCTGAACAACCAATGGGTCAAATAAGAAATCAAGAAGTATCCTGAGACAAACAAAAATGCGGTCACAGCATCCCTAAACTTATGGCATGCAGCAAAAGCAGTTCATAATGATAAATGCCTACATTAAAAAAAATGAAAGATCTCAAATAAACAATGTAACTTCACATCTCAAGAAAAGAGAACTAAGAGAAAAAACAAAGCCCAAAATCAACAGAAGGAATGATATAAAAAGGTTGGAGTAGAAATAAATAAAGTGAAAACTAGAAAGACAATAGAAAAAAATCAATAAAACTAAGAGTTGGTTTTTGAAAAGAAAAATAAATTTGACATTTAGCTACACTAACCAAGAAAAAAATGGAGAGAGCTCAAATAAAATTATAAACGAAAGAGAAGATATTACAACTGATATCAAAGAAATACAAAAGTTTATAAGAGACTACCATCAATAATTATATACCAATAATTTAGATAACCTACAAATACTGGATAAACTCCTACAAACATACAGCCTACCAAGACTAAATAATGAAGAAGCAGAAAATCTGAACAGACCAAGTAACAAGTAAAGCAACTTAAGCAATAATCAAAAACCTCCCAAGAAAGAAAAATCCCAAGCTAAGTGGCTTCACAGGTGACTTCTACCAAACATTTTTTAAAAGAATGCTAATCCTTCTCATACTCTTTCAAAAAATTGAACCTGAAGGAACACCCCCAAACTCTTTCTACATGGCCAGCATTACCCTCAAACCAAAGCAAGATAAAGCCATTTACAAAAAGAAAATTATAGGCCAATATCCCTGATGAACATAGATGCAAAAATCCTCAACAAAATGCCAGCAAACCAAATTCAACAGCAACTTAAAAGTAGGATTTGCCTGACCCGGTGGTTGTGCAGTGGATAGAGCGTTGGACTGGGATGCAGAAGACCCGGGTTCAAGACCCCAAAGTCGCCAGCTTGAGCGCGGGCCCATCTGGCTTGAGCAAAATGCTCACCAGCTTGGACCCAAGGTCGCAGGCTCCAGCAAGGGTGGCTTGGTCTGCTGAAGGCCCACAGTCAAGGCACATGTGAGAAAGCAATCAATGAACAACTAAGGTGTCGCAACAGCAACAAAAAACTGATAATTGATGCTTCTCACCTCTCTCTGATCCTGTCTGTCTGTCCCTATCTATCCCTCTCTCTGACTCTCTCTGTCCCTGTAAAAAAAAAAAAAAGTAGGATTTATCACTGGGATGCAGGCTGGTTCAGCAGATGCAAATCAATAAATGTGCTAAAACACACTAACAGAGGGAAGGATAAAAACTGTATGATCACCTTGATAGATGCAGAAAAAGCATCTGACAAAATTCAACGCCTTTCAGAATAAAAACTCTCGACAAACTGTTAATACAGGGAATGTACCTCAACATAATAAAGGCCATATGTGACAAGGCCACAACTAACATCGTACTCAACAGTGCAAAAAGCTCCACGCTTTTCCTATGAGATCAGCAACAAGATAAGGGAGCACACTCTCATCACTCCTACTCAACATCTGTCCTTGCCAGAACCATTAGGCAAGGGGGAAAAGCCATCCAAAACAGAAAGGAAACAGTTCAATCATCTCTGTTTTGCAGATGACAAGCCACACATAGAAAAACCTAAAGGTTCCACCCAAAAACTGTTAGAATAAATGAATTCAGTAATGTTGCAGAATGCAAAATAACCATAGTAAAATCAGTATTATTTCAATACACTAGCAATGAACTACCCAGGAACAAATTAAGAAAACCATTCCATTTACAATAGCATCAAAAGAATAAAGTACTTAGGAATATATTTAACCAAAGAGATGAACAATCTACACTGAAAACGACAAGACAGTGACGAAAGATACTGAAGATTTGTAAAAACACTAATAAATGGTGTGGTGATATTCCATGTACAGGGATTAGAATGATTAATATTTTTCAAATACCCAAAGTGATCTACAGATTCAGTGCCATCCCTATCAAACTTTCAATGGTATTTTTCACAATAGAACAAACAATCCTAAAAGTCCTATGGAAACACAAGAGACCACAAATAGCCAAAGCAATCTTGAGAAAGAAAAACAAAACTGGAGGTATGACACTTCCTGAACAAAGTCTATTACAAAACTATAGTGTGGTACCGGCACAAAAGCAGACACACTGACCAATGGAACAGAACAGAGATCCCAGAAATAAACCCATATATATAAACACATCTATAAATACAACTATGTATAGTAAACTAATATGTATATATACATATATGTAGTTAACCGTGTGTGTGTGTGTGTGTGTGTGTGTGTGTGTGTGTAGTTAACTAATCTTCTAAAAGGGTGCAAAAATAAACAATGAGGAAAAGATTTTCTCTCCAATAAATGATGTCAAGAAAATGAAACATACACATGAAAAGCAATAAAATTGGACCCTTATCTGACACCAAGCACAAACATTAATTCAAAGTGGATTAAAGCCTTAAGTGTAAGACCTGAAACCATAAAACTTCTCTGAGAAAAACATAAGAAAAAGGCTCCCTGCCATTGGTGTTGGCAATGATTTTTTTGGATATAACATCAAAAGCACAGGCAACAAAAGCCAAAATAAACAAATAGGACTACATCAAACTAGAAAGCTTCTGCACAGCAAAGGAAACCATCAACAAAATGAAAAGGTAACCTATAGAATGAGAGAACAGCCTGACCTGTGGTGGCACAGTGGATAAAGCGTCAACCTGGGAGCACTGAGGTCGCCAGTTCAAAACCCTGCACTGGTCAGGTCAAGGCACATATGGGAGTTGATGCTTCCAGCTCCCCCCCCCCCCTCTCACTCTGTGTCTCCTCTCTAAAATGAATAAAATAAAAATTAAAAAAAAAAAGAATGAGAGAACATATTTGCAAACCATATATCTGATAAGAGATTATATAAAAAAATAATCTAACACAGCCTGACCAGTGGTAGCACAGTGGATAAAGTGTCAACCTGGAACACTGAGGTTGCTGGTTTGAAACCCTGGGCTTGCCTGGTCAAGGCACATAGGGGGGTTGATGCTTCCTGCTCCTCCCCCCTTCTCTCTCTCTCTCTCTTTTTCTTTCTCTCTCACTTTCCCTCTCCTCTCTAAAATAATATTTTTAAAATATAAATAAAAAATCTTTAAAAAAATATCATAGATTACCATATGATCCACTCTGGATATATACTCAAAATAGAGAAGCAATTCTACTCCAGGCATACACACAAAAGAATGAAAAGCAGGGTACGCTCCTGTTCATAGCAGAATTATTCACAATAGCCAAAATATAGAAGCAACCAAAGTATCCATCAATGAATAAATGGGTAAATAAAATGTAGTATATATGTACAAAGGAATATCATTCTGCTTTAAAAAGGGAATTCTGACACGTTCTACAATGTGGATGAACCTTGAAGACATTATGCTAAATGAAATAAGCCACTCACAAAAAGACAAGTACTGTATAACTCCACTCATATGAGATGCCTGCAACAGTCATAACCAGAAGCAGTCTGTAAAATGGTGGTTGTCAGAGGCTCTCACGGAGATAACCAGGTGTTACTGCTTAATGGGCACAAAGTTTTAGTTTTGTAAGACGAAAAAACTTCCGGAGCTAGATGATGAGGGTTGCACAATGTGAATGTATTTAATGCCACTGAATTGTACACTTAAAAATAATTAAGATGCGACCCTGGCTGGTTGGCTCAGTGGTAGATTGACCTGGTGTTTGGATGTCCCAGGTTTGATTCCCAATCAGGGCACATAGGAGAAGCACCCATCTTCTCTCTCTTCTCTCTCTCTCTCTCTCTCTCTCTCTCTCTCTCTCTCTCTCTCTCTCTCTGTGTGTGTGTGTGTGTGTGTGTGTGTTCCCCTCCTGCAGCCATGGCTCAATTGGAGCAAGTTAGCCCCTGGCCCTGCGGATGTTTCTATGACCTCTGCCTCAGGTGCTAAGAATAGCTCAGTTGCTGAGCAACAAAGCAAAGCCCACCCCCTAATGGGCTTGCCAGATGGATCCCAGGCACAGTGCATATGAGAGTCTGTCTCTGCCTCCCCTCCTCTCACTGAATTTAAAAAAAAAAAAAAAAAGGCTAAGTTGGTAAAATTTATGTTATGTGTATTTTACCATTTAAAAAAATATTTTAAAAGAGAGGATAAAAAGACATGTATAACAGAGGAAAGGTTAAATATGATGGCAAATTCTTTATTAGAAACAATGCAAGCTAGGAGGTACTGTTGTTCCATCTTTCAAGTATCAAAAAATAGCCCTGGAAAGGTGGTACAGTGGATAAAGCATCATCCTGGCACACCAAGGTGTGGGTTCAATCCCCAGTCAGGGCAAGCTGGAGAAGCAATCTGTGAGTGCACAGCTAAGTAGAACAATAAGTTGATGCTTTTCTTTCCCTTCCCCTCTCTCTCAATTAAAAAAATATTTTTAAGGGGAGGGGGAAAAATATATTTTTAATTAAATTTTAAAAAATTAAGTACCAAAAAAAGAAAAGAGAAAAAAAATTGTTAACCTAGAGTTCTATAACCTGTGAAAATATTTTTCAAAAACAAATGAAAATGGCCTGACCAGGCAGTGGCGCAGTGGATGGAGCGTCAGACTGGGATGCAGAAGACCCAGGTTCAAGACCCCGAGCTCGCCAGCTTGAACACAGGCTCATCTGGCTTGAGCAAAAGCTCGCCAGCTTGGACCCAAGGTCGCTGGCTCCAGCAAGGGGTTGCTCGGTCTGCTGAAGGCCCGTGGTCAAGGCACATGTGAGAAAGCAATCAATGAACAACTAAGGTGTCGTAACAAAAAACTAATGATCGATGCTTCTCATCTCTCTCTGTTCCTGTCTGTCCCTGTCTATCCCTATCTCTGACTCTCTCTCTCTGTCCCTATAAAACAAAAAGAAAAGAAAATGAAGGTAAAACATTATCAGACAGCCTGACTGGTGGTGGTGCAGTGGACAGAACATCAACCTGAGACACTGAGGTCCCAGGTTCGAAACCCTGAGGTCACTGGCTTGAGTGCAGGCTCACCAGCTTGAGTGTGGGTTGCCGACTTGAGTGTAGAATCACTGAAATGGCCCCATGGTAACTGGATTGAGCCCAAAAGTCACTGGCTTGAAGCCCAAGGTCGCTGGCTTGACCAAGGGTTCACTGGCTCGGCAGCTGGAATCCTCTGGTCAAAGCACATATGAGAAAGCAATCAATGAACAACTAAAGTGACACAACTATGAGTTGATGCTTCTCATCTCTTTCCCTTCCTGTCTCTCTCTCTCTCTCTAAAAAAAAAAAAAAAAAAAAAAAAGGAGTACCAGACATAAAAGCTGAAACAATTCATCATCTTCAGATTCTTAACAAATGTTAAAGGAAGTCCTTCAGACAGAAAGAAAATGATACCAGATGGAAGTCTGGATCTACACAAAGAAATGAAAAGCATTCCGAAACAGTAACTAAATAAATAAGTATGTAACAGTTTTACTTAGTATGTTGTCATCCTAAAAGATGACTGGCTAGCCTGACCAAGTGGTGGTGCAGTGGATAGAGCGTCAGAAGACCCAGGTTCGAGACCTCAAGGTCGCCAACTTGAGTACAGGCCCATCTGGCTTGAGCAAAAGCTCGCCAGCTTGGACCCAAGGTCGCTGGCTCCAGCAAGGAGTTGCTCGGTCTGCTGAAGGCCGCGGTCAAGGCACATGTGAGAAAGCAATCAGTGAACAACTAAGGTGTTGTAATGGCAACAAAAAACTAATGATTGATACTTCTTATCTCTTTCCGTTTCTGTCTGTCTGTCCCTGTCTATTCCTCTCTCTGACTCTCTGTCTCTGTAAAAAAAAAAAAAAAAAAAAAAAAAAAGACTGGCTATTTAAAAATAACAAGTTGTGTGGGGTATATAACATATGTGAAAATGAAATATATGACAACAGCATAAAACTCAGGTGGAGAGAATGGAAGTATACTATTGCGAAATGTTTATATTAGATGTGAAGTGGTATAATATCATTTAATGGTGGACCACAATAAGTTTAAAATGTATATTATGAATCCTATAGCAAATACTAAACTAACAAACCAAAGAGATACGGCTAATAAGCCAAGCAGGGGGATAAATGAAATCCTAAAATCTCAAGAAGTTAAAAGATTACCAGAAAGGGAAAAGGGGAACAAAAGCAGAGAGGACAAACAGAAAAATACGATGATAAATTTAAACCTAACCATATCAGTAGTCTCATTAAATGTAAATAATTTAAATAATCCAATTAAAAGGAAGAAATTTTCAGAATGGCTATAAAAGTAAAACCTAAGTCTATGCTGCCTTAAAAAATATATTTCAAATACAAAGACACAAATATAGGTTAAAAGTAAATATATATATATATAGCCTGACCAGGCGGTGCCGCAGTGGATAGAGCGTCGGGCTGGGATGCGGAAGACCCAGGTTCAAGACCCCGAGCTCACCAGCTTGAGTGCAGGCCCATCTGGCTTGAGCAAAAGCTCGTCAGCTTGGACCCAAGGTCGCTGGCTCCAGCAAGGAGTTGCTCGGTCTGCTGAAGGTCCATGGTCAAGGCACATGTGAGAAAGCAATCAATGAACAACTATGGTGTCCCAACAGCAATGAAAAACTAATGATTGATGCTTCTCACATCTCTTTGTTCCTGTCTCTCTCTCTGACTCTCTCTCTGTCCCTGTAAAAAAAAAAAAAAAAAAAGAAGAAACTGGAAATAAAAGTAAATATATATAAAAATATATATGCCATGCTAATACCAATCAATTATTGGAGTAGCTATATTTATATCAGACAAAATTTTAGAGCTTCAGAGAAAATAATATTACCAGGATAAAGAAAGCCATTTCATAATAATACTGTAAACTCATCACAAGAAGTCCAAATCATTTTATTTTGTAATTTCTTAATTGATTTTTTTAGAGAGAGAAAAGGAGAGAGATAGAAACATCAATTTGTTGTTCCACTTATTTATTCATTTACTGGTCGATTGTTGTATGTACCCTGACTGGGGACTGAACCCACAACCTTGGCATGTCAGGATGACACTCTAACCAAGTGAGCTACTTGGCTAGGACTGAGGTCAAAATAAGTTTAAATGTTTAACCTAATAATAGATTTAAACTGGGTGAAACAAAACATTACAAGACTCAAAGAGAGAGCAACAAATCCACAATTGTAGCTGAAGATTTCAATATTCTCTCTCTAATAGAACAACAGAAAATCAGTGTGGATTTTTTTAAAAGATTTAAATTAAGACTAGCAACCAATGTGACCTTTCTAACATATATAGAACACTTTACCCAACAACAACAAAATATACATTCTTTTCAAAGGCACAAGTGCCCCTAGCACAATGGAATTTATTTAGGAAGCAATAAAAGAAAGGTCCTTTTGAAAATCCCCAAATATCAGGACACTAAAAAACACCCTTCTGAGTAACCTGTGAATCAAAAAAATAAGTCAAAAGAAAAAGTAAGTATTTTGAACTGAATGAAAATAAAAATCTATCAAAAGGTCTGCTATGCTCTTAAAGTAACTAATGATTGATGCTTCTCACCTCTCTCCATTCCTGTCTGTCTGTCCCTATCTACCCCTCTCTCTGACTCTGTCTCTGTCCCTGTAAAATAAATAAATAGATAAATAAATAAATAGGTTAAGAACCACTGTCTTAAATATAACAAAATAAAAGAACGATGCATGAAAGAACAAATATATTGGATTTTATCAAATTTTAAAACCTCTGCTCTTAAAAAAAAAAGAAAAAGAAAAAGCACCGTTAACAGTCACAGATCAGGAGAAAATATTTGGAAATCACATATCTGGTAAAGGATTTGTATCCAAAATACATCAAGAACTTTGAAAATTCAGTAATAAGAAAATAACCCAATAAAAACACATAAGATATTTAAACAGACATTTCTCCGAAGAAGATAGATAGATAAGTAATAAAACACATGAATAAATAGTCAACATCATTATTTATCTTAAAAATGGTCCATATTAAGGTCCTGTCCTGTTGGCTCAGTGGTAGAGCATCTGCCTGGTATGTGGAAGTCCGGAGTTTGATTCCCAGCCAGGGCACACAGGAGAAGCACCCATCTGCTTCTCCACCCTTCCCCCTCTCCTTCCTCTCTGTCTCTCTCTTCCCCTCCCGCAGCCAAGGCTCCACTGGAACAAAGTTGGCCCGGGTGCTGAGGACGGCTCTATGGCTGAGGGCTCTATGGCCTACACCTCAGGTGTAAAATGGCTCCAGTTGCAATGGAGCAATGCCCTAGATGAGCATTGCCCCCAGTGGGCATGCCAGGTGGATCCCAGTCAGGCACATGCGGGAGTCTCTCTGCCTCCCTGCTTCTCACTTTAGAAAAATGAAAAATAAATTTAAAAAAAAACTCCAAAATGCATATTAATAATACCACAATGAGATAACACAATAAACTGTTAGAATGACTTAAAAAAATGATTGACCATAACCAAGTGTTGACAAGGATATGAAGGAACTAGAGCTCTCTTATTGTGTTGGTGGGAATACAAAATGGCACAACCGCTTTGGAAAACAGTTTGTCAACTTCTTCAAAAGATAAACATATGAGCCTAACCAGTGGTGGTGCAGGTTAGAAACAGCAAGGTCGGAAGCTTGAGCGCACACTCATCCAGCTTGAGCACAGGCAGCTTGAATACAGGGTTGCAGGCTTGAGAGTAAGATCATTGAAATGACCCCACGGTTGCTGGCTTGAAGCCCAAAGGTGGCTGGCTTGAGCCCAAGGTCACTGGCTCAGCTGGAGGCCCCTCGGCCCCCATCGAGGCACATAAGGAGAAAGCAAGCAATGAACAACAAACAACTCAAGTGTTTCAACTACGAATTGATGTTTCTCATCTCTCTCTCTTCCTGACTGACTTGCACGCGTGTGTGCGCACGCACACACACACACACAGATAAACATCCAATCCAGGCATTTCACTCCTATGTATTTACCCAAGAGGAATAAAAAGACTTTTAAGTGTCCTTGCAAAGGTTTGCGTATGAATGTTCATAATAGTTTATTTGTAATCACCTAAAATAGGAAACAACTCAAATGTCCATTCAGTGATTACAAGGAACGAATTGTTGCTACACAATAATGTACAATATGGGTGAGCCTCAAAATCATTATGCTGAGTGAAAGAAGCCAAAAAAACATACTGTTTGATTCCATTTATTCAAAATTCTAGGACAGGAAAACTAAGATAGTGACAGAGAGCAGAATGGTGGTTTTGTGCGGGTGGTAGAAAAAGACCACAAACGGGCATGAAAAAATTAATCAAAGAAATCAAACAACCCATTCAAAAGAAAGAAGCCACCTGAATTTCTCCAGGTGTCCTTTCTGACGCGCTTTCATTTGCAATAAGCTTGAAGTCTGGGTACGGTGTTTATGCCTTCTCTAAATATTTTCCCTTGTTATCTTTTAAGATAACATCAGATTAAAATGTGCTCACTAATATATGGTGACAACCAGCAAACAGACAGAGGTAAACACAGAGAAACTATTCACACTTCCAGGGCATCTTGCAGACATCCAACAAGCAGCAACAGAGGCAGAAAGTGTCGCAGGAAATACAGTGACAGCTTTTTAAGAAACGACAACGAAAGTTTTCTGATAAAATCTTACTCATGTTTCCATGAAAAGAAATCCTAAGGTGTCCGTGACAGAGTGAAGAGAAAGGAAAAGGTTGCATTCCGTGTTGAACACTTTTACATCTGAGTTTTACACACACATTGAGGGTTTCATAGCACTAAAGCAAAGCCACGAGGGCACTGGGAAGGGGACGTTTATCGTCACTTGTGCTCCCACTTCCTTCCACCCAGTTATCTTTTCACGTTGCCAAGAACAGACCTGGGAATAATCACCGCCCACTCTGAATACTGGGGAGATGGCAATTGGTGTCGGGTGGTGGGAAATGACATTTTTAAATAGTCACTTTCAACTTAATGATATGTACATGCTGCTTCAACTCCTAGATTTTAAAAGGGGGGAGGGAGTGCATGTAGAACACGGCCCAATGGCAAGCATTAATTCATCAGAACTTTACACAGGTGTCATTTATGTAACTGTGATCTTGAAATAGAAAGCCGAGCAAGAGGTCATTATCTGTCTATCAAAATGACTTCCTGGTTAATATAAGTAAAGATTTGAGTTGCTGAAACATCATATAATACTAATAAAGCAGCAGGAAAAGAAACGATTCCTTGCTGCCCTGAGAAACACACACCATGTGTCACTCGTGTGTGAGCTGCTCGTACTGCTTTATAGGAAGTGGCAACATATGCGAAGGAACCAATTTGGGACACTCATATATTGTTTCTTACAAGCTCACAATACTAACAAGAACCCAAGGAATGTGTTCAGTTTGACACCAACACACACCCACGACACATGTCTCCACCAGTTTGGGAGACCTCAGCCACGTTGTCACACAAAGCGGCTGCTGATAGTTGCTGCCTCTCCGTCAAGCAACTCCGCACACAGTTAAAAAGGAGAGGCTCTGCCTGACCAGGCGGTGGCGCAGTGGATAGAGAGTCAGACTGGGAGGAGGAGGACCGGGGTTTGAAACCCCGAGGATGCCGGCTTGAGTGCAGGCTCATCTGGTTTGAGCAAGGCTCACCAGCTTGAGCCCAAGGTCACTGGCTTGAGCAAGGGGTCACTTGGTCTGCCGTAGTCCCCAGGTCAAAGCACATATGAGAAAGCAATCAATGGACAACTAAGGTGCCTCAACAAAGAATTGATGCTCTCATCTCTCTCTTCCTGTCTGTCCCTCTCTGTTTTTCTCTGTCACAAAAGAGAGAGAGAGAAGAGAGAGAGAGAGAGAGAGAAGAGAGAGAGAGAGAGAGACTCAAGCCAGAACAAGTATCACTCCTGGAGGCCCATGGCACTGATGGCTAGCTCAATACTGGCAAGCAGGTATTTGCAAAATTGTTTGCACTACTAAAATACAACAGAAAAGTCATCATAGGAAAGCAATGACCCTGGCATCCATGCTAACAGACCCTCATGTGTGTGAACAGGGAGGCCCATGCAAAGACATAAAAGCAGCTTGTTTATCACAAAGAAAAATCAGAAATACCCTAGGTAGCCAGCAATAGGGGATTCATTAAAAACTCTGCTACAGTCAACCAGTGGACTAGAACACAGGCATAAAAAGGTATAGGGAATGACAGGCCTGGACCTCTGATGCTTTGTAAAGTAAAAACAAAACAAAACAAAAAAAGACATATCAAATAATATGTATAATATGATACAATTTGTGGGGGAAAAATCCCTCCCAAAACACTACATTTCCTTTGCATAAACATATATCAACACAAAAGCAAAGAAAAAGATATGGAAAAATCCAAAATAAACCCATCAACTCATACCCGTGGTCACTCTGAAAAGGAGGGAGGAGGTTGAGGGCAGTGAGAGCTGGGCAATTCAGAACCCTCTTCTAAATGCAGAACGAACAATAAGAGAAACGGCAGTTTTATTCTCTGTCACTGCCTACTGCTTTTTATAAACATAAAACCACTGTTAACTCTGTGTGCCAATTTGTATCACAGATAATCTGGATGACCTTTTCTGGAGTTTATCTAAAAAAGGGGAGGGGGAGAACAAAACTTTGTATTCTTCATAGCTTAATCTTCCCTGGTTCCAAAATGAACCAATTAAAACATACTTTCCAAGGTTAAAGGTTCTAAGATTGAGTTGTCAGGGCGATACCAGGGCAATCTGTACAACTGTTATTTTTCTGCAGAAAAAGCTATTTTTCATCTTTCCATGTTGTGTATGGTTGGCATGATCTGTTAAGAGTGTTGAAACTGTCACTGCCTCTCTTTCTAAGCTGGGACACATTTGCTTCTTCTGACTTTTGTCACAGCAGTTCCAAAGGCTATACCCATCTTGCTTCACTCCTCATCTTGGGGCATCTGCGGGGGACCCCACACAATTCCTACACGTGGCAGGGATCTGTGCTTGGATGAGTACCAAAGGCGGTGAATGGTTACCATGAACATTCTAGCTACGCTCCCATTGAAAACACGGGCAACACACAATGAAAGGCCAAAGAAATGAATTTATAACTCAAGACTCATTGGCACCAGCAACAAATATCGTAAGTATTCATAAACAGGACTCAGTACAGTTATGACAGCAACTTTCCCAAAATTCACCTATAGATTCAATGCAATCCTAATCAAAATCCCAACCAGCATTTTATAGAAATTGATGAGCTGGTTCTAAGAATTACACAGAAATGCAAAGGACTAGAACAGGCAAAACAATTTTGTAAAAGGACAAAGTTGGAGGATTTACAATACTTGACTTCCCTACTCCCCATAAAATACAATAATCACGACTGTGTGGTAAGTGGCATGAAGACAGACATACACATCCTTGGAAACCAACAGAAACTCCAGGAACAGACCACACACATACAATCAACTGAATTTTAACAAAGGTTCCACAGCAATCCCAGGACGAGAGGATGATCATTTCAGCAAATGGTGCTGGGTGTCCATACAGGAAAAAGTGAACAGCGGCCCTACCTCACACCATACACAAAAATGAACTCAAAATGGATCACAGATCTAAACACAAAAGCTAAAAACTATAAAAATTGTAGGTGAAAACATTCATGACCTAGGTAGAGATTTCTTAGAATAGACACAAAAAGCATGAAGCATAAAAGAAAAACACTGATAAATAGGACTTCATCAAAATTTAAAACTTCAGCACTTTGAAAGACACTATTTAGAACAGGAACAAGCAAGCCACAGAGGAGAAAATATTGACAACACATCTGACAAAAGACTTGTACCCAGAATATGCACCCAACTCTAATGACCAACAACAGGAAGACAAATAAGCTATACTGCTCACAAAAATTAGGGGATATTTCAAAATGAATATGAAGCAATAAAAAAAAGAAGCATTTGATTTTTTTTATTAAACAAGAACATCTGAAAAGCAAATGACAAGTCAAAGAAAGTTCAATTATGCAAATGAGATGCAAAACCAACTTTTATATCATTGGTGAAAATGCACCATACAAAAGGTTGAAAGTACGGGAGTCTCTGCACGTTCCCTGATCTCCTAATTTTTGTGAGCAGTGTATAAAAACGCCCAGAAGATTTGAGCAGCATTTCACAAAAGATGTAACAAATGCCTACCAAAGTGCTTAATATCATTAGCCATCAGGGAAATGCAAATCAGAGATACCACCATATACTCACTAGAAGAGCTAAAATTAAAAAGATAGAATGAGACAGACATGAAGTCACTAGAACTCATGTATTTCTGGTGGAATATACAATGTCACCACCTCACCCGGCTCCGGGCCCCTTACTCCCTGGGTCCTGCATGGGCTCAATTGACAGTTCCATACAACCTGCCTGGCCCCACCAGCATTTGAAGTGCCCAGCCTGCTCTAAACCACTGACTTGTTCAGGTCAAGCAACGAAAGGGGGCTGTGTTCTCTGGCGCTGGTTCTGGATTCTAAAGAGACCGTTCCTAACTCGCTGGGATGCTGAGTAGCTAAGTGAGCTTTCCTGAGGTCAAGTCTTGATTTAGGTAATTAGTAAAAAGTCTGCCATCATTATTACCTCAGGTGATTTATTCCCAAGCCTGAGGGTTCCCCCCACCTTCCTCATGCAAATTAATTTCTCCAAGAATACTTCAGAGCGGTGGTTCTCAAAGTGAAGGTCCGGGGGTAAGATAAGTAGGGTCAAAGCCCCCAGTGGTTGCACTCTCTACTTTAGGGCTCACAGAAGGCTAGATGAGCAGCCTCTTCAGGGCCTCCCAGGCCCTGGATACCTTTGGCATCCCACCTGCCCATCACGGTGCCAATGCTGCTCTGTCATTCAACTCCCTCCATTCCCTCAGAAGACAAAGCTGAAAAAAGCACCGATTAGACTGCGATTCTCATTCCACCTGCCAGTTAATTCTAGACTCCATGCTCATATGTGATGTTCTCTCATTTGCTAATTTCTTTTCGCTTTTTACAAAAACCCCTGTCATTTCTGCACAATAATTTCAACGACTCAATGAACACTCTAAAAAGGAGGGGGACAATAGAACCAACTTTATCAACTGGTTGAAGCAATGCTCAGTAATGCGTATTTTAACTCTGAAAATGTTCTTCTTCTTTTTTTTAATTAGTGAGCTGCAGTGAGGGCTGCACGCAGACCTCAAGCACTCTGGATGCAGTGTCTCAGGGCTCCTGGGCAGTGTCTGAGGGTAACTAGCAGGGCCTCTTCCACTCACCTGCCCAAACCATTTAAAGCAACTTGGTGAATTGTTTCTCCGCCTTTGGCTAAGATTAAGTGTAGCAACTTGGTGAATAGAACTTCCTGGTATTTCTAAGTTTCCTATTTGCCTACACACCTGCCTGGTGGGCTGAGGACACTCTTAATATACCTCCATATACCCTACAAGCATCGCTGGTGCCAGGTAGTAAAGACATATGTAGCAGAATGTTCTGCGCAAAGCTGCGGACAACCCAAGGCCTAAAGCCCAGAAACTGATTAAATCATTTGTGATACAGCCATTCAATAGAAAACTATGCAGCTACTAAAGAGATCAAGGTAACGCATTCATGCATAATATCATGTTATAGTACATACTAATATAGATATAATTTACTACATAATAATGTATTATTCACATTAAAGAATACTGGAATGTTAATTATATTAAGTAATATATGTTATAATTTATTGTGAATATATTGTATTCTGTGCTACAAGCCATTGTATTAATTAACACATCATACATTAATTCACAAAAAATCAAAGTGTAGAGAACTGTAAAGTCATCCCATTTGGCTAAAACTAAAAGGGCACGTTTGAATATATAAAAAGAAATATGCGTATCAATAAGGTGACCTTTCGGGAGGATAGTTCTTCTTTTGTAAGTTTTGTCCTCCCTTGAAAAGTGTCCTCCTTTTTGATATTGGAAGACTAATCTGTAAATGTCCGTATTTGATCGATGCAGAGTCAATCCATTGCATGTGATGTGACATATTTGTATCTAAATGAATACTTTTTTCTCACAATTATTAAAAATTAATAATATAAAAAAGCATAATATAAAATATTACAAACGTTTTTATTATGCATTTATCATATCATAGTGTATTATTGTTGCGATGAATAAAATGTTTCTTTCATTTACGATATTGTTTTCTTCTATTTATTTTTGTCCTCCTTTTCATTGTAAAAACCTTGGTCACCTTAGCATCCATATGGCCCTGTGGACTCAGCCTCTCCCGTGCAGCCCCAGCAGCAGCAGCAGCAGGACTCGTTAAACCCCAGATTGCTGGGCTCCACCTGCAGGTCCACAAGGCGGGTCTGGGCGAGCCGGAGAAGCCAGGTTTCTAGCAAGCCCCTGGGGGAGGCTGCCGGTCCCGGGGCCGCACACATCCTGGGCTACACCGGCAATGGGGGGAGAGAAGTTTGGGTCTTGATTTCAGAAAATTTTAATTTCGTTCAACAACCACTGCAGAGCGCCCGCTTTGTGCAGGGCAGCCGTGGGCCGTCCGGAGGTCCTAGTAAGCAGAACTGCCACCATACCTCCGCCTCCCGGGTGCCTCGTCCCAGTGCGGCAACTGAGGCTCCAAGGCCCGTCCGAGGTCGCGGAGCGACTCTGGTGGAGTTGGGTTTCCAAACCTAGACTCTAAGACGCCGACAAGCGTGCCGCCCGCACCCGAGTCCTAGACACGCCTGCAGAAGAGGCCGTGGGGACCCCGGAGACGCCACCCCTGGGCCTGCGGGACGGAGGGACCCCGGGCCGGGTGGGCGGCTCCGAAACCACCGAGAGCGGCCGGCGTGCAGCCGCCGCAGTGCCGCCTTATCCCGCCGGCCGCTGCGAGGGGGCGGGGCCGCGGCCGCGGGAGCCGGACGGGCGCGCTCGCGTTCGTGCTCGTGCTTGTGCTCGTGCCCGCGGGGCGAGCTCACGGGAGTGAAGCCAGGATAGAGGCTCGCCGAGGCGCCACTCTAACGCAGGCGCGGTGGCCAAGTGGTAAGGCGTCGGTCTCGTAAACCGAAGATCACGGGTTCGAACCCCGTCCGTGCCTGGCATTCCGTCTTGTTTCTTCTCCCTGGAAGACCTTTTTAGGGGGGTGACCCCTTTTCGCGATGCTCGTCAGTGGTGTGCACCCGCGTTCAGATCCTCGCCCTAGGTCCCGACCCGGCCAACTGTTTTCGCTCTGTTTGCAATCCAGCTCCTCTCGCACCCTCGCAGTCTGGGTGGCCCTCCCGCCGCGGCAGCGGGAACTCGGCCCCTTCGTCCCCGCGCGCCGCGTTCTCTGGGGAAGGGTGAGGGCCTCGCTGGACCGGGGTCGCAAACTCCAGTGCCCTAGGGGTCCCCTGGAAACCGTGACCCCGCCAAGTCCCAACACCTTTCGGCAAGACACTGTAGGCGTATGACACTTGGCTCAGGAGCCACTAAGCACTTTTCTGCACATTGAAGTCCAGTTTTTCCTCCCGGGAGAGGACTGCCGTGCTTGACACCGAGCCCACACCCAGGCAGCTGGCGTCTGGCTTGCTGTTTTTAAAAGGAAATCCACTGTAGGCTCCGCATTAGAGAGGAAATCCTGCCAGCCTTGGAGCGGTTCTGACAGGAGAACTGAACCCTCTCTCGGCCTCCGTTTGCCCCTCTGTAAAATGGGTCTCTGGCCGGCCTAGGCGCTGGTGAAGCACCTGCCAAAGACACGGGCCTAAGTAAAAGGCGCTACGGTCAGGTGGCACCTGTGTCCCTCGCACCACGAAAGGATGGCCACGGGCCTGCTCGAGTGAGTTTACAGAGAGTGCGCCACAACCTCAGGAAACCTCCAGGAACGCGCATGCTGTATAACGTGAAAAACAGCCTGACCTACACTGGGCAAGCCTGCATCAGCCCGAGATACCTACCTGAAGGAAGCATTAATGGAGCTCTTCACTGAACTGGATCTGGGGATGCCTCGGTGAACCAGCCAGATCCGGGCAGGCTCTCTCTTGATAGTGAGGGGAGGGATGGATGGATGCGGTGGGGTGGGGAGGGGATGGGAGCCAGGCAGGAGCGGCCAGCGGGAAAGAGCCCCAACTCTCAGCAGCGGTTCCCGCACGCACGTGAGGTCCATCAGCACCCATGGAGGCCTTGTTAAAACACTGATTGCTGGGCCCACCTCCACGGGGTCTGTATTCAGCAATTGTGATCTGGGGCCTGCTCATCTGCACGTCCACCTACTTCCCAGGTGGTGGTGGTGCTGCTGCTGGTGACCCAACCACACTGTGACCACTCTTCCGAAAAGAGCCAAAAATCTAAATTCACATTCTGACCCCAGCAGCAGGTGTGTTTGAACGTATACAAATATGTAAGGTGACACATAAAAACAGTGGACATCAGTCCTCACACGTAAACCTGGGGATCTGGTGAAGTTCTGACTGGCAATCTGGGGTGGAACAAGACTCTGCATTTCTACCTTTCCTCTGGGCAACGCTGGTGCCCTGGTCCCCATCCTCACTGAGTAGCCAGAGCAGAGCAAGAGCCACATGAGAGTAACCGCTGTTGCCTCCACGGAAGGAAGGAGTGTGGGGAAGCTGTTGAAAAAACTCCTTCACTTCTTACCCTGTGAACTTTCACATTGTTTGGATTTTCTACAAGATGACTCTATTACATGTGTAACTTTTTTTTCCAGGGTAACTTCCAAAGCCCACAAACACAAAGATAAGTTCCTAGAAAACAGGCAAATTAGAATCATCCAGAATTAAGACAGATAAATGACTGAGTATTCTCTTCTCTCCCCTGGGGCATCCACTCATTTCTTTTTTAAGAAGTGCCACAAAAGAAAACTACTGTTCTTCCCCAGTAAAAATGAAAATAGAAAGGACCACACTGCCCCCAACAGGCAGCATGTCCACACATTTCCTGTCCTCCCCAGAGTGAAGCAGCACTCCGGTGACATCATCCTAGGAAAAAGCCCATTGTCATCCACGCCTATTATTGCCCCCACAGCACACACCCTACACAGGGCACCATATTCTCTGCCCCAGGTGGAGACGGACTTTAGAAAAAAGCAGTTTACATAATGTAATGTAGGCACCATTTATGTCCCCCCCAAAATATTTAAGGGCATATATTCATGTATGGAGACCTGCTTGCTGTTTTATTTGTTTTGTTTTTAAGCCTGGAAGTTTACCCATGAGTCTCAAAACTGTCACCTCTGATAGAAAGCTTGGGGTGGCACAGAGCTGTAGAACCAATTTGTCATAGGCTGCATAATCAAAAACTGGTAAACGAAATCCTGAATTAGGGTTCTATAGACACTTAAATGGGTAAAGCTGATCATGTGTCTGAATAAGAAAGATATTTTATGTTGATTTAAGCATTCATGAATATATAAAGCTGTGTTTGGATTTCTCGAACTTTTGTATGAATTTCATCTGAAAGGCACCTTGAAGTCAGCAGTCTGTTCTGTGAAGATTCCATCTCTGGTCCCTGATGCTGGCGTTGGGAGGAGAGGCAGATAGATGTAACTGAGCCTAGAAGGACCCTCTGAGACCTCACTGTGCAAACTTGACCATTGGGGAGAAAGTAGATTTGCATAAGGAGCTCAGGGATTTCTGGGAAGAAGAAATTAAATTCTTCCAACTCATCTCCCAGTTATTCAAAGTAAGGAGACCTATGAGGATAGATCATGATGGTCAGTGGCAGAATAAGATTTAACTGAACTTTTGAAATTGAACAGGAGCATCTAGAATCCTGTTAGCAAGGAAGGGGGTGTTTGTTAACAGAGCCTGCGCTAAAGCAAGTTTCAACAGTGTCACCCGTGGCAACATGAAGCAGGAGCAGTGCTAGATTGATTCTGCCCCACATTGACCAGGAACTGGTGAGGAACCATGGGCCCACCAATGAACTTCTCTGTGCCTCAGTTTCTCCCATTCTAAACTTGAATGACATTCACTCATTTCCCCTCTCATGGAGTTCTTCTGAGCACAACATTGTAAACACCATCCCCCCACCCCACCCCCAGGATGTAAATGCTGATCCGTCCACCTCCTGGCATCATGGGCAGCTATTACAAAGAATGACTGATTTATTGATCTGAAGAGGTGATAATGAGATACAATTTAATAAGAAAAGTTGATGTCATGTTTTGGGTGGGGTTTTTTTTTTTACAACTTTATTGAGGTTTAATTGCTAAACAAAAACTGCACATATTTAATGTATATAATTTAGTGAGTTTGGCTATATGCATACACTTGTGATATCATGACCAAGGTCAAGGTAATCCGCATATCCATCACCTCCAAGTTTCGTGGGGATTTTTCTTTTTTTTTTTTTTTTTTTGCATATGTGATAAAAACACTTAAGGTGACATCTACCCTCTTAATAAATTTGTATGCACAAGGTTCAGTATTGTTAAGTATAGGCACTATATTTTCCAGCAGATCTTTAGAACTTACTCGTCCTATACCACAGTAACTTTAGTTGATGTCCCATTTTTGTAAAAGTATGCATATTTATCAAGACACATATGGATGTATACA
The DNA here is from genome assembly GCA_037038555.1 of Rhynchonycteris naso. Taxonomy (NCBI): domain Eukaryota; kingdom Metazoa; phylum Chordata; class Mammalia; order Chiroptera; family Emballonuridae; genus Rhynchonycteris; species Rhynchonycteris naso. The sequence continues at coordinate 187,708,994 of CM073000.1, read as the reverse complement.
GTGTTTCCTCGGAATGTAAAGGAAGTCCACACACACACACACACACACCCGCAGAAGTTTCCCCGTCATGCTGTTGACTATGAATACCTTCAGGTGGGGAGAGAGGTGAAAAGCAATTGCACAGAAAATTACTAATTTTTCCCCCTAATGTTGTGGCATTATGAAAAGAATCGATGTTACTTTTGGATTCACTATTTTTGCAGCAAGAAAAATAAAATAGTTAACAACACCAAAGAGAGAAAATGTAAGGAGTAAGCAGATGTCGGGCTCTGGAAAGCACGGGCATCAACACAGAGCCAGCGCAGCCTCTGTACGATGCCAAGTCTGCAGTGGGCAAGCTGGCTTTTGTCATCCAGCTGATCCTCTTCAAGGAGAGGCCTCCCAGCCACTGCCCTGGTGAGTCTCCCTTCTGGGCTGACACCACGTACTTAGAAAACCTACATTAAAGAATTAAACCTGGCCTGACCTGTGGTGGCGCAGTGGATAAAGCGTCGACCTGGGAACACTGAGGTCGCCAGTTCAAAACCCTGCACTGGTCTGGTCAAGGCACATATGGGAGTTGATGCTTCCGGCTCCTCCCCCCTTTCTCTCTCTCTCTCTCTCTCTCACTCTCTCTCTCTCACTCTCTCTCTGTCTCCTCTCTAAAATGAATAAAATAAAATAAAAAGAACTGAAAAAAAAAAAGAATTAAAAATGGGACTCTTAATCAGGGAGTGAGTGGTTTGTTGTTGTGCATGAACTGAGAACCACATTTCAAAACCAGAAGTGTATTTCAAGCATGAGTAGCACTTAAAAGCAAATATTGTGGCAGGCCTCTGGAAGCAGCAGACGTTGTTTATGTCACATCAACTTGAGTTTTGCTTAGCAAATCACCAGGCTGGCACATGACGAACCTTTCCCGAGACTGGGTTCCCTTCCGCTCCCTCCCTGCTCTTCAAACTCAGGTGAGTGGAGCTGACTTTTGCTGACTTTTACTGACTAAGTGCAAAACACAACCTCTGAACCTGACTCCCTGCTGGGTGAAAATCTGTTAACAATTCCTGACACACAACCAGATAAGAAACCCACCTCCTCCTTTGAGAAGTGTTAGACTTCTCACATCCCCAGTTATCCTTGCCTTCAGGTAGTCATGCCCTTGGGAAATTCTTTCCTCTGAAGTGTGAGTGGGACTGTGACCTGCTTACAGCAAAGGTGACATGAAGTCACTTGTCTGTTACATAAGATGGCGACACCCGTCTTGCTAGCAGACTCTTTCACTAATTTAGTGAGACAAGTAGCCATGGTGGGGAGGCCCATGTTGGCAAGAAACAGGGCATCTTCTGGCCAATGATCAGGACAACACCAAAGCCCGAAGCCCAACAGGGCCACAAGGAACTGTCAACGGTATGTGAGTTTGGAAGCAAGGCCTTCCTTGGTTGCTATGTACTGAATGCTGGCATCTCCCCAAAATTCATATGTTGCAGCCCTAATCCCCAATGTATTTGGGGGTGAGGCCTTTGGGAGGTGATTCGGGGACATATGGTAGAATTAAACGCCTTATAAAAAGAGGACAAGACGGAGCGCCCCCCCGCCCCACACACACCATATGAGGACACTGAGAAGGCAGACATCTGCAAGCCATGGAAGCCAGCCCTCACCAGACAATGAATCTGCCAGTACCTCAGTCCTCGACTTCTCAGCCTTCAGAACTGTGAGAGAGATAAATGTTTGTTGTTTGAGACAACGAGTCTGTGGTATTTTTTTAAAGCAGCTCAGACTGACAAAGCCACTGGCTGAGTGTTCAGAGATAAAGCCAACCAGCACCTTACCTGAGGCCTTGCAGAGGATCCAGTTAACTTGTGCCTGGATTCCTGGTCCAAAAACACCAGGAGATAATAAATGTGCGTTACTTATTTATAATGTAAGCTGCCAAGTTTGTGGTAATATTATTACCCAGCAACAGATAGCTAACACAGAGTTAGAACACCAGAACCTCATCTTCCATCCAGGTCCCTCCGTGGTTCATGATGACATTGGCCCATAGCCCAGCTAGAAACCTAGGTTTTATCCTTGTGTTTGTGTGCTACCGCTGCTGTACCAGCTACCACAACTTTAGCAGCTTAAAACAACCTCAGCAGCACAGTATTCATATGTCAGAAGCCCAGTTGGCTTGACTGGTTCTTCTGCTCTAAGTTTCACAAGTTCAAAGTCAAGGTGTCGACCAGCAGGGCTATTATCAGGAGGTTCCACGTTTACTCTGGCGGTTGGTCAAATTCAGTTCCATGCACTTGTAGGACTGAGTTCTCTGTTTTCTCCGCTCCTAGAGCCGCCTCTCCAGTCCCTGCACATCGTGCCCCTACATTTGTGGCTCATGTTTCAAAATCTCTCTGACTTCCCCTTCTACTGCACCTTTCTCATGCAAGCTGAAGAGAGCTCTCCATTTTTAAGGGATCGTGTATTTAGATTGGGTCTATCTAGATCATCCAGCTCATCTCCCTGTTTTAAAGTCTATATCACTTGGCCCTGGCTGGATAGCTCAGTTAGGGCATCGTTGTGACATGCTGAGGTTGTGGGTTTGAACCCCGGTCAGGGCACATAGAAGAACCAGCCAATGACAGCGTGATTATTTCTCTCTGTGTCTCTCTCCCTTCCTCTCTCTCTAAAAAGTCAATAAATTAAAAAATGCTTTAAAAAGTCTATCACTTCAATTACATCTGCAAAGTCGCTTTTGCCATGGAACGTAACATATTCGCAGGTTCCGGGAATTCCAGTGTGGACATATTCAGGAGGGCACTCTCTCGCCTGCCCCAACCCTGGGCTCGCTCTCCATCCTCCCCTGCTCACCCGGTTGCTCTCCACCCAAAGCTCTCTCTGAACAGTCACATCCGGGTTGCTTCAAAACGTCCCGTGCCACTCCTTCGGTGTCTGGTGTCCGGACCTCTGCGGAGGACTCTTAACTTGTATCCCTTGCTTTTCACCCTCTCTCTTCCCTCCCCCTTCCTCTGTCACCTGACCTCCCTGAAACATAGAAATGAACATGTTACTCTCATCCTTCGGTCCTTCCTGAGAGGCCGACCACCACCAGGACAAAGCCCAGCTCTTTTGCATGGCATTCCAGACTCAAGTGCCTCGGGCTGTGCTCCCACTGCTCTCTGCACGCCAGCCTTTGTTATTCCCTCACTTCAGTTTGTTCCTTAGTCCTCTGTGCCTGTGCATATGCTGTTCGCTCTGTCTATGATGTCCCTTCTCCACCCTGGAAAGCTCCCACTCACGCCACCAAACTTACCTTACTCTTACCAGATGAACTGCTCATTCGAGTCATTCCTCAACCTCTCCGTCGGAGTTAGTTGTCACCTCCTCTATGTCCTTCCAGCACCTTGGGTTTATCACGTTTATAGCACCTATCACAAGCTATTACATTTACAAGCTTACATGCTCACATTATCTCCCAAGAGACCAGAGGTTGAAAGCTGCAATGTTCGTAGATCGTGTGAACATATGAAGCCACTTGGGTATAAGACAGTGGGGACTGAGGAAAACTCAGAGAACACGCCAGGCTACAGGCCACCATGTCTCTGAAAACCCCATGTGGAAGAGACCCAGGAACCCTCCTTCGGAGATGTAAACCACGTGCAAGTTCTCCTGCGTATCCACGCGGCTGTTCCGGGCAGCAGCACCGGGGAGAACAGACTGGGGTGTGCTCACAGAGTTCAATTACGTTTGGCAGAGTAGATAAATAAACTATAACTTCATCACTCAACATGGACAAAACTCACAAAATGTGAACCAAAAAAATGTCAGGCATAGAAAGACGATACACCATGATACCATTTATACAGAGTCAACATACACACAGTGCTCTAGTTGTTGTTTCTGGCTACACAGGTTATAAACGTTTCAAAACCTGACTGACAGTACTAAAGTCTAAATTCAGGATGATTTCAGTGAGATGTCAGATGATGGGCTGAGGTGGAGAAAGGGCACCCGAGGGGTCTCAGCTGAATCTGGATGTGATGCATGCATTAATAAAGCTGGTGGGTAGGCCCATGGGTGTTTGTTCATTTATTTGTCGGGCAGCCTGAAATATCTCATAATTAAAAGTTTTTTAAAAATGGGTCTACTGCTGTCTAACTCACATGTTAACAAACTCACAGACCAGAACCCCACAGAGCCTGGCACATGCGTGACAGGGATGATACTACTTCTGTTTCTCAAATGGGATCATTGAAAGTAAGAGAGGAGGTACTTTTTCCAGGCTCCGGGGGATTTGCTGGTGTTGGGTGCAGGACTACAGAAGCATGAGCAAATGCAGAACTGGCCCAGTCCGGGCCCGCCCTGAACCCGTCCCCCCTGGATCAGATTTATGTGGACCTTTGCAGAATGTGGCCTTCTGAGGCCACAGCAGTCCAACATCAGAAAGAAACTGAATAGCCATTTAAATCTCCACTACGGACTTCCGGAAGACATTAGAGGAGGTGTTGGTGGGGAGGGGTTCCAATAATAACACCACTCAATGGCTTTAAAATTACCCCCACTTCTTTTTCTTCACAGCTACCTATCTCAGCAGGGAGCCACCCCTGCCTCTCCCCAGACTCTGTCCCAACCCAGCCAGCCAACTCACCTCTGTCTGACCAGCTTCACACTTGTCACATACACAATCTGTTTTCTTTCTCAGGCGACATGTCCAATCCCTAAGTACCTCCAAACCTTCTACATTCCTTTTGGCCAGTCCCCTCACCCATTACCCTCACAGGCATATCAAGACCTTGTTCACAATGCTAGAGAGAATTCTTCTGTGTCTTCGGGGAGAGGTTGTGGGTATTCAAAAGACAGTACTTTCTTTCTTTTCACAATGCCGGCTACTCTCACAGACCCAAACCAGCAACTCTCTGCTCCTCCCACATCCGCTGTTCAGGACTGGTAGGATGACCCACGTCCTGCTGTATCTGAGACCGCCTGAAAGTCCAATAACCCTGGAAACACCTCAGCTTCCAGTGACCCAGAGGATGGGTCATCCTATCTTTGCGTCCTTCTACAGGAAGCCAGTTTGAATGCCATCTCAGGGACTCTCTTCAGAGGCTTGGGGCCAGGCCATCACAACTCTCATCACTCCTGTTAGGAATGACCACCAGCCTCTGACTACCCAGAAAGCCACGGCCCACGCTGGACTCCCAGATCCAGTGGTTTTCTCTAACAAGCACCCAAACCTGAGTCCTTCCCACCCCACCCTCTAGATTTCTGCCTCCCGCCGTGCTGTGTACCTCCTGCACTAAGTTCCACTCACGATTTAATTCAACTTAACTCGCCTTTATAACCTGGACAATTTTATTTCAAAAGAAAATTTTATCTCACTGCCACAAACAGAAAAAGAGCACCATCTGCCATAAATAGATGTTCATTACTTCAAAATGCAGCAAAAGCAAAACAGTGTTCATCTGTTCCATCTCGATATTACCCCCCCCCCCCGATGATGTGTTCTGAGCCAGAGCCTGGGCTCCCTTTCTGAACAGGGGCTTCAGGAAGTGTTGGGAAGGTCTGAAACATGAAGCAGCACCAACTGAGACCGTGTCCTTCGCAGGATCAGGAGGGGCATGAGAAAAGGGAGAAGGGAATACATTTCTATGAGGTTATTCAGAGCCATCTAATGCCTCCTGTGTTCAGGCTCTAAAATCAATTATTCCACCATAGGGGCCTCATGGTTTAGGGCCAGGTCTCCCCTAACTACCTAGTAGTTGGCAGCAAACCTTTTACCATCTGATCACTCAGCTACTGGACAGTGACCACACCTCCAGCCAACACCTACTGTGAACTCTGTGTGCTTAGCCTTGGGAAGGCGCCTTCGTGGGTCGAGTCCTTGAACCATCTGGCAGCCATCACAGCAATCCAAGTGTTAGCTTTGTGTTTAGAAGAGTACACTGAAGCTCAGAGAGGTTAACTGGCTTGCCTAAGTTCACACAGCTAAGGAGCGGTGGAGCCCGGGCTCAGATCCACACCTGTTCATCTTGTGGTCGGCAACACATGGATTGCTGTGCCCCCACGATCCAGACCCTGGATGAGACTACATTGTCTTAGGAGCCCAGATACTTGCACATTGCACCCCCAGGTGGTAAACACTGGATAATTTTTATTCTAGGCCACGGAGGTCAGGGCTGGCCTATTTGACCTCAGTTCTGCATTGGAAGAAGAAAGAATTTTCAGTCAAGGGGTCGAAACTCAAGTACCTACATGGCCAGGCAGGTGACCTCTGTGACTCTAGCGAGGCAAAGATTGCTCTCCTATCAGTTTGGATACTTTATTCCACATGGAACAGGAGCTCCCCTGGTTCAAACTGGCTTAACCAGTAAGGAAATTGATTATGCATTTATCAGGAAATATAGAGGTTGGGCGAGTTTCTGGATTGGTTGCTTGAAGAGCTCCACCGGGCCACCAGAGATGCAGGATTTTTCTCTCTCTTCTCTGCCATCATTGTTGGCTTGTCCCAGAATAGCTGCTGTGGTTCCAGACATCACATGAAGTTTATCTTCTCTCATTGGTTGGGGTTGTATCATAGGACCATTCTTCAGCCAATGACTGGTGGTTTGCCTTGAGCCAAATGGCTGTGCTGAAAAGGGGAGAAGAAGGGGAAGAATAGTACTTCCGTGACCAAGTAGAGAAAGCACGGAGGGCGCCACTTGAAACAGAGATGCCAGCACTTGTAATCCTCTGTGTTCTCTTCCTCCTGGCCCCTGGACCAGGCACATTTCACAGCTCCCTTGGGTCCCTGTTGGGCCTCATGACTGATTCTTACCAATGTGGGACATTTCCTAGGTGACGCAGTTAAAAGCTGATTGATCCCCTTAGCCACCCTCGAACTCAATGTCAAAAAAATAAATTAAATTATAGATGTCAGAGTCATAAAATGGAAGGCGCCTGAGCTCCTAATAACTAGTGACACCCCTGCTCCCCCACCCCACCCCGCCCTCCTTTCCTGAACTGTGATATGAGGAAGAAATAAAGTTGTATTGTGGTAAGCCATTGAAAGCTTGGGGTTGTTCATCAGAGCAGCTAGCCTTCGCTGACGAATGTTGTGCTCCGACCCGCTGTTGCCCGTGGAAATGCAGGCCCAGTGCTGCCAAATTGTTTGATCATCTGATTTTTTTTAAGAGAAGCCAAAATTCTGGGTTTTTTTCAAAATGAAATTTCCTGATTTAAAAGTGTTGGCAACTGAATCAAATTTATTATTACAATTTTAAATGCTCTGCAGGCCAAAGACAACACATCTGTGGGTTCCAGTTGGCCTGTGGGCTGCCAGTTTGAAACCTTTGGTCAAAAAACCCAGTAGCATTTATTTTTAAGTTGGTATTGGACTGAGAGGTGGTGCTCTGTCCTTAGTCATGTGGGTTCCAGAGAACAGTTCTATGCTGATAGATGTGTTGATGAACTCTTTCATTTCCTTCTAGGCTGGATGTGCAAAGCATTCTTCTAGTTTCTTGCCATAATTTGGTTGCCCTGCTAAACTCCAAGAAGCCAGCTCTGCATTTCTAGGTGACCAGGTCCAGCTGGGCCAGGCCGGCCCACCCACTCAGACCGCAGTGCCTCTTCCACTTGGGCTCCTCTGGGGTGAGGGGCAAGGACATTGCTGAGGCCAGGACACCAACCACATCAGAAGGAGAGAAGGGAGCACCCCTCGTCCTTGGAAATCTATTCACAGCACCCATATGCATGGCCTATTCACCACCCTCCTTCAATAGCTAATGATAACTGCTATGATTTATTGAGCATTTAGTATGTGCCAGATCCCAACAAGCACTTTGTACAAATCATGCAATTTAATCCTTTTAACAGCTTCGTTGTTGCCAATGAGGAAGCTAAACTCAGGAGGGTTAAGGATCTGCTCCAGATCACAGCCTAATTTCTGGCTTCTGTTTTCATCGAAAGCTTTTCTTTCTTTCTTTTATTTTTTTAATTGATTGATTTTTTTAGAGAGAAGGGAGAGAGAAGAGGGGGAGAGCAGGAAGCATCAACTCATACTAGTTGTCTCTCGTATGGACCTTGACCAGGCAAGCCTGGGTTTTGAACCGGCAACCTCAGTATTCCAGGTCAGCGCTTTATCCACTGCAGCTTTCTTAACTAGTCTTTTGAATTCCTGTGTCATTATCTCCTCAGCAGGTAATGATCTTGTTCCCAGCCCATCAGGAACCACAGACCCCTTGGTCTTACCACATGGCAGTTTGTCTTTCTGTCCACTAGGGCCTGGAGTTCTCTGCTTCCTGAGGACCTTGACATTCTCACAGATGGGATATAGGTTGTCTATGTTTTTCATTTATTAAAAAATGCTAAAAAAAAAATGCAAGGCTGTAGGCCCACAGGGACCAGTGGTTCTGGGTGGCCTTATTGAAACCTGGGCAGCCCAGGAGCCCTCTCCACCTGACGTCACACAGTCGGAGGGCTGAGGTCCCAGACACTGCAGCAACCCTGCACTGTCCCTGACCTTAATTTCTGTTGTCCTTCACAGGGGACAGGCAGCATTGTGGCAGGCGGACACAGCAAAATGAAAGCCCTGAAGTTGCTCCCACCACTCAGCATCCTGTCAAGGGTCAGAGGCTAGGGTAGGGTGACCTCTGGTTTTCAGGGCACCTAACTTGTAAGAACCAGTTGGCCTAAATCCTCATATTCAGAAAGATTTTTTTATTTTTTATTTTAGTTTAGATTCTTAACATTATCTCCAAAAGATACCACAAGGGCAGTCACAGCCTCCTTCTGATAGGGGTGGGGCAGGAACGTGACCGTCAGACCACTTACGATTTGTGTCCCATAAACCCGGCTGGCAGCACCTAAGAGCCAATTTTCTGTAAGTCCTGCCGTTGTCCCATGTCTAGCAGAACTACATTGCTATTCCTGCATTACTGTTTGTGTGGGTCTGTTTTTTAAGCACATCATTTGTTTAATGCAAATGTTTAAAACCTATGGCACAATAATTTGTGTACGCCTGCTTTGGGAGTGTTTAATTTTTGACATTCTGTGAGTCTCAGGAGATGGCAGTGACTGATTCACACTTGAGAGGCCTGCACCTCTCTCTCTCTCTCTCTGCCTGGGAGCCAGGAGTCCGGGCCTTTCCGGGAGCCTGCTCCTGCCTGCTGTGGCCTCTCTGTGCTTCTGGCCTAGGTCTTGGCATCATCCTCAGGGCCAGAAACCTGGGTGCGGGTGGGGCTCCTTCCTGGGAGAAGGCCAGAGGGGCCTCTGGGGCTTCCGGCTGGAACGCGAGGTTGTTTTCCAGAGTCTGGCACTGCTTCCGGTGCTTAGCTGGATTTCAGGCCTGCCACTTGCTTGAGTCATGAGAAGCCGAGCCAGAATGGGCAAAGGCAGGCCTTGGAGGGACCAGGGGGGCATCTTCTGGGGGTTCTTAAAGTGGGAGATAAAGGCAGTGCCCTGGCTGCTTTCAGTGGGGCCTGGCCCAGAGGCCCTGCTAGTCCCACAAGAGCTTTCCCTCCTGCATGCAGCCTGAGTGACGAGGTGAGCTTCCAGAATCTAGTGGCTCGGTGCACTGATGTAGGTGGGGGTCAGCCCCTACAAGACCCTGAGCCAGGGCTGCTTAGACAGGAGGAGCTATTTCAGCTGCTAGAGGGGTCCGGCCTTCACACCTGCTATACCTGTCACCTGGACTCTTCCCCTCCCATAAACCCAGTTTTTTACTCTTTCCAGTGTCCGCTCAGGCCTCCCCCCACCCCTCCTCCAGATGATAATACCAAGAACAACTGACCATCTTATGAACTCACTCAGAGGCTCTTCTTGGTCAAATGTTGAAATTCTAAGAAAAAAATCCAATTCTCAGTTCTGAGCTACCTATGCATTTGGCAGACTGGTTTCCCTCCCCAAGAATGAGAACAAAAAGAGAAGAAATCCAAAACAATTCTGAAGCTGTAGGAAGACCAGAACAAAAAATAAAAAGAAGCGTGAGGACAGTGAACAGAAACATCTTTAGGGGAAGGAACAGAACACTGTGTCAACAGTATCTCAGGTGACATCTATGATGCTTGTCCGAATTACCTTCAGAAACTGAGTGACTTCCTACAAGAGGTTTAGATGGTAAAGAGCTGAAGGTCTCACTACTCAGAGTCACTTAGAAATGCTAATACTTGTATAAATGTCATATAATTAAATTTCCAATGGAGTATGTATTAAGTACAAGTCTAAAAATGTGAATGAGGCCAATTTTTCCAGCATTTAAAAAATATAGCCTGACCTGTGTGGTGCAGTGGTAAAGCGTCGACCTGGGAACACTGAGGTCGCCAGTTCAAAACCCTGCACTGGTCTGGTCGAGGCACACATGGAAGTTGATGCTTCTAGCTCCTCCCCCCTTTCTCTCTCTCTCTCTCTCTCTCTCTTTCTCTCTCACTCTGTGTCTCCTCTCTAAAATGAATAAAATAATTAAAAAACAAACAAACAAATATATATTTTACTTATGAGGAAGCTTTTGTTATGTATTTTTTGTTAATAGTACTCGAAAGTGCAACTTCTAAACACAGAATAAAAAGAAAATATGTATAGGAAGAAATGAAAAAAACTGTCAGATCCCCCCTACCAGAACTCTGTCTCATTTAATCCCCTAAAAGCTCTATAAGGCAGGTATTATAATTCCTAATTTACAGATGAGGAAACTGAGGCCCAGAGAGCCTAAGCAGTGCCCCAGACCTCCCAGCTGTTGAGAAGCAGACAAGGGGACAGCAAGGACAATGCAGCCTTGAGGGAGACTGCGGCCAAGTGCGACCGGCAGAAAGGGCCCAGGCAGGACACCCCAGCCCAGCCTTGGTCCTCGTGATGTCCTGAGCCAAGGCAGCCGCATCCAGACCACACTGGCCGCACAGTAATCAACTGCTGACTTGGGTCTCTCCCTGAGACTGTAAATCCCTTGAGGACAGGGACCTGTCCTATTTGCCACTGTGGCCCCAGCATCAGCTCTGTGCCTGGCACATGGAGGGCAAGCAAGCATTAGTTCAGCAAACAACTAACCTCTTATCCTCAGTCTTCTCATCTGGACAATGGGATGAGTTTGATAACAGAGTACACTTCATGTGCTTGACACACAGTAGGTCCTCAGGAAAAAATGGGGCCTGATAATTATCAGTGATTGGTCCTTTGCCTTAAGAGGGGTCTGACCTATTCCCCTCTGAGTTGCTATGAAGAAACCATCTCCTAAGGGTTCCCCAGCCCAAAGTGAACCCAGAGACCCCGCTGCAGCCATTCTTCCCTCTGCTTGAGCATGGCGCTCCAGGCTTCTAGAATTAGGGCTCAACAAGAGAGAAAGGACATGAGCAACAGTTTCTGTAAGGGACCAAGCCAGGACCACCCCCTCCGCACCCCATGGAGGGAGGGGTAGGAGTGTAACTGACACAGAAGAGGTGGGGGCTGACTGGCCACTCCCTCAGGATGGGGTCCCTCAGACCTTCCTGATGGCATCAAGTGTGCCCACTGGGTTGGGTGATATGTTTTCTGAGTATGACACACGTCGGCCAACAGAGGACAGCACATACATTTTTTATGATCTTGGGAAGCTCAGTCCAGTCACGTTCACTTGAAAGGAGGCTGGGCAGTCAAAGAGACAAGTCATGTCTCAGTTATTTGGATCCACTTTAGGCAAGAGGGGACACTTCTGCCATGACTTGGGGGTCCCTGGGCAAGGAGTACAGGTGGGGTTGACTTCAGGAAGTGGCTGAGTGTGGGGGAGGGTCACTTTACTGTTGGAACCTGATGTACTTTATGGAGGGGGAGCAGTTTGGCCAGAACTTTGCTAACTGGGGAGGACACCCTCATGCTCCGCCCCCAATTTGCCAATTACGTTCCACCGCCTGGGGCTGTGAAAGCAGCATTAAGCACGTTAGATGGGGAAGGGGAATCACAACTTTATCTTTGGCCTGAAAGTGGGTTGGTATTTTGGGGAGTTCTTGGGAACAGAGGCTGTCTGTCCAGCTTCAAACCCCAGTCTTTCAGGGAACTACAGTCATCCCAAAGGAGGTTAGGGGCCACCAAAGGGGGGTGGTGGTGGCAGGTGTGGGGACAGTCTGGGCGCTGCTCAACTTATAGTTTGTTCATGGGGGGTAGGGTGAGTGTTGAAAATTGGAGGAAGGGCTAAAAGCGCCTGCTGGCCCTGTGACCGGGGTAGGTCTGAATCTTAAATGGAGATGTCCTCACTCGGGCACCCCTGCCTGCACCTCTGAGGGATCCCTGGAGTGCATGTGGAGGCATCCTCCCGCTCACCAGGATGGACTGACTCCCTCCTCCTCCCAGCCAAGGGGTATGGGAAGCGGGGAATGTCCCCACTCGCTCATCCCTGCCCCACCCCCAGTTTGGAGAACCCCAGGCTCTGCCCCACAGGTCGAAGCTGACGTCGCCGCCGCATTTCTAGGAATGCCCCTATCTGCTGACTAGATTAGGCGAGGGTTTCTAGGAAGGCACCCCCGGCCCGGCCACAGCCCCCACCCTAGGTAGGCGAGCGAGCGCGCGCGGCTCCAGGCTCCTGCCCTCTCTCCCGAGCTGGCCGGGGAGGAGCCGCCCCGCCGCCCCGCCGCCTGATCCACCACCGCCGCCTCCCCAGCACGGCCAACCCCGGGCTGGCCCAGCCCCCGCCCCGGGCCGGCCACAGGGCGTGGGGGGAGCAGGGGAGGGGGGCCGGGGCTGGGAGGGGGGTGGGGGCGCGGCTTTGTGGCAGCAGCGGACCGTGGAGGCCGGGTGCAGCCTGGTGGGCTTCGTGTTCTCTGCAGAGAAGGATATTCTGCGCCCCCCCCCATCACTTGGATCTCGTCTGGGGAGGGGTGGGATATTTTTCTGGAAGTCTGCCCCCCCCCACCCCACGGAGAAGGATTGGAGCCTGGGCTCCAATCAAGGCGGAGGCTGCAGGGCCCACGGGACACCCCCCCACCCCCTGCCCCGCGCACGCCTCCCCGGAGCCCTGGAAGGCGAAGCCCCAGGGGACCTCCTGCACTCTAGAAGGAGGCAGCGGCGGTGAGTCTCCCCTTTTTCCTTCATAGCACCCCTCCCCCGGGCTAGGGCAGGGGCCGCGGCAGGTGGGTGCCCAGGCCCCCGGGGCTGAGAGGGGTGCGGGGCGCCTGCCCGGGGGGCGGGTGTGAACCGGAGCGGGGCGGTGGCGGCCAGGGCAGGGCTGCGCGCGGTTCTCCCGAGACCCCATGTGAGGAGCTTGTCTGGGAAGCGCGGTGGGGTGAGCTATCCCCGGCCCCCTCCCTGTCTCCGAAGAGGGGCGTGTTAGGGGAGGAGGTGGGATGGGGACGAGGCAGCCCCCCACCTCCCCGATGCTCGGGCTGGGAAATTAACGAGGCAGTTTGAAAGGCAGCCACCCCGCCCCCACCCCGGAAAGCCCATTCGGGAAACTGATTCGCTGCGTGACCCCGATATCAATGCCATGCGGAGAGGAGGCCGACTGCTTGCGGGTCGGTGCCCTCCGCGCCCACCTCTCCACGTGCGCCCGGGGCAGCTCCGGCACCAACGGGGGCCAGCGCCACCCTACTGCGGACGTCCGGAAGAGCCGGGGAGGATAGTCCCCTGGGAGTTACCACCTCCCCAAAGTAAAGTTGGCTGCCCCCTCCCTCCTTCCCTTCCTTCCTGGAGCAGGCGGCCATAGCACGTTGGCTTTAGCTTTTGCTGGGCAGAAGTCAGAAAAACTGGGTTCCGGGTGGGGATCGGGGTGTCAGGGCCGCAGACTAACAAAGTTGCTCTGGCAAAAGTTGGGGGGGGGAGCAGAAGGCATTTTGATTTGGGAGCGGGGGAAGTGGCGTTTCTGGTTTCTCCTGCTTCCAATCCCCTCGCGAGGAGCACTGGAATGTGCCGCTCAGATCCTTTGAGGACACATCCATATTTATAATTTATTTTTAGGAGAAGTTGTGAAAAAAGAAGGGGGTTTAAGGTAGGGAGAAAAGGTGTATGTGAGGGGGTGGCCTATCAGAACCCAGAGGCTAATTGAGCTATTAAAATGGAAATAATTTCCCCCACTCGGGGCTAAGCAGCAAATTTGACTTTAATGAGAGACAATTAAGGGCACAAATAACGAAGCTTCAGCCGGGTGGGGTGGGGATGGGGGTAGAAGTGTACCAGGCACCACAGGCTTGCCTTTTGCGCTTTGCTAAGGGACATTTGGGGCGCCCAGCGTCTTACCTGGAAAAATTTCAGGCCCAACTGTGGGTCTGGGGGCAAGAGAGGAGGCAAAAGATGCCCCAATGGGGTGGGCAGATATGCCCCCTCCCTACCAGGACCCCAGCTTTTCTGTGAGATGAACCTGTCATGATTCCTTCAATTATGCAGGATTCTTTAAAATCCTGGCTACGGCACAGCCTGCCCCTGGTGCTGCGAGCTGGGGAGGGGTCACTTCTCTAGAAAGGAGATGTTGAAGGCTGTGGTCCCAGAATCGGGGTTTTGAGGGCGAGATGAGTTTATGTTTTATCCAACTGGCCCACAAAGTCCCGCTTTTGGGGTCATTCTCAACAGCGAGGGACTCAGGTCCCAGCAGCCCCTGCAAAGGGAGGGAGGGAGAGAGAGAGCTGACATCCCCAGGCTGTGCCTCTAAAAGTCAGAGGAAAGGGGGGAATTTTACTAGTTTTGGTAAAAGTGAAAGGCTGTTTTGGGGGGTATTCTTTTGTGTGTGTGTGTGTTTCCTCAGTTTGTTGAACCTGCTGTTTTCGAGGGCCTCTTTGCTTGGAAGGCCAAAAAGAGATTTGAAAGGGCAGAAGTACAATTTTTTTTTTTTAACCCAGTGGTTTGATGAGACGTTTTTGTGGACAGGATTTGAAGGAAATGAATGGTACATGGGTCGCATCAAAGCATTTGACACCCCCAAAATCAAACACCACTGAAACCTTGAATCATAATTAGATTTGCCTTTAGATTTGTCAGAGGAGCCATGCTCTGCTTGCTTCCGTGTGAAATCACACACTTTCTTTGCAATTCTTTGCTACCTCACTCTAAGTTATTTTATAAGAAACTGCATGATATGTTCACGGGGTATTTTCTAAGGCAAAGGTGAATAGTAGGGGACGAATGTCCCTCCCAGAACATGAACCTTATTAAGTTGTATTGATTTACACACACACACACACACACACATCCCTGCTCTCCATTTGTAACCTACGGACATCCACGTACCTGAAGTTTATTTGCAAACCTGGATTTCAGTCAAGGGTTCACAACAGGGAATAGAAAAGTAAACTGTACCTGAAAAGTTTTTGAACACAACAAAGTCCTTGATGGAAGGGTCAGTGCTTAGCAGACAGGGCACACAGACACACGATGACAGTTACACTCTCCCGGCCCTGGCAAAAGCAGTGTTTTACTGCCAGAGTCCTTTCTCTTTGTTATGGGACACGATGAAACAGCACAATTTTCAAGAGCCCACAGTTCCAGCGAAGCTGGGCAATGGGAAATTGTCACGTTGTAAAAGAAATTGTGTTTGTGCTTTGCTGAATTGTCACCGCCGCCGTCGGAGCACCGGCGAACTGTCAGATCCTATTTGCTCTACTAAATAAGGATATCTCACCAAATTAGCCTTTAATGATACTTCTACAAATAGGGGCGATTTCCATGAATTACCCAGGCCGGAACACTGAATGTTGCGCCAGGATCCTGAGCTGAAATCGAGGCAATGAAGCCATACGTTGAAATTACTGAATTGTTAAGTGTGGAAAAATCAGGCAGGATTTAGTGCTGAGTGTCATATGTGAGTGTTTGCTCACTATAGTCACTGCTTAAATTCAGCCCTCTGAAACTGAGCATGTAATTGTGAATACGTTTAGCAAACGTTCCCCCCTCTGAGCCCGGAAACAAGCAAAGCAGTATGACCAAGAGATTATAAATCAGTACTTTGCAAGTGAGAAGTCGTCATTAACTTGGGTGAAGAATCACAGCTTCTTTTCACATTCTTACCACCACCCCTCCCCCTACCCAATAAGGAAAAAACAAACCCAACATGGAACTGATGCACACACCTATTACATTTTGCCTTTTCTCCTTTTCTTTGTTCTCTGCGTAAAATTCATTAAGCAGTTGCTGTCCCCTCCCTCCCCCAAGACTTGTGGATTTAGGGGAAAAAATAGCAACTCTGAATTTCATTCTTAGCCATACAGATAGTGAATCTCATTGCGAAAAAACTTTTTAATAGAAAAGAATATGGTCTAGCTAGGGGTAAAATTTTTAAAGGTGCTACTGTAGTGAAACCAATACTTCCTTAAAAATAAAACCTGCATGTCTGACTCAAACCAATGAAAGCTGGAAAAGAGGGAGGGAACACTCCCTGTTTCTTGTTTCCTAGGCCCCCTCCCACCTTATATTAAGAACAGAAAGAAGATTCTTGCCAGAGAATAAACTTTACAGCTTCCTAATAGATTGGCTCCCGCTCTTTTAATTGGGTTTGTAGAGTAAATCCAGCTATTTCAGACATGAGACTAGAAAATTAGTCTGATGGAAAAGTTAGGGCCAACTTCGTACTTACAATCAATCACTGGTCAGAGAAACGAGGGCCCACGCGAACAAAAGAAAACACTTGATTAGAGTTACTGAAGTGGGAACTTTCCTTTCTTGCCCAGCATCCCAAACTCAGGAAGAAGTGAAGTCTTTTTCGCTTCTTATTTTTGGAATGAGGTGAAAATGGACCCTGAATAAAGACACCCACACAAACATGATGTAAACGGCTGTAGACTTCTCAGGCCTAGTAGCCATGCAGGCTTTTCAGGCCAAAGGGTCGGTGTTAAGGAGAGTTTGCAAGGAGTGGAATTGGGTGTGTGGGGGGGTCTCTTCATCACCCCGAGCCCCCAGCCCTCCTCATGGTCTCTTGTCATCACAAGCTGTTTTCTTGACTTCCTCAGCTGTAGGGGGCATAAGCAAATCTCTGCAGAGCCTAAAAGTTTCTGATTTGACATCATCCTCCTTATATAAAGCGTTTGAGTTTAAGGACCCACAAAGCCAAATTGTTTCTCAGTGTCCTTGAATGGCCGCACCAGTAGGTGAAAGGGAGACACACCTAGAAAATGAGAACTCGTGTTCGTGTCACCAGAAAGCCATTTAAAAAATGCATTGGGCAGCCGGGGGCAGCTGCAGCCTCTGGCTGAGGACTTGGCACAGGCAGGGAAGGAGTGAGTGGCTGGCCGAGCCGCAGGGAGCTGTGTGGCCTGGTGTGAAAGTTTCCTCCGAGGTGTGCCGAAAGCTAGGCTGTCTTGTTGGACTCGTGGGTGAGATCAGTGCCCAGGCCTGTTGGCATCTCTGCCCAAGATGGCCTGGACTGCTGCCAGTGCAGGCCTGAACGTGGCCTTAGCGCCAACACCAGAGCCCAGACAAGCCCCAGACCGGTGCTCAGGGTCTTTGCTCCTGGGGCCCAGCCTGCAGCGTTTCTTGGCCAAAATGAGGGGTGCTCCGCTCCCCAGGGCGTCCTTGTCTGCAACTCTGCAGGGTTTATACTATCCGGTTACTACATGGGCTCTGGTGAGGGCAGAACCCACTTTGCTAAAGGGAAACAGATGAGGCAGACTCCGAGCAAATCTGCCTGTGCAGGAGCAGACTCGAGTCTAGAAAGTTCGGGAGCAGAGCTGTGCTTTTGCAGCCCAGGCTGAGACTCTGCTCTCCAGCAACGGGGCTCCCCAGCGAGCCATCTGCTTGGGGTGGGCCGAGGGTGAGGCACAGAGGCAGAGACAAAGCAGGCCCATGGCTGAGCTGTCTGCAAGCTACCTGAGCGTTCGTGTGCTCCTGTCTTCTCTTGCCAGCGGGCCTCCATCCACCAGGGAGCGGAGCCCCCTTGTCACGCAGGAAACCCCAGGCCAGGAGGGCAGGGTTGTAGCTTTGGAATGGAAAGGGGGCTTTAAGGGACTATCACTGGGCCAGCTGAGCCGATGAAGGGACTTCCATCTGAGGCCCCTGGGACTATGCCGAGAGAGAGTAGAGAGAAATGGAGAGAGAAAGAGAGAGAGAGAGAACTGGATGAGCAGTCTGGAGTAAAAAATGCAGGAAATCTGCCTGCCCTGCCTTGGCAGCAGAAAGAACCCGCTTGGGGCAGGTGCACCCAGCCCTGAGTCAGCCACTCCCACGGGACTCCCATTTGGCCCCAGTAACTAGATGCCAGGCCACCAAAAGGCCTCGTGGGTTCCTGATTGCATCTCAGAATGGTATTAAAAGGTCCAGCCTGGGCACTCACAGGCCTTGCCATATTTAGCCTTAGGTTCACCCAAAGAATATTTTAGGTGCTGCTTGAAAGAACAGATCTGGTTGCCGGCTGTCACATGGCGAGTATAGAATCTCTCCCTCGCAGGCCTGGCCCAGACAGTGGCTGGGTGCTCGCCTGTATCTGTGCCAGAGTCCCCGCCAGAGCTTCAAGGCCACACGACAGGTGTCAGGGAGCCAGCAAGCACCCGGGTAGTTGCTTCTGTGTCGGGAAGGCATTTTGCCCCGTTTTCGTCCTGTTAGCGATAAGGATGCTCCATTCACAGAACTCACAGAGGCTGTTTTCAGTTCCTCTCTTCTGCGATGGCCCAGTATGATATGCCAGCTTGCTGAGTGAGCAGCCTCCTCCTCTGGTGTCAGTGGCTGGTGGAGGAGTTAACTCTTTCACAGCCTGGGGTGCTGGTGGGCACAGGGGCTCTTGCCGATTGAGACCTCAAAGGCCGCATGCCCATGGGAGCCACTATCCTGGACTCCTTAATCCTTAGTTGTTAGTAGTGGAACCTCAAAGATGGCACATGGCCATTAGCTGTGATTTTCGCCTGTTTTCCCCATCAATGATAACCACTACTCTCCCCTACCCAACCCTTCACTTTTTGGTTGGCTGGACAGCTGTGGAAACAGCTGCTTGCTTTCCAGACATTTTCATCTGGGTTTCCCAGTTGACTGACTTTCCCACATTGCAGGGGAGGAGGTACCGGTGGACTCGTGGTTCTCTCAGATCATTAATGAGAGTTTGGAATAACCATTTGGGATCTTGGGGAATGTCGCAATCTCTGGCAAGCGGCCTGGCATTAGGGAATGACCTGTAACCTGCTCTGGGGTTGCAGATCCCAGTTCTTCTGGGCACAGAGGAGGCTCATCTGTACTGAAGCCACTGTGTGGAAATGCATTTAGCCAAATGAATATCAGCCAATCATTACCAGCCTTTAGGAGCCTGGGTGGAGCCACCGTATACCAGGAGAGCCTTGGCTTGTTGAAAGTTTGCTCTAACTTTGTACATTTTTTCCTTTTTAGTTTTGGCTCTTGGTTCTCAGAGAGCCACCACTTCCTGCCCAGCTGGTTCATTACCGCAGGGAAAATGAGGGACTTTTGGGGGCAGATGTGTTTCCATTCCACTATCATAATGCCCCTAAAAATCCTTATTGCTCTTGCAGTATTCCTCGGGGGTCACCGGGCTGGCCCCGCACGGCTGGGAAGATGGCAGGTCTGAGCTCCTCCAGCAACTAAAGAAAAAGAGAAAAATGTTCCTCCCCCCACCCTCCAGTTCTCTCTTCTGGTCCCTGATAGGGCTCCCCTCAACAGCGCTCAGAACTGGTTACCTTCACAAAAAAGAAAAAGATGTCATCCACAGACACAGGTGGCCAAACATGCTCTTTGCGCTGCAGGGGCAGGATGTTGGAGATTGGGCCTGGGAAATGGGGGGTGGGGGTTTAAGGGAGGGGATGTGACTACTGTCAGCATTTGCAATGGGGGTTCCTGGGGGGAGGTGGGGAAATTGAGAAAGAAACAAGTGCTACCTGTTTGACAGGTGAATTTCACACTCAGCCTGGTCCCTTCCAGCAGGGCCTCCAGGAGCCTCACCTTGGCACTGCCCCTGGGCAGTCCTGACTTGCTTACCCGCAACCTGAGACAAACCACCTCCTCACTGTTTGCCTCAGTTTCCCTATCTTCCAAGGGAGGGGCACCACCCTGTGCTCTGGTCTCAAAGGGTTCTTGGTTGTTCCCAATGTTGTAATGAATTCAAGTGATATACCAGCTTCGAAGGTTCTTTGAAAATGGGGCAGTTAAAAGCCTTCAACATGGGAAGTGTTAGTGCTGATCTTTATTAATACCTGCCTAATATCCTGAGACAACTCGGCAGGGGAGACTGCGGCCCCACTGTAAGCTCTGGTTCCTGGAATCAGCCACCCAGAGCTCTGCCAACTCTTCTCTGTCACCCCAGGCAAGTGACTCAACCTCTCTGGGCCTCCATTTCCCCACATTCAGGAATGGAAGTTTCCCAGCTCTAATGTGCCCATCCATCTACTCGGTGATTTTAAGTGGTACCTGGCTAAATTATTCTAACAGGTATATTTTGTACAACTGATTTCTACTCATGGCAAGCAGTTAGATTTCAATCTAGGGTAGGGCTAGACAACTCACCTTTTTTTGCTTGTTTGTTTTTACATCAATTTATGTAAGTAAAAAAGGGTGAATTGCTTGAAAGAAAAATATTAAAGAGTACAGGTGGTTTGAGGATAGAGCAGAAATCAGGATGGAAGTTTGTAAAGTTCCCCAGAGTTCTTGTTTGTTTAGGGATTTTCAAGATGATTCCATGCAGCTGGCGTGGGGAGGGGTGGGGCAGAGGGGTGGGCTGCCAGTTCAAATCTGTGGAGGGCTCCGTCCATAACAATCTGGCTGTCACATGTCTTCCCATCCTCGCTTGCCAACACCAATGAGACAGAGCCCCTTGGACCTCTGCCCTACACCCACCCGTAGCTCTTATTTGCCTCTTCATGTTAGGACCAAGATGCCCCAGCAACCTCCTTCCCAGCCAGGGAACCTCTCGGGCCTCAGTTTTCTCAGTGAAATGGGGAGAATAATAAACCCTCTGCCTCAGAGCAGGGGCACAATCCGGCAGCTCTGACAGTTCCCAAATAGGGCACCAGCAGCCCTGGGGTGGGCAGGGGGCACAGTAGTGCCCTTGGCCTGGAGGGGCACCCCTCAAATGGGCCACCCTGTGTGTGGCTGGGGCACCAGCTCCCCACCCACCTCCTGGGATGGTTGGTGGCTTTGAGCAGGAACAGCAAGCATGGGGCAGGGGCAGACTACTGTTTTACTTTCTGCAGTGTCATGGGAGGGGGTGGCATTGGGACACAGCTGGCCAGCTGGGGCGGGCACCTAGAGGCCAGCAAGTGGCTGCCAGAGCACAACCCACACCCACCCTGCCCAGCAGCCTGCCAGATGTGGGCTGGGTCCCCGAGGCACCGCTTAAATGCCTCCAGCCCACAACATGGGAGGACCTCCAGTGAGGAAAGCCAGGAGAGGGGGGTAGATGCTTTCTGCTGATTCTGGGACAGAGTGCTCTGACCAGACACCTGCTTCTTGCCTCCTGTCACTGGGCACATGGCTATTGAGCACCCACTGTGTGCAAAAGCACTGTGGCAGGTGCCAGAGGTACAGCAGCGAGCAAGGCAGCCCTGCCCTCGTGGCTCCCAGTTGAATCGGGCGAGACAGATGAGAGAGGAAGCAAAGAAAGAAAATCCCATGTTATGGGGGAAATTCCACACTGAACGCTTGGCGTTAGCATATCAGAGAAGGGCGTGCATATGTGCCTGTGTGTGCACATGTGCGTGTCAGTAATGTGTCAACGCCCGGGACACACAGCTAGATTAAGGACACAGACCTGGGGGCCAGATGTCCTCTGTTTGAATCTGGATTCTTCTACTGACTGGTGTGTGACCTCAGGTGACCTCGGGCAAGTTCCTACTTTTCAGTTTCCCTGTCTAGGTGCTAGAATAAAAGTCTCTACGTGATAGGACTGCAGCGAGGATGAAATAAGCCAGCGTCCCTAAAGAACTAAGGACAGTGCCTGGCATCGACCATGTGCTATATAAGTCTCAGCTCTTATCTAAGAATAACAAATGTGCACTATTCTTACAGGAGGCAATGCGGCAGTCACGGCCGGCTGAGAACACGGGTAAGATTGGTGAGTGCATCCTCCCTGCTAAGCACTTTACACGCCTCGTCTCACTAACCACAACCAGCCCTCAGCTGGGCCTGAGCATCTCCTGTTCTGAGGCTCAGGCAGGTGGAAAAGCATGTCCAGTGTCCCCAGCTGGACAGGCGTTTGACTCCAGGTGCAGGGTCGGCTCCATGGTTGGGGGCTGGCACTGATTTTAATGCTCTGCTGCTGTTGTCTTGAAATTCTTAATAATTTTGGAAACAGGAGCCCTGGGTTTTCAAATTATGGAGCCAGTCTTGCCCAGATCTGACTTATTCCAAATCGGCTGCTCTTAACTCCCACCATCCATATATCATACAGACAGGTCCAGAGTCGGTTCCAGATCATCAGCCCTCGGGTTACGACAGTCTCAACATACAACGTTTTGAGTTTACAGTGCTCAGTCCAATAAAACCTTAAAAATATTGCAACGTGAGCGTTTCAGCTCACGCGTTAGCGCCGTACTTACGGACTACGTGGGTGAACTAGTCTGGTTGCGCACGGCAGATGCACACGCAGTCACGCAGCCCATGAGTGAGGGGTTGGCATCCCCAGCACGCTTACTTACGCCATTTGGACTGTTAAAAGTACAAGTGTTCCACTTGTGTTAGGCTAGGGTGTTTCTACTTACACCAAAATTCAGGTTACATCACTGTCGTAGGGGCAGAACTGTGTCGTTCCCCGAGGAGTACAGTGTTTAGTGTGGGACTGAAATTCTGGGGAGAATATGAAGATTTATTTGGGAGCTGAATTGTCCCAAGTATGTACTTGTTTGTCTGTTACCCCTATTAGAAAGCAGGCAGGGCAGTTGCCAGGGTTAGAGGCCCCAACTCACTCATTGCTATCTCCCCAGGGACTAGCATGTACTAGCTGCTCAGTTAATAGTTGTGATACAGTTAGTGAATGGGAGGCTGCTCTATCTCCAGAACCAAACCAATTGAAAAGACACCTTCCAGGAAAGCAGGTTGTTGATGGGACAGTGGCAATCCTGGCCACCTCAGCAGGCTCTCTGCACAGCCCCCAAAGGGTGTGGAGATACAAGTCTCTTCTCCTTGCCCCAAACCTGTTTGCCAAAACTACAGCAAATCCCTATTTAACAGGTTCTTGTGGGGAGCTCAGAGACAACATGAGTATTTAAAGTCATGAGGGCCTAGATTCCTGTGCTCCTGTCATTGGGGAAAATGCAGCATTCAGCAGAAAGAATGCTCAGGTTTTAGTTCTGGGCAGGTTTCATTGTCAGGGGGCACAATTTCCTGAACTGATCAGTGAAAGTTTGGATATTTGGATTAAATGTCCTTTTTTCCTCTGAAATTAGAATTTTTCAATACTCTCAAAGCTCCAAATTATAAATATTACTAAGAAGCAAAGAATAATCTCAAAAGCCTTTCAGAGATTTATAACAATAATAAACATTTAGACCAGTAGTTCTTAACCTGGGTTCTATCAAACCCTAGGGGTTCAATGAGTCGGTCTCAGGGGTTCGGAGAAGCCTCTGCCGTGGAGACCAGAATAAAGTAATACCGTAATTTGTTGTGAGTTCATGCACTTTGTTGGTTTAGTTCTTTGAGCAAGGTGATGTTCATGCACGGCTCATTTTGTGTACCAGTAAAAAAACATATACCTATGTCTTGAATTTGGAAAAAAAAATCATATTTTATTTATCACTAAAGAAGGGTTCGGTGAATGCACATATGAAACTGGTGGGTTCGGTACCTCAAAAAAGGTTAAGAACCACTGATTTAGACGTTTTTGCCAACTGTTTGCAAAGGTGTTATCTCCCTTGCTTCTGATAACCCATCCTCATTTTCTAAATAACATTATAATCACCAACACACAGTGGATACCAGGTACTTGACATGTATGAAATCATTTTAGTTGCACAAGCAACATATAAAGGAGGCACTGTTACCATTTCTGGTTTACTGATGAGGAAACACTTAGAGAGAGGAACTGACTTGTCCAAGGTCACACATCCGGCCTTTGATCAGCTGGGTTTCAAGCCCAGATCTTCCATCTCCAGGGCCAGTAATTCAATATTTTAGATGTCACGGGCCATATGGTCTCTGCCACAGCTGTTCCACTCTGCCATTGTAACAAGAAACCAGCTGTAGATAAACATGCAAATGAATAGATATGTCTGTGTATTCCAATAAAACTTTATTTACAAAAATAAAAAGTGACCAAATTTGGCCCACACAGTAGAGTTCACCCACCCCTGTTCCAGACCCCAATACCTGCCTTTCAGTTAAGAAAAACGTGGCCCTGGCGATGTCTGTCTCTACCTGGGAGGTGGCTAAGAGTTACATTTCAGAACAAAGACTACTGGCTCTGGAGAAGTTGAGTAGGCCACTCTTTCCTTGAAATAATTAGGATGCTCTTGGTATTTACAGCTGTAAGGGCTTACTAATGACTGCTACAATGGCACACCATGGGGATTTTTAAGTGGTAATTTCAATAGCTGTCAACTGAGTAGCTTTGAAAGGGTGGAAGTGTTATAATTTAGGAGAATACACTTGTACCTCACCATATCATGGTGCACTTTTCACGGTCTCAGTGTATTGCGGACTTTTAAATTGTATACTGTATATCTAATTTTGTATTGCAAACTTTTTTTGCCATATTGTGGAATTACGCAGTGCATAGGTATTTTTATATGTTATTTTAATTATTTTTGCGACAAGCATTTTCTAGCCTAAAACATTGAAAACAATATAAAAATATATAAAAATATTAATTAAAACATATTAAAAGAATATTAAATAGAAATAAAGCCTTAACATATATATCAATAATTAAATATAAGGCTGCTACTTCATGGATTTTTGCTTGTCACAGGGGTTCTGGAACCTAGCCCCTGCAATAGACGAGGGACCACTGTACCTCAGTGGGGTACTTTGGCTGTAGAAAGGTCATCTTCTCAGAGAATGAAAAATATCTTAAGGCACTAAAAAAAAAGGCAACTGGAAGTAGGGGTGGCAGTTGGGTATGGGGAGAGAATGGAGGAGATTGGGAGCCAGGGGATTTCCCAGGAAGCAGGAGGCTGAAGCTTAAGGATTCTCATCAGGAAGGCATGATTTTTTTTTTAAATGGTTTTATTGAGATATAATTTACTTAAAATACAGTTCACCCATTTGAAGTATATAATTCAGTGGCTTTGATTATATTCAGACTTAGGTGACGATCATGACAGTCAATTTTAGGACATTTTTATCACCTCTAAAAGAAACTCCATACCCTTTGGCATTGCCCTCACCCCTAATCCTCCAACACACCCCATCTCACACCCTAAGCAAGCACTAATCTACTTTCTGTCCGTAGATTTGTCCATTCTGGCTATTTCATGTAAATGGAAATCATGAAGTATGTCACCCTTTGTGACTGGTTTGTTTCACTTAGCGCAATGCTCTCAAGGTCCATCCACACCTTAGTACCTTTCAGAACTGCATTCCTTTTAATGCAGTGGTTCTTAACCTTTTTTGAGGTACCGAACCCACCAGTTTCATATGCGCATTCACCGAACCCTTCTTTAGTGATAAATAAAATATTTTTTTTTCCAAATTCAAGAGATAGGTATATGTTTTTCTACTGGTGCACAAAATGAGCTGTGCATGAACATCACCTTGCTCAAAGAACAAAACCAACAAAGTGCATGAACTCACAACAAATTACGGTATTACTTTATTCTGGCCTCCGCGGCAGAGGCTTCTCCGAACCCCTGAGACTGACTCATCGAATCCCTAGGGTTCAATAGAACCCAGGTTAAGAACCACTGTTTTAATGGTCGAATAACATCCACATTTCTGTTTCTCCATTTGTCTGTTGGTAGACATTTTATTTACACTTTTTGGTTTTTATGAACATTGGTGTGTAAGTTTTTGTGTGGACATAAGTTGTCATCTCTTGGGTCTATACCTAGGAGTGGAAATCCTGGGTTGTAGGGTAAATCCATATTTAACTTTCTGAGGAACTGCCTGAGACACGTCTTATATTGCCTTGTCCAATTTTGTGTTCTGGAAATTTCCTACCACTGAAAGCAGAGAAAACACTGTAACAAGCACCCCATACTCATCATCTGGGTTCAGCAGTTATCAACCTGTTGTCAGTTTTGATTCTTCAGCCTTTTCTCCTCTACTTTATTCCTCACTAAGTTTAAACTGGAAGCTAGTTTAAACACTGCAGTTTATGTTGTTAACTTGGCTGAGAGGTCAACATTTTCTTTTGCCCTAAACCTTCAGTGCAAGTCTCCTACACCCACATCCTTGTGTGAATGGAATTAGGAGAGGATGGAGGGATTGAAGCAGGATCTAGGGTGGGTCATTGTGGGGTGAAAAAGGAGTAGCCCCTGAGTGAAGCAGGACTGGCTACATGATGTTCAAAATGAGAGTGTGGAGCCCTTCATTCAAAATTATTAAACTAAGTTCAAGATGACAACAGCAGAGCATAAAAGTAAACATTGACCCTATATAACTGCATGGGTTATGTGCCCGTGAGGCCAGAGCCTGCTCAAGCAAAATTGATTCATTGGACACAGAAATTTAGAGTCTTTGGTGCCTAGGAGAGATATAGCAGCCCTTACCCCCAATCCCTGGACAGGTTCCAAGAAACGTTGAGTCTCCCATAGCGTGTGGGAGAGAGTTCAAAGCCATTGCATTTGACTCTCCAAAAATAAGATAACCCCAGCTGACATGCAGGTTATAAGTACTTTAAAAAAATAGCTGTTTGTCTTAAGCCTTCTTCCCTAAGAGCTTACAGTTGTTTTACTTGGCTACACCGTTCTGTCCTGGCCTCTGAGTGTACTCTGATATCATAGCAAATGACAGGGCTGCAGTCTTCAGAACAGAGGCCCACTGGTGAGCAAACAACCCAGAGCAGCAGGAGGACCAGAAATGCCCATTAAAGGCAGGTGGCCATGGCAGGCATTGGCAACCAGTCATGGCACCCGATCCCTCCCAGCTCAGACAGAGCTCCATTATTCTTCTCTTAAGAGCAGCCTCTCCCAACCAATTGAACCTTATTTCTTGCATTTATCTAGACTTTCAACCCAAGAATTCATCCAGAGACTTGGATCCTTCAGTGTGTCAGGATGCCACCCAAGGAGGCACTTAGACTAATGACCTTGTCATATGTATGCAACACGACTGGGAAGAGGGAGGAGAGGGACTCATTGAGGAGAGAACAAATAAGGACGTTGCAGCTCCTCCTGTCCTCTGTAGGATATTCTGTGAATGAGTGAATGTTCACTTATTCATTCATTCAATTATTTGAGTTCCTACTATACATAAGGGGTGTGTACTGGATGTGAACAATATAGTAGCCAACAAGACAGACACAGTTCCTCCCCACAGAAGTAAGAGAGGCAATCATGAGCCAGAGGTGAACAAAACATTTTAAATGTGATCAAAGTAATGTAATAACAATTACAAAAAAATTTACAACAGTAAGGTCTAAGTAAGTCCTGGCAGCTTTGGGGTTTATAGAGAGCTAGAGTACATGTTAAAACAAAGCCCAGCTCAACACAGTGAATGCAGAAGTAGCATCACCAGGAGAAGGCTCCAGAGGTAGGTGGCTCTGTT
The DNA here is from genome assembly GCA_037038555.1 of Rhynchonycteris naso. Classification (NCBI taxonomy): domain Eukaryota; kingdom Metazoa; phylum Chordata; class Mammalia; order Chiroptera; family Emballonuridae; genus Rhynchonycteris; species Rhynchonycteris naso. Next base: position 187,681,553 of record CM073000.1, on the reverse strand, counting down.
TTTGTTTTTTTCCTGCCAGCACTTTCTCTCCCACTTCCTGGAACAGACCTGACACGCAGCGGGAATATGGCTTAAGATGGCTGCTCATAACACCCATCACTTAGCTACAATAATTGGTCCCGGTGTGCACCCGTGACCTAGCACCACCAATCACAGCAGCCCACTTCTGAGCCCAGCTACAGTGATTGGTCCAGGTGTGGTCATGTGACCCAAACGGCCAATTGAGGATTGTCCTAACGAGCTGGTGGGAAGGTTGATTTTTTGCCCTCTCCAGTTCCCAAAGCTACCAGTGGTCCCAGATATTGAGGCCAATAAGCAGAGAGAAAGAGAAATGAGGGACAGAAGGTAGGTGGGGGATAGGAGAGAAAATAGTGCTGTGTCTGACTCTGGAGCCTTCCAGTCCCTAGATCCAAGAGCAGCTCAACCTCTTCCTTTCTCTGTAATAGCTGCTTGAAGGAATAGATGCCCCATTTTACCCCAATGAGATCAACTCTGGTTTCTGTGTTGCCCAAAGCCTCCCAATTCCACACTTGGGGACTGTTTCCATCTTCATGGATTATGTGAAAATAAAAGGGGCAGGTAATTCTCCTTTAGGTGTGCCTGCTTTACTTGAGATAAGACAATCCCTAGACGCAGTGGTGGGATTCAGCTGGTTCACACGGGTTCAGCAGAACCGATACCTAATTTTTTGTTGAGTTCGGTGAACCAATTGTTAAAATGACACTTGTGCCTGACTAGGCGGTGGCACAGTGGATAGAGTGTTGGACTGGAATGCGGAGGACCCGGGTTTGAGACCCCGAGGTTGCCAGCTTGAGTGCGGGATCATCGGGTTTGAACAAAGCTCACTAGCTTGAGCCCAAAGTCGCTGGCTCGAGCAAGGGGACACTTAGTCTGCTGTAGTCCCCTGGTCAAGGCACATATGAGAAATCAATCAATGGACAATTAAAGAACCGCAACGAAGAATTGATGTTTCTCATCTCTCTCCCTTCCTGTCCTATCTGTTCCTCTCTCTGACTCTGTCTCTGCCACACACACACACACACACACACACACACACACACACAAAGACACTTGTAATCAGGGTTCTCTCTAAGGTGGGCACCTGGGCAGCCACCCAATGTGGAAATCACTAATTTACATTCCTTACTCTTTTGGAACATTCATCTGTGCAACAGTGTATTCTAAGTGCCCGTAGTAATTAATGTTCATTCCGTCCATAGGTGAAAAAGATTGCAAGTAAGGATGCCAATCAAGAAGCAACATGGAAATATCTTAATAGTTTTATTGTTTTTTTTTCAGGTATTATTTAATATTTTTTCATTAATATTTTAAAACTCATAATAACAATCTAATTTTGTGTACCTCTTTTATTGTCCTTATTTAAGTATTAAATGCACGAGATAATAAACAACCTTTCAGTATATCTTTTTTTATACTTAAAATGGTTATTAAGGTAGAGAACTGGTTGTTATATTATTTGAGTCTTACCTCTGCCTAGACATACCTCCATATGCCTGTTCCCAATTAATTTCCCACTAAAATCAGAGCGAAACACCCCCACCCCGTTCCTTCTTGCCTCTATCTCCCAGATGGCATCCCCAACACACACCCACTTCTCCCACCCTGCTCTCCAGCGTGGACAGGGCATGAAGCTGGTCCTGGCCGCTGCGCCAATGCCCGTGTCCTATTTGTAGTGACTTGTTTATGACTGTTCCTCCCATGAGTGGGGACCTTGGGCATGGTGACCCGGGTCTCACTCATCTTTGCACCCCCAGCTACTGACACACAGCAGGCTGGCAGTGAGCATGGGAAGGAGGGAGGCAGGGAGGAAGAATGAGGGGAGAGGAGCTCATTCCTATTATTCTGGTCCAACTAATGGTCACTTGGAAGGTCAAATTTTGTATTGGTTTCATCTGCTCCAATATCCCCTTCCTGGTGCATTCTCCCAGTCCCCTTCCTGCCCGTTTAATTACTTACTGTCTCTCAGTGAAATGTACCCTCTGGGTGGGCAGGCATCTTTGGTTTGTCCTCTGCTGTATCTTCAGCTCTTAGAACTTTGCCTGCCACCTTGTAGATGCTCAATAAATATCTTTGGAATGAATGAATGCTTTTTGTTCACCAAAACCACAGTTCTGTGAAGTCTGTTTCTTTTTTTTTTAGAGACAGAGAGAGAGTCAGAGGAATAGATAGGGAGATAGGGACAGACAGACAGGAACAGAGAGAGATGAGAAGCATCAATCATCAGTAGTTTTTCGCTGTGAGTCTTCCGCATCCCAGTCCGACACTCTATCCACTGCGCCACCGCCTGCTCAGGCTGAAGTTTGTTTCTTAAAAGACCTAGTCAGTGGGTGTCACCTCATTAGAATTAATAATAATAATATATATATAAAATAAAGAAAAGACCTAGTCAGTGAAGTATTCGTTTACTAGGGCTGCCATAACAAATGACAGTTGACCCTTGAACAACGTGGATTTGAACTGCACGGGTCCACTCATATTTCTCCAGTAAGTACCTTCACTGTTTTCAGTCTATGGTTGGGTGTCCATGGAAGCAGAGGGCCCACTGTGTACATGGATCTGTGCCATTTTATATCAGGAACTTGAACACCAGCAGATTTGGGTATCCCAGGAGTCCTGGAACCAATGCCCCACGGATACAGAGTGACAACTAATTTTGGGGGAGTCGAAAGTTATCTACAGATTTTATTTTACTATGCAGGAGGTCATAGCCCTAACCCATGTGTTGTTCAGGCACCAACTGTACTACAGACTGGGGCTTAAAACAACAACACTGAATCATTTCACTGTTCTGGATGCTAGAAGCTCAAAGTCTGGCAGGGCCACGTGGCCCCAGGTCCTCCAAGGGAAAATCTGCTCATTGCCTCTTGTCGCTTCCAGTGGTTCTGATATTTTCTGACTTGTGGCCAGCCACACCACTCCAGTCTCTGCCTGTGTCTTCATACGTTTTTCTGTCTGCCTCTGCTTCTGTCTTAAAGGATGCATGTGAGATTACATTTAGTGTCTATCTGAATAGTCCAGGATACACAACTTATCTCAAACCTTAACTTAGTCACATCTCTTGCCATATAAAGTAATATGCACAGGTTCCGGGGATTGGAAAACGGATAGTTCTCATCTCTCTGGGGACCGCCATGCAGCCCACTACGGGTTATGTCCATGGAGACCAGAAAAGCAAAGATTCTCACCACCACTCCATTGGCGTGACAGATACGTAATGAAAAGAGTATTCTCATTGTATCTATGTTGCTCCAATCAGAGTGTGTAAATGATTTTTGAAACACCATTTTATGTTTTTTAATTATTTTAATTTTAAAAAGCAATAGCATGCTTATGATAAGAAAAATAGTACAGAAGAGTATAACGTGGGAAATAGAGAAACCCCCTTGTAAGTTTTCTTTAACTCCAGTTGCACTTTCTAAAAGTAACCACTGTAGGCAGTTTGCATGATCTCCATAAATTTTCTAAGCATATTCAGGTGCATACACTTTTTTTCCTCATAACACTAAGAAAACCAGGGGTGTGAGAATATATCTTGAAGACAGGACACTCCTCCCACCCACCGCATTCTTTCTAGTGACTTCTATACTTGCACCTATTTACCCTGTCCGCACTGGCCAACATTTCAGTTAACTCCAGGATTTTGCTGTTATAACATATATGCTCTTTGGCATGTGTCCGAGTATACTCACAGGATACACTCCTAGAAGTGGAATTTCTCAGTTGGAGGATATCTGTACTTTTAATTTCTACAGCTATTGCCCAGTGTCCTTCAAAAAGCTTAAATCAGCCTGACCAGGTAGGTGGTGGCGCAGTAAATAGAGCATAGGACTGGGATGAGGAGGACACAGGTTTGAGACCCCGAGGTTGCCAGCTTGAGCATGGGCTCATCTGGCTTGAGCAAAAAGCTTGTCAGCTTGGACCCAAGGTCGCTGGCTCCAGCAAGGGGTGGCTCGGTCTGCTGAAGGCCCGCGGTCAAGGCACATGTGGGAAAGCAATCAGTGAACAACTAAGGTGTCGTAATGGCAATGAAAAACTAATGATTGATGCTTCTCACCTCTCTCCGTTCCTGTCTGTCTGTCCCTATCTATCCCTCTCTCTGACTCTCTCTCTCTGTTCCTGTCTTTCTGTCCCTATCTATCCCTCTCTCTGACTCTCTCTCTGTCCCTGTAAAAAAATAAATAAAAAAGTTGATATCATCCCCACACCCACCAACAATGCACGTGTGAGGGTGCCTGTACACACCCTGGCAAAGACACAGCGTGTCAGGGAAAGCAAATCCCAAATGAGGTAAGTAGATGTTCCTTGTGGGCCTGGGTGGGCGGGTGGACCCGTCCTCCGAGGTCATCCCGGTAGCTTTCTGAGGCAATAAGCTAGCTGTTCAGAGTTCTCATTCGCTTGGGCTTTAAAAACAAAGGCAAAGTTTGGGGAGGTGAACCAGGACCGTGCAGCGAGAAGCCTTGTGAAACCCAGTGTTTGTTTCTCTAGTACAGTTAGAACTTAAATATGGTCAAAACATACTTTTCTTTTAATTTACACAAACAAATATGTTCCCAGGCTGACACCTCCGGTGCCAAGTTTCTAGGGGAAATGAAATTCTACTGTGAGATTATCAGCCACTTAGAGAGAAGATGAGAATGGAAAAGCCGTGGTGAGTTGGCTTTCTGCATCCAGAGGAGGGCTGCTGAGAGGTGTTGCTTTCTGTCTTAGCTGCAGATTAATTTCAGCGAATGAAACACGGACCTTGTAAAGGCCAGAGGACGGGAAACACTCCAGTTTTGATAAAAGGAAGTCTGCTTTGCACCGAATTCTCCCTCCTGCTGGTCAGGAGATGCAAAGATATATCCAGAGTTGCTGATGAATTGAGGGAAAAGAAACCCGTCCAGTGTGAGTGGCCTTGCGAGGGCTGTGCTAATATAAAAACCCAACAACTTGAACCTGTTCCAAGGGGGGATTAAAGCAACATGTTATTGTGAGTGCTTAATTTATTGAGCTGCGACAAGATCTGTAATGAAATACAGCCCTGGGAACTAATAACCTCCTGCTGCAACTGATCTTGACAATTAAGGAATATTTTCCAAGGATTTTTCTGGAACAGCTTAGAATTCCTTGTATCTGTGGTGGGATGCTTCTGAGCACTCATTTCTCCTCCAGGCAAGCTTTTTTTTAAAAAAAAAAAAAAAGAATGAAAGGTTGATGTTAATAAGGAAATAAGTGACACTTTATTGAATGCCTTGTGTGCACCAGGCACTTAATATGCATTATCTCTAATCCTGACAACCCAATAATTCTTATTAGTCCCTATTTTACAGATAGGAAGTTTCTAGGTATTCAGTAATTTTTCAGAGTGACATTGTCTGAGTCGTTAGCTACTAGCCACTTGTGGCTATTTATGTCTAAATTACTTAAAAATTGAAAAATTCACTTCCTAGGTGTCACTAGTGACTAGTTCAAGTGCCCACCACTCACCATGTGTGGTTAGTGGGTACCACATTGGACAGCGTAGCGACAGACCATGTTGATGATTATGGAAAGTTCTAGCAATCGGTGCTATTCCAGAGATTTCAGTGCTAGAAACTGGCAGAGCTAGAATTCAAACCAGAGCTGGTGGGCTTCAAAGGTAGCACTGTTTTATCATTACTCCTTGCTTCTTTCTTCTCTTTCTTTGTCTGAGAAGTAAGAACTAGAGCTGTGATTTTTTTAAACCCTGGCTGCACATTCAAATTACCTGGACTGCTTTAAAAAATATTGATGATAGGGTCCTCGCCCTAGAGAGTCTGATTTAAGTGTGATGAGGGGGCAGGCCTGAGGGGTTTTCCTCACTTCTCAAGTGTACGGCCAGGACAGAGAGCAGCTAAATGAGCAGGTGCACACTGTGTGATGAAAAGAACTGGCTCATCTGCCATGAGGTTGTGGTCCCTTGTGGAACCAGATGTGGGCTTCCCCTGGGGCCACATCTAAGCCTTCTCAGACAGCTCAGAGTCGTTTCTGAAGGAAAGACTTAAGTGCTTTCTCACATGCTTCCTGCTTAATGGAGGGAGCATGTGAGGAGCTCTGCTTTCAGAAGCAGGCCTTGTCACACTATCATGGAAGAAAGGAGATGGGGATGTAAGATCACAGAGACAAAGTGGAACCTGCAGTCCCAAATTTGAATCAGAAGCATCAGGATGAACCCATGCTATAATTTTCCTTACAGAATAAAGGATGTGTTTCCTAGCTCTGCCCACTGAAAAGGTGGGGAATAATGACTGATTCAGTAGCAGTGAGCACCTCCAGCGCTCAGATTAGGGCCTCTAAACACCACTTCTAATGAGAAATCAGGGTTCTGTGCACATACAGCTGATTCCAGGTCTGAGGCAGGACAGGTGCCAGATGAACCTGGAACATTCTGTCACCCAAGTAGCATGGAAGCTCTCAAAGATTTCTGGGGTCATTTCAGAAAAGATGAAAGGGACAATGTGATAGGACAGCTGAACAAAGATGGGACAGTTGGAGCATCAGTAAGAATAATAACTGCACTGGACTGAAATGTATTATATACATCCAAATCTGAGTTCACTATGATAATTTTTTAAAAAGCATAAACTTATTTGTCATCTTTGGAAGATGTTAAAAATCCAACTCATTATCTTGAAAACTGTTGCCTGACCTGTGGTGATGCAGTGGATAAGGCGTCAACCTGGAACACTGAGGTTGCAGATTTGAAACCCTGGGCTTGCCTGGTCAAAGCACATATGAGAGTTGATGCTTCCTGCTCCTCCCCTCTTCTCTCTCTTGCTCCTCTCTCTAAAAATGAATAAATAAGTCCTGGCCGGTTGGCTCAGTGGTAGAGTGTAGGCCTGGTGTGTGGATGTCCCGTGTTCGATTCCTGGCCAGGGCACACAGAAGCGCCCATCTGCTTCTCCACCCTTCCCCCTCTTCTTTCTCTCTATCTCTCTCTTCCCCTCCCACAGCCAAAGCTCCATCGGAGCAAAGTTGACCTGGGTGCTGAGGACGGCTCCATGGCCTCAGCGTCAGGTGCTAGAATGGCTCCGATTGCAATGGAGCAATGCCCCAAATGGGCATTGCCCCCTAGTGGGATTGCCGGGTGGATCCCAGTCGAATGCATGCTAGAGTCTGTCTCTCTGCCTCCCTGCTTCTCACTTCAGAAAAAATACACACACACAAAAAGAATAAATAAAATCTAAAAAATAATAATAATAAAACTGTTAAATAAAAGGAGATAATCAAGTATATCTCCTTTCTGGTATGAACCATACCTTATAGTAACCAAACAGTTGCTAAAGGAAACTTCTTTTTATAGAAGTATTCCAGCTAACAAAGACAGAAGGATAGAATTTAGTTGCCACCATTTTGCAACCTCTAATGGATCCAGTAATCATGATGCTGCTAACATCACCAGACATGTGCCTTCAGAAGGAAAATAAGGAACAGCTATGGGGAAATCATAAGAACACACACACACAAAACAAGCATTAATCTAAGTAACTTCTAGATCTAACTACTGATTAATAAGAAATATAGGGGGGAGAGGAACGTGTATAATACCAATATGGTATATGTATAATAACATTAAGCAAAATCCAGATTCTTCAGAACAACCAAACCCGTTTCTCAACAAAGACATTTCAAGGGAAGAAAAAAACTGAGAGATGTAAAAAACATATCAACCAATCACAATGGATGAGCCTTGTATGGATCCCAATTTTAACCAACTGTAAAGAAAACAGTTATGAGACCACTAAAGATATTTGAACACTGACTAGATATTTGCTGATATTAAAGCATTAGTTTTAGTAGGGGTGAAGATGGTAGTATAAACCCCACTCCTTCTTTTGGAGTCAGTACTAAAATATTTGCAAAAGAAACGATTGCTGTCTGGATTTTGCTTCTAAAGATCTGAGATGCAGGAGGAAGGGGGGGTTATAGACGGAACAGGATTAGCTGAGAGTTGGTGATTGTTGAAGCTGGGTGACGGGTAGCTGAGGTCCCTTGTACCATATACTCTATTCTTCTGTATGCTTAAAGTTTTTCATAATAAAAGTAAGTTAAAAAGTGAAGGCTAGTCTTCTCTCAAGGGTATTTGGTTGGTCTGCCTCCCCACTGCTGGCATCTCCGGGGCAAACCTGGGTAGCAGATTTGAGATACATTTCAGCGTACATGCATGCGAGCGCGCGCGCATCCTCACCCCCCCCCCACACACACACCTGCTGCCTCCAAGACAACCAGGGAGGGGATACAGCAGCATCCAAAAGGTTCCTGTCCTTACAAGGATCAGGCCAGCCTGCCATTGTCACATCAGACCCATCACAGTTTGTCCCTTCAGTCCTAGTCAGAACTTCACAGGGGGCACCCCCCAAGAGATCTGCCTCCTTGTACCCCCCGACCACCTTTGCATCCCCTGAAGAAATAGAAGCTCCTTAGTAGAGAGAACAGGACCCTGAATCAGATTTAGCTTCAAATTCTGACTTCTTCACCTGAAAGAAGGATATTTAACCATCCAAACCTCATTTTTCTCATCTGTAAAATAGGCATAATGTGACCTCAACTAACTCAATAAATATTATGGGGGGAAAGGACAGTGGCAAAAGGACCTAGTCTCCACTACTGGGAACTACACACTCAGAGGTGAAAGGTGATCTTAACAGAGTATAAGAGCCATGATAAAGCGTGGGTTATAAAATTTCAGAAGTAAAAGTGCTTAATCATATCTTAATATTTTGAAAACTGGCAGTCTTTACTTAGGAAACATCATACCTTTGAATCATACTTTGTATTAACCAGAATATTCACACTTTCCCACTACTGAGTGTCGAGCTATACACACAGAGAATAATTTCACCTAACTTGGACCTTACATCCCCATGCAGGAAGAATTAGTATTCCCATTTTGTGGAGGAGGAAAGTGAGCATGAAGAGGAGAGGGACCTTGCCCAAGGCTCTGTCCATTGGTTCATGGCCCTGCCTTCCGCCATTGGCCCTCTGCATTAAGAAAGCTTTGCAATGCAACCGCAGGGCAGGGAAATAAGAGAAGCTGATGACCAACCAACTCTCAGGTCAAATGCCCCACCCTTTTCCTCCACAGAATCAGTGCCATTGTAATGACATAGCTATTTGTATAATTAATTATTAATATCCAATCTCCCCTGCCTCTGGCTAGACTGTCAGCCCACCGAAATGGATATGTGATACTCACTTCTGTTTACAGACCCTGACTCGGTGGTGACACATGAACGATACTCAATAAACAGTCACAGAACAGACCAACTGATGCCACCATCACCTCCAACCGGGCCTCCATCTGAAGTTGCAGAAAGCCGTTATTGCCACCCTGACCTCCAGTTACATTTCAGACAGGCTAGTATCCATGATGTCACATGACAGAAGACGATCCCAGACAAAGACTGGCTAAGAGGTAGGACCTATGGCAGCCAGGAGTGGGTGTGTTTTCTCTTTCATTAGTATACCTGTTGGTACACCCTTCCTGGGCTCCATTCACATTCTTACCCCAGCTCCAGGACAGGAAACAACAAAACAAAACAGCCCCAGAGTTTGAGACAAGATAGCTAGCTGGCTAGTTCCCTCTCTGCTTGTAATTAATGCTGAAAATATCCATGACTTGCTTTGGCGGCAAAGGTAATAATAAAACCGCGCAGCCTGATTATTTGGCTACTAATTACCTTCTTGGTTTTCTGTCCCCTTTCCTTAAATTAATTTCAGAGTTCCTCCAGATTTCTCATTGCTAAGCTCTGAAGTTCCAGGTTCCACAGCGCCCATGCCAACTGGCACGGAGCTCCCAGCAGCTCAATCACAGGCAGATTGCTAAGAGGAGCATCCACATCGCAGCTCGCCCCAGGGGGTTCTGGAATTTTCTCGCTGACGTTATAAACCACAAAGATCTTTGTCTAACTCTGAAAAACCTGTTTCCTTGATCTTGCCTGCCTCTCTCTGGATTGCAGGCTGTTGGGAAATGCCAGAGGTCTTGGGGTGTCCCCTGGGATAATAGTGTGTCTCTGGGTTGCCTGGTTGGGATCAGGGACAGAGATGCCCTAAACCCATTCATGGTTGGCCACAGCCCTGCCCTAGGCTTGGGAGATGCCTCAAGCCGCTGGAGCTAAGCTTGGTGAGAGACTGGACGAGGTTGAGGAAAAGTAGAGGCCAAGGAATGGGAGGCTATTGGGGTGGAGGCCACACTTGTAAAGGAATTTAAAAGATAGGGATGGAGGGCCATTCTGGTGTTCTACCTCTAGAATCGTAATGCAACCAACCACCTTGAACTGAGTTCCTACTCTGCACCAGAAACTTAGTTTGTATTTTTTAGATCATAATTTTTTGACTTCCAAAATTGTATATATTCATTGTGTACAATTTGATAAGTTTGGAGATAAGTATATACCCGTGAAACCGTCACCAAAATCTATGCCATACCTGTATCTATCACCTCCAAACGTTTCCTCCTGCCTTCTTTATGAGTCTTATATTTTATGGTGAGAACGTTTAACATAAGATCTACCTTCTTAGCAAAATTTTAAATATACAATACACGCTATACATTAGATCTCCAGAACTTACCTAGCATAGCTGAAACTTTGTACCCTTTGACCAATATCCGCCCTATTTCTCCCTCCGCCCAGCCCCTGGCAATTCCCCATTTAACTCTATGGTTCTCCAAGAGTGACTATTTTAGGTGCCTCCTAATAATTGGAATCATGCATATATTGTCTTTCTGTGACTGGCTTATTTTACTCAGCATAATGTCTTCCAGGTTTATCCATGTGCTCACATACGACAGGCTTTTTGTCTTTTTATGGCTAAGTAATACTCCATTGTATGTACATAGCACATTTTCTTTGTCCATTTGTCTGTCATTGGATATTTAGGTTACTACCATGTCTTGGCTAATGTGCCAGAAACTTGACCTACACATCTCCTGCCACCCTGAAACTCCCGTTGGACCAAACGTGATGGGCGTCTGCTGGTTTGGATTGTACTGCTTCTACCTGGGTCACTAATGGGAGCCATGCCACAGGGAAGTCATGTGACCCAGGCCTGGCTACAGTGGTTGGCTCTGGGGTGGACTCATGACCAAGCTGGGCCAGTCAGAATCTTCCTCGAACCGTCTTTACTGCCAGAAGGATAAAAAGACACATACCCCACCCCCTGCCTGCCAATGGATTTGCTGAGCTGGTGAACACTGGGAATATACGTGGAAGGGAGGTGACTAAGGGACAAATGAAGCCCCTGTGACAGTGCGTGAGCCGTGGATGCAGCCAAGGGAAGTCAGATCTACTCCTTACGTTTTAGTTACAGGGACAGGAAATTCTTTGTCTGCTAGAGCCAGTTCGTCTTGTGTGCCTGTGTGTAACAGACAGAGTGTTGTACAGACTGGCACTTCCTCCTCATGGTACCTGGCTTTGGGTTGGGGAAATTGCATACATCCCCAGGTAGGGTCTTCACAATCACCTGGTGAGGTATTCCATATTGCAAGTGGGGAAACTGAGGCCCAGAGGGGTGAGGGAGTCTTGCCCAGATATTACTGCCAGATGTGCTCAGGCATTCATTCATACCTGGGCTAATTCCTTGATGTCTTGGTGCTCCTTCAAATTCAGCTGTCTAAAACTGAATCCAAAAGCCTCCTCGCCAACATGATTTCCTTCCCAGGTCCCCCAACTCAGGGACAGACCCCCTCCAGTCTGGTGGTACTTACTAGAAACTAGATGTCATTCCTGATCCTTCCCTGACACACCCAAGAGTCAGGAAGTCCTGTCCTCTGACCTCCTCGGCAGCCCTGGAGGCAGTTTACGACTTCCCCTGTTCACCTCTCCACCCCTACCCCAGCCACCCTCATTTCCCAAAACCTGGGCCTTTAAGAGTTGCCTGCTGCCTGGTTCTTCTATATCCATTCTTTCCTCCTCCTTTAATATGGCTCCCCCGGGCAGCCAGAGGAATTTTTTCAAAATGCCGGTCTGATTATTCTTGATGGGAGAGGCTGGGTCTGATGATCTGATGGTACACATTGGCCTCCAGGGATGTTTTGAGAATCATGCAACCCTTTGGTTCTATCTGACTTTCAAGTACAAAGTCTTAAAGCTCAAGAGCAGGCAGTACACAGCTCCCTGCATCCATCCAGCATGCCAGCATTTATTCCACAAATAGCTGCTAGCAGTCCCAGGCGTGGTTCCATGAGTGGGGCTCCAGAGAGGACCAGCGGCAACCCGCGTGGATCACTCAGTGCACTTGCTACAGACCAGGCCCTGCACCCTGTGCCTGACGCCCACTAATTCACTTACCCCTCTAGCGGCCATGTGAAGCCTTGACTGTTATTAAACCCATTTGACAGATGGAAGAAAAAGATCCCTGTTTTCATGAAGTTTTTATGCTGGTAAGAGTGACAAAAACAAGTTAAACACACCCACACACGCACACACTCATTCACACACAAACATTATTCAGAGAGTGATGGAATCAAGGGTGATTCTCAGATTCTGAGTCCAGAGAGTTCTAGATGCCCCATTCCCAACTCAGCCTGCAACATGTGCAGGCCAGGGAAGCAGCTGAAATGGAGCCCATATACTATATGACTACAGGTTTAAGAGTTATAAGCCAAGCTAAGAAACCAGGTAGATAAAAGATCTTCCAACTTCCATCCCTGGCAAACATGCCTCCACTACAACCTGGAAGGCCAGCTCTAACTGCAAAATTCTCCCAGATTCCTTGGACTTCCACAGACCACCCTCTTTTCACCTCCCCCTTCTCCATCCTGCGCCTGGATGAGCCTTCACACACAGAGAGGCACTCCAGCCTGAAAGTCCAGCTCTGTCCTGAGCCCCACACATGGCTGCCCAACCCCCCTTCTGGTTTAGGGGAGCACACACTGGGAAGTCAGTCTGCCTTCAGTCCCACAGATCATAATGAAGGTATGATGAGCTCATACTAGGTTAGGGCGGGCTCAAAATCCAATGACTAGTGTCCCTCTATGAAGAGGAGAGGAAACAGTCACCTACCGGGAGATGGCCATGTGACGACAGATCAGAGATTGCAGTGATGAATCTCTAAGCCAAGGAACACTAAGGATTACAGGAAGCCACCAGAAGCTAGGAGCTAACTACGATCGATTCCTTTGGAGGGAATACGGCCCTGCTGACACCTTGATTTGGGACTTATACCCGGCCTACCTGAGAGAAGGCGAGTCTCTGTGGTTTGTGGTGGCTTGCTATGGCAGCCCTAGCAAATGAATGCACACCTCCTGCCCCCTCCCCACCCCTCCCTCTCCCTGCCACACACACAACCAATGTCAGGCTGCTGCAGAAAAAATCATCACTAGCAGGTGGCAACATTGCCCACCACCTCACAATTCACCTGACCAACTCAAAAGCCCAAATGCTCTTATAGGCCATATTTTCCAAGAAGATCACCTCCGCACTTACCCACAGCAGCCAGCTCTGGCTCCGGGCCTGTCTGCCTGGTCCCTGAAACAGGACAGAGAAGAGCGGGCCCTGCTCCGAGGGGTTGGCTGGTGAGCTGCTCACGGCTGCCCGCCCCAGCAGCACCCAGCCAGCAGCAGGCACCTGGAGGAATGCGTGTCAACAAGCTCTCTGTGCTCCAACCACATGGGGTTAGCTTCCCAGTGGCAAACTTGTGCTTGTCACAATTGTTAGTGTTTGGTTATATGTAACCAAGGCTGTGGAGTTGATGTGGAGTGTGTGTGTGTATGTGTGTGTGTGTGTGTGTGTGAGAGAGAGAGAGAGAGAAAGAGAGAGAATTGTATATCATCTGTTGTGCACAAAGCCTACAGCAGAATTACCTGACCACACCCCCTTCCCAAATACAGATGGCCAATAGGTCAGATCTCTTTAGAAATCAGAGTATTTGAACTCAACAGCAAAGAGCTGCTGTTTGTTCTAAACTCCATGAAATGTGATGACTTTTCATCATCAGATAAGTAATCAGGACTATATACTATTTGAATGCCAAAATCCATCTGTCTGTTAATCCATCCATCTATCCACCAACTCATCTTCCTATCCATCCATCCATCCAATCAATATTTGCTAAGTTCCCACTATAATTACTGTAATAATATTAACAACATCAGTAATAACAATGGTTCTTATTCAGTGGGCACTTTCAAGAGACGGGCTCTTGAAAGTTCACATGCATCATCTGTTTAATTCTCACGAACAATTCTATAAAATTGATGCCCATAGACCCAATTCATAGAGGGGAAAAGTGAGGCACAATGTTTAGATCTCTGGTCTAAGACTTCACAGCCTAGCCTGACCAGGCAGTGGTGCAGTAGATAGAGCATTTGACTGGGATGCGGAGGACTCAGATTCAAAACCTCAAGGTCGCCGACTTGAGCATGAGCTCATCCAGCTTGAGCATAAGCTCATCAGCTTGAATGTGGGGTCACAGGCTTGAGTGTGGGATCACAGACATGACCCCATGGTCGCTGGCTTAAGCCCAAAGGTCACTGGCTTGAAGCCCAAGGTCTCTGACTAAAGCCCAAAGTTGCTGGCTTGAGCAAGGGGTCACTCAGTCTGCTGTAGCCCCCAGTGAAGGCGCATATGAGAGAGCAATCAATGAACAACTAAGGTCCCGCAACAAAGATGCTTCTCATCTTTCTCCCTTCCTATCTGTCTGTCCCGCTCTCTGACTCTCTCACTGTCTCTGTAAAAAAAGAAGAAAGAAGAAAAGACTTTAAAACCTACTATGATAGATCAAATGTAGCCAGATATTCTCTGCTGACCTGAGGTCTCCACAAAAGGAAGCAGTTCTCACCCACTAGAAGACGAGAGGCCAGCTGAGGTCATCAAGCCAACAGCCAGCACCAGCTGCCACACCTGTGAAGGAGGCCATCGAGACCTTCCAGCCCAGCTGACTCTCTAGCTGTGTGAGGCCAGGCATAACCAGCTGTGGAACCACCCAGCGAACCCCCAGAATCATGATGAAAAATAATAAATTGTTTTAAGCTGCTATGTTTTAGAGATTGTTTGTCACACAGCCAAGACTAACTGAGACACGTTGTAAAAGGCCAACCCAGGTCTCTCAATTCTAGGATCTGGGCCTGCCTCTCAGAAGCAGAGTTTTGACCACAGAGTTTAAGAGGATACAACCCCTGAGTGTGGAGAACTCCAGGGAACAGACTTTCCAAAAAAAAGACTTTGCTGGGCCATCCATCAGCAGGGAAGCATGTCCCAGTGGGTGGGTTCCTGGGACTTTGATCGGTATGTTTTATTTATACAGCAACTGATTGCTGCACACCTGCCAAGTGACAGTCACTATAGTCAGTGTTGGGTGTGTGGCAGCAAGCAACAGACATGATCTCTGGTCTCCAGAAGCTTAAAACTTAAGGACGAAGACAGAAGTAAGCCAGTCACAAAGCAATTACAAACTGTGGAGTGTTGTGAAAGGCCCCCAAAGACCCTGGGGAAAGAAAACGATGGGGTGGAGTAGCCGTAGGCAAGATGATGGGGAAAGACTTCTCCAAGAGGCTGATATTAAGTGGGTCCACCAGAAGGACAAAGAGACATGCAGAAAGTTACAGGAAAAATAATCCGAGTGGAAGGAACCATGTGGGCAAAGGTCCTGAGGAAGAAGAAACTGGAACCTTTAGGAAGGCAGGAGCAGAGTGGGTCAGTCAGGAGGAGAGTGGATGAAGACAGATGAAAGGGTGGGCCGGGCCAGATCGTGCAGCCATGGAGGGTAGATAGACTCCTGTATGCGCCCCACCAGGATCTACCTGGCAACCCCATCTTGGGCCATGCTCACAACTAAGGTATTTTTAGCACCTGAGGCAGAGGCTCCGTGGAGCCATCTTCAGTACCCAGGGCTGATGGGCTTGAACCAGTCAAACCATAACTGCGGGAGGAAAAAAGAGAGAGAGTGTGAGAGAGAGAGAAGCAGATGGTCACTTCTCCTGTGTTCTCTGACTGGGAATCGAACCCGGGACATCCACACACTGGGCCGACACTCTACCACTGAGACAACTGGCCCTGGGCTCTCTCTTATAAGGGCAGTGATCCCATATTGAGGGCTCCACCATCATGACCTAAGTACTCCCGAAGGCCCCACCTCCTAATACCATTCATTACATTAAGGATTTGATTTCAACATATGAATCTTCAGGGGCACAGACATTCCATCTATATAGCAGAGGGTGTGGGAAAGAACTGGAAATTTTCTCCCCATTTGTTGGGAAAACAATGGGAAGTTTTAAACAGAAGAGGAACATGGTTTTACGTAGATTTTTAATCTGTACCTCGGCTGTGTGGACAACAGAGTGAAGGGAGGCCACGGAAGGGGGGTGATATTAATCAAGATGTCACTGCACTCGTCCAGGCAGAGGTGTTGGTGGCTTGAACCACGGTGGTGGCTGTGAGGTTGAGAAAGGGATTTGAGATATGTGTTGGAAGAAGAATTGGTAGGATGTAGGGATTGGATGGGGGTAAAAGAAGTATCAGATATTAGCCCAAGCTCCCCCAGAAGCAATCCCGAGACAAGGGTTCGGATGGTGGAATCATCCATGCAAAGGCCCAGAGGCAGGAATGAGCTGGATGCATCTGAGGAATGGAAGGAAGTTTGGGTGGGGAGGGGCAAGTGAGACAGGAAGGGAACAAGTAAGGGCCCGCCATGAAGCACGCCGCCTCTGCAGGCAACCAGGATCTGGCCCACTGAGCCACCTGGGGATACGGTGTTGAACACACTCCTCAGGATGGATCCATCTGCTAGGTGAGGGAGCTGGGGTAGTTATGCATCAGGTTGCTCAGTCACTGGGTGAGGGCTGTACCCCGAGCATGTTCATTCTCCGCACTTCCTGTCACGTGGGAGGGCAGAGCAGGCTCCAGGAAGCAGAGGATGTCCTCAGGCAAAGAAATGCAGGTGCCATAGTTGAAAGCCAGGCCAGGGCCCTTGGAAGCAGGACAGGCTGATAGGATGAGGGTGAGTCACCAACAGTGTCTGTCTGCCACCATTAGCAGTGATTTGTGCGGTTCTGGTCTGAACAAGTGGAAATGAGTTCTAGTTTCAAGTAGTCCTCAGATACTATCAGACATGGTTTATTGACATCCTTTCCCCATCTCAGGGACTCTCGCCCCATTACAGCCCTGCACCACCAGACTCTTAGAGTGCATTATTGCTGACCCCCAGCCGCCAAACCTGCCCTTCCCCCAGTCAATGGCTACACTGTCCAATCAACATTACCATTCAGACCAAAAACCCAGGAGTCATTCACAAAATCCTTCACTTTTCCATATCCCAACATCCAATCCTGTTGAGTCAAAATATCCTGAACTGAACCAAGTTTCTCTGCCTTCATTGCCACCACCATCACCTAAGCCACCTCTACCTTCTGCCTGGAGCAACCTCACAATTCCCCTCCCTGCTTCCATTCTCAGTCTCCTTAATCCAGTTTCTGCAAAGCAGCCATTTAAATCATTAATGGTGTGTCAGACCATGCCACTATCACTTACTACCTTTAGTGGCCCCATACTGTGATAATAAAACCTAAGTTTTCACCTTGGCCCATGAGTTCACCAAGCCCTCCTCAAATCTCCAACCCCAACTTCACCACTCTCCTTTAGCCACTCTGCTCCCATCCTGGTGCCCAGCCATTCCTCAAATGCATTGAGCTCACTCCTGCCCCTGGGCCTTTGCATGTGCTATTCTTCCTGCCTGGAACACCAGGTTCCTGCAGAATTAATTCCTTCTCATTATTTATATCTCAACTCAAATGTCAACTTCCTCATACATCCACGTGGTGCTTTCTGCCTCCCCACAGGGGGGATGTAAGCTCCCTGAGGCAGAGACTGTTCAGCTTCACCACTGGAGACCATAGGCTGTGTCTGCAACATGCCTGAAGTGCAATAGGCACTCAAGAGAGTACGTAAATTACTATAGTAGAGGCAAAAGACCTTATTTTCCTAACTAGGGCTGGATATTTCCAACCATTCTCAATGATAGCCAAGCTCTAATTTTGCCCCATCTGGAAGTGAGCATGTTGGCACGGTTCTTATACGTGACCCAAACCCCTTAGTGCCAGAAATGTCCAATAGCATTTGCTGAGGCTCTGGAGAGAAGTTGAACCCGACAACTGACACCGGAGCTTAGTCTACATCACTGCCTTGCCTTGAGCTACCCACCTGTTGGCATGGCCTTCCCTGGCTAGACCCTGGGCACAGGGACCCATGGCTGTGTGGGGTGGGGAGAGAGGGAAGAAGGGAGCTCCGCCTCCCAGACCCACATGGCTTCTGACCAAGTCCCTAGAGCAGTGGCGAGGAAAGGAGGGGATTGGGCGCTGTGGCTTTTCTCCTTCCAGTCATGTGGACACTGACTAAGACAGTAAGTTGAGTGGGAAGGCATGGACATTTAAGCCTCTATCAAATATGCCTCGCCATTTTCTTCCCACCATGTGTGGGTCAGCCTAACCACTCAGCAGAAATCACAGATGTAGCTACTCCAACCAACCGCGAGGTAGCCAAGGCAATTTGCACATCCCAACCCACAGTGGCCCCCACAAACATGGTAACTGGATAATGTGATGTGAGACCGCTCTCTGTCCCCAGGCATCAGCTCTGACGCTTGCCAGCTGTGTCTCCTTGGGCAAGTCACTCAACCTCCCTGATCCTCACTTTTTTCAGCTGAGAAACCGGGCGGTGACAGCATGAGCCCAGTGTTCAGAGTGGTCCATGAGTGCCGAGAGCACCGGGCACAGAGTGGCCCGTGAGTGCCGAGAGCACCGGGCACAGAGTGGCCCGTGAGTGCCGAGAGCACCGGGCACAGAGTGGCCCGTGAGTGCCGGGAGCACCGGGCACAGAGTGGCCCGTGAGTGCCGGGAGCACCGGGCACAGAGTGGCCCGTGAGTGCCGGGAGCACCGGGCACAGAGTGGCCCGTGAGTGCCGGGAGCACCGGGCACAGAGTGGCCCGTGAGTGCCGGGAGCACCGGGCACAGAGTGGCCCGTGAGTGCCGGGAGCACCGGGCACAGAGTGGCCCGTGAGTGCCGGGAGCACCGGGCACAGAGTGGCCCGTGAGTGCCGAGAGCACCGGGCACAGAGTGGCCCGTGAGTGCTGAGAGCACTGGGAACAGGGACACGCTGGACAAGTACAGCCGTGACTGCTGTTAGCACAGAGCCGAGCTCGGTAAATTTCTAAAAATATGTTTTATTGGATTTTCCTTCTGAGCTGCAGAAGCAATATATGCTCCTTGAAACAAGCCAAACAGCAGAGGTGAACAGGAAAGAAAAAAGCCAGATCCCCTCCTTCCCCTGCACTCCGACCCCTTGCATACCCCCCATGGGGCCCTGGAGGAAGGAGCAGTGAGCATTTTCCCTCCAAATCGATCTCCCTGCACAGTCCTGTATTTGCATATATGGGGTATGCTTGTGCCATTGTGACAGAAATGAGCTAATTCCGTCCATATTTTCCAAGGTCACTACAACAGATGCCAACCTCATTCTCTATAGAAGCCTCCCAATATTCCCCCCTGGCAATGAACTCGGGATATCTCAAGGTATCAGCCTGCCCCTTACTGGTGGCTATTTAGGCTGTTTCCAGTCCTCCTCTCAGCCAACCTCACTGTACTGATACCCTGGGACCTGTCCCCTCACTTCCGTAGGATGGTTCCCCTAAGTATGCTCAGGAGATCCATGGACACAGTGTGGCTTTGTGTTTTTAATTTTAAAAGTGCTGCCAGACGAGTGTGTTGAGTGACTGACTGATCCGGTGTGACCCAGCCTTCATTCTGCTGTCTCCAGAAGCCCAGTAAGAGTCTCAGCATTAGGCAGACATCCCCCCCAGCCCAAAAAGGGGACACAGTGTCACCCACCGAGGGGGGAGAGCCTGGTACTCAGCTTAGGGGGCTTGAGAAAGACCTGGAGAAGCAGGGAGAACTGGGGGCACGCTGAGTGCTAGAGGTGACCCCACTGCTGGGTTTTCACGGCCATCACTTCCCGACACAAGGCTGGTCTCGTGGCTGTCTCCAAGCTGGACACACATGAAGATAAATGTCACTATCCTCCCTTGCCAGTGCTTTGAAGGACAGGCGGTGGTGGCAGCAGAAATACAAGTAAGACGAGGAGATCAGAAGGAGACAGCAGAACGCCACTGGCCCTGGGGAGCCATGTGGTCAGAGAAGCTCTGAACAAGATGCTTTGACCCAAGATGTCAGAAGGTCTGGGACAGGCTGAGCATTCATAGCATGGAAGAGAACTAACTCATCAGAATTTTACAAAGTGAGAGACTAAGACCTCAGGCAAGGTGCCAGGTGCATCTGTATCTCAGTCTGCACATCTGTGAAATGGGGATAGTAGTCCTGTGTCCCGCCCTCCAAGCTTTGCTGTGAGGATTCAGCAAGAGGTGGTGGGTCGCAGCTCCAACCCACTCTCTCCCCACCTCCACTCCTCCCACCTTCCTCGTTGACCACCCATGAACCTCTAGGGTGTTTTACCTCCTTGGTCCCAGCGTGCCACTCACCCCTGGGTCATACCCCAGTCTTTCCAAGACCACCACTGGAAGTTCTACGCCCTCACCAATAACTCCACCTCTGCCCTCTCTAACTCACCCTCTCTAACTGCCATACCCTTCCCCCCGCCCTGCAGGAAGCTCCACCCCCAGACCAGTCGCCGACACATAATAGGCCCACAGTAAATATGTGTCAGATGGATGACTAAACAAACAAATGAATAAAGGTTTGGCAGCCACAACTAATAAATAAGAATCGGGCTACAGGACTAGATGCCCTCTGCTGTAGGAAGTTGCGGAAGAGGGTAATTAGAAAGAGGGCGTCCGCAAAGGCTTCCTGGGAAGTCCAGACAAGGTGAGGCAGGGAAGCCCTTGGCACAGAGTAGCCATTCAAAGGCCTGCACAATTCATTCTGTAATTCATTCAAAACATATGACATGCTGGTGAGCAAAATGAACGCAGGGACTTGCCCGGGGAAGACAAGAAAATGAGCCATTGCAGCAGTGGGAAGGCCAGGGAGGTGGGCAGGGAGGGGACGGCAGCAGGGGTGACACTGGATGCATTTGACCTTGACAGTAAGGATGATAATCAGAGCATCACCACCACCTTGGGGGCCAGTCCAAGCACTAACCTTTCAGTGCCGGGTCATGGGCGTTCCAGGGTTAAAGCCAGGGTGGCTGGGGTGGTCGGGACACTCCAGGAGGTCATTGGGTTGCAGCGCTTGGCCAATGATCTGGATGTGTTTCAATATTTTAACAAGAGGGACCCAAGTCAGCAGTGTGGCAAGACAGGGCCGGGAGGAGGGGCTGCCTTGGGCAAAGGCTTTATGCCAGAGGCTTCTAGCTAGCTGGCCAGCAGGTCCTGTGGGCCACTGAGTCCAGGTCCTCCTCCCTGCAGGGCAGGGTCCTGAGCTTCAAGCTTGCTTCCTGGCAGCACCCTGGTGGGGTCGGCTGTGCCCCCACCAGGAGGTTTATTTTGGGGTGACAGGTAAGAATAGCTGATACAGGGGGGTCGTAAGACCATCCAAAGGGGAGGTTACTCTGCAGTTGCCAGGTGCTCAGAGGGGTCCCCAGTACTCTCTGTCTACTCAGGGTGAGGTGGGAAGGAGCCGTCTCTGAAGCCCTTGTCGATCAATGTCCCCAAATAATCCATTTAAAGGACAAATGGTTTTGGGAAGGAGGAGAGTAAGCGTGAAGGGGACCCAGTCCTCCACCCTGGCCTGGGACAGTGGCCCCACTTCAGAATGAACGGTTGACATTTCCCTGGTGCCAGCAGTTGTCTGAGGCTGGCGAGGGACAGGTTCTGTGTCACACCCTGTAGGCCTGGCACTGGGACAGGGGCCTGGCTGGAGGACCGGAGGTGGCTCCGCCGGGACCAGGTTCCCATTTAACAGTCCTGGTGAGCTGCCTTCCTGGGTGCGTTCTATACAAGCCACTTCTCCAGGCCTCTGGCAGCGCTCCCTGTGCCACCTCCCCGGGTTGCCAGGCCCTCTCCACTGGCCCCCTCTCAGAGCCCAGCTCCTCTGTCCATCTGTCGGTGTGCAGGGCCCAGGCCTCCTTTCCCACCTCGTGCCCGTTCCAGCTAGCTCCTGCCGGTTGGCCAGGCCTTTGCCTCCTGCACTCCCTCTGCCTGAAGCAGTTTCTGGGCTCCCTTGTGGCTGGAGCTTCTGCCTTCAGGGCTCCGCTCACACCGGACCTGCTCTGAGAGGCCTGACTGAGGCCTCACCCTTCACGTTGTGGTCACTTTTTCACAGCACTTTGCTCTCTCTTAATGACCTTGACGTGTGTCCTTGCCTATTTCTCTAATCCACAACGTGGACCATGCCGAGGGTCCCCTAGGAGATTCTGAGCATTAGGAGAGCAGGTACCTGCCTGGCTTTGTCACTGTGCTGTTCCCGGACCCGGCAGGGCGCTGAGCACAGGGTTGGTGCTCGGCAGTTAATGTAACCAACAGAACCCATCCCCCCAAGCTGGTTTGAGGCGAGGGCCAGGGGTTTAGGGCATGGCCTCTGAGTCACTGGGTCGCTGTGTCCCCACTGCGATGACACAACTCCCTTGGCAGTACCTCTCAGAGCAGGGAGTTGCCAAATCTTGGTTGCCTCACTGCTCCTGCCCCCACCCACCCCACAGAAGGCAGACCAGGGTTGACCCCAGAGGGGAGGAGGTGACAGAGTCCAGCGAGGAAAGTGAAGGTCGTGTGTCCTTTCCCCAAGCAGCCAAAGCCATGCAAGAGCATTAGGAACACTGGGCTGGCTAGGAAAGGCCAAGGACCACCACCTCTGACCCACAACAGGAGTGGGCTCTGTCACCTGAGGCCAGCTTCTCCGTGGCCCCTGCCCATACCACGTAGAGCTCCAGCCCAGCATAGTGACTGCCTAGGCCCTGCTTGAGCCGGTCTCCAGCCCTCCCAGTTCTCACACAGGGTGCTCTAATCATACGCAGTACCTCATTCATTCATTCATCTATGACAAGCCGGTAGTACTCTAGGTCAGGAAAATACAGTGGTGAGCAGCAGAAGCCCTGCCCTCCCAGCCATCACAACTGTGACAGACTGTGACAGCCTCCCAAATATGTCCCCTCCTAATCCCCGGGCCCTGTGCGTATGTTACCTGAAAGGAACTTTGCGTATGAGACTAAATTAGAGATTTTGAGATGGGACAGTTATCCTGGGTTATCTGGTGGGCACAGCCTAATCTCAAGCCCTTACTGGAGGGAGACAGGGTGGTCAGGGTCAGAGAGAAGAGAGGACGCTACGGTGTCAGCTGTGAAGGTGGAGGAAGGGGCCACGGGCCAAGGAACACAGGCTGCCTCGAGAGGCTAGAAGCGGCAGAAAAACAGATTAACCTCCCGCACCCCAAGCTTCTAGAAGGAACCGGTCCCGCAGCCTCCTGTGAGACCGCAGACCTCCAGGACTGTGGACACTGACACCTGTGTGGTTTTATGCACCTAACTTTGAGGAAATTTGTTAGAACGGCCATAGGAGACAAATGCGATGGATGGTCTGACGGGGGACATGCTCAGCCCCGAATCCCACCAGGACCGGCTGCATAATTTGTGGGGGCCCAGGACAAAATGAAAATGCAGGGTCCCTAGTTCAAAAAGTATTAAGAATATTGAAACAGTGATGGTAGAAGATTGGGGGGTCGTATGTGCTGCACAGGGTTTGCACCCACAAAGCCGGTCCTGAACCTCCTATGGAGCTAGTTCATCACAACAGGGACATCAGGCCAAGAAGGGAAAGGACAGGGGCCCTTGAGAGTGTGCGACAGTGAACAAGAGCTGAGAGCTCTTTGCCTTGGGCCAGATTAAGGGACATGTGGTGGTCCTGGCCCACTGGCTCAGTGGCGTGTGGATGTCTTGGGTTGGATCCCCAGTCAGGGCACACAGGAGAAGCGACCATCTGCTTCTCTTGCCCTCCCTCCCCCTCCCCCTTCTCTCTCTCTTCCCCTCACAGCCAGTGGCTCCATGGGGTGGAGCCTCAGCCCCAGGCACTGAGGATGCACTGCGCATTTTCTTACTGAAATCCTGCAAGTTGATGAGGGTCCTACCGATCACCCTCCCACCCCACCCCCACCCTCCACTTCCCAGAGGAGGAGACCAAGGCTCAGAGGCATCATCATCACACTGTTAGCCTGTGAACACAGAATGAAGTGGCATTGGATGATTCCACTTGTGCTTTCTGCCTTCTAACCATCTCTGGAGTGGGTTAGCTCAAGTCTCTCCCTGTGATCATTGAAGTGTGACACTGGGTTGTCAGTTTCCATTTGTTAGACACTCACCTCTGCCAGGCCTAGTCCTGGCCATCTGAAAAACCTCGTGCCATGTGAACCTGTGACAACCCTGAGCACTGGTGGTGTGGGGTTTCCCCCACATTACAGATTAGCCTACCTAGGCCCAGAGATAAGGAAGCTTTTGCTCAAGTTCACACAGGCAAAAAGTGGCTGGACCAGGACTCCAGCTGGACCTCCTGACAAGAGACCTCAGCCTGTGTCTGAGCGCTTCGGATGTGCAAAGGCTCAGCTGTTCACAAAAGAGCTGTGGGGAATCTGACGACTCAGGCAGCAGTCCGTGGTTGGAGCTTCAGGCAAATTCCTCTAGGGAAATGTATCTTCCCCCCAAAGGTAAATAAGGCAGTGAAATTTGACTTACAAAAGCCTTCACCAATGAGCAATGTTCAAGGATGGCTATCTGATTCTCTTTTCAATCCTCTGGGCATTTTCTCCTTTTACTTCTTACTAAACAGACAGCCTGTCCCTGCTCACTGCCTCCAGAAAAGTTGCAAGAGAAGGAAGATGGGAACACGCTGGGCTTTTGTGGCTTTGGTTTCCAAAGGCCTAGGCCAGGGGCAGCAAGCTACACCTGGGGCCAAACTCCGCCCACTGACTCCTTTATTTATTATTTATTTAATTTTGTGACAGAGATCCAGAGAGACAGAGAGAGGGACAGACAGACAGGAAGGGAGAGAGATGAGAAGCATCAATTCTTCATTGCAGCACCTTAGTTGTTCATTGATTGCATTCTCATACGTGCCTTGACCCGGGGACTACAGCAGACTGAGTAACCCTTTGCTTGAGCCAGTGACCTTGGGCTTGAGCTGGTGAGCCTTGCTCAAACCAGATGAGACCGTGCTCAAGCCGGCAATCTTGGGGTTTTGAACCTGCGTCCTCCGCGTCCCAGTCCAACGCTCTGTCCACTGCGCCACTATCTGGTCAGATTATTATTATTATTATTATTACTGTGGTGGTGGGAACACAACATGAGATCTACCCTCTTAAACAAGATTTTAAGTGCACAGTGCAATATTGTGCATTACAGGCTTGGTGCTGTCCAGAAGATCTGTAGAGCTTCTTCACCTTGCTCAGCCGAAACTCTGTGCCCTCTGAACAGCACCTCCCATCTCCCTCCCAGCCCCTGCCAACCACCACTCTCCTCTCTGTTTCTATGAGCTTGACTATTTTAGACTCCTCATAGAAGTGGAATCACTCAGTATTTCTCCTTCTGTGTCTGGCTTATTTCACTCAGCATAATGTCCCCCAGGTTCATTCATGTTGTCACAAATAGTAGGATTTCTTTCTTTTTTAAGGCTGAATAACATTCCATTTTATACACACACACACACACACACACACACACACACACACACACACACACATACATACACACACACATATACACATACTACATTTCCTTTGTCTGTTCATCCATTTTTGGACACTTAGGTTGTGTCCATGTCTTGGTTATTGTGAATAATGCTGCAATGAAGACACAGAAGATATTGTGTTCTTTCAAATTACTGTTTTTATTTTTTTTCTGGATATATACCCAGAATAGAAATTGCTGGACTACATGGTAGTTCTATTGTTAATTTTTTGAGGAACCTCCACAATGTTTTCCAACTTGTTTATTTTGCTGAGCTACTTGAGTAAATAAAGTTTTATTGGAATACAGCCATGCCCAATTATCTACATATTGCCCGGGGCTGCTTTTGACCTATAATTGCAGAGTTGAGTCATTGCTACAGAAACTATAGAGCCAGCAAAGATTGAAATATTTACTATCTGGCACTTTACAGAAAATTTGCCAACCCCTGTCCAGGCCCTCGGGGACTTCAGTGAATTGAGGCCAGGGTGCTGTCTTTGGGCCAGGAACATGCTAGAAGCAAAAAGGGTAAAGATTACATTGAGCAGGGGAAGAATGAGAGCAAGGGGACAGTCGTTCTGATTCTTGAGTGACAGAGAGCTCAAGAAGGAAAAGAGATGACCCTGACCATAGTGTCCTGTCCCAAGCGGCCCCAAGCTTCCAGATCTCAAGCCCCCAAGCCCCCACTGTCCCTACCCTTCATTTCACCTGCCCCAGTCAGGGCCAGTCAGCAGACCACAGGGTGAACTCTGAGAGGTAAGTTAGCCCTGAAATACACAGGCTAAACTTTCTCACCAGTCTGGCAGGATGAAGGCTTTAACAGAAATTAAATGAATTTATACAAAACTCGAATTCCAACAGACCCAAGTCTGGAGCTGTGTCTTACACACCTGCCCAAGTCCACCTTATTTTAATGAACAGTCAACGTGACCCAGGCACATTGGCTCATATTTCAAGAACATCCCCTCTGGGAAAAGGGAGACACACAAATAAGACTGCACGTCCTGTGGCCCGTTTCCTCCTCATCCTGTCCTCATGGGGAGGAGGCAGGATTGTTATCACACCTGTTTCGCAGGTAAAATATAAATGTGAGGTACAGAGGCTGTTTATTCAGTAAAACCAGGCCCCAAAGCCATGATGGTTAGAACCCTCTGGAAAAGGCTCTCCCTGGGCAGGAAGTGAGATGGCACCTGAACTGAGTGCCATGGTCTGGCACGCTGTTTATTCACTGTTTGACTTTGGGCAGGTGGTGCCCCTCTCTGGTGGTATCACTGGTGCAGCGTGAGGGCTGGGGACAGTCTGATGTGTGATGCCATAGACTGCACACTGGGCTCCTCACTCAGGGGGTTTCCAGGCAGTGGACGTAAAGGACCAGGCAGGGCAGGAGGCCAGGGCTGGCTCCAAGGGGAACCCACAAGTCTGTGTCCTCATAGAAACTGTACCCTGGCCCATACAGGGAGCCCCAGCAATCTGACATTCACGTGCCTTTAACTCCACCCCTTTGCCCAGCTCCCAGCCACATGCATGCCTAAGAGTCATGCCTGGAAGTGTCCCCACCTGCCTTCACTGAGCAAGGGAAGAGGACGAGATCCCACTGTCCTTTAGCAAGTGACTCCCTTTGAGCCGGGACCCTGTGGCAGAGGGAAGACACAGACACCAGGCAGAGAGGACTCAGAGAGGCGCTAGGGACCACATTCTGTTGCCTGAGACCCGTGCTGTCAGGAAGCCCACCACCACGACCAGCTCACTCCTGTTCCCTGCCTACTGCATGCCAGGCACTGAGCACAGGTGATCTCATTCAATCCTCCCACGGCCCATGGTTGGAACTGTTTTTATCCCCCCTTTCATCAATGGAGGAACTGAAACAGAGAGATTGAGTAACTTGCCCAATGTCACACAGCTATGAGAGGCTGAAGCAAGACTCAGTGGGACACTTGAGCCCAAGCTGCTGCTTTAAAACATGCTTTGTTTCAAAAATACTACATTCTTTCTTTTTCTCTTAATTTTATTTAGACAATCAGTTTTAATGGGGTGACATTGATCAACCAGAGCACACAGATTCAGAGAAAACATCTTCAGGTCATTTTGACATTTGATTATGTTGTATACCCATCACCCAAAGTCAAACTGTCCTCCGTCACCTTTCATTTGGTTTTCTTTATGCCCCTCCCCACCTCCCCCCTCCTTCCCCCCTCTTCCCCTCCCCCTAGTAACCACCACACTCTTGTCCATGTCCATGAGTCTCGTTTTTGTGTCCCACCTATGTATGGAATCATACAGTTCCTAGTTTTTTCTGATTTACTTATTTCACTCCATATAATGTTATCAAGGTCCATCCATGTTGTTGTAAATGATCCGATGTCATCATTTCTTATGGCTGAGTAGTATTCCATGGTATATATGTACCACATCTTCTTTATCCAGTCATCTACTGAAGGGCCTTTAGGCCATTTCCATATCTTGGCCACTGTGAACAATGCTGCAGTGAACATGGGGCTGCATGTGTCTTTATGTACCAGTGTTTTCGAGTTTTAAGGGTATATTCCCAGTAGAGGGATTGCTGGGTCATATGGTAGCTCTATTCTTAATGTTTTGAGGAACGACCATACTTTCTTCCATAATGGTTGTACTACTTTACATTCCCACCAACAGTGGATGAGGGTTCCTTTTTCTCCACAGCCTCTCCAACGCTTGTTATTACCTGTCTTGTTGATAATAGCTAATCTAACAGGTGTGAGGTGGTATCCCACTGTAGTTTTGATTTGCATTTCTCTAATAGCTAGTGAAGATGAGCATCTTTTCATATATCTGTTGGCCATTTGTATTTCTTCCTGGGAGAAGTGTCTGTTCACATCCTCTTCCCATTTTTTTATTGGATTGTTTGCTTGTTTGTTGTTGAGTTTTATCTACATTCTTTTTAAATTTGGGATTTTGAAAAGTAATAAGTTCACATGGGACCAAATAAAATAAAAAGGCATTGAACAAATCTGCGTTTCCTCCCCTCCCAGTACCCCAAAGCACTAAGTTTCACCCCCACTTCCTCAGGTAATATTTAGTTATTCAGTGGGGAGCCACAGTTTCTATCTGCAAATATAAGCTAACACAGTATAGTCTTATCCTGCCCTTTCTATGTGAAGATACATACTGTTTGAACCTTGCTTTTTCTCACCTAATCAAGCTTTGAGATGGTTCTTCACTGTCCAATACAACTGCACATACACTAACTAGTCCATTATGTGAGTTGTGCCAGTTTCTCTAATCAGCCCCCTGCTGATAGGAGTTTAGGTTATTTTCAATCTTTTGCTTTTACAAACTGTTGCAAAAGATAACCTTGTACTTAAATAATGTCCCACAAGTCCCCGTTTATCTGCAGGGCTGTTGTTGGGCAGCAGCCCAGCTGGGACAGAGGATTCCTGCATCTGTAATTTGGACAGATACTGCCAAAGGAGACCAAGTTCCAAACACTGCCAATGGAGCCCAAATCCCAGAGCCCTGGGGCTGGAGGTGGGAGCAGAGACCCCTGAAGTACCCCCTCCGAGGGGCGTGGTCCGGGGAGGGGCCCAGATCAGGGAGAGGGGCCTGAGGATTTCAAGAACAGGCACTCCTGACTGTCTCCTCCAGTCCAGACACCATCTTGTCATCTCGACCCCCACCTGCTCCCTCTGAACCTTCCAGTGATGGCTTATTGGTCCTGGCAGGACATTGCCTGGAACGTGCTCCCGACAAACAGCACGCATATATGACAGGTGAGGGAGACTGCGGGGGACAGCACCAAGATGTGTTCAAAGGGAGCAAAACTAGCAAACATGCTGGGAAGGGCAGCCCCGCCCCCAGGGACGACCATATGCCACAGGGAGAGGTATCATTTACTCCCCAACTAGCTGAGACACTGAGATGCCTGCCACGTACTCTGGGCCTTTTCTAATCAGGAGGGTATTTGTGGCATGCCCATCCCTGTGCCAGGGCCCTGTGCAAAGTGTTTCACGTGCATTATCCCAGTTAAGCCTCCCAGCCATCATGAGGTCAGTTCTATTATTATACCTTTGTCCTCCATCCTCCTGACGAGGACACAGGTGAGGTAACTGCCAAGCCCACGTTCCGCACAATCCTCAGGGCACACAAATCATGAGCAGGACATTCGAAGGGGATGGGCAATGTGGCTAAAAATATTCATTTGGGAAGGATTCTCAGGGCAGGTCAAATTCCCATTCAGACCCCTGCCTTCTGTTACAATAGCTTTGGGGACAGGGAAGGACTGGTGAGTCGGGTTCCATCCCAGCTCTTCTCCTAGGACATGCATGGATTTATTAATTGAGAAAGGTAACACAGGCTTAGGGCAGAAAATTTGGAACCCTGGAAAATGAAATTAATCCATACACCCGCCGCCCAGGGGAAACCTCTATTCTGTTTTCAGCATGTGGATCTCTGTTCATTGGTTAATTGAAGTATAACATGTACAGAAGAATACATGAATCATAAATATATAGCTTGATGAATTTTTAGCACGAAATCTCTCACATAACAAGCATCCAGATTAAGAAACAGGACATGAGCGTGCACGTGCGTTTCACACGTAATGAGGGTCCTATGGTGTTGTGGATGAATTACGTCCCCCCCAAAGATATGTTGAAGCCCTAACGCCAGGTACCTGTGAATGTGGCCTTATTCAGAAATAGGGTCCTTACTGACGTAATCAGTCAAGATGAGGTCACCTCAGGGTAGGATGGGCCCTCACACAGTGACTGGGTTCATGGAAGAAGAGACACAGAACCAGACAGGGAAGGACATGTGATGATGGAGGCAGAGATCAGAGTGGTGCAGCCACAGAGCTAGGAACAGCAAGGGCTGCTGGCACCTTCCAGAAGCTAGATGAGGCAAGGAGCGATTCTTCCCTAGAGCCTTCAAGAAGGAGCGTGGTCCTGCTGACACCTTGATTTTAGACTTCTAGTCTCTAGAGCTCCAAGAGAACTAATTTCTGTTGTTCCGAGCCACCTCTGTTTGGCAATTGGTCATGGCAGCCCGGAGAAGTAAATACGCATTGTGTATGCAGTTAATGTTTTTATTTTTCTGATTATGAAAGTCATACGAGTTCACCTCTCACCAGGACACATGCTCCAACTCCTGGGCTAATCCAAGAATGTCACCTCTTGCAGCCTGATGACTATTATAGATATGTCCATTGATGTCACTGCCAAAAGGACTTCAGTGGTTCCCCCAGTGGCCACATTTTGGCTCCTGTCTCTCTGTCACAGGGCCTTAGTACATGCTGTGCCATTTGCCACAAATGCCCCCCATGTGTGTCTAGCTCATCTTCATCCTTCAGATCTAACTTCTTCCCTGCCCCTGACCTCCGTGTACCCCTGTAACACCAGCGATCCAGTGGCCACTCCTTACAGTGTTTAGTGGAGGGCTTTCCAAGCACACCATCACCTGAGGTCCCAGTCCTGCTTCCCCAGCTCCAGGAGAAGACACCTTCTCCTCCATCCATCACTGGCCTCCGGTCCTCAGGGCTCCCTCTAAACGTCTCCTACATCTCGATCCTCCTTACCGCCATGGCCACCTCTTGGCATTGCAATAGTGTCCCCCACTCCTCTGTTCTCCACACTCGGCTGTGGGCTCTATAAAACACACCCACTTTCTTACTAAAAACCCTTTCTCCACTCCCCAGTGCCATCAGGGAAAATGTCTAACTCCTGCTTCCTGAGCCTCCCCTACAAGACCATTTTGATCCCCTGGTGAGCACTTGCTTACTGCACTGGTCTCACCTCCCTCCAGCTTCAGTCCCCAATGCCAAGTCACCTCTGTCCCCCTCTGCCCAGATGACTGGGAACCATCTTGCCTCAGTGCCTTTTCCCTTTGTACCTACTGTTCCCTTTGCCTGGCCCCTTTCTCCTTTCAGCATTACCTGGCTAAAAGCTTACTTCATCCTTCACAACTCCCATGGAGGCATGCCACCTCCTCCAGGAAGGCCTCCTTATGTCTTAAGCTGTGTTTTCCATGAGGCAAGATTGGTGGTTTGAGTTATCTGTGGAACCCCCAAAATGGGAACACAATGAGAATTTACCAGATAGATTATATCCCCAAGACAAGGCCTGTGGTAACAAAGGTTGGATTTTTATTATATATCCAAATCATATTGCCTTTGCCAGGATCTCACTGGCATCCAAACTTCTGAAGCCCCGAGCTATGTTTTCCCCTTATGCCCAGAGAAGGGTTTTTTTCCCAGTCATAGCCAGCGCTCTGTTCAAAGCCCCAGGCCCATCTTCAGAGTACCTCTGAAGCCTACCTGCCTTACTCTGAACCCCCCTCCATCCCAAAGGAGGTATAGTGGTCCCACCCTTCCAAAAGCCAGTCTCACAATGCCATGGAGCCTCCAGATGTCACTTCTCCCCTGCCCCCAGGCCACATCCTTGGCCCAGGGTGGACTTATTCTTGGCTGAGAGGCAGAAAGCCCACCCCTGCAAGGGGAATGGTTGGGCCCTCCAGCTAAAGTCAAGCCCAACACCCTGGGTCCCAAGGCTGCCACATCATCACACCCTTGGTTGCCGCAGTAACCCGAGAACCTGTGGGAGGCAACAATTGTCCATCTCACTTGACCTTTACCAACTCAGTGCCACCTCTGCACTTTTCTCCATCATGAAGACGGACACCAGGGAGTCCACACCTCATCTGAACAAGCAGCCCTGCTGGGCCCCATCTGCCCCTAACAGGTAGGCATGTGGACACAGTGTTGGCCGATCCTCCCATTTTGAAGAGAAGGCAGGTGTCCACGCTTCTGCACAAAATGGACCTACTTTAGAATTAAACTCAATTTTTTCAAATCTCTGAGGGGTCAGATAGGAGCCCAGGTCATGGACCGCCAGGATACTAGCCGAGTCCACTGCGAGATTAGTGATGACCTTTGCTCTCCCAGGCACCGCCTGTAGGGACTTGCTCTAAGTAGCATAACTAAACCGGCACCGTGAGGCCCTGGGACCAGCTGGGAAGGAGTTGTGGAGATGCTTTTTGGGCAGTGTGAACATTTGGAATTTTGTCTGGAAACCCACAAGACTGGGGTGGGGAGAGAAAGCTGTGACTAAGTACGCCTGGGTGGGGTTCTCAGCACGGGTGGCAGGAGGCCCGCATCCCAGAGAGCCCGTGGTCTGGGTTGATTCTCTCACCCTCTGTCTGGGGAGGTAACACTCTCAAGAACAGACTGATTGTCAGGGACCGTTTCCCAACCTGAGAGGTGAGGGCCACCTCCCTCCCAACAAGACCAGGCAGCCCAGGAGGGGGAGGAACTCCAGGGCAAGTCTGTGCCCATCGTGGGCAGGGCCCCAACAGGGAGTAAAGCGAACCTCAGCTCACGTCTGCTCATCACCTGCCCCGCACCTCCCAGAGGAGACTCTGCCCAGCAGGGCCTGGCCATCGCCAGCACTCAATAAATACTTGAAGCAATGACTGGCTGGCTGGCTGGCTGGATGGATGGGCGGGCAGAAGGAGGCATGGAAAATGGATGGATGAATGAACAAACAAACAGATAGACGGATGGATGGATGGACGGACAGATGATTGGGCAAACAGACAAGACAGGTGGATGCATAGATAGATACCTGGATGGGCAGAGAGATGGATGAATAGATGGATGGAGTAGTAAATCTTTAAGGACAGAGAAGGACACTTCACAGGCCCAAAGCACAAACTGAGCATGATAGAAGCAGCCCAGTCTTAAGGTAAAGCCCAGCATCCGGCACAGAGGACACAGTGGGGGTGATTTGGGCAATCATACACCTGGGACACATGGAAAGGGCGAGGGGTGTGTGACTGCATTCACATCCCTCTAGGCCTTTGCCTGTGCTGTCTCTATTTCCTTGCCTGCCCAGCCCCCAGCTCCCATTCAGTCTTTTATGACTCATCTTGGGTTTCTGTGTCCCCAGGAAGTTCTCTAATAGGCCCTCCTCCCCCAGCACCCTGCATCAGGATGATCTGGTCACTTCTGACTCCCAGTGGGCAGTGGCCCCTGGGGGGCAGAGATTTTACCTAGGTCCCCTCTCTGCCCCCAGCACTGAGCCTGGCACCCAGTGGTGCTCAGGAAATGCCGCTGAACCAGACCGAGCACAGGAGGAACGAATCCTGTTCCCCACTCCCTCACTGTACGAATAGGATGACGGGGTTTGAGCAGAAATACACTTGCCCAACTCAACTCTAAGAAACAAACTCAGAGCCTTGTAAGAGAAGCGGTCTCAGAAATGAAATGCAGAGTTCCACGCTTGGGGTTGAAGGAACAGAAAAGCCCCATATTTATGTAGTGTCTCACAGTTCACAAAGAGCTGTCACATGAGTCAGCTCAGCAAATCCTATCTTAATAGCTACCTTTGTTAAGTGGGAACAGAGGCCCTGAGTTAAAGCAACTTGTCCCGGGTCACAGTGGGTGTGGGGACTGGAGCCAGGACTGGAATCCTGGGGCAGGGACCTCACCTGCCAGTCTGGTTGTCCTCCCCTCTGATCACTGGGTGCTTCCCAGGCTAAGAATCTGTTGAGGCAAAGACTTCATCCCAGGACCCTCCCTGACCTCTGGACCACCAAGGACCCACAGATGGGCCGCAGGGCCAAGCCTAGGTATCTCAGGTCCCACCGTGATCCATCCTGGGCATGAAAGACAAGCCTTCAGCAGAGTTAGTGACAGACCCTCCTAACGGGCTCATCATAGAGACACCCAGGTTTTGGTCAAAGGAGCAGTTTCAAATCTCAGCTCTGCTACTTGCGGACTGGGTAAGCCTTTGAATGCCTCTCTCTGAAGCCACGGTAATAGACCGGCCTGCAGGGTGGTCAAGCCAATCACATGACATCACACATTCAAGCACCAGCCACTGTACCCAATAAATGTAGGTTTTATCATCCTCACCACCACCAGCAGCATCGTGACACCAAAGCACAGCCAGGAGGGTAGAGACCCAGAGCTCCTTCCTGCAGGGAAGATGAATAGCGAAGAACGGGTTTTCTGTGTGGTCCCCGCGGCTCCTTGGGCTGACAGGGCCAGGGTTGGAGGTTCCTGGTGCAGACAGGCCTGGGTGGGAGCCCCCTTCGCCAGGGTTATTCTTCTGATATGAACTTTTAAGATCTACTCTCTGAATAGCTTTCAAATACACAATACAGTATTATTAACTGTAGTCACCATGCTGTACAAGCAGCCCCAGGACTCATTTTATAACTGGGAGGTTTTACCTCTTGTACCTTCAAAATTAAAAGTTGTAAAATATGACACGCATGGTATGATGTCTGTAATTGGCTTTCAGACCCTTCAGCTAAACGGGGAAGAAAGCAGGAGAAGGAGCTCACAGGGAGGTTACAAAACAAGATTGAAAAACGCTGCAGATAACCACGCGGGGGGGGGGGGAATAACTGTCTAGTGCTCTTGACTTCTGTTCATTCTTGAAATTTTTCCATAACGATGTTAAATCAAAAACGCTGATCTGCAGGGATAGGTTCCCGTCCGCCCAGACACCGCGAGCTGGCGTGTGCTCAGAGCGCTGACTCACAGTTCACTATCAGCCCAGGAATCCTCCCCGAGAGCTGGACGCGTGTCCGTGGGCAGTGAAGAAAATAGGGGACGCTTAAGCACCGTTGCGGAATTCCGCCGTGCCAGGTCACACGTTTGTCAAGCCAACTGTAGGGTGGGGTCGAAAGAGGTCCAGGGAGTTGCTTGAACCCCCAGAGAGAACTTTCTGGAAATGGGGGGGGGGTGACTGAGATGACTTCTAATGGGAGAGGGTATAGGAAGGGGGAGACTCCCCAGAAGAGCTGTGATGCACAGCACTTTCCTCAGGTGGCCCCAGTGTCCGAGAGCTGAGGAGGAGCTGGATCCTAGGCGAGGGGAGGTTTGGTGGGGGCCGGATGCCACTGTTGGGGGGCGTTGTCAGTGTGCCATGCCTAGGGGGGCAGCCAGTGCCAGTCCACTTCACCTGATCCCCTCTACAGCATCATTACTTCAAGAGATTTTAAAATGATTACTTGACCTTGTGGGGAGTCACTTCTTGTTCTGAACCTGTTTCCTCACCTAGAAAATGGGCCCAATGACAACACAAACCTCATAGGTTTGCTGTGAAGGTCAAGTGAGATGGCCACAGCTGTGCAGAGAGCTGGCTCAATGTCTGGCCCTGCACTATGGGCTCTATGCCTCTATGCATATGAAATCCTTCAACTCAATATGTGGCACTGTTACCACCCCCATTTGCCAGAAGAGAAACTGAGGCACAGGGAAGGTGAGAAACTTGTCTGAGGTTGAGGAGCTGAGATTCCAACCTGCAGGGCCAGTACTGATTCAAGGCCCTGAGCAAATGTTATGATGATGATGATTTCAAGTTGTAAAGCATGTTCATAGTTGTCACAGATGTCTCTCTGTTCCCACTTAAAGACCAGGCACTAGGCTTGGCCCTGGCTGGGAAGACTGGGGACTAGAAGAGCCAGCTAAGTCCAGTCCTCAGCCCCAAGCCCCCAGCCTGGGCCGATGGCCAGCATTCCCAGGTTAGACAGTTCTGGCAAGCTGGGGTGGTGGGGAGAGAGGACAGTGCCTGGCCCTCTCAATGTCACATGTCAGAGAGGAGCAAGCGTACTGCAGGAGGATTGGACACCTGGCTGCCAAGCTCAAAAGTAGCCCCCCTTCACTCATCACTGTGTGACTGAGCCTCAGTTTCCCCCTCTGCACCATGGGCCAGCCAGGCTTACCACACAGGGGGCTTTGAGATTTGTTTAGTGCCCACAATGTCCCTGAAGCATTTCCTCCTCACAAGGAAAAGAAGGCCACACTCCACAAGAACAAAAGGGCCTGTGTGCAGGTTGATGAGCAGCTAGGAGCCACTAGAAGTACTGCCTCCAGCCCCTAAGTGGGTAGGCGCAAGAACTCCAACCCCGAGGCCAGGTGGGGACAAGACTGTGCTCAGGGTGAGACCCATACATGGTGCTGACCTCCACTTAGCTCCCTCCTGTGCCCCCTTCACAGCGGTGCTGGGCAGACACCAGTCTGGAAGTCACACCTCAGGCCCCACAGCCTCCTTCCACACAGCTCAGGGCTGGGGACGGTGGGCTTGGTTTCCACAGGCACTGTCAGTATGGGCGCTGAGTCACTGAGAACCTTAGTCGGTGGTTTATGTATAAGGGAAGCGGGGTGCAT
Organism: Rhynchonycteris naso; assembly: GCA_037038555.1. Lineage (NCBI taxonomy): Eukaryota > Metazoa > Chordata > Mammalia > Chiroptera > Emballonuridae > Rhynchonycteris > Rhynchonycteris naso. Next base: position 187,644,789 of record CM073000.1, on the reverse strand, counting down.
GCAGGCGTGGAGCAAACACAAGGATAGCAATGCCCTGGGGACCATACAGAGGCCTCCCTGCCACCCACGTGTCCTAGAATGAAGGCTCCCACACCAGGGGAGCCCTGGAGTTGGGTAGAAAGCCTTCAATTACTGCTGATGACAACCTTTCGGCCGGCTTAATTCATGGAGGGTCTGATCCAAACATGAAGAGGTTCCTTGTGGGATAAAAGGTCAGCCGGAAGGGCGTGATGGGGCAGGGAACGGAGACAGACTGGGAAAAGCGGAAAAGCAGAAAAGCCTCGGGAGGGAGTGTCATCATGAGAAACCCACAAGACCAGTCTGGGCCAGAGGCTGCCATGAGCCATCCTTTCATCGGTGCCCGCTGCCTGGGGTCAAGGATTGTTGGCACCTGAGGGTGGGGTGACCACAACTCCCTGGGCTCCTGAGACTTCTTGTCCTATGGTGGGATTCAAATAATCTAACAACTGGTTCTCTGCCCTAATGACCATTTTAAGTATAAAGAAAACGATATACCGAAAGGCAGTTTATTATTTCATGCATTTAATACTTAAATAAGAACAATAAAAGAGATACACAAAACTAGATTATAAGAAAGAGTTTTAAAATTTTAATGAAAATGTATTAAATAATACCTGACAAAAATACAATAAAAGTGTTATTGAAGATATTTCCATATTGCTTCTTGATTGGCATCCTCACAATTTTTTCACCTTCAGACAGAATGAACATCACCACGGGCACTTAGAACACGCTGTTGCACAGATGAATGTTAACAAAGAATCAGGACTGTAAATCTGTGATTTCCACATTGAGCACTGCTAAGGCACCCACCTTAGAGAGAACCCTGATCACAAGCGCCATTTTAACAACCAGTTTGCTGAACTCAACAAAATATTAGGTATCAGTTTTGCCGAACTGGTGTGAACAGGCTGAATCCCACCACTGACTGACCTTGTCCCCACTGAGCCCCCACTCCAGCCCCAACGATCCATCTTAACACAGTGCCCCCAGCAGGAACCATAAATTCACATGCCCTCAGGTACCAGTCTGGGGACCAAGGAGTGATGGAGGCTGGCAGGAGACAACAGGGAGCAGTTGAGACTATGAATAACAGACCACAAACCCCCAATACAAGGCTCATGCCTGTCATGTAGAAATGTGGCTCCAGGACTGCCAGGGATTCTTCAAGCCAGTCAGAAATATGGATTGTCTTTTAGTCCTGATTTCTAAACATGGCAATTCTCCCCAAATAGAAATCTAGGTGCTATATAGCCACACAAAGGTCATCTGTGGCCAGGTCTGCCCTTTGGACTCAAAGTAGGGCCCTGGTGGCCCGACGTCTGGCCACCTTCCTAGGTCCCTCTCCTCTTCCTCCTGCCCCCAAGGAATCCCAAAGTGGCAGCATCTTCCTGGACACATGACACACCCAGTGATTTCCAGCTTTCCTTGCCGCCCCGCACCCTGCATTCCCCAAGGTGAGGGAACTCAGGTCCCCAGGACCCCCTAGAGGGCCTCTACTAAAAGCATGTAGCAAGTGAGACTGATGTCACTCTTTCTCCACCCTACACCACTGTTGACTGGATTACAGCATCTAGGGAAACTACTACTATCTACTCACAAAAATGAGAGAATGAGGGAATCAGGGACCGTGCAGAGACTCCAGTACTTTAAGCCTTTTGTATGGTGCATTTTCACCAATGAAATAAAAGTTGGTTTTGCATCTTATTTGCATAATTGAACAACTTTCTTTGACTTATCGTTTGCTTTTCTGATGTTCTTGTTTAATAAAAAAAAAGTCAAATGCTTTTTTTATCACTTCATATTAATTTTGAAGTATCCCCTAATTTTTGTGAGCAGTGTACACATATAGTTGTTTGGGGTTTTTTTTTGTATTTTTCAGAAGTTAGAAGTGGGAAGAGAGTCAGACAGACTCCCACATGCGCCCAACCGAGATCCACCCAGCACGCTCACCAGGGGGCAATGCTCTGCCCATCTGGGGCGTCACTCTGCCGTGGCTGGAGCAATTATAGCGCCTGTGGTGGAGGCCATGGAGCCATCATCAGCACCCAGGCCAACTTTGCTCCAATGGAGTTTTGGCTGCTGGGGGAAGAGAGAGAGAGAGAGAAAGAAAGAAGAGGGGAAGGGTGGAGAAGCAGATGGGCACTTCTTCTATGTGCCCTGACCAGGAATCGAACCCAGGACTTCCATACGCCAGGCTGATGCTCTACTGCTGAGCCAACCAGCCAGGGTCATATATAGTCTTAATTCATTCCTAAGTCCTGCAGAGCCAGTGTGATGTGACCCTTGTCTCTGAATTTTACCCCCAGACTGCATGTCACTCTGCAACAGCCCCACTGACCTTCTCTCAGCTCCCGAATGTGCCAAATTCCCTCTGGCCTCAGGACCTTTGCTCGGACTATTCCCTCTGCCTGAAATGCTTTCCCAGCTGGTCTTGCCAGGGCTGGCATGTGGGGGTATGTGTGGGGGGAGCACACATCTTTCAGTGAAAAGTGACACTGTCATTGATCTCAAGCCACCCAATCAGGCCAATGTCACGAGCCCTTTTCTAACTCAGGGCCTTTATCCAGGAAGTGCCCTCAGCTGGGGATGCCTGTTTCTACTTTGTCTCAAGACCAGCTCCTTCTCAGGCTTATCTGTTCCCAACTCCAGTAAAATTAACCCCTGTGGATCCCGCGTCCGTTCTCCCCGTTCAGGGCTCAGTTCAGAAGCCACCTCCTTAGAGAAGCCTTCCCTCCAAGCTCTCCAGGGACAGGTCGTCCCAAGACCCCTCCCCAGTTCCTCTCCAACACTTTGCGGTATTTTATTTTCTTCTGGAATTCATGGCTCTCTGGCGTCTTGTTAACATACTGCTTTCTCGCCATCTCCCCCCACCAATGGATGTGGGTTCCACATAGCAGGGGCTTCATCTGTCCCCTGTTGCATCCCTCCTACCCCCACCCCAGACGATGAGCACCTGGCCATCAGTGAGCGCCACCAAATGCACATTATGCCAACACCCATTAAACCAGTGCGCTATTCGGCGGGCATCCGGATTTTGGAAATTGTTCATGTCTGAGAAAAAATACAACACAATCCTGGGTCTGAAATGTACACCCCTTCGGCGCCCCTGCAACCAGCGAGGACACACTGGTGTTGTTTTCCTCTGGGTGCCCGGCGCCAGGCCTGGCCAGGAGGCATCGCCATGGCTCCACACTGTGACCCCAGGTTCCAGGCCAGTCTCTCCACAGAGGCTGAGGCAGCTACCCCGGAGCCAGCTGCCTGTGTCCTCGTCCAGCCCTGTGGGTTCTGGGCAAACACTGCCTCCTTTAACACGTGTAACGGCCTCAAGGGGCAGGCAGCGCCAGGAACCTGAGGCTCATTAGGCCAAAGGTCTCACACCCAAAGTCACGCAACTTCTGAGGGTAGAGCTGGGACCCCTTGGCAGCAGAATAGGCTCAGGACCCAGCTCCCAGGGGTTGGGGAGGGGAGAAGAAGAGAACAAGCTGAAAGCCAGGAGCCCTCACACTGCAGCCCTAGCCCAGGCCAGGGAGCAACTCCCATGTGGCCCTGCTGGGCTGGCCCCAGAGGCTGCAGCAGCAATGCCGTAATCCCCACGCACAGGCAGTGGGTCAGCAGGGTCTGGTACAGGGACAACAGCCACTAAGGGACATGACCTTTTGCCCCCACTCTCGGGAACGGACTGCCCTTCTAGCTGGTCTTTAAATGCAGGAAGCATTAAGAGAGACTCAGCTTTTCTTTAGAGCCCAGATGATGACATTCCTCAGAAATAAAGGGAACTGGGACATTTTCTGCAGAAACCAACAATCTTCTAATTTGAGCTAGGGGTAGAGAGATACACAACCCCATCTCTAAGTTAACACCAACCTCACTCCATCTGTAAAGTAACAAGAGCTTAAGGGGCTACAATCCACCTAATTGGGCTGAAATCATAGGCTCTTCTCTACCCCAGGGCCTTTGCACAGGCTTCTCCCTCTCCTGGAACATCTCTCTTCTTTGTTCCAAGACTAACTTTGCAGAAATTTCCCCCCTGACACTTTCCTTGACTCCTTTCTCACCTTACCCCTTGGTAAAATTAGCCCCTGTGCACCCAGGGTTGATTCTACCAGGGCACTCCATTCAGCAGTGCATATGTCTGCCGCCCTTGGACATGCTCCTGACACTTGGAAGGAGTCAAGGCCATGACTGTTTTCAAGAAGGCACTCCCACAATGGAAGGATGGCATATTGTCCAGAGGATGACACACCAGGTCTTCACTCATCCCAGAGAGAGGCCCTCAGCCTACCCTGGACCCACAAGACAGGCCCAAGGAACCCTTTTCTTTCTTCCTAGTCTGTACCTGGGGACCCGTTCTCAGCAGAGGCACCTCTGACCCCCAGCGCAAAGCTCTGACAAGGGTGGCCTCTCTCTCTGGCCAGTTGATCCTCCTTAAAGACCATGTTTGAACCCAAGGGTCCCTGTCTAATTTCTTGGTCTCCATGACACCATATTCTGTTACCCAGGCTTGGCATAGGCCAGAATAGGAAGAGGCTGAGGATGAGCAGAAATGCCACCCTGTCACCTGCCTGTCTCTTCAAGGACAGCACCTGGCTGTCTGCACGCATCCAAAGCCTTTGACCTATTATTGAGAAACACTCCAAAAATGAAGGAAGACTGAAGAATGAAAGAAGACCCCAGGTTGGGTGTTCAGATGTTGAGCAATGGCAACACCCAACATATACAGTCATCCGGCACTGCCTGCAGGCCCGGCCCTGCTGGAAGTGCCCTTTCATCTTGTTTAATCTGCACAAGGCCTCAGAGAGACTTGGTGAGGAGGTGGCAGAACTGGGACCCTGGACCCTGGCTGTCTGAACTTTACCCTACCTTACACGCACCAGTAAGCCAGTGCATCTAAGTGACAGCTTACACCTCCCCCCAATCCTTGGAGTCCTTCCAAGAGGATGACACTGTGCCTGTGGGCCCAGTGACAAGCTGTGGGGGCACCCAGAGGGGCATCGAAGCAGCTGTTAGCATGGGAAGTCTGTTCCATGGGGACCAGGCCAGGGATGGGGCACCCCATGCCCCTTGCCCACATGAGGGCCATGGGGATCAAGCCCAGGAGTTTGGGAGCTGCTGACCAGGCTGGGTGGGTGTGTCTGAGTGGCGGGCGTGGGGCCTGGTTTGCGGTCATTCACGGTCACCCTGACCTCTGAGGCAGGCCAGCTGGGAGTCACTCTTTCCAGCCCCATCGGCAGAGCTTGGCTGCAGTGCAGTGGGAGGTGCAGGGTGGAGAGGACTGTGGGCCTTGGCTTCCAGCTGCTTCCTCTGAGGCAACATCTGCCAAACTGCATCATGGGCTCCCTTGCCCCTTGATGTGCCATATCCTCATACAGTATCTCCACCATCATTTACCTAATACCTTTCATAATAGGTCCACCTAAAAAAATATTCATTATTCATTTGAAGTGGAAATAGTCTATCACTACTTGGTGAAATTATAATCCAAGGGACTACTTATATTTCCCTTCACCCACTACAGCATTATGGTAAATTAAAAAAAAAACTATAAAAATAAAACATGGACCTAATCTGTGAGATCAGGTAGCATAGTGAATGAAGCGCTGACCTGGAATGATGAGGTCACCAGTTCTAACCCCGGGCTTACCTGGTCACAGCACATATGAGAAAAAACTACTACAAGTTGATACTTCCCGTTCCTCCCCTCCAATCCCCTTTCTCTCTCTCTCTCAAACCAATAAATAAAATCTTGAAAAAGAATAAAACATTGCTTACCAGTAAAACCATCACTGGTTACCCCAAAACCATCATACATTTCACTGGGAGTACAAATGCCCCTTCTGTCCAAGTTCCAAGAAGAGGGTGTCAGTTGCTCCTTTCTCAACCCCAGACCTGGGAATCCCCCTTTCCAGGCTTTCAAAATGGGGCAGGGGGAGGGGGGTTCAGCACATCCTTTGACCCTAGTGCAGCAGGCATGACATGTCGGGTTACAATGCTGAATGATCCACTTCCTTCCTAAGGAAGAGACCTTAAAACCAAGTCTGGCCCTAGCTGCTTGGCTCAGTGGGTAGAGTGGCGACCTGGCATGCAGACATTCCAGTTTGATTCCCAGTCAGGGCACACATGAGAAGTGACCATCTGCTTCTCTTCCCTTCCCTCTCCCCCTTCTCTCCCTGTTCCCTTTCTGAAGCCAGTGGCTTGCTTGGTCTGAGTGTTGGCCCCAGGTGCTGAGGATAGCTCAGTGGGTCCAAGCATTGGCCTCAGGCACTGAGGATAGCTCAGTTGATATAAGCATTGGCCCCAGAATGGGGTTGCCAGGTGGATCCCGGTCGGTGTGCATTCGGGAGTCTGTCTCACTATCTCTCCTCTTCTCACTAAAAACAAACAAATACAAGTCCAGCTGGCATGGGCTGTTGAGCAGAAAGAACCCCACTTAGCTTAGAAGCTAGGAGCCTCGGGTTCAAGCCGCAGACTATGGCTAAGTCTTCATGTGACCTGAGCTGGTCATTTTGCTAGTCTGGGCTACAATCACAAGCAGGAATAGCCTTCCCAAAGGGGATTTCGCTTTTCTAAAGCTCCCAGGATGGCTGCCGGCCCATCTTGGGCCCCCAATAAGGCACAACGATGACTCCCTATTTCTAGACTAAAGTGGTGGCTGTCTATACTCTCATAGTTGATACATGTGCACAGTACCATTCTAGCCCCGGAAGAATCTGACACTAACAGATTAAGGGGTGTCAGACAAGACACCACTGCACCCATTCAACTGGCTGCCTCCCTACCCAGGCTCCTGCCTCAGTATTTCCACCTGTGAAATGGACAAAACTCCTGTTTAGTTACAGACAAGGAAGGACTGAGATTCAAACATTGACTGGACCTATAGTGGCCTAAATCACTCAAGCATGGGATGGCCCCAAACCCAGGCTGGGAGTAGAGGAAAATCAGGACTAGATTTAGCAAATAAAAATACAGGATGCCAGGTAAATTTGAATTTCAGATCAACAACAAATAATTTTTTTAGTAAAAGTATGTTCCATTAATATTGGGGACATACTTATACTAAAATTTTATTCATTGCTTATCTGAAAAACTGAGTGCCTTGTATTTCATTTGGCCACCTACTTAGCACTCTCCCTAGCCAATGTGGGGAGAAATCCCCCCTACCCCAGGACACTGAACAAGAAGCAGGTGGCCCCCGTGCCACTGACTGAGCCCTCACATCCACGGGTCAGGCAGCAGCCAGCACACAAGGAAGCAGAGGAAGGCTCAGGGAGCGAGGGCTCAGCTGCGTCCCCTCTGCCATTGCCTGGCGGCGTGTTCACTTATTTATGGAGCACGCATGGACAGGTGCTGCACTGAGCAGGCTTTAAGTACATTATGTCCTTGGATCTTCACAGGAAAGCCATGACAGGCAGGGAACTGAGGCTCAGAGAGTTACTCGGTAACTGTCTGAGGTTAGATTCGAACCCAGGCAATTCTGCTCCTCGGGGGATAGCCTGAGCCACTGCACTACCCTTTCCACATGTTTGCAGGTGCCTTATCTTATATGAGTGAGTACATGGGGCAGGGGTGATGACCGCTGGTGATTAACATGTGTTTGACCGAACCTTTATGGCTTAGGAAACACCCAGACCATAAGGGGACCTGTGACATCTGTTGAGTTTGGGATGGACACAGGGACTATGGGCCATGCACCTGCAGTCCCGGAGAGGGAGAGCCAAGCCTAAGATGCATGCACTCTGTCCTGGTCCCCTTCCCCACAGATCCTCTTCCTTTTAGGAATGAAAGAGTCGTGACAGCAGGCCCCATAGTGGGCTGTGCATCCCCACTGGGACTCTAGTCTGATCAGGAGGGGGTGGGGGCCACCCAGGGCGGAGCTGGCTGAGACACCCTCGTCACTGACTAGTCATGGTGGGGAGGGCCCCGGCCCCAGAGCCACAGTGAGCCTTTGCAGCCACTCCCGCTGGCCTTGTTCTAATGCAGTGGTTCTTAACCTTTGTTGAGGTACCGAACCCCCCAGTCTCATATGCGCATTCACCGAGCCCTTCTTTAGTGATAAATAAAATACGATTTTTTCCTCCAAATTTAGTTTTGCCGGTGCCAGACTAGAGTTGCTCAACTTGGCATTGCATATCATGCAGATAGGACGCTGACTCCCATCCCGTTCCGTGATACATGTGAATCCATGTTGTACCTGTTCGTCCGACCACTTTCTTTTTTTGCTCGACATATTTAGTATGGATTAAAATATTAAGAAAGAAACCACACGACGTACAACTACGACAGCCGTTGACTACTGCGCGCACTAAATTCCCCGCAGCACTGGTTGGCCAAGCAATGTAATGTGATCCTCTGCAGCAAGTGATGGCCAAGCGGGGCATGTCATCACGACTTTACACAAGTGTATCTTTACCTCCGCGGCAGAGGCTTCTCCGAACCCCTGAGACCGATTCATCAAACCCCTAGGGTTCGATAGAACCCAGATTAAGAACCACTGTTCTAATCTAACACACACAGGGGCCACCTCCACACACCAACAGGGACAGTGGAGCAAGGGGCCAACACGCCAGGCCTCCCCTGCTGGCCCTGAGCCCAGGCTGGGACAGTCCCCAACTAAAACAAGGGTGAAAACCTACCCAGCCTGAGACCCTGTGTCTAGCCTTCTGAATCCTCGAACCCAGACCTGCTCCAGGACAGGCCCAATAGGGAACTGGGGACAGAGAGGTGGATGTGACACCACCCCACCCCCCCGCACCCTCAGAAGCCGTGGGTCAGCTAGGGGAGACAGACACATCAGAGCAGACTATGTGACCAGTGCTGCGCGGCCTGGGTCACATGTGGGGCCGCAGACATTCAGAGGGCAGCTCCCTTGCCCAACCTGGAAGAGGTGATGTCAGGTGGGTCTCAAGGGTGAGTTTTAGGTGATGATGGGGACATGCCAGAACCGCCTTGTTAGTTATCTCTTAGCCAGCCGGACTCCCTAATTCTTTGACTATGGCCAGCGCTGGGAAATGGGCCACATCCCATTACGCACATGAGGAAAACAAGGTGCAGAGAGTTATTTCACCCACCAGGGGGGACAAGGATCACATTTGACCCTGGGGCTCTGACTCCGTCACTTTGGGAAAGGACTATGTCCATGTCCTCTGCTCTCAGCCAGCCCATGTCAGGCACAGAGCCCAAGCCAGGCCTTCTGCTCAGGCCGTAGAAAGGCCCTAGTGTGGGGGCTTTTCTCCTGCAAAGGGTCACATGCTCACTGGACCGAGCCCCAATGTGGGAAGGGTGGCCCACTGCCCTCGGAGGACAGGTGCACTCCCTTCTTCCCGAATCTGTTTCTGGGTGAACAGAATGGGTTTGGTTGCCGCTGGGCTCACCCTGAAATCTTTAGAGTGGCATCTGTTAATGGCTGGGGAGCAGGGTAGGAGGAGGATGGAGGAAAGGAAGCCTTGGTGAGCTGGAGGCTCCCCACCTGGGGCTCTCTTTGGGGCATGATGTCTTCTGATGAGAGTCAGGGTCAAGGTCAGGCTTGGAGGCTGTAAGGTGGACAAGGTCAGGGGTCTGGAGATCCCATCTCTGGAAGAGAGAAGGTTGAGGGGGTCGGGGAACAGAGGTAAGGATCTCCCTCTCCCAGGTAGGTGTCAGACCCACCCCACTCCGCTCTAACAGTAATCCCTAGTCAGTTGGGGCCCAGAGGCACCCAGGAGCCCTGAGGTTTTCCTCCAACCCCCTCCAGCTGAGCCAGCACGGAACTGGCTCTGTGGTCCAGTCAGAGGCCATTGTGGGGTCTTACTACCCTCTAGCGTGGGCCTGCACTAGACAGAGACATTTGATGTCCTCCTGGGATGTGTATCCAGACTATATAAAGAGCTCTTATAACTCAATAAGAAAAAGAATAACCCAATAAAAAAATTTGCAAAATAATAAACATTTCTCCAAAAAAATATACAAGGATCACCAAGCACAGAGAAAGACACTATGATCCACATCAGGTGCATGCAGATCAAATCCATGAAGATATGCCCCTCCACACCCACTGGGATGCTGGAATTAAAAATGCAAACACAGATGCTGGTGAGGATGTAGAACTGGAGCTCTCACATAAAATAATAGAGCAGCCACTCTAAAAAAACAGTTTGGCAGTTCTTCAAAAAAGTTCAACAGAGTTTGGTCATACAACCCAGAAATTCTATGCCTAGGTACATACCCAAGAGAAACAAAAACATACGTCCACGCAAAACTTGTACACGAATGTTCAATACAGCATTATTCATAATAGTCAAAAAGTATAAAAAACCCCAATGTTCATCAACAAATGAATGGAATATTATTCAGCCATATAAAAAGAATTAAGTACCAACACATGCTATGACATGGATGAACCTTGTAAACCTTGGAAACATTATGTTAAATGAAAGAAGTCAGGTCCTGGTGAGTTGGTTCAGCAGTAGAGTGTTGACCTGATATGTAGAAGTCCCCAGTTCACACCAGAAAAGCAACCATCTACTTCTCCACCAATCCCCTCCCCGCTTCTTTCTCTCTCTTCCTCTCCCACAGCCGTGGCTCAATTGATTAGAGCACATCGGCCCAGGCATAGCTCCAGATAGGCAGAGCATCGGCTCCAGATGGGGGTTGCTGGGTGGATCCTGGTCAAGGCACATGTGGGACTCTGTCTCTGCATTTCTCCTACTGGAAAGAAAGAAAAGAAAAGAGAAAGGAAGGAAGGGAAGGGAAGGGAAGGGAAGGAAAGGGAAGAGAAGAGAAGGAGGGAGGGAGGGAGGGAGGGAAGGAGGGTGGGAGGAAGGAAGGAAAAGAAAGAAAGAAAAATGAAAGAAAGGAAGGAAGGAAGGAAGGAAGGAAGGAAGGAAGGAAGGAAGGAAGGAAGGAAGGAAGGAAGGAAGGAAGGAAAGGGAAGGAGGGAGGGAGGGAGGGAAGGAAGGAAGGAAGGAAGGGAGGGAGGGAGGGAGGGAGAGAGAGAGAGAGAGAGAGAAGCCAGGCATAAAGGGTAACATATTCCATGACTCCATCTGTATGAAGATCCCAACAGGGAAATCTGTACGACAGGAAGCAGATTACTGGTTATCTAGAGCTAGGGGGAGGGCAAGGAGGAGTAGGAGGGTGATTGCTAACAGGTACCAGGTTTCTTTTTAAGATGTTAAAAATGTTCTAAAATTGATTGTAGTGATAGTTGCATGCATCTGTGAATATACTAAAAGCCATTGAATTATACCTTAAATGGCTGAAACAGTATATGGTACACGAATTATATCTAAATAGAACTGTTTTATTATCATTATTTTAATCCCGGAATTTGGACACTGAAGGACCTTCAGAGCCACTGGGTCCAACTCTTTCCCTAGAGATGAGCTAACTGAGGCTGGGAGGGGGAGAGATTCGCCCAGGGTCACTGGATTTCCCATTGCCTGCTGGCCCAAAGGGACGGTGTGGGTGTGTGTGAAATGTGCTTAACCTGGATGGGAGGATGCTGGGGAGACAGGAATGGTGGGTGTCTCTTGGTTGAATATCTGGTGAGCTCTCTGCAGACTCCCGGACCCCCACCCTGATCCTTCAAGCAGCTCCGGGTTCGTCATCTCTGACAAGAAGAAGGGGCAGGAAGAAACCTTCAGACACCTGGTGACTGGACAGAAGTGGGCTGTGTCTTGGGCATGTCCAGTATATCTCACTTCAGAGAGGATGACAGAGACTCAGTAGGGCGAAGGCGTTTACCTGGCCAAGGTCACAGAGCAGGCAGGACATAGCCTCAAGTGGAGCTGGGTTTATGTGCCCCCAGGCCCCACAGATGAGAGGGGTGCCCTGCTCCCAGGCTGTGTGAAGGGAAATGCTGACTAAGCCTCCCTATCAGAGATGGCAACTCACCCAGGCTGCTAGGGTGGGAAGGTGGGGAGGGAGGGAGAGGGGGGCTGGAATTTCTCTGCTGAGCTGTCAGGATGACTAACCCCGTGGTGGGCCTGTGAGTCACAGGGGCCCTGAATCTGGCGGAGACCGGCAGCCCTCTTGGCCCTACTCCAGGCCCACTCTGGTCTCTCACAACGGATGTTACCACCTCTCCTGTCCACTCCCACTCAGAGGCTTGAGGCCAGTCTTGTTCTGCACCCACTATCCCTGAGTGTCTGGGCGAGTCCTCAGGTTAAATTCCCAGCCCTGCCCATTGAGCCTCCTGGGAAGGTGCTCTGGACTTGTGCAGCTCCTCCCACATACTCCCTAGTGCCCCCTGCACTTGGAGGCATGCCTTACCCCACTGGGGTGACCCTGTGAACCCGACTTAGCCAGGGCACGTGTCAAGGCTGCCACCAAGGAGTGAAAAGGAGGCGTGAGCTTGAAGACAAAGGTCCACAATGGGGCTTAGTTCTTTCTAGGGGTTCAGGGAGGCCCTGGGGTGGAGGATGGGGGGAGAGGATCTTAAGCCACAGGGTGGAGACGGTGCCTAACCCATCCCAGAGGCCAAGGAGGCCAGGAGGTGAGGGAGAGGCCCCAGGACACAACAGTGTGGTCCTCGGCCCATGGGGACTTTGGGAAAACAAGGGCACATCTCAATACACCCTCCCTGCTCCTATAAGCAGCTGCTTTATAGCCCTGGGCTCGTCTTACCAAACCAGAACCACTAGACCACTCTGCCACTATAAAACCTCTGGTGGCTCCCCGACACCCAGCACTGGGGACACTTCCTTCACCCCCGCCGTCTCAGCCTCAGGGACTTGGTCCTGAACCCATCCTTAAATGCCTACTTGTTTTGCCACATGCTGTTCCCAACTCCTCTTTCTTTCCCCTTCACCATCCAGAAAATTCTATTGAGCTTTCAAAACTCAGCTCTAATCCTGTAGCAGTCACCCTTGATGGCCTTGGGGAACTTGCTTTCATCATCTTTGTTGCTTTGGCCAGAAAATAGTGTCCAGACAGAAGGTGTTGCCGGAATCCACCATCTGAATGGCTTAAATGTGTGATTTAATTTGAACTAGACCCTTACTCAGTGGGTCCAGCATCCTGGTTCTATACTTCAGGGAGGAATTTAGAGATGACATACAGAGGTGGGCAAGAACTGTAAACCACATGAACCAACAGGTTGATGGACTGGAACAGGGTCCAGAAAGAGACCAAAGTCTTTGCAAGAACTCAGTCTGTAGTAAAGGCAGCATGTCAAAGCAGCCAGCAAAGCACGGATCGTTCGCAATGGTGACCAGTTTGGAAAGTGGACAGTGTGAGATTTCTTCTTCAAGTAGGAACAATCGACGCGACGGGGGTCAATTAAATACATAAACATAAAGAGACACATCATAACAGCTAAAAGAAAATAGACACACCAGGGTCAAGGAGCCATTCAAGGGGATGAATAAAATGGCTCACATACAGAAATGAAAGGCAAAGACCAGACCCTGAAAAAAAAAATGTTCACATTTGATTAAGTATTAATTCTTATCATTTTAAGTGCAGAAAAATACAGTATAGGACATAGGACAGTATACACAGTACAATACTTTTTGTGTTAGACAAGAAGAAATAAGAATATCTACATCTACCTATTATATTTATTTTTGTAAAACAAAATAAAGGAAAATGAACAGAAGTAAAGAAACCAGTCACACAAAGGGAGCTGGTTGGGACTGGGGGAGAGTGAGCATTTTAATTTAATTTTATTCATGTATTGTTTTATAATCAACAAGTAAAATGGAAAAGGAAAAGAAATCAAACCCCAAAAGTGAATACAAAAGAGAAACAAGCAAAAGTTAATTGTGTATCAAAGTGATAACATAACCACACTGAACAAAGTGTTTCCCATAACTCACCTGCATCTCCTCAGGGTGATACTTTTAAGGCAGTGGTTCTTAACCTGGGTTCTATCAAACCCGAAGGGTTTGATGAGTCGGTCTCAGGGGTTCAGAGATGCCTCTGCTACGGAGGCCAGAATAAAGTAATACCGTAATTTGTTGTGAGTTCATGCACTTTGTTGGTTTTGTTCTTTGAGCAAGGTGATGTTCATGCACGGCTCATTTTGTGCACCAGTAAAAAAACATATACATATGTCTTGAATTTGGAAAAAAAATCATATTTTATTTATCACTAAAGAAGGGTTCGGTGAATGCGCATATGAAACTGGTGGGTTCGGTTAAGAACCACTGATTTAAGGACAAATGACAGGCGAAGAAATCTTAAATAGCACCTAGTAGGGATTTTTTTATTGAGATAAAATGCATAAAACATAAACTTAATCATTTTAGAGTTTATAATTCAGTGGCATTTAGTACATTCACAATTTTGTACAGCCATCACCACTATCGAGTCCTAAAACTTTGTCATCACCCCAAAATAAAACCCTGTAACGAGGAAGCAATCACTCCCTGCCCCTGGCAACTACCAATCCACTTTCTGTCTCCTGCATATGCCCAGAAGCCATTGCTATTATGGTTTTGGAACTATCTTATGCATATTGTAGGATAAAGAAAGAGTAAATACTAATGTTATCAGGAAACTAGAACTTCAGTGTACGAGAAAAGAGATACGAATATAATATAAAAGTAGTTAAGCTGACGGATATGTGTACACCCATGTTCAGAGAAGCATTATTCACAACAGCCAAAAGGTGCAGACAACCCTATCTTTATCAGTGAATGAATGGATAAACAAAATGTGGTATAAACATACAACGGAATATAGTTCTGCTTTAAAAAGAAAGAAAATTCTGACACATGCTACAACATGGACGAATCTTGAAAACATGCTAATTATAAGAAACCAATAATAAAAGGACAGAGATTATATAATTTCACTTACATGAGAGGTACCAAGAGTAGTCAAATTCAGAAAATGTAGAATGGGAGTTACTAGGGCCTGGGCAGAAAAGGTAATGGGGAGTTTCAGCTTGAGATGATTAAAAAAATAACAACCCAAAACCAAAAAACAAAACCTCTGGAGATGGAAGATGCTATGGTTGCAAAACAATGTAAATGTATTGTATGCTTAAAAATGGTTAAGATAACCAATTTTATAATATATATAAAACCACAATAAACGTAGTTAAGAGAACACTCTTGATATGTGAGTTTGAATTGGCAATACTGATGTATGTACATGTATAAATTTATCAATATAGATATATGATCTTTACAAAGACATGCCCTATCTCTGTCTACTGCCATGGCCAAGGAGCAACAACACCAGCAATGAGCACATCTACTGCTCAGGTCTTGGTTTCTAAATACCATTTCCTCTTAACTGAGATCCTTCAAAGAACTGGTTGATTCCAGGTAAGCTTTGCCTATCTTTTCTTCTTTTAAGAAAGAGAGGAATGGGGGAAGTGGGAGGGAGGGAGGGAGAGAGGGAGAGAGCTGAGGGGAGAGAGAGAGAAGCATCAACTTGTTCCACTTAGTTGTGAACCCATTGATTGATTCACATATGTGCCCTGACCAGGGCTTGAACCAGTGACCCTAGGATCAAGCCGGTGACCTTGGCACTCCAGTATGACACTCTAGCCATTGTGTCTCTGGACAGGGCAAGCTTAGGATATCTGTATCAAAAAGTGAGAAAGTTATCAAAGACAAAAAAATCACCTCAAAAGGATACAGAAGCCAGCTTGAAGGGGATCCCTTTGGCCATATCTTTTGAACATCTAAAAGAATAGTGACTACAGTAAACTGTAATATAATCAATAAATAAAACCCTGTGTGTTCATACTTATTATTGAACCCAGTTGATCCTTATTATTCTCAGATTCAGCATTTGCAACTTTGCCTACTTGCTAAAATTTGTTTGTAACCTCAGAATCAATACTTCCAGTCATTCTCAGAAATGCACAAGTGGTAAAAAAAAATCTGAGTCACCTGCCACACGGTCCCAGCAGAGACTGAACAAGGCAATGCTCTGCTTCTAGTTTTAGCTCTTACACAGAAAGCCGAAAGCAAAAGTCTTTCCTTTGGTCTGTTTACTGCCATGATTTTTTGCTTTTTTTTTGTTTGTTGTTGTTGTGGGTTTTGTTGGTGATTTTGCTGCTTAATATGGCCCTCAAGCACAATGCTGAAGTGCTGTGTGTATTTCAAGGGCAAGAAGTCCGTGATATGCCTTGTAGAGACCATATGTGTTAGAAAAGTTCCATTCAGGCACATGTTATAGTGCTGGTGACCATGAGTTCAATGTTAATAAATCAACAGCACATAGTAAATGTTGTTAAACAGAAACACACATAAAACAAGGTTATGTATTAATGGGTTGATGAAAATGTTGTGACCAGAGGCTCACAGGATCCTAACCTTGTATTTTCTTTAGGAGCAGCGGTTCACTGATTACGGTGGCTCTACAGAACATAACTAATGAGAACTGACTGTACTTAAAAAATAAATGTGGTGGAAGAGCTTTTTTCTATAGAAGAATACTAGTTGTAAATGTAGAAGAAACGATAGCAAAGTCAGAGTCTTGCAAATGCCAGTGTGATGACTGACTCAGGCAAGGATCACTAAGGCTGTGGACGCACTGGGGGAAAGGCCACTTGAGGGCAGGGTATTCACGCGGTGCCAACACATCACCCCACAGGTCTCTTATTACACAGGGCACAGACAATAGAGTCCACAAGTGGAGAAGCCCAGCAGGCAACACCTAAATGAAGTAAGAAACTCAGCATCACTGAGTGTCATAACCCTGCAGTGTGAGTTCCCTAATAGGATGTAACAGACTGTTACCCAGGCGGGTATTCTTGCTAAAAACGTGCCAGAGTCCAGCTAAGCCTCTAGATCTAAGTTCTGGGCTATAGGACATACAGGGGACAGAGGAACATTAAATGGCCTCATGAGGAAATCATTAGACAAATATAGAATTTGAGATTATCTACGAGATAAAAGACCTAGAGTTTTCTAAAGGTCGATGACATGGAAGGAAAAGAAGGAAAAATAGTCTAAAATGTTGAAAAGACGTAACCAAATATAAGGTGTGAACTGTGTGCGATAGGATCCTGGGTAAAAGGCAGCTATAAAATAGAATTCTTTACAGAGTGGGACAACTGGAAACAACTGGATGTGGACTGGAGAGTGGATGATAAAGAAATGGTATAAGGCCTCACCTGTGGTGGCACAGTGGGTAAAGCATCGACCTGGAATGCTGAGGTTGCCGGTTCAAAAACCCGGGCTTGCCTGGTCAAGGCACACATATGGGAGTTGATGCTTCCTGCTCCTCCCCCTTTCTCTCTCTCTGTCTCCTCTAAAATTAATAAATAAAATCTAAAAAAGAAAGTTGATAAAAAGAAATGGTGTAAGTTTTTTTTCAAAAGAGTTTATTTATGGGTTTTTAGAGAGGTGAGAGAGAAAGGCATGGGGCAGGGGAGGAGTGGGAAGCAACAACTCACAGACGCTTCTCATAGGTGCCTTGACCAGGCAAGCCCAGGGCTCCAAACCAGCGACCTCAGGGTTCCAGGTCGATGTTCATCCACTGCGCCACCGCAGGTCAGGCTTAACTGTTTGAGGAGTACGAACGTTCATGTACGTCCTCGTGCCTCCTGACCACCCAGAGTACGATCGTACATGTGTAAGGCAGCATTAAAAAAAGGCAAATGTATGTTCTTCTTGTTTCCGTAAATTGGTTATCAAACAAACATGATTTTAAGTTAATAAAACTGGAACAGGAACTGAAACTAATTTCATTTTTTGAAAAAAACTCGCTCCCATGGGTCAGCGAGCATGAAAAATAAAATCCACTATTGAAAGGGTTAATGGTGTTCGTTTTCTTGTGGAGAACACATATCCACGTCCCACAGTATGGTACATTTGCATCCGGCAGGTCTAGGCCCAGCTCCTGGTCAGAGCACACCAGCTATTGCTACGACCACTCACTGCCTGGCCTCGTGTGAGGAGTGTTGTGTATCTGGTATCCAGTTGCCCAGGCTTGCCTCCTTCTTGCTGACTATGTGACCACAGGGAAGTTACTTAACCGTTCTGGGTCTTATCTGTAATGTGCTTATAATAATAGTACTAAACTCCCAGGATTGTTTGAGGATTAAATGAGATGAGGCTTGTGAAGGGGTTGGCTTGGCCTGGCACAAACCAAGTTCTCAATTACATTATAGATTTTTAGATGCAGAAAGAGCAGGTCACCTTTTTGTGGGCTGCTTCTGACCAGTGAGCTCATGCAGTAGGGCTACTAAGGCCTCTTCCTGAGAGGGATGAATACTATATACAGTTATATAGAGCCTACATTTATATACCTCCTATATTTATGCACATATAGGTACACACAAATGATCAGTCTGCATTATTTAATAGCAAATTCTGTATCTCTAAAATTGCCTACTCATTAGAATTTATTTACAATCCCCAGATTAATACTCCTAGTGCTTTTGTGCAAAATGGCAAAAGATTTGAGTCACCCCATATGCACATTCCCAGCTGAGGCTGACCAAAGCCAGCCACGCTCTGCCTTGTTTCAGCTCTCAGACTGTAAACAAAAATCCTCTTAATCCTCTGTTTAGTACCATGTTTTACATATTTTTTGTGTATGTTTTTTGTTAGTGATTTCAGGATTTAAAATGGCGCCAAACAGGTCTGATGGCTCAGTGGATGAAGCATCGTCCCGGCATACTGAGGTCACAGGTTCAAACCCCAGCCTGGGCACATAGGAGAAGCAGTCAATGAGCACGCACTAAGTGGAATGGCAAATTGATGCTTCTCTCCTTTCCCCTCCCCTTCCCTCTCTCTCTCTCTCTCTCTTCCCCCTTTCTCTCCTTCTCTCTCTCAAATCAATGGAAAAAATAAAATAAAATAAAATGGCCCAAATGCAGTGCTGAGGCGCTGTCTGGTGTTCCTAAGTGCCAGGAGGCTGGGATGTGTCAGATAAACTTTGTTCAGGTACGAGTTACAGTGCTGTTGGCTGTGAGTTAAATGCCAATAAATCGATGTATAATAAATAAAGTGAACAAGGTGTCTTTAAACAGAAACACACATAAAACCACGTTCTATATTGATCAGTTGACTAAAATGTGACCGGAGGCTCTCAGGAACCTAGCCCTGTATTTCCCCTAAGAGCAATGGCTCAGGATTTGTTAATTCAGTGTTTGCAGCAACTTTATAGAGTAAAATAAATGGGAATAACAAGAACAAGCTCTGTGAGTGTGTGTGCGCGCGCACGTACGTGCGTGCGTGTTTTACCATTCCTATTACGCAGAGAGAAAACAGGCTTGAGAAAGTTCAGTCCCTTTCCAAGGCCATGAGGCTTGTTGTCCTCACACATGGCATTTGAACCCAGGTCTGTGGATGCCGATTCTGTGGCCCCCTGCCCCGGAGTGCAGGCACCTGGAACCTTTGGGGGTGGGGTTCCTCTTGACTGCTGGACCATGCTGCTGTCTCTTTCGGAAACACCCACAGCATGGTGAGGAGCCTTGTTCCAGGCCCGGCAGCTGAATGGTGGGGACTGGGGTGGAGGGGCCAGAGGGGGTAAGAAAAAAAGCTGTCTGTTGCCTGGAGAAGCCGGGGCCAACAAAGGGAGGCCATTCACATGTCACTAATGCACAGACCCGTGGCCCAGAGTCAAGGCAGCCCAAAGAGGCCAGGTCTGAACCCTGCCTTACACTCGCTGGCTGTGACCTCAAGCCCGCCTCTCGATTCATCCCTCAGTGCCCCAAATCCCTGTTGCCTGGTCTATCAAAGTGGAGCTAACAACACCACCTCTCTGAAGAGCCAGGGGGACACACTTTGGACAGCAGACCTTGAATTTTACAGGCCAAGCTGCCACAGGGATTCGTGTGCACCTTTGAGCGAGCTTAGGGCGAGGCGTGCGCCTGACCCCTTTATCCCCCGAGGAGGGAGCAGGGGCTCGGTGCTGCCTGCCCCTGTGCACTGGGCCAGGGCCCTTCCCATCACTGCTTCCCTGCTGCACTCTCATCGCTGTGTGCCCACAGGGTGGGGAAGGAGCACTGAGTGAGGTGCGAAGATCCCCTAGAGACAGAGCAGACCAAACCTCTTCTGTTACAACATGCTCCTCCCCACCTTTTATGTTTGCCAGTTTCTAGCTAAAGTGAAGAAAATAGAGGGGCCTGGGCGCAGCCTTGGGAGTGTCCACTCTGCGAATGTTCGGTCATCCCCTGCTAGGTCCTAAGCATTAGGCTGAACACAGAGTAATATGTGGATGTTGCTGCCCCAGGAGGCCACAGGCCAATATGGCCCATAAATTCCTATGTATAGGGGACTTGTGAGGCCAACAAAAACCGTTTTGTATCGAAAGTAGAGCGTTGTAGTAGTTTCCACCTGCAGAACTAGCAAGCCCCCTGGGAGGTGAAAGTTTCAGGAGGATCATGGTGGGAAGGTGTATATTAGTCACAGGGTAGAGGGCAAATGAGGGGAACCAGGGGATAGGTGAAGGCATCTGCAAGAAGAGGGATCAGCCCTGGCCGGGTGGCTCAGCAGAAGAGCGTCGGCCTGGTGTGTGGATGTCCCGGGTTTGATTCCTGACCAGGGCACACAGGAGAAGTGCCCATCTGCTTCTCCACCCTTCCCCCTCTCTTTTCTCTCTGTCTCTCTCTTCCCCTCCCGCAGCCAAGGCTCCATTGGAGCGAAGTTGGCCCGAGCACTGAGGATGGCTCCATGGCCTCCGCCTCAGGCACTAGAATAGCTCTGGTTGCAGCACAGCAATACCCCAGATGGGCAGAGCATCGCCCCCTGGTGGGCGTGCCAGGTGGATGCCAGTTGGGCGCATGCAGGAGTCTGTCTGCTTCTCCCTTCACTTCGGAAAAATACAAAAAAAAAAAAGAGGTATTGCCTGACCAAGTGGTGGTGTAGTAAATACAGTGTAGGGGCCTGGGATGCTGAGGACCCAGATTTGAAGCCCCAAGGTTGCCGGCTTGAGCATGAGCTTATTCGGCTTGAGCATGGGGTTGCTGGCTTGAGCATGGCATGGTTGCTAGCTTGAGCCCAAAGACCACTGGCTTGAACAAGGGGTCGCTGGCTCAGCTGGAGCCCACTGGTCAAGGCACATATGAGAAAGCAATCAATGAACAACTAAGGTGCTGCAACTACGAGTTGATGCTTCTCATCTCTCTCCCTTCCTGTCTATCTCTCTCTCTCTCTCTGAAGAAGAAAAAGAGGAGGAAGAGGTGGAGGAGAAGGAGAAGAGGAATCAGCAAACTAGGGCTCCTGGTACAAATTTGGCCCACTTTCTGTTTTTATAAATAAAGTTTTATTGAAACACAACCACACTCGTTCATTTATGCAGTGCCTATGGCTGCTTTTTTGCTAAAACAGCAGAGCTGGATGGTTGTTATAGTGACTGTATGACCCACAGAGCTTGGGATATTTACTACTATCTGGCCCTTTATAGGGAAAGCATGCCTATACCTGCTTTAGAAGTCGCAGGAGGTTCCAGCTTTGTTAGTTTTGTCCTCTGCCATCTCGCCATCACCTAGCCTCATGTCCAGGCCAGTGTACATGATTATAAAGTAATGGTAAACTGATTATAACTTTATATTCTCGTTCTGTTAATGTGATCTATTTTTAAGAACTTACTGAAAAAGGCACCCTCCAGACAAGTCAGTGAGTATCCAACCCTGGACAGAATGAAGGAGAACGAGGGGACTCCACCTGGTGTGGCCCTAACCGCCGTCCTGGCCTTCCTGTCCTCTGGTGTGGCTGATCCCATGCCCTGTTCTTGGTGGCCTGAGGCTGTCCTGCCAGCCCAGCCAGGCCTATGACTCATCAAGGACTGACTCACTCTCTGTCTAAAAATACATATTGTCTCATGTTGGCGGGTGCTGCTTTGATCATTGTTAGCACTCAATCTGATTTTTTTCTGAGCGCTTTGTGGACAAGGGCTGTGCTTTTGTCCCCAGGGACTCTGGGTCCCAAGGGTCCAGTTTTGTCTGCAGCCAGGAGCTAGAAAGGCAGCTGGAAGGAAGAACTTGGGTATTGGGTACAAATTCTGCCCTGCCACTTATTTGCTGTGTGACACTGGGCAAATCACCCAACCTCTCTGAACACCTGTTGCCAGGATGAAATGAGAAAAGAAGGCACTGTGATACATTGTACTCCTTCCTTACCTGAGTGAGAGCTGCCCACTGACTCCCAGCTGGGTCTTTCTCTGCCAGTGAAATCACTTGACATCGTCTTAACATCCAAGAAAATCAGGAATCTGAACCAAAGCCAAAATCTGGATCTCAGCAGCAAACTCTGGGGCAGCTCTGGTTACAGAAAACAAGTGGAAACCACAGGCCCTGGGCTGAAAGTGGAACTAATTTGGGAGGCAGTGAGGGACATAACACAGAGCCTGGAAGTGGAACTACTCTGAGCCAAGCCACTGTCCAGGAGGACACTGGGCCCCTCGGAACTCTCCAGCTCCTGCTGTCCTGAGGGCAGGGGCCGCGATGGGGACCCACCTTAGGATGGCTGGGTAGGGATGCAGATCATGGGTCCCAGGGCTGGAGCAACTTCAGTCGGATCCCACTTTCCTGCCCTAGGCTGTGTGACCTGGGGCCAGTCGCCTTACCTCTCTGAGTCTCAGCTGTCATATCTGTGAAGTCTGGAAACTCGGGGTACCTCCCTTACAGGGTTGCTACATAAAAGACTTAGAACAGCGCCTGGCACAAAAGAAGTCCTCAGTCAGTCAGAAATGTTGAAACATGACGGGGGCAGGAGATGGGCAGGAAAGCAAAGACCAGTGAGTCCTTCTCGTTCATGTATTCACTCAACAAATATTTATTCAACATCTATTCTGTGTCAGACTTGGGGATCACCAGGGAACAAGACAGATCCAGCCCTGACCCATGGAGAAAATGGGTAAGTAATATTGTGAGATAATAGAAAATACATATATTGGTCTCTGCCTCTTGTTCCTGGCTCAGAGCTCCTGAAATCCTTGTAATTTCCTAAGTAATAAGAACACTGGGAGCATCTTTTGTTCTGAGGAGGCAACTGTTGGTGGGCTCCCGGGCCGCGTGCGCCTGGATGGGGGTCACGGGCCAGAAAGAGCACCGGAAGTTATGATTAGACACTTGGAATCTCTCTTCCCCCCACTCCCCATTTTCTTGAGAAAGGAGAAAGGCTAGAAATGGAGTTAATGATTGATTACACCTACATGATAAAGCCTCTGTAAATCCCAACAGTATGGGGCTTGGGGACCTTCCAGGCGGGTGAACACATCCAGGTCCCGGAGGGTGACTCGCCCCAACGCCACGGGACAGAAACGCCTGCGCTCTGGACCCTCCCAGGTCCATCTCGTGTGCCTCTTCATCTCTATCCTTTATCATGTCCCTTAATAAACTAGTCGTCGTTAAGTGTTTCTGCGTTCTGTGAGTTGTTCTAGCAAATTAATCAAACCCAAGGCGGGGGTTGTGGAAAACTCCGATTAGTAGCCAGGTTGGACAGTATGTGTAGGAACCTACTACTGGTCATTGGTGTCTGAAGCTGGGTGGGGAGCGGTGATGACTGAGCCCTTAAACTGTGGGGTCTGCATTACCTCTAATCAGTGTCAGAACTGAATGGCATGACGGAACACCCAGCCGGTGTCCCAGAGAGTTGCTTGGTGGGGGCAAAACCCACACACAATTGGTGACCAGAGGGTCAGAAGTGAAGTGCTGTGTGTGAGAGTAAGGGACTCACAGGTGGCAATGTGAGGCTTCAATGTAGACATAATTGAAATAATCCTATGAAGGGGGGAAATAAAACTCCCAGGGTGTTTGGATGGAGAGACATGGGAGGGAGGTCACCTTCGGGTCAAGGAAAGAGACAGTGACAGGAAGAAGGGAGGACCGGAAGTTTCAGGTAGAGGGTATAGCAATGAGAGACCGGAAGACAGGAGAGAATTTCTGGGTGAGGGTGGGGACAGGCAGATTGTTGGCGGTTGGCTGGGGTCATGGTCATCAAGGTCAGGACTGTGGATTTCAATCCTAAGTCTCCTGGAGAATGGATGAAGGTTTTAAGCTGGGCCTGACACCATCTGCAAATTCTCCATCTCAGGGAAGGCGCTCTCTCTCTCTCTCTCTCTCTCTCTCTCTCTCTCTCTGGAGTGCAGGGCTGGCCCAGCTGCCCCACACAGGCAGCCCCCACAACGGAAAGCCCCCCACAAGGCCAGTTGTAGGAAATGCCCGCTTCGCCTAAATGGCAAGGCTATGCCCACAAGCTACTTCAGTGCCTCCATGGCCCAGGAAAAATGGGCTGAGGCCGGAGGGCTCAGCTCAGGATGGCAGCCTTGAGAAGTGTTAGGGACCCCCGGGGCCATCCTACAGAGGAGGAAGCAGACGCAGAGGGCAGAGGTGACATGCCCACTGTCACATTCTGAGTTAGAACCGTGTTTATCTCCATCCATCCACTTGCTGAGCTCCTACAGTGTGCCACGCCCCTGAGATAAGTATGAGAGGTAGGGTGGTGAATAATAGGACAGGGTCCTTGTCCTAAAGTTGTGCTCCAGAGAGGGGGCTATGTAAACTGACACCTGTGGCCAAGCTCCAAGCCACCTGCTCCCCAAATCCTCTGCCTCCCAGCTCAGTCCTGGTCCACCACTTGCCCTTCCCCCAGGCCTGATGTGGGGGCTTGGCTTTGAGGGCAAACAGTACACATCTCCCCTCTCACCCACATGTGCAGACACAGCCCAGTCCTCCTGCCTTACCTCCAGGAGCCTGCCTGGACAGCGGAGTGGATGAAATGATGCCTCCGGGACCACTCTACGTCCCTAGAGGGGTGTCACCTAGGAGCCCCCCCAGCAGGAACCTGGCCCACCCTGGTTCTGGAGACACAGCCCAGCCTCAGACTCAAACAGTTCAGCAGCTGCCCACCACCACAGTGTCGGTGGTGGAGTTGACTCTGCCCATGGGAGGGGACCCATAGGGAGGGGACCCAGAAGGAGGAGACCCAGAGGGAGGGGACCCAGAGTGAGGGGACCCAGAGGGAGGGGACCCAAAGGAAGGGGACCCAGAGGGAAGAGCCTACGCACAGTGAGGAGTCAGGGGAGGCACCCGAATGCTTGCAGGGCAGGTAGCAAGAGGCCAGGTGGCCTGCCTCCAGAAAGCTCCTTGAGCTGGACAGAGGCAGGCCCGCAGGTGGTGAGAATCCCTGTTCCCTGACGTCTGTCTCAGCTGCCAGTTCCCCTTAGGCAGGTACAGGATAAGCTGGCCTTGGGTGCAAAACCCCCACTTGAAGGTCCCAGTATGGGCAGCACACACCTGTGCCATCCCTGTGTCCCCCCACCCCTGCAGCTCTTCGTCCCTCCTTTAGCAAAAAGAGAGCTCCCTGGCTCCCCTCACTGCCACTGTGTCCCTCCCTCAGCCCCATGGTCCAAGTTCAGGGACAGCATCCATCTCTGTTTGCCTGGGACTAAAAGATTTCCTGGGCCATGGGAATTGCAGTGCTAAACCAGGCAGGCCGGCTCGTTTGGCCACCCTAGCAGTCTGCCCACTTGGTAGGATTCTGAGGGTGTCCAGAAGGTTTCCAATTCCCAGATTCTCTCACCTCCCTTGGTACTCTGGCGTAAGCACCTGGAGTCCCACTATTAGAGTAAAATTTCCTAAAGCTTCTCAACCATGCTGGTAATCAGGAAAAGGCAAATTAAAATAGTGAGATGCTATTTTTTACTCCTAAGAAGGGCCCAAATACTAACAACAAGTGCTGACCTCGGTGTTGGAAACTGACCCTTCCCATACCAAATGATACAGACAGTCGGGAAGGCAGGTGGGGTAAGACAATCTGTACCCCAGCCCCCCTACTTTTGGGGTGTCCCCTTGAAGATGTGCACGAGGAGACAGGCGACCATGTGGGTGGACCTTGAAAACAGGATGCTAAAGGGAAGAAGGCAGACACAGAGGCCACATAGCGAAGGATTCCGTTTCTTAGGGAACATCCGCAGAAGTAAATGCATAGAGACAGGGCGGCTCAGTGGTTGCCAGGGGCAGGGCAGGGCAGGACTGGGCAGTGACAGCTCATCAGGTGCAGGGTCTCCAGGTAATGTTTTGTAACTACCAGTTTTCCCCATGTATAAGATGTTCTCATGGATAAGACACATCTTAATTTGGGGGCCCGAACTTTGGAAAAAACTGTACAGTATTAGATAAAGTTATTGAACTCAAGTTTTATTCATCATAAAATTCATACCACGCAAAAGAGTGGGAAATGCAAGTTAAAAAAAAAACTACAAACACTGTATAAGATGCACCCAGTTTTTAGACCCCAAATTTTTTTAAAAAGGCGCATCTTATATATGGGGAAATACTGTAGATAGACATGCCGGTTGCACAGTATGATGAATCCTAAATACCACTGAATTGTTCACTTTCAAATGGTTAATTTTATGTTACATAAATTTTAAAAAAAGCGGGGAGGGCAATATCTTGTTAATAATACTGAGACCTGGAAGGGACCCGAATGTCCCTGGGGAGATGTGTCCAGTACAGTGGCTGTGCAGAGGGAAAGTGAAAAGACCCCCACTTTAACCTGAACTGTGGCCCTGTCTCCACATGTAGGGATCCAAGGGTCAGGCTTGAAGAACAGGAGCAAAAGTAGCCTCTCAGGGGTGGGTGGTCACAGCCTGACCCACAGGGGCCTGGCTGTCTCAGGCCAGTCTGCTCAGCCCAGGCCACCAGGCTGCTGGTCTCCTGGACCCCAGCCTCTGACAGGCCCCAGGAGCCCAGTGATATGGAGCACACCAAAGAGGATTCTATATCAAGACTTTTCATTAAAAATGTACAAGTAAAAGAATACAGTGTGTAGGATTTGCTTAAAATCCTCCAGTAAAAAAATATATATATATAGGGACCAAGAAGATAGCGGAAACAAAAATGACAAAATGTTAACGTGTTTGAAGCTGGGCATGTCAAAATTTATTGCATTGCTTTACCTATTGAGGTATACATTGATAACGTTCCCAGTAAAAGTAAAAAGAATGCAACAAAAATAGGATGGACTGATAGGTGTACAGAGGAATGAATACGTGGTAAGTCAAGTTTAATAAAATGTTAACAAATCAGCATTGCTGTCTGCTGAAAAATTTTTATAATAAAAGGTTGGAAGGAAGCTTGCCACCCCTTTCTGCTCCCTCCCCTCCAAAATAAGCCTTCAGCGGCCCTTATTTCCTGGTACCCGAAGAAGGGGGTGAGTGCCGCTGGGCTGTTCAGTGTTGAACCCGTCCAGGTACTTAGCTGGGCATCCACCCAGCACCTGCCTCAGACCCCTGGGTGCGCATTTAGCCTCTGTAAACCTCATGTCCTAACATTTAGGGAACTGAGAGTGCCCTCGGGGCAGTGGAGCGGCCAGGTGACATCAGCACTCAGCATCACATGGCACACTGGGAAGGCCCAGTCAATGCTGCCTCCAGCCCTTGGAGCACCAAGGCCACTGCAGTGACTCCCAGATCCTGGGCCACGTGGTCAGCCAGCCCTTTTTGGGGCCTGGCACCGGTTTCACTAACAAGAGCTCCCTTTTGTTGGCGCCGGGCCTCTCCGTGCCTTGGTCCATTTGCTGGTCCGGGAAATATTTTCTGTGAGCCAGGGCCTGTGCTGAGTGCTGGGAGCACCCCCATTAGATCTAGCAGGTCCTTGACTCTAAGGCAGGGGTCCCCAAACCTTTTACACAGGGGGCCAGTTCACTGTCCCTCAGACCATTGGAGGGCCGGACTATAAAAAAAATATATGAACAAATCCCTATGCACACTGCACATATCTTATTTTAAAGTAAAAAAAACAAAACGGGAACAAATACAATATTTAAAATAAAGAACAAGTAAATTTAAATCAACAAACTGACCAGTATTTCCATGGGAACTATGGGTGCGGATACATCCTGTGCTCCTCTCACTGACCATCAATGAAAGAGGTGCCCCTTCCGGAAGTGCGGCAGGGGTTGGATAAATGGCCTCAGGGGGCCGCACGTAGCCCGCGTGCCTGCTGTAGTTTGGGGACCCCTGCTCTAAGGAAACCGCTCCAGAGAAAGATAGTTCCACCCCAGCAGAACCAATGCCCCGAGGGAACCAAGCCCAGGACCTGCAGCAGCAAAGTCTGACAACACCAACCAAGCCAGGCCTTGGGAATGCAGACTCCCCAGCCCCACCCCCACCTCCGGCCCAGAGGAACTGGGGGTCAACTCAGGGAGACCCCTGACTCTGGAACCACAGGCCCCTCCCTGGCTCATCAGCCCCTCCCCCTCCTCAGCCAGCCAGCCTGAACCCCAGGACCCTGGCGGGGCAGGAGCCTCACAGGGTCTGCAGCAGCCCAGCGCAGCAAAAGGCTACAGGTCCTTACTCAGGGCAGGAGCCAGGCCAATAGAGGGAGTACAGTCATCTTCTCCTGCACCCGCCCGCTGTGGCCCAGATCCAGACACCCTGTATTAAAGCACCTCGGAGTGGACCCCCAGTTTACTGATCTGATTCCCCTTTCCCCAATTTAGCCACAGACACAGCTCCATTCTCCTTAAGCAAAGCCTGGGTCTGCGGTCATGCTCAGGGCCGTTCAGCTTCACAGCTGCTACCCCCCTGAGACAGAGACAGGTGCCACAGTGTAGGTGTGGAAACTGAAGTTCAGAGACTTTAAATAACTTGCCTGAAGTCACACAGAGCCAGCCCTAGCCACTACCTCGACCCAAACCAGGTCCACAACAATATGGCAACTGACTTTTGAGCCCCTGCACACACCTCATCTCGTTAAAGCCCACAGTAACCCGAGGAAGGAAAAGTTACCTCCATTCGGCAGAGAGAGCCAATAACGCCAGAAACGACTTAAATGGGCAGAGGGCAGAGCCAGCACTCAGCAGGTAATAACAACGAAGAAGATAGTAACAGTAGTGGCAGCTACCGTGTTTCCCCATGTGTAAGAAGCTCCCATGTACCTTAATTTTGGGGCCCGAAGTTTGAAAAAAAATGAACTACATAAAGTTATTGAACTCAAGTTTTATTCATCATAAAATTCATACAATTCGTCATCCGCGCAAAGAAGCGGGAAATGCAAGTAAAAAATCTAAAACCACAGTATAAGACGCACCCAGTTTTTAGACCCCAAAGTTTTCAGAAAAGGGTGCATCTTATTTATATACATGGGGAAATACGGTATATTATTCTCCTACGGCAGCTGTGACAACCATTCCTCCCTTAGTGACTTAAAATAAGACAAAGGTATTCGCTTACAGTTCTGGAGGTCAGCAGTCTAAAAGCCAGGTGTCAGGGCCGCACTCCTCCTGGGAGCTCCAAAGGCTAGTCCATTCCCCTGCCTCTCCCCCGCACAGCGTGGCTTCCAGCACCTTCCTCCACCTTCAGAGCACATTACTTCAGCCTCTTCAGCCACTCCACGTGTTCTTCTTCTCCTTTGATGTCCTGGCTCCTTGCAGAAGGCCCCTCATGATTCATTACATCATTGGGCTCACCTGGGAAATCAAGGTGTCTATCCTTTTATCAAGATCAGTTCTCATGTCTGCAAGGACTCTTTGACCGTGTAAACAAAAATACTCACAGGATCTGAGAACTACAATGGCATCTTGGGGCTGATCGCCCAGCCTGCCACAGCAGGTACTATGTACTGGGACATGCCAGGCCCTGTGTTTAGCAGGTTGCACGCATCATTTTAGAGCAGTATACTTCTTACTTTAATGTGCCCACAGATTCCCCAGGAGATCTTGTTAAACATGTAGATTCTGAGGCCTGGCCAGTTAGCTCAGTTGGTTAGCGTGTTGTCCTGATGTGCTGAAGTTGAAGGTTCAGTCCCCAGTCAGGGCAGATACAAGAATCAACTGATGAATGCATGAATAAATGGAACGACAAATCGGTGTTTCTCTGTCTCTCTTTCTCTCTCTCCCTTCCCCTCTCCTGCTCTTTGTCTAAAATCAATCAATAAAAAAAAAATTAATAAAGCTACTGGTTCAGGAGGTCTGGATTTCAAATAAGCACCCACGTGATACTGATGCTGGCCCAGGGAACACACTGTGAACAGCAAAACTCTAGATGTGGGCAGATAATCGTTTCCTGTAAAGGACCTGATAGTGACCACTTTCAGCTTCGCAGGCCCTATAATCCCTGTTGCAATGACTCCCCCTGCCATTATAGCCCCAGAGCAGCCACAAACAATAGGAGAACAAATGGGCATGGCTGTGTGCCAATAAAACTTTATTTACACATACTGAAATTGAATTCCATATAGTTTCAGGAAATGTTATTGTTTTAAAAAATAATTTTTATTTATTGATTTTTAAAGAGAGAGGAAGGGAGAGAGACAGGGAGAGAGAAACATCGATTTATTGTTCCACTTATTCACGCCGTCATTGGTTGATTCTTGTATGTGCCCCGACTGGGGACCAAACCTACAACCTCAGCATGGTAGGACAATGCTAAAACCAATTGAGCTACCTAGCCAGAGCCAGACAATATTATTCTTCTTTTTGATTATTTTCAACTATTAGAAAATGCAGCCCTGGTCTGCTGGCTCATTAGATAGAGCATCAGCCCTGTGTATGGACATTCCAGGTTTGATTCCCAGTCCGGGCACACAGGAGAAGCGACCATCTGCTTCTCTTCCCCAATCTTTCCCCCTTCTCTCTCTCTTCCTCTCCCAAAGCCAGTGGCTTGATTGTTTGGAGCATCAGCCCCTAGGCACTGAGGATAGCTAGTTGATCTGACTATTAGCCTTAGGCACTAAAAACAGTTCAGTTGATTTAAGCATCGGCTCCAGACAGGGGTTGCCTCAGATGGGGTTGCTAGGTGTATCCTGGTTGGGGCACAAGCAGGAGTCTATCTCCACTCCTCTCGCAGAAAGAAAGAAGGGAAGGAGGGAGGAAGGGAGGGAGGGATGGAGGGAGGGAAGGAAGGAAGGAAGGAAGGAAGGAAGGAAGGAAGGAAGGAGGGAGGGAGGGAGGGAAGGAGGGAGGGAGAAAGGGAGGGAAGGAAGGAAGGGAGGGAGGGGAGAGAGAGAGAAAGAAAGAAGTGAGAGAAAGAAAGGAAGAAAGGGAGGGAAGGAGGGAGGGAGGGAGGGGAGAGAGAGAGAAAGAAAGAAGTGAGAGAAAGAAAGGAAGAAAGGGAGGGAAGGAGGGAGGGAGGGAGGGAAGGAGGGAGGGAGAAAGGGAGGGAAGGAAGGAAGGGAGGGAGGGAGGGAAGGAAGGAAGGGAGGGAGAAAGAAAGAAAGAGAAAGAAAGATGCGAAAACTATTCTTAGTATATAGTCTGTGCAAACACAAATGCTGGACCAGACTTGGCCCATGGGCCATAGTGTGCAGACCCCGAAGCTGGAATGTCAGTTCCAGGAGAGCATGTATTTCTGTCTTATCTTGTTCTCCATAGTATGTATCCTTTGCATATGGAATAATGCCTTGCCCTTCATAGCTACTCAAAACATATGTGCTAAATGACAGAGCAAACCATTTCATTTAATTCTGACAACTACTTTACCCAGGAGGTATAGTTATAAATGCTGTATCGCAAATGAGGAGCTGATGAAGAGTCATTTCTCTGGATTTACTGATAGAAAAAAGGCACCGACGTGGTGTGCAGGAGGCTGTGCACCTGGCCTCCTGGAGGAACCCAAATCACTCTGATCTCATCTGCATCGTCCCCTGCAGCGGGAGCCCGTGCCTGCAGCCAGAACCACAGAACTGCTTGCATCATGGCTCCCCACAACAGCAGGTTCAGGCCCTCCACACAGCCACGTCTTGAGCCAGGCCTGGTGGAGCTCTCACGGGGCAATAAAAGGCAACACAGAACTCTCTTTTCTCGATTTTGAACAGCAAACACCCCAGCGCTTCCAGTCTGGGCAACGGGGCACAAGCTCCACCAGGTCAGAGCCTGGCAAACGCTTTTCCTTTGAGGACCAGTCTGGTAACATATGTGTGAAACCAACGGGGTTGAAACCACAGGCGCCACATTGCTGCTACTGCCACAGTCAGTGACACGTCCAGCCCCCTGTGGCCAAGACAACGCGTCAGAGAGATCCATGTGTCTTGAAAGTTGCTGAATGTGTCTCCCGCCCCAGGACCTTTGCCCACACCATTATTTTTGCCCATTCCTCAATGTGAGTAACCTGCCCCACTAGTTAACTCATCAGATTTCAAGTCCCAGAGAACCCTTCCCCAGCACAGGTCCCCACAGCTCCCTTGTCTCACCAGCAACTTCACGTTTGTTTTTGTGATGAGTTGATCAATGTCTGTCTACTCTTCTATTCATTTCCTAGGGCTGCTATAAGAAATTACCGCAATCTTGGTGGCTTGAAACAACAGAAATTGATTCTCTCCCAGTACTGGAGGCCAGAAGTCTGAAATCAATGTGTCGGCAGGGCTGGTTCCTCCTGGAGGCTCTTGGGGAGGGTTCATCCATGACGCTCTTCAGCGTCAGGGGACTGCTGGTATTCCTTGGCGTTCCCCAGCTTGTAGACACCTCACTCCCATCCCTGCCTCTGGCTCCACATGGCCTTTCCCTCTCCGTATGGGTCTCAAATCTCCTTCTCTTTTCCCTTATGAGGACAGCAGTCATTGGGTTTAGGGCCCAGCTTAAATCCAGAGTGACCTCATCTTAACATCTTTAACTTAATAACATCTGAAAAGACCTATTTCCGAATAAGGTCACATTCCCAACCACCTGGGCTTAGGACTTGGTTTTATCTTTTGGAGGAGCTCACTGCTCAGCCCATTATAACCCTTTTGGACTTTAAACTCTATGAGGGCAGAGATAGTGTCAACCATTTTTCACCAGGGTACCCTGGTGCCTGCCACACGGCCTCACGCTCCCTCAACACGCAGTAAATATACTCATTGAAGACAGGACTGGCCACGTGGAGGCCAGTGAAAAATGAAAATGCAGGGTTCTTTGTTCAAAATTAAGAATTTCAAGGTGACAATGGCAGAGCATTGAATCAAGTGCAGGCCCTTCAGGGAGGGACCCCTGACTGCACAGGTGTGCGCTTGAAACTGGCTCTAGTGGAGGGAATGAGGAATACTTAAAACTACTGACCTTGAGAATCACCCTGTAGCCTGACAGGCAAAATCCCCTCCCGCCGAAGCCCTAGGCATGGCATTTGGAGTTCTCTCCATTTTACAGACAGGGGACCAAGGCCTGAGCAGCCAAGGGCGCGTGAGATCAGACAGAGAGGAGCAACTACGTCCCCTGCGCCCTGACCCCTTCCTCACTCCTTTTCTCTGCAACGTAGGCAAGAGCAGCGCTCTCAGCTTCACCCGATGCTGGTTGTCTCACAAGCTTGCGGACACTTCAAAACGTGTGCTGTGGGGCCACCGAGGGACCAGAAGAAAAACAGTTGTGGGAACTTTGTCCATGATTTAAATGAATCACAGACTTGACCCAAGCACCTTTGTCACATTTGCTGGGCGCAGACCCTGGAGCTAGCTGGGGTAGCCTGCAGAAGCAAGTCCCCTATCATCTATGAGGAAAGTGCTGCTTTGACCTGACCTGTGGTGGTGCAGTGGATAGAGCGTCGACCTGGAACACTGAGGTCGCCTGTTCGAAACCCTGGGATTGCCTGGTCAAGGTACATATGAGAGTTGATGCTTCCTGCTCCTCCCCTTCTCTCTCTCTCTCTCTTCTCTCTAAAATGAATAAATAAAATATTAAAAAAAAAAAAAGAAAGTGCTGTCTTATCCCCATTCTACACATGAGGGGGGAGGTCAAGTTCAGCATAAAGTGCCCAGAGTCACTGCCATTTGCACCTGACTCCATCTGACTCTGCGATTTGAGGTCCACACCTCTCAGCTCCTAACCTCTCAACAATAATGCCAGCACCCGTGTGATAACCCACACAGCCCTCCCAGGAGGATACTGTCCTTACCCTATCTTTTAGAAAAGAAAAATGAAGCACAGAGTGATGACTTGCCAAAGGTCACAGGGCCAGCAAGAAGCCAATTTGGAATTCAAACCCAAGCAATGAGGTTCCTGAGTCCTTGCTGCTGTGATGCCACTCAGGTGGGGTCACAGACAGGGCAGGGCAGGGCAGGGGAGATGTCAGAGGGAGGTGCCGCTCCATCTACAGCGGAAACCATCTGGTAGGTGAGGAGAGAAGCCAGGGGTCAGTCAGCATTTCTCCCCCGAGTGAGCTGGCGCAGCGGAGAGGGCACAGAATGAAGAAGCCACCAGCCCCACAGATGCAGCTGGCCCAGGACCTGCCGTCCACAGCCCACCCCAGGGCTTCCCCTCTCCTGGGGCCCGGCTGGTACAGTGGGGACAATTACAGCACATTCTCAGGTGTGTGACGAGGCCTGGAGAGTTCACAGAGCACTGGGCACAAGTTGGCACATCATAAAGGCTCAAAAAAATAGCTATGGTCATATAGGGCAGGACACACACAGTATTTAAGCCTGTCCCTCTGCTCCCAAGGTAATGAAACCAAGCCCAGCCCGAGCGAGGGGAGCACACCCTCCTGGGAGCAGGCCTGCTCACAACCAAGGGGCTCTTGGGATGCAGGGCTTTCAGGGTTAACGCAGGGGGACCGGTTGTCATCCTAGCTCTAGCTGCCCAAAGCCACTGTCTCAGCACAGCCCTGGGGAGAGCTCAGTAGGGGGAACAAGGACCATGCTGGCACTGCTGTCTCCTGGAGATGAGAAGTGGCCTTCCCTTTGAAGTGGCCCCACTGAGAACATAATGTAGCCTCTTCTCCTAAAACCTTTCATCAGCTGAGAATTTCTTCTCCCCCTGGAAGGGCTGGTTTGCCATTCAAAGTCCTTGAGGGTGGGACAAGAACCGTGTGGCCCTGTGTTAGAGTCCTAGGCCTGCTGTAACAAAGTAACAAAGTACTACAACAGGGTGGCTTAAAACAACAGGACTTATTCTCTCACAGTGCTGGAGGCTGGAAGTCCCAAATTAAGGTGCCAGCAGGGCCATGTTCCCCCTGAGGCTCGAGGCGTGCATCCTTCCTCGCCTCCTCCAGCTTCTGGGGTCTGCCAGCAGCCCTGGGCTCTCCTTGGTTTGTGGCAGCCATCTCTGCCTCGGTCATCGTGCGGCATTTCTCCCTGTACGTATTTATGTCCAAATTTCCCTTTTCTTATAGACACCAATCATTGTGGTTGGAGCCCATCTCAATCCAGCATGACCTCATCTTAACTTGATTACATCTGCAAAAGACCCTATTTCCAAAAAACGTCACAGTCACAGGTGGATATGAGTTTGGGGGAGACACTATTGAACTCAGTAGAGCCTCCTATGGGAGGGGGACCATCTGCACCATGCCTGGAAGCTGGCACAGGGGCTGGGCCCCAAAAGCTGAAACACCGTCACCCACTCTCCACCTGTCCCATCGCGCTGGCCTGTGCTGGGCTGAATGTGGCTGAACCCAGGCAGGAGGAAGAGGAGCAAACGGTCAGGGAGCACTGGTGGCCAGGGCAGCATCAGACGGTGAGGGATGCTTCAGTGGCACTTGATGCTGCTGTGTGACTGGCCTCCTTCCTTCCTCTTCCTGGCAACAGGGCCTGAATTTTCCTTTGAAGACTTACCCTTCCCCCAATCTCAGTTCACAAGATTTGGTTAGAAAACATGATCTCGAAGAGATGACTTCACTGTCATGTTCATTGCAACATTACTCTCAACAGCCAAGGTATGGAGACAACCTAAGTGTTCACTGATAGATGAATGGATAAAGAAAATTTGGGATATGTATATTATACAGAATGGAATATTACTCAGCCATGAGAAAGAAAGGAATCCTGTCATTAGCAACAACAGGGATAATAAACCTTGAAGGCATTATTATGTAAAGTGATAAGTCAGAGAAAGACAGATCCTGCATCCTATCACTTCCACGTGCAATTTTAAAATGATAAACTCATAAAAACAGAGTAGATGGGTGGTAACTGGGGGGAAAGCAGTGGGGGGAATGGGGAGGTGCTGGTCAAAAGGCACAAACTTCCAATTATAAGATGAGTGAATTCTGAGGATCTAAAGTACAGCCTGGTGACTGTGGTTAACAAGACTGGATTAATACCGTAGTCCTCTCTTCTCCATACAGATACACTCCAGGAAACACAACGGACTCCTGAAATCCCCAAAAGTACCACACACATACCTTTTCACTTAAACAAAGGTTCTCTTTGGCATATTTGAATTGCCAGCCTCACTACTCGTGTGCGTTGGGTCCATCATTAAGTAAAATAAGGGCTCCCTGAACGCAAGCACTGTGACACTGGCAGTGGACCGGATACCTAAGATGGCTACAAAGTGACTAATGGGAGTGTCTACAGCATGGATACTCTAGACAAAGGAATGATTCACACCCCGGGAGGGATGGAGCGGGACGGCAAGAGATTTTTATCATACTACTCAGAACAGTGCGCAATTTAAAGCCTGTGAACTGTTACTTCTGGAACTTTCCATTTAATAATTTTGGATGGAACTTGACTGTGGGAACCGAAACCGAGAAAAGCCAAACCGTGGATAATGGGGGACTACTGCACAGTACTTGAAAGTGGCTAAGAGAGATCTTAAATGTCCTTACCACAAAAAAGAAATGGTAATTATATGACATGGTGCAGGTACTAACTAACGCTATGGGGGTAATCATTTTGCAATATGTGATTGTATTAAATGAACACATTGCACACTTAAAGATCATTCAATATTATATGTCAGTTATATTCTCATAAAGTTGGAAAAAATTGAAAGAAATATTTTAAAGATTGTGACTTTTTTTTTTTTGCACGCGCACACGAGAGAAGGACTGACAGGGACAAGACAGACAGGAAGAGAGATGAGAAGCATCAACTCATACTTGTGGCACTTTAGCTGTTCACTGATTGCGTTCTCATATGTGCCTTGACTGGGGAGCTCTAGCTGAGCCACTGACCCCTTGCTCAAGCCAGCGACCTTGGACTCAAGCCAGCGACCTTTGGGCTCAAGCCAGTGACCATAGTTCATGTCTATGACGTCACATGCAAGCCGGCAACCCTGCGCTCAAGCTGGCGACCTCAGAGTTTCAAAGTTGGGCTCTCAGCGTCCCACGCCAATGCTTTATCCACTGTGCCACCGCCTGGTCAGGCATAAGATTGTGACACTTTAAAAAGACTTTTATTAATTAATTTTTGCGAGAGAGAAACATCAATTTGTTGTTCCACTTATTCATGCATTCATTGGCTGGTTCTTGTATGTGCCCTGACTGGGCATCAAACCTATAATCTTGACCCATCACAATGATACTCTAACCAACTAAGCTACCTACCTGGTCAGGGCCCAAGATTGTGACATTTTTAAAACTCACATTTGTGGAGTGAAATTCATTCATTTAATGCTGGAGTGTCCCACCAGGAAGGCTGCCGGCTACTCCTGTCCAGCCTCTGGACCCTGCCGGCTGTCTGTTCTCAGCCAGGAGTTGGCCACTAAACACATGCAGAGGTCTTAGAACCAGCCCTTGCTCACAGCACAGCTGCATAAGCGCCTGCCCTTGTTATCACTGTGATGATTTCACTTAGTACCACACAGGTTTCAGATGGTAAGTCCTAATTTGACAAAATACCAGCATCTCCTCCTAAGACAAAAAAAAAAAAAAATCTCTTAGAGTACTGAGGCATATGACAGAAAAGAAAATCAAATTTCCTTTCCAATGTTTAAGAAGAAAAATGTAATGATGTATTGGTGAGTCTTAGAGATGTGCTATCAGTAACCTCCCTCCTTGGGCCACTGACTTGATGATCAAGCAGTCCTTGTCATTACTCACTTTCTGCATGCCATAACCCTTAGTAACCATGTCCAGGGGCTCCCTGTTGAGAAAACTGCTGTGCTATGCTCACTTGCTTGCACTTCACACGACTAGTGTGTGAGCATGGCAGCGCCAAGTGTGTATAGTCTGTGTAAGGTCACAGGTGCTTTCACTCAGGGCGGACTGTGGATTGATTGCTGGCCGCCACCGTGAGGGGCTGTTTTGCTGTTCATTTGCTTGCTGCCATGAAAAGCATTTTTCCTCTGCCTGTCTGGTCATCCGCCGTTGTGAGAATTTATTAAACGGGAATGACCTTATGCTTTCTGGCTTCGCAGTTCCTCTACCGCCTGCCCGGATCCAGGTGTGGACCTGCCTGGCCTCGACCGCTGGCATTACAGTGCTCGTTACCCCCGTCATTCCCAAGCCGGTGCCTTTCTCTAGAACCTCTTGAGGGTCCAGGTTTTTCCTGCAGCTTCCACAGTGAATCCTGAGATCCCCTCTCCCACTAAAGAACAAGGGTGAGTCTACCATGTTCTCCACTCCTGGATTCCCCCGTCCTGTTGGAGACAGCCATCCACCCAGACCCTGGCTACCTTCCAGCTGAGGTGCACTGTCATATTCTGAAAACGCAGAAGGGAGAACAGTTATAGCTCACTGCAGACGCACGATCCTCTGCAAGGCTGAGGGGTGGGTGCTGAGCGGGGAGACCATCCGAAATGAATCCTGCTGCATCCTGGGTTCCCACACTGATACCTTTTGACCAATGACCTTTGTACATGCAGCTTTAGCTCTGGGGGACAAGGCCACCCATTGAGGTCAGAAAAGGTGAGTGCCAGGGAGTTGCCACAAGCTAAACACATGCCAGGGTCACCAACCCCCCCAGGAATGCTTCCTGTGGATGACACTGTCTGAAAGAGAATGGCTGGTAAGAAAGAGCAAACTCACTGGATCTTTTGAGCATATAAAAAAAAAAAAACGGCAGAGGGTGGTGTCAGGAAAAACAGTCAGCCAAGCACCAGTCTGTAACTGTCGCTAAGCTAACTGGCTATCAATTATGTACTCATCTTGAAGACTCAAGCAGGACACACCCCCAGCTCC
The DNA here is from genome assembly GCA_037038555.1 of Rhynchonycteris naso. NCBI lineage: Eukaryota > Metazoa > Chordata > Mammalia > Chiroptera > Emballonuridae > Rhynchonycteris > Rhynchonycteris naso. The sequence continues at coordinate 187,606,116 of CM073000.1, read as the reverse complement.
AGACTGCTTAATAAATGGTCCTGCTCCTAACTGGAAAATAAATGTATTAATCTCCTCCTTAACAGTCTTCTCCCCTGCAAGTTCCCCTACGTATGTCTCTGCGTACGCGTGTACGCATATACACGCATACACACGCACACAGAGCGCTTTCTACTCAGTCTACTCTCCCTTCCAGAAAGAGAGGGTGGTCAAACTCTCTGTTGTGACAACTTTCTAAACTCAGCACACTCAGCCTCTCCACACTTTCTCCCTCCCATCCACTCTGGACTTTTCAAGTTAAGAGCTCACAGGGATGTCAGCGGCCAGTTTCTGTGCATAGGGCTTTCACATTGGAAGGGTTCCTCTGCATTTTACAAGCAGGACCCTGAGAAGCTTCTGCAACTTCATGCTAAAAACTTAGTAAGGTCATTTCTTAAAATCTATAAAAGAATGCTCACACAGCATTAAATAACATATGCACCCATTCCCCCTTAAACTCACTGATTTTAATCAAATTGCTGTTTTATAAATTCAAATGACTGATATTTTAAATAATGCAGTGGAGCCTTCTCTGAATATGTGTTATTCTCGTATATCCTAGTTTGCTAATAAAAATAAGCAGCAAGAATACTGGCACTTTTTATCTTCATCATTACTAAAGGAGATTAAAGGGGAAAAAAAAATCTCTGGACTTATCGCCATTTCTTTTCTCCCCAGAACATCTGTTTTCAGTGAAATGTCTTGGTTTCAGCCCATTCTAAAGAACTGGGATTTCATTATCTGTAAAATGATTCGGGAGTCCAGATTCTGCCAGGATGACAAGGTCACCGGGGGGTCACACGAGGAGGGGCTCAGTTCTCGCCACAGTTAGGTGCATGCATTACTAGAGGACCCGGGGAACATTCTATATTTTTGTCCCAGACACGCCCATGAGGGACAGGCTCTTGGAAGGCTGCAGGACTTCATTCAGTTCCTTTAAACAGACGAGAGGAAACAGAAAACAGGAACGATCCCAATAGCCTCGGGAAACGCACCTCGTGCCCCATAAACCTGACCTCGTCTCCTCTTGCGGAAAGAAAACTGGGTTGAACTAGTGCAATTTTTTAAAATAAGAAACTGTACAAATGTTCCAAATCCTGGGTTCTGCCTCAATAACAGCGGGGGCCGGGGGGGCGCGGACAGAGCAGAGAGCTACCTACCATATCTCTCTAGAGGGGGTACAGCTCCTGGCTCTGCCTCGAGGCTGGGGGACCTTGAGCAAGCGTCTGGTTCACATCATAAATGGGAGGACTGGAACAGAGCGGCTCTAGACTCAATCTTACCATTCTGTGAGCCTACCAGCTGGCTTGGGGACCTTTAGTTTTGCAGGAGTGTCACTGATTTTGGAAGCAGGGATCTGAATTATCAAAGGGGAAAGGGAGCCAGGTAAAAACACCTATAGATACAACACCGTTGTGTGTCCTAGAAGAGCTTGGTCAGAAGCCTGGGAAGTAGACTGTGGATGGTGGCCCTTCACTAACCACCTCTCCCTGGGCACTTTCTGGGTGCTGGCAGATTGTAAGTGGGCACTAAATGGACTCACCTCATGGCATCCTCACAACAGTCCTGAGAGGCAGGTGCAAGATGGTAGCAACAGTTGGTTGCCTCCCAATCTCCTTCCCCCTCCTTCTTACTAACAGAACTCTGGGAATGTGTCCCCCTGGAAAATGACTGTATTAGTTAGTTATTGCTGTATAACAAGCCCAAAACTTAGCAGCTGAGAATAGCAAATGTTATTATCTCAGTTTCTGTGGGCCAGTTTTGTGGGTCCTCAGGATCATGTCCCTGGAGAAATTGCAGTCAGGATGTTCACCAGAGCTGCAGTCATCTGAAGATCTGGCTGAAGGAGAATGTTCTTCTAAGTTCACTCATGAGGCCATTGATCTGAGGGCCTCAGGTCCTTGCTAGCTGTTTGCCAGAGACATCAGTTCCCTGCCACGTGGGCCTCTCATGGGGAAGCTCATAACATGCCAGCTGGCTTTCCTCAGAGCAAGAGAGCAAAAGAAGGTGCCCAAGATAGATGCCACCAGTTCTTTGTAACCGAATCTCAGAAGTGTCACCCTATCACTTTTGCTGTATTCTGTTGATTAGAAGAAAGTTACTAGGCCGAGCCCACACTTGAGGGGAGGGAATAACACAAGAGAGTGAATATCAGGAAGAAGGGATTAGAGACTATCTATACCAGGGGTCCCCAAACTACAGGCAGCATGCGGCCCCTTGAGGCCATTTATCCGGCACCGGCTGCACTTCCGGAAGGGGCACCTCTTTCATTGGTGGTCAGTGAGAGGAGCACAGGATGCATCCGCCCCATAGTTCCCACTGAAATACTGGTCAGTTTGTTGATTTAAATTTACTTGTTCTTTATTTTAAATATTGTATTTGTTCCCGTTTTTTTTTTTTTTTTTTTTACTTTAAAATAAGAAATGTGCAGTGTGCATAGGGATTTGTTTATAGTTTTTTTTATAGTCCGGCCCTCCAATGGTCTGAGGGACAGTGAACTGGCCCCCTGTATAAAAGGTTTGGGGACCCCTGCTCTATACAAACCTCCTTGCAGCTAGACAGGCCCATATCACTAAATTCTAACCAATAAAATATAGGCAGAAGTTTTGTGGTGGACTTCTGGGAAGACTCTAAAAACGGTGGGTCAGAATGGACTTCCTCTTTCTTGAAGTCTAAAACAATGGCTGGAGCTCCAGCAGCCACCTTGGGCCATGATGTGACCTTTGAAATGGATGCTAACCTGGGAAGACTGGGGACGGGGTCTGTGATGATTTCCCTGGCCCACACTACCAGCCTTGACTGCCTATCCCAGGAGTCTTTCATATCAGTGGTTTCAGCCACCGTATTCAGAGCTCTGTCACTCACAGTTGAACCCGGTTTTAAACACTGCAGTATTATCCTCCCCACGGTACAGGGTGGAAAACTGAGGTTTATGTGGGTACAAAGAACTTACCCAGGTCAAAAGCAAATAAGTGGTTGAGCCTGGTCTTGATTTACAACTTGTTTCATAACAAAACATATCCTTCTTCCAAGGCTTCCAGAGAGAGTTCTGTTGGGGAGAATCGTCTCGAGTTCTTCTAGACAATCTTCACCACGTGAGGTCAAACAGGAGAAGGGTGGTATTCGATGGCAGCCTGGCAAAGCACTCCCTTGACCAGGCCAGGGAGCAAAGGTTGCTATTTGATTCATCATGTTCCCTGCCGTTCCTGGGGACATTCAGCAAGGAACACTGTGGCCTGGGCAATTGTTGGTTTGGGAAACATTCCCAATTTCAGAATAAGTGGTCGGAAAGGATGGACGATAAGAGTGAAAGGTCTGGATACCACGTGGTGTGTGTTTGAAGGCAGGTTGTCCTGGGCTATGGGCAGTGTTTAGTAACGCCTTCTTGGAGCAGAGACAAAACAGAAATGCTTCAAGCACAAAGCCACCTCCCTCTGGAGAAGAGCTTAATCAGACCCCCACTAGAGGTGGACGGAAGGCTCTGGCTGAGATGGGCCATTCCCTAACCAGGGAGTTCCGTTTCAAACCCCAGGGCCTGCCAGAGGAGCCAGCCTTCAGCTGGTAGTGGAGTGATGCTCATCAGCTCAATGTCTGTGTCGTCTTTCATGCGGAAGAACTTTTTTTTTTTTATTTACTCCCCCTGACCTACATACAGCAGTACCTACGGAGGAAACATTAACCCCCTTTCTGAAGGACTTGTTATCAGCCTATCCATGAGCCAAAGGTCAATGAGTGCTTCTTAAGGGTGTGAAAAGATGTGATTTTCTCAAGTTAAGCTAAACATTTCTATTTTACTGTTTGTATTAGTCTACAAATATTCTGCACTAGCGAGTCCCTTCACAAACTGCGGGCTCTTCCTGTATCCAAATATTTCCTGTAATCGTCAAGGCTTTTATGGTAGCAAGTGACAGAAATGTAACTCAAACTAAGATAAGCAAAAGGAGAGAGGTTTATTGATTGACAAAAATGGGAAGGAAGGGGTAGATCTAGCACTGGGCACAAATGGGTCCAGGCCCCAAATCTTGCCATCCACAGGCTCTCTTAGACTGGGCAATCCTTCTCTCCTGTTGCCAGTGGGTTCTCTGTGTGCACTGCCAACCAGCTGCCAGCAACCCAGATCAGGTTCTTCCAGCACAGACAGTCACTCACCTGCCCAGGAAGTGACTGGCCCAGCCCAGGGAATCATGTGCCCACCTCCTGCGGCTAGAAGGGTGGGGTGTTCTAATTGGCAGGCCCTACCAGAATTATATGACTGGAGAAGTTGGGCTCAAAGAAATGGGTGCTTCCAGGAAAAAAAAAAAAAGCAATATGTTTCATTGAGGCCCAATATTGCAAATATGTGGATGAAGTCTTTTCTGCACATTTGCAAAGCCAAGTGCTTTCCGATTCCCAATGCAATGCCACTCCTGAGTTGCATGGGGTTCCTTCCACCTCCCCATCTCCCCCATGCTTTCTGTGCCCGACAAGCTCCTGTTTTCCTACCTGCTATAAAGTTCCTGGGACAGAGTCCAACCAAGGGCAAGCTTTCTCCACTGGCCGAAGGAGTTCCCTCTGCAGTCTGTGCTGAAGCCCTCCCCAGCGGCCCTCGCACCCTCTGAAGACAGAAGAGCTGCTGGTAAGCTGGGCTGCCAATTCCAGATGACATTTGACCTTTCAACTCCAACAACTGAGTGGCGAGTGAGTGCAAAGCCATGGCTGGATGTTGACAGTTCTTGGGCTCAAAGAGAAGAAGGGAGGGAGGTGCAGACCCCACTCACCTTCTGGGGCTGGAAGGGGAAAGTGGACCTAGTTTGCTTGATGTACCCCAGTTCTAGACAAGGAGATGCTGGGTATAAGCTCATTTACATCCCCCCCTTTCCAAGGAGCACAACTCTCTATCAGTGACCCTGCACATTTGTATCTGGTCACGGCAACCTCAGTGTAGCTAAGAGTCCAGGGCAGGAAGATGTGGCGGGGTTACCCGACCACCCAGAGAACTTTGAGGCTCGGCTCCACCTGACGTGAGGGAGTTGGTCGACACCTTCGGCTACTGGTTGCTGTTCTGCTGCTGCCGCATAGCCAGGGCTTGTGCCCAGACGGGCCCCGGAAGCACAGAGAGGGTAGTCAGTGACTTCCAGAGTGAGGACGGCCCTCAGGAGTCTGTCTTTCCTTCTTACACAGGCTCATCCTACCCCCCTCCCCCAATTAGGCTGTCAGCCTGAAGTCTGAAAGGAGGGTCTCGAACCACCTTTTTTCAGAGTACGGTCTTTGACCACTGAGTTTCAAGGTCTCCATTTCCTGTCTAGCCACACTCTGTCCTGCTACACGTCGCACCCCATTTTCTTTGTCACTTGCCCATTAGGAGGCAAAGGAGACAGCGCCATGCAGGAGAGCTGTTCCTGGCAGAGGCAGGGATGGACTGTAGGCTCACCTGGTTTCCAGGCATTTACTTGGAACCTTCCTTTTCCCCTGTGTTTGCACTGGCCCCATTTATGACAGTAAAGCTATGGCTATCCTGGAGTCCATTTTAAAATGCTTAGCTTTTGACCCTGGCCGGGTGGCTCAATGAATAAAGCATCGTGCTGGTATGCTAGAGGTCATGGGTTCAACACCCCCACACTGGCCAGGGCACGTGCAGAAGCAATCAATGAGCACATAACTAAATTGAACTCAGAGAAATGAGTTGATGCTTCTCTCCCTCTCCCTCTCTCAAATCAATGTAAAAGTTTAAAAAAATTAGAATGTTTATCTTTTTTCTTCTCTCCTTTTGGTCCTTGGGTCTGCAGGGGAGCAGAGCGAGGGGCAGGGCCTTCTAAGGTCCCAGCTTGAGCTCTCCCTGTGCAGAGGGATAGTTGCTTCCAGAATTGAGCCATTTCTCGGCACATTGGTCTATTTTTGCAGTGGAGCTGGCTGCCCCGTGCCAAGGTTCCTTACCACAAATAGAACTTCTGGAAGGGCCTACTGGTTTCCTCCGGGCTTTCAGACACCTCTTCACATTTCATTTGGCTTCCCTTCCTCAGCCTCAAAAGGGAATATTTGGGGCCCCTCCTGTTTTGCTGCGACTACAGGCACCTCTGAGGCTCCCCAGGGGATCCCATGGGGCGGAGCTGAACCTGGCCGGACTCTTTGGCTCTGGCTTCTGGCGCACCCTATCGTCGCTCCCAGGAAGCTGAGCTGGGAAGCCCAGGGTACATTTGTTCATCCCAAATGTACGCTCAGCCCTGTAGGAGATGCTGAAATAGACAAACCATCGCCGCCCATACCCAGTGTCCTTGTCCCCTCAAACCCACAGCCCTTCCAAGTGCTTTTGGCCCTCACCTGTCATTTGAGACAGGATCTGAGAACTCATTGTATGAAGTGTCAGTGGGCAAGTGATATCAACTAAGACACTTAACCTACTAGGGAACGCTTGGAGTCAGAACCTTCTAGAAGCAATCCCTGCCTGTGAGTTGAACTGAAAGTAGGTGGGGGAAAATAAGATCACCTCACTAACCTGTCAACCAGGCAGAGCTACCTGCACCTAAGACCGGCTTTGGCTCGTTAGAGTCTGTGGTTAGAAGAAGCAAGGGAAAGCCACTTTTTTCAAGGCACTTAAGACAGCTTCAGAAGATTCCAGAACAATACGAAGCCCAAGTATTCGAAAGACTCCCACATTATGCACTGCAACTCCTTCTCTAGGGCAGCGTGGCCTTCAAGAGCTCAAATTTCAGGCCTGCCACTTACTAGCTGTGTGAGCTGAGGATGTTTCTAAACTGCTCTAAGCTTTCCTTCCCCTCCCAAGGGAACGGGAGGGGTACTACTACGCGCTGCACATAATAAACCTCTAAGTCTGCATAACAAGTGTCCATAAGAGCTAGACCCTTAACATCAGAGAGAGTGACATTTCCCACACGGTTCCAATGATCCAAACTAAAGATACGAACAAGCTAAGAGGTGCCGACTCCTAACTCGGACTAGAGACGGATGTGGCCTTGCCCTTGGGTTTGCTCCCAGCGGCCCCAGCTTTGGTGTAAAAACAAGTGTGTGCCTTCCCAAGACCAGCGGCTCCCAGACCTGAGCCGGCACCAGAACACCTGCAGGGCTTGTTTCCAGACTGCTGGCCGGCCCCACCCCTGGAGTTTCTGACTCAGTAGGACTGGGGTGAGGCCCAAGAATTTACATTTCTAACAAGTTCTCAGGCGATGCTGCCCCTGCTGGGAACGGCAGTTTCAGAGCCCTGGGTGTGTCACGGCGCTCTAGGCCTCCCCGGACTCCTGGGTAAGTGAAAAGGTTAGAAGCTCTCTGTGGACACCATTACTTACGATTTGTAGTCCTTTGGAAGGAGAATATATTGGAAAGTAATCTGGCAACATAGACCGAGAACCTTTAAAATGTTTTGGCTCCCTGGTGCTGTGATCCGCTCTTCTGAGAAGCTATCCCTTAAGAAATAGTTTAAGATATGGACACAGCCTTTCGCTCGTCTGTGGTACTGAGGTTGCAGGTCTGGGTAGAGCCCTCTAATCCTAGAGCTGCTGATGGGCAGAGTGCAGAGAGGGAAATGTGGGCCTGACCCGGCGCTCCCACTCCTGACATCATCGGGATGTGCACTGATGAGGACATGCAGAGACGAGGGACGCAGAGGGACCCCGCCACCCTGAGGCCCTGGGCACGCCTCCGGCTGTCATTTATCTCCCCGTCTTACAGACATGTGGCAGTATCGAGTCTTGGTTAGGCACATGCCACTGTAGTCAGACATTCTGAGGTTTGAACTGCAGCTCTGCCACTGATCTCTAGGGCTGGTGGCTGAACCCACCCGAGACTCAGTGTTATCTTCAAGTGTGAATTAAGAGTACCTATACTTCAAAAAAACCAAGAAGTACTTAAGATTAAGAGTATGCTCCAACTATACCTTTCCTGTTACTATTCCAGGATAAACACAGTGGAGTAGGGAAGAAAATCTACTTTCAAAAAGAAAGGATTAAATACTGGAGGGTGAGTTTACCTAAAAACGGGACATTCTAGAGAATGGGTGGTTTGTGTTTCCAAGGAGACGCTTGCTTTCTCCCCGTGTAAGTGGACGAGGGACATGGCAGTGAGCTGGGGAAGGAGCTCTGTGAGCGCTCCCTGCCTGTGGGTGCCGCCTGTTCTCTCTCCCAGCTCCCAGTGATCTGTCAGGAAGGTGGCAGCCGTCCCCTCTGACAGCCGAGCTCGGACCCGGGCGATCACCAAGTCCAGGCGCTGTGCACCGCAGCACGCTGCCTCTACTGTGGGGTTTCCCCAGTCCCTGTGCTTAACGAAAACTCTTTCACGAGTCTAAGTGGAGATGAGCAAATGGAAAAGGGAGACAATGAGTGCTCTGAGGCTGCGTGCGGTGGGTGCTCCTATCACAGCGCCCATCGGGAAGCTAAGTACTTGCTGATTCACACACAACCTGCGGAACATGAAGTCAACTAGACAGCGGAGAATCAGGGGTGTCGTAAAAACCACAAAACACTCAAAGGGCCCTCTATATTTTTCCCACGTGGACCCAGCCTCCAAAAGTAGGCAAAGCCTGAGCTTCTGAATCACAGTCATTTGTCAAGGTAACTTATAGACACAGCGTTCTGAGACACTATTTAATTTTTATCCCGTTCAACCAATGAAGAACAGCCTGTTGGGTAAGGTTAGCCTTCCTGAGTGAAATGAAGGACTCTGAATTCCCAGATTTCAGGTATTGAAAATAAGACTCTGGGGCAATTGGACTGCAGTGCACAGAGAGAAGATGTGGAAAGAGATTCTATGTTCCTCATCACCGACGGGAACATCTAGGCTCAGAGCACCTGTGAGGGCAACTGGACTGAGGAGCACTGTTCCCCACCTGTCGCTGTGCTACCCCAGGCAAGCGTCAGTAGGCTGGGAGCCAGTCCTCTGGCTGGTCGCAGGAATTTGGCAACATGTTTCCATACACAAGGTGCATGAGCTGGGTGTGGATCAGCAGAAAGTCCACCATTTGCAGACCCAGGCAAGGTCCTTTGGCTTCAAGATTCATGATCTAATAGTTCCCTTAAAAAAATATATATCCGTGAGGATTCAACTTCTCTTATGAAACATTGTCTGCCTCCCCTCGTCCCAATAAAAAGGCTCTTTTTGTTGTTGTTGTCCTTTCTTTTTTTGATGGAGTTATCTTATCTCAAACATCTCAATCTTAAAAGATGCTCTCAGTTGGTGACATTTTGACCAGCCTACCACACAGAATGCTTACTCAAGTCCAGGTTCACGACATGACTAGAAAAAGTAGGAGGCCGAAACAGACATGGCAAGTGGCTTCAGACAAACTGAACTGCTTTAAACAGGGACCAGACAACATGGGGGAACGGGTGGCTGACAACCAGGAGGAACACAAACTGGCCTTCAGGTATTCGATTTCCCCTCTTCAACAAAATCAGATGCGTAGATTTACTCCATGAATCATTTGGGGAATAAAAGATTTCAACTGAAGCCATGAAACTTAAGTCATGAGATTAAAAAAAAAAAAGGATCCCAAAAGATTGCACTATTTTTAACACTCACTTGTTTCCCAGGTCAGGAGAGTGACCCGGCCTCAGAGTAAACAGAGTCACGGCATTTTCTTTTCCTCACACGATGAGAAAGGGCTGCAAACTCACCCAAGTGGGAGCCGCACACGTAGAAATGATGAGACCCTCTCTGTGTGACTGTTCCGCAATAGTAATGGCACATTTTAAAAACATACATGCTTGCCTGGCCTGAGGTGGTGCAGTGGATAAAGCCTCGACCTGGAACGCTAAGGTTGCCGGTTCGAAACCCTGGGCTTGTCCCATCAAGGCATATATGAGAAGCAATCAATGAACAACTAAAGTGAAGCAACTATGAGTTGATACTTCTTGTTCTCAGGCCTTCCTCTATTCTCTCTGTAAAAATCAATAAATACAATCATTATTTTAAAAATTTTTATTTTTTTTAACAGGGACAGAGAGAGAGTTAGAGAGAGGGATAGACAGGGATAGGCAGACAGGAACGGAGAGAGGAGAGAAGCATCAATCATTAGTTTTCGTTGCCGTTGCGACACCATAGTTGTTCATTGATTGCTTTCTCACACGTGCCTTGACCACAGGCCTTCAGTAGACTGAGCCACCCCTTGCGGGAGCCAGCGACCTTGGGAACAAGCTGGCGAGCCCTTGCTCAAGCCAGACGGGCTCATGCTCAAGCTGGCGAGCTCGGGGTCTCGAACCTGGATCTTCCGCATCCCAGTCCGACGCTTTATCCACTGCGCCACCGCCTGGTCAGGCAATAAAAACAATCTTATAAACAAATACACACACACAGTAAAGGCCACACTTGTTACTGAGTCAGCAGATGACTGCACTAGGCACCACAGCAATCCAACTGGAAAGGTGTCTTCCACAAATGCTGCTGGAATGACTGGTTATTCACATGGAATGAAGGGATCTCAACTCCTGTTCTCACATCACACACACAAATATTAATTCAAGATGGACCACAGACTTAAAAATAAGTGCCAGAACTATGAAGCTTCCAGAAAAACATAAAAGAGTATGTTTACAACTTGGGGGTTTCTTAGAAAGGACATAGAAAGAAAAAACTTACCACAATGACTTCATTAAAATTAAAAACTTCTGCCCAGAAGACACTGTTAAGAAAAGAAACAAGTTGCTGGGAGAGTGGATCGTGAATATTCTCACCACAAAAAGGCAGCGGTGAGATGTGACGTGATGGCAGTGTTGACTAGTGCTGGGGTGGTGACCCTTCAGTGATGCACGGGCATATCAAGTCATCACGTTGTCCACCTTAGACTTACGCAATGTTGTATGTCACCTGTATCTCAGTAAGGTTGGAAGGAAAAAAAAAAAAAGAAACACACCAGCCACAGACCGGGACTAAAGGTTTTAAAACTATGACAAAGGACTGATGCCCAGAATATATAATCAATGCCAACAACTTAGTAACAGAGACACAACCCAATAAAATACAGATAAGTGAACTGAATAGATTCTTCACAGAGGACTGTATACAAATGGCCAGTAAGTACAACATCATTAGTCAAAACTGCAATGAGATAGGCTCTACACCCACCAGGAGAGCCAGACCACACCAAACGTTGCCAAGGATGGGAACTACTGGAACTCTCATACATTGCTGGTAAGAGTATAAAATGATACAACCACTTTAGAAAAAGATCTGGAAGTTTCTTATAAAACTAAACATATATCTGTCCTATCATCCAGCAATTCCACTCCTTGGTAGTTACCCTCCACAATGAAAGCTTTTGTTCTCAAAAGACTTACACTAGAATGCTCCCAGCAGTTCTGTTCCTAATAGTCCCAGACTGGAAAGAGCCTAGGGGTCCATCCCTTAGAGAATGAATAAACAAATGGTGGCAGGTTCACCCTTGGCAATAAAAAGGAACTACCAAGACATGCGACAACACACACGAACCTCAAAAAGATCACGTTGAGTGCAGGAAACCTCACACCAGAGAGTGATTTTATTTTCATGAAGTCTTAGAAAGATTAAACTAATCAATGATATAAAAAAAATTCAGACTGGTGGTTGCCTCTGGGGGTGGGTGGGGGCAAGGGGTTGACTGGGAAAAAGTGTTTGGGAATATTCTGGGGTGATGGTAACGTTCTATCTTGACAGTGTGAAAATGAATAATGGAAGCCTCATTCAAAATGGAGTCAGAGAGCCGTGAAGGGAGAGCTCTCACCACCACCACTCCTCGCAGCCTGTACAGTTCAACAGAAGGGAGATGTCCTCTCCGCCTGGAAACAGCAAGCTGCTCTTGCCTGCAGCCAATGAGAGGCAGTCATCACTTCCACGTCTCACTTTCCTCCAATAAACTTTGCTCAGAACAACCCCTCCCAAATTCCCCCTTTCCTTTATAAAAGAATGCTCTTCTTTGTTCTCCAGAATTCGATATAATTCACTTGTCCCGAATTGCAATTCCTCCGCTATTCCCGAATACACTCATTTCCTGCTCGATAACATTTGTTGTTGAATTTTTAAGGCTAATGGTACACTTAAGATTTGAGTGTTGCACTACAGATTTTATCCCCACTGACCCCCAAATAGAAACAAATATTAAACTCTGACTGATGACAAGCATGCTGAAGTATTTGGGAGGGGGAGTATACTGTTGTTTGCAACTAAGAAATGATGAATTCCTGGATGGATACAGGGATGGCCAGATGGTTATATAATAAAACAAAAACAGCATTCCAAGTAGCGAGTAAATGAGTGTTCACTGAACAATTCTTTGAACTTCTCTGTATGTTTGAAAATTTTCATAATAAAGTGTCGAGGAGAAAATAGACAAACACAAAGCTATAAAAATGGACAGAGCCACAGTGCTCTGTCTCCACCACACCCCTGAAATCAAAGAACTAGAAAACTCTTTGCAGGGAAACACTGGGGCCCCACTCCCAGGACTGCCTCCAGATTTGGCCTGTCTTCCAGAAACTCCCGAACCATAGCCCCGTCGTAATAATATGACCCTGGGCCTCATTAGCAAAAGCCAAAGTACCACCCTAGGGTTTTATGTCCAAGAGAGACATCAAGAAAGCCTAGCAGGTTCGTAGGGAGGGAGTAAAGCACCAAGCCAGTTCACCTGCTTAAGTCCTTTGGTACATTTGGGAACACAGAGGCCAGGACGTGTGTGAGGGCCTCACTGGGTATTTAATTCTAAGCCAAACTCCATGTGACTATGCCTATGTTGGCTCTAGTTGACAGAAACAGATACAATAAAGGTTCCAGATCAAAAGTGTAATCTTCAAGTATTACCACCATGTACTGTGCACTATGATGGGCATTTTACATGATCTCATTTAATTCTCGCAGCCACCCCAAGGTAGGTTTACTATCCTAATTTTGTGATTGAGCAAACTAAGGCTCAGAGAGGAAAATGATGTGTCCAGAAACACAGAGCTGGTGCTGAAACAGTCTCTCTGGAGGTCCTCTCTAGAAAGCACTCCTCAGCAAGCCCCTCTCTGGACTAGTACTGAACAGGTACAAGTGTGTTCACTAAGTTGTCGAGCAGGAAGCACTGGGCTTCAGGGGACAATGAACAATTTCATTACAAGGGCAAGAGGCCAATGTCTCCCCCACTGAAGACTGGGCTGTCTGACCACGTGATCTGCATTTCCTGGCAAGCGGCCTCATTAGGCCCCCATACTTCTCATCGTGTCAGTCTGTAGTAGGTTTCCCTCTTCTTCAAGTTTTCAATGCCCTCCACGTCCCCTGCCTTGACAGCTTCCTTTACTTCACTGTCCCTTCCCACTTCCCACTGAGCAGTGAGCAGCGGCAGCTTAGAAGGGGAGCCACGTTTGGGTTTGTAACCTGGCGGCTACCGAACTTCTGCTGAAGGGAGTCGACTTGGGATGGAAACGGGAAACATAAAGAGGAAAGAGGTTCTTAACTGGGGAAAGTGTCTTACAAATCTGAGTCTTCAGAACACCACGGTTCCCGGAGTCCCAGCAGAGCTGTGAGGGCTCAGGCTCCCCCACTGTGAAAAGGAGCAGACTCTCCCACACAGCCCTCCACCAGCCCCAGGATCCGACTCACTGAGGCAGGCCAGGGGCAAGAAATCAAACAAGCTCTGTGACTTACGAGAGCTTTTTAGGGGCATCTTTAGAGAGAAATGATGCCTATGTCAAGATTGGATTTGTCATTCACTTCTTTCAAAAAAGGGAAAAACCAGAATCCTATGAAAATGTCTTTAATTTTCACTTTTTGTAAATACATTTTTTCATTTTTATTTCCATGATACAAAAACGTTATATCTCTAACAATGATCTATATGAAGCAACTCCACTGAAGTAGATCCACGAAATTGTCACTGTCGTGATCTGCTTCAACAGAGAGGGCTGGCACACTTAGCTTTGTTTTATCACACACGCTCACACACGTGTACACACATGCCACCTCACTCCCGGACAGCCACCCAGAGGCAACAAGCACGCTAAGACACTGACAAGTGAACACAGCACTACACGTGAAAACAGAAATTAACATTTTTACTTGTCCCAGCACAAGAAACTCACATCTTAGGAAAAATAACTAAATAAATATGCCTCAAGGCCAAGGCATATAGTAAGCTCCTTTACCAGGAGGGATTTTCCTACTGGAAAAATTAGCTTGAAAGCTTCATATTTTCAGGCAGCTAAGGTGGGAAGCAGACAGACAGAACCGCTTTCTCCACCAGGAGACGGGAACCACGTGCTACAGCCGCCCCACCATCTGAGATAAGATGACAAAACCTCTTGCGGCAAAAAGGAGTTCAACCCCACGCTCACGATCCCAACACCCAAGAGTGTCAGCTCTTTCTGCAGACTTCACAGCCCGCATCCCTCATCAGGCGGACTCTTAAACACACTAATTCATGACAAGAAAGGTTTCACGTGAGCAACAAACAACTGCTTAACAATGTACACCTCACGACAGCCTACAACCGTGCTGAGTGTCAGAAGACAGTTCATATTAAAAAGAAGGGAAAAAACACAGCAACAAAAATAAAAGCTGAGTTTTTTTCAGGAGATACACTGGTTTTCAACCCCCTCGCCCCATACCACATTTATTAAACACAGTATGGCTTCCGAACGTGCCGGCTGGCTCTTCCTCAGAGACAGCACCCACGACTTGTTTCACTCGCGTCTTGGTTACCACGTGTCAGGAACTTCGAAGAGCTTGGCAGGGCCGTCAGAGATGCTCCCTGATGGGAAAGGACAAGACAAGATGAACAAGGAGAGGGCAGCCCTGGAGGAGCACAGAACGCCAGCCCAGGGCAGGGCAGTTGCATAGCCGCCATGGGGAAAAGGCCACAGAGGTCTATGGAGAGCAGTGGCCAGCAAACCAAGGGACACCACAGACATACCACATTAGGGTTAATGAGGGGCCTGCCTCTGTTTATTTTACAGGAGTTCACACGCAGATGCTTACAACACCTCCTGGTAGCATTCACACCATATTCTTTACTAGCCACCATGGTGAGCAGCACTTAGTTCATCTACTCTTCAGAAAAGCCCCACACAATGGTGTAAATATCCCCATTTTACAGATGCAAAAAGAGGTTCAGAGAGGCTAGGTGGGTGGCTAAGATGGAGTCTGGCTCCTTCCCCAGCACCAAGAACCCCCCACCCCCACCCCAGTCCTAGAAGGCTGGGTTTCTGTGATCTGTGGGGTATGGGCCTTAAGATGAGAGCCCTCAGGCTCTGGTGGCTACAGAGTGAAGGGAAGCCGACCAATGAGGATGCAGAGATCCCAAAAAGGGCAAAAGAAGCTTTTTCTGATCTCGGCAACAATGGCTAAGGTTTTCTTGGACTGAAGGGACCTCTTCCATTACAGACAGCTTCACCCCAAGTAGGAAGCCCTTCTTTTCCATCCACACCACTTTTTGCAGCAGCACGAACGTGTCAGGGCTCGGAGCACCGATGTCCAGAGCTGAGCGAATGGGAACGCTGTCAGGAAAAGGCGTGTTCACCACGGAACGGGAGCAGCGCAGGCACTCCGGCCTCACTGGAATCATGCCTTTTTTAGCCATAACTGAAGGGTTGGCAGGGAAAATGGGCAGGCCAACCCCAGCTGCTAACACTCCAAGATTTCAAAAGGGAACAGGTCTTTGATGATGCCTAAAACGGAGAGTAACTCTTAAAAAGCGATGGTGTTCAGTGTCCCACAAAGTAGGAAATCGCTCAGCTGAGACTGGCTACTGTCACTGACAGGAATGCCTAAAGGTAACGAGATCTAAATATGGGACTTCCAGCTAAAACGAGAAGTCCCACTTCTGATCACTGCAGAGCTAGAATCCAGAGACTGGATGAGCAGGCCAGGAGAGGAGTACTCTGAAGTTTGCACCACTGTGTTGAACATGCAAGTCCTGGGACTCTCAATAAAGACTGCAAGACTTTCCCTTGAAAAGTGAAGATGGGCTAGAGACGATCCACGTGAAAAAGATTCACATGATCCAGCTATAAAAGGAATAAAGATTAAAAAACTAAAGGAAACACAAACACTCCCCTCCACAGAACAATGAAATATTGCAGATGGCCCATGACAAGACATAACTAACTCGCCTGAACTTCTTGCTGACACACTCAAAGAGGACCTACCGGAAGGAAGGAAAAGAAACATCAGTAAGGGCATTTTTATAATTCCCGTATCAAAGAAATAGCAGCCAGTTAGCTATTATAAAGGAAAAGGCCACAATGCCAAATGTAGGGAACTAAAATAAATTAAAACTAGCCAAGAGGGGAGGAAGGAGAACTGGCTAAAGAAACTGCATTGTCGTGCTTTCAATAGCACCTGCCACTACTTGGACATACTGCTGTTTGTTCACCCACTTTTCCAGTGGCATTTAGACTGTTACCAGTGTCCAGCAGCCTGATTCTGCCAGTAGCTGGATGGGAGCGTGTGAATACGGCGGCACAGCTTCACATACACAGGACTGTATGACCGGGCAACTCCACTCTCGGGCATGCACCCAAAAGAAAGGAAAACATAGTTCATTCAAAAACATGTACCTAAATGTTCACAGCAGCTTGATTCTTAGTAGCTATAGAAACTGGTAACAATCTATATGCCAACTGGAAATATAGATAAATAAACAGCAATATTTCCATAGAGCAGAATACTATTCAATGATAGGAAGGAATGAACCGTGAACACACACAACAACATGAATAAATCCCAACTGTATTATACTAAATGAAAGACTCAAAGTTTACCTATTGTATGATTTCATTCATATGATATTCTGAAAAAGGCAATATTAGAGTTATGGAAAGCATATCAGTGCTTGTCAGGATCTAGGGGTAGGGACTGACTATAAAGGGGCATGAAGGAATCTTCTGAAATGAGAGAACTGGTCTGTATCTTGATTACAGTGATTGTTGAATGTATACATTTGTCAAAAGTCATCAAACTGTACTGTACACATAAAAGTGATGATTTTTATTGTACATAAATGATATCTTAACAAAGCTGTCCTACAAAAGATATTAGAAATGTTGTGTAAAAAAATCCAATAAAATTTTAATATAAAATATGCTGATAATTAAAATTATTTGGCCAAGAGTTTATTTTTTAATGAGAAAACAGTGCACTAAGCTGCATAGAGCGTGTGCTCACAATGCACAGAAGTGACAGGTGGAATAAAATGCATTAAATGGTGCAAAATAACTTCCTATTTTTCTTCATTTTACAGATTTTTATAGCGAGCACATTAAACAAAAAAACGCGGTCAATACAGTAAGTCATTTTTTTCTGCTTATTTACCTTTCAACTAACTAGAGTAAAGAGGGAAGGACTCTGAGAGGAAAGACATCTCTTGCCTCAGGTGAATCCAAAACACAATGTAAAAACTAGAGTACACTGGAAATAGGCCACCGTAGCCTCTTCTGTGGAGTGAGCTCTGTACTCAGAAAGATCCTGTGGAGTGCCATAGAAAGTTTTCAACTAGCAAATGCTCCAAAGGACTGGGTAACAGGGTGGCTTCCCACACCCAGTGGGCAGGCAGCTGCCCCCAAGGGTTGCCAAGGGGAACAGGGAGGGCACAGAAATGCACTGAACAAATCGCCCCCGGCACCGAGCCGCACACACCTCATTTCCCACATCTAGGCTGGAAACCACAGTTTAACTGAGTAATTAAAAAGCTCCTTGGGAGGTCGCTGGACTTTCCTAGTCTGATTGCTAAGGTGACCAACAGCAGCAAATGCAGATCTTGGTTTTGACTCTAAGGAAACCTGTAATAATAGGAGGAGACGGCTGCTCTAAGTAGATTCTGAATTTTTATATGGTGACCCTCAGCGGGTTTGAGCTTGAAAAATTCAGCAGATTGGTCAAGACTCCAATAAAACTCACGGTTCTTGGCAAACATTTAAAGGTCTAATGTGTTTTAAATGCAAGGGGCAGAGAGACTTGGAGCGCCGTCTTTATTATATGACAAAACAGTCAATAGGAACAATGTCTCTTGGCATTCCTCTGTGGCTGCCGTCTGACAGGGAGCTGATGGAAGCTCCAGCTTCGGCCTGCCCATCAGTATGCTGAGAGTGGCCAGTCTGCTCAGTGTCAGGCCACTCCTGTTGGCCCGGCAGGCCAGGCTGGGGTTTCTCCAGACCCTGGGGACACTATTTACTTAGTCAGCAAGAACAAGTGTGCTAAGAAAGCCCACCCACTAAACACTGCCTGGGGGACATTTTTCACAAATAGCTTATTCCAGTGTAAATGGCATACAGAATTGTTTTCCTCTAAGTACCAACTGGGAATTCCTCAGAGAAAAGACGGTGGCACTACCAATCAGCACTCATCACAATAAATATAAAAGAAAGGGACTTACATTATACTAAATTCGCTTCCCGAGAATAGAATAGAAACAACAAAGCCTAAGAGAAAAATACTTACTAAGCACATAATGTGGACATGAAATAGAAGCTCCAAAGAGGAGTGGGCGCTTGGATTATTATCACATGACTTCATCATTTGAAACTCCTGGTTGGTAACTGTTTCTGATCCAGACAGCTGCCAGAAATACCTCTCTACATCCAGAATCCCTTGCTTCCTCTAATTTCTCACTGCAGAGCAGCGCAACGTGTGAGTTCTGGGTCAGACAGTAGTCCACCCCCCCCCCCCCCGGCTCTATTTGATGTTGCCAGTTATAACTCTGAGCCTTGGTTTCCTACAGAAGTTAAATGTATATACCTTATCAGGTTTTTATAAGGACTAAAGAAGGTAACAAAGGACATTCCCAGTTTAATGCCAGGTATAGGATTTAAACATAAAAGGTCATTTGGGTCATTTTATTAGCTAGAAAGGGGCCTAATACTTAACTCTTTGTGGGCCTTAAGTATTAAAATGTATAACTAAGAAAACAGGCACTGTTTTGTATGAGGTTTACTGAGCATCCTGTGCCAGGACTGCCATGGTACATGACATTCTAGGCCTGACTTTCTGCTTCCTCCTCCTTGGAAAGGTGAAGGCACTGTCTTATGTTGTCCATGCCCTCCCGAACAGTGCTGAGCACCCGACACACCTCTGTGAATCCCGAGTGCCTGGCAAGACACTCTCCCCAGGAGAAGAGCTCAGGCCGGGTGTGTGACCTGCCTCCAAGGGGCAGACTCTCCCACACTGTACCACATCCTGAATACAGCTCCAGCCAGCACCAGACTGAGCCCTCATGGCTCCTGGGACATGAGAGTTGAACATACCCTTCACAGGGGCTGAACTTTATATACTCTCACTATTATAGGACCTTATTCAAGTAACCAAGCAATCAAAGTTGGTTGAGTCAACAGCTTCAGCACTTGATCGTCTGACCTACAGCCTGCTAATACCATTAGCACTGAATACCTACATATTAATTAAACTGCTACCCTGGCACTGTTGGGAGGTCTTACTCGTGAGTGGTGCTCTAAAAGAAAGCTCAATCCTCTCAAGTTCTCTGGCTCAATTAAAAGTTGTCAAGATGTTTCTCTCTTCCTTTCTTAGCGGGACTGACAATGAAGTACAAAATCTATCATTTTATAAGCTCACATCTTGTGGCAGTGACAGCTTTACTGTCAATGGGAAAGAAAAAAAAACTATTTTAATGATGGTATTATAAATTCAAAACCTCAAATAACTCATATAAAGTTTTCACTTGAAAGGATGAAAGTCATAAAAGGAGCTAATCTATTAATGCAGTCTATTATTAGGAATTTTAATTTTAAAACCTTTAAGATTATGCTGGGATAGAAGGAAAAATCTGAAATCTTGTTCCTGAGAAGTAACATATAAGCTGAAAAAAATTCAAAAGAGAACGAGAAATGAAGGAAAGAACCACAAGAGGGGAACCCCCCATCATGCTCAGCATGATCTCTAAAAGTCATGCTGACATTTAATATTTAACATGTTGAGCAGGTGCAATCGGCAGCAGTAACAAGGTATCACAAATGAAGACTGAGTATGTTACAGATTAAAAACTTCTCCAGTGCTTATTTTATGGAAAGAAAGGGAAACTAGTAAAGGGAGACACCCTGATTCAAGGAGGCAGCTCAAATAAGAGTTTAAAGTTTTCAGTTAAGTTAGGCACAGCACACTGTACAAAAAGCTTATGACATTTTGCTGCTTCTTTGATTTCATTAGTATCAATGAGATGCAGAAAATTCCCTACAGTTAGATTGAACTACATGCAAATAAAGGAATTAACTGAAACTCAATTCCCTATCCTGGGTATGAATCAAGTTCCATTGCTTTGCTACCTTCCTTTGATTTGGTTATTGGTTCTGACTGTCCAATGTAAGAGGTAAAGAAGAGGAACAATGGCGGCTAGGCAGGTAGCCCTCCTATCCCACGTAGACAATATAGAAAACATGGGCTTTCTGACAGGAGAGAATTAAGGGGTCTGTTCTTGGGCAAGGCAGGTAATCCTTTAGGCCTGTTTTCTTTG
The DNA here is from genome assembly GCA_037038555.1 of Rhynchonycteris naso. Taxonomy (NCBI): domain Eukaryota; kingdom Metazoa; phylum Chordata; class Mammalia; order Chiroptera; family Emballonuridae; genus Rhynchonycteris; species Rhynchonycteris naso. The sequence goes on along the minus strand of CM073000.1, from coordinate 187,585,706 downwards.
TTGTTTTTTTTTTTTGACAGAGACAGAGAGTCAGAGAGAGGGATAGATGGGGACAGACTAACAGGAAGGGAGAGAGATGAGAAGTATCAATTCTTTGTTGTAGCATCTTAGGTGTTCACTGATTGCTTTTTCATATGTGCCTTGCTACAGCAGAGTGAGTGACCTCTTGCTCAAGCCAACGACCTTTGGGCTCAATCCAGCGACCATGGGGTCATGTGTATGATCCCACGCTCAAGCTGGGGGCCCCACACTCAAGCCAGTGACCTCAGGGTTTCGAACCTGGGTCCTCTGTGTCCCAGTGTGACGCTCTATCCACTGCACCACCACCTGGTCAGGCTAAGGCATGTTTTCTTTTTCTTTTTTCTGAAGTGAGAAGAGGGGAGGCAGAGAGACAGACTCCCACATGCACCCAACCAGGATCCACCAGGCATGCCCACCAGGGGGCAATGCTCTGCCCGGCTAAACCATTGCACCGTTGTAACTACCCATTCTAGCACCTGAGACAGAGGCCATGGAGCCATCCTCAGCGCCTGGGCCAACTTTGCTTCAACGGAGCCTTGGCTGTGGGAGGGGAAGAGAGAGAAAAAAAGAGAGGAGAGGGGAGGGGTGGAGAAGCAGATGGGTGCTTCTCCTGTGTGCCCTGACTGGGAATCAAACCGGGGACTTCCACATGCCAGGCCAATGCTCTACCACTGAGCCAACTGGCCAGGGCCGGGTTTTCTTTCTTCTTTTTTTCTAAAGATTTTATTTATTCATTTTAGAGAGGAAAGAGAGAGAGAGAGAGAGAATGAAAGAAAGGCAGAGTATCAGAAAGCATCAACTCCTATATGTACCTTGACAAGGCAAGCCCAGAGTTTCAAACAGGAAATCTCAGCATTCTAGGTCGATGCTTTATCCACTGCGCCACCACAGGTCAGGCAGGGCCGGGTTCTCTTAATTGCAAAGCTGGCCATGCTAACTACCTGACTACCTTATGTATTCAAATGAAAGAGTTTCTGTTTAGCATTAGGTGTCCTGCTGGATTGCTGGCAAGCACTCAGTCAGCAGTTCTAATTACTGTTACTTGACTGATGTCTCACCAGGTTATGCCTGGATCTGACAAGCGAACCCCTTCCTCCCTCTTACTCCGGCCCTGCACAGTGTCTGGGCACAAAGGGCTGAGTTAAGCCACAGACTCTCCATAGCATGTTTGGGTGACAGAGAGGACGTGTGTTGTAGCTTCAGGCAGGCTGGGGCTCACCTGCTGGATCTACTTCTTACTGGTAGCTATGTGGACCTGCATATGCTCTCCACCTCCATGAGCCCAGAATCCCTCTCATCACTAAAGCAAGGACTGTAGTTCCTGGCGTCTGGGCTGTTGTGAGAATGAAATTAAATAAGGAGAGACAAAGACTCCTACTACAGCATCTAGCACACAGTAAGCTCTCATTGTGTGCTAATTTCTTCTTTCCTTTGCTCCTTACATAATTCTGCTTATGAGAGAAATTCAGCCGGTTTGGGTTTTGTGGGAACAGTGAAAACTCTGCTACTAAAAATAACATGTGTAGGAGTAGACCTCTGTGTAAATTTAAATGTACATTTAAAATATGAAGGCTACTTTAAACATTATTGACAAAACCTCTAAACCATGGGTGAAGAGAGAGAAGATACCAAAACGGACTAACCATCTTTAACCAGAAGGCCCACAACAAGCTTTCTCTATCAAGAGTCAGCTCAGCTCTTTTAAGTGATTCCGCAAATTAAATTAAACAGGTCCTAAAATCGTCTGGTCCTGGCTCTGGCCAGTTGGCTCAGTGGTAGAGTGTCAGCCTGGCGTGTGGAAGTCCTGGTTTTGATTCCCAGTCAGGGCACACAGGAAAAGGCTGCTTCTCCACCCTTCCCCCTCTCCTTCCTCTCTATCTCTCTCTTCCCTCACGCAGCCAAGGCTCCACTGGAGCAAAGTTGGCCTGGGCGCTGAGGTTGGCTCCATGGCCTCCACCTCAGGTGCTAGAATAGCTCCGGTTGCAGGGCAGCAACAGCCCAGAGGGCCAAGCATCGCCCCCTGGTGGGCATGCCGGGTGGATCCCAGTCAGGCGCATGCTGGAGTCTGTCTGCCTCCCCCCTGCTTCTCACTTTGGAAACACACACACACACACACACACACACACACACACACACACACACACACACACACACACACAATCTGGTCCCATGAGAAACTATGTGGGCCTTGCCACCAACTGAAGCCCTGCTGTAATTTACAAAATACAAGTTTCTAGGGCACTGAAGAGTACACAACTCTAGAACTTTAGAAAGAGTCAATACAAACCTGCTGGAGAAAGGTCCTTCTTCATTCTTTTAAATTTCTTGGTCCTTTTCTTTCCCTCTGAGAAGGATTCTGTACAGGAATCTGTCTGTTCAAGCTCAAGGTCAAGGTCAGAAGTCTCTCCTGATACTCTGGTCTCTGCTTCGCTGGGACTCAGACTTCTCTTTCGTACTGTGCTGGTAGCTGTAAGGCTGAAATACAAACCAGGGCACAATATGAAAAGTGTTAAGAGCAACAGGAAGACTAACTTATAAAAACATTTTAATATTCTTAATTTTATTAACACTTAACTAGCAATCAACAACATGGGCAGCTGCTGCCTATATGCATAAGTTAAGACCTTATTATGACCTGAAGTCTGGAAGTTTACCCATGATAAGTTTATTCAGTAGAAAGCTGTACATTGTGCTTGTATAGAGATATATACAAATATAAGCTCTTGTTAGTGCTTAAACAATAAATTTTTAAGGAACATCCTGGTCTCTATTTTAGTTCAGCTACTTTAACAAAACAACAGCCTTAAATACATTATATCAGAAGCTAGCATTGTTACCTTCTTGACTACCTAGTGAATACATAGCAGAACTGAAGAAGTCTGAGACAGTTATCACACTGCCCATGCATTTGAATACACTTGCAGGGCATATCCCCTCTTCCTATAATTCTCTGCTATTCCAAAAAGTGCCAAATTTATAATTAACCCTGGCTTCATTTTTAAAGCTTTATAGGGTTTGACATGTTGAATTAAATCAGATTTTATGTCCCAATTTTTCCTTAAGAAAATATGTTCCCTGAAATATAACTTGATAAAAACAGAGACTACACGGCCAGTGTTAAGTCCTGTCTCTTCTAAATGGGTCCCATAGACTGTTTATTTTAGCCCTCAAATTATAAAAAGAAGAGCATAAAATAACCAAGTCACCCCCACTTTGAACACCTCCTTACTTAAGTCCTCCCTGGGAGGTGGGTGCTTCTAAATGGGTCCCATAGACTGTTTATTTTAGCCCTCAAATTATAAAAAGAAGAGCATAAAATAACCAAGTCACCCCCACTTTGAACACCTCCTTACTTAAGTCCTCCCTGGGAGGTGGGTGCTTCACAATGCTACATTAAAAACAAATGAACAAATAAACAAAACTGCTCTGGCTACGCAATTACCTAGTATTCTGGTCAGGACTGTGTCACCTGAATGTAATGATGAAGAAACATCACACAAACCCTGATGAAAAATAACTTACTGTAACATATGTAGTGTATGGGAGGGAGGGGATGGCGTTATTTAAAAATGTCATAAAAAAGACTGAAGAGACATGAAAGCTAGATGGCATATATACAGACTAGGGTTTACACTGGACCATAGACTGAATCTTATACTGGAAGGGGAAAAGCTATATAGACCATACTGGATCAAATAATAATACAGAAATGAACAGTAGGTTAAATATTAAATCAATGTTAAATTACACTGGGGAACAATTTTTTTTTTCATTTTCTGTTGCATGAGGTTTTATAACTTTTTCTATATAGTATTTCTGCATTGCTGATTCCAAATCTGAAATACATTCTTTGGGGCACGCTCTAGTTTTTATGCAATTTTAATTTCTTTTTGTTATAGTTAATGGCATGCATTGGTTTTTAAATGGGAGTTAAAGGGCAATGAGTCTTGGATTGAACATAACCACAAGGCAATTAATGTTTTACAAACATCAGTTTTACATAATTGCAGTTGTTTTTAAATGTAAAAAATTATTATCTGATAAAAACACCCTCTTATTTTGTTTTAAGATTGAATCATGGCTTCTTTGAGTAAATGTAAGAATAGTCCTGACACCTTCTGTTATATATGTGGCTGTTACACACTTCAATGTCAAAGGCGCAATATTTTATCATCTGTGACACGTGCATATATTGCCTATTTTCAAGTTCCCCTTGACGATCAAGACAAGAATTGGGCTCCTCATGTTTGTGTCATAATTGTGAGGAAATGCTTCGTGACTGGACAAAAGGAAAAAGCAAAGGAATGCCTTTTGGTATTCCCAAGGTTTGGCGTGAACCTAAGGACCACAGCAGTGACTGCTATTTCTCTCTGATCCATACAAAGGGCATTGGCAAAAGAAAAACGGCATATGATCGCATATCCTAATATTCCTTCAGCAATACGACCTATCCCACACTCTGAGACACTCCCAGCTCCAGTTTTCAATGGTTTTATTTCTTCTAAGGACGAAGAACGTGAACATGGTAATCAAGCGTATTTTGACAAGATGCATGAGGAAATGGTTGTAGAATCTGAAGGGTCTTCTGATGCCTAGCAGTCACTAACACCTCAGCAGTTTAGCCAACCCGAATTGAATAACTTAGTAAGAGATTTGGGCCTTTTACAAAAAAACAGCTGAGTTATTACTAGCCTCCAGGTTTCAAGAAAAGAATGTACTTCACTAGTCAGCTAAAGTTTCCCATTTCAGGAAGCGTGAACAAATTTTTGTGGACTTTTTTCCCAAAGACAAACTGAGCTCAGGAGAAACACTGGACACAGAAGGAGTGGCTGAAACGTAAAGCTCTGGAAGTAGGGATGCAAAATACTGTGAATGAACCTGTAGTTAATCGAGACAGGATCATTTTCCCCCCACTTCACATCAAACTTGACTTAATGAAGCAGTTTGTTCAGGCTTTGAACAGAGAAAGTGAATGCTTTCAACATATTATTTCTGCTTTTCCTGCCTTGTCTTTCAAGAAGATAAAACAGGTGTATTCAATGGACCTCAAATTCAAACCCTCATACGTGATGAAGAATTTGCCAGGAAGATGAATAAGGAGGAGAAAGCAGCATGGCAGTCTTTCGTGGCAATCACAAAGAACTTCCTTGGCAACAAAAAAGCAGAAAACTATGAACTTCTGGTTCAAAGGATGCTGTTGGCTTTCTGCAACATTGGATGTAACATGAGCTAATGTTAAGATTCACTTCCTGAACAGTCACCTTGATAAGTTTCCCGAAAATCTTGGAGCTGTTAGTGATGCGCACACTACTGCTGGAGCGTCAAACAAGATTGATCTCAACAAGTACACAAATGCAAGAGCTACAAAAACAAATTTTTGCCTGAATAGAATTTAAATAAGTTTTGTGCAAATTTTATGATTAAAATAAGTGTTTTAATATATGTTTATTTTGAAATTGTAGACCAATTCTGATGCAATTAAATCTTTTAATGTATCAGTGTATTTACTGCATTATATAAATTATTATATTTTCACAAAAATGATGCCCAAGAAGACATTCTACTTCATTATGTTAAACTAAATGTTGAAAATTTTACAATAAAATGAAAACCTAAAATCTTAAATTGCGAAACAACTGTGGCTTACAGAGAAAAACTAATGTCAGATTTGAGATCAGCGCACTTGAATTAGGTAAGAACAAGTGTTTTTTTATGGATGCAACAAAAACTTTGTTCCCCAGTGTTTTCAAGTTTGGTAACTGTACTGTATTTATGTCAGAGAATACCTTTATTCACAGTATCTGGGGATTAAGGACCATTACGTGTTTACCTTCCTTTCAAATGGTTCAGGAAAAAATAATAGTGTTGGTGGGGAGGGGGAGGCGTTGGCAGGAGAAAGAAGAAAGGGACTGAAAGAGAAAAAGCAGTAGAGTGTGTGTGTGTAAAATAAGCCCTCACTTAGCAATGTCTGGGGCTTTAAGCCAACCATCATACGTACTATATATAAGGAAACCAATTTTACCACAGGCTAACTGATGTAAACAGAAATGAAGTTCCAGCGGTATCTCATCAATGTTATAATGAAACCAACAAAACGATGAGGACCTGCTATATACAGATAGAGGGAGAGGAAGGGAGAAAGAGAGAAGCTATGTACACAAAGCAAAAAAACCCCACAACAAACATTAACATTAATAACAAAATGTTAATAGATGAATTTGGATAGAAAGTATAGATACAGGTGATCTTTGTAATATTGTTAGATAGGACAAGGGTCTCAGGGTCTGACAGTTCTAGAAGTTATTCTTGCTAAAGGATAAAATGAAGCACAATATTTTGCAGAGGCAGCTGTAAACAGGCTGAGCTTAACAGGAACTCAACCAGGTTAAGTGTAGCCACCTGCAAAGAAGAAATCAGTGTGTAATTGACCCAGCAGTGTATATAAACAATAGCTAAGCCTCCCTTCAAAAATACAGAGCTTTGAATAGGAATCCTCTTTCTCCTTTACTTGCTGCAAGTAAACAAAACTACTTTGCGACAACTATAGCTCATTCTTGAATAGAAAACCCCAAGCTGTGAACCCCTTAAATTCGGCGACAATATTTGTGTGACTCTGTCAAAGTCTGACGTTATTTTCCAATTAAAAGCAAAATGTTATCAAAGCATGATGTGTAACAAATAAAAAAAAGTAAATTTCATTGCGTATTTTCTAATACAATCTAGGCCAGAAGTATGTGTTTATACATGACTAAGAAATATATTATTAACCTATTAATACCAGAAAGAGGATGTCCTGACCATTAACAAAATGTCTCATCGGATACAACTGAATGTCTCTCCAGCTACCTGGCTCACACCCTCGCAATTGGCACCTGTCCCTTTCATTCCTTATTGCCAGGGCCCTTCTCCTTCAGAGAAGCTCATCCCCTCATTAACCAGTATTCCCCCAACTTAATAAGTGCCTCCCCTGGGCCATCCCAAAGAGCCTCCAGTCCTACCCATTTTATTTCTATCTACCACCAGTCCAGTTCTGTCCTCACCCAGTGCCACTGTGGTGCCTCCCTATCCTGCCCCAGACTCAAAACAATATCCTACCTGGCCCGGGCCTCCGTCTCATCGTCTTCCCAGTCTCCCTTCCCCTTCAAAGCCATTCCTCCCAATATTCAAACTTCTTCCAAAGCAGAATTTTGATCAAGATGCTCCCAGCTTAAAAACTTGCATGGCTCTCCACTACAATCCTAAATTTAAACTGCCTGGCATACCATCGAGGAATCGCTGTCATCTGGATCCCAATCTGCTCTCCTAGCCTTATCTTCCACAAAGCAGTCAAGCTGCAAAGACAATATACAGTGACCTTAATGAATCCCATTGTGTTCACTTTCCCATATATCTACCATCTCTTTAGAGCAGTGGCTCTTAACCTGGGTTCTATCAAACCCTAGGGGTTCGATGAGTAGGTCTCAGGGGTTTGGAGAAGCTTCTGCCGCGGAGGCCAGAATAAAGTAATACCGTAATTTGTTGTGAGTTCATGCACTTTGTTGGTTTTGTTCTTTGAGCAAGGTGATGTTCATGCACGACTCATTTTGTGCACCAGTAAAAAAACATATACCTATGTCTTGAATTTGGGGAAAACAATCATTTTTTATTTATCACTAAAGAAAGGTTCGGTGAATGTACATATGAAACTGGTGGGTTCGGTACCTCAAAAAAGGTTAAGAACCACCTTTAGAGAGTTTATCAGTCCCAACATAACCTACATTCCCTATTTCAGTCTGGCTGTTTATGCCAAGACCCTACTGCCTCTCTTCCTGCTCAGCCACTAGCCCCGAGAATGTTTCCCAATTCCTCTGCCCAGCATTCCTCTACTTCCATGTTCCTCTTAACACTCAGTTTGTCTGTCTCAAGAGGCCTGTAAGACATCCACCATCATTTATAATAAAAACTGGGGACAGTGCAGGTGTCCACCAATAGGAGGATGAATGGATAAACTGGTACATGCACACAATGAAATACAATCCGGCATGTAATAGAAAGGAACTACTGATGTCTGTAAAACCATGAAAAAGTTCAAAAACATTCTAAGTGAAAAAGAGTGGATATTTCATAATTTATTTATATGAAATTCCAGAAAAGGCTAAACTAATCAATGGGAAAAAATTCAGAAGAATGGCATGGTGTGGAAGGGCAGACAAGGCTTAACTAGGGGAACGTGAGGAACATTCTGGGGTGGTGTTAATGCTATTTCTTTATAGGAGTATGCTTCTGTCAAACATTAGGTGGATCTTCTCAAAACATGGATTGGTTGCTTTAATTTTAGCATTAATTGGAAAATAATGGTTTTGTAGGCATTTGCTGGAATACATTGCTTTTACCCTAACCATAGGTTACTGTGGTATTTTTGCCCAAAAAGGCCCATGAAACTGTAAGGCTCCTCTCCACATACATCTGAGCATCTGAGAATCTACTATGCCTCAGAAACTATGCTAGAATCTTGCCCCTGGAAGGTTCTTTTTTTTAATCTTTCACATTTACAAAGCATTTTCATAAATATTTTCTCAATTTGAAACTTTTTTTTTTTTTTTTACAGACACAGTGTCAGAGAGATGGATAGATAGGGACAGACAGACAGGAATGGAGAGAGATGAGAAGCATCAATCATCAGTTTTTCGTTGGGACACCTTAGTTGTTCATTGATTGCTCTCATATGTGCATTGACCATGGGCCTTCAGCAGACTGAGTAACCCCTTGCTCGAGCCAGCAACCTTGGGTCCAAGCTGGCCAGCTTTATTTGCTCAAGCCAGATGGGCCTGCGCTCAAGCTGGCGAGGTTGGGATTTCGAACCTGGATTTTCTGCATTCCAGCCCGATGCTCTATCCACTGCGCCACCGCCTTGTCAGGCGAAACATATTTCTTAGTTTCTAATTTGTAGTTTTTGCTCTCAAATAAGAATCCTCTGCTTCCTAGAAAGGGCTATTGTTTATGGCACATCATGCTTAGATATCTCTGACATTAATATATTTCATATGTTTGCATTTTGTGGATCCTGAGTAAGATACAGACAAAAAAGGTTCCTGGTGGCTAACTGGGCTCAAATTTAAAAAAAGAGACAGAGCCTAGCAGCTATTTCTACATAGGGGTCTCTCACACAAACTGCACTTCAGGGAGAAGCCTGCACTGAACTTCCTGCCATTTGACCCAGCCCTTAAAAGGTAGTTCCTGGAATCCTATTTCAACCAATAGGACTGAGGCTTTCCCCATCCAATCCAAGCTGCACAGCTATTCCCATTATCAACCAATCAGAGCAACTCCATCCTGACCAATCGGGAAAGTGTCTTTTGAACCAATCAAACTGCAAGGACTTGAAGTCCTCATTTGCATAAGGACAGACCAATCAGGGACCAAGGGCGGGCCTTCTGTCTCTATAAGCCAGCTCCCCTCTGGCTCTGAGAGCACACACTCTCCCTTTCCCCTGAAGACTAAAGACTATTGTTTCCCAGGCTGAAGCTGGGCTATCTTAGCAGGAAAGGAGCCTGGCTCTGGGGCCACTTGACCCCAGGTCTGCCTGACGGTCATGCCATATCACAATTGAGCAATTTTGCACTGAATCAAGTTTCCTTCTTCACTGCAACCCAAACTGGGGATTTCTGCTGGCACTGAATTGGTACTAAAGGCCACTGGTTGACAATATGTATTTATCTATTTATTTATTTATTTTTGTATTTTTCGGAAGTTAGAAGTGGGGAGGCAGTCAGACTCCTCCATGTGCCCGACCAGGATCCACTCTGCATGCCTACCACGGGGTGACTGACGCTCTGCCCATCTGGGGTGTTGCTCAATTGCAGCCGGAGCCATTTTAGTGCCTGAAGTGGAGGCCATGGAACTGTCCTCAGCACCTGGGGCCAACTTTGCTCCACTGGAGCCTTGGCTGTGGGAGGGGAAGAAATAGAGAGAGAAAAGAGAGGGGGAAGGGTGGAAAAGCAGATGGGCGCTTCTCCAGTGTGCCCTGACTGGGAATCGAACCCAGGACTTCCACACACGGGGCTGCCGCTCTACCGCTGAGCCAACCGACCAGGGCTGACAATATGTATTTCTGTATGTATGTAACATCCACGCCAACATAAAATTTTCTCAACTATCATTCTCTAATAAAAATGTTATGATTATATCCCATATAGGTTAACTAAAGCAGTTTGTATCAAAAACAGTTTTTATCATACATTAAAAATCAGATATATGAAGTACTACCTTTAAATTTTAATTATTTTTAAGATTCAGTTATTTGTGTGTGTGTGGTATGTATAGACATTCCCAATACATGTACGGTGATATTTCTGTATGGACTAATTTCAAAGGTCAAAAGTCAAAATAATATCAGGCAAAACAACCTCCCATTAATCTGAGCTCATTTTGCATGCAAAATTATAATGTATGAAGTGAGCCATTTTATAAGGAATATGAAGAAGACATTTAAATCCACTGAAGAAGTGGTGACTAATTAAAAAATAAAATGTTTCACACACAACTTGGTATGTCAAAATCAAACATTAAACCTTGATTAGTATTTATACTGGGGATGCAAATAATAAGCCTTCCTGGTTATGATAACTATTAGGTCAAACTTAGAATTTTGATGTAATATATTAAAAATTCAGCAACTAAATACAAATTCTGCACGAGTCTCCATTAGCTTCTTCCTTTTTAGAAAAACTGCTAATAGAAAGGTCACATTCACAAACTCCTGTAAAACCACAAAAATCTAGCTGCCCCATGAAATTTTCTTTATTTTAAATTAGGATATTATTTATATGCGGAGGAATTCACACAATCTGAATGTACAGTTGGTTTAATATGGGAATTGTATTTAACCATGTATGCAATACAATAAGTAAGGTACAGAACAGTTCCCTTTCTTTAGAAAGATCCCTTGTACCACTCTGCCCTCAATCCCCTTCCCAGAAACCATGGTCTTGCTTGTAGTCCCAACAGTTTTGCTTTTCTAGAGGTCATATGAATGAAATACAGATTTAGCCCTTGGTGTCTGACTCTCACTTACTATAATACTCTGAGAACTAGCCACATAACTAAAAGTGTTGGTATTTTATTTCTTTTATTACTGAGAAGTATTATTCTTTTAGTATAGCTATACCACAATTCATTTATTCATTTACCAGCCGATAGACATTTAGGGTGCTTCCAATTTTCTGCTTAATAAAGTAGTAACACTATGAACATTTGTGTAAAGGCTTTACTGAGTTTTTTTAAACCATGGTAAGACACACATAACATAAAATTTACTATCTTGACCATTTGGAAGTGTACAGTTCTGTGCTAGTAAGTACAGTTATATTGTTGTGCAACTATCACTGCTATCTATCTCAGGAACTCTTTTAATCTTGTAAAACTGAAACTATGCAAAACTCTCCATTTCCCCTGCCCCCAGCCTCTGGCAGCCACCATTCTACTTTATGTCTCTATAATTCTGACTATTTCAGGTACCTCATATAAGTGGAATTGTACAGTATCTTTTTTGACTCCCTTATTTCCTTAGCATAATGTCAAGCAAGGTTCATCCATGTTTTTACATGTATCGGAATTTCCTTCTTTTTTTATTTTTCTGAAGAGGGGGGGGGCACAGCAGACAGACTCCTGCATGTACCTGACCAGGATCCACCTGGCACATCCACCAGGGGGTGATGCTCAGCCCATTTGGGGCGTTGCTCTGCTGCAACTGGAGCCATTCTAGCACCTGAGGTGGAGGCCACAAGGCCATTCTCAGCTCCTGGGCCAACTTAGCTCCAATGGAGCCTTGGCTGCAGGAAGGGAAGAGAGAGAGAAAAAGGAGAGGGGGAAGGGTGGAGAAGCAGATGGGCACTTCTCCTGTGGGCCCTGACTGGGAATCAAACCCGGGACTTCCACACACTGAGCCGACACTCTACCACTTAGCCAAATGGCCAGGGCCGGAATTTCCTTCCTTTTAAAGGCTAAATATTTCATTGTATGGATAGACAACATTTTACTCATCCATTTACCTGTCAGGGGACACCTAGGCTGCGTCTACATTAGCTACTCTGAATAATGCCACTACAAACATGGAAGGAGGAAGAAATTTTCTACACTTCTGGGTTCTTCTGGCTGGTCTAATAGAGTTGACAAGTACAAATTAATGGCCCTGGCCAGTATGCTCAGTGGTAGAGCTTCAACCCAGCATGTGGATGGCCCTGGTTTGATTTCCAGTCAGGGCACACAGGAGAGGTGACCATCTACTTCTTTTCCCCTCCTTCTCCCCTTTCTCTCTCTCTTCCCCACCCACAGCCATGGCTCGATTAGTTCAAGCACATTGGCCCCAAGTGTGGAACATGGCTCCATGGAGCCTCCACCTCAGGCGCTAAAAATAGCTTGGTTGCGAGCATGGCTCCAGATGGGCAGAGCATCAGCCCCAGACAGGATTGCCAGGTGGATCCCAGTCGGGGTGCATGTGGAAATCTGTATCTCCCCTCCTCTCACTTAAAATAAAAAAGGCAGAGTAACAAGAAAAACTAACCAAATGTACATATGGGAACCCTGCACACACAAGAGTCAGAGACCTCACATACTATATATGAGACTCACAGACCTCTCAGGAGGTATTGATGGCATCTTGAGCCAAGGAATGAGGTAAGGCACCGAGGACTTCAGAGGGGAGGACAGCAATTCACAGGGTAGTAAGAAGAGCTAATATTCAATAGTTAGAAGTTTGCTCTTCTCTATAGATAGGTCAAAAAACTGATTTCTGGTGATAACTCACTATGTGCAAAGCCCCAATTGAAAATCTTTAGTGGAGAAGTAAAGTGTTTTCTCTGCAGGGTCTCAATTGCCCTCAGCTCAAAATAATCCACATGCCAATATAGCACATCTTGGAGAAGCCTGTTCTGAAACCCTCTGTACGTCTTCAACACCCCACTTTCAATTCTTTTGGGTATTAACCTAAGCGAATTGCTGAATCATATGATAAATCTACATTTAGTTTTTTAATGAACCATGATACTGTTTTCCACAGCCCCTTACCATTTTACATTCCCACCAATAGTGCACAAAGTTCCAATTTCTCCACATTCTTGACACTTTTTTAATGGTAGCCATCCTAATGGGTGTGAGGTGATACTGTAGTTTTGATTTGCATTTCCCTAATGATTAGTGATATTGAGAATCTTTTCATGTGCTCATTGGCTATTTGTAGAACTTCTCTAGATAAACATCTATGTGAAAACACATTTGATTAAATATGGAAAGATTTATTTCTGGGCTCTTGATTCTTTCCATTGGTCCATAGCTTTGTAGTAAGTTCTAAAATCAGAAAATGTTAGTCCCCCAACTTTATTCTTTTTCAAAATTGTTTGTCTATTTGGGGTCCCTTGAGACTCCATATGAATTTTAGGATGAATTTTTGTATTTCTGCAAAAAATGTCATTGGGATTTTGATAGAAATTACATTAAATCTGCAGATCACTTTGGCTAGTATTAACAATATTAAATTTTCAAATTCATGAACATGGAATATCTTTCCATTTATTTAAATCTTCTTTCATTTCTTTCAGCAATGCTTTGTATATGGCAGGAGAGCCATCTCTCTGTTTTTGTCTTCTTACAAGAGCACGAATCCCACCATGAGGCCCCCACTATTATGACCTCATCATAATGAATCTCAAAAGACCCATCTCCTAATACCATCCCACTGGGGCTTAAGACTTCAACATATAAATTTGAAATGAGGGAGAGAAACACAATTTAGTCCACAAGATCACAAAGGTCCCCGCCCTTTTTTTCCTTCTAGAAGTGTTACCGTTTTCATTCTCATATTTACGTCTTCAAGTCATTTTAGGTTCATGATATGAACTTATGGTGTGATAGAAGAATTGAAGTTCATTATTTTGCACATTTGCATACCATTACCCAATTATTTTAGCATTATTTGTTAACAAACTAACCTTTGCCTACTGGATCACCAGTACCTTTCTCCGAAAATTTTAATTTTCCAAATTCCCAGAAGATATTAATCTTCAGGATTTGAGAACAGGAAATAAAAATTCTCAAATAATAAATTATTCTGTATACTTTAATAGGCTTTATTATGTCTTTTAAAATAACGAGTTATCATAAAACAGTGAATCACTTTTCTGTGACAGGGTTATACTAAAAGTTTCAAGAGATAGTTTGGTGAAGATATAATAGTAAGTGCATGGGTTATTATTATGAACCAATAAATTGTGACAAAAATGCATATTTTAATAAATAATCTTTACCTGATATAGACATTTGGTAATAGAAAAATTAAATAATAAAACATTAGCACCAAGGGGATGCCCAACAAATATATAAGCATTGAAAGATGTCCCAAATACTTAATATTTAAATGTTATTCTTAAATGAGATGTTAGAACACATAAGCATTCATTGCTAATATTTGTTCTGTGACAGATATTCCAGATGTAGAAGTTTCTGTTATGTTGTGCTGACGTTGGTCAAATTGTTCTGAGTGTGTCCAAAGCTAATAAGAATTGGGCAGTAGACTACACATTGCTTCATATAAGTTTATTTCCTTTTCTTAGAAATCAAAGTATTTTGTCTGCTTGCCTTGATTTTAGTTTTGCTGTTAAAATTGATATTGCTTGTCCTAATTCAGATTTTAAACTTATTTATTTATTCATTCATTCATTTTAGAGAGGAGAGAGAGAGAGAGAAAGGTGGGAGGAGCAGGAAGCATCAACTCCCATATGTGCCTTGACCAGACAAGTGCAGGGTTTTGAACCGGCGACCTCAGCATTCCAGGTCAACGCTTTATCCACTGAGCCACCACAGGTCAGGCCCTAATTCAGATTTTAGATCAGCTGATTACACACTAGAATATTCCACAATGATATTTACAATGTCTTTGCATTTCTTCTGCAAACATACTTGCAGAAGAACAGTAGCTTACAGCAAATATTTAAACACTGAAACACCGCTGAGACTCCACACGAATTTTAGGATTCTACTGTAAGATAATGTAACATTCTGATATCCTAGCAGGTTAACAACATTACTACACAGAAGAACGTTTCAAAACCACCAATTTAGGGATAGCTTCCAAAACTCACTATTTATTTGAACAAGACTTGCAGGATTTTTATCAAGTGTACTAATGTGTGTAAATTCCTTAATATATTTTTATTGACAAGAATGACTCATTGTTAGCTGACAGGGCCACAAGCACACACTTGTAACACAGCAACAGTGGTAAGCAAGAATGACTAATTTGATCATGGCCCCTTCTCTTCTACATGTTCTTGTCCTAGTTTCAGAAATGTTGGCCTTAACCTTTGAAATGGATTCTGCTCGTTTTCAACTTCATGTCCGTGGTTTCCTTTGAACTAATAATGCCTATTTATGGTTAAACTTCCCACAGATATTTTTCCTTTACCCTGATTTCTCAATTGATTATTCATACAATTTGGAGTAACATACAAATGTCCCTGAAAATTCCAGGAAGGAATTCCTATAAGAAAATACAATTGGAAATCAACTGACCACATGCATGGTTTTATTTTTGGAAGATTCTGTTTCGTTATCTATTTGTCTTTCTTTATGGCAGCACCACACTGTCTTCATTCCTATAGCTTTCTAGTAAGTCTGAAAGGTAGAGTGAAATCCTTTTACTTAAAATACTACCCACCTTTCGTTTTAAAGGGCTGCCCAAGTCTCTCCTCTGAGGCTTGCACGTGACCATCAGAAGCTGCACATGTGTTTTCATTCCCATTTTACAGACAAAAAAGCTCATCCTCAGAATAAGTGCCTTTCCTTAGGTCATGTAGCTGGTTAAGTTGACCTGAGACTGTCCTTCAGTCCAGCGCTCTTTGCATTAGCTCCACCTTCCCAGAAGGGACCTCCTCAGACAGGCTTTCCCTGACCCCTGAGGAGCACAAGCAGCACCTCTCCCTGTGGCAGTCATCCTCTGCCTTTGGTTGCCCTACTATTACTCACCTCCGCCTGTGCTTCCTTTTATTTCTTTGTTTATTCTCTCTCTGCCACTAGAGCAGTGGTTCTTAACCTTTTTTGAGGTACCGAACCCACCAGTTTCATATGCACATTCACCGAACCCTTCTTTAGTGATAAATAAAATATGATTGTTTTTCCAAATTCAAGACATAGGTATATGTTATTTACTGGTGCACAAAATGAGCCGTGCATGAACATCACCTTGCTCAAAGAACAAAACCAACAGAGTGCATGAACTCACAACAAATGACAGTATTACTTTATTCTGGCCTCCGCAGCAGAGGCTTCTCTGAACCCCTGAGACTGACTCATCGAACCCTTAGGGTTCGATAAAACCCAGGTTAAGAACCACTGAGCTAGAACATAAGTTCTGAGAAAGCAGGATCTCACACTCCTTGTTGACCACAGGGTTCTCAGAACCTTAAGTTCTCCGCAATCAAGGTTTGTTGAATGGTTGAAATAAGTGAATGCTGGCCCACAAAACAACAGGGCAAATGATGAACACCAAATTGCTTATTTTGTCCTGAATTATACATAATATTAATATTATTTACATGTTAGTATATGGTCTTCCCTAGTCTGTCTGAATAATACCATATTCCCTACTAGAGGTAACTGAGGGAAGAAGGGAATGTCCCACTGTGCAAACTAACTAACACAGCAAAACGAACTGAAAAATCTGGGGAAGTGGGAGCTAGAAAATGCATTTTCATTGTTTTCACAAACTCTCTTGCTGAATTCAAATTCCACGAGCCTGACTGTTTCGGTGTTTCTGGGACTGATCTGGGTGAATGAGCAAGGGTATTGGATAGCTTATGCCTTAAAGATTGCTGATGACTGTGATTCTTATTTCTAATAAAAAAATTGTTTTTGAAGAACAAAATAAACATTAAATAAGCTATGACTGTTTGACAGCTACTCAGTAATAAAGAACATCTTTTGTGTAATGAATATGTGAGGCCAGGGATGGGGGGAGAATTTTATATATATGAGCATGTGCTCAGTCCTAGGTATAAAGCTGATTTGCAAATATAAAATTGGCCTAATAAAAAAAAATTGGTTTTGGGTTACAAAGAATCAATGGTATTCATTTAGAATTACTTTTTACAAGAACTTGGTTTGAGTACACTAATTCCTAAATGAAGTATTTATAGCCAACATACAATTAATTGGAGCTGAATACAGAACATCTGAAATTTTCAGAAGCTAGGATAAGTTTAACTTTGTACCAAAATTTATCCTTCATTCTGATAAAAATATTTGCTAATGAAACCAGTAATGTGATCAGTTATAGAAGGAAAACATACCAACTCCTCCAACATCAAAGTCCAACCATTTCAGAAAAATAAACTGCTTTAAAATTTTTTCCAGGAAATTAAACATAACAATTAAACACACATTTATCTGTAGAGAGATCTAAATATCTTCACAAAAGCACACAGAACAGGAGAGGCAGCATCAGAAAAAGGGATGTTAGCTCACTTTGGAGACGACTAGAGAGAAGAGTGTGAAATGAGGAAGCTGTGCAAAAGGCTGATTCACCCAATGGAGCCCTGCAAAGTCTCAGCAAGTAACAAGCACCAGATTCCTGAAAGAAGCAGATAGTAACGGCTGGCGACTGGCGCTATGTCAAGAGCAAGAAGGGCTGGATTACGATCCCCACCCCATTCTCGGGGAAACCAGGGCAATGGCATTCCTCCAGGCCAGCAGGAGTTAGGCAGGAAGTTTGGTTTGGAGAAGATGATCCTCTCACAGAAGTACTAGGTCCAGTAGTGGAGACTGGGAGTGAGTGGGAGGGGGGCAATGAGAACCAGTGGTAAAAGTAGCATCCCCCATATACCGAACAGTGAGGCCTCCATTTTCCTTCCACCAATCCGCACCCAAAGCACCAGCAGGCAAGCTTATCTCCTCCAAGTTGCAAGTCAGAAAATCAATCTCTACAAAACCTGAATCCTTATAGCTAATATCATATTTAATACTGAATGCTTTTCCCCTAAAATCATGAAGACACAGATGATGTTGGCTCTATTTGTATTCAGTCAGCACTGTTCCAGAGGCCATATCCAATGCAGTAAGGCAAGGTAAAGAAATAAGACATACAATTACCTTTATTTGTAGATATGATTGTCTAAACAGAGAATACCAAATAGTCTATAAAAACTTATTAGTAGAAGCTAAGAGAATTTAGTATGGTCCAAGGATAGAAGGTCAAAATATACAAACTAATTGTATTTCTTAGCAATGAACAACCGAAGTCGAATTTAAAAATATATGACTTAAAATAACATCAAAAAGCAAAATACTTAGGGACAACTCTAATAAAGTATATGTAAAATTTGTATGATGAAAACTACTATACACTGATGAGAGAAAAAAAAACCTAAGTAAGTGAAAAGATATACCATATACATGGGTTGCAAGATACCTAAGATGTTAACTCTTCCTGAAGTGATCTATAGATTCAACACAATCCCAGTCAAAGTCCTAACAGGCTTTTTGTAAAGATCAACTAACTGAATAAAGTTTTTGTGGAAAAAATGAATAACTTAGAATAAACATTAGAAAAGAAAAGAAGAACAAGGTTGAAGGATTTACTATCTAATTGCAAGATTCATTATAAATAATCTAGGCAGTATGGTACTGGTGAGAGGATAGACACACAGATCAACAGAACAGAATAGAGTCCAGAAATTTTACACCCACACACACCCAACTGGTTAATTCAGTAGAGAAAAAATAGTCTTTTCAACTAACGGTGCTCAACAAATGGACATCTATATGCAAAAAGTGAACTTGTATCCATGTCTCACACTGCATATAAAAATCAATTCAAAACAGACCATATACCTAAACAATAAAAACAAAAAACTATAAAGTTTATAGAAAAAAATGAGAATCTTTGCAACAGCAGTTTAGACAATTTCTTATACAGATCACAAAAGCACAAACCAGTAAAAAAAGCAAAAGCCTCAGAAAAAGATGTAATTACAAAGCCAGCTTCTCACCTCATCACTCTACAGAGATAAACCATCAATAATATCTGCCTCTACACTGAGAGCTTCTCATCCCTTTTTAGTTCACTCTTAAATAATAGACAAAAATAGCCAGGTATTCAAAGAAAGCCTTCAACATGAGACACAAAATCTAAAACAGACCAATACACCATCAGCAAAAACTCTGAGGAAACAGAAACAATGTAGGGAACTGAGGAAAACTTTAAAAACTATAGGCAGCTCTTGCTTTGCACATGTTCTAGGATCATAAAAATGACTTGGCAACTTGACATATTTGCAATCAATGGAAAAGGAGAAAAATCAAAAAGTAGCAGTAGTATTATTACCACTTGGAAAAATAGGTAAACATGCGAAGTTGAAAGTTATTTCCTCTGAGGGACAAGGTAAGAGCAGAATGGGACTGCTGATTTTTATTATAAACATTTTTGTACTATTTGGCTTTTAAAAACACTATTCATTTATTTCACTGAAAATATTTTAGAAAAAAATTGTCAAGAACTTCACAAAGATCCCCTTAACATGTGAAAAGCTACTATACCAATAGATCATTACTGTTCTGGTTATGTTAAATGGATATACTGAGCTGTGTTACTAATTGGCTTTGTGACTTTGAATATGACAGCTTTGCAGACCCTCCAATTCTTCTCCATAAGGTCACAAAGAGTGGACTGAATCACCTCCAAGTCCTTTCCAGCAGGTATATGGCTTTATCAAGTAACAGTTTTGATCATACAATTATAGGTACCACCTATTCCTTAAAAGAATAAATCTGTATTTCTTCAAAAATGTCTTTAGTCTTCACTTCCATTCATCTGAATTAGTATATTAACTGCATTCCACAGTTATTAGCAAGTAGAAATGACACATAGTTACCTAAGCAACAAAATTTATAGTATCGGTATCTTAATCGTACATGTTTTGAAGACATCCCATCTCTTTGGAAACTGTCAATTTTAGTTGTTTTTATTTTTCTTATAAATTCACTAAACAAAACCTGAGAAGGAAAAAAAACCATGTAAACTGGTCAGGTTCAAGTTTAGAAGTAAACTACTGTTTCACAAATGATGTCAACAAAAGGCAGTAATTACGTGGGGTTTTCATACTCATGGAAGATACCAATTCTTCCTCTTTGCTTGGGGATTCACCTTTATATGGGTGCCCACTGTAGTCAAGTAATCTTAGCTAATAGAGATAAAGAAACTGGGGATAAAAATAAAAGGATAAAAAGAAAGCTACTGACAATGTCATGATTGCTACTCTTAAATCCTAACAGTTTCATTATATTCATTATTTAGTCATCCTAAAGCATACATTTAGTCAAATGAATGAGATGAATCATTAGCACTAACAATCTAACTTGCCGAATCAACAGGCTTATGAAGGCTTCACCAGAAGAGAACAAGGTTCTACCCAATGGGCTGCTCATGAAATGGAGAATGCCATTTCAGCTTCTTGAGAACAGAGGACCACCAACCACAAGATGTTCTCTTACCAAGAAACTACATGCTTCTCACATCTTGGTTTGGTTTGTGAAGACCCTTCTGGCAATAATTTGCAATTAGAGCAAACTAGAAACTAATCCTTTCCAAGAATTTAAAATAATTAACTTAATAAATTAATGTACTTCATGGCCACTCCCAAGAATTCTCCCCCCTTTATTTTAAGTGAGAGGAGGGAACACGGATAGACTCTCACATGCACCCAACCGGAATACACCTGGCAAATCCTGTCTGGGGCTGATGCCCTACCCATCTGACACTGCTTGCAACTGAAATATTTTTAGTGCCTGAGGCAGAGCACCCAGGGCCAATGTGCTCAAATCAACTGAGCCATGACTGTGGGAGAGGAAGAAAAAGAAAGAAAGAGGAGGGCCTGACCAGGTGGTGACGCAGTGGATAGGGCGTCGGACTGGGATGGGAAGGACACAGGTTTGAGACCTGAGCTCACCAGCTTGAGTGTGGGCCCATCTGGCTTAAGTGAAGGCTCGCCAGCTTGGACCCAAGGTCGCTGGCTCCAGCAAGGGGTTGCTTGGTCTGCTGAAGGCCCGCGGTCAAGGCACATGTGAGAAAGCAATCAATGAACAACTAAGGTGTCGTAATGGCAATGAAAAACTAATGATTGATGCTTCTCACCTCTCTCCGTATCCTGTCTGTCTGTCCCTATCTATCCCTCTCTCTGACTCTCTCTCTGTCCCTGTAAAAAAAAAAAAAAAAAGAGAGAGAGAGAGAGAGATAGGAGGGAGCAAGGGAAGGGAAGAAGTAGATGGTCACCTCTCTTGTGTGCCCTAACTGGAATTGAACCTGGGACTTCCACATGCTGGGTCAACATTCTACCACTGAGCCAACTGGCCAGGGGACAATTCTTTATATCAAATAGATGACAACAGATGTAGCACTCAAAAAATAGTGGTCCAAATACTGATTGCTGTAGCATTATATGAGATTTGCTTTTAAGTTATTTTCCCTTAAAAAATGTGGTAAGGCAGCCTGACCAGGCCGTGGCGCACTGGATAGAGCGTCAGACTGGGATGTCGAGGACCCAGGTTTGAGACCCCGAGGTCGCGAGCTTGAGTTGAGTGTGGGCTCATCTGGTTTGAGCAAAGCTTACCGGCTTGAGCCCAAGGTCGCTGGCTCGAGCAAGGGGTCACTCAGTCTGCTGTAGTCCCCTGGTCAAGGCACATATGAGAAAGAAATCAAAGAACAACTAAGGTGCTGCAACAAAGAACTGGTGCTTCTCATCTTTCTCTCTTCCTGTCTGTCCCTATCTGTCCCTCTCTCTGACTCTGTCAACAACAACAACCACAACAAAAGTGGTAAGGCACGCTGAATGGCATGCAAGAATAGTATTCAAACTGAGTTCAAGGCATCCACAGTTGATCGATCTACTCACACCTTCATATGATTCTTTCAGTCTAAAGAGCAGGGTAAGACAATAAAATAGGGCAGATACTGGTGTAATTATGAAAAGAATGCCATTTCTTTAGCTGCCTTATCTTTAGCAAAGCAATTAGAAGTATTCCTGGCATGACCTAATAATGTTCAAAAGGAAAAAGCAGTGTGCATGGCGTTCCCCAATAAGTAACTGGAAAGGAAGATATGTTACTGGTGTATTATGTGTTCTCTAGTTCACTCATCCATTTGTATCTTTTTCTGAGTGACCACAGGCATCATCTGTTAGGTGCAACAAACAACAATTCCCAACTTTATCTTTTCATTTTCAAAAAAAAGGTAAAGAAGAAAGAAGAAGAAAAAAAAAAGGTAAAGAAGAAAGAAGAAGAAGAAAAAAAGGTAAAGAATTCCCAAGGGTTCCACGTGGCATGGAAGACACCGCAGAAGGTATTTTTGGTGGTGGGAAGGATTACAGGTGGCTATCTGAGGGAGATATTCTGGAAAGAGCATGAATGGGATTTGGGGTGACAGAGATGAGGGCTTGAATCTGGGTTCTGTTATTTCCTGGTGTTGTGACTCCAGGCAAATTCCTTTACTTCTGTGAGTCTCTGTCTCCTCAGTTACAAAACAGGTTATTGTAAGGATCAAATTTAAAAAAAAAACAATTCAAAGGTTACAGTGCCTGGCCTGACCTGTGGTGGCGCAGTGGATAAAGTGTCGACCTGGGAACACTGAGGTCGCCAGTTCAAAACCCTGCACTGGTTCGGTGAAGGCACATATGGGAGTTGATGCTTCCAGCTCCTCCCCCCTTTCTCTGTTTCTCTTTCTCTCTCTCTCACTCTGTGTCTCCTCTCTAAAATGAATAAAATAAAAAAAATAAAAAAAAAGGTTACAGTGCCTAACACATGGTAAACTCTTAACAAATGCCAGTGCCTTCTCTGTTTCCTCCCTGTTCTGTGGTTGGTAAAGAGGGAATGTACACTGTTTTAGAGATGATGTTGATGGGTCTTCAGAAGCAGTGGTCCAAATCTTTGAAAAGCATCAGGAAAGAAGGAGAGAAAAGGAGAAGAAAGAGGTGAAGGGAGATGCAAGCATGAGGAGGTGGTACAGCGTGGTCCTGATGGCTGGTAGGGTAAGTGTTCAGGTAAGTAATCAGCTAGACAGCTATTTATTAACTCATGGGTATCCAGAGCCACTCCAAATGTCCAACTCTGTTGGAAATGTATACAAGGTTACTAGAAGACACAGTTCCGTTTTTCCCCAACTTTTTTTTTTCTATTTTTCTGAAGTGAGAAGCGGGGAGGCAGGCAGACAGACTCCCTCCTGCATGTGCCTGACCGAGATCCACTTGGCATGCCCACTAGGGGGCGATGCTCTGCCCAGCTGAGCCATTGCTTCACCGAAACTGGAACCATTCAAGTGCCTGAGGTGGAGGCCACAGAGTCATCCTCAGTGCCTGGGCCAACTTTGCTCCAATGGAGCCTTGGCTGCGGGAGGGGAAGAGAGAGACAGAGAGAAAGGAGAGGAGGAAAGGTGGAGAAGCAGATGGGCGCTTCTTCTGTGTGCCCTGGCCAGAAATCAAACCCGGGATTTATACACACCAGGCTGACCCTCTAGGGGTGAGCCTACTGGTCAGGGCCTCCCCAACATTTTATGAGAACTTCAAATATACAGAGAAGTATAAATAACTGTACACAATAAACATTAATTTATCCATTACTTAGATTCTATAATTGGTTTTACTTCAGGAATAGAGATTTGAAATACAGATTTTAGTTCTCTGGCATTTGGGGAAAATGGGCATAAAAGGGAGAAGCTCTAGAATGTTCCTATGTGGTAAGCATTTGATTTCCGCTCTCCCAGCAATACAGTTGAATGAAATGAAGTCTTTGCTTCAGAGATTCTTGAATGGACAAAGGAAGCACCTAAAATCTGTAGACAGAATTTAAACATGGAGCCACCTATCAGCACAATGATAAACTTTGTGTTGGGCCATAGTAGTCATTCACCTTTATTCCCGACCTCCCACAAATAAACACAAGCATGCTATGGCTTCTGCGGGCTTATGATGTACTAGCAGGGCATAAAGTGTCAAAAAGGAACTGCCAGAAAAAGGTTAGAAATTTCTACTCCTGGCAAAAGAAATACAGGATTTACACACTTCATACCATATTTCAGCTAAAACTACTACAAATAATACACAAATAATTCTAACTGCTAACTGCTGTTTGTTTTGTGTTTAGTTAATAGATATGGAAAAGATAGCATTTCACTCCCTGTCATCTAAGTGTGTTAAAGGCAATTCCAATAGTTAGTCCCATTAAAAAAAATCATACTATCACATGAAGATAAATATGAATAATATAACACATTAGAAACAGATGACAATTACTTTTAATTATGGCTATTTAAATAAATAACATGAAGCTATAAAAAGAAAACACTGATTTTCAAATATTACTGCTATTAGGAAACATGAAAGCATTCCAAAACATCAAAAGTCAGATTAAGTATAAAGTGGTATTAAACTGAGCTTTCAATTATTTCAAATAAAATCTTGAGATGACATACATACAGCTTCAAAGTGGGGGTGAAAGCAGATTTTCAGTGCCAAATTCTAAATTTCTGCATACAGAAACTTTTAAATGGAAATGATGAACTTTCTTGGAGATGGGGACTAATTCCTTCTATGTTTTTAAATGTAAAGAAAGCTAAGTCATTCCAAATTTCTCTAAATTTTAATGAAATAATTACACATTTTAAAAAATGAACTATAGAAATCTGAGCTCTTTTAAAAGAATACATATGATTTTTAATAAGTACAACTGTTGTGCTTTTGTCCATGTCTACAGAGTTGACACTTCCTGCCCTAGATCTCTCACGGCAGACCTTCATCTGAGAAGCACACGGTCTGGCTGACAGCCATGCCGCAGCCCATACAGCTAGAGAGAACAGAGGCCAGCCAGATCGCACAGAATTTCCATTCAACTTACCTACCTTTCATGTTTTATCTTGAGGATTTTTACATCTACAAAAGCATCTTAATAAGTATAAAATAGATTAGTAAATGAAAATTATAAATCCACCAACTATTTTTCTTGATAATTTGTAATTTTCTGCTGAAATTTTTAAAGTATTCTAGGTCAGCATCCTCCCCATCTCTGATCACCACAGAAAAGGCTCCAAGTGAAATTCTACTATAAAAAATTGCATTCCAGATTGCCTGCATCTTTTTAAATTTTTAATTGTGGAGACACACAATGTAACATAAAATTTACCTTTTTAACCATTTTTAAATGTAAAGTTCAGTAGTGTTATGTGACCAATCTGCAGAACTCTTCATCTTGCAAAACAGACTCTACACCTATTAAATACTAACTCCCATCCCTCTCCTCCCCCAGTTCACAGCAAATACCACTCAACTTTCTCTCTCTATGAATTTGATGGTTCTGGGTACCTCATAAAAATGGAATCTCACAGTATTTGTCTTTTTGTGACTGCTTTATTTTACTTAGCATCGTGTCCTAAAAGTTCATCCATATTGTAGCATGTCAAAATTTCCTTTTTAAGCTGAATAATATTCTATACCAGTGATTTTCAACCCTTTTCATCTCATGGCACACATAAATTAATTACTAAAATTCTGTAGCACACCAAAAATTATATTTTTTGCTGATCTAACCAAAAAAATAGATATGATTTTGATTCATTCACACCAGACGGCTATTTTTGTATTGGTTATTGTTATTTTTTATTTGACAATCTGTTGTTATTTTTTATTTGACAATCTAAGGTAAAAGAGGTCAGTGGCCCTGACTAAATAGTCACTTGTTGCATGTTTCAAAAAATTTTTGTGGGCCTTGGACAACTCAGTAGTAGAGCATCAGCCAGGTATATGGAAGTCCTGGGTTTGATTCCCAGTCATAGCACACAGAAGCGGCCATATGCTTCTCTACCCCTCCCCCTCTCCCTTCTTCTCCCATAGCTATGGCTTGGCTGGAGCAAGTTGGCTCTGGGAGCTGAGGATGGCTCCATGGCTTTGCCTCAGGCACTAAAATAGTTTGGTTGCAGAGCAATGGAGCAATAGCCTCAGATGGGCAAAGCATTGCCCAGAAGGGGACTTGTTGAGTGGATCCCAGTCAGGGCGCAGGAGAGAGTCTGTCTCTCTGCCTCCTCACTTCTCATTTAATAAAAATTAATAAGGAAATAAATACAAATAAAAATATTTTTGTGGTATAGGCCCTAGGTGGTAGCTCAGTTGATTAGAGCAGTATTGCAGTATGCCAAGGTTATGGGTTTCATTCCTAGCATATACAAGAATCAACCAATAAATGCATAGAGAAATGGAAGAGCAAATTGATGCTTCTCTCTCTCTCTCTCTCTCTAAAAGTCTATTTTAAAATAATTCTTGGCCCTGGCCGGTTGGTTCAATGGATAGAATGTCAGCCCGGCATATGGCATCCTGAGTTCATTCCCCATCAGGGCACACAATAGAAGCAACCATTTGCTTCTTTCCTCCTCCCTCTCCCCTTCCTTTCCTTTTCCCCTCCCATAGCCAGTGGCTAGACTAGTCCGAGTGTTGGCCCCAGATGCTGAGGAGAGCTCGGTTGATTCAAGCATCAGCCCAAGATGGGAGCTGCCAGGTGGATCCCAGTAGGGACACATGTAAGAGTCTGTCCCACTATCTCCCCTCCTCTCACTTAAAAAATAATTCTTGTTGCACACTGGCTTAAAATTGCTGTTCTATACCACGTTTTGTTCATACAAGTTATCTGCATTTCTTTTTATATTATTCTCAGGAATCCTGCTGAGATATCTTCTTTGAAAGAAAGCAATGATGTCCTGACCTACTGGCCTAAGAGAAGTTAAAGAAGACAAGTTAGGTCAGTTCAGCTTTCCATGACACCAGCCAGGCAGAAAAGAGAATATATAGAAGGGATCTTTGTTAGAGTTGTTCTTAAGTCTTTACTTTAAAAAAGCTCTCTGGCCTGACCAGGCAGTGGTGCAGTAGATGGAGTATTGGACTACGATGTGGAAGACCCAGGTTTGAGACCGCAAAGTCGCCAGCTTGAGCGCGAGCCCATCTGGCTTGAGCAAAAGCTCGCAAGCTTGGACACAAGGTCGCTGGCTCCAGCAAGGGGTTGCTTGGTCTGCTGAAGGCCCGCGGTCAAGGCACATGTGAGAAAGCAATCAATGAACAACTAAGGTGTCGCAACGGCAATGAAAAACTAATGATTGATGCTTCTCACCTCTCTCCATTCCTGTCTGTCTGTCCCTATCTCTCTCTCTCTCTGTCCCTGTAAAAAAAAAGAAAAAAAAAAAAAAAGAAAAACTAATGATTGATGCTTCTCATCTCTCTCTGTTCCTATCTGTCTGTCCCTATCTATCCCTCTCTCTGTCCCTGTAAAAAAAAAAAAGAAAAAGAAAAAGAAATTAATTAAAAAAAAAAAAAGCTCTCTGGATTTACAACTTAGAAACATTCCATGGTGAAATCAATTTGCCTGGTACCTTAAAATTCTGCATTTTATATTAGACTCTAGTTTTAGGTTGAATGTTAATTTTAATTTCTTAAAATACTCCCTACAGACCAAACTGATTCTTTTTTTCAATTGTTCAGAAGTGAAGGTGGAAAGGAGCTGAATAGGAGGGAGGACTGAGTGGGAAGTGTTGTCCTAGTACCCCAAGGTTGTGGGTTCAAGCCCCAGTCAGGGCACATACCAGAATCAATGAATGAATGTATAAATAAGTGGAACAATAAAACAATGTTTCTCCCTCTCTCTCTAAAAATTAATCAATAAATACTTTTTAAAAATTACAAAGATCTCTACTGCCTTTACAGTCTGAAATTAACACAGCCCTTAAAAGATATAAGACCAGCCTGACCAGGCAGTGGCACAGATAATGAGTTAAGTTCCCACTTTAAAAAGCTAGACAAAGAATAACAAGTCAAAAATAAGCAAAAGAAATAACAAGATTATAAATAAATGTAAAATATAAGACAGAAAAATAGGAATAAAACCTAATAAAGTTAAAGTTGGTTCTTTGAAAGAATTAACTGATAATCATCTAGCTAGGAAAAAGAAACAAAACATAAATTACTAGTATCAGAAGATTTTAAAGGGACATAATTAAGGATCTTACAGATATTAAAATTATAATAACGGAAATATTCTGAGCTAATAATTTTATGCTGATAAATTTGATAATTTAAATTAAATAAAATATTCCTTGAAAAAACACAAATTCCTAGCCTGACCTGTGGCGGCACAGTGGATAAAGTGTTGACCTTGAATGCTAAGGTTGCCAGTTTGAAACCCCAGGCTTGCCCAGTCAAGGTGCATACAAGAAGCAACAGCTTCTTTCTTCTCCCCAGCCCCTCTTTTCTTTCTCTCTCCTCTCTCTAAAATCAATAAATAAAATCTTTTAAAAATCCCTACAGCCTGACCTGTGGTGGCGCAGTGGATAAAGCGTCAACCTGGGAACACTGAGGTCGCCAGTTCAAAACCCTGCACTGTTCTGGTCAAGGCACATATGGGAGTTGATGCTTCCAGCTCCTCTCCCCTTTCTCTCTCTCTCTCTCTGTGTCTCCTCTCTAAAATGAATAAAATAAAAAGAAATTCAAAACAAAAAAAATCCCCACAAATTCCCAAAAGTAAAACAAGAAGAAACAGAAGATCTTAACAGCCCATATATATGAAAGAAATTGAGTTCATAATGAAAAACCATTATGTCCAGATGTCTTCACTGGTAAACTCTACCAAAATTTAAAAACTCCTATATGTATTGTTTCAGAAAATAGCAGAAGAGAAACTTCCTAACTATTTTATGAGGTCAGCATAACCCTGATACAAAAATTTGACAAAAATATAACAGGAAAGAAAATGACAATCTAATACTTCATAAATAAAGACATAAAAATACTTAATAATAAAATATTAGGCCTGACCAGGCGGTGGCGCAGTGGAGAGTGTCGGACTGGGATGCGGAAGACCCAGGTTCGAGACCTCGAGCTCGCCAGCTTGAGCGCAGGCCCATCTGGCTTGAGCAAAAAAGCTCGCCAGCTTGGACCCAAGGTTGCTGGCTCCAGCAAGGGGTTGCTCGGTCTGCTGAAGGCCCGCGGTCAAGGCACATGTGAGAAAGCAATCAATGAACAACTATGGTGTCGCAATGGCAATGAAAAACTAATGATTGATGCTTCTCACCTCTCCGTTCCTGTCTGTCTGTCCCTATCTATTCCTCTCTCTGACTCTCTCTCTGTCCCTATAAAAACAAACAAAAAACCCAAAATATTAGTAAGTCAAATCCAGCATCACCAAGTAGACTTCTCCCAGAAATGCAAATTGATTGAGTATTCAAAACCAATCAATATAATTTAAAATACTGACAAAATAAAGGACAAAAACCATATAATTTAAAAAGAAACATAAAGAACATCTGAAAATATCCAACACCCATTCATAATACAAAATCATAGCAAACTAGAAATGGAAGAGAACTTCCTCAGCCTGAAAAAGGACTTGTATGGACAATTTAAAAATCATACTTCACCTGACCAGGTGGTGGCGCAATGGATAGAGCGTTGTACTGAGGATGCGAAGGACCCAGGATCGAGACCCCAAGGTCGCCAGCTTGAGTGTGGGCTCATCTGGCTTGAGCAAAAAAAAAAGCTCAGCAATGAAAAACTGATGATTGATGCTTCTCATCTCTCTCTGTTCCTGTCTGTCCCTATCTATCCCTCTCTCTGACTCTCTCTCTGTCCTTGTAAAAAAATAGAATAAAAAATAATAATAATAAAAATCATACTTCATGGAGAAACACTGAACTTCCCCTCCCTAATACAAGAAACGAGGTAGGGCTTTCCAGCCTTACCACTTCTATTAATAATATACCAGACGTCCTAGTCAGTGTAATTAGACAAGAAAAATAAATAAAAGACATAAAGATTGGGAAAATAAGACTTGTTACTAGCATGTCATGTATGTACATGACTGTATACATAAAACCCTGTGGAATTAAAAAAATAAAAACCAGCTATCAGAATAAGTAAATGTTAAATAAGTTGCAGGATACATGGTCAATATACAACAATTAATTATATTTTATACAGAAGCAGCAAGCAATTTGAAAATGAGTAAATTGGTTTAAGAAACAATTCCATTTATAATAGCATCAATAATATAAACTATTTAGGAAGAATATCAACATACGACATTTAAGACCTCTACAGCAAAACCTAAAACAATCCTAGTGAAGAAAAACAGGGTAATTCTAATATTTATTTGGAATACCAAGGATCTAGAAGAGCCAAAATAATCTGAAATAAATAAATAAATAAAAAACAATGTTGGAAAGTTTATGCTACCTGGATTTTAAGGCTTACTATAAAGTCACAGAAATAAGAAAGTTTGGAACTGGCATAAGAATAGACATAAAAATGAATGAAACAGAGGAGTTCAGACATAGAACTAGATACATTTATTTTAGACAAAAGTACCAAGTTAATGCAATAAGAACAATCTTTTGAACAAATGCTGCTGGAACAACCAGATAACCACATTTAGAAACTTAACACTGACTTCAATATTGTTCCATACACAAAATTAATTTGACATGGATCATGAGTTAAGTTAAAAAGTTAAAACTATAAACCTAGAAGAAAACAGGTAAGAAAACCATTGTAGGCCCTGGCCGGTGACTCAGTGGATAGAGCATCAACCCGGCATATGGATGTCCCAGGTTCAATTCCTGGTCAGGGCACACAGGAGAAGTGACCATCTATCTTCTTTCTCCTTCCCTCTCTCCTGTCTCTCTCTGTGATTGCTTCTGGGTGTTGGGATTCTAGCTAATTTTCTCTTCTGCTAATTCACACTTTTATGAACTTAACAATTTTCAATAACTAACTTCCCCCACCCTCATTTTCTATACCTATGTTTTATAAAAAAAAAGATGTCAAAACATTACCAGTATTTATCTTCTGAAAGTAGGATGATGAAAACCATTAAAGGAAGTACTCGTCAAGTTCTCTTTCTGTAGGAGGAACGTGGTGCTGACCCCTTTGTAGGATCTGAAAGGAATTCAGAAGCTCAAGCAGAGGCAACGTGGCAAACTGGGAAGAGGACAGGTCAGACACATCAGAGTTCAACTCTGAACCAGTCTCTCTCACTGAAACTGGTGGGCAAGTCCTGGAGCCTCTGGACTCTAAAATGTCTGTTTCAACAGGGTTTTGTGAGTATAAAGTGAACCAGCTATGGTTGATAAAGCAGAAAGAATTAAGGGAGTAGTAACTTTTTTTCTTCCTTTGATTCTCTTCCCCAAGAAGAACCACCCTTTTTGAGATCTTCTTGGGGTTCTGTTACTTGCTGGGTTGTGACTATCGTGACAGCTGGTGGACTGAATGTGTGTTGACCTAAACTAGAATAAAACACTCTAGATGAAGAACTCCTTGTATGAATCTTGAGTGCATGAAAGACACATCAGTTTGTCGATTTTAGCTTCGATGACCTAAAGCTGTGTTTCCATCAATTTTGCTAAGTTGCTTATTAATTCCTTCATTTTCAGAGCAAGTTGTTGACACTCCTTTGGTAAGTGGTGTTCTTCACTGCTGGATTCCCTCTCAGGCAATATGTTGGACTGTTTACGCTTGGTCTTGGCGACTCTGAGTGTTAATTTCTCTGTGGATATTTCTTCGGTCATTGCCTCTGGCTCAGTAATCTTAAGAAATGATGTTCCTTTACCATCATCTTCTCCTCCCTGAGGTATACTGTGGTCATCTGGCACTGCTGGAGACCTGGGATACGCAGGTGGAAGCCGTGTGTCTGACAGGTGAAGTTTCTTCTGCCTTCGGGGTTTGCCTGGTAATCGCTTTGTTTGGCGGTGGCATGATGAGCTTTCCCTGCTAGGTGTGAACGTATTATTCCAGTGACTTTGATGTAACAGGAAAAGTTAAAGAAAAATCTTTCTCAATAGTCACATTTATTACTTACAATTCTATAGGAAGCAACAAAAAAAGATTGCTAGAACAACTCTGCCCTTTTAAATCAATAGCCAAGGATTCTTACCTATTGGTGTGGTAATAGTGATTCTGCAGAGCACAGGACATGCACTGATTGTTCAACCGCTTTCTCTCAACTGTCTTCCAACTATCTTCTGGCCACTTTCTCTTGATCTGCTTCTCCTCGTGTTTTTTCCTCATATATTCAGCATAGGTCTGAATCCGATAGCTTTCTGCATATTTGCTGGTATTGACAGCTGAAAGGAAAAGAAAAATTCCTTATAAAAGAGTCTGACCTAGCCTGACTAGGTGACACAGTGGACAGAGTGTCAGACTGGGACACGGAGAACCTAGGTTCGAAACCCCAAGGTTACCAGCTTTAGTGCAGGCTCATCTGGTTTGAGCAAGGCTTACCAGCTTGAGTCCAATGTCGCTGGCTTGAGCAAGGGGTCACTCATTTTGCTCTACCCCCCCCCCAAGCCCCGGTCAAGGCACATATGAGAAAGCAATCAATGAACAACTAAGGTGCTGCAACGAAGAATTGATGTTTCTCATCTCTCTCCCTTCCTATCTGTCCCTATCTCTGTCACCCCAAAAAATAAAAAAAGAGTCTGACCTAGCCCCAAAGATGTTACTGAGGTTCAGGAGTCCTGGGTTCAGGTCTGAGCTCAAGCACCAGCTCTGCCAGTTGGCCTTGGGAATGTTCCACAGACTCTCCAAGTCTGAGTTTCCTCATCTGGAGGAAAGAATGAGTCACTGTTCCCTCATCTCCCTTACAGTGTGAAAGTGTTCTGTAAAGAACCATTATGCTGTAAGTAAAAAAATAATTTTCAAAATATTTGCAAGTAACATTACCGCTTGAAAATTACTCATTTTCAGAGTAAGAAAATAAAAATAACAACAAAACAAACCCACTAAGGGAAAACTGTAAACTTCATTTATATTGTTAAAAATAAAAATGGCAATAAAAGTAATATTCACTGTCAAATACTGAATGAAGGTCTACCATATGACTGTGGTCCAGTGTTTTGCATACATGCTGTCTAATCTTCACAATACACCTGCAAGGAAATTGCTTTTACTGATGAGAAAGCAGGGGCACAGAAGTCAGGAGATTTACCGTGGACCTCAATACAAGTGAGTGGCAATGATGGAATGTAAAACCAGGTTACTTTAACCTTAAGTCAAAGGCTTCTGGCCTTCTTGGTGCTCTGCCTCTCGCTTTGGACTCCATACATTCAAAAGATCCCCTACAATACCTAAGACATACCTCTTCTCCTTACACTTTTAAAGACTGCTAATTCTCTGTAATGTGCCTCTGGCTGGCAATATTTGAAAGCTGGGTGGAGCTTACCTCCTCCTTGGTGTTAATGCTTGACTAGGGCCAGGTCAGTTTTGTTGCAATCCCTTGCTGCCTCATCGTCAGAGGCTGGTGAGATGGAAAATGCTGGCAGAATGGGAGTGAAGACCCACAAAAGGCCTGTTGATGGATGGGCACCCGTTTGCTGGTTCTGGCTTATGCAGTGTGAGCGTATACTCTCCTAGCCCACTATCACTGCCAACAGTTATTACTCACACTGGCAGTGAGACAGTAAGAACCCAGCCATGCTGACTTGATACCTGGTCAGCTGCAAAAGCACCTTGATATTTGACACAAACTTATCAACTCACTTCTAGCAAAATTCCTGGTACAGACAGTTCTCAAAAAATATTGAGACTGAGTACAGGTAGAATGCAGCAAATGGTGATAAGCATACAGCCTTTGAGACCACCAGAACCGGATAAGGGATTCCCATCAAATTAGGAACCTTAAATCAGAGGAAAAGACAACTGTGTGAGAGATGGCCCACATATTTGACACCTGACACTTAACATTCACTCCATGTAGGCCAGATTTGCTTAAAACTTCTCAGCACAATAATGGATTACAGAACGTTGTGCCCTTAAATGTCTAGTTACTTAAAATAGTAAAATAAAACAACCACAGAAGAAAAATACCCAATTCTTTAAGAAACACACATTTTACTAACTTTGCTGTACTTTTCAATCATTCACTCTAGATCAGTGGTTCTTAACCTGGGTTCTATCGAACCCTAGGGGTTCAATGAGTCGGTCTCAGGGGTTCAGAGAAGCCTCTGCCGCGGAGGCCAGAATAAAGTAATACCGTAATTTGTTGTGAGTTCATGCACTCTGTTGGTTTTGTTCTTTGAGCAAGGTGGTGTTCATGCATGGCTCATTTTGTGCACCAGTAAAAAAACATATACCTATGTCTTGAATTTGGAAAAAAAAATCATATTTTATTTATCACTAAAGAAGGGTTCAGTGAATGTGCATATGAAACTGGTGGGTTCGGTACCTCAAAAAAGGTTAAGAACCACTGCTCTAGATTTAAAGAGAAACAAAAACAAAAAAGAAAAAAACCCGTGAGAGTATTAGGGAACGTTCATATTATACAGTCACCCAAGGAACTGGAGTGAGTTACTGAAATGGGATCTCAAAACAGCATACTCTGACTCACTCACAAGGAGATAAACAGACACTAAATTTTGGAGACATGATATTGACCAAAGTCACTCATATCAGAGAACCACAGAAATAGGATCTTTTCTTGAAAACCTTATTCCTCATGGTAGTAATTTCCCTGCCTTCAGTGGGCCACACTCTGACTTTCCCCCTCATTTATCTAACCACCCAACAATTTCCATCTCAACATCATCCATCTACAGCTAGTGCTCGACTTACGACCACGATAGGTTCCGACAGCCGTAACACAATTCGATTGTAAGTTGAGTAGGCTATAAGTACAGTACTGTGAAATGATGTTATAAAAATCTTTAAGTCATATTTTATCATAATTTTCTTTCATTATTGTTATATATCATAATTTTCTTTGTTCATTTTATGTCATTTTTATCATCTCTACACCATTTTGTTTCCTATTTTTACACTGGTCAGGTTTAAGTAAAACACTGCATTACCAGTACAACTGGTTTAATATTTGCAAAACATACAAAATTACAAAATACAGGTGCATACAAAAACTGCTCCAAACGCGGAGCAGTCGTGGCTAGCGACTGTGGTCGTCAAGTCGAATGGTCGTAAGCTGCATAGGTAGTAAAGTCGATCAATACCTGTATGCTTCCATCAAGTAATTACTGAGGGTCTGTCCAGGGTAAAACAAGGCACAATCTCCACCCTCTTAAGCTCACCCTATCATATGCAAGCTTTACGTAGAGCTGATTCCCCTGTATGCTTCAGCCTACTTATTAAAACAGGTTACCTTGCCAACATGATACATCATGAGAACCCCTAGAGTTTACCATCAGTATTGACTGTTGGTCAATGGCCACTTTCTGGATTTCCCTCTTTCAGTTTCATTCCTGCTTCTGGCAGGTTCATTTTGCACGCATGCCCATAAAGGATGACATCTGCAATAATCCCTCTCTTGAATTTAATTTGGACTACCAAATACATAAAAGAGTAGTAGGCATGAGTCAATAGTCTCCATGGAAGCAAAGGTGATGATTGGATCACAAAGGAGTCAAGATGATTTAATAGTGTTCAACTGTTTCCAATAATTTCACTCTCAGTCCCATGGACAAATGTTACAAACAACTCCTTAACCACAGAGGGGGAATTTATTTGAGCACATTTGCAATTAGGATCACTTAAAAGGGGAAACAAATAACAATCCACTTTTCACTGCTGGCCTTCACATGGCAATAATTTACCAGCATTCCTTCAAGTCCCAGCAGCTTTGCAGCTCTCAGCCTTTAATCTAAAAGCCAAGCTCTGGCTCAAAGCCATCCCTCTAATGGATGAATCAGCAAAATGAACTGGCTGTCAGCTGTGTCCTCCAGTGATTCCAGCTCGCCTGTCAGAAGCAGTATGTAGTTGGCTGCTTGGTAACACTAACCTTTTCCAAATTTGTCAGGGAAATGATTCAAGGCCATATTTTGGTCCTGCCACTTGGTTAAAGCCACTGGGGAACCAAACATGCTGAGAGCCCTCCCTATTTCCTTGTAGGTGAGTGAGAACACTTCCTCCCACATAATAATCTCATCCACTCACAGCTTCACTTGCTGGGTCCGCAGTCTCTTGACACTCTGCACCCATTATAGCATTTAATCTTCATAACAACCCCAGAAAGAAGGGATGTTCTAGTCATCACACAGATAAAGAGATGGAGCATCAGGGAAGTTAAGCAGCTTGACTACGGTCTTTAAGAGAACAACAAAGCTGGTTTGGAACCGAGACGGTAGTTATTTTTAAATGTAATATCGCCAGATGTCTGCCATATATTTGTGTGTGTTTGTGTTTATTTAGATGGATAATTATCTTATAAAGTGATTCCTTTACTCTATAGAAGTTTTAAAGAACTCCTTAAAATGTTAATTTTTTAAAATTAAGAACTTTCCATTACTGTCAAGCTAAGTCTCTCCAACTAAGTTGATAGACACATTACATTTAAGGACAAGAAGACTTAACATAAGATTTAGATTCCTTCCTAAATTGATCTATAGATTTAATGCAACTGCAGTAAAAAAAAAATTCCAACATTTTAGTAGAACACTGAAAAGATTTAAATGAAATGCAAAACAAATCTGAAGAGAGCACAGAGCAATGGTAGCCAGGGACAGGAAGAGAAGGTCGACTACAAAGGGGGTGAGGGATTTGGGGGTGATGAAACTGTTCTATATGTTTAGTATGGTGGTGGTTACATTTGTTGAAACACAGAACTGTTCGACAAAGAGGGTAATATTACTGTATATAAAATTACCCCTCAATAATTCTGTGGCATTAGAAAGTTTAATTGCAGCCTGACTGGTGGTGGTGCAGTGGACTGACCTGGGACACTGAGGACACAGACTCAAAACCCCAATGTTACTGGCTTAAAGCACAGTCTCACCAGCTTGAGTGTGGGGTCACCAGCTTGAGCATGGGATGAGCCCAAGGTCACTAGCTTGAGCAAGAGGTCACTCATTGGCTCTGCTGGAGCCCCCCCCGCCCCCCGGGCATGGCATGTATGAAAAGCAATCAAGGAACAACTAAAGTGTCGCAACTATGAGTTAATGTTTCTTATCTCTCTCTCCCTTCTTGTCTGTCTGTCTCTCTCACTCTCTCTAAAAAGAAAGAAAGAAAGAAACAGGGAAGGGAAGGAAGGAAACAAGGAAGGGAAGGGAAAGGGAGGGAAAGGGAATGGAGGGGAGGGGAGGGGAGGGAGGAAGGAGAGAGAAAGAACAAACTTGCCTGGGTACCTAAATAAATTCATTGTAAAGCTAAGGTAATTAAGATAATGTGGTATGCTGCAAAGACAAACAAATTGACCAATGGTATAAAGGAGCCTAGAAATAGACTTACGTGTCTGTCAAAGTTTGATTCTGAACAGAGACATAATGACAGAGAATATGGAAAAGAAAAAGTTGGAAAAATTGTTTATCCATAGGAAAAAATGAAATTGAATTCTTACACCAGCCAAATCAACTCCAGATGGATGAAAAACTTAAATGTCAAAAGCAAACTTTGAAAATCTGAATAGAAAGTATAAGTATCTTTCTGAGCTTGAAGTAGGAAAGAATTTATAAAGCTATAAAGTGTTAAGCATAAAAAAGATCAATAAATTAGGTCACATTAACAGTAAAAACTCTGTACATCAGAAAACACTTTAGAGAGTAGAGACAACCTACAAACTGGGAGGTGATATTTGTAACACATGCAACTGATGGGGGATGAGCACCAGCAGTGTTTTTCAACTGCTAGTCTGGTCCACCAGAAATTCCGTGCCAGTCTGCCAAAGAGTTAACCACCCTGGTGTTGTATGAAGATTACAGACTCAATGATCTTAGTCAAATTCACTTATGCTCAAGGTGATTTCTGCCTTAGTGGTCCCCGAAATAATTCTATTTTCATTGGTCCCCAAGTGTAAAAAGGTTGAAAACCGAGTACCATAATATGTAAACACACCTAAAAATCAGTAAGAAAACACCCAACAGAAAAATGGGCAAAATACATGAAAAGCATACATAGTTATTTCACAGGAAAAAAAAAGCACATACAACAATAATTATATAAAGAAATGCTCAACCTCAGGCAGTAAGATAACATTTTGTAGATTTGTAGAGGGGGAGAGAGGGAGAGGGAAAAGAGGGGGTAGAGAAAGATAGAAAAGATGGGGGAGAGAGGGAGAGGGAAAAGAGGGGGTAGAGAAAGATAGAAAAGATGGGGGAGAGAGAGAGGGGGAAAAGAGGGGGTAGAGAAAGATAGAAAAGATGGGGGAGAGAGAGAGGGGGAAAAGAGGGGGTAGAGAAAGATAGAAAAGATGGGGGAGAGAGAGAGGGGGAAAAGAGGGGTAGAGAAAGATAGAAAAGATGGGGGAGAGAAAAGAAGGGGGAGAGGGAGGGAAGGAAGGAGGGATAGATATGAGTAGGGGGAGAGAAAGAGAATTTTAAAAAAACAAACAAAAAAATAATGAACTTTGGGGCATAACTTTTGTGAGAGTCGTTTCCCCTGGAAGGGAATCGGGAGGGTGCTACAGGAGACTAACAACAAGTAGATGCAGTTTATTAACAATATTTTAGTTCTTTGGTTGAGTGGTGGTTTCAAAGATGTTCATTACATTTTAACCAAACAGGTTATTTTGGGGGCCATTTCCAATAGAGAATGTCCAAGTATGAAAGTCTCGGTTTCTTTGGTTTCCATGTCCTCTGTAATACGGTGCCCCTGGATGATCCAGGTAGTGTAAATGAACACTGCTGCTGAAATGTCAAACTTCTCAAACCTTTCCCAGAAAGCCAAGGACGCTTTTGTACAGCCTGCTTATCAGACTGCTCCATCAGTTTATTGTAGCAGCTGTTGGGAGTGGGGAGGGGGAGCATTTAGGAAAACGCGGGACACACCATTAGTCCTACATTTTTATAGTGGCTATCCTCAGCCATCATGTTCTCAATTTCTAAGGGAATTACCTCTATTCCTATTAGTCCAATGTTTACAAGAAAGAAAGACTTACAGGATACCTACTCTGCCACACACAGAAAACCCTATGAGCATTATCTTGGCTTTATGGATACGGAAAGTGAGGCTCAGAAGAAAAGAGTGACTAGTTCAAGGTCCCAACACTTACAAGTGTTTGGGCTGGGAAGCAAACCAGAGCAAACACTCTTCTCCTGACACCCCATGTACTGGAAGGGTCCCGTATCATGCCGTTTAGAGTTAACACAGGCACATGCACCTGTCTGCAAGATGGCCAGAGCTTGTCCATCTCTCCACATAACAGTAACAGGAGGACTCTCTGTAATACCGAGTATATTAACCTACCAGTCAGAAGGTACTTGTGCCAGAACGGCCTCTGCCAGCTTTGCGGTCGCAAACCCTACTCCCCTTAGGTCAGCGTGGGCTTCCATGCTCAAAGATGCCTGCTTCAGATGCCCATTAAGGCATCTTCCTTAATCCTCTGACAGACTCTGGCCTGGCCCTGCACTACTGTACTGACTCTAGGTTTTCACCCATGCCAGCATGACACCAAATGTTTAGCGTTTGCTATTTAAATATGAACATAATATATAGATACATTTTCTCATGTTCCATATAATTTTGGTCAGATTTTGGTTTTCAACAGAGTGACCACTTTTCCACTTTTATCAAATAGGAAATGGAGGGTTTTATCTTGGATTCTATGAAGGAGCAAACTTTAAAATCTCTAAAGAAAGGAGTTAAGATAAAACAAAACCATGCAACCCTAATGGTTACTATGAACATTTTCCTATGTGCAAAAGCTGATCCGGGATGTATTTCCTCTCAAACCATCCACTGGTCTTGGCAGACCCTGAGTTGTAAGCAGGAATGGGGGATCTAACAGGAGCACGCTGAAATACAGCTTTTTCCAGAATGCCAATAGGCAAAAGAGGGTAAACCCTCTGTTCTACCCTCAGCAGTCCATCCTTCCCCTACTGACAACATTCACTCTCTTCTGTAGACCCTTCAGAGTCTTCGAGATAAAGCCCCAACTTGCTAGTGCACCATGCAAGGCCCTCAATAATCATCTCGCTCCGTCTTGTCTAAGCTCTTACTCCTTCCCCACATTTACCCACCATGCCAGATGCCCTTTGAGGACGGGACCATACCTTATTCACCTCTGTAGTGCATGGGCTCAACTCAGTAATTTGGCAGGGACTTAATCTAAGTGATAGAGGGAGAGGAAGGAAGAAAGAGAGCTTTTATATCTATTGATAGCCTGTTCCCACTCAAGAGAAAAAAGCCAGAAACAGGATACATAGTCACAAGAATTTCAGTTAAAAATCTCACGGTAAAGACTGATCTGGTGATGAAGAGCCCTAGACTGGCAACAAGAGGAGGTGTCTCTGACACTGAAGAACACTGCACTATAATAGTTCCTCCACGTTACCATACCCGAGCCTCACGGCAACGAGGCCGATGAACTTGCTTCAGGTACTAGGTGAGGATCAGAGCTTGTGATTCCTTGTTCTTCTTTCACATAGTGGGTACTTTTTTTAAAGCACTAAGCCCAAAAGAGTGAAAACTAAGAAGTAAGAGAGATCCAAGCCCCTTAAAGGGGACAGATGGATAAAGTAAAAGGCAGAGGGAACTTATTCATTCACCTGTGCTTTCCCAGGGTCTCCACTATAGTGCCTGATATTGAGGAGGCACCCAAAAAGGAAATGAATTAAGGAAAAGGAAGCAGGCTCAGAAGACCATGCTTTCAAAGATGTGAAGTACAGGTCCTGGCCAGTGGCTCAGTAGATAAAACATCAGCCCAGTGTATGGACATCCCAGGTTCAATTCTCAGTCAGGGCACACAGGAGAAGTGACCATCTGCTTCTCCCTCCACCTTCTCTCCCTTTTGCCCTCCCGCAGCCAGTGGCTCAACTGGTTCCAGCAGGCCCCGGGGCACTGAGGATAGCTTCATTGGAGGACATCAGCCTCAGGCACTAAAAATAGCTTGGAACTCAAGCATCATCCCCAGATGAGGTTGCCAGGTAGATCCCGGTTGGGCGCATGAGAGAGTCTGCCTCACTATCCCCCTCCTCTCACCTAAAAAAACCTCCCAAATGATGTGAAGTGCAGGGCATGACATCAAGAGCAATTAAGCATTTATAGACACATTCCACATAGCCCTCACTAGCTCCTTACCGCAGTGAAG
This sequence comes from Rhynchonycteris naso, assembly GCA_037038555.1. Lineage (NCBI taxonomy): Eukaryota > Metazoa > Chordata > Mammalia > Chiroptera > Emballonuridae > Rhynchonycteris > Rhynchonycteris naso. The sequence goes on along the minus strand of CM073000.1, from coordinate 187,544,624 downwards.
GTGGATTTTATTGACAAGATTGAGAAAACTCAACTGGCACCCAGTGAGAAGTGGCAGAGAAGGGAAGGGTGAAATCCTGGTTCTGCCACCTACAAGTCACGCCTGTGACTCTGTGCTTTCTCCACATCATACCCCTCAATTAAAGAAAGACAGGCATTCATTTTGGTCACTGTCCCACACCTCATTTCACCTCACACTTCTCTAATTAAAGACTAAAAAAGTAGCAAAGAAAACAATCTTTATAAACTGGACAAAGGCTGACATGTAGATATAGTGACATTTACTTGAAGCCTATAATATAGTAAAGGGAGGCAACAAAGTCAAGTGGGAAAACCACAGGTTCTAAGGCCACCAAGACCTGGGTTCAAACCCTTCCCAAATCTTAACCTGCCTGAGGGAAGTCACCTGCCTCCCTGGGCTTCTGTTTCTTTATCCATAAAATGAGCATATCTACGTATTTTATAAGGCTATTAGGAAGAGCAGAGAGTAGGTATGCAAAGCTGCTTGCGTAAGGCCTGGCACATAGTAGGTGCTAATTAATGAGGCTATGGCTGTTAAATCACAAAACATACTTCTGATAAAAAGAACTGTGCCCAAGCCAATATAACACATTCTACAGGGACATAGATTCAGTGAGCTGTAACTCATCACATGCTGGTGTGCTAGAAGTGAAAAGGCCTGACATATCCGAATCTGTAATAGCCCATGGAATACAGCTATAATTTAGAATTTGGATGCAATCTTTCCTATGTAAAAATGTGAAACTAAAATGGAAAGTATAGAAACCAATATATCAATCATAGTCAAGTATAAAATCTGAAAGTCTGAGTATAAATTTTCAAAATTGTACTGAGATCAAAATCAATTAATTTCCACTAAGTCTACTGACAACACAATAGTCTACTTTTTAAATAGTCACTGTCATTCATAAACACTGGACCTAGGCATTGTGCTGAATATTGGGGTGTAGCAGAAGGGAAGAGACAGACATTCCCTACCCTAAAGAAGCCTATGTCTAGAGGAAGAGGAAAGAAAAAGAATGGATTAGTAAGGGAACACCAGGTAGGCAAGAATAAGGCAAGAAATGATTTTTACCATGAAGAGGATAGGAGGGAAGAAGAGACAATAAATATGAGATATTAAAAGGTTGAATGTGAGGTGAAGAGGTTGCTATTTAAATTCTAAATTCCCTTAGCATTTAATGAATGATGTCACTAAGGAACATTGCTTCCATTAACCAGACTGGTGGTGTTTTCTTTTTCCTTTCATGGTTACTAGCTGAAAAGCCAATTAGATACAAATAAAGCTGCCATTTATTGAGTATTTAATATATACCAAGAACTATGCTAACTGCTCTACAAATGTAGATAGTTCTCATTTGTTCATTAATTCATCCATCCATTTGTTTATGAATATAGACACTGATGTATAAAGTTCTCATTTGCTCACTTATTCATGTATTCATTCATTCATGACAAACAAACCACCTTCTAAGACTAGACAACTGGGGCTGTGAGGGTGAATCAGACACAGTGCTTGTGTTAGCAGGAAGACAAAGAGCATACAGAACTCCACACGTGTGCTGAGGGGTAAGAAAAGGAAGAGCGCTCTGGGGTATCCAGGGGGGAGCTGACCAAACCTAGGACAGAGGGACTGTTCCCCCAAACAAATGACATTAGGGTCTTTCCTCAGACGTGCAGGTTGAGAGAGTAGGCAGTGTTAAATGATTGAGTTGGGAACTGCTCTAGAGAGAAAGAACATAACGTGAATGATCTTTGAGCAAGGGATCACATCCTTGACTGAGAAACTAAAAGATGACTTAATGGTGGAACCCTAAAGAGGAGCAAAGAGGAGTCCATGGTGAAGAGCTACAGACATAGCACAGAGGGCCTCTGGCCATGCTCAGGGTAGCAGGACCCCTACCTTTTAGTCAGGAGAAGAATGTGACTTGAGATGTGCTTCTACAAGATAACTGTGGGGTGGGGGAGGGGAGACGAACACAAATAGTAATGAAGAAGGTACAGAAGAAGAAAAGAATTCCTAGTGGAATCAGGAACACAGACATTTAATCATTCATCATTTAGATGGGGACAAGCACGGGAGCCTGAGAAATGCAGGTTGAAAAGCAGGACTAACCCAGAGAGGAAGGTGCCAGGGAGCTTCAGGAGGAAGAACGTCAGTATACTTAGCGAGCAAGTAAGAGGGGAGAGAGGGTCCGGCGGTGCTATGGCACAGAGGACACTGGGGAGTTGAGTAAGAGTAAGCCCAGTGTCCGCAAGAAGACCACAGCAGGCTGAGAGAGGAAATGGTGGCAAGGGGGACGAATGCAGACTATTTCATGTGTAAAAGGAGAGAAATTATCAGAAGCAAAGACAAACTGGGGTCATGGGAGTTCTTCTCAAAAGATGGAAATGGATCCAGCAGGTTTTCATGCCCTTGGAAAGAAGTTACTGGGTGGGCCCAGGAGCAAGCGACAGCACAAGGTCCCAGGGAGTGGATGTGTGGGATCCACTTGTGAGAGAAGGATGGTGGGGGTACAAAGCTTCATGAATCTGATGGTAGGAACCTGCCCCTGGAAGTTGGCTGTTTCCTGTGTGGAGGGCACAGATCTTCCTGAGCTCCAGGGTTGGAGATCAGGAGGGCAGAAAAGGAGAAAAGCCCATGGGCTAGTTACTGTGAGAACCCTGCCTGAGACAGTGGCCTTCTTTGCAGAGTTACCAATCTGCTCGTGCTCTTTCACTCCTCAAATCAACCCCTCAAGGTGGGCAGCTCTACAGTGTGTCTGTAAAGCAGTGGTTCTTAACCTGGGTTCTATCGAACCCTAGGGGTTCAATGAGTCGGTCTCAGGGGTTCGGAGAAGCCTCTGCCGCGGAGGCCAGAATAAAGTAATACCGTAATTTGTTGTGAGTTCATGCACTTTGTTGGTTTTGTTCTTTGAGCAAGGTGATGTTCATGCACGGCTCATTTTGTGCACCAGTAAAAAAACATATACCTATGTCTTGAATTTGGAAAAAAAAAATCATTATTTTATTTACCACTAAAGAAGGGTTCGGTGAATGCGCATATGAAACTGATGGGTTCGGTACCTCAAAAAAGGTTAAGAACCACTGCAGTAAAGTCATGGTGCACTTTTGACCGGTCACAGGAGAGCAAATGCACCATGACTTTACCGACACACTGTATTTTTACAGACAAGAAAAACAGTTGAGGTTGAGTAACCTGCCGAGAGCCCAAATAACTAATTGGCAGAGCAAATTTGAGTCCTGATCTCCCTGACTGTGGCTGTGATGACTATTTTAACATACCCCTCAAAGCTATCAACAGAGCATCTGCTCTGAACCCATATCAAACAAAAAAGGTTTCCACTAGCGCTGACCTTGCTCCTTTAAAGATGGGGTAGTGATGTGCAGAAAGAAGGAATTTTAAGAAGGACTCACAGGAGCAGGAGTTCCAAAAAAGTTTAAAACTGAGAGGTAAGAGAATCTTCTTTTTAAAAGACGAAACACTCAACTTAAAATAGGAGTTGGAAAGCAATTCCACACTTAACAGTCTTGACGAACTTGACAGACAGCTGAAAGACCTAAGCAATTTACAACATTCTTCACACTTCATGGGAGAAAATTAAGATTGATGTCTCAACTACACAGGAATAATTTAAAGTAAAATCAAAGGTCTCCTAGACTGCATGAAATGGCAGATCCTGAAAGTCAGGAACACTGAATAAATGCTTCTCTAGGTAAGTACAAGTTTTTAGTTAAGACTATTTTATAACAGTATCTTTAAGGCTTATATACATATCACAAAAGAGTACAAATAAATAATAATAATGGTTTACAGAGAGGTTACCATGCACCACATGCTGCACTGGCTCTAGTCCTAATATATTATCCTGTATTTTCTAATATCCTAATATATTAATCTTAACATATTCTTTCTTCTCTAATCCTACTTATATAAAACAGCCCTCTTTTGAATAAATTTGAACAAATGGAGCTCAGATAGATTAAGTCACTTGCCTGATGTTACAGTGCTTGATGGTAGTAAATGGTTAGATTTAACCTACTGCTGACACAACTTACCCCGTCTCCACATCAGTGCCGTTTACCCTCTAATGGCAGCATAGAGTGTGCACAGGTCTGAAATTGCAACAGTATCACCGAACAATATCTACCTTTACTACACACAACCCAACCCACTCTGATGTTTTCTAGTCTTTCTTTCTCCCTTCATTTTTTATGCTGGTCTTAATCAGCATTGATTTCCTGACCCACTAATGGGCCCTGACCCAAAGTTTGAAACATGCCACAGCTCAATGACACCCACCATTCAAAATGGCATTTCTAGGCGACAATGTGCTTTGTGTTCTAAAAGGTTAATCAACAAAAGAACTTTTAGGACACAACCTATTCTCCAACCAGAGCCCGCATGTAACTGAACTGCTGGCTGGAGATAGTGGCTGGGTCTCTAGTCAGAATGAAACAGAGTTCTTTAATCTGGACTAGTTCTTGCTAACAATGCTCTGGATGTCAGATACAAATACACATCAGATATGAATATACATTACATACACCAAGACGATACTTCTGGACTACCTAACCTTGGCAGCTTCTGGAGCTGTTTCTGAAGCATGAATCTGCCATAATATTAATGCTATTGTAATAAAGCGTAAGTGCACGCTCTTTTTCCTATTTCCCATAATCAGGTCTGCAAAAAGCCTGACTGGGTAGCACATTTTCAGATTGAAATGTTTCAACAGTTGAAAAGCTTAAAGTCTGTTTATAATAAGCCAACCAGAAATGGGAGATGCTGTGCGCAATATTTACACTTTCATTAAATATCTCTCTGTGGATGTTCTGATGTGGTTTTCATTTGATAAAAGAATTGACTTACACCTCCTGACTCAGCTTATTCATTAACCAACTGAAATCCCTCAGGAAAGGAGGGGACCTGGAGAGAAAATGAGAATGACAGGCCCTTATCAGCCAGGCAGGGCTGAGCTATCTCACCTGCAAGATGAGTCATTACCCCTGGGAAGGAGGATATCAGTCACCAAAAACCAGCCTGTCTCAACCTAGTAAGGAAGGAGTCACAGAAATTATGCATAAATTCCATGTAAATGGGACAACTCTGCCTGTGAGTCCCGGTAACCATTCCTTGCCACACCACCAGTCTGGAACCAGCCAGTGCTCTCCTGACAGCACCGCGGGTGTTGTGAACAAGAGCCCTCTCTCTAGTTAGTCCTGCCTTTCATCTCTTCCCTCCTCCCCACCCCTGCAATCCATCTACAGATGTGGAACATTCTGAAATCTACATCAAATGTCGACTTGCCTTTTCACTGTCTCCAGGACACCCCACATATGATCTGTCACCACCAAAAAGGTTTGAACAACACAACCTCATTTAACACTTAGGCCAGCCGCCTCTGTGCCTCCAGGGAGCCTTCCCTGCACTGTGCCTGTCCTTTGTGGAGAGTAAATAGGTTAACAACAAAAGGAATGAAATCTGCTCTTCAGACTACAGGTCCTCTTGGGACAATAAAATATATTTGCTATAATTGGCAATGTTTGACTTCAGAAAAAGTACACAGGAAAAATTCACACACTTTTTCAAAGGGGAAATAAACAAAGAATGATGAAGTTAGTCTTATTTTCCACATTAATTTTACTCTTTGCCTTTGCTGAGATGATGTGCCCAATGAATGATTTACTTCACTGGTGGGTTTCATCTGTAGATTGCACACTAAAACCCTAAGGATTATCAAACATCCCAGGAGGAAAGCATGAAACTGAACAAGAATTATTTTTTTATTTTCAAGTCCCATCTTGGCATTTAACACATTAATTCACTTGTACTATTTCTCTCCTTTTATTTATTTATTTTTTGGATTTAACAGTTTATTATGGTTTTTTAAGTATCATTTTAAAACCATCGGTCCATTAAATCATGTAGAAATAAGTATGCAAAATGTTTGTAAAACAAAACATTCATTAAACATGGTAAGTACAGAGATTATATGAAATTCCAGATCTTTCAGTCTCTTCATTATTATGCTATGGCAGCTAAGTAATCCTTAACTTCAGTTGGGGTAAGCCTCCTAAATCCAGCTTCATTGCAGATTCCAACTTCTATGTTATCCTCTGTCATTTGCCCTTCAAAGCTTTCCTTTAGGGTTAATATGGCTGTATAAATGGCATCTTCAAGTTCTAGATCTTCATCGTATCTTTTCTCAAGGAAAGTCTTCCCATTCACATAGTTCTTTCCCACTGCTGTGGTTCTCCAGGCAAAGTAAGCTCCTGATGGATCTGACTGAAATAAATATGGTTGTCCCTCATTCCAATTACAAATTAGTAAGGAAACTCCAAACGGACGAACACCACCTGACTGGGTATATTCATGCATCACAGAAGCTCTTCTCTGTACCAGCTGAGTTGTGGGAATACGTTCTTGGTAAACAAGATAATACAGTTGAGCTAGTTTTTGAGCTCTGTGCACAAGCACTCTGTAATCAGAGCCCATGCCGCTGTACACCAAGCCTGTATGTTTGGTGATTGGCTCCACTTTGTGTACACTTCACTCATCATACAGAATGGATTTCTGTTTCTTCTCTGTTACTAATACCACACCACTTGCAGCTTTAATTCCCACTGAAGGGGCTCCTCCAGTTACAGCAGCCAAAGCATATTCAATCTGTACTAGTTTACCAGATGGGCTGAATGTAGTCAATGAAAAGCTGTACCCACGCTCCGCCATCTTTACCCAAAAAGCCATTTTTTTTTCCTATTTTTCTCCTTTTAAATTACAAAATCACATTCCTATGGACTTCATGGTTTTTGGAAAACTATGTCACCTTTTTATTTTCTTCATCCATAGTTTGTTTCTCTGTCATGGGAGGCCATTGCTACTAGTCAGTGTTCAGGTCTGACACAAGCACATGTAGCTGCCAAAGCAGTTTAAGCAAATGCAGTGACATTTCTCTGGAGTCAAACACATACATACACAGAATAGCGGGAGAAGGAAGAGAAAAAGAGAAGAACAGGACAGGGAGAAAAAGGGGGAGGAGAGAGCATTTTCCCATTTGATGAATAAGTGCTTTTAGAAGGTGGCAACTCCCTAAATTCAGCACTAACAAGTTCTTCACCATTCATGCACATTTAAGGAATCTGTGAAATTCTTTGCCAGCATGAGAATAAGGGGGGTGGGGGGAGGATTTTTTAAGTGATATTGACATTGTTCAGCTTTCCTGTCTCACTATCTCTAAGTTGTTGTAAATATTCATCTTGTTTTCTACATTTAAGGTGGGGTTAATATAAATCTTTTTATCTATTTGGACAATGCAAAATCAACTGGTTAGATAAAAAGGTCGCTTTACATTTGAAAACATTTACAGAAAATAATCGATACAATGGCAGTGCTATAAAATTGTTGCACATTAAAGAATTTTGGAATATTTCTGACATTGTATCTTAAAATTCTTGATACAAGCAAGAGTTTCCCCCAATGTCAAAATACTCAACACAAACCAGATAACTGAAAAGCAACTTTAAAAAGTCATGTATCTGGACCCTGGCCAGTCAGCTCAGTGGTAGAGTGTCAGCCCAGCATGTGGAAATCCCGGGTTCAATTCCCAGCCAGGGCACACAGGAAAAACGCCCATCTGCTTCTCCATCCTTCCCCTTCTCCTTTTTCTCTATCTTTCTCTTCCTTTCCTGTAGCCAAGGCTCCAATGGAGCTAAGTTGGCCCATGTGCTGAGGTGGGCTCTGTGGCCTCTACGTCAGGCGCTAGAATGGCTCTGGTTGCAAGAGAGCAACAGCACAGATAGGTAGAGCATCGCCCCCTAGTGGGCATGCCAGGTGGGTCCTGGTTGGGCACATGCAGGAATCTAGTCTGCCCCCGCTGCTTCTCGCTTCAGGGGGAAAAATATATATATATATAAAAAGTCATGTATCTGTACAGTGTTACACAGAATGCTCAATAATGGAGCATTTGTGGATTTAAAAAATACTCTCTATATTTATTTTTTCCCACAAAAATATTATCATCCTTTAAATTATGAGGTCCCATATCTAATGCCTCTAACGTGAGTCAAGTCTCACTGTAGAGCATGTCAACTCAAGAACATTTGTTTAAAGAATGAATTTATTCAACCTGCCTTGCATATTAGGCTATGATTTTAATGAAGAAAAATTTGAGTATGTGACAGCAATTTCCCTCAGACCCAGAAGAAAAGCTCCATAAACCATGTTGTTCCAGTGAGCTCACAGAGTCTCATGCTCTGAGCCAGATTAGAGCAACAACAGTTAGAGGCCTTCACCAACAGGAAAAGAACAAGCCAAGTCTGCTTCAAAGTCCACCACTGAATCTTTCTGTCAAAACCGTATCAGTGGCAAATAAGTGCATGCTACAGCTCTGCTGCTACATAACGCTCAATTAAATAATCCACAGGTTTGAATCACAAATGAAATAACCTGGACTAATGTAAAAAGGAACATGTTTTCATTAACTAATTCCCATCTTGATTTTGGACTTGATTTGAGAGCCAACTGTCCAGCCTCTACCATCAAGTGATACACAAATGAAAAAAGAAGAGATAGCAAATGTTAAAATGCCAGCAGAGGCATGAAAAATAAAGAAGAAAGTCGGCTGGCAGAGCCAAGTTTATCTCTTACTCCACCCTGAGTGGTCAGTCAAGAGCTGATAGAGGGTTTTTTGGTAAAGTAGGTAGAAAAAAGCCCCATAACTCTCAGGTTGCCAGGCAACATGCCACATTTGATTAAAGCAGTAGCGGTGAGAATCTTCAGAGGGCTGGCTGGAATGCTGTGTTGTGTGTTCTCTCCCAAGCTCACAGCTGGTCGCCTCCCCTTGCACAGTCTCTTCCCACAAATATGCTCTTGGGGGACTGATGAATGAGGAAGCAGCTATCTGAAAGGAGCCTGAAAAGCAAGAACCAGGAGCAAGACACAAGCCAATTGTGACTTACTCCTTTTCCAACTCAAGCCAGTGCAGCTGGAATTTATGGCTGTTGCCAAAAAGAGCACAGGCAGACCCTGTGCTTGGTTCTCCAGACGAGTTGACTAAATGATGCCTAGATTATTAAAAAGAAAAAAAAGTTTGACCACTCCATGATTGTAATAAACATTGTATGGGCAGAATGGCACGGTGGGATGAGTATGCACTTGGGGGCGAGACAGCTCTACCACCAGACTATCCCTTCACCTCCCTTGGCAACTATTTTCTCACCCTTGAGTGAAGGCGCTTTCACTTCAGGGAAAGCAAGTGCTATGGAGCTGCAACAGTGTGGGGGACAGGGGTGGGGAGACTGAAGGAGAAAATTGTTTTTTCAAAATTACCCTTGAAAATTCCCTTCATAGCCACCACACTGGCCTCCAACAAGTCTCCCCAGTGTTGGAACACGCTGCTGTTTATCTTTCACACCAGAGGAAGAAGACCATGCTACGAACACAAACACAGGCGAGCACACGTGGTTTCTGATTGATGGGATCCTCAGCTCAGTCCACGCAGAATGAGAACTGATAGTCACGTGGTAAAAGCAGTTCCTCAGCTCCCATCACTGGCTTTAATCTCCAACTCACTTGGACACTTCCTTTCATTGACTGGAGTGACAAGCAAAACCAGTCTCGCTACTGAAAAAATAATTTCCCCAAATGAGTTTTTCTGAATTCATACTTTGAATCAAACTTTTATGAGATGCAATCTAGTTGGAACCTAGTGAATACGAGGTAGGCAAAAGTAGGTTTACAGTTGTGATTGCATGAAACACAAGTCTATTATTATTTATTCATCCTTATATTATTTGTTTGTATTACAACTATAAACCTACTACTGCCAACCCCTGTATATAATCCATGCTTTTGTGGCTGTCTGCTGACAACACACACCCAAACTGGTTCTGTGAAGACAAAGAATATGTTTAATGCATTTTATATCACCAGTCCATTAATTCTCCAGAACAGAATATTTAACACAGCTATTTCTCTCTGCTTCTGAACAGCTCTGTGCTTGCAATTACTACAAGCTACTGAATAACCATGGCTTAACTTCCCGGAGCATAGATTTTACTGGTGATCAGAGAGGAAGGTTAAATAGTCTGGTAATTTAAAATACTTTAATAATATTAAAATAGATGTATTATAGAGATTTGTTTTAATTTGCAAGAATGGTTTAAATAAAAGACTACAGAGAAATACAAACTTGTACTCCCCTCCTTTCTCTCTCCCTTAAGCAAGCCCCCTAATATCCTGGAGCATTCCTATCTGCTCTCCTTTGGTGTTAGGATACTTACTGGACATTTAAGAGTAACCTCCCATAGACACAAACAAACCTAAATGTTCAATAGCAAGGGAATTATAAGTAATTATACTATTCATGTTCATTAAAAGTCATACTTTTCAATGGTCCTTAGTAATAAATATTAGCTAAATTAATGACCAGTCTCCTTTCTGATCAAGAGAGAACATCAGAGAGACAAGAATCCGCCAACCTTTCCTCTTGGCAGCAAAGTGGTGAATTGTAATAGCAACACAGATTATTTTACACAAGACAATTTGAACTCTAGATTCACAAACAGAACTCACAGAGCTTAGGAGCTCTTTATAGTTGGATGCAATCCTGGAAAGAGCTGACTGGTATGAGAAAGGGGTAATGCAATATCTATTTTTCCAGCAAAGGTAACACACATGGCTGTATTATGTATAAGCAAGGGAAGATGAAGTGGTCCCGTGAAAAATGGTCTGGCCCAGGGTAACATCTGCGTACCAGGGCCATCAGCCCTAGAGCTCCAGTTATCAGTTCCTGAGATTACCGTATTTTCCATGTATAAGACGCACCTTTTCTTGCCCCCCCCCAATTTTGGGGTCTAAAAACTGGGTGCATCTTACACAGTGGTTGTACAAGTGTGGCATTTCAATCACTGAAGACAGTGATGAGGAGTTGTATGAATTTTATGATGAATAAAACTTGAGTTCAATAACTTTATATAATACATTTTCCCCCCAGATTTTGGGCCCCAAAATTAAGGTGTGTCTTATACATGGGAGCGTCTTACACATGGGAAATATGGTACATCCCACGCAGTACTCACTGCCAATGCCACAGACTCTGCTACCCTCATTGCAGAGAGGAGAAACTGAAATCTGTTGAATGACTTGCCCCAAGTCTTGTAGCTGGTATAAGGAGAGTAACTGGCATTCAAACCCAAAGCATTTCAGTCACTCTACCAACCAAAGGCAGTGATGTCAAGGAAACTACCATGCACTGGCCACCTGCTCTGCTAGCTGCTATTCTCCAAAGCAGGGAACACAAGCCCCATGGTGTAAGTTCCTTCTGTGTGCTTTCTTCAGCAGACAGGTCCACTGCCTGCCAGTGAATGTTCTGTCTAAATAAGAAGGTGCTTAGAGGTGCTCATATCCCTTGACCTAGTAATTTCTTTTAGGAAACCAGTCTATCAAAACAGTGTGAAAGAGGACTAATTTTTAATCCACAAAGATGTTTGAAGATCAAAAATACACACATGTGCACATTTAAAAAAATACAAACAAACCTCCTATATGTTCACAGCAGGGAAATAGCTAAATAATTATGCTATTCATATCCATTAAAAATTATGCTTTTCCACGATTACATACATAGGTGGGACATGAAAGTGAGGGTATGAGACATGGACAAGAGAGTGGTGGTTATGGGATGGGGGGAGGGAGGGAAGAATGGGATAGGGAGGAGGGGAGGGACGCAGGGAAAACCAGATTGAAGGTGACAGAGGACAATTTGACTTTTGGTGATGGGTATGCAACACAATTGAATGATAAGATAACCTGGAGATGTTTTCATTGTACATATGTACCCTGATTTATGGATGTCACCCCATTAGAATTAATAATAATAAAATATATATATAAAAAAAAAAAAAAAATATGCTTTTCAATGGGATAACAACCAAACAATAAATAATAAATTCTCTAACTAGTTATTCAGACAAGAGTAACTTGATTCATTCAACAAATATTTGCTGATTACCTACTACGTCCCAGGTACTATTTTAGGCATTGAAAATGTATTCAGAATGAAAATCTTTGTCCTCCTGGATGATGGTTATACGAGTATGCTCACTTTGAAATAATTCATCAAGCAATACACTTATAACACATGCATTTTCCTATATGTATGTTAAACCTTAAAAGTTAAAAAAAAAGGCTTGACTTCATGGAGTTTACATTCTAGTAGTGGAATAAGACACTACACACAAAAAATAAAATATGCCTGACCAGGTGGTGGCACAGTGGATAGAGCATGGGCCTGGGACGTTGAGGACCCACGTTCAAAACCCCAAGGTTGCCAGCTTGAGCACGGCCTGCCCAGTCTGAGTGCTGGGTTGCTGACTTGAAGCCCAAGATCAATGGTTTGAGCACGGGATCACTGGCTCGGCTGCAGCCAGTATAAAAAAGCAAGCAATGAACAACAAAGGTGCCACAACTATGAGCTGATGCTTCGCATCTCTCTCCTTTCCTGTCTGTCCTTCTCTCTCTCTCATAAAAAAATTTTAAAAGTTAAATACGATGTGTAAATATAGTGCTATGGAGAAAAAGAAAAGCAGGGAGTGATGAAATGGGAGTTGGCGATTTTAACTAAAGTAGTCAATGAGAGAGCCTTACTGATAGTGTTATCAAATAAAAACATAGGGCTCCAATTTAAAGCTGAATTTCAAGTAAGAAATTTTTTAGTGTAAGTATATTCTATACAATTTTTGTGACCTATAGTTGCAGAAGCTACAAAAGAATAAATTGATAGTTGTTGCTATGGAAAAATATAACATTTTGATGTAGCAAAATAGACTATATTAAAGAAGTACAAAATAAACTGAACAAATATTTGCAAAATATAAAGCCCAGAATGAATCTATGTTTCAGTTTCTTCTATAAAATAAAGGGGAAAAATGGTACCTGCATTTCATAGAGTTGTTATCAAAATTTCAGAACAGCATCTTGTATCTAACAACTTACGGTTCACTAAATGTTTAAAGCCTGACCAGACGGTGGCGCAGTGGATAGAGTGTAGGACTGGGATGTGGAAGACTCAGGTTCGAGACCCCCGAGCTCGCCAGCTTGAGCATGGGCCCATCTGGCCAGTGACCTTGGATCCAAGGTCGCTGGCTCCAGCAAGGGGTTGCTTGGTCTGCTGAAGGCCCGCAGTCAAGGCACATGTGAGAAAGCAATCAATAAACAACTATGCTGTTGCAACGGCAACAAAAAACTAATGATTGATGCTTCTCGCCTCTCATTGTTCCTGTCTTTCTATCCCTATCTATCCCTCTCTCTGACTCTCTCTCTGTCCCTGTAAAATAAATAAATAAATAAATGTATGTTTAAAAATGAATAATCATAAAAGAATGTACTTACAAATCAGTAAGAAAAGCACACAATTCATAAAATAAGAACCACTTAAACTTTCCAAGAAAATTCTAGTGCCCATTTTAACAACACATAAAATGAAATTTGAATGACATCCTTGCACAAGTACAACTCATAGAGTACTTATTAATTACAAAAAGGGTAAGCTACAATGGAGAAATCTAAGGCCACCATTCACCTAAATCATCAAACAAAACATCAGTAATAATGGAACAAACTGACAACATGGCCTCTGGATGTGATATACTGAGAATATATCACCTTTGCAGTACTCCTGCCAAAAATGCTTAATCTGAATCTTATCATGAGACAGAGAAATCCAGGTTTAAAGGCACTGCAAAATAACTGGTCTCAACTCTTCAAAAAAATGTCAAAGTTATGAAAGACAAAAAACAGGCTGGGGAACTGTTCTAGAGTAAAAGAGACTAAAGAGCTATAGTGATGAATGCAATGCATGATTTTGACTGGATTTTGGAAAAAGAAATAAAAATAAAAAACTGTAGGAGACATAATTAAGACACTGGTAGAAATCTGATAATAGCCTAAGCTGATCATAGCCTGAACTGAACTGATCATATCAGTATCACAAATTTCCTACAATAAAATGCATACCTAATTGTTCATATATGTATATATTATGAATGCATATTCATATATGTATGTATATGTGTTTGTGCAGAGCAAGGAAGAGATAAAGTAAATATGTCAACATATTGCCATCTTATCCATAGGTTTGAAATTTTTCAAAATAAAAAGTTGGGGAAAATGGCAAAAATAAAATACATGCAGTCTAATTGCAAAAATTTATTTTATATTCAGTAATCACAGAACTGCTAATAAGAATGGTCTTAAAAAGATAAATACCTTTAACATTAAATGGACCGTAAATTGATCATAAGATTTATACAGGGCAATCTGACAATATGAGAAATTTTGATATTTTAAGTTTTTAAAATCAATTCTCTGAATCTATCATGTAACTGACAGAGGCCAAGCGAAATTCCAGAGACTTATAATTTTACACTTGGAGTTCCTTCTGTCGCACAAAATTTTTGTGCCCAAGCAGGTCTGAGAGTATTATTTACAGCATCAATAACCTAAAAACTCTATAAGAATATTGTTGAGTAAATTATGGTACACTGACTTGATGGCTTACTTAATTAATGCAGCCAGTTAAAATGTTTTCATAGAGTTTAAGTAATTTGAAAAAATTTCTCACAACTATTAATGAGAAAAGCAAAACCTAAAGTTCTACATATAGATACTATATTCCCACATAAAGAATCTAAATACAGGAAGAAAGTATAGCAGAATGTTACCACGACTATTTCTATGTGATTATTTTTTATTCCATTGGGTGTTGTGTGTACGTGAGTGTTTCTCCCCAATTTTCTGTAATTAATGAGCATGTATTTGTTTTACTTTTTAAAATATTTTTTGAGGCTCTGGCCAGTTGGCTCAGTGGTAGAGTGTCAGCCCAGTGTGTGGAAGTCCTGGGTTCAATTCCAGCCAGGGCACACAGGAGAAGCGCCCATCTGCTTCTCCACCCTTCCCCTCCTGCAACCAAGGCTCCATTGGAGCAAAGCTGGCCCAGGTGCTGAGGACGGCTCTGTGGCCTCTGCCTCAAGCACTAAAAAATGGCTCCGGCTGCAATGGAGCAACGCCCCAGATGGGCAGAGTATCATTGCCCCCGGGTGGGCTTGCCAGGTGGATCCTAGTCCGCACATGCAGGAATCTGTCTCTCTGCCTCCCTGCTTCTCACTTCAGAAAAAAAAAAAAAAACCAACTATTTTTTTAAAATAAAAGACAAAAAACTGGCATTCATAGAATATAGAAAATTCTTTGTTATTGCAGTTAAGCAATCAGATGATCTGAAAGCTGCATGCAGCGAACACAGACTCATATTCCCACAGTACTGTCCTCTGTAATAAGTAGGAAAGAGCCCTATTTAAAAAGGAAACTTTTTAGCTGACTATGGTATAGCAGTTTTTGAAAATTACAGAGCAAGGTTATGAATACATTTACAATATTATTATTATTACACTAAAATGTTATACTCATAAAGACTGAGTCAATGCCAGCAAGGACCAAATAAATTTTCTCTGAGAAGCAGTCGTAATTCTTTAATTATCTTGGTGTTTGGCTATAATTCAACCTCAAAAATCCTAACCTAGACTGAAACAAAATTGACAATTTGTTTCATTTATGAGCTTAAAAAAAAAGTATCACAAATTGAATGAAAATTCCTATAGCTTTTCTTATATCTGCAATTAACATCTTAAGCCAAAAATTGCTAACATTTGACTGAATTTCAAAATTATTCTTGGAAGTAAACTTCTGAGAATAATAAAATTATCAGAAGGTAAAATTAAAAAGGTAAAATTTCTGAAAAATTAGCTAAATAAAGACAGTTATTTGGAACTAATTAAGTAAAATTATTCTGAGAAATAAAGTAAATCACTCAGGGGATTTCGCCTAGTTAGACTGACTTCTCCAGGAAGCCAGCTCCACTGAGAAAGGAACCTCTCCTACAATGCTACAAGTTGTCAGAGAAAATATGTAAACAATGTGTCAACCTCTTTGTCTGACTTTACTGATTACCCGCATGTGGCATCTAGATAAGGACAGGAACTCTGACTTCCAGTCTGCACTTTGAGAATCTCATCATTCAGCTGGCCCTGCTCACTCGCAGAAAGAACAACTTACTGAATTGAGGGTGAAGAGAACGGGAAGGGAAGGCTTTATTCAATAAATGTGATTTATAGCATGATTATTTAGGAACTTTTTCTTTGGCTTTACGTTAAGAGACTATTTAAAAGTGTTGTCACAAGTGATAAAGCAGTGTAATCAACAATCTATTTTCAAGTGAAAAGGGATATATGGAGGATAAAAATTTTAAAACCTAAAACCCATTTATCTATCCCACAAAAGAGGTATCAAATGGATACAAGACTATAAATTCTTTTCGTCATTATTATGATTTAAAACCCACAAATCTGAAGCTCTAATACTTGGTCAAATATCAGCAATATGTAAGAGCACCTGAAAGCATTTTTACTTGTAATATTAACTTTAATACATAGTGTAATAGCAAAATGTATGAAAACAAATTAGAGATTTTTAAAATAGCTGGAATAAAGAAAAACTTACAGAAGCTACTGTTGCAGGTGGAAACGTGCTTCATATGAACAAGGGCACTGACCAGCCCTAGGAAGGCTTGTACATATTTTTCTATTCTTGAAGGAATACACATTTGGCATTAAATTTCTTTAGTAAAGGAGGAATACGGTTCAAGTGTCCTTGCGGTTCCTTGTGATCCTTAAGAAATGGGCTTCACAACTTACCTGAGTTAAGATATACAACTTAACATGCTAACATATTCCTAACAGTTTTTCAGTATAAAAAGTTCTTAATCCTCACCCAGAGCCAACAAACAAACAGATAACATCTCAACAAAACAACGGCAGAAACAACTGGTAGAACACATTCAGAAAGGATTCTCAGACACCCACAGATTACTACTCTAGTTGCACTTGCTCAGGGTTGCTGCAGGGACATCTCTGCAGCCCCAGACTCTTTCCCCAGGGCAGAGAGTCAACAGCTGAGGGCTGAGGAGCAAGTGCATTGTGAGGAAAAGGGAAATGTCTGGGCCATTTCCAAAACAGGTGATAATGAGTTTTCACTAGATAAATTTCAACAACACACTGCAGGAAAACAGAGTAAAACAGAATATTCTCCTAAAGCTGTAAACTGCCATCTAGGGCAACTCTTCCAATCAAAACATATACAATAGCCAACTTAACCAGTACTATATTTTTTTATTATTTTCACAACTTTTAGAAAAATAAAAATGCTGAGAAAACTACCTACTTAGGCATAATTAAGTGCCTGTATAGAACCACAAATCATGTAGGGATTTATAGATACACTTTTTAGCCTGATCAGCGGTGGTGCAGTAGACAGAGCATCACCCTGGGACGCTGAAGACCCAGGTTCGAAACCCCAAGGTTGCCAGCCAAAGCACAGGCTCATCTAGCTCAGTGGTAGTCAACCTGGTCCCTGCTGCCCACTAGTGGGTGTTCCAGTTTTCATGGTGGGCGGTAGCGGAGCAACCAAAGTATAAATAAAAAGATAGATTTAACTATAGTAAGTTGTTTTATAAAGACTTATTCTGCCAAACAGCGAACATCCGACATAAAGTACTTGGCAAGTAATTATAGTAAAGTTACTTCCCTACTTTATAAATCACCATGACTGTGGAACCGGTGGGCGGTTAGAAAATTTTACTACTAACAGAGATACAAAAGTGGGCGGTAGGTATAAAAAGGTTGACTAACCCGATCTAGCTTGAGCGCTGGATCACTAGCTTAAATGCGAGGTTGCTGGCTTGAGCATGGGATCATAGGCATGACCCCACGGTCTCTGGCTTGAGCAAGGGGTCACTGGCTCAGCTTAAGTCCCCTGGTCAAGGGACATACAAAAAGGGAAGGGGAGGAGAGGGGAAGAGAGGGGAGGGGAGGGAAGGGAAGGAAAAGATTCACTTTTTAAAATCACAAGGATCGCTGGCTCCAGCAAGGGGTGGCTAAGTCTGCTGAAGGCCCGCGGTCAAGGCACATGTGAGAAAGCAATCAATGAACAACTAACTAAGGTGTTGCAATGGCAACAAAAAACTAAAATCACAAGGAAAGGGCCCTGGCCAGTTAGCTCAGCGGTAGAGCATCAGCCTGGCATGTGGATGTCCCGGGTTCGATTCCCAGTCAGGGCACACAGAAGTGATCATCTGCTTCTCCACCCCTCCCTCTCTCTTTTCTATCTTTCTCTTTCCCTCCTGAAGCCAGGGCTCTGTTGGAGCAAGTTGGCCCCAGGCAATAAGGATGGCTCCATGGGCTCACTGCAGGCACCAAAATGATTGGTTGCCAAACAATGGAGCAACAGCCCCAGATGAGCAGAGCATTGCCCCACAGGGGGCTTGCCGGGTGGATCCAGTTGGGGCGCATGCAGGAGTCTTTCTGTCTCCCCGCTTCTCACTTAAGAAAAAAAAATTACAAGTCAAGAAGAAAGATTAACCTGAATGACTTGAAAAAGAGAAGGAAGAAGGCTTTAAAGAGCAAGACAAACATTAAAAAGAAAAGCAAGCTGCTTAATTAATAAGACAAAAAGAAAAGGAAACCCACATTTTCAGCTGGACTTAAGTTTTTTAATCTATCATTCTGCTTTTCCAAAGACTAGAGAAGATCACTGCACTTTAAGCCTAGGTCTCCACTGACAACCGCAGACCATCCAGCCACCACCATCCTGAGACAGGGTGTTTCAGCTTTGCTGTGCAGACAATGCTTATCATCCAGCCAAGATTGCTCTTCTGTTATAACTAAACCAAGACAAGACAAGAGAAGAAAAGAAATCCATACAGACTGCAGAAAATGTAGAAAAGAGAGCCACACACACACACACACACACACACACACACACACACACACACAACATTCAGCGATGTCAAAAGTTGTGAATGCCACCCAATCATAGGGTTACTCAAACAAGGTCATTCTAAACCAGGGGTCCCCAAACTTTTTACACAGGGGGCCAGTTCACTGTCCCTCAGACCGTTGGAGGGCCGCCACATACAGTACTCCATACACTGACCACCAATGAAAGAAGTGCCCCTTCCGGAAGTGTGGCGGGGGCCGGATAAATGGCCACAGGTGGTCGCAATTTGGCCCGCGAGCCATAGTTTGGGGACCTCTGTTCTAAACCATTTCCCCTTTTAAGGAGTACCACACAAAAATCAGATCACAAGTTCTTATTCCTCTATTATCTCTAATCTACACAAGCATTTCCTTTAAATAGTGTATTAGTCTTCCCTTATTTTTAAAAATTAAACATTGCTAGCTCAAACCCTAAAGCATACAGCTTATCTCCATGAGTTGACACAGGGTGATAAGTCCAAGGTTCCATTACCTTTTAAAGGTCAAGGATGAGATCGCTTGGCCTGGTCTAGGGACACACAGTCCATACCCTGGCACCCTTAACACACTGCTCAGAAATAAATGCTGTTGTTCACAAAAGAGAGGGAATATGTAGACATATTAACACAAATCTATTCCAACATCTGAGAAAACCCCAAGCACATCCTATTTGATGGTTCATTTAAAAATTTTGCTTGGGAAATATTCCAGCAGTAGACAAACTCCAACACTAGTCAGAGAGGGTAGCTAATAATATATTACACATAACATAAGCTTGAATCAATATGCTGAAATCAGGACAAAAACATGAGACTAAGATATCTCTGGCTCTCTTCTGCCTCCTGAATAATTAGGATAAACAAATTAAAACTGAGATCCATGTACCAAAATAGTTAGATGTATCTAAAAAGTAATTCTGAATAGCCTTTAGGGTCTAAAATGAAGTGATTTTCTTTTCTCCCTCTGGAAGGCATAAGTTAAAAAACCACTGATTATATACCTGTTCACAAAAATTAGGGGATACTTTATTGCTTCATATTCATTTTGAAATATCCCCTAATTTTTGTGAGCAGTATTAAATCCAGTAAGTCGAATCATTTTATCTTCCATTCTGTAGATAAGAGCTACCATGTAGTGTACCAATTCCTAGGTGCCAGGCCTGTGCTAAATGTACTAATAATCATCTCATTCATCCTTACTGACCCTGGGAGGTGTAGGACAAAGGAGCTACTGCAAATGAGGCCTCAATGCTGAAAAGGCTCACTGCTTGCTACAGATGGATGAACACAGTACTATTTCAGCTCCATTTTATACTGGAAGAAACCTAGGCTCAGATAGCCTGGATACATAACTCGTGAACACCACGCAGCTCATAAGAACCAGGCCCCAGCCTGACTAGGCAGTGGCGCAGTAGATAGAGTGTCGGACTGGAATGCGGAAGACCCAGGTTCGAGACCCTGAGCTCGCCAGCTTGAGCACGGGCTCATCTGGCTTGAGCTAAAAGCTCACCAGCTTGAACCCAAAGTCCCTGGCTCCAGCAAGGGGTTGCTCGGTCTGCTGAAGGCCCGCAGTCAAGGCACATATGAGAAAGTAATTAATGAACAACTAAGGTGTCGCAATGAAAAACTGATGATTGATGCTTCTCATCTCTCTCCGTTCCTGTCTGTCTGTCCCAATCTATCCCTCTCTCTGTCTCTGTAAAAAAAAAAAAAAAAAAAAAGAAGAAGAAAAAGAAAGAACCAGGCCCCAGAAATCAAAGTGAGGTCTATGGAATTCCAAAAAAGGCTTGCTCTGTCCATTCTACATAACTGCCTCTGATACTTTTAATCCACACACCTCTAGAAAACTTATCCTTTCAAGTAAAACTAGCAATAAAACTGGTCTTTTACGTAGCAAAGGTTCTTTCTTATTTTAAAAAAATTTACACCTAAATCTCTTCTAGGAATATTTAAAAAATATTTTCAGAGCTTCAGCAAATAAAGTGTACTATTAAAAACAAAAATATTACAGTACTGTAACCTTGCTAATATATAATACAAGTATGAACTATTTATTATATATATGATACTCATTTTATCTGCGGTCTCTCAAAATTGCTAAGGGATCCATTCATAGGCCATGAGAAATTCTATCGTTACTCATCACGGTTCTGTGCTTGGATGTCCTGTTAAATCCTGTATTTATTATAGTATTGTGATTACTATATTATCTGAGTTGTGATCCAACCTATGTGGCTGTGACTGGTACTACACCTTTAGATAGTTCACTAAAAGCAAGGCCTGTACCTTGGACTAAAGGATCTGCCTGACTGGTCCTGCCCAGCGGCCCCACTCACCTCTCTCCTACTCCCTCACAGCACTGGCCTTCTTCAATTTGTGTAACTGAATATGTCAGTCTTGTTCCCTCTTGCCACTGAACCTTTGAAAAAGGTGTTCCATCTTCCTGGAAAACTCCCACCGTTGTCACAAAGCTCATACTTACTATTCTTTCATTTTTTGATTCAAAACTCTCTTTCACAAAGAAGCCTAACTGCCCTAGACTAGCACTGTTTCCCCTGTTATGCCCTCATACAGCACCCTATACAATCTGACCAATTTCTGTCTCTCCCACTAGACTACAAATTCCCTGAGGGTGGGGTACCTGTTGCTCAACACTATCCTCAGCACCTAGCTCAGCGCCCAGCACATACGCATTCATTCAATAAATTGCTGAGGCAACAGGGATTTATCAAGGACCTTAGATTCTAATAAGAGAAAACAGACATGTGGGTAAGGCTATGGATAAAATGAAAGAAAAATCGAACAATTACAGTGCTTTTGAGAATAGCAAGGGAAGGATGGAAATAAAAAGAAAAGTTACTTTTGGTTTTTTTTGGGGGGGGGAGGCTTTTTAAAATTTATTCATTGATTTTAGAGAAAGAGGAAGTTGGGGGGGAACATCAATTTGTTGTTTCACCCATTCATATACTCATTAGCTGATTTCTGTATGTGCCCTGACTGGGGACTGAACCTGCAACTGTGGTATATCAGATGACACTCTAACAAACTGGGCTACCCGGCCAGGTAAAAGAGTTATTTTTAAATGGAGTGGTAAGGCAAAAATTTTGAGCAATGAATGGACAGAGGTAAAGTATGGGAGTGTGACCCACCAAATATCTAGGGAAAGATCATTCCAAGTGGAGGCAGTAGCCAGTAAAAAGGCCTACAGCGTGAGGCTGCGTGGAACAAGCAGATCCCATACAGTGGGCACTCAATACTGATGTTTTGTATAAACAAAATGGCACAGAAAAGCTATGTAAGATCAAGCTGCTAATGATCACAGATGCCAAGGTAAAGCTGATTTTCTTCAGATAATTCTGTTGGTAATAACACACCATGTGGTCCAGGGAATAAACGCCTTTACATATGCCCCAAATCAGCACTTCCTCATTCCTTACTGTCCCCTCAAATTCCAATATGTATCCTTGTTCCTGTCTCTCACTGTTCAGCCATAAGCATTTCATACATAACTTGAATCTATGTACTTGGAAATGCTAAATTCCTTTTTAAAACAATGACCCCAATATAAACATGAAATGCTTTAACTTACTTTAGGCAGCAAATTCTAAGGTATGTTTCACTGCAACCAAATCACTGGGACTCAATTATATGTATGTGAAAATATTTTATTGCCAATTTAATCTCTTCGAATGTTTTAATAGTATAAAGAAAATACAGCCAAAATGAGAAACAGAAGTGGATTTTGTTCCAATCCCCCAAGTTATTTTAAAGAAGAAGCAGAAACATTAGCTACCTGTATGGTCAATAAAAGCATGCCAAAAAGGCATGCCTACAAAAGATATGAAAACAGCATCTAATATTTTGAAATAAACTGAAAGAATTTAAGGAAATGATATATGAGACAACAAAATCAGAATGAGAAAAACTCAGAATGAGGCAACAGTACTCAAAAAAAAAGACCAAAACATTAGAACTCAAGAAAAAACTAGACACAAAAGAAACCATGTTACAAATGAGAATTAGAAAGCATATTAAAATGAATAAATGCAACATGCCCCAAGAGACAAAAATGAAAAGGAGGAAAGTTTCAAAACTAAAGAGATTAACAAAATGATCTGAAAAAAAGTGACACAGATTAGACAAAGAAAATTCAAATAGATGTAACAGCAGTTCTCATAGACAAAAACAAAAGCAATGGAATAGAACAATGCTCAAAATTATAATTCAAAACAACTTTACTGAAGCAACCAAAAAAAAAAAACCCTTGATATTGTACATTGAAAAACCACAAAATACCTGGGAAAACTACAAAAACAATTAGACTGAAGACATATTCTACTAAAATTAGTGAACTTTAAAGAAAAAAACATTTTTTGGTTATTGTTGCACCAGTAGGGGTGTTTTATTTTATTGAGAGTTGAACTTTTATCCATCGGCTAAGAAAAAACAACTTCAGTATATAGCATTACAATGGTTGTGCTTATTTGAGTCATAAACCTCTTTTATAACATTCCCAAGAAGTGGTCATTAAACTTTTCCTTGAGTATCTCCAATTATAGGGAAATATTACTTATAATAGCAGTATATTCCATTCTTGGACAACCAGAATTGTTAGACAGTTCTTTTTTTTTTTTTTTTTTTTTTTTTTTACAGGGACAGAGAGGGAGTCAGAGAGAGGGGTAGACAGGGACAGACAGACAGGATACGGAGAGAGGTGAGAAGCATCAATCATTAGTTTTTCATTGCCATTACGACACCTTATTTGTTCATTGATTGCTTTCTCACATGTGCCTTGACCGCAGGCCTTCAGCAGACCGAGCAACTCCTTGCTGGAGCCAGCGACCTTGGGTCCAAGCTGGCGAGCTTTTGCTCAAGCCAGATGGGCCCGTGCTCAAGCTGGCGAGCTTGGGGTCTCGAACCTTGGTCCTCCGCATCCCAGTCCTATGCTCTATCCACTGCGCCACCGCCTGGTCAGGCTGTTAAACAGTTCTTACTGTTGAGTAAAATATGTCTTAATTGTTCTAATTTCCTGTGTGAAGACACAGAATAAATCTGTAACTTCTTCTCTTCAGCAGCCCGTTGATTATCTAACTGCATTTGATAAGGGTTTCTGAGATCTACTTTTCTTCAGATGGTGAATCTCAGTTCACTAAAACATTTCTCATATATTTTTAACTTTAGCTAAAGACACAATCCAGGAAATTTTGCATGGTAAGCCTGACCTTGTTGCTGGCAAGTCAAACAGCTCTGGGCTAAAATTCTGTCTGTGACATTCTCAGCCATAGGACTGGCCTTTGGTGAGTTTCCTAATCTCTCTCTGAGTCTCAGTTTGCTCCTGTGTAAAACAGTGATAATCATGACTTATGTGATGATTTAGTGAGATGATGAATGTAATGTGGATACAGAATACTTGGCACAGAATGCACGCAAAGCAAAAAATCTTTTGGGACTCCGGTCAAAAAGAACAAGTCACTTGGAAAGGGAAAAAAAAATGCCATAACATTTTGAGAGAAGCACTTCAAGCCACAGAAAATGGGATGTCATATTTACTCAATATTATACTCAAGGAAAGAATATTTGAACCACAAGTGACCAGGTTATGGTGCAGTGATAGAGTGTCGACCTGAGACATTGAAGATCCATGTTTGAAACCCCAAGGTCGCTAGCTTGAGCGTGGGCTCATCGACATGATCCCATTGTCAGTAGCTTAGGCCCAAAGACCACTGGCTTGAAGCCCAATGTCACTGATTTGAGCAAGGAGTCACTGGCTCAGCTGGAGCCCATTGGGTCAAGACACGTATGAGAAGCAGTCAATGAACAACTAAAGTAACACAAGTACAAGTTGATGTTCCTCATCTCTCTCCCTTCTTGTCTCTCTCCCTCTTGAAAGAAAGAAAGAAAGAAAGAAAGAAAGAAAGAAAGAAAGAAAGAGATGAAAGAAAAGAAAAGAAAGAAGCTGAACCAAAGTTCTTTTATATAAAAATATGTATCTAGCTAAACTGACTTTCAAGGAGAAAGGGTATAGAAAACTAATAAGCAACAATTCCAGGAGCATTTTCCCATGACTTCCTAATAAACATACGAGAAAATAAGCTTTGAACAACCGAACTACTTAACAAAACATCATCATCAGTACTGATAGTGAGCACTCTATGCGATTAACCTGTAAAACTAACACTAAATGCTGGTTATGAGGGACAGAGTAGGGTGCACAGTGGGTGTTTACTCTGACAATGTAGATAGTCTGTTTATAAGAGGAGATTGGGAGGGCATATAAGAGGAGTAGAACAATGCTGCCTTCCTTATATTTAGTAATGATATTTCTTTAAATGAGATGCAAAGGAGAAGGAAGGCAGGGGAATTAAGACATCATTAGCTAATTTTAGTAGGGGACCAACAGACAATAACTAAAAATAGGTAAGACTAAAATATGATATAATGTTGTGGCAAACTGTAAAATGGCCAAAAATTCTTCCTTCTATTTATGCACAGCCTTTGCAATGTGACTTTTCTGCTCTCCCCATCAAGAGGTGCACTGCATTTACTGTTCCCCTTGAATCTAAGATTGGCATGTGACCTGCTTGGTCAAAGGGGTGTTAATAAGCATAACACACAGAGGGAACTAACGGACAATGAAAAAAGGGGAGATAGTAACTAAGATGTTACATAATAACATCAGGATATGTAGCTCTTAGAACAATCATATAAAAGTTGCTCTTTAAAAAAATCCATAAAACAATAAAAAGCCTGACCAGGCGGTGGCACAGTGGATAGAACATCAGACTAGGACGCAGAGGATCCAGGTTTGAAACCCCCAAGGTCGCCAGTTTGAGTGCAGGGCTCACCAGCTTGAGAATAGACTCACCAGCTTAAGTGCAGGGTTGCTGGCTTGAGCATGGGATCATAGACATGACCCCGTGGTCACTGGCTTGAGCACAAAGGTCGCTGGCTTGAAGCCCAATGTTGCTGGCTTGAGCAAGGGGTCATTTGGTCACTAGAGCACCCCTCCTGCCCCATCAAGGCACATATGAGAAAGCAATCAATGAAAAACTAAAGAAACTAAGGAGCCACACAAAGAATTGATGTTTCTCATCTCTTTCCCTTCCAGTCTGTCTGTCTGTCCCTATCTGTCCCTCTCTCTGTCTGTCACAAAAACAAACAAACAAAAACAACAAAAGCAAAATCATACTAATAGGGAAAGAAAATAACACAAACCATACAGAAAAAGATTTCGTATATAAGACTTGTGTACATACATATGTAATATAAAACAATAATAGAACTGAAGCCAAACATTGACTATACAAATCTATTTAAATGGGCTCAAATTCACTTATTAAAAGAAAAAAACCTTCAGACTGGTTAACAAATCAAAATCCAACACTATTGCTATGCCACTGTTGTGGTACTACTGAGAAGTAATCTGGGTATCCTGTGAAATGGAAAAAAAATGGAATAAAGTAAATATGGTAGATGATAATTTATCTAAGAAATAAAAATATATAATAGATACACTTATCTATTTATATTAAGAAAAACAAGCAATGGAAGTACAGAGCACAAAGTTTTTAAAAGTAACTTATAAGGGAAGGGCGAGAACAGAGTGGAGGAGATTGAGATAAAATCCAGACTTTTCTGAATACAGTACACCTTGTCTTTCAACTTTGACTCTGGAACCATGAAAGAGTACGAAACAATTATAATTTTAAAAGTAATCACTAAGAATTGAAAATTAAAGAAAACAAACCAACCTAAATGCATCTAGCTGGGGGTATAGACTCACAGAGAGGGAACTAATTGAAAAGGTTTTATAAAACAGCGATTTTATAAATCAGATTGCAAGCCCCTCAAAGGGGACACCCTAAACCAAAAAGAACTGCAAAAAGTCTTGAATTGTTCTTAATGATATTGGTGGCAACTGCATTGGTTTTGTTATTCTGAGACTTCTGGATGTGTATCATGAACTTAAAGCAAATGAATAATTGTATATCTTATTTCTACCACTCCTGGTATCATTGAGAACCAGGATTCTTGGTATGGGAGAGAAAAGGTATATGTAAGACAGAAGAGGTTAAGTAGAAACCTGTAGTCCTGATGTTGAATCAGAAATACCAGTTTGAAAAATGGTGCATTTTTATCTGAAAGGAAGAATGAAAGGAGGAAAAGAGGAGAGGGAGAGAAGAATAGAGAGAGAAATAGATGAGAGAGTGAGGGAAGAAGAGAAGGAAAGAAGGAAGGAAGGAAAGAAGGAAGGGAGGAAGGGAGAGAAGGAAATTTTCTTAGCTCTGTCTGTTGTAAAGGCTCAGAAACAATGACCAACTCAGTATAATTGTCACTCTAGCACCCAGATCATGGTCTTGAAATACTATTTTTTATGAAAAGTAACCAGAACTCCTTGGAGAAGTGCTAAGTTAGGGTTTGGAGCAGAACATGTCCAAGATGAGCCTAGAACATTTTATGTCTCAGAGGAAGTCAAAAGAATTTAGCCAACCAAGGGAGGCTAGGATATCACAGAGGAGGACAAAAGAATTCAGGCAACCAAGAGAGGGTGGGCCAACTGGATCATTAGTAAGGGTCAAAACTGCAACTGACTGAATTACACTGTATATGCTTACATGTCATTATGTCCATGATTTTATAATGATCCTAAAACAAAATAACTGACTGGTCCCCACTGGATAATTCTAGCAAATCAACTCACCTTTTGAAAAAGCAGTAAGTGAAGGAAAAGAATCAAATCTATATTCTGCTTCTCCTACACCAACTGTAAACCCAGATATGTAATTTTTCTTTATAGCTGTACTCCAACAAGTAAAAGAAAAAGAAGTGCTAGAATTACAGTATCAGCATATTGCAACCTCTAATGAAATAATGAATCTAGGTTAAACAGGAGGACAGGAGAATATATAAAACAACTCAAGGGGATTAAAACCAGTAAAATCGGGGCTGCAGGAAAATCTACAGGACAAATAACCCTGTTTCTTCAACAAATGAGACAGAGAAAGACTTACAGACTGAGAGATGTATTAGACATCTCAACAGTCAGGGTGTGTGGGCCGTCCATGGAACTCTGACTCAAGTGAAAAAATTAAAACCTCAGGTAACCTTGAGATAACTGGAAATTTTGATAGAAAGTGAATAGCTGATGATAATACTTATTTTTAAAGTGCAATATAATGTTGTTTTTAAAAAAATTGTTTTTGAGAGATACACACTGAAATATTTAAGTGACTATTATATGGTACCTAGAACATGCTTCAAAATCAAACAAAAAGGGAGTATGTGTGTTGGTAGAGGTGAAACAGGATTGCCGATAACAGTGGTTGAAGGGAGAGGGAGGAATATACAAAGAATTAACTTATTTTTCTGTCTTTTGGGGTTATCTCTAAAAAGTTTTCCACAATAAAAAATTCAACCAAACCAACAACCAGACCAAAGAGCCTCTCCTTTCCCATTGCCCACATACCTCAGAAAGTTTCCCATGTGTAAAGCCAGTAGCCAGGGCCACCATCACAGCCGCTTGGTCCATACAGGTTCGCATTTGATTCGGACAGTCGGTAATGAAACAATG
This sequence comes from Rhynchonycteris naso, assembly GCA_037038555.1. NCBI lineage: Eukaryota > Metazoa > Chordata > Mammalia > Chiroptera > Emballonuridae > Rhynchonycteris > Rhynchonycteris naso. Next base: position 187,516,170 of record CM073000.1, on the reverse strand, counting down.
GAGCCAAGAACTGGTGAGCCATCAGCTTTAATCCCAGCTTGCATCCGGCGGGCAAGTAAAAACACACACTGGGCTCCAAAACTCACTCATTCAGTGCTCACAAAGCTACTGACTTATCCGAGTTTCCTAGAATCACAGGTTTCTAGCTCACCAGACTTATTCACCTCTGTTTCCCCTCTCCTTCTCTCTGCATAAACTCTGCTTAAACTGGCTTCTTCCTCAGCACTCCACCATCTTGGCTGCTTCCTCTCCTCCACGTGGCCTTAATCTGCTCTCCTTTCTACTACTAACCTCAGAAACCCAGAGAGAGCAAGCTCCGGTCTGCCCTACTTTATAGTGTAGATTCAAAACCTTTAATCCAATCTACAAAGAAGGAAGACTCTGATACAAAGTCACTTATCTGAGGCATAATGGGAGGATTCCTCAATAGAGTGCACCACCCCACATCATCCAATCAGTCAAGGGTGTGGGGAAAAGCTTAGTCTTAAAACTTGCACGTGGGCTTGACCAGGTGGTGGCGCAGTGGATAGAGCGTCGGACTGGGATGCGGAAGATCCAGGTTCGAGACCTCGAGCTCGCCAGCTTGAGCACGGGCCCATCTGGCTGGAGCAAAAGCTCGTCAGCTTGGACCCAAGGTCACTGGCTCCAGCAAGGGGTTGCTCGGTCTGCTAAAGGCATGCGGTCAAGGCACATGTGAGAAAGCAATCAATGAAGAACTAAGGTGTTGCAACGACAACAAAAAACTAATGACTGATGCTTCTCACCTCTCTCCGTTCCTGTCTGTCTGACCCTATCTGTCCCTCTCTCTGTCCCTGTAAAAAAAAAAAAAAAAAAACCACAAAAAAAAAAAGAAAAATTTGCACGTGGGCAGTGCCATCTTTAACAAAGTGAGCATAATATATTTTATCTGCCCAACACCATGGTTCAAGACCTGCATTGAAGTCACCTCTCTGGTGAGTAGGCCACAATGCGTTACCCCTTGGTATTTAAGTTTACTTCCCTAAATAGCTTAACTAAGGTGAAAGATTCGTCAGAACCTCAGTTTTACTTTCACTCCTTTTCAAGTCTATCAAGCTGCTATAACAACACACTTCGGCAAACCTAAATATTTCCTTTTCTTTTTCATATGAAAAGCAAAGCAAGATAGAGTACTTGACATACAACAGACTAAGTTTCTCTAATTTCCCCCCCAGAATAATTAAAATAAGGCCTAAGTATCACCTTAGGAATTTGGGTCCCTTCTAGGGATTAGGAACTCAAGTAAAAAACGGAGCGAACATATCCCCAAACTCAAGCTTTTGCAGCTGTTCTCTGAAAGCAAACCAGGGTTGCCAAAAAATTCAATGACCTGCAGATCCTGTCCCCTATAGTCCTCCAGGCAGGCACACACGTCTGACACGTGGTAAAATCTGGACAGAGTCCCACATTAGTAAATGAACACACAGAACCACTGAACATCAGTTCACACTAAATGGGAAATGGTGCTGTTTTTCATTTGAAAAATTTGTTAAATATTACAAAGAAGCTAAGTCAAAGGTAAAAGTGGTCCAGCAGGTAAAAACCAGAAAAGCCCAACACCAATAGTACAGAAAGATCTTTGACCACAGACAGCACTTATACCACATCAAGAAACAGAGAGAACTGGGGTGTAGGTGAGGAGGTGGGCTGAGCTAATGCAGAAATGCAGTCTCCTTTCACTACAATGTATAGAAGTGCTAGAGAAAGGAAAATTGCTTTTTTAAATATACAGCTGAGCTTGAAAGAAAAGAAACCCTCAGGTGTCAGAAATAAGTGAGAACTTAAAGGCAGAGGTGATGAGCAAGATAGGGCCGGGGCAGCTGAAGGGGTGGGAGGTGTGAGACCTGAGTGTGGACCCGAACATCCAGAAGCCACACAGAGACCCAGAGGCGGTTTCAGGCCTGTGACGAGCAGGAAGTGGACCAGAGCATAAATCTGGCCACATACAAGAGCTGCTGCCTTCTCAGACAGAAGGACTAAATTAAGAACTCATCAACTGGTCCTGAGGCTTGGCAACCCCATCTGTTCCCGTCAAGGGTTTAGGTGGGAAGAGTCTGTAAGAGAGTTCACACCTCATGCTTGCTCCACAAGTGGGTGTTAAGAAAAAAGAAATATGCATGGTAAACAGCAAAGATAAATTGACCAAATTCACCATTTCAAAGACAGAGATTCTCAGACTGAAGAAAAGGAAACTGGCATCTCTATGCTGTTCACAATAATGCATCTAAAGATAAAGTAAGAGGATGAAAAAAAGAGATTTGAGACAAAAACTAACAACAACAAAGAAACTTGGTATAATCTGTAATCAGGGAAAAACAGTCCAGGGCAAAAAGCAAAACAAAACGACAAACCACAAATTAGAACAATAGCATTCAACTACTATAACAGAAACTGGCAGAACTACAAGGAAAAACCAACAATTTCAAAAACACAGTAGGAGTTTTTAAAAAAATACATTCCAATTACAAATTTATAAATCAAGCAAATAGTATAATTAGTAAATAAGTAAAAGATTAACAAGCTTGATATACTTGGACATATGGAACCCTATACCACTTCACAATCAGAAAATTATACTTTCCTTTCAAATACACTTGGAATATTTATAAAAACCAACTAGGTCATAGAGCAAGACTCAACAAATACCATGGCGGGGACAGGATGCAAATTACAACAATCTCTACTTTCTGCCCCATTTCTCTGATCACAGTCTGAGAAGTCTATCCTTCCACTAATGTAAAGTGAATGCTGTATGTATGTAGGGAGTGAACTGATAAAGGAAAGGTTAAATATTTATACAGAACATTGAATTATCACAGAGCAGCTAACTAATCCCAAGAAGAAAACAAAACCTGCCTGACCCTGTGTATCACCCTGGAGTGATTAGAGTATTAGGGAGATAAAGGACTAAGTCGTTTGGGGAAGAGGGAAGGTTTAGAAATAACACAAGTAGGTTTCACAGGTTGATAATCTGTGAGTTTTACTAAAATTCTCTTTTTTAGCCTAAGACACTTAAAACATTTCATGAGCTGCTGTTTTCCCAGGGCAACTTCATAATTATAAATTCTTTGTTTTGTTTTTCCTTATCACTAAGCCCTCCAAGAAGAGCCGAGTATGTTATCATCCATCCCTTGGTCCAACACTGTCAGTTGAGACAATCAAGATTCATTACCAGGTATATGTTCCTGTCCAAACATGAATTATGAAAAAGGATCTTTACTCCTAAGGGCAGCTGTTGTTCACCACTACTGCTAAATTGCAGCATTAAGAGTACTCGATTTATCAAGATAAAAGACAAAGATCAAGCTCTAACATAATCACTTTTCAAAATGCCTGCAAGCATTTAAAAGACAGGAAAGACTAGAAGGGGGAAGTTCCCTTTATTCAAATTAGAAATCTAATAACAATTTAAAGAAAAATCTTTAAATTCACTTCAAATACTTTACTGAAAACATTTGATCTTCATGTATACATAATTTACCAAACATTATTCAGTTAAAATGTCTCTGAAGCAATATTAAAACTGAGTATTGGCCCTAGCCAGTTGGCTCAGTGGTAGACAGTCAGCCCAGCATGTGGATGTCCCAGATTCAATTCACAGTCAGGGCACACAGGAGAAGTAACAATCTGCTTCTCCACCCTTCCCCTTTCTCTCTATTTCCCTCCTCCTCCCTCTCCCGTTGCCATGGCTCCATTGGCTCCAGCATGCTGGCCTCGGGCACTGAGGATGGCTTCCTGGCCTCCACCTCATGTGCTCACTGAGGAACCAAGCAATGGCCCCAGATGGGCAGAGCATCGCCCCCTAGTGGGCTTGCCTGGTGGATCCCTGTGGGAGCACATGTGGGAGCCTGTCTCTTTGCCTCCCCTCCTCTCACTAAAATACTACTACTACTACTACTACTAATAATAATAATAATAATAAACTGAGTATCAACTACCTATAAAAATTTCTCCAAGAAGTAACATTAACAAAACGTAGCCATCAGTAGCATTCAGATCTTGCCCTGTGGTTTTTATATGGATCTTTCCTCTTCAGACTCATTAAATCTTCTACCAGATATCATGGTTTCTAATACACACACACAAATATAGATATAAAATGAAACTCTTATTTCATTTGCACATCAACATAAATCTCCCCTTTAATTGTAACTCATCATAGTATATGTAATGGGAGGAAAGAAGATCTAATTTCATGAGAAAGGAAAAGAATTTAAACAATGACAGATATTATGATATTTTCCAGAACAAATAGTACTACTAATAACAATTTTTTAAAAACTCATGGGGGTAAATGTATTTTCTTGTTTCTGCTTATCTGAAGTTATCTAGAATATTTACAGATAATTATGGAATTTCCATTTGAAGATGTCTGAGAAAAACCTCCAGATTAAGTTCCTATGCCACTCTTACTAAATGTGACTCTCTACAGATGTGGAAGTGAACACACCAAAGGATAAAGGCTGTTCTTTGCCAAGAAATAAATCAGATGACCCCTCCCATTTAAAAGATAAGGATGTGTCTGGAAAATACAGGAAGACTGGTTTGAAGTTGTCCAAGACCTGTCAGTTTCAGTACTTAACACTGATATAGTCATGTTAATGCAACAGTCACAAAAGGGACAACCCCACTAAGACACAGCAAAGCAGGGCACCGAATCATTCTCAGACTGAGGTAGAGTGCATAGACACCGCATTTGAATGACAATTAGTGTAGCATGTCTGTGGAACAAGCTTCCAAGTGGATGAGTAGGGACAGTGGCATTAGCCATGGCTAACATACTTACTGATGCCTCTCTTCAGTGTCATTCACATGCCAAACGACAGGTCAGAGCTGGCCAGTCAATCCAAGGCTTTGATTAGCTCAGCGAATCTAAAGCAACACTGTTCTTAATTGTAAGCTCCACTAGGAAAAGATGGTATTCTGTTATACAGAGCTGGAAGGAAAGATTGCATGATGGAACAATGAGTGTTCTCACTTTGATCAACTACATTTGCTACATGTTACTTTTTCCAAGTACCTGCCAAAAGACTTAAACAACTCTTCCACTGCTTTTAACCATTTGCCATCTCAGGCACCTTCTTTTCAAAAGGGGTAAAGGCACTAGTTAAAACGTGGCCTTGAACGAAGCCTTGAAATGAAAAGGCTTGAACATACATACCCCGGTATTCTCACCACACAGCGAAAAGGGGGAAATACACAGTAAGAGGACCCATCAGCAGAAATACGGTATTAAGAAACAGAAATAAAGACATCACCACCTTCAATTAAAGTCAAATTCAACAGCTGTAGGAATTCCAGGTGCAGAAGAGATGTTCAACATACTCAATCCTTTAGCTATACAACAATAAGAAAAAGTGACTGAAGTCACAGTAAACTTAGGATATGTCTCATTGTCTTCATCTCACCAAACGAAGATCCTAGGTCTCTACGTACCCAACTACCCAGCACTTGGAGCCATCTTAGGGCCCTGGGGTCATTAGGGACTGAGCCACCTGCTAAGTCAGGAGAGGCTGTGCCACTCTGCAGCTAGCCCATTTTGATAGCACTGTTCCTATCAAGCACAACTCTCCTGAACGCTGTGATGGGGACCTTGCCATGGAAAACAAAAAGTAAGCAGCTCAGAAAGCCTTTTCCCTAAGGGTCCTGGTTCAAATACCTTGCAGGAGAAAGGAACAAAGAGTCAAGTCTCAGATCTCATTATTACTGGTAGTTATGGTCTATCGTGTCCACAAACACTGAACCATTGCTTCCAGGGGAAAACCAGGGTTAGGGTCCTACAAGCCGCTGGACAGAATAGTGTAAACAAAGCAACACAAATTATTGCTTTATGTGTGCTTCTGTTTAAAGATACCTTATTTAATATACATTGTTGATTCACTACTACTGAACTCAACAACAGCGCTATAACTCATGCCTGAATGAAGCTTATCTAACACTCGTATTTTCTCCATAAGGCACACCATGATCTTCTTTTGCTTAGGAACACAAGAGAGCACGATGACACTATATTTGGGGGCAATTTTTAATGGCAAAATCACCAACAAAAAGCATAAAAATGTAAAAACTGTGGCACCAAACAGACTGACAACACTTGTTTACAGTACAAAACTGCAAGAAAGCAGTGTTGCCTAGCTCCACCTCACTAGGGAACCTGTGCATTGGGAGATGCAAAATGTCACCATTCTGTGCATGTCTGTGAATGACTGCAAGAACTTCATGAGTATGATTTCAATGGTTTAATTTTTCTTTTGAGAGAGAGAGGAAGTGAGCAATGGTGAAAGGGGAGGCAGTGGGGGGGTGGGGGAAATCAATGTGTTGTTCCACTGATTTACGCATTCATTGGTGATTCTTGCATGAGCCCTAACCAGGAATTGAACCCGCAACTTTGGTATAATGAGATAACACTCTAACCAACTGAGTTACCAAGCCAGGCTCCCCATGAGTACTGATTTTGAGTTTACAAAAAAATTTTAATGAGTAGGTAAATTCACAAACACAAAATCTGTGCATAAGGAGAATTGACTGTACTTCTGACAGCATCCCCAAACAAGATTCCCACCCTGAGTCTGAGAATAAATCTACAGACCTACCTTACAGACATCTTACAAACTTCTCTGTGTTTTTAGAACCCTCATGTTATTTAAGAACCTACTCAAAAGCTAACATCTATACCAGAAAGCTGCTCCAGTAACTCAGGGAGCTCCCTGCTCCGAGTGGGCTCTGTGGAAGACCTGACTGCATGGATAAAGGACTAATTAGAATGACAACCCCCTGTAGGAAGCCATGGGAAAGAAAAGGCAAGACAACTGAGATCATTGTGGCAACAGTTTTGGTCTTTTGTTCAAAAGATACCAGCCGGAGAAGACTTTCACTGCAGGTCACTTATAGCAACAAACTGGCCGTGCCTCAAGGACATATCATTCTCCAAGCTGAGCAAACACTGAGAGCTTTACACTTAGTCTTCACAATGACGCAGCAACGCATACTTTTTATAGGTCAATTTGGTGATACTGTTGTAACATCTGGATTTCTGGGAGAAGAAGTGAACATTTACTGAACAGCTAGTGCCAGACGCTGTGTTAAGGACATTATAATGCTCAGATCAATTCTTCCCAGGCCTGAGAAATAAACTGGGTTTACAGATAAAAACTCTAAGACTTCAATGAGGTCAAGCATTCAAGATTACTCAACCAATTTTACTCCAAATCCATCATACCATATGGGATTCTTTCAAGTGGTTAAAATAAATGAAGTAATTACTTGGATGTTTCAACTAGTTGAGTATTCAGTTGAATACTGCATTTCTTATAAACTTAATTCATGACTTTTCCTGTAGGTACTCAGATCTTTTCCAAAAAGAAAAACAAAAAACAGTGTTTTTGGTTTTTTTCCCCTATAGAAACTTCTCTCATTTCTACTCATAAATCTCCAAACCAAATCTTAGAAGACTGCACACAAATCAAACAGCACTTAAGACATCTTCATCCTGCCTCCTATAAGAGCGTCAGTTTTCCCCAAGTACAAGGGTAGCCCTGAGCAAACACCTAACCAAGACCCCTGTGCCTGGTGTCTCTACCCATCACTTTGTAAGTTTAACTCTACAAATGTTTCCTGTAGCTCAGTGGTAGTCAACCTGGTCCCTACCGCCCACTAGTGGGTGTTCCAGCTTTCATGGTGGGCGGTAGCGGAGCAACCAAAGTATAAATAAAAAGAGAGATTTAACTATAATAAGTTGTTTTATAAAGATTTATTCTGCCTGACCAGGCGGTGGCGAAGTGGATAGAGCGTCGGACTAGGATGCGGAAGACCCAGGTTCGAGACCCCGAGCTCGCCAGCTTGAGCGCAGGCCCATCTGGCTTGAGCAAAAGCTCACCAGCTTGGACCCAAGGTCACTGGCTCCAGCAAGGCGGTGCTCGGTCTGCTGAAGGCCTGTGGTCAAGGCACATGTGAGAAAGAAATCAATGAACAACTAAGGTGTAGCAACAGCAATGAAAAACTAATGATTGATGCTTCTCACCTCTCTCCGTTCCTATCTGTCTGCCCCTATCTATCCCTCTCTCTGACTCTCTCTCTGTCCCTGTTAAAAAAAAAAGAGAGAGAGAGATTTATTCTGCCAAATTTAGCAAAAATCTGACATAAAGTACTTGGTAAATAATTATTATTATATGCTTTAACTTGCTGTAACTCTGCTTTATAAATTTTATAAAGTTACTTCCCTACTTTATAAATCACCATGACTGTGGAACCGGTGGGCGGTTAGAAAATTTTACTACTAACAGAGATACAAAAGTGGGCAGTAGGTATAAAAAGGGTGACTACCCTGCTGTAGCCTATCTGATCCCATTTTGCATGAGGGGAATACTGTCAACACCACATGAATTAGCGTGAGTAAGCATACAGATGACAAGTTTTACTTGAAAAGAGAAAGGTGGAGTGGTTGCCAGCATGACAGCACCATCTTCTGTTGATGAAATGGAATTAAAACATAGAAAGTCACATCTGGAGTTAAAAAGCACTTTAATGGTTTGGTAACCCAGAAGGGTGGCACACTAGGGAAAATTAGTTTCCACAAACTCTAAACAATGTCGGTAATAAGTAAATACCCTCACAGACCAATTACAGAATAGGAAGAATTTTAACTATGATCAATACTGGTTGTCATTCCACTTTTGCAAACACTGCAGCCCTGCTGAGCCTCTAAGCTCTCCCGTTCTGCAGAATCCATCATGCTTTATGAAAGAAATTTCTTGTCACGTAATCAGAGTCACACCCATACCTGACTGGGAATGCAAAAAGGCTCTCTGCTGCTCACACACGAAATTTGATGGGGGCAGCAATCACTATCAAGGCCCCTAGTATTTCCTACTATTACTGGTTAGCAGTTAGGGAACATCATCATCTCTTACAAGTTCTAACAAACTGATGAACAGATAGAAGAAATAATGATGACTTAGCATCACCTTTATGTTCCCTCAAAGTACAGGACTCCTTAGTAGACTATTGAGAGGGATCTTGAGCCACAAGTATAAGTAGTACTTTCTACTATAGCTGCTGCCACCCTCTAAAGCAATTCATACCAAGAGACCCTATCAGTGAGACCTAACAATTGCAAGGAGCTTCTAAACTATTTCCAAATCTCTGTTGCCAGAACAGACCCCAGGGGCCGGTTTCCAGGCCTGCCTTCTTCAATGCAGTGGCCCTAGCCACTGCTCAGAAAGACTTTCAGATGTCAGCCTCTTCCTTATTTCACTCATCAAATATGCCATTTGTCCTTCCATGAGGAGGACCAAGCAGGGCGGATAAAGAATGGGGTCGAACACTTTAACCTCCCTTGGTGAGAAGCAAGATGTCTTCTCCTGGCCCATGGAGATGTAAGGATGAAGGAACAAGCATTCCTCTCAAGTGCTGTCTATATGATTCCCCAACCCCAGAATAGTCTAGAAAGAGGAAAACACCTGAGGATCGCGATCTGTGTCAGGGTTACCTTTGCTTCCTCCCCTACCACAGTGCTCTGCACACATGGAAAAGAAATCTCCTAAATCATCTGAGTTCAAACTTTTTGACCATGACCTACAACAATGCAATTTTTATTACAATCCAGTCCATATACATGTATATCTGAATATACAGAGTTGTAGCCGAACAAAAGTTATATTAAAGAAAAAGCTAACCACCTGACCAGGCAGTGGCGTAGTGGATAGAGCATCTGACTGGAACACAGAGGACCCAAGTTCAAAACCTCGAGGTCACCGACTTGAGAGCAGGCTCATCTGGCTTGAGCATGGGATCACCAGCTTAAGAATGGGATCACTAGCTTGAGCCTAAAGTTACTTGCTCTGCTGTAGCCCCCTAGTCAAGGCAAATATGAGAAAGCAATCAATGAACAAGTAAGGTGTCGCAATGAAGAATTGATGATGCTTCTCATCTCTCCCTTCCTGGCTGTCTGTCCCTCTTTCTCTGACACACACACACACACACACACACACACACACACACACACACACACAGCAAATCAACCTTTATTATATGGCACTCATTATGAACTCTTCTAACGTCTTCCTTTTATAAAAATGCTGATCACACTCACTAAGACAATTTCACAACCCACTGAGAGTGTGAACCAGTCTGACAAACACTGCTGTAAATATCCACTTTCATTCCAACCACTGTTGTGCTGGGACAATCCTCTCTATTGTCTGCTAACCCAGAATCAGCCCTCCATCAGGAGCCAAATTAAGGCCTCTCCTCAAACCCACCTCCAACTTGTGCCCAGCATGTCCCAAACATCAAGGATGTAAAATAATGAACTATGATTAGTCCCCACTTTGAGAAGTCAAGTCTACTGGGTGGGACAGATTAGCATTCGATGAAGTTTTAGCTTATTTTCCCTACCTGTGAAGACAAAAACACATGCCATCTATATTCATTCATTCATTCAATCACTCATCCATCATTCCTTGGTGCACGCATCCATTCATTTGTTCATTTACTCACTACCTTGACTAGTTTCAATACCATTTGTGTATACAATATTTAAATGTTTAGCAAAAGATTAATCCAGCAAGTAGAATTTTTTTTTTTACAATCTTATTTGTCAAGGGATAATTTTCATGAACTCTAAGTTAGGAACTAAATTAAAGCACACTGTCACTGATTCTTAGAGCCAATGACCCATTTATTATTCTGTGCAGCATTCATTCATAGATATGGCAGGTTCCCAGATAAGCTCAATTTGGTCTCAGTCACCTACAGAAGGCTACAAACTACAGTAAATGTGAAGACCAACCTTTTAGAAATTTGAAAATTAATAAAATCTGCTTGAATGTGTCCACCAATTTTTGACTCAGCTATAATGCTACCATACACACATGGGTAACTGCCACTGATTGTGCCACTTCTGACAATAATGAGGCTTTCCAATGGCAGCTCCCTGTTTGGTTAGCAAATAATACCTGGAAATTCTTGCTTGACCGATGATGGCACAGTGGATACAGCGTCAAAATCCCAGGGTCGCCAGTTTGAGTGCAGGCTCATCTGGCTTGAGCACAGGCTCACCAACTTGAGTGTGAGGTCACCAGCTTAAGAATGAGATCATAGATATGATCCCATGATCGCTGGCTTAAAGCCCAAGGGCGCTGGCTTGAGCAAGGAGTCACTAACTCAACTGGAGCCTCCCGGTCAAGGCATGTATGAGAAACAATGAACAACTAAAGTGCCACATCTATGAGTTGATGTTTCTCTTCTCTCTCTCATCAGTGGAAAAATTTTTTTTAAAGAACATCATTACGGACCTGGTAATTAAACTTCTTTAGAATTTATTTTTAGAAAATAATCAGATATAGACAAAGACTGAGATACAAAGATGCTCATTAAAGAATTCATTTTATAGCCTCATCTGTGGTGGAACAGTGGATAAAGCATCAACCTGGAATACGGAGGTCACTGGTTCAAAACCCTGGGCTTGCCTCATCAATGCACATACGAGAAGAGAGTACTACAGGTAGATGCTTCCCGCTCCCACCTCCCCTTTCTCTCTCTCTCCTCTCTCTAAAAATCAGTTAAGTTTAAAAAAGAAGAAGAATTTATGCCCTGGCCAAGTAGCTCAGTTGGTTAGAATGTCATCAAGGTTGCAGGTTCAATCCTCAGTCAGGGCACATACAAAAATCAACCAATAAATGCATAAATAAGGGGAACAACAAACTAATGTTTCTCTCTCTCTCTGAAACAATTTTTTCTAAATTATTAATTTAAAATAGTACAAGTTTGGATATAATGTGAACATCCAAAAGGGATATATATAGTTATATATGCTATGTGTATCTGTACTATGTCATATAATGCAGTCATTGCAAGAAAATAGAAAAGTTTGTGATGGCACGGAAAATATATAATATTAACTAACAAAATAGATACAAAAACATACTTAAAGTCAGATCCCAATATGTATTTAAAATGTTATGAAACAAAGTAAAACTAAAAGGAAGTAGTAAGCAAAACATTACTAGTATGCATGCTTAGGTTGCAAGACCATAAATGGTTTTATTTACATTTTCAAATATTTTTCACATTTTTATTTACTTTTTAAAAATAATTTTATTTTAGTGAGAGGAGGGGAGGCAGAGAGAGACTCCCACATGCGCCCCAATTGGGATCCACTCAGCAAGCCCACTCACTAGGGGCAATGCTCTGCGCATCTGGGGCCCTTGCTCCATTACAACCAGAGCCATTTTTCAGCACCTGAGGTGGAGGCCATGGAGCCATCCTCAGAGCCCAGTGCCAACTTTCTCTAATTGCACCTTGGCTGCAGGAGGGGAGGAGAAGAGAAAGAGAGAAAGAGAGAGAGAGAGAGGCAAGAGTGGGAGGGGTGGAGAAGCAGATGGGCACTTCCTGTGTGCCCTGACCGGGAACTGAACCCAGGACATCCACATGCTGGGCTGACGCTCTACCACTGAGCCAACCGGCCAGGGCCTCACATTTTTAATAGTTTGATTTACTTCTAAAATTGGAAGTGAGAGAGTACAACAAAGTAATTCTTTCTGTGCATGATATTACAACTAAATTTGATAGATTTACTGACTATCCTGGTAAGACATCACAAAGCAAACATTCTTAGATCAGGTAAAATGGCCCCTAAAATACAAAAATCAGACTCACTGCTTTGGGCCAGAAACAATACCAGAACATGAAGATCCAGCCTCTAGAGCATAAAAATTGCATTTCTTTCTCCTGAGGGTTACATTCTAATAGCTATCAGGACTCACTGTTTCATTGCTGCATAACATTAGTAATTATATTAACAACCTAGGAAGCCCTATCTGGCAGTCAGGAAGTTTTCTATTCTATTCTCATACAAACTAATGGCCTAAAAATATACATACTAATTAGAGAGAATGTAAGTTATAGTTAAATTCTTAAATAAATATGCCAGATATAGATTTCATAGCAGAGATGCATAAACTGCTAATTCTCAAGACTAAATAGTAGGGGAATTAAAAAAACAAGAAGATTTTTAATAAATATTATTTAAAATTTCCAGTGCTTGCCTGACTAGGCGGTGGTGCAGTGGATAGAGTGTCGAACTGAGATGCGGAAAACCCGGCTTCGAGACCCCGACCTCGCCAGGTTGAGCACGGGCCCATCTGGCTTGAGCAAAGGCTTGCCAGCTTGGACCCAAGGTCGCTGGCTCCAGCAAGGGGTTGCTCGGTCTGCTGAAGGCCCGCGGTCAAGGCACATATGAGAAAGCAACCAATGAACAACTAAGGTGTTGCTACGGCAACAAAAAACTAATGATTGATGCTTCTCACCTGTCTCCGTTCCTGTCTGTCTGTCCCTATCTATTCCTCTCTCTGATTCTCTCTCTGTCCCAGTTAAAAAAAAAAAAAAAAAATTCCAGTGCTTTACACAGATTAAGTAAGTTAGAAGGGGGGAAAATAATCAGTTGCTCTTAAAAGTTTTCAGATCAGAAGATAATCTATACAAAATATATAGACATTCACCCTTCTCACTAATAAAAAAATTCCTTTATTAAATGTACTCAATAAGCCACTATCATCAAAATCTTGCCTAAATAAAAGGAATACATCGTTTCCAGGATTCAGTACTTATAGCATAAAAATCATATATCATTTAAACCATGAATTAAGTAAGCCCCTTCCCTCTACAACAAGTTTATTTTAAAATGTCATGTCACAGCTAAGCTCATTTATCTATCTTGCTATATTTATAATTCAAGATAACTGTTGTAACTCAATATAAAATTTAAGATTAAGAACATTAAGCAAGGAAAAACATCCTCTTGGTTTTTAAATGTCTTTTGTGAATTTCCTCCCTGACAAGACTATATAGTGACACACTAGCCAACTATGAAAATCACCACAATAAAGCAAAGATGCCAAATACTTTGGATGTTGTCTATTAGAATACATGTGAATCTGGAAGGAACTGAACGTAAGTCACTTTTAATGGGTTAAAGGAGGTAAGCAGCAGGTTTTTAAAAGTACATTAACATGAGATTTCCTTAAAATGTTATGAAACAAGCAAACAAAAAAGAGATAATAATGTGGCACAAAGCAGACGCTATAACACTGTATACCTGAAACATTACAAAATGATGCTGAAAGTAAACTGTAATTGAAAATTTTAAAATAAATTAAAGATGGTAAAAAAAAAAGCAATGCTATAAGAGAAACAATTAAAGAGAATAAAAATAAGGATGTTTGCCTTTAGTATAGAGAATAAGTATTTAGTAGATCAACCTTTCCACTTATAACAGCTATAACAAGCTTTAGGGGGAATGAAGGAACAAAACAAAAATCAATTATCTGAGGTTCTCTGGAGGATGAACAGAAATAGTTAGATTTTAGAAAGGAGTTAAAACTTAGAGGAAGCAAAGTGGTATAGAGTGAATTTCCTGGTGTCTGTTTATGTGTGTGTGAGAGAGAGACTGACTGAGCCCTAAGGGGAAATTCTAATTAAAAAAGCATGGGCCGCCTGACCAGGCGGTGGCGCAGTGGATAGAGCGTCGGATTGGGATGCGGAAGACCCAGGTTCGAGACCCCGAGCTCGCCAGCTTGAGCACAGGCCAATCTGGCTTGAGCAAAAGCTCGCCAGCTTGGACCCAAGGTCGCTGGCTCCAGCAAGGGGTGGCTCGGCTTGCTGAAGGCCCGCGGTCAAGGCACATGTGAGAAAGCAATCAATGAACAACGAAGGTGTCGCAAAGGAAATGAAAAACTAATGATTGATGCTTCTCATTTCTCTCTGTTCCTGTCTGTCTGTCCCTATCTATCCCTCTCTCTGACTCTCTCTCTGTCCCTGTGGGAAAAAAAGAAAAAGCATGGGCCAACTAAAACTCTGATAGAAAATCTTATGTTTTCTGGGAGGAGGAACCAGGGGAAAAGCATGGAGTAACTGAATGGCAAAAGAGAGTAAGGGAGAAATCCTAGAAAAGAAGAAACTAAAGAATTCCAAATTTGATGTATAGACTCAGCCACCATCTCTGGCTGACCCTTAGTCATGCATGTACAGACTGAAAGCAGTTGAAGCTAAGATCTGAGCCACTGACCACCATAAACAGGAGTTTGTTGTTTGAAATGCCTAAGTTAACTGCCTACTAAAACTAAAAAATATCAATACTCTTCTGAGGACTATAAGTGAATCCAGAGTCTCAATAAAAGAACATTACTCACAATGTCTAGGAAACAATCCCAAAGTATTCAACATAGGACAGCCAGGAAAACATGACCTTTTCTTAAGGAAAAGGTTATCAAGAGGTATCAACACCTAGATAACACAGATGCTAGAATAATTAAAGACTTTTTTTAAGAGAGAGACAGACAGAGATAGGAAGGGAGAGAAATGAGAAGTATCAACTCATAGTTGCGGCATCTGTTCATTGGTTGCTTTCCCATATGTACCTTGACCAGGGACTCCAGCAGAGCCAATGACCCCTTGCTCAAGCCATCGACCCCGGAGTCATGTCTATGATTCCATGCTCAAGCTGGAGACTCTGCACTCAAGCTCATGAGCCTGCACTGAAACCAACAACCTCGGGTTTCGAACCTGGGTCCTCGGCATCCCAGGCTGACATTCTATCCTCTGTGCCACCACTGGTCAGGTTAGATAAAGACTTTAAACAAGCTATTATAACTATGTTCATTGAGGTAAAGAAACAGGGCTCAAAATAGAAAAAAGATAGGAAATCTCAACAGAGAAACAAAAGATTAAAAAACTGAATGAAAATATAGGACTGAAAAAATATATGTAATAAAATATTCATTGGATGGGCCTAACAATGATTACTGAAGAATCATTCAGTAAGCTTAGAAATCAACAGAAATTACCCAATCTGAAGAAAAATAAAAAAGAAGGCAGGAAAAAATTAACAGAGTAAAATAAAGACATTTTAAGATATTGGAAAATTAAGCAAATCAGTTGCCACCACACTAGCTAGCACAAGAAATAGTGAAGGAAGTTCTTCAGGCTGAAGTAAAAATGATACTCAAAGAAAATTTGGGTCTTCAGTAATGACATTAGAAACGGTAATTTGCTGGGTAAATAAAACAGAATACATTCCCTTAAACACAGGATTTAAATTTCTTAAAACACATAAGACTGCTTGAAGTAAAATTATACCATCATTTTATGGAATTTATAGTGAATGCAGGTGTAACACATATGCCAACTACAGCATGAAAGACAAGGGGACTGAGTAAAAGGACCTAAATGGACAAAAGGTTTCTATATTCTATATAAAGTGGTATAATGTGAACTCTAAGTAAACTGTGAAAGGTTATGCATGTCAAAATTTTTAAAGCAACCACTAAAAAATAATGTAAAGACTTAGCACTAAAAAGCCAATAGAGAAATTAAAGTGGAATTTTTAAACCTTTTATTTAGCTTATTGATTTTAGAGAGAGCACGAAGGGAGAGAGAAAGCAAGACAGAAACATCAACCTGTTCCTGTATGTGCCCTGCCTGGGGATCAAACTCACAACCTTTGCGTATCAGGACAATGCTCTAACCAACCAAGCTATCCAGTCAGGGCTAAAATGGAATTCTTAAAAAAAAACACACACATCAGGAAAGGGGGTAACAAAGGAGCAAACCACAGCGGGAACAAACAAAAATACCCCAAATTTTAAAAACACATGCCTAACCCTAGCCAGTTGGCTCAGTGGTAGAGCATTGACCTAGAGTGTAGATGTCCTGGGTTCCATTCCCGGCCAGGGCACACAGAAGAAGCAACCACATGCTTCTCCACCTTTTCCCGTCCCCATTCTTTCTCTCTCTCTTCCCCTCCTGCAGCCATGGATCCACTGGTTCAAGCATGTTGGCCCTGGGCACTGAGGATGGCTTTGTGGAGCTTCCGCCTCAGGCGCTAAAAACAGCTCAGTTGCAAGAAAGGCCCCAGATGGGCAGAGCATTGGCTCCAGACGGGAGTTGCTGGGTAGATCCCAGTAAGGGTGCATGTGGGAATCTGTCTCTCTATTTCTCCTCCTCTTTCTTAAAAAAGAAGAAAAATAAATAAATAAAATGACAGGCATAAGCATTTACATAATTATATTAAATATCAATGGACTAAATATTCCAGTTAAAAATCAGAGTTATCAGAATAGATTTAAAAAAGCAAGACCCAACTATATGCTATATACAACTATATGCTATATACACACACAGGTTGACAGTAAATGGAAGGAAGAAAATATACCAGTCAAACCTAAAAAACAAAAGAATAGATCAACTATATTAATATCAGATAAAGTGATAAAATAAAGTCTTAAAAATAATAGCATTATAAAAGAAGAACATTTCATAATAAAAAATAAGTCAATTGACCAGAAAGACAAAACAATCATAAATGTGTATGCACCTAATAACACAGCCTCAAAATACATGACATGCAAATTGACAAAATTAAAGGGGGGAATAGACATAATTATAGCATATTTTAACACCTCCTGTCAAAAACTTTGCCTGACCTGTGGTGGCGCAGTGGATAAAGCATCGACCTGGGAACACTGAGGTCGCCAGTTCAAAACCCTGCACTGGTCTGGTCAAGGCACATATGGGAGTTGATGCTTCCAGCTCCTCCCCCCTTTTTCTCTTTCTCTCTCTCTCTCTCTCTCTCCCCCCCACTCTGTGTTTCCTCTCTAAAAATGAATAAATAAAAAAATTAAAAAAACAAAACAAACAAACAAACAAAAAACAAACATAAAAAAACTGATAGAACTACTAAATAAAACATCAGTAAAGACAGTGAATATCTGAAAAGCAGGGATTTTTATAGGCCAAATTATATACCATACTCCAAACTATATACAGGCTATCCATTCCTTTCAAGTGCAGAGACATTTTATGCTAGGCCATAAAGCAAGCATTAATAAATTTCAAAGGACTGAAATCATATTCAAATCTGTCATCACAAAATTAAATTAGAAATTAGTAACAAGAGAGATCTAGGGAAAATCTAAGTACTTGGAAATTAAACAACAAACTTCTAAATCAGGGGTGCTCAATACGTCGATCACGATCTACTGGTCGATCGTGAAGGAAGTGAGGGTAGATAGCATGACATTAAAAAGACATTTGTCTTTTGATTGGCATACAGGGTAGCCAATCTGACGTCTGAACTTTTGACACCCTACACATGCGCATTAAACCATGCTAACTTGTTCAGTTACATTGCTGCCTAGTTAGCCTTCAATTTATTTAAACTAAATACAACAAAGGGTATAAAAATGAGTGCCATAGCTGGTCTGAGTAAGAAGCCTAAAACCTACCACTTTCATACAGAATGGGAGGGGATTTTTTTTACTATGTCATATTCTAAGTGCGTTTGCCTCATCTGTCTGTGTGCCATTGCTATTCCAAAGAAGGGAAATGTGGAGCGGCTTTTCTGAACTGTTCATAAAAACTATGACATTGACGTTCCTCCGAAAAGAGAGCTGAGAAGGAGAAAGGTGAAAGAAGAATACACAATATTAAATAGTAATAATAGTAACTTAAATAATGATAATATAGAAGAAATAAATTTATGTTTTGCATTTTTATTGTAGGCAGATCATTTTGACTTGGTCATCTTATAAGTAGCTCGCAAGCTGAAAAAGTGTGGGCACCCCTGTTCTAAATAATGCAGGGTCAAGGGAGAAATTAGAAAATGTATCTAACTTAATAATAGAAATACAACATGTAACTTGTGGGTTGCACCTAAAGCAGTGCTTAGTGGATATTTATAGCTTTAGATGCTTACATTAGAGTCATAAAAGGTCAAATTCAATGACTCAAAGAGATGACTGGGTATGAGGCCTTGTGTACCCACAGAGGAGACAAATAGTTCCAGACAAAAGTAAAAACTGGGGCAGGACTGTAAATTGCTTGAATGTTGAATGTGTTCCCCAACACAGCCAGGGTGGAAGCCTTATTGGCTCAAGGTGTTTAAGCACAACACCTGATCAATCACTGGCTGACCACTAAGTTATACTGACTGGCCCAGGGGTAACCTCTAGAAAGCCAAGCTTAAAATATTTTAGAAGAATTAAAAAAAATATCTACCACATAGGGTTTGCTCAAAAGTCTATACAAGACGCTAATATTTATCTGTTAAACGCAATCAAAAGTTGTGGTTTTTTAAAATTTCTTTTTATTTTATTTATTTTAGAGAGGAGACAGAGAGAGAGAGAGAGAGAAAGGGGGGAGGAGCTAGAAGCATCAACTCCCATATGTGCCTTGACCAGACCAGTGCAGGGTTTTGAACTGGCGACCTCAGTGTTGCCAGGTCGACGCTTTATCCACTGCGCCACCACAGGTCAGGCCAAAAGTTGTGTTTTTAAAAGTCTGATTTAAGTGGATGGAGCGTCGGACTGGGATGCAGAAGACCCAGGTTCGAGACCCCGAAGTCGCCAGCTTGAGCACAGGCCAATCTGGCTTGAGCAAAAAGCTTGTGAGCTTGGACCCAAGGTCGCTGGCTCCAGCAAGGGGTTGCTCGGTCTGCTGAAGGCCCGCAGTCAAGGCACATATGAGAAAGCAATCAATGAACTACTAAGGTGTCGCAACAAAAAACTGATGATTGATGCTTCTCACCTCTCTCCATTCCTGTCTGTCCCTATCTATCCCTCTCTCTGACTCTCTCTCTGTCCCTGTAAAAAAAAAAAAAAAAAAGAAAGAAAGAAAGAAAAAAGTCTGATTTAATATAAGTACATTCATACTTTGGACTGAAGTGAAGCCAAGATTGTTTGCTCCTCCACTCCCAACAAATCACCCTGAACAAGCTCTTAAGGCCGCATATCAGGAATTTATATACAGTAACTAGCTAAATTTGGACTGGCTTTACAAGATAATTATTAGGTTTCTAACTCTTCTAAAGTAACTTTATCAATTCATGAAGTGCCCCAATCTCCAGCTTTCAAAACAATGAAAAGGCAATTTTTCTCAAGCTATTACTATAAAAATTATAGGCAGAGAAAAAAATGTCTTTTAACACATTTAATGACACTCAAAACAATGTCTAAATATTGAGAATATGACTAGAAAGTCCAACCAATTTTTTTTTTACAGGGACAGAGAGAGAGTCAGAGAGAGGGATAGATAGGGACAGACAGACAGGAACGGAGAGAGGTGAGAAGCATCAATCAGCAGTTTTTCGTTGCGACACCTTAGTTGTTCATTGATTGCTTTCTCTTATGTGCCTTGACTGCGGGTCTTCAGCAGATGGAGTAACCCCTTGCTGGAGCCAGCAACCTTGGACTCAAGCCGGTGAGCATTTTTTGCTTAAGCCAGATGAGCCTGTGCTCAAGCTGGCGATCTCAGGGTCTCGAACCTGGTTCCTTTGCATCGCAGTCAAGGCACATGTGAGAAAGCAATCAACGAACAACTAAGGTGTCGTAATGGCAATGAAAAACTAATGATTGATGCTTCTCACCTCTCTCTGTTCCTGTCTGTCTGTCCCTATCTATCCCTCTGTCTGGTTCTCTCTCTGTCCCTGTGTAGTAAAAAAAAAAAAAAAGATAGTTTGTAACTGGGCCAAAGAAGCCATTACGAGTTGCTATATAAATAGGCATTTAATGATTTTTCCAATGTTACATTATTGATCTAACAGGTCCTCCGTTTCCGCAGAAATGAAATAGTAATTTAAGATAACACTAATAGGAATTGCAGCACATAGATTTATCACTATAAAAATAAATTTTTCATTGTCTTTCAATGAAACATCTGCATAATTTTGAAATCACAGAAAAAAACAGAGTGTACATATATCCATCTCAAGTAAAAGGACATTTCTAAGTCATAATACCTTAAATATCATTTATTCAGCTATTACATTTACTAATGTCAGACAAGATTACCCTAAGTACTGAAAACACAATGGTGAACAAGAAATAAGGTCCCTGCCCCCAAAGAGTTTACAGTCTATCAGGAGGAAAGACAGTGTATATCAAAAAAGGATGCCTGGCTAGCACAGAAAACTGGGTATCTTCCCCTGCAAATGGAGCCAGAGAAGATATCCAGAGAAGTGGACATGTAAACTGAGGTGAGAAACAGGACACAGCCAGGCTCTTACGGGACCTAGGTGATGGTCGAATAAAAGACGGCTTCTGCTAACGAACACTATGGTCACAGGCACAGGATGTGCAAATGGCTTGATATTTATGCTGAGTTAACTTTTGTGTAAAAAGAGAGAAAACAGTGAAAAATGTGACTTCACAAGTAAAACTGCATATAGAAATAGCTTTTGTGGTGTTTATAATAACCACACACAAAAAAGTAGATTCTTTTATGCACCCACTTCTTAAGCTATGAGGAAAAGGGTAAAAAGGTCACAATGTCATCTTGGCCTATTTCCCACATTACCCATTCAAACACATTTATTTAGTCATGCCACCGTGTATGCCAGGTACTAGAGAAAAATAAAATGGTGAATAAGGTGGACTCAATATTACCCTCAGGCAACACATATAGACAAACAATCAAATTAGAGTGCTTCTGTGGCTACCTGATTCTGAAATCATTGAATACTGAGCTTAAAAGCTATTGTTTGAAGAATCTTTAAATAATAAGTAAGAGAGAAATCATTACTGGTCATCAAATATGGTACAATAGGAACATTAAAAGAAGCTTTGATACCCAATAGATATGAACAAAAATTATGCTTGTGTTTTCAAGTAAATTCTACTAACCAGTGTTTTATAGATGTCAAACCATTTTTACGCACTCATTTTTACTATTACTTGATGCCAAGCAGATTTTGCAATAATTACCTACCATTTATCAAGCACTGCTGTGGAGTGGCAGGCACCCCGGTGGGAACTTAATATCCATAATCGTATTTCACAGAATAACTATCACCATCTCCATCTCTCAAACAAGGAAGCTGTGGCTTATAGAATTTACATAATTTGCCCAAAGAGGCATGGCTGACAAGTGGCAGAAGCAAGTTAGTCCTCATGTCAGTTTGACTTCAAAGACTGTGCACCTCCTTCCACCTACTGCACAGCTTCAATGTTACCCAAGTGTGAACAGTTCTGGAGTGTGAGACACTGAGCAGAAGAGGCGTGACTAGATTTTGGATTGGAAGTTCCTGTTCAGTGTTCTTTCAGCAACACTGAAGTCTCACTATAATCTTAATCTCAGAGCCCCTGCACCCAACTTGAATTTATGTTTAGCTCTCTAATAATTCAACCCCTTTAGACTGTATCTAAACTGTCTTTCGAAGGTCTAATCCAGGGGTCCCCACACTACAGTCTGCAGGCCGCATGCGGCCCCGAGGCCATTTATCTGGCCCCCCCTGCACTTCTGGAAGGGGCACCTCTTTCATTGGTGGTCAGTAAGAGGAGCACAAGATGCATCCGCCATTGAAATACTGGTCAGTTTGTTGATTTTAATTTACTTGTTCTTTATTTTAAATATTGTTATTCGTTCCCATTTTGGTTTTTTACTTTAAAATAAGATATGTGCAGTGTGCATAGGGATTTGTTCATAGTTTTTTTATAGTCCGGCCCTCCAATGGTCTGAGGGACAGTGAACTGGGCCCCTGTGTAAAAAGTTTGGGGACCCCTGGTCTAATCTGTGGTGGCGCAGTGGAAGGCTGAGCTTGCCAGATAGAAACCCTGGCCTTGTCCAGTCAAAGCACATATGGGAGTCGATGCTTCCTGCTCTGTCCCCCCTTCTCTCTCTCTTTCCCTCTCTAAAATGAATAAATAAAGATCTAAATAAATAAATAAACTGTCTTTTGAAGGATTGTGGACGAATGGATCACAGAAATAAGCAAATATTAAGATACTCAACAAGCACCATCTTTCAGAAACTGCATACGGTGCTAATTCTGGTATATAATATGCTCCTGAAGTACCTTTCACATTGAAATCTACTATTAATAACCACAATAAAAGTCCAAAGCTATGTCAAACTTTGTGTATATACACTCATGTAATCTTCACAACAACCCTGAGGGGTCCATACTATCATCTTCAATTTATGAAAAGAAGCAGAAGCTTATCAAGGTTAAGTAACTTGCCCAAGGTCACGCAACTATAGGTAGTATAGCAAATGTGACTCCAGGAACTAGGGTTTTCAGGTCTGTAACAGCATATATGAGTGCAATTCCATATAATTTGAAAAACTACCAAAATACTTTAGTCTGAATTGGTATGCTTGTAGAAGTTTTCATATAGTTACTCTTATATTTATAATATCAGAATTGTTAGTTTTAGTATGTGGCACCTTGTTAAATAAAAAGAAAAAAAGTTATATTACTTAAAATTTTTACAACTTTTACATTATTAAGCACCGGGAAACTTGAAATCTATTTGAATAAGTAGATTAACACTGCATATTTTCTTCAGTATTTTATTCTAACTTTTCATCCTAAGAAAATGAAATGTGCCCTGGCTAGGTGGCTTAGTAGATAAAGCGATGTGTTGTCCAGGTACACCAAAGTCATGGTTCAATCCCCAGTCAGGGCATGTACAAGAAGCAATCAGTGAGTATACAACTAAATGGAATGGAATGAAGTTGATGCTTCTCTTTCTCCCTCTCTCCCTCCCCCCTCCCATTCCTCTCTCTTCTTTCTGAAATCAATAGAAAAATGTATTTTTTAATAAAATGGAATGTATTGTGATGATTAATATCAAAATTATTTAAGGTTCAACTAGAGATGTGATACTTACTGCATCTTTTTATAATCCTATTTTAAAAGCAAATAACATGCTTGACCAGAAGGTAGTGCAGTAGATAGAGCGTCGGACTGGGATGAGGAAACGCCGAGATCACTGGCTTAAGCATGGGATCATAGACATGACCCCATAGTCTCTGGCTTGAACCCAAAGGTTGCTGGCTTGAAGCCCAAGGTCACTGGCTTAAGCCCAAGGTCGCTGGCTTAAGCAAGGGGTTACTCAGTCTGCTGTAGCCCCCAGGGCCAAGGCACATATGGGAAAGCAGTCAATGAACAACTAAGGTGCCCAAACAAAGAACTGATGCTTCTCATCTCTCTTCTTTCCTGTCTGTCCCTATATCTGACTCTCTGTCAAAAAAAAACTAAAATAAAAGCAAATAACATATCTTTCAGTTTGGCTGTAAAACAAGTATCTGATGCAAGTTTAATGGAATACAAATCACAAAATTGTATAAATACATGGGAAAATTACAGAGATGAAAGAGTCAACACAGGTATCATTTTTTGGTGTCCCTTATTTCTCTTAATTTGCTACTTCTAATCCTAAAAGTATATGTGCAAATATTTTAGAAAAATTGCAATGGGAAAAGAATAGCATGGAGGTAAGTAAAAAAAGATGTAATGTAGTACATCTAATGAATCAATAAATTTGTCTTATTTTCTTATCTAAACATGACTTATTATTTCCTTTGTTTTATAGATAATCTCAAAACAAACAAGGCAGCAATGCTTGTGAACCAGCTGATTGAACTCACAGCATTTAGACTGGGGATGGAAAGGCAAGCTCCCATTTTAATTAAGACAACAAAATAATATCCAAAACACTTACCAATTTGTACTTGCTCAGGCTGGCTGAGAGAAACAAATGCTGACGTGTCATCAATCCAAGATATCTGAATGTTACCTATAACATTGAATTAAAAATAAAGTAAATACTCAACCATTTAGATCGCTATCAGATTTCATTTGTATCTCTTATAGTTTAGTACGTACATGTGTTGATTTAGAGAGAGGTAAGATGCTGGTTTAAAATATAATCAAAATCTCACCACTATAAAAAGCTAAATTGTAAGTCTACCACAGCAATTATTTCAGTTAAAACTTCAGAAAAATAGACAAACCAAGGAAAAAAGGAGGTTAAAAAAATTTTTTTAGCCTGATCTGGCAGTGGTAGAGCATTGGCCTGGGACACTGAGGACCCAGATGTGAAACCCCGAGGTCACTGGTTTTAGTGTGGGCTCATGAGCTTGAGTGCAGGGTCACCAGCTTGAGAATGGAATCATAGACATGATCCCATGGTCTCTGGCTTGAGCCCAAGGTCTCTGGCTTGAGCAAGGGGTCACTGGCTCAGCTGGAACCCCCAGTCAAGGCACATATGAGAAAGCAATGAATGGACAACTAAGGTGCTACAACTATGAGTTGATGCTTCTCATTTCTCTCCCTTCCTGTCTGTCTGTCTCTCTAAATAAATAAATAAATAAATAGCTACATACTATTCTGTTGAGGAAATAAACATTTACTGAACATGCTTATTACTGGACTTTTAGGATTTTGCTGCCTTCACTTATCCAAGAATATCCAAAGAGAACAGCCTAAATACTTAATTTGTTAAAATAAAGGGGCACTGCTGAAGACTTGAGATAGTCTTTATAATAAACCCTAATCAGAAGACTGTTCAATTTGATCTAATCACTTAGCCTGAGAAAAAAGAAAAAGAAAAGCTGCCTACCTCATACATATCACATATTGTAGTGCTCTCAAACTTCTGTGTTTATCTTCTTGGACTATTCAATGTCAAAAAGTGCCCAAATGGCTGCCCTTAATCTTAAAAATAGTTTATCCTCAACCTAGACTTATTTTCCATGGTCAATAGTAAAGGAAGTCCTAGTAATCATATCCTGCTTTCTATGGATTAAAAATAATACCCTTTTGTGGGGTACTATTAAAAGTTCCTCAGATCATATTAGCACAAAGATAGCGGTATGCCAAACTCCCAAATATTCCATGAGATTAAAACTTTGCATATTAATATTTTTATGACCCTGTAGCCAACTGTTCACCTCTGATCACCTAGACCAAAAGAAGAACAAAGTCCTAAAAGTACATTTGCACTTGTGATTTACTTACCAAAGGCATTGAAAAGCTGGTAAAGATTACTGGTTTTCCATTCTTTGGGGAATGTCACATGGAGAACATGATCACGGTTAGGCTGCACTGCAAGACAAATTTTTGATAAAAGTTTGGTAGCTGAAAAGTGAACAATACATCAAGAATTCTGTAAGTCCAAGCTAACTTGGGGAATCGTTCTGAAAGCTTCTTGAATACCAGACAACTCCTGAAAGCATTCTTAGAAATGGCAGGTCTCTGCCATTCCTTCCTAGACAGAACCTGTAACAACTGAACCCTAGCAATTCTACGCAGAAACATCTTTGCTCATGAAGTTGCTGTGAAAATTATTTTAAAAAGAACAAAACAGCTGTTCTATTTGAGAAATTTCACTCAACATTAAGCTTTCTCCTTTTAATCTAGTTGTCCACATTTATTTAGCTAAAATTAAATAAATAAATAAATAAATAACACACTGTCCAAATTAAATGTTTAAGTAAAGGCAGTTCTAAGTCACAATCTTGTGTTCTAATACCAGACCCACCACTGAACTGTGCAACTCTGAGCAAGAGACCTAACCATTTACGACTATAAACTGAGAATGACAATATTTACCTTGCACAATTGTTATGACAGTGACAGATTAAAATGTAAATCTAATATGGAGTACAACACAGTATGTCCTCAAATCAAGAGCACTGCGATGATTATGATCAAGTATAGTTCACTCTTTTCTATATCCCTGTAGTATATTTAAGGCAAATATACCAAGGCTTGGAAAAGAAGAGTGGGGCAATGTGGATAATGTACAGAATAATCAGAAAAAGCAGCAACTACATCCCAAATAGATTAGACTTCCAAGGCTTTCTACACAAACAACAACAAAAAAACACCTACTAACCTTAAATATACAGTACTCCAATAACTGGAAAATAGAGAACTTATTGAACATAGCTAATACATCTTAAAATCTATTATGCATACACTTTTATAAGAAAGTATGGCCTGACCTGTGGTGGCACAGTGGGTAAAGTATTGACCTGGAATGCTGAGGTTGCTGGTTCAAAACCCCAGGCTTGCCTGGTCAAGGCACATATGGGAGTTGATGCTTCCGGCTCTTCCCTCTGTTCTCTCTATCTCTTACCCCCCCCCTCTCTCTAATAAAAATGAATAAATAAAATCAATAAATATTTAAAAAAAAGAAAGTATGAATTTAAAGTTCTGAGTGGAAAAAAATACGGATATATGTATTTTTTATATTCAACTCATGTATAAATTGGAAAATGTAAGTAAAAAGATGAATTAATCAATCTCAAGGGTACCATTATTTAAGCATACTATTCATATGAACCACAAAAATCACCGCCTATTTTTAAGTGAATAAAGCTTTCTTCAGCTATACTTGTCCTGTTATCCCTTCGAGACCACACACTTAAATGTACAGATACATAAGAAAATAAAATTTCACTTACAGTCTGGTCCTTCCAAGTTTAGGTAGGGAATATCCATGATTCTCATCAGAAATAACCTACAAAAAAAAAAAAACAAGTAATGAACTAAGACATCTATTAAGTTTTTAGAAGCCTCTTAATCAAATTACTCTATTTTAAAAATCATTTTAAAAAGTTCTTAAGATTCATTTCAAAATTTTTCTCTAGGGCTAAATATTATATGTTTACAAGAACTGGGGCCTCCCCAACACCTACGATAGCTCCTGGCTTCCCGCAGCTTCTCCATGAGCATTAGCTAACTGAAAGAAAGTCGTCTGCAGAGCTGCCCTGACAGTCCAGGGACACTGAGCAAAACACATTACAGAGTGCTAAACATCTCACCAACCTATGAACAGTTGTCCCCTAAATTGTAGAGGTTACCCCTATAATTAGTGTTTTGTGAGTTTAGAATACTAGCAGAGATGTCTTTTCTAAAGAAAACTAGCACAATGACATAAACTATAGCAGTCATTTTATGTGTAACTTCCAAAATGGATACACAAACACTTTAAAAAGTACTTATAAAATTTAAGTCTCTGTAACACCATTTGTTTTTCTCTATTTGCAAGATTATGGACAAAACATCAGGCATTCTGTTGTTTGTGAGATTATTTTAGAGTTTTATTTAGATAACGATATATTGTGTACTTCTGGTAGGCTGCATTATACAACAAATTAAAAAGGCAATTCAAGTGCCCAATAAGCAATTAGTTTGGCTTCACTGACCCACAAATAAGGCACTTTATTATGAGGCATTCAAAAGCCAAACAGGGCATGATTCAGTTTACAAATGGAACCATCAGCCTGAATTACACTGTTCCATTAACACTAGAAAAAAAAGAAGTCTGTGGTTTAAAAACTTGTTGCCTAGCCTACAATTTAATAAACCAAATCCTATGGCTAAGAAACCAAATTTATTTTTAGTTCACTAATTTAGGCTCAAGTGTACTATTCTGGTTCTATTAGCTGTTTTACCCAACTTAATCAATACTACCTGCTATGGCATAAAACATATAAAGCACCTAACACAAAGAAGGTCCTCCTGGAAGTAGCTATTCTTATTATTGCCAACCAGAACCTGGAAAGATATTCCTGGGTTACAATGCTCAGTACTTTTACGCTTCATATAATTTTAAGTTCTCCATGTTAGTAAATTTAGCAATGATCCCCACATTCTAAAAACCAAACAAAAAATAACTTAAAAGTTAGCAGGACATATCAAGTACCATAAAAATAATATAAAATTTTTACCCCAATTTCAACAGAAGAATAAAGTTGAATTGACAAGATTTCATGGATATACTGCCAAATATACCAACAATCAAAACAATCTCACAAGATTTAATAATATGTGGGAATAGGAAAATTATAGTTCATTTCAACAGAACATTAAACAATCAAAATAAATTCAAAACAACTTTTGAAAACTTCACAACATGAAGAAATTGTGATACAATCTCAAGTTTTAAAAAAGCAAAAGTTTATAATTACTGCTTTGAAAAATATTGATATCATTAAACCAACAATAAAATAAATACCAACACCACCCTCCAAAAAGCCAATGGTTTTATAAAAATTAACTTTGTTTTTCAAAATTCTTTTAATATTATTTTTAAACTTAAAACAAGGCTACCAGAACTGAGAGGCCCAGGGGAAGTAACTAAAGACTTTCTTAGAGAAAGCCCAGCTGAAAATTACAACTGTATCAACCTTAGGTATTCTGTGTACCATCTCACCTGTTGTAGGAGGGGAGAAGAATATAAAGCAAAATTACAAGTTCTGAGTCTGCAACTGCTTTATTTCTTATTAAATTATTGTATTCTTTCTAAAATCATGGGACCTCAATAACTAGTTTAGGAGACCTGTTGTCTTACAAACACAAATAAGGCACTTAAAAAGAAAAGAAGACACGTCTTCCTAAATGTTTAAAATTTTTTTGAAAGATATATTTTGTGAGAAAAAAATAAACAAATGGGACTACATCAAACTAGTAAGATTTTGAACAGCAAAGGAAACCATTAACAAAACAAAATGACAATCCATCGAATGGGAGAACATATGTGCCAATGATACAAACAATAAGGGGTAAGATTCAAAATTTATAAAGAACTCATACAACTGAACACCAAAATAAACCCCAACTCAATTACAAAACTGGCAAAGAACCTGAACAGACACTTCTCCAAAGAGGACATAGAGATGGCCAACAAACACGTGAAAAGATGCTCAACGTCACTAATCAACAGAGAAATGAAAATTAAAACCACAATGAGGTATCAACTCACACCTGTCAAAATGGCTATCCTCAATAAATCAACAAATAACAAGTGTTGGCAAGAATGTGAAGAAAAGGGAACCCTTATGTACTGTTGGTACAACTACAGATTAGTGCAGTCACTCTAGAAAACAGTAAGGAGGTTCCTCAAAGAATTAAAAATTAGGTTATGATCCTGCAATTCCACTTCTGGGTATTGTATAGCTAAAGAAATCTAAAATGGTAATTCAAAAAGATATAAGCACCCCTATGTTCACTTCAGCATTATTTACAATAGCCAAAATATGGAGGCAATCCTAGTGCCCATCAATAGATAAGAACATAAAAAAATTGTGTTAACACACACACTCACACACACAATGTAGTATTACTCAGCCATAAAAGGAATGAACTCTTAGCATGTTGGACAATATGAATGAACATAGAGGGCACAATGCTAAGTGAAATAAGACAGACAGAGAAAGACAAGTACCATATGATTTGTTATATGCAGAATCAAAAGAACAAAATAACAAACAAACAAAAAAAACAGAAAAAGACTCACAGATACAGAGAACAGAGTTGTCAGAAGGCAGGATAGGTAGTTGGGTGAAAAAGGTAAAGTGCTTAAAAGTACAAATTAATAATTACAAAATAGTCACAGGGATGTAAAGTACAACATAGGAAATATATTGTAATAGGTATATATAATGTCAGGTGGGTACTAGAATTATCAGGGAGATCACTTTGTATATAACTGTCCAACCACTGTGTGGTACACCTGAAACTAATATAAAATAATATTAAATATACACTGCATTGAAAAACTATAAAAAGATATCTTTTGTACAGCAAAATACAGGCTATTCATTCTCTAAAATTTCATCTGCATTTTAAGTATCCTCTCTGCCTAAAATAAGTAAAACTGATTCTCAACTAAAACACTCAAAAGATTTTTTTTAAGTTAGTTAATCTTATACTATCTTCGTTGCTTACTTGACACTTTAAATAGAAACCTCTTTCAAATAATTTATTAATAGCACTTCTCACTCTTCCCCTAGGCCTCCACCTTCGTGTCTGGGCTTTAGAGAGAACTAAATAGGTCCAAACCTGGGAAGAACATGAAAACCAACTCAGTGTATGACTTGGCGGACTGTGCCTCTGGAAAGAGCCATGCAATGGGGAACCAATTCTAAACTGTAGCTGAGGGGCAATGGAACTGAACTAAAGTAAACTCACCACGTCTCCCACCCCCTATGCAGGGCTGTTTGCAAATCACTCCTCTCGTAGCATCCATGCCCTTTTGAAGTAAAATTAAAACATTTATTGCATGCGTGCCTCATACAAACTGTCTTAAAGGCCTATACTGACTTCCTGTCATGATTTCATAAAATACTGCACATATGGATCACTGGGCTAGACAGTTTTCATTTTAACATGTGAGGAAATGCACCAGGTGAAGAGAAATACTGACAAATATATGACAAGATGTCCCTTTACTGTGAAGAACAATCTCTCCCAGAAGACCTTTCATTGGGAGATATCAAAAAGACACTTGGACCAACATTTGCATGAAATGATTTTTCTATTTTAGCAAAGATTCAAGATGGTTGTAACTGATAAAGACAGTAAAGACTGTACCACATTCCTGCAAGCTTTCTGACAAAAAGTTATCTTAGCACTTTTTCCTTAAGTATTGACACTAACTCTGTTGACGACTAAAATTAAAATTCCCATTTGATACAACGGCCAAATTTATACCAGGATTTTATCCTAATAAACTGTATAACTCAAGTTCACATTCTAAATTCCATATAACAAATTTTATCCCCTTTGGCATTTGTCAGTCTTTTTAATGTTCTATGATTATACAACAGGTGATGCCGTTTATCTCGGCTTCAAACATGTCTGGTAAGATCCAAGGGTACAAACAGCGTACTCCGGCGTATGCTGCTATGCAGACAAGGTAACTTCAGCTCAGCCTCTTAATAGGCTACACAGCATAGATTGTGTGCAATGCCTTTATCTCCAGTCATCCCCCTCTGTTGCCCATATGCTGTATGGCTCTCACAGAAAGCCATCTGCTAATATTCTTTCCCGACCAGGGAAATAAGACACTGTGACCTAGACAATATAAGAAAGCACACTACTCACAAAAGAATTTCATCTCGGATATAAAACTTCTTAGGGGTCTTGAGCCCTTATCTAAATGTGGTTCCCCAGACAAGCAACAGGGAGATCAACCGGGAACTTGATAGAAATGCAAATTTATGGGCCACACTTTACCCTATGGCCTCAGAAACTTGAAGGATTGAGAAGCACTGAATTAGGAAGAGTATATTCAAGGCTGTGTAGTTAATTGTCATTAATGATGTTTAATTAATCAGCTGAATAATAATGACTTGGGCCAACTTCTCCAAAAAAGTATCAGTGTTAATGATTTGTTTATATTAAATGATTCTGTCTTGGAAAAACACAAACTATTAGAACAAATACCAAGAGCTACCTCAAAATCCAGGAGGCAGTAACATAAGGGCTCTACCACTCCCTGAAACCAGAGGGCAACTAGGTTCTATGCAAGAGGTACACTGGGGAAAATTATTGCTCTCGCAGCTATTTTTCCCATTTTTAATAAGAAAAATATTACTTATACTACTTTCTTGGCAACTCACTGGCAAAAATACAACCGGTTTCTGTAAATTGGCCATAACTGAACACCTCCAGCATTACAAATTAAACCTGAGCCACTGATACAGCACTGAAGACTGGCAAAGAATCAGACACCTCTAACCTTATCAAAACTCTCCAACCTTACCAACAAGTTTCAGATGGAGTCTGGCAACTACAGAACACATTAGGCTGCTTTAAGAAGTACACTAAGACCAGTCTGACCAGGCGGTGGTGCAGTGAATAGAGCATCGGACTGGGATGCGGAAGGACCCAGGTTCAAGACCCAGAGGTCGCCAGCTTGAGCGTGGGTTCATCTGGCTTGAGCAAAAAGCTCACCAGCTTGGACCCAAGGTCGTTGGCTCCAGCAAGGGGTTACTCAGTCTGCTGAAGGCCCGCGGCCAAGGCACATGTGAGAAAGCAATCAATGAACAACTAAGGTGTCGCAAAAAAATTGATGATCGATGCTTCTCATCTCTCTCTGCTCCTGTCTGTCTGTCCCTATCTATCCTTCTCTCTGTTCCTGTGTAAAAAAAAAAAAAAAACTACACTAAGACCAAAGGTGTACTTTGATGACACAACAGTTTATCTGAACCACTCCCTAGCTGTCCCATGAAAAAAATCATATTGCTAAACAATGCCAGTATTAACCCATGTTACGCAGCTGAATTCAAGAAAACAAAAAGGACAAAAGTGATATTCAAAAATGCATGCAAGAATCCACAAAGATAATTAAGGAGTACTTTGCTCAAAAGGCCCTGGGAACAGGGAACTAAAAAGATCATTAAAGTTCTTTAAAATTCTGCACTACCAAATCTATTGAGAAAATCAATGATTCTATTCAGAATGAAAGAAAATATTTAATTTTGCTCCTATAGCAGCATGCTTTCCAATGTGATACGGGAGAGATACCTCGCTCACGTTAGGCTTTTAAACTGAGTGATGTCCAGATCCTCCATGTGAAATTGTAAGCTGGAGTCCTAGACGGAGCATCTAGGGACAAGTCACGTTTTAGTCCTGAATCACTACCCAACCCCCTAGTGTAGAGAAGCAAAGCAAGAGCTTAGAGTACAAGCAAAGATCTCAGAAACATTTTTGTAATGCTTTAGGGCTATTTAAATTATAGCTTCATGTAATGAGCAGCACTTAGATTCAAGAAATGAGTTTGCTGTCTGAGAACAAGCTTTGGGTAGACTGGATTTTCAAGGCAATGGGAACAGGCAGTGAAGAAAGGTATGTTGCCACAGATGAAAAGGACAACTCCCCATGTTTGCAGTGCAGAAAGAGGTGCTACCTGGGCATCAGACTTTCCAGTCACACCTGCCTCCACACACCATGGTCACCATAAAAAATACTATCAAGGGGGAGTGGGGATGCATTCGGGGCAACACTAGAATCTATGTAAACATAATAAATTAAAATCAATAAAAAAACTATCAAAAGGGTGCTTCTCA
This sequence comes from Rhynchonycteris naso, assembly GCA_037038555.1. NCBI lineage: Eukaryota > Metazoa > Chordata > Mammalia > Chiroptera > Emballonuridae > Rhynchonycteris > Rhynchonycteris naso. The sequence continues at coordinate 187,482,513 of CM073000.1, read as the reverse complement.
GGATTGACACATAGAGGTGTCTGAATACATGGGCTTATTTTATGCAATGTCATATCTGTACACATACACAGAGACCTGAATAATCTAGAAAGATTTCTAATGTTACAGGATATCATATAAAAAGCAGTGTTTATTCTCTTTCCCTAGCAAAAAAAGAGAAAGCTCAAGCCCTCAAATTCTTCATTCTTCCTCCTAGAAACTCAGTATTTCATTCAATAAGTAAAAATTTACATTTGTTCATCTGCTTTAACTATACTTCTCTTCCTAAAAAGCTTTTATCTAAAAAAATTTTTTTCTAAAGAAATTTGCACCTGACCAGGCGGTGGCACAGTGGATAGAGCGTCGGACTGGGATGCAGAAGACCCAGGTTCGAGACCCCAAGCTCACCAGCTTGAGTGCGGGCCCATCTGGCTTGAGCAAAAAGCTCGCCAGCTTGGACCCAAGGTGGCTGGCTCCAGCAAAGGGTTGCTCGGTCTGCTGAAGGCCCACCGTCAAGGCACATGTGAGAAAGAAATCAATGAGCAACTATGGTGTCGCAACGACAACGAAAAACTAGTGATGGATGCTTCTCACCTCTCCGTTCCTGTCTGTCTGTCCCTATCTATCCCTCTCTCTGACTCTCTCTCTGTCCCTGTAAAAAAAAAAGAAAGAAATTTGCATTTCTCTCATAGAAGTAACGACCCAGATACAGATATGTTGAGTAAATCTAATCTCAACAGAACCGAAGCAGTGAATTAATTTGTAGCTCACCCCAAGTCCCAAGTCTTCCAAAGGAAAACTGAATCCTTTAATGACTGCCAGTCCTACTATACTTGCAAGTGGTCTTGGTATTTCCTTTAGGGCACAGCAGTAAAAGCACTCCATAAGAACCTTATATGCAAGGGCTCATCATTATACATATTTATGTGCTATAAAAAACTAATTTTATCATCCAGGGTAAGAAGCATGCAGACATCTCTCACAAAATAAGCTCATTTATTTTGCTCACTAAAGCTCCTGTGTAAAATCAGAGGGCAACTATTAGCTAGCAGGGAGTTACTGTGCCAACAGTTATTTTAAATTCACTCAGGAGGGGAAACATACAATTTTCAATCTAGTCATTTGATGTTTTGAAAACTAGAGCATTACCCGACATTTGTCCTGAAGCTAACTCATGTCCTTTCTTAAACAGAGTTATACCACTAGAAAAAAGGGAAGAGGGGGAATAAAGGGAGGAAAAAAGAGAGTAAGCCAGCAGCTTATTTGAACGGTCTCTATTAAATGAACCGCATCAAATTAAAATGGTAAATTAAGCGTTATACAGAGGCAACTTCTCCAGGGCCTGTAAAACAACAGACTGTAAAATGTCAAAAGAAACCAGTCCCACACAATCCAGTGGTCAAAGTAAACACCTTTTAGAACCACTGCTCAGGCTAAAAAAATAAATCTTTCAAAGATACTAGCATTATCTCTTAAGAAAATGTGCAACTATAGAATTGTCTCTTCTAGAGACTGTGTACTGTGGGGGAAGAAACCATTCTTAGTCAAGGACAGAACTGGGTTATCCCTGACTGCCATTTCTAGGACCCCCCACATTTAGACTTAGCTCTAAAATGAGGACATTATTATCTACTTCTCAGGGTTGTCAGAAATTACAACTGTACGTGACAAACTCTTAAGAGTGGAAAAGGCTCAATGGAAAAGATATATAGTAGCTAAATTTCTTAGAGTACACTGCTAACCCTTGAATTATATAAATTAAATGTTAAATAGTCTTGGAAGTAACTATTGCCTACTTGCTCAAGTCAGGGCCAGAGCAAGGTGAGGAATACCTAAGAATGCTGACTTTACTACTAACTCACCTATAGTAGGCTGAATGGTGGCCTCCAAAGACATGTCCACATTCTAATTCCCAGAACGTGAATGCTGCTTTATTTGGAAAAAGAGTCTTAGTAGATGTAACTAATAATTAAGAGTCTTCAGATGAGGACATTATCCTAGACTCAAGTAGACCTTAAGTACCATCACAAGTGTCCTTATAAGAGAAAATTAGAGAGGAGAGAGGACACAACACAGAAGAGGAGTCATGTTGACTATGGAAGCAGGGATTGGACTGATGTAGCCATAACCAGTTACCACAAGCTGGAAGAGGCACGAAATAGATTCTTCCCCAGAACCCCTGGGAGAAACATAGCCCTATCTATATTTGGTTTCAAATTTCTGGACTCCAGAACTGTGAAAGAATAAATTTTTGTTGTTTTAAGGCACCAACCTTGTGGTGATTTATTATAGTAGTCCTGGGAAACTAATATAATGCCCTACTATAAGAAAGAAAAGTTGATTATATTTTTACTTTACTAAATTATTAAGCCAGAATATACTGGCCCTTGCCAGTTTGCTCAGTAGATAGAGCATCAGCCTGGTGTATGGAAGTCCTAGATTTAATTCCCGGTCAGGACACAAGAAGTGACCACCTGCTTCTCTCCCCCTTTTTCTCCTCCTTCATTTTCCCTTTTTATTCCTCTTTCCCTCTTGTAGCCAGTGGCTCAACTGGTTTGAGCATCAATCAGCCCCAGGCAATGAGGATAGTTTGGCCTCAGAGCATTGGCCTCAGGCGCTGAGGATAGCTCAGTTGATTCAAGCATTGGTCGAAGACGGGGGATGCAGGGTAGATCCCTGTCAGAGCACATGCAGGAGTCTGTCTATCTCCCCTCATCTCTCTTAAAAAAAAAAACACAGAAAATACTGGGTTTATCCAGCCTGAGCACGGGTCACTGGCTTGAGCACAGGATTATCATCAACATGATCCTAAAGTTGCTGGCTTGAGCCACACATCACTAGTCTGAGCTAGGGTTCACTGGCTCAACTTGAGCTCCCACTGAACAACTAAAGTGACACACTATGAGCTAATGCTTCTCATCGTTCTCCCTTCCTGTCTCTCTCTGTCTCAAAAAAAACTTTTTAATGTACTTAAAAAAAATAACCTTTTGATAAAGCCACAGAGGCAGCCTACCTGAAAATGTAACAATCAAGATTGCAAGGTAAAGATCTGACTGGTGGTGGCACTGTGAATAAGAGTGTGGACCTGAGATGTTGAGGTCCCACGTTCGAAACCCCGAGGTTGCCAACTTGAGCACGAGCTCATCTGACTTGAGTACAGGCTCACCAGGTTGAGCGTGAACTTCCTGGCCTGAGCATGGACCATCAACATGATCCCATGGTGGCTGGCTGGAAGTCCAAGGTCGCTAGCTTGAGCAAGGGGTCGCTGATTCCGCTGGAGCCCCAAGTCAAGGCATGTATGAGAAGCAGTCAATGACTGAAGTCATATCAAGCATCTTCTCTGACCACAATGGTATGAAGTCAGAAATCAATTACCAAAACACCCAACAAACCTGAAAATCACACAAACACATGGAGGCTAATAAGATGTTACTAAACAATGAACAGATCAACAATGAAATCAAGGAAGAAATCAAAAGAGACAAATGAAAATGAGAACACAACATCCCAAAATCCATGGGACACAGTGAAAGTATTCTTTTTTTTTTTTTTTAACAGGTACAGAGAGAGGGATAAATAGGGAGAGACAGACAGGAACGGAGACAGGTGAGAAGCATCAATCATTAGTTTTTCATTGCCGTCGCAACACCTTAGTTGTTCATTGATTGCTTTCTCACATGTGCCTTGACCGCGGGCCTTCAGCAGACTGAGCAACGCCTTGCTGCAGCCAGCGGCCTTGGGTCCAAGCTGACGAGCTTTTTGCGAGCCAGATGGGCCCGCGCTCAAGCTGGCAAGCTCGGGGTCTCAAACCTGGGTCTTCCACATCCCAGTCCAACACTCTATCCACTGCGCCACTGCCTGGTCAGGCTGAAAGCATTCTTAAGAGGGAAATTAATAGCAACACAGGCCTAACTCAAGAAGAAAACTATCAAATAAAGAAAGATATCAAATAAACTAACTGTACAGCTAAAAGAACTAGAAAAAGAACAAACAAAACCCAAATTAAGTAGTAGAAATCATAAATCAGAGCAGAAATAAATGACACAAAGACTAAAAAAAAATTAATACAAAAAATCAAATGAAACCAAGAGCTGATTCTTTGAAAGGATAAACAAGAGTGACAAACCTTTGCCTGACCAGTGGTGGCACAGGAGATAGAGTTTCATCCTGGGATGCTGAGGTCCCAGGTTCAAGACCCCAAGATCACCGGCTTGAGCAAAGGCTCGCCAGCTTAAGTGCAGGGTTGCCAGCTTGAGTGTGAAATCATCAACATAATTTCATGGTCACTGGCTTGAACCCAAGGTGGCTATCTTGGGCAAGGGACCACTGGTTTGGCTTGAGCCCCTGGTCAAGGTACATATGAGAATCAATGAACAACTAAAGTGACGCAACTAGGCGTTGATGCCTCTCATCTCTCTCCCTTTCTGTCTCTCTCTGTCTCTAAAAAAAAACAATTGACAAACCTTTAACCAGATTCAGAAAGAAAAAAAGAGAACCCAAATAAATAATATTAGAAATGAAAGAGAAGTAACAATTGACATTACAGAAATACAAAGGATTGTTAAGAAAATATTACAAACAACTAAATGCTAAAGAATTGAACTATCTGGATAAAATGATTATATTTTTATAAACATACAATCTTCTAAAATGAATCAGGAAGTTTCAGAAAATTTATATTGATTAATTACAACTAATGAAATTAAAGCAGTTCTCAAAAAACTCCCAGCAAACACAAGTCTTAAGTCAAATGGCTTCACCTCCCCTTCCCCTTTTCTCTCTCTCTCTTCTCCCAGTCATGGCACAACTGATTTGAGCACATTGGCCCTGGCACTGAGGATGGCTCCATGGAGCCTGTGCCAGCCATCTCAGGCACTAAAAATAGCTCAGTTTCAAGCATAGGCCCCAGATGGGGGGTCACTGGATGAATCTTGGTCAGGGTGCATGTAGGAATCTGTCTCTCTATCTCCCCTTTTCTCACTTAAATAAATTAAAATAAATAAATAAATGAAACTCATACAACTCAACACCAATAAAACAATCCAATTTTTAAAATCTGCAAAGGGTCTGAATAGACACTTCTCCAAAGAGGACACAAAGATGGCCAATAGACATATGAAAAGATGTTTAATGTCACCAATCAACACAGAAATGCAAATTAAAACCACAGTGAGATAAAGTCACACCTTTCAGAATGACTATCATCAATAAATCAACGAACAATTGTTGATGAGTATGTGGGGAAAAGAAATTCTGGTGCACTGTTGGTACAAATACAAACTGGTGCAGTCACTATAAAAACAGTGTGAAGGTTCAAAAACTTACAAATGAAACTGCATTATGACTCAGGGATTCCAGAAGTATCTAGAACAAATCTGAAAAAACCTGAAACACTAATTCAAAAGTATATACCCCTATGTTCACTGAAGTGCTATTTACAATAGCCAAAATTTGGAAGCAGCCCAAGTGCCCACCAGTAGAGAAGAAGTGGATTATAAAAGCTGTAGTACATTTACACAATGGAATACTACCTGTATTACTTGGCCATAAAAAAGGAAGAAAATGTGCCTGACCAGGCGGTGGCACAGTGGATAGTGTGTCCAACTGGGATGCAGAGGACCCAGGTTTGAGATCCTGAGGTCGCCAGCTTGAGCACGAGCTCATCTGGTTTGAGCAAAGCTCACCAGCTTGGACCCAAGGTAGCTGGCCTGAGCAAGAGGTCACTGGCTCACCTGTTGC